>OY728140.1:866551996-869427260 GCA_963277665.1 Viscum album | reverse complement strand
GTGTAACAATCCTTAGATTTTTCTTTATTCCATAGTACCTAACATTATTCTTGATAAACATGCAATCATTCTACTACCTTCTTAAACCACCAACCGAGATTCATAATTTTATTCCTCAACACTTCTTTCATCTCATATATCATTTGTAGTCTCTTCATCATCATAAATATAAATACTACCCATACGGCCATGCTGATTCTCTTCATGAGATTTTCCCTTAAGGTATTGGTTTGCATAATGCCCGTACATTCCACATTTAAAACATTTAACCTTTGTTGATGTCTTAGAAATACCATTATCCTTGTCCATTGTGTTAACTGAACCTTTTTATTTTCAATTTCTAGATTTGTGTCCTTCTTTTCCACACCCAAAGCATCTCCCAGTTTCTTTGAAACATTCTCCTTGATACCTTCCCACATAATTTACATGAGGGAAATTGAACTTTCTTTCCTCTATAATCATAATGAAACTCCATCTTTCTCTTATTTTCCGAATCAGGAAACTTTACAAAGTTGATATTATTGATCATATTATGAGATTTCTGATTAGGAATAATAATGATGTTTCGCCTTCCAATTCCCATTTCATTTGGTCTCTCATGAAGAATATCATTCCATTGTCCATCATATTCTCTATTAACACGAATCTTCATATTTCCAGACATTTTCTAAAACCCAAAAAGAATAATCTAAGATGAAAAAATCATACTAGGAAAACAATATAATCAAGGGGGAGTACTTAAAATCTCTAACATCTTAGGTTTAATAGTAGGTTGTTCATGATCGTTATCAAAATTATAGGATTTTAACCTATACTTTATAAATAACCTTATAGACATCCCTAGACATACATTAGAAATATCTCTAGGAATCTCACTAAAGTTTTCACATCCTACTTTCCAAAGGTTAACTAAACCTTCACTCTGATACCAACTATAGATACCCAAAGCTAGACGTACATAGACATTACATTACTTTTGTGGAATAATTAATACATGTCTAAAATAGATTCTCAAAGACCGTATTAGTTTTGTGTCTTTGGAAACTCGGAAAAACAATCTTTTAATTGTTGTGAAAGAAATTCAACATCTCCCATAAGATATTCCACTTTTATTTACTTACCTAAAGGCTTTCTTTATATCCTAGGGAAAAGAAAACATAAAAAGGGTGATCTAAAATGCTCAGTAAGGGTAATCATGGAGAACACAAAACAATCCCTAAACATTTGAACTTAAGAACATAAACATAAAACATCAAAATCACGAGTAATGACATAAATCTTAGAAGTGCATAAGACATAGATCATAATGGAAAATTAACCATGATAAAATATCATGGGAATAAAACATGTAATTGTGGAAAAACATTAATCACATGTTATACTTTTCGTAGTAGCCAAGACATTTTTTCCAAGACCATCATAGTAGACAAAGTCCATTACTGAACTGAGTTTACTTTCTATTCTTGCCATGTATTACTGAACCAGATTCAATTGTCGTTCTAGCCATGTCTATCACATGATATATAAATCATTACCCAATGAATTTGAGGGAGATATAGGTCCCACCCATATAATAATGAAATCATTCTTTTGTGTGCCACAAAATAAACACAAATCATTCATCATTACCCAACAAATAAAATGGGTTTCATAAACATCATTCCATCATAACATAATCCATATAAAACAATGGATATCATTTCATCATAAAAAAAATCAAACCATGTAAATAATAGGGAAATTATAAATGAAACATGACCATATTAAAGAATGTCATCTTAGATGGAAAATAGTCTCGATAAAACACTTCAAATTAATTCTTGTGGAAAATACCATTTCTTCTTCAAAATCATATTTCTTTCTCAAAATGCCATGAACTTTTAAAAGAAAAGGATTTTGTTGATATTAATCATGAAATATTGTACAAGAAGATTCATAAAAATAAGGCGTTATGAAACCGTAAAAATCCATTCATGCCATATAAGTTAAAAAACATTTTTCTCGTACTTTTGCTGGAAAAGTAAAAAAGTACCTCGTATGGTAAAAAAAAGAAAAATTCCTTAAATACGATGTGGTAAAAGTAAATAAAGGGTAAAAATTACTTGAAACATACATGGAATAATAGTAAACATTTTATGAAAACATTTTGAGAACATATGGACATGGATGATAAACATAACCCCAATAAATACTTATGAATAAACAATCTCGGATAAGAATGAGATTGGAACAATTATCCCTTACCATTTATAATCGGTGAAATCATACGTGTCATAAAATAAGGTAAATTACATGCATATGTAAGTATCATATCATTCATAATAAAAATCATAAAAAATTCATGGGAAGCATAAACACCATACAAAAGAAATAATTGGTGATTAAGGTATATGTCTCACAGATATAAAAGTGAGATGAAATAATCCCTAACCTTATGTCCAATTTCATCCAAATGTATCCAAGAATCATGTATAGTGGGTTTAGAAAAATTATTCACTTGTTAAAAAACCATAATAATATTTATGATATCATATATGATTCACTTATGACTTTATATTACCCGCTCATTTGTCAATTTCATGTTAAAGCAGTGTTTTGGGTAAAATCGTTTCATTTATCGTATGTGTTTGGACGTGTTGTTCTTGATATCATTACTTATATCATGATTTACTTACATCCATAATTTAAAACATTATTTATAAATAATATATATTCATATTACAATATATAATATAGATTGATAAATGGAATGAAATACACCGTTCATGGAGATGGTAGGCCGTACGTACGTATGAACGGTCTTTTTGTTTCCTTATTGAATTGAATGGAATTAAGTAAATGAAACATATATGTATATAAATCCAGTATAATTATTATTTCATATTTTTCATGTTTATTTATTATATATACTTTATAATCAATCTTTAATGGTTAATCATGGAGAATGAATCTCATCGTGTCGTGGAGACGGTAATCCGTACGTATGCACGAGCGATGATATCATTCCCATAATTATTGAATGGAATTAGAGTTTATCAGAATCATTATGATTTTATAATAATAATATATAGTTATTATTACCACTATTATACCCATCCAAGTAAGTTGGTGGTGGAAAACAGATTACCGCACGGCGTGGAGACGGTATTTCGTACGTATGCACGTGCGGTGATTTCGTTTTCTATAGGATTGATAAAAGGAGAAATATGGTTGTTTAATATTTATAATAAAATATTAGTATATTAGTGATACTGATTTCATTACTTTATAATGAAACAAATAAAGAATAGGAAGTAGAAGAAGAAATAAATTTGAAAGAATCGGTAAAGGATATTACCTCTTCTTCGACGCGCCTCTTCTAAACCTCCTCTTAGGGCACTAAAGTTGGTCTTTAAAGAAGACCAGGAACTCTAGTATGTTTATAGGGAAGTGGATAAGATAAATTTTCATGTTTTGGCCTCTCTTGAAGGCTCAAAATAGTGTTAGGAGGAGAGGGAGGAGGTGCCCTTTTATAAAGGAGGAGAGGGGCACCTTTGGAAACATAATAAATATTAAATTATAATAAATTAAAAACCCACTTAACAACCTCCAAAAATGATTCATATCAGAATATTGGATGATATAGGGTTTTAATATCATCACCCAATAAAATTTATACATGTTGGGTAATTATTTTAGACCTTATCAACTTGATTTATCCATATTTAATCTATTTAATTTTATTTGTGATAATAATATTCTAAATTTTAAATTGTTAAAAATAATTACTTATGTGTTGTGAATTTTAAATAATTGGATAATTTATGACATTTTAGACCATTTAAATTTAACTTTATAATTTTTAATTTTTTGTGTGATTTTTAAACAATTTAATAATATGTTGTTTTTATAAAATAACTATAGTGTCTATTTTGATACTATTCATTTATTTTAATTTATATAAAATCCACACAGAGGATATATTCAAAAAAAATATTTAATAGATTCTTATATTATCATATTAATCTAAAAAATTCATGGAACACATTAATTTGGTCATATAACATTTATTTTAATATTTTTAAAACCATTTATTTGATATTTCCCTTAATAAAATAATTACTACAACACTTTTGTAAAATTATTTAATATACTTATTTGTTTAATAAAAATTATAAATAAAATAATATGATGTAGATAAATCTAATATATTCCATAAGAATACTTGTTCTAGAATTTATCAATTTAAAATCACAATATTTAAATTGTTATATTTATTAAATAATGAAGGTGACAACTCATACATCATTTAAAATAAAATAATATAGGTGTCATCATCCCTTTTATAAGGATCCAAATGGTAAAATATTAGACCATTGAATGATTATGGTTTACATGTACATGAACAATATGTTTTGATAAGGTTTTTATGCCTTTTATGGTAAATATTACTTTAATAAAAACTGCATTATTTATTTTCACTAAATAAACAATTTCTGTATCACTATTGTGTCACCCTTAATGATACATATTTAATCTAAAAATTATGAATAAATTCACATGGTGTAGATAATTTTATTATATTTCTGTTGAATATTTATGTTCGATGTTTTAAGAAGTTTATCACTAAATTAAAATTATTACACTTAGTTGATATAAGAGACTGACAGGTTGTCAATTTGTTTGGTTTTAATAATAATTACGTCATTTTCGTGTTCAAAAGTCCATGAAATGAATATACTCCGACCCTTTAGTGATATGGGTTGACGTTTAATCATCCAATATAATTTTGGAAGGTTTTAGGGTAATTTTATAATCTTATTGTTACCCTTAATTACCCGATTTACCTTTAACTGTAGTAAATAAAAATTACCATAGTTACTATTCATAATATCAAAAAAAATAAAAGTAACATATTAACATAATTTTTACCCACTGAATCCAAAAATGTAATCCCTTTGTCAAAATTAAAAACACAGAAGTTGCAATAATTATTTTAAAATTAATCCCATTGTTAAGAAAATGAGTTTTAAAAGTTAAAACATTGTCAAAGATTGAAATGTTTTTACCTATGAATTCAATGTAAACTTAATGGAAATGACTTGAATTATATTAAATGGTAAAAATATATTATATTTATACTTTAAAACCATTCAATATTATAATTTAACCACATAAAATATCTTGATGAAAAAAGATGTTTTTAATTAAAATTTAGCGTATTTTTACTATTCACCAAAATATGAAAGTTAACAGAAAAAAAATTTCCAAAGTAAATTTTTATATCCTTATTGAAATGAATAAGTTTATTTTGTCTAATTGAGCTTATAAACATGTCAAAAACTAGACTTAATGTAGTTTCTCCCTCAAAAGGCGGTAAAAATGCATTTTTTTGAAAAACTACTTCTTTTATCGAAAACTTTATTTTGTTTCCATATCTCATTCTAGAAAATGTTTAAGATGAATTATAATGTTATAAAACTTAAAATAAGGTTAATAATATTCAACGGATAGTTCATAATATTGTAATAATATATCATTGTTTAGTGAAACTAAGTACTGTGTACAACGCAAGCTATCTTGAAAGGTCTCTCTTGTGTGTAATGCAAGCCAAGCCAGGATTGCATGTAAGGAAAGATTTATTTGGTGTTGCGTATAATATACTCAAAAATATATTTCAGTTATACATTGATCAAAATATATACTTTGTGTAAAATTAATTTTATTCGAATGAACTTGAAATTGTGTGCATCACAAGCCAAGAATAGTGTTCCGTATACTACAAGATAATATGGTGTTGCGTATAGCACAAGCTAATCTTGGTGAAGAGTACAATAAAATAAATCAACAAAATTAAAAAGAATAATTATCATAAAATCTCGGGGCATTACAATAAGTTTAAGGGGATGATGCAACCATTACCCATACGAACATGGAAATGGGAGAACATCAACATGGACTTTGTCACCAAACATCTGAAGTCATCCAAAGGAAATAGTGCTATTTGGGTTGTTTTGAATCATCTTACAAAGACTACAAACTTCATTTCAATTCAAGTGGATTTTTCATTGGATCAACTGGAACATATATACACCAGAGAAGTGGTTAGGCTATATGGAGTACCACTATTGATTATACCCGATTGAGATCCAAGATCCACCTCTATGTTCTGAAAGAGTCTCCAACATTCTTTGAATAGTGAGATGAACTTCAGTACAACTTATTAACCTCAAAATGATGGGAAATTTGAGTGAACTATCCAAACACTTGAGGACATGTTGAGAGCATGCTCAACAGACTTCAAAGAAATATGGGATCAATATCTTCCTCTGGTTGAGTTCTCTTACAATAACAGTTTCAACCCAAGCATCCAAATGGCTCCTTATGAATCCCTTTTTGGGAAGAGGTGCAGAACACAATCATTTGGGGATGAAGTTGGGGAGAAAAAACTCCTAGGACTAGAAATGGTTAAATAAATGTAGGAGAAGCTTAAGACCATTCAGCAACACATTAAAGTTGCTCAGAGTTAACAAAAGCGATATGATGATTATAATCAACGATACTTAGAGTTTGAAGTTAGAGATAGGTTATTCCTACACATGTCGCCATGGAATAGAGTTTTTTGAGATTTTGGAAGGAAGGAAAGCTTAGTCCAAGGTACATCATCCATTTTGATATCCCTGAGCACATTATAGTAGTAGCTTATCAACTAGAACTCCCACCAAACCTATCTCAAGTTCATGATGTATTACATGTATCACTATAGAGGAAGTAAATTTCTAACCAATCACATGGACTAAATCTTGAGGTGGTACCATTGGAGAATGACCTCTCCTATGAAGAGAAGTCGGTGAAGATCATAGATCATAGGGAAAATGTTCTATGAAATAAGACAATTCCCCTCGTCAAAGTATTGTGGTGAAACCCCAAGTTTGAAGAGATAATATGAAAAATATAGGAAGTGATTAAGCAGAGTTACGCACATCTGTTTTAGTGTGGGAAAAGGAAAATTCAAGGGAGAAATTTCATAAGGGGGAAGATTGTAATGACCCAAAATTTTATGAATGAAAATTCTTATTGATCTAATTAATTGTCTTATTATGTAAAATGGATATATAAAACATATTCACTTCCTTGGTTTTATGTTTTTGGAAATTTAAAATACTATTAATAATTGTTACCATTTATAATGTAGCCATTGAATAGTGACCCCATGATTAGTATAAATATAGGGCTTTAACAATTCTGATTTACTTAGACAAGGGATGCGATGGCTTCATCCAGTAGGATTTCTCCATATGAAGCCCATTTGTCGATGCTTGAAATGAAGGTGGCATCACTGAGCTTCGCTCTTGACCAACCCAAGAAGAGATTCAACACGTTTAGATTGAATGAAATTTCATGCGAGAGAAGTGGAAGTCAATAGAGATTACCACTCGAGCTATGTTATCTGAGCCGACCCAAGAGTTTGTCACCATTGCACACCTTACCCTTAGGTCTTATGCAGGTTTTATAAGGGTTTATGTAATAAGACACAAGAACTATGTTTATGTGCATTATTTTTTTGATAAATAATATACATTCTGTTTATTATTGTAACTTTATAAATGGGTTTTAAAGCACAAATAGTATTTTTAGTTAATATTCAATTAAGAAACAAATTTTGATGAATTAATGGATTTTTAATTAAATAATAGTTTAAAAAAATATCATTACTAAATTAATTTTTAAATGGGCTTATAATTTTTATGAATACAATTGTTTTTCTATTATGGTTTGAAAGCTGTTTTTGTCAAAACACATGAATTTTCGATAACTGTCATTTTTTAATTTTAGAATTTAAAATTCACATATTTCAAAAATTATTCAGATAGAATGAATATTGTTTTTGTAATCATGATGTAAAAATTATCCAACGGTTAATTTTTCATAATTTTCTAAGACAGTCGAATTATTGGGTAAAAATTAAATATCATTTAAATATATAATGTGTTTTATGGCATCATAATGACTCAATAGTGATGTAATAAAATACTATAAAAGGGATAGTTTTCCAATATATGTTTTAAATTAAATATAATGTGATTTTAGGTTTGTTTTATTTTTTTTACAACGCCTTAGTGGAACCTCCAAGACTAATAAAACATTTTAAAATTCTAAAATGATTTCCTTGAGAGTGTGAGTCACCTCCAGATAAGAAAACAAAATATTTTAATAATTTCATACATATTCCTTGTAAAATAATTTTTTCCACTCCACTTTGGAATAAACATTGGGAAAAAACCATGGGATGGTTCATGGTTTTGATTAGTTTAATGTGTAGTGTCCAAAACCTAAATAATTATGAATTCCCTCTCCTTTCCAATATAAACCCACTCAATATACCATTACTCTTCACTAAAACCATTTAGAGCTAGACCAAACCCTTTCCTCCCCTCTCTAGAATCCTCCCAAGGCACCCAAATCTCTTGATAAGCCTTCCTCAAGACCCTACCAAGCCTTTGGGTCACACATCCAGGTAAGGGATTTCGTCCTTTCTCATTTTTGTCTAAGTTTCTTTATGTTGTTATACCATTTTATTTTCAATTAAAAATGTTGGTATAGGATTTTGAACCTCCCTTATACTTCCATACTTGTGTTTTAATGATTATATACCCCTTTCTATCTCTTTAAAGTATCCCATGTACACCCGTTAACATGCGGAAATTCCGTAAGAGATTTCCCTCTGCTCATTTACATTCAAGAAATTATTTTATACTATGCATAAAAATTACATTAAATATGTTGGGATATTATGTTCCATGACCCCCTTACTGTAAAAATGATGTGATACTCCGTTCTCTATCATCAAACCATTTTATGATTTCCATTTGACGTTGTTATGCTACCGGGGTTACACCAAAATTTCCCTTCCAAAATCCTCATGTATGTTAATACCATACCCATTTCCCTATCAAGGCTATTCACATTTATGAAAATGTACTTGTTTATTTAGGACATACGTTTATGTATTCCAAATCTCATATTTGTGGAATATATTTTTATGTTTAATGAATGTGTGCTCTATGATCCATGTGACACTCTTATGCATGAAATGAAATGTTTATAAAGGGTGTGCCCTGATAGCACTACAATGCACTAGGTAAAGATTAGTATCATGATACGTCAAGTGAAATGAGGGTTTAATCATGCTAATTCAAGTGAAATGTAGGTTAACTCTTGATAATTCAAGTGCAATGAGGGTTTAAAAATGCTCAATGTGTAATGTGTCTTAGCTCATGCTCATATCATGTTAAATATTGTTGCCAAATTTCCATGATATGATAATCATGATATATCAGGCCTTTATGTTCATGTTTCTATTCTACTCCATTAATATGCCTATTGCCAAAAATTTATTGTATTATTCATGTTATGACTTCATTACTCCCTAGTAGGATTTATTTCTCATGTTTTTCCTATTTATATCCTCAAGTTATTCCATGAAATGCTAAGTATGATGGAATGTTTTGGACATGTAAAGAACTTTTTCAATGAAGTTATTGTATTTTATTGTCTTAAGATGTCATGTAATGTCCCTAATTTCCCAAGAACTAGACCTCTCGATTCTCAGAGTTGTCTTGAGTGAAAGTTTATGTAATAAATACTGTTAAAGTTTGTAATAAAGATCAGGGTTGTTATATCCAAAATGTATCATTAATATATTTTAGACTATATAAAGTTTAATTTTCTCCATAAAATAGGATATGTAAATGTTTTTAGGTTATTTAAACACTTTTATTTATATTTTAACCCCCATTAAACCTGTTTTAGACTTAACCGATATAATTAGTTTTTTATATCTTCCTATTAATTATAAAAAATTAAGTTAAAGTATTATAAATTTCTAATTATGATGCTTCAAAATATTTAATCCGTTTATTTAAATTCAATTCACAAAAGCATCATAATTAAATTTAAAATTAAAACTGTAGATGTGATGGGAAATTAGCTTTCCAAAGAAAAAATTTGCTCAAGTATAACTTTTTTTAATATCAAAATTAAATAATATATTGAATATAAAAACCAAAATTGGATTAATTATAACATTATTGAATTTTTCTTACTCTAAAACCATTTTTTAAAAATAATTTAAATTTGTAAATGATTGAATTGGGATGAATGTTTTCAATTAAAACTTATACTATTCACCATTCATTAAAAAATTAATCTTCAAAAAAATCCAAAAATTTCTCCCTAAGATAATTTTGAAATTTTTATTAAAAAATGATATTAATAGTTTCAAAAAAATTTCTAATTTTTTTAAAAAATTATTTTATTAATTTTTTCTCAAAAAGAAATAAAAATCATTTTTTTGAATAAAATGTATTTTAAAAGCATTTAATGAGTCTACCAAAAAGTAAGTACTTATTTTTCAATATATTTTCTTTTCCTAAAAACGTTATACTTAATTATAAAAATGTGTTTATTCATATTCATTCCACCATGTTTAATGAATAAGTTATAATGCTAATTATTATATAATAAAAGTAAAAGTATATCACTGTTTTTTAAAACATGGCGTTCCCCGTAATTAAAACCATCGAACAAATTAAATTTATTTGAAAAACAAATATTTCAGAAAATCTCTGGGTTTTATATTCTATCCCCCTCAAAATTAAGTATTCACTAAAAATTCCATCACTCTTATATAAAAAACAAAGGATACTCCTGGATCATCGTATCCTCAGGTTCCCATGTAGTTTCCTCAAGTTGGTTGTTTCACCGTAAAAACATGATCAAGCGAGTGATCTTGTTTCACAAACATTTCTATCAATGATAAGAAAGCTATAAAGTTTCGTCTTTATTGGAAGGATTAAAATCTAGAAATATAACTTCTGTGTTCAGTACATGTCGAGGATCAGTCCTGTACTTCCTTAGTAGAGTTACATAGAACACATCATGTAGAGACCCGAAGCTTGACATACATTGATATTACATTAAATTTGCGGAATACTTAGTACATAACAAAAAAACACACATAAGGATCGTAATAGTTTAGTGTCTTTGGAAACTCGGAATATAATCTTCTAATCCTGGTGAAAGATCTTCAACATCTCCCATAAAGATCTTCATTTTTTTATACCTAAAACCTTTCTTTATATCCTGGGGAAAAGTAAACATAAAAGGGTGAGCTCAAATGCTCAGTAAGGGTAAACAAAAGAAATATCAATCACATCATATACATAAGCACATAACTTTTGGAAATCTTAACCTATAAAAGAGATCATAATTTCATAACCTGGGATAACTCATGGCAATGAAATGTAATCAAAATAATCATAACATAAAACATTAATCTTTGTGTCATACACATATAATCATAGAGAATCATTTCTTATTAGTCAAGAATCATTGCCAAGACTATCTTAGTGGACAAAGTCCCTTTCTGATCCGAGTCACCCTCGTTTCAGTCCTGTTTCACTGAACTGGTATAACCTACCATTCCAGCCATTCTATCTCATGAGATATAAAATCTTTACCCAATGCATTGGAGGGAGATATAGGTCCCACCCATCTCATAATGATACCATTCTTATGTGTGCCACAAAATCATAAACCATACATCATTTCATAACCCATGTAATAAAAATGGGAATCTTAAACATCATGATAAAAAAATTCATATACGATAAAGGAATTCATAAAAATAATTCCATCACAACATAATCAAATCAATGTAATAATAGGGATAAAAACAGAACCCTTTATTATCTTAGATGGAAAATAATTTTGATAAAACACTTGAACTTCATTCTTGAGGAAAATATTCTTTCTACTTCAAAAACACTTTTCATTTCTTAACATGTCGTAAAATTATAAACTAAAAGAAGTTGATTAAAAATAAACTTGAAAACTTGTAAAGGAAGATTCTTGGAAATAATGTTTTAAAAATCCATTCATGTCGTATATGTTAAAAAAACATTCTTTGTACTTCTGTCGGAAAATTCAAAAACTACCTCGTATGAAAAACGACAAAAGATTCCTTTTATATGTTTTACTAAAAACTCACCGAAAGGTAAAATTGGATTTAAAAAATTGTAGGTGGATGGAAATAATATTACATATTTAAGAAGCATGGATGTGGATGATAAAATACACCCCATTAAATTTCAAAGTATAAACAATCTCGGATAAAAATGAGATTGTGATATTTCCCTTACCTTAGGTCCGATTTGCTTCATAAGTGTCCGAACCTCCTGTATAATGATTTAAATAATGTCATTGACTTATTACAGAATCATAATCATTGTTATGATATCATATATGGTTCACTTATGACTTTATATTACCCGTTCTTTTGTAAATTCCATGTTAAAGAGTGTTTTGGGTAAAATTGTTTCATTTGTCGTCCGTGTTTTGACTTGTAATTATTCATATGATTACTTAGATAATGATTACTTAATTATAGAATATAAAACATGATTTATATATAATATATATTAAGAATATACATATATATAATAAATCAGTAAATGGAAAGAAATACACCATTCATGGAGACGGTAGGCCGTACGTACGCATGAACACTGTTTTCGTTTCCTTATTGAGTTGAACGGAATTAAGTAGATGACATACATATATATACACATAAATACAGTATCATTATTATGTAATATATTTCATGATTACTTATTATATATACTTTATAATCATTCATGAATGGTTAAAGTGGAGAATGAATCTCATCGCGTCGTGGAGACGGTAGTCCGTACGTACGTACGAGCGATGATATTTTTCTCATGATCGTGGGACTGTATTGGAGTGTATGTATACTATTTAAGAATCAATATCACTTTAAAATAATAATATATAGTTATTATTTACACCATTATACCCATCCAAGTAAGGTGGTGGTGGAAAATAGATTTCACTACGGCGTGGAGACGGTATTCCGTACGTACGCACGCGCGGTGATTTCATTTTCCATAGGATGGATAGATGGTGAAATAGGATTGTTTCATACTTATAATAATATATCAGTATATGAGTGATACAGATGTTATTACTTCATAATGAAACAACCTAAGAAGAATAAGTGGAAGAAGAAATAAAGGTGAAAGAATCGGTAACGGAAATTACCTCTTCTTTGAAGCGCCTCTTTGAGACCTCCTCTTAGGGCACTAAAATTGGTCTTTGAGGAAGACTAGAACCTCTAGGATGTTGATAGGGAAGTGGAGAAAAGAATTTGTCATGGGTTTGCCGAGATTTAAGGCTCAAAGTTGTGTGAGTAAGAGAGGGAGGAGGTGCCCTTTTATAAGGGAGGAGAGGGGAACCTTAGGAATATCTCAAAATATTATTTTATATTAAAGTAAAAATCGGTTTATAATGGTTCCAAAGGGTCTTATTTCGAAGCTAAAGTGGGGATGGGTCGAAATACTATCAACCAATATGATTTAGACAAGTTTAGGTTATTATTTTAACCTTATCAATTAGATTTAACTCTAAGTTAAATAATTTAACTTTTACCGTGTCTTGTTGTTTTCTTACACTATATGGTTAATACACATACTATAACATGCCAAACGAACCCAAAGTTGTTTATTATTAATATATATATCCTTATCTAAGACAGTTGGCCAATCCTTAGATTTTTAGGAATAAAATAACAATTAATAATATAATATTTGATTTAAAAACTATTTTGTGTCAATTTTGTCACTATTTGATATCTGATTTTTGTGAAAGTCATAACAGAATTATATGTTCGAACCAAGTTGATTAAATCAACACTAATATATCATAGTAACCTAGAAAATTAGTTTAATTCCTAAAAAATCTCAAATTACATTTATGTGGGCATTTATAACATCAATTATGTTAACATTTCCTTAAAAGGGTAATTACTGCATCATCGTTGTGTCATAAATAAATTAATTTATTTAAAGTCTAAAAATTATAAATAAAATATCATTATGTAGTAAATCTTTTTAGATTTCTAATTAATATTTATAATCGAATTTATCTTATGTATAAACCCATATTAAAAATGTTTTTGTTATTAAACATTGATTTTAACTATTTTAACTATTCATTAAATAAAATAATATTAAATGTCATAATCTAATCCAAGTGGACCTAAATGGTCATATTATATTCATAAGGTTGTTTTTGGTCGAATTACACTTATCCAATAGAATTAGGACATGTGTTAGGTTAATAGTAATATCATATTTACCCTTAGTTACCCTATTTACTATTAACCGCGGTAAAAAAAGTAAAAAGTTACTGTTCAAAAAAATTTATTTTTATCTCATTGAACCACATTTTACTTGCTGATATCAACCGTGTCTGTCGAATTTTCGAAATTCCATTCACAGAAGTGGTAAAATTAAGTTTTATGCAAAATTCTGTTTTTGACCTACCACTTAGTGGTTTCACTATTCATCAAAAATTGAAAGTTTTCAGAAAAATACCAAAATTGCACCCTAGGATAATTTCGATATTCCAAATCCGAAAATGAAGTCCATTTTGAAAAATAAAATTTATAAAATTTCATAAAGTGGTTATTACTATTCATAACGGCTAGTTTTAATATTATTTTAATAGCATATTGCTGTTTAGTGAAACTCGGTATTGCGTACGACGCAAGCTATCGAGGAAGGTCGCGATTTCGTGTAAAACAAGCCAAGAAAGTGTTGTGTAGAAAAAGATTCCTTTGATGATAACATAAAAGTCTCGGGTGTTACATTCTACCCCCCTTAAAATGAATTTCGCCCTCGAAATTCGTCACTTTGTAACAAACAGATGAGGATACCTCTCCCTCATCATATCCTCAAGCTCCCAAGTAGCTTCTTCTAATTGGTGGTTCCTCCATAAAACATTCACCAAGCGAGTGGTCTTGTTTCATAGGACTTTTTCTCTACGATCCAGAATCTCTATTGGCTGTTCTTCATAAGAAATATCTTGCTCTAGCGGTACAACTTCTGAGCTGAGTACATGTGAAGGATCAGGTATGTACTTTCTCAGGAGAGATACATGGAACACATCGTGAACTTGAGAGAGATTTGGTGGAAGCGCCAATCGGTAAGCTACCTTCCCAACACGATCCAGTATTTCGAAAGGACCGATATATCTAGGGCTCAACTTCCCCTTCTTTCCAAATCTCATAACCCTCTTCCAGGGAGATATTCATAAGAACACTTTATCACCCATTTCAAACTCTAGGCCTTTCTTCGGTTGTCGGCATAACTTTTCTGTCGACTCTAATCTTCTCTTATGTGTTGTTGAATAGATCTGACCTTTTCTGCCATTTCATCAACGAGATCAGGTCCTAATAGCTTTCTTTCAACAACTTCATCCCAACAAGTTGGAGTCCTGCATTTCTTTCCATAGAGAGCTTCATAAGGAGCCATCTGAATACTGGAGTGAAAACTATTATTATAAGAAAATTCCACCAAAGGTAGGTGTTTATCCCAACCACCTTTGAAATCCATAGAGCAAGCTGTCAACATATCTTCTAGAGTTTGAATTGTTCTCTCAGACTGACCGTCTGTCTGAGGATGATAAGCAGTGATGAAACTCAACTCTGTATCTAGAGTATGCTGAAGACTTCTCCAGAACATCGAGGTAAATCTCGGAACCCGATCAGATATAATAGAAAGTGGTACTCCATGCAATCTTACCACTTCCTTTACATATATCCTGGCAAGCTGATCCATAGAGAAATCCTCTCTAATAGCAATGAAATGTGCAGACTTTGTAAGACGATGAACTATGACCCAGATAGCATTATTGCCTTTGGATTTTTTAGGAAGTCCTGTGACAAAGTCCATAGTGATGTTTTCCCATTTCCATTCGGGTATGGGTAATGGTTGTAACATCCCCTTAGACTTCTGTCTCTCAGCTTTAACTTGTTGACAAACCAAGCATCGAGAGACATATTCAGCAACATATCTTTTCATGCCATCCCACCAAAAGTACTCTTTCATGTCCCTATACATCTTCGTGCTTCCAAGATGAATAGAGAATGAAGAACTATGAGCTTCATCCAGTAGTTCCTTCTTTAATTCGGGGATGGGAGGAACACAAACCCGATTCCTGAACTTTATTATCCCATCACAATCAAGGTTGAATTCAGGAACATTTCTCACCTTCTTTTGTAACTCGACATCTTCTTTTTGTGCCTCTTTAATCTTCACATGTATAGATGGTTGAACATTCATTTGATAAAGATAAGATTTTTCCCCTATTATAATTCCAAGACCCATTATTTGTAAATCCATAAATATTGGATCTTTTGTGATCCTCATCATTGATAAACTGGCATGGTCTTGTCGACTTAATGCATCTGCCACATTGTTTGCTTTCCCAGGGTGGTAATGGATTGAGCATTCATAATCCTTAATCATCTCCAACCATCTTCTTTGATGCATATTCATCTCCTTTTGTGTGAAAATATACTTTAAACCTTTATGATCAGTATAAATATCACACCTTTCACCATAAAGGTAATGCCTCCAAATCTTTAATGCAAAGATTACCGCAGCTAACTCCAAATCATGTGTTGGGTAATTTTTCTCATGGATTTTCAACTGTCATGAGGCATAAGCTATCACCATATCATTTTGCATAAGAACAAACCCCAATCCCTTCTTGGATGCATCACTGTAGATCACAAACCTTTCTCCACTACAAGGCAGTGTGAGCACAGGTGCACTGGATAACCTTCTTTTCAACTCCTTGAAATTCTCTTCACATTCCTCTGTACGAACAAACTTAACTCCTTTCCGAGTCAACTTGGTGAGTGGATTAGATAATCATGAAAAATATTTCACAAAACGTCGATAATATCCAGCCAAACCAAGAAAACATCGGATCTCAGTTACTGTTGTTGGTCTCGACCATCTTTCGATAACCTCTGTTTTTGCTAGATCCACAGATATCCCCTCTTTTGAGATTATGTGACCCAAAAATGCAACTTTTTTAAGCCAAAATTCAAACTTGGTAAATTTGGCATAAAGCTTCACCTTTCTCAGGGTCTTCAATATAATTCTCAAGTGATCTTCATGCTCTTTCTTTCTCTTTGAATAGACAAGAATATCGTCTATAAAGACTACCACAAATTGATCAAGATAGTCTCTAAAGACTCTATTCATTAGATCCATGAAGATAGCAGAGGAATTATTAAGACCAAATGTCATCACTATAAATAGAACAGGTTCTCCCCAAGGTGACGCACTAGGGCGTATGAATCCCTTATCAAGATTCTCTTGGAGTTGCTTCTTCAATTCCTGCAACTCAAGTGGGGCCATTCTATAAGGTGTCTTTGAAATAGGCAAAGCACCCGGTACGAGTTCTATTGAAAACTCAACTTCACAATTTTGTGGAAGACCTGGTAATTCCTCTGAAAAGACATCATCAAACTCCCGTACGATGGGCATATTCTTAATCGTGAGTTTCTCACCAACCATTTGAGATAAATAACCTTCATTTAGAGGAATCAATACCCATAAAATGGAAGAAATTTCCACTGGAAGGTTATGTTCATCCTTGCATTGATTGACGATCATAGATTGATCTGGAATATGAAATGTGACTTCCCTTCTTTGGCAATTGATATGAGCTCCATATAAAGAAAGCCAATCCATTCCAAGAATCACATCGAATTCCACTAAAGGAAGGATCACAAGATTTGCAGGAAGCACTTTCCCACAAACGTCTATTGGAGAAGAATTATAAACTTTTGATGCGATTGATGTGCCATTAGGTGTTGTCACAGCTAACTCAACATCTAATTGTTGAGTTAATACGGTGATACACTTAGAAAATTCTTCAGAAATAAAAGAGTGGGTTGATACAGAATCAAATAAAACATTTGCTACTTTAGAGTGGATAGTAAGTGTACCTTTCACCACTTCGTTATCGTACTCCACATCGCTGATAGAAATTGCATGTGACTTTCCTTTGTCTTTAGCCTTATGAGTTTGTTGATGTCGACCATCATCATCAACCCTTGGATTTGGGCATTGATTGGAATAATGCCCCACCTCCTTGCACTTGAAACATTGAAGTGTAGTAGGTTCATTCTGTGTATCCCTTCCTTTATTTGCATCATTAGATATCTTCTTCCCATTATCGCGGCATTCAAATGCCCGATGATCTTTCTTTCCACATTTGAAACATTTACTTGTCCCTTTAAGAATAACTCTCTCCATGTTTCTTTCCACACTTTGAGCATAAGGGAAAGCTCATCTTCTTTTCAGTGTGCTCTTTAGATTTTCCTTTGAATTCCATTTTCCTCTTCTTATCAAACCCATATGACTGATGGGTTACTCTAATATCCATCTCGACTTTGAGAGCACATCGAACGATTTCCTCGTAGCTATTGAAGTCCCTTATGGCTAACGCCCTTCGAAGACTTGGTTTTAAGCCACTAAAGAATCGATCGATCTTACTCTCAGGTTGGATAATAATACCAGAAGCGTACCTTGCAAGTCTTGTAAAATTTGATTCATAGGTACCAACAGATTCATCATCCTTTTGTTTCAGTTCAAGAAACTCTTTCTCCATCTCTGTTCGGAGAATACGAGGGAAGTACTTATTGAAAAATAAGTTCTTGAACTCGTCCCATTCCATGGAATCAATTTCATCCCTTTGCCTCGTATTCTTAATAAGATTCCACCATTGATCAGCATCTCCTTCCAAACGATACACTGCTAGGATGAGTTTATCATGTTCAGAACATTGAAGAACTGAAAATATCTTTTCAGTAGTACTAATCCATTGTTCAACAACTAATGGATCAGTAGACCCGCTGAAAGAAGGTGGACGCTGCCTCATGAAGGATTCAACAGAATGTTGCTCCTTCCTTTGCTCGTTTGGAAGTCCTGCATGATTCATAGCTTGAGAAAGTTGTGTGAGCATGGCTACAAGATTTTGCATTCCAGCTCCCATATCGTTTGGTTGCTCAGGGGGACAATCATTGCATTGCCCATCACATTCTGTATTAACACGGTTCCTTCGGGTTCCAGCCATTGACTAAAACCAAGAAGAATAGTGTGAGCAACACTAATTATAATAGGAAAACCACATAATTCAAGAATAAAATTTTCACGCTTAAGGTCTTATCCTAGGTTATTCATGGCCATTTCTAAAACACTAAGATTGTGTTATATGCTTAGACTTATCCTTAGGGTTCTTACTAAGGCTTTCACATCCTAGTTTCCAAAGGTTGACTATACCTTTCCTCTGATACCAACTGTAGAGACCCGAATCATGACATACATTGACATTACATTAAATTTGCGGAATACTTAGTACATAACAAAAACACACACACAAGGATCGTAATAGTTTAGTGTCTTTGGAAACTCGGAATATAATCTTCTAATCCTGGTGAAAGATCTTCAACATCTCCCATAAAGATCTTCCTTTTTTTATACCTAAAACCTTTCTTTATATCCTGGGAAAAAGTAAACATAAAAGGGTGAGCTCAAATGCTTAGTAAGGGTAAACAAAATAAATATCAATCACTTTACATACATTGTTAATACTTCAAAATTGAAGCATACTTATTACAACATATAACAAAACCACGAAAGGACCGTATAGGTATAGTGTCTTTAGAAACTGGGAAACATAAACAACTGGTTCATAAATCTTCTATAGTGTCTCCCATTTATTTCATCATATCTAGGGTCCCTTTTAGCATATTCTACTTAATATCCATCTTCCTGACCTGGGGAAAAGAAAACATACAAAAAAGGGTGAGCTCAAATGCTCAGTAAGGGTAAACAAAAGAAATATCAATCACATCATATACATAAGCACATAACTTTTGGAAATCTTAACCTGTAAAAGAGATCATAATTTCATAACCTGGGATAACTCATGGTAGTGAAATGTAATCACAATAATCATAACTTAAAACATTAATCATTGTGGAATACACACATAATCATAGAGAATCATTTCTTATTAGTAAAGACTCATTTCCAAGACTATCTTAGTGGACAAAGTCCCTTTCTGAACCGAGTCACCCTCGTTTCAGTCCTGTTTCACTGAACTGGTATAACCTACCATTCCAGCCATGTCTATCTCATGAGATATAAAATCTTTACCCAATGCATTGGAGGGAGATATAGGTCCCACCCATCTCATAATGATACCATTCTTATGTGTGCCACAAAATCATAAACCATACATCATTGCATAACCCATGTAATAAAAATGGGAATCTTAAACATCATGATAAAAAAATTCATATACGATAAAGGAATTCATAAAAATAATTCCCTCACAACATAAACAAATCAATGTGATAATAGGGATAAAAACAGAACCCTTTATTATCTTAGATGGAAAATAATTTTGATAAAACACTTGAACTTCATTCTTGAGGAAAATATCCTTTCTACTTCAAAAACACTTTTACTTTCTTAACATGTCGTAAAATTATAAACTAAAATAAGTTGATTAAAAATAAACTTGAAAACTTGTAAAGGAATCTTCTTGGAAATAATGTTTTAAAAATCCATTCATGCCATATATGTTAAAAAAACATTCTTCGTACTTTTTTCGGAAAAGTCAAAAACTACCTCGTATGAAAAATGACAAAATATTTCTTTCATATATTTTACTAAAAACTCACCGAAGGGTAAAATTGGATTTAAAAAATTGTAGGTGGATGGAAATAATATTACATATTGAAGAAACCTGGATGTGGATGATAAAATACACCCCAGTAAATTTCAAAGTATAAACAATCTTGGATAAAAATGAGATTGTGATATTTCCCTTACCTTAGGTCTGATTTGCTTCGTAAGTGTCCGAAACTCCTGTATAATGATTTCAATAATGTCATTGACTTATTAAAGAATCATACTCATTGTTATGATATCATATATGGTTCACTTATGACTTTATATTACCCGTTCTTTTGTAAATTCCATGTTAAAGAGTGTTTTGGGTAAAATTGTTTCATTTGTCGTCCGTGTTTTGACTTGTAATTATTCATATGATTACTTAGATCATGATTACTTAATTCCAGAATATAAAACTTGAGTTATATATAATATATATTCAGAATATACATATATATAATAAATCAGTAAATGGAAAGAAATACACCGTTCATGGAGACGGTAGGTCGTACGTACGCATGAACGCTGTTTTCGTTTCCTTATTGAGTTGAAAGGAATTAAGTAGATGACATACATATATATACACATAAATCCAGTATCATTATTATGTCATATATTTCATGATTACTTATTATATATACTTTATAATCATTCAAGAATGGTTAAAGTGGAGAATGAATCTCATCGCGTCGTGGAGACGGTAGTCCGTATGTACGCACGAGCGATGATATCGTTCTCATGATCGTGGGACTGTATTGGTGTGTATGTATAATATTTAAGAATCACTATCACTTTAAAATAATAATATATAGTTATTATTTACACCATTTTACCAATCCAAGTAAGGTGGTTGTGGAAAATAGATTTCACCACGGCGTGGAGACAGTATTCCGTACGTACGCACGCGCGGTGATTTCGTTTTCCGTAGGATGGATAGATGGTGAAAAAGGATTGTTTCATAACTATAATAACATATCATTATATGAGTGATACTTCTGTTATTACTTCATAATGAAACAACCTAATAAGAAGAAGTGGAAGAAGAAATAAAGGTGAAAGAATCGGTAATGGAAATTACCTCTTCTTTGAAGCGCCTCTTTGAGACCTCCTCTTAGGGCACTAAAATTGGTCTTTGACGAAGACCAGAACCTCTAGGATGTTGATAGGGAAGTGGAGAAGAGAATTTGGCATGGTTTGGCCGAGATTTAAGGCTCAAATTTGTGTGAGTATGAGAGGGAGGAGGTGCCCTTTTATAAGGGAGGAGAGGGGCACCTTAGGAATATCTCAAAATATTATTTTATATTAAAGTCAAAATCGGTTTATAATGGTTCCAAAGGGTCTTATTTCGAAGCTAAAGTGGGGATGGGTAAAACTACTATCAACCAATGGGATTTAGACAAGTTTAGGTTATTATTTTAACCTTATCAATTAGATTTAACTCTAAGTTAAATAATTTAACTTTTACCGTGTCTTTTTGTTTTCTTACACTATATGGTTAATACACATACTATAACATGCCAAACGAACCCCAAGTTGTTTATTATTAATATATATATATCCTTATCTAAGTAATTTGGCCAAACCTTAGATTTTTAGGAATAAAATAACAATTAATAATATAATATTTGACTTAAAAACAATTTTGTGTCAATTTTGTCACTATTTGATATATTATTTTTGTGAAAGTCATAACAGAATTATATGTTCGAACCAAGTTGATTAAATCATCAATAATATATCATAGTAACCTATAAAATTAGTGTAATTCATAAACAATCTCAAATTACATTTATTTTGACATTTATAACATCAATTATGTTAACATTTCCTTAAAAGGGTAATTACTGCATCATCGTTGTGTCATAAATTAATTAATTAATTTAAAGTCTAAAAATTATAAATAAACTATCATTATGTAGGAAATCCTTTTATCTTTATAATGAATATTTATAATCCAATTTATCTTATGTATAAACCCATATTAAAAATGTTTTAGTTATTAAACTTTGATTTTAACTATTTTAACTATTCATTAAATAAAATAATATTAAATGTCATAATCTAATACAAGTGGACCTAAATGGTAATATTATATTCATAAGGTTGTTTTTGGTCGAAATACACTTATCCAATAGAATTAGGACATGTGTTAGGGTAATAGTAATATCATATTTACCCTTAGTTACCCTATTTACTATTAACCGCGGTAAAAAAAGTAAAAAGTTACTATTCACCAAAAAATTATTTTTATCTCATTGAACCACATTTTACTTACTAATATCAACCGTGTCTGTCGGATTTTCGAAATTTCATTCACAGAAGCGGTAAAATTAAGTTTTATGCAAAATTCAGTTTTTAACCTACCACTTAGTGGTTTCACTATTCATCAAAAATTGAAAGTTTTCAGAAAAATACCAAAATTGCACCCTAGGATAATTTCGATATTCCGAATCCAAAAATGAAGTCCATTTTGAAAAATAAAATTTATAAAATTTCATAAAGTGGTTATTACTATTCATAACGGCTAGTTTTAATAATATTTTAATAGCATATCGATGTTTAGTGAAACTCGGTATTGCGTACGACGCAAGCTATCGAGGAAGGTCGCGATTTCGTGTAAAACAAGCCAAGCAAGTGTTGTGTAGAAAAAGATTCCTTTTATGATAACATAAAAGTCTTGGGTGTTACATATCATGGAATATAGAGAGGTTTTGTGGAAGAAAAAAAATCTATAATACATTGTTCCTTATCGATTATGAATATATAAGGGTCCAATACACCTAGGGCTCAGATTTAATTTATTTCGGAATCTCATAACCCTCTTCCATAGATATATTTATAGAAAAACCTTATCAGCAATATTAAACTCCAGATCGAATAAAAGATTGTCTGCATAATTTTTGTATCTAATATGAGCTATATTGACATGTTGTTGAATAGATCTAACTTTATCTAGCATTTTTTAAAATATATCGGGCCCCAATAGATTTATTTATCTAAATTGATCCCAAAATGAGGAAGTTCTACACTACTTTACATATAGGGATTTATGAGGAGAAATATGAATGCTTAAATGAAAGCTATTATTGTATGAAAACTTGACTAGAGGAAGGTATTGATCCAAAACACATTTTAAACCCCCAAAACAAGATCTTAGCATATCCTATAGAGGTTTAATGGATATATTAGAATAACCATATATCTATGGTTGATACACAATAAGGAAAATAAACTGTGTATCAAGAGTGAGATTAATATTTCTCTAGAACTTCTAAGGAAACCTCAGATCCTGGAAAGACACTATAGAATGTGGTACTCCATGAAACCTTACAATTTATTTAATTTTTATCTAGTAATTTGGATCTAGAGATAAATATTCTCAGATAGTGATGAATGTTTTTGAATTTGTAAGGTGATATACCATAACCAATATATCATTATGCCCGTAGATGTTTTTCGAAGTATGTTGTAAAAATTCCATTGTGATTTTTTCTCATTTACATTCTACAATGGATAATGGTTGTAACAAACCCTTAGAACATTTTCTTAGAGCCTTAACTTGCTGACATAACAATAATCGAGATACAAACTCTTCAATATCTCTCTTCATGTTGTATCACCAGAAATACTCCTACAAATATCTATACATATTTTTTTACATCCAAGATAAATAGAGAATGGAGAACTATGAGCTTCCTCTAACATATCATTCTTTAAATGTAGTATGGATGAGACCATACACGGTTTCTAAAACTTATAATTCCGTCAAAACCAAGTTTAAACTCACAAAAATTTCTTAAATTCTTCTACAACATTATATCTTCCAAATATTCATCTTCAATCGTCACTTAGATCGATGGTTGAACACTTCTTTGAGAATGATAAGATTCCCCCTACCTTCATGATATATAGATCATTCCATTTAAAATCTATAAATATTGTATATTTTATGATAATTATCATAGATAATCTATCATTATCATTTTCAGTTAAATCATTAGACACCTACTCGAATTCCCATTGTGGTAATGTATTGATCCATAAAAATGTTTAATAAACTCCAACCATATTCTTAGTAAAATACTAAATTATTTCTCTGTGAATATATAGTTTTAAATTTTATGATCATTATATATAACAAACCGTTATACATAAAGATAATTCAAACATATGTTTAATTAAAAAATTACCCCATCTAATTCCAAATCATTAGTTTTGAAATTTTTCTCATGAACCTTTAATTGTCATATAGTATAATCCATCACCATACCATTATACATGATAATTCTTTTAAATCCCTTAATTTATGCATCACTATAGATTATATACCCTTATCAATTTAAGGGTAATATAAGCACTGGTTCATAGACTAACCTTCTCTTCAGTCCCTTCAAATCTTCCTCAACTTAATATATCAAGAGGAACTAGGCTCTCTTTTAGGTTAACTTTGTTAGTGGACTAAAAAATGAATGATAAATTCTCCAAAAACATCAATAGTATCCAAAAAAACCAAGAAAAATTTGAATCTCGGCCATATTTTTCATTCTATGCTAATTCTTAATAGCCACCTTCTTTGATGGATCCACGATACACCCTCTGTTGAGATTATATGACAAAAAAATGTGACTTTTTTATAAGAAAAAAAATAACATAAAGTCAATTTTTCATAAAAATTATGCTTCCTCATGGTCATCAGCACAATACGAAAATGATATTCATGCTCTTCATTACTCTTTAAATATATAATTCTATCATCTATAAAGAATACCATAAACTAATCATGGTAATATATGAATAGTTTATTCATTAAATCCTTGGAGATAGTGGGGGAATTAAAAAGGCGAAATGAAATCACTATATACTCAAAGGATCCATTCCTTGAATATTTTTCTTTAGTATATTTTCATTCTTGAACCTCAATTGAAGATATCTAGAATGAAGTTTAATCTTAGAAAAGTATTTATCTCCATAAATATTATCAAATAGGTATTTAATATATGGTAAAGAATACTTGTTCTTGGTTTTGAACTGGTTCAAATCCCAATAATCAATGGAGATTCACATTTATCAATCATTATTCTTGATAAAAAGAACAGGGGAGTCCCATGGTGAGAAACATGGATGAATAAATAACTTTTCAGGATTCCCCTATAAATCCTTCTTAAATTCTTTAAACTCAACCGAGGTCATTCTATAGATATTCTTTTCAATAGGTTTATCACTAGGTGTGAGTTATATTGAGATATAAACTTCAAGATTCAGTATAATAATTGGTAATTCATCAATAGAGAAATTAAAAAACTTCTTTACAATAGGAATTCCATCAATCATGCGTTTCTCCCCATCCATCTGAGATTTAAATCCATTTTGAATAGGGATCAAGTCCCATACAGTGGGAGAAATTTCTATTGGAAGTTAATATTTACCATCACATTGATAGATGATCATATTCTGGTTTGAAATAAAAAACATGACAAACCATCCACAGTAATTTATGTTGGATTAATATCATGAAATCGAATCCATGCCTAAGATAAAATAAAATGTATAAAGAAAGATGATATAAATATTTATAGGAAGAATATTCACACAAACATTAACTGGTGTAGAATCAAAGACTTGAGATGAGATCATCATACAACTAAGGGGTTTCACTGATAATTCAACATCTAATTATTGAGGATATTAATTAACATTACTTGATAATTTTCCCAATATACAAGAATTCATATAGATAATATCAAATACGGTGCTTCAAATTTTAAGCATACTTATTATAGTCTCCACCTTTTCATTATATATCCAATCCCATATTATAACCAAAATGGTTTATTTGACTATAAGGAATCTTTGATCGATGTGATAAATCCTGAAAAATAATTCGTAATGTTGAAATCATGACACCTTATTTTTAATCGATGATAGCTTAGGTTTAACCTAGATAATTCATGGTCATCATCTATTCAAATTTCTCATGATGTTTTATGAATAATTTTTTAATTTCAAAAACATATCAACTAGGAGACTCAATCTAGGTGTGAAGAATGACCTTTTTTGTGCATTAGGTGAAGATCATGTGAAAACCCAATTTAACCACTTTAGAGTTATTACCCATATGTACCACTATTATAGATTCAATTATGCTTACAGTATCCAAGAAGGGTTGTAAATTCTTTAAAACCATTTACTCTATCCTCCACAAAAAATTTTGGACATTTTTTTATACTTGGAGTTATCCTTAGACTTATCCAGAAGGATCTCACTAATGTTTCCTCATCCTAGTTTCCAATTTTTAACTAAACCTTACTTCGATAAAAAAATGAAGACCCAAATATTTCATACATAGATATAACATATTAGTTTGTGAATATTTATTACATTACATAATGATCTACACTAGAATAATTTTGGTCATTTACCTTTGAAAACATGGATATATAGAAAACCAGTTCATAAGTAAACCACATCATCTCCTACTAAATTATTTCTATCTAGAACCCTTATTATATTTATCATACGTAAACTTATCCTCATAATTTGGGGAGTTGATACATAAGAAAGTGTGATCTTATATCCCCAATAAGGGTAAAAAATAGTCATATAAATGATCACATAAAAATTACATGATACTAAGGGTTTGGGAACTTTAGCTTAATTTTTGAAAACCACACCTTATATATCATCGATAAATAACTTGAGTCAAGTAATAAACTTTGAAAGTTCATAATACATGAATAAAAAATATAATAAAACACATAATACATCAGAGAACAATATTCAGATAAGACATATATTTGTGACATACAGAAAAGCATATAGAATATTATGTCAAGGCTTTCCACCAAGATATTCAAAAAATGATAGGATTGTGATAACCACCGATGTACCTACATCATAATTGGGATAAATTCCATTGTACCCTATGTTGGTCTTGGAAAAAATATCATGTAGCCACTTGTTTTTGGTTTTAGATAACCTCCCATGTACCGTCTTGTTTCGGTCTTTGGATAACCTCTCATACACCCTAGTTTTTTAGGCTTGGGATAACCGTTATGTACCCTTTCATCTCATAGAACATTAATAATAACAAAATTCATTATTGGGACATATAGGTCCCACCAACCACATAATCCTTCCATTTTAGTGTCACAATATCATAAAAAATTCATCATATCATAATCTATGGAAATTAAATGGGGTTCATAAAAATTTCATTATAACATTACCCATGAAAAAAATGGGTTTGATAAAAATATTTTCCATATAAACATAAATTATCCAAATAAATAATAAATATGTTATCATTGGATCATATCACTAGAAAATACTTTGTTACATCAAAGGATTTAATCTTTTATGGAAAATGATTTTGAATGAACAATTATTTCATTTATATAAGAAAATGAACTTTCCATTTTTAAATCACTTATTTAAAATCCAAAAAATTTCCCACATATTAAAGAAATAAATTTCTGTTAAAAGAAACTTGAAAACATTTAAAGTATGATTCAATAATTTAGTGTCCATGGTGGTGGTAAATTCTGGTCATTCCACACATGTTAAACAAATATTCCTTTCACATTTTATGTATAAATTCAAATGTACCTCATTTAGAAAATGAAAATAATATTAAATTTAAACCATTTTTTATAAGTAAAATAATGATAAAAATTAAATTAAACATTCATATATTAATTATTAATATTTTTTGAAGAAAATTTTTGAAAAAATGGATATGGAAGAAAATTTGTTTTTGATCGAAGAACGAAATAATATTATTTTTCATTAGAAATATCATTTTTATATCTTTAGTAATTAAACAGAGGAAAATGAAATGAAAAATGTATCATCTATAAAAAACCAAATTAGAATAAAATATTCGATTTCCTTGAAAGGTATATCATAATATTTCATCATCGAGAACATAATCATAATAAATCTCAATAAACAATGAGATTATTACATAAATCATTTACAAGACTGCTAACTTCTGGATCAAAACACTAGTAAAAAATAGTGACTCATAAGGATATGTCCATCCCATATTTTAGGATAATAATAATAGAATTCATTCATGGTATGTATATACATAACTCTGACTAATCAAGTGGTGAATATAGAATGTATCCCACAGAAATAAGAGTGAGACAAACAATAACTTACATGCTTTGGTAACTTTTAATTCATATTCCTAGTGAAATAATTACATTAAAATAAATATTATATATCATTATAATAAATATATTTATGATAAAAAATTTCAAAATGGGTTATAAATAATCATCATATAATAATAAAGGATAATAAAATAACACATGCCCCAAAGAAGACAATTTGCGATAATAAATCCTTACCTCAAGTATCGACTTTCTTCATACATGTTAGAACCCACTGCATAAAAAATAGAGGTTTGTTAAAGATATGTTACTGAAAAAAAAACATATATATCATACCACAATTTATTTACTTAGGACCTTTTATTAATTATTTATTAAATATTTCTTGTCAAAATCACATTTTTGGTAACAACGACTTTATTTTTCAAGCATGTCTTGGTTTGGTATTTTTAGTCATTTTCCATTGATCATGGTTCCATAATCTATGGAACTTTAACCATGATATATATATATATATATGATATTTATTAATTATAAATATATTTTTAATAATAGATAATATTTAGATAAAGATAATGAATTAAACCATTCAGGGAGAGAGTAGGCCATTCAAATGCATGAACGTTGTTTCTATTTTTTTTTCTCGAAAGATTGAATGAAAGAAATATAATAATATTGAATCATTTATAGAATCATTTTTATGTAATATATATCATATTTATTAATTAAATAAATCATTATTACCAACCATATCACAATTAAATGAAAAGTGAATCACACCACTTCACGGAGGCAGTAGTCAATACATACGTAAGAGTGATGTTATAATTTTCCAATGAATTTGTGGTAAGAAGGTAGATGTGATATAATAACTCAAACAGTATAGTTTTTTTTCACAAATATAAATTATAAATATTAAGTATTTCATTATATCTATCCATGAAAGGTGGTTATGGAAAACAAATTACATTGGTTCGTGATGCGGTAGTCTACTGTACACCTGACCGACCATCTCGTTTCCCATCTGGTGTAGGAGGAGATGGGTATAGGTCATGAAATTAGAATAAAAATACTTAGTATATGAGATATTCTTATGAAATTATGTCATAATGGTTGAAGAATATTTTAGTTTGTTAGAAGAATAAATAAAATTAATTCTAAAGGTAAAGGACTATACCTCTTCTTCAGAGAACCACATAGGTTTACACATAAAGCATTCAATGGATTTTTTAATAATAAAAATAAGGAATCTAGAACATGAATATGGAATTAATGTATATTTTTGTCTTTTAATTTTTAGAAAAAAATTGTTTTGGATGCATAAAGAGGAAAAGACAGGGGGTACCCTTTTATAAATGGGGGGGATGACACACTTGGAATGTTTGAAAAGAAAATATTATCCCCACATTTTATATATTCTAAATGATTTAAAATGGTTAATTATTTTTCCAGAGATGATATAAAATTTAAATATTTACTTATAATTTAATTTAGATAAGTTTTAGATCATTGTAACCCTTACCGTTTTAGTTCAACCCTTGTTAAACCCGTTTTAACCATAATCATGATAATTAATGTTTACTATTTCAACCAATCATTATTAATAAAAATTAAGTTGTTATTATTATATAATATTAATTATGTTTATTCAAAATATTGAACCCATTTATCCAAATTTAATTCACATTAGTGAAATTTTTTAATTTAAAATGAAATCCATAGATGCAATAAAAATGTTGTTTTTACAAAGAGAAAATGTTCATACGTATAAAAATTTTTACTATAAAAAATAAATATTAAATTTATTATAATGACCTATAATAGATTAATTATAAAATAATCTTATTATTTTTTCTTTTAATTTATTTTAATATAAAAATAATATTTTTAAATGATTTAAATGAAAAGGAAGTTTGTAATTAAAACCATAATTTTTCACTATTCATTAAAAAATTAAAATTTTCAAAAAATACCAGAAACTTACCCTAATATAATTTTGAAATGTTTATTTTTAAAAGTATTTTAATTTTATAAAATAAATTTTCTATAAGTGTAAAAAATAATTTAATTAATTGTTCCAAAAATATTATAAAAAACATGTTTTAAGAAAAACTTATTTTTGAAGAATATAAACATATTACCAAAAATTAAGTACTTATTTATCAATATAAGTTCATTATCTAAAAAAATTATCAATAATTTTATAAAAAAAATTATTCTTTTCACACCTCTAATTTTAGTTGTTAGGATATAATGGTCATGTTTAAATACTAATATTTATAGTATATAATAGTTAATTCAAACATAGAGTTGCATGTAATGATAGCTATCAATGAAATTAAATTTATTGGAAAAATAATATTTCATAAAATCTTTTTATGTTACACTTCTTTCACTAGGATACCTCTTATTTATCACTCAAGTTTTGTAACCTCTTGGGTGGCCTTTTTTCTTCATAAATCAACTTATAAGACACCCCATCTGGTTAATTTGTAATAATTTTTTCAATGATTCCTCCTAGATTTTAATTATTATAGTTATTTTCCATTGGTGACATATTTTTGTTGAATATGGAATAAGATAGTTTATCTGGATGTTATATTTATATAATAGTTCAATTCTTTTGGCCTATTATCTATGAGACCACTTTTTATAGACTGATGAGATTAATTATTTTTAATTATTATATTTTTATAAAGTATTTATTATTTTTTTATAATAATTTAAATATTTAAATGTGATTTTTTCTTTAATTTCTTTAAGATATTTATGATATATATCACTTACACTAGCACCTATATCCACCATTACACTTATATTTCATGAAATTGAGGAAATCCTACTAATATTTATAATTAAAATTACATGTACTCTCTATATATAAATTTATATATTAATATAAAAATACATATAATGGAAATAAATTTTGTGTTTTTTGAAGGTGGTTATTATACATGTTTTCAGTTAGATGGAGGTAATTTGGAGAGGTGGATTTAAATGTTGGCTTCTCTTGGAGTTTTATTACCTTGGTGGGATAAGGATAAAGATACCACTTTTATTCATTTATTTATTTTATATCAACAACCTATAATCTTAATTTTACTATTATATTCATGTTTGGAAAAATTTGGTTTGGAAATAATGTGTATATTTTGATCATGCATTTAGATCCATCATGTGAATAGTTTTTCATTAATGTATTCATTTTTTTATTAGATTAAGAAGACTGGTTTTTTTGTTCCATGTATAATTACTGATTATATTATAACTATTGAGTTTTATTAAGGAAAATGTTTTCCTATATGTTTTTATTGGCCCACTATGTAAATCACCACCATCTAGCATTATGAGAAATTCTATTTAGGTCTTATGGGAAAATGACATGAGAACCAGGATAATTATGAGATGGGTCATTAGATGTTCAAATTAAATCTGAAAATAAAAGTGAAATTAATATATCCAATAATATTATAATATATATATAAAAAAAACTATTTTTAATACGCCGACTTTATGTGCTTGAATTTTATCTAGGTTAGCATGATACTTGACATCAATAATACCACCCCACTTTGTTGAGTTCATTTACTAGGGTATAAGTGTATAATAAGTTGTGTAGTAGCTTTGACCAAAATCAAACACAATACAATTCATTCAAAAATCTTCAAAAACATGGTATACACAACTAAGACAACCAAAACCTTGAAAAAATTAAACATGGATCCAAGAGGGTGTCTTAAAATCCTATGTATAATAATAAATTTTTCATAGTATATATCAAATATATAAGAAATAAATTGAAAAATTTTATATAAAAAATGATAATCACTAATTAATAAAAAAATTTGGCCCCTTGGTTTGAACATATATAGTATAACTAGAATGAAAATAAATAATGGCATTTAACCTAGATTTCAATTAAACTCTAGTCTATTTATCGATCTCAATTACAATGATCATCCTAATCTATAAATCGAGCTCCAAGAAGATGCATGTTTTTGAAAATGAATAATCTATGTCTACCCACAAATATTAATGAATAACCCAAGGAATTATTAATTTTTTGGTTGTATTTTTTGTCAATAAAATTATAAAAGTTTCAAAAGTATTTTAGAATGTTTTTGGGTTGATTAATGGTGGTTTACTAAGTTCAAGGAAGTGTTGAGATAGTTGGAAAAATGGATTAAGTATTCATATATGAGTAATATATAAATTTAATTATAAATGTAAGAATATTTGTGGAGTATTTGAGGCTATGTATGAATAAAAATAAAATATTTGAGTCTATGCATGAATAAATACATTAATTTAAAGACTACGTATGAAAAATACATAGTATCAATAGGCTATGAATTAGTAACTCTATGGTTTCAATAGTTATAAAAAATTACTATTGATATCATATATTATTAATTTATGGTTTCCAAATGATTTTGAAACAATGTTGAAAGCTCATATTGGAGTAACAATCTATAGAATAAGAATAATTTTAGCTCATTTATTATATTTTTGAAGCTCAGTAACATTTTTTAGATGTTTTATATATAATATTATTTTATTAAATAATTTTTTTAATTAAATTATGGTTTTATAGATAGGAATAAAATGAAGAATGTAACTATTTTAGAAGATATTTCAATGTGAATTATGGAGTTTTTTATGGAGATATTTGTTTCGTTATTTTGAGGATCGTTATTTTATTATTTTTGTATAATCCATTGTGATGTATTGAATAAAAATTCTCTGATTTATATCAATTTTTTTTAATATTCATATATAAAAAACTCTCCATGTGACTATATAGATAATTTAAAAGATGATAAATGAGATGATGATGGCTTAATGAGTAAAAAATTTTAATGAATAAGATTGAAGTGTTTCTTCTATTTCTATATATTTTTTCAGTCATAAATTTATTTAAAGATTGTGGATCATTTTCATATTATATATTATGAAGTATAAAAGACAATGTCTTTATTTATTATAATGCATTATTATGTTTACTGATGATCATTCCATTTTTAATTGGTTTATCATTATAAACAATATGGATGTTGTATATAGATAATAGATGACAGACTTAAAATATTGAGAAATAGTTTTTGTTACCGATGATAAATTACCACACTATTTTTCAATTTATCTTATTATGGGATTATAGGGTACCATTTTTCACATAAAATTTCAATGATATATTCGATCACATTTTGGGTTATCCTTGTAAAAATTTTATATTCCCTGTACAGTTTTTTATTTTATTACATATGGTTGAGGGTGGGTTTTTATTTTGAGAGGATCTTTAATAAAAATATTCACACAATTTTATATTAGGAAGAAATTATAAATGTGGGTAACAATGGTTCAACCCTTCCACTCATTATTATACAATAATGCTTTTGTGAATTTCAATAGAAATCAGTTCCATGTATTTTGGTAAGGTGAGTCTAATGAAAATGTGTGATTCCCCTGGACATATCAACTTACAAAATATGGGTGACCTTGTAGATAAATGTGATATCCTGTAGTGAGTGAAACTCAAATAATACTGAACCATATTCGATAAATATTCATGAAATCCCATACCTATATTCCATCATTCCAAATAAGACACATTCACACTAATGATTCAAACTATCTAACCAAACTAGGATAGTTCTCACATGAATATAATCTATGAAATGTTTACCTTCATGTATCAATGTGGTATAATACATAGTCACTCTCATATAAACAAATTTTATCATCAATAATTTTCACATATATCCAAAATGACTTTCACATTAGAGTCCTAACATACCCATATTTAAACTCACTATACATAAATAACCAAATAATGAAATATCATGGAAAATAATGATGGTATTAGGAATTATATAATTAAGAAATCAAATAGGGGCCAATTAGTTATAAAAAAAACAACAATAGAATTCAAAAAGGTACCAATATAAAAACATAATCTAAACTACAATTATATGATAAAAAATGGTAAAAATAATGAATATGGCCTAATCAATTAGAATACCAATCCTGAATATCAGTCATCTCTATATATCATCTCATTATTCCTCAGTGTATCTTTCATCTAGGATAACCATAGATAACCTATAGTTCTTTAATATATATCAATGTTAGTCACATGTGATATCTCCCACCAAATAATTGTAAAAAACTATAGTTGTACATTAATTACTCTAATAATATTGAATAGTCATCATTAATATGTATGTACCATGGCCATGGTCATGCCATAGTTGGAATATCAGAGGTTATGAGGATGATTAATCACAGATCATGAATCCAACGACTCCTCTGTAACGTATTATATGTTGTCACATAGAATTGTATTTTCATCTATCCATTTCCAAGATCCTTTGGGGAATATCACAACTAGTATGAGTATAAAAGAACTCGTTGGACCAAATAGCGTACATCACCTCACATTAATAAAATTTCAATCTATGAGATCTTATAAAATGTTGATGCTTTCCTCAACATTACATTCCTTGGGTTTGGATCTTGGACATAGTTATGTCATAGAATAATAATTCCTTTTATACTAATTTCCATGTCTCTCCATTTCAAAGAAGCATAAGCTAACATGAAATAATATGAAACATACTATCCTCATCTCAACAACACTAAGAAATCAACCCACTCACATCTAAAAAACAGTTCACTAAAAGGAACTACAATAATAACTAAATAAGTTAAATAATCATCAATAATCTCAATCACTTATAAAATAATGATGGTGAATTCTACCCCATCACATCATCAATACATGTGGCCCACACCAATCCTAAGGGTTACTCGATAACCTAATCATAACTCATCAATAAAAATCTCAATGAACCACATGAGTGACTTTAATAGGGTATTGTTTCTCAAGAGTCTATTTCTTAATTATATTTCCCAAAAGGGAACAACCCATAGTCCCCCAAACAACTCTCCATCAATAATCTTGCATGAAATCCTAAACTATTCTATCAAATCCATCACATTTAGAAATGTTGAAAAAATTGATTTTATACTACCATGATCATCATGAATTATGATATAACAAACATGGAAACTATAAATGAAAGTGTACACATAAAAAACCACACATTATTTGAAAATGTGACATTACAATAATGAGGCATACCAAAAAAATAATTCTGTATAAAATGGTTTTATTTACTTTAAGTAAAAAATGATACCAAATAACACTCTTAAAAATAATTTTAATAGGGAACCACATGTTTTATTATACGTCCATGTCCCAAGGAAAAATCTCATTGGAAATATATTTTGAAAGTCCAGTTACTTGTTTTGAAATACCATTTCAAAAATATAAACATAATTAATTTTTTCATTTTTAAATCCCATTCAAAATAGAGTCCCACGAATATATAAATAAAAATTTAAACAATTAACTCATTAAAAAAACATTAAAATTATAATATTTAAAAGTTATATTTAAAATGGATTTATTAATTTTACATGTAAAATTAATAAAAAACAATATATTCCGTATAAGATGGCCTAACTAAACTCATTTAACAAATCCACCTCCAAATAAATGATTTAGAAATGTATATGGTCATTATAGACTATTATTCAAATGTTAGAAAATCATATTTATGGAATTAATAAAAAATAGGTAGTACAATTATTCTCATCAGAATCAAAAAAACCTAGAAGCTTAAAAGAACAGGTATTGAAGTATACAATAGACACATAATCATACTTTTCAATGATAATTTTTTTCCAACACATATAACTATCAATTTATGTAATGATATATTGTTCCAACCAAATTTATTCCAATTATAATATATATTGTCAGTAAATAACAATGAATTAATTATTTAAAAACTAAAAATATAAATTATACAATCTATATAAACTATAAAAAACTCATTGAGTAGTGCTAAAATACCATATCCATGAGAAATAAGGTTCATTCCAATCTCGATACACACATGAAACTATAATCGACAAAATCCTAAATTTTTAATCCAACTTAAATGATTGATTTCTTTAAATGTTATCAAAATATATAATTAAAATCATTAAGAAACATGAAACACTCAACAGGTATGTGATAATATTAATATATCCTTATTGATCCTTCATTATACATCATACATGAATTCCCTTTTATTATGGCCTGATTAAACAATGATCTAATGGAATTATAACTCAAATTCCAATTATTCTTTTCTAAATAATTGTGGATAAAGAATAAGTATTATAAAAGTAATATGGGAAGGGGGATCAGACATCCCCTGCATACACCGATACACCAATAGAACCCCCCAATAAAGGTTACTAATATAAAATAGAGAAATAATATTTCGTCACAATTATAATAAACTATCCTTGGTACAAACGAGTACCAAGTATCATTTCCCCAACCGCACGATGACATACTTGGCACCTAATGGTAAACTATCGAGTGCTTTATGACTAGACCGTTAGGATAAACAAATTAGAATTTCGAATGGATAATAAGTGTCTTAACACTATGTACAAGGTTTCTCATGCAACTACCTAAAACATCATTTCTTTTACAAAACACCTAGAAATATACTCTTTGTTTCACTTTATGATTTTTTATATCTAAAATTTCAATTTACTCATTATAAATTTCTATATGACATCATTAGTCTCATATGAATTCAATATTTAAAATTATATACTACTTTAAATCCATATGTGTCTAACAATTATTTCATTCCAATAATACTTAAAGGAACGAGTCATTAAAAACTCCCCAAAATAGTTTTTCTCCTCCATAAAAATTATCGCCCACTGGTCACCTATAAATAAATCCTTTCCTCTTTTAGATATTAACTCATTATTAAATCATAATATTAAATAATTGAATTTATTTTACACTTCCATTGTTCAACTCTAAATGCAGGGTATATCATTCATTGAAATCAATTCTATCTACCAATTAAGATTCCTAAATATTTAGCTATGATTTCTTTCTCACCAATGAAATAATTTTCCTCCCAATTATCCATAAATTACCTCATAATACAATCCCTATCACTTGTTAACCCCACTCAAATCTATTATAATTTTAATTTGATGGGAAGGAAAACACCTAGTGATCCCAAAACACAAATAGTCAAACTTTACTAGGCCTCAGGGTTCTCGCCACTATAAGGATTAATTATTGAAATCCAATTTCATTTAGTTTTTCACCATAACATCATATCTTCAAACAAAAAATAATTACCAAGTGGTAATATTCATGAAACTATAAATTATTATATTTGAATATTCTACCCATATACGAAATATTAATCCTATGAGTCTAGATCACATGGATCTATCTGACCAATTACAACAAAAACGTTTTGATGAGAAATTAAAATATCCATTCCACAATGAATCAATTACTAGAAGTTGAGAAATATTTCTCATAAATCTTTGATAACTTAATTTGAAGATCAATTCAAATAATTTTACTCACACCAACCCATCTGAGTTGTTTAAAAACCACCATGGAACCCAATGTTTTTTTTAAAAGCTAATTTTTTTTAAAACATCTAAAAAACCAGTCTATCCAGTCTTTTTACTAAAAAACAAAAAAAAATTAAAACCCTTTATAGAAATCAAATTTTTTAGAAAATAAACATTTTTTATCTAAAAATAGATAATTTTAAATCACTTCATCAAACTAGACATTATATAATAATTTAACAAAAAAAAAACATTTTACATAGACTATGCAATCACATAAAAAATTTTATTCAAATATTTTTTTCCTCAAAATATCAATCCATTTTAAAATTACTTATTCAATGATATATTTCATGTCCAAATAAATTGAAAAATATATTTACAGATTCCTTATACCATAATAGAAGTTATATTTTTTAAAATTGTATTTTTCTCAAAAATCTAAAAGTATAAAAAACAATTTCTCTATGGTGGATGAAAAATTAAAATAAATATACTCTAAATTTAAGAATATAATATGACCTATATTAATCAATTCACCCATTTTAATTTATTTAATAAAACATCAAATATATTTTTAGTTGATTTTAATTAATAATTTTCCCTAGTGAGGCATTATATTAATAAAAAACTTATAGTGTGTGTATCAAGCACTAAAAATTCTCTTATCATGATGCATGAACAAATAATCATTTATAAAACATGTCCATACAGAAAATTCTGCTACATTTCCTTCTCAAAATAAATAAACATAGACAATACTGATCCTAGTGATCCAAATCATGATACATGACACCCTCTAGTGAATTGGGTTCCAACTAATGTTGTGCCAACCTCACCTCCTCATAGTCTACCTCCCAAGACCTATCATCCAATATACACATATAACTTACTCTTTCCCAACCAATTAAATTCTTAAATACCAAATTTAAGTCCTTCATATCATAATGATTTAATAATACACAAGACAACAAACTACTAGGCATAGAATTGGCCACCACATAGTACATAAGATAAAAAATAAATATTAAGTCTAAAAAACATAATGGGGTTGAATATGGAATAAAATAAAACCTATAAGTATCCTTCGAGATTATATCAACGATTTGTTCTGACAGATATATATATATATATATACAAATATACCTAAAACCATATGCAATAAAAAAGTGATCCATGACGGAACACTACAGTAAATTATATTGTAATAAATAAAATATATGATGAATCAGATATAGTGTAAAAATAAGAGAAAATGTATATAAAAACAAAACACAGTAACAAATAATTACATCTAATACCTTGGTCATTAAAAATGTAGTAAAATTTAAAATGTATATACAATGGTCTTAGGCCTGAATCACTAGTTAACGCCCATCAAACCATTCACCTAGACCACAATACTTTTATTAAGTTATAATTTCAATACCAAGTTAATAATTTTGACTAAAATGGTAAAATTAAGGTACAACCACATAAATAGAAACCCATTCCATGTATATGGGTTAGAGTGGGCCCGATGAATTAGACGTATTATCCCTACACACCTCAACTCATTGAGTACTAGTGATCAAATGTATACATGTCTAAGTTAGTAGGGAGTACGACTCATCCCAACTAGAAATATAACCCTCACATGACCATTCTATGACATAAATCTTTTTCATAATGGTGAATAATACCTATAAACCCCAATGAATCATCATTTCTACTGAACATATGCTAGGTCCTACAGGCATGTAACCGATGACTCACATAAAATCATTCACTATTATAGAATACCGCACAATTACTCCCATCTAAACAAATGTTATCATCCTAAAGCCACATCTATATCCACACAGACTTGATTATCGGAGTGAAACCATAGTATACGTTATATCAATATGTATTAATAATTAAAACCCAAAAATATCACGATAAATAATGATGTTATCAATAAATAAGATAAAACAAGAAATACAAGAGGTCCCAACTTTCTATAGTTAAAATGAAATGACATGAAAACCAAGAAGGGTAATAAAAGAGTGATTAAAGAAAAAATATATACAAAATAACAATCCCATAATGAATAAAATGGGTAAATAAGGAATAGGGTTCTATAACTGGAAATAACAATCACACCTACCATGATCTATCTCTCTTATATCATTGGACCTCATTAGAGAAAAATGATAAACTATCCATAGATAACTTTTGAGTTGTTCCTATATATCACAAGTTTATATAGTTTATGGATCCCACAATATGATAGTATAACACTATGACTACACATTTATCTAAAAAATTAAATATCAATATCAACATCAATAAGTGTATATCTTGCACATAGTCTTATCATGGGAAATAACTTGGTGGATATTGGTCATATCTATCATAAGTAGTCAATAAATCCACTCAAGAATCTTCCAATATCTAACCTAGACCACCATATACCATTATTTTACATCTATAATCATATAGTAAATTGTATAACTTTGGCAGATATAAACAACCTAGTGAATAAAATAACACGTGAAAACTCACATAAAATTAATTATACTCTATAAGATCAAGAGAAGACCTGAGGTATGTAATGACCCCAATATTTATCAATGGAATTTCCATTTTGAATATATAATTCATTCATAATTAGTAATATAATACTATATGATTCAAAAACACCACTTGATAAAACCAAAAATATTTTATTATTTTATGTTTAACATTAAATTTATAGAACAAAGATGGCCATATGAATTGAATGTATTACAATGGGGGGGGGGAATGATAAAATAAGATAATAATAATAGGAAAATTTTGATATTATTGATCGCTAAAAATAACCAGACTCATGATAAAAATAATAGAAATGAAGAAGGATATCAGTAATGTAATATACATATTAAAATTAAAAGAATACTTATATCATTGAGAGAGAATATATTTAATATCCTTACATATCTGGAGATGACTCATTCTTGTTTCTAGATGATATTTTACACATTTTTTACTAGAATTTGGTTTGGTCATTGTTTGGCGTTTATTGGGTGATTTTTGCGAATTTTGGAAGCCCATGGGGTTGTGCACGTTTGCCTCACAATTAGGAAAAATCGTGTGTTTTTCCTCAACAAGACATGCACCCCATTTTGAGCCACATTAAGGGGGTGGATGTTTTGACCAAACCATGTGGGAACTCTCCCCAAACCATGCACCCTTGAATAGAGGTGGTTTTCATGGTTGGCATAATGTTTCGAAAACTAGGCACCCACCTATGAGTAATAGTTCACACCAGATAGTAGGGTTCTGGGATTAGGTCCATGGTTTGTCAAACTAAGTGGCCCACCTTGGTAAATATACACACGAGATTTTATACCCTTGAAAGTTTATCTAAAATTTTCAAACCCTAATCATTTTCCCAAATAACCCATATTCAACCTAATATGATTTTAATTCTTTTCGAAATCTCTGGAAAGGGTTCACAGTCTTATTAAACTCCTTCCTTTGCAAATCCATGGTCCGATAGAAGAGGAATAACTCTTTGGTAAGAGATTCAATTCAATGTTTACAGTTTTCTCTCCCCATCTCTTATATATTTATCTCCCCTTTGAGAGGGATTAATTATTATTATTTTTGATAGTTTAGATCTAGTTTTAATGTATTTTAACTCGTTATATCTTGATCATGGGCTTTAATCCTAGTTCATCCTCACTGTTATGAAATTGGATGTTCTACATCAAATTGAGGGATACAATTTGGTGAGCATCCATAAATGATCTTAAATTAGGAAGTATAATTTCTATTTCCCATATTATAGATTATAATCACATGTATATAATTATTCCACTACATTTCCACACTGTAAAACATTATTTAAATTAGAAAAGTGAATATAATTCTCTTGAAATTTTGAGACCCTTCATGGATATAGCTAGTCTGTTATTGATTATGTGACAAGGATTGAAGGAAACCCTGGATGTGTGCCAATGTACATGCAATTCTATTTATGAATGGTTGAAAGGGTAATAATGGGTTAATTGAATTGAACTAAATCCTTATTACATGTTTATAATAGGATTTAAGAGGGTTGGTTAGATTAACCATGAAGGGTTAATGAGATTTAAATAATTGACGATAAAAGGACTAATGATGAATTTTTCATGTTATTCCTTATGATTAATGTAAATAAACATGGATAAATTGGTAGATGGAATGGTGAACCATAATTTGAATGATTTATAATAATTTTAATGGTGATGAACATTGATATATCTATTGTGATATATGAGATTGATCAATGTGGTGTCTATCATGGATTGATGATCAAAATAACCATGGGGTGCCAAATTTGTACCCTTGGCTCCTGAAGAATGCACTTGAATAATGATACTTAGGTTAGGTACTAATGCTCCAAATACCCATGAGGTTCTAGAATGATTCTTTAGGTCCCCAAGATATTGGCATTGGACTGATGTTTCAACTGCCTGAGATAATGGTACTTGGACTGATGCTCTAGGGTATCGAATGGAATTGAAATTGAAATTAATAATTAAATACTATGAAATAATTAATTGTGATGTCCTTATGGTGTATGTTTTAGGATCTGGAATGGGTTGAAGTAGGTATTATGAGGTTGATTAAGGAATAATAAATGTGAAACTCATTAAATTTTTCCATTTGATATTTATTATATATAAAACTATATACAATGATATAGTCTAGATATTGATTTAGAATTCATTGGTGATTGTATACTGAGTTTTACTCATACCCTACTTATGCCTCCAAATTTGTTCCCAAATAGACATCATGTTTGTAGGACTATATAAGTGAAAGTTCTCAATGTTAGATGGGTGAGTTGGTATTCCATATGGTGCATGGATGAGGGAACCATACATAATTTTGGGTACCACATTGGATATTTCAGTGTGCAATTATTTTGGATTTTCATTGTACACTTGAGAAATATATGGTATGATATATTTACTTCATTGGTTAATGGTCATTTTTTCCCGAATTTGGATTATCATGATATGTTTTTCTGGTTTTAGTTAGATATTGGTTATTATTTATTATCGTTTGGATATTTTTTATTTTTTTGCACTATTTTGATTCTTTGATAAATATGGTATAGTCTCTCAAAGATATATATTAGACCCTCACTGCTGGTTGAAATCCTCTAGAATATCGGGAGACATGCCTGATGTCACGTAATGATTTAGGACAAAGCACCAACATGTGGAGCCTAGGTCGTGATGTTAAAAAGTGGTATCAAGGTGGTTTTATTTTTATTTTCAATTGTATTATTATTTGAAAATGTTTTAAAGTAGAATAGGATGATTCATGTTGTGGTCATTAGATCGTGCATGGGAGTAGTTAATCCATGTGGGGGGGGGGGACCCAAGTTCCCCGGTTGGGATTGTTGTTCTTGATGTTTTCTATTGTAGAGAATAGTTTTTTTGACTTGGGTGACACAATTACTGCATGATTTTTTTTATTTTATAAGACATTTCTCATGGCCTTGTATGGTATAAGAGTTTAGTATTTAGGCATCATTATAGGCACTCATGAATTTATGTTAAATGCATCATATTAGAATCACACAGATAAATAATGTTATGAGTGGATTGTGGGATTTGAAAATGATTTTCCTTCTTTGAGTAATTTAAAATAAATGGTTCCTAATGATGAATTTATAATGGATAAAAGATTTCAAATGTGGAATTTTAAATGGTAAAAATGGATTTTTAATGGGAAAATTATGATGTGAAAATTTGTTTACCCCGTGTTAGACATAACCCAGGATAAGGATGGTTGAGTCTAGTAATAGTTCATTATTTTTGACCATGGATTTGTGTATGAGGGAAAACATGTTATGGATTTATGTGAATCTATTTTACAAAAATGTGTTTATGATGTGTTATGTGTCTTAAGATGTGTGTTTAGTAATGTAATGACATGACTCCATAACAGCGTTTGTTGGTAGGATGATAGGAGGACATAAATGTAAATGTACCTCCAATATTGAGAAAAGAGGCCCCGATACATCTAGGAGAAATATTGGGATACAAGTTTCTTGTTAAATTTAATTTCTTTATCAATTTAAGGGATAGATACCCAGGTAAGGTTTATCAGAACATGTCTTATCTAACGCAGAAGTTCCAGTTACAACACACTTAGACCTTTACTGAAGAGGGTAGACCTGAGGAAGTTGAGTTATAGATTGAGTCAATTCAAAAAATTATTGACAATTTAGAGACACATATGGAGAATAATGTAATGTTGGATGCATATATGTTGTGATGATCAGTGAAGAACTAGTGAGATATCCATGTTTAGGATGAGTAGTTAGAGGGAATTGTATGGAATGTCTTCCATGATATGTTCCTTGAGAAATTTTACCCAAAAAAACTGAGATAGGGTAGGGAAAATGGGTTTTTGTGTTTGACCTAGGTAAACAAGAATGTGACAGAATATGATGGTCACTTCTTTGATTTGTAGTGCTTTATCCCAATGCTAGTTTGGGATGAGGCAACTATACTGAAAAATTTTCTTGGATAGACCTAAATGTGATATTATGTCCCAGGTTAATATCTTTTTGCTGAAGAAGTTTACTGAGGTGGTGAATCAAGTTCTCATTTCTTAGGGGAACAGGAATGAGGATTCTACTGGATTACAGTTGGATTTTTCTAGATATCTAGGAGGAACATCTTCTGAAGGTAGGACATGTCGCTATGATAAAGTTAACAAGGTACGTGGAAAATAGAGTAGCTAAGGAGAAGGATCCATTACTTAGGGAAATAATTGAATTCTTTTTCCACTAGTAGGGTAGATCATGTCACATTCATAACCATTGTCCCAGACCATGTGTAGGGTTTTGATATTGTGAAATGACGCACAATCTATAGTGGTATAGAAGAAATCTTTGATAGTTGGGTAGTGATATAAGATATAAGATGAACCATAGTAAATGAAGGGGGTTTTATAAACCATATTAGACTAGAAGATAGATTACTACATGAATTACGAGTAGAGACAGAAGACATGGTAATACAAGGAAAGAGTTCATGTATCAAAAGAGTAGTGCAACTCAAGGAACTCAGAATGGAGCATAGGGTATAGGGACATGTCTGTTACATGAAGTTCAAATTACACATGTGTATAGAGAGGCTACTCCATTGACTTTCAGATGTAAAATTAATTTATATTCTATTCTTACTAGTTATTTATTCAATACATTACCCTAAAAATCTTTTATATCTTCTCAAAATGTGAATTAGTTTAGTCTGGTGGTGGAGTTTGGGAGTGGGGTTATGATGATCAATACAATGTTGGGAGTGTAGTCGAGGTACATATTTTTATGAAAGGGTTTTACCCTTGAGTTCGTTGAGTAACATTTCCTTTTGGATCATTACATACTTGATATGTCGGGTTTTGACTTGATTTTAGATATGTATTGGCTGGTATCATATCGATCCCACATAAATTGTTACCATTAGAGAGTAAAGTTAATGTCTCTTGAGGGTAATAGTTACATTCATCACGGGGAATTGGATATATAGGTATACCATTATAGTCTTCAGTAACTAGGGGAGCTCGTTGCCCATGTTACAAGTATTTTATTAGATGATGGGGGTCTAGAACAAGATGTATTTCCACCCCTGTGAATCAATTTAAATATTTGTTTCTTGGGGAACATTCAGGGATACCACCAAATATATATGATCAATGTACAATTGAGATAATTCATAGAGCTGAACCATTTTCCATTCCACCTTATTGAATGGAGCCAAAAGTTATTCAATAGCTTAATACCGAACTATAATAATTGATGGACAAGGGATTGTTTTTCTGAGTACATCACCTTGGGGTTCCCCTGTTTTTGTTTTCAAATAAGCCTGATGGGATACTGCATTTATATGTAGGTTATCAAAATTCGAATCGGATAATAGTAAAGTGAAGATATCCACTTCCACATATCAAATATTTATTTGACCAGTTGGGAGGAGCTTGTGTGTTCTTCAATATTTGATTGTGGTTAGGGTATCATCAGTTGGGAGTGAGAGCTTTATATATACCACATAATTCTTTTAGAAGTAGGTATAGATTCTAAGAGTTCATTGTAAGGCCTTTTGGTTTGATGAATGATCATAATTTGTTCATTTCCATGATGAACCATATATTCCACCCGTAATTAGATCAATTTGTGATTGTTTTCTTTAATGAATTCCTGGTGTACTCTAAGACTCATGAAAATCATGCAAAAAATCATAAAATAATCCTAAGTACCCTGTGATAGCATAGGTTATACTCTAAGCTATATAAGTTTCAATTCTGAATCAACTGGGTTCATTTATTAGATTAAGTCATCTTTTAGGAAGGTGTGTTAGTGGACCTAGAGAATGTTCTGATAGTTGTTTCTTGTTAGTATCCAACTTTTTTTTTGGTATCTAATGTTTTTTGTGTTTAGTTGGTTACTATTAGAGATTCATACAAGATGTTTTTCTCTTGGAAGTGCCACATTCATGTTTGACCAATAAGGTTATAAAGTTTGAATGGTATGGATCATTTGATAATTCTTTTCAGGGTCTAAATAAGAATTTTAATTGTTCAACAATTTTAATCCTACTCGAGCTCGGTGAGGAGTATGCTATATTTTGTTATGTGTCTGGGATCAGACTAGGAGTAGTGTTGATATAGAGTGATCGGTTCACTTCATATGTATCACGGTAGTTTATGACATAAGAATGGAATTATCCTACATATGATATTGAGTGGGAATGATGGTTTATGCCATAATGTGTTGGGGTCATTACCTGTTGGGTGAAACTTTTATTATTTATACAGATCAGAAAATCATATTTTATATATATTCATAGAAATATTTGAACCTCCAATACTGAAAATGGGTTGAGAATATCCATTCATTTACATTTATCTAGAGGACATGATCAGAAAGGGAAACTGTGTTGCTGATGCTTTGACCCATAAGACATAGAATCAAGCTATTCATGGGTACTAATAAGTGTAAGATGATGAAATTTCCAGATTAGAATCATATAGAGGTTCAAGAGGTCCAGGAGAAGATTACCGTTGTTTTTTATTAGTTGAGTCCATACTTCTCAGACAGATCATGGAAAGGAAGTATGAGGACATAGAGTGTTTAACTGTGGGGGGAATCCGTGAATGTTGGGTGTCACCTTCCAATCAAATAATTCATGAGGATGAGATCATATATTGATGTGGACATGTTTTTGTGCCTATATGTTTTCATTGGGTGATGATTTGTGAGTTTCATGCATGAAAGTGGGAATTTCACCCTTGTTTGACCAAAATGTACTAGGAACTTTGGAGATAGTATTGGTGGACATGAATGAAAAATAATATTTCATGTTTTGTGACATGATACTATACCTTCCAGTAGGTGAAGTTTGAGAATCAATAACACAATGGATTTTTCTTATGTTTCACTTTTTGGAATGGTTGTGGGATAAAGTAACCAAGGGTTTTGTGGCTGGTCTTCTGAGGACACCATAAAAGAATGAAATGATATGGGTGATTTTTCAATGGTTGATAAAAGTATCCCATTTCTTATGCATCCAAGAAACTTTCATAGTCGATCAATTAGGGAGAATATATTATTGAGAGATAACCCATTTTCCCAAATTTCCATAGAGTATAGTTTTAGATCATGACTTATGTTTTACTTCATAATTGTAGAAAGTATTACAATATTATTTGGGTACCTAAGTGTTTCTGAGTATGGATTTACACCCATAGAGATATGGGGAATCAAGACATAATATCTTTGTGTTAGAGGACATTCTGAGCTCATCTATTTTAGAATGTTGTGGGTCCTGGGAGAAGTACTTAATGTTATTTAAGTGTACTTATAACTATAGTTATCAGGTTACTACTCCGATGGAACCATAGGGAGATCTTTTTTATAAGCCATTCAGATTATGTATATGTTGGATGGAGGAATCTGAGTCTGAGTTGTTGGGACACCATCTCATGTAGGAGACATCTAAGTAGGTTCATTTGATTCAGAAATATATGTCTATGGTATAGAGTAGAAAAAAGTTATATGCTAGTCAACATAATCAACCTCTTGATTATAGAGTGTTATATTTTGTATCACTTCATGTGTCACTGGGATTGGGTCATCATAGGATTTAGAGGCAGGGTAAGTTGGTGAAGAATTTTTTTATACCATTTAATGTTTTGGAGAGAATATTATTAGTGGATTATTGATTGAATCTTCCATAGAGGTATAGTTATATGAATGATTATTTTCATATGAAATAGCCTAAATAAGATCACTCGAAACTATATTATGTGGTCGATGATGATTATGTTGATCTTGAGGATGATACATTCTTTATGGATAATATGATTCATGTTGGGGATCCGTGTGAGAAAGTGTTATGGGGAAACACTATGTGGATAGTTTGAGTTCAATGGAAAATAGTCATGTCAAGGAAGAAACATTGGAGATGGAAACAGATATATAGGCCTTTTGGAAGAAACTTTTTACCTTGGAGGATTAGTGATTCATGGGAGTACAGCCCTGAGGATGAGCTATTAAAAGGTGGGGAGATTGTAAGATCCCAAACTTTCTGTATATGCCTCTTTCCCATTTCCAAGTATTATTTTACCCTTAATTTGATCATACATTTTTTTTCTGTTTGTTTGGGGTTATTTCTGGGGGAATCACAATATGTTTGGTAGCCTATGGGGATATACAAAATTGGTATATGGTTATGTAAAACCATGTGGTTTTCCCTAGGAAACCATGCGTCCCATTTTGAGCTATAGGAAAGGGGCGTACGATTCGACTAAACAATGTGGACACCATCCCCAAACATTGAAAACTCTGATATAGGGGGTTTTCATGGTCGAGACATGGTTAATAAAGAAATGCACTCAACTAGTAGTAACCAAGCACCCTAGATAGTAGGGGAACATTTATGGTGCATGATTTTTCAAATCATGTGACCCACCATAGAAATTGTGAACATGGGATTTTAAACCTGAAAAACTTATTTTAAATTTCTTGAACCCCAATTACTATTCCTAATCACCACTATTATACCTAATATAATTCCACCATTTTTGGAGGCTCTAGAGAGTCTTATAAGGCTCATCGAAATGCTTTATTTTCAAATTGAAATTCTGGTGGCAGAAGATTTTCTCTCTAGTAATAGATTCTATTCCTTGTTCCTCCATCTCCAAACATTCTCTACCATTTGAGAGGGATGAAATCATCTATATTTTATGGTTTAAATATAGGTTTTAATGGATCTCATTGTTAGGTCGGACAGGGTAATGGCAGATGGTCTAGAGGGGGGGTGAACAGACCAGATTAAAAATTTTAATCAAATAAATTAATTATCATAGTTAATTATTAAATTTAATTAGCAGTGGAAAAATTAAATAACGCAAGGATGTTTTTTATAGTTGTTCGGTCCAAAGTGGACCTACTATACTCTTATACCTCTCTACTCGGTGAGAGATACATGTGAACTAAAAATTATTTTTAAAGGGGAATCATTACCCAATTACAAAATCATTTTCTAGTGGAGGGATAACCACGACACTGACTTTTGTGTGGGGAGTCACAACCCTTACAAACTGACTTTAGATAATGGGAGTCACAACCCAAACAGTCTTGACTTTAGATACAGGGAGTCACAACCCTAAGATCCTGACTTTAGAATCCGGGAGTCACAACCCGAGGAAAAAGAATAGAAAATAATGATTTTGTGTTCAAAATCCTAAACAAAAAAATATAGTGTTTGTGAGGTGTGGGAAGTAGTGTTACAGACTCAGAACCAGATGAAAGAGAAGATAAAAATTAAATCACAAGTACTGGTTCATGAGGTTTAGTTCAGCACGTCTTGTCAATGAAATTGTAGTCGAAGCAGAATTAATTTAGCACTTGAGAGACCGAGAAGGTTTTGAAGTAGAGTGTAACAGGACGTTGCAAATGCACAGTAGATTCAAAGTTCACAACAATTTATCCTTGTGTTGTGTTGTCTATTGTTTTCTGCAAGAGACAACGATATATATAGAGAATAAAAATATCTAGCAGGTGCAGCAAATCCTCTTCCTTAGGATATTCAAAAGTAATTGAGTCAAAAGATCCCATAAATATCTTCCTGAAAATAGCAGCACAATTGCCTTTTTATTCCTGTAGAATAAATATCTAATAAAGTAATTCAAAATATTTTGAATAAGTGTTCCAATAAAATCTCCAGAATAATAAAAGTATTTAATGATTCAAAATAGAATTTTAAATCCATTTAAAATGATTTAAATGAAGTCAAAACAGTTCCTAAAAAATAGCATCAGATTATGGAATTAAATTCAAACATTTAAATTTAAACAATCTTGAAACGTCCAAATTTATTTGTAAAAGACGTTGAAGAACGTTATTAAATTTTCTCTCTCAATATATCACCAATAAAATGAAAAACTATTTCATTACGATCTTATATTTAATGAGGATTTTACAAAATAGATAGTTAAAAAATAATCCATATATTTGCAGAAAATAATTTTTTTAAAAAAATGCATGGAATGAACAGTAACTTCTGAATGAACAGTAACTTCGAAGTGAATAGTAACTTTGAAGTGAACAGTAACTTCAGAGTGAATAGTACATTCCGAGTGAATAATAAATTCGGGGCGAACAATAAATTTGGAGTGAACAATAACTTCGGAGCGAGCAATAAAGAAACATAGGGTATGAATAGTAAGGTAGGGTATGAACAGTAACGTAGGGTATGAACAATAACGTAGGGTATAAATAGTAACGTAGGGTATGAACAATAACATAGGGTATGCAGAGTACCGTAGGGTATGAACAGTAATGTAGGGTATGAATAGTAATGTAGGGTATGAACAATAAACCATACTTTTGTGAGATAAACAAATGAACCATACGTTTGAGATAAAAATGAACCTTACTTTTGAGATAAAAATGATCCTTACTATTGAGATAAAAATGAACCATAAATTTGAGATAAAAATGAACCATACTTTTGAAATAAAAATGAACCTTACTTTTGAGATAAAAACGTACCTTATTTCTGAGATAAAAACGAACGTGACTTTTTAGATAAAAATGAACATTACTTTTGAGATAAGAATGAACCTTACTTTTGAAATAAATTTGGACAGAATGTTTTGACAAACCTCGATGAATTTATAAGGGATCTTAACATCTGATTCAGACTTTTTTCAAAACTAATGATTTGTAGAAACACGTATTAGCTTTCCAAAAAAAAGAATCAAATAAAACCGACATCTAAATATCCCAAAATCATTAAAAAACCTAAGAAAAACAATTCTGGAAAAACTGCTACGTCAAAACAGAATATCATAACTTCAAGTAATTAAAAGTCCATTAAAACGATATCTTTAGACCTTTATGTAAAATAATGAAATCAAGATAAATATTTTATCTTTCTATATAATGAAGTTTCATTCAAATAGGATAACCGTAGAAGTTGTAGTAAAATAAATATATAAATGTTTTAAAACAGTGAAATGTAGAGTTTCTAAAAACATAGGAGAAACTTCATTGAATTTTTATAGTAATAGATAAGCATTTTAAAACATCCACATTAACTAATAAAATATAGATAGATTTAATATATTTACAATGTGATAAGAATAAAAAAAATACAAATAACATAAATTAAGATATCATTAAAATACAGAGGAAAAATAATCAAAAAAAAAATTACATGAAATCAAATTAAAGGAAATATGCACATGCACAAACAATCTCCCCTTTTGTTTGATTACAAAACCAAAACATTTAAACCATAAATGAAGTTTTAAAATGATTAAAACCAAATTATTTATCCCAAAACCTTCTCTCCAAAACATCTCCCCCTTTTTGTAAATAAACAAAAAGTGAAAACATCCTCCCCCTAAACAAATGCCAAATAAAATTTAAAATTCCAACATACCAAGAGAAAATTTATTTTTCTCAAACTGAGCAGAGTATAAAGGCTTTGTAAAAATATCTGCAAGCTGATTTTCAGAAGGAATAAATTCTAAAACAATATCACCCTTATTCGCATGATCTAGAATGAAATGAAATCTAAGATCAATACGTTTTGTTCTAGAATGTTGTAAGGGGTTTTTAGAAATAGAAATTGTAGATGTATTATCTAAATAAATAGGTAGTTTATCAAGATAAACACCAAAATCACATAAAGTTTTCTTAATCCATAAACTCTGAGCACAACTACTAGCAGCAGAGATATACTCAGCTTCTACATTAGATAAAGGAACAGATAATTGTTTCTTAGATGACCAGGAAATTAAACATTTTCCCAAAAAATGACACATACCTGATGTGCTTTTCGGTCAATTCTACAGCCTCCAAAATCAGAATCAGAATAATATGTTAAATCAAAACAGTTATATTTTGGATAAAATAAACCAGAATCAACCGTTCTTTTAACATATCGAATTATTCTTTTAACAGCTTTAATATGACTTTCTTTAGGATCAGCTTGAAATCTAGCACATAAATAAACACTAATAATGATATATGGTCTAGATACTGTCAAATATAGCATGCTACCTATCATACCTCTATAAAATATTAAATGAACTGACTTACTAGATGCATCACTATCTAATTTACAATTAGTACCCATAGGAGTTTTCATGGATTTAGAGGAATCAAGAACAAATCGTTTAACTAAATATTTTGCATACTTAGATTGATTAAAAAAATTCCATCTTTCCTTTGAGAAATTTGATGTCCAGGAAAGAACTTTAATTCTCCCATTAAACTCATGTCAAATTTAGAAGACATCAATAAAGAAAAATCATTACAATATATGTCACTAGATGATCGAAAAACTATATCATCAACATAAAGTTGAACAATTAAAATATCATCAGAAGATATTTTAATAAAAAGAGTAGGATCAACATTACCTTTCTTGAAACCATTTTTTAATAAAAATAAAGAAAGTCTCTCATACCAAGCATGTGGTGCTTGTTTGAGACCGTATAAAGCTTTAGATAATTTAAAAACATGGTTAGGAAATTTTTCATTTTTGAAACCAGGGGGTTGAGAAACATAAACTTCTTCAGTAATAAAACCATGTAAGAAAGCGCTTTTTACATCCATTTGATATAATTTAAAACCTTGAAAACACGTAAAGGCCAACAAAATTCTAATTGACTCTAACCTAGAAATAGGTGAAAATGAATCTTCAATGTCTATACATTCTTCTTGAGAGTATCCTTGGACAACAAGTCTAGCTTTATTTTTGACAATCTGTCCAGATTCATCCAGCTTGTTTCTAAAGATGCACTTAGTTCCAATTACCTGCTTATCTTTAGGAAATTCTACTAAATTCAAAACATTATTTCTAACAAACTAATTTAATTCATCTTGCATAGCAACAATACAGTTTGCATCTTTTAAAGAATCATTAATATTAACAAGAACAAAATCAGAAATAAAAGCAGAATTGGCACAATAATTTAAAAAAGAATTTCTTGTTTTGACACTAGAATCAACATTGCCAATTACATTTTCAATAGGATGATCTTTATTAATCTTCCAGGATCTTGGATCAGGTTGAGGATTATGCTCCCCCTCAATTAATTTATTCATATCTTGAGGAATATCTTCACCAAAATTAAAATCTCTAATCTCATCATCAATAATATTATATTCATAATTTATTTTAACATTATTTTCATCGAACATAACATGAACAGATTATTCAATAACCATCGTTCTTTTTTTATAAACTCTATAAGATTTACTATTATTAGAATAACCAAGAAAAATACCTTCATCACTTTTAGCATTAAATTTATCTAAATTTTCCTTTGAATTTAAAATAAAAACTTTGCATCCAAAAAATCTAAAATAACCAAATTTAGGGTTTTTATTTTTGAATAATTCATAAGGAGTTTTCTTTAGCAAAGGTCTAGTAAGAATTATATTTGAAATATAAAATTCAGCAAAAACTGCCTCATCCCATAAATATCTAGGCATATTATATTCACTTAACAAAGTTCGAGCCATTTCAATAAGAGTTCTATTTTTCTGTTCTAGAACACCATTTTTTTGTGGTGTTCTAGGACCAGAGAAATTATGAAATATCCATTATTTTCACATAATTTTTCAAAATCTAAATTATTAAATTCACCTCCTTTATCACTACGAATTTAAATAATCATACAACCTTTTTCATTTTGAACTAATTTAGAGAATGCAGTGAATTTAGATAAAGTATCATTTTTATGAGCTAGAAAATTTACCCAGGTAAATCTACTATAATCATCAACAATAACTAAAGTTTATTTCTTTCCACCAAGGCTAGAAATTTGAGTTGGACCAAATAAATCATGATATACTATCTATAAATACTTATTACTACTTATCTGATTGATAGGTCTAATTTTTTTTTGTGTTGCATCCCTTTTATGCAGGCGTCACAAACATGAAGTTGTTCTTTCTTCAATGAAGGAAGCTGTAAAACATTATCATGCTTTGAGAGCTTATGTAACATTTTAAAATTAACATGACCTAAATGTCGGTTCCAAAGGATGGAGTCATTCTGTATAGCATTCAAACACTTTACATGTTGAACAATTAGTTCAGCAAAATCAATATTATAAATATCATCTTTTCGATTAGCATAAAATAATAAAGAATCATATTTAAAAACTAAAAATTTATCATTTTGAAATTTAACATCCATTCCATCATAACATAATTGTGATATACTAATTAAATTATGTTTTAAACCTTCAACATATAAAACGTTGGAAAGAAATGTAGAATTTGAAATACTAACTTTACCAAAACCTTTTACTTTGCCTTAGGAATCGCCTCCAAAAGTAACAGTGCCTCCATCACATGTGTTTTATGATGTGAGATTTGATGGGTCTTCAGTCATATGCCTAGAGCATCCACTTTTCATGTACTGTATGTTGTTCTTGAGACATCCAAGGAATTTTTCCTACAAAAATAAATTAATTGAAAATTTTGGTACCCAAGCTACATTGGGTCCAATAGGATTAGTAATAAAATTTTTAGGTACCCATATATGATAACAAGGATTTAGAAATATTAGTTTTTGTAAATCGAAAAGATTGTTTAAATCTAAGTGAACAGTCATTGTCATAGTGACCATTCATGCCACATTTAAAACAAGTAACAGTTGAAGTACAAAGATTTTTACTTTTCACAAAACAAGTTGTATACATTTGAGGTAATATTTTATCATAACCAAAACCATATTTATTTTTATCAGTTTTAGTTAAAGACATCATCTCATGATATTTTTCACAACCTTGAATAAAAGAAGATAAATTTTGTTTAAGACATTCAACTTTCTTTTTCAATTTCTCATTCATATCTTGAGCAGTTTTCAAATTATCATAAATTGTTTAATGAGAAGAAGAAGCAGTGTTTATTAACCTTTTATTTTCTTGAAAAATTACTTTATTTTCAGAAATAAGTTTTTCATTATATTCTTTAATTTTATTATATAAATCAGCAGCTTTGAAAATATATTTTCTTAATCTTTCAATTTATTTATTTAATTCAAAAACATTGGGGTTATCAGATTCATATTCAGAATCAGATCATTCAGAATAATAACTAGAATTAAAAACCTTATCCAGTGATGCCATGAAACACATGTTAGCAGATTCTTTTTCATTTCCAGTTTGTTCACTAGAATCTTATTCTTCATTATAACTCCAGCTGGTTGCCAAGGCCTTTCTATCTTTATTTTTGTATTTGTCTTTATTATTTAGCTAAGGGAAATCGGGTTTGATGTGACCTTTCTTCCTGCACTCATAACAAGTTACATATTAAGAATTGTAATTTGTATCACCCTTTTTATCTCCCTTATATTTTTCTTTTATAGGATTTATACTTAACTAGGTTTTGAAACCTTTCTTTTTCATTCTTTTGTATACTCCAGTTACAACTTGATCCATGTCTTCCTTTTCAATATCCTATAGATCTGAATCATAAGAATTATTAAAAATAACATTTACAGACTTAAAAGATACACCTTTTCTTTTTGTTGTCTCCTCATCAGCTGTGTTCTTCAGTTCCAGTCCATATTGGAGTAGTGATCCAATCAGTTCATCAAGTGTGTACTCTTTGAAGGTCTTTCTTTCATCAATGGCAACCTTCTTTGCAAGAAATTTCATTGGTAATGCTCGTAGGACTATTTCAACAAGTATAGTATTTTCCAGAGATTCTCCAAGTGAATTAATTCCATTCAAAATGCTTGTGAGTCTATGGAACATTTTGTTTAAAGTTTCATTTTCACCCATCTTGATGTCTTGATACTCAGCACGAACCATTCCAATTTTGGTTCGGATCATTTTGTCAGAGCCAAGGTGAGTAACTTGCAAAATCTTCCAAATCTCATGAGCTATCTTCCATGCAGAAACATGACAAAAAACACATCTGTTAATAGAAAAATATAAAATATTAACGACTTTGTAATTTAAGACATATATAGTAGCATCAATTCCTGTAATAGTATCTGGATCAGCTTCAGGCAGTGTGTATTGTTTTGACATGATAGACCAGTGCTCAATGCTCAACTGTTTGAGGTATGACTCCATTCAGGATCTCCATTATCCATAATCATTTCCATCAAAATGTGGTGGCTTCTGAGGAATCCAGACATCATTCGGGATCAATCCTTCCATCTTATAAGGTCGATATCCTTAGACTATGAGGTCTAGGAATAGGTTAGCACAATAAAATATAAAATCAAAAAAGTGGTTGGATAAATTCCTTAAGGAACAACCAATGGTACCAATCTTTGGTATAATGGAATATAAAGATAGAGCAAAACTATTCTTAAGAAGGTTACCCTCTGATACCAATTGTTAGGTCGGATAGGGTAATGGAAGATGGTCTAGAGGGGGGTGAATAGACCAGATTAAAAATTATAATAAAATAATTAATTTTCAAAGTTAATTATTAAATTTAATTAGCAGCGGAGAAATTAAATAATGCAAGGATGTTTCTTATAGTAGTTCGGTCCAAAGTGGGCCAACTCTACTCTTATAACTCTCTAGTCGGTGAGAGATACGTGTGCACTGAAAATTATTTTTAAAGGGGAATCATAACCCTATTACAAAATCCTTTTCTAGTGGAGTGATAACCACGACACTGAATTTTGTGGGGGGAGTCACAACCCTTACAACTTGACTTTAGATACTGGTAGTCACAACCCAAACAGTCTTGACATTATATACAGGGAGTCACAACCCTAAGAACCTAACATTAGAATCTGGGAGTCACAACCCGAGGAAAAAAGAATAACAAATAATTCTTTTGTGTGCAAAAGCAAAAACAGAAAAATAGAGTGCGTGTGAGAGATGTGAAGTAGTGTTACAGACTCAGAACTAGATGAAAGAGAAGATAAAAATTAAAGCACAGGTATTGGTTCTTGAGGTTTAGTTCAGCACATCTCGTCAATGAAATTGTAGTCGAAGCAGAATTAATTCAGCGCTTGAGAGACCGAGCAGGTGGTGAAACAGAGTGTAACAGAAGGTTGCAAATGCACAATAGATTCAAAGTTCACACCACTTTCTCCTTGTATTGTGTTGTATATTGTTTTCTGCAAGAGAGAACGATATATATAGAGAATAAAAATATCTCGCAGGTGGAGAAACTTCGCTTACTTAGGATATTAAAAATTAATTGAGTCAAAAGATCCCATAAATATCTTCCTGAAAATAGCCGCAAAGTTGCCTTTTTATTCTTGTAAAATAAATATCTAATAAAGGAATTAAAAATATTTTGAATAAGTCTTCCAATAAAATCTCCAGAATAATAAAAGCATTGAATGATTCAAAACAGAATTTTAAATCCATTTAAAATGATTTAAAAGAAGTCAAAACAGTTCCTGAAAACTAACAGCATATTTCGGAATTAAATTCAAACATTTAAATTTAAACAATCTTGAAACGTCCAAATTTATTTGTAAAAGACGTTGAAGAACGTTATTAAATTTTCTCTCTCAATATAGAACCAAAAAAATTAAAAACTCTTTCATTACGATCCTTATATTTAATGGGGATTTTACAAAAAAAATCATTAAAAAATAATCCATATATTTTCAGAAAATCAATTTTTTAAAACAATGCACGGAATGAACAATATCTTCAGAATGAACAGTAACTTCGAAGTGAATAGTAACTTCAGAGTGAACAGTAACTTCAGAGTGAATAGTAACTTCAGAGTGAATAGTAACTTTAGAGTGAACTATAACTTCGGACTATAACTTCGGAACGAACAATAAAGTAACATAGGGTATGAATAGTAAAGTAGGGTATGAACAGTAACGTAGGGTATGGACAATAACGTAGGGTATGGATAGTAATGTAGGGTATGAATAGTAACGTAGGGTATGAACGGTAACGTAGGGTATGAACAGTAATGTATGTTATGAACAGTAAACCATACTTTTGTGAGATAAACAAATGAACCATACTTTTGAGATAAAAATGAACCTTACTTTTGAGATAAAAATGAACCATACTTTTGAGATAAAAATGAACCATACTTTTGAGATAAAAATGAACCTTACTTTTGAGATAAAAATGAACCTCAATTTTGAGATAAAAATGAACCTTACTTTTGAGATAAAAATGAACCTTATATTTTAGATAAAAATGAACCTTACTGTTGAGATAACAATGAACCTTACTTTTGAATGAAATCTAGATAGAATGTTTTGACAAACTTCAATGAATTTTTAAGGGATCTTAACAGTGGATTATGACTTTGGTCACAACTATTGATTTTTAGAAAAACATATTATTTTTCCAACACAAAAAGAATAAATTTAAACCGACATCTATAGATTCTGAAATCATTAAAGAACAGAAGCAAAACAATTCTGAAAAAACTGCTACTTCAAAACAGAATATCATAATTTCAAGTAATTAAAAGTACATCAAAACGATATTTTTAGACTTTTATGTAAACTAATGAAATCAAGATAAACATTTTATCTTTCCATATAATCAAATTTCATTCAAATCGGATAACCTTAGATGTTACTGTAAAATAAATACATAAATGTTTTAAAACAGTGAAATGTAGAGTTTCTAAAAACATAGTAGCAACTTCATTGATTTTTTATAGTAATAGATAATAATTTTAAAACCTCCACATTAAATAATAAAATATAGATAAATGTCTTATATTTCCAATGTGATAAGAATAACAAAAATCCAAATAACATAAATTAATATATCATCAAATTACAGAGGAAAAATAATCAAACAAAATTACATGAAATCAAATTAAAGGAAATATTCACATACACAAACACTCATTACATTGGATCTTGATCCTTGGTTTAAATAAATTTTCATCTTCACTGGTGTGAATTCAACCATTCTACATCAAATTGAGGGATATGATTTGGTGATAATTTGTCAATTATCATAAGCTAGGTGCTCTAATTTATATTTCCCATAGTCTTTATTATAATATTGTGTATGTAGTTATTCTATTTTATTTCCATGTTTTTCAATTTCATTTAAATTAAAAAATTGAATATAATTCCCTTGAAATTTTGAGACCCTTCATGGATCTCACTAGTGCTCTGAATATTATGTAATCAATCTTGATGGAAACCCATGAGCTGTTCCAATGCACTTAAATTAATATTTATGAATAGTAAAAGTGGAATAATGGGTTAATTGAATTGAACTAAATAATTATTTCATGTTAATAATGAGAATTAAAATCGTTCGTTGTCTTAACCTTGAAGGGTTAATGAGATTTTTATAATTTATTATAAAAGGACTAATGATGAATTGTTCTTGTTATTCATTTTGATTAAAGCCGTGAACCATGGTTGTAATTGAAATATAAAATAGTGCACCATGATGTGAATGATTGATAAAAGGTAATGATGTTGAACCTTGATATATATATTTTGATATACGTGATTGATCAATGAGGTGTGGGTCTGGTATTGATGCTCTAAATACCTGTGGGGTTCTAGACTAATTCTCTAGGCTCCCAATGAATGCATGTTAACAATGAGGTATGGGTTAGAGATTCATTCTCCAAATACTAGTGGGGTTATATATTAATTCTCAATGTCCCTGAGATATTTGAATTGGACTTATATTCCAAGTGCCTAAGATAATGGTACCCATATTAACACTATTGGGAAACAAATGAAGTTGAAATTAAAATAAATAAGGAAATACTATGAAAGAATAAATAGTTACATCCCTATAGTTTATTGTTCAAATTATATAATAGGGAGAAGAATGTATGGTGTGGTTTATTAATGAATAATAAAATTGAAATCAATTTAATTTTTTCATATTATATTTATTATTTATACAACTGCATACATTGTTATGGACTATATATTTCTTTAGATTCAATTATTGGTGGCCTACATAGTTGTACTCACACCCAACTCAGGCTGCTGATTAGTGCCCAAATATACTACATGAGTGTATGATAAGAAATGGGTAAGATCATTATATTTGATGGATCGGTTTGGATTTTGGATTGTTCATGGATGAGGGAATTAGACATGATTCCAGGACAATCATGGGATATTTCATTATGTCTTTATTTTGGGTTTTCATTAGACACATAACATATATATGAAATCAAATATTTATTGCATTATCTTATAGTAAATTTTCCCTGATTTGGATTTTCATGAGGTATTGGTATTCTTGGTTTTATTTAGATATTGGTTATTTTTTGTTATCATTTAGTTATTTTTATTTTTTTATGCTATCATGATTCTTTTATAAAGAAGTTATTGTCTCCCTCGAATAATTATTAGATCCTAACTAATAGTCAGAAACCACTGGTGTATAGGGATTCATGCCTGAGGCCACATAACGAACCATCTCGGGGCACCGATATGTGAAAACTAGGTTGGAAGGTTAAAATATAATTGGATAAATAATGATTGAAATCGGAGTTATTTATAGGAAGTAGGGTACCATATGACCATTTAAAATCTCATCATTAGAATACTTATTTATTTTGTTAGAATAGTAACTGAACCATTGGAATAGTAATCATACGATTTGGATTAGTAATCAGACTATTAAAATATTATTCTCCCCTATGTATGTGTAAAATAAAATTTATGTATCTTATAAATTTAATATATGACATATTTATTTCCTTATAAAATAAAATAAATTTTTCAAAAAAGATACAATAAGTCCATGTATTTTTATAAGGCATAAATGTTTTATTTGTATTTTTATAAAAAAATATAATGATTAAAAAGATTTTGTATTTTCATAAAATTATTTTATAAATTAAATATTATTATAAAATAATTTAATGATACCATAAGTAAATTTTCAAAGGGTCATAAATGAACATAATATTAAAATTTCTATTTTTGTGAGTAAATAAGTATTTAATTTAAATATTAAATTTCTCCTATTTAGAAAACTATTTTCAAAAGATATATTTAATTTTTCAAATCTAAACATAAAAAAATTTAGGGATTAGTTTTTGGTATTTTTCAAAAGTAGGATAATTTTTTGTGAATATTGAAATACAACAAAAATATGATATTTTTTTTATAAGATAAATACATGATTGTTTTAGTCCTAGATGATGTAAGAACACATTAGTTGAATCAAAAATTCAAAATTTACTATATATATTAACATGAATCAAATAAAACTAGTGTTTTGACCTAAAATAATAAACAAATTAAAATAATATTCAAAACACCCATCCACTACCCTTATAAATACCACACCTTCTCCTCACAACTTCTAAGAACTAGATCATGCTTAATTTCTTTCAAATTTATTTTACATTCATCTCCATTATGTCCTAGTACTTTTTTTTCACCAAAATACCATTTCAAGGTTCCCTAATTGGTATCATAAGAGGTGACAACCAAAGGATGAGGTAATATTCTCGACTAACCACTTTTGATTTTATTATTCTATTACCACCACCATGTAATCCCCATAAACCTAAATATATTAAAATAAATATCATAATTATACTAATATGTTATTTTTATGGTGTAATATCCATCTTATACCATCCCTCATTTCATTACTAAAATGAAAATTTTGTTTACAATATGGTTTGTTCAACGTATCCATTGACAACATACTTCTTTTTTATCAACCACCTTCAAGGATGGTAATAAAAATATTTAAATGGATAAATAAGGTGATAATAAGTATAATTTAACTTATTTAATGTTTTGTAAATAATATATAGATATAATAATAAATAAAATAAAAATGTTTCTTGATGTTTCGTAAAAATACCTAAACGAACTGATCAAATAATGTTAACATTTATACCAAATGAATAGTCCCAATGTTAGAATAAAAAATGATATTTGGGACCATTTAATTTTCTGTATGAAAACAAATTCTATTTCATTTCACTTGGGAATTTTTAGACCAATTTGAAAAGAAAAAGTATATTTATCCAAAAGTGATTTGACATTGGAACCATGAATGAACACTCTCAGAACAACAAAACTAAAAATTATATATCAATGGAAAGATTATAAATGAGCCTAAAATAATTATATTAAATTTAAAATTAATGAATTTTTTTATAATCTAATTAATGAATATAATTTTATTATATAGGATGTTAAGTTAAATTCAAAACTATTACATAGCCTAAGGTGAGGGATCTATCCGAACAACCATATTTTCCTTGGGGTTATGTTTTCTCCCTATTAAATCAAATTATCCTTTTAAAATACATAATTAATTCTTATATATGTTGTATGTATTTAAAAAACATATATAACAATCATAAATTTTCTTTCCTTGATGGGGATATACATGTTTAGAAGGTTTCCTATAAAATTTCACTCGATAAGAAAACCTGATTAAAGGGAACTTCTCTATTTATTTCCCCATTACATATACTAATCCTTAGTATATTTTATACCACCAATATGTATGACTTTTATCATTTTATCATGAAAAACTATTTTATTTCAGATCTTGTTTTAAGTAAATTATTATGCCTTTATCCTTTTTAGAGATGAGTTACCTTTTTTCCAAAGCCTCGCTTAAAAGGTACATTTCCAAAGGGTTTTATCTACTATTTCTCATGTATTCACTTAAATTGGAAATAATTTCTCAAGAACAAGTATTTTTAATCTCCAATGTTTTTTAAATCCATTATTTCATGGAAATCATTATGATATTACATCTTTTTATTCAATATATCATGATTATAAAACTCATTTCTTACGATGGGTAATCCTTATGTTCAAACATTATGTCTGATTTCCTTATACAGTTCACATATGTATATACATGTTATGATGGGTGCTCCCAGAAAGATCACTAATGCACCGGTTAATGGTTTTTTCTCATGAGATGTTATTTAAGAGATTAATTAGAAAAAATAATCGATGATGGTACATTGTCCACCATATGATGTTGTTTGGGAGATTAGCATCGACTTATTCTTATGTCATGTTTTATTTTGTTTCAAAATTAAAATGTTTTCATGATCATATGATTCCATTTAATTTTTTATGCCTCCATATTATTATTCATTGCCCTTTTCATTTTTGATTTCATGTTATCCATTCTAACACATATGTTATGCTTCATTTCCTTTTTATTAATTTATTTGGGATTTATAGATTGTCCCTTTCTTTTATATATTCCCCAAGTTATCCTATGTCATTTTTGGAGCTCAAAAATATTTATATGGTAATTACGGAGAATAAAATAAATATGTTCTATTTTAGTTTTATTTTTTTATGTATTATATACCTATTCTTTGAAATATATTTGGTATCATGATCTTTTGATTGTATTTATTGGTTGTTTATAATTAAAATCATGTAATAATTTTTCAAAAATTTGTAGGTATCTATATTTTGTTTTAGTACAAGGTATTCATTTTTTTGGATTAAAAAAATATATTTTAGTGATAAACCTGGGGATTAGTCTATATATAGTATAATATCTTGAAATATTGTTGAATCATAGAGATCCTGGTTTCTATGAAATTAAATCCTATTATGGATACTAAAAGTGGATATATATTTGGAATTTTCATACCTAGGGATAATAAACCTAAAAATTGGATTGGGTATTAACTTAATATTTACCTTTTACAAAACATAGTGGCCCTAATACACACCTAGATTGTCACTTCCGCGGGGATATTATTTGGTAAATTCACAAACTCTTTAAGAACAATTTTTAACGACATGAATATAATGATATATTATAATACATAATAATAATAATTTCTATGGATAACCTATATTGAATCCTAGATACTCGTAATTATAGATTTATGTTCCAATTATCAATTTTTCTTTTTAATATTCATTGTTTTTCTTTTTTACATTATTTTTAGTTCGAGTATTCTAATGTTCACGAAAATTTTGGATATTATAAATTATTAAAACCATAATCAAATAGTGAAATGTTTACTAATTATACTTTTAGGAGAATGAAATTTCCAATATGATTATAGTTCTATGAATTATTTTATATCTATTTGGTTTAGTAAAACTATTCAAAAACCACCTAAAATGTGGGTTTAGATATCCATGAGAATATAAAATAGAATAATTATTGCATCCTAAGTATTTAAGTCATCCTCAGTAAATGTTTTTATACTAAAACACCAAGAAACATATTTAATACTTCCTTAAGTGTAGTTTTATATTATGTTTTGCATGGAATGGTTTTCCTTGTATAAATCCTACACAAACTATCCAGAGTAGAAGATCATTCTTCACATCCTGAGTCAACCTCTAACATCATTCAAGTGTAAGGAGGATGATGAATCTCTTTTGGTATCTCCTTTTCATGCATGTATATTATTTTCATATGGGCAAGAAAATCTATCCCAAATTGTTGAGAAAAAACGGTAGAATAATGCATCAAGACATGCCCATTATGAGGCATTATACTTATTTTTTTCCTTTAATATTTTTTGGGTCTTTCTTTTGACTGATTGATTTAGTTATCAATAAAAATTATTCCTGGATCCCTACCCATATCCAAGATTTCTTATATAATAGACACAAATAAGTTGAAAAAATTAACAAAGAAGTTACAAGAGAATCTAAGAATGGGTTTTATGCACTTTACTTCTTCAACATGGGTCGTGAAAATCCTCTTCCGTAAGAATAATGACTGGTCAATATAGCTCTTCATTGATGATCATGAACTCAATAAAATCATGATAAAGAATTTTTATTCCCTATAATGGAAATATGAATTTTTTGATCAACAATATGGGAATAATATTTTTCTAAGGTGGGACATCAGTTGAGATATCACCACTTAATGTTTAAGAAGAAAGATATTACAAATACCCCATTTTGAACAAGGTATAGACACTACGAGTTCTTAGTGAAAAATTTCAGACTCACTAATTATATATAATTTTTTATCAACTCAATAAGTAGATTCATTAGAGATTACCTCAAAAAATATATGGTTGTCATTATGGATGATATTATGAAATACTATGAAAGGAAGGTGGATTATGATTACCAATTTAATAATATTATAAATACTTTTTAAAAGGATAATCTATATGGGAAGTATAGAAAATGTGAGTTCTGGAGGGAGGAAGGATCATTATTTGGGAAATTTATCACCTGTAAAGGGATATCATTGCACCCCTTTATGTTAAAGGAAATTAATGAGTAGACCAAATCAACTTCGATAATCGAGATACCTAGTATCCTTTTACTAGATTTGAATAAATGATTTTTTTGAGAAACATCACTCAATTTAAGAGAAACATAACCAAGAAGAATCATAAGTGAGTAAAGTTTATCTAGACTAATAAATGTGAGGAGAGCTTCTAGGAAATGAAATAGAGTCTTACCACTGAACCAGTCCTCACAATTCCCTGAATTGGGGGAACTTTCAGGGTATACATCGATTCTTCAATGAAGGTATTGTGTTGTTTACTAATATATAATGATGAATTGATAGCCCATTAATTAATTCAATTGAATTTTCAGGACCAAAAACATCCAATACATTGACTATATTTGGTTACAGAGATATTCACATTGAAAATTTTGAAGAATTAACTATATGGGGAGAATTGTGAAATGTATATAGATCAAAAGACCATCAAGTATAAATTCATAAAAATGATCTTTATATGTTCCAGTGAATATGGTTAGATTTGATCAAGGATTATGACCATTTAATCAACTAATATATGAGGAATTAAAATAATATGGTAGGTGATCTATGTTGAAAGGACCAACAAACTTATCAATGATGATAATTAAGAAGGATCATATCTTATTATATTGTCAAATTAAGGATATCAGGATCATAAAGGAAGAGGAATCATTATTACTTTCCCAAATGCTTTTTCAACCATACCTTTTGGAGAAGTTAAAGAATGATCAAAGAGATTATGAGGAAATTTAGATGAATATGGAAGCTATAGGAAATGGAAAATACATAGAGTTAAAAATTAATGAAGAAGGATTTGTAAAATTTAGATGATGATGATGTGTGCTATAAAATAGTTATAAAAAAGTAGTTATTAAATGATACATATATCTCAACCTTATTCATCTACCCCATGTATCATGAATATGTATCAATATATATGAGATTACTATTTTTGGGAAAATATGAAGAAGGATATCAATGTATATACATAAAAATTTCTGGTATGTCATTATATGATAGATGCAAGATAAAATTATAAGGGGATGATGCAACGTTTACACGTACCTACATGAACATTGGAAAAATCACCATGAGTGATTTCTTAGGTCATCAGAATACATCAAGATGAAATAATTCTATAAAGTTTGTGGCACATTGTATCATAAATATAACTCACTTTATTGTAATTCGAGAGGACTTTCCATTCAGAAAATATTCATGGATATACATCATAGATGTTTTTTGGATGCATAGAAAACATGACTGATTATATTTGATTGAGAGATGAGATTTAATTATATGTTTTTGATGAGTCTCCAACATTATATATATAGTGAGTTGAAATTTATTATGGATTATCACTTCCAAACTAATGTACAATCAGAATATACTATCTAAAAACTGGAAGATACGTTGAGAGAATTATTAATTAACTTTAAAGGAGGATGATATTAGAATATTCTTCTTATTATGTTTTCATACAATAAACTCTTCACTAAAAAATACAAATGGATATATATACACCCATTTATGGGATGATATTTAGAACAAATGTATGATGGGATGAAGTTGGTGAATGAAGGATTCTAGTTCTTAAAATTATTTAGGAAATGATAGAAATTTTTAATACCATTAAGTACCACATTAGGGATGCTCAAAGTCTAGGAAATATCAATTTTTGAAAATCATTGATGAGACAAAATATATTTGGTCATTGATAAAGTCTTACCCTAGACATATCCATGGATGATAGTCATGATATTTAGAAATAACAGAAAGCTTGGCCCCTGGTACATCAGGACCTTTGAGATTCTCAATCACATCAGAGTTGTGAAATATCAACTAGCACTCCCACTTACCCTTCCTCAAGTACATGATGTATTCCACATGTACCTCTTAAGAAAGTACCTACGAGACCCCTCACATGTAGTGGATCATAGTTGGTACATCTAGAAATTGATCATTCTTATGTTGAGTAGTTGATGAATTGCTTGGACCACACAGACAGAGTTCTATGTAACATGATAACTCACTAAGTAAAATTATCATGGAAGAAACAAAATTATAAGGAGGTGACCTGGGAATTGGATGAAGTGATGAAGTATAAGTACCCTCACCTATTTTCACCTTAGTATGTAGAATAAAAGTTTGTAGCTGAAATTTCTCAAGGGAGAAGAATATTAACATCCTGAATTCTATTAATGGAATTCACCCTCTAAGTATATAATTGTGTTCTACATTGGAATTTAATATTATATAATGCACATGAATCACATGAGTAACCAACAATAGTTTACAAGAATAATTTTAAGATTAAATTTATTGAATAAAAAGGGACATAAGAATTAATTGTACTAAAATGGGAGAAAAAATATAACAGTAATAATATTAAAATTTGTATATGCTTTATACGTAAAAATAATTGGACTCATGAATATCATTATAGAAATGAAGCATAATGACAATTATTCAATATGCATTTTGAAAATTAAACTATATATATAACTTTTAGAAATAATATATTTCAATGAATAATTAATGAAATGTAAGGTATTTATAATAAGTAGGGAACCATATGACCATTACAAATTGGATAGTTAGAATAGTAACTTGACTATTGGAATAGTAACATAACTATTGGAATACTGATATGAGCATTGAGAATTATAACCAAACCATTATAATAGTATCCTCACCTATTTAATTGTAAAATAATATTTATAAATCTTATAAATTGAAAATATGAAAAATTTATATCATTATAAATGTTAGAAAATGTATATAAAATTATAAAATATGCATTTTTATTTATATAAAAAATATTTTATTTGTATTTTTATACCAAATATATTGATTTAAAAGATTTTTTATTTTCATAAAATTAGTATATACATTAATTATAATGATAATATAATTTTATAAGACCATATATAATTTTAGAAAGGGTCAGAATAAATATCATAATATTAAAATTGGTATTTCTCCCAGTAAATAGTGATTTTAATTCATTATTAAATTTATAATGCTAAGAAGTTTATTTTCATTAAAGGGATTTTAATTTTTAAATATAAACATAAAATAATGTTTAAGGTGATTTTTTGGTATTACTCTAAAATATTTGTTTTTATGTGAATAGTGAAATACAACATAATATTATATTAAACATTATAAGCTAAATAAATTCTGTTTTGTGTCATGGATAATGTAATGACCCATTACATTAACCTCAAAAGCACAATTTATTTAATATAGTCATAGTAATCAATACTATTGGTAGTCTTGATCCAAAATAATATACTAATGAATATAATATTTTAAGACACCCCTTTCCCCATATTAAAAACACCCCTCCCCACCCCTTATTCTTACAAACTCTAAGACTTAGAGAGATCCAAATGTCTCCCCATTTATATTCAAATCCTTCCCACAATATCTTATTGATGTTGGTCTCGTGAAAAAGTCAATGTTAAAAAACTTTAAGGGGGAACCTAAGAGGACACATCCAAAGTATGAGTTAAGATTCTTGACCAATCAATTTAAATTATATTCTTCTTCTACCATCCACATATGATCCCAATACATCTAAAAATATTAACATAAGTATCATATATAAAATTTTATTTAATTATAATGGTGGAATAACCATATTACACCCTCCCTTATTTTTTTCCAAAAAAATGTTTTTTTACAATATGGTTGGTTCAAAGCCTCCCTGAAAAATGTATTTGTTTCTCTACACATTCTTCCTGGATGGTCAAGAAAATAATATTATTCTTATAAAAGATGATAGAAATTATCTTATAAATTATTTCATTTTTTTGAATGATTATATATAAATAATATTAAATAATATGGATGTTGTTCTTGATGGTTAGTAAACAAGCCTAAATGAACAAATCGTATACTAATAATTTTTTTACTAAATGAATCATCCCTATGTCAGAAGAAAAAATAATAATATTTGGTACCATTTAAATTTATTTAATTATGTAAATACAATTTAATTTCAATTTTGGATTTATATTCCTATTTTCTAAAAAAATCAAAAATTATATACAAGTGATCCAACCTTGAATCCATGAAAGGAATGCTCTCAGAAAAAAAATATTGAACTTTATATTTCACTAAAATTGTAATATTTGAACATAGTATAATTATGTTAACTAATATGTATATAGGAAATGTTCTTGAATTTTTAATTAATGGATATAATTTTATTATCTATTATGTTTAGTTATAGTGTAGATTGATTCTGTAACCTATGTTATGAAATCTATTTGAACCACTTTATTTTCTTTACGGTTATGATTTCAATCTCTTACAACAATTTTTCACTATATTCTACTTATTTAAATTCTCTATCTCTCTATTTATATATGTACCACACATATATTCCAATATTAATTAATCATTACTTGATGGATATATACACTCCTTAAAAGGGTCTCCTCTTAAATAAACAATCCCAATTAAAGGGAACTTCTCTATTTCATACCCCATTTAAAAGTACCACTCCATAAAATGTTTTAAAGAACCCATGTTTCCAAATTTATCATTACATCATGGAAACTCATTTTAGTACATATTTTATTTAATGGATATTATAACACCCTTATCCTCTTTAAGGACTCATTACCCTTTTTCATAAACCCATACTAAAGTGGTACATTTTCAAAGGGATTTCTCTACTATTTTTTTGGTCTTCAATTCGCATGTCCATCATTTCTCATGTACTATGATTATAAATTTCCAAGAATTATTAAACAACTTATTTCATGGAATCCACCATGATATTTCATTAGGTTATACTATATTTCATGGTTATGAAACACATTTCTTTCTATTGTTGATCCTTTTGTTTTTGACTTATGTTTTATTTAATTATATGGAATAAATATACATGAACATGTTATGATTGGCGTACCCTAATAGAACTCCAATGACTTTGGATATATTTTTCTCTCATAATACATTAGGTCAAGGATTAGAAAGTAAAATTAATCCATGATTGGACTCTGTCCACCATGTAATGTTGTCTTAGCAGTTCTATTTAACATTAAATTGTTTAATGTTTTATATTGTGTCCACATTCATATGTTTTCATGATCTTATGAATCCATATTCTTTATGTCATCCCTATGAATTATTATTCATGAGACCTATATTTTAGGATATTATTTTATGCCTTCTGACTCATATGTTATGCTTCATTACCATGTTTATTCAATTAATGTGATTTATATATCACCCTTTTGTTTTAAATATTCCCCATGTTATCCAATACAGTTTCCAAATATGATTATGAAGAATAAAAACTTATTGTTTGTTTTAGTATCTTTTTGATGTCTCATGGACCTATTCTTTCCAATACAATAAGACTCATTATATTTGGATTGGGTTCATTGTATTTTTATGTTAAAATTAATTTAATAATTTGTTTAAAAGGATTGGTTCAGTGTAAGGTTTTCCTTGATTCCACCTTTCAGGTGGTAGTATCTTAGTCATGTTTTCTATCATGAAACAAAAATTATTCATGGGATACATGCCCAGTTTCTCTTTCTCATATTGTACTAATCCAATATCATGTTGTAGGACACTCACTCTACACCTATAAAAAATGTTTAGGAGGGAAATAACTCAGCTTCACTGCTAAGGTAAATCCAAAGGAACACATAAAAAACCTAAAGAGAAAAACCAGTCATTGAAAAAAAATCCCTACCAAAATTATGATGGAAAATAATCCCACCAATCAGTCAGTTAGTTCTAGTATCTCACACTAAACCCATGGGTCACCATGATTGATAACCATAACCAATGCATGATCAATGAGTTAAAGTTTCATAGAACACCATGACTCTCTATAAGTCTTCAAGGTTAATCAAGAGTCATAAATTGGATTATATATCCCAAAAGATCACCTCTTAATGATATATAAACTACCAACTATCATGTGTCTCAAAAGACAACCAAACCTAGTCTAACTATCCCATCATATAAGGGTCAGTTTTATATAGTATATAAATTATATCATATTTCATTATACAAAAGGAGTTCACATACAATGAAATTTTTATTAAGAGAGTGTACCCAAGCACATAATCACATCTCTTGGGATCCAGGTGAATGATTCTTTCTGATGGAATCATGATTTTTCTTATTATGTTTTTACAAAATTCGTCTCCCATTTTCTTCTCTAGGGAAATTCTTTATAGGTGTGTAGATAGCATCATCCTGAAAGTAGAAAAAACCGTATTTTTTCTGAAGGAAACAAAAAACAACTCATTCACCCCTTTGATGATATTATAATAGGGGTTCAAGAGGAGGTTCATGATGAGTCTTCATTTGGTAATCATTTTCATGTGATTTCTTCATTCCTTTAATTAAGTGACCGAATAGATGAATGGAATTTAGTGCCTTATATTCCAAGATGGGCCCCTCATGTCAAGGTTAATGCTGATTTTCTTATATTAGGTAATGATTTGATGTTTATTGGTTCTTTGGATATAGAAATATAATAGGAACTCAGCTTACAGATTTTTCATTGATGCTACATCCATAGTGTATGCTTTCATCAGGTGGAAAGGAAAATCAGATAATTCTTCATAATGTTTCTTCAGAGTCTATGATAGTAGAGATCCCTAAACCAGCCTCAGTTCTACATAGTGGGCTAGTTATAAATTAAAATTCTCAACATTCAGATAATCCAATGAATGGATATATCATCACCCCGAAAAGAGGTAAAGGATTGATAATACTAATCATGATTCCAAGTCAACCCCAATGGTGTTTTTACCCAATAATAATAGATCGCATTCCATGTTTTAGTTAAATAAACTGAAGGCGAGTCTTCTCTTCCATTACAATAAGGCTATGAGTTCTGGATCAAATCTGAGAACCCTTTTTCTAAATGATTCTTATCCTAATATGGAATTACAAGGGGATTGGAGCTCAGGTTAAATGAAACTTTGTGGCTTCCGAAGTTAGCAAGAGAAAGATTGCGATAATTGGAATACTTGAGCATAAAAAACAGTTGAGTAGAATTGTTTATTTTTCTAGAAATCTTAAAATGTAGGGATCCATGCATGCCGATCCTATAAACAAGAATATATGGGTCTTTTGGTATATAATCTTCAAGGTGGAACCAATTCAGGAGAGTAATAAATTCATCACTATTATGGTAACCCAATACTTCAATATTTTTCTTCTGACTTTTATTTATGGTAGTTGTGTTCCCCAACAAAAAGAGACCTTATGGAATGATATATCCTTGTTTGATTCTGAAAATTTTCGATGGTTTGTGGGAGGTAGTTTCAATGTTGTGGTGAATCCATATGAGAAAAAAGGAAGAGGTACATTTCCCAAGAGAGCTATTTTAGAGATTCTGAAATGCATGGTGGGAAACGGCATAATGGATATTTGATATTTAGGTGATAAATTCACATGGTTTAATAATCAAAGAGGTTCTCCTTGATCACGTATCCATCTGGATAGATTTTTCTTAAACACGAAATCAATTTCCTTGTATGAAAATACTAGAGTCGATCACTTGACTCATGGAATTTCTGATCACTCACTAATTTTGGTCACTATTTCTTATGGGATCTAGGATCATGAAAGATTCAGATATTTTTTTCCTTGGGCTAGCGATCCTGGTTATCATGACATGGTTCTATTTTCATGGAGAGAAACTTCCCTAGGGCACACATGGGTGGGTTTTCATAACAAACTCACGCTCCTTCAGATAAAGTTAAATGAGTGGTCAAGAGATCATTCTATCACATCAACGGATCTCTATGTTTCCATGCAATAGGTTGATCGACTTGAAGAAATCCTGGAGTGGACTTACGATGCTAGAATTTTTTAGGATCTGGTTTTCTAAATATAAGTATCTAGAGGACTTATTTTTAAAGTAAGAAAGTATGTACATGGAAAATGTAAGGATTAAATTATTGAAATAAGTGGATAAAAATACAACATATTTTCATGGTTATATCAAGGAGAAAAAAGTAATTGTTAAACAATATATCATGCTAGATGATGGTTCATGTATAGATGACAGGGATGGACCTTCTTGCTAGTCCTATCCCAAATATTCCCAATTGATACCTAGGGGAACCTAAAGTCTTTTTTTATGTGATTCGGAATTGTGTTTCTGATAGTGATAATGATTACATGGAAGCCCTTCCTCAAGAAATAGATATATTCTAATCCATTACAAAACTCAACCTAGATAGTGATGCTGTTTTGGATGGATATCCTGATTCTTTTTACAGATATTCATGGGAGACAGTTAAAGATGAAATAATTCTAGCCATTCAAGAATTATTTCTGGGAGGGATCTTGCCTCAATTTTATATTGCTACTAAGGTTATGATAATTCCTAAGTCCATGAATCCTACCTCAATTCTGCACTATCGTCTTTTTAGCTTATGTAATGTCCCATATAAAATTCTTTCTAGATTAATTAATTTCATATTGTCTATCCATCCCCCCCAATGGATTTTCATGGAACAACATGGTTTTGTGAAGGGGTGATCTGTCCAGGGGATGTGGCCATATCTCAATAAATGAATATGGATAGAAATATCAAAACTCTTGGATCTAACATGACTATTAATCTTGATATGAACAAATCATATGATCGTATAGAATGGAGTTTCTTCAATAATGTATTGGAAGGTATGGGTTTCACTCCTTTGAATAATGACATTGTTTTTTGTTGCTTTACCTCATCCTGGATGGTTGTATCATTTATGAGAAAGTATTTTGGTTTCTTCAAGGAAAATAGGGGTCTTCGACAAGGGTACCCTATTTCCCCAAGTATTTTCATAATATCCAAGTAGTTTCTCATCTGTCATATTAAGAAGAGATTGAATAATAGAGATAGTCATTCGTATAGTAAAATAATGGGGATTCATTTGGTGTCTCATATTATGTTCGAAGACAATACATTGATATTTTTTAATGCCTCAAGCAGATCATTAAGTAACATGAATCTAGTATTGGATAGTTATTGTCATTTGAGCGGACAGATTTTCAGCAAAAGAAAAAGAAACTTCTTTATCTCTAAAAGTTATCATCCCAACCTAATTACTTCTATAGGTGTAATCCTAGATATGAAAAGAGGGGATTTTCCTATAGAATAATTGGGGCGATCCTCTATATACTAGATGTTTAGGTATTATTGACTTTTATTATGTTATCAACAGATTGTTTCATACGGTTCTAAACTATAAAAACATTTTCCTTTCCTTTGGAAAAAGAATTGAACTGGTGAATAGTGTGCTACTGGACACCCTGATTCATGCCCTTTTTTCGATCAAAGATCCTAAAGGAGTTATCAAAAACATCGATATAATTCCCTCCAATTTCATTTGGGATCACATGATGGAAGGTAAATACATTGGGTTGTATGGAAAAAAATGGCTCAGCCGATTGTTGAGGGTGGGATCAATGTTCATTGCCTTTAGGACCCCTTACACTACTTTGATGGTAAGTTAGAATGGGAGGTGCTAGAGCCAGGGACCCTATAGGTCTCAATATTCATGGATATTCTCTTGATAATAAGACTAATTTTAATGGTAATGTTTCTCTGTTCTGTTCTAAAATTCTTCTTTTAATTAGTGCTCTTAGGCCTTACTCCCATTGGATAATTGGGAAGGGTGAAATCTTGTTCTGGAACCAAATCCAGAGCAGGGAGATCTTAGGCTATCTGTTTTTCTGTGCTACAAACGTATCCTTCAAAGATACTCATGAATACCCAAACTTTTATAATGTAGTGTTGAATACAGGGCAGCTTGATTTATGTAATCTCATTAATATATCTTTTGTTTCGTACCGATTCGTGTTTACTCCCTCCCCATCTTGCTTATTCACTATTAGAGACTACTGTAGGATCATGAACAAGTAGAATCAAGGGGAGTCCTGGATTGAAACTATTTTGATTAAGGATATTCCAACTAAAATTAACTTCCTAACATAGAGGATTGGAAATAGAGAGGTTCCAAAAGATGATAAGATTAAGAGGTGCTGAATTTGTGTAGTCTCTAGATGTGTTTGTTTCAAAGATCACAAAGAGGAAATTTCAGATCATCTATTCTTAAAGAGTGATCAGGAGAAAGAGGTGTGGAGATATTTGGGTGATTTTACTTCTTTATCTAATCCTAGGATGGTGGATCAACCTTTCCATGATCATTGGTTCCATAACTCAGGTAGGGGTACCATAGAGAGATCTTCTAGTACCGTAATTTTTCATGTGGGATTATGGTGTTTCTGGCAAGATAGAAATAAGAGGATCTTTGAGGGGGTGAAATTTTATAGCTGCTAGATTATTTCCAGAATAAAAAATCCACTTTCAATTTTTGTTCAAGGTATTAACTAACATGACTGATACTCCTTCACTTTAGTGTTTCATTACAGGTCTTCTAAACTCTACTATGGAGAATAGATAGTTCCAGGGTTACTAGTTATATTAGTTTCTCCCTTCTGAGGGGTTCAAGTTCAAATGTGATTGATCTTGTTTGGATGGTTTTATCCAAGGTGGAGGGGTTGTGTGAGATAATAATGGATTAATTATTTTATCCTTCTCTATAAAAATTAGGTAGGGGTCTTCACTTCAAGCTGAAGCAATGGCCATGCTTTAATGCCATAATATATAATGACATAGAGATCTGAAAATTAAATCAGTTGAAATATATTCGATGATACTATACAACACCATTCATGGTGCGGGTGTAAATCCTTGGGAGACTCTTTATTTTATCAGGAAATGTCTTGCTATATTGGGGGACAAAATTATGGTTTCACATACCTAATGTGAGGGAAATAAGGTGGCAGAATACAAAGATTTAGTACATATCCCTGGTAATGAAAACTTGATTTTTCATGACTTGAATACTTTAAAGCCGGAATGGGTCAATATTATTAAATTATTTACCCTTATCCTAAATTACATTAGACCTCCTTAGGCCTTGTGTCCAGTTGATATGCCTTTTTAGGTTTTTTTTATAATGTATCCCTTTTTTCCTAATTAGAAAAATTTAATGTTAGTAATAGGTTAATTAGACTAACTCTTTTCCCTAAAAATTGATTCCCTTTTCTTTACCCTAATAAATGGTCAAATAACTATTTTTAAAAATCAATTAAACTAGGAAACACATTCAATGTTACATAGTTTAGCACCTTATTTAATCATGTTGATAACATATCTAGAGCCTTCCTTTCTCATGTTTTAAAATACCATTTTAAATATACCATTTTAAATAACCTTTTTAATTTTGAAATCACATTAAAATCCCAATTCTAATGTAAAATCACATTCCCATATTAAAAAAACGTCAAAAAATAAATTTTTTAAACTAAATTTAAAAAATAAGAGGTCATTTATATTTCTTAACATTATATTTCTACCATATAGTTCTAAGATTGGCCACTGGAACTCATTTGACTATGGTTCCACAAAAAAACCATCTAGTAACCTATATGGTCCTGATTTCTATTAGGTGAACATGATCCCAGCCCATTTATAGAATAAACATACACCATCTAATATGTTCTTGTTCGTCATAATAAATATAGAGAATAATCATAAGATAATGTATTGGTTGGTCCAAATAATCTTTTTGATAAATGTATTCAATAAATGATGTTCACATACCACATATAATTATTATTTTTAATTATCACATCTCTCTCCATTCATATTCATGAAAATGGGAAATTATCTCATCAATAAAAATCCATGAACTACTTATAGAGCATTGAAAATGAAATTCTATAATCATTTTAAATGGAATATAATTATTTGGGTAGCATATCGATTCCGAAACCATGCACAAGAAGATATTATCATCTCTCACCACACACTTAATCCAAAAATTAAAAGTAAAAAAATAGTAGATGAAAATAAATGTTTGATTTCTAAAAATTTAATAAAAATACATCTTTCTGAAATATCCACTACATTTCTTAGATAATATACCCATTTCCATGATAGGATTCAAACATATTATAGTGGAATTATTACACAAATACCTAGAAATGCACACCACAATTAGTGGAGAATGATGAAAATACCAATGGGTGAATAATAGAAAGGAATTAATTTTAAATTAAACAATGAACACCACATAAACCAGCCCATATAAAGGGAAAACTACATGTAGGAAGGGAATAAGTGGGATGAAGATTCCCCTAAATTCTCTTGACCACCAAGGGATCCCCCTATTAGTGTTTCTAATATAAAAGGGATAAATCCAAATTTTTCTATCAAATAAAAAAATTATGTCTCAGTACCTCCAATTACTTGTTAGGTTCACCTTTTTAACTTATTTTCTAACCATGTACCCGATGGTATACCATTGGGTTATATATATCTAAACTAGTTAGATATCCAAACTAGTTTTTCTAAAAATTTCTTGGTGAAATAGCACAAGATATCTAGTGGCTTCTACAACCACACACCAACCTCCTTTCTTCTAGATAAAACCTCGTAATTTTTCCCACTACCATCCACCCAACTTTAAACAATTGTCACATATAATAAATAATAAAAAATTCATGAATAAACACTTCTTTCAATCCAAATTTAATTTTTTTATATGTTTGTAGATCAACTAGAATTCATCCTTCCTTGAATTCTAAATTCATAAAAAGGGTTTGGAGATGAAAAACATTCATGGGGTGTGGAAAAGGATAAATTATTTATACAAGGTATATAGTAGATGATGTAGTAACCTATGTAACATCCAAGAAATAGTCCTATAACATAGTTGGCATGGATGTAAAATAAAATAGATAGTTTTTTATTTCTATGATCATCAAGAAAAGAAAGAAGGACATAGAATCATATCAATGACGAATTGTTCTTGTTTGGTTTAGCATCTGAATTATTATTCTATTATGGTCTTCAAAACTAAATACATTTTTATTATTAATTTATAGTTGAAATGTTCTAAAATCACTTCTATTATTCAATCTTGATTGATTCATTATGGTGATACTATCTATAGAAATAATTTTTTTGGTACAAACTACATAAAATGTGTGATATATATAGTAAATCACCCTAAATTACCTTAATGAGTACCCAGTTTGGTAATTTTGATTCCTATGTAAACCATGAATAGCCACTGTAACTTCTTCACGTGTCAGCAATTTCTAAACACTTCACTAATAGCATCAGATAATTCAATAATTATGATCTAAGACCAAGTAGTGTGATATGATGGATCCATGACCACGACAACACATAATATAGAATAAAAAAGTTAAATAGAATCCCATTAAATATTTAATTCAAAATTAAATATTAAAAACAATTAAAAATAAAAATAAATACAATTTTCATTCAAATGTTGTAGATACCAGCATCACAAGTAGGTCACCTTTTCTTAACCAGTCATCTATAAGTTCCACTCCTCTATTTCAGATAAGAAAGAGAATAATGGAGAAGTACATGAAATATCATAATAAAATAGAACAAAAATAAATCATTAATTCATGGAATTATCCAGGAAAGTCTTCCACAGTCTTACAGGGGTGGTCACTCCATCCCCCCATGCACAACATATTGACCCAACATTTATAGGTAATGTAATTCTCAAACACGTGGAACTTAGATCCCAATCTTCTTCTTTAAATCCATAGAATTTTCCATCCATGAGTTCTTTCAATGATTCTATATATCCATTTTGAATATTTTTGGAGTTAATAAAATCCTCACAACTAATGAATTTAAAAATAATTATCCTTCATGGAATCATGAGTTCTTCTCATGGAATTTAAATTCACACGTTCATATAATACACATGAAGACTCTCTATGTAGCTTAAATAGATCTGTCTAAATTATTCCACATTTTCTACGTCCACATATGAAAATTACCACCTACATAATTTGGTCATATCTTAGATGCATGACTTCATTAAAATCAATCATGTGATGTGGAAATTCTTGTACGACCCCCATGAAAACTACACACTCCTTTAGTGGTGTAATTATTTTTATTTATTCATTTTAAATACACTACATATAGTACTCCATCATTCAGGTGAAAAAGTTGTGAGCATCTTCATGATCTAAAATTGAATTATTATCGCTACTCCTTCTAACTCTACTGGACACACTCAGTAATCCCTAAGGTTATATCCTTTAAAAAACATGTTCTTAGCCCTGTTTGATCCTTAAGTTGGATTTATTCAGTAATAGAGGGGATTTAAGGCCATGGTTATTTCAATGAGGCATAGAAAAAGTGGTTGTCAATGTTTGTATCACCAATGGTGAAATGAAATGGTGGTGGGAAATGGTATCTCGTGATATAATGATGTAACAAGGGAGGCAGTACATTGGATGATAGTAGGGTAGAATGAAAATTGTGGAACACTAATAATAGTGGTTGTAATGGCATACAATGGTATCACATCATAGTGTATGATATGCAGTAGTGCATGAAAGAAGCTGAACTAAAATCATGTTATTTGGATAACTTTGGGGGAATTAGATGATAAAATGATCTCTTGGTAGCAAGGTACTAGTTTTAGGAAGAGGTGGTAGGCAGAAGTAGCAGTAGAGGGTGGTGGTACCAGTCAGTGTTAGTGTATAGGGGTAGGAGGCAATGGTCACAGAGGAAGTAATGATATAATATTGACAATGGTGGGAACATTTGGATGTGAAAATGTGTAACTCAATTTTAAGAAGTCATAGTCACACCTAGTGGTAGAAGGATTGAATGTGGAAGTGCATGATGGGAGTGGTGGAACACTTTTTGTAGTAGGAGGGATGCCAAGGTGATGGCCAATTTTTTAAATAAAAAATGTTTAAACAATTTATAAATTCATCCTATAATTCATAACCACTGAAAATCCAACAAATAAAATTATTTATTCCATTTAATCTATATCAATTATTCAAATGTAATTCCCTAACATTTATAAAAAAACAGTTAATTATTTTGAAAAAATAACAAAAAATCCATGGAATTCATTACGAAACACTGAAATATTTTTCATTAATATTAAAAGAAGTGGTTACCCCCACTTTTTAAACATTTTTATCCTTAGGCATTGAATCTCAACAATAATACACAGTGGTCATGTCTTCTACCACAATTGAAATTTTAATGTCTTAAAATCAACAGATTATTAATGGGAAAATCAAAATTTCAATAATCTTATAAAATTATAATCAAACATCACACCTTCCAACGTAACAAAGAAACCTATTTATTTTTATATTTAGCTCTACAATTTTATGATTCTTTTTCTTCCTTATATTCATGCCTGTCAATTAATTATTATTAAATATTCCATGTTGTGATCTACCACTCACTGATTTTTTTTGTTCTCCCATAAAAACATGGTATAGATTCAAGTAGTGTTATACTCATACCATAAGTGTATGTTTTTTTAATATGATTTGAAAGTTCCTACCCACTCCACATTGTAACATAAAAAATCACATGAAATCATGATGATATGGTAATTAAGTTTCTAATGACTTTGAGGCATTGGGTTGGTGGGTAATTATGTTTTGAAATAATAAGGATCAAAGAGTAAGTATAAAATAAATCATAAATTAATATATTCAGAGGTAAATCATAATTATAATATCCTTTAAAAAAAATCTCACCTCCCAATATTAAATTAAGGTCATGAAACAATTTGGGATCAATGAATAATATAGGCTATCCTAATTTTTCTTCAATTTTTTTCTCCATAAAACATATTTATTTTATGATTTTTACTTTTTCTAATGTTTTGTGAAGACCCGTAAATTTCAAGGAAATTTTTTTCTTAATTTTCTTTGGAATTATACAAGAGTGCTGTTTCTGACGGCATCGGATTCCGAGGCCCGGTGTGCCCGGAATCATTTTTTGAAGTTTGGCTCGGGTACGTTCAGTGAACGGACGAGCGGGTTTTTCTAACTTTTGAACCGGTGCCCGAAATCGAATTCTGAGGGCACCGATTAAATCACAGCGCCGGTATTCGCTTAGAAACGCCTCTTCCAGAGTTGCGTTTGCTCGGGTGTGGTTTTTAATTTTCAGACATAAAGTTAAGAAATAAAATAATTTTACGACAACTTTATTTTATTTCACTTAAGCCACTTGGAAGCCACTTGAAGCCACTTAAAAGCGGATTAAACTGAGATGATCCGGATAGGATGCTATCCAGAAAATATCCTACCCCCTCGGTAGGATATTTGTGAGGTGGGGCCCGCACGAGCCCCGCCGTTTCTTTCCGCTAAGAAACGCACCCGCGAAAACCCGTCTTTATGAAAGTCAACTGACGCGTTTTCTAAATTCTTAACAGACCATTTAATTGGGCGGTTTATTTCGTAAATTAAATGACCTGTTTCTTTCGTTGAATTAATTCAACGAATTAATGGGTCGTTTCTTACCCGCTTTCGTTTGTTGGCATAATAATAAAATAAGACCAACCTCTCTTTTCTATTGGAGGATTACTCGTTGAGAGAGGATCCTTGAACCTTCATCCTCCTTCGCGAAGAACGCGAAGAATGCGAAGAACGCGAAGAACGCGAAGAACGCTGAACCCAGAAATCGACGACGCGACGCCGTGATCCACGACACTGACAACGTTCTTCTGCGACGTCTCTTCCTCCGCGACGGATCTTCGATCGGCTGCTTGAGGTAAGAGTCTCAGACCTTCCTTTTTATCTCTTTCGTGGTTCATAACCAAAACACGGATTTAATTAATTAAATTAAATCTGTTGTTTCATGGTGCGTTGAGTTCGCCGACTCAACGTCGTGTTCTGCGACGGCGAGACGCCCTTCTGCGACGACGCGACGATCTCCACCTTCCGCGACGAGCAAATTCCGCGAAGAACGCTCACGCGCGACGTCCAGCGAAGTAGGGATTTTATAATTTGGAATACCCCTCTTTATATTCCCGTGAACATTCTTTAAAAATTAAAGAACCGGAATCAAAGAAACAATTTTATTTTATTAAAATTGTTTGTTCATGTGTTGAACATTTTATTTTCTCCCGTTGATTATTTCTAACGCGGAGGGTGCGGGCCAAACGAACACGGCCCGACGACCCTCCGCCGTTCTTCGTTTTGTGCGGATTTGACGGGCGACGACGGAACGTGCCGCAACGGATGTTTGATGTTTCCGCAGTGAAGGACGAGTCCCGGGAAGAGCAACGATGCAGACGGGAAGGAAAACGGGCCACCGGAGCGACTCCGGCGGCGGCGCCCCCCCGGGTGTCCAGGGCGGCACCCCGTGGGGGCCGCGGGGATGTCACGCGGCGCCCCCCCGAGTGTCTGGACGACACCCCGTGGGTGCCGCGGGGGTGTCACGTGGCGCCCCCCGAGTGTCTGGCCGACACCCCGCGGGTGCCGCGGGGGTGTCACGCGACGCCCCCCCGAGTGTCTGGCCGACACCCCGCGGGTGCCGCGGGGGTGTCACGCGGGGCGGTGGCTCCCTCCCGCATCGGCCGCTCGGTCGCTCGGCCGAGCCGAGCCATGCCGGCTGAGCCAGACCGGTCCGACCGGGTCGGACCGGGTCGGGCCGGGTAGGCCCGGGCCCGGACCCCCGTCTTCGGACGGTTTTCGTTCAAATGCTCGTAACTTGAGCTACGGGCATCCAAACGACTCGCCATCAGCGGCAATGCGATCCTTGGATCGAGACTGTCGTTTTGGTATATCGCACTCAAGGTTTCGGAGTACTTTGTGTTCGGCCGGGTTGGTTCGTACACGAAACCAACCGGGCCCTCGGAGCGGAAACGCTCATATCTTGAGCTACGGACGTCCGATTGACGTGCCGTAAGCTTTTTTGTTTTCCTCTAAGTGAGACGGATCTTTTGGAATACTCCGCCTGAGGTTTGGACGCAGGTGGAGTGCGGTCGGGTTGGTTTTGCCTTAAAAACCAACCGGGCCCCTGGGACAAAAATGCCAATAACTCTCAGACCGGGCGTCCGATTGACGCGCCGTCGGCGACATTGAGTTTTTGTTGACGATACGGAACTTTTGGATACATCAATTTCGGACTTTGTGTCAGTTGATGTATCAGACTCTCGGCTCGTGGAGCGGACCCTCCCGAACGAGTTTGCTGTGTGCGGGAACCCTTGGCTGGCTGCGACTGCTACTTCGACAGCGAAGACCGTGCAGAGATCCTCAGTGGACTGCGGCGACGACCGTGCAGAGATCCTCAGTGGACTGCGGCGACGACTGTGCAGAGATCCTCAGTGGACTGCGACGACTACAACACTCAGCGATCCTATGTGGATCAGTGCTACAGGTCCTGTGTGGGCCCGGTCCTGTGTGGGCCCGATCCTGTGTGGGTCCGATCCTGTGTGGGTCAGCGCTCAGCGGTTCTGTGTGAGCCAGCGCCTACAGGTCCTATGTGGGCCCGATCCTGTGTGGGTCATTGCGGGGGTTAGTTACCTATCGATCCTTCGTGGGTCCGACGACTTAGATTGATCAATGATCATCTTTATCTTCATCTGAAGAAGTATACCTGTGTGAGCTGAATCTTCTGTTTACTCTCCTTTGTGGATTGTGTTTGGCTATCCTGAGTGGATTTACTGTTTACTCTCCTTTGTGGATTGTGTTAAGCTATCCTGAGTGGATTTACTGTTTACTCTCCTTTGTGGATTGTGTTGAGCTATCCTGTGTGGATTTACTGTTTTCTCTCCTTTGTGGATTGTGTTGAGCTATCCTGTGTGGGTATACGTTTTGCTTTCATGTGTGGACTGGGTTGTGCTTGGGCTCCGACGTTGGAGCCGAATGGGAATTGATGACTTAGGTATATGTATCGGCATATACCTAAGCCATGTCAGATGTTACTTCGTGATTGTATCTTTCCGTTGGGGATTATCCTTAGTGGATTTTGGGAGACCTTCGGGGGTCTCGGGGTCCCTACTGAGTAGCTTATACCCACCCCTGCACGAGCTATGCCCGCACTTCGTGGTGTTGGTTGCAGACAACGGACAACACTGACCGTAGTGGAGGCGTGCGGAGCAGGACGATACCTGGAGGTGGACCACTGGGCGGGATGTGCTCGGAGCGGACGGCTGGACCGAGGAGCTGTGGAGGCTATCTGTACCCACCCTTCAGGTGGGGCCTTCAGAGGACGACTCGACGCTGCGGTTTTTCTCTACACTTGCTGTTTTCCCCTTTCAGTTGTACTTTACAGTTGGGCTTGTATTTCCGGCCCTTTTACTTCCAGCACAGCTTGTTACAGTTTTACATAGTGTTTACTTTTCCGCTTTCTTACTCTGCGGTGCCTGTTTACTTCTCAAAGGCAATGCCTTCCCTTTTGTTGGGATTTACGCCTTGGTGCTAGTCGCCAGCCCCTGGCCTATGGAAGGCGGGCTTGGGGTAGTCACGGCACGGGCCCTGAGGACGGGTCGTGACAAATTGGTATCAGAGGTGGTCGGTTCTACCGGAGACTCTGATCTTTCTTCCATGTGAGGAAATAGTGTTTAGCATATTGAGTGTGATTATCAGTCCAGGGAGTCCAGTGTTGGTGCGGCGGCCGACGTATCCGTACACCGGGACCCTGACTTCTGATTTCTGACTTAATGAATGAAAACATTGATTGCATGTGTGTTTCAAGTTTTCTTTGTGATTACTAGTGTGAACTCACCAGGTATACTGTTCTGACCGTGGTGCACTTGTATCCTTTTCAGGATGGCACGACGACAGCATCCAGCTAGGGTTCCTAGAGTAGAGCGCGACGACAGCCCGCCGAGCGACGAGGCCTCGATACAGGGCCCGTTGACAGCACAGGCACTGGCGGTACCTTTACCCACCGAGCCCCCGATGCTTCCAGCACTGGCAGCTGACGACGCACGACGCCTCAGAGCTCTGCACGAGTTCCAGCGCCAACAACCACCCAGTTTCCGGGGGATTCGGACCCCCAGGCAGCCGAGGACTGGCTGGAGGCGGTCGTCCGAGTTTTCAGGCTAGTGAGGACACCAGCAGACCTCATGGTGATCCTCGCGGCTAGCCTACTGCACGCAGCAGCAGGGCGATGGTGGAGCCTGATGCTCCAGGTACACGATGAGGCCACCCTCATCTGGACGGACTTCAAGGGCCTCTTCCACTTAGATTTCGTCCCATCCACCCTCCGTGCAGTACGCATCCAGGAGCTTCTTCAGCTGTGGCAGGGCAGCTTGACGGTCGCCCAGTATGCGGCGAGGTTCACCGACCTTTCTCGCTACTCGACAGATATGGTAAGAGACCCATTCTTCCGGGCCCGGACCTTCGAGCAGGGACTGAGGCACGAGATCAGGGCCTCACTGATCTCCCTCAGCATCCTGACCCAGGCAAAAGTGCTGGAGTGAGCCCTTCTGATTGAGATCTTTCTGGAGGAGTCCACAGCGAGACCTACCGCAGGGCGGAAGGTAGCAGAGTCTTCGGCAGCAGGTAGCCGACGGATGACTCAGGGTTCCGGCAGACGACCTCGGGACAGTGGCTCAGCAGTGTGGGGCACACATCGCGGAGCCAGCCTTCTGAGAGGCAGGTAGTGCTACTCGTGCGGCGGGCAGGGCCACATGGCTCGTGACTGCCCGACCCGCCGTACCGAGGAGCAGCAGACGGTGGAGGGGCCGCCCAGGCAGAGGCAGAGGGTCGACCATGGCGGTCCGCAGGGAGGAGGCGGACGAGGCAGAGGAGCTGGCCAAGCAGCCGGTGGTGGGCGACGCTTTGAGGCTCTACCACCACCACCACCAGGAGGTCCACCCCGACCGCAGGGAGTTGGTGGATATGGGAGAGCTCAGCTTTAGGCAGCTGATGCCTTCGATCATGGAGCTATGGGAGCAGATGGACAGAAGAGGATCTAGTGGATACGTCCTTTGTACTTATAGTTCCTTGTTGCTATTGTGTAGCGTCTTTGTGTTATGAGCTGCAATAATAAAAGACGCATACCTTTGTGATCTTTTCATTCCTGTCCTCTTTTGTGTTGTTACTAAGAGGTTCCAGTTTGACTGTTGACTTGACCCTCACTTGTGAGACATCTACTAGAGGAGACCCAGTTACCGCACACTGATGCCGACAGTGTGACTCAACCCTTGGAGGTGAGAATGACGGTTGGATCTCTTGGTAGTAGCGTCGAGGCCTTACGACGTCATCCTTGGTATGGATTAGTATCACGCATGTCGGGAATGACTGTATTAGGCAAAGAATGTGGTTCATCCAGGGGATGGGACCAGATTTCTCTTATCAGCAAAGAAGAAATCTTAGCAGCTCTTATGGGACCGGGGGATGGTCCAGGCCACGACAGGGAAGGTCCAGGTCATCCAGGAGCGATGAGTACAGCTCAGAGCCGGCAGAAGTCTTATGCTGACAAGAGGCGGAGGCCACTGGAGTTCGAGGATGGTGACCACGTCTTCTTGCGGGTCTTACCTCGACGTGGTTTGCGGGATTTGGAGAGGTGGCTTATCGCCTGGCTCTGCCACCTCAGTTGCACCGGGTGCACGACGTCTTCCACGTAACTTAGCTGAGAAGATACGTGCATGACCCAACACATATCTTTGACCATGGGGAGCTAGACATGGATGATGGGGCGACTTTTGCGGAGGTCCCAGTGGAGATAGAGGATCGACAGGAGTGGGTCCTATGTGGGTGATCGATTCCTCTTGTGCGCATCAGATGGCAGCACGGGAACCTCCAGGAGAGCACTTGGGAGCGGGAGGCTCATATGCGTGCTCAGTACCCACATTTGTATCCCTAGTTTGTGTTGAAGCTTTACGGGGACGTAAAGCCCTGTGGTGGGAGTAATGTAAAGACCAGTAAATTTAAAGGAAATTTTTTTCTTAATTTTTTTTGGAATTATACAAGAGCGCAGCTTCTGACGGTACCGGATTCCGAGGCCCGGTGTGCCCGGAATCATTTTCCGAAGTTTGGCTCAGGTACGTTCAGTGAACGGACGAGCGGGTTTTTCTAACTTTTGAACCGGTGCCCGGAATCGAATTCTGAGGGCACCGATTAAATCGCAGCGCTGGTATTCGCTTAGAAACGCCTCTTCCAGAGTTGCTTTTGCTCGGGTGTGGTTTTTAATTTTCGGGCTTAAAGTTAAGAAATAAAATAATTTTACGACAACTTTATTTTATTTCACTTAATCCACTTGGAAGCCACTTAAAGCCACTTAAAATCGGCATAAACTGAGTTGATCCGGATAGGATACTATCAAAGAAAATATCCTACCCCCTCGGTAGGATATTTGTGAGGTGGGGCCCGCATGAGCCCCGCCGTTTCTTTCCGCTAAGAAACGCACCCGCGAAAACCCGTCTTTATGAAAGTCAACTGACGCGTTTTCTAAATTCTTAATAGACCATTTAATTGGGCGGTTTATTTCGTAAATTAAATGATCTGTTTCTTTCATTGAATTAATTCAACGAATTAATGGGTCTTTTCTTACCCGCTTTCATTTGTTGGCATAATAATAAAATAAGACCAACCTCTCTTTTCTTTTGGAGGATTACTCGTTGAGAGAGGATCCTTGAACCTTCAGCCTCCTTCGTGAAGAACGCGAAGAACGCGAAGAACGCCGAACCCGGAAATCGACGACGCGACGCCGTGATCCGCGACGCCGACAACGTTCTTCTGCGACGTCTCTTCCTCCGCGACGGATCTTCGATCGACTGCTTGAGGTAAGAGTCTCAGACCTTCCTTTTTATCTCCTTCGTGGTTCTTAACCAAAACACGGATTTAATTAATTAAATTAAATCTGCTGTTTCATGGTGCGTTGAGTTCGCCGACTCAACGCCGTGTTCCGCGATGGCGTGACGCCCTTCCGCGACGACACGACGATCTCCAACTTCCGCGACGAGAAAATTCCGCGAAGAACGCTCACGCGCGACGTCCAGAGAGGTAGGGATTTTATAATTTGGAATACCCCTCTTTATATTCCCGTGAACGTTCTTTAAAAATTAAAGAACCGGAATCAAAGAAACAATTTTATTTTATTAAAATTGTTGGTTCATGTGTTGAACATTTTATTTTATCCCGTCGATTAAAATTGGTTCGTTTTGTGTCGATTTGACGGGCGACGACGGAACGTGCCGCAACGGATGTTTGATGTTTCCGCAGTGATGGACGAGTCCCGGGAAGAGCAACGGCGCAGACGGGAAGGAAAACGGGCCACCAGAGCGACTCCGGTGGCCCCGGCGGCCGGAGGCAGCGGCGCCCCCCCGGGTGTCCAGGGCGGCACCCCGCGGGTGCCGCGGGGTTGTCATGCGACAACCTCGGGTGTCCAGGGCGGCACCCCGCGGGTGCCGCGGGGTTGTCACGTGACAACCCCGGGTGTCTAGGGCGGCACCCCGCGGGTGCCGCGGGGATGTCACGCGGCGCCCCCCGAGTGTCCGGCCAACACCCCGCGGGTGCCGCGGGGGTGTCACGGGGCGCCCCCCGAGTGTCTGGCCGACACCCCGCTGGTGCCGCGGGGGTGTCACGCGGCGCCGCCCGAGTGTTTGGCCGACACCCCGCGGGTGCCGTGGGGGTGTCACGCGGGACGGCGGCTCCCTCCCACGTCTGCCGCTCGGTCGCCCGGCCGAGCCCGACCGGTCAGACCGGGTCGGACCGGGTCGGGCCGGGGAGGCCCGGGCCCGGACCCCCGTCTTCAGACGGTTTTCGTTCAAATGCCCGTAACTTGTGCTACGGGCCTCCAAACGACTCGCTGTCAGTGGAAACGCGATCCTTGGATCGAGACGGTCATTTTGGTATATCGCACTCAAGGTTTCGGAGTACTTTGAGTTCGACCGGGTTGGTTCGTACACGAAACCAACCGGGCCCTCGGAGCGGAAACGCTCATATCTTGAGCTACGGACGTCTGATTGACGTGCCGTCAGCTTTGTTGTTTTCCTCTAAGTGAGACAGATCTTTTGGAATACTCCGCCCATGGTTTGGACGCAGGTGGAGTGCGGTCGGGTTGGTTTTGCCTTAAAAACCAACCGGGCCCCTGGGACGAAAATGCCAATAACTCTCAGACCGGGCGTCCGATTGGCGCGCCGTCTGCGACGTTGAGTTCCTGTTGACGATACGGAACTTTTGGATACATCACCTTCGGACTTTGTGTCAGTTGATGTATCAGCCTCTCGGCTCGTGGAGCGGACCCTCCCGAACGAGCTTGCTGTGTGCGGGAACCCTAGGCTGGCTGCGACTGCTACTTCGACAGCGACGACCATGCAGAGATCCTCAGTGGACTGCGGCGACGACCGTGCAGAGATCCTCAGTGGACTACGGCGAAGACTGTGTAGAGATCCTCAGTGGACTGCGACGACTACAGCACTCAGTGATCCTACGTGGATCAGTGCTACAGGTCCTGTGTGGGCCCGATCTTGTGTGGGTCCAATCCTGTGTGGGTTAGCGCTCAGCAGTTCTGTGTGAGCCAGCGCCTATAGGTCCTGTGTGGGCCCGATCCTATGTGGGTCATTGCGGGGGTTAGTTACCTATCGATCCTTCGTGGGTCCGACGACTTAGATGGATCAGTGATCATCTTTATCGTTATCCGAATAAGTATACCTGTGTGAGCTGAATCTTCTGTTTACTTTCCATTGTGGATTGTGTTGGGCTATCCTGAGTGGATTTACTGTTTACTCTCCTTTGTGGATTGTGTTAAGCTATCCTGAGTGGATTTACTGTTTACTCTCCTTTGTGGAATGTGTTGAGCTATCCTGTGTGGATTTACTGTTTTCTCTCCTTTGTGGATTGTGTTGAGCTATCCTGTGTGGGTATACGTTTTGCTTTCCTGTGTGGACTGGGTTGTGCTTGGGCTCGGACGTTGGAGCCGAATGGGAATTGATGACTTAGGTATATGTATGGGCATATACCTAAGACGTGTCAGATGTTACTTCGTGATTGTATCTTTCCTTTGTGGATTATCCTTCGTGGATTTCGGGAGACCTTCGGGGGTCTCGGGGTCCCTACTGAGTATCTTATACTCACCCCTGCACGGGCTATGCCCGCACTTGGTGGTGTTGGTTGCAGACGACGGACAACACTGACCGTAGTGGAGGTGTGCGGAGCAGGACGATACCTGGAGGTGGACCACTGGGCGGGACGTGCTCGGAGCGGATGGCTGGACCGAGGAGCTGTGGAGGCTATCTGTACCCACCCTTCAGGTGGGACCTTCAGAGGACGGCTCGACGCTGCGGCTTTTCTTTACAGTTGCTGTTTTCCCCTTTCAGTTGTACTTTACAGTTGGGCTTGTATTTCCGGCCCTTTTACTTCCAGCACAGCTTGTTACAGTTTTACGTAGTGTTTACTTTTTCGCTTGCTTACTCTGTGGTGCTTGTTTACTTTTCAAAGGCAATGCCTTCCCTTTTGTTGGGATTTACGCCTTGGTGCTAGTCGCCAGCCCCTGGCCTATGGAAGGCGGGCTTGGGGTAGTCACGACACGGGCCCCGAGGACGGGTCGTGACATGTTTTTCTTGTAAAAAATATCACAAACACCAACTATCCCTATATGATAGAAATCATCTATTTGAAAATAGTGATTTTTGATTTTCCCAAATCAGAGCCCATTTTTTCTTTCTCTTTATTTTTTTTTCTAGAGTGGTAAATAATTTAATATAATTGATGAAAGACATAATAATTTCCATATATCCATGAGATCACCCCTACAATTATTCTATATATGATATTACATCCCTTCCACCATGAATTCTCTTACCCCATAATTCAACATAGGAATTTTATAAAAATAAAGAGTTTGGTAGGAATGGGACATATTGGCTTGTATTATATATCTTTCCTAACAAGGTCATTCAAGAATTCTATTTGTAAAAAAATATTAATAAAAAATTAGGTCTCATGGGAAAGGGATAAAGGAAAAATGATTCAAATATATTAATTGTGACTCTAGTTAATCACTACATTGACAAGTTCCAATACATTTTATAGTCGGTGGCATGTCCCAAGATCTCTCAAGAAATATGTTAAAGAAATAAATGGTAAGTTTTAGGTCAATATATCCTATAAAGAATGAAACATAAAATTTGGGGATAATTTTTGGATCCTATGTTGTACCACATATACCATAACATGTGGTTTTCCCATGATAGGTGCACAACACATCTCAAGGCTCTATTCTCGAGTGATGGAGTTGAGTGTACACAACTCTTAGAAATTATGTTAAACTCCAATTTTTTGCAAACAAGTCAACTATGAAAAAATGTGACACCATCCATTCTAGATTGTGTGGAATCTAGAAAACTCCATTAACACAAGGGGGTGAGGTGGTGTGTGATAATGTGAACAATCACACAATAATAATTTTGGAGCTCCAGTCACTTGTGAATGAATGGTGACATTTAATCACTTCCTTCCCCATAATTACCTAGGGTAAAGAAATTAGAGGTTTGTAACACATAATTGTGCTATTCAATGAAGGTTTTTGTTACATGTCTTATATTTTTATCTAAAGCATCCAACCAACTAGTTTTCCAAGAAATAGAGAACCACCCCCCAATTTTGAGGGACATACCTCTAGAAGTTGAAGTATTGATCTCTCATTCATGCAACTAAATATCTCACAACATCACAAAACATAAGCATCACAGGGATTCCCATAAGTATATAACATGTGTGAATGACCACACACATGACTTAAATCACATGGCTTGTGTTTGAAATTTTCTCATGGATCATCCATTAAAGGGCAACTGAGTTTGTGTATGATATGGTCTATTTATTCAACCCAAAAAATAACATGACCCCAATAGTTTTACATTTATATGCCTCTATTATCCATGTTATGTCCTTATTCTAGAGACTGTGAATCATGTAAATCCAATCTTGCTTGCAACAATATTTGGATCCTTGACCTAATGCCCCCTTTCACCAAACACAGTTGTGTGCAAGATGATAACTTTGGTGCCTAAAACCTAATAAAAATAGATTCACTCATTGTTAAAATGATTGTATGATTAGGATTTGAAACCATCATTCCCATTCCCTCTGCTCTGAAGAAAATGGAAAACTCAATTTCAATTGTGTTTTCAGAGACTGACCATATTTAGAGTCAAGAGGGGGGGGGGTGAACTGAGTTCATTAAATTTTAATTAAAATATAATAACCACTCTATATAGTTTATGAATTACTTATATTACACTCTTTAACAAAGAATAAATCAAAAATAAAATTTTAAATTATACAAAATAACCCAAATATTTATAGTGGGTTGGTGAATAAATGTCCCCTATTAAACTACACCACCACTCATCTATATGAGTGTTTTGATATTCACTGGACCAATCCTTTTATCGGGGACTACCAGTCCTTTTTTAGGGATTTCACAACTGATTTCAAGTAGTAGATACTTGGAACAAGAATATGATATTTCAACCGGGCACTAGAAATATGTCACAATTAGTATACGTCAAAGGTTCTTTTAATCAAAGCCTTTTCAACAAAATATAATAAATAGAGTGTTTTTAAAGATATCATACCACAAATTTAAGATAAAAATAACATAAAAGAAAGATCATTGAGAGATATGACCTAACGAATAAATAACATTATTAGTGTCTTATGAATTCAGAAGAAAAAATCAACAATCACAACTACGTAAATGAGAAATCTCCCTTGTTATTTTCATAGAAAAATAGAGTGTACTTATTAGATATATTGGATAAAAACATATATTTATTTTATTTTTTCCTTTAGTTAACATGAAAAATTAACATGTTTTTTGAAATTCTTGTAATACTTGTTATTTAAACACATGACACAAGATCTGTATGATTAGGGATCTGTGACCGAACTTTTTTACCCGGAAATACCTCTGCAATAGAAGATAAAAATGAACTATTCTTGTCTATATATTTTATTTTTTACTTGGATCTTTTTATAATCAATTTTAACTTAAAGGGGAATTGAGCCTTTACAGACTATAAAACTCTATTAAATGATTAATCAAGAACTTCAATGGTAATAAATTAAAAATTGTAGAAAAATGTAGATAATTTATAGAATTCAATCTATATATATGATTACATATATGATTCTACATAGCCAATTTGGCTTCCTGTTTATAAACAAATCATGTAGGATTTTTACTTACTTAGTTGAATCTAATACAAACGATTGACAAAACATAACCGATTTCACTATATAGGTGAGTTATGTAATTAATTACACCAATAAATAGTTTTTTATTTCCAAATTATCACATAGGTGATTTCTCATATAGGCCATCCTGTCTATATTACCAATATCCACATAGGTGATTATGTTCTGTAGCTGATTAGCGTAGCCATTTACTTTACAAAGGTAATTGATGTACCCTATTTAATCAATTTATCCATTTTCACCATGAACCCAAAAACACCATATAGATGATTTTCATTACTGAGTTAGATTCAACTAATAACATACAAAATTCCTATTTAAGGAAATTAACCACTGAACAAACAAGAATAAGATAAAACCGAAGAAGAACACTTAGAAAACAAGATCATCATAAAATTTTCATGGGTATTTGAGATCATAAAAACTTAAAGTACATTTTATATTTGGGATCAAAATTATTATTTTAAAAATCTACCCATTTTGGATGATCGCAAAACCTATTGTATATTCTGGTAGAAATCAAACATGTGTTTTAATGTTTAAAAGGAGTTAAATGTATAAGATATATAGATTTTAAAAATTTATGTTTCCTCCCCTTTGTAAGTTACCCCTCACCATTTTTAAAGGGTATAAACTTATCCCAACATTTAAAGGTAGAAAACGTATTAATCTTTTTGTTTCATTAAAATGGAAAGTGAAAGAGAGGTAAAAGATAGTTCAATATAGAACCTTAGTGTCATGAGATATTTAAATGTCTTATAAAAAAGAATGAGGATTTATAAAAATATTTTGTTTCATTAAATAAAATAAATTTATAGAAACATAAAATGAAAAAAATCACTAAGAAACACATTAGAAATGATGAAATAAGAAATAATTTCATCATTTTCTTCAAAATACAAACCTATATACACTTAGCACAGTTACAAAATATCAGTAAAAGAATCTCAGTTAGTATAATGGGTTCAAAATATGATTTTGGTTTTGGATGAATATGGTTTTAATGTAATGTCGGTTTTTGAGGTAGATGGAATTGGAATTGATGGAAATAAATTATCATAAATACATTCTTTTCTATGCAAGGTTTATTAAGAATTACTAGAAGGATCGAGAGCCATAGGTATTATTATTCTCATATTAAATAGGGTTTTAACATACATTTCAATCCCCAAAATAATATCAAACTTGAAATATTCAATAATCAAAATAGTTGCGTGCCTATGAATTTGAGCTACTGATTCTAAGACTTTCTAGATAAATGTCTTAATATGTTCTTTTTTCCTAGAAGAAAAACTTGTAGACTCACTAATTGTAGGAGAGATAAGTAAAGGAGAAATTTATAGAGCTAATATACTAGAAGTATTATATTATATAACCTTCTTCATAAATAGGTTCATATATATACACACATAAATTATCCTACCATTCACTCACTTCACCTTTCGATTCATACTATTCACTTATGCTAGAAATGTCATAAATAATTACTTAACAGAATGGGGATCAGATTCTTTTTGGTACGAGGGCACATTGTAGAATCCTTCAAGCTAGAGAAATTAAAATTTCATCACTATAGTAATGAAAATTTTCATCTACGATGATCCGATCCCTGGTAGGTTTTGTGGATATCACATTAATTAAAAAAAGAACATAAATAAAAAATAAACAAGTACCTCGTTCCTAATCAAAGAATTATTGAATAAACTTAATAGATAGTGACCATTTCTAGGAGGATCTAAATACGAACTCCTCTATATCATCCACACATGGTACATGAATCCAAGCACATGTTGTTAGTTGAGATCTAGGTTCGAGTACAGAGATCCGACAATCTTTTAAATGTCGTGATGATCCCCACAATCCCATGACATCAATCTATCAAATTCACCTTGGATTGATTTCTTAGGAGATTCTTTATCTCTCTTAGAAGTAGTAGGAGGAATAGGAACTCATTTCGGATAAATGGAGAGTCCATGGAATGATCCTCTTCTAATGCTTATATAGTGGGTGGAGAAAATACCCGAAAAGGGTTCCCGACCCTAAAAAATTAATATCCTCTATATAAGAAATAAATAAATAATTATGACTAACTAAACTACTTCATAAAGACTATTTATATTCTATCACATACCATTAATATATTTTAAATATATTTTTTGGCAAAAAAAAGTCATTTAACCCAATTCGTAATTCCATCTAAAATTAATAGTACCTATAATATTAAAAAAACATTCTTTTGCATAATATTTTTCGTATATTCACTAAATACATCATGAATATTGTTTATAAATAAATTCAACCAAATTATTATATACTCAAATAAAAATTTATTTATTTATTTATTAGTGACCATTAATACTGACAACCCACAGACCACGTTGTGGGTCCCACCCTTCCATATATACCTATTAAATAGAATTTGGTGGATTATTGAATTCACTAATTTTGGGACCCTCTAGGGCCATACCTAAATAGAAGTAAGTAGTATTCATATATTAGGAGTAGAGTCTAGCAAACCATCAATTTGCCTAAATAGATAAAGAATAGTTATAGAAATGACAACCAACCTATGAACACACACTGTTTAATATAATATCTTTGTCTTTAGATATCTCATAAAGTAAGACACACATATGTGTAATTTTAAATTAATTATTTATTGTTTGTTAATGTAACTAGATGGATTGACCTTTAATTACCCTTGACAAGTATTTATAAAGGTAATCTCTTCATGATTGACTAAACCCGATATATTACTTCCTCTACTCGGAAGCGACAAATACTATCTTGATTATTCAACCAATGCAATACAACCAATGACATACCCAACACAAGCTACCTCACCATGATTTCATTATCATGGGTTTTTCCTTTTGTCAAAGTAAATGATCAAATGACACTCATTGATAATGGTCTCAAGTCAAGATACCAATACACATGTCTGTTTATAGGAACATCAAATCACACCTAAAAAAGTTGGGTTCCTATTATCGGGTATGTCCTCATGATCTCACCTACCAGAGATCACCATATGTAAAAATAATTAGAAGAAGTATCAAAGATTATGAGCACCCATAACTTGATAGTCAGACATTAACTACGTCCAGTCAGAATGATATATCTAGACTATATGAAATATGATTATGATTAATGTCATAGTATCATGAGGATATCATTACAGCTAGATATATTCAATAACATTTTGATATGACAATTAATATATTGAAATTAATTTTAAAATAGTGGATGAATAAATATATAAACAGTAATGGTATGTATACATCATGTATATCTCACTATATACATGAAATGGTTATCAAAATGTCCTATTTAGTTAGGTCTAAGGAACCTAATATTACAATAACCCCACTTACACTAGATCCATATTGAAAAAATACCTTATTATCTCTCACAAGATTAATATTAGGTTTATAATATGTGACATATTTTGTTTCTAGGTTTTCCACATATCCAATGCATGAATATTCTACTATTTGGGACCTCACCTCCTTGATTAAAACTTATCATGAGAAGCTGAACATGAGTAGATATCCTTTTTTCCACTATTTAAACATTATAGCTTGGATAGTTGTAGTAATAGTATTATCAAAATGATAAATCTTTACATACTAGGTGTGATTTCAAAAATTGGAACAAATCATTGCGTAATCTACACTTTTTCTTTTGCTGACTTAAAAGTAGAAACACACTTGGTATTTTTAGGTATGGATACCAGATGATTGCAAGAGTTTATCTATCTCATTACCTTAAACTAACTACGATATTATTTCATATATATCCAAGGAATTGTAGTTTGGGTCCCCTAATATCTATTATCCCTACCTATTCACATACCAGATTCATATCATATGTACTGATTCAAGTACAATCAAATAGTTCAGACTGACTCCCTTGCAGTTCTCCTAGATATAATTGATTTTGACTTATCATAAAGATTTTTTTGGAAATATCATGTCTTGTACATATCATGACATTTTTTTGATACATCACCAATGAATATAGAATTTCAGTTCACCATTTTAATCTCCAACTATTCCCATTCTTGTATTCTTTGATAGATATCTGCAATGTGACACTAGTAACAATTCTATCTCAAATGGTTTAAGCTAATATTTTTTAATAACATATTAGTATTTGTATTATTAAATAGGTATAATCAATTTTTATATCTACCAAAATAGATATTGTTCCCTAGATCATATGTTTCTACATTATGTTAGTCCCTGGTGAGAGGAACGTTTTCCAGTCTTAACATACAGTAAAGACAATAGTTGTTTTCCATATGTTATCAGACTTATTTTTCATAGAAAAATGGCACTCACACAAACCTATTATAAAAAAATGGATTCAATTATTTCCAAATTAATATTATAAGATCTTATTTCATACATTAATCATAAACTAGATTTCAGTAACTTTCACAATTTATTGCAATTTTTTTGATATCATCATCCTTTTCTGGATGTGTTGTATAGACACATTCCATGATTGGTAGTCTTTAAATCCAATTCCCAATAAAATGGTAACCAAAATAAGCTATAAAAATTAATATTCTAAAGGATTTAGGAATAATGAATTAATATAACCAATTAACCATTATTGGGTTGATTCTTGTACTATCCCTGTGAAGACACAATTGAATACGCATCATGGAATTCAAAATAATAAGCCCCATTATACTTTGATGCATGGAATCCATTATTGAATCTTAATTGATATGGTCGATTTTAGCTAAATTTTCTATAATTATTACTTGTAGAAATAATTATTGTCAATGAATAACATATCATTTATAGTGGTGAATATAAAACTGTCACCATGGTTTTACCCATCCTATATAGTATGTTTTTCTAGAACATTATCTTCTAAATCTCTTGTGTAACTCATTACAATGATAACTAGTTGCACATATCTTTCCTTGAATTAATACCATGTTAGTCTAACTCCCACTATCCCAAGTAGAGATACAAAATATTTTATATAAATTTAGTCTATCACATGACTACAACATTTATATAGGGATTTCTATAATATCTTATGAATTATTTAGGATTATTACTTTAGGTACACATTTTGTTTTTATTGATGAATGTTTTTTATATATTAACAAAATCATTTCATCTTAACACCAGTTCTTATGATGTAATGGATTTCCATCATATGATAACTCATCTGATATCTATTTTTTATGATATTTGTAAATTTTTATGGGATAATACTGTTATTTTTGAATCATTTCTCAAAAAATAAGTTTTTTCACAATGAATATAAATCTCAAAATTGATGATCATTTTACTTACATCATGAATCTGATGTGTATAAGGAAATATCAATTTAGGAATTTCTCAGTGCTGTATTTTATCGATCAATATTAGTATGTCAAAGTCACCACCAATTTCTCTTATTAGAATCATATCTTTTCATACAAATAATGTATTATACATTTAGTAATTAATCCGTGCTACATTATAATGATAGATGGATGTTTAGTCATAATTTTATTCAATGTTCCAGCAAAAGGAAACTCATATATTCTGATCATGAAAGAACCATATGTCACTTTCACATACCATAAGATTCTTAAAGGAATATTTTTAATAATAGGAACATACCTATATATTATTCTTGGAATAGTTCATGCTCTCTAGATGAACGTGTTCTAAAAGCCTTTATGGCTTACCATTATTTCTAATGGATTATTTATCTAGACAAAATAATTATATACATCGATAATACCTATGGATTTCATCTCTAATGATTATAAATACCATATTGGGTATATCATTAAAGTATACATTTAGTTTAACTTGACAATGAATTATATTTCTACAATTGGGTATATAAGTCTTAAATTATATATTCATCTGCAATTGCCTATGATTCATGCATTTCTAAACTATTTTTTGATTATTAAGAACCATAAACAGTATTAATTCATGTACAAGAATGACATCTCTTTATGCATGGTGGACATGTGGGACAAATTATTTGGTAATAATAAACAAAATTTCAACCAAAACTCAGTACTTGGAAATTATAAGTTTTGTGCTTCTCGTTGTGTTTAAACATTCATATATTTATTTTATGATATGGGATGAAAATAATATTCTGTTTACCACTTTTCATTGAATAATTTTGTGAATGTACATTTGACGTCACACATTTCATCTTTATTTTAACCTTGTTTTTCAACTTGTTCAGTATAAGAATGAAAACTTCATGGAAGTTCTTATTTCATGGAGAAACATAACCAAAGGGTAATAAAGAGTTTAATATATTCTTCTTGTTTAATAATATAAAATTTAAAAAAATTAAATGGGCAGAAATTATATGAGAAATGTATCCACTGAAATATCATAATTCATATTTTAATTTACACATATCTAGCATAATAATCACCTATTTATATCTTGCATCACCTTCTCCTCATAATCTTCTCAGAGATGAGACTACATGTGTAATCATCTACGCCTTGATGCAGTACCCACAATTCACATTGAGCATTGATTATATAATTACAAAATAACCATAATATTATTCCTAAATGACTCTCTTGTAAAAAGTTTTACACCCTCACTTCATGAGGTGTCTTAACAGGTTTTAGGGACACCATCACCGTTAATTTATGATGACGTTGTGCTTTGTGAAAATACATGTACTACCTATTGGAAATTCATTCTAGTTTGGAAAAATAATTTTTCTCATATTATCATAGTATAATTATGGTATTATGTTCAATTTTCTACAAAAATAAAATCTTACTAAATAGTAATTTTATCTTGATTACCGACTAGACATTAACGATTAGTTTATTAAATCATTAAATGACTCCCACTATTTTATGAAACAATAAAAATCCTTAATACTAGAATAGAAATACTATATTGATGAATTAATCTACTAGAATGAATGATTGAACCTCCACTCATAGTCTACAATATTAGGCTATGCCAATACTCAGACAGTTCAAGGTAGTTATTTGACAAGAAAACCACAATAACTTGAAACTCCTTGATCTTTTGAGTGAAGTCCTAGCTTCTAAAATAATAAATATTATTTACTCAACACTTAACTATAAAGTTACAGTAATATAGAATTGGGTACTTCTCTAATAACAACTTCAGTTATGCCAACTCATCACTTTCATAAGAACTCCCTAATAGTAAGAGGAACCCTCAAATTGGAAAAAGGGAACCCCAAACTTCCAGATTCTTTAAAAATAAAATTATGGAAGGAATTTTCATCTTAATATTTCTATGAAGGTTTTAATAGTTTTTGACAAATTTAGTCCATTTCTATTAGTCTATCCTTACTATGTTGTCATGATCACAACTAATCATTAATAAAAAAACATCCAGTTCTTCATTATGCATTTTCTTCTTCATTATTATTTTATGTGTTTCTTGTTGTCCTATAAATGAATAAAATAATTTAAAAATGCATTAAAGAAATAAAAAAACTAACTATTTTCGGTAATCTATAAATTTTTGGTCCATTTATTTTTAATGGATCAACTGTGACCTATAGGAATCATACCTGAGTCGTAGCTTGATTCATGATGCATCTAGTGCCCATCCAGTGCTTTCAAATATTTTTCAATATTTCACCTAGAATATTCATTTTCTTCATCTTACACTATCCTCATCATGACAGAAAAATACTCACATGATGGTGGGTGGTCTTGGGAATATTAAATATAGACAACTCATTTTTATCTAGGAGTGTAAACCCTTATACATATCAAATGAGAAAAGAAATGATGATGAAAAAATCTTAAAAAAATAAATCATTATTTAATATCATCCAAAACTGATAATAAGTAATTAAATTAAATAAACCAAAATTACATAGGTTTGGTCAACTCTCAAGACCAGTTAGTTGGTAAAAGTAGAAGCGTGGTAAAATTAAATGTAATAAATTAAGTATGAGGGATTTTAATAAATTATATGAATTATGTTATATTCAAATAATTTATTTTACTTCAATTCAATAATTAATTTAATTTTATATCCCCAAATTAAGTTATATAAATAATTTAATTTTAGACATAACATTTATGAATAATAAAATATTTTATTTTTATATAAAAAATTTATTTTTAATTAATTTAATTTAATACAAAAATATAATTTACTAACCTAATTATTTTTTATTATATAAAAAATGGTCCACAAAACCCCCACCTAGTCCCATTTCTTGTCAGGACGAACCATAATAATCCCTTTCCGAGCTTGGAAATCCATGTTGAGGGGTGTTTTAAGCTTGTCAGGCTAGCCCGGACTTGTTGGGGTGTGAGTCAGATCAAACTAGATCCATGGAACTAAAGAAATATCATGTAAGGGTGATACCTCAACATTCGGATCACATGTGGTATGGGTGACATCCAATTATATTAGTGGAAGGTGGTGATAAGAATATCACATGATAGAAGGACAATCTGCAGGTAGCGAGTAGATCGGACAGTGGTAGGGATCTTGTAAGACGAGGTGGTGGGTTCCTCATTTGACGATAGCAGCATCTTGACCAGAAGAAGTATAGGGTGGTGAGAGGGTGAGGTCAGTCATATCTAGTGACATGAGGTGTTAAGGAACCCATGGATGGCTGAATCTGACCATTGAGGTTGGGACAATGACACCATGAAAGATGGCCCTGTGTCAGTGAGAGGTGGTGACCAGGATTCTTAGTTCATGAGTGGTGTGGGGTGAGTATGAGGTGTAGGAGGAGGCAACAACATTGTTGGAGGGGGCCACAGTGGTCATATATTCTCGGGATGGCTGACCGACTATGAGAGGGAGGTTCATCATGTGATGGAGGAGTTTAGCCCATGCAGCTGCTTTCTATTCAAGGGAGAAAGAGAAGGCTAACCACTTGGGTTATAAAAAATTCTATTAAGCCTAAAATTAAGATTTTGAAAAATTATATCATCATTAATTTAAAAAAATATTATAAAATTTATTTCATTATTTATTTCAATAAACGAGTGGGAAATAAGGCCACTAAATAGTACATATTTGGCATGAAGATTTCGATGGTACCCGACTGAAAAAAATAACCCAAAACATCATTGAAACCAAAATTTAGGTAAATTTTAACATTGATAAGAATATAAATTCTTCATATTTTATTACCTGAAAAACAAAATAAAAAACCGGTATTAAAAATTTTAAATGTCTATAACATGGCCTTTAGAAACCAGATTGGAACACATTCTGTTACATTGATACCAATTTAATTCCTTCTACTAAAATTTAATTATATTTTAATTGTCATGGATCCTGAAATTCTCCTCTTTCCTCTAATAAAACTTTTTGGTACCGAAGAATGCAGTAGAAGTCGGTGGGCCAAGGAATTTTATATTTTTTCTCTAGAGGAATGGAAATTATCATCTCTAGTGATCTAAGCCCCAGTATGGTCTGAGGAATTCATGTGAATTAAAAAAATCACATAAACTAAAATAAAATGGGTTCCAAATTTCGAATCAGATCACGATTGAATCCATCTCATCATCGGTCTCTATTTATTAAATAATCTAAAGTCGAACGCCTCTAGATTGGCCATAGACACCCTAATAATCCACACACACATCATTCCTTGAATTCATAGTATTAGCGTGACACTCTTATGATCTATTAGATGTCCCAAAGATCAAAACTATCTCATTCCTTTGATCCATTGAAGGAATCTTAGATAAATTGATTAAGAGACACTTTCTCTCTATAGGAAGTGAGTAGAGAGAGTTGTACTCAATTTTGAATGAATGAATAGTCCCTATAATGATCCTCTCCTCCTGCTTATATTATTGGTGGAGAAGGTACCCAGAAAGGGTTCCTCAACCCATGAAAAATTAACATCAACTAAATGATCCATAAATAAGTAATGAATAATAACAAAAACATTTAATAAATAGAAATCAAATTTTATCACATAACTATAATATATATTAAATATATTACATGATAAAACTAAGTCATATGACATGAATCATAATTTCCACATATATTAAACGAACTTAGAGTGAAAAAATAATATTTTTTTATATAATATTTTCCCAATTTTAAATAAATACCTCATGAACACTCTTAAGAAATAATTTCAATGCAATTATTCTCTACTCATATAATAATGAATTTATTTAGTTATCGATGATCATTAATACATGTAAAACCCTCAGACCCAATTTTGGGCCCCACCATTTCCTATATACCTATTCCCCAGGATAGGGATGATTATTGAATACGCTATTATGTGTGTCCCTCTAGGGCCATATATCAATAGTAGTGAATAGTACTCATAAACCAACAATGGAGTCTAGTAACCTATAAAGGCCCTTAAAGAGATAAGGAATAGTCTTAGAAATTGAAACTAATATATGAACACACACTTTGTCATATAATATTTTTATCTTTAGATATCTCATAAAGTGGGAATCACACTTGTGTCATTGTTCTTTGTTTCTTTATTATTTTTTGATCTAAAGGGATGAATTTACCTTCGACTACCTTGTCTATGGATTTATGAAGGTACTACCTTCCTGATCAACTAGGCCTAAGATATTAGTTCCTCTACTCATAAGTTAAAAATTCTATCATAGTCATTCAAATAATTCCATACTACCAATGATGCACCCTAAACAAGATACCTCTCCATGATTTTATTATAATGGTTTTTGAATTGCATCAAATTATGTGATCAAAAGGAACATATTGATAATAGTATCAATTCAAGAGACCAATACACATGTCTATTGATTGAAACATCAAATGACACCAGAATCATGGAATATTCCTATTGGAGGGTTTGTCCTCTGGATCTCACCTACCAGAGACCACCAAGTGAAAACATCTTGACATGAAGTATCAATGAATATGAATCCCCATCACCTAATAATCATATATCAACTGTGTCAAGTTATTATGATGTAACTAAACCATAGTACATATATTAATGATTTATGTCATATTGTATCATGGTTCTCAATATAATATGATAGCTACTATAACCTTATGATCCGACAATTAATCTATGAGAATTACCATTTAAACAGTAGATGATGAAATATATACACTATAATGGAATGTGTACATCATTCATATCTAACTATATACAATAAATGATAATCAAAAAGTATTGTTTAGTTGGGTCTGGGGAACCCACTATTACAATAGATTCAAAAACTGAAACACCAACAATAGGATTGTGATCAACTAAGCTTGAAATAATAAGAGGTTTGTAAACAACCAAATCCCTTTATGTTAGTGGTACTAACACTCCTTAATATTATTCTGATTTTCAAAATTCTTTTATCATGTTATATAGATACTTAACAATTGAAAATATTTCTTTTAATAGTTTGGAAAAAAGATGAGTATCAATATTGATAGGATAAATGAATCATAAAATTATATCTCTTATTTTCATTGAAAGATCGAATTTTTCTTCAACCATATCTTCATGTGATTTATCCAGTTGACCAACGTGGTTATTCATGAACATATATACCCCAATACTAAGCTTCTTAAATGATTCCCATGTATTATGAAACTGAAAAAAATATCATTTACCATATCATTAAACATCATTAGAGAAACAATATCAGCATGAAAAAACTAAATATAAGAAAAAACAAGACCCAACATTGATAGAATCTAACCAACTACAATATGGAATTATCGAATAATTTATTGATTCTGAAGTTGTAGTAGAGGATAGTTGGAATGTCATGATAAATTAAAACTAATTTAACACTAAAATTTTCAAAGTGTATAGAGTCTCATTAATTTCAAATGTTATAGCATTGATCTCATAAAGAAAATATTGAAATAACTTTGATTTAATTGATTGAGGTTCTTGAAAGACATCCCTTGGAGATGAAACCAACTTACAAAGATTCCTATTATAAACCATTGTTGGGAAATAATATTTCAAACTAATTAGAAATTGTTTCTTTTATTCATGTTTCATAGAACTTTTATGAGAATTAGTTTTTTGCGTAGGTGGATCTTTATGAAGAATAATGATAATTTCCTTTTGGATAGCCACCATTCAAACTAAATTATTAAATTATGACTTAGTGACAAAGGACTCTTTGAGGTCTCTGATATCACCATTTCATGCACCTATATCCACTGTTAAATAAAACAATCTACTCTCACATTATCAAATGCATAAATACTTCTTTAGAAATCAAATCCTCTTGCAATATTTCCAAATTTCTTCTTACTGAATGAGGTAATCCATGATAAATTGAAGGTAGAGATGGTACTGAGGGTGTATGGGAATGCTTTTTAGATTCCATAACCACGTCATCATTACTTCATTTATCAATAAGTGATCTTGGAATAATTGGATCATCTTCATCACACAATTATTCTAACTCTAGACTATTATGAACATAAAAACTCATAAGAGTTGTCTTAGATTTACTATATTAAGTAATAGAAATAAATGTATCAGCAAAGGTCTCTACATGATAAATTTACTCAGTAGATATAATAACTTCACTAGCAGTTTTTTTCTATGTATCCACATCCTAATAAATCTGATCAGGCTCACAAACATCATAAATAATAACTGGAACTGAAGACTTCGTTCTTACAGATAATTTCTCCTCTACTACCCTAGTAAAAACCATCCAGGAAAGTGTTTCATACCTAGGTATTGAGGTATGAGGTAACTCCCACTAAGTCATTCTTTCTGGAAAAGCTTCTTTCATATAAAATGAAGAAAAATACTATAAATATATAATCCTTCTTAATAAACTGATGATAGGGTATTACTTTTATGAAATATCACCTCATCACCTTCATTTAAATCACCTTCATTATTCTTCAAAATTAATGAAAGTAATCCACCATAAGGATAATAGTTTAATTTTCCTTTTCCATCACAATGATGATTCAAGAATCTTGGAAAACGCAATATTAATTTATTGATAAAGACATATTTAAAATACATATTTTAAAAAATAACCTTCTTAATATTTTCTTTAATTTGTTTTATACCCAACAATACATACATAAATAGAACTTTCAATTCAAAAAACAACTCATTCATTGATTTTTTTTTTTTCAGAAATAGTGGTTTAAAAATTGAATATTTTTTTAGACCTGCTGAGCTTGTCCCCGCATGTGGATAACTAAAATAAAACTTCCCCACATGTGGAAAATGAAAGATATCATATATTTTAATAGAATAAACAACCACTGTCTTTACATTAACATTTGAAATGATTATATCCTCTATTTGATTTAACTGAAACTCAGAATTCATAAAGTACTCATTAGATTATTCCTAAAAAAGAAGTCCCAACTTCTAATCATAAAACAAAAAATACCATTCATGAAACTCAAACTCGTTCCTTAACATAATTTCATCTTTCTTCATCAATGCCATAACTTTGGATTTACTGCAAAACTCTTATTCTCCTTCCATTGGATATCATTGACGAACCTGAGCTTCCCTCATCCACATGATTCAAATTTACCATTTTGGACATGTTGGTTAAAGGTCAGATAGGGATAAAGAGGTTATAGATAAAAATATGGCTTCAAAGGGTGTTTACTTGTGTGAATTTAAAATATATTTAGAGAGGGTTTTGTATTTATCCATGTATCTGAGTCCCAATTTTCATACATACCATTTTTTTTAGTTTTAATTCTAACTGATAAATAAAAACTAGTAAAAACCAATGATAAGAAAATAATTTCTAAATTTAAATAAACAAACAATACAAATAACAATAATTTCCATACAACATTAAACTAAATAATGTTATATAACACCTAATTTTAAATTTCAAATATAATAAAGTGTATAAATTAATTTAAATCAGAATAAATAAAATATATTTACGAACTAATAAACCCAATTATTGTTTAATAAAATAGAAATTCACACATGAAAGAGGTTTTGTTAAAATATCTATTGAGTAATTCTCTATAGAGATAAAGTTAAGAAAAATATCACAATTTTGAGAATAATATCTTTGAAAATGATATACGAAGTCTTTATTCTTTTTTAATGAATGATTTATGGGATTCGTATAAATGTAGATAACACTAGGGTTATCAAATTTAATTGAGACATGATTATATGTGATTCCAAATTCCGTTATAGTGTTCTTCATCCTCATCACTTGTGAAAAAAACTACCAGCAGTAATATATTATTCTTTTGTAGAAGATACTGTGACAGTGTGTTTCTTCTTACTAGACTAGGATACTAATGATTTAACTATAAAATATAAGGTCCCTGAAGTACTCATCCTATCTAGTTGGGAACCACCAAATTTATAATCTTGGTATGATATGAAATTAAAATAAGAAGTTATTGGGAAAATATAATAAAGGGAAAATTTTCCTTTTAAGTACCTTAAAATCCATTTGGAATATTTAAATTTTGAATCCTTTGGATTTGGTTCAAATCGAGCCTGAAGAGATACTCCAAAAAAAATATCTAGTCAAAAAAAAAATAGAATCAAAATTATTCCTCTATAAATATTGTTGTCAAAAATGTTCATAGAATCATTGAAGTCATGTTTTTCATTAGAACTCATATAGGTAGTTTTTATGTAACCACTTTCAAGTCCAAACCTTTTAAATAAATCTAGTATGTATTTTATTTGATTGAGCACATTCCTAAATTTTTTTTGATAAACATTAAAAACCATAAAGCAATGTTACTCTCTCATCATTATCATTTCAAATTATTGTTTCATTATTTTTGAAAACTCATCACACAATTATTTATTTGTAGAACAAAAAATGACATTCTCAACATATAGTTTCACAAAAAATATACCTGAACATGATTTTTTCTTATATAATGTAGGATTTTCCATACCAACTAAAAACCATTTGGCAGAAGAAAAGTACATAAATATTAATACCCAATTGTATGTGATTTTTAAGTCCATAAAGTGATTTGGTATGTTTATTAACTTAACATGGAAATGGGGATTTTCAAAATGTTGAATTTGATCATCATAAAATACCTCCATTAAAAAAAATTAGAAAATAAAATTTTACATATATCTGATATAATTTAAAATTCATGTATTATGAATGGGTTAAAAGAATAAAAAAGGCTTATAATATAGAAACCAGGGAAAAATAAATCCTCACAGTTTATACCATCTTCCTCATTATAACCTTTAGCTACAATTTTAGCTATATTCCTAGTTAACACACTGTGATCATCCTACTTATTCCTAAAAACCCATTTTTTTCCTATAACAATATTTCCAGAGTTTATTTTAACTAATTTTTATACATTGTTCCTCTTGAACTGGTATAATCTATCTTTCACATTAATAACCCAAATTTAATCTACTGAGGATGCTTTTATAGGCTATATTGTAAATGAGATAAAATGAATAAAAAACTAAAAGTTTTCTAAAAAAACCTTCTATTTCTAATTTTTTTCATCTAAACATACTATAACTATTTCTCTAGAATGGGTTTTAAGGGTTTATCATTTTCTTAGTATCACCCTATTAGGATCGGTAGAATCAAAACATTTATGATTTCATTATAGAAAATCATGTTCTCACTATTAACAATGTAATCATAAAAAACATGTTCAAATATCATGTTTTCAAAAGAATACCTTAGTTTTTAAAACTTATTTACTTTGTGTTCTAAATGATCACTTTAATTAAATTTAACATTATGAAAATTTTCAATAATCTTTGATCGTTTATTATAAGATCTATATTCATTTGAGTTATTAGAATAGACTAGGAAGATTCGTTTATAGTATTTTTTATGAAACTTACCAATATTATCCTTGGTGATCATAATATAAACCTTTCATCAGGAAAACAGTAAAGTACCCATCTTCTGGAGTTCTATTATTCCATATCTCCTAGGGTTTTTTCTTTAAAATATTTTTAATTATAAATATATTTATGAAATAATATTTTATATTCATGTCTTCATCCAAAAAATGAGTAGGTGGGTTACACTCACATGACATAGTTCTAGAATTTGCTGGTAATGTCATATTAATACATTCAATAAAACCATTATTTTGAGGTTTCTTAGATATCAAAAAGGTGTGCGTGATACCATGTTTTGAACAATATGCATTGAACTAATTGTTTTAATATTATTATACTTGGTAACTTCTTAAATAAATAATTTCTACATCTTTAACTTTTTGAACTAGTTTTTAAAAACATATAAAAATTGAGAAAGAATCAGTTTTAACACTAAAAAAACATAGGAAAATCTTGGGAAATCATTAACTACAACATAAAAATGATTTTCATATTTTTCTTTAAACACTAAATTTCCCAAACAAATCAATATAAATATTTTCTAAGGGCCTAAAAGAAGAAACACCTTTAATTAGTTTAAAATATGAATTTTGTTTCCTTCCAACATCACATTCATCGAATGAATTCCTTTTATTTGATTTAAGATGAGGTAAATCTGAAATTAAATTCATTTAAAAAAAATTTAGAAATGAATACACATTAAAATACCCCAACCTTATATGCCACATCCATTAAAAAAATTTAAGTATTCAAATAGTTCACATTTTTTTAGTCAAATAATTATGATCTAGAGTATAAACATTCTTGATTCGTGGTGCCTTCAATTTATGAATTTTATATTTATAATATAATATTTATAATTAGATGAAAATGGCCTTCATGAAAAAGATGAGTGATACTTATCAGGAGGTACTTTAATACTTCTATACAAGGACCATTATTGACAAGAAAAAAGTTCATATTTTGAATAGATCCAACTTCCATAATTTGTCATTTATCATTATCACCAAAAGTGTCATGACCTCCATCTATATTTGATAAGTAGTAAAAATTAGAGGAATATCCACTCATATTCCTTGAAAATACACAATCCAAATACCATTATTCATTGGTTCTATTTTGTTTTTTCTCATATAAGATAAATTAAATAATAATTTTTTTAGTGGCCATATATTATTGGGTCCTGTAAGGTTTGAAACTAAGGAAATAGGAACCCAAATATTTTTTGTGTTTCCTAAAAATTTTATCTCTTAAATTTGAAAATAAATTCTTTACAAAATAATTTTTAACTCAACATATCTGTGGAATTTTAAAACTATAATTATCATTATAGTGACCTAGCTCACCAAAATGAATAAAAGAAATTTTTGAAATATTTTTATTCATAGAACTCGGTACAATATAGTTCTTTTAAAACATTGTTTGTTCACATTAAAATCCTATTCAAAATATATTTTAATTATTGTTACTATTTCCAGAAAATTTCTATAAATTATTGTCACATTTTTTAAATACACTATAAATATCTTTAAAATTATGAAGTTTTTTATGGAAATTATTAATTTTATTTACATGTTCAATACATGATGTAGAATAATTTACCATATTAGTTTTCAAATTTATATTTTTATTAGGTAAGTATTATTTTTCATTAAAATTAACTTCATGATATTTTTGAGAGTTTTATTTTTCTTTTTTTAAAATTTATACTTAATTTCAAACATGAATAAATAATCATTTAGTTCATCAAATGATCAATTTCCATTTTATGATTCAGTTCCATGCCGAGAAGAATAAATATAATGAACCTAATTAGTAAGTTCTATAAAAAACATGTTGGATTTCTAATTAGAATGTCGAACTTCTAATTCTAAAGATGAAATATCACTAGAATCCTTTGAAGCACTCGAAGTTTCTTTCTTGTGTTTCTTATCCTTCATATTTTAATAAAATTTATTGAAGTATTTATTTTCTAAATATTTTTCATCTCGAAGCTGTGGATAATTAGGCTTGATATATCCAATATTCTCACATTAATAACATTTTACTTACATGGAATATATATAGAAATTCATATATATTTTTAAATATTTATTAGAACATATTCTCTATTTAAGAACATCTTGAATTTTATATACAAGTAATCAACCATGTTGTCTAAAGAAGAAATACTTGAATAATTTTCATCTAATGACTAAGATATTAGAGTTTATTTTCAACTCTTATCATCATTTCAAGATAAGACCTTTTAATCATTATTCTCCTTATCTACTAACCTATGTTATCCAGCCTCATATTCTATCTCTCCCTCATAAACCATCCAATTTCTGATAAGATATTTTATATTAAAGTTTTTGAACTATGTTGATTGTATAATGGGATAAAAAATATGAATCCTCTTTGATGGTTGTATTATAAGAACTTTAAATGACTCTTTTTATTTTGTAATATTATCCCTAAAGTAGAAACATTATTTACAACTTTTATATGTCTAAAATTCAACTATTGATACTCTCCCCATCCGTCATTCTAGAAGTGTAAAATTTTAAATTGGAAGAATAATATATGAGAGCCTACATGTTACCTGTTCTATCATACATAACCGAACTTGTTGTCCAAATTTCATGAGCTTTTTGAAATTGAGAAACTTTGTGGAACTGATGTGAACACAATCCAATGATTATAACCTTCATTGATTTAGAATTTATATCAGAGATTACTTTAGTTTAAGCCTATAATTTTTCTATTTCTATATTTTTAATTTTAAATGGATTCACAGATTTGAGATAAAACTTCAGACGAAGGTTCTTTAGATATATAATCATTCAATCCTTCCAACATGTATAATTATCAACATTGAAATAAGGTTCACTAACCATAGACTTCCCTCCAATATTTTTATCATAGAATCCATTGTTGAAGATATTTTTAGATTTCAAAATTATATATCTATGAACTCAAGAATCGCTGCCTCTAATGCCAAATGTTGTTGGATACTAACCATATGAAGACTCAAGGGGGGAGGGGTGAATTGAGTTCTTTAAAAAAATTCACATTGAAAAACCTCCCTATGTAAATCATGTTATCCATAAAAAAGAATGAAGAAAAAATATAATCATATATAAGTGAAATAGACATGGATATTTATAGTGATTCAAGTAATAAAATTCACCTCGTCAGTTCCAACACCACTATTCTCCACATGTGTGATGTTTTTTACTAGATCGGACCTTTTTCTGGGAACTTCCATTCCTTTTTCTAGGCGTTTCATGACTGAGTAAAATTAGTTGACACATGGTATAAACACATGATATTTCTATTAGGTTCTAAAAAGGCTTCAAAATAAATATCCATCAAATTTATTTTTATTGGGTACCTTTATAATGGATGATAATAAACATAGAGTCTTTAAATATTTCAGATCAAATTTGTGAGATAAAATTGATAGAAAATGAAAATCTCCAGGAGAGATGATCCAAATAATAAATAGGTAAAAAATATTCTTATCAATTCATTAATAATACTCCATAAGAATAGATGATGAAACATGAATTCTTGTTCATTATTTTTGTAGAAAATAGAGTGTGTTTTTTAGAGAGAATTGAGAATAATATCTCTGTATTTTCCTATGTTATTTACTTCATAAGAAAAAAGTCTTCACTTTTAAGAAATGCATTCACTAGTTAATATATAAATTCATAGAATAAGAAACCTAGAATAAAGGATCTACAAAAATTCCTTTTTTTATTGAAATACCTTATAAATAATTGAGACAAATAAACTACTCGTGTCCTTGTCTTCTGCATTGGTACTTGAATATTATTATAATTTATTTTACCTTCAACTGTTAATCAATCATTTAGAGATTTTATAGAAACATCAAACACTTAATTGAGTGCTTCAATGATTATAAATACCAATATATAGTAAGAAGTAGATTATTTTCAGAATTGAATCCATGTAATCAATTTTATATTGGAATCCACAAAACTAATTTCACTTCACATAGTTAAATTGATTCATGTAGGCCTTTTACTAGTGTTTTTGGATATGGTGTAGAAGATTGAAATGATGTATCCAGTTTCACCACATAAGAAATTAATGTAACTGATTACTCCACATAAACTTTTTACATATCCAAATGTTCATGTAGGAAATTTCTCACGTAGGTGATCTTGTTAACATATGCAATTTCTACGTACATGATTCTGTAATGTAGTTGATTGACGTATACTTTTACTTTACATATGTGATTGAAATATTTTATTTAACTAACGTATCTATTTTCACCATGTAGAAAAATTGTCACATATCTAATATTTTATACTTAGGATGATTTTAGCTAAAACTATCAAAAATGCATATTTGATGAAATTAATTACAGAACACATAAGAATAAGACCAAACCTAAGAAACAAACTTTAGAAAGAATATCATTAGAAAATAATTAAGGGTATTAGATATCATCAAAACCTAAATTAAATGTGATATTGTGGATAAAAATTCGTTGTCCAAAAAATTTCTCCTAAGCATAGGCACCCTAATGTCGGGAACCATTCTTGTCACCCAAACCTGGGAGTGTATATGTTTTGTTCCATCGAAAAGAATCAAATATGTAGACTTGTATACCCCATAGGTGGATTCATTGTGGGAAACCACTTAATTTTCCTAAAATGGAAGGCTAGTATTGTAACCTTATCTCATACTTGGAAAAGATCCCACTAGATCTAATCACCATGATGTCTGAGATAAAATACATTAAACTACATTAGATAACATCCTAGTAGTTTGATGTTAAAATGAATGGAAATATCATTTTCCCATCAGATAAATGTGAAGCCTTACCCCATGAAATGAATATAGTATTCATCATGCATGAATTTCATGGGATGACACCCCACATTCTAGGAAGACACTACGTATATGCTCTAAACAATCCCTTGTTGTTTCTCCTTTCATGACATAATTGTCCTTACTGCAATATGTTAAAAAGAAAAAATCAATAATTCTACATGTCCCTAAAGAGTAAACATGAACTACATGAGTTTTGATCCCATTCTATAAAAAATATACTTAAATATACCTCCATAAGTTTCAATCCTAATCACCCAACATCAACATAAATATTTTTGTCTGTCCTCTAGGAGGTGAAAACCTAGACATGTGATCATTTCACATGGGAATAATCTAAACCCCAATATCCAAACTCAAGATCCCCAATGGGCCTCAACATCACCATGTAATTATAATCCCTATATTTCCCATTATGAAACATCTCTAAGATACTTTAATGCTATGACCACATTCCCAAAAGACATTAAACTTTTGAAAACATCCCCATAAGACATGAAACACATGATTATGTCCCCATGAGACATTAAACACATGACTATGTCCCAACAAGACTTTAAACCCATGACCAAACCCCCACTAGACATTATACCTATGATCCCTACCAAATATTTCAGAACCTTTACATAATGCAATGAATAAGAGATGAATGGGGAAAATAGATTCTAATTCCTTATGAATATTGTGTGGGTTTCCCCATAACAGGCATAAGATACCCTAGGTTCCACACCATAAATGCCTCATGTATGATATTTCCTCGAATTCTAAAGTTATTGACTTTATAGATACCAAATGCACCCATCATCCTCATATATCCAGACATGTCTAATGTCGTCATCTACTCTGAATTCAAGTTGATTCCCTATATAGATTGAAGTAGCACAATTAACTAGTTTGAACCTAGATATGGAACTAGGAATGGGGTTAAAAAATATGACTTAAATATATGTGAAATACATAGAGTCGGTGACAAACCCCAATAATGACCCTATAAAAAGAGAAACTAATATACCATCATCATGTTGCAATCAAGGATCCAATAAAATCAACCACAGTATATAGGCCACCAACCTTTGGATAGAGAGAATGTGGGTAGAAATATAAACTAGAGGTGGTGTAACTATTCCAAGGAAGTGGAATACTCTAGAAGAGGCAAGGAAGAAAGCACAAATCAACCCAGACACACACCTAGATGGAAAGCGTCCGAAAAATGGTGAAACCAATGTGAAAATATTCTTCTTTTTCCGTCATTAGATCAATAACAATGGAATAAAAAATAAATAGACATCACCAAATCAAAAAAATTAGTGTTAGTCCCCAATAGAAAAATTTGTGGGCCTAGTGTAAAATATTTCTCCAATAACGGGGGTAAATGGAAGAATGTTAAGAATCCTTAATCTAGGGAATCATCTATATATATCCTTCCTCCACAATGAGGAAGATGAATTATGATTGGAACAATATTAATCACTTTCATACAACAATTATTGATGATTGAATTCATCAATACTATAATAATCAAGATGATTGAAATTATTGATGACCCACTGCTAATAGGTGTGGGGGTAGAAGAAACCACGGTATGTTGATCTTTTATAACTACACTCATGATACAGTAGCCACCACTCCCACATATACCAAGTTCCTAAACACCATATCTCCCCCTGATATCATTTTAATAGGTCCATCAATTTCCTTGTTTGGAACTATGAATATTAAGGGGTCATTACAACCAGGGACATAACAGATCAATATGTTGAAGCATTAGCCCTATAGTGGCGCCATCACCCAAAATGGGACATTTTGGAGAAAAACCCCCTGGTCCTGAGCGTAAAATATTTGGGACCCTATCCCCCAAAAAATATGATGTTTTACCCCTACACCAAGGAGGTAGGGAATGATTGAGCCAAACCCAAACCCACAAACACCTTGGATCCACATAGAAGGGATCCCACTAGGCCACACTGATAGTATTTAATGACTCCACTGGCCGATGAAAATTTTGATTTAATACATGCTCCATTGACCCTAGTCTAGAACACCATGGACTAATACATGTAGCATGATTAAAATATTTCCAAATAGTAGGACTCACCACTTGATCTAGTCCCCCTACCACTATAGATGAACCTCCACCCACCCTCAAAACTACTATGTGTGTTTGTGGGGTACGGGGTGTCTTCACCTGATTTCAATCAGGATCCCCACTGTGCACCCTTCAGGTCAGGATGGCCAACCCTACATGGGAACCACCAACAACCATCATGGTATATATCATGATGAATAATTTCACCACGGAGGTTCTCCAAGTAGGACCACCAACTGACATAACGGTCCTCAATTTGCTGAAAATTTATCTCATCCTAAATATTTTTTTCATGGTAAGAGGGGAAGAAACTTATATGGGGGCCCTACCATCTAAAATATCAACAAAATATATAGAATAATTCCCCATGAAATGTTTTTAGTTGTGGTTCTCCCATTCCTATTGAGGTATAAGTAGGGGAAACATCATGTCACCATCGACCGCTCAAAGTTTGATGAGACAGACCACTGGATAGAATCACCTCCGTCCTCACCACCATATATGGGTGGAAAAATCCCGTTGATTAAGGATATAAACCCTTGGTCCTAGTTCTATAAGATCCCCATATCCTTCCACATATAAATTCATGTGGATGATATTGTGGATTCTCCTCAGACAAATTCTGTGAAACTTTCCCTACAACCATCACCTACCATATTCTCTACCGATACCCTATAAGTGAAAGATACAATATGGTCTATATTGATACACATCATTAATGTTGAGAAAATTATTGTGTTGTAGGGGTATTATTTCCATCCGGATCATTAGGAACCCAAAAATATACCATCTTATATGGATAGGGTCATGATGTTAGACCCACCATTGAAAGGAACTCTAATGTTCCAAGGAAGGTTGGCCTATTTGATGCCCCTTTTACTGAAAAGATAGCATCAAAGTAGATCTTCATCACTACCATGACTAGATTACAAACCAATTCTGAATGGAGTATGGGGTGGTCAGTAACCATAAACTCAAGATGATGAACATAAGGAAGACATGTGTGAGATCAATGCCAATGACTAAAATTAATTTGTTTCCTTTACACATAATACCCTATATTTCAACATATTGGAGTTCATCACTGGGGATCAGGAAGACTTATTTTAAGAAATATTTGGATGACACCCAAATTTCTTAGTTACCACCCTCTAGCCTATACAAGAATCGTTGAAAAATTAGATTCCGTCTACAAGTAATGTCAAGTTGTTGACATTAATACCCTCCTGGTGTCGTAGTGCCCCGAATCCAATGGGTATCACCTATGTTTCCTATAAAAATATGATATGATCCTCACTATTCACTAGTAGGTCATGTATGAGGCATATCACCATGTGAATATTAGAGTCTAGGGGTAATATGTTGCCCCCAAATTAGCCCATTCCATGGAAACAATGGTATCCTCGTCTAAACTTCCCGCTGATGGTGAAAATTTACATCCAACCACTTCTACTGTGAATGAATACATGATGAATCCCCTTGATGTTCTGCGAAACTTGGTTGATAAAATGGTATGTGATAGAAAAATTATACCATTAGGTGTGACCCATTATCACATAAATCTTTCGATAGGGGGCCACAATCATTGGTAGATACAATTGTTGGGCCTCAAAAGTCCCCCCAATGTGGTACTTCCACCTACCTCTCATCATATCGATGAAGGAAAATGGATATCCAATCCCTTTGGATGATCTAAATATAGACAATAAATTAAGTTAGATAGAAAAATAACTTATTTTTTCTAAGAACTTGAGGGATACAAGTGGCTAACTAATGAACTCATTGAAGATCAATGCTTGGATGGAGGAAGAATCTGAAGTGACCTATCCCCTCCTTTGGATGAGCATCCATTTATCCTTATCTGAGATCCAAAATAAGATATAGTTGGTCCCACACACCCAATATGGATATAGGCTACTGGTCCTAGAAAATGATAACGATACGATACACCTAACCCTATAGAGCTACATTAATTCCCACCACATGACCTTGACCACTTTTCCTCTTAATAAAATGTATTGTTTAAAGTGTTAGTGGAAACCAATTATCATTAGAATGATGAGGTATCCACTCTCATTGCCTATATTGAGTATTTGGAGACATATAAATACAAAATACTACCTTAAGGAGAACCGTATCTTGCATGGGGACTATTTTTTCCCACCCCATGAGTTCTATAATCCAATATTCACCCTATTAGACAACATGGGTGCCCTATTATAACACTTGTACCACTATTCAAGGTGGTTTATCCCAATATTTGGGACACTATTGCAATGAGAATCCACAAAGATTAATTTATTCTTCTAAACCATAGAAGGGCATGCTTTTTTATTCTCGTATAGAAAACTGGAACAAGGAACTATTATCACCTGGGAAGATCTCCACATTTCATTACTCTACTATTTTATCTCAACCCTGAAGAAGATTGAAATTAATGACCTCTCCATGTTCAAGAAAAGGGTTGATTACCAATTTTCTGACATTATTTTTTGATATAAGGGGCTCATGGACTCCCTCAATGTGAATATTTCCAAGGAATAACTACTAAACACGTACATGGAGAATGCTTAAGAAAATATTGGTTGAGAACTCATCTCTCTAAGATACAAGGGTTGATTCCCTGAATTAAATGAAATATCTCATTGTCTATAATAATCCATGCATTGGACCAAGTAGTGGTCACACCCACTACCTCTTCTGTCTCGGGTGAAAAATCCTATTTAGGGAGAAATTACCACTAACTTAAAAAAACATAACCCACCACTGGCCTATCTCTATAAACTTACACTTGACAAGGCACACAAAGAGTATCCCCCCCTTGAGAGTAATTCCTGATACCTCTGTCAAGGTTAGGTACCTATGGTTCCCTTAACATAATGGAAGAAAAAGTTCAACTCTTTGAAAGATGTCAAGGTACTAGGATATATCATTTGGAACCTAGATATGAACATTTTGAAGTTTTTATAATATAAGAGGCCTCAAAAGTATTATTTGAAAAACCATTACAAATAAATTTTGTACAATAAGGTCCTCAAACATTTCATCAAGTAGTGTTTCTTCATTAATTATTTGCTTCAGGACTAGGTAGACTATGAACCAGTTGCCTTGGGTGATGTTCCCACATAGGTTGAACATGTATCAGTTGACCATAATAGTGAATATGAGGAAATCTGTTAATGAAACTAGGTCCCTGACATTAGTGGAAAATTTACAATGATTGGATGGCCTTTAAGATGGTCACACACAGTCTCGACATTATCCATTATTTATTTTAAAAAACAGTGCCCCCTATAGTCTCTAGACCTCCTATGACCACCACATTAGAATCAAAACCTTAAAAATATTTAAATAATTGGAATCAATGATTAAGGGAAAATTATACCACCCAATAATTCAGAAACCAGCCTAAATTTTTAATACTTCAGGCCACATAACATGGGTGAATCCCAATTGATTCGACCAAACCTCAAATATTACATTGAATAGGAACATGAATTTGTTAATGTTAACCCAATCAGGGGGGTATATCGTACAACATTGTTCAACATTAATGTACACCATGAATACCCTTCAAGTACCTCTAGTCATCATCGATGAGGAAGAGGTATATGGAATGCTACCAGGAAGAAACCCATGGTTGGTTCTTTGGAGAATAAAGCTCACAATAATAAAACCAGAAACCAATACTCACATAAGTCACAACATGTACAGTCCTCACTAGAAAAATCATTTGTTATTCCCCCATAATTAACTATACTTGTTGATCATGTGTCCTAACCACAATATCCAAGAGCTCTATCACATCCAACCCAGACCGAGACTCATCCATATAGTTCCTAGCCGAATCTATCTAATCAAAAAATTAACATGGAAATCATTATCTAAGCCCAAGGGCCTCAACAAACTATTCACACTTAGATCCCAGTCAAAGAGATACCCTTGGAAGGATGAAACATTCCCCTTTATTAGATGTATGATGTGATAAAAACATAACCATTATAAAATAAATTCTTTTGATCCTTGATGCACTCCACCTATTCAAGGAGACTCATGAGGTCCTTGTCGAGTAATTGAAGAGACCTATCCAGCTTGAGACCAATTTGGGTTCTAATAAGTCCTATAGTGTAGATGAAACTAAGAATTAAGAATTATAAAACATCATTTTTTTATCTAAGTAATATGAGGGTGACCCCATTGAGGGACACATAAACCCACTATTTCTCACAAGAAAGTTCAAGGGAATGGAGATTCATATTTTTCTAGTGGATACTGTATCTTTGATCAACCTCATCCCAACACAAATAATATATAAGTCTTTTGTCATAGAAGTAGATATAACTTTGTCTAACCTGACAGTTTAGGTGTATAACAAGTGTGAGAAGAAGCCACATGGAAGGATTTGGATGAAGTCTAAATTCATTTATTTGTTAACTAGCATCGAGTTCATGGTAGTCTCATCGGATGCAACCAACAACACCCTATTTATAATTCCCTAGATCTATATAAAAATGGTGGTACCTCCTTTATAGAATTAGTTCCTCAAATACTCCCTCAATGGCGCTGTAGGGTTACTCCATGGTGATGGTTCTCCCTTTAACAATTATGAAGCTCGCTTCTAGGATTCCGAGCACTAGGAAATGGAGGGAAATAAACATTATACCACAGTGGTCAAGTATATCGATTCCCCCAAAAAATTTATTACAATTTTATCTAATCCTAAGATGGATTCGCAGTCATCTAAATTCTTCCAATACATTTTCTATGGACAAAACCCCCAAATATTATTAATCATTTCGTAGTCCCTGGGAAGAATGAATTCTTATAGATCTCCTCATACACCTTACAATATTAGTTTATTCAATTATAGAAAGAGATACCCCCATTGAATACTTATTGTTCCACCCCATGACCACTGGCTTACAACAGAACTACAAGTTCTCAAAAGTAGGGATAACTCAGTGGAAGTAGACTTTCCATCATTAATTTGATATCAAAAGTAGATCTGATCATCATAAACCACATGATATTGGATCATAAAATTTTCCAAGGTTTTCACAGAGTAGGAATCACTGTTTTTTGGAAAAAAACACCCCTACCAAACAAGACAGTGGTACCACTTTGTAGTCTCTACCGCCAATATAATTTCATCTTTCATTCAATCATCATGTTTTAGAAAATAAAGAATATTTGGATGATTACCCTCTTTCCTCAGATGATGGTGTATCTTCTACAATTGATGATTTTATCTAGGTGAACCTCAACATAATTTACAATATAGGGAGGACACTAATAAATTTTTTCATGACTATAGAGGATTAGAAATAGTACGTTGATTTTACAAAATATCATAGTGAAATCTTCTCCAAGAGATAGAATTAAATTCAAGGGAGTGAACGCCATGTTTCTTCTCATTTCCTTGTTTTCCTAATGGTATAACATGGGTTCATAAAACCTCATATGAAGAATAAAAATTCCCATGGTTCCAGGGATTAGGCTAATGTTGATAAAGTGATAAAGGAAAACATCATCAGGGAGGTCCATTACCTAAATTTTTTTGTCCCTATAGTCCCAGTCATGAAAAATACAAGACAGATCAATGTCTATATCAACTTACAGGATCTAAAATTCCACTACCGGAAAGATGATTTTACCCTTCTAGTGACTTAGTTTCAAATTGATGTAACAACTAGTTTCAGGGTGTATCCTCTATTGAAGAATAAAATAGGTATAATCAGATCTAGATAGACTAAGAAGATGAAGAAGCAATCACCTTCATAGAACCTCAGGTAACTGTCTACTAATGAGTTATGACTTTTCTCATGATGAATGTTGGGGATACCTACCATAATTCCATACACCATATCATTAAGCCTCTACTTAGGAAACTAGTGGAGAACATCATAGATGATTTGGTGGTCAAATAATTCTAGTTTTAGAACCATATCAAGGACCTTATGAAATTGTTCATCTTCCTCTAATCCAATCAACTAATGATAGATACCTTAAAATACATGTACTTGGTTACCGGTGGAAACATCCTTGGATTCTTGAGTATGTATAGAGACTACAAAATAAATCAACAGATGTTTAGGGACAATATACATATACATCCTCCATGAAACATTGTTGACACTTCGTTTCGTCACAGAGTCCATAGATTGACAAAGGGAAATACATAAAGTAAATAAATGGGAAGATTCACCAAGAATTTCACAAAGGAATTAAGGCCCACAAGTATATTTGCACGCCAGCCTTGGGCGTACAGGTCACTTGAACACCCTACGTGAAATTTCGCCCAAACCTCAGGTGGCCTATAAATATCCTCTGTGGGCCCCCTATTTCAATAATGACGAAAAATCCAAAATTCAGATTCAAGATCTGGTCACACAAGTCTCCATCTGAAGTCTTCCAAACACTTCTAAGGAAATTATTTACCTATAATGGAAGCTATTAAGAGGAAGAATAAGGTCTATGTATTATAAATCATCCATACTTTCGTGCCTAAGTGTCCAGCCATTATGGGAAGTGATGATACTTGTGCGCCGCCTTTCCCTCTCAAGGAAACATGCGTGCCACCCATCTGAAATCCTCTAGGGATGATAATAAGGGCTCCAATCCAAAGTCTCACATGTATCACTTCACAGGTTTCTCGTCACCCAAGTGAACTCATGTCGTGCAAGTATACTTGCACGAGCAGGACTTGCGCGCCAGACTAATACTTGCGCGTCTCCTTCCAATTCACTTCCTTTCATCAAACCCACATTTCCTCTTCAAGGACAGCCTCCAAAACCCTCTTCAAATCCATTTATGGCATGGTTCCTTTATTGGATTCCTTATCTGAAAGGAATTCTACGGAACATCTCTCAATAACATGATTTACATAACTTTATGTCACTAAGGTTAGAGATTTCCTTCATTCAACCTCATCCTTTAAGATGAGAAGATATTTAATCTGGGAATCCAACTTAGGAGTATGCCCCAAGTTCCCTAATCGGGGAATCCTCCTTAAGAGTAAGGCCCATGTTCCCTAATCTGGGAATCCTCCTTTGGTGTAATCCCCAATCATAATTTCTCTTAACCTGGGCCCCCTTTTCAGGAGTAAACCCCAGACCTCAAGTCCCCTCTGACGTCCCCTTAACCTGGGCCTCCTTTTTAGGAGTAAGCCCCAGGATTAATTTCTTTTGACATGGGCTTCTTTATCAGGAATAAAACCCAATCATTAGTCACTATCTAATTTGGGCATCCTTCTCAGGAGTAAGCCCTAAGTTAAGTATTTAAATATCTATGAAGCACATATAAATTTATGGACCTTGTTCACTGGTTTCTTCCCTGAAGTAAATAAAGATCCTCATAAATCTTGGGTGGTCATACATACGTAATCCCCACATCATTTCTTATGATTGAATCTTTCGTGGAACAATCATTAGGATTTACTAATAAATATTGTTTCTCACACCGAGCATGACTCACGTGAGCTTAGAGTGTAAATGTAATTTTGACATCACTCTTTGGGCCATCAATCATAAAACTCATACTTCTTCACTCGAACTACGTGGGTTCTAATTCCTTTTCTAACAAGGATATGTAGGTAGCCCATCTACTGGTACGATCCCAACTCTAAAATAATCATTGTCTTTCTGAACGACAATAAAATTCAAGTGCCCCACAGAGTGGATTTAAAACCAGCATGGTTTTCATAATGACCAAGAGATTTATTTATAATGTGGTGAAGGATACCATTGAATAATAATCCCTAATAAATATAGATGATTCCTTATCGATGAAGAACCTCAAATAAATATAAAAGAGTCTATAAATCTCATAAATCTTTGATTGTTAGATCTAAATGAAAGATCATTTTTATAATTGGTAAATTAATAAGGATTCACAAACATAACTAAAATCTATATGAGAGTCCCGGAGTAGAAAATAATTCTCCCCCAAAAGGTGTGATGAGTTTGACCTGCCATCCTCTCAACCAATGAAAATTATTATGTCTCATCAGTCCACAACTAATGAGCACCCACCTTTGGAAAGTAGGTCCAAATGGATATAGAATCATTGGATGTTTCCCGTTATACAAAAAACATGTTGGAAACTGATTAAAATGTTTGAACCTTAAACAAATGAGGTCATCCCTATTTTCAAAGGAAACAAAAGTGGTGAACCTGACGTGAATCCTTAACCATGTTAAATAATGTTTTACTTATTTGTTAGGCCCCTATTAATGAGAAGGACAACAAAACAATCAATAACATATGTGCTCATCCAAAAGATGTAGTGGCCGAACTTATCTTGATTATGACAGTTATATCAAACATGCACTCTTTTCCAAGATCTCTCTGCATTACAGAAATGGATTCATTAATGTTCACACCTATGAATGACTCGACCACTACTCCTGATGGATCCTCGTCCGCTCTGAGGATGACATCACTTACTCAGCGTCTTAAATGCTGGGTTTCAAATGAATTGGTTAAGGAATACCATCAACACAGTACCATTCTAAATCTAGAGGCTGCTCCGCATGACCTCCAAGTTAACAACTCACCCTGGTTGTCCGGACAACGATGACTAGTGGTCAAAAATTAGGTGGTTCCAACCACCGTCTCTAACCGTTTAGGGTCTTTATCCTCAGAACACAATCACTAGTCCCTCCCATATTATGGGGAGGTGAATGAGAAAGTCACTCAAGGACTTAATTCAAGAATATAAGAGTCCTTCCCAAGGGCTCCCATCAACAATCGCTGCCAGAATCATGTGATAGTACACCCTCAACATGATGAGGGTATCGTCTTTAGTGGTTCGGCTAAGGTTCCTCAGACCCGAGAATGCAGGACGAACTATCATAGGCGAAATCCAGTCAAGAGGGAGTAGGTTCTTACTTCTGCCCCCTCCAGAGAAGTCCATCAAGCCAAATTGATGGAAAACACCGAGCGTGCATATACACCTATCCGTCCTGATATTACTACCCATCAGACTCATCTGGTAGTAATACAGTAACCCCACCGGGCAATTTCGGAAGAGTATTATAGGCAGGCATATACACCTGTTTATAATTCATTAGCTAGTCAGTAGGCTCGTCTGACTATATCCAAAGAAACATTCCAATCAAATGTGGTGGGGAACAATCAGTAGGAACATACACCTGAAATTCATCAGGCTAACCAATAGTCTCGTTTGGTAGAACCTAGAGAAGTCAGTCGAAAAACTCCGACGACAAATTTGGATCTGACTCAATTCTCTATCCCTATGCATAAGTACTGTCAAAATTCACTGACAAGAAAATGAGGACAAGTGCAGGCACATAAACCTACTCCAAGCACATAATGGACGTATATTCCCATTCCAGAAGCTGAAGTCACCAAGAACATTTTGACAGTGGTGAAAGAGTAGAAGAAAATCTCTGCCTGTATTCTGGATGTCTGTTAGAATATTATAACAACTTCAGTAGCATCATAGGGAATGAAATACAAATCTGTCCCTACCAATGGAGTGAATCATCACAATATCACTCCGGAATAGATACACACATCTATCCCTGTCCAAGAGGGTTGTGGGACGTACTCCCCCATGTCATCCGGACAATCAAGTTTGGCACATACACCTGATTTGAATGGAGATAATCATCCTAACCTGACCATTTCTCCTCAAAAGGCACATACACCTGCCCATAATAACTACATTTGTCAACAAGTGGGTTAAAAAGTGAGTATGAAGGCATCTAAGAAAAAGACCCATCCAACACAGTCAAGAAATCAAGATCCAAACTGTAATAAGGCCTTGCTTGATGTTGGAGTTCTTGAAGCCCTCAGAAAATAATCCGTTGCAACTCAAGATTCTACCCTCTCATTTCCCAATAGTGGGAGCAATAATTCTGAAGGTCTTCATCAGACACTTCCTCATGAAGGCTTGATTCATGATATTTTGGTCGATTTAGAAGTATCATCTTCAGATGAGAGCCATGATAACCCTCTGTGTGGACAGAAGATCAAGGAGAAAAAGGTTTCATCCTTTGTTGTAACCCACCATGGTGGTCCTCCCCATGATGATAAATTTAGCTGCAAAAGTCCTCTCCAAAGTAGTAATACGCATTTCCTGGAAAATTATTCAAAGGACAATGCAGTAACGAGAAATCCCTCATATATTAAGGCACTTGAAAATGTGAATCTAGTCATGTGTGATGCTTTACCGCTAGCAGGTGAAATAATTTCTCAATCAGAAGATAGTTTGGGGTGTAGGTCCTTCTCTGAACCACCCCTGGGTCATTCATCTTCTTTGATAAATGAATTCTCTACCAATATTGTTGAATCTGATGAAGCAACAAAGAAGCACCAACTTTGGTCTAATCAGGTAGAATAATCTTCATCTAATGATAAGGAGGAAGTTCTTAATATGAGAAAACAACTGGTGAAAGGTGAAGTAACAGTCATGTTTTGGCCTTTGGAAGACTCTCGATATGATATTCTAGAAATGTTGACGGAAGATTGTATTCACAATATTCGTCTCAACATGTGGAAAACTCTTTTTCACTTGAAAAAGAAAATAATATCTTATGATGAATATGAAAATCATGTTAAGATAAAATAATGGTTACAATGCCAAATTGATTTGGAATCTCTCTCAGTTTCTCGATATCTGATGGTTGAAAAGAAGCAGAGAGCCCTTCAAAATTCGTGCCTTGGCGCACTAAAAATATTGTGCCAGTTAATTACTAATGCCCCATCTGGTATTTATATCAGAGTATGGGGTGTTCATGGAGAACTGCATTTCACTGTACTCTCCAATTAACAAAGACCACAAAAAAATGGTCTCATGAAATGTTATTTCCCATGGCTGGCCACAACTAATTGGTTTTGAGTGTAATCAATGGATTGCTTAGGAACAGGCCTCAACTAGTTCTTCCCAAAGTCAGGCATACAAATAACTAGTTGTCGAATTAATCTTGCATCAGACAAATGAGAATATCGAACATGCTTCTTGTTTAGAGGATGCACATCATCAGGTGACAGAAGTGTCAGAAATCATCCAACGGACATTTGAGCCAGGCGATTTATTGGATGTAGGTTGATGCATCTGGCCAATTTCCGGGCTAATGTCCGCAAAATTAAGAGATATTTTAAGAAAGTCTCAGATGTAGAAGCTCAACAACCACCCCAGCTTTCCAGAATGGGGACTCTTTTAGACCAACCCTCAGAATCAACATATAGGATCCAAAGAGTTGAGTAGGAACAACAAGAATAGCCCCAGTCCACCGAACTGGGGAATTTTTCAAATCCTCAATCTCTTCCTTAGCGAAGGTCATTCTTCACTCGATTAGGGAAGAAGCCACAAGAGGAACACAAAGATGAATTATCAGGAGATTAACTCCAAATTATGGTTCATCAAGAAGTTCCTGAGGGATCAACTCAACAAAATGCAATGTCTCATCAAGGACATGGTAGAAGACAGTATCACAGAATTTCCGATAAAAGGGATGCAATGTGTTATTCATCAATAAATTTCATTAATTCCATTGTCACTGATCCCCCAGAACATGAGGTTCACTCAGAGGAATCAGATGAAGTAGTTCCCTCTCAAGGGGATGCACAAACAAAAATAAATGAAGAAGGTGTGTGTACCAGAGGCCGGAGGGCTGCCTGGAGAAAGGTTATTCCTTTGGGAAATTCCCTTCCAAACTCCAGAAAGGAACATGCCAAGGAAAAGGGTAAAAGTAAGGTTACGTCCCACCCTACCTCTAGAGAAGGACAATCACTCTCACTAGAGCAAAGAATTCCACAATAAGAGGAAGAAATGAAGGAGTTAAAGAGGCTGAATGCAGAACTACTTCATGGTAGTCTTCCTCCTAAGCGTGATGGAGTCAGTCAGTCAAGGGATTTTTTTACAGCTACTGAGATGGATCAAGAATATCCTCCTTTACCAGTACACCCTCACAAGTCCAATCCTATGGGTCATGAGCAACAACAATAGTTAGTGCTACAATAAGTTGCAATACTAGTCACCACACCTATCCAAACTCATATTTTGAACCTAATTAGGTCCCATATCAACCATATATTTCTAAAAATTTAATAACTACCATTGAGTCATTAACAACTCGGTTGGAAGCTATAGTGAGAAAATGTGCACAAATTCAACCAGAAAAGAGAGCTTACCCTGAATTGGTAAATGTTATTCGTCCCCCATCAAATTTTGCAAGTACCAAATTCCCAATTTTTAATGGTTCGGGAGATCCAGAACAACACTTAACACATTTTTTTTATCATTGCGATCCTATGATGGGAACTCCTCGACAAAAAGAAGTAGTTAGGCTCAGATGTTTTGTATATTCATTACAAGGGCCTGCCTTTGTCTGGTATACATGCTTGTAGTCTCAGTCAATTACTAGGTGGGAAGACCTCCGTAAAAAATTCCTTCTTTAATTTAGCTCAACATTTCCAAAGACGACAATTTTTTATCTTAAAAATTGTAAGCAAATGGAAAATGAAAGCGTTTCAGATTTCATTGCTCGCTGGAAGGGATTAAAATATTCCTTAAGCTTAGCACTCCCTCATGAAAAATTGTTGCCAATCAGTGTGGAAAATTTGTGTGATGAATTACGCACACCATTGATCCCTGTGAAATACACAGGAGGGTTTCCAGACCTTACTTCAATCGCTCAACAGATCAAAGATTCTCTTATAGAGACTAATGGTAAAAATCATGTAATTCCATCAGCTCCAAGAAGAAGAATAGGGAGAGTAGAGACTGCTACAATTACATTTAAAGAAGAACCTGTACCTGATTTCAATTCAAAACCTTCAACTTATCGAAGGGCTCCACCTCCTGAGCGTCAAAAATAGAGGTCATTTTGTCAAAATGATTAGAGAGATCAAAGACGGAAACAATTTATGGAGTTAAAGAACAAAATTTATTCTTTATGAAATGAAAAAGTTCTTGGTTACTTCATTTCAGCTTTGGAAAATAATTTGGTTCAGTTTCCAAGGCCTAAAAGGCAGAACAAGGAAGTAGATAAAGACCTTTAAAACTATTTCCCATTTCATCAGATGTTGGGGCATCCCATTCAGGAGTGTTTTTTCTTCAAAGACCTCATAAAAAATATGGTAGACATAGGAAAATTCAAACTAAATAGTTCTTCAGCCCATGTAGTATGTGTTACTGCTATAGATCCAGAGGAAAAAGGCGAGTGGCATGAAGTCAAAAGAAAAAATGAATAGAAATATGATGATTGGATGGTAAAAAAAATGATCAACCGAACTCATGCCATTTTATGAACGCAATTGAAGAAACCAATTGTGTCTTCTTCTATAAATTCCACAGAAAAACCCCCTTCATCAGAAGGAAAATTCTTCAAAGAGATGGCATAATTCGAAGAAAGAAGAGCAGTCAGAAGAAGATGAGCTCGTGTCAAAGCCCAAGTTGTCTTTGAATCTGGAAGATTTTATGCCATCTACTTCAAAAGCATGGGTACCGCCCCACCAAATGGCACAACCTAGATAGAATAATCAGGAAGAATCATTATCAGATGAAGAGTTTATCTTTGGTTCTGTTAATATGATTCACTTAAGAGATCCATATGCCAATAGAAGTTTTGATCTTGATGAGCCTGAGTTCCTTGTATCAAATAGAGGAATTAGAGGGAGTTCTAGAGGTTTAGGATACAGGGGAAGACATGGATATTTTAGAAGCCACTATTCCAATCCTACCCCTTCTAGAACTATATATGCAGTAGAAAAACATAGAAAAGATCTTCAGTGGGCTCAACAAGAATAATAAAGTTCTTCCACACATGGAAGATTCAGTCCTGGAACTGTTATTTTGGAAGATCAGTTAGAAGTTACACCTTCTTCCTCTCAGCAAATAAATATACCTAGTTGATATGATCTTCTATAGCCAAGAGTATTTCCAACTCCTATCCTGATACTAGATGTATCTACTTACAAAGAATAAACTTCTAAGGCACCTATGAAACCACATGTTCCTGTTGAGAAACACATACCTCTAAACCAAAACTATGATGTCTTGAAATATTTGGCCCATGTACCGGCCAATTTATCAATTCTGTATGCCTTGAACCTATCAAATGATCTTCGGGAGGCACTCATTGAGGCTTTGTCAAGTCCTCAGAAATTCGAACCTAAAATTGCTGCAGCTGAAGTCTACCATGTAGAGAATGATCCTTCATAATTCCATGCAGAGATATCTTTTACAGATAAAGATGAAGATGATGTTGTGTGTGGACATATTAGACCATTGTATATATCTGGAATGGTCAATGATGTAGACATCTGGAGAGCTTTCACTAATAATGGTTCAGGAATCAACATCATCCCTATTCATACACTTCATCGATTGGGCCTCACCGAATCTGATTTATCTCCATCTACTTTGATGTTGCAAGGATATGATAAAAATGAACAAGAACCTCTGGGCGAGATTACACTCAGAACTTAGTTTGGGGACCTTGTATCTAATGCATATTTCATGGTTGTTCATCATGACACAGCCTTCAATATTTTTCTTGGAAGACCTTGGCTACATCAACATGCGGATATACCTTCATCATACCATCAATGTCTCAAATATTGTTTCAATGGTCAAATTGGTACATTGTATGGTTATAAATCCCCATTCAAAACATGTGAATCTCAATACATTGAAGTATAATTCTATCACATGGAGGGAAATGTGGTATCTACGACAAAGGAGGTTAGCAAAATTAATGCTCCATATAGTTTTGAAATGATTCCAGTAAACCCATTCATACATGTCAGTACAGATTATGTGTTGCCTATCAGTTAAATTGACAAGATAGACCCAAATCCCAATACTCTTATGTAAACTTCCATAATATCAATTATGACAACCAACCCAGACAACGTGGGAGAAACTATTGATTCACTAGGAAATGATGAAAGCTAAAATAGAGATTTCATTATTTCATCCACTGAAATCCAGCAATTCTATACTTCATCAACTATTCCAGAAGAAGTTATAGCAATTCTAGAGATGAACGATGATGTCGATTCTCAATCCATCATCTACTTTTTATAACCCAAGGAAGATCCTTCATTATTAATAGGGTCATAAATGGTATCCTTTTAATCAAGATGTTCAAATTTTAACTTCTCTCCTAATCATGGAAATTCTGATTCGTCGTCTACTATGCAAGTTGAAAAAAAAGAAGTAACACATATTGATGAAGAAGAAGAAGATCTCAGGGATGCTCCTACAGCATTTGAAAAATGTATCTCTACCACTGTGGATGAACTCAAAGAAATAAATATGGGTAAAAAAGAAGATCCATGCACCCCTTTAATTGGTGCGACCATGAATCTTGAAGAGAAAGAAATGTATATTTCTTTTTTAAAGAAAAATTGAGAGATATTTTCTTGGAAATATATAAAAATTCTAGGTCTTGATACTAATGTTCCTACTCTTCATTTGGGTTTTCCAGAAGAACATCAGGGATTCAAGAAATCCACAAGAAGAACACACCCAACTTATGCCTCCAAAATTGAAGCTGAGGTGGGTAAGATTAACAAAGCTAACATCTTCAGAGAAGTTCAGTATCCTAAATGGAAGGCTAATATTGTCCCCATGAAAAATAAGATTGAAAAAATTATACTTTACATTGAATCCAGAGATCTTAATCGGCATTGTACCAAGGATGATTTTCTGGTTCCGATCATAGAACTCTTAATTGATGCAACAGCTAGTTATGAAGAACTTTCCTTCATGGATGGATATTCCGGGTATAATCAAATTAGAATGGATCAAGAAGAGAAAGAATCTACAGCCTTCAGAGCCCCTCAGGGTGTGTTTTTTTATCGGGTAATGCCCTTTGGCCTGAATAATGCAGGTGAAACATATCAATGTTCCATTCACTATATCTCCAATCCCCTTTTAGGGAAATTTGTTGAATGTTATGTGGATATTTGGTAGTTAAATCCAGAAAACGTTCTAATCACTAGTCTGATTTGGAAATCATATTCCACAAACTTCGACAACACAATTTGAAGATGAACCCCTTGAAATGTGCTTTTGGGGTAACCAAAAGAAAATTTCTTGGCTTTTTTGTACGCCATCGTGGTATCGAAGTCGATCCTGATAAGACAAAATCAATCCTTGGTATGTCACCTCCTCGAAATTTGAAGGAATTGAGAGGACTTCAAGGACAGTTGGCCTATATTCGGCGTTTCATCGCCAATCTGGAAGGAAAATGTTTACCCTTGACCAAATTGATGAATAAGGGAGTCACTTACCGGTGGACTAAATAATGTTAAGAGGCATTCAATATTATCATGAAATATCTCTTGAGTCCACCGGTATTAATGCCACCTATTGAAGGAAGACCACTTATTCTTTATGTGATAGATTTAGAGCGATCATTGGGTTCCTTCATTTCCCAAAAGAAAGATGCTGGGAATGAAAACAGCCTTCAATATCATAGTTGGACTATGCTTGAAGCAGAAACACAATATTCAGGTGTTGAAAAGTGATGCCTAGTGTTAATATTTGTAGTTCAAAAATTGAGACACTACCAACAACATAATGAGGTCCAATTGGTATCTCGCAATAACCCGCTCAAATTTATCCTTAGTTGTCCAATGCTTCTAGGATGTCATGCAATATGGGAAGTTATTTTTCAGCAGTTTGATATCCAATATGTGTCTCAAAAGGCAATAAAGGGCCAAGATCTGGATGATTTCCTTGCTGAACACCCTTCAGTAGAAGATACATCAATAGATATTGATCTTCCTGAGGAGGAAGTCTTTACTATTCAAGATAGTCATCTTACATGGGAAATTTACTTTGATGGTGCTTCTAGAATTCCAACAGGGAAAAAAATGGAAGATCCTAAATTCAACAAAGTTGGGTTGGGAATTGTATTTTTTTCCCCTGAAAAGGTTGTGATACCCTATTACTTCTTATTGTTGGAAGGCGGTACAAACAATGAAGCAGAATATCATTCTCTCATCGCAGGATTGGAGTTGGCGCTTCAGGAACATGTGAATCACTTAAAGGTGAAAGGTGCTTCAGACCTGGTATTCAAACAAGTCAATGAGGATTATGCCATCCGAAAAGAAGAGTTAATCGCATTGAATGATTACGTCAGAGAGTTAATAGCATAATTTCCTTCGGAACTGACATTTTCTTATGTCCCACGATCACAAAATTCTCAAGCTTATGCATTGGCTAATGTATCCACAGCTCTGGCAGATCCAAATCGGGATGAAAGAATCATCAGTATTGCCCACCGTCGTACAATTTCACCTTATGTTCAAATCAGAAAAGAGGAAATCAATGAAATTAGTCCCATTTCTGAACTATATGGTCATACTACACAATGGATAACACCTATAAGGGAATACCTTTAAAATGGAATGCACCCACCTGATAGATCTAGGAAAGAACAATTCCGGTGATGTGTGGTCAATTTTACTCTTTATGATAGCCCATATCACCTAGAAAAAATTCTCTACAAGCGAGGTTTTGATGGAATTCTCTTCATATGTATTGATGGTGAAGATACAATGGGTGTCATGAAAGAAGTACATGAAAAAGTCTGTAGTGCCCAACAGTATGGACATAGACTGTCTGATCAAATTCGAAGACTTGGATAATTCTGGCCTTCAATGATACAAGATTGTGTTGATTTCACTAAGAAGTTTCATTCTTGCCAAGTATGTGCCAATTTCATTCATCAACCCCCAAAGTTGCTCCATACAACTAACACTACTGGAAAATGGACCTATACCCACGGATTTTCAACAAACCATGGGTATAGGGTACCCATATACACACGGTTTTCAAAAACCGTGGGTATAGAGATAATATGGGTGCCTATACCCACGGTTTCATAAAAACGTGGGTATAGGTCACCTATACCAACGGCTTTGGACAAAACCATTGGTATAGATTAATTTTAAAGACCAATACCCACGGTTTTGCAAAACAGTGGGTATAGGTGTTTTTTTGAAGACGTATACCCTGGTTTTGGCCAAACTGTGGGTATAGAGTTTTTTCAGATGAACTATACCCATGGTTCTTCAAAACTGTAAGTATTAGGGTATTTTTTTTAAAGACATATACCCACAGTTTTAAAGAACCATGGGTATAGCTTTCCCACCATAAGGTGGAAAAAAATTTCATGGGAAAACAGAAGAAAATTTGGCGGGAAGAAGATCTGGATTAATATAATTAGACAGATAGAAATAATAAACAACAAAAACATTGTAACAGAGTCGGTTAAGCGGTCGTTTGTTATATCTCTCGGTCTTGGGATCAAATCTCAGCGTCATTGTTTTTCTAATATATAACTATTATTAATATAAGTAGACTAATATATATATATATTCAACAAAAAGATTCACATCTTGGTTGGTTCGGCGTGACTTCTCCTTTCGGTAGGTCGCCGGTTCAAATCCCAACATATTCAATTTTCAAATCCCATGTCTTCCATTTTCAAATCCACACATGGATCCTATTAATACATATAAATATGTATATATCTAAATATAACAGCTGATGTTGATAGCTCCGCCGATTCCTTGGTGAGGTGCGGCCTGGAGGTGGTTCGTGAGGTGTGGGTTCGAACCCCTGCAGTGCCAAAATTTTGAATTTAATACCCTACGGTTTCCAAACCATGGGGACTATTGTGTGCCACACTGGAACATCATGCTCTGGGCTTTGAGAAGCATATACCCACGGTTCATCAAAACCGTGGTTATAGGTTGAGACCCCTATACCGATGCCTTTCCAACCCACGTTTCCCAAAACCATGGGTCTAGGTTATACCCATGGTTTTGGGGGCTATACCCATGGTTTTTAACCATGGGTATATGCTATTTTTCTAGTAGTGTAAGTACTCATGGCCATTTTCCACATGGGGAATGGATGTAGTAGGACCTTACCCTTTGGCTACATCCAAGCAGTTTAAGTATATTCTTACTACTACTAACTTCTTTTCCAAATGGGAAGAGAAAATACCTCTCAGTGAAGTTAGTTATAAAATCATTGTTAGCTTCATCAAGTCTAACATCATTACCAGATTTGGTGTCCCCCATACCATATTGACGGATAATGGCACCAACTTCTATTCATCAGAGGTAAGGAAGTTGTATGAAGAATACAACATCAAATCCAACCATTCATCTTAGTATCATACAGCAGTCAATGAACAAATATAATCCTTTAATAAGACTCTTTCAAACATACTGCAAATGATGGTGGATAAAGATAAGAAATCACAGCCTGATAAACTTTTTCATGCTTTATAGGCATATCAAACCACCACCCGCACTGCTATGTGGTCAACTCCATTTTCATTGGTAAATGGAACAGAAGAAGTCTTTCCCATTGAGGTTCAATTACCTTTTCTTAGAGTATCCATTTGTGATAAGTAATCTACAGATGAATAATCTCAAAATCTATTTGATAAATTGGAACGATTGGATGAAAAAAGATTGTGCACCCTGCACCACTTGGAAGTCTATCAGAATCGAATAGGATGGGCTTTCAACAAAAAAGATCATCTTCATTCATTCATTCAAGGAGAATTGGTATTGGTCCTCAGAACACCAATAATATTAGGAAAGAAACATCCCAATCATGAGCCAAAGTGGGAAGGACCTTATTCAATACATATGGTCTACTCCAATGGATCTTATTCTTTAATCTCAATGGATGGAGAACTCATCACGACTCCATCAAATTCCAGATTCTTGAAGAAGTATTTTGTGTTACACAAATACATTTTTATTTGAATAAAACAGAAGTCATTAATGACGAATATCAGCAGAAGTACAAGTACAAATCCAAGAAGAGAAATTGTCCAACCAGAGTTGGATGGAGTCGAAAGGGCCTGAGGCCGCAAGCTGATGGCCGCATTATTTCCTTCCCTTTTTGTAAAGGAGAAGTTGCAAGAAGAGAAGTGATGGTAGAGTGAGAGAATTATCCTAATGATGATTCCAAATGACTGGAGCCCACCATCATTGTGGTTGATAGCATCGATTACAATAAGGAAATAAGACTCAATAACAATATCGCTCCATCCACAATCCAAAGCGATAAAAAAAACTAGCAAGGATGGCCATGGACTCTGTAATCTCTTGTTCCCAGAAAGCCTGATGTGGATCATATTTTTTAGTAGATATTTTCCCCAGATGATTACAGGACAGAAGGCCAAGGGCAAAAAACCCATCCTTTGGGAGAGACACATCCACGTTAATTTTAATAATCTTTTCTATTGGGGGATTCCAATGAGAGTGAGAGGTGAGGGTAACACCTGGAATAAAATGATCACTATGGTCCTTCCAGTTGTAAATCCAAGAAGTATCCCTTTCAATCCAGAATTTGGGGGTTTGTGAGCTTGATGAAAACAACATCGTTACGATGGACCCAAATAATCTAGGCCAACATGAAAAGAGAACTTGAAAGATCCTAGGAAAGAGAGGAGCACCAACGTGTCAGAAGATCGAGAAGGTTAGACACCAATTCCAGTGAATCTATAGAGGACGGGCCCCATTTACTCTAAACTTGCTTAGCTCCCGGGCAGTGAATAATGGCATGCAAAGGAGTTTCAATAGTGCTCGGGCAGAAAGGGAAAAAATCAGAACTGACCATATGTTGGTAAGTGAGAAGGCTAATGGTTGGAAGAGTACCCGTGCAAACCTACCACCAAATTGGCGGATTTTAGGGGGAATGTTGAGTGTCTAGATCAATTTCCTTGGTCCCTCATCTCGGCCAACTGGGTGGTTTCCAAGGGCCAGTCTGTAGCCGGATCTCACTGTGTATTCTCCCGAGATGTCATTGGTCCAGAAAAGATGGCCGGGGCCTGCGTCAGGGATCCATGGAATGCTAAGGATGATTCTTTAGTCCCTTTTGTTAAACCAATCATAGATCTTTTCCAAACACCACCCTTGTCCCTGGTCAGAAAAGAGGCAGCTGACAGTGGCATCTTCAAGACCTGGTTGGACTGGGGATATAGCCCGCAAACCTTCCTTCTCGATAAGCCAAGGATCAATACAGATATTGACTGATGATCCAGACCCAATACTCCATCCTAGTCCTTTATCCAGTAGCTTTTTAGCCCCCCAAATGATTCTCTAGAGGAAACTGGGGTAGGGCCCAAGAGTGAAAGCATGGAATTCCGAGTGGGGAAAGTACTTAGCTTGGAGAACACGTTCACAAAGAGACGAGGGATGTTTAACGAGGTGCCGTACTTTCTTGGCCAACATTTCATCATTGAAGAGAAGAATATTACGAAAACCTATCCCTCCCACTGATTTGGGTTTGCAGAGTTTCTCCCAGGCCATCTAGTGTGGTCGATTCCTTCCAGCATTCTTACCCCAACAGAAATTGGCAATGAATGTGTGGATCTAGTTAACGATGAAAGACCTGAGATTAAATAGGGACAAAAAATAGTTGGGAATGGACTGGATGACATCTTTGATGAGGGTCTCTTTTCCATCTTTAGAAATTACTTTAGGGGACCAGCCAATATTTTTTTGCTCGATCCTGTCCATTATAGATGTGAATATTTCTTTTTTGGATTGGCCGATCACCGTGGGAATCCCAAGATACTTCTGATGTTTTAAAAACATATGAATACTAGTTGAAGCACATAGCTCATCCCTCATAGAAAGAGGCACCCCTAAACTGAAATAAATTTCAGATTTTCCATGATTTATTGACTAGCCAGATGCCCTCTCATACTGGTGGATTGCTTGGCAGATCACCCGAAATTCATTAATTGTTGCTCTAGAAAAAAGGAGGTAGTCATCGGCAAAGAAAAGATGCGACACTGGTGGGCCAACACAGCAGAACTTTGCCGCATGAATAGAATTAGAGGATAAAGCCCTGGAAATAAGATTAGAAAACATGTCATCCACCAGAATGAAGAGAAAAGGGGAGAGAGGGTCTCCCTGGAGGAGGCCTCGGGATGTGGAGAATCCTCTGGTTAGCTCCCCATTGACCTTGATTTTAAAGGAGATGGTCGAGATGCAGTCCATTGCCAAATCTGTCCATTTAGCATAAAACACCATTTTCAGCATAACAACACGAAGTAAGTGCCATTCCACTCTGTCATAGGCCTTGGTCATATCAAATTTATAGGCCATGGTTCCTCTTTTCATAGTGGAGCATGATTTCATAGAATGGAACACATCATGGGCCACAATCATATTATCAGTGATCAGTCTCTTGTCCACGAAAGCGCTCTGATTTTTCAAGATAATATCGGGTAGCCAAGGTCGCAGCCGATTGACCAGGATCTTTGAGAAGATCCTTTAGGAGACATTGCAGAGGCTGATAGGTCTGAAATCAAGTATCTCCAGAGGTTTCTTGATTTTGGGGATGAGGACCAGGAAAATTTCATTGATGGAAGCAATGCTAGTATTCCCAGCCCAGATATTTTTTATCATGTTGCAGATGTCGAGACCAATAATGTGTGTAACACAAATACATAATCGTCCAACATGACATTAAACTGTGTTTTCCTAGCTACATGATGCTAAAATGTGTAGCACTAGTCCATGAATATGACCTTAAACTATCACAGTCCTTACTGTAAGACTTTAAACTGCATAGTCCCCTCCATAGTCCTTACTGCCAGACTTTAACATGTATAGCCCCATCATTGTCCAACATGATGTTAAACTGTGTCCAGTCCCTTATATGTTTTATATGATGTTAAACTTTTCATCGTTAGGATTGTTTATACCTCTTGTTTCTTAGACTGAGTATGACTCACATGAGCTTAGAGTAAACTTCAACCATAACACCCTCTCTGGGACACTAACAATGCGTAAGTCCCAATATCATCTTCGGGTTGTCTTCATGTACAAATTGATCACAAATTCATACTTAATTTAACTACTCAGACTTTGATCCTCTCCTTCTAGGCTGGGTACGTAGGCATCCTCCTGAGGTTCAAGCCCAAAACCAATATCTCCACATCGGTTCACCACCATCTCATACTATGTTGATTCGTGAAGCCGCCCCCAAAACCAATATCTTTACATTGGTTCACCATTTACCTTTCTATATGACATTAAACTATACAGTCCCCCATTTTCCTCACTACAAGACATTAAACTGCATAGCAATACATCTTAGCTATATGACGCTAAACTATGCACCATTGGTCCATGCATATGACCCTAAAATATTCATACTTTTGTACTGTATGACAATAAACTACAACATTATTTAGCACCCTCACCTGAGATGGAATCATTATTGACATTAATTTCCAACCATGTCATATTCCAGAGACTACGTGCTTACATGGAAATTCCCAAACCTTTAATCTTGGGTCAAACCAGCATTGCACTAAAGTCCCCTTTCACCCTTCACTTGTACGAACCAAATATGTATAGAGGGTATTTCAAGAACTATGTATGGCTTGATTACCATCCTTATGGGATACATAGGAACGTTCAAGAATCCCTCGAATCCAGCACCATGTCTTTGGGCCTAACCCCAAATTCCACTTTCAGTACCTTGGCTGAAACCCCCCCTGTGAAAACATGAATGTGGTATGAAAACCCTGGTCTTCATTCACACCAGGTTTATAAAACACACAATGTGTATTCCTTATTATGGTCTGAGCTCTATGACACTAAACTAACATCTCCTACATTCTCATACCAAATGACGTCAAACTGTATTTCAAGAACTACATTTGGCTTGATTATCATTTTAATGAGATATGTAGTGAAGTCAAGCATCTCAATTTAGGACCTAGACACAACATGATTATGGCCAGCATTGGTCTATGTATCTCCTTCATGCATTGGATGATACCCATTTATCATGTGTCATACTCCTAATATTAAATACTTCCAGATCTCTATAACCCTTTTCTTGAATTCTGGTCAAAAAATTTCTGATACCCAGGAATTCCTTTGCTTGACTATGCAGCACATTCCCTTAGGCGTCCTTGCATAAGTAGTCTATATTATGGACCTTTCATCCAAAAGATGCTATTATTTGACTATGTAGCCAATTCCCTTAAGTGGTCCTACATAATTTAACCCTATAACGGGTTTGTCAAATAGTGGTAACTTCATTCTTGGGGAGAAAACAACTTTTTTCCTTATTGGTCTTAATGACAATATATAGGGATCTGAAAAAAATAGCCATCCTTAACATATTTTTCCCATACTCTTTCATGATTTGAATGTATTCAAGTCTATGGTTTATATTTCCCTTCCCTATATTTGGGTTAGACCTTCATAGGAGTGACATTTCTTCAATTATTTAACAATATTTATTTGGAATATCCTCTCCATATTCAATTACCTCTCTCCGTATAGCAAACTCTATGCTTTGAAAAATTCGAATCTCAATAAACATCCACTGGATTTTTAGCAGTAGAAAAGTAAAATTTCAGAGAGTTCTTTTTCCTAAATATGCATCACGTGACCCTAGGTGGCCTTGCATAAGTAGTCTACACAATGGACCTGTCATCCAAAAGATTCTATTATTTGACTATGTAGAAAATGCCATTAAGTGGCCCTGCATAATTCAACCCCCTAACGGGTTTGTTAAATAGTGGTAACTTCACTCTTAGGAAATACTTCCTCTAATGTCTTTTAGCACTTTTTTCATATCATTCCTGATATTCAAAATTTATTTAGTCTTAGTTTACATGTTTTCCACCATACCTGAATGTGGTAATATGTTTTTGGATAAATTTTCAAGGAATTGAGTCAATTTTAATCCATTCGGTCAAAGATATTTGACCTTAAACATTATCCTCTTTATTTCTAACATTCATGACGTTAAACTACCCACAAAAGACAAGGGAACTCTGAACAAAAGTCAAGTCCCAGCTCACTAAACATACATTTTGTATGATTTAGGTAATATTGAGAAATTGAAAGATGAAAAGTTTGTGGGGGTTGTTTGCATCACCCTGGAAAAAATCAAACTATTATTACTAGGCCCATTGGCATAGGTAAAATTAATTAAATCAAAAAAAGAAAGAAAATGCAGGCACAAATGATTGAAGATGAAAGTGTTTTTCATTGACGCACAAGAGTTAGAAGGACATCCACATACTGGAGTCTCTTCTCTTTTTCAAGAATTACATGAGGCTTTAAACATAACTCTTCATTTGATTTACAACATCCCGAGATTCATCAGCAGACACCTAGAATTCATTCATTAAACTGGATACAATAAGAGACGTAGCGATACTAGATCTTCATGGAAAAATTGTAAAAGAATGTTCTTGAGTGCGGTTTGAGAAAAATTTCTACTGATCAAACAGTGACTGTTTCTATCCAAGAGACTTGGAAGATGGATACATGGATTTGAGAATGGAGCATTAGAAGTAATGATCCATTTGGAGAGAGTACTCTTTTCAGATATTGTTTCTAATGTAATGATAGTCTTCTCTCCACCAACCAGCAATGGAAAACATATCAGCCCATAGTTTTCCATTTCCAAAATAGCAAGGAAATGGCATGGAGGACAAATTTGAAAGTTCACACCATTTTTGCTGCTATTAATGCATAGCATAACCAAAATTGAGGGATAGTAGTGCAGCTGCATCTTGAGCGTATGAAATTTCAGATTTGGTGCACAAAGATTATGATTCATTATGTATGCCTTCTCCACTATTCCAGTATTCAGAAATGATCCTGCAACTGAGACATTTTATGATTCAAAATTGGTTTAAGTCTGAAACCAGAAATGAGGAATATAATTATTTTCATCTGGAACGTTGAATCCTTGCAGATGAACATGTCCATATAAATCTTATCCAATTCTTCTAGGAGCCATTGAATCCACACAAATATTGAATAAATTAATTTTTAAGTACGTTTATTTTTCATAAAATCTATGAAGAAATCGAAAAAATGGCTAAGGCATTAAGGCGCACAAGTCTCATATTATCGTGCAAGTCCAAGATGGTCACACAAGTTTTACCGCGCTAGTAATGGCGTGAATGTAAGAAACAAAATGAGGAAGTGCGACAAAATGAACAGAATCATGGACGGGAGAAAGCTAAGACACATGCGCGACGAGATCTCACTTGCGTGACGAGAGCGAGAAGCTTTAGAAGCCAGGTGCTTTGTGCCAGAGTGGCGCCCATATTTATTTGCAAGGTCGTACCCCTGCGCGCTGAAATCCTACGGGCCTCATACCTACGTGCTGCTGGATCATGGTTTTCTCTTTTACATCAAAGTCAATCCATCTTTCCTTTTTCGGATCCAACTCTGAGGGGGCACTTTTTTTGACGCTCCATTCCATCACAGAGTCTAGAAACTGACTAAGGGAAATACCTCAAGTAAAGAAAAGAGAAGATTCACCAAGAATTTCACAATGGCATTAAGGCATGCATGTATATCTGCATGCCAGCCTTGGGTGCACAGGTCACTTACGTGCCAGATATGTGGCGCACAAGTCACTTGCGTTCCATAAGTGGAATTTTTTCCAAACATTAGGTGACCTATAAATACACCATGTGGGCCCCCAATTTCAAAATGGACGAAAAATACAAAAAATAGATTCAAGCTCTGGTGACCCAAGTCTACATTTGAAGTCTTCCGAACACTTATAAGGTAATTATATACCTAGAATGGAAGAACTTATGATGAAGAATAAGGCCTATGTGTTATAACTCATCAATACTTGTGCGCCTAAGTGTCTATCCCTTAAAGGAAGTGATGATTCTTGCACAACGCCTTTCCCTCTCAAGGAAACTTGCAGTCCCCCATCTGAAAGCCTATAGGGATGATACTAAGGGCTCTAATCCAAATTCCCCTAAGTATCACTTCACAGGTTCTTCATCGCCCATGTGAACTCATGTCGGGAAAGTATACTTGCGAGAACAGGACTTGTGCGCCAGACCAATACGTGCACGCCTCCTTCCAATTCACTTACTTTCCTCCAATCCACCTTTCATATTCAAGGAAAGCCTTCAAAACCCTCTTTAAATCCATCTTTGGCATGGTTCCTTTGTTGGATTCCTTATCTAAAAGGAATTATGTGGAACATCTCACAAAACCTCATGATTTACATAACTTTATGTCACTAAGGTTAAATATTTACATCATTCAACCTCATCCTTTAAGATGAGAAGATCTTTAATCTACGCATCCTCATTAGGAGTAAGACCCATGTTCCCTAATATGGGTATCCTCCTTGGGAGTAAGCCCCAATCATAATTTCTCTTAACCTGGGCCTCCTTTTCAAGAGTAAGCCCCAGATCTCAAGTCCCCTCTCAAGTCCCCTTAACCTGGGCCTCCTTTTCAGAAGTAAGCCCCAGGCTTAATTTATTTTGACTTGGGCTTCCTTCTCATGAATAAACCCCAATCATTAGTCCCTCTCTAATTTGGGACTCCTTCTCAGGAGTACGCCCTAAGTTAAGTATGTAAATCTCAATAAAGTTCATATACCTTTATGGACCTTGTTCCCGGGTTTCTTCCCTGAAGTAAATCTCGATCCTCATATATATTGGTCGGTCATACATACATAATCCCCCCATCATTTCTTATGATTTCATCTTTCGTGGCACAATCCTAAGGTTTTACCTATACCTCTTGTTTCACACACTGAGCATGAATCACCTGATCTTAGAGTGTAAAAGTAATTTTGTCATCTCTCTTTGGGCCATCAATCCTAAAACCCATACTTCTTCACTCGAAATAAGTGGGTTGTAATTCCTTTTCTAACAAGGATACATAGGTAGCCCATCTGTGGGTATTATCCCAACTCTGAAATAATCCCTGTCTTTTAGAACGATAATAAAATTCAAGTTCCCCACTGAGTGGCTTTAAAACCAGTATGGTTATCATAATGACCAAGAGATTTCTTTATAATGTGTTGAAGGATACCATTGACTAAAAATCCCTGATAAATACAGATGATTCTCTATTGATGAAGAACCTCAAATACATATAAAATATTCTCTAAATCTTATCAATTATTGATTTTCATACCTAAAGGAAAGGTCATTTTCATACTTGGTAAATTAATAAGGATTCATGAACATAACTCAAATCTATAATAGAGTCACGGAGTAGGAAATAATTCCCCCAAAAAACGGAGAGATGAGTCTGACATCCCATCCTCTCGACCAATGAAAATTCTTATGCCTCATAAGTCCACAACTAATGAGGAGCTACCTTTTGAAAGTAGGTCCAAATGGATTTAGAATCATTCGATGTTTCTGGTTCTACGAACAAACCTGTTAGAAACCGATCAGAATGTTTGAACCATAAAAAAACGAGTTCATCCCCATTTCCAGAGGAAACAAAAATCCGTATGTTTCTATGCCTCAAAGGATATATTTGATGATTCATTGAAAATATAAATAGTAAGTGTATTCTGTTTTTTAGACTCTTGAAGAAAAAAACCTCATACCAACCAAATGAGAATTGCCAGGCTGCACTTGAGGACATAAAGTGGTATTTAATACATCATCTTATCTTAATTACACCAATCCCATGGAAGTATTTGGTCCTTTATGTGACTGCACTATAATGGTATCTTGGTGCCATTCTAGCAAAAAAATACAAATAGGGTAGGGGAAATAGATAGTATTACCACATATGCATGATACTCAACACAGAAAGCAGATATTCTCCCATTGAGAAGAGATATATATCCATGGTATTTACATTTCATTAGTTATGAAACTATTTAAAGCACCATGAGATTAAAATGGTAACCTTAATTGATCTAATTAATTAAATCCGAAAACAAGACATGATGAAAAAGTTACTGGTGTATTGGGAAGTAATTCTGTTGTAGTTCAACATTAGGTTTGTCCCCTAGAAATCCTTTGTTGGAGAAGAACTAATAGGTTTTATTTTCATTTATCCAACAACTGAGGAACTAACCCTATATATGGAATTCCCAAATGAGGATATTCTCTATAAATATTATCAAATTTCATTCTTGTAGATGTTCTTTGATCATGCCTCTTATTTCCAAACCTGGATAAGGGTGAATCACACCAAAATCAATAAGGAGGGACTAGGGATTATCATCAACACTCATGTATATACAATCCTCCCATTATCATTATTTTTTTTAGAATACTACACTAATAAAAATGATGACTATTAGACTCTTTTCACAAGATTTGAGTTGTGTCTCGAGACTGATGTACCCCATTTTCATATAAAGGGATACAACAATATATTCATCATGAAGATCAATGGGGATTTTTTCATCAAGAAATAGGAACTCATCCCCCTGATGAAGTAGACTAATGAGTTGATATTCCAATTCCATTCATAGATGAAGGTGACATATGTTCCCTGCATATAGAATTTCTAAGTCAAATCTTGGTAAATCCTAGTCATGTCCCTTATAGAGCATGAACATGGATACATGGTCATTTATTTGGCTCATCAGAGGGTCATCACCCCAATATTGCCTAAAAATGGAGACTGATTGGTAAATTAATTGGTCACTGACACTTTTGTTATTAGGAACTTAAATTCCTTAACAGGGGAAGAAGCACTCCCCTAGATGGCTACATTGGTTGAGTATCTCTATCACAGAACCCTTCCGTAAGACTGAGCCATGTATGAGGAAAAACATCATTATGTAGTGTAATGTACCCTCTGGGGTGTCCCTAACCATCAGAAGACCCTCTATAGGAACATGATTTATGGAATCCTCCTATACAATATATATGGGAAGGATATCCCCTGAGTTATTAAAGAGACTAACTCTGGGTTAGCGGGGGACCATCAATCTTGATTGAATCACTATCACCAGTTATAAAGATTGGGAAATTTATAGATCACCATGGTTTTTGAAAAAATTATGTTCCCCAAGGAGTGTAATGCATGCTTGAAATATTCCAATTTCATAGATTATCCACTATATATTCCCCATGATAGATAGTACTCCATGCACTTTTCTATACGGGGAATCAATGTTGTGGGCCTCTACTCACCATCCACAGCTAGATAGTGAAGTTTTATTCTGACAACCATTGAATTTTATCAACATGGGAAGAAGAAATACCCAAAAATGAAGTCTTGAATAGGTCCATTATTGATTTTTTGAAGTCCCACATAATCTTTAAATTTATGATTCCTCATACAGTTATGATATAAAATGACATAAACTTTTGTGCTATTGAGATGAAGAAGATATATTCCATGTCCAAAATTTGGTCCAACCATACCTCCTACTATAATGTTCATGAAAATTTGAATATTTTGGCATTAAGAAACCCATTTAGCAACATTTAAAAAATATAATTACATAACAAAGGGAGTTTTCTAATAATATCTCTAACACTGTTTGGTCCTATCAGACGACGATTTGAAATTCCACCCAAGAAACTCCAAACTCATTGGTGTATGAGATAGAGGCAGTGTTACTTATAGAGGTTCTATTTCTCTAACTAAAAACAATCATTTATGGTTAATAGATTCCAGAATAGGGAGCTAATGTTCATTTTATTGAGCTGAATGCCCTTATAGAAAAATAGTCTAATGGGGTTACATAACTTAGATAGGCGTCAGACCTGGGTGGAGAATGTTTTCAACAAAAAGGATCACCTTTGATCCTTCCACTAGGGTTACAAGTAATTGTATTTATGGATATCAATGATACCCAATAAGAATCCATTTAAGTTAAAAATGAAATGGGAAGGACCTTAAGTCATTGATAGGGTTTACTCCAATGGTAAAAACACATTGATCACTATAGTTGAGGAGAACCACAGAACTCCCACTGATGTGATGTTTCTGAAGAGGTACTATACATGAAATGTCTCCATAGTCCGAGTTATATAAATTTAAACTAAAAATCCCAACATCATAGAAAAATGATGTAAAACTATAGGCAAATTTCCTTTTCACATAAACATAAATTGTACAATTCCATGGTCAAAGCTATACAAACCAAAACTAGAGAAGCCTCCTCTTTGCCTTAAGATATTAAACTGCATGGTCTATATCCATGTTTCATGATTTGAAACTAAATAACACTTTGAACCCTCACTTGATTGGGTTCTCCCCTCCCTGGTGTTATTTTCATACCACATCATGCCCCAAAACTACATTGGGACTGATTCCTATTATTCTATAATAAATAGTGATATTTATACTCCTTATCATGGGGACCATCCCAAAACACATCCTTCAATGACATCCTTCAATGATAGGTTATCTTTTCCCGAATTAGGACCCCATGGCTCTATTCATGTTGGGAACATTATTTTTGGCTTGTGAAGTTACATAGCCCTCAGAAAAAACTATGTTGTATGACTTTAACCAAACAAAATATTTTAGTCACATGGAATCAAATAATATGAAATATTCTATGACACATGATGTTAATCTTCTTAACACTGTCCAAGACAAAAGATGAAAAATTGTACAATTTTATGGTCAAATCTCATTGAATTTAAATTGCATCAACTATGAATACTCAACATAAAATTTTGAAATGAATGCTCATTATCATAGAAGAAATTCATTAAACTGTATGGTCCACACCCCCTTCTATTGACATACAAATGTGTGGTGTCTTGGTTCCTCACTAGAAAGTATTCCACCCTTTCGGTGATTTTCATCTACAACATTGAATTCTAGAACTACATGTGGATTTATTTTCATTTATTATGAGATAAATATTGATTCCCAAACCTCACATCCTAGGAAAAACTTTGTCTCGCGGCGCATGATGGTGTCGTGGGGGGAGAAACGTGTGCTACCCGACGACTGATTAGAGAAGATTGGGTTCTGCTTAATCACTCATATCAGGTGCACCATTTTTGCCTCGAAACACCCAATGGTTCTATATCCAGCAATACGTGGACTTTCTTTCCAAAGGCAGGTGTTCTCTAGGTGGTTTGATGAGTGATGCTTAAGAAATCACATTGGTCGAGAGGATGGGAAGTTGAGCTCATCGCACCCTTTTGAGGGGAAATTATTGCATGTTCCAGGGCTCTCTTATAGATTTAAGACGTATTAATATGTTCGCGAATCTTTGGTTTATACCCAAGCATAGTATCCATGGATTACTCTTGGTTGGAAATTGTCAATTGGACGTAGGGGTTCGATATCATTTATGCCCGAGGTTTACCATCCCTCGTTGGATTAATGACCCCGAAGAGTCTGGACTCATTGAGATAGTACAGATTTAAAGCCTCGTAACCAGGCACTCTAGAGTTTATTATCATCCAGGGGGGATAGATAACGACCTGAACGTTTGATCAAAACTGTGGTATGGGCCTCCCATGTATCCCTATGAGAGGAATTAGGAATCATGTAGTTCGGTTTGGTACGGGGCTTATGCTCTAGGCTACCTAGGGTTGGTACGATGAACCGGCATGAAGATGGTCGGATTGACTAGGTGTTGGGATTGAACCTCGAGGAGTCTTCCTATGTACCCTACCTAGGATACAGGGATCAAAGTCCACGTAGTTCAAATGGAGATGTTAGAGAATGGACGTGAATGTGGACCTGGGGGTCTGATGGTGATCGGGCTTGAACCTCTTGGAGGCGTCCTATGTATCCCTATGGTGGGGAATCAAAGTCCACGTAGTTCGGATGGTGACTGGGGATCACACTATGAGGTGGCCCCGGAGAGGATTTCATGGTCGATGCTTACTCTAAGACCATGTGAGTCATGCTTGGTGTGAGAAACAAGAGGTAGCATGGACCCGACGATTACGTCGCGAAAGGTGCGTCCATGGGAAGTGTGATGGAGCTTATGCTTAGGAGCGGCCAATTGATGAGAAAGCCAAAAGGAAGAGGGAAAGGGTATCCCCATGTTCGTCTCCCCTCTTATTTATTGGCACCGGGGAAGTACGAAAGTGCATGGGTGCTTTCTTTTGATGGGTAGACCACCACTCCCCAGGTAGGGGAGGAGTGCCCCAGTCCTAACAAGTGGAGGGGCAGAAAAGGGGGCCCCCAGGCTCAGACTCCCCATTATCGTGGGAATGTGAACCCATGAATGCTTCGGGAATCCGCTCAAGGTTTGGAGCAACCCATTCACCCTCACTTACAGTGGGTATGCGAACTCTAAACTGCGCGTTGGTGCACCTGAAGGCTGCATCACACGAGTCCAGTGGCTCTAGTGGAGGTCTCGGCTTGGGGCCGATGAATTGGCCTATGATGGGGTTCCGAAGGATCAGGATAGATTGGAATGATTTTATGTGGCTCAGGTAATTGGAAATCTGAAGGATTTTGCGGGCCACATGGGTGTATGAGGGGTGGCGCCCTTCGCGTATGGAGGTTCTACGCAGCTGTAGAGGCAGTCCGTGGACCAGGGTGGTCTGCCGACTAATAGGCATCCCGCGAACCAGGGTGGTTTAGAACTTTGTGTTTGACCCGCGTACCTGGTTGGTACACGGAGGGGTTCACGTGAGGAGCGGCGTCCATGGGCTATGTCGGTCAGAGGTTCGTCGGTCGGGGCTTCGCCCGCATAGGAGGGTGCTACGCTGTGCGATGGATCAGAAAAGGGGCATAAACTCCCTGGTCCGCGGGGAGGGAATCCGCAGAGGGGACATGGTTCGCTATCTTATTTTCTTTGTTATTTTAAGTTTGCGGTTCACCAAGTTGTTATGTGTTTTCAGTTCCTTACTAATTCGTTTCCATCTTCACACCTGTTCTGGATCACGAACAGGAACTTCACCGTTTGCGAAATCCTAAGATCCTTTTTTCTAAATCCTTCCACCCAAATCTAATCGACCTCAATTTACCCTCCTCTCCCTCTTCCCCATCGATCTCATTTTATATAGTGTGAAAAGATATGTATCTGTGGTCATGCAGCACCTTTTGCAGAAGCCCATGACCGGAAACCGGTTCACAGATGACTTGGTCAATCCACAACTCACGGGGGAATTGAAAACACCTCCCCCGCGAACAAAACTACCTCAGGGAGTGCTTCGCAGCCACGTAGGGTTCTGCCTCCATTCCGTGAACAATATCAGAAGCGGCCTGGGCCGGTCGACGCAGTCCGTGGCTGGGGCGGTTCCTGACAGTGGACCATCTTGGCGCTTGTCCTGCTTCGCACCCGCGGAAGGGTTCCCTTCTCCATTTTTCGAACAATGCTTCTCCACAGAGGGGGTGGATAACGAGGGAGTATCCAAAAATTAAATGACCTCATGTGGTTCCTGGTTTGTTTTATCCTCTATGTGGAAGAGTGCATCCGCGGACGATAAGGGGTCCACAGATGGTCGCGGAACTTCACCGCTGGGAGAGATTTCTCTAGCGTCTCCCCACGTGTTTTCACCCATCCTTACTCCCTATTTTTGGTTCCCCTTGGTGAATATTTATAGAGTCATGAAGAGGATATATAGATGGGAACATGACACATTTTGCCGAAGCCCATGAAGGAATCCCTACCGGCAAACGACTCGGTCAACCAGGGATTTTTGAAACCGAGATTCATGGAATTTCTCCACGGCCATGCACTACTCCACCTATATTCCACGAACGAAGAGGTCCACGACAGTGGAACGGGCTAGATTCATCGGCGTTCTTCCTGGTTCGCGCCCACGTAGGCGCTTTACCACCATTTTGCGAACAACAGCATCTGCGGGAGTGTGGTTCACTGAACCAGCCGCGTATTGTTGTTGGGAGCCGGTATACGGACCGGTTCGGTCCTTTCCCAAGTCTTCAGGTAATTCAATTTCCCCCTTGCGGAATTTTCATGACTCTAAAAATTCCCCCATCGGAATGGGGTCTGATCGGAACGAACAAGAGGCTATTATAATGCAAAGTTGTCCTGAAACATGGTGAGTGATTTGACAATGCTCTAAATGTTTCCTGAGCCAAGGGACTCAGTGAGCATTGTTTTAATATTTCTGGGGTTTTGTAGAAAAACCCCACAAACATTTTTTATTTTATGTTAATACCCTAATTTTTCTTGGGCCCATTTGGTGTGGACCTAGCGGGCATGGCACGACTTTTTCTTAGGTCACCCTTTTCGGGTTTTTGGCCTAACAGGATTTGCGCCTCTTTTTATGAGTGGTTTAATGTCTTGCCGACAAGACTATCATTACTAATGTTTTAGTTCGAACGGCTTTGACTAGGTATGGTAAGGCAAGGTCCCCAATGGGGTTCGATTGATTAAACACTGTATCAATATCCTTCAGACGCACGTGGGGAGAAAATTTTTAGACTTGAACGACATGCAGGGCATATCTCAAGGCATGGGAGCTGTATCGGCATGTAGAGGTAGGAAGAGCATCACCTAAGGAAATATTGCCTTTGGTAGATGGGCCAAGGGTGATCCATATGTAGATCCGCTGAGTGCATGGTATGAATAGTCATGAAAAGGTGTCCTTAAGTCAATGACTCTCCATTTCTGATGGCCTAAGGACTTCATGGAAGTCCAGCTTATGGAAACCACCTTGGGAGGCTTGGAGAATTACGAAAACCACCCGGGGGGGCTCAGAAAGGGTATGTGGCGTCTGAAAGGGTTTGAGAACATCTGTATCAATCAGGAGTGTTGAATAAAGGTCCATGTCCCACACATTTATCTAGTGTAAAGGATGGTTGGAGCTTGGTGCAGTTTAAAGTCATGAAGCTGGGACATTATCTAGAATGGAACAGCTTCCCCAGGTTCTCGGTAATCTCGTCAGAGTCGTTCCACCATATTCAGGTAGGGTCATGAAAGAGGCTAGTAAACTGTTGCTCAGAGGGTTTCCGAATCCCGGGATGGAAATGGGGGCTCAGGGGCCAAGAGGCGTACAGAGAGAAGCATTGCCTATGGAAATATTGACTTCGGTAGACGGGCCAGGGGCGATCAATATGCAAATCTGCTGAGGGCATGGTATGCATAGTCATGAAAAGGTGTCCTTGGTTCAATGATTGCATTCTCTTGATAGCCGAGCAACTTCAGGGAAGTTGAGATTCGGGACCACCAGGGGTGGCTTATGAGAGTTCATCTTTTTTCTGAGTACAGAGTATGGTTTATGAGGATAGGGTTCCTGGATATGGGAGAAACATCTAGGCTAAATTTCTCAATAATTGGTGAAGTCGTTCCTTCTCATGCTGGTGTGAGACGGTGGTTTGTGCAGGTCTGACCCGTGCACTAAGGTACAATGAAAATCCTCCATTCCTTACTGAACCCATGATAGTTTTGACCGTGCAGTTTAACGTCATGCAGCAAGGATGGTTTCCATGTAGTTTAATGTCATGTGGAAAAGACGGGGAGCATTATTAAAGGATTCTTTTCAGTTTAACGTCATGCAGCAAGGACATGGGGAATTTTTAACCAAGTGAAAAATTTTGTAGTTGGAGGCATTTCCCTAGATGTTTAATGATTGGTCTTTGCAGCTTTATGCCAAGCAGCCAAGATGTTCCGTGCAGTTTAACGTCATGCGGTAAGGACGTAGTTGCAAAGGCCGCTTTTCATCAGAATGTAACTGGGATTGAACAACTCAGCATGCCCAAGATGTGGAGAGGGGATGATTGGTGTAAATCGTGGTTTCGAGGCTTCTTGGATGAGGAGAAATGATATGGGGGCTCTGAGGCCGGTAAGTGTACGGAGCTAGGAAGAGTATTGTCTAAGGAAATATTGCCTCTGGTAGACGGGCCATGGGATATCAATATGCAGAGCTATTGAGGGCATGGTATGCATAGTCATGCAAAGGTGTCAACGGGTCGATAACATTCCACTTCTGATGGACATGAATGGTTATGAGGATCCGCGATTGTTCGAGCCACGAAGTCTGTCATTTTGTAAGAAAATATCTAGACATGTCAGGAAATTCAGCCCTGGTTGCTGTTAAAGCATTGATATCTCCATGTGTTGATTTATCTTGCACGCGGAGGTGAACCTTCACTCCATGCAGTTTATCGTCGTTCGGTAAGGATGAAGTACTTATAGTTTTGAGATTATAGAGCTCAGACCATTAGGTGACTATTGATGCAGTCACTCGAAGGATAACTGAGTAACCATGCTCTGATATACTCTGAACAGGGTGGGGGATGAAGGTTGTAAACTGTAACTCTGAGGTTTCCCGGATCAGGAGATATGGTGTGGGGGCTCTAAGGCCGGTAAGCATATGGAGCTAGGAAGAGTACAGCCCAAGGAAATCATGGATTTGGTAGATGGGCTAGGGGCTATCAATATGTAGATCCGCTGATGGCATGATATTCATAGCCATGAAACGGTTTCCCCGGGTCGATGACTTTCCACATCCGATGGCCATGAATGATTATGAGAATCTAAGAATTCTCATAGTATAGGGTTCAGCATACAGGGATAATGGTGTCCAAGCATATAAGAAACATCATCACTGAAATTGTCCATTGAGTCAAAGTAGCCTATCCAAGGTTTGATGTTTGTAGATGCGGGTCGTCATGTGAACCACAGGCGGGTACATAGGCTAACCGGGTAGGGATACCTTGGAAACATTTGGATGTGAAAAGGTGGACGAACCTATAAACCACTGCACCAAAATTTATGGATCTGGAGATATGATATGGGGGCTTTGAGGCCGGTAAGTGTACGGAGCTAGGAAGAGTATCACCTGAGGAAATCTTGCCTTTGGTAGACATGCCAGGGGCTATTAATATGCAGATCCGCTAAGGGCATGGTATGTATAGTTATGCAAAGGTGTCCCCAGGTCGATAACTTTCTACTTCCGATGGTCGTGAATGGTTATGAAGACGCATAATTATTGGGGTCGTGGAGTTTGATGTTTGGAGATGATGCATCCAAATGAGAAAGGAGTATTTCCATCATGTTTTTCCATATATCTTGGGTGGGTCACGATGAAATCCATGTAGTTTTAACATCGTGCAGTGAGGACGAAGTCCGTGTAGTTTTAACGTCGTGCAGTGAGGAAGAAGTCCGTGCAGTTTTAACGTCGTGCAGTGAGGATGAGGAATACACCCCGTGTAGATCTAGTCCGTACATGGGGGAAGAGGGTATTTTTAAAAAAAATCTTCATTCAGGAATGGCTGGGCCAGGATGGGGGAAGGGGAATTTTTTTTGATTTTATTCCATTTGGGAGTGGCTAGGTCAGGATAGGGTATCCTGACGTCACTACGTATCCTGCAAGGTCAGGAATCAAGTCGTAGGTATTTTAATGAAATCCATGCAGTTTAACTTCGTGCGATGAGGATGAAATACTCTTAATTTAAGTTCATAGAGTTTGGACCGTTAGGTGCTTGACAATTTAATATCTTGCAGCTCGGACGATAACTACTGTTAGTTATACCAGTGAGGTTGAAATAATCTTAGTTTAGGGTCATAGAGTTTGGACCGTTGGGTACTTGGCAGTTTAACGTCCTGCATCTCGGACGATAACTACTTTTAGTAATGCCGGTGAGGACGAAATACTGTTATTTTATGGTCACAGAGTTTGGATCATTGGGTGCATGGATGTTTAACGTCCTGCAGCTCGGATGATAATTGCTTTTAGTTATGCTGGTGATGACGGAATACTCTTAGTTTAGGGTCATAGAGTTTGGACTGTTGGGTTCTTGGTAGTATAACGTCCTACAGCTCGGACGATAACTGCTTTTAGTTATTATGCGAAATACTTCTTCAGGAATCTCTCATTTTTAGGAGCAGTGGTGAACTACTCATCCATGGAGATCAGGGCATATGCTCTGTTTAAGTAGAAATTGTGTATAACATATGGTCCCTCCCACTTGGGCTCCAGCTTTGGAGGTTTCTTTCCGGGTATCATTGGGTTCCGGAGGACCAATACCAATTCTTCCTCCAAGAAAGACTAAAGGAGAACCTTTTTATTGAAGGTTCGTGCAACCAGGTTCTGGTATACTTCTAGATGGTGCAAAGTGTGCAACTGCTTCTTGTTTAGCTATTCCAATTCACCTAACTGCTTTTCTGATTTCTCATCATTTGATAACTGATCACAAATAGCAACGCAGAGTGTGGGCAATTAGAGCTAAATGGGCAGGACCGCTTCTGTTCCGTATACTAATGAGTACGGAGTAGCCCGAGTATCGGTGTGGATTGTGGTTTGGTAATCCCACAATGCTTGGAAGAGTTTATACAGCCATTATTTCTTGTCTTTGTCCACCATTTTCTAGAGAATATTGAACAGGGTCTTGTTGAAAGCCTCTATCTGTCCATTGGCCGCTGCGTGGTAGCGGGATGAGTGGTTAGCCTTGATACCGTATTCTTAGTATAGTTTTTCCAATTTGGTAGAACAGAAGTTGGTGCCGTTATCCATCACTATGGTATGATGGACACCATATCTGGTGATGATATTGGTTTTCACAAAGATGACAATATTTCTTGCCCCGACTTCCTTAAGGGGTACAACCTCTGCCCATTTGGAAAAGAAGTTGGTTGCCGTGAGGATAACTTCAGCTATTTGGATGTGGCGGGAGGATATGGTCCCATGACGTCCATTCCCCAGACGGAAAATGGCCAGGAGTACTTGGCCTGATGAAGTAACTCTGGGGGTTGGTGTATGATGTTGGAATGAATTTGGAATGAGTGGAAATTTTCTGTAAAGCACTCGCAATCTCGTTCCACTGTGGGCCAATAGTACCCATGTCTTCGAACCTGGTGGGAAAGCTTGGACCCCAGCTGATGTGCCCCCACATACTGCAGCATGTACCTCAGTCATGACGGCAGCTGTTTCTTCTACATCAATGAATCATAGGAGGATTCCTTCGAGGCCTCATTTGTAGAGGACCTCTTGCTGACCTGTGCCACCATATAGGAAAAAGTTGATTTCCCTTCTCCGTATTTTCTCACATTCAGCCCTATCTGATGGAAGTTATCCCTATTGAAGGTAGTTCACAATGGGGGTCATCCAGTCGATGGCAAGAGCATATGGTTCAAGGACAGGACTGACTTCATGGATTTATTCCATATTAGCTTGAAAAAACGGAAAGACCATTTGACGGTGATCAATACTGATAACTATTTCATCTCGGTCTGGGTCGGCTAGAGATGTGGCTCCATTTGCTAATGCGTCGGTCTGGGCATTCTGAGACTGGGGGGGATATAGGTCAATGTTGGTTATGTGGATAATTCCTCCATTAACCCTCAGACATGGTCAAATAGGGGAATCAACGCCTCCTTTTTAATAGCATAGTCACCATTGACTTGCTTGATGACCAGTTCTGAGTCACCTTTTACCTTAAGGTGTTGTACTTGTGCCTAGAGTGCGAGATCCAGGTCTGTAATGAGGGCCTGATACTCTGCTTCATTGTTCGTACATCTTTTTGACAGGAGGAATGAATATGGATAGACTTCATTTTCTGGGAACATGAGTATTATCCCCAAACCCACCTGGTTGAATTTGGGATCTTCCATCCTCTTCCCGGTTGGCCTTCGGGATGCGCCGTCGAAGTACATTTCCCATGATGGGAACTCCTCTTCAACTGAGAAGATGTCTTCATCAGGTAGCTCGATGTCCAGTGTGGTAGTCCCTATTGAGGGTTCCTTTTCCAGAAAATATGCTAATGTCTGGCCATTGATGGCCTTATGTGGCACAAACTAGATGTCAAACTGTTGCAGGATGACTGCCCATCGGGATAGGCGCCCGGTCCGTATCGGGCGGCTAAGGATGTACTTGAGCAGGTTATTACACGAGACCAAATGGACATCATGATGCTGTAGATAATGTCTCAATTTTTGAATTGTGAAGACCAAGGCCAAATAACTCTTCTAAATGTTTGAGTATCGAGTTTCAACATTAATCATGGTTCATATGAGGTAATAGAGACTGTTTTCACTGTCGGCATCATTCTTTTGTGCGAGGAAGGCTCCCAACGACCACTCTAGGGCCATCACATAGAGGATGCGGGGTCTTCCTTCAACCGGGGGAATGAGCACCGGTGGGTGATGTTATTAATATTTTCATGACTTATTATATTCCCCCTTTACTGATTTTATATGAAATGTGCATAATTTGTGTGAAATATTAATGTTTTAATATTAAATACAATATTTGAGCATTTTTAGAAGTAGTCCAATTGAGTCAGTTTAATGTTTTAATACTAACTGTCACTATACTGATCTAAATTGTGTGGTTCTTGTTTTTTATGATTCTCCATTGAATATACAACATTTCATTAGAAGGAACCATGATCCAATTCTTCCATTTGAAGGGTCATATGGTCCTCACAAACAAGACCAAAGAATCTGTGAACAAACTGGACCAGCCTTGAAGATTGATTTACTGGGCTCAATCCAGAAGTCCAAAAACATTAAATCTCTGTCATAATTCTAGGGACACTACATGTCATCTTGGATAAAAATTTCATGGCCCAAATCCAAGTAAAAGGGGCCCAAATGAAGCTTTGAAGTCCAGCCCACCATTCTGTCCGAGAATTAAAATCAGTATACTATTCATGACATATCTCATTATGTAAGCATCAAATCGAGCTGAGCTTTTTCAGTGTGAAAGAGGAGATATAGTCGGCCGACTTTGTTGAAGAAGTCATTCGGATTTGAAGGCATATTCCTGTTCAAAAATCCATTCACATTTTGGCCATCAAAAAAGCATGGATTGAAATGGACAGTTTACCTTTGTTTAATAAAACCGCCATAACTTTGGATCCACTTGTCCACATGCCTCTATATTTTTAAAGTAGTCGGAAAACATTATTTTCTACAACTTTGAAGAAGGAGAGATTTGAAGATTCGGCTTTATGAATAGCCAAATTGGCGATGCAAGTGGAGGGACAGATTGGGAATGCAAACAGTCCACTCCTTGGGCTATAAATACTCTCCCCTTCTCTCCTTGAGAGGGGTTGGCATTTCAGAAGAGAGGATATCATATTGGCACGACCAAAGCCTTGACAAAGGCTTGGGAGGACCTTCCATACTCATGTTTTAAGTTGAGAGACCTTTCCTCCTCTCTTTGTTTTCACTTACTTTTGTGTTCTTCATTTTTGTAATCTTGTAATTCTCTTTCTTTGTAATTCTATTTTAATGCAAGTTACATCTTCAATATATCTTATTCTCATCCACCTTCTATAGGTTAATATTTATGTTCCTAAAATAGTTTAAATTCAGTTGAATCCCCTTCCCTTCTTTTACTTCCTCATTCAATCGAAAATCCGTTTTTAATTATCATCATCGTTCATGTGTGTGTGTCAACGTACCACTCTTTTCTAATCCCTTTCTTATTCTTCTATTCTTAATTTATCATCATAATTATTTTAACCAGAATATTAAACATCCAAATGTCTGAGTAAATCTCTCATTGGGGTGAGTTATAATTCAGGGATGTTATGTGATTGAGAGTTTTGCTCGATGAGTATTCTTTAAATTAATATTGTGTATGTTAAACTTAATATGTCATGGATTAATGATATGTTTTGTTTAACGAGTGGTTTCCATGGATTATTGGAACCATAAATACACTACCATAAATAAGTTTTGATTGAGATTAGAACCCTAAGTTATGTTAAGGCTTGGATTAAAGCCTTCACACTTAGGAATTCCAATCAACGTCAACTTAGGTGTTAATTTAATGCAATACAATGTAAGGCTCAAGGATATCACATGCTTAACTCCCCAATGATGAACTCACCCTAATCTTTATAAATTTGGTAAATCAAACATCATACATAAATCATTTCAATTAAGCTCTACAAACAAACCCCCCTAATCAAAATACAATCAACTAAAAACAAATGACTATTACAAAGTATCATCGCCGAGGATTCGAACCGAGTGCTGCTATACACATTAGCAGAGCACCGGAATTTTGACCGGTCGATAGGCGACAATCGTCCATGCGTTTCAAATGGCGCCGTTGCCGGGGATGGTGCTTTAAGTAGTCATTAGTTTCTGGTTATTGTAAAAAAAACCAAAAAAATCAAAATTTTTGAAAAAAATTGAAAAAAAACACAAAGAAAAACCCGTCTTCCTCTTAAAAATCATAAACTGAAAAAATACAAAGGAAAACCCATCTTCCTCATCCTTTCTAAATCTCTCTGAATGCCCCGCAGCCTCCCAAACAATCCCTCGGATTTGTTTGAACCTGAAATTGATAGAACTCTTCATCGACTTAGGAGGACCATTAGGGATAACCAAATCACCCAAGAACCAATCATTGCCCTACCAATTGAATTAGATATGGCCAATCCTAGGGAACAAACATTGAAAGAACTTGCTGCCCCTGATATGAATTACCAACCTCTTGGTATTCAATATCCAAACATTGAAGCTGACTTCGAACTCAAATCGGGTTTGATTCATCTTCTCCCTCATTTTCACGGGCTAGCCGGTGAGGATCCACATCTTCACCTTAAAGAGTTCCAAGTAGTATGCTCTACCATGAAGCCTCAAGGGGTTTCTGAAGAACAAATCAAGCTTAGAGATTTCCCCTTTTCCCTAGCGGATTCTGCCAAGTCTTGGCTCTACTACCTCCCACCTGGTTCCATAAACTCATGGGTTGACATGAAGAGACTTTTCCTTGAGAAATTCTTTCCTGCTTCTCGAACAGCTTCTATCCGAAAGGAAATAAGCGGCATCCGTCAATTCCCTAATGAATCACTCCATGATTATTGGGAGAGGTTCAAAAAGCATGTGGCAACTTGTCCACACCATCAAATCCCTGACCAACTCCTGATCCAATACTTCTATGAGGGGTTATTGGCTATGGAGCGAACTCTCATTGATGCCGCAAGTGGCGGTGCCCTTGTTGATAAAACTCCTGAAGCTGCAAGAGATCTCATAAGTAACATGGCTACAAACATCCAGCAATTCCATACTCGAGGACATGCTCAGGTGAAACAAGCCCAAGAGAATCAATCCATAGAGCCCAACAAGATGACTGAGTGGAAGAGTGAATTTACAGGTCTTGTGCGTCAACTAGCGGTGGCTACCAAAGCCCCAACCTCATCTTCTCCACAGTCACTATTCCCTGGACCTATCAAGAATAGTGGAATCTGCAACTCTCCATCTTATCCGACTGACACATGTCCACAACTTCAAGATGATCCATCTGATTCATCTAGTCCAATGGAGCTCAATGCGGCATATGCTCAGTGAAACTTCAACCCTCAACAATCAGGTTAGTTTGTTAGAAACTTCAACCAACCCCACTCTGAGCCCTTCTCTTCTACCTTTAACTCACCTCTGAGGTATGGTAATCCCATTTCTCATCCTCCTCAGTTCCCTCATCAAAATCCAAACCAGTTCCAATATGGTCAAAGTGGTGGTAACATCCATCAACCTTATCCTTTTGTTCCTCGACCCCAAAGGAACAATCCTCCTCCTGGATTCCACTATCCTAACGAGCCTTCCCAATTCCCCACCCAATAAAATCGCTTTCCCAAGAACCAAAATCAAGGCCAACCCAATTTTGGACAAGCCTATTCTTCTAAACAACCATGGGAAAGTGCTGTAGAGGATCTTGCTTCCTTCACCCGTTCTAGCCTCAAGAACATTGAAACCAAAATAGGTCAACTTGCATCCCACCTTAGCCAGCAACAACCATCCAATTCATCCCAACTCCCATCTCAACCATTACCCAACCCTAAGGGTAATGTAAGTGCAATTGCACTTAGATCGGGAAAGCAAATTGTTATGCCCCATGCTGATTGCTCTACCTCCCCTTTCGATGTTGATCTAGAAAATGAAAAGAACAAAAAGCTGGAAAAGGAACTTGAATCCACTCCTTCACCTCCTTCCATTCCTCTAAGGAACCCAATTCCTTTTCCTCAAGCCATCTCCAAGCCTAAGAAGTCCTTTGAACCTGATCCTGAAATGCTTGACATGTTTAGACGTGTTGAAGTGAACATCCCCCTCTTAGATGCCATCAAACAAATCCCTAAGTATGCCAAGTTTCTTAAGTAATTGTGCACCCATAAGAGGCAACTTAGGAACATTGAAAATGTTTCAACCCAACAGTCCATTCCCATGAAGTGCAAAGATCCAGGGACCTTCACAGTTCCATGTCAAATAGGGAGTTCCAACTTTGATGATGCACTCATAGACCTTGGAGCCTCAATAAATGTCATGCCCAAATCCATTTTCTCCAACCTTGGTCTAGTTCCCTTGCACCCAACGGGTGTTGTCAATCAATTAGCCAATCGAAGAACTACCAGTCCTGAGGGGATAATTGAGGATGTTCTTGTTCGGGTCAATGATCTTATCTTCCCAGTTGATTTCTATGTCCTTGATATGGAAGGTGAGATGACCTCTTCTCGATCTCCCCTAATTCTAGGAAGACCATTCCTCATGACTGCGAGAACCAAGATTGATGTCCATTCAGGCATCTTATCCATGGAATTCGGTGACCAACTGGTCAAGTTCAACATTTTCCAAGCCATGCGATACCCATCTGAGGATCACTCTGCATTCTCAATCCATGCTTTTGAGGACACTCCTAAGATTCAATCGAACCCCAATCCACCATGTTATTCATGTTCTAATGATAAAGTATCTTGTGAAATCTGCACCATGATTAACAAAGTCATAAATGGTGAAGTTGATGTGGACCTCTCATTTATAGACTCCATCAATCTAGAGGAACTTGAAAACTCTCTTGAATCCCACATCAACTCTGATCTCTACTGCTCCACCTTGGACAGTGTTGAGGAAAATGATCCAAACCCATCTGGAATCCCTTCTCCTGCTCCTAACTTGTCTAGCTCTCAAATCAAGGCTGAAACTGATCTAAAACCACTTCCTTCACACCTCAAGTATGCATTCCTTTTCCATGATCCCTCCTACCCTGTCATTATCTATGCTTCACTTTCTGAAACTAAGGAGTCCCAACTTGTTCAAGTGTTAGAGGAAAACAAAAATGCCTTAGGTTGGACCCTAGAGGATATTCCAGGAATCAACCCTGCCCTTTGCATGCATCACATCCATCTAGAGGAATCATCCAAACCAATTAGGCAACCTCAAAGAAGACTCAATCCACTCATACTTGAGGTAGTTAGGGAAGAGATTACCCAGATTCTTCAAGCTGGTATTATCTACCCAATTTCTGATAGTGAATGGGTTAGTCCAATTCAAGTCGTTCCTAAGAAGGGTGGGATAACAATTGTCACAAATGAACATGGAGAAGTGGTCACAACTCGAGTGAAAAACAAATGGCGTGTGTGCATCGATTATCGCAAATTGAATGCTGAAACACAAAAAGATCACTACCCACTTCCTTTCCTTGACCAAATGCTTGAGAGATTGGCTGGAAAGTCACACTATTGCTTTCTTGATGGTTACACCGGCTACTTCCAAATTCCAATCGCACCTCAAGACCAAGAAAAGACCACATTCACTTGCCCCTTTGGAACCTATGCCTATAGGTGAATGCCTTTTGGCCTTTGTAATGCTCCTGCAACATTCCAGCGGTGTATGATGAGTATCTTTTCTGAATTCATTGAGAATTGCATGGAGGTCTTCATGGGTGACTTTACCATTTATTGAGAGTCATTTGAATCTTGGTTACATTCACTCTCTTTGGTCCTTCAAAAGTGTGTCAAGTGCAACCTTGTGCTGAACTTTGAAAAATGTCACATCATGGTTTCAAATGGGATTGTTTTAGGGCACATAATTTCTCAAGAGGGTATCCAAGTTGATCCAGCCAAAATTGAGGTGATCCAATCACTTCCTGAACCCAAATCAGTTCGAGACATTCGGTCCTTCCTTGGTCATGCCGGTTTCTATCGGCGATTCATTCATAACTTCATCAAGATTTCCCTCCCACTCACTCGTTTACTTCAAAATGATGTCACATTCAATTTTGATGAGGCTTGCAAGAGATCCTTCATTGAACTCAAATCTGCTCTCACATCTGCTCCAATAATCCAACCCCCAGATTGGTCCTTACCATTTGAATTGATGTGTGATGCTTCTGATAGGGCCATTGGGGCTGTTATTGGTCAAAGAAGAGAAAACATTCCTCATGTCATCTTTTATGCCTCAAAAACATTGGATGAAACTCAATCACACTACACTGTGACTAAAAAAGAACTTTTAGCTGTGGTTTTTGCCTTGGATAAATTCCGGACCTATCTCTTAGGTTCCAAAATCATCATCTTCACAGACCACTTAGCATTAAAGTTCTTACTTAAGAAAAGTGATTCCAAACCAAAGAAAATAAGATGGATTTTAATGCTCCAAGAGTTTGACCTTGTGATAAAAGATAAACCTGGAAAAGAAAACCCTGTGGCTGACCACCTGAGAATAATTTCTAATTCTTCTCATTCTGAAATAATTGATCCCGAATTTCCAACTGAACACCTCTCATCTCTCACTCCAAAGTTACCATGGTATGCCCCAATTGTCAATTACTTGGTTTCTGGTGTTTTCCCTACATATTTTCAAAAGAACGAAAAGAAAAGATGAAAAGTGATTCAGAGCATTATTTTTGGGAAGATAATAAACTTTGGAAAACTGGGGCTGACATGGTAATTAGGAGATGTGTTGATGAAACTGAACAATCCTCCATCTTGGAATTCTGCCACTCAATGCCTGGAGGTGGCCACTTTGGACCACAAAGGACTTCTCTAAAGGTCCTAGATTCTGGATTCTTTTGGCCTTCACTCTTCAAGGACTCACACAAGTTCTGTCAATCATGTCCCACTTGCTAAAAGTTTGGCACAATTTCCAAAAGAAACGAAATGCCTCAAAAGCCATTAATCTTCTGTGAGCTTTTCGATGTTTGGGGCATCGATTTCATGGGACCTTTTCCCCCTTCCAATGGATTATCCTACATTCTCCTTGGCATTGACTATGTTTCTAGGTGGGTCGAGGCCAAACCCACTAGGAAAGATGATGCTCAAACTGTGAGTGAGTTCCTCAAAACCCATATCTTTCATCGATTCGGAACACCACGTGCTTTGATAAGTGACTTAGGAACTCATTTCTGTAATAGAACCATGGAGTCACTTTTGAAAAAGAATGGGGTTGTACATAAAACATCCACTGCATATCACCCTCAAACAAATGGAATGTCTGAACTTTCTAACAGAGAAGTGAAAAGAGTGCTTGAAATAATTGTTAAGCCCACAAGAAAAGACTGGCCCGATAGACTTGGTGAAGCACTTTAGGCCTATCGAACAGCCTATAAGACACCCATTGGGATGTCTCCATTTAGGCTAGTTTTTGGTAAAGCCTGTCATTTACCAGTTGAAATCCAACATAAGTCATTTTGGGCTGTCAAAACTTGTAATTTTGATTGTGAAAAATCTGGTGAAGAAAGATTGTTGTTGTTGACTGAATTGGAGGAGCTTCGACTCGATTCATATGAGAACTCCATTCTCTACAAAGAAAAGGCAAAGTCACTCCATGACAAGCACATTATTAGAAAGGTATTTCATGAAGGTGAAAAGGTAATGCTCTTCAATTCTCGATTTCGACTTCACCCAGGTAAGCTTAATTCTCGTTGGGAAGGTCCTTTTGTTATTACTAATGTTTACCCATTTGGTGCAGTGCAAGTCCAAGACCCCTCTTCCAAAAGGACATTCACGGTTAATGGACATCGGTTAAAGCATCACCATGAGAGGTCTCACAATCCAGGAACCACGTCGACTTCCATTGAAACCCCATCCACTTCAATAGAACCACCACTGGATGGAGACCCGCCAAATCCAAACCAGGGGGCACCTCTTTCCCTTTAACTCTCTCTCTCCTCAATCTCTCTTCCCTCTCTTCTTCTCTCTATTTCTTCTTCTTCCTCTCTCCCTCTCATTTTTTTACAACATTCTTCCACAACCTTTTTTCTATTTTCTCTTTTGTGAGGATGTTTCATTAAAAATAAAAAAATTTAAAAAAATTTAATTAAAAAAACTGAAAATTAACAAAAAAAGGGGTGTCATAATTACTCATCATCCAATATTGAAATTCTGTCCAACCATTTTGGGGAGTCAAAAGGCTTGTTTTAAACTCAAATATATTGAATTTTTATCTCAAACTGGGGTAAACAATTTTGTTTCAATAACAAACATTTTGAATGAACAATTTTTGGTGGAAAATGATTCTCCACTACCGTGAGGATTAACATTAGACTTCATGTCAAGGACATCTATGGCCATCTTTTTCATTGTGTGTCTTCACCATGGATTGTGAGTCTTGATTTTGTGGACCTTCGAGCTGAATTTCCATATTTTGTGTGCATTAATATGATAGAGGCATTTTCTAAGCCACATGAGAATCAGAATAGCCAAATAGCCTCCCGTTACCCTTACATTGATCCTACTTTTGAAAGCCCCTTTGAGCCTATGAAAACCTTTCTTTTGATAGCCACATTACAAGCCTAATACCTTTTCCCACTCAACATCTTCATGGATTTTCATTGTACAATTTATTGAAATTTAAGTGTGGGGGGGGGAGGGGAATGGACTTCATTTTTGGGCGTACTTTCATTGATTTCCAATGTGTCATCATATGCTTGAGGGCAAGCATCCATTCCAGTGTGGGGGAGAGGTTGTAATTCTATGAGCTTTGGGGTGTATATGTGTAATTGTCATTTGTACAAAAGTCATTGAAAAGTGTTAAAAAAAATGAAAAAAAATTTATATTAAAAAAAATTGAAAAAAAAGGAATGGGTTGTGTCTTGGGTGGGTCAAAAATCATTCATCATCAACCTTTGATCATGTTATAACTACTAAAATTAGTTCCATTAGGAGATCAAGCATGGGTTGGGAGATGACTGTGAGACTTGTTTCAAGCACAACTTTCGAAAAAAAAGAGAAAAAAGAGGAAAAAAAGAACACTTGAATCATCTTGTATTGTGTCATTATTGGAAGTCTTCCATGTTGTACATATTCCATCATCTCACCCTATTCCATTTTCTATCTCCCTCACTTTTCATTCATCACACATTCATGCCCTTGTAAATATGTGTTTCTATTTCCTTTCAAATCAAATTTCCAAAAATGTGCATTGATTTTTCCATGTTGGTGTTTTTAACCCCTCTTTTCCTTTGGACATTATATACCTACCGTCCCATAGCCACTGAAAAACCCCTTAAAATACCTCTTGATTCTTGTACACATTATATTTGTGAATGGAAGCTGAGATCTCTTACAAACTCTTGATTTTCACTTTTTGTTGGTGAATGAGTGAACCTCCTAAAATACATTTTTATCATCTTGAGAGGAGTAAGTTTTGAGTGCCTACATTTTCCAATTCAAACCTTGACCATGAAAAAAATGAATTGTTTCTGATGCATTATTGTGAACCAAATCTGTGATGGAATTCAATATGGATGAGTGAAATAGTCTAAACCTTCCCTGATTGGAGAAAACAAAATTTTAATATTTGTTGGTGAGTGAAAATGATTTTCCGATGTTTTTATATTTGTTGCACATGAGGACATGCACAAAACTAATTGTGGGGGAGTTGATGTTATTAATATTTTCATGACTTATTATATTCCCCCTTTACTGATTTTATATGAAATGTGCATAATTTGTGTGAAATATTAAAGTTTTAATATTAAATATAATATTTGAGCATTTTTAGAAGTAGTCCAATTGAGTCAGTTTAATGTTTTAATAATAAATGTCACTATACTGATCCAAATTGTGTTGTTATTGTTTTTTAGGATTATCCTTTCAATATACAACATTTCATTACAAGGAACCATGATCCAATTTTGCCATTTGAAGGGTCATATGGTCCTCACAAACAAGACCAAAGAATCTGTGAATAAACTGGACCAGCCTTGAAGATTGATTTACTGGGCTCAATCCAGAAGTCCAAAAACATTAACTCTCCACCATAATTTGGGGGACACTACATGTCATCTTGGATAAAACTTTCATGGCCCAAATCCAAGTACAAGGGGCCCAAATGAAGCTTTGAAGTCCAGCCCACCATTCTGTCCGAGAATTAAAATCAGTATACTATTCATGACATATCTCATGATGTAAGCATCAAATCGATCTGAGAATTTGCAGTGTGAAAGAGGAGATATCGGCGGCCGACGTTGTTTAAGAAGTCATTCTGATTTGAAGGCATCTTCCTATTCACAAATCCATTCACATTTTGGCCATTGAAAAAGCATGGATAGAAATGGACAGTTTACCTTTGTTTAATAAAACCGCCATAACTTTGGCTCCACTTGTCCAAATGCCACCATATTTTTACAGTAGTCGGCCAATATTAGTTTCTACAGCTTTGAAGAAGGAGATATTCGAAGATTCATCTGTTTGAATATCCAAATTGGCGATGCAAGTGGAGGGACAGATTGGGAATGCAAACAGTCCACTCCTTGGGCTATAAATACTCTCTCCTTCTCTCCTTGAGAGGGGTTGGCATTTCAGAAGAGAGGATATCATATTGGCACGACCAAAGCCTTGAAAAAGGCTTTGGAGGACCTGAAATACTCATGTTTTCACTTGATAGACCTTTCCTCCTCTCTTTGTTTTCACTTACTTTTGTGTTCTTCATTTTTGTAATCTTGTAATTCTCTTTCTTTGTAATTCTGTTTTAATGAAAGTTACTTCTTCAATATCTCTTATTCTCATCCACCTTCTGTAGTTTAATATTTATGTTCCTAAAATAGTTTAAATTCAGTTGAATCCCCTTCCCTTCTTTTGCTTCCTCATTTAATCGAAAATCCGTTTTTAATTATCATCATCGTTCGTGTGTGTGTGTCAACGTACCACTCTTTTCTAATCCCTTTATTTTTCTTCTATTCTTAATTTACCATCATAATTATTTTAACCAGAATATTAAACATCCAAATGTCTGAGTAAATCTCTCATTGGGGTGAGTTATAATTCGGGGATGTTAAGTGATTGAGAGTTTTGCTCGATGAGTATTCTTTAAATTAATATTGTGTATGTTTAACTTAATATGTCATGGATTAATGATATGTTTTGTTTAACGAGTGGTTTCCATGGATTATTGGAACCATAAATACACTACCATAAATATGTTTTGATTGAGATTAGAACCCTAAGTTAAGTTAAGGCTTGGATTAAAGCCTTCACACTTATGAATTCCAATCAACGTCAACTTATGACATGGGTGTTAATTTAAAGCAATACAAAGTAAGGCTCAAGGATATCACATGCTTAACTCCCCAATGATGAACTCACCCTAATATTTATCAATTTGGTAAATCAAACATCATCCATAAATTATTTCAATTAAGCTCTGCAAACAAACCCCCCTAATCAAAATACAATCAACTAAAAACAAACGACTATTACAAAGTATCATCGCCGGGGATTCGACCCGAGTGCTGCTATACACATTAGCAGAGCACCAGAATTTTGACCGGTCGATAGGCGACAATCGGCCGTGCATTTCAGTGGGATTAAGAGGTACCTTTTTAGGCTATCGAATACCTCCTATAAATCATCTGTCCATTGGTTGGTAACCCCCGTTTTCATAAACCTCGTGAAGGGAAAACATTTTCCCACCCGGTTGGCTATGAATCGCCTAATATAGTCTAGGTGTCCTTGGAATCCCCTCAACTTGGTGGGATTTCGGGGAGGTGGGAGGTCGAGGATAGCCTTTGTGTTTTCAGGGTCAACTTCGATGCCATTATGACGTACGATGATGCCAAGGAATTTCCTTGAGGTAACCCCGAAGGCTCATTTCAAGGGGTTCATCTTCAGGCTATGTTGTTGAACATTGTTGAAGACGGTCTCAAGGTCTGAGAGGTGATATAAGAATTATCTTGATTTAACCACCAAGTCATCTACGTAACATTCAAAGAATCTCCCCAGGAATGGTTTAAAGAAATGATGCATGACACACTGATATGTGGAGCCAGCGTTCTTAAGACCAAAGGGATGACCCTGTAACAGAATATTCCTTGAGGGGCTCTAAAGGCAGCGGCTTCTTCATCTTCTTGGGCCATCCAGATTTGATTATACCCAGAATAGCCATCCATGAAGGATAGATCCTCATACTTGGCCATTGCATCGATTAATAACTCGGTGATTGGGACCAGGAAATCATCTTTCAGACAATGCCGATTGAGATCTCTGAAATCAATGCAAACGCAGATTTTTCCTTTATTTTTCTTGACAGGGACGATTTTGTCCAACCAGATGGGGTATTGGACCTCCCGAATGAAGTCTTCATTAATGAGCTTATCGAATTAGGCCTCTATTTTGGTATCATCTGAGGGGTGTGTCCTTCTGGCGGCCTGTTTATATCCCTGGTGGTCTTCTAGAAGACCTAGATGATGCGTCGCCACTTCGGGATCGAGCCAGAGAATTTCCGTGTAATTCCAGGGAAAAACATCCCGGTTTTGCTTCAAGAAAGAGGTATATACTTCATGCTCCTCGGGGAACATGACTGCACTAAAAAGAGTTGGACTCAGGTCTTTCTCAGTACCCTGGTTTATTTTCCTGAGATCATCCACCGTGATGGAGATACCTTCCTCAAATGCAGGAGGTGCATCCCTGAAATCTTCCTCCTCTTATTATCCCAAATCCTCGTATTCTTGATCTGGCGAGGGGAGAGCTCTTGACTCGAGCTCCTGGGTGTCCGGAGGCGAGGCATTGTGGATGTCCTCACTCAGGTACTTATTCCCAAATTGAGTGTTAAGGTCATTTCCGCATTGGCACGCTCAACCGTTATGGATGAAGTCATGAGGATGGGTGAGTGCATGTCTAGACTTGAACCCCTGATCTCAATATGGTTGATGGGCAGTACGTAGTCTCTACCAAGATTCCTGAGGGGGTCATCAGGAACCATTTCTAGTCCATTTGAAGAAGGGATTCAGTCAACACCATCGACCAAAGGCTTCTTATTCTTTTGTTCATAAAAACTGGCATCAATGTAGTGTGACTTAGAGAGCTCAAAAGGGGCCCTATCAGCATGCAATGTCCCACTATGTCCATTTATGCAATACTTGATACACTGGTGGTAGGAATAAGGAATGAACATGTGGTTATGGAGCCACGACCTCCCAAGCAGGGCATTGAATGTCGTGTTTTCCCAGACCACCAAGAATTCCGAGTAGGCCACAAGGTCGTCAAAATGGGTCTTTAGCTTGATTTGTCCCATTGGGTTTTGTTCTCTCTTGTCATAACTTAATAGAGTTGTGGCTGAGGGTACTAGGTCATTCTCATTTAAGCCCATCTTACGAAGTGTTTGCAGGGGAAGGAGGTTAACTCCAGAGCTGTTTTCAATAAATACTTTGCAGATATCAACATCATTTAGTGTGTCGAACACATATAATGGTTTGAAATGTCCTTGCATGATGGCACCCTCATCTTGATCGGTGAAGGAAAGCACCGAATTTCATTCAGCCAGGCTAGTCTCCATTCGATAAATCTTGGTGGTAGCTACATTGGCTTGAAACTCCTAGGGTATGAGCAAGGATTCTATAAGTGCCTCCCTGAGGACTGATGACAAACTCAAGGCAACTAGGATTGACAGTTTGCCTGGTACCGACGCCAACTACTTAAGGATATCGTATTTCTGTTCCAGCGGCTGATGCTTGTCCATTGGCAGGAGAGTCTTAGCAGTCACTTTGGGAGTCAGAATCTGTGATGAGGATGGACCGGCTGTGGGGTCGGATGTCAATGGTGTTCCCACATTTTGGGGATTCGGCTCGACATGTCTGTTTGTGCGCACTAGGCGGCTAGATGCTTGTTCCTCCTCTGATGGGTACCGCAGAATAACGGGGCCAGAGAGACTGCTTGTGGAGGTAGAAGGAAATTCCTTCTCCTGCTGAGTTCATTTAAGTTCTCTCCCATGGGTTTCCGCGATGTTAACTGTTTGGGCCGAGGTCCAACCGTAGGGTTGGTTTCGGCCACGACTGAGCCTCCCCTGGTAACCCCTACCTCTGTGATTCCTCATCCCGACTCCTTGTGTCGGGAACTCGGGTTCATAACCATACCCTTCGTCAGGGAATGATTCCATAAGATGGATGACATTGATGGAACCAAAAATTGGCTCCTCATCCTCTGCCAGGTCAACCCGGTCGGTTGTCCTTGATGGTGCCATTTGGTGGGTCTGTCCCCGTGGCACCAAGTTTTGGTGCATAAAATCCGACAGTGTCGGGGCAAACATTGGCCTTGTTACAGACTGCTCCTCTTACGCTTGTCTCCTCCCTTCTCGATTATTCCTGGATGACCGGCTCATGGAGGGTTGTAAGGACGATATTGTTGGCTGTGTGGAATTAGGGGCTGTTGGTAGAAACATTGGCTGCTGTAGTTGAGCTCGGAGTATGCCCTGGGCTCGGTTGACAGTTTTCCGAGTCATCCAGTTATCATATTTCTAAACCTTTTTGCTGGTGAATTCCTGCCACACCTCCCCTTTGTTGGATTCAGTGGAATGAATATATGTCACATGTGCTGGGGGTGATCCCAACTCAACCTGCCCAGAGTCTACCATCCTTTGCAGAAGTTCTTTGAAGATGAAGCATTCCCGAATATTGTGCCCTAACATTCGATGGTAGGGACAATAGTCTGGCCTATCATCACGACCGACTTCTTCGGGTTTCCTCGACTCTGGGAGGTGGAGAAAGTTTCAATTCATGGCGGCAATGAAGTATCCAAAGACTTGGTCCTCTCATAACGAGTATAATTTGTGTCTCTATTCCTCAAACTAGTTCCGCTTCGATCTTCTCTGATCGTCCTGCTTAGGAAGAGGAGGTCGCTGATATAAAAGGGGCCTTTGATGATTTGGTGGAGGCCTGAGCGGTGGAGTAGGCACATGGGCTGGCTTGAGCATGATAGAGGATTCTTCAGCTCTAACTTCTATCTTTTTGGGAGCCTACAAGGCTATTCAGGACTTTAGATTAGTTCGTTGTAGTGAGTCCTCAATTCTATGGGCAATGGCCGAGAGATGGTGGAAGCCAGTGGTGCACTCCACTGGTATGAGCGGTATTCACAGCTCATCTCAAAGATTATCAATGCATATGGAAAGCAACTCATCTTGAGGCATTGGCCTGTTCAAAGAGTAGGTCAGACCATTCCATATAGCTATGAAATCTGAGACCCTCTCATTCTCCCTCTTCTAGCAGTTCACGAGGTCGCTGACCGTTGTTTTAGGAAACGTTGAGATGAAGTGGAATGGGAACTACCGTCGAAGGTCTTCCCAGAATTTTATTGACTGGGATGGCAGGCTCGTATACTATAAAAAGGTAGATCCTTGCAAGGTCTGTATGAAGCATCTGAGTTTCACTACTTCTTGTTGTTCCGGAGTTCCCATCATAGGGTCGCAATAAGATGAGTAGTGCATCAAATGCTGTTCTGGATCGCCTGATCCATTGAAGATAGGTAATACAAGGCTCTCAAAATTTTGTGGGGGTGGTGTGTTTCTCACCCAATCTGGGTAGGGCTTCCACTCTGGCTGTATCAGAGTGCGTCAACCTTCCATTGCATCCAATCGAGCTATTAGTGCCTCGATGGTGTTGGTGTGACCTTGTTTTACATCATGTTGGGTCCGGTCCTAGGCAGGTGCTTCCTGAGGCATTTCTTGAGGGTCCATCTCGGTTGGCACCAGGGGTGCATGTGCCGTTTGTGACACCTTTGGAGGGTTCAGATATACTCACTCTGGTTGCTTCCTGAGTGGAGGGAAGTCATGGTATTCATCCGGATCCACATTTAGGTAGTTGGATGGGTCGGGCGCCTAGTTGGGCGGGAGCCCTGACCGTGCTTCATTTTCAGGGGCAAACCTTGGTCTTTGAGGTGCACTTACTGGGAGTGTGAGGTGTAGTCCTTCTTGGGAAGCACTTTCAATAAGGCGGTTCCTCTGGAGTATCTTGGCATTGAGCCACCTCAAATCCTTCATTTACACTTCCTATCGAGCGCACCTCTCTTCAAGTGTAAGTGGATCGTTTTTATCGAGGGAAGGAGGCGAGTTGAGGTTGACCGGTCCTTTGTTCTTATCCTTATTGGAAGCTCGCAGGGTAGGCGGAGGAAGGTTAGCTAAAGGGGAATCCATATTTAGAGTGGCCCTCTGGTTCCAGGTGTACACACCTGGTGGTTCATTGTGAGTCACAGCCTGAACAGAACAATCGTCTCCCGATCCGTCTGGATTTTCACCATCTTCGGTGTTACCCATGGGGTTAACCTCTATGGTGTTGATGGATTCATACCTTGGGGCAGAGAAGATTTCATCTTCCAAATAGAAAGAGGATCTCCCCCGTCTTTTACTGGCCTTCATTTTCATGTCTCGGGATTGCCTTTGGACTCCTTGACGAAGGGTGATGCAGAGAGTTATTTGATGCGACCTTACAATATGCCTCCCTCTTGGAGGGGATGTTGATTCAAAGGACAGGATAGGGAAAGAACCCCCTCTTCTGACTTTCCTCCCTAGATGAGAGAATACTGATTCTCATGTGGGAGGTTGTTGTTGAGGAGGTATAAATGACCCCCGCCCTGAGGGCTGGGGTTGGCTCCATTCCTTCGACGTTGAGTCTCTTCCCGTTTTTATTGGTCTTACGGGGACATTTTTTGTTAAAAATTCCCCCAACCCTATAGGCTGGGGTTGACCCTAGATTGTGGTAGTGGCTACTGCTATCGCTATCTGCCAGATTTTTCATGCCCCCATTCGGGGGTGAACTGGGTTTGATGTCGAGTTCACATGTGAGTCAATCCCTTCTAGGGAGGCAGGCAATGAATACTGATTGGCCTCTCTTAAGAGAGAGGCCTATTGTATGCTCCCAGTGGCCTGATTCAGGAGTTCTTGGATGGTTTGTTCCCATCAGGATTGACTCTTCTGGGACTTACTCAAGGCCTGTCTTTGTTGGGTGTGTTTCCTTTCCTGAGCAAGGACCCCACTTGATTGCTGTCTTGACGTGATGATGTTGCGAGACACCATGCCGAAAAGGTTCTTTTGTGCGGGGAGCAGAGTGAAATGTAGAGCTCCATGTTCCCTCCATCCCCTAATATGGACTCCCGTTGGAGCATCAACGATGAGGCGGTGCAGCTGGTGCAGTGCATGGAGGCAGGCTAACTCAGGGTTCTCTTTACGCCTCTCAGGTCACGGTTGCCGCGCCAAAGGAAGAGTTTCCTGGTCGATGCAATGCAGGTGGTCTCCTATTGTCTTAATGTGCTCTACATACCTGTCATAGGGCATGAATCTTGATTTTAGCCGGAAGAGGGTTGTCCATATATTGTAGCGGATGTCGTGCACACATTATTCAGAAAAATCTATGGGTATGTCGAATTGAGAGATGGCTGTGTGAAAAAAAATAACTTGTATATCATCCCTGGACAATCATTTCCTCGGGTGCAACATGTCGGCATACTCCTCCTCTAGTGATTCCTCTACCTGGTCAGCCCAACTAAGACGCTCACTGATAGTGTGGTCGGAGGCAGTGGGATCGGTAGGTATTGAATTGTCATGTGGGTGATTTTGAGGTGGTTCAGAAGAAGAACGTGGCCCCAGAACAAATCTCGATTGAAGAAGGGGGGTCTTTGGTGACTACTTGGGAATCTGACATGCTTGATCCCATCCTTCTGAGTGCCTCGGCATACAAGGGCTTTTCTGTGCTTGATTCAGCAGGGGGAGGACCTTCCTGTCGATATGATATGTCATTGTGGGGAGGACCTTCACAATGGCGTCCGCAATGGCGAGGACTACCATTACTACTTGACGACTCACTACATAGAGGAATTTTGAAGTGCATACCCTGGGGAGGACCTCCATGGCATGTTGCAGCAAGGGGAGGACCTTCTGGCTGTGTAGAGTTGTTACGAGGAGGGCCTTCGCAACAAATTACATCATGGTGAGGATGACCATCATGGTTTGATGTTCGATGTGCATCCTAGGGAGGACATTCAAGCCACACTTCAATAAGGGGAGGACCTTCTTGTTTCTTGGGGCCATTGCGGGGAGGACCTTCGCAATGGTGGTCGTGGTGGCGAGGACTACCATCACATCTACTGCAATGGAGAGGACTACCATTACAACTGCTGTAGGGAGAATATCAGTGGGGTACACCTTGAGGAGGGCCTTCAGAATGTACCGCAAAAGGGGAGGGCCTTCACGTTGCTTGACATCTATACGGGGAGGACCTATGTTATCAGGGTGGTGAGGAATACCACTGTGATCTGATGCTCGGCTGCGCGGAGTGTCGTTTCAACGTAACCCTTGGGGGGACCTTTAGGAAAGGCCACGACAAGGGGAGGGACTTCTTGTCATGATGAGACATCACTGTGGGGAGGGCCTCCAAAGTTGTGAATATGATTGAAAGGACTACTATCAAAATTTGTGGTCCCACTACATGGAGTGTGTTTGCAGTTTATACCCTGGGGAGGACCTTTAGGGTGGACTGCAGCAAGTGGAGGGCCTTCTTGCTGCTCGATCTTCTGGTCACGCGGAGGGATTCCGTGACTCGCATCAAAATAGAAGCTCTTCTGATTGATCATTATATGTTTGTTGGGGAGGCCCTCACAGGTGCTCTGGGGAGGACCTTCATAGCTACTAGTAGTGACATTGCGGGGAGGGCATTCAAAACTGCTACTGCCACTCCCATAAATGGTAATGGGTGGGTAGGGTTTTGAGACTTAGATATGTGCTTAGTGGCCTTGGGAACCCCAAATTTCTACAGAGCGGAGTCATGGACCCACACTTTATTTTCCGGATGCCTTCGACGCATTCGAGGTGCTTTTTTGTGGATAGCGGGGACCTTCTGCTGTTGAAAATGACCTTCACCTTTGGGTCCCTATCTAATTGGGCCTCGTAATGTTTCCATGACACACCGACAAATATCATGACTTTTAGAAGGAATATATGCCTCTGTTGGAGCATCCATCGTGATGGACGAGTGTCCCCTAGTTGGAATGAGTGAAGCTGCTCGATCCGGTTTCCCTTGTATCACATAATATAGCCGACGACCCTCATGGGAGGAAGCAAGGATGTAGATCTTCTCCAAGGCGGCTATCTCGTCTCTTAGATGAGTCGCCTCAATTAGGGAGACGGGCTCACGGGCCCGAGTCCTTTCTGGTTCCGCTGATGCAATTACATTATGGGAAGTCTGCAAAATATGATCTGTGATCGATAACTGCTCCTCCATCAATTCCAGGATATGCATAGATACATCTTTGGATGGAACAGGTATGAAGGCCCATTCCAGTATCGGAGTAGGAAAATACTACTCCGGTCCTCCGGTAGTCAGTGGGTACTAACAATTCTTCTGTGTCAGGGCAGGTGAATGAATCTGCCCCTGGGCTGGGATATGCCAGTTTATCTCTCCGTTTTTCGCCACATCGAAATGGTGGACTTTACTTGCATCCGCAGGGAGCTGGCCTTGCATATGTTGGTTTCCCACCGTATCAAGTCGGTGGCCTTTGTTGGTAGGGAGACATGCCCACCTATTAATTTCCGCCACATCTGAATGACGAGATTTGTTTATCTCCACCACATGGGGATGGTAGGCATCAAGAGGATCTGTTAGGAGCTGGTCTTGCAGGCACTGGGTTGCCACCACGTTGGGTTGGTGGGCTTCACGACTCTGGGTAGGGAGAGGTGTCTGCTGGGTAGGTGTCGTCATGTGTGAGCGACAGGCTTGATGGAGCCCAACGGGGATGCATGCCTGATCTTATGATGTTTCTAGGTCTAGATGATGGGATTTGATGGAGCGAACTGGTGTATGTGCCAATCCGTGATTCATCTCTGTGACTGGTCAATAGAGCTCCTCCTCAGGTATAAGGGTGATGACCGGTCCCGGGTTGTAAGTTTACCTCCCTCGTCGGGTGGTCTGAGGGGCTGAGCTCAGGGAGCATGGGCCTGGATCCTTGGGGAGACATCCTACTTATCGTGAGGATGTTGAGTCATGGTGTAACCGCGATGAAATCTTCCGGTGGGGGCCTTGGAGAAGAACTCTTGTTCAGCGGGGATGAAGTCTTCAGCGTCGACCTCATCTACCTCCCTAAGATAAGGGAGGTACGCGTCGTCCTGTTCCGGGGATAGACTCCCGAAACAGTTTGAGACGGCAACAAGAGCCCTCTGGATCTGCCTTTGCGGCCTCTTCTAGGTGGGAGACCGGAAGGTCTTGGCAGATTGGAGGGAGTTCATGGCCGCCTCCACCATCGGGAGAGTATCGTTCATGTGGTACTCTCGGATCAATGTATTCGAGACCCAGCGTTGAATACACTGAGTAGGTGATGGGGTCCTCCATTGGTGAGGAAGTCCAGTCCTTGCATTGTTGGAAGCATGCTCCTGTGAGTTCCTTCATGACACCACTAGATCGAAGGGTGTTATGAGTGGTACCCTTAAAATATTTTAACAAATACAAACAGAAAACCAGTCAAAGCAGCATCTCATGACCCCATGTGTAATAAATGACCTTTCTTGGCCCTCCTTGTGAGTATAAAGTGGGAATATGGTGGGATTAGGTTAAATCCGTCATTCTTGGTTAATTAATCACGTCGGGTTCACCATTTTTTGTCTCGCGGCGCACGAAGGGATCATGGGGGGAGAAACATGTGCTTCTATATGGTTGATTAAAGAATATTGGGTTATGTTTAATCAATCATATCGGGTTCACCGTTTTCTCCTCGAAACTCCCAATCGTTCCATATCCAGCAATATGTGGACCTGCTTTCCAAAGGCAGGTGTTCACTGGGTGGTTTGTCCAGCGATGATTAAGAACTCACATTGGTTGAGAGGATGGGAAGTCAGGATCATCGCACCCTTTTAGGGGGACATTATTGCCTATTTTGGGACTCTATTATAGATTTAAGAAGTATTCATATGTTCACAAATATTTGGATTATACCCAAGCATAGTATCCATGGATGAATCCTGGTTGGAAATGGTCAACTGGATGCAGGGGTTCAGAATCATTTATGCCCGAGGATTACCATCCCTTGTTGGATTAATGACCCCGAAGAGTCTGGACTCATTGAGATGGTGCTGATTTAAATCCTCATGACCAGGAACTCTGGAGTTTATTGTCATCCAGGGGGGACATATAATGACCTGAACATTTGATCAAACCCATGGTACGGGCATCCCACGTATCCCTATGAGAGGAATTAGAAATCACGTTGTTCTGTTTGGTATGAGACTTATGCTCTAGGATGCCTGAGGTTGGTGCGGTGAACCGACATGAAGATGGTCGGATCAACTGGGTTCTGGGATTGAACCTCAGGGAGGCTTCTTATGTACCCTGCCTAGGAGACATGGATCAAAGTCCACATAGTTCGAATGGTGATGTCGGAGAACCGACGTGAATGTGAACACGGGGGTCCGATGGTGATCGGGCTTGAACCTCTTGGAGGCTTACTACGTATCCCTATGGCGGGGAATCAAAGTCCACGTAGTTCAGATGGTGATTGAGGCTCACACTCTGAGGCGGCCCAAGAGAGGATGTCATGGTCGATGCTTACTCTAAACCCATGTGAGTCATGTTCAGTGTGAGAAACAAGAGGCAGCATGGACCAGACGATCACGTCGTAAAAGGTGCATCCATGGGAAGTGCGATAGGGCTTACGCGTGGGAGCGACCCATTGATGACAAAGCCCAATGGAAGAGGGAAAAGGTATCCCCATGTCTGTCTCCCCTCTTGGTTCTTGGCACCAAGAATGTATGGAGGTTCATGGTTACTTCCTCTTAATGGGTATTCCACCACTCCCTAGGGAGGGGAGAAGTGCCCCATTCCTAACAAGGGGAGGGGCAGAAAGGGGACTCCCGGGCTCAGAATCCGCATTACTGTGGGAATTTGAACCCAGGAATGCTTCGGGAATCCGCTCCAAGGCCGGAGAAACCCCTTCGCCCTCGCTTACTCTGGGTATGCGAACTCAAAACAGCACGCTGATGCACCTGAAGGCTGCATCACACTGGTCCGGTGGCTCTGGTGGAGGCCTCGACTTGGGCCTGATGAATGGGCCTATGAGGGGGTTACGAAGTATCCGACCAGATTGAAAGGATTTTATGTGACTCAGGGAATGGGAGCTCCGAAGTATTTGGCTGGCCACATGGGTGTATGAGGGGTGGATCCCTTCGCGTAGGGAGGTGCTACGCGGCCGGAGAGGCCGTCTAAAAACCAGGGTGGTCCGCGGACTGATGAGCCTCCCGCGAACTAGGGTGGTTCGTGGCTTCGAGTTAGACCTGCATACCAGGTTGGTACCCGGAGGGGTCTACGCGAGCAGCGGCGGCCAAGGGCTATGTCGGTTGGGGCTTCACCCACGTAGGAGGGTGCTACACAGTGCGACAGATCGGAAAAAGTGAATAAACTCCCTGGTCCATGGAGAGTGCATCCGCGGAGGGCCATGGTTTGTGGTCTTATTTTCTTTGTTATTTTAAGTTCGTGGTTGACCATGTGGTTATGCGTTTTCTGTTCCTTACTAATTCATTTCCAGCTTCATACCTGTTCTTGTTCGCGAACTGGAACTTCTCCGTTTGCGAAATCCTAAGCTCCTTCCTTCGAAATCCTTCCACCTGAATCTGATCAACCTCAATTTTCCCTCATATCCCTCTTATCCCTCGATCTCCTTTTATAGAGTGGGGAAAGAGATGTATCTATGGTAATCCTGCTCCTTTTGTGGAGGCCCATGACCGGAAACCTGGTTCACGGATGACTTGACCAATCCGCAACTCATGGGGGCATTGAATGCACCTCCCCCGTGAGCCAAACAAGCTCGGGGAGTGCTTCGAGGCCGCACAGGGTTCCTCCTCCATTCCGAGAAGGACAGCGGATGTGGCCTAGGATGGTCGACGTGGTCCGCGACAGGGGCGGTTCGTGATGGTAGACCGGCTTGGCGCCCGTCCTGCTTCGCGTTCTCGGAGGGGTTCCCGCCTCCATTTCACGAATGATGCTGCTCTGCAGAGGGGGTGGCTGTGGAGGGACTATCAGAAAAGGAAATGACCGCCTGGGGTATGTTGTTTGGTTTCTCCTCTATGCAGAAGAGTGCATCCACAGACAATATGGTGTCCGCGGATGGTCACAGAACATTACTGTTGGGAGCAATTTCTCCAGCATCTCCCCACGAGTTTTCACTCGTCCTTCCTCCCTATTTTTTGTGCCCCTTGGTGACTATTTATAGAGTCAAAAAGAGGGTATATCGATGGGAACATGACAGTTTTTGCGGAAGCCCAGGAAGGAATCCCCACCCGCCAATGACTCGGTCAACCAGAGATTTTTGGAACCAAGATTTGGGGAATTTCTCTACGGCCATGCACCACTCCGCCTCTATTCCATGAATGACTAGGTCCGTGATGGTGGAACTGGCTGGCTTCATTGGCGGTCTTCTTGGTTCATTCCCACATAGGAACTCTGACCCCATTTTGCCAGCGACATCCACTAAGGGAGTGCGGTTCACCAAACCAGCCACGTACTGTTGTTTGGAGTTCGTACGCGGACCGGTTCGTTCCTTTCCCAAGTCTTGGGGAAATTGGATTTTCCCCTTGAGGAATTTTCAGGACCCTACAAACATGACCACTAAACTATTTTGGGGAATTACCCTCTTCAGAACATATTAGATATTTACATTAACATGCACCCATCCAACACATATGAGTGCATGGAGGAATAGTTCCAAGAGTGTTCGACACGCCCCCTTGAACATCCAAACATGTTCACTTACAAAACTAAAGATTTAATTTATTTGGATCCTCATAACCCTAAAAATCTGAATAGACACCCTAATGTAAATGGATTATAAATGGATGGGCCCACCTCTTATTTTGGGAACACACCTCTAATGATCTCTATTGGAAGATGAAAGTTCACTTGTTTCGATTATGGTCAATGTTCAATCCTTCATTTGATTTCCCCATCCCTGACCAGTGCTATTATGGAGCCTGTTTTTCAAACACCATCACTACTCATCCTCTATGATTATTCTCCACCTTTAATGGTAAAAATCATTAAATTAATTATTTACCTCCCTTTGCAACTCCCTTAATTATAGTGGAGTTTCAAAACCCTTAGAGTTATTCAACAAATGAGTTTTATCATGATGAATAAGTATGTTGGAATCCTTGGGACCCTTCCAAGTAATTTTATTCCTCCCATTATCATAAACTCTCTTATGAAACAAGTAGACCCTTTCCACTCTAGGTTTCTCACACCAAGATTACCTCACATGGCCTTATGAGTCATGTTGGGCTTTCTAATGTGTGGTTTAGGTTCATTTTCATTTCAAGTAGGAATGAAAATATCACAAATGGATTAAGGTATATATAGATAAGATATAATTAATACTTTAATCAAGACCATAAACTATGTGTAATTTTTTTTAAAAATATCAGTTGTTTCATAAGGACTTGTTATCTCAGTCTTCACGTCAGGTCAGTATCCCACCCTCATTCCATACGAATATTTCTAGAGTTCCCCCATATGGTCCAACCATCAAGAACATAAACATTGGACATCTGGTTCCCATTGTAACCAATCCTTATTAGGTTTTCAATACTTATTATGTTTCAACACAATAATTCCCCTTTTCATTGCATCCTCAATTGTGAGGAAATACCATTTCAGTGCTGGTTTTCTACCCTGAAAACATCTAGAACTACATATGACTTGATTCCCAGGTCAATGCAATATTTTGAGATGCCATAATCTACTATCATTTCCCATCAAAAAAGTCATCTTGTTTCCCACACCTTATTGAAGAACCCCTTTACCCACATTAGATCTTAATGCCCTCACATATACCAAGGCAGTGTGACACTCAGATAGATTCTATCCAATCATTATAAACTTTAACTTTTTGCATCATCATTCAAAATATTATTACTTGAAAGTAGTTACAAACTTGTTCCAATCATCATTCAATTAAACTATATGAATTCATATAAACATAAGTCCCTAAATGTGTGCACATATGGTATGATAGGAATGAACCTAAAATGTCAATGGAATGAGGCAAATATGTCTTCCAGGTTAAAAACCATTGATGGTAATGGGATCTGAAATCATAATTTCACCTACCAAGTTTCCTTTGTGACTTGGAAAAAATTGATGGCATGGGTTAAAGAGGTACAAATCTAGTCATACTCGTCACTGATCCCGCAAAAAAATCCTATTTGTGCTCGCTGGATCCCTCATATAGGAAAAAATTAGATCCAAAGCAAATCATTATCAACTTTATAGGACCATCCATGAGGGAAAAACCTTTTTATTCTCCTATAAAAAATCATAGTACATTGATATTTAAACTTCTACCCATGCCCAGGTTAAAATATTCTAATCTATTCACCAATCATCTTGGTCACGATGATAAAATGAATGATACATTGTCCTCATTCTACTATGCCAAACTACATGTTCATTGTCCTTGCTGTAAGATGTTAAACTGCATGCTTTTCATCCTCATTACATAATATAAAAGAGAAAAATGTATTAGGAACCCACATAATAGGTACTTCTCTGCCCTTAAACACTAGTCCGCTTCCTCACCACTCGAGTTCCATGACCATTACATAGTAACCAAGATGAAGCTATTCTAAGGAGGTGAGTCAGGATTTTACTCATGCCAATACATCCACTCAATGATCTCAGATTTGTCATGGTCTAATGTTATGATTGTCAAAATACATTAAAATATTACCTTTGTTTACACCCATGATTTATGTAATCTTTTATTTGGATACCCACTATACTCTATATCAGAATAGCCCCCCTAATGGTGATGGTTTCTAGCCAAACTGGATCACCTCCCATCCTGGTCACACAGTCTGAAGGACATTTGAAAAAGAATTATGGGTCCCGTGTTTTGAACATGTTCAATGGTAGAACATTATATTTACATCTTCACTCTTTTGAGTGTGATTATTGAGCCTACATTTAGAACAGAGTCAATTATATTCTCTATTAAATCCTTCACCCCTTCTTACATTCTTAAAATTGGACATCTCAGTTCACATCCAATATATTCCAACTTGTTTGGGTAGAATCCAACTCTATTGATGTTACCCTGGCCATGAAACTGTGTACATTGGGAAAATAAGTGAGCTGTGTAGATACCGTCTCAAACAAATGTTTTCCAATCCAAGATAATCCTAGTGGTTTATGGATCATTCAGACTCCAATCACTCAACCCCTATCTGGAACTCTAATGTAAGTGATCGATCTTCTATTTATCTCTTATCTCTCACACTAAGCATCTCCAATGTGGGAATGGAGGTTTATATTTTATTGTCTTATTTATGTGACATACATTAATATATATATATAAACATAGGGAATTGAAGGGTTAAAATGTATTTCCTTCATTGTAGAGGATCTTCCGTAGGTTGGAGTCTCTCCATTATTTGATTAGAAAGGAAAAGACGCCAAAGTCTTGGCCCCAGAAATCAAGCACTCTGGCTCTATGAGCCGTTTTCAGGAAGCCTCAAAGGTTAGTAGCCTACTACAAATTTCATTCACCACCACCTCAACCACGTGGAAAACCTCATCAACCTAAATCTACAGTCAACCCTCTTGGGCCCTACACTCAGTTTTCAAGGATTCTGCCTTCACTGTCTCATCCTCAATCACCACCAACTATGCACATATTTGGCTTATGATCTATAATACAGTGTTGACAATGGATTCATGTTTATATAATGGTTCATACATACAATTTACACATTATTCATCTACTAAAAGCACCTTGGAATGTTCATATTTCTATTTAAAATAGGTGACATGAATCTCCCACCATTCTACCAGTGCCCACTGGTTGAGGTATTCATAGACCAATACATAGAGAGCATAGTCATCCAAAATTATAGTCCCTAGGTTTGACAACCAGTGAATTAGTGATCCCATTTGATTCAGCAGTTCTACCTCGATGGTGTGAGTGATGATGTTTCACACACTTCTCCTTTCGATGTGCTAAATGAAATGAATATCTTTATAGATGTTAGACTCAGAGACTTCCATGTTCTCAGCTGGTGACTATTGGTACTTGGGAACATCCACAAGGACATTGAGCACATGGTTCTCCTTGGTAATCTTTTTTATAAGTTGGGATCCATGTCTATAGGAGGACCATTCTCATCTGACTATTTATTAGAGTTGGTGACCTATAACTAACTTTTTTTTACTTTATGATGACCTGTATTCATTTATTTTTTTAATATGAATAAACTCTTTACCCAATTTTCATGAACCAAGCCAGGATTGCATCTCACCAAAAACATGACCTAGCCCGAAGGGTGTTCCTAAACCCAATGGGATGGAAACTAGTTCCTGGGTTTCAAAAATCACAGTTGGAAATGATTTCTTCCATAGAAAACAAACCTAAAAACTGAAAGGAGGAAGTCATCCACCATTATCAAGAAACATAACCAAAAAGGTATTACTACAATCAATGTTTATGAATTTTACATATTTAAACAAACAAAAAAATTACTAAAAATGGGAAGCGGAACCAACTACCCAGCCATGTACCATGAAATAATTGGTTCAACACCTCCATGCCAACTCCACCAACACCTTAAAGTGAAGAAATAGGTGAAACTGGATCCACCATCACCAACAAAAAATATGTTTCCTTCACCATGATTAATTGTTACATGTTCTATATACACCTGAGTGTGTATTTAAGGTGTGTCCTAAAGACCAATAAGATTCCAACCAAAATATATTCATGGATATAACATTATAAGAAAACATTTCATGATATTTTTATGTAAAAATAAAGAGAGGAAAATATTTTAAGGAAACATGCTCTGAAAATTAAATTGAAAAGTGTAATTCACAATATCCCAATGGTAATAATAACATAAAATGAGCATCATGGGTAATCAGTAAAGGATCTAACACTACTGGGACCCTATAAACCTTGCACCGTAGGGATACAGTATATAAACCACGAGACACAATATCATCCTGAATGTGCCACTAGAGGGGAACACATCCCAAAGTATAGTGGTATCCAATCATCATTATAGTTTAGTTAGTGTTGTAGCATCAATCCCACCCACCAAGATATGTAGGATTTTTTTGTGATAGATTCATTTCCCATGAGACATAGGCCACCTAATTCACAAATTTATTCCTAACAATTTGGAAACTGACAAAAACCACTATTTTCATTAGTAAAACCTCTTCCAAACCTATATTCACATGAAAAAGACTAGAAAACTTGTTTTAAACAACATATAAAATTCATAGAAAACATTTATAATGAAAATAATGCATACTAAAATCATCTAATAATGTTTAGGTGTAGAACCACTAACCTCGCGATTAGAAACCTCTGGAATCCGATGAGAAAAAGAACAACTACACCATATGGATACCTTATAAAGGCAAGATCACAAAATTGAAATAATGATATAACCCAAGAAATAATGATTTATCCATCACTAGGTCAACCCATCTTCTGGAGAAATAATAACCCAAAGAAGGAGGAAGTAGGGACTAAGAAGAAAGAAGAAATAAAGGGAGGATGGGACTACATGAGGAGTTATTGAAGAATCTACACAAAATATTCCAAAAGAATGAAGTCTAGAATTGTTAGAGGGGTGGGGAAAGGCGCCTAGGGATATGAAGATCGAATGGGTAGATAAATGGTGGATTTAGGGTTAAATTAAATGAGGGAATCATAGAAATCCCACGTTTTTAATGACCTAGATAGGCCACAAGATTTTTCTGCATTGTTTAGAAAACCATTCGACAACAATGAATACCTCTATATCCAAAGAATAATGTGTCTAGATGGTTCCTATTGGAGGGAGAACTCCCATGCAATAAATTGTGCACCTTAGAGATACCCACTGGTCTGGGTGTACAATTTCTCACATGCCCATATAGTTCACCATGTGGCCTAGATAGTGCCACTATCTTGGGTGCCCGGTCTAATCTAGGTCGGTGCATGGTTTCTACTAACATTGTGCTAACCATGAAACACCTTCTTTTGGGTAAAAACCCTATTTTTTACAAAAAATACCAAGTACACCTAAGGAAACATGATAAAAAAACAAACAAAAAAAGTCTTCAAAAAACATTCACGGATGTGACAAATCTACACACCATAAAATATTAATCCCTCTAAAATTCAACTCAATGTTTGACCAAAGAACAAAAATGGATACTACTCCTCAACCCAATACTTATTCTTCCATGTCCCATGAACATAATTACCATTTTTCTAAAGAACATGAAGCAATGAAAGAGATTGACCTCAAATCAGTTTCTCCTAGGAACCCAAAATCCCTACCAATAACTCAAACAAAGAAAAATTTATTTCTGATACCAACTCTTCCCAATCCAGCACATGATACAAAATTGTATTATACATTTTCAATTGAGAGACAATGAATTTTTCATCAAATTATGTAAAATGAGATGAAAAATCTAAATTTTATTCCACATTTCCAACTCTCTATAATCTCAAAATGTTTGTTATAGAATAGAGTTAGCTTCTGTTGCTTACCACAATGATGGTTACCCAAGAATGGGGAAAATTTAGAAAAAACATGGTCACCCACTAAGAATTTTAATGCTCGAAACCACTGATCAACATAAGATATATAAAGGATCTGTGATGCCAACAACTACTACCTGATCAAACAGACTTTATCAGATGCCACTTACACAATGCGTGATCCCAATAATATGGTCTCACCCACCTCTACCCAGTATAAAGGATACCGACATGGATGACCATAAAGTTACTCAAAGGGATCCATTATTATCAAGTATTTGTAAATATTACTATATAAAAACTTCACCAACCCCATACGGTTATCCTAAGACCCTCTGAAATCTAACACATATTCTTTGATCATGTCTTCAATGACTTGGTTTTCCTAACCCATCACGCAGTCTACTTGAGGATGGTATGTCATGATTAGCTTAACATGTTACCCCATTGAGTTATTAAGGCCTTCCTAGAACTAAGAGATAAAATGGTTGTCCCTATCTAAAACAATTTTTGATTCCACTCTAGGAATACTCACAATCTCATAAATTTAAAACTAACCCAAATTATTGACTTTGGTCAAGTCCTTCATCAGAATTAAATGGGATGATTTGTTCATGCAGTCTATTACTACACAAATTGTATTCCTTCCCCAAGGTGTACTTGGTAATAAAATAATAAAATACATGGAAACCTTGTCCCACATCTAGGTTGGAGTTGGTAGTCTAAAATGTTATCCAGAGGGCCTTTTTGTGTTCTCCTTTAACCTACTAATAAGTATAAAACCTGGAAAAAAGTCTGCTATATCTCACCTCATACCTGGCCATAAGAACTGAATGTTCACATAAAAAATAATCCTGTGGTCCCTGGATGAAAAAACAACTAAGACTGATGGATATCATGAATTACCACCTTTTGAAACAAAAATGACACCACAACACGTCCTTGGAATCAGTTTACTACATATAAAGAGAAGGTAAAATCATTGGGCACCACCCACTATGAAAAAGATACATATATCACCAGAGCAACTCATCACTATTTTTTCCTTACAGAATTTGATCCATAAGGGATGGTATAATATGAAAAATAAAAAAATGATCCTCCACTATGTTCCTTTGTCTCAAGATATATATGGGAAAAATCCCCATAAAATTCCACAAAATCATTAGATTCTTTCAAAGCTTTCACTGACATATTTTTTCTCATGGAATCTTCTACCACGCTAAATTTTCCTGGGGTATATGAAATTTCAATGTCAAATCCATAAAGGTACTCCACCTAATGGAAATACCTCAAATTCAGATCCTTGGGGGAGAAAATGTAATATAAGCTCTTATGATCTAAGTAGACCACAAAGTTCTCCCTGAACGATAATGATGCGTTTTCTTCTAGGTATGCATCACTACAAATAATTCCATGCCATGGGTTTTAAGTCTGAATAATACAAATACAAACATGAGTTTTGTGAATTGTGTCTTTTCAATAATATTGAAAGATTTTGGATTTCATATTTCTTTTCAAATTATGCAGATATGTAGTGTTCTCTTCTGTATGTAATTTATGGGGTAAATAAGTGGTAAATAAGTGGTAAATAAGAGCACAATTATTTTTATACTATTTTGGGGAACAAATATCGCATATTCCACTCCACCAATGTTGTCTCTATGAGAATGATGATTTTCACCCGAAATTACCACTTATCATAGAACTTGACAACTACGTGCCGATAGTTGACACCATTATAGTAAGGGTTTAAATAGCCTTCAGGTTCTTCTATAGGGAACCTAATTTTCCATAGCATAGTATGAGAAACTAATACTCTTCCTAGATTGAGGCCGAGCATCCAAAACTCTTATAAATCAAAAGAGTTTGATTTGATTGAATTGAAATGTTCTTGATCAAAATTGCACTAGAAATTCATAGAATATGGATATTCTTCTTCAAAGATAAATTTATTCATGGAAAATAACTTTGAAGAGATATTTATTTCAAATGATCTTCAATATGAATAACAACAACCAAACAACCGTAGTTACAAAAGAGTATGGGGATTTCTATATCTCTAATTTGTAGATTATTCATAAATAAGATAGTTACTATATATTATTTTTCTTTTATTATTAATGTATTAAAAAATATACTGCATACATATAATTGTATAGAAATTAAAAATAATAATTCCATTCATACAATAATATTTGATTTGATTTTGGGTGGACAAATCCAATAAGTTTTTCTAATAATTCACAATCCTTAAAATTTTTAAATCATACAAGAAATTCGTTACATCCTTTTGAAATATAAATGATTTAACTAATTTAAGGCGAGCCTTTGAATCAGTTACTACATATAATTAAGATAATATTTACTTTTGTTGAAAGTATTACAAAAATCACCAAAAATATATGTAATTTAAATTTCGTCATTGAATAGTCAAATGTAGTGTATCTTTACCAGAAAATAAACTCAAAACACAGTGTTTAAAAAATAAAGTTTTTTAAAAAGTAGGGTTGTGTCACATAACTTTTACTTCCACAAACTTAGGGCTTCATACAAACGTTGGTTTTTTTATATAACACCCTGAGAATTTGAAATTTTTTTCCGAATTAATTTAACTTTCCAATATATTTCATTGCACATGACACTAGAAATAGTTAATTATATATATATATATATATAAACACTATGTCAAACATTTTGTTCACATGAAATACCAACTTGTCTTGCACTACACGCAATACAAACTTGGCTTGCGCTATAAGAAACACCGACTTGGCATACGATGCCCACAACACTGAGTTTCTAAACAACAAATTTTTTTATTGTTTTAATAATATATTTATAACCTATCCATTAAACAAAGTAATAACTGATTTTCAAAAATTATTGTTTTATATAAATAAAACATATTGATAATGAAAGATAAAATTTTGGTGAATTCATTTTCATGTATAAAAAACATCATTTTCTCGAAGGAACAACTTATAATAATGAAATTAATTTTAGACACATTTAGATGATTAATTTGTTAAAATATATTTCATTTTTTAATTAAAAACATCAAAATTTTCATAGGTTGATTTTTTGGGATTTTTCTGAGAAACTTCATTTTGGGATGAATAGTGAAAATACTACTTTTTAGTTAAAACAACCATTTTGTCTAATTAATTATTAATCATAAATGATATTATAATTTATTTTTAAGGATAAATTAGTTATATATAAAATATAATAATATAGATAAATTCATTAGAATCAATTTCACTTTGAAACTGAATATAAAAGCTTAACAAACTTATGAACTTTTTTCTACTTTAAAACCCTGTTATTTCATACCGTGTGCGAGATTAGCGCAAATCTTAATTTTTTCCCTTATGTGATTGGAATTTTAAAAATATTACATACACAATTTTATTATGTCTAATATTTAGAGTCTAATAAGTCCTTGTTAATTTTTGACCAAAATTATTAGTAAAAGTGTTTAAAATTTATCACTATGGTTAAGGTCAAATTAAGCATAATTAGGGAGTAAACCATAAAATTAAAGGCCCAAATGACCTACAAACTTGTCCAAAACCCATTATATGTCCATATTTAGGCCATAAACCTTCCATTATTTAGTGTTTTTGGTTTTTTAAGAAATTTTGTTTGGTAAAAAAATGGTCCCACCTAATTTGTTTCTAAAAATTCCATTCGAGTCCTTTTATTTCCCTATAAAATACCCCCACCTCTACCCATTAATCACACCTCTCAAACCATTTATGTTCTTCTATGATCTGACCAAGTACCTGACCTACATTACTATTTATGAACTTTATGCATAACTTTGGGCACAAACCCTCTCAAGGAAAACTTTTGGCATAAACCAAAAAGAGTTACCCTGTTTAGTGGTATCCTATTATTTCAGGTTTCCTTCCTTTGATTCCTTTCACCACCCATCTACTCTCATTATTTATTTATTGAGTCAAAAAACCAGTATCATTAATATATTATAATTTTGTTCTGAATAGTTTTTTACCTACACTTAAACACACCTACATTTAATGGATGTTGAACATATTGTTTCTATATATGAAAAATTGCTGCCTCACGAAATAATAATTGTCCATTTCTCCTTTATGACCAATAATGGTGGCTATTATGATGGAAAGTATATATAAATATGTAATATAATATATTTATTATTTATTTAATCTTTTATATTCCTTTTGTAACACACATTTTTTTACCTTTCATTTGGTGTTAATACGATAATCTTGTTTGAGGAAGTGTCACTAGTGCAGAAATCATTTTTTACGTCACCATTTTTTACATCGGTTATATATAACCGACGTAACAATGCGGCGAGTAGATTTTTCACGTCGGTTATTTTAATAACCAATGTTACAAATCGCGCCTGTTGGGTTTTTACGTCGGTTATTTGATAACCGACGTAACAAATCAATGCGCGGGGGTTTTTGACGTCGGTTATTTTGTAACCGACGTAAAAAAACCGCGGTTTTTACGTCAGTTATCAAATAACCGACGTGAAAAACCAAAGCGCGGTGTTTTTTACGTCGGTTATTACATAACCGAAGTAACAAACCCCCGGGGGCTTTGGTTTTTTACGTCCGTTATTGGATAACCGACGTAAAAAACCAAAGCACCCTGGGGTTTATAACGTCGGTTATAAGATAACCGATGTAAAAAAGCTTAAAAATAGTTTATAACGTCGGTTATATAATAACCGACATTATAAAGCATTTAAAAAAATTAAAACCCGCGTTCAGTCATTTACGATTTTTTCGATTGACAGTCGCCAGCTCGTCTTTCTCTCACGCGGTAAACTCTAATCAGCTCGTCGATCGCCTGCATTACACTCATTTTGGATTCATTGTTTATCTTCTTCACTGCTCTCGGATCTATCATCTCAACTCGCGACATTGAAGTAATCCTTCCACGAATTTATTTCGTTCGTTTTTGTTTTGATTCTTGATGTGCTTTTCATTCATTTTTGAATCTCGTGGAATTTTTTTTATTGCAAATGGTTATTATGTTCATTCAACTCGCAACATTCAACTCGCAAATGATTATTAAAACATTGTGGATTAGCTTCAGCAAAATCTGAAAAATAATGGGTGGTACTGTAACATTCCATTCTTCCAGCAACATTATTATTTTCATTCCCTAAGTTATAAAAATAAGTATTATGTAGGATGATTCAAAAATTTAATCTGTGAGATGAGTTGATTTATGTGTAAAACCCAGGCCAAACACATATGTATTTTTTTATTGGTATTACATATATATAGTTCGACATATACTTTTTTTTACATTACTATGATATTAACATTACTTTTTCTAAAGAAATATTAATGTCCTTAGATTATATATCGGATCAAAAGGATATAATAATTCTAATATATAATCAGAATGATCAGATAATATGACAATATTATTAAACATAAAACAAATGGTCTATATTCATATTTTTAACATGACACTTACGATGTATAGCTATTTGGTGTTGGGTACTTATGAAAACTACTAATACTTTCAAGATTTGTTTTATATTTTAAATTGTTTTACATTCAAATTATGATTTTTTTCATATAAACATGTTTTGTCTTATCTTAAAAATATATATTTTTGTTGATATTTGTTATAGGTAATAATGAGTCGAAGTTGGATTACGGCACATCGAATGAGCAATGAATTTGAGGAAGGTGTTGATGCCTTTTTGGAATTTGAAAAACGAAATGTTCCAAGTAGTGACATTTTTTTCTGTCCATGCCTGAAATGTTTGAATATGAAGAAGTTGAAAAGTAGAGAGATAAAAGATCATCTGATATGTCATGGTTTTAATCCGAGTTATAGCCATTGGATTTGGCATGGTGAAACTGGACGGAATGTCACTGATGATGATGAGGATAAACTTGATGAATATGCTGATTTATGTGAGATCCCTACTTCAATGGAAATATTAACAGAACATAATGATGATCATGTTGAAGACATAGTTTGTTCCATAAGGAACGATCACGATGAAGGAATTTGGGAAAACAATCCATCTGTACATTCCTAAAATTACAGGTAACATATGTTTATTTCTTTTTTACATTTATTTTTTCCATAAATGTTAGATATTGTAAGTTTTTTATTTATTAAAACATGTTTTAAAATAAAATAAGTATATATGACTCTCTGAGTCTACCGGCCACCCGGTGGACTCCCACCGGCCAGCCGGTGGTCTCTGGCAGAAGCATTACTTTCTGCCAGAGCCACCGGTCAGCCGGTGTTATCGCACCGGCCAGCCGGTATGGGCACCGGCCAACCGGTTCTTGCCCACCGGCCAGCCGGAGGGCAAGGCAGTAGGCTTTCCCACTGCCTGGTGACACCGGCCAACCGGTGGATGACCACCGGCCAACCGGTGGTCTCTGGAAGAAGCATTGCTTTCTGCCGGAGCCACCGGTCAGCCGGTGTTAGCGCACCGGCCAGCCGGTATGGGCACCGGCCAACCGGTTCTTGCCCACCGGCCAGCCGGAGGACCCAGGCCGTAGGCTTGCCCACTACCTGGGGACACCGGCCAACCGGTGGATGACCACCGGTCAGCCAGTGGAACCCAGACAGAAGGAAATGCTCTACGACCCAACAATTTATAACCATTACATGATTTTTAAAATGCTTATTTTTGTTCAATGACAATTACTTTACCATGTTTACAATGTTTACCAGGTTTACCATTTTTTCCATTTTTTACCATCTTGACCATTTTGACCATCTTGACCATCTTTTCCATCTTTACCATTGTTTAACATGCTTACCATATTACCAATGTTTACTATTATGTAACCCAGTAAACTTTTCTATTTTCTGATTACAGTAGTATTAAAATATTTGAATTTGTATATTTGTTAACTTTCGTTTTTTTGATTTGAAGGATAATGACAGATCATTCAGATGATCAACCACATGATTCTGGGGAGGAGCATATTGCTGGTCATACCTCTGGGGATGAACATTCACATGCTCATATTACGACAAAGAGTTAAAAGGTTGGTAAACGTGGTTGCACACGTTTACCAAAATTATCACTTGCCCATACGCAGGATCAGAGGATATTAGTTGAGTTTGATGATGATGATATTCCTAGTGGTCCGAATGCCAAAGATTTTAAGAGTTTTGTTGCAACTCAGGCTAAGACCAAAGTAAGCATTCTGTATGATGATTGGAGAGGTGTGGATAAAGCGGTTATCTCTCAGTTGTGGGAGACGATTTTGGTAAGATCTTTTGTCATTGTTTGACCATTATTTTAATGTTTCTGGTATATATAATATGTTTAACCTCTTCTTTATCAGATGACATTTGATATTCCTGACACTGGAGGAGTCAGGAAGAAATGCTTTTCGTTGGCTTCCAGGAGATGGAGGGATTTCAAATCAACCCTCACATCTGATTTCATTTATGGTCATAGGAGTCATGACAATCCATGTCGTATATATCCTTTTATAGATGAAGACACATGGAGATAGTTTTTTGAAAGTAGAAAAAAAGAGTCATTTCTGGTAAGGGCAATGTAAACTTTCATATACTTTCTTATATAAATGATTTTATTAATGTTTTGTTAATGATTTCTTATTCTTAAATTATAGCAAACAAGGAAAGCTCATCAGGAGATCCAATCTAAAAATGTATACCCACATAGTTTATCTCAGGGAGGGTATACATTATTGGAAGAAAAAATGATAGCGGAAAAATTTCAATAACTAAGAGCTGAGTCTTCAAGCTCTGGAGAGGTGGCCCCTCCATCCCCTCCATCTAGACATGAAAAATGGAAGAGAGCTCGGAAGGGAAAAAAGGGCAATATCTTTCGGAAGAATCGAGAATCGTAGCTGAGAGGATTGTAAGATATCTATTTAATTTATTTAAGTTAACTTTTTTCTTCATATAGGTTTCAATAATTACAGAAATGTTCAATTAATTAATACAGGACTCTCTTGAGGAGAAAAGTTCAGAGGGGACATTTATAGCTACTAGGAGGGAAGATATTTTATTTGCAGCATTGGGAAGGCCCGAACATCCTGGTCGTGTAAGAGGATATCCGACAGGTGTATCGGTAAGAAAAGTGTTTCCACGTTCTTCAACTTCTAACATTGAGGGGGTTTATAAAAAAAAAATAGAATCCTTGGAGGCTGAAGTTCAAAATATTAATGCGACGATGGAAGACAAGATTAGAGATTCGGTGCAATCTATGTTTGCAGAAATGCAAAGACAATTTCAGACTGCAGCTCCCACTCCTCCACCTCCCCCTGCAGACCCCATTATTTATCCTCCACCTCCGCCTGTAGCTCCCACTCCCCCACCTCATCCTGCAGACCCCATTTTTTATCCTACGCCTCCGCCGCAGCTTCCTACATATTGCGAGTTGTATGTTGATGATTCTCAACATCATATAGTAGCATACGGGTTGGTATATTGTATAGGAGATACAGTTCATCATCAATAATTAGAGGTAGATAATCAGAGGGTCACTGTACAGGATATTATAGATAGATCAGTTAGGGTACCAATACCTACAGATGAGGTGGCAACAGTTGGACAGAGTATCGGCCATTTTTTAGTTTGGCCATCCATACTTCTTCGACTCATTACCATAGAGGTATGAATGTTATATCTTTTATTTTATTTTTTTATTAAAGTTTTTTTATCATTTGAAAACTACTATAATTCTCAATTTTTTTTCATAGGAATACTTCAAAGGTAAAGAAATACTGTATAGACAACAACAAAGACAACAGGCTATGACATCAGATACAGATTCCAGTGGTCTTGACAGATTGTCAAGATATTCACATTTGTTGTTGGGTTTTTATGAGTTTCCAATGGAATATCATGTTTTTGGACGGGAAATAACTGTGGGGATTACAAAATCTGATATCATGGAGCTTGTTACTGGAGATAAGTTGGGCATCAACGTGGTGCAAATTTTTTCCATGTAAGTCTTAACACCTTTTCCCTGCGTTATATTTATTAAAAATGTATACTTATATATGTTTTGTATTAGGTATCTTTATAAAATTTGTGAGAGGAATGAACTGACAGAAGTATATGGATTCATGGACCCGCAATTGATTTCCCCTGAAGCATGTGCATTGACTGAGGAACAAAGAGTGGTTTATATTGCTGAAAGATTTGAAAAGAATATAATCCAACAATGTTGGATGATGCCTTTTTGTGAGAGGTATGAAACACATTTCTCTCGAATAGTTAATTATCTTTTAACATAAAAAACCACTAACATTAAATTTCCTTTTATCAGTAATCATTGGATGTTAGGGATTTTTTGCCCAAGGGAGAAAACTCTTTATTGGATATGCTCTGTTCATGGTGATGTGTGGGAATGTTTTAAGAATATATTGGAAAAGTAAGTTTCAATTTCTCAATAGTTTTATATATTATAATAAATTTTAAATTTACCCCCTTCGTATTATTTTTCTAACAGTGCATGGGCCTACTTTCGAAAAAACACAAAGAAAAGAAATGCAAAGATCAAATATGTAAAGGCGAAGGTAAATTTCCATTTATAATTTGTACCTTTTGATTTATTACATAAAAATAATATATTTAATTTACACTCATTCAAAACAGAATTTTCATGAACAACAAGGCCTCATCGAATGCGGATATTATATGTTAAGATTTATGTATGAAATAATAACAACTGGGACAGTTGTGAAATTTGACATGGTACGATTTCCTCTTAAACTTTGCCATCATATCTCAATTTGATTTATTCATTATACACATAAACTATCTTCTTTTTCATTTGTAGATTTTTGATGACCCTCAACCCTATACTGCTGAAGACATCAAACACGTACAAGTGGAGTGGTCAAATTATTTTACAGGTTTGATTGAATTTTAGTTGTTTGTAATGTAAAATGTAATTTTGAATATTGTCGTTTTAATTGCCTATTTGGTAGTTGTTTAGGTTTGATTTAGTTTTTTTTGAAGTTGACAGTGTAAGTTTTGAATGTTATATAAGTGAATGGTTAATTTTGCTCTACTTCTTGTTTTGGTCTACTTTTGATGGTTCTTCTGGTATGGATTTGGGTCTGTGGGGGAGGGGTGGCAGGGATGTCCAGGGGTGTGGGAAGCCGGTCCAGGGGTGTGGGAGTGCTGTCCAGGGGTGGGGGGGTTTTCCAGGGGTGTGGTGGGGGCTGTCAAGTGGGGTGAGGGGGTGAGGAGGTGCTGTTCAGGCGGGTGGGGGGTTGTCGAGGGGTGTTTGGGGGTGTCCGGTGGTCGGGGGGTAGTCCAGGAGTGTGGTGGGGGCTCCAATGGGGTGGGGGAGGGTTGTCCAAGGGGTATACATGAGGGTGGGAGCTCCAATGGGGTGGGGGAGGGCTGTCCTAGGGGTATACATGAGGGTGGGAGCTCCAATGGGGTGGGGGAGGGCTGTCCTGGGGTTATACATGAGGGTGAGGGCTCCAACGGGGTGGGGGAGGGCTGTCCAGGGGGTATACATGAGGGTGAGGGCTCCAACGGGGTGGGGGAGGGCTGTCCAGTGGGTATACATGAGGGTGAGGGCTCCAATGGGGTGGGGGAGGGCTGTCCATGGGGTATAAATGAGGGTGGATTCTGTCTAGTGGGTAAGTTTTATGTGTTATCTATTTACATGCTTATTTTTGATGTACTTCTGTTTTTGTGGTATGATTTCTTGATTTATTTTCTGGTTGATTCTGGTGGAGAGAAGATCACTGCATTCTGTTTAAAAAAAAATTGGGTTTATCACGTCGGTTATTTAATAAACGACGTGATAAAATGCCTGGAAAATAGTTTATCACGTCGGTTATTTCATAACCGACGTTATAAAAGGCCTGTAAACTAGTTTATCACGTCGGTTATTTAGTAACCGACGTGATAAAAGGCCTAGAGAATGGTTTATCACGTCGGTTATTTAATAACCGACGTGATAAAGGGCCTAGAGAATGCTTTAGCACGTCAGTTATTGAATAACGGTCGTGCTAAAAGGCCCGCACAAGGGTTTATCACGTCGGTTATAGACTAACCGACGTGATAAACCCCCTCCCACCGGTTTATCACGTCGGTTAGTCTATAACCTACGTGATAAACCCCCCTCCCCCAGTTTTTCACGTCGGTTTTATATGAACCGACGTGATAAACCACGCTCAGCCCGGTTTATCACGTCGGTTCTTATAGAACGGACGTGATAAACCACCCTAACCCCAGTTTATAACGTCGGTTCTTCGATAACCGATGTGATAAACATCGCGATTTTATGTTTTTTGACGTCGGTTTTTAAATAACCGACGTTAAAAACCTTATTTATAACGTCCCACTTATTAACGTCGGCTAGAAACCGACGTAAAAATTTAAAAATAACCGACGTAAAAAACGTTTTCTGCACTAGTGTGTAGACTACCGCCCCTCAAAGCAATGTGATTCATTCCGCACCACATGGAATTTGTTAAGGATGGGTTTAATGTAATTATATGATATATAAGATATATTAATTCCACTATAATAATGATATATATATATATATATAAATACACATATCACTAGTGCAGAAAACGTTTTTTACGTCGGTTATTTTTAATTTTTTACGTCGGTTTCTAGCCAACGTTAATACGTGGGACGTTATAAATAAGGTTTTTAACGTCGGTTATTTAAAAACTGACGTCAAAAAACATAAAATCGCGATGTTTATCACGTCGGTTATCGAAGAACCAACGTTATAAACTGGGGTTAGGGTGGTTTATCACGTCCGTTCTATAAGAACCGACGTGATAAACCGGGCTGAGCATGGTTTATCACGTCGGTTCATATAAAACTGACGTGAAAAAATGGGGGAGGGGGGTTTATCACGTCAGTTATTGACTAACCTACGTGATAAACCGGTGGGAGGGGGTTTATCACGTCGGTTAGTCAATAACCGACGTGATAAACCCTTGTGCAGGCTTTTTAGCACGTCCGTTATTCAATAACCGACGTGCTAAAGCATTCTCTAGGCCCTTTATCACGTCGGTTATTAAATAACCGACGTGATAAACCATTCTCCAGGCCTTTTATCACGTCGATTACTAAATAACCGACATGATAAACTAGTTTACAGGCCTTTTATAACGTCGGTTATGAAATAACCGACGTGATAAAATATTTTCCAGGCATTTTATCACGTCGGTTATTAAATAACCGACGTGATAAACCCATTTTTTTTAAACAGAATGCAGTGATCTTCTCTCCACCAGAATCAACCAGAAAATAAATCAAGAAATCATACCACAAAAACAGAAGTACATCAAAAATAAGCATGTAAATAGATAACATATAAAACTTACCCACTAGACAGAATCCACCCTCATTTATACCCCATGGACAGCCCTCCCCCACCCCGTTGGAGCCCTCACCCTCATGTATACCCACTGGACAACCGTCCCCCACCCCGTTGGAGCCCTCACCCTCATGTATACCCCCTGGACAGCCCTCCCCCACCCCGTTAGAGCCCTCACCCCCATGTATACCCCCAGGACAGCCCTCCCCCACCCCATTGGAGCTCCCACCCTCATGTATACCCCTTGGACAACCCTCCCCCACCCCATTAGAGCCCCCACCACACTCCTGGACTGCCCCCGGACCACCGGACACCCCCAAACACCCCTCGACAACCCCCCACCCGCCTGAACAACACCTCCTCACCCCCTCACCCCACTTGACAGCCCCCACCACACCCCTGGAAAACCCCCCCACCCCTGGACAGCACTCCCACACCCCTGGACCGGCTTCCCACACCCCTGGACATCCCTGCCACCCCTCCCCCACAGACCCAAATCCATACCACAAGAACCATAAAAAGTAGACCAAAACAAGAAGTAGAGAAAAATTAAACATTCACTTATATAACATTCAAAACTTACACTGTCAACTTCAAAAAAAAACTAAATCAAACCTAAACAACTACCAAATAGACAATTAAAACGACAATATTCAAAATTACATTTTACATTACAAACAACTAAAATTCAATCAAACCTGTAAAATAATTTGACGACTCCACTTGTACGTGTTTGATGTCTTCAGCAGTATAGGGTTGAGGGTCATCAAAAAGCTACAAATGAAAAAGAAGATAGTTTACGTGTATAATGAATAAATCAAATTGAAATATGATGGGAAAGTTTAAGAGGAAATCGTACCAGGTCAAAAATCACAACTGTCCCAGTAGTTATTATTTCATACATAAATCTTAACATATAATATCCGCATTCGATGAGGCCTTGTTGTTCATGAAAATTCTGTTTTGAATGAGTGTAAATTCAATATATTATTTTTATGTAATAAATCAAAAGGTACAAATTATAAATGGAAATTTACCTTCGCCTTTACATATTTGATCTTTGCATTTCTTTTCTTTGTGTTTTTTCGAAAGTAGGCCCATGCACTGTTAGAAAAATAATACGAATGGGGTAAATTTAAAATTTATTATAATATATAAAACTATTGAGAAATTGAAACTTACTTTTCCAATATATTCTTAAAACTTGCCCGCACATCACCATGAACAGAGCATATCCAATAAAGAGCTTTCTCCCTTGGGCAAAAAATCCCTAACATCCAATGATTACTGATAAAAGGAAATTTAATGTTAGTGGTTTTTTATGTTAAAAGATAATTAACTATTCGAGAGAAATGTGTTTCATACCTCTCACAAAAAGGCATCATCCAACATTGTTGGATTATATTCTTTCCAAATCTTTCAGCAATATAAACCATTCTCTGTTCCTCATTCAATGCACATTCTTCAGGGGAAATCAATTGCGGGTCCATGAATCCATATACTTCTGTCAGTTCATTCCTCTCAAAAATTTTATAAAGATACCTAATACAGAACATATATAAGTATACATTTTTAATAAATATAACGCAGGGAAAAGGTATTAATACTTACATGGAAAAAAATTTCACCATGTTGATGCCCAACTTATCTCTAGTAACAAGCTCCATGATATCAGATTTTGTAATCCCCACAGTTATTTCACGTCCACAAACATGAGATTCCATTGGAAACTCATAAAAACCCAACAACAAATGTGAATATCTTGACAATCTGTCAAGACCACTGGAATCTGTATCTAATGTCATAGCCTATTGTCTATGTTGTTGTCTATACATTATTTATTTACCTTTGAAGTATTCCTGTGAAAAAAAAATTGAAAATTATAGTAGTTTTCAAATGATAAAACAGCTTTAATAAAAAAATAAAATAAAAGATATAACATTCATACCTCTATGGTAATGAGTCGAAGAAGCCTGGATGGCCAAACTAAAAAATGGCCGATACTCTGTCCAACTGTCGCCACCTCATCTGTAGGTATTGGTACCCTAGCTGATCTATCTATAATATCCTGTACAGTGACCCTCTGATTCTCTACCTCTAATTTTTGATGATGAACTGTATCTCCTATACAATATACCAACCCGTATGCTACTATATGATGTTGAGAATCATCAACATACAACTCGCAATATGTAGGATGCTGCGGCGGAGGCGTAGGATAAAAAATGGGGTCCGCAGGCTGAGGTGGGGGAGTGGGAGCTACTGGCGGAGGTGGAGGATAAATAATGGGGTCTGCAGGGGGAGGTGGAGGAGTGGGAGCTGCAGTCTGAAATTGTCTTTGGATTTATGCAAACATAGATTGCACCGAATCTCTAATCTTGTCTTCCATCGTCGCATTAATATTTTGAACTTCAGCCTCCAAGGATTCTATTTTTTTTATAAACCCCCTCAATGTTAGAAGTTGAAGAACGTGGAAACACTTTTCTTACCGATACACCTGTCAGATATCCTCTTACACGACTAGGATGTTCGGGCCTTCCCAATGCTTCAAATAAAATATCTTCCCTCCCAGTAGCTGTAAATGTCCCCTCTGAACTTTGCTCCTCAAGAGAGTCCTGTATTAATTAATTGAACATTTCTATAATGATTGAAACTTATATGAAGAAAAAAGTTAACTTAAATAAATTAAATAGATATCTTACAATCCTCTCAGCTACGATTCTCGATTATTCCGAAAGATATTGCCCTTTTTTTCCCTTCCGAGCTCTCTTCCATTTTTCATGTCTAGATGGAGGGTATGGAGGGGCCACCTCTCCAGAGCTTAAAGACTCAGCTCTTAGTTGTTGAAATTTTTCCGCTTTCATTTTTTCTTCCAATAATGTATACCCTCCCCGAGATAAACTATGAGGGTATACATTTTTTATTGGATCTCCTGATGAGCTTTCCTTGTTTGCTATAATTTAAGAATAAGAAATCATTAACAAAACATTAATAAAATCATTTATATAAGAAAGTATATAAAAGTTTACATTGCCCTTACCAGAAATGACTCTTTTTTTCTACTTTCAAAAAACTGTCTCCATGTGTCTTCATCTATAAAAGGATATATACGACATGGATTGTCATGACTCCTATGGCCATAAATGAAATCAGATGTGAGGGTTGATTTGAAATCCCTCCATATCCTGGAAGCCATCGATAAGCATTTCTTCCTGACTCCTCCAGTGTCAGGAATATCAAATGTCATCTGATAAAGAAGAGTTTAAACATATTATATATACCAGAAACATTAAAAGAATGGTCAAATAATGACAAAAGATCTTACCAAAATCGTCTCCGACAACTGAGAGATAACCGCTTTATCCACACCTCTCCAATCATCATACAGAATGCTTACTTTGGTCTTAGACTGAGTTGCAACAAAACTCTTAAAATCTTTGGCATTCGGACCTCTAGGAATATCATCATCATAAAACTCAACTACTATCCTCTGATCCTGCATATGGGCAAGTGATAATTTTGGTAAACGTGTGCAACCACGTTTACCAACCTTTGAACTCTTTGTCGTAATAGGAGCATGTGAATGTTCATCCCCATAGGTATGAACAGAAATATGCTCCTCCCCAGAATCATGTGGTTGATCATCTGAATGATCTGTCATTATCCTTCAAATCAAAAAAACAAACGTCAGTTCACAAATATACAAATTCAAATATTTTAATACAACTGTAATCAGAAAATAGAAAAGTGTACTGGGTTACATAATAGTAAACATTGGTAATATGGTAAGCATGTTAAACAATGGTAAAGATGGAAAAGATGGTCAAGATGGTCAAAATGGTCAAGATGGTAAAAAATGTAAAAAATGGTAAACCTGGTAAACATTGTAAACATGGTAAAGTAATTGTCATTGAACAAAAATAATCATTTTAAAAATCATGTAATGGTTATAAATTGTTGGGTCGTAGAGAATTTCCTTCTGTCTGGGTTCCACCGGCTGACCGGTGGTCATCCACCGGTTGGCCGGTGTCCCCAGGCAGTGGGAAAGCCTATGGCCTGGGTCCTCCGGCTGGCCGGTGGGAAAGAACCGGTTGGCCGGTGCCCATACCGGCTGGCCGGTGCGCTAACACCGGCTGACCGGTGGCTCCGGCAGAAATCAATGCTTCTGCCAGAGACCACCAGCTGGCCGGTGGTCATCCACCGGTTGGCCGGTGTCACCAGGCAGTGGGCAAGCCTACTGCCTTGCCCTCCGGCTGGCCGGTGGGCAAGAACTGGTTGGCCGGTGCCCATACCGGTTGGCCGGTGCGATAACACCGGCTGACCGGTAGACTCAGAGAGTCATATATACTTATTTTATTTTAAAACATTTTTTAATAAATAAAAAACTTACAATATCTAACATTTATGGAAAAAATAAATGTAAAAAAGAAATAAACATATGTTACCTGTAATTTTAGGAATGTACAGATGGATTGTTTTCCCAAATTCCTTCATTGTGATCGTTCCTTAGGGAACAAACTATGTCTTCAACATGATCATCATTATGTTCTGTTAATATTTCCATTGAAGTAGGGATCTCACATAAATCAGCATATTCATCAAGTTCATCCTCATCATCATCAGTGACATTCCGTCCAGTTTCACCATGCCAAATCCAAGGGATGTAACTCGGATTAAAACCATGACATATCAGATGATCTTTTATCTCTCTACTTTTCAACTTCTTCATATTCAAACATTTCAGGCATGGACAGAAAAAAATGTCACTACTTGGAACATTTCGTTTTGCAAATTCCAAAAAGGCATCAACACCTTCCTCAAATTCATTGCTCATTCGATGTGCCGTAATCCAACTTCGACTCATTATTACCTATAAAAAATATCAACAAAAAATATATATTTTTAAGATAAGATAAAACATGTTTATATGAAAAAAATCATAATTTGAATGTAAAGCAATTTAAAATATAAAACAAATCTTGAAAGTAGTAGTAGTTTTCATAAGTACCCAACACCAAATAGTTATACAGCGTAAGTGTCATGTTAAAAATATGAATATAGACCATTTGTTTTATGTTTAATAATATTGTCATATTATCTGATCATTCTGATTATATATTAGAATTATTATATCCTTTTGATCCGATATATAATCTAAGGACATTAATATTTCTTTAGAAAAAGTAATGTTAATATCATAGTAATGTAAAAAAAAGTATATGTCGAACTATATATATGTAATACCAATAAAAAATACATATGTGTTTGGCCTGGGTTTCACACATAAATCAACTCATCTCACAGATTAAATTTTTGAATCATCCTACATAATACTTATTTTTATAACTTAGGGAATGAAAATAATAATGTTGCTGGAAGAATGGAACGTTACAGTACCACCCATTATTTTTCAGATTTTTCTGAAGCTAATCCACAATGTTTTAATAATCATTTGTGAGTTTAATGTTGTGAGTTGAATGAACATAATAACCATTTGCATTAAAAAAAATTCCACGAGATTCAAAAATGAACGAAAAGCACATCAAGAATCAAAACAAAAACGAACGAAATAAATTCGTGGAAGGATTACTTGAATGTCGCGAGTTGAGATGATAGATCCGAGAGCAGTGAAGAAGATAAACAATGAAGCCAAAATGAGTGTAATGCAGGCGATCGACGAGCCGATTAGAGTTTACCGCGCGAGAGAGAGACGAACCGGCGACTGTTAATCGAAAAAATCGTAAATGACAGAATGCGGGTTTTAATTTTTTTAAATGCTTTATAACGTCGGTTATTATATAACCGACGTTATAAACTATTTTTAAGCTTTTTTACATCGTTTATCTTATAACCGATGTTATAAAACCCAGGGTGCTTTGGTTTTTTATGTCAGTTATTTGATAACCGACGTAAAAAACACGTAGATCTCGGGTTTTTTACGTCGGTTTCCACATAACCGACGTAAAAAACCCGATATCTACGCGTTTTTTACATCGGTTATCCAATAGCCGACGTAAGAAACCAAAGCACCCGTGGGTTTGTTACGTCGGTTACAAAATAACCGACGTCAAAAACCCCCGCGCATTGATTTGTTACGTCGGTTATCAAATAACCGACGTAAAAACCCAACAGGCGCGATTTGTAACGTCGGTTATTAAAATAACCGACGTGAAAAATCTACTCGCCGCAGTGTTACGTCGGTTATATATAAACGACGTAAAAAATGGTGACGTAAAAAACGATTTCTGCACTAGTGTATATACATATGTCATTTACATACTTTCTTTCAATATGACAATAAAAATGCAAACAATGTTCATGTGTACGTACGACTTACTCTCTCCATGAACGGTGTATTCTATTTCATACAACTATATGATATAAAATATTATAATATGAATATAATGTATATAACTGATATTTATATCATTATGTACCTTTTATAATCTTGATATAAATATAAGGACCAACGATATATCAAATTAAGACACATGTGAAGAACAAAAAGAATATTACCCGAAGTGAAACATTAATAGAGGATCATTTACAAGTGGGTTATATAAGGTTATAATAAAACCATATATGGTAATATATATTGGAAAATTATTCTATAAAAGAGATATAATAAACTTATATTAATTATAAATGATGATTTTATGAGTATATAGAGAGTCAAGACACAAGGTCATGGGATTTCGTCTCACATTTAATTTCTATGAGATACAAGCTATGTTCATCGCTATTTCATTTTTTATGTTGTATGTACTTCCCATTATTTTATTCTATGAATATTAAACATAAATTTATTTTTATTAACATTCCCATTTTATGATATTTCTTTCATGGGGTTTACGTTTCTAATGTCATGAAATTGGTAAAAATGTGTTTGTCTCAATTTTCCTTTTTTGAGACTTATGTTTTGTTATGCACATAAACTCTTTTTCGGGGTTCAAATACATCAATTTTAAATGAAATATCATAAATATAAATATTTTTAGGATATTATATTCTTCATTTAATTACCTTTAATTACATGGAGATCATGATCCCAAGACACCATGTTATAAGAGTTTATTGAGACAATCATAGTGCTTTTCGATAATATTTATGTTTACGCTTCCTTTGATAAAATCATATTATCCATATCCCAAGAATATTCACGAGTTTCATTATGATCAATAATTTCATGACATACTAATGTATTTTTATCATTTTCCACTCTTTGGAATATAAGGTAGTTATGAAAGTGTTTTTAGGAAAACTCGACTTTACCCTCTCTTAGGTCGAAAATATATGTTTTATAAAAAGGGTTTCCAAGAATATTATACCATTTGACTATAATATCTAAAAATATTTTTTTACCCTTTTTCTCTTGAACCAATATCTTTAATTGAATATTCTCGTCAGTTACCGAATAAGGCACTTTTCTATCATTTTTACCCTGTAAAAGGATTTTACTTTTGACCTCATACGACATGTACAAATTTACTCACCGTAATTTCTTCAAAGCACCATTTGCATTATTAAAAAGGTTAATCTTTAAGAAAATGTTTTTAAAAATTAATTTTCAAGGATATTTGTTTAAATTTTTTTATAACTTATTTTACATGTTTTCAAGGAATTTTGTTTCAAAATGATTTCATGATTTATTTAAAAGTTTTGAAAGTGTTTTCAAAGAAATGGTTTTAAAAATGTTGTTAATCATTCAAGGAAAATTATTTTCAAAATTTTTTCAATTTTTCTTTAAATAGTTTCAAATTATTTTCAAAGAAATTGTTTTCAAAACATTTTCAAGCTTTCATTAAAAGTAATCATGTGTTTTCAATGAAAATGTTTTTTAAAATGTTTTTACGTGAGTTTTAAATGTTTTCAAGAAAAAAGGTTTTCAAAATGATTTATTGTATTATTTATAAGTTTTCATGGTATTTTCTAAGAAAATGTTTTTTAAATGATTTTTTGTATAAAAAATGTATTTTTAAATAAGAGAGGATATTTTTCTCAAATTTTTTTTGGATTATACTTCAAAATTATTTACCATTTAAGATGACATCTATTGATGTAACTCATTCATTTCTAGGAAATGATCTAAAGGATCCATTCATATCCATTCGTTGAATGAGTTATGATTAATCCCACAATCTTTATGAAACCCATTTCTACTTTATGGGTAATGCGTCTCTTAAAACTTTTTATCTTTAACGGGTTATATGATTTTGAAACTACCTTCCTTTAATATGTTGTGTTTATGATGAAACGATTATGAAACCTTTCCCTTTTAACTGGTAATGTTATGTTCACATGTTTATTATACCAATTTCATTTAATGGGTTATGATATGTTTATTTATTATCTTATGGAACAAGTGTGTATGATTTAATTTTCTGATGGGTAGGCCCTATATCTCCCTACAATGCATTAGATAATGATTTATATCTCATCAGATAGATATGGCTAGAATAAGAGTTTTCTCAGTTCAGTAATATAGGACTGGAATGAGGTTTTAATCAGCTTAGTAATATAGGGCTAGAATAATGGTTACTGAGTTCAGTAATACAGGGCTAGAACGAGGGTCACTCTATTCAGTAATACATGGATAGAATGGGGGTCACCTAGTTCAATAAAGTACCTTTTCCACTTAAATGGTCTCAGAATTAATGGATTTACTACTATGGAAATCAATATATGCTTATGTGTTTCCACAATTCCATGTTTTACTCCTATGTCATGCTTCATGTATTATTTCCTTTAATTCCTTTTGATTATTGTCTTATGAACTGACATGATTTATGGCGTGATTCATGTATATGATCTTTGTTATGGATGGCATGATCTTATATTTTCATGTTCATGTTATCATACCCTTATGATGATATTTATTCTTACATGCCTCCCTTGTTTACCCTTTTAGATCATTTGATCTCACCCATTTTTTAGGTTTCCTTCCCCAGGTTATGAAGATATGTATTATGTTTGATGTGTCTAAGAAGGTTTCTAGTCGCAAAGAACCTAGTTGGAGGTAATGTATCTCACTTATGTAGTAGTGTTTATGTTTCCATGTTTTCAATGGAACTATACCAACTATGGCCATTGGGTATCTATCTGTATAATGTTTATGTATTCCGTATATGTAATGAAATGTTAATATTTTAAAAGTGAGGGTCTCTATAGTTGGTATCATAGAAAAGTTATAGTTAACCATTGGAAACTAGGATGAGAAAACCGTAGTGAGATCCCTAGGTTCATTTATAAGGATATGTCATGGGATGTATCTAAGGATAAGTATAATGATGAGTTAATGTATCAGAAAATGTCCTAGAATTTTGGTAAAGGATATAGTGATTGGTTTCCTAGAAATACATTCTTGACTAGATAGTACAAGTGGATTTGGATTTAGAACAGATATAACTGTGGGTGACAACACTGAAAAGATGTTTTGACCATGACTTGGGGTAATCTAGTACATGACAATGGGCCTTGCTACACCCCTGATTTGACCCCCCTGGGGATATGCTTTAGGAATTCCCAAACTCTTCATAGACCTTCATGAAAGAATTAGATATAAGTTATCTATGAATATCCTTGGATAAACCCAAGGTATCATATATTATTTAAGGTTTCCTAATTTATAAATACTATATGTAATTATTTTAATGACTATATGGTTTTATTCTATGATAAGTAATTCTCACACTATACTTCTGGTTTATGTCAATGGTGAGAATGAGAAGGAATTGGATTAATGCTGAATGTGATGGAAGATTTTCTGATGAGAATCCAAGTGGGATGATCAAGGGAGTGAAAGATTACATGATCATGCATAACCAGTTTTTATAGAAGATGATTAACAATTTTTACCATAACCAACTCTCAAACTCACCAAGGAAGAGAAAGAAATAGTTTGATGAGATATCAGGTAGTGTATACCATGGAGGAATGAAGATTTGGTTTCTTTTTTGTCAGAAATTTGGAAAGAATCACCTAAGTGAATGTCATAGAGGAACAATAAGGTCTTTTGACTATGGAAATTAAGGACACAAAGTAAGTGACTACAAGTAAAAAATTAAGATTTTTTTTAACAAAATGGATGGGAATTTTTCCTCCCTAAGTCGTCATATAAGGTTAAGTGTTTTAAGTGGGTAATAAATGATTATTATGCAACTCAATGTATGAAGAAGAAAGTTACTAAGGAGAATCAATAAGGTGGTGCGAGTAATTGTTACATTGATGAGGATGAAAAGACTACATATGAAATGTAAAAGAAAAAAGTATTATGTTATAAGATGAGGTAGCACTGTTAATGTATTCAGGATGAAGTTATCAAAGTATTTCTGAATTTTAATTCTAGAATCAAGAATGGTAAATTATATATGGATTGTTCAGTTTATGTTTTGGTAAGGATTTTCAATAATATATTGAATAGTCAAAATGGACTAGAAACATTATCTAATTAAAGATAACATTTTGACTAAGGAAAAGTAACCCTTAATATATTATTTATGCTAAGATAATGTTGTATGGATAAAGAAACATGGGGTATGGATAAGTAAATTGGATAGTATTGATGAACTTGGATATAAGTAAGGACTTATTTATTTGTGTTTTGTGTTTCCACTAATGATGTTTACAACATTTATGGATTTATGGAGTAAATCCAATATACTTTGGAATGAGGAAGCATGCATGTTTTCCAAAAGGATTTATGGTAATTTAAGTAATTACCATATTTCAAGAAAATATATGATGAGTTTATTCACATTCTTGTAATTTGAAAAAGACTATATACATTGTTTCATATAAGGGAATCATTTTTAATATAATTTCATGACTCTATTTATATATTTTTGTATTTTCTACTTTTTGAACGGTTAAAAGGTTAACCATTCATTAAAACATTAAGTTAAAATTAAGATAGTGTATTTGTGCACTAAGTTTCTATTGAAAACCATAATTGAAAAATCTAATTAGTTATTACCCTTATTTTATGGATGTCCAACTTATATATTATATTTGTGAGGTGTTAAAAATGGACATCATTTATGCCGGGTTACAACCAATCAAGTCTGGGAAGGCTGTGGGTATTGAACCCATGACCGTAGGATGATAAGGGTTTCTTGCCTACCACTAGCCTACATGATTTCCCGGATAATGTAAATTTATTTTTTAATGAATAAATATTTATGATTAACTAATAGTATTACATTTTATTGATTAATTCATGTGGTTTTTTAAGAGACAAATTGTTATACTTTTAATTCTTTTACGGGTCTTAATATATGTTAAAAGTATATTTTAGTGTTTTAGTCATCAAAGAAAATTTCTAAAAATTAAATCAATGAGGTAATGGATGTTTTATATATTTTTTAAATCACAACCCAAGAATGTAATTTTGTTTATATAAATTTATCAAAAAATACCCAATGTTCTGAAAGTGATAAAAACCATTATTGTCATAATACCTTAAATTTTGTTGAGATGATAGCCTTTTAAATCATCAAATATTTATGAATCTGATGCCCTCATATTTTATTTTATCATTCTCTAGTTTTTATTTATGACCTCAATCACTCCGTATAAATATTTATTTCTTTTCTCCCTGTCCAATTTTCACTTCCAACCTACGTTCTCTTATGTGGAAACCCTATTATTTGTTACTGTGGGTAACCATTATGGCTCCAAATTTCCCTTTTAATGGAATGTTTTAGTATTAAGTTTTATGATGTGGGATTATACGAATGAAACATTCAATTTTTAGATGTTTGGTAACCCATATGAATTTTGAAGGTGAAATTCATTTTAAGGGGGGTTGAATGTAACACCCCAAGATTTTGATATTTTTTTCGAATTAATTTATCTTTTCAATATTCATAATTTCACATGACACTGGAAATAGTTTGATATATATATATTTTAAAAATCTTAGTCAAATATTCCTTTCACATGAAATACCATCTTGTCTTGCACTACACACAATACCAACTTGGATTGCGCTATAAGAAACATTGACTTGGCATACGATGCACACAAGAGTGAGTTTATACGAAACATCTCTTTTTATTATTTTAATAAGATAATTATAACCTAGTTGTTAAACTTAGTAATAAATGATTTACAAATATTTGTGTTTTATATAAATAAAACATATTGATAATGAAATATAATATTTTCTGTAATGTCCCTTTTATTGTTTAAAAACATTATTTTCCCGAATGAACTACTCCTAATAATTAATGTAATTTTAACATATTTAGAAATAAAATATGAAAAAATATATTTCACTTTTTAATTAAGAACAATGAAATTATCTTTGGGTTAATTTGTGGGATTTTTTTGAGAAACTTCATTTTTTTGATGAATAATGAAGAATACTTTTTTTAGTTAAAAACTTCTATTTTGTCTAATTAATTACAAATGATAAATGATATTATACTTTAGTTTTAAGTAAAAATTAGATAAATATTATATTTAAAAATAAAATTAAATTTATTAGAATAAATTTCACTTTGAAACTGGATATAAAATATCAACAAACATTTTAACATTTTCCTACTTTAAAACCCCGTTATTTCATCCCGTATGTGGGATTAGGAAAAATCTTATTTTGTCCACTTCTATGATTTGAATTTCAAAAATCTGACATGCAACGTTGTATTCAGTCAAATTCTTAAATTCTAATAAGACTGTGTTAATTTTTGACCAAAATGATTAGTAAAACTGATTAAAATTAATCACAACGATTAATGAAACTTTAAGCATAGTTGGGGACTAAACCTTACAATTAATGGCCCAAATGACTTATAAACTTGTCCAAAACCCCTTGTATGTCCATATATCTTCTATATACCAACCATTATTGAGGTTTTTTGTTTTTTTAAGACCATTGATACATAATAACTTGTGCACACCTAATTGTATTTATAAAAATTCTATGTGAGTCCTTTTCCTTCCCTATAAAAGGCCACCACATATACCAATTACTAAAACCTCTAAAATTTTTTACATAGTCCAAGATATACCCCATTACCCTCCCAGAAATCCTCTCTCTGACCACAAAGCATGCTTTTTTGATGAAACCCTCTCAAGGAAACTTTTTGGCACAAAATAAAAGAAGTTACCTAGTTTAGAAGTAACATCTTCTTTCAAAATCATTTCCTTTGATTTCCTTCTCCACCCCTCCAATATCATTATTCCATTATTGTGTGACAAAACATGTATCTTCCATATACTATAATTATTTTTATGAAAATGGTCTTACCTATATTTGGACACACCTCCATCTAATGGATTTTGAACACACTGTTTCGGTGTACGGTAAAATACTGCCTCACGAAATGATGATTGTTCATTTCTCCTTTACCACCAATCATGGTGGCCATTATGAAAGAAAATTATTTTTGTATATAATATATTATATTTATTATGTATTTAAGATCATATATTCCTTTTTATCACACATATTTTTACCATCCATTTGATGTTAATACGATAATATTGTAAGAGGAAATGTAGACTATCGTCCCCTCAAAGCGATGTGATTCGTTCACACACCACATAGAATGTGTTATGGATGGGTTTAATGTACTTATATAACAAATATGATATACTAATGATATTTTAATAATGATATATATAGACACACACACACACACATGTCATTTACATACTTTCTTTTAATATGACAATAAAAACAGAAACAACGTTCATCCATACGTACGAATTACCGTCTTCATGAACGATGTATTCCAATTCATAGTTTTATATGATATAAATTATTATAATATGAATTTAATGAATATAAATGATATTTATATCATGATATACATTCTGGAATCATGATATTCGTATAAGGACCAATGATATATGAAATTAAGATACATATGAAGAATAAAGAGAATATTACCTGAATTGAAACATTAATATCAGATCCTTAACAAGTGGGTAATATAAGGTAATAAAAAAATATGGTAATATATATAAAAATATTATTCCGTAAAATATTTATAATAAACTTATATTTATTACAGAGAAAGCTTGTATGAGTATGGAAAGAGTCAATACAAAAGTTAAAGATATTTCTTCTCAGTTTTAATTTTTGTGAGATACAAGCTATGTTCATCACTCTTTCCTTTTGTGTGGAGTATGTACTGCCCAAGAATTTACTATATGTATATTCTACTTAAATTTATGTTTATTCACATTCCCATTTTATGTTACTTATTTTAGGGGTTTTATGTTTCAAAAGTTACCAAATTGGTAAAAACATTTTGTCTCAATTTTCCTTCTTTAAGATTTATGTTTTGTTATGCACCTAACCTATTTTTTGGGGTGAATATAATTCCATTTTACATTAAATAACATTAATATAACTCTTTTCATGATATTATATTCTTTATTTAATTACCTTTCATTATATAGAGATAAAGATCCCAAGATAACATGTTATAAGAGTTTATGTAGAAATCTCATTGCTTTTCAAGAATATTTATGTTAATGATTCCATTGATAAAAAATTAGGATCCATATCTCAAGAATTTTCATGATTCTGATTATCCTATATAATTTCATGATATGCACATGTATTTTTACCATTTTATAATCTCTGATACATAATTTAGTTGAGAAAGCGTTTTTTACAAAAACCTGACATTACCCTCTCTTCGGTCAGAAATCTATGCTTTCTATAAAGGGATTCCATGAGTATCATACCATTAAATCGTAATCTATAAATGGAATTTTTACCCTTTTGTATTTTAACAATATATTCAAGGTAATATTATTCTCTCTTTCTTAACAAGGCACTTTTCTATCCATTTTACCAAGCAAAAAAATATTCTTTTGACCTCATACGACATCTATGGATTTACCCGCCGTCATTTTTTCAGAGCTCCCTTTGCATTATTAAAATTGATAATAATTAATAAAGTGTTTTAAAAAAGTAGATTTCAAGTAAAATTTATTCAAAATGATTTCAACCTTCTTTTATAAATTATCAAGGAATTTTTTTTTCAAAATGTTTTCAATCCTTATTTAAATGTTTTCAATGTGTTTTCAAAGTTATTTTTTTAATTTTTTTTATGTTTTCAAGGAAAATAGTTTCCAAAAAATTTCATGATTTCATTATAAGTTTTCCAATTTTGTTAAACTAAATTATTTTCTAAGGAATATTAGGATTTCATTAAAAAATTTCAAGTATTTTCCATGAAAATGTTTTTTCAAATGTTTTGAAGTGTATTTTAAATGTTTTTAGGGAAAAACGTTTTCAAAATGATCTCATGACTTCTTTATTATTTTTCAAGGTATTTTATAAGAATATTATTTTAAATTGTTTTATGTAATAAAAAGTATTTTTTCAAACAAGAAAGGATATTTTCATCAAGTAATGTTTTTAGAGTATATTTTAGAATTATTTTCCACCTAAAATGACATCTATTTATGTAACTCATTCCTTTCTTGGAAATGAGCTAAATGATCAATTCATATACTTTCTATGAATGTGTTTTGATTAATGTCATGGTCTTTATGAATCCCATATCTCATTTATTGGTAATATGTATATGAAATCAAAATCCCTTTCACAGGTTATATGCTTTTTAAACTCTCTTCTATTCACTAGTTATGTTTATGATGAAATGATTAAGAAACCTATCTATTTAAACTACTTATGTTATGTTCACATGTTTGTGAAACCCATTTCATTTCAGGGGTTTTGATATGTTTATTTACGATATTGTGGAACATGTATGTATGATTTCATTATGTGAATGGGTGGGACCTCTATCTCCCTCCAATGCGATGGGTAAAGATTTATATCTCATGAGATATACAGGTCAGAAAATATGGTTTACTTGGTTCTGTAATATAGGGATGGAACAAAGGTTTACTCGGCTCAGTAATACATGGCTATAATGAGGGTTACATAGTTTAGTAATATAGGGTTATAATGAGGGTCACTCAGTTTAGTAATACAAGGATGCAATGGGGGTTACCCGGTTTAGTAAAGGACGTTTTCCACTAAGATGGTCTTGGAATTAATGGCTTGGATACTATAAAAATCAGTATATGCTTATATGTTGCCATAATTCCATGTATTACTGCTATGTTATTCTTTCAGAGATTATATCCTTTACTTCCTTCTTATTCATGTCTTATAAACTACTAAGCTTTATGCCATGATTTATATATATGATCTTTGATATGGAGGGTATGATCTTCTATTTTCATGATCATGTTCTCATACCCTTATGATGATATTTATTCTTAAATGTCTCCATTTTTTACCCTTAATTAGAATTTGATCTCACCACTTTTTTATGTTTCCTTCCTGAGGTTATGAAGATATGTATTATTTTTTATGTGTCTAACAAGTTTGCATGTCACAAAGAACCTTGTAGGAGAAATTTAGCTCACATATGTACCAGTTTTCATGTTTCCATGTTTCCAAAGGAACTATAACAATTATGGTCTTTGGGAATTTGTTTGTATAATGATTAAGTATTCCGTATATGTAATGAAATGTAAATGTTTGAAAAGTGAGGGTCGTTATAGTTGGTATCATAGTAAAGGTATAGCTATCCTTTGGAAACTAGGATGAGAAAACCTTAGTCAGATGCCTAGGTTTATTTCTAAGGATATGACTAAGGATGTCTTTTTAGATAAGTATAAGGATGAATTAATTTTTTGGAAAATTTCCTGGAATTTTGGTAAAGGATAGAGTGAGTGGTTTCCTAGAAATATATCTGTTTCTAGATACTACAAGTGGATGTGGATCTGGAACAGATATACCTAGGGGTAAAAACTATAACAAGATGTTCTAGGCTTGACTCTAGGTAATCTTGTACAGAACAATAGGCCTTACTACAGATGTGGTTTGATACTCCAAGGAGATATGCTTTGGGAATTCAAAAAATCTTCATGGACCATCATGAATTGTTTAAATATTAGTTAGGTATGAATATAGTCTGATAAAACCAAGGTGTCATATATTATGAAGGGAGTCATGAATTAGAAATACTGTATGTAATTATTTTCATGACTATGTGGTTTTCTACTATGACAAGTAATTCTCACACTATGATTATGGTTTTTGTCGATTGCGGGAACTGGAAGGAACTGAATTAATGTTTAATGTGATGGAATATTTTTTGATGAGCATTTATGTGGGATTATCACTATAGTGAATGATGTCTTGATAATACCTAACTAGTTTTCCTGGTACATGATTAATAATGTTTACCTAAACCAACCCTTTCACTCAGCAATGGAGATAAATAAGAAGTTCCTTGTGACTTTGGGTAATGGATACCATTGAGGAAAGAAGATTTGGTTTCCTTTGGGTCAGGAATGTGGAAAGAATCACCAAATTTAATGTCTTAGAGGAACAAGAAGGTTTTTTTGACTATGCTAAATAAGGATGCAAAGCAACTGACTTCAAGGTAAAAATGAAAATTTTCGTTAACTAAATGGATGGTAATTTTGTCCTCCCAAAGTTATAATCATTGGTTAAGTGTTTTAAGTGTCAAATAAATGATCATTATAAAACTCAATTTATGAAGAGGAAATTTCCTAATGATAATCAATAAAGTGGTTTGAGTAATGCTTACATTATTGAGGATGAACATACTACAGATGAAATGTGATAGAGAAAAATTATTGTGTAATAGGATGAGGTAGAATTGTTAATGGACCAAGGATGAAGTTATTAATGTATCTATGTATTTTGATTCCGGAATTAAGAATGGAAAATTATGTATGGATTTTTCAGTTTGTGTTTTACATAGGATTTAAAATAATATTTTGAATGGTAAAGATGGACTAGAAAGGTTATCTCTTGAATATTAAATTTTTGACTAAGGAACGTAAACCCTTAATATGTTCTTTAGGATAAGATAGTGTTGTATAGATAATGATAAATGGGGTTTGGAAAAGTAAATTGGACAATTTGGATTACCTTGGAAGTAAGTAAAGACTTGTTTATAGGTGGTTTATTCTTCCACTAATGATTTTGAAAACATTTTTGGATTTAGGGAGTAAATCCAATATTCTATGGAATGATGAATCATTCATGTTTAACAAAAAGGATTTATGGTAATTCAAGTTGTTACCATTTTTCAAGAGAATATTAGGCGTGGTTACTCATATTATTAGAATGTGAAAACCAAGAGATAATTTGTGTTATATAGGGGAATCAATGTTACTATTATTTCATGACTCTACTTCTATGGTTTTGGATTTTACACTTTCTAAAGTGTTAGAAGGTTAACTTTTCATGAAAATTTAAAGTTAGGCTTCAGAGGAAGTATTTTTTCACTGAGTTTGTGCTGAAAACCATAGATTAAAAGTATAGCCAGTGATTCACCATATTTAAAATATTCCAATTATTATATTATATTATTTTGGTTTTAGAAAAGGACATTATGTATGTCAGGTGTCAACCAATCAGGTATGGCAAGGTCGCAGGTGTTGAACCCATTTCCAAAAGATGATAAGGATTTCCTGACTACCACTAGCGTATGTGATTTCCAAGTCAATATAAATTTATTTGTAATGAATAAATATTTATGATGAACTATTAGTGTTCTTCTTTATAAATTAATGGATTTTGTTTTTTTAATGCACAAATATTAAGATTTTTAATCTTTTCGGGGGAATTAAGATCTGTTAAAAGTATATTTTAGTGTTTTCATCATAAAAGTTAATTTCTGGACATTCATTATACGAGGTAATAGATGAATTAGATATTTTTCAAAGAATAACCTAATAAATATTTTTTATATAAATTTATCAATAATTAACCAACGTTCTGAAACTGATCAAAAAACAATTGTTGTCATAATACATTAATTTTCATTGAGATGGTAGCGTTTTAAATGATCAAATGTTTATGAATTTGAGGACCTCAAATTTCCTTTTAAGATTAACTTTTTTTGGATTCATGAACTCATTCACTCCCTATAAATATTTACACATTTTCTCCTTGTCTATTCTTCACTCTCTACCTATGTTCTCATATGTCGAATCCTAGTTATTTGTTACTTTTGGTAACCGTTATGGTTCCAAATTTCCCTTTTAAAGGAAATTTTTATTATCCATTTATGATGTGGGTTTCTACGAATGAAAATTTCAATGATTAAATATTTGATTACCTAGATTAGCTTTGTGGGTGAAATTCATTTTAAGGGGGTAGAATGCAACTCTCAGAGATTTTGAGAATTTATTTTTCGAATTAATTTATCTTTTTGATATTTTTCATTTCACATGACAATAGAAATAGTTCTATATATATATATTTATATATATTAAAAAATTAATTCAATCATTCCTTTCACATGAAATACAAACTTATCTTGTGCTACACGCAATACCAACTTGGAATGCGCTACAAGCGACCCCAACTTGGCGTATGATGAATGCAACAATGAGTTTATATCAAAAATATATTTTTTTATTAATTTACTAATTTAATTATAACCAATCTATTAAACATTTTATATACTTATTTTGAAATATTTTTGTTTTATATAAATAAAACATATTGATAATGAAAGATAATATTTTTGGTAAAGTCCTTTTTATGTTCAAAAGTATCATTTTCTTTAATGAACTACTTCCCACAATAAATGTTACTTTAGACACATTATATATTTTATTTGATAAAATTAACTTATTTTTTTCATAAGGATTAAATTATCTTAGGGTGAATTTTTGGGATTTTTCTGAAAAACATCATTTTTTGATGAATATTGAAAAATACTGCATTTTGGATAAAAGATGCCTTTTTGTATAATTAATTATTAATGATAACTGATATAATAAATTAGTTTGAGGGGAAAATTAGATAAATATGACATCAAATAATATAATACAATTCATTATAATCAATTCACTTTTAAACTGAAAATAAAATCTTATGTAAATTTTGAACTTTTTCTTACTTTAAATCCTCATTATTTCGTCCCATCTGTGGGATTAACACTAATCTTAATTTTTCCGCTTCTATGATAGGAATTTCAAAACTCATAAATCCACCATTGAATTTATTCATATATTTATATTCTAATAATACCATGTTAATTTTTTACCAAAATGATTAGAAAAAGTGATTTAAATTAATCATTATGGTTAAGGCCAAATTAAACTAATTTAGGGACTAAACCTTAAAATTAAGGGCCGAAATGACCTAGAAACTTTTCAAACACTAATTGGATGTCCATATTTAGTCCATAATCCTTACATTATTGAGGTGGTAATGTTTGGTATGACTTTTTTTGGGTAAGAATATGTACACATCTATCTTGTTTCTAAAATTTCCGTGTGAGTCCTTTTCCTTCCCTATAAAAGGCCACCACCTCTAACAATTCCTCACACCTATGAAAACATTTAACATAGTACATTATATTCCCATGTAGCCTCCCAAAAATCTTCCATTCTAATTTGAATCATTTTTTTGGGAAGAAACACTCTCAAGGAAAACTTTTCCCCAAACCAAAATGAGTTACCTGATTTAGAGGTAATGTCTTCCATCGAGCTCGTTTCCTTTATTTTCCTTATCCACCACCTCCACTCGCATTATTCCATTATTGGGTGAAAAAAGTTTATATCCTATATAATAGGTTATTTTTATGCAGTTATTATACCTACACTTACACACACCTCCATCTAATGGATGTTGAATATACTGTTTCTTTGTATGGTGAATTACTGCCTCAAACAACGATGATTGTTCATTTGTCCTTTACCACAAATCATCATGTTCATTATGATGGACACTATATTTATATATATAATAAAATATTTATTATTTATTTAATATTATGTATAATTTTTTTAACATACATAGTTTTACCTTCCATTTGGTGTTAATAGGATAATCTTGTTAGAGGAAGTGTGTACTACCGCCCACTCAAAGTGATGTGATTCGTTCACACACCACATGAAATGTGTTAAAGATGGGTTTAATGAAATTATAGAATATATTTTATATTATAATTTAATTTAATAATGATATATATATATACATACATAAATATATATACATATTTCTCTTACACACCTTCTTTCAATAAGATAATAAATATGGAAAAAACATTGATGCGTACATACAGATTTCCATATCCATGAACAATGTATTCCATTTCATACTTCTATAAGCTATAAATTATTATCATATGAATATTATTTCCATTAATTATATTAATAACATGATCTACTAACTTTAATCACAATATAAATATAAGGACCAACGATATGACAATTTAAGACACATGTGAAGAACAAAGCGAATAATACCCGAAGTGAAACTTTAATATATGATTGTTAACAAGTGGGTATCAAAAGGTTATAATAAAAAAAATAGTAATAGATATAAAAATTTTATTATATAAAATATTTATAATAAACTTATATTTATTGTACAAGAATCTTGTACAAGTATGGAAATACTCAAGACATAAGGTAAGTAGATTTCTTCTCACTTTTAATTTTTGTGACATACAAGCTAGGTTCACCGCTCTTCCCTATTTTGTGGTGTATTTAATTCCTATTATTTTACTCTATGTATATAGTACATATATTTATGGGTATTTACATTCCCATATTTTGTCCTTATTTCATGGGATTTATGTTTCAAAAGATACCAAATTGGTAAAAATGTTTTTGTCTCAATTTTCCTTCTATAAGTCTTATGTTTTGTTATACACCTAAAATATTTATTTGGGGTGCATATAATTCTATTTTACATGCCATATCATGAAATTAAATATTTTTATGATATTATATGCTTCATTTAATTACCTTTCCTTACATATAGAGCATGATCCCAAAATTCCAAGTTATAAGAGTTTATTGATACAATATAATTTATTTTCGAGACTATTTATGTTTATGATTACATTAATAAAATCTTATGATACATATCTTGATAATATTCATGTGTTTACTTATACTATATAATTTTAGGATAGAATCATGTATTATTACCATTTTCTACTCTTTATTATAAAAGATATTTAAGAAAGTGTTTTTAGGAAAACCCGACTTTACCGTCTCTTTGGTCACAAATCTATATTTTATAAAAATGGTTTCCAATAATACTATACCATTCCCCTATAATATCTTAAAGACATTTTCCCCCTTTTCTTTCACCAATATCTTCATGGGAACATTCTTCTTGATTTCTATAAATGTGTTATTCTTAATGTCATTGTCTTTATGAAACTTATTTTTCCATCATGGGTAATATGTCTACACAACCCATTTCTCTTTCACAGTTTATATGATTTTGATACCCTCTTATTTTTAGGGGATATGTTTACGATGAAATGATTATTTGACCTCTCTCTTTCCACTGGTTAGGTTATGTTCACATGTTTATGATACCCATTTCATCTCATGGGTTATGATATGTTTATTTATGATCTTGTGGGACATGTATGTATGATTACATTATGTTGTGGGTGGGACCTATATCTTCCACCAATGCATTGGGAAAAGATTCATATCTCACGATATAGATATGGATAGAATAATAGTTTGTTGGATCTATAATATATGGAATCGATAAGTATTTAATCATCTTAGTAATACATGTATGGAATGAGGGTTACTCAGTTTAGTAATACAGGGCTGGAATGGGGGTCACTTGGTTTGGTAATATAGGGATGGAATATGGGTTTACCGATTCAGTAACAGACTTTTTCCACTAATATGATCTTAGAATTAGTACCTTGGATACTATAGAAATAATTATATTCTTATGTGTTGCCACAATTCAATGTCTTACTTATATTTTATGCTTTCACAACTTATATCCTTTACTTCATTTTGACATATGCCTGATGAACTACCATGCTTTATGACATGACTTTTGTAAATGAACTTTGATATGTAGTGTAAGATCTATTATTTTGATGATCGTGTTCACATACCCTTATGATCATGTTTATTCTTATATATCCCCATTTGTTACCCTTAATGATCATTTGATCTCACCCCTTTTTTATGTTTCCTTCCCCAGGTTACGAGGATATACATTATGTTTTATTTGTCTAAGACGGTTTCTAGTCATAGAGAACCTAGTGAGAGATAATTTAGTTCACTTGTGTACAATGTTTATGTTTCCATGTTTCCAAAGGCACTATATCAACCATGGTCTTTGGGAATCTATTTGTATAATGTTTAAGTATTCTACATATCTAATGAAATGTTAATGTTTAAGAAGGGAATCTATTTGAACAATGTTTCTAGAATACTTTTAAAACACATTCAGAATATTTAAGAAAATATTACATCCTATAAATAAGATAATATTCTGAATAAATATATTTCTATGAAAATTTTTAATTAAGATTATTGTTAAATCAAATAAGTTTATTTTTGGGCATCAAAATCAATAATATTTATATAGTATTGTTGAGACAACACATGCCCAACAATGTACCAATTTTGATGATAAAAAATCCGATAACATTACATAGAAAATATAATAATAATAAAAAATAAATAAATAATATCATTAAAAAGATACAAATATTATCATCCTTGGAAATTAATTGACATAATAAATTAATTCACATTAATTGATAAAAAAGGTAATCGAATAATAGAACCACCAATGTTGTGTTTAGCCAAATTTCTTCCCATTTTTGTGATAAAAATAAAAAGTAAGGGAAAATGTTTTAAACCATTATTAATCAAGAAAATATCTAAAAATTAATGATAAGTTCTTCTTAAGATAATAATGAGATATGTGTTATAGAAGTAGAAAAGAAAATAAAGAAAATAAACCAAAATTTAATAAGCCAAATAATATCATTAAAAGATGTTTATGATTATAAGAATAGTTTTTTTTGAGAATGGTTTAAAAATTAGGGCTGGATGAATGTGAGAGGGATGGTTCAGTATAGGAATCTGATTCTAGTAAAACTCAAACAACCTAGGGAACCTCCATTAACTCTGCTATTTTTCCTTGTAAAAAGTCGGAATGATTTTCAGCCAGCTATCTCATCAAAATATTTGAATCTTGAAAATCCATTAAACTTTCTAACAAGATTACTTTCATAAATTCATGAAATATTTATTCAAACATAACAAATTGAGATAGAATTGGAACAAACTAATTTAAAATATTCCTTATAATAGGCTCTCATAAAGTTATCTTCTTAATGAGATCACATTTTTTTCCCAAAAAACGTTATTAGTTTCACTGTCACACCGTAATGTATGAAGTCTTCCTTTGAAAGAAGACATTACAAATTTTTTAGATTCATACCATCTGACTAATTTAGGATACGTTTTAGGTGTAGATGTAGAGGATATGTATTTATTGGAACTACTTCTGATAGAGTCAAATGGAATCCCAACATATCTTTTTAAATCTTCAAAAAAAAAATTGAAAAAGATTATACTTAGTGCGTACGAAAACAAATCATCCATTTTTCTTTTAAAATAATCAAAATAACATATTGAAACTGGGATTTATCTATGATTAGCTATTTGGTCTAAAATAGATTGCAATTCATTTATAGGAACTGTTGTACTTCTTAAATCTTCTAGATATTTTTATAGCCTTTATGTCACTTTTCAAGATTGAAATTTCCTCATGCATCTGGTTAACATGAACAAAAGTCATTCAATTTGATTTTTCAGATAATCAAAAGATTTATATTCATGAGATTGAGATGGTTTTCCTTTTTCAACCAAGGGTAAGGATTATTCTTTACTTTTCTCATTAGGGAAATAAAATCCATCTTCAAGAACCTCTAAAACGTCAGAAGGTAAAAAATATTCCTTGTCCATAGAAGAAACTATTTAGAAAATTGATTTAATAATATCTAACGATGAAATGTCAGCCACTACCAGTTGAAATTTCTGATTTCCTTTAGAATTTTCTTGAACTTGTTATTTATAAAGAGTTCTTTTAATCTTATTTTCTTCTTGATTGATAATAATAGAGGATTATATTACTCTATTTTTTGGTTGAGCAACCTCACCAACTACAATAAACTCGACGTATGGTTTCGGAACTATAATACCAGGCCTATAGGTTCATAAATTTTCCTAGTTCAAATGAAAAGGGCCTCATGACTGGGTTCTTCAAACTTTTCTGCAATATATGGATGCACATCTCTTGTAACTTTTGGATTAGAGAGATTATATCTGTTTATTCATCTCTTTTTTTGACCTCCATCATCTATTCTAGTTAATGTAGCATCTTCTTCTAAAATTTGGATGGTAGTAGAATATCCGAGAATCCTTTTGTCCCATTGAGTAATAGGACAAGATCATTGTTGGTCTTCTAAAATAATGGGTAACAACTTTTCATGTACAGTATTCAAGAAGAAACCTATCTTCATCAGTGTACCAACATTATAAATGTTACTGTGATGAAACTTGGTTTGTATCTACATGACTATAATTGTGCCTCTTTTATATATCATCAAAGATATTATCCATCCATAGCTATAAAAAGACATTATCTCCTCCTGGTTGAAACAATGATTCATGTAAATTACCGCGTACCTTACAAAATTAATGTTAATAGCCGTAATTATAAAAAAAAATTATTTACATATCTATGCAAAGAATTATTTCAAGAATAATAGTTCTGGGAATTATTTCTAACTAAATAAACTTGACCGACAACTTATGGTAAGAATCAAGATCCTTAACAAGCATTATTCTTATTTGGGTGGAGCCTAAAACAAATGACATAATATCCTTTGATTAATGTTCATGATTCCCTATTGAATGAAGATCAAAATGAAAAACCGCTTCATGGGGATACTTAAAAACCATTTCTTTCTCTACTGAAGTTATTTAAAAATACATATCCTTTACTTGAGATAAAATAAAATCCTCTATGTCACTGAAACTGAACTGAACATTTCTAAATAAATATTTTACTTCTATATAAAAAATAAACTCAATGTTTCTTTAGAAAAAAGAGGTTATAGACCATGAAATTATAAATCACGATTTAAAAGAATATTTTTCATCTTGAGACATTAATCTATTATTGTTCCCTTTAAATATTTTCTATAGGTAATGTATTTTCACTTGGTTTTAATTTTCTCACCAACACTAGTTATCTAAATCATCATCATTGCTACAAGTCTAAACATTGATGGTTTTATATTCTTCGGCTTTGAAAGAATAAATAGTGCTCCAGATGTTTATGGGTTTCTAATAATGATAGTCAAAGTGAAAGATAGAGATAAAGATAAAAAAATTTATGGTTTTATGTGATGCCAATATGGGTTCTCAATACAATTACTTAGTGTTATCATTAATTATTTATTTTATTAAGTCTCATTTTTTCATAAAACAATTAAATCTGATAAATAAATAATTAAGAAGAGAATAAACTAGAATTTATTAACATTGAATCATAAAAAATAAATTGTTAAAACAGTACCTAAATTTTAATATTCGAAACTCTCTAGTAATAAAATCAAAACATACTGTTGAACGTGATTTAGTAAAAATATTAACAAGTTGATATTATGTACTTACAAACTCTATATATATATCCTCTTAAGAACATGATCTTTTAGAAAATGATGTCTTATATCAATATGCTTTGTTTGAGAGTGACTTATAAGATTTTTGGAAATATTAATCATACTTGTATCATTACATAATATATATATATTAAAATTATGTCTAATGTCCAATAAGGTGTGTTTCATCCAAAACATGAGGGCTCACCAACTAGTAGCAAATATATATTATTCCATAACTGTTGACAAAGCAATTAAAAGTTATTTCTTACTCTACCAGGAAACTAAATATTTTCTTAAAATGTGATTTCTTGTTGATGTTATTTTTCAATATAATCCACATCCTCCAAAATATATACCTTAATATGAAATTAAATTAAAATCATAGATTTTTGGGTAAAGTAAAGATTGAAAAAATATTTCCTTTTAAATATCTAAAAATAATTTTAACAGTGATAATATGTGATTCATTTTTTTTGACTAAAATCTTTAACATGAACATAAAGAAAAAATTATATTCAGTTTGCTAGTAGTAAGATATAGAAAACAACCAATAATACCTCTCTATAACTTGTTCTCTACTGGTTCATCAACATCCTCCATATAAAGTTTTACAATATTAAACATTGGAGTTGTATTAGTATTAATGTTTTATAGTCTAAAATTTTTAAATTATTCAATAATATATTTTTTTATTTAAAAAGTTACCATAATATTTTTTGTTAAATTTTAATTCCTAAAAAAATTTAATTCTCCCATCATTCTTATTTAAAATTATTTTTGTAAAGGATTTGAAAAAAATTGAAAATATTTTATATTTATTAATGAAAATATATAATCATCTACATAAATTTTATAAGATAATATATAATAAAAAACAATTTTTAAAAAAAAGAGTAGCATCTTATAGCCCAATAGAAAAATAATTTTCAAATAATAATGAGCTTAAATGCTCTTACCAATATATGTGATCTAGTTTAAGGGTATAAAGGTATTTAGTAATTTTCATAATCAAATTTTGTATATGGGTGTTTTCAAAACCTGGTGGTTATTCTATATAATATTCCTCCATTAAATATCCATTTTAAAAGGAAGATTTTACATCTATATGATATAATTCAAAATTCACACGAGTTTAATAATATAGAAGGATTATATTTGCATCTAAAATAGAAATAGGTGAAATGGTTTGATCATTGCATATACCTTCACCTTAGTTATATCCTTTTTCTTCTAATGTTTCTTTATTCTTTTTAATGATTTCTTGATCATCTTTTTTATTTATAAAAACCAAGTTGGTTTCTATTACTAGATAATTGGTTGGTTTGTTTATTAATTTACAAGCTTTATTTTTACTAAATTGATTAAGCTTTTCTTCAATATACAATAAAACAATTTCATCATTTAAATCTTCTTATATTGTATTAGGCATTAATTATGATTGGAAGGTAGGAAATTTATTAAAGTTTCCTATATTTATTGTATGTATTACTCCTGTGTCTAAATTTCCTAAAACTATTTATAATAGATAATCTTTTAAGGTTTTGGGCTTCTTAGGTATGAAACTTTCAGGTTCTTTTATTTCATTTTATTCATGACTAGATTTATTTTCAATTATTTTATTTTCAAAATCAATCTTAAATGATTCAAGCCTTATGTTGTCAAAATAGTTATCAATTTCATCTCTTTCAACTTTCCTTTTAACAAAATGGTCACCTTTGGAAACATCAGATGAATAAATACTTCAATAATCCTTGACATTTGATTGTACACTCTATGTGATTTAGATGTAGTAAAATATATTTGAAAGGTTCCTTCATTATCCTTACGACCAAATTTACAATGGTTTTCCTTAGCACTCAAGATATTCTCCCAGAATCCAAATACATTAGAGTATTTTACATTAGTTTATCCATTATTACAAATGTCATATGGTGACTTCATAATAATATGTCACATTTAAACTCCATTTAGGCTATAGAAATATGTGTTTATAGATTCTTCCCAAAATATTTTGGAAGACTATATTCATTAAACATATTCCATACCATCTCTAGAATAATTCTATTTATTCATTCAATAATTAAATTTTGTTTAGGTTTTCTTGGTGTTTATAAGGTATGTTTAACACCCAAGATTCATAAAAAATAATTAAATTCTTTATTGTCAAATTCTCTACTATGATCACTTCTTAATGAAACCATTTTAAAATATTTTTCGTTTTGATGAATATTACTAAAGCTTTCAAAAATATTGAATACTTTACTTTCAATATTTATCAAATAATCCCATTTTAATCTTGAAAAAACCCAAACTAATACATATATATAAAAGTTTCTATCCAAGCATGCTAACCTTAATGGTCCAAAAAAATTCATGGGGATAAGTTCAAGTGGTTTAAATTTACGCCTTTTTTAATTCATTTTCAAGATGATTTCTGTTGTTTTCATATTTTAAAGGCATAACGTATTTTATTATTATCAAATTTAAGACTAGGGAGATCATAAAATAATTATTTCTAACACAATGTATGTAAATAAAATTCATTACAGTGTCCATATATTCTATACAAGATCCAATATTCATTTGTCTTAGATGTCAAGAAATGCACTTTTTGTTTACATGAGGAATTAAGATGCAGTGTATAAACATTTTCAGTTCTAGGTTCCCTAAATTTAAGAAATTTATCTTTAAAAATTGAGCAATAATTGTTCGAGAAATCAATATAAAAACCATTACTATAGAGTAGAGAAATAATTATCAGGTTTTGATTTAGCGGTTGAACATATAACACTTTATTGATTGATATTGATTTTGGATCTCTATCTAATCCAACTCTAACTGTCTTTCCCTTAGAATTATCTCCAAATTTTACTACACCTCCATCCAGTTTTTTTTATGTATGAAAATCATAGGAGTCTCCAATCATGTGTTTTTAGTAGCCAATAACCATACACCATACATGATTTCTATTCATGTGGCATTTTTTAATAAATAATATTTAGAATGGAGTTTGTTTTGTACCCATATTTTCTTGGGTATAGCTGTGGCATCAAGAAAAGATCTATGAATAAAATTTTTTCTTATTTTAAAAAAAGTATACTATTTTGTTCAGAAATATTCTAAAAAATAAAATAATTTTTAATTCCACTTATATGAAGATTTCATATATAAGAGTTGTTCAAATAATTTTCTTTCATTCTATAATAGAAAAAAGTATAAATTTTAGAACCTAGAATTAAAATAATATTTATATAATATTTATTTTTTTCTCTTCTTCGTATTCCATATTATTCTTTTTAATAATTGTTTTTTGAAGAATCTCATTTAGATATTTTTATCCTTCGGTTAGAATACCAGCAACACTTTTGAATTATTATACATCATTCTATAATTAATTTATTATATTTTTATGAATAGTATAATTTTTTGTTGACATATAAATTTTTTATTTTAATTATTTATGTTTTTTTAGAATTTCATAATTTTCACGTGAAAGAATGTTATGAATGTTTTTAGTGACTTATGATTTTTTTCTATTAATCCATATTTTTCTTCAAGCGTTGAGTAGGAAGCGGATAATTTTGTACATGATAAGCTATTAGATCCAGAAGAAGATGAATAATAGGTCTATACATCATCTTATACATTATCCATAAGGCACATGTTTTATATCAATTTTTTTGGTTATGTTTATGTGTCAGATTTGGAAGAGATGGTAGAGTCTTGTGACACACTCTATACAACCTTTATCTGTATTCTACCTTTATTCTCAAAATATATTTTCATCTAATTTTATTTTCTATCTTTCTCTATTAACCATTTAAATGTGGGAAACAAGGAATAATATGACCCATATATTTACATTCAAAGAATATTACTTATTTATAACCTTTCTCATATTTCTTGATGGATTTTTTATACCTCTCATTTCATTATATAATTTTTTAAATTTTTTATCTAATTGAGCCAGTTCCATTTCAAAATATGAGAAATCAAAATCCTTTGATATTTTTAAAATCATCCTTTAATTTATTTTCATTCATTTGAGATATAACTTTAGGGGAAATATTTTCCATTTTTAAAATATTCTGATCTTTAGCTTTAACCTGATTCTCTACATCATACATCATTAGGGTTATAATCAGTTCTTTCATTGTAAAACCCCTGACCAGTGATGATTGTATTATATATGCATATATTCCATTCCATTTTAGGGAATTAATATTATTACATTTTGTACTTGATCAAACTAAGTTATTGTGGTTCCTAAAGAAACTACATCATTGACTATCTCCCTCAACCACCCATTAATTTGGGTTATGCATTAACCATCATACATCTTGATGGTGTTAAACATTGGTTTTCTAGTAGCATATCTAAGGTAACTACCATTTTTAGTTCTTTAATATGCAATGGAAATCATCGACCACATTTCATAAGTAGTAGGAAATTGTGATACATGATTGAATTCATCTGGACTGTGTCCAAAAATGATATCATTAATTTCCTTTTATTTGATTTCATACTCATTTTCTTTAATAGAATCCCATGTTTCTAGTTTCTCGGGAATTGTATACAATGGGATAGTCTTCACATATACTTCAAATCCATGATTTTTAGATATATTATCATATGATATTTCTATCATCAATGGTCATCACCATTGAATTATGGAGCATGTATCAATGAATTACCATCTATAGGATCATACATTGAAATTTATCTTTGTATAGACCAAATACTTTGAGATTTATAGAGTTTTTCTTCTTGATCTAAAAATATTTCCTTTGAAACCGATTTATTTGTCAAAATAAAACAATGATACACAGAATGGGGTAAATTGTATCTTTTATATAACCGTGAAATATTCTAAATTTTAGTTTCATTTGTGATTTATGCCAATATATAGATTTATCTTCTATAATCAATTTAATCAGTAGATAAACATTATATAAGAACACAAATATTTTTATAGTGTTTTGGGGAAAAAATACCCCCTAGTCCCCTCTACTAATTCTCTCTATGAAAGCTTGGTGATTTTTACTAGAAAGGTCCTCTTATCACATGAACTTCACAATTGAGTGGAGACAGTTGAATCCTTTACTATAAGGCTTTAATTATCCTTCAGGAAATTTTACAGTGAACACAATTCTCTATAGTTTAGTTTAATAATCATATTTTCTACTATGACTGAGTTTGACCAATTGAAAATCCAAAAATCAAAAGAGTACAATTTGATTGAATTGATACGTTCTTAACCATAGTTGTAGTAAAAAAAGAAATAATTTGTATCTTTTTATAAAAAATGAATTTCTTCAAGAAATAATAGCTTTGAATAGATACTGATTGTTAATAATCTTCATTAAGAATAGTGAAAAATAAACAAACACAGTTATAAAGCATCACAAGGTTTTTCATATTTTCAAAATACAACTTATTTATCAATAACATAATAAATCTATATTTTTTTCTTTGGAGAAATTCTGTATTAAAAAAGATATACCATATATAATGTTTTACATAAAGTGAAAATACAGTTTCTGTGTATATAGAAATATTAGATTTATTTTCGATTAGAAGATCTTATATTGTGACCTAATAAATTGTAATTATTTAAAATTTTAAATCATCAAAGATAGTTGCAACATCCCTTAGAAATGAGAATGATTTACTCTATTAAATACAATCCTTTTAATCAGTCATAAAACAACTTTAAAATAGTATATACAACCATAGAGACTATTAAAAAATTAATGGAAATCATTTTTAATTTAAAATCCATTGTGGAATAGTCAAACATAGGGTTCATTCACGTGATGAAATAACTCCAAATGTAGGGTTGATAACATAAAATGGATTACAAAATATGGGTTGATGAACATTATGATTGTTTCCATAAAGGCAAGGTTATTTAAAAACGTGGGGTTTTTTTGTCCATACATTTCCATTTTCTTAAACATATGATTCCATCCAAATGTAGAATTTTTAAACAATACATTTCCAATATTTTTGGGTATATGATCCATACATGTTTTTTCAAACATAGGGTTTTAGAACCATAGGTTACACATATACTTACAAACATAGTGTATGAACAGTGTTTCAAAAATACATTCTAAACACATTAAGAATATTTTAAAAAATATTATAACCTATAAATAATATAATATTTTCATTAAATATTTTCCTAAAAAATACATAAAGTAACTTTATTAGTAAAAAATTGTGTTTTTGAGAAACCAAATAAACAAAATTTATAGAGTATGGATGAGACCGTACAAGCCCACCAGTTGGTTGGGTAATTCATTTCATGTGGTGAGAGTTGATGAGAACCATATTCCACTAGATGCTCATCCTGCATCAACACACGTCCAAGACCCATACAAGAAGCATTATATAAGACCACATATCTCATTATAGACTTCAAAAATATTAGAATAGTGGTTGTGGTAAACCACCACCTAAACTCCTCAAAGGATTACCGACACTCTACACATTACTCTATAATTACCCCATAATGGGTAAAAGTAGTCATAGGTGAATCAAGCTAAGAGAAATCTCTAATGAACCACCTATAGCACCCTACTAGTCCCAAAAATATCTAGATTTTGAAAGCATTCTTTGGATAATTACATGACATCTCTAATTTTATCTTCTTAGGGTCTACCATAACCCCATGTTTTGAGATCACATGGAAAATAAAATTCACCACCATGATCCAAAAGGTACACATAGAGGTTTTATTAGAGAGGCAATGATATTGAATTGTTCCAAACACAATTATCAATTACTTTGAATGATCTTTAGAAGTTTCAAAGTAAACCACGATGTCTTCCATAGATAAGATGAGGAAGAAATAAATGTACTAATGGAAAAAAATATTCATTAGGGAGATGAAACTAACTTGAACATTCATCCACCTAGAGGGAATGAAAAAAATACTAGAAGTGTCTATACATTTTTCAAAAGGATGTCTTAGAAATTTATACCTCTCTGATTATAACATAGTGATACCTGGAAGGAAAATCAATCATCTAGAACCAACTTTACCCTTAATCTAATCAAATATTCTATTAATAAGGGGTGAGTGATATTTATTCTGAATTGTTTACTTATTTAGATTTTTAGCAATCTATGCACAACTTGAGAGATTCACCAACCTTCTCTGCAAATAATACTATAGCGGACCAAGGTGAGATGCTCAGGAAAATGAATAATTTGGATTTAAAATAATCCAGTTGTGTAATTAATTCCCTTAACTTGGTGGGCCATAAGATACTAGGTAATCGCTATTGGGTATCTTCATAATGCCAAATTTATGGTGACCACTACATCACACTCTGGAGGAAAGCCAGAAAAATCATCTGGGAATACCTATGGGATATTCTCTACCACAGAAGGTGATCCCTCATCAGACCCTCTACCATCATCCTCCAATATTAGCAACGAGATCTAGAAAAAATGACAACTCTATTATCGAAGTGGAGGTCCATCACGTCCTGACCGAGGATCCCAGTCACTATAAAAAAACTCGATTACTTCCATCAGGTTCCACAAAACTCACTCGAAATTGATAACAATTGATGTGGGGATGAAAATGCACCATATAATCCCTACCAAGGATCACATCAAAGAGGTCCATTTCCACGACCAGAAAACACAACTCAAGTTATACTCCCAAAAAATAGTGTGTGAATGGTGGACACCTAAAACTTTACTCTCACTTCCTTCCATGCGGTGTCACCAATTGCATCACATAAGTAATGTGGTCAGTCAAGAAATTTCAAAAATTATTCAAGACATGAATAAATAAATGAATTATAACCAACCATATCAAGAAGATGACAAATCTGGATGATATGATAAGAATCGTAACTTGAACTGTCACAGGTCCTGCATCTGATTATGCTAGAATTTGATCTATATAATGAAGGTTTATTTTCTCTTCCCGAGCCAAGGATGACTCCTATCCTACTGATCTAACTTAAGATAGATTTTCCAAGAAGTAGATCCATCCCTACCACCAAGACCACCAAACCGAAATATGATTGTCTTAGTTGTCTTTGATTGGGATGACATTCCCTTATAAACTGCAACAGTGGAAATACCCTGATATGGGAATGCCAATTTGGAAATCAGTTGCATGTTATCTATAGTTCTACACTGATAGAATGGTCAAGGTGGAGCTTAAAATATTGGCCACACATGCCCTACCTTTTCACACTAATGGTATAGGATTGACCCAACATCTGATGCTATATAAAATAACAGTCAAGAATGATTTCTTGAACTAACACCTCCCTTTTTTCTTACTCATATTTCTTCATATTCTTCTTATATGACCTAACATTTCCATGGACCATTATTCAAGTTTCTCCAGAAAACCCAGACATTCCAGCACGATCACTCTGCACCATTAAGGCTTGATCAACTACCTCATACAAGGACTTAAATTTGAACAATAAGACTTGGGATTAGATATCTACCTGCAAAACCATTTCAAAATGATAATCCTTCAGCTGCTTATTATAATTGACCTCAGGTAAAAATGTATTGGGTCCTCAAAGCAGTTGGAATATTCCAACATGGTCTGTTCCCTAGGTGGAGATCCATGAACTCCCAAGTCTTGTAGAAGTCCACAGTGTCTGAGAAATACTACTCATTAAAGATTACATTGATGTCCATCCAACCCATCTTCTCATTGTTATCAGCTTGAACCACTGAGTACCAATACCTTTGAAATGGGACATTACGACAAAAAATGAAGCAAATTTCACAATGAATACCTCATGAATGTTATAAAAACGAAAAAAAATCTATTTTTTAAATACAATCCTCAAATCCATGGGGATCTATGCCAACCTAAATGGATGGAGGTTTGTTCTTGAGAAACTATTTAGCTTTGTCTTTTACTAGACCTGGTTTAGCTTCCCTAACCTAAGAAGGACCATGGACTGCTCCCTGACCTAATTCCTGGATAACCCAAACCACTACTTATACTATTTTCCAACCAACTGGCTCGGGAAAACCATCTCCATCCTCTTCCCACAGTTTCAAAGGAACTCTCCAAGGATGAATCTCACTACATCAGTCAACAAACTTGAGTGGAATCCATCAACATATTGATATGAATTTTTTCTTCAGAAACATAATCTTTTGAAAACCATTAAAAATCATAACCAAAACCAAAAACATGTGGAATCCCATGTCAATACATTCCACCCCACCCAATTTCCATGAAAATTTGCGGCATTTATGTCACACTCCAAGAAGGAATCATTCCAAATCCCAAAACCCCAAGGCGACTGTAGGTCTGTCATGTGGTGAGTTGGCTAGATGCCCCCCTCAAAATAGAACCTCATGCCCCAACAGTCCTAGCTCCTATCTATCCAAACCATTCCAAAATATCATGAACAAATAAAATGGGGGAAACCTAGATCCTATGCCATTTTTCACTTCATTTAATTAACAAACCTATATATCTCAAGCCCTATTATGGAAGTGATATATCTGGAATATTTCTATAGCCATGGTGTTCAATAGGGAAGTTTGATTTCTGGAAATTCATAGAATGATACACAGATAACATAGGTTGATGGCAGTAACATGAAGCCTTATTGATTAAATATACCATGATAAAGGTATTATATTACACAATAAGTTTCTGTACGTGGCACTATATTATTTCGACATTAAAATCATTATCTGTGGGTGCATTGGAATGTTTTTATGTTCTATCCTGGGACTTTATATTTCTTCACATAAATCCACTGATATAGAGGCCTATATGGTCACATAGTAAGTGTATCCATAATCTCAATTAAATAATATATTATTATTTATTTTTTAAAAAATTTGAATAAATATTATTCTCTCACATGGTTTTATCATTATTCATGTTTTCTTAATCACTTAAATTTTATCAACAAATATTCCATAAAATATTATTTGATTAGGAAATTTAATAAATATTTATTTACTATTTAGTGAATATAAGAAATATTTATTTTTTGGTGAATAATGAAGCAATAATTATTTATTAAATAAATTTTAATTTTTAAGTCTTCATAAATATCATTGAAAAATGGTATGTTGAGTTTAATGGTCAAGTGATAAATAATATATAAATAATATTTTTTGATTCAATAATACCTAATTTTAATCAGAAGTTTTGTTCATTTCATGAAAATGTAATAATAATTATTATTATAAACACTGGTTTTTTCTAGGATTAAAAAAATAGTAAAGGGAACTTGTGAAATTATTTATTTATAACCACAACAGTATATAAACCTATTTTTTATTATATTTATAGAGAGATATTTAATTTGTTTTGTACACAAAAATATCCATAGAGAATACTCTTAATCCCTTGAGATCACCCTCTCTAAGAATGCTCCCAAAAATGGAGAGTGATCTTCCTCCACCTTCCACTCTCATGTATAGAGAGATGAAGGTGAATTCATTAGAAGTAATTATTCGGGAGATCAAAGGAGAATTCCAAAAGTGATAGGATATACTATTATAGAATCCAAATATTCCTATAGTGATGTTTGGATATTTGTGGACCACTTTTGGATCAATGCTAGGGGGAATATAAGTTTGATTCCTATAATCTAATGATGGTACAATGACGATCTGCTTTTAGATCTATCAACGAAGAAATAATTTTACGTAAGGTAATTATTTAATTGCAAAAAATAATAATAAAAGATTATTGATGATATTATGCTTCACTTTCAACATCTATTCTTTGTCTATGTTCATTTATTCTATTATGTTGATCCCAATTTTCCTCATCATGATAATATCATATTAATCATCAATAATGATACAAAGAGAAGTTATGCATGACCCATATAATGTGTCAGATATTCCTAGAACCTAAAATTTGTATCAAAGGGGGTCAGATATTTATTTATAATTATTTTAAGATAATTGATTCATTAAGACATTTATTGTTTGTTTTAAATTTTGGATTAATCAAACATTAATTCATACTGTGAGTTATTCTATCGTCATCTTCATTTATCATAAATATCATCAAAATGATCAAGTTTATGATACAAATAAACTCGTAGATACCATCCGTAAGTGCCAAAGAGTCTATCCATATAACAGAAGTGTACATTTCATGTAACCCATAGGTATAAACTGCATACTAGTGTTTAATGTATCATGAATTAATTTGGAGTTGATTCAAGTCCAGTTCATATATTACGAACTATATATTTAATTATACACCATATATTGATCGGGTCAGTCTAGAACATAGTTAGCCAAAGTACACGGTCTATGACCTTAGTACACAATGTGTAGTACCTCAGTCATTGACATGCTTTGTATTATCAATCACAACCTACATGACTGATAGACATTCAACTCAAATTTCACATTCCATGTATCCCATGTGAATGGTGTGTAATCCTATATTTTTTATGGTATGATTACACACTGATTCCCCTGGGATGTTCCGTAGATTGATGTTAAGAATAATACATGTCGTTTATCTTAATTGTACACATTATGTACCATTACCAAATTATAATGAATTGAAAATTAATTTATTATATTTTTAAAACCTTATCTACATGTGTTTGTGTGTGGTCATTAAGTTGACAGGACACCCCATGTGATGGGTTATATATATATATAGTTAATTTCTGTGTAGTTGTTGGATCTACATACCATGTATAATCCATATTGTAGTTATTACACTACATGTATTGAATAATTTAATGCTACATATATCATTTGTTTCATGTGTTCATTAGAGATTATTGTACACACCATATAATAACGTGATAAGTCTGGTATTCCACATGTCAAAAAAGTATACAATATATGAGAATAATACATAGTGGGTAGTTTTTATGGATACTCACAGTGTTTCTTCCATGGAATATTTATGTACATAGTTAATTTAAAATAAAACTATTTAATTTGATTAAAAATATTATGGATGTGAATCTAAAGGATGTTCTGATGATAAATAAGATAAATTAATTGATAAATTAACTAATGTAATTAAATTATTTGATAGTGATGTATCTTACATTAAAATAATTGTAATTAAATGATAATTTTATAAAACATTTATTTCATTGCATGCCTGTGGCTGATCATGGGACTAGACTAGACATTTTTATATGTTTGGTTTCATTTAATTAATAGTTAAATTAAATTATGGGCCTTCATGTCATCTATCTTCTCATAATGTGAGGACCTTCATGACCATAGTTTATTTAATTGAAACCACATAAAAAATAATTTGGTTCCCCTCACTTATGTGTGAGTAAAATCATATGTAATGGATAGATTTATGAAATAGGTAAAAGAGGTTCAATTTTAAAGAAAATTTGAAACCAATCCATGAGAGATACATAGGTGGTTAGGTGGAAATATGTAACATGAACCATAAATAGTTCAAAGTGTTTTTACCCTTGGTTGATGGTTAGTTTAACATCTACTAGATAAAATAGCCATTATGAAATTCTAATAATAATACCATATTAATATTTGATTTTGTTCATGTTTCATGGTTATTTCACTATGGATGCATTTTCATAATCACATGAATTAATTAATTAAGAATAATTCACGATATAACTAAAATAAATTTGTTTATGAATAAATAGTATTTAAAAAATGGCTAATCACTTATGTAGATCCACTTAATATTAATAACAATGTAATAAATATAATAATTTAATATATAATAATAAAAGATAAAATAATTGAATTATATATATTAATTAGTTATATCCTTCACTATTTTAGTTAAAATCAAATGATTCTTTAAAGTCATTGACCATCCAATGTTCGGGTGATTTAAATTATCGATGAATTATAACATGAAGATTTGGGTTAACATAACTTAGTTCTCATTAAGGGTTGATTGAAAAAGTAGGCGATGGTGTAACTAAGACGCGAAGGTCCAAAGAAATCAAATTTTAGGATTTCAAGATTGGAGAGTCCACTCAATATATCAAGGAAATATTAGTTATTGTAGTTGGAATTTAAGATACCTATGAAAATCTATTTAAATTTCTTAACCAGCCAAAATGGAATAATGATAAGGGGAATATGGATACATTCCACTATAAAGACCAAGAAATAGGATATTACGAAGCCAATGGAGAGGGATATTGGGGTTCGATAAAATAGTGGGAGATTAATAAATATATTAATTACTTATTTTTATAATTATATAATATAGAGAACTAAAAATATATTCATCTTATTTGTAGAATCATAAATTTAAATTACTTCAAAAATATTACTACAATCCATACATGACAAGGATAACGTTATCACTAGAACAAATTTCCTAGAATGGAAAATGGGATTCATGTTATATTATTCTATGAAAGTAAATAGAATGTGATAGAAGAATCTATTCATGATGTTCTAAGTAATTATGCTAGAGAGTATGTGTTATCTATCTAACAGAATCATTTTAATGATTCTAAAAATATTTAGTGTTCCATGATATCATCCAAGACCATTGAGATTTTGAAGCAACATGAGGACATGGATGCATATTTCATAACGCCTGGACTTTGAAATATCTATCAAGTGAAGGAGATATAAGAGAGATACGAGACCTCCAATTCTCGATTTACAACTTATCTTAGCGATTATACACCATCTTGGCCTCATTTAGTCAGACTTATTGACTACATTGAATGTTTTCCCATCTTAAGGGATTAAATTCCCTAATGAGTTGTGAAAAAATCTCATACATTCCTCAATACCCATGACCTTTTTCGATTTTATTTTCAATTATAAAATGTTCAATAATGAGGTGAGTATTTTGGAACTTCATAATCTGATTTTACAAGTGGATAAGAATAGGGATCAAGACATTCCCATAGTCCTTACAGTGAATAAAAAAGGAACAAGAATGCGATGGGGACCAAGAATCATAAAAAGTCTAAAGCCCACAATAAACATCCTTCCATGAAGAGGAAGATCCATAGGAAAAGAAAGTAAAAGGTGGTATTATTTTTTTCATGTGGGAAGAAAGGCCACCAGATGAATAAATGAACCTAGAGTAAAGGGTAATCTAAAGGTGAATTCATTATCTAATGAAATATTTCAATATCTATACACAAGTTTTTAGATATATCTGGTGGTGCTCACATCTATATCCAAATTCTAAAACTGAAGATATTCCAAATGATTTTTAGAGGAGAATTGGATTTGAGAGATTCTAATGGTGTGAGGCTGGCTACTCTAGCCATTAGTGACTACCACCTTTCATTCGCAACATGAATTGTATTGTTTATAAGGGATTGTTATTATTTACCAAATGTTACCAAGATTATAATTTTTGTTTTGTTCCTTGATATAGTTGGTTAAATTTACATTATTTAAATAATTGTTGTTTATATTATAAATACACCATATTTTATTTAATGAAACATTTAAATAATAGTATTTATGTATTCAATTAAGAAATCCTTATATTTAGAATAGATAAACAATAATGTTTAAAAGACTCATATAACAAACACTTGTGTAATCACCTTCTTGGTCATGGAAATGAGAATTTTTTTAAAAAACTCCATCAAGATGGTCATTTAGAATATTCTAAAATAAAACAACTTGAATGATGTCATACATGTTCATAAATAAAAAAAATGAAAAAACTGCCTTTCAATGGATAGGGTGAAAGGACCAGAGAGATTCTTGGATTGGTAGACAACAAGGTGTTTGGAAAATTCCTAACAGAAACTAGAGGTGGAAATTCATACTGCATATCTTTTATTTATTACTTGAGTAGATAGATCTTTTTCAAATTAATAAGGTATACATATGATTCATTTATCAAATTCAAAGAAAGGAAGAATAAACTAGAGAATCAATATGGATAAAAGATAAAAAACATTTGGATGGATCAAAGTGGTTAGCGTCTTAACCATGAGTACATAGATTATATATGGGAGATTAAGATTCTATCTAAACTCACTCAACCATTCACACCATAATGTAATGGTATTAGTGAAAGGAGTACTCATATATTTTTAGACATGGTAAGATCAATGATGAGTCATACAAATCCTCCATTATCCTTGGGGGGTGTGCATTACAAACTACAACATACACACTAAATCAAGTAAAAACTAAATTAGAAAATGGAAATTCCTTTGAGTTATAGAGTTGACAGAAACTTTTTTTGTCACATACACATGTTTAGGGGTTGTGAAAAAATTTTTAAGGCCTTTTCCAAAAACAAACTAGCACCCCAGGGCACAATGTGTGTGTTTATAGGGAATCCTAAAGAAAAAAATGGATACTCCCAACAAAACCCCTCGCATAAGAAATTTAATGTCTCTATACAAGACGTCTTTCTTAAGAGGGATCACATCCTCAAAAAGGATTATGGGAGAATGATTGAACTCGATGAAGTTTATTCATATAATACAAAAGAGTTGGTATAGGAACAAATTCCACATGTTCTTGTGAAAGAAGTAGTCCCTAAACAATTTTACTATATAGGAGAACTATGGATGTAAGAGAACTAGACATATATGGTTTTATAGTCAATGACGATGGTCACTCATTATTGGCTGATAATGATGAACCTATGTCCAAAAAAGAGTTAGTAGAGAGCTCCAATGATGTCAGATGGAATGAATCCATGAATTATAAAATGGATTCCTTGTTTAAGAAACAAGTTAGGGTTCTGGTCAATTCATCCATTTATGTAAATACTGTAGGGTAAAAATGGGTATTCAAGAGAAAACGATACATGAATGGTAAGCTAAAAATATATTGAAATTATAGTGGAAAATAGTTAAAAAATAAAAAAACATACTTTGATGAAACATTTTCACTAGTTTCCCTATTTAAATCCATTAGAATTATACTTACTATACTAGCTTACCTTGAATTTGAAATTTGGTAGTGGGATTTCAAAAAATATTTCTTTAATGGGAAACTTTAGAAAGATGTCTTCATGAAAAAAATAGAAGGGTTTCTAAATCATGGTGATGCCAAAATTATTTTCATGTCTATGTGATCCATTTACTGATTAAAAAAACCATATAAGTTATAAAAAAAATTATTTGATGAAGCTATAAAATAATTTTGTTTCCTTAATAATGGATGATAACCATGTGTTTATAAGAGGTTTAATGAGAATTAAGTTCTTATCCTAGTAGTATATGTTGATGAGATATTGCTAATTTGAAATGAAATATACGTTTTACAGTCTATTAAGGACTCCTTAATAAAGTTTTTCTCCATAAAGGGATTAGTTTAAAGTTGTCTATATTATAGGGATCAAGATTATTGGTGATATATACAATATGATTCATGGACTATGTCAAAGTATACATATTAACCAAATACTAATGAGATTTAATACAGAACAATCAAAGTGTGTATTTGTTCTAGTGTCACATAGTATAAATATTTTTAATAAAATTTGTCCCCATGAACTATATGACTAAAGGAGAATGAGTAAGATCCCATATGATTTAGTGATAGTATCAATTATATATTACATTTTATATACAAGACTTTATGTTTCCTACACATTGATCATAGTATGAAGATATGAAGAAAATCCCAGATAAAAACATTGGTCTACTATCAAGGATATCTTCATATATCTGAGAAGAACTCAGGATATTATCTTGATGTATAGAGAATATAAGGAGTTGGTCATCAAGGGTTATGGTGATACTATTTGTAAACAAATTATAATGATCAAAAGTCACAATAACAATATATTGTATATATCAATGGAGGATCTGTGAGTTGGAAGGCATCAAAACAGCTATTTCTGGCTGATTATATAGTGGAGTCTGAGTATATAATGGCTTTAGATGTAGCCAGGAAATCTATTTGGATAGGAAACTTTTTCAAGAATATTTATGTGGTACCAAGATAAAATATTTTTACCATAGTGTATTTTGATAATACATTATCAATGGGTCTTGGAAAAGAGATAAGGCCACACCAATATACAATGTACATACTCTAGAAGTTTCGTATATTGAGTTATTTTTATCATGGGGGGGGGGGAGATATATTAAGCAAGGTATCCATAGAATAAAACATAGAATACTCTTTACCTAAGGGAATATCTCAACAAAACCATGAGTATCATGTAAGATCTAGAAAACTAAAGGTTGTTAGTAGTTATCTCTAGTGAAAGTGGGAGCTTGTTAGAGTTGGTTTCACAGAAGAAAAATCTCTACACATCATGATAACATGTATTAATTTAATACAAAAATTAATAAACTCTTAATGAAATCATCATTATTCTTATATGTGAGAAATTATGCGATAATTTCATAAGATTAGTTGTCAGACTAAAATGTCATAATAGTTCCCTGCTATAATGTGAACTGATAAGTTCCACTAATATATTATTGAATATATGTTCTCTCACTAGATGAAATTATTTGAGAGAAACAAATTATTTCTGATATTAGGGATGGAGACTCATAGGACATTAAGTCACCTTCTCATGGTGTACACCCTTGGTAATATTTAGTGTTAGAAATTTTGTGTATGAGAATCACTGGTAGGAAATCCACATTTATGTATTTATAAAGACAATGATGACATGTATTCACGGTGAAGAAGGATATGTTGGGTGTGTCCCAAGCATTATTTCGTTAATGAATAATATGATTTTGGATTTTTATTTTACATTATTTAGCATAAGTTGATATCTTATCCCCTATTATGGAAATGATCTAGCATGAATAAATACATGGACATAATGTTCAATTGGAAACTTCAATTTCTAAAAATTCCAAGAAAGATACATCAAGAACATAAGTTGGTGTAACCTGCTTGATTGGGGATATCACGTCAAAGGGATTATATTACATAGTAAGTGTCGGTATGAGGTATTATGTCATTTGGCATCAAATTCTTTCTCTATGGGCACCTTTTCAGGTTTCTAGATTCTAACATTGGAATTTAGGCAACTTCGTATAATGTAAATAAGAAAGAGGCATAGAGGGTCACACACTAAGTGTATCTAGAATCACAATTAATTAATATATTATTTATTATTTTTAACAAGTTTAATAATTTTTTTCCACATGTTGATTAATAATTAATCTTTGTTTTCTTGATCACATTAATTCTATAACTAGTTCTTCAAGAGAATATTATGTGACCAAAATATTTAATAAATATTTATTTACTATTTAGTGAATATAATATTAATTTATTTTTAGAGAATAATTTAGTAATTTTTATTTATTAAATAATTAGTCATTATTCAAGTCTTGATAAATATTTTGGAAGAATGGAAGATCAAATTTAATGGTCTGGTCGTAAATATAAGATACTGAATATTATTTTATTAAATAATATTTAATTTTATTCATGAGTTTAGCACATGTCAAGAAATAATAATAATATTATTTTTATAGACATGAGTTTCAATATAGAATAATTAAATATTATATGTAACTTCTACAATTATTCATTCCCAACCCTAGTGGTATATAAACTCAATTATATTATTTTTCAAGAGAGTTAATTCATTATTTGTTGTACTCAATTACTTCTAGAAATAATCCTATAAAGCCATAGAGGGGTCCCACTTCTAATAAAAATCCCATGAATAGAGATTGATGTTCCACCAAATACCACTCTATATTCTAGAGGAATCCCAGATAATCCTTTAAAAGTGATTCTTGTGGCGATCAAAGGAGAATAACGCAAGCGATAAGATCTACCATGAGAACACCCAAATATTCCTATGGTGACATTTGAATATTCATGGAAAACATGTGGATCACCAATAAAGGAAACATAATCTTGAAACCTATAAAACAAAAATGGTATGTTGTATAACTTTTGTCAGATCTGTCAATGAAGAATGAATTTCACATAAGAAAATTATTTAATTTATTAAATTAATTAAAAATAATATGTGAGGATTAAATTCTTTGGTTCTAGTGGTTATTCATTTTCTATATTATTTTATTCAATTTAATTTATCAATACATTCATCATCATGTAAATCATATATTAATCATTTATCATGAATAAAAGAAAATATGGGAACAACCCTTCTAATGCTTCAACTACTCTGAGTACCTTCACTCTTCACTGGTGGTTTCATCCTCATTATCCTAGAGCACCTCCACCCAGTTAGTATTTTCTATAATGCTGATGGATTTTCCTCCCATGATTTTCATTTCCAAACCTAATATAGATGGCTCCTTAGGTGGTTGTTTGACCACTAGAGAAAGTGTCTCAACTCCCCCAAGGGTATACAACTGTTAATGTATCACTTCCTTAAAAATTATTGCAAATGAATGAGGAATAGTAAGTTTAATAGGTGGAAACAAACAAGGTTAATATTAATAATTATATAAAAAAATTATGGTATGTAATGGATTTAATTATGTTCATGTCTGATGCCTCATACTGGAGGTCCATAATAGAAGACCCCTCTATGCCGGTAAGCACAACAATGACTACTATGGGATCACCTGGTGACACATGACTAGAAGTTGTACATGGAAAATAAATGACTTAGTATGTAATACAAGTAAACTATCAAAGGTATTAATAGAATCATGATGAAATGGACTCAGAGTCTTACCTTGAGAATTAACATGGGTATCCATAATCAAACACTTCAGGAGGCCTACCCATTTGATAGAGGAAGCTACCATTAGAATAATATGTCGAGGACACCTATAGATGATCAAGAGGATAAAAGAATATAGATATTTCTCTCTAGTATCCTTTATAGATTCATCATCCACTGCATATTATTTAGTGGACTCTAGGTTAGTATCCCTAGTAACCCTCGAACCACCTACACCACCTTCATTAGAGGCTTCTCTACCCTCCCATGATAATTTATATGTGTAATAAAGGATTGGGTTGAGGGTGTGGGAAGAAATATAATTTAAAATTCATATTTGAGGAAATTTTTTGAAGACTTACCTCACTAAAAAAATGCTTGGTCAAATAATCTTTCTCAAGAGTGAGTTATCCACACTCCAGAGAATATTCTTGGTTGATGTCGGAACCCTATGACTCTTTTAAATAAGAACCCTGTATCTCAAGATAAAGATCTGAAGAATCCTATTACGGTTCATCAAATATAGTTTTCATCATCAATATAATCATATCTAGTAAATAGGTTACATGATATCCATCCCTAAAACACTATGACAAAGCTTCCAGGTTATCCAGGTAGGAAGAACTCTCTCAGAAACCTAGGGAGGACAGGAACCACATGGTTCTTGATCCCTAGAAGCTTGATTATTCTCTTGGTGTATATATTCCTTAACTACTCTCATGTATGATACAACCAAAAAATCTCCATGTCTCCCAAATATTTTTGGGGATGGGGTCCTTTTACACCAACACTAGATAACACAACTTCTTTCTTGTGGCTTCCTATGATCGATTTTTTCATGAAAAAGTGCTCTCTTCCTTCTCTATGATCTCTTTTTCGGTATTCCTACACCACTAGAGGGTGGATTAATGGAAAGTACTTGACCTCCATTGATCACCTTTCCTCCATCTTGGGCCCTCAATATATGACAAGCACCTCAAAGAGTAGCACACGAGCTATCTTTATTCTTCTGTTTCTTATTTTATTGTAAAAAAGTCCTCACCTACTGGTGTAAAACAACCCCATGGTATACCTCTACCTAGTTGTGGGAATGTTTTTGAGTAAGAAAATTGTTGAGGTTATCTAGGTAAAATATGTTTTTTTCTAAATTCCCTTTTCTATGAGCATCTACAAAATCTGATGTTGGATGCATGGTTTCCCCTCCTAAAAGAACCCATTGTGAACTCACGTCACCAAATGATGAATGTATCTGAACATACAATGAAAATGGTATGGGGGTATGGTTTTTTGTAGGTGTTTTTTTTTTCAATTTTTGAAAACAATATCCCTCCCTAAAAGGCCTGCAGGTATTCCATCTACTCTGGAATCCCCCAAAGATCATCGACCATCTCCTCAGTTAGGGTTGGGAAAGTCCTGATATTGATGTTCCCAATATTTTCAATGATTTCCATCATTGGGGCTTTATTGAGTGTAACCTATAGGACCCCTGTCATGTTTATGTGGGAAGATTTCATACCCGTTATCAATGTGTAATTGCATTTAGAAACTCATAACCCATGAAGTGAATTTTAATCCAACCATTTAGAAATTATAATGAACCATAGATATACATAAGAATGTAACCACTCACAAAATTACCTTAAAGTTTGTAGAACCTCACCAGTAAGGGGATTCCTGTGTTTATGTATTCTCCTAATTAGGTAATATCCAACTTCACCAACATCCCTGTCTATAGGACCATATAAGAATCCCTAACCAAAAGCAACCAACTACTCTAGAATGTTGGTAGAATCACTACATATAAGACTTATGGATTCCATTACTACATACTTTATCCCTATTTCAGATACTCGATCTCTTTTAGCATCAATTGGCATGACCCGAGCCTACTACCATGTCATTACTTCTTGAACTAATTTGGATGGAAATACTTTTTCTCTATTGTGAAATTTAATAACATCCCCAACCATTTCTTAATAGTGATGTATTGTTAGAGATGGGGTGATGGTTCAAAACTAAGGTCAACTGGCCCAGGTGGATCTTCACTGCAACCTTTTTCATACTATCTAAACCCCATGTATTGGGAATTTGGAGGAATTATTCATAACGATACCCCATCAGTGAAATAAGAATGATATAGTGCAGATCCCACAAGATTCTTTCCACATCATCCAAAAATTTGATGGTAAGATTTTTTTGGTTTATAAAATGTACATCTAGAACCAAAACATGTGGTTTCCCAAATTTATCGGCACAATACAGCTCAAGGGATCATTTTGGAGTGAAATAATTGAGTGTGGGAATCTTTGAGACATTACACACAACTCCAATGCTTATAAAAAAATTCACTTCTATGAGTAATAATATATCACCCATTATATATTTAGATGATAATGGAAAATCTCCCCAAACAATGGGGAGAGGTGGAATTCTATATTGTGAATTTTCAAAAAACACCAACTTTTGAACACAAGTCACTTGCATGATAAATATGATGTTGAACCAATACCTTACACTATAGTTCCCAATGAAAAAGGAATGTTGTTTATACAACCAACAGTTGAATTATTTAGAATCATGTTTCTATAGATGGATAATTTTTCTTTCCATGGATCCTAAAGAACTGATTTTTCTATAAATAGAGCATCTCCCTCTATTATCTAGGAAAAATATGGAAGTTAATGTGTCAAGATCACAATATCATAAATCCATCATTAATGAAATCATAAAAATCTAGACTCCCATATATTCCCATAGGTAGATAAAATTCCTTAAAAACATCACACATTTTTTAAATTGATTTTCTTCTATTAGAGATGACATCACACAACTTCCTGTAAAGGAAAGGTCAGTTCACATAAAGTGAGTTCCCATCACAAAACCCTAAATATCATATGAACCCAAAAGTTACATGTGCATATACCCCAATTATCCATGTTATATCCTATTTATATAACAAAACACTTTCACAAATCCACTTACTAGAGTAGATTTAATGTTGTGTAAAAAAAGCCCTGGGTCATCGACCTAATGTTTCCATTTTCCAAACATAGTTGCATCCATGATGAGTGCTCAGGTTCCACCCACATACTCAAACCAACATCACTTGTGATTAAAATTATCTTATTAATGGTATTATCAAACCTATTTCATGATTCATTTAATTATATTAAGAGCTAGTTTCCTAAATTCTTCTAACTCTAATGAATAGGAAGCCTAATGTTAGGAACAAAACATGTCACCCAAAAACTAAAAATGATTATCCTTTATTATACCATAGAGTATCAAGTTAATATACACGTGATCCTAGAGGGTGGAATCATTATGGGAAACTACGTAGTTTTCCCTATGATGTGGGATAGTGATGTAACCTTCTACCATAATTTTAAATGGTCTCCCTATGTATAATCCACACCATGTATGATATGTAATACTTCAAAAATTATAGCATAACATTATAGTTATATTAAATGAAACTAAATTAAAATTTCTCTAGAACATGCCATTAAACAATAACCTTACCTAGGGGACAAACATAGGATGAATTTTTTTGTCGCGTATGGGATGTTACCCCACCTTATGGGCATACCAAATTCATAAGCCCCACACCATCCCATACTATCACACCATCTATGAAAAAAATAATACTTACTGAATGATGTTAAACAACATAGACTAGTTTTACAGTAGGACCACAATATATACACTTCAGTTAAGTGGGTGTTGATCCTACATTCAAAAAGAGAATTTAAGAAACCTCACTAAGGTTCAATCTCAATCACCTAAAATTACTATTAAATATTAATATCTTCCACTTGGGTGATGACACCACCAATGTCAAATCATTTTCCCCAGGAACCCACTCAACCACACCATCCAAACTCCAGGTACCCCCTGGGACACATTTTCACAATGTGATAACAAACCCTAACCATCCTAGTATAGAACATGTGTATGTGGGAATACTACCCAAAAGTATCTAAACCCATCACCATGTCCCCAGAATACTTTAAAACAATAAACATATCTTGGAATGATTTTAAACATGTGACCACATCCCCACATTACATTGAAACATTAACCAAATCCCCATAAGGTTTTAAACTTGTGTTCACATCTCTAAAATACATTTAATATGTAACCATATCCCCATAAAAAATTAATCCTATGACCCCACCTGATATATCAAAATATATACATCATAGGAAGAACATGAGATTCTTGAGTCAACAAGACTCAAATACATTACACCCCTAGAAGAAGTTTCATTATTTGTACATGAGATGCCTCAGGTTCCACACCTAATATTCCTTTTTCATGAGATTCCCTCAACATTGAAAGAGGATGAATTTAATGATTCCCAACAAACCCAACTTCCATAGATGTTCATACATGTCCAATTTCATAATCAAATTTGACTAAAAATAACTTCCCTATCATAATAGAAGTAGCGTAATTAATACTTGAAAAACTTGAGATGTCATAGGGAATGAGATTCAGAAACATGACTCAAATATATAAGGGATACACGTACTTGGAGCTGAAATCTATGTAGGGTTCCATGTATGGAGAAACTGATATCCCATCATCCAAGTTTGATCAAGTATCCAATATCCTCAACCATAGTGGTATATGTTTTCCACCTTTGGATGGTGGGAGTGCGAGGCAGCCAGCCACCCTATAGGTGGCCCAACCTATCGAAGGAAGTGGAACACTCTATGAGAGTCAAGGATAATAGCATATCCAGAACATGATGCATTCCCTTAAAGAAGACATAAAAAAATCACACATTGTATGTATAATAATGAAAAAACGATTGACAAGAATTTTTATAATTTAATATATGAAAAATGTTTGGGAAATTTTAGATAAATAATTTAATAGATTTCATAAAATTATGAATCAATGGATTACATATTACGTTTATATTTAATTATCATATCCCCCCAATTTATGAATTAATTATCTTTATATTTTAAATTTAAATCATGGTATCATAAAGTCACTAATAAACTCATGCATTTTAGATATTTCAAGTAAATTAGTATGACTAAATGTGGGCATGTAGTTCTCTTATTCATCCTAAAAATGGATTTTCAAAAAAAATATAGGGAATAAGGTAAGATAATGAATTTGATAATGAACAATAATTTTTATATTATTTCATTTATCTATTTTCCCAGAATTTATTATGAAAATAGACTTCCCTATGACTTCTTTTCATAATGGTCCTATAATAGAAAACTACTCACAAAAGTGTGAGGATCATTCTTTTAATGTTCAAAGGGAAAAAGGGATGATGAACACATCTAGAAATCCTAAATTCTAAGAAAAAAAATTAAATATTAGGTTTCCTCCTAGAAGTGATTTTGTTAAAATTCTTTGTCTTGACCTAATATCATGACTGGTGATTAAATGAAAATATTGTTAAGTGTATTCTATTCAACTAGTTCTTTGGGTAGAGTTCTGTAATATAATTTCAATCTATGTAAATTAATAGAAAATGGGATACCTTAACCTTCTATAATAATCTACATAGAACCAAAAGGGTAGACATGAGTTACTATAAATGGGCCTTTCCACCTTGAATAACGATTACCTAAAATTATCTTCAACTGAGAATTATAGAGAAGAACTTGGTCTCTAGGTTAGATGATTAAGGGTTGGATCAGCATGTCACGAGACACTCATGTTTTCTATTTGTAAATTCATAAATTTTCATCTGATAATTCTCAAATTTATTCTAGATCTTGATAATAGATTTTTCTCACATTTCATTGAATATTGAATTATATATTCATCTTTTTTACATCCCAATATTTTTGGTGTACTAACTCCACTAATAGGTGTTAAATGTTTCCGTAAATAAATAGATAAGGGATATTACCTATTCACATCTTTTAATAAGTCTGGTATTATAATAAAATTTATTTAAAACTTTTACTACATACCTTTATGTGGGTTTAACCATTTTCTAAAAACTAACATTAATATAATGGATGGAAACATCATCTTGTTTATTTTCTTTGGGATGGTATGGTTTATATTTATCTTTATACACCCCATAATTTTTATGCACAACCTCTATGAAATTATAGAAAATGTTAGTCCCCCTATTCACGGATAATAAATTTTGGTACTCCATACCTATAAAATATGTTTTAGCAGATAAAATCACACATAACTTTTAAATCTCAATTTTTTGTGACTTGGTGTCTACCAATTTTAAGACATAATCTACAAAGTGGTGAATATTAAAATTTCAAAGTAAAATGGTAAAGGTTTCCACAATGTTAATTTCCCAAAAATTAAAATTTTCATATAAGACAATGGGGTTTTTATGGATTTACAATATTATTAAAAAATTTATAGTAACATGATAATTTTTATTCTTCAACAAAAATTCTTGATAATATTTAAACAGTGTTGTGTAATAAATATTGGATTGGAATACTTTTATCCCAATTCATTGAGGTCAAAAGTGGCCTTTTTTGGTCATTGTGTGATTGAATTAAAAAATATATCCAATTTAATTTGAGGGATATCATCTTATTGTTACTTACTCCTTGAAAATTCACTAACGGAATGGATCCTCTAAAAATAAAAATTGGTATTATGTTTTTTGTTCATAATTTTATGGTATTTAAGATGAGATAGTATGTGAGAATTCATAAAATAATTGACTATAATTTTATACCATTAAAATTAAACTTCCATATTCTATTTTCCCCTATATACTATTATTTAGTGGGTATTATTATGTAATTACTACATCAGCTATGTTGGGTTGTCTTCTAAGGATACCTTCGAACTGATTTTCATCTCTCTTATTATATTTGATCAGTAATTTGATCTCTTAAAAATGAATCATCCGTAAAAACTAACATTTTTAGCAACATCTTTCTTTATTATGTATTAAATGGTAGCTTTATATGAAAAGACTACTACATTAGTTTGATGAAAATGAGATCTAAATATATCTAATGAAAAAACAACTGTACAGAACTCCTTTTCAGTAGTTGTGTTGTTTATATATGTAAAATACAATTTAATTGAAAAATAATCTATCAATTGTAGTCATCCTTCAATTCCTTGAGATAAGGATTCTTCCACATCTTAGTTTAGCATATCACAATGTCTCTCAAATGGCTATCCCAAATCTTGTGGTTTCAATATTTGTTGGATAATTAGAATTTTCAACATCTCATCAAATTATTTCATAAAATCATCAGTAAAATTATGTTCAACATATTTAAAAATTAATAATGAAATAGGAATTAAAATATTACTAAAATCCTTGATAAATCATCTATAGAATAAAGGATGGCCCAAAAAATATCAAATATTCTCTACACAAGTTGAATATAGAAAAATAATTTCTCTTTCAAACATTCGATTCATCTACCACAATTCCATTTAGTAAAATGATGTTTCCCAATACTATAAATTTCATAAAAATGAATTAAAACATTTCAAAATTGGAAAAAAATATTCTTTTGAATCCAAGTTATCATTACTTTTATTATATTTCATAAGAAAATATCAATGGAATTACCGAAAATATTAATTTCATCGATAAATACCTCCAATATATAATCAATATAATAAATAATTATACTTATTGTGAACCTTTGGAATGTACGTAGGGAATTACACAACCAAAAATACATCCTTTTATAGGAAAATGTTCAATAATTAATTATGAAGGTTGTATTCACCTGGTATTATGGACAAATGTGTCAGAAAATTTATCCTAGAAATCCATCCACGAAATAGTACTGTGTTATTACTACTAACATATATAGAAATTGGTTAATGAATAGAATTGGAGTGTGGTATTTTCTAGTGACTTGGTTCATCTTTCTATATTCAATACACACTCTCTAACTATTCTGGAATCTTTTGGTAATCAATTAATTATTCTCATTTTCCATAATAGTTAAACTAGTTTTCTTGGGAACAACATATATATGGCATGCCCATTGTGAATCATAAATTTGATATATGAGATCATATATGAAAAAATTCTATATATCATTATTTATTACCTCAATGATATTGGGTATTATCCCTTTTTGGGTCTATCTGACATGTTTTTAACCCCCATATATCATGATTTTTTAAAGAATATTATTGGCTTATTTATATGGATTTCTTATAAGCTCTACCATATGGATCAGATGTTTTTTTCTAAGGTCAATAAAGGTATTTTCATTGGTTTTTGGTATGTTATTAGAAAATACTGGTAGAAATTTTTATCGTTCCATGAGGTATATGTATTTCAAATCACATGGGAGAAATTTTACTTCCAGATTTAGGGGGTTTTTATGTGATGAGGATGAATTTAGGTTTTCCACTTTCAATGAATGAATCTTATATTAAAAATGGATCATATAAGCCTCTTCATAAATTATTAATTTATCAATGAAATCATCTTCTACCTCTTCTTATAACTTGGAATTAATATTTTCATGTTATTGGGAACACCCAAGTACTATGGTATTTTCAAATAAAATTTCTCTTATGGGGCTATAAATTAATTTATCATAACTGAATCATCAATAGGGACAATTTCTTCATCATGGTAAAGAGGGAGATTTTATGGAATTATTGAAGGGATATTTATTATGTGAAGATTGTTGAAGTGAATAGTTCCATATTAAAGTTCCATGGTAAAGGTTCTGTCAGGTACATTGATTTTTTCTATTCCTTCGTTAGGAAATTCTAACAAAAATGACTATTTAATAGTCAGGTGGTTTTTTATCCACCATGTTATACACATTAAAATATACTGGGAATATCAATACATTAGCACATACTAGAATATATTCTAAAACTCATGCTATAAAATAGTGGAAATATTTTGAATTAGACCAAATATCACGTTGGATAAAATTATCCTATTTTAAATTTAGAAAGCATAGAATCATGAATGAAATTTATGGAAGCACAAACATTTCACAAAGAATAAAAAATTTAAAGAACTAATAGAGAAATAAATTGAGAATTATTATAGATCTTGAATCATTTTAAGAAATTATGGTGTGATCTATACTAAGAAACTCCCCCCTTGAATGATTCTACCATCCCCATCAAGTCTATTCCTATTAATGTAATGCTTGATGAGGAATTTAAGAACAATAGTGAATTTTTCAGATGGATTACAAGAGATGGATATTTATTTAATCATAATGAAAGTATTCATTAATCTCTCTCTGATGTTTCAATTCTTCCATGTACTTTTACAGATTAATACAAGAATTGATATTCTTGGGAATTTCCTTTATCCCATTGTTTCATTTTCAATGTAATTTTCAATCTTCCCTTCATAATCATTGTCCTAAATTCTTCTTTATTTTTTCCTTCAAATATTTAATGGATATGTTGGTTTATAAGAATAATTTATAGATTACTAATGTTTATTTCCTCAGGTTTAGATTGAACTTACTTTTTTCTAGGTAGCTAAATATCTTATCCATTATTTATTGTATACATGATTAAAATATCATTACGATTTAGTAATATTTGAGTTTTTAGTTTTCATAGGTTTTTGGATAGCATGTCCTTGAGACATTCATACTTACTTGAAATATATTTCACTGATTTTCAAAATATTTAACCACTACTACATATTTTTTTCTTCATGATGTTCTTAACTTGTTGAAGGATGCTATAAATGATTCTATTGGAATGGGTTTTTTGTATTATTACTACTAGTATTGAATCTTGTAGGTTTTTTTAAAGGGGTGAGTCCTTGAATTGATTTAGGTATATTTGTTATGATGAACATTTAATTGGATAAATTAATCTGGGTTGACTTTGGGATCCAAATATTTTTGGTTCATGTTTCTTCTCGTTTCATGGATTTTTTTGAACTTTCATTAGTTTGAGCACTACCATAAATATTTGGATCCCATTCAATGGGTTATTAAAAACAATAATTTATATGATATTTCTAGAAGGGTATCAGGTGTGTAGAATATTTTTGTAAGATATTGAATAATGCTTTCATACTAAGAATGTGAGGTATCAAATCTATGAATATATTAATCATAGAGTTTTAGGGTGTGATTTATTATGAGATGTAATGGAAATTCATAAAAAATGATGTCATATGTCTGTATGTTATGGTTGGTTTTTCTCATTATTCCTATTTACCCATTCCTTGGTATGAGATATAGGAATTTCTTGATAGGATAAGCATGATTATATTTCTTTGGAAAAAATCACCATGAAAATAACTAATTAATACACATATTCTTATATGTGTGGGTTCATAGGTGTACTTGTATTAGATATATATAGGAAATATTCTAGTTATTTTGGTGGAAGATTCTAGATTTTATCACAAATCTAAACCCAAGGATACATGTAGGTATATAGGTATGCACCCTCCATTCACATCGAATTACTTATCATGGTAAATAAATGTTCACAATCTACTTGTTATTATATATTTTTGTTTCTTTATAATTATTATAACATTCCATTGTTGTTTCACACACTATAGATTATCATATAGCTAATTTATTTTTTTTATTGGAAAATTAGGCAGCACCAACGTCCCTTAATGTACAATTTTAGTATATTTTCATATTTTTGGGCTCGATGTTAATACATGATCTTTAAATCAAGTCATGTAGATTAATTTATTAATATTATTTCTCTAAATTATGAATCTAAATCCTAGGTAGAAAGGTTTTATTATTTCATTATCAATACAAAATAGTTCTTTATTATATGTTAAAGTCTTGCAAATTTGAAGTAATATTTTCACTCAATCATCAGAAATGACACCATGTTTTGACAATCACATTTTGAAGGATGTTAAAAAATATAAATAATTTCCCTAAGGGATGAAATAAATGTAACCTATGTTATATATATGGAGTATTTCTCTAAACTAGATGTCATGGGTGCCATAAAAATTTAATGATTTTGATTTCTAGTGTTATCCAATAAATAAACATGGTAATAAAATCATATCATGGAATAGGTGATCATGTTATTTCTAGATTCAAAATAATTATGTTATCATGGTCTTAAAAAATAAATCCATTGTCTTTGTTAATGGATATTTAAAAGGTTTCACTCTTACTTCTCCCAGTCTCCCCTTAGTGATTGATTATTGTACAAATATCCCAATAGATTATTTTATTCAGTCTAAAATCCTTAAAATGAGTAAATGATATGTAAAGTCACCCTAAATGCCCTTAGGAAATACCTAATCGTGTATTTAGATGACCATGTAAACCTAGAATAACCACTCTGATATCCTCATATGTCATAAATCACTAAACAATTAACTAAATATCCTAATATAATTCAATAAAAATGATATGATACCAAATACTGGGAGATGATGGATCATCAATAAAGGAAAAACATAATATGACAAAAATTAACGTAAAACCAATCACATTCAAGGTTAAATCCATAATTAAATATTGAAACTAATTAACAATATAAAGAAACAAAATCTGAAAGCAAATCTCATAGAATCCCACATCTCGAGTAGGTAAAATTTCATTCCCCAATTAATGTGATGTTTTTAAACTACATTTGATATTGGATAAAGAATAATGGATGAGTATATGAAATATCAAAATTAAATAATAAATCAAGAATATATAAATACATGGATGTTGTCAGCCAAATCCTTCATCATCCTGTAGGATTTTCCCCTTTATTCCCCCTTTAAAACTACTAGACCTAGTATTTATAGTCAATATAAGTATCCAATTTCCAAACCTTATATTAAAATGTTCAACTTTATATCCATAAAATCTTCCCTCTTTTTATTTAGTCAATGATTTTATATTTCCATTTCAATGATTTTGGGAGATCTTTAAATTATCATGACTCATAAATACTAAAATTATTATCCTTATTAGGATAAGGAGTTATCTTCTAATATAATTTAAATTCATATGTACATACATTTAATATGAATCTCCTTGTATGGCTTCATAAGAGTAATGATTATTATTTCTTATATGTCTACTTTAACATCTGAAAATCACCTTGTGCATAATTTTGGTGTTATCTTATTTACATGGATCCATTAAAATTGTTCATGTGACATGGAAATAATGCATAGAACTCATGAAAATTGATCAAAACTCAGAAGAATTACTTATTTTTTATTTATGTGTGATATATTCCATGTATACTATGCTCCATCCTTCAAGTGAAAAAGTGTGAGTATCTTCATGATCTGACATGTTAAAGTTCTCATGGATCCCCATAATTCTATAGGACATGCGTAGTTTACCCAATGGTCTATATATTTGGGTTAAAGATGGTACTCAAATTCATTCGATCCTTTATTCGTCTTTGTTTAGTAATGATACGTATTCTCATCCATGTATATTTTGCTATGGTATGAAAATAGTGGAAATTGTTGGTTGCATCATCGTTGGTGACATGTGATAGTTCCCTGAAATGATTGATCATGATTGTAGGAGGCAACGATGTAACCAGCTATTATAGGGACTGATAGTGGAAGTAATCTATGATAATGATAGTGAACTTCAGGAAATTTGAAGGTTGGCTAGGTTTTGCAGACTTCTATTACCTAAAAATATTTAAACACTTAGAAAAATTTAATTAAAAATTATAAGAATACAAAATTACGAAATTTATTATTTTATTCCTATTTTTTCATATTAATCATTGAAATATAATTTAATAAAATTTTAATAAAAAATATAATTATTTAGAATAAAAGCTAAATACAATTGAAATTCATTATCAAATGATCAAGTAATTTTCATGAAAACAAAGGTAATTTGTTGTTTTTTACAATATTTAATTATGAATTAATTACTGTTGATGTAATATAATCAATACGATTTATCTTGACACTAAATTTCAATATAAATAAATATATATATATATCATATTTTGAAACTAAAAAATATTTTATTTCCTTAAATGGGAATTAAGATTAATTTATTTTTTCGACCTCAATTTTGTGTGTGTATTCTAAATATTTTAATGTTATATATTTTTTAATTTTATCATGTTTAAAAATATAGTTATCTTTTTATTATGGTGACTTCACATTTTTTAGTCATTGTTATCATCACACTAATTACCATTATTCTACTTAGATTAATATGGATAACCTGAAGGTCTAGTATATGTTGTATGAATAATGATGTAATTTATAGTATGACCCTATATATAACTTAAAGGTCTTATGTATGTACCATATATTTGTCTATATAGCCTTATATATTGGTTGTATAGATGACCATATTATTCTTCATTTCACTTATGTGATTTAAAAAAATCATGAACTACTCCAAAATAATTTCAAACTGTCTTGGATTCTCATAAAGTTCATACAAAACCTCACATACATAAAAATAGTTCCTTTTAAAACATAAATAATATTTTCCTTCCAACACCTTTAAATAACCATATTGGAATATCAATGTAGTGGTAATTTCTAGTCATTTTTTAGAATATGAGAATAATAATGTTTATGGAAATTGAATGTGTGTGTAGGTCATAAACAAGTTTAAATTTCATATTATGTTAATGTTGTACTCCATAGTAGTTTCATAAATTGAATATTGATAAAATGATCATGTTTTATTGATAATGAATTAATTACTAATAAAAAGTATGAAACCATTATTTTTTTTATCCATAAATACTAGTATTTAATAAATGATGTTATTGGATCCTATAAATATTTAAAATTATATTTTTCGGAATATTATTTTCGCTAAGAAAAAAAATTGTAAATATTTTCATGTTTATTTTATTCATCCTATTAAGTTTATTATAAAACCGTAAGAATGAGAATTTTATTTTTTACAATGATTGGAAGATGTGATTTTTTTTTAAATGATACATAAAATTTTCATTTGGTATAAAATAAATTAGGAAAATAAAATTTCATGAGTTATCCATAGAATATTTTTTTAAATCAGAATCATATTTAAGAAATTTATATTTGAGGTAGATTACATTGGTATTGTTTAAGTATTTTATTTTCTATCCAATATTAAAATATGTAATGATATAAGATTTATGTTATTATAATTAACCATTCAATAAAGGATGAATGTGATTTTTTTGTTTCCTCTGGTATATTTCATACTTGTTTTGTCAAAAAAGATTCAATAGCGTCACATGCTAATAATAAAATCCCACAATAAGTTACATCAAATTTAATGAGAATGTTCACAACAAGATATCATGTTTTCTTCAGGATAATTAAAGGTTAAAAAATATTTATATGGGTATAAATGAACTAACAGGATGAAATTTTCAATTAAATGAATATATCATATTGGGGAGGCATGTAGAGAAAATAAAAAAACTATATATATAAGAAAATAATAAACCCACAAATAAATTGATAATAATAAAATGATATAGTGACCCATAATAATGATATAACAAAATCATTAAAAAAGGAATATGTCATAAACACAGTGATTATTACATAAAGAATAAGTTCAAACTCCAATAAATTAAATTATCAAGAAAAAGACTGAATAAGAAGTAATGAAAAATAAAATAAGACTATGATCTTCATAATTAATAGTCAACATAGATTTCAATACCCATATTTATAATATATATTGATAAATTTATTATTACAAAGCCTTCATCAAATAACCATTTCATATACCACTATCATAGAAAATTAATCCTATATGTATATATAATGTATAGTTAGAGGGCCAGAGTATAACATATATAGTAGGATGTTACCATCTAAATCAAAATATTTTCCATTTTAAATCCTTGCATTTAATTTCATGTGCCTATAGTGGATGATTGTACTTATTTCAATCCATTAAAATTTATATCAAATAAAAATATATAAATTAATAATTCAAAGAAAAATCACTATAACATCACATACTCAATATCATATACTAACTATTTAACCAAAATATATCAATTCACTTACTTCATGAGATGACCAGTACGATTACAATAATGCAAACATCCTTCCAGTTTATGTGTAATGAGAAATTTATCATGGGTGCATCCACGCTGGTCATTATGAGAGTTAAAATAAAAAGTACCAAATATTCAAGGGAATCCCTATAGGTTATACAAAGTGGTAAAATTAAATTAGGAAGCATCTTTCCTAGTTATAACTTGATTAAAATTAATATACCTTATGTATCACATCATCCTTAATTAGAGAAATTTGACAGGTTAATAAAGCACATGGGAACATCCCCTCATTCCAATATTTCATGGAAATGATATTGAGTTATTCCATATGTCATATTATATCAATTCCACTAAAATTTACACAAATTATTTTTATCATATACAACATAAATAATATAAAATATCAATATAGAACACATCACTAAAAACAATAAAAAAATATGGTATTGAAGTACTCAGTATTATATAATCAACATAATATGTCATAGTAAGATATCATATTAATATAAAAAAAGAATATAAATGACCCAAATTATTAACTAATCCTAACATAAACTTTCTATAATTAAAAAATACATATCTTTATTAATTTTCGTAAAATAAATGAAAAATATCCCAATTAACCTATCTTTTTTATCTAAAAGAATTAATAAAAACATTTTTTATAGAGAACTAATTTCTAATTGTAAATAATTACATATAAATTAATGAAAAAATAGTTTTGATTTATTAACATATTTAAATTTATTCTATTTCTATATCCTGTTTTAGGAAACTAGCATGAGTTTCTTAACCCACCATTTTACTGACTAGGCATGTAATAAGTTGAGTATGCCACCCCAAGAACATATACAATAGGTCAAGGATAAAAACAAGTTACCAAAAGGACTATTACAAACATATGAGGAACGGTTAAATATAAAAAATACTTGTAATAAAACATGAATATGATACATGATAATCCACTATAATAGAGATGTAAATGAAATACCTTTGGAACTAGAAGAATATACAAATACCCAAAATATTAATGAAAAGATAGATTCCAAAAATAGAGTGGAAATTCATGATACACAAGCTCTTGATATAGAATCATTTAGAAATAAAATCTATCGAGAACTAATAATATCTAGGTATACCAGTTCTATGTGTACCAAAGACACCATTGAACTAAATAATGTTTACATATACAAAAAATTATTGAAAAATTCCTCTATTGGGGTGAGTGTCAAAGAACATTGTATAAGACTCAAAAAACAAAACAGAGAGGTGAAAACTTATCAGAATAAAATGAAAAAATTAATATTTTATTTATATAAGAAGTTAAAAATGAATAATGGTTAATTATAGTCTTCATATCTATTATCTATAACGATTTTATACCAAATACAACATAGAGTACCCAAAATAATTAAATTTTTAAAGAATAAAAAACCATTAAAATTCAAAAACATTATCGTCACCAATCATTTATGGTAGTTGGGGAACCTACCACACTACGTAATTGATGTTAGTTGAGGGGGTAGAGACCTCAATAGAGGTCTCACAACTCATAATGTAAAATTTGAATCAACAAAGAGGGTTAAAAACTCTATATGTGGAGTCCACATTCCCTATCATATAGTGGGGGGAGGAGTTACCTAATACAATATATATATATATATATATATATACTGAACACCCATTCCTTGGTATCAATGTGTCACCATGTGGGTTATTGACTTTTTTTCAACACTACACATATCACAGAAACCTCTTAATCATCTCTACTAAGGTAATGAATTATTACTTCCCATAATTTTTTAGAAACATATCCCCATGATAAAGAGATATTTAATATCATGTTAAACATTTAAAAATTCTTATGATGTACTTCTCGCTAAATAAATTATGACTCATGATTGAGATGTAATGAGAAATTCTAAGTAGAATACATCAAAATGATTATACTACTCTAAGTATAATGTGTACACCAATCGAATTATCTAGTCCTGAATAGCTATTTTATTGTCATGTGGAGTGACTCTAAAGGGCATTTATATAGAGAGAAAATGATTTTGGGTATTGATTTATTTTCATTCAAATACTACTACATGTGCATGATTCGTGTAACTAAAATACATGGTCTGTTGAAAGGCCCACCTGACATAAACGGAAAATGGGTTAGGTAGGTTTGTAAACAATTATAACCTCGGTCCTCTGGTACAGGGGAACACTGTGCATAAATTTTAATCACTCATGAGGTGATATTTATAACTATGAAAAATCCTCATATTTGACTATAAGTGAGGCACAACATTTGATAAGGAGCTACATGTCGTTTAATATTTTACAATCCTTAGAAAGCCAAGTATCATAACCAAAATAAATCATAGAGTGGTTTATCTATAAAATATTCAACTTAGTCTTTTTTCAACCCAAGGAACAATGTAATCATTGATTTATTGACTACTACTATCATTTTCACCTCGTCCGGAATCTGATGCATCATATTCTATGTCCATTACACTATCTCCCACTATCACAAATAGAAGATTCCCCTATAGGGATCCTAATTTATATTTTTTTATTAATTTCATCCATGATTCCATGGACAAGACAAAATTTTATATAGAAAAATATTTCAACCAACTACTAAGGGCCTTCATCATGGATTCCTCTTCTATGCATCACAATTGTTATTCTTGACATTGCTTCCTTACCAAAATCAACAATACATTCACCCATAACTAACAATCCTTGAAAACCTGGGTAATCATAGTAGTGAAGAATCCTTATTATTTTTAAGTAATCTATTTTGGATTCACATTCATCATAATTTTCTCAATAATTTTATTTAAATGTTTTAATTGAAAATAAAATAACTATTATTTTTAGTAAATTATTCCCCTATATATTACATGGATTTATTAAAAAGTAAAATTTCAACATTTTATAAAATTTATTTGATAAAACATAATTCATTTTTTAATTCATAATATAATATTTTTCTTATGGATAATTTTTAATATTTTTATAAAATGGTTGTTTTTTGTCTAAATAGTGAAAAATACAAATTTCACATAATACAGTTACATTTATGACATCATCAATATTTAATATTTACTTAAAAATTTATAAAAACCATTTATCCATAATATATTTTTATGTAGTAAAATAAATAATTTAAATACATTATTTTGAATTTGGAATTCCTTGATTTAATTTTTGGAACTTCTGTTATATTTTATTCTAATTTAAAACTTTTCTTTGGATAATTGAATTTAATTATGTGTTTATAATATTAAATTCTATTTTTGAATGATTTAATGTAACATAAAATCTCTTTTATTGATTATAATTCAAGTAAATTATTAGTAATCAATTATATGAGTAATCCTGTGAAAAACCACCTTCACCATTAAATATGTATTTTTCAAAGTACAAATTTATATACGTTTTTTATAATTGTATAAAAATTTATTTAATAATATTTTATAAAATAAATATGATAAATTTTATTTCATATTTTGAATCATTATATACAATTTTTTTACTATTATCCATTAATATTTATCCTTATAAATTAATTACATGTGTAAAAAAGTTATGTTCTGTTGATAATGTCTAAAAATGGGTAAAAATAAGAGATTGGCCTTAGAATATCTCTAAAACATGTCAAAATGCAATTATTAGGGATTCTTTAGACCATAAATCATCTCATAATATAATTTTTATTTCTTTGGTTCTACTTTCATTTGAATAATGGTTTATATTATTTTAAAACATTTAATTATTAAAAGAGTGCCACTCTCTTCACTAATAAAAGGGAACCCCCTCTTCTAATTTATTCACAGACTTTGAGTACTATAGATCAGCCACAAAATACCTAAATATGATCCCAAATCTGCACCTTACATCATAGATATCCTTATCTTCACAAAAGACCCATCTTAGAAGGATTGATGTTTAAGCTAAAGGAGGTTATCCATGGACGAGGTATAATCCATTACTAAAATCATTTAGGTTTATTTATTCTCATAACTCTATTATAATCATTATAAAATAGTTATATTATAATTATCTATAAAATATATTTTTATTGATGGAATATCTATTTCCAAACACATTTTCATCCTATGGAAAATGGAAACATCACGTGTGCATATTTGTGGACTACCAGTTCCACAAAGTGGTGTGTTTTTTTCTTCACTACCTCACATGGACAGTAATAAAAATAGAATTAATGAATACATATTATATTTTTCACATTACTAATATTATCAAAATAAATTATATTATCTACCATCTTACTCTTATATCAGTTGGAAAATAACAACACCAGTCATGCATATGTGTAGATTACAGCCCTCACGAAGTGATGTGATTCATTTTTCATTTACACTATACATGGTTGTTCAAAATGACTGAATAAGGAATTAAAAATTAAAATTAAAATAAAACATAAAAATTTATTCTTTAAATTGGATCCTTTATCTTGTTTAACTTCATTATATATTAGAAAAGTGAAAATGTTTCTCGTGTGCATGTACAAACAACCTCCTCCATTAAATGACGTGATAAATTTTTCATGACTGTATTGCAAGGATGGTTTTAAAAGTGAATTTAATATATTATCATAAATGTTATAAGATTAATAACATTAAAAAAACATGAACCATTGAAAAAATTCAAAATCTAAATACTGTTATAAAAATAAAATATTAAACCACCATAAAATGTGTGACGTAAACTTAACTAATTTAATAATTAGATAAAAATTATTATAAATGACATAAAATGAATAATGATAATTCAATGTAAATAAAAAATTTATTTATGAATGTAAAAACTAATAGATTTTTTTTATTTTGGAGTTGTAGAAAATATTAATCAAGATGATACTTAAGGTCAAATATTTTACTTTAATCATTATTTTAAGTTATTCCTTCCATATCTGATTCCTCCATATCCATATTCTATTAAATAATTGACTAATATTTAAATTTATAAATAAAATATAATTAAAGGATATTTTAACCTACTTTTTACTAATATTACAAATTTTCAAAAGTTGTCATTTCAATATATTCGGTATGGGTTGTTTTTGAATTTTTTAAAAGGGAAAAATAATGTTTTTAAAATATACAGATTGACCCCATTTTACCACTATTTTAGTTTTTATTCATGATCTAGAATCCTATAAAATTTTCATTGTTTTTATAATAATATCATATTCCCTGTATTTTTAGAATATTGCATTTTTTATTATTTCCAAAAAGAAGGGTATTTATCCATTTTTATTAGGAAAATGGAAAGTTTTTTTCTTATGATTTAAAATGGTTTTAAAGAGTTTCATGATAATGAGGTGAACAACCAAAAGTAGATCATTAATTATAGGATTATTAAATATTATATATGATGATGAATTATCCTGATATAGCTCAGGATGATAGGTGAGCCCGATATAGCTCTCTAAATTTATTGCGTAATGATTTATTATTATATGGTTAAAATGAGGGAGATAACAGAGTAGGTTTCTCCTATGTAATTAATTATGATTGAGTTATTCATAAACTTATAAAAAACAAGTGGTCATATTTTATGAATAAGATTATCCATGATACATATTTCTTGATTACTAAGGATTTAAATAGAAATTTTTTGATTTCATGTTGAAGGAAACATGTATCAATATTTAAAAGTGAAATGATTGTTCTCAAGTAAATGTTTTCATGAGTTCTAATTTTGATAAAAAATTAATTATTGGTTTACTATACATTCTAATGTTTTTATAGGTTTTTCATTCATAGATGGTTTATTTTTATATGTGAAAAAAAATATAATAGAATAATGTGTTTTCATAAAAGAGGTAAACATTTTCATGATTTTTCATATTTTTTATGTGACTAATGTGGTTCCTTTATTTTTATACTATGATATTTTATGCTCATCCCATTATTTCAAATATTTTCCATTGGATCTAATGGTGAGTAAGAATTGTAGAAAGGTAAAAAATTTCTCTTTTGAATAATCATAAAATAAGATATATTTTCTTGAATGGATCATTTATGTAAACATAAAGACATATTTTTGTGGAAAAAATGAACATTTTGTGTAAGTGTATACTTTTTAATGTGATTTTTCCATAAATATATTAGAATCTAAACCTGAACGACAATGATAATATAAAAAATTTTAAATAATTTTTATTAAACTTATATGAATGGGTTTTTAAAATAATGAGTTTTATAGATTTATTAGTGAATGGTTGATATAAATTTTTAGTTGATGAGGATGTTAAAAACATATTTAATTGAATAATAATTATTAATATACTATCATGAGATAAATTTTTTGGATTTTTATGTTTCCAAATCTCATAAATATTTTTTCAAAATTTTCCTCCCCATAGGAAACAAGGTAAAGGTAGTTAGACTTCATAATGGGGATAATAAAATTCAATATAAGTAACATAGAATGATTTGAATAGAGAAGTTTATAGATGTGGTTACTCAGTTGATGCTAGATATTAATGAGTTATTACTAGGAATTTTTTTGAAATATTTTCTCATTTATATTTCCTAATAACCATTTTAACAGAAAAGGTATTAATTTCATCTATTGTAATGAAAGTGATGAATTTTTCCAAGAATTAAAATTAAGACTTCATAATGTACCAATGATATGCTTTCTAAAAATAAATATTGAAATATTAATTTATAAAAATTCTCCATCGATGAGACTTTTTAGGGTTTCTATGTCAAATGTTAATGTTATTTTTTATGAGTCATGTCAATCAATACCCCATGAGTCTAATTATCCAACAGATGAACTTGAAATGGATGTAATAGTTTTTTATTTAAAAACATGAAAACATCGTTTATATGGGTATTAATATGAAATATATTCTTACCAAGAATGTTTTTCTTATATATTCCCCCAAAAATAACTGAACATAATATAAAGAGGATTTTTGGAACTCATAAAGAATCTTGATTACCCAGTCAACTATTATCCATGTAAAGAAAACAAGGGAGTTAATGACTTAATTAAAAGGGTAATATATCATTAGCTATGATATATTTGAAACATTATCCTTTGGGTAACGAGTTAATAAATGTTTTTATAGAAACTATTCATGGATGGAATCTCTCTCTTTTGTTATAAGTTTCAATTTATGTACCTTTATCTGAAAAAAATTGTCTTACTCAGAAGGAATATCATGGTTTGAATGAAATAGTAGATTTTTTAAGAATGTTGAGTTTCTTAACTTTTACATTGAAATAGATGGTTTTTTATTATTTTTAAATTTATTTCATGTTTCAAGGGATTCCTAGTTGAAAAACTAAATTTTTATGAGTCTCATAACTATTTTTTTGTATTTATCCCAATAACTATAATATTTATAGAGATCATTAGGAATATTTTTGGTTGAATAGAATGAAAACATATTTTTCTGACTTGACAATGAAAATTCAAAACTTTTAATAGGATAAAATTGAGAGAAAACTACCAAATAGGATAGTTCAGTGTTTTACAGTGCTTTAATAGATATGGGAGAATATATCCATGAATTTGATGTAGGAATTGGAAGCATATTTTGAGGTAATAATACGATATAGTTAATTTTAGACCAAATAACTAAATCTATGATTTTTTACCTATTAAAGATAGTATATATTTGAATCCACTTTTTAGACATTATCATAATGAGTTATTAAAATTACATGGAGTCAATATCACTATTGTATATGATTGTTATCGTATATTAACCTCAATTATATATAATGGAGTTTAAAAGACATTGGGTGCTGAATTAAATTTATGTATAACACTTAATCCCTCGTTTGATGGATAATAAGAGATAATTATTCATACCTTAGATGAAATAATTTGATCTTTCTCAACAGATTATCATGGAAGTTGGGATCAATATATTACATTAGTTTATTTTTCTTATAATAATAGTTTTCATTATAGTATATAGATGTAACTTATTGAGGTGTTATTGGGAATGTTTTTTCTATCTCCAGCATGTCAAGATGAAGTTAGTGAGATGATGTTATTGAGACCATAATTGGTAGAATAGATGATTGAGATGATAAATACAATTCAATGAAAAATGAGGGTAGCTCAGATATGGAAAATAAGTTATGAAGATAATAGGAAGAAATAGCTTTTATTTTAGATAGATAGTTATATCTTTCTTAAAATATCACTATGGAGGGGAGTTTCACAATTTGGTAAAAATAGAATTTTATTTCATTGGTTTGATAGACCATATGATATTTTGGGTTAACTTGGATCATTTTCTTACCCTGTGGAATTACCCTATATTTTAACTCAAGCACATTAAATTTTCAATATTTTTTATAAGAAAGTATGCACCTGATGAATCCCAATTTTTTATCCCTATGCTGGTACTGTTGGAAAATAATCTTTTCTATAAAGAAATGTTGGTTTTTATTTTTTGATAATAGTGAGATTATAAAGATACATAATATTTATAAATATATTTTATATCTAATTAGATTAATATTAATTAAATTAAATACATATCCAACCCAAAGTCATACAATTTTAGCACTATTGGAAGATTTTAAATGTAATGATTTTTTTATATGGGTCCTATATGGTATCGCACTAGTTGTTAAAAGTGAGAACCCTTAATTTAAATATAATACATAAGATATTTCTTAATAACATGGGGGTTAAGATATAAAATAAAGGGTGGTCTATGATTCTCAGTAAGAGTGAACATGAGAGATATCAAGGACAACTTAATCATAACATGATGACAAGTTTATGATAATGTGAACTTAAAAATTAAAAGCACGACACTATATATCATAGTTCATAATATGAATTCCTGTAATATATCATGATAATTTATAATACATGAATTAAAAAGGATTAAAATATCATGATCTATGGGAGAATTAGATTAGCATAATACATAGATCTTTTAAATACACATAATAAAAAAAAATCATTTCCTTAATAGTCAAGCCTCAATTACAAGACTTCAAAGTGGATTGGGTTCACTCTAAATTCCATATTTTTAGTCATAGTTCACTACAAAGAATATCATATTAGAAACATTACCTTAATTAATTGGGTTAAATCCCCATTTTAGTGATATTTATCTCATGATATATCTACCTTCACCCAATTAATTTGAGATTTATATAATTTCTGGATCACCCATCACGTAACAAAAACCATACTTATTTGAAACATGAGATTTTAAAACCCATTATTTCCTAACCCATAATAATGAAATACATTTCATATAAATTTCATCAAAGCATAACCTATGGAAAAGATACATGTTTCACGAAAATTTCTTCAATTAATCCTTGAAAACCCCTTAGAAAAGGAATGAGATTCAAAAAAAACTTGACCTCATAATCATAAACCATCCATATAAATAATTAGTATTTTATAACTAGATAATGTCCAAATTAAATTTTCAATAACAATATAACATGTTATATTATATGAAAAATTCCTTTAAAATGTCACATAGAAATTTTTTTATGGAAAATAACCTTATTACTTTGAAATCACTTTTTTAAAATCTAAAAATTCCTTAAATATTAAAGTATACATCTTCTTTGATAATAAACTTTGAAAAATATAAAGTAAACTTAAAATCATTGATCGGTTTTGAAGTTGACAAATTCTATTAATGTCATATAAGTTAAAACAAAACCCTTATATCACCCTTTTGTAATAAAAAATAAAAAATTTACTCATTCTGAATAAACAAGAAGACTCATTTAAATTATATTATAAAAATTATATCATGGGAAACATGACTTCAAAAATCATAGGATAATATTTAAAAAGTTTTTAGAAAATATTTATATAGGAAAAAATGTTTTTTTATTAATGGGAGGAATAATGTCAGATATCCTTAAAAATATTATTTCATTCTATTGAGTACTAAAAGAGAATAAAATTAATGGAAAACATGTAAAATTAATAATTAAAAGGAGGAAAAGAAAATTCATGAGTTTCGTTAGTGTTAGATCATAATATTTATTCATCAAAATATTAATCATAAATAATCACGATTGGCAGTGTTATTGCAATATGAATCCTTTACATTGATTCCACTTACTTTGAAATCAATCTGTCCCCCTCTTCATTGATAGTCCTACTTTAGATAATTTATTAAGGATTATTGAAATGATATGTTATGAAGATCATATTACCAACTTCATCAAGGGAATATGTTAGGGTTTGGTTCATCTAGATGGGTCAATGTGATGTATTGAAAAGATAGAAGGGGTTTCCTTTTATTAGGGATGAAAAACCTCATGGAAATATTAAAAAATATTAAAATATAATTCAGTCATTATCATGAAAAGTTCTCTAAAATGGATATATATATATGTGATATGAAAGAGTATAATTATTAAATATCATCAACCAATTAAATTTTGAAATGTTTTTGTGTCATTTTAAGCATTATATTTTTTATTAACCAATTCGTTGACCATTACCTTATCCATGGTAATAGCTATTCCAATATTAATGGGTTGTAATTTAGAATATATAGTAAAAACCTCATAAATTGTTATGAGATGAAAATTTAGACCTTTTTCATCATACTAGACCTTAGGATATATTTTTAGGAATTTTAATTATCTTAATAATATATTATTTATCATAAAAACTAATTAATCTCATTTTTGATGGTTTACATTTAATTTTAGTTTTTAGAAAAAATTATTGAAAATAAATTAAAACATTAACCTTTCAAAAATCTCTAATATGATATTTTAATATAATAAATTTCTGGAAAATAATAATTTATCCAATTTTCCATACATTTAATATTTCTAAAATTGTTTATTTTTTATTCTTTTTAATTGAAAAAAATATATCGGAATTTCATATGAATTTAATGTAATTATTGAATTAATAAAATTAAAAAAAATGATAAAAAAATAATTCATCAAGAAATTAATGATTTAGAACTGACCTTATCCTTTTTTTATTGTTATTTAAAAAATTTCATGATATTAAACTCAAGAGAGTGAAATTTTTTAATAATTCGATTCTTGAATAAATATAAAGGTCATAATCAATTATAAATGGCACCACGCGAAAGTATATTTGAGGCATCGATGGAAATGAACAATTAACACCCACTCAATAGGATTAAGGAATGTTTTAGAGAAAGTTTTAAATCTAATTATAAATCTTTAACACTATTTTACCTATTTTTCTTTTACCATGGTGATAAAAAATTACTATGGTTAATATTTATAATGAAAAAAATAAAAGGGGAATGAGTAAAAAATTAGGCCCACCTAATTCCAAATATTTAATACATTTTTCAATATTTAATTTCTATAATTGTGAGACATTCATTTTAATATTATCATGTAAAACATGGTGAAAATTACTTTTTAGAAAAATATATTTTAATTATACTGTTGGATTTTTATTATCCTGTTACTCAAAAAAATATTATATAAAAGTAAAAAAGGTATGATTCATTATATAATATGTACATTTAAATAATTCTTTTATCTAATAGTGATTTTGTTTTTCCTTTAGATAAATACCCATTATGTGTATAGAATAATTTTTTTATAAAAACTTATCTTTATAACTAAAATGGTTTTTTCTCTATTTACAACAAAATAATGAACAATAAATTTATTTTATACATGTGTAAAAAATTAATTATTTATAATGTTTTAGTCTAATTCATATATGGAAATCTAGTGGAATGGTTATAACCATCACAATAAATAATAATATTTTAATAATAAATCATGGATTGTATAAACTCGTTGTTTTATGTAATGAAAGATATAAATTAATTCAGATTTATTTATTGAATTATATTATAAAATCTAAGGGAGTTAAATTATACCCCCATGAAATGAATTTATCCTATGAAATTATGACACACATATGAAAAAAAAGTAAACATATCGATTTCATCATATCTTCATGTTCCCATGTTGATTCTTATATTTTTTAATTCCACCATATAAAATTAAACAAGTTATTATCCTTATTTTATTATCATTTATCTCTATGATAAAATATTCCTTTTGGTTTCTGTTTATATGAAATATCATTCTCCAGTGGTAATACTTATGAGTTTGGTAGATATAATGGAAGATGTCTATACTTCCCCATGAGAGATAAATAGAAAACATTATAAAATTGAGAGTGGTTTAGTGGAAGAGACAAGTGATAAGATACTATCCCTACTTGATCAAGAATATAAAAGTGCCAATATACATAGGGAATAAATTTCCTTTAATTGTAAATATCACAACATTCTTTGAGGGATAAATTCAATAGAATTTTTTTCTCATAAATGTTGAATTCTAGATTTCATTGGAGATTATTATCATTATGTTTTTGTAGAATATGAGTTACCCCAATTTGATAATAAACTGATCTAACTATATATACTGTTTCCTCAGCTATCTCTATTACTAATATTATTCATTCAATAACTTCATCCCAACACATTAGATATTTAAATGTATTTCTATACAAGGCTTTATAAGGATCCTTTTGAATGCTTGAGCTATATTTATTATTGTATGAAAACATGACTAGAGGAATTTTTTGATACCAACCACCTTTAAAATACACAGAAAAATATCTCAACATATCCTATAATTTTTTAATGGTTCAATCAAATTAACCATCTATATGATGATATTAACTAGTAATAAATCTCAACTGTATAACAAGATCATAAATAAGACTTTTCCAAAACATCAGGGTAATCCTTGGATCTCGATCTGATATAATAGATTGTTTTACTCCATTCAACCTTACTATTATTTTAATTTAAATTCAGGAATTTTTTTAATAGATAAATATCCTTTGATTGAAATTAAGTGTGCTGAAATCATTAATGTTTCAACTAAAACCCAATTAGCATTATGGAATTTGGAATTTTTTGGTAGTTTAATAAAAATACATGGTGATATTTTCCAATTTACATTCCAATATGGGTAATAGTTGTAACACCCCTTAATACATTTATTAGTAAGTCCTTAAATTTCATACATACCAGGAACATATAAAAATATTCTACGATAAATATTTTCATGAAATCCCACCAGAAATACTCATTAATATCTATTTACATCATCTTACTTACATGATGAATAAAGGAAATTAAAATATGAGCTTTATCTTGAACCTACTCCTTAAATTATGGTATGTATGGAACACAAACTTGGATCCTAAACCTTACCATTCCATAATAATCATTGTTGAAATCTGGAACATTTATTACCATCATTTATAGTTCTATATCATTCTTTCGCACCCCTTAAATTCTAAAATGGATAGATTGTTGAACCTTCATTTGATCAAGATAATATTTCTAAACATCCTTCACGATTTCCTGATCAATTATTTACAAAAAAGTAAATACTAGATATTTTTATAACATCATCATATATATTCTAGACTAATACTTTTGACTTAGATAATCTTCCTCCTTATTTACCTTCTTAGGGTAGTAATTTATTAAGTAGTTATAATAATTAATCTTCTCTAACCATCTTCTCTTATGCTTATTCAACTCTTTCCATGTGAATGTATAAATTAAATTTTTATTATTAGTATACATATCACACCTATCACCATTAAAAAAATACCTTATTATTTTTAAGGAAACAAATACCACATTGAACTCCAAGTGATCAGTCAGGTATTTTTCTCATGAACATTCAATTATCATGAGACTTAAGAAAAAACCATATCACTATTCACAAGGATTCATCCCATTCCCTTATTTGATTCATAAATATAGACTACTAACACGTATCCACTGCATGGTAGTGTAAGAATAGGTGGAATAACTAATATCCTCTTTAGTTACTTTAAATTTTCATCACATTCATCTATCTAATGGTACTTGGATCCATTCTAAGTTAACTTAGTGAGTGGATTAGATAGATATGAAATATCTTATACAATGCATTTATAATATCCATCCAAACCCAATAATATATGGATCCCAATAACGTTTGTTGGGCTTGTCTAATGTTCAATAACCTCTTCATTTTATGGATCCACTTATATACACTCTTAGGGGATTAAAATACCCAAAAATTATTTTTTAGTGAAAATCTAGATTTGGAAAATTTTATGCACAACTAATCCTTCCTTTGGGTCTTCAGAAAAATATTCAATTGATCATCATGTTTTTCCTTTCTCTTTGAATATAAAATAAAAAAATTTATAAATACATCCCAAAATTTATTATAGTAATCTATAAAGATTATACTAATTAAATCTATAAATATAGTGGGGAATTTATAATAGAAAATGGAATCAATATAAATTCATAGTTTCCATAACATTTATGGAATAGTTTCATGGGTAAATAGTACTTTTTGAACCAAAATTTATGATATATTGAATGCAGGTTAATCTTGAATTTTTTTTTGAAAACATTTCAATTGATCAAAATATTCACCAATAAAGAGTAAATTATAATCGATCTTGACAGTTATCTCTCTACATTCCTGATAATCAACATAGAGTTCCACTAATCTATCATTATTCATAAGAAAAAGAGCTAGTGTACACCAAGGTAAATCACCAGGCCAAATTAATACCTTATTAATATTCTCCTTGAGTTTATTCTTTTATTGTTAAAAATAAACCAATTCCCTTATTTACATAGTGTTTGGAATTGGATTAGTGCTAGGTCTGAGTTCTATTGAAAACTCAATATCACAATTCGGTGGAAGACTATGTAACTCTTTTGGAAGGAACTCAACAAAATTTTTCCCAAAATTCATATCCTTGGTGTTATTTTTCTCTCAAACCATATAACATAAACATACCTTTTAAATAACAATCAAGACCCATATAATAGATCTTATTTCCACATGAAGATTGTATTGTTCATCATTATATTAGATGATCATAGGTTGGTTTATAATATCAAATATAACTTTTCTTCCTCTATAATTTATCTAGGATTTATGTAAGGAAATTTAATCCATTACTATGATAATGTAAAATTTATATGGAGGTAGAATAACAATATTTTCAGGATTCACATTCCCAAAAACATAAATTAGAGAATAATCATAGACTTGAAATTTGATCATCATAACATAAGGTATCTTCACTGATAATTGAATATATAATAATTTTGGCGTTATTATGACACTCATGGAAATTTAATTTGGTAAAATTTAGTGGGTAGATCTAGAATCAAATAAGTCACTAGTAGTTCTACAGTGGTTGATAAGTATACCATTCAACACAATGTTAACATGCCCATAATAAAAAATACTGATAACATGAGATATATCTCGATCATTAGGATTAAAAGGTTGTTTATTTCATTCTCCATCAATATCCTTTGGTTTTGAGAACTATTTAGCATAATTCCCATATTCATTGCATTTGAAACACTAGAGTGTGTGTGGTGTATTTTTTGGTGGTTTTCCTACATCATTGAAAAACGTATTCCCATAATTTCTATATTCTATTTCATGATGAATTTATATTGAACACTTAAAATATTTAATAGTACCATTAATTAAATTTCCAACATGTTTCATTCCACACATCTATCATAAAGAAAAGAAAATATTATTCTCTCCACTACTTTTAAATTTATATTGAATTCCATATTTCTTTTCGAATCAAAATTATGAGGTGGATAGGTTAATCCAATCTCTATTTACATCTTGATAGCATGTTGAATACATCATTCACAGATAATTATGTATCTTATGTAAAAAATCCATTAAGGAATTGGTTTTATACCACATAAGAGTCGATCAACCTTACATTCAAGTTGGATGATAATAATAGAAATGTACACATAAATTCCTATAAGGTTTTCATCATAGGTAGTAACACATTCACTATCCTTCCACATTAGCTTTTGGAAATCAATCTCTAATTTCCTATGATTAATAAGAGGAATGTACTTATTGAAAAAAATAATTTCTTAAACTCATCGATCATTATGTAGTCAATTTCATCACATAGACTTACGTTCTTGATTAAATTCCATCATTATTATTAATTTCCTTCCAAATGGTAAACAACTAAAATAAATATTTATTTTTCCAAACCCTAGATAATGGAAAATTATTTTCAAATGGTACTAATACATTTCTCATCAATGAGAGGATCAATGTACACAATAAAAGATGGTCTACATTTCCTCATGAAGTAATGAAGAGAAAATTATTCCCACCATTTCTCATTTGGAATCTTAGTATAATTTATATATTGATAAAGTTATGTAACGATAGAAATGATTTTTTATTACAAATCCTATACCAGTTGGTTTCTCTAGAGGAAACTCCTTGCATAGTCTGTTTAATTTAGAATTGACATGATTCTTTTAGGTTTTTCCATTGACTAAAACGAAACATAATAGTGCGTGAAATAATAATAATAGTGGGAAACCACATAATCATGAAAAATTATTTATTGGATATCTAAAACAAGAAAACATATTTTAAATCTATAATACCTTATGTTTAACCTATTTCATCCTGGATTATTAAAAAAAGTATATCATCATATAATTATAGTTATCCATAGGCTTCTCACTAATGTTTTCTCATCCTTGTTTCCAAAGGAAACAAACCGTACTTTGATACCACTTATTTTATGTACTACCTTTCATATTTAGATATTATATATTATGAGTAAAATATTCATTACATAACATAATTATCCCCACCATAATCATATAGGTCTAATACTATTTTAATATTTTATATATCAAAAATTTGTTCATATGAGGACTACATAATCTCCCATGATGATATTTAAAATGGGAACACTTTTTAGAAATATCAAACTTAAAATAATTCTTCATAATATAGGTAAAATGAATAATAAGGAACGTTAATCTCAAATACTATGTAAGGGTAAACAAGTGAGATATCAAATATTGCTTAACAATAACTTGATTATAATGCTTTGTGAATATTATCTGAAAAATCGAAAACTATACCCAACATACCATAGATCAAAATAAATATTCACGCAAAAAAACATGGTAGTACATAACACATGAATAGAAAAAGAATAAAAAAACATGATCCATGAGATAATAACATTAGCACAAGACATATATTTGTGTCAAGAAAATAATCATATAAAATAATTAAATTGGTAGTCAAGGATCACATCCAAGAATTCCATAGTGGATTTGGTTCACTACCCATTCCATCATAGTAGTCAAGGTTCAATCATAGGACTATTATATAGGACATATTACATTAATAAACTAGATTCACTACACCTCCCAATATTTTTTATTTCATGATATATATATCTTTACCCAATTTATTGTAGTAATATATAATTTGGGGCCCACCCATCACATAAAAAACCAAAAATATGTGTTCTAGGAGAACCTAAAACATTCTTCAAGGAATAACCCTTGATAAAAAAACTGGTTTTATAAACCATCATTATCGAATACCCACAGAAATGAAATGGGTTCCATGAACATATCATTAATTAATCATTTCATAACCCATGGAAATGGAAAACATTTCACAAATATCATGTTATCTTAAATATAAACCATACAGAGAATGAATAAAGATGGTACCATTAGATCATACCCCCTATAATGGTTATGTAACATCAAAATATGTCTTCTTAGATGAAACATTCCTTTTAAAGTCTACTTGGAACATTTCTTTGGGAAAATTCCATTTTAACTTTAAACATATGTTTTTAAATTAAATATTTACCACAAATATTGAGGAATGTTTTTTCTGTAAAAAATGCAGGAAAATTATATAATTTAAGATTAAAATATTTGAGCAATCATGTGGTAGTAAAATTAATCCATTCTATATAACTTAAAATAAAACATTCCTTACACATAATTTTAAAAAAAGTAAAAAATTACCTCATTAAAAAACAATCAGAAGATTAATTTTAATGATTTTTTTTAAAATACATTCAGGATTAATAATAACATTAAGAAATCATAGGATAATATTAATACACTACTAATGTTTTTTAAAAATCCTGGTTTTGGATGAAAATGTTTTTTTGACTAAAATAAGAAATATATTTAGTGTTCTTTAATAATATTCATTCCATATCTTAAGATCATAAAGAAAAGAAAATGAATGGAAATAAGAAATATCGAGATATAGATAGTGGATAATAAAATTAATTTTCCTCTTGAGAGGTATATCATAAGATCTCATTATGGAAACTAATTCATAAATAATCATGACAAATAATGATATTGTAATAAAAAACCCCTTATTGTTAGTTCCCCTTATGTTGAAAGCACTATAACCACCTGTAATTTAGTAAGAATGGTTTAGAACCTTTATTAATGATCCTTATAATAGTATTTCAGCAAGTCTAGAACCATTACTTCATGACTAAGGATGTTTATAACAGAATTGGGTAGTGTTTTGTTGTTATATATGGATCAATATAGTGTAGAGAAAAGAGATAATGAGTTTCTTTTTATAATGTAGGTAACTAAAGAACATGAAAATATTAAAAAATATTAAAGTAGAAATAATTCATTATTATGGAAAATAATTAAAAATGGTCATAGATTTGAAGAAAAAGATTCTATGGTGTAAATATCATCAATAAATGAAATTTTTACAGGTTTTGTGGCCATTTTAAATGTTATCATTTTTTATTAAGCAATTGTTTATTCATTATTAACCATAATCGCGGTAAAAATTATACCAATAAAAAAGTGTTATAATTTTACATACTGTGTCACAAACCATCCAGATAGTCTGGTACCATGATATCTATGTCACCACTAATAAGGCCTGAAGGGAATTCCTAATCTCCACATGTTAGTGACAAGCACCTGAAATCATTCAAAAATCATGAAGTAATGATTATAACACAATAATTCATATGATAATGATATAAGTCAGTATGATCAACACTCTAGAGGGAGAAACTACTAGAACAAAATAGGTTTGATAATACCCAAATAATAAATCATCAATAGAGAACACTTCTCCCAGCGATAAAAACTCATACATATCCCATGATACAAGTATATCACATCTATAGTGGTTCTATCTATCACTCTAGGTCCCAAGGATTAAGAACATCCACCACCTCTAAGTGTCACATTTCCCTAGCTTGGACCTGGAAAAAGATAATATACAAATTCCCAAAGACATAAGTATGGTGTGAGCTATAAATCCTAGTATTCTCTCACAAAGTCTCCCACAATCAATTCAATAACAATTAAACCAAATATTCAATAAATTAAAATAAAAAAGGCATTTTAGATAATTTACAAATTTAAAAAAAAGTTTTTTATTAAAAAATATGGAATATATATCAAAATAGGCTTAAATGAACATTTTATATAAAAGAACATATATAAATGAATTGGAAAGAAAAAAATAGTTCAAATAAGTGGAATTCAATCATCTAGTCAATTATATCATATCACCATTGATCAAACCCTACCGTATGTTAGTTTTTAGAAATAATATCCTCACACAAAGTATCAATGATCTTGACTCAATTGGTGAACATGTCCCATGGCCCATTCTATGAGGAATCAACTCCATATAGGGGAAAATTTATGTTGTATTATGTTTTTGTTGGTGTTTTCATCATTAATATAGTTATTGGGGGTTAAATTATAGAATTGTTGTCCTAATTATCCCTTAACTACCCAGGATCACATGTTCTTCACTCTATCAATCAATCAATAAATTAATCAACAAAAAAATAAAAAAATCAATTGAAAATAAGTATTTTAAATTTAGTTAAAAGTAAAATTGACCACTAATAGTTTTTAAAATGGCCATCTTATTTCGAAACTAAAACATAGGTTTTCATCAATTCATTCTATTTCAAAAAATCCTTCAATTTAAGACATTTATCTCTAGAATAATTTCTAAATTCATCGATAAGTTGTTATCAAATCCCTCGATTAATTTCAATTACATTGAAATTTGGGGGATCTTAGAGTCACTATGAATTGTTTAAAAGAATCCATATATCATCTCATATCTAGGATTTTTAATCATATAAAAACTAATTGAAATTCAATTAAAAATTATAATGTTTAAATTATACAAAAAAAATCAAATATGACCACCATCCTTTAATAAAAATTCAAATAAAAACCCACAAAGGGAAACACTAATAAAGAAAAAGGATGAAGATACCAAAATAATAAATCATCAAGACAAAACACTAATTCAATCAATAAACTGGATATCATACCACTTCTAAATAGGGGTAGAATAGAGAAGTATAAAACAGAAGTGACGGAAATAAACGGTGATCAAAATCCAAACTGAGACATTCCGAGGAGAATACATTACCCTAATATTTACTAGAGTCCCCCTAGGGATTGATATGAGAGGTTTTATGAATAATGAAATATATTTTAGGATTCACCATACAAAAACCCACTAGACCTAAGGAATTCCCATTTTCAATCCCCAATTTATGACATGAATATCTTGGGGAGCATATACGAAGAAAGGTCCACCCCTTGGGTACAAAATCATGATCTCAACCATTTCAGGTCAGGAAATATATTCACGAGATGACCATTATTCAAATCCTGAAACTGATTCACATATTATACCATGGAAAAAATTTACATCGTGAAATATATTCATGGATTGAATATATTCGGCAGAGAGTACACAACCATAACATATTGAAAGAACATAAAAAATACTAGAACCCAACATAGACCCAAATATAATCCTCTAAAACCATTAAAAAATTTATACCTAGACTCTATTAATATTAAAAAACATCCATCATCAAAACTTATTTCATTTTCCATGAAAAACATTCACCATCCTTGAAAGGACAAAAAAGAACTCAACTAAAAATGTAATGAAAAAAGAGTTAGGAAGTAATTAAATGAAGGTAACAAGATATTATATCCTCCCCACCATAAAACAAATTGTATCCATACATATACTAATAATAAGTTCTTATATCAAAAATATGAGGACACCTATATCTCATTATAACCTCACGCTCCCATGATCTATGAAAATTAAAACCACTATACCATAGCACATGGACCTATGGTATCATCTTCCCAGTAAATAACCTTTTTCTCAGAATCAAAAATATTGGGTGGATCCCCAATCATTGATAAATTAGGATCAACATCAAGATATTACTATAGAATAACATAATAAAAGTTAGAAATATACTTTGGATGTTTTGATACGTGAAACAAACTAAGGATCAATGTCAAATGTGATGGAAGTGTAAAATAGTTTGCCTTTTTTCCACTCAATCAAAAATATTAATGGACCCAAACACCTCCGTGAAAGATTCCATTATTTCCCAATATGTTAGTGAAAAAAAAAATTTGAATCACTCAAAAACACATGGCCAATAATAGGATACAACAACATTCATTGATGAAAATAATCATAAGATTTGTTCCTGATCTATTCAACAAACATTTCTTATAGAATAAACTAAATCTACTTTATCCTATCTTCGACCAAACTCAGCCCCACCAAGGAAATTTAACCAATATTCGACAAACATAATAGAGATCTGAGAGGATGACCATACATGGACTCAAAAGGGTCCATTCTAATAGTGTAATTATAACTGTTCATGTAGGAAAACTCATCCATTCACAAATGGTAATCACTTGCTCCACCAATGTCAAGAATGAAATCATGTAGCATGTTCTCTAGAATAATTATTTCTAATTGTTTAAATCCATCTGTATATATGATATTCCATGATCAAATGTACACAGAATCCCATGGCCTCCTGGACTCCTCTCTGAAAGTGAGAAATGAAACCGAGATCCCTATCAAATAATACAACTAATGAAACTCTGTTAAATCTAATAAACTTCATCCCATAAAGATCTATCATATCGTTAACTCTGGTTCCACATTTAATAGGTATAAGGTTACCTGATTTGGTCAGCCTATCAATTAAAACCTAGATCTCTTGCTTCCCATTGTGGGGTATGCAGATAGACAACCACAAAATCCAAAAAAAAATACCTTCCTGGTTACAAGTCTGACCTGGAAGTGGATGATGATAACTGGTAGGTCCTTCGTTACCATCAGTGACCTATTTTTTGTATAATAATGATATATAGAGTCAGTGATATATCATCTAATACCGGATCACCTAAATCACCAACACATATTATAGAACATATTTTTGGTTTAATGGTGCACCGACCATCAAGAATTATGAAAATCTCCCATAAAAACCTTTCCTATTAAGAAATGAACATCATACATATTCCGGAAATGTATGAGACCCTATAAGAGGAATGAAAACTCACTAATGGTCTGACCACTATAAAGAGCTTACCTAAAGACTTGGAATTTATCATCAAGATATTTCTCCTGATAAATTATCCCAATAAGAGAGGATGTGAACTGAATTATCACCAAAAAACCTTAGACATATTCTCTAGGACTCACAAATAATATTGAATGAAGAGATCCATCAGATTCAACTCTTCTGAGGATTAATTCATAGCCATGGTTGTATATTTCTTACTCAAAGAAGAAAAAAATGAAATTCCCCTCATGAGGGGTGTTGGAAATGTCAACATAAAAAGACTACATGCACTCCAGTAGACACATTTATTTAATATGTAAATCTTTTTGAGAGAATATATAACTCATGTTTTTTGGTATGAATAAATTTTAAACCTATATATAAAAAAATAATGACATAAACACTCAAGATCATGAATTATGTCTTTGAGTTCAAGATCATTTGTTGTATAATTATTCAAATGTACCCTTAGATATCTAAAGCCTTAGTCTTCCATGTGATCACCCTATATATGGACACAACCCAAACCCAAACCCGATGTGTTATAGAATCCCATATAGCCCTGCCTGACCACATTAAGAGTCAACACCATTTCAGATGTTAAGATATGATTCATCATAATAAAATAACTATGATAATTGTCATCCCAAATGAACATCACTCCTTTTTGAGTGAGATATGTCATTAGTGAGTCCAAATTCATGGAATCGATGATTAATATATAGTAATATCACTCCAATAATAAGAATATAAATATCTTAAAAACATCACTCCTTTTCTGCCATATTATATCTACTTTCACCTCTCAAGATAAAAAAAAATACCAAATTTTGAGACCACGTGTCCCAATAATATCACATCCCAAGACCCAAAAATAAATTTTGATAAATTAGATTGCTTTTAGTGATTTATCAACACCTCCATGATTTCCCATAGATTATAAACATAGTCTTTATTTTTATGAGAGTAAACTAGGTTTTTTTTCAAATATTTCCACCACGAATGAGTCGAGGTACTCATAAATTACCCTTCTGATCAATTAAAAAACTATAGGAGTATTGGTTTTACCAAAGAACCTAAAAAATAATAAAAATAGTCATACATATTCTGGAATGGTGAATTTTAATTTTATATACATTTAATATCAACTGTTGATAACCAGATAAATGATCAATATTCAAAAAAAACTATTTACATTTTAAATGGTCAAACAAAACATTAATCCATTGAAATAGATATTTTTTTCACCTTTACTTCATTTGGTTTTCAATAATCAATATAATTCCGAAATTTCCCATCATCTTTCTTTGGAAAGGGAATAGGGTCAGACTAATGTGAAACACTTAGGTGTGTGAAACCTTTCTTTAGAAGATTATGTAACTAAAATTTCAACTCTTATTCCTATTTTAGTTCCATATCTTAAGATGGAATAATCACTGGATGAGTTATTGGTAATAGATCAATAGAAAACTCCACCTATCTTTCCTATGGAAAGCTAGAGAAAGTAAAAGGAAAAATATCATGAAAATAAATGACAGATAGAGGGAGAACATCAGTCAAATATTCACGATTAAAGCCAAAATAAAACATAAATATTACCCTACCTAATGCTAGAAAAGGGAGTCTATATATACCCGACCTCGGGTCCCATTATTTTTAAAAACCATAGGTCAGCCCATTGAGAGTTTTATAGGAGACACTTAAATGATTAAAATAAATCAAATACTTAAAGAAAACATCCAATCCATCATGAAATTAACATCAATTGGTTTTATATTGGGAACCAAAAAATTCCAGGTAAGATCAATCTCTGATAAATAGAAAACACTAGTTGAACATTGAGGCCCTCGAACTATCTTTTCTCTAAGGGGTTTAGTAATATCCATCCCATAAGGCTAAATTTCAATATGAATATTCAATAAATTCACAACATTAGTCAATATAAACTAGTGTGATAGACCCATATCAAATAAAATAGTCCCCAAAGATGAATATATAGTGGTCGAACATGTCATAGTTACTGGATTTTCTTCAAATTCCTTTAGATACTCTTCCTCTATGTGAGTAATCTTAATTCTAGAAGCCTATGGCTAGAAGCAGTTATCTTTGAAAGAATCTAATAACACCACTATATATTTTGGTGATGATGATCCAATTTTACTATGAAGAGTATAAATTAAGTGGAAGAACTTTTACAGGGGACATAAGAAACCACAAAAAATGTGGATCTTGGTTTCATCAATGAAAACACATTTCGAATTCCAAATCACTTCAAACTTGATGAATCTCAAATGAATTCATCCATGAATATCATAAGGTATGGAAAATTCTTTCTAGCTAGAATAACTATCTATCTCATAACTCTTTCTATTTCCTTTAAAAAAACTCATTGAACCTATATTGGGAGAAAAATGATTTCCCATAAAACCCTACATGTAATACAGTTCAAGATTAACCATCAATTCGCTATCTAGCACATCTACATAATAAGTGAACATGAATAATAAAACCTATGATTAGATATTATTTTAGATACCCATATTTAATTTTTGAGTCCTCATACACTCATTGGATATAACTGTTGTCAAAACTAAAAAGGGTTAGAAAAAAAATTTGCATACTATATCACGTTTCTGTCACCCTACTTGAGGTTGAGTAACTCGATGGAAATCTCCAACACTATAGAACCAGGATAAAATTGTTATGTGAAAAGGACTCTAAATACTTTCCCCTATATGACATCAAGATTCTTCAAAATCACCAACAAATCACACTATCTCCTACTAGGTCCCTAAAGCTTAACAGTAGGGTATTTCAACTTTATGGCTTCTGGAATTTCTATGAACTAAAAAATAAGCTAAATATTTTTCAACTAATCCTTAGACTCCTTAGGATCATTAGAAACTTGAAAATATAGTGGTTTGTAATAAAGAAACCCTTTATCATGATATCTAGAATCATACCATATAAGATACACTACCAGATCCCAGATGGGAATGGGTCGAGGCTCTTACACCGAAGCATAGACAATAGTCACCACTAACCCAAAAAGATTCAAGTCCACTGGAGTATTCGACTACTATGGTTGACATGCTTCTTCCTCCTATGGCCTAATAAATCATATCCATAGAGGAATGATGCTACACAACATCAATAGACAATATTGAAAGTGTGATAAATGTTACACATATAAACATATCAAACAAGTAATTATAGAATATAAATTCCATAAACAAGGAATCTATATTTAGATTTTGACTAACTTAGATCAAAAGAATGGAAATGTCTACAAAATAGGACAGAAAATTCCTCAAAATACACTATTCTAAAATATTCATGGTGACTTAAGGCTCGTTACATTTAGAGCTAACAAGTAACTCTCTCACAAAAACTTCAATAGTCCCATTAATCCAACCCACTATCTACCAAGACAACCCAACTATATACTAACATCATGTAATGGTTCATAACCTATACTAGAGCTAGGATACAACTTTTTCATGAATAACCATATATTCCTTGTAACCTTGACACCTAAACCAGCTATAACATGGAAAAAGGTTGTTCTCGATCCCCATGAGTTAGAAATAGGAACCAAACATCATATATGAATCATGAGGGAATGAGTTTTATACAATAACATGTTAGAACAAATATATATGTCAGTATTCTCAATAATCTAATGGGTTAATGTACCAAAATCAAACAGTTAAGGGAATACCTAGAAACTACATCATCATAAGACACAACTCATCCATGATAAAAACATTGACATATCCCATGAAATAAGGGGATCAAATCTCCACTAGTCACATATACCATTTTATGTCCCAATTATAAATAACATTCACCACCCAAAAGTGGTTCTGTTCCCTTACTTGGACCTAGAATAAGATAATATACAAAAGTCAGAAGGAAAAAGTAGGGTATGAGAAATAAATCCTAATAGGGTCCCACAAACTATTCCCAAATGAATTCTAAAACAATTATTCCATATATTATTTTTTAAAACCAAAAAGTAATGGAATATAATTTACACATACTCACCAAAACATTCTTTGAATTAAAAAATATGGATGATATATCAAAATAGTCTTAAATAAATATTTTATATAAAAATAATATATATATATATATATATATATTAGCATGAATAAATCAATCTAAAATCAATGACCTGTAATCATCATGTCATGTATATAATAACACCATGTTTCAATCCTGGTGGTTCATTAGTTTATATTATTATATTCATTACACTACTCATCAGTGATATGTTCTAAATGTTTGTATAAATCCCATGAAGATAGACATCAAGACTCACTCCACAAAGAGGATAAAATCATGTCGTAATATGTTTATGTTAGTGTTTTTATCATCAATACATTATTGTGGGTTAGATCCCAGCCTTATTGTCTTAATTACCCACTAAATACACTGTATCACTTGTTCTTCAGTTAATCAATCAATCAATGCATCAATCAGGGACAAAAAAATAATTTCTAATGAGTTAAAAATACAATTTCCCACATTAAGTTTTCAACATGTATTTCAAATCTCAATGATAAAACATTGGTTTTAATAAATTCACTCATTTATACATCTTAATTAAATTTAATCCATTTATCTTGAAATCAATTTTCAAATCAATCAATATATTTTTCTTAAATTCACATACCAATTTCAATTACCTTTAAATTTGAGTTTTTATATAATATCTATTCCTTTTTCAAAATCATCCATGAATCACCTCAAACCAAATATTTTAAATAGTTTAAATACTAATTTCAATTAAATTATGAAATTTATGTTTTCAATTATAGGGTAAAATCATATGGAACCACATACATTTAATAAATGATCAGATCAACACTCACAATGAGAAATATGAAAGAAGAATGAAAGAGGATACCAACAATGAAATAAAATATTATAAATAATCAAGATCAAACACCAATTAAATCATAAAAATGAAAACATAACATTAAAAATTATGTATAGTGGAGAGAAATAGAAAAAAAAAGTGAGGTAACTCACTAAAGATCAAAATTCAATATGAGACATCCTGAAGGGATGAAATCACCTGAAAATAGCCTAGACTAACCCTAGAGTTCAAGATGAGAGGATACAAAAAATGGAATATTTATTAGGATTTATCATAAAAAACATATTGTACCTAACGAAATAATGACATGAATCATTGATAATGATGTGAATATCCATGGGGGCATATATGCTTAAACTGGTCACACCTCAGGTTAAAAATCATGATGTCAACCCTTTCCCATCATGAAATCAAGTAACAATATAAACATAATTAATATATCAAAGATGATTCATTGGTTCTAATGAGTGATGAATTCATGTCTTGAAATACATTCATGGTGTGAGTCAATCTTGAAGGAAGTATACAACAAGAATATGCTAATAAATCTTTGAAAAGACTAAAACTAAACCTAGAACCAAAGTGCATCTTTTAAATCATTTTAAACTTTTATACCCAAGATCCATTAATTAAAATAAACATAGATCACCCAGATTTATATTATTTCCCCCAAAAACAATCACTACAATATAATTTCTTAAAATTCACCCAACCAAAAAGGGAATCAAAACACGAGTCAAGAAGTACCTTAAAAAGGGTAATAAGATGTTACATATAAGGTCAAAACCCTCATAAATGGTCAAGGGATGAAATTTTCAACCATTTATCATTACACAAATCCTATTGAATTTTTTTAATTTTTTTAAATAATTTAATAAAATTTTATTTTACATAAAATTTAATTTATAAAATTATTGACACTACTCATATAACATGACTTAGACATCATGAAAAAAAAGAATTGAAATATAAAAATATCAAACATATATACTATGGTATATTAATATTATAAATTCATGTTTTAGAATAATTCATCAATATTTTTTTACTTTTATTTTTTAAAAATAACTTATTTTATTTTTTGTTAATTAAATAAATACTATGTCGGTGTAGCCTAATAATTTAATGTAATTATTCAATCAATAAAAATTAAAAATAAATTATGATGATAATAAAAATTAATTCTTCAGAAAAATAAACATTTAGACATATATTTATTATCGTTTTATCCTCATATTAAATTAGTATAGATTTTAAAGTCAAGAGAGCAACATTTTATATTAATTGTTTCTTAATTTAATATAAATGTCAAAATAAAAAAATTGAACCAAGTGGAAATGTATTTAATAACTATATAGATATATCCTAACCCCATAAATAAAAAATCATAAATTCAAGAGTTAAATTTTTGTAAGACATACATCCAACTTATAACTCAAAATTTACCCTTTTACCCTTACTAAGGTGAAACATTTTACTATTGCTACTCTTCATGTTGATAAAAAATAATTGGAACATATTTACCAAATTTTGTCCTCATGATTCAAAAAATGAAATAAATATCTAAATATTAAATTTTAATTTGTGGAATAAATTTAATTTAAAATATTCACGCAAAACAATATTAAAACCACTTTTTGGAAAAATATATTTTAAGATTAAAAATTGATTTATTCCTATCCCATGCCATGAAAAAAATATTTGATTAAAGTTAAATGTTTTTATTAAAAATATAATATATAAATTTCATTAAAATCATTAAACAATAGAGACTAACACAATATATTTAGATAAAAATATACTACATGCATGAATTTCTTTTTGAAAATAACTCTTTTAGTTAAAAACAATTCTATTTTTACATAGAATCAATTAATAACCAATTAATATATATTTTTTATGTGAAAAAACTAAATTTTTCAAAATTTAGTTTTTCCTATCCATACCCATAAATCCAACTAATATGTGATAATTATCACATTAAATAATTATATTTTAAGAGTTTAAAACGGTTCATTGAAACTCAATGTTGCATGTAAAGCCTGAAATCAAAAAATCAAATTTATTTATAGAAATATATCATAAAATATTAGGCTGTTACAAATTAGGTACTAAGAAATTAGATGATTCAATAGTTTATGTTTTTATGGAAAAATAAAAATATTGGGAAAGAACTCTGAGAATCATAAAAAGGCTATGATGGAAAAATACCCTCACTTGTTTAAGAAATGAATAAAATTACGAGGACACAATTTCATAGAAGTGGAAAGAGTTTGATATCCATGTTAATATTTCTAATGAATCAATATTATGATATATATATATATATATATATATATTCAATTTATGGATTCATATAGTTCATAATTTATAAATATATTTATTTAATGTTTTCAATTAAGAACCAAATAATTATTATTTTGATTATTTTTTGTCCATATGTTACACGATTTTATTTAAAGGTTATAATTTTAATTTATAAAATATAAATTTTCTAAAAAAATATTTCATTTTTGGATTCAGAATATTTAGTTTTTCTTGTGGTCAGTTTTTGGGATTTTTCTAAATTGTTTGATTTTTTGGTGAATAATGAGAAATACCATTTTTACAAAATAATATACGTTTTATGAAATCATATGATTTATACTTCACAAAAAATTTATAAAAACACTTATTATACAAAATATGTTTTTTTGAATAAAAAAATTCATTTAAAAAATTATTTTGAATTTTTAATCTCATGTTTGTGTTTTGATAAGAGAAGATGCATTTTTTATAATGAAAAACTATTTTTGATATTTGTTTTTAATAGTGTCATTGGATGATGATTTTTTTTTCATTATCCAAATTTCATATTAATTTCCTCTTCATAATTATAATCTAATTATAGTCATGACATTAAGTTAAATTCATAATTTTAGTGAAAACCCATTTTTTACATTTATTACATGTATTTTTATAAGAACATCTTTGATGCGTCTTGTGTACTAATAGGAAATGTAATTTATAAAACCATTATAATGTATACCTATTATAATTTATTAAAATTTTAAAATCATTATATGCATGTTTTTAATATAAGGACCCATTTATTTTTAGTCAAATAAAGAATTTACCTAGGTAAATATTTAAGGTATCTCAGTAAAGGATAAAAGGGGTTAAAAGGGGTTAAAGTTACTAATAATGCTTTGAAATCCCTAAATCATGTTCAATTTTTGTTTTTTATATATTTATACTCTAATCATTTTATAATTGAAATTTTGTTAATGGGTTCCACTTTCTTACGAATAATTCAATATATTATTTGCAATTTTTAAATGATTACAAGAGTGACACTCCCCTGATGTTTAAAGTAGAACCTCCTATCCTCAATTTTCCAAGAACATTAATCACTCTATCTGAAACAAAATGTACCAAAATCCCTTCTTAACTCTCATTCCCATGTTCTAGAGGCCATTTGTTTTCTCAAAATACCTATATTAAAAGGCTTAATGCATAATTCATTGTATGTTATTCCAGGAGGATATATAATCCATACACAAAAACATGAAAACTTATTTCATCTTCTACATCTATATAATATGTTATAAAAATTATAAATTAATTAAATTTTTATATTATATATTCATAAATGTTATTATATTGATTATAAAACTATTTTTTGTCTCATTTTTAATCCCCATAAAATGAAAACACTAAACCTGTATATATGTTGACTATGAAATCAATAATGGGATGTGTTAAATTATTCATTTCCAAATCACATGGATATATATGAATATGGATTTAATTATTATATTTTATAGTTATGAAATTATTAATATTTTTTATAGGTAGTATGTTATCTACTTTCTTACCCTTTCATTTGTTTGGAAATGATAACATTGCTCATGCATACGTGTGGATTAAAACCTCCATAAAGAAATGTGTCACATTATTCATTTCCACCTTACATGGATGGTCCAAAAGATGAATTTAATTTATTAATATTGCCTGATACAATAAATATGATTTTCGAAAGGTAATTATATATCTATATTATTTCCTTTTGATCTCTTAGAAAAACTAAAATTCCACTCATGTATTTTGGTGAACTACCGCCTCCATGGAATAATGCAATTTATTTTTCATGAATTCCTACAAAGTCAGTTATAAAATATTAGTTTATATATAAATACAATAATTATTACTTGAATTTTATTCTTAATCTATGAAACCATGAACACAATAATCCTATAAAATGTGTTTTAAATATTAATGGATGAATGATAAAAAAACATCAATCGTAAAATTAATTGTTTTAGTAATTAAATAATATATGGTATTTAATGAAATAAAATAAATAATTATAATTTATTGATGATAAAAAAGATTCCCAATATTTTAAATAAATAATACAATCTAATTTTTATAGAGTTATATAAATTAATAATCTAGACGAGACTTAGTTTATATGTTTTTCATTAGAACCTTTTTTATGTACTCCTTTTAAATATTTTTTTATCCATATCTATGTTCTCTAAAAGTCTCCAGAATGTTCTTATTAATTCCTCAATGATTATTTAATTTCATTTTCAAATATTTTTACTTTAATTAAAATGGTTTCAAATAAATCTTTTCAACGATTTTTGTATGAGTTATTTTTGAGTTTTTATTGTAATTTTAAAAGATTTTTTTGTCATATATTTCTTAGACTCTTACCATATTCATAAATATTATTCATTATCTAGATTCATATAAATCTTTATATGGTTTTTCAAATAATATCATATTCCCTATATTCTATGAGTTTTTCATTTTTAATATTTTTCAAAATAAAAAGTACATTTCTTCTTATTTTTATGTTTAAATGGAAGGTGCTTCGATGAAGTGGTCAAATGTGTTTTTCATGGGGTGTATAATGAAAAAGTGAAAGGATAAAAACTTTTTGTAAATTACAAATACTAGATCATAATATATGATGGTGAGTGATATTGATATAGATCATAAACATGTGTCCACCTGATATTGCTCACTAATATATTGGGTAATGATTTGTTTTTGAAAGGAGAAAATGAGGAAAGTAACTAGGTATGTTAGTCCTATATAACTAAATGGGATTCTGTTATTTTGAAATTGGTTATTTATAATTGAATTAGTGTTTTAATTATGATCCTACAAGATACCCATTTATTGTTTTATATGGGTTTATATGGAGATATTGTTTTCATGATGAAATAAAGTTTAGGACCCTTAAAAAGTGAATGGTTTGTTTTGAAGGAAATTTTTTCATGTTCCCTAATTTTCCTTCATGGTTTTATTATACCTTTTAATTATTTATGATAGTTTTTTAGAAATGGTTGATTTTAATATGTGTAAATTTGTTATTAATATTTTCATTGTTTTTTTGAAGAAAAGGAAAACATTTTCCCGGGAATTCCTGTTTTCACAGGACTAATGAGTTTCCTATATTTTTTATCAAATTATGATATTTTTATGGCCATCTAAATTATTAAATATTTTATCATTTGGTATAAGGATGAGTAGTGACTATAGAAAAGTAAATCATTCTTCTTTGGAGTCATATTTAATGAAGAAAAAATATCCTTATTGAAATAAGGGTGTAAACTTAAAGACCTCATTTTTTAAAGAAATAAAATCCTTATGGAGTTTCCCACTTTTTTATGTATTTTTTTCTTAATTATATATTTATATAAATCTAATGCATGAGAATGTAAAAATATTAAATTATTTTTTATTGAACGCAATTTTTTGGGTTTCTATATTAAAATGTTATTATACTATCACTTTGTCACTATCTTTTATAGTCAAATAGCTAAAAATTTAGAAGTCTATTTATGATCATAATTCATGAAAATGGTTAAAAAGGGAATGAGGGGAAGAGAAATAGTTTGGATGAGAATTTTTCACAAGACAACATGTTTATATACTATAAAAGATATCATTGACCAAGAACAAGTTTAGATAAAATAAAATATGAAAGCATAAAAAAATTAAATAAATTACATGATATATAGTTATCAATAAAAAACCAAAAATTAAAGTATTAAAATTTAAAATAAAAATTTATAAAAAATTTATCATGTCACAACATAACCTGAATTCTATATATTATTTTATATTTCAATTTTTTCTTTTCTTTATTTTTCATGAATTTGGATACAAATTTGCAGTAGGTAGAACACCATGTCATGATAAAGTGGACCAATATATGGTGAGCAGATGATTGAAAATAATATTATAGCCAACATGTGTACAATGTGATGATTGATGCAGTATGGTTAGTTGGTATTTTCGGGTTTTCCATTGGACATGCCATGACCTAGATTCATCACGATGTGATTAGTTCATCTTAGGTATTATCAATTTGGGTTAACAATAAGTAATTCTATGGGATGAGACCATCACAACATGAAGATGATTGAATATTATATGTTGTATAAATATCCATTATGTCCAAGGTGCAATATCCTGAAATGAAAATTTAGGTACAATAAATATAATGTTTTTATTTTTTTATTTATGTTTATTCTTGGTTTTTCATAATCATTTGAGAATTTATAATTTTAGATACTCTATTTTTGTTTCTTATTGAGTGTATGTGAGGTGTTTTGGATGTTTGGGGATAGTTTGGCCGTGTTTCTATTATGAGAAATGCAATAGGAGATCCACATGCCGGTCAATAAGATCCACCAAATAGCTGATAGAAGACAGGATGATGGGAATTTTTATTGGAATAACACCATCTAGCTAGTGCAATGTAACATTTTATCCAATGTAGAGTCAAATGGTCAAAGAATTATTCCTGTAATAATCGACAAGATAGTGGAATTCCATCAAAACTCCATTAGGGTTTCTTAAAGAGCATGAAATATTCCTACAATGATAAGCTATCTAAGGGAAGTGAGTAGATAACATATTATTATGATCTATACCAACAAATTATGGGTATAATCACAATTCCATTTCATATAGTCCTTATTTTTACTCTAAATCCTCGTATCTTGAACCCTGTTAAATCCATTAATCATTTGAGTTTCCCTTGAGTTGATTGATTCCCTTAAATCCCTAAATCATCATGAATCAATGTTCTAATTAATATGTTGGATCTCATCGGGTATGTGTAGTCATTATATAATCACGAATTACTTATTCTCCATCCCTCTCTTCTCTAAAGGTTGTGGAGTTTTTTCCAATGACGAATCTATATCCTGGTTTATGGATTTTGTTTCTAGGATTCCCTCTATGTGGATTCAAACCCTTTGTCCCTCTATTATTTTTTATACCTTTTTGTACTATTAGTGATTCTATTATTGAGATAGGTGGATTAGTAATGAAATTTAAATCAATTAAATATGTAATTTCAAGTTTGATTTGTAAATGATTTCTAATTTATTTTTAAATATCCTGATTTGAGAATATTGATAAATTTTTTCAAATGGAAGGGTGTGTGTGTTATGAAATATCTTAGTAATGGATTTTAAAATAAAGTGTAGATTTTTATAAAATTATTTCGAATTAAAATGGTATATTTTAAGAAGAACATCAATAATTATTCTTGAGAAATGTAGAAATAAAATATTTTGTGAACATTAACTAAAATGATTAATTTTTTAATTCATGATTTATGATAAAATGAAATGATAATGGTTTTAAAAAAATGGAATGTTTGAAAATTTATTTAGGACTTTATGAATGATGAATGATGATTCTGATTTGATATGAATTATTATCCCCCTGATTGATTTACTTAATGTACATGAGAGTCGGGGCTATTCAGAGGGTTTTCCATTACAATCATGGTAGACGTATATTATTGTTACCTTGTGATGGATTGATGATTCTTATTATAATTGAACATTGATGTGGTCAATGAGTTTATTATCTAGGATGGATTTGTACTTCCCCAAAGCCTGATATCTAGGAAGTGTGAACACCATGATCTATCTTTCACTCAGATGTGTGTCGATCATTGAGCCTTTATGTAACTAACCCCATGTATTTTTCCATGGTATTACAACCAAAAAATATTAATATATTCCAGTGATTATGAAATGATTAATTAATTATTATTTTATATAAATACTAATTAATTACTATTTTATTCTTTTAATTAATTTTTAAACAATATTTTAATGCATGTTATGAAATAGATTACTTTTCCATGGTTTAGTGAAATATTAATCTTATTTCGTTTATTTGGAAGGGATTTCTTATGAAATCACTGGGTTGGATCCTACATGGATTGTTTTCCTCACAAAATATATATTACATTGGGTGTATGTATATATTATTTTTTCATATCATGGAAAAGGGAAGAATAACTTAGAGATAATAGTTATTCTTGAAACTGGGATCTTTGGAGTCAGTGGTAACAAGAAGAGTATGTGATCCAAATATTATGTGCAGAACTTCTAATTATGTTGTCTTTGAAAATGTGATCTGTTGGTTTTGTATGCCATTTCAATTTTTGAACTTTTTTACCTTATTATATATTTTTTCTGGTTGACTATATTAGAATACCGATTATTTATGGTTTATATATGTTTCCATCAAATGGTGTGGTTATTTTTGGAATAAAATCATGTCACTTATTCATTTTAAGGATTCCCAATAACTAGTCACTAATCCCTGGTGATCGAGATTTCCCTTTTGATCATGTATGGGGTGGATCACGTTCTATTTTAGTGGGTTATGTGGGTTTTTGGAGACATACTGGTTATCATGGAATGTCAAATGTTTTGAAACTACATAACTTTTTTCTAATTCCCATTATTATGGGTCCCCATGCATAAAGGCCCTATTTATTTTTTAAAAAGGCTATGTCCCCTATGTATGGTTACTTATCATTCAGAAAATTGGATAACCATCATGTGTGGAGGATACCCAGTAGTATGTATGGGTTCATAATCATTAGAGATTTTTTTGTAATTCCATGAACCCCCTCTAATTATACCCCTACTAGGATAAAAATAAACAGATAGAGTGAACCCAAAAACTCACTTTTAATATACCCAAAGTTGGATACTGGCCCCAAAGGTATAAAACACACAAATGGAGTTCATTATACTATATTTAAAAAATGATCAGTAGAATTGATAAACAACTACACAAAAACTCCATCATATATAAAATATTATAATACCTTCAAAATAAATCAAACAATGCATGTCATGTGATACAATTAAAAGTCTCTAAAATAAATTAAAAAAGGAAATTCTAAGGAAATGAATCCTCTAAAACTCTAAAAATAAAGATCTTAATTTCTATTTTAGAATTTGATACCCACATGGAATGATTCAAAATAGTCTTTATATATGTAATCTGGGAAAAAATTTATAATTAATAGGATCACTCTCAATGTCTCTTGTAAAAATACAAAAAGGGATTACTAACTCACCAGTGAATAGAAAACAAAATTAACTTGCATTTAAATGTGTTAAATATCGATCCCAGTCAAAACAATAACCACCCTATAATTATCTTATAATTTTTTGTAGAATAATATCAAGAAAAATAAATAGTTAAACATAAACCATGTATACACCCCCAATGAGTTTTGGCTCATATTCCCAAATTAAAATTTTCTATTGCTCACATTAATTAATTATATGTACCATTGATCACATATCAAAATGATTTTGATGTGGTCCAGGTTATAACATTATCTACCCCATCCTTACAAAGGGACCAACATCCTTTTCTAGCATCAATCAACATCCATATATCACTTGTTTTTGAAACATCATCATCTATACCAATATGTATCCAACTAAAACCTCATAAATATTATTGTAGTGTATATAAACATGAATGAAATCAATATATTACCATTATAATACCATGTGTTGACCCCAAAATACATATCATATCCTCCCATATTCATGTATTTCCAAAAAAGTGTCATCATTGGATGATAATCACACTCAATTAGGTACCTTCTCCATGTATGTTTTCCATAGTGAGAGTGAGGAAGATAGGGTAATCATCCATCCATTCCATCACCATTCTAGATATTCAAGAAAAAATAGAAAAACATTTGGGCGTTGATATGCATCACTTAATATGGCTGGGGTTTATATGGATGTACCATTAAAATACAACACTTGAATATAGAACATAATAACCAATTTAAGTGTTCACATCTAACAACACTACTATAGATCACATCACTACCACCTTGCTCAAAACATCCACCACTAACTTCCACCACCCAAAATGAAAATCAATATGAAAAAAACATAATAGATATGATAATTCATATTTCATTAAAATTAATCCATTTTATTTATATTTCTAAATTATTACTGAGACATACTTTATAATACATTCAATCCCACATTTAATGAAAACCTATTTTCAATAATATCTCTTATTCAGTTTTTTCCGCATCCCCTACTAATTTTAATATTTCTTTTAATATACATTTATTTATCTAATTACCACACAATGAATTCATTCCAACTCTTTTAATTCAATCCCATAACATATTCATTTCATAATTACCTATTACATCCCATAGAAGCTAGGAAACTACAACACATTCCCAATCCAAATAGTATAACCATCTAACAAAAATAATCCCACATCTTATACGTGAAAAATACCATCATCCCAAACATCACACACCAACTGTTATTAACCAACCACTAAAAATAAACCTTCAACACATCCCATAGTAAACAATCATAGTCCCACTTTATTAAAATAGTTCAAATCTATGTAGGTCATCACCTTCATTGTATAATCCCAATGAAGATTTAAAAACCACTAAATAATTACTAAACACACACTAACACTCAGAAAAATAAATTTTGGATTCTACAATTTAAAATATTTTAGTTTATATATGGAATTCACATTATTTAATCATATCCTCCCTAGATATTTTCACATAATTATCATATTTATATAGAACAGGTCAATACCCATATATATGTGCTCAACATTTTATGAATTGAGTGATCAAACAACCAAACATGTAATGGTTTCAAAAATTATTGAAAAAACCACATGACATATAAATAGAGAACAATAATATCAACATCATCAAGTATCAAGAATGTAAAAGGGTAAATTACAATAATACTAATAATCATATGCTATCATAACCCCCGTTTCCTTTCAATTTCAAGTCATCTCTCTCATTATATTTTTATGTAAATCCATACGTTCTATCCAAAGAGAATCAAAATAATTTTAATCTCACAAATAAAGAAAATAAAGAGAAAACATGGATTGCCTACCTTAAAAACTGTTATCTAAATCACTAGGGAAGATACATGAAGGAAGAAAATTATTACAAGTACATGATCTAATCAATATGTTATCAAATACCAAGAGAAAATCATGCCCCATCTTTGTCCAACTACACCAACTACAATAATATGCATTACCACAACCACAACCTTTACTATATAGACAATTGAGAGGAAAACATGATAATAAATAAGAAAAATAGAACATAGATAATGTAGAAATGATCCCCTGAATCCTAATATCAAGTCCACTTGAAGACAAAGTGAATGACCATTCAAGGAATCACCTAGGACACTAAATAGTCAATAGAAAAAGTTGGATGAATATGGTGTTTCTATGGTTTTTAAAATTTATACTTTAAAATTAATTAAAAGAACATGATTCAACACTCCTAACTAAATAATTGAGAATGGGGTTTCACCATATACCAAGGAATAATTCTATTTGATATGAAAATATCACTTCCGAACCAACTGGACAATAAAATCAAAGGTGATGATCTTGGTTAGATAATACCCACCCTTTGTAAGCCAATGGTTTAACCATTTCACCACACTAAAATATCCCTAAAACTCTAGAAACACCAAAACCCCATAACATGTGTATAGATTCTACAGTCCAAAAGATTATGTTATAATAGTTCTATCACCAAACCCCTAATCTATAATAACTGGTTTCAATGAAACAGTTATTGGATTAATAGAACCACTAGAAGAAACCTCTATAGGTATGTATACAATGAATTATCCTCCCACTATAGCCATAAAAACCTACATCTTTAGGACCAATGCATTAAGGCCACAACCATTATGTAAAATTCACTAATATTCAATAAACTATAACTCTATGACATAACATATTCTTTTAATTGAAACCATATCTCAATTTCAGCAGTTATTCCTTGAAATATCACTTGGCTCCCCTAATACCCAATGATTACCAACTAATTGGTTATGAAGGTATATACTACAATATTAGATACCTCTAAAATTATTCTCATCCTCAAGAATCCATTCTATACCTAAATGTATAAGGGATGGGGGGAAATAACAAACAATCATCTCATGAGATACCTATCGGGTATCTCACTATAACCAAAATGAAGCCACAAACCCAGAATAAGTAGTTGGAGAATCAAATAGATTTTATCAATCCATAGTGATTCAATCATTACATCACCATGAAAAGAAAATAATAACAAGGTTAAAATAAAAACAATTCAGGGTAGATGTTTGTATTTTGAGTTCCTTAGACCTAACAAAAACATTACATTTTGATTATCATATCATGTAAATAGACAATTTTGTATTATGTATCCTTACCATAAAATTTGAGTTTTTATCCAGTTTTTATATTGTAATCTCTTTATGATACCTAACATATCAAATTTTTATATTATTTACAAGGATTTAATGAGAACCTCGAGATACTATGACATTAATCAAAAACATATGTTCTATGGTCTACGTAAATCACACTCATTGGGCATAGATGATGAGTAATTATCAAATAAATGGGTCTCATAGGCATTGAGACTTATTTTAAAGAAGTTATCACTTGGTGATCTCGCGTAGATGAGATCATCAGGATCAATATACGAATAGGAACACCACAGTTTTCCATGTCAATGGTAGTTTCTATCTGTGAACACATTAAATAGTTTCCAGAAATGATATTATTATCTACGTAAACTATTTTATAATTTACTTTCACACAAGGAAAAAACTATGAAATTAATTTCATAGCATGGAATCTTTCATTTGGAGCATTATTGGTGGTGTGGTATTAATTAAACAACCCAGATATTATTATTTTTCTTACAAAAGGAATAGATACCTCATACATAGTTGATTTGGATTATAGTACCTTCACTAAATCTATGTCCATAATATAATAAGTTAATTCCATCCAGTAAGATCAATGAATAATAAAGAGATAAAGGATGCTGACACAAAGTATGAATCCTAATTTATAATATATTGAGAGACAAACAAATTATATTAAACAATGTGTGTTTGTAGGAAAGGTTTGTTTTGTTTTAAATTTTAAATATCACATTAGGGGTCTTTATAGGATAATATACTCTACTCCTGCTCTAAGAATAGTGTTCAATACTATCGAGATAAGGACCCAAAGGGTTATACACTGTGTGTTTTCATAATTATGGCCTATTATGAAGAGTAGATATATAGTACATGGTGGGACCCGCCATATAGTCTAAGTTATGTCCTAGTAATAAATGATTTCTATAGAATAAATAAGTTCAAAATTTTCATTTATATAATAATTGGTATTGAATTTAGTTATTAAAATTACTCACAAGATATTTAGGTGGGGACATGGAGTACTATTTTAAAATTCTATTTAATATTTTTGAGAATTTCAATTTGAATTAATGGCTTACCATTATTAGGAAATATATTTTTCTATATTAAAATAATTTTAAAAATAAATATGATATTTATAATTGATTAAAGTTTTTATTAGATATCGTTTATATCTTATATAGTGTGCAATAAATATCCAATGGCTCGGGAGACATATTGTGTATTTTAGAACCTCACTCTAAAATGAGGAGGGGTTACAATGTATATAACTATTAACTTCACATTTATTAATATTCTATATCTCCTATCCCCGCTTCCATGAGAGACAATACAATTATCCAAAAAAAGGTTCGTGTTCTCTTACATGGATCAGAGTATTTTCCTTATATTGGTCTCTGGGAAATAGAAGGAATTATTTAAAATATGAGCTAGAACAAAAATTTCAATAATGGAAACTCCCATATAATTTTTCAGTTCAAGTGGATGATCTAGAGGAATCCACCTTTGGGTTGTTTAGGATGTCTTCACGGATGGCGAATTTTTGTCGAACACATCATCAAAATAAAAAAAGGTTCACTTTGTTTTATTTTTGTGCTTAAATTCTTCACACAATATCATTAGGAATTCATACCTAGAAATATGTCAATGGAGATGACATAATATTGGAAATCAGTTATGAAATTTTTTAAATCACTATCCCATCTGCTTCCATTACACGCCCTAATACTGATAATTGATATCAAATCAATAACATGAATTTTTATTGAAATAAAAATTAAATTTACATTAAATACAAGGAGGGAGTAATTATCTTCCCATCGAAATATATGGACATTCATTCTAAAATCAAACGCCTTTGTTACAACAATATAATGAAATAAATCAGATTGAAATATAACTTTGTGCGTTTTTAATTTAAAGAATATATATTTATATATATTTTATAATTTTATCTGAACCATGTTAGTGATATTATTTTTAGAGAATGGAAACAATGACTAGAATACTGATTTATATTAAAATAATTTATAGCCACGAGTTTATTGCATGAAATTATTGAATATTATTTTTTAATCAAATCCAACTCCATAGGCTTTTGGTCTTTAAAGAAGAATAAAAAAATGGGGAAGTCAGGTGAATCAATTATAAAAAAACAAAAACATATTTAAACACTCTAAAGTGGTACTGGTCGGTGCACTAATTAATAAAAGATGAAAAATGAAGAATAATTTTAAAAAGGGATGCATGTGTGAGTGATATAGGACAAATAATCAAAAAAATGATGAAGTACTATGTGGGAATAAGTACAACTCCCTGTCATCTCCAATACCATCATATAATGCATCATCCAGTAAAATGGTGGGATGATGACACATGGTATTTTTGACACATGTTGTGAACAGGTCAGGTAATAGAGTGAAGGTTATATTGGCCTTGCGAAAAAAAAACATTGCGAAAAAAGTTCTCCCTCTCTCCAATCAACAAAATCCCCACTATCCAATTAATAATATTATATTATATATTAAAAAAATAATAAAATTTTTTCATATTTAAAAATAGAATATATTTTTAAATGAAATTAGATTCATGTTATATAAAAAATATTACGCATTTCTAAAAAATGGGAAAATAGTTTTTATTTTCATTTCGATTTGATTATTTGAATAAAATAAATATATTTTAGTTAATATTTTTAAGTGCATACATTTTATAAAAACAAGTAAAATATTAATGACTTAATTATAATTTAAAACCAATTATATTCTTAATTAAATGAATTTTTAATTTGTTTAAAAAAGTGTGATGCATATTTTAAAACAATTAAAAAAATATGTGATAAAAATATATTAATATTCAATTAGAATAAAACTAAGATACTTTATTTTATATCATTAATGTCATGAAATTTTGTTAAATGCTTAAAATAATATTGAGTTTATTGTATTGTAAATTCAATTATAATGGTAAATGAATTGAAATTTTTGTGTACAAAAATGTTTTATGAATTTTAAAAAATTTACTTATCTTTAAAAAATATTTTTTTAAATAAATTTAATTTAACTAATAATTTTTCTTTAATATTTCTAAGGAAAATAAATTTTTTAAAACATTAATATTTTTTTTTGTGAAACTAAATTAGTAATTTTTTTTCTAATCATCATAAAAAATATCATTTATTTAGAAGTATAAAAAATAATGATGTATGAACTAATATAGAAGATATTTTTTTTGGTAAAAATATACTACTATTACTTCTTTAAGTAAATTAATTGTATTTAATTTACATTTTCAATTATGTATAATTTCTATTTTTAAATGGAAAATTATACATTTTTTTTAAAATTAATGTAAAAAATGTAAAAAATGTTTTATACAATGGCTTTTTATATAAATATATATTTTGTAAATTTTAACTTATTTAATATATTCCAGAGTTTTATAATTATATAATTTTATTGTAATGTGGAACTTCCACTAAAAATTTAATTGGAAATTCCAATGGAACATCTACTCGAACTTCCACTGGAACATCCAATTGAACTCTTAATGCATTTATAATTGTGATATATAAATATTTTGTTAAAAATATATTTAAAATATCTTCTATGTGCAATTATTATAAAATTTATATAATATATACCTTTTTTTCATTTTTATTCATGTATTATTTATATTTTTAAATGGTAAATTATTTTTTTTATAAAATTTATGTACAAAATGTAATACCTAATATATATAATTTCATTTAATATCAATATATTTATTAAAAATTAATTATTACTAATTATTTTTATGATTTTATAGATATATACATTTTGTTGTATTGTAAAACCTCCATTGGAAATTCAATTGGAAATTATACTTGAACTTATAGTGTAACTTCAATAGGAACATCTAGTCTAACTCTTAATGGATTTATAATTATTATTCATAAATATTTTCTAAAAAAATATTTACTATATCTTATAAGTGTTTTTATTATAAATTTTCCTAAATATATATGTTTTTACATTTTTAATCATGTATTGTATACATTTTGTAATTGTAAATTATATTGTTTTTTATAAATTTTATGTAAAAAAATCTACTACATATTTTATATAATTACATTTAATATAAATATATTTTTAAAATTTTAAATTTTATAATTATATTCTATAGTTTTATAAATATATATTTTTGTTGTATTGTGAAACATCCATTAGAGCATCTATTGGAAATTCTACTAAAACATCCATTGTATCCTCCATTAGAACTACCACTGGAACACCCATTCGAACTCTTAATGGATTTATAATTTTGGTTTATACAGATTTTATAAAAAATATATTTAATATATCTTCTAAGTGAATTTACGATAAATTTTTCTATATATATACATTTTAACATTTTTATTCATATATAATATACATTTTCATATGGTAAAATATTTTTTTATAAAATTTATGTAAAAAATGTAATACATATTTTATATAACATCATTTAATATAAATATTTTTATTAAAATATAGGTTTTATTAATATATTCTATTGTTTTACAAATATATACTTATTTCATATTGTGGAACATCCATTTGAACTTCAATTTGAAATTTGACAAGAAAATCCACTAGAACATCCACTGGAACATCCTTTTGAACATCCACAAGAACATCCAATCAAATTCTTAATATATTTATAATTTTAAATTATACATATTTTGTAAAATATAAATTTAGTATATCTTCTAAGTTTATTTATTTAAATTTTTTCTAAATATATAATTTTATTTTACATTTTTATTCATGTATTATATACATTTTTAACTGGAAAATTATATTGTTTTTATAAACTGTAGGTAAAAAATGTAATACATATTTTATATAATTTACTTAAATATAAATATATTTATTAAAATTTAATTTTTATTAATATATTCTATATTTTTATAAATATATACTTATATTGTATTGTAAAACATCCATTGGAACTTCAACTAGAAATTCCACTGGAACTTCCAGTCAGACTCTTAAGGGATTTATAATTATCATTTATAATGATTTTTTTACAAAAAATATTTTATATATCTTCTAAGTTCATTTATTGTAAATTTTCTAAATATATATATATTTTTACATTTTTATTCATGTATTATATACATTTTTAAATAATAAATTATATTGTGTTTATAAGATTTATGTGAAAAATGTAACACAAATTTTATATAATTGAATTTAATATAAATATATTTGTTCAAATTTAATTTTTATTAATATATTTTGTAGTTTTCTAAATATATATATTTTTCATTTTGTAAGATCCATTTAAACATCAATTTGAAATTCCACTTGAAATTCCACTTGAATTTCCATAGGAACTTCCACTAGAACATCCAATCAAACTCTTAATGAATTTATAATTTGAATTTATATATATTCTATAAAAAATATTTAATATATCTTGTAAGTGAATTTATTGTATTTTTTATAAATATATACATTTTTATTACATTTTTATTCATGTATTATATACATTTTTAAATGGTAAATTATATTGTTTTTATAAAATTTATGTAAAAAATATAACACATAATTTATATAATTTCATATTATATAAATATTTTTATTAAAATTTAATTTTAGTTAATATTTCTTATATTTTTATAATTCCATATGTTTTTTTGTATTGTGGAATATCTATTGTAACTTTAACATGAAATTTAACTAGAATTTCCACAGGATCATTCATTTGAAATTCCATTCAAAATGTTAATGGGTTAATAATTTTCATTTATATAGATTTTTTCAAAAAAATATTTAATTTACCTTCTTAGTGCATTTACTATCAAATTTATCAATATATGCAATTTTTACATTTTTTCAAGTATTATATACATTTTTTAATGTTAAATTATATTATTTTTATACAATTTATGAAAAAATGTAATACATATTTTGTATAATAATATTTTATACAAATATAATTTTTAAAATTTAATTTTATTAATATATTATATATTTTATAAATATATTTTTTTGTATTACTGAACATCCATTGGAACCTTATCTTGAAATTATACTAGAAATTCCATTAGACCTTCCACTAGAACATCCACTAAAACTTTCAATGGAACGTCCATTCAAAATATTATTGGATTTATAGTTTTTAATTATTCATATTTTGTTAAAAAAAATATTTAATATATTCTCTCTGTACATTATTTTAAATTATATAAATATATAAATCATATTTAAATTTTTATTGAAGTGTTATATATATTCTTAAATGGAAAATTTGGTGAAGAGAGGAACTATGAGATGAATGGCCGGATTGAGAGATATTGCCAATGAGATCGGGGAATCTATTATTTTCTTTGGGAATGACATATACTCTCAACTTGGATCTCGAGTTGCTGTCTAGTGGGGTTCCTCCACCTTCTACTCAATATGTTTCACTGTCATATCTGAATTATTATCGGAGAATAGTGAAAGAGGATGGCGCTAACATGAGGTATTTCACATCATTGAAGGCTTTCACTCCTGAGAGAATCATCTGAAAAGGTAAGATTTCACATGTTAATGTAAATGAGGATACTATTGTAGAGAGGAATAATATTTTTATATCTTCGATTCATGGGCGTATTATTTTTCCAATTGGGGATAAGCCATTGAGGGTGAATAAACTTTTTTAAACACTCTCTACGGTCTGGGGATTGTCAAATTACTGATGTATTCCTATGGGGAAAGGATTTTTTCATTTCCTATACCCTAATGAGGATCTGAAAAATATGGAATGGGGATTTGGATTCATCTCCTTGAAACTGGGAGTTTTTACCGTTAGGAATGGAATGTTCAATTCAACCATTTCTATATCAAGAACACTAGGGTTTAGGTATAGATCAAAATTCAAAGCTTAAACTAGAAATTTTGGAATCCTTATATATTGTTTGATATTACATTATGTGTGGGTGATCCCATTATGATGTACATAGCCACATAAATGGCCAAGTAAGGCTACAGTACTAGGATTATAGGTGAAATTAACCTAAATTATGACTTGGTTGAACAAGTTATTCATTCTACATTAGAGAATGATATTAATCTGCAGATTAAGTATGAATAATCACCACAATTTTGTGTGTAATGTCAACCATTGGACATCCAAAGCATAATTGTCTTAGAAATAATATCTTCTCTTATTTCTATACTAAAGGTCACTACCAGAAGGTATGTAAAAAGATCCATAAAAGACAACACATAAATATAGAAGCGCTTCTGGCAGATGGAAATTTGGGTGATGCCATTAAAAGGAATGAGTATGGTCCAACGCTGGTGCAGGATGTCCAATATCATCAGGAAGACTGGTGCCTCACTGAGGAGTGATAGGATGATATGAATGGGGAACATATACTAGTAGCTGGTTCTGATCATGGAATTTAGATACAGGTTGTATAATTATTCTTCCATATCGTGGAGTTGTAGGGATCTATTGACAAAGAGGATAGGCCTCTGACTCCTCTCTGTGGCTATTCTTCACATGAAAAGCACAAACTGGATACTATTTTGGTTTAATATACTCAGAATCATGGTGTTGAAACATAGGTAAAAGATGATTCCTTGACTGTGAACCTAGAAAAGGATACTTTCAAATATTCATAAGCATTCTCAAATATTATTGAGGAACCGAACATGTAGTGGAGCTCAATGAATATTGGTTGAAAATAAATTGACATGGAGAATGATGATTCCCCATAGAAATATTCATATCAAGATTCTATTAAAGGAAATGTAGTTTCCAACAAAGTGTTTCCACCCTCATGGAAGAAGTCTATGACAAGGAAGGGCTACTCACATCTCAATCCCACCATCATGACCAGATCCATATCTAGTGGGAGAAAGGCTCGATGTAATTCTTTTAGTCCATTGGAATATGTGTCTGATTGGGAATATTATGATTATAATACTTTTTAATTTTATTATTGATGTCTTTGACATTTTATGTTTTAGAATGAGGGATGTCCATTTTGTCTGCCCCCATTCCCTTGCACTTCTATGTTTTTATTTTCATCTAATTAAAGTGGCTTGCCTCAAATTTTTTTTATAAAATGGGAAGTTATATTAATTTTAAATATTTATGTAAAAACATAATAAATATTCAATATAATATCCTTTAATACAAATACAATTATTAAAATTTAATTTACACTTTCACCTTTTATTTTTTTATTTGTTTTGTTTTTCACAATCGAAATTCTTCATTGACAATTTCCCTTTATATAAAAATGGGACTTCTTCTTCAAATTTGTATTTTTTTAATTTTTAGTTCCATTATAAAATATATTATTTTTATTCCATTAATAAATTATTGCATAAAAATGATTATACATTTATAAAATAATGAGTTCATCTTTATTTATGAAAATTTCAATATTTCCAAAAAATATTTTTATAAATATTTTAAATGTAATAATGTTTTTTTATATTTTTCTAAGTATATAATTTTAATATATTTGAAAAATAATAATTTTTAAACTTAAAAATATTAATATTTGTTTACAAAATTAATTAAAAAATAAAAAATTGATATGTTTTTTTAAAATAATAATTTTAAAAAAATCATATTTTTCAACGCTATTATTTTTTTATAAATTGATATGTTTTAATTAGTAATTTATTTTAATGATTTTTTATATAATTTTTTATATAATTTTATTATTCATCATATTTGTGTTTTGATTATTTTGAAACTTATTTGATATGTTTTAGTAATGTTTTAAATTTTTTATGTTGTATTACAGTTGTATGGTAGTAATAACAGTAGACGGTAAAAATGGGGTTTTGTAAAAATTCTAACAACGACATTTTTTATTTCATTTATATTTAATGGCCTTTTTTGGTAAAATTGGAATACTCCTCCATATACTAGATATTAAAATTATATAGGGAATTGGAGGAAATGTTGGTATAAGATGTACCACCCAACTTCGTCACCAGCGACCATCCCACCAACCTAGGGCTCGACCAAAACTCTGACATTGCATGACATACCCATCAGCCAATGATGTCTCCCACTCTCTAAAGACTCCCAAATCCTATAAGAACCTCATATAGTGCCTCCTCACTATCTATTGAACCATATACTCATTCCTCCCTCCCTTTGGATTCCTATGGAATCACCAGCTAGATCATACCAAACTCCAATGTCATTTCACAACCCCTCTTCATAGATATGAGACACTGATTTACGTCGACCCACTATTCTCACCATACCACTATAGAAATATCATTGATGAACTACCTGATTTGATTCTACCAATGCATCCAGATATCCACCTCTCCCTCTACCTTTTCCAATCGACTTCCACATTTACTAATCCAAGACCACCCACTCTCCACCAGGTCGCACACCTAGGCACCACTAACTAAGCTTCCTCACTCAACCACCCTCAACGCATAAACATGACCAAGGTTTAGTTTCAATATATCTCAACCCCTAGCAATGTATGGTTGGCCTGTCCTGGGATGGGGAAGGATGGACCCTTCTAGACCCGCCTGACCAATGTTGGGTGTAAAGGCTTGAAACCTCTTTGAGGGGTTTTATGGGTTACCCAAGGCTTTCAATTTTTTTAAATTTCAATAAATAAGATATTATATTACTTAATAAAATTTTAAATGTAATTTGGTACTGTGTGACATATTATACTTAATTTTAAATATAAATGTATAAATTTAAACTATTTAATTCCCTTCACATAAACTTGTCAAAAGTTTAATTTTTATTTTTAATTTAATTGTGTATCGACTGATCATCAATGGTGTATATCCAATTTATGTATGGTAATTTTAAGTTTATTAATTATTGTATTTGATTGATAATTATAGTAATTAATTAATTAATTAGATTTGTTTCATATGGTCTATATTAATCATTATATTTACATGTGCATTCACACCTAGATAAAAGTAATTTATATTTATTACCCACTCTCGAGAACCCCTCATCGGCATGTGATTATTCATGAATTTTGATAAAATTTAAGAAAGAAGTTGATGAAAATGACATGATGTTGTATTCCATATGTGACATGGATACATTGGACGAGGCTACATGCTATGATATGAGTCATATAGTACTTTGGTACTATACACCTAGGGTCCTAGTTGATATATTATGTGTATATGGATCAACTAGTATTAGATTATAACAACCATCCACATATTTTGTTTTAATTTATGTATGGATTATTATTATTTTGAATACAAAAGATTACATCGTCACATAATATTGTAAAAAAACAATGTATAGATTAAAAGAAATTGAAATGAGATGAATGTATTATATTTTAATCATATTCTTTTTGTGAGTGTGATCACAGAGCACGTTCTTATATAATATAAAATTATTTCATTTTTTATAAACAATATAAAACCTTTTAAAGAGATATTTAGTTGTAATTTAAAAAAATCCTAGTTTATGATGTGATCATCATCACTAGTTGAGGGTGCCTCATACTACTTCTCTGTTATTATTTGAGTGATGATTTCACTTAACTAAACCTAGAAATAAATATCTATCCACAAAAATATTGATTCCAATTCAGTGGTGAAGCATTAAGTAAATAAAATTTATGACTTCTTGATGTTGGGATATCACTAAAGAATTCAATGATTTTCATGTTAATATTCTTGTCAAGTCAAACAACATCCCTGAAACTATTCGGGTTGATGTGTAGCCATAGATTAGACTATGAGGTGGGGTTTCAGGGTGAATTCCCACTAGAATACTCAATAAACCATGTATTATGAATCTATTAGAGAGTTCTAATAGGTTTTAAAGCAAATGTGAGATATATTAAATTATTTAATATAAAATGTCAAATTGGTAATCAGTATAAGAGTATTAATCCTAAATTTTATTGTTCAATTTAAATATGGAAGGTAATGCAAAACATAAACTAAGATATTATTGGGAAATGAATATATCATATCTATAAATAATTTCTAGGATTAGAATAGGTGCTTTCATAATTCACCATGATATAGACACTTATATGTAATGGTGTCCCCACTAGCCACTAATCCACCTTAGGAAGCGAGTCATAGAAAGATGCTTACATGAGATTCATACATATCCAATTTTATGGTTAAATAATGAATCTATCATAAATTTACAATGATATTTAGATATATAATGTGTAAATGGATTGTTATATCATGTTGTCTCCTCTCCAAATAGCCTATGAGGATACAACGAAGCAAGATATGAGAGAGGGTGATGATTACAATGAATACATGTAAATTGAAAGATAGACCATGGTGTTTCAATACATCACTTTGTTATATCATTTTCACACACAAACTATTGTTTTTTACAATATTAAAAAATGAATAATATGGATAAAAAATATTCATTACCTTTTGGGTAATGGTCGTTGGGGTTATAAGACCATAAATAATGATTATTCTATAGTGCATATCGTGACCAAGTTAAAAGACAAGGTAAAACGGACAATGAAAAGTATGAAACCAAAGGAACCCTTTCAATTTCATTTCCATGATAATAGGAAAGGTATTAAACATGAGGATATTTTCATCACATGTTTTGATATAATCATATTGAAGATTAAATATAATTATGTGATGTAAAAGAATGAAGAGGCTTCCAATTAGAGAATATTCATCACTGTATGTGATAATTCTTTCATGATTCTTGGGTATTAAATGCAATATTATTATAAAATATTTGTATTGTAAAATATCAACCATGTTAGAAAACAATGGTACAAAAATTAAGGTAAAATCTCCAAACAGATGAAAAAGGGTGATTCTTATGTCAGTATTGAAAATTACAACACCTCTAGTCTCTATGTTTAACGATTCTCATTGAACTCTTAATGAATATAACAAAATCAATTATCTAAAATGTTCATTGGAAAGAAGGATACATTATTCCATATTGGAATAAATGTAGTTCATGGTCTATTATACTCATATAAAGGTTAAATAATGCATGAATCATTACCAATAACCGATGAATATAAAATGTAAGAATCAGTTATACCATTTTTTGGAATTATAATTATTTTTTAGGTAAAATATTTTATTTTTCAATGATATACCATGAATTAATTTAGACTCTTTCATTAAAAAGACATTAGGTATTATAGAAACATTTATTTATTTAGTTTAGGAAAAAATACCTTTAGAAATTAAGTTAAGCCAATAAACTTTCAGAATATGTTTAGATAAAGAATGTGAACTACTCTAAGGTTAAGCTAGAAGTAAACATATATACTTAAAAATATTACATTAACTATTTTAAAAGAATTTAAAATTCAATTTTGGTATATTAATGTTAGACAATTTGGGATTCTTCAATATCGTGTGATAATGAATATCTCGACTAAGCATTCATCGATCATAAAATGTAGAGTTGATTTATTCCTAGACTCACATTTTATTATACACATCAATGTTATGATGTTATTAAGGATAATTGATAATGTTTCATGCATGAAAAAAATGATCAAAAAGATATATCAAGGATAAATTCAGGAAAACACAATTCCATTTACACATTAGTGTCATGATGTATATAAAAAAAGAATCAATTTTGAAACTAATATGAACTACAAAAACATCCATTATTTTTTGATCCATGCTTAAACAATATTAGTTTTATACGATTAACATATGAAAAATATAATGAAAATGGATATCATATGAGTTATATTATGATATAAATTCATTACATTATAATAACATGTGTTTTGATGCAAAGTGTTTTCTAAGGATATATTCTAACATGAAATAAGAAAAACACATTGTGTGTCAAAGTAATTACCCTAATGTTTTGAAGGATATTACAAAAATAATTATTATAGAAAACTTATATTCATGAATGAGGGTATATTTCTATAAATGGGTGAACATATCTATTTGATAAGGTGGCAGAAAGATTGAGTTAGTTTAATAAATGAAAGGGATGAACATGTAGTTAGCATGAGAAAAAGTTACTAAAGATCTTATAGAAAATTAACGATCAAGATACACATACTATGTAGGAGGGATAAAACCATGGTAAATGTTTTAAATTTTTCATAGTTGGTGATACATTATTCATTGAGAATAATGAATAAAAAAAGTCCCGTAGTATATAGAATTAATCTAATATTGGAAAGTTCAATTAATACTTACTAATGGATTATATTTTTAAAAATTCTGTTTCTTAGTATTTTTAATGTTTAAAATAATAATACTATAGTTTTATTCTATAGAATCATTGCATGGATGGCACAAGTGTGGAACCAATAATGAGCTATCAATTATATTAATCCATTAAGAATAAATGCATTAAAATTATACTAGACATAAGTTCTTTTCATGGTCATTATGTTTTTTATTGGATGTCAGGATCACCAATCTTAAATTGTGTCTATATGAGAAAACTATAATAAATTGTTTACATAATAGAATTACTATAAATTGGGAAAGGTACTAAAATATAGTTTTGGATTTATGTAAGAAAAATGATCATATAACATTTAATAAGAATTAATTTTTTCTACATGTATATAATATTCTAGTGGGACTGCCATAGTTTTCCATGGAAGTTTTTTGATTACATATGGAGTATATATATTGGTCTTGAAGTTAGTTATGAATATAATAAAAATAACTCTCTAGAGGTTGAAATAAAAAGAACATACATTATTGGTAAAGAGATATATATAGGTAGAACTAATACATTACTTAGAGTAAGTAAAAGTATATACCAATATGGTATTAAAAAATAAAAGTTGGAACAATTTGAGGGATAATTGATAACAATGTACCATAGAATAAATCTTTTCTAGAAGACATGTATCAGACATAATAAGTAATTAATGTGGTAAGTATAATTCCACATTATTCTTCGATGGATCAATCATGTATGTCATGCTATGTATAATATATGGTGTTTCTAACATATAAATTATTGCATGACACCAGTTATATATAGAAGAACTACACAGGAAGCCATCAATACTATCTAATTTTATGTGAGAGATTAAAAGGGTTATGTTCCTTGTACATAGAGAAGTAGAGAGACTTGTCTTGAGGGAATAAAGAACAGTATTGTTTTATATTAACATTATATGATATCACAATAATGCTAAGTTAATGTGAGAGTGAAGATAATTCATGACAGTGGTAAACATATCTAAAAATATTGAGTTATTTTTAGATTCTAATGTAGATAAATAATCTATGTAAAATACACAACAATGTGTTCTAGTTTATAGAACCACACTTAGTAATTAAAATTTTATCATTACTATAATCCAAATACATTTTCTTCACATGATGTAATTTTTTCATTGTAGAAAAACAGGAAGACACATGGGGGTATAATCTTTTGAGGAGAAATAATCTTGGAGGTGATGCTTAAAATAGTATAGTTTCAATGTAGTGGGGATGTGGAAGACCCAATGACTAAAGATATAACTTTGAATAAGCATTATCTTATCATGTGATTCATATCTAGGATAGTTAGTAAGTTGGTTATAGTTTAATTGGGAGTATTATAACAGAGGGTTATATATATCCATTTGAATAAATACTTTTTGATTAATATATCATGTATTCAGTGATTTATTCTTGATTTATCCTTACCATAATAATGATGATTTTTTTTTCATACACTGTTTTTATGATAATTTCCTTAGATTAATTTTTATATTAAATGGTTATAATAGTTTTTAGGATATAATGTGAACTTTGAGATGCAATTACATTGTTACTAAACATATATCTTATGGTTTAACTTTTATTTACTGATAATACACAGATGAAGTGTGACCATCATGTTTTGGTTCCTCATAAGCATTGAGTCTTCTTCTCATGAAGTTCACAATTGGTGATCTGGAGGAGATGAGATAATGAGGAATATACCACCAGTAGAAACACAACATGATTCAGTATCTTTGTTGTTCATACCTATCAACACAAGTAATGTTCTCTAGACATGAGATTATTATCAGGGTATAAAAATTGATTATGTACATTTATGTAAGGAAATAAATTTGGAATTAATGTCATATTGAAGAAGATTATGATGGGTGTGACATTAATGGTGTGGTATTGAATGAATAGTCAAGATTTAATTTTTTTATATCATAAAGTAAGTGATATCACTATTGAAGTTGATTAGGATTTTGGTACCTTAACATAATACATGGGCATGGTGGAAGAAGGTACATCTGTCAAGTAAGGTCAACAGAAAAAATAAATAATGAAATGATGATGAAAAAATGTATGTGTCTAACTTTATAAGATATCAAGAGAAAAAAGAATTATATTACATGGAATTTGTTCATAGGATTTTTTTTTATTTTTTGACTTTTCCTTATCTATTAAGGGGACTTTATGGGGTTCTATAACCTTATCTTGGTATATGAATAGTATTAATAACTATAGAGATAAGGCCCTAGAGGGTCACACACTAATTGTATTAAAAATTCATTCTAATTGAGTGGAATAATAATATAAGAAATGGTGTTCCCCACCATAGGGTCGGAGTTAGGTCTGAGTTTGGTCTGAGTATTAGATGATCCCTAATGAATAAATAAGGTCATTTTATTCTAGTTAAAATAAATGGTATTGAGTTTATTCATTAAAAATAATCACAAGATATTTAATTAAATATATTGTATAATATTGTATGATTGAATATGATTTTAATATTCATGGTTCACTTAATATTTTCCAGAATGTTTATTCTAGTTAAACACTTAATTTTATCAGTAAATATATTTTATATATGACAATTGATAATCATATAAAAGATATTTATGTCTCAATAATGAAATCATATGATATAATTTAAATATTTTTATGTAGGTAATAAATATCCATGATATAGGGAGCCATTTTTAGGTATTTTAGAACCTCAATATTAAAGGAGGATGGGGATCTGACACACATAACTTTCTACTACATGTTTATTAAGAGCCTTTTTATCCTCTCCTTGTTTTCAAGATATATAATCTGATGATTCGATAAACTAATATGAGTTCACCTATAAATATTTAAGGGTCATTAATATGGTGATCTTTAGGATATCGAAGGCATCATTAGATCTCCATGGTATCACCTGGATTTCAACGATTGATTCTCCATTAGTAGACTTTTGATGTTATTGTGGATTATTTAGAGGTGTTTGAATTCAATGAATATGAGAAATAGTCTGAAAAAATTAATGGTTTTCAATCACATTGTCAAAATCAAAGGAGGTAATTTGTGGTTTATTTTTGTGCTTGAATTATTTAGATAGGATCATTGAGCCTTCATACCAGGATGTGAATTATGATAAACCATATCTTAGATACAAATTATTTCATGAATTTTTATATAAAAGGATGCTTAGTAAAAAATAGAAGATCATGAGGCATAGTGTCTTTGGGAAATTAGATAAATTTTATAACAACTTGTAGTACAAATACAACAGTATTATTCAGAACTTCATTTAGAAGATCCTAAAATCCTACCATCCTTTTAAAATAGTGTGGGATAACCTATGGATGTAAATAATAAATAGTTGATCTATGAATCCTTATAAGGGAATAAACAATGAATAGAATTAGGTAAATCAAATATGTGAGTTAAGAGGCATATTAATGTAACATAAGAGGGGTGATAATAATAATCTTGAACAATGAGGCACAATATAACATGATTACATAAAGGAAACATGGGAATGTGGAAACAATATAAAACATGAGATCATACGAATAAATAAATGATAAAATCCATTACTATATGTAATTATGTGAATTAAATAACCTCTCATGCACTATAAATGGAATCTCATGAGATAAGAACTCAATCTAATGCATTGGATCACTATTTAGGCACATAAATCATAATATGTACAAGCTCATGTGTTTCACATAGATTATTTTACATAATAAACAATTCAATGAAATTTAGTCCAAATATTAAGGAGTTTGGTTTAGAAACTTGTACGTACTTAATAAATTAGGTAAAGGTACATATAACATAATACCCTTTAGTAGATATTTTGATGGGTATTCACAATACAAAAGGATGTTCTGTAAAAATAACAAGATAATTTTAGCAACATAGTGGTGATATATAATAATTAATGGGATGTATTAATGGTAGAGAAAGGGTTCTATCATCACCTCGATATAGTAAGGAATATAAGGGGTATTTTTGGGGAAATATACAAAAAATGTAAATGAAAATAAAGATATAATGTAAAAGAGGTGCTTAAATAAAGAGGATAAAGAGAGGATCCCATTCCTTGCTAGGGTGCTTCTATAAAATTGTGAGGATATTATTGAGATATTGGAGGAACATGGGAGGGCTCCATATAGGGATGTTAAGATTAATTTCATTATCCAATAGTTTTTAGTTAAGATAATTCCGAGGTTTTGTTTGTTTATATACATCAGTAAAGGGGAGTCCTTACTAATTTCGAAACATAGGTTTTGGATCCTATATGAGAATGTAATCAAAATGAAAATCTAAACCACAACTTTTTCCATGGAATCTACAAAATAGTAGTAGTTTTAATTTAATTACATGTTTATGAACTGATCCCACTAAAATAATACCCTTTGTGATGTGGTAGTGAGTCTTGTTTATAAATAATTTTTTGAAAAAATTTAAAATATATTATAGATTTTGGAGGAATGATTAAGGCTTTATAAAACTGATAAAATAACCTAAAAATACATTACCTTAAAAGGGAAATAATTTTTTTTGTTATGGATACCACGTATTGAATATATTATATGTATTTTGGATTATTATGATGTCATAATAAACACAATTTATTTCTACCATATTTATTTTTTACCCAAAATTCATTTATCTTAAAATACATCATAAAATTCACCGTTGGATAATTTTCACTAGATTATTTCAAAACTAATATTTATTTTATCCAAATAATTCTCTATTTATGGGAATTAACACTTTTAAAACAAAAATACATATTTTTTTTATAAAATATTGGTTCTTTGGACAGAAATGTTTTTCACAAATTTATAAAAATTATTATTTTTTGACTTAATAAAATAATATTATCATCTATATTTAATAAATATTTTTTAATAATACTATTTTATTAAAATATCATTTATTTCAAAAATCCATGACTTGAGGAAAAATCATGTGGCGGTTTAAATAACATATTTTCCCATAAATAAAATTTGTGTTTGACCACATTAAAATCTAATTTTATATTATTATTTATTGATTTTAATTTAGTAATAAAAGGATAAATATAATAATTATTATATTAAAAAAAATAGAAATTCATATTCTTATAATATAGATGTATATCCCTTTAATACACAAGTTAGCATCCTAAGGGTATGATGTGTTATATTGATATTTTCATAGGGTGGATAAGTGTAGGTGGTTTGTATTGTGATCTATATGAGCATAAAATTATCCCATAAATGACTTTATTTTCACAATTTAATTGTTTAATATCATATTGTAATTGGACAAGGTAAAATTATAGTGATTCTACCTCCCATTGAACATCATATAAATGGGATTTATAGGGTATAATCCTAATGGTCAATGTCATCACTTATTTTTTCCATTTCAATTGGACAATATCAAAACCCTTTATATATTCAAGACATATGATCACTATTCATCAAAAATATTATCAAGGGTTATGATCCTTAGAGGTATTTTAAATTTGACATACCATATATATGTTCCAAATTTCTAATGTAATGCATATATTTTATATGACATCATTTCTTAATAAGAAATTTACTCCCTTAAAAAGGGACTATCATTTATATAAGGTTGTTTTGATAAATTGTTCCCCCAATTTAAAAATGCACCTATTTTCTATTTTATACACAAAAATAAATGTGGGTACCATTTTTTCATCACCTCTTTTGGTTCCCATTTTCTTCCACAGCCTTTTGGTTCCACTAAAAACATTGATCAATTGACTTTTCTTATTTCATATACCCTTTTCGCTATGATCTAATATCTTCACCAGAAACTCCTCATATGAAATAAATTTTTTTAAATAGCCCCAGTAATTAATTTAGTACATGTGAGGTGTCAGTTATGTACTTTCTTAAGAGGGACACATGGAACACATGATGTAATTGAAAGAGTTTAGGAGAGAGTCTCAATCAATAGAACACCACAATGCTGAAATAAAGGATCAAAAAGGGGTGGAGTATCTTGGAAAATTATTTATCATCTTCATAAACATCATTACTTTCTTCCATGGTCCTATATAAAGGGATAATTTGTCTCTAACCTCAATCTTTTGGTCTCATTTATGATTATATTAAAATATTTTCTATATATGTTTCTCAAATTTCATTTGATGCTGAATGGTTTAAATCTTTTCTAGCATCTATTGGATAAGATGAAGTCTTATCATCTTTCTCTCTCTCCAAATTCTTCACTTCATGTCGGATTTTAACACCTCTTCCAACAAATATCCACCTAAGGATAAATTTGAATGTTATAATGGAAACTATTTTTATCTGAGAACAATAATAGAAGAATTTATTGATCCCAATATCCATAAAAATATATTGGACATGATATCAGAATATAATCCAGAGTTCGAATAGTCATTTTATATTGAGTGTCTTTATGAGGGCGATAAGTAGTGATGAAGACCAGTTCTGTATCCAACACTTGATGGAGACTTCTCTAATACCATAATGTTAACATTAGATACTGGTTAGATAAAATTAAGAGTAGAACTCCATAAATTCTTACCACTCCCTATTTGTATATCATAGTGAGTTGGTTAATAGAGAAATATTCATCTGTCGAAATAAAATGTGCCAACTTTGTAAGGTGATCGACTACCACAAATATGGAATTATTTTATTTAGGTGCCTTGGGGAGCCTTGTGATAAACTCCATGGTTATGGTTTCCCAATTCCATATTGGAATGGTAAAGGGTTCTATCATACCCTTATACTTATATTTTTCTACCTTGACATGTTGAAATATCAAGCCTAGAAATACAAACACCTCATTATATCTCTTTATGTTATCTCCGCTGATGTTTTACATAAAATATCTATACATCTTGGTGCATTCCAGATGAATAGATAATGATAAGTTGTTTGAATCATCATTAAGTTCCCTCTTCAGTTAGGATTTTTATGGGACACAAATCTTGGTTCCAAACCATATAACTCAATATTTAGTAAATTTGAAATCTTGAATACTCTATACATTTTTTAAATCACCTAATCATCATTATAAGACTCCTTAAATATCTCAAGAATACATTTTTGATATGTTATTTGAGAAAGTAAATATGAATATCCTCTTATTGTTCCTTTATTTACCCCTTGTATGTATAAGAACATTAGACCCCTTACAATATTCATCTTGTACAAGGTTGTAGGATCCTCATACATAATGAATCTTCCACTTTGTTCTCCTTCTTAGGACGGTACTGGATTGAAAAATTATAGTCATGATCATATCTAACAAAATTCATTAGCTCATATAAATCTTCATAATTTGTGAATAAATAAATATGGATTTTATAATCAGTATATTCGTGCCACTTCCCTTCATATAGATTGTGCCAAAATTTATTTAATATGAATATCACCATACCCAATTCTAGATTAAGATTTGGGTAGTTATGTTCATGAAAATTTAGTCAGTTGGAGGAATATTATATCACATTGTAATCTTTAATGAATAAACAACCCAATCCCATTTTAAATGCATCAATATAGATCAAAAATCCATCCCCACTGGTGGTTAATGTGAGCATAGGTGATGTGATAAACCTCTTCTTTAGAACATTAAATAAATCATCATATTTTTTATTCTACAAAACCATTACACCTTTATGAGTTATCTTAGATAGTGATATTGAAAATAAATAGAATATTATCAAAAATAGATGATAGGATTCATCCAATCCAGGGAAAATATAGATATTTATCATAAAGGATAGTCTAAACGATCATTCAATTACATCTGTTTTTGAAGTTTCCACTGATATCCCTTTATTGGTGATAACATGCCCTTATAATTTTTCTCCATTCTACTAGATATAAAATTTAATATACCTCACATATACCGTTTTTCCCACAAGGTACTTTGTCTAGTATTCAAATTCACCAAATATTCACCCTTTACTTTATAGTATATGTGAATACTTTCAATACAGACAATAAAATTTTTAAGGTAGTCCCTGAAGTGTCTATTTATTAATCCCATGATGGTCACTAGAGAATTAGATAGTCCAAATGGAATCACTATAAAATCATTGTGGATGGAAATTATGTTAAAATAAGTCTTAGGGATATCCTCCTTCTCCAAAATTACTTGATAACATCTCTAATAAAGATACACCTTTGAGAAATAATAGTTTCCACATAGTTTAACGAAAAATTCATCAATCCATGGTATAGGATACATGTTCTATACCATGATCTTTTTGAGCTCATGAAAATTATTGTAGAGGTGAATTGACATATCCTTATTCTTAATGAAGAGGCTCAGATCACTCCATGGTGATGTACGTGGGTATATGAGCTCAATGTATAAATTATCTAAATGATTCTTCTTTAGTTCCTCATGTTTAATTGTAACCAATATATATATATAGAATATTGGATATATAAAAAACTCTGGTAATTATATGGATTGCAAATTCAATATCTCAGCAAGGATAAAGACTGGTAAATTCTTCTGAAAACACATCAACAAATTCCCTTACTATTGGCATGTCAGGAAAGATTATTTTTCTCTTGTCTCAATCATTTGGGAAAGAAATGATTTCTATTTGGGAAATAATATCCATTCCTAATGAAATGATACTAAGGTAGATTAATCCTCATCCATCTCACTTGTATAGGCTCAGAGGATGATTCATGATAAAAGGGGTGATTTCCTACTCTCATCAATTTATATTGGATCTATATATAAAATGTAAATTCAGATATATAATTGCACCAAATTCCTATATATGAAATTTCATATGGACCATTTTTATTTCCAGACAAAATGTTTTGATAGGGGAAGAATTATATATTTAGAATGAAATAATTTCTCCATTTCAAAATTTCACCAATAAAACTACTTTAATGTTTTGTAGTGGTATTGGAATAGTTTTACTAGACATGCGTGATATGAAATAATTCCTAGAACCATGGGAGATAATTATACCATTCACTATTTAGATATTATTCTAATCATTTACTTTATCCCAAACCCACTAGAGGATCAAAACATTCAATATAATGAACATATAAAAGGGAATATTCTAAACATTGATGGGATGACTCATAAAAGACAAATATTACATAACCTATGAGATTCTAGATTCCAATCAAATTTATATATGTTATATTTCCTAATATAGAATTTTCTCAGAATTTTTTGTTCCCTTATTAATGGATTATAAGTAGATTATGGATTTACCAAAGTATTTCCCTTGGGGATGTAAAACCTGGTGTACAACAAGGCCCATTTTCAGGCACCAAGTGGTGATCGAGTCAATACCAATATTCCCTATTCATGTTTAATACCCATAGGTACCTATGTTCTAGAGACACATCATGTTGTAGTATCCAAATATGGATGTATTACTTGGATACCATATACAAAATACATTAATAAATTTTTGGGATTTTTTCCTATGTTTACTATAATCCCTATGGATTTCAATACATTTTTCTAATCCTTATCCGAAAAATACCTAGACTATTATCTAATACCATATCTATCAACCCATATATTTAATACACACTGTTTGATGATTTATTACATAAAATCACACTTAGTACATCCTAGAAGGTTATGATGCCTAGTTTCATTGGGAAATATGGTACATATAATTAAAAATTGTTTCATCAATATAATGAAATTTTTAGAACATACTTAACATGCTCCTAAAATAAATTCATTTTTCGAAAACTACATGAGCTTACATTGGGATGTACATAATAAAGGGGTGAGATATAAAGCCCTGTAAGGGAATAAAAAACATAGAATATGGTAAAAATTAGATGTGAGTAAATAGGCATATAAATATAATATAATAGTTTTTAGAATGATAATACTGAACAAAGAGGCATGAATTAACATGACATCATAAATAAAACATGGGAATGTGTAAAAACATTAAATATGAAATAAATAGAATTTTTCAAGGATTATTTTTAAAGAAACATAACAAAATGTGCTTAGTATAACCTCATATTAACTATACATGGAATCCAATGATATAAAAACAATACCCAATTCATGGTAACTCTACCTAGGTGCACCCATCACAATATGTACATCCTCATCTGTGCTAAATTATTCATTGAACATATGGACATATTTTATTACATTTAATCCTAGGATATATTACTATAAGTTACCTATGTGTAATTATCTAATGGTAGGATAATTAGATCTAAGTGAATACCCTTTAGTGTTAATTGTGGTGGGTATTAACAATAAATAAATTTGGCACAAAAAAATAGCTAAAAAATTTTGGAAGCTTAATAGGGGTATATAACGATTCATTGGAGTGATTAATGAGATTTAATGGGGTTATATAGTCACTTGGAAATTAGAAGAAAAGTTGTAGGTATGTGTTAGTATATATCCTGACATGAAAAAATGAAAAAAAATATATAACAAAAATGAGGTTCTTGTACAATGAAGAGAAGGATAGGATCCCCTACCTTGAGCGGGCATTTATAAAGGTTTTATAGGGGATTATTGAGAGACATGAGGGACCATGGGAGTAACATATTGATGGATTTGTTGAGTAATTTTGTGCTCCAAGAGTTTTTTTTGATATGATTTGGTAGGATGGAGGGGGTTTTAAAGAAAAATTGGGAAGTGTTATTTATTAATTTTAAAACATAGGTTTCGGGATCTATTTCATATAGTGATAAAATCTAAAAACAATCCAAGGATTTTTGTGAATGTTTTGTACCAAAGTGGGGTTTATTTTATTATTTTAATTTTTTAACAATCTAACACACTGAAATAATACCCATGGTGATATGGAAGCATTCCATGTTTATAAATAATTGTTTTTAAATCCTTAAAATATAATTTAGATTATAGAGGAATCATTATGAAATTATAAAATTAATTAATTAATTAAACAAATAAAATATTATAAAGGGGGAATATTTATATTTCATTGGATACCATTTATGGAATATATTACATCACTTTTGGGCCATTATGATGTCATAATACACACCATATATTTATATCTTATTTAATTTTGATCCAAAAAACATTACTATCTCCAAATATTATGAAGATTTAACCATTTTATAATTTCCCCATGGTGATTTCAAAAAAAATATTTATTTCATTAAAATAATTCTGAATGTATGTTAATTTATTATTCAAAATCTATATTCCACATTTATTAAAGAATTATATTTTGTTTTAAAATCACTGTTTTTAGCCCTTATAAAAGTGTCTTTTAATTCATAAATTTTTATTAACATTTATATTAAGTAAATATTATTTAGTAATATAATTTTATTAAAATTTCATTTATTTAAAAATTAATATATTCTTTTAAAAAAACATCTCAATCAAAATTATATTTTTCCCCATAAATACAATTTCTATTTCATCACATTGAAATCCAATTTTATGTTATTATTTAATAATTTTAATTTAATATTCAAAGGATGAAACAAATCATTATATAATTAAAAAATAGATATATACATATTCAAATTATTATAATATATATACATTACCCATTATTTTTCTAGTGACCACCCGAAGGGTATGATGTGAGATGGTGTGATTTATATAGGGTGGTTTGGCATACATGGTTTGAGCCATGGTCTCAATGAGCTTGTAATCTCTTATAAATAGTTTTTTTAATTCTTTATTTGAAAAATAGTTGCTTAGGATTGGTCAAGGGAAAATACCAATGATGTTATCTCCCTCAGAAGCTCCATTAAATAGGCTATAAAGGGTATATTCCTACTAGTGGAGGACATCACTTCTTCCTTATGTGTCAATTTATGTTTATAAAAACCATTTTACTATACTAGTCATATGATCACTATTCAATGTCAATATTTTTAATGGTTATGATTATTAAGGGTATTTTAAATTTTAAAGACCATATAATTGTACCAAACTTCCAAACTAGTGTATTTTTTCTCTATAATTCATTTCATAATAATGAATTTACTCATTTAAAAAGGGTATTGAATTTAGAAATGTTCAGGTTGTTATTGGAATCATCAATGATATTGTAGTATCAATGGTTAAAGATAAAAGATTTTAAATCCCTAAACCTGCTATTTTTTCTTCATTTCACAATACCTTCTATACTAATATCACATTTATGCCTCATACTCCAAGGTGAACTCTTCTAGATCACTATGATTCCATGTCACATGGAGAATTCAAAGAACACACTCCTACAACACAATCTCTCAACTATCGTAGATCTCAACAGAGTGATACATGAATATTATTCCATTCTAGATATCTAACTATCCTTAGTCAATGAAATGGTAGTAGTAATGAATAAACCATCAAATATGGGACCCCGATAATAAATTTTTAATCTATCCCAACCAAATAAGAAGTGCCAACTGATATAGCTACTCACTAAAATGATTTGACACCTGAAAATTCCCAATGATTCAGGTTAAGAGATCACTACCTTGAACAACCTTCCACTAACCCCAGTGAGGGGAAACCCTAAAAAAGACATGTTTTCCAACCTCAAACTCTAGGGGCCTTCTACTATGATCAGTATAATCCTATGGAAGTAATAAACTGGCTTTATGTACTAACAATGCATTTTTTAATTCTCTATCATACTCTATACCACGTATTGTATAATGAATTCTAACTCCCCAACTTCATTCCAACATAATAGAGATTGACACAACTATTTGAATGATTCTTCAAGTGAATCCATACTAATGGATGAGTGATAAATATGGGTATAATAAAACATATAAAATGGTAGGATATTCATCCACTATCCAGCTAAATCCAAGATGCATTCTATAATAACATCATTCAGCTAATAGATGGTCTTATCTATCTTCCCATTCATCTAGGGATGAATAATAGTATAATGGGATAACCACGAAAAAAATCATTCTTAATATACAATCAATAAAAGATAGGTAAATTGAGGATCATATCAAGAGATAATGGTAATTCATACCCCATGGAACCTCACTATATTTTCAACAAGCCACTTATTTAAATAATCCATGTTCCAAAACTCTTGAATTTCTGGAGAATGGTGTGACCTAATCAGTTGGTTTATTATCACCAAAACTACACTATATCCTCTTTAGGCCATGGGTAATCCAATGACACAATCCATCAAGATATCCACTAAATTATACTTGGTTCCATGAAAAGGATGTAATAACCCCCCAATAACACGATTCTCTAATTTCACATAATAATAGAAAAAATACAATACCATGATCCTTACCACTTACCATTTCATCACAGGCTACCAAGTATACATCCTTAAGCTGCAATAAAACTTGTATGCACATAGGTAATTCTCTAGGGGTGATCTATTCATATCATAAAGAATATACTTTTGAATGACCTACAAGAAATATATATTTCCTAAAAGTAGTATCAAATTATATCTATCCTCATATGACAACTTTAGAGTACCATAATGAACACCATGGTTCCACATCACCTCCACCACTATGTCTCCACATATAAACTCCTCCACATTCTACATCATGCAAGAATCCTCTTTCAACTAGAATAAAAACACCTATCACAAGTAACATATGATCTATGTTGAAAATCTACTACCTTATCCATTAGCATATATGAGTGCAAGGGATCTCAAATGAAATGTCATCACAAATTTTTACTCGGCTTGTTAGATACAACATTCACCCTCCCAAGGATGAAAGAGATCCCAAAATCATAATCCTGAAGAATCCACATCCACCTCGATTGATATAGATTCAAATCATACTAAGTGAAAGCATGCCTCAATATTTAGAGGTATGTGAAGACCATAAATCACTCTCCAATGAGGAATTGTCACAAAAAACTTAACAAAAATGCTATTTCCAATAACTCAAGGCCATGGGTGGAATAGTTACACTAATAGGGATGTATATTCCAAGACTCATAAGAGTTCACTTCTCTTTGTTATATCATGATTCATCTAAATCCAAGATAGAAAGTACCAAAAAATACCAAAAAATCCACACCTTTCCTAAGATATTTATACCCCAGGGAACTATTCAACCAAAACTTTACGTAATAAATTCTTTCCCAAATGATTTGTGTCTAGATTATGGCATGATCCTTTTTAGTTAGAGCTATTAAAGGGTATAAAATCTATGAAAATTGAGACAATAAAATATAATAATATATCTCTAAAATAAATAATCTATTAATGCCTAACACATTATTAGGTGATTCCCATGAAAAATTTTAACTAAATATTTTATAGACTCACAACTACACCCTACATACACACAACATTACCAATAATGTGCACCACTCATTCATAAAACCGTTTATTAGATAGCTTCAAATATAGATAATGGTGTCAATGAAGCTACAAGATATATCTATGGTGATCTATACTCTCAAAATATATCATCATGTATATGAAGATGTCATAGATGAACACAACTATGAACTAGTCTAATAACTGATGGAAACAGTCTTCCTAAGTTCCATGGACATTAATTGAAGTTGATTTACATTAAACAACATGAATACGAACTCAGTGTTCCCATAACATCACTAGATGGTAGTCCATGGTATATACTCCTCCATTATAATCATATAATGATTACCAAAACAAATTTTGATATTTGAAAATTAATTAGATTCCTTTATATGGTTGAACATATAGTCTACCCTCAAAAGAGGGAAATAGTTCTTAAGTGTTTCCTAATTTAACCCTTGTATATCCAAATACAACCTCAGACCACCATCTTCATGCTTATAGAACATCACTAGAGCACCCAAGGGAGATGCACTAGGCTATATGAAGCAATTATATAATAGATCATTGAAATATATCCTCAAATATTATATCATCATGGTTTCCATGTTATAGTGATCCATTGATATTGAAGATGCAATCGACTATAATATTGTCCCAAACTTGACGTAATTTTAGGGAAGTATAACCAAACATTATCATGGATGATATGTAGAATCACATAAATAACTATCGGATCTACCACTCCCCGATCATTATATAATAACTCTACCAACTATGATAAATGAGTCCCCAAAATTCTGGTTCCCATATAGTAACTCTTGTCGCCAATGAACACTATCAAATATACATAACCCATTATAAGGATGATATCATATTCTTGAATCTATGATAATAAAAAATCCCCTTGTGACTGACGCTACCCTATCATTAGTATACACCTCCAACACAAATCTAAAAAAAATATCCTAATCACTAGTAACCATGGATTACACTAGTTTAACTAATATTGTCCCAATTCAGGGACTAAAGTAGCAGTAATGAAGGTGTGTGAGGGTCAAAAATAACTTAATATAAAATACATGAATGATGATAAATAGATAATACCCTAATTGTTTCCCACCAATTCCAATGACTCAATGAAAAGAAATGTCCACACCCAACTCATCTACCTCACTATTAAGGGCCTCCATAGCTATGATCTATACTAGGTCGCTAAGGGTGATGAATAAAATTTGGATGACCTTTTACACCTTTGATCCATATCAAATGGGAATAAACATATTGAACTTACTACTAGAAAAACACTATTGATACCTATTACTGATGTTGCATTAGGGGCTAATAGACTCCCTCCCACTTAAATAAAAAGAAATTTATGAATTTTTAGCCATCCCACCAAGAAACGTCAAATTTTATGTGGGGGTATACTAAGAGGATTAAACAACCTGAAGGGAAATGTGTTACATGATTGTTTCCACGTGTCTCCTAAGAAGCCACATTAAAACATGGGAATTGGGATGGTAAGTAACAATTTGTTCCATTAACACTGAAGGGAACCACCACATCATGGAATCTGTACTAAGTTGGGAGGTAAAAGGTACATGCTACATGACTTTTCATCCGTCACCAAAGATAATGTTTGATCAGCTTTTAGGATGTTTTTATATAATCTATAATCAATTTCATTACATGTTTCCCACACTATGTCCACCAAGACAAGCCCCATGTCCAAAAAAAATCCCCACACATGGATGGAATTTTGTATAGATGATTTTTAGTCAACAGGACATGACATTTGATAAACCTCAACTCAATTATAGATCAATCTTCTAATATTGTTTGTTGAAGCATCTTTAATTGATGTCATTAATTTTTATGCACAATATGATAGAAAATAAAAACCCAAATCTCACCCTGAATTATCTAACATGGATGGAATTTCTTTTACGTTATAGTCATATCCCATAGAACCTAACTTTTCAAAAATCCCACCTCAATGATCGACCATCATCAAATATGTATGTTGAAGCTTCTTCAACTGATTCCATTACTCTACAGGATCACTACATCTTAAAATATAATCATCAAGACCATGAAAACCCATCCCACTTAATGTAATTTTCTATAGGTGATTTTCAATTCACATAACCTAACATAGGATAAACCCCATCACGATGATTGATCAAAATGTTATATTCATCTTGAACCCTATTTAATTGATTTTATTTGTTTTTATGAATACTACATCCGTCTAGGAAATCCCCAATCCCAAACTGAATTTTCCCACATGGATGGAATTATTTGTATGTTATTTTTAGTCCAATGGTCCTGAAAAAGGTCGGATCTCGACATATAGGACAAGACATATCCCAGGGGGTCACTGAACCCTCCCCCCTAAAATAAATTTATTCATTTTTTTAGTTATGCTACCACAAAAATCAACCTATATAAGGATACATACCGGGGGTTTTAGACAATAATGAGGGGAAAAAACAAGAAATATGACATATGTTTCCAAATAAGACCCCTAAAAAAAGAATGAGTAGGGTAAACACCAAATCATTTCACTTAACCTAAATGTCACCAACACTTCATGATATTTATCCTAGGTAGGGAGGTCTATGGAAGAAGTTAAATGGATTTTTAGCCATCACCATATATGATGGTCATTCAGCTTATAATATCTATGTCGAATCATCTTTAATCAATTTATTACATCTTACCCATACTATGTACAATAATAATATCATGATGTGCACATTGAATAATCACACTTGAATGGAATTTTACATAGGCAATCATCATTCCATATGACCTGAAACATGGAAATCCTTGTCGTGATGATCGATCAATGAACAATATCTATATTGATTAATTATCAATCGATGTATTTTCATTTTTCACACAATATGTCTGAAAAGACAAGCCTCAGTTCACATCAAATCATCATTCATGGATGTAATTTTCAATAGGTTATTTTTCATTTCCTTGAAATTAACTTCTAACAAACCCAAAATTGATGATAAATCAATATATAATGTTTTATGTTTAATAATATTCAATGAATTTCATTTATATTTGGACAAACTACATCAGATAAGACAAGGCCCAAGACAACATTGAATTATGAAACATTGATGGAATTTACTATAGGAAATTGTTAATCTATAGAATGTGAAATAAAAAAACTAAGCTCCATGATCAATCATCGTATGTTATTTTATTTCAATGAATCTTTATTCAATGTTATTAATTTTTGGGATCACTACATAAAAAAGGAAAAGCCCCAAGACCACAACATATTTTCCAACATGGATGGAGTCATCTATTAGTAAATTTTTGTCCATTGTACTTAATGTATGATGAATCCTAGAATGAAGGACAAGTCCTTTTCTTGGAGGGCATGCTGAACCATCCCCATAATGATAAATTTATAAACATTCAACCATCCTACCATGAAATATCAACCTATTTTAGGAGACATACTGGGAGATTTAAATATCATATAGGGTAACACAATGAATTGTTGATGACATGAATCACCCATGAATATCCAATGAAACATAGGAATAGAGATGGTGACCACTGATTCTTTCCTTTCACCCTAAAGGGAACAAACGTTTCATGACATCCATCCTACAAGGGGGTCCAGAGAACAAGATACGTGGAATTTAATCCATCACCCTAGATGACGGTGGATCGACCTATAATATTTATTTAATTTAATCTTCAATTGATGTCATCACATTTTATCCATAATATGCCTAACAAGATAAGAACCAAATTCACATTGAATCCTAAAACATGGATGAAATTTTCTACAGGTGATTGTCATTCTATAGGGAATGACCTATGAAGAATCACATCTTGATGACCAATAAAACTAATGATATAGTGTTTCAATGAATCATTAGTTGATGTCATTTATTTTTTGTCACATAGAAAAATCCCCTAAAATCTCAACCACCATGATACTCATGATCTACATATGAAGCTCTCCTACTTAATAAAATCCACAAACCTACTTCTCAAGGTAGTCCTCTATACAAATGTGTCTTCTTAATCACATATAACTTCACGTGAATTTTCATGAATCTTGGAAGGATAAATGGGGTGACTATATAAAAAATCTATGAACGTAGTGCCTCATCAAGATTGCATGTTTTCAACTCCTCATCTTAAAAAAGATTGTTTGAAAATAATAGTTGGTCCATGAACATGATCCTGAGATTCTACATACTCAGTATCCCTTTAATGAAGGGAGAATAAACCCTACTAATTTTCTCAATAAAATTTTGAGGATAATAATTATAAAAAAATAACCCATTTAAATTTAACATAAAAGAAATAACCTCATATAACTCTCCAAGATATAGTGTCTACGTCTAATGGGGTGCACCTCACATCCCTCTGATCATTAGTAGAACTGATTACCTAGCTTAGGATCATTTCCAACTAAACAAGATATAAAGATCCTCAATCGTGTTCTTTACCTCTAGATAATGAATTATACACAAATAATTTTTTAAACTCTAATGTTGAGTGCCACATAATTATTTCTTCCACAACTGACCCTCCTTAGTCGGATTGATCCTCTTAGAATCGACGGGTTTATCCTACTAAACATCTCCTCTTTAAAAAGTGTGTGGGTGATAATAAGGATCCATCTATGAAGTGAAAACCCAATATAATCCCAAATCATTAAATCATACAATTTATTGATATAAATTTATCCATTTATATTTCAATTTCATGAAATCAACTCATTCAATCCCAATTGTAAACAAATAGAATGCATGTACAACTCATAGGTATCTACCTCAAAATAAGATCCAAATCACATATCACATTCAAAAAGTTTATGGTCCTTGCATTGGATCATATGATGACCTAAAATCATGGGCCCAATCTATTATCCCATTCTTACATCACTATCTAAGCTCAATAAACTCAGTTTTCCTACAAATCCATAACATCTTCACCCATGGTCATACCCTATCCCTATCATACATGTCATCCATAATATAATATAGCAATATTTCATTACCACTGAACTGGTACCCCTTATGGGTTGAAAACAAAAAGAGGGGGAGAGTGACCCCTAAAACCCACCTCCAACAGGCCCAAGGTTAGTGACTTATAGTGAGGGTAGAAAACACATAATTTGATGGAATTACCCTCAATTAAAAGAATATAATTTAGAGATATAATGAAAAAATCATGAAACTATATCACATATAAAATAACCATAATATAGTAATGATAAAACCAATTATTAATGTAATGTGATATAGATATAATTCCATAAATGGAATACCAAAAATGAAATACTAAGGTTGTGACTTCAAAACAACTCTCAACTCCAAGCTTGTAATGTCTAGATCAGTCTCTAAAACCCTCGTTAAAATATATAATAAATTATATATTTTTTGGGAGTATAAAATATGTTTTCAATTGGATCATCCCCAACATCTCTCAAGAAATTGTGATACAGAAACTCTAACCCAGCTATGAAAAAACAACAAAACTAACATATATCAAAATTTGTCAACTGGTCGTCCTAGCATCACCATGAAATACACGAAAATATGATATTAATGATAGTAAAATAATATCAAGGAATATAAATCATTAAATACCCCCCACATCCACCTCCATATTGAATTTACACTATCCTGTCCTAACATTTTACTTCATATTCTCATGTCCATTCCAAATAATTTAGTGAAACCACATATCAAGTCCAGTACGATGTGAGTTACATCATAAAATCGTCCACTGTGGCCGCAAAGAGGTACCAATATCCTATTTTTACATTATTAAATATCCACATATCACATAATACTACCAATTCACCTTGCATATCATAATGGATCCCATTTGAGTTTCAAAATTGATTCATCTAGGTATCATGAACTTGAAGGATATCAACGTCCTACCATTCATGACCCAAAAAATATATCACATCCTTTGATCATTAACATCACATCCAACTATTTCATAACCAAATGATATAAATTCACAACTATGTATCACAACCTTGTACTATTGTTGAAGGGAGAGCAGAGAATAGGGTACAGGGTAATCACCCATCTATTCCCTCAACCTCTATGATGACGGTGGAAACAACCCCAAATATTTATGTGTTAGTACATAGGACTCTATTCATTTATAATGTTTATAGAATTATAATGAAAAATACAATGGTTATATATAAATCCAAATACTCGGCCTATGGGTTCACATATAACATTACTAGTACAACCCACATCACTACCACCTCACATATTGGCATCTTCCACCAGGTGATACCACCCCTAAATGTAACTCACCATATAAAAAACAAAACAAATCCCATAATTCCTATTTTCATGAAATTCCACTATTTTTATAAATTTTACCACTTATTATGAATCCCTTTTTAATAAACCATTCAATGCAATATTTAATAACAAAAAACTCTCTAGAACAACTTGTATTTAGTCTCAGGCACTCCCCATTCTAATTCAAACATATGTTTCGACATCTAATTAATTTTCTACTTACCACGCACTACACTCATATGAAATAAATTAATTATAGTCCATTCCATACCATTTGATCATAATCAACTATATACTTTAATATATAGACAACTAAAACACATGACATGGAATAACAACCTTATGATCTTACAAAAAGGACACCCCATATCATTCTTGAAAAGAGATATTTTCTTAACCCTCACATAACGATAGATATCAAAAAAACATCACAACTCATCCCTCAATATATCCCATTCCAAACACTACATCCCCGCGACCTCAAGACAGTCCACATCTAAGCTAGTCCCCACTGTGACCATACAATCCTCATACGGTTTACCCCACAAATAAATGATTAAAACAGTATTAAAAAAAAAAATAAAAATAAAATTTCACCTTACATATTTTTCACCATTTTAGTTTTATGTGATCTTTCACACTATTTCATCATCTATTCCATTGGTATTTTCACATAACATAAAAAATTACAAAAAAATCCATAGAGATATATAGGTTCTCAACATTTTATGAAAAGTGATATAAATTAATCAAACAATTTTTTTTATGAATTCATATAATAAAATAAATGGAATAATAATAATAATTTATAATATCATAGTATCATGTCTTAAGGAATATGAAGTGAAGATAATAAATACAGTAATGAACAAAAGTGAACAAAACCATGTCCCTTTAATTTAAATTCATTCATACCATTAACTTATTATGACTATCTTCACATTCCCCCAAATGGTAAAAATCATGATAATATGACATGAACAGAAAATAAATTGAAACAAGGACCAGATAACACATTTAAGGATAGTGGAATTACTGGGAAAGGTCTAAACGAGATGAAAATGATTATAAGACAAAGACCCTGAAAATATGGTTTCAAACATCATTAATAATATTAAATACATCACTCTCTTACATAAAAACCACCCTAACCATCTATTCCATCAACCTCATCCTCATATGTAAAATTAAATTTGAGAAAAACAAAAGAGTGACGAATATAAAATCACAATAGATTTATAAGAACCAATAATTCAAAGATAAGGATTAGATCCACTCAAAATATTTATAAATACCTCCAAAGTATGCACCTAGGTTACCTAAATAATCTGAGATAATTAGGAATAATTAAATATTTTCAATGATATTTTCTGATTTCAACCTATAGATTAATTAATAATCCCTAGAACAATAATAATAACCAGAATATAGTGAATTTTATTTTTACCAAAACCATGGTTCCTATCTAGGTTCTATATTTTAATCACCCATATTCCAAATGCCCTCTAGAATCCCTTATTAAGATTCCAACCATATCATATCTTCCTAGGGTAAAGTATTGATGTAACCAATAAACCATGGTGAAGCCACCCATAATAATCTAGAGACACAAAAAAATATATCCAAAAAATCCATAAATCTATTATATGGTACTATGACACAAAATATTTATCCCTAAATACATTTTACAATAATCTATGTCCATACTGAAACTGACCATGGAACAATAGAACCTCAAGAAAAATTCTTTCTAGGTCACTGTGCTATTTCTCAAACTCATGTTGCAGACACACAAGAATAAGAGGAGCCACCAAAACATGAAATCCTTGAAACACTATATCTCTAGGTCCCAACCACACATCATAATCTTCCTCCACATTCCAACCTACAACTCTATGAAAAAATATCTACTCATAGCTGAAAATCAATAGACTTCCACCAGTCTATCCAAAAAATTTCATCAGATTCTCCAAACATGCAATGGAAACCATGTAATGGCATGATATGGTCCAAAAAAATTTAATAATGTCCCAAGAATATGAATAACCATATATTCAGGATATCCAATGATGGGATTTTTTAATAACATTATGTCCCTTTTGATTTGTTCATTTCAACTCCCATTCAACACATGATGTGTAAGGGTATTCCATGGGAATCGATTTGATATAGTACCCATGTAACAATTGAATATAGTATTGATACCTTTCATGCAAAACAGTTGATACTTAACTTGGAAAATGATAAACTACGGTAAATTAAATTCCACATGTAATGGTCTTTTAGTAATTAAGGGATGATCACGATTTTTTCAAATTCGAGTGTGTCAGTAAGGGATGGGTAACAATAAAACCATGAACTAGTGGTTTATTCCATGATATGTACCGATGTACTTGTATGGGGGATCACATCATAAAGTATTGGTCATTATTTTATCTTCCATTTCCAATTTGTTGAATTTCTATCAGGACTATATTCAAATTAAAACATCATTGGCGTAACTTCCTCCCACTCATGGTTCAAAATCATTCTATGATTATATTAATGATTATCCATCCCCATCAATTTAGTTCATATGTATTTCTTTATCATTATATTATTAAATCATTAAGGAGTTATCTACTTTTTTCGTTGGACCATTTTCCTTCTTATTCTTATGTTTCTGCATCTCTTGTTCCCATGTTAGAAAATGATTATTTGTTGGATAAATTTTGAGTTATGGGTATTTTGGTATAGGGTTTTTAATCAATGTTCTAAGGAACATACTCCTTTACCATAGTGTATTCCCATCATTAAACAATAGTTTCATCACATAATGTTTGGAAGATCTATATTTTTTTCATTATTAACTGATCTATGATTTCATTCATATTTTTAACCTTTTATCAATACTTATAATCCTTAAAATAATTAATTATCATGATTATATTAATTTTTAAATACTTCCATCATGCCTTTTTAAATAAGTGACTATTATATAGTCAAATTCTTAAAATGACTTTACCTGAAAGCAATTCACTAATGGTGTTTGATAAAACATAGAACATGATTCATCATGAAATAAGTTGTGAGGTTTAAATCGAACAAAATATTTGGACATATAAATAATTAATTAAAATTTTCAAAGTATTTTATAAATACTTGATATGTGTTTGGTTATGGTAATGTTTGTTTTTTTTTGTTATACCTAGCTTTGTGGTTACCAAAACCTTAGATTATTTTTAGATTTTTATTATAATTAAAATTTGTAAGTGATAAATTAATATATCATGGATGTGTTATAGGAAATAGAATTAAATTCAATGATAATTATTTTCCTCGATAGTAAACATGGGTGCTTACTTATCCAACCTAAGATAAGTATATGCTAGGTTTTGATGTCACTATATGTAGCCTACTTTATATCATTTCTAGTCATGATTCTACTATTATTAGAATTTTATTTTACTAGATATGGAATGATGCTACTAAACAAAGACTATACATCCCAATTTATGATAAAAATCGAGTTAGTGGAGATACATCTGATTTAGTTTGCCACAATGGACAATGGATTATATATAGTTTGAGAAAATTTCATTATATATAAAGTAGTACAAGGATCCAATAGATATTTGACCTTTGTAGGCCTATGTTATACAAAATTATTCTTGAGTATGAATTTATATATATTTTTGTTTACATTCTTATTCAAATTAGTATTAATTTTTTTACCGATACTCATATTTATCCGTAGAATCATTCTATAATTCTAATAAAGAAATATATCCTCATATGTTTACATTAAAACCTAATTCCATTGTAATATAATTTTTTTATCAGGGAACACTTTTCGGGATTGTAGTATTCTTATTATACTCACAAAACAAAAAAAACAGTCTTGTTATATATAAACCTAGTTTTGAATTAAAAATGTTAAGGATAGGTAGAACATGGAGTTGTGAATATTAATTATTTTTGTGATCATGTTTGTTTGAGGTGACATAATGTGGGAGGATAATTATGTCACTGAGATACTTATAGAATTTATTTTGGTTTATTTTGGTTTTTTTCATTTACGTGGTTTTAGTGTCTTTTATATCCATATCACCCTCTCAGTATGATTTACATTAACCTTATTTTTGGACCATCATGTATATATGCTGGAAATCCTGATTATGTTATGTATGATATTATATTTTAAATTTTTATTATGGTTTCTATTTTAGGATACATTTATGCTATTCCACACTGTAAATGTAATTATTTTTATTTTTATTATTTGGATACATGAATTACCATTACAAGGAAAGTTCATATCAGGTCCTCGACTAGAAACCTATTAAGGGTAGATTGATAATCAGGTGAACCCATTCCCATAGGTGTGTCCTTGTTTCAGAGGAATTTTTTCGAAGTCTATGTGGACTGGAAACACCCTTTGGGACATGCCATGGGAAAGAATGAGTGCCCGGATCAGAGGAAATTATTTTTTTTCTTGAGGATAAAATGGTATTAAAGTGTTTGTAGCCTTGCTGGTTAATCTAAGGTGGTAGTATGCTTATTGGAATATGTTAAATACCGTTAATTTGCTAGATCACCCTCTTTATTGTAGAATATTTTAATACTAGATAATCCCAATATTTAGTGGTATACAAAAACCTAATATTGGGTTTCCACATATATTTCATTTTCATGGAAATATTCGTTGAATAATTAATTTCAAGGTGAAAAATGATGGATCTCATATCATTTCATGAATCTTGAGTTATTCCTATTAGACATATGTCTTTTATAAACATTATGTGTTTCCTGATTGATTAATTATAGGGATATTATAGATTTTACATCTATTGAAATGTTTTTATAAATTCTTCTTTATTATTCAATGATATGCGTGAAGTGATTTATTAATGGATTTATTATAATATACTTGTTTTCAAAATGGTAACTTTTTGAATTTTATAACACATGAAATTTGTAATATTTCATTTATCTATTTTTATAATGAATTTAAAATAAATTAATATTTACTTCTTTAAAATGGAATAATAATTCTATATTGGGTTTCTATATTTTGAACAGTGGATAACTATAATTGAGTTCATTATCACTTGAAATAAATAGTTCACGGTGATATCTATGTAGGAACATTATCGTAAATGTAAAGGATATTTGTATTTTACAATCAATTATGATTTATATAAATGGTTCTACACAATCACCTTTTTTGTGGTATCCTTTTAGTGATTAAGCTTTCAAATGGTTCTTCCTACCACATATAGTTTAAATAAATTATAAAAGGATGCTTCATTTAGGTTCATTGTGCTTCCATAACCTAGTGTGAGAGTATATTTGTATATGTGATATTTGTTATGTTAACATAACTAATATTGTTTTTAGTTTTAGGATTCCATAAAATGGAATGAAACCTTTATTAAATGAAGAGTCACTAAACAAGTCACTTAATGAAGTCTAAATGGATTGTTTCACTGGATACCTATGTCAATATTATTTAAATTTTAATACATGGTTTAGTGTTTTTTATTCAGAATTATATTTTACTTAATAGGTTTGAACCTAGAGTGTTTAATTTTGAATTGTTTGAAGTGACTAGGTGTTTTGAAATAAATATATTAGAAAATTTCTGTATGTCTGTGGTTAAATTGTTTGGTTTTTAACAATTTATGCATGAAATATAATACCTCTTTGAAATTGATATGTGAAAATTCTTTTGAAAAAGAATACATGTTAATATGTATTGAATTGGGGATTAAGATAAAATAAGGTAATCATTATTATAAAACTATGCCCCATGAAGAATATAAATTGATTAAATTATTTACAATGATTTAACAATTGATTTTATGAAATAAATATTAGAAATTTTACTCATATTTATCATATTGATAATTTATTATTTTAAAATGAATAAGATAATTTTTGAAAGAAGAATTGATTAAGGGATGGTGATTTTATTTTTTAAGCATGTGTACAATTTCAAAAGATTTAAAATTCAGTGTGAAGCCATTTTATGATAAAACATAATTCATTAAATAAGTATTAACAATTTTAAAACATACTATGGTGGAAGGATTTTAAAATTGGTATGTTTTATATTTAAACCATTAAATTAATATTGGTAATTTGGTGTTTTATTATTTGGTTTAGAAATATATGTTTAAATTTAACATGTTTTCAAATAAAAAGTGCTCCAAATATTTTTCATTGTGTTTGATAGGTGATTAAAACGATAAATGAAAATTTCTTTCAAATATTATTATATACATTTTAAATTGATTAAAATATTTTTATAACTGGAGATATGTTTTAAATATCATGTATGGAAGCTATCACAAAATTTTAAAAATTTGAGACCAAATTTTAATTTCTTTTAAATTGTTTTCATTGGTAAAATTATGTAGAACTTACATAATTACATGTTAACAAGATATGGTCAAGTATTTATAAAAATAAATCATGAGTATGTTTTATTGATTTTAAATATTTCTCTAGTTTTTATCAAGTATCATGAATGGGTAGTGGTTTTAAATAATATAAAATTATATCAACTACACAAGAGAAGTTTCCATTTAGATATGAATTTAAAAGTTAGATATGACTTCTGAAATATATTTTCTTATAATTTGGGTTGAATGAAAGTATATTGGATGACCATTATTTGTAAGCTAAAATTAATTATTTAAATGTGTCTAAATAATTGGATATAATATTAAAATGATAATATTAAATTCATTTAATGATAATTTAGAGCTATTTTTTTGATTAAATTGAAAAGTAAAACATAACATGTAGGATCCCAGATCTATTTTGAGTTGACTCAATCTTGAAATTAGGTAAATTTTTATTATTTAAGAAACTTTTGATGGGGTTTTTTTAGTGTGTGATTGTGTGAAAATTATAAAAAATAGAAGAAAAAGGGGTCATGCACATTTTGTGTATGGTAATTGAAAACAATGTGCCCATCCGAGTAGATTATGCTACCCTTGAAAATGAGGGCTCGAATGGCTGAAACATGGTTTGAAAAAAAAATCCCTTAAAGGATAAAATTTTCACCCTTAAAACAATAGGCACACATTTATTTCACGGTAAGGGAAAACCACGCACTGCTGCATAGGAAACTGTGTGTGTCATTTTAAGTGGACTAAAAAATTAATTTTAAAATTCCATAAACCCTCGAAACTCACATATTATGAACCTCATTATACCCTAGGAAGTATTTCTCATTTTTGGAGTTTTCTGGAGGGATTTCAAGGCCATCTGTCATCTGTTCTTCATAATATGATTCTTGAATCAAGATACCCTCCTCCATCGTTAGGTGGATCTCATCTTGATGCTTTCAAATTCATCCTCCTTTATTCTATTATTCTATTGTTGGAAGTTAACCAATATTTTATTATATATAAACCTATTTTGTGAGATCTATAGATAGGGATTTAGATCTCAGTCTAGATTCATAATTTCTTGATTTCATTAAACTTTATATAGGGTTTTAGATCCAGATCCTTTTCTAGGTCGTTGTGCTTCTCAATTTTGGAGATTTCTGTTGGGTGATCGTTCATCAAAAAATTGATGTAGGTAGTCTATTATTTTATTCTCATAGTATTTATATCATTTACATGTATGTGATTATATAAGTTATCCATTTTGTTTATAAATTTATATTCTAAATATGAATTAATTAATGTGGTCAATTAAATAATGGAGGAATAGTGGATTTGATTGAACAATGGAATTAGGAATAGAGATGGTGACCACTGATTCTTTCCTTTCACCCTAAAGGGAACAAACGTTTCATGACATCCATCCTACAAGGGGGTCCAGGGAACAAGATACGTGGAATTTAATCCATCACCCTAGATGACGGTGGATCGACCTATAATATTTATTTAATTTAATCTTCAATTGATGTCATCACATTTTATCCATAATATGCCTAACAAGATAAGAACCAAATTCACATTGAATCCTAAAACATGGATGAAATTTTCTACAGGTGATTGTCATTCTATAGGGAATGACCTATGAAAAATCACATCTTGATGACCAATAAAACTAATGATATAGTGTTTCAATGAATCATTAGTTGATGTCATTTATTTTTTGTCACATAGAAAAATCCCCTAAAATCTCAACCACCATGATACTCATGATCTACATATGAAGCTCTCCTACTTAATAAAATCCACAAACCTACTTCTCAAGGTAGTCCTCTATACAAATGTGTCTTCTCAATCACATATAACTTCACGTGAATTTTCATGAATCTTGGAAGGATAAATGGGGTGACTATATAAAAAATCTATGAACGTAGTGCCTCATCAAGATTGCATGTTTTCAACTCCTCATCTTAAAAAAGATTGTTTGAAAATAATAGTTGGTCCATGAACATGATCCTGAGATTCTACATACTCAGTATCCCTTTAATGAAGGGAGAATAAACCCTACTAATTTTCTCAATAAAATTTTGAGGATAATAATTATAAAAAAATAACCCATTTAAATTTAACATAAAAGAAATAACCTCATATAACTCTCCAAGATATAGTGTCTACGTCTAATGGGGTGCACCTCACATCCCTCTGATCATTAGTAGAACTGATTACCTAGCTTAGGATCATTTCCAACTAAACAAGATATAAAGATCCTCAATCGTGTTCTTTACCTCTAGATAATGAATTATACACAAATAATTTTTTAAACTCTAATGTTGAGTGCCACATAATTATTTCTTCCACAACTGACCCTCCTTAGTCGGATTGATCCTCTTAGAATCGACGGGTTTATCCTACTAAACATCTCCTCTTTAAAAAGTGTGTGGGTGATAATAAGGATCCATCTATGAAGTGAAAACCCAATATAATCCCAAATCATTAAATCATACAATTTATTGATATAAATTTATCCATTTATATTTCAATTTCATGAAATCAACTCATTCAATCCCAATTGTAAACAAATAGAATGCATGTACAACTCATAGGTATCTACCTCAAAATAAGATCCAAATCACATATCACATTCAAAAAGTTTATGGTCCTTGCATTGGATCATATGATGACCTAAAATCATGGGCCCAATCTATTATCCCATTCTTACATCACTATCTAAGCTCAATAAACTCAGTTTTCCTACAAATCCATAACATCTTCACCCATGGTCATACCCTATCCCTATCATACATGTCATCCATAATATAATATAGCAATATTTCATTACCACTGAACTGGTACCCCTTATGGGTTGAAAACAAAAAGAGGGGGAGAGTGACCCCTAAAACCCACCTCCAACAGGCCCAAGGTTAGTGACTTATAGTGAGGGTAGAAAACACATAATTTGAAGGAATTACCCTCAATTAAAAGAATATAATTTAGAGATATAATGAAAAAATCATGAAACTATATCACATATAAAATAACCATAATATAGTAATGATAAAACCAATTATTAATGTAATGTGATATAGATATAATTCCATAAATGGAATACCAAAAATGAAATACTAAGGTTGTGACTTCAAAACAACTCTCAACTCCAAGCTTGTAATGTCTAGATCAGTCTCTAAAACCCTCGTTAAAATATATAATAAATTATATATTTTTTGGGAGTATAAAATATGTTTTCAATTGGATCATCCCCAACATCTCTCAAGAAATTGTGATACAGAAACTCTAACCCAGCTATGAAAAAACAACAAAACTAACATATATCAAAATTTGTCAACTGGTCGTCCTAGAATCACCATGAAATACACGAAAATATGATATTAATGATAGTAAAATAATATCAAGGAATATAAATCATTAAATACCCCCCACATCCACCTCCATATTGAATTTACACTATCCTGTCCTAACATTTTACTTCATATTCTCATGTCCATTCCAAATAATTTAGTGAAACCACATATCAAGTCCAGTACGATGTGAGTTACATCATAAAATCGTCCACTGTGGCCGCAAAGAGGTACCAATATCCTATTTTTACATTATTAAATATCCACATATCACATAATACTACCAATTCACCATGCATATCATAATGGATCCCATTTGAGTTTCAAAATTGATTCATCTAGGTATCATGAACTTGAAGGATATCAACGTCCTACCATTCATGACCCAAAAAATATATCACATCCTTTGATCATTAACATCACATCCAACTATTTCATAACCAAATGATATAAATTCACAACTATGTATCACAACCTTGTACTATTGTTGAAGGGAGAGCAGAGAATAGGGTACAGGGTAATCACCCATCTATTCCCTCAACCTCTATGATGACGGTGGAAACAACCCCAAATATTTATGTGTTAGTACATAGGACTCTATTCATTTATAATGTTTATAGAATTATAATGAAAAATACAATGGTTATATATAAATCCAAATACTCGGCCTCTGGGTTCACATATAACATTACTAGTACAACCCACATCACTACCACCTCACATATTGGCATCTTCCACCAGGTGATACCACCCCTAAATGTAACTCACCATATAAAAAACAAAACAAATCCCATAATTCCTATTTTCATGAAATTCCACTATTTTTATAAATTTTACCACTTATTATGAATCCCTTTTTAATAAACCATTCAATGCAATATTTAATAACAAAAAACTCTCTAGAACAACTTGTATTTAGTCTCAGGCACTCCCCATTCTAATTCAAACATATGTTTCGACATCTAATTAATTTTCTACTTACCACGCACTACACTCATATGAAATAAATTAATTATAGTCCATTCCATACCATTTGATCATAATCAACTATATACTTTAATATATAGACAACTAAAACACATGACATGGAATAACAACCTTATGATCTTACAAAAAGGACACCCCATATCATTCTTGAAAAGAGATATTTTCTTAACCCTCACATAACGATAGATATCAAAAAAACATCACAACTCATCCCTCAATATATCCCATTCCAAACACTACATCCCCGCGACCTAAAGACAGTCCACATCTAAGCTAGTCCCCACTGTGACCATACAATCCTCATACGGTTTACCCCACAAATAAATGATTAAAACAGTATTAATAAAAAAAATAAAAATAAAATTTCACCTTACATATTTTTCACCATTTTAGTTTTATGTGATCTTTCACACTATTTCATCATCTATTCCATTGGTATTTTCACATAACATAAAAAATTACAAAAAAATCCATAGAGATATATAGGTTCTCAACATTTTATGAAAAGTGATATAAATTAATCAAACAATTTTTTTTATGAATTCATATAATAAAATAAATGGAATAATAATAATAATTTATAATATCATAGTATCATGTCTTAAGGAATATGAAGTGAAGATAATAAATACAGTAATGAACAAAAGTGAACAAAACCATGTCCCTTTAATTTAAATTCATTCATACCATTAACTTATTATGACTATCTTCACATTCCCCCAAATGGTAAAAATCATGATAATATGACATAAACAGAAAATAAATTGAAACAAGGACCAGATAACACATTTAAGGATAGTGGAATTACTGGGAAAGGTCTAAACGAGATGAAAATGATTATAAGACAAAGACCCTGAAAATATGGTTTCAAACATCATTAATAATATTAAATACATCACTCTCTTACATAAAAACCACCCTAACCATCTATTCCATCAACCTCATCCTCATATGTAAAATTAAATTTGAGAAAAACAAAAGAGTGAAGAATATAAAATCACAATAGATTTATAAGAACCAATAATTCAAAGATAAGGATTAGATCCACTCAAAATATTTATAAATACCTCCAAAGTATGCACCTAGGTTACCTAAATAATCTGAGATAATTAGGAATAATTAAATATTTTCAATGATATTTTCTGATTTCAACCTATAGATTAATTAATAATCCCTAGAACAATAATAATAACCAGAATATAGTGAATTTTATTTTTACCAAAACCATGGTTCCTATCTAGGTTCTATATTTTAATCACCCATATTCCAAATGCCCTCTAGAATCCCTTATTAAGATTCCAACCATATCATATCTTCCTAGGGTAAAGTATTGATGTAACCAATAAACCATGGTGAAGCCACCCATAATAATCTAGAGACACAAAAAAATATATCCAAAAAATCCATAAATATATTATATGGTACTATGACACAAAATATTTATCCCTAAATACATTGTACAATAATCTATGTCCATACTGAAACTGACCATGGAACAATAGAACCTCAAGAAAAATTCTTTCTAGGTCACTGTGCTATTTCTCAAACTCATGTTGTAGACACACAAGAATAAGAGGAGCCACCAAAACATGAAATCCTTGAAACACTATATCTCTAGGTCCCAACCACACATCATAATCTTCCTCCACATTCCAACCTACAACTCTATGAAAAAATATCTACTCATAGCTGAAAATCAATAGACTTCCACCAGTCTATCCAAAAAATTTCATCAGATTCTCCAAACATGCAATGGAAACCATGTAATGGCATGATATGGTCCAAAAAAATTTAATAATGTCCCAAGAATATGAATAACCATATATTCAGGATATCCAATGATGGGATTTTTTAATAACATTATGTCCCTTTTGATTTGTTCATTTCAACTCCCATTCAACACATGATGTGTAAGGGTATTCCATGGGAATCGATTTGATATAGTACCCATGTAACAATTGAATATAGTATTGATACCTTTCATGCAAAACAGTTGATACTTAACTTGGAAAATGATAAACTACGGTAAATTAAATTCCACATGTAATGGTCTTTTAGTAATTAAAGGATGATCACGATTTTTTCAAATTCGAGTGTGTCAGTAAGGGATGGGTAACAATAAAACCATGAACTAGTGGTTTATTCCATGATATGTCCCGATGTACTTGTATGGGGGATCACATCATAAAGTATTGGTCATTATTTTATCTTCCATTTCCAATTTGTTGAATTTCTATCAGGACTATATTCAAATTAAAACATCATTGGCGTAACTTCCTCCCACTCATGGTTCAAAATCATTCTATGATTCTATTAATGATTATCCATCCCCATCAATTTAGTTCATATGTATTTCTTTATCATTATATTATTAAATCATTAAGGAGTTATCTACTTTTTTCGTTGGACCATTTTCCTTCTTATTCTTATGTTTCTGCATCTCTTGTTCCCATGTTAGAAAATGATTATTTGTTGGATAAATTTTGAGTTATGGGTATTTTGGTATAGGGTTTTTAATCAATGTTCTAAGGAACATACTCCTTTACCATAGTGTATTCCCATCATTAAACAATAGTTTCATCACATAATGTTTGGAAGATCTATATTTTTTTCATTATTAACTGATCTATGATTTCATTCATATTTTTAACCTTTTATCAATACTTATAATCCTTATAATAATTAATTATCATGATTATATTAATTTTTAAATACTTCCATCATGCCTTTTTAAATAAGTGACTATTATATAGTCAAATTCTTAAAATGACTTTACCTGAAAACAATTCACTAATGGTGTTTGATAAAACATAGAACATGATTCATCATGAAATAAGTTGTGAGGTTTAAATCGAACAAAATATTTGGACATATAAATAATTAATTAAAATTTTCAAAGTATTTTATAAATACTTGATATGTGTTTGGTTATGGTAATGTTTGTTTTTTTTGTTATACCTAGCTTTGTGGTTACCAAAACCTTAGATTATTTTTAGATTTTTATTATAATTAAAATTTGTAAGTGATAAATTAATATATCATGGATGTGTTATAGGAAATAGAATTAAATTCAATGATAATTATTTTCCTCGATAGTAAACATGGGTGCTTACTTATCCAACCTAAGATAAGTATATGCTAGGTTTTGATGTCACTATATGTAGCCTACTTTATATCATTTCTAGTCATGATTCTACTATTATTAGAATTTTATTTTACTAGATATGGAATGATGCTACTAAACAAAGACTATACATCCCAATTTATGATAAAAATCGAGTTAGTGGAGATACATCTGATTTAGTTTTCCACAATGGACAATGGATTATATATAGTTTGAGAAAATTTCATTATATATAAAGTAGTACAAGGATCCAATAGATATTTGACCTTTGTAGGCCTATGTTATACAAAATTATTCTTGAGTATGAATTTATATATATTTTTGTTTACATTCTTATTCAAATTAGTATTAATTTTTTTACCGATACTCATATTTATCCGTAGAATCATTCTATAATTCTAATAAAGAAATATATCCTCATATGTTTACATTAAAACCTAATTCCATTGTAATATAATTTTTTTATCAGGGAACACTTTTCGGGATTGTAGTATTCTTATTATACTCACAAAACAAAAAAAACAGTCTTGTTATATATAAACCTAGTTTTGAATTAAAAATGTTAAGGATAGGTAGAACATGGAGTTGTGAATATTAATTATTTTTGTGATCATGTTTGTTTGAGGTGACATAATGTGGGAGGATAATTATGTCACTGAGATACTTATAGAATTTATTTTGGTTTATTTTGGTTTTTTTCATTTACTTGGTTTTAGTGTCTTTTATATCCATATCACCCTCTCAGTATGATTTACATTAACCTTATTTTTGGACCATCATGTATATATGCTGGAAATCCTGATTATGTTATGTATGATATTATATTTTAAATTTTTATTATGGTTTCTATTTTAGGATACATTTATGCTATTCCACACTGTAAATGTAATTATTTTTATTTTTATTATTTGGATACATGAATTACCATTACAAGGAAAGTTCATATCAGGTCCTCGACTAGAAACCTCTTAAGGGTAGATTGATAATCAGGTGAACCCATTCCCATAGGTGTGTCCTTGTTTCAGAGGAATTTTTTCGAAGTCTATGTGGACTGGAAACACCCTTTGGGACATGCCATGGGAAAGAATGAGTACCCGGATCAGAGGAAATTATTTTTTTTCTTGAGGATAAAATGGTATTAAAGTGTTTGTAGCCTTGCTGGTTAATCTAAGGTGGTAGTATGCTTATTGGAATATGTTAAATACCGTTAATTTGCTAGATCACCCTCTTTATTGTAGAATATTTTAATACTAGATAATCCCAATATTTAGTGGTATACAAAAACCTAATATTGGGTTTCCACATATATTTCATTTTCATGGAAATATTCGTTGAATAATTAATTTCAAGGTGAAAAATGATGGATCTCATATCATTTCATGAATCTTGAGTTATTCCTATTAGACATATGTCTTTTATAAACATTATGTGTTTCCTGATTGATTAATTATAGGGATATTATAGATTTTACATCTATTGAAATGTTTTTATAAATTCTTCTTTATTATTCAATGATATGCGTGAAGTGATTTATTAATGGATTGATTATAATATACTTGTTTTCAAAATGGTAACTTTTTGAATTTTATAACACATGAAATTTGTAATATTTCATTTATCTATTTTTATAATGAATTTAAAATAAATTAATATTTACTTCTTTAAAATGGAATAATAATTCTATATTGGGTTTCTATATTTTGAACAGTGGATAACTATAATTGAGTTCATTATCACTTGAAATAAATAGTTCACGGTGATATCTATGTAGGAACATTATCGTAAATGTAAAGGATATTGTTATTTTACAATCAATTATGATTTATAAAAATGGTTCTACACAATCACCTTTTTTGTGGTATCCTTTTAGTGATTAAGCTTTCAAATGGTTCTTCCTACCACATATAGTTTAAATAAATTATAAAAGGATGCTTCATTTAGGTTCATTGTGCTTCCATAACCTAGTGTGAGAGTATATTTGTATATGTGATATTTGTTATGTTAACATAACTAATATTGTTTTTAGTTTTAGGATTCCATAAAATGGAATGAAACCTTTATTAAATAAAGAGTCACTAAACAAGTCACTTAATGAAGTCTAAATGGATTGTTTCACTGGATACCTATGTCAATATTATTTAAATTTTAATACATGGTTTAGTGTTTTTTATTCAGAATTATATTTTACTTAATAGGTTTGAACCTATAGTGTTTAATTTTGAATTGTTTGAAGTGACTAGGTGTTTTGAAATATATATATTAGAAAATTTCTGTATGTCTGTGGTTAAATTGTTTGGTTTTTAACAATTTATGCATGAAATATAATACCTCTTTGAAATTGATATGTGAAAATTCTTTTGAAAAAGAATACATGTTAATATGTATTGAATTGGGGATTAAGATAAAATAAGGTAATCATTATTATAAAACTATGCCCCATGAAGAATATAAATTGATTAAATTATTTACAATGATTTAACAATTGATTTTATGAAATAAATATTAGAAATTTTACTCATATTTATCATATTGATAATTTATTATTTTAAAATGAATAAGATAATTTTTGAAAGAAGAATTGATTAAGGGATGGTGATTTTATTTTTTAAGCATGTGTACAATTTCAAAAGATTTAAAATTCAGTGTGAAGCCATTTTATGATAAAACATAATTCATTAAATAAGTATTAACAATTTTAAAACATACTATGGTGGAAGGATTTTAAAATTGGTATGTTTTATATTTAAACCATTAAATTAATATTGGTAATTTGGTGTTTTATTATTTGGTTTAGAAATATATGTTTAAATTTAACATGTTTTCAAATAAAAAGTGCTCCAAATATTTTTCATTGTGTTTGATAGGTGATTAAAACGATAAATGAAAATTTCTTTCAAATATTATTATATACATTTTAAATTGATTAAAATATTTTTATAACTGGAGATATGTTTTAAATATCATGTATGGAAGCTATCACAAAATTTTAAAAATTTGAGACCAAATTTTAATTTCTTTTAAATTGTTTTCATTGGTAAAATTATGTAGAACTTACATAATTACATGTTAACAAGATATGGTCAAGTATTTATAAAAATAAATCATGAGTATGTTTTATTGATTTTAAATATTTCTCTAGTTTTTATCAAGTATCATGAATGGGTAGTGGTTTTAAATAATATAAAATTATATCAACTACACAAGAGAAGTTTCCATTTAGATATGAATTTAAAAGTTAGATATGACTTCTGAAATATATTTTCTTATAATTTGGGTTGAATGAAAGTATATTGGATGACCATTATTTGTAAGCTAAAATTAATTATTTAAATGTGTCTAAATAATTGGATATAATATTAAAATGATAATATTAAATTCATTTAATGATAATTTAGAGCTATTTTTTTGATTAAATTGAAAAGTAAAACATAACATGTAGGATCCCAGATCTATTTTGAGTTGACTCAATCTTGAAATTAGGTAAATTTTTATTATTTAAGAAACTTTTGATGGGGTTTTTTTAGTGTGTGATTGTGTGAAAATTATAAAAAATAGAAGAAAAAGGGGTCATGCACATTTTGTGTATGGTAATTGAAAACAATGTGCCCATCCGAGTAGATTATGCTACCCTTGAAAATGAGGGCTCGAATGGCTGAAACATGGTTTGAAAAAAAATCCCTTAAAGGATAAAATTTTCACCCTTAAAACAATAGGCACACATTTATTTCACGGTAAGGGAAAACCACGCACTGCTGCATAGGAAACTGTGTGTGTCATTTTAAGTGGACTAAAAAATTAATTTTAAAATTCCATAAACCCTCGAAACTCACATATTATGAACCTCATTATACCCTAGGAAGTATTTCTCATTTTTGGAGTTTTCTGGAGGGATTTCAAGGCCATCTGTCATCTGTTCTTCATAATATGATTCTTGAATCAAGATACCCTCCTCCATCGTTAGGTGGATCTCATCTTGATGCTTTCAAATTCATCCTCCTTTATTCTATTATTCTATTGTTGGAAGTTAACCAATATTTTATTATATATAAACCTATTTTGTGAGATCTATAGATAGGGATTTAGATCTCAGTCTAGATTCATAATTTCTTGATTTCATTAAACTTTATATAGGGTTTTAGATCCAGATCCTTTTCTAGGTCGTTGTGCTTCTCAATTTTGGAGATTTCTGTTGGGTGATCGTTCATCAAAAAATTGATGTAGGTAGTCTATTATTTTATTCTCATAGTATTTATATCATTTACATGTATGTGATTATATAAGTTATCCATTTTGTTTATAAATTTATATTCTAAATATGAATTAATTAATGTGGTCAATTAAATAATGGAGGAATAGTGGATTTGATTGAACAATGGAATTAGGAATAGAGATGGTGACCACTGATTCTTTCCTTTCACCCTAAAGGGAACAAACGTTTCATGACATCCATCCTACAAGGGGGTCCAGGGAACAAGATACGTGGAATTTAATCCATCACCCTAGATGACGGTGGATCGACCTATAATATTTATTTAATTTAATCTTCAATTGATGTCATCACATTTTATCCATAATATGCCTAACAAGATAAGAACCAAATTCACATTGAATCCTAAAACATGGATGAAATTTTCTACAGGTGATTGTCATTCTATAGGGAATGACCTATGAAAAATCACATCTTGATGACCAATAAAACTAATGATATAGTGTTTCAATGAATCATTAGTTGATGTCATTTATTTTTTGTCACATAGAAAAATCCCCTAAAATCTCAACCACCATGATACTCATGATCTACATATGAAGCTCTCCTACTTAATAAAATCCACAAACCTACTTCTCAAGGTAGTCCTCTATACAAATGTGTCTTCTCAATCACATATAACTTCACGTGAATTTTCATGAATCTTGGAAGGATAAATGGGGTGACTATATAAAAAATCTATGAACGTAGTGCCTCATCAAGATTGCATGTTTTCAACTCCTCATCTTAAAAAAGATTGTTTGAAAATAATAGTTGGTCCATGAACATGATCCTGAGATTCTACATACTCAGTATCCCTTTAATGAAGGGAGAATAAACCCTACTAATTTTCTCAATAAAATTTTGAGGATAATAATTATAAAAAAATAACCCATTTAAATTTAACATAAAAGAAATAACCTCATATAACTCTCCAAGATATAGTGTCTACGTCTAATGGGGTGCACCTCACATCCCTCTGATCATTAGTAGAACTGATTACCTAGCTTAGGATCATTTCCAACTAAACAAGATATAAAGATCCTCAATCGTGTTCTTTACCTCTAGATAATGAATTATACACAAATAATTTTTTAAACTCTAATGTTGAGTGCCACATAATTATTTCTTCCACAACTGACCCTCCTTAGTCGGATTGATCCTCTTAGAATCGACGGGTTTATCCTACTAAACATCTCCTCTTTAAAAAGTGTGTGGGTGATAATAAGGATCCATCTATGAAGTGAAAACCCAATATAATCCCAAATCATTAAATCATACAATTTATTGATATAAATTTATCCATTTATATTTCAATTTCATGAAATCAACTCATTCAATCCCAATTGTAAACAAATAGAATGCATGTACAACTCATAGGTATCTACCTCAAAATAAGATCCAAATCACATATCACATTCAAAAAGTTTATGGTCCTTGCATTGGATCATATGATGACCTAAAATCATGGGCCCAATCTATTATCCCATTCTTACATCACTATCTAAGCTCAATAAACTCAGTTTTCCTACAAATCCATAACATCTTCACCCATGGTCATACCCTATCCCTATCATACATGTCATCCATAATATAATATAGCAATATTTCATTACCACTGAACTGGTACCCCTTATGGGTTGAAAACAAAAAGAGGGGGAGAGTGACCCCTAAAACCCACCTCCAACAGGCCCAAGGTTAGTGACTTATAGTGAGGGTAGAAAACACATAATTTGAAGGAATTACCCTCAATTAAAAGAATATAATTTAGAGATATAATGAAAAAATCATGAAACTATATCACATATAAAATAACCATAATATAGTAATGATAAAACCAATTATTAATGTAATGTGATATAGATATAATTCCATAAATGGAATACCAAAAATGAAATACTAAGGTTGTGACTTCAAAACAACTCTCAACTCCAAGCTTGTAATGTCTAGATCAGTCTCTAAAACCCTCGTTAAAATATATAATAAATTATATATTTTTTGGGAGTATAAAATATGTTTTCAATTGGATCATCCCCAACATCTCTCAAGAAATTGTGATACAGAAACTCTAACCCAGCTATGAAAAAACAACAAAACTAACATATATCAAAATTTGTCAACTGGTCGTCCTAGCATCACCATGAAATACACGAAAATATGATATTAATGATAGTAAAATAATATCAAGGAATATAAATCATTAAATACCCCCCACATCCACCTCCATATTGAATTTACACTATCCTGTCCTAACATTTTACTTCATATTCTCATGTCCATTCCAAATAATTTAGTGAAACCACATATCAAGTCCAGTACGATGTGAGTTACATCATAAAATCGTCCACTGTGGCCACAAAGAGGTACCAATATCCTATTTTTACATTATTAAATATCCACATATCACATAATACTACCAATTCACCATGCATATCATAATGGATCCCATTTGAGTTTCAAAATTGATTCATCTAGGTATCATGAACTTGAAGGATATCAACGTCCTACCATTCATGACCCAAAAAATATATCACATCCTTTGATCATTAACATCACATCCAACTATTTCATAACCAAATGATATAAATTCACAACTATGTATCACAACCTTGTACTATTGTTGAAGGGAGAGCAGAGAATAGGGTACAGGGTAATCACCCATCTATTCCCTCAACCTCTATGATGACGGTGGAAACAACCCCAAATATTTATGTGTTAGTACATAGGACTCTATTCATTTATAATTTTTATAGAATTATAATGAAAAATACAATGGTTATATATAAATCCAAATACTCGGCCTCTGGGTTCACATATAACATTACTAGTACAACCCACATCACTACCACCTCACATATTGGCATCTTCCACCAGGTGATACCACCCCTAAATGTAACTCACCATATAAAAAACAAAACAAATCCCATAATTCCTATTTTCATGAAATTCCACTATTTTTATAAATTTTACCACTTATTATGAATCCCTTTTTAATAAACCATTCAATGCAATATTTAATAACAAAAAACTCTCTAGAACAACTTGTATTTAGTCTCAGGCACTCCCCATTCTAATTCAAACATATGTTTCGACATCTAATTAATTTTCTACTTACCACGCACTACACTCATATGAAATAAATTAATTATAGTCCATTCCATACCATTTGATCATAATCAACTATATACTTTAATATATAGACAACTAAAACACATGACATGGAATAACAACCTTATGATCTTACAAAAAGGACACCCCATATCATTCTTGAAAAGAGATATTTTCTTAACCCTCACATAACGATAGATATCAAAAAAACATCACAACTCATCCCTCAATATATCCCATTCCAAACACTACATCCCCGCGACCTCAAGACAGTCCACATCTAAGCTAGTCCCCACTGTGACCATACAATCCTCATACGGTTTACCCCACAAATAAATGATTAAAACAGTATTAATAAAAAAAATAAAAATAAAATTTCACCTTACATATTTTTCACCATTTTAGTTTTATGTGATCTTTCACACTATTTCATCATCTATTCCATTGGTATTTTCACATAACATAAAAAATTACAAAAAAATCCATAGAGATATATAGGTTCTCAACATTTTATGAAAAGTGATATAAATTAATCAAACAATTTTTTTTATGAATTCATATAATAAAATAAATGGAATAATAATAATAATTTATAATATCATAGTATCATGTCTTAAGGAATATGAAGTGAAGATAATAAATACAGTAATGAACAAAAGTGAACAAAACCATGTCCCTTTAATTTAAATTCATTCATACCATTAACTTATTATGACTATCTTCACATTCCCCCAAATGGTAAAAATCATGATAATATGACATGAACAGAAAATAAATTGAAACAAGGACCAGATAACACATTTAAGGATAGTGGAATTACTGGGAAAGGTCTAAACGAGATGAAAATGATTATAAGACAAAGACCCTGAAAATATGGTTTCAAACATCATTAATAATATTAAATACATCACTCTCTTACATAAAAACCACCCTAACCATCTATTCCATCAACCTCATCCTCATATGTAAAATTAAATTTGAGAAAAACAAAAGAGTGACGAATATAAAATCACAATAGATTTATAAGAACCAATAATTCAAAGATAAGGATTAGATCCACTCAAAATATTTATAAATACCTCCAAAGTATGCACCTAGGTTACCTAAATAATCTGAGATAATTAGGAATAATTAAATATTTTCAATGATATTTTCTGATTTCAACCTATAGATTAATTAATAATCCATAGAACAATAATAATAACCAGAATATAGTGAATTTTATTTTTACCAAAACCATGGTTCCTATCTAGGTTCTATATTTTAATCACCCATATTCCAAATGCCCTCTAGAATCCCTTATTAAGATTCCAACCATATCATATCTTCCTAGGGTAAAGTATTGATGTAACCAATAAACCATGGTGAAGCCACCCATAATAATCTAGAGACACAAAAAAATATATCCAAAAAATCCATAAATATATTATATGGTACTATGACACAAAATATTTATCCCTAAATACATTGTACAATAATCTATGTCCATACTGAAACTGACCATGGAACAATAGAACCTCAAGAAAAATTCTTTCTAGGTCACTGTGCTATTTCTCAAACTCATGTTGTAGACACACAAGAATAAGAGGAGCCACCAAAACATGAAATCCTTAAAACACTATATCTCTAGGTCCCAACCACACATCATAATCTTCCTCCACATTCCAACCTACAACTCTATGAAAAAATATCTACTCATAGCTGAAAATCAATAGACTTCCACCAGTCTATCCAAAAAATTTCATCAGATTCTCCAAACATGCAATGGAAACCATGTAATGGCATGATATGGTCCAAAAAAATTTAATAATGTCCCAAGAATATGAATAACCATATATTCAGGATATCCAATAATGGGATTTTTTAATAACATTATGTCCCTTTTGATTTGTTCATTTCAACTCCCATTCAACACATGATGTGTAAGGGTATTCCATGGGAATCGATTTGATATAGTACCCATGTAACAATTGAATATAGTATTGATACCTTTCATGCAAAACAGTTGATACTTAACTTGGAAAATGATAAACTACGGTAAATTAAATTCCACATGTAATGGTCTTTTAGTAATTAAGGGATGATCACGATTTTTTCAAATTCGAGTGTGTCAGTAAGGGATGGGTAACAATAAAACCATGAACTAGTGGTTTATTCCATGATATGTCCCGATGTACTTGTATGGGGGATCACATCATAAAGTATTGGTCATTATTTTATCTTCCATTTCCAATTTGTTGAATTTCTATCAGGACTATATTCAAATTAAAACATCATTGGCGTAACTTCCTCCCACTCATGGTTCAAAATCATTCTATGATTCTATTAATGATTATCCATCCCCATCAATTTAGTTCATATGTATTTCTTTATCATTATATTATTAAATCATTAAGGAGTTATCTACTTTTTTCGTTGGACCATTTTCCTTCTTATTCTTATGTTTCTGCATCTCTTGTTCCCATGTTAGAAAATGATTATTTGTTGGATAAATTTTGAGTTATGGGTATTTTGGTATAGGGTTTTTAATCAATGTTCTAAGGAACATACTCCTTTACCATAGTGTATTCCCATCATTAAACAATAGTTTCATCACATAATGTTTGGAAGATCTATATTTTTTTCATTATTAACTGATCTATGATTTCATTCATATTTTTAACCTTTTATCAATACTTATAATCCTTATAATAATTAATTATCATGATTATATTAATTTTTAAATACTTCCATAATGCCTTTTTAAATAAGTGACTATTATATAGTCAAATTCTTAAAATGACTTTACCTGAAAACAATTCACTAATGGTGTTTGATAAAACATAGAACATGATTCATCATGAAATAAGTTGTGAGGTTTAAATCGAACAAAATATTTGGACATATAAATAATTAATTAAAATTTTCAAAGTATTTTATAAATACTTGATATGTGTTTCGTTATGGTAATGTTTGTTTTTTTTGTTATACCTAGGTTTGTGGTTACCAAAACCTTAGATTATTTTTAGATTTTTATTATAATTAAAATTTGTAAGTGATAAATTAATATATCATGGATGTGTTATAGGAAATAGAATTAAATTCAATGATAATTATTTTCCTCGATAGTAAACATGGGTGCTTACTTATCCAACCTAAGATAAGTATATGCTAGGTTTTGATGTCACTATATGTAGCCTACTTTATATCATTTCTAGTCATGATTCTACTATTATTAGAATTTTATTTTACTAGATATGGAATGATGCTACTAAACAAAGACTATACATCCCAATTTATGATAAAAATCGAGTTAGTGGAGATACATCTGATTTAGTTTGCCACAATGGACAATGGATTATATATAGTTTGAGAAAATTTCATTATATATAAAGTTTTACAAGGATCCAATAGATATTTGACCTTTGTAGGCCTATGTTATACAAAATTATTCTTGAGTATGAATTTATATATATTTTTGTTTACATTCTTATTCAAATTAGTATTAATTTTTTTACCGATACTCATATTTATCCGTAGAATCATTCTATAATTCTAATAAAGAAATATATCCTCATATGTTTACATTAAAACCTAATTCCATTGTAATATAATTTTTTTATCAGGGAACACTTTTCGGGATTGTAGTATTCTTATTATACTCACAAAACAAAAAAAACAGTCTTGTTATATATAAACCTAGTTTTGAATTAAAAATGTTAAGGATAGGTAGAACATGGAGTTGTGAATATTAATTATTTTTGTGATCATGTTTGTTTGAGGTGACATAATGTGGGAGGATAATTATGTCACTGAGATACTTATAGAATTTATTTTGGTTTATTTTGGTTTTTTTCATTTACTTGGTTTTAGTGTCTTTTATATCCATATCACCCTCTCAGTATGATTTACATTAACCTTATTTTTGGACCATCATGTATATATGCTGGAAATCCTGATTATGTTATGTATGATATTATATTTTAAATTTTTATTATGGTTTCTATTTTAGGACACATTTATGCTATTCCACACTGTAAATGTAATTATTTTTATTTTTATTATTTGGATACATGAATTACCATTACAAGGAAAGTTCATATCAGGTCCTCGACTAGAAACCTCTTAAGGGTAGATTGATAATCAGGTGAACCCATTCCCATAGGTGTGTCCTTGTTTCAGCGGAATTTTTTCGAAGTCTATGTGGACTGGAAACACCCTTTGGGACATGCCATGGGAAAGAATGAGTACCCGGATCAGAGGAAATTATTTGTTTTCTTGAGGATAAAATGGTATTAAAGTGTTTGTAGCCTTGCTGGTTAATCTAAGGTGGTAGTATGCTTATTGGAATATGTTAAATACCGTTAATTTGCTAGATCACCCTCTTTATTGTAGAATATTTTAATACTAGATAATCCCAATATTTAGTGGTATACAAAAACCTAATATTGGGTTTCCACATATATTTCATTTTCATGGAAATATTCGTTGAATAATTAATTTCAAGGTGAAAAATGATGGATCTCATATCATTTCATGAATCTTGAGTTATTCCTATTAGACATATGTCTTTTATAAACATTATGTGTTTCCTGATTGATTAATTATAGGGATATTATAGATTTTACATCTATTGAAATGTTTTTATAAATTCTTCTTTATTATTCAATGATATGCGTGAAGTGATTTATTAATGGATTGATTATAATATACTTGTTTTCAAAATGGTAACTTTTTGAATTTTATAACACATGAAATTTGTAATATTTCATTTATCTATTTTTATAATGAATTTAAAATAAATTAATATTTACTTCTTTAAAATGGAATAATAATTCTATATTGGGTTTCTATATTTTGAACAGTGGATAACTATAATTGAGTTCATTATCACTTGAAATAAATAGTTCACGGTGATATCTATGTAGGAACATTATCGTAAATGTAAAGGATATTGTTATTTTACAATCAATTATGATTTATATAAATGGTTCTACACAATCACCTTTTTTGTGGTATCCTTTTAGTGATTAAGCTTTCAAATGGTTCTTCCTACCACATATAGTTTAAATAAATTATAAAAGGATGCTTCATTTAGGTTCATTGTGCTTCCATAACCTAGTGTGAGAGTATATTTGTATATGTGATATTTGTTATGTTAACATAACTAATATTGTTTTTAGTTTTAGGATTCCATAAAATGGAATGAAACCTTTATTAAATGAAGAGTCACTAAACAAGTCACTTAATGAAGTCTAAATGGATTGTTTCACTGGATACCTATGTCAATATTATTTAAATTTTAATACATGGTTTAGTGTTTTTTATTCAGAATTATATTTTACTTAATAGGTTTGAACCTAGAGTGTTTAATTTTGAATTGTTTGAAGTGACTAGGTGTTTTGAAATAAATATATTAGAAAATTTCTGTATGTCTGTGGTTAAATTGTTTGGTTTTTAACAATTTATGCATGAAATATAATACCTCTTTGAAATTGATATGTGAAAATTCTTTTGAAAAAGAATACATGTTAATATGTATTGAATTGGGGATTAAGATAAAATAAGGTAATCATTATTATAAAACTATGCCCCATGAAGAATATAAATTGATTAAATTATTTACAATGATTTAACAATTGATTTTATGAAATAAATATTAGAAATTTTACTCATATTTATCATATTGATAATTTATTATTTTAAAATGAATAAGATAATTTTTGAAAGAAGAATTGATTAAGGGATGGTGATTTTATTTTTTAAGCATGTGTACAATTTCAAAAGATTTAAAATTCAGTGTGAAGCCATTTTATGATAAAACATAATTCATTAAATAAGTATTAACAATTTTAAAACATACTATGGTGGAAGGATTTTAAAATTGGTATGTTTTATATTTAAACCATTAAATTAATATTGGTAATTTGGTGTTTTATTATTTGGTTTAGAAATATATGTTTAAATTTAACATGTTTTCAAATAAAAAGTGCTCCAAATATTTTTCATTGTGTTTGATAGGTGATTAAAACGATAAATGAAAATTTCTTTCAAATATTATTATATACATTTTAAATTGATTAAAATATTTTTATAACTGGAGATATGTTTTAAATATCATGTATGGAAGCTATCACAAAATTTTAAAAATTTGAGACCAAATTTTAATTTCTTTTAAATTGTTTTCATTGGTAAAATTATGTAGAACTTACATAATTACATGTTAACAAGATATGGTCAAGTATTTATAAAAATAAATCATGAGTATGTTTTATTGATTTTAAATATTTCTCTAGTTTTTATCAAGTATCATGAATGGGTAGTGGTTTTAAATAATATAAAATTATATCAACTACACAAGAGAAGTTTCCATTTAGATATGAATTTAAAAGTTAGATATGACTTCTGAAATATATTTTCTTATAATTTGGGTTGAATGAAAGTATATTGGATGACCATTATTTGTAAGCTAAAATTAATTATTTAAATGTGTCTAAATAATTGGATATAATATTAAAATGATAATATTAAATTCATTTAATGATAATTTAGAGCTATTTTTTTGATTAAATTGAAAAGTAAAACATAAAATGTAGGATCCCAGATCTATTTTGAGTTGACTCAATCTTGAAATTAGGTAAATTTTTATTATTTAAGAAACTTTTGATGGGGTTTTTTTAGTGTGTGATTGTGTGAAAATTATAAAAAATAGAAGAAAAAGGGGTCATGCACATTTTGTGTATGGTAATTGAAAACAATGTGCCCATCCGAGTAGATTATGCTACCCTTGAAAATGAGGGCTCGAATGGCTGAAACATGGTTTGAAAAAAAAATCCCTTAAAGGATAAAATTTTCACCCTTAAAACAATAGGCACACATTTATTTCACGGTAAGGGAAAACCACGCACTGCTGCATAGGAAACTGTGTGTGTCATTTTAAGTGGACTAAAAAATTAATTTTAAAATTCCATAAACCCTCGAAACTCACATATTATGAACCTCATTATACCCTAGGAAGTATTTCTCATTTTTGGAGTTTTCTGGAGGGATTTCAAGGCCATCTGTCATCTGTTCTTCATAATATGATTCTTGAATCAAGATACCCTCCTCCATCGTTAGGTGGATCTCATCTTGATGCTTTCAAATTCATCCTCCTTTATTCTATTATTCTATTGTTGGAAGTTAACCAATATTTTATTATATATAAACCTATTATGTGAGATCTATAGATAGGGATTTAGATCTCAGTCTAGATTCATAATTTCTTGATTTCATTAAACTTTATATAGGGTTTTAGATCCAGATCCTTTTCTAGGTCATTGTGCTTCTCAATTTTGGAGATTTCTGTTGGGTGATCATTCATCAAAAAATTGATGTAGGTAGTCTATTATTTTATTCTCATAGTATTTATATCATTTACATGTATGTGATTATATAAGTTATCCATTTTGTTTATAAATTTATATTCTAAATTTGAATTAATTAATGTGGTCAATTAAATAATGGAGGAATAGTGGATTTGATTGAACAATGGAATTAGGATATTCTGGAAATTGATTAATTAATTAATTTTCATATTATTGAGTTGAGAATTAGAATAATTAATTGTGGATTAATCATTGTCATATTGGGATTTTTCACAGAACTAAAATAATTAATTAATTATTGAATTAATTAATGTGATATATATGATTAATTAATTGTATAATTAGTAAACGTGATGAATGGGATTACTTAATTGTTTAATTAATTAATTTGATTGATATGGTTAATTTATTGAATAATTGAATAATGTGATGAAAGTAATTAATTAATTTCTGAGTTAATTAACGAAAGTTAGAGTGTAAATAAGATTAATGTTAATTAATCATTATCTAAATGATATAGTTAAACATGTGATAGTGTTGTGCATGTGAATGATTGATATATGAGCATGGGAAATGGTCCAATGTTCCAAGTAACCATTTTTAATTGATTTATAAATGAGTCTAGGACACGAATAGACACCCCTAATCGCCATAGTGTAAAAACGTTCATACATGTCAACACTGTTACGGGACAAGGACTGCGGAATCAAAATACCATTGTGGTGTGGGAAAATGAATGATGTTCAAAATACCCACAAGGTATTTGAGATAATGATCTACTCCCATGAGATTGACATTGGATCATGGATCTAATTAGCTGGAATAGTAAAATGAAATAAAATGGATAATGGAAGCTCATTTATTAAATTAATTATGAGATGATAATGTTGAATGGGTCAGACTCTCGCATGGGCCGAAGAAGGTATTTATTTGTAGGTGTCCATGGGAGCCCAATGGTTTATTTAGTTAAAAAAATATTAATTGATAATGTGATAATTGTTTAATTGTGAATTATAAGTATTTCTTTATACAATTGTATACTATCTATTTTGACTAGATTTGTTTCAACACTATTTGTGGTTGCCTTCTAAGTTGTAATCACACCCAGCTCGGGCTTCCGGATCAGTACCTAAATTGAATTTTTGTTTTCTAGAAATTTTAATTGAATATTCCCTTAGTAAGATGGCTAAGTTGGGATGAAGCTTGGATGGGGGTACCTGATGTGGTTCAAGACCTATTTGGGAGTCTTTAGTTTTTATATTCTCATTTTCTGTTTTAGAAAATGGACATTAACTTTAGCATGGAATGTTTTCTACTTAAATTGGATATTTTATTTCCTACATCGATTATTATGAGTTTTTGGTACTATTTATGGATTATATATTCACTATTTTTCAATATTTCCTATGATGTTTACATTGATAAAAGACATTATAAACTCTCTATTATTGACTTATCAGACCCTCGCTACTAGTCAGCATCTTCTGGCATATATGGAGGTGCCCCAGAGGTTATTTTGTGGTCCAACATGGGGAATCATTGAGTGGAACCCGAGGAAGGATGTTAAAAAGTGCTATCAGATCTCCATTTTTATTTTTTTATCCTTTGGCCCTAAATTTTGGGAAATGAAGACATGAGACTAGGAAGAGTTGGGGCTTGGTAATGATCTCATGTATGGTAGTTTCAGACCTATGTATAGGGGAAAACCCAAGCACTCAGGGTGGGATTTTTATTATTTATGTTCCTATTATAGTTGAATATTATTTCCCCCTTGGTGACACACATGTTATATGATGTGGAAATTGTTTTTCAGGTTTTATGAGTGTTGAATCATAGATAAGTGTGGCCAAAGAGTTGAGTTTTCATGAATTATTCTAGGTTCTCAAAATTATTTTTCAACATTCACCTTTTTTAGAATGTATGAAAAAATGGTTTATGTGTATGTTTTTGAAATTAGACTATTTTTCCTTTATGGAAAAATTGAATTGAATATTATGCCAAATGGGAAATTGATAATTATAAAATGATGCAAGATGAGAATAATTGGGAGTCTAATATAAAAAATTGAATGATGAAATGTGTTTAACCCTGTTAACAAAGTCCTAGGTGTAGGATGGTTAAGGATAGTGATAACATCTCAATTTTGACTTTGTGGATAGATTTTGAAAATGATTTTTTGTTCCTTATTATGTTTACCTCTTAAGTAAATATGTTCCCTTTTTGAAATATTTCTTAAGGTGCATGTTTGGATTTATAGAGTTATGACTCTATTATGATGCTTTTTAGAGGATGATATGAGGAGATGGCTAGAGATGATTTACCAGCGATGGAACCTAAGGAACCAATAGTGATAATTGATGGAGTAGGGGTACAATTCCAGAAGAAACTCACTTGATTCATGAAATTCATGGAGGGAAACCCAATGATAGTTTTGAATATCAGGTTCAATATAATGATGGTGTTTTAGTTGCAACACCATTTTAATTTTACTAGAAAGGGCTGACCTAAGGGAGATGAGTTCTAGATTGAGTCCATCAAGACTATGCATGACCACTTGGAGGCTCCTACTAAGATGAGTCACAAGTTTCTTTGTCACATGTTGTATAGACAAGAGAAATATTTCTGGGAAATCAAGGATTGGGATGGAAAGTATTAAAGAATATAATGGAAGGACATTTAGGAGATTTTATTTTATAAATTTATCTAGAAACACTGATACATAAAAGAGATGATGAGTTCATGAGATTGAATATAGGGAGCATGTTAGTGATGGACTGTATTGGGAACATTATATATTTGTATCACTTTTCTATGACATTGGTAGGAGACAAGGCTACTATGGAATGGAGGATTCAAAATGGTATTATATGTGATATTAATTCCCAATTGACTATATTTTGGCTGAATAATTTAAAATAAGTGGTGAATCAGACTCCCATATCTGAGGTGCACATAAAGGATGTTTCTGGTCGATGATAAGTGGTTTCTGCTGGAGTATTAGGGGGTAAGTCTTTCAAGAGAAATAAGAATCGTTATGAGAACTTAATCTATATTAGTTGGGGATTATGAATCTATTGGGGAATTCATTACTAGGGTAAATGAAATTTTCAGCACTACCAAATGTCATGGTGAAAATATTGAGGATTCTACAATTGAAAAAAGATCTTAATAATCCTTCTTATCAATATGTATGGTAATGTTTATTCATTGGAAGATGGAGATCTTGAAACAATATCCCTAGATGATTTTCATAGCACTCTCATCACTTATGAATTGAGAATTTAGAAAGCTATGAAAAGAAAGAAAATCTGAAAAATTAATGGCTTTTATGGTTTTCAAGATTTAGAATTAAATGAAGATTCATATTGAAAAATAATTTGGTGATTCTGATTCTGAAAATTAGGTTTGTAAATTTTTTTATGAAATTTAATCCTTGTCCTCTAAAAATGTGAGATGAGGTATTGGTAAAAACAAAGGGAGATTTACCTTGAAGTTTTTAGAATGTGGAGCCATTGGGAACTTTCTGGCTATTTTTTTACAATGAAAGAAAAACGAAGATACTATTGAAGAAGAAATATGGTCAACAAGGTTTTGGAAGAAACAAGGTGATCAAGATAAATCTTTTTCAAGAGGAAAAGATAAAAAAGTTTTTCAAATCTAAAAGAAGAATATTTTTGTCTAAAGATGAAGAATATGAAAATAGATATTTTTAATCCAAAAAATCATTTGTTAAAGAATCTAAGATTATTTTATAACAATAGTGAGTAAAGAAGATTTCTGAAGTATCAGTTCTAAAGAAAATAAAATTGAACTTGAATTATATTCGAAATTAGAGTTGAATGAATTTCTGAGGGAAATTAGCAGGTTTGAGATTGAAAACAAGAATTTGATTAATAAGAAGTACTCATCAAAAATTCTATAAGGTTTACCTGATTTGAAAGTAAATATGTTAAATGAAATTTATGGCTTGGATAATTATCTTGAGAATGAAAAGGATTATAATAAATATCTGTAGGTAAAGGTGATTGAAAGTGAATAAGAGTTAGAACTTGTCTAATAAGAACTTTCAAACGATGAACAGAGAGGTACAATTTTTAAAAACTATATCAATGATGTTATTGAATATTCCTATAAGTAGAAACCTGGGGAGGATCAAAATTTAATTTTAATGGTTGATAGGAAAGATTATGTGGTTCTTGAAAAGAAAGCAGGAAAGTTTCTAAAAAGATGAAATATATGAAAGTAATGTATGTGGTCAATACCAACAAAGTATTTATGTTAGATGTTTATATACATTATGAGTCTGAAAAATATTCTAACCATTGTTAATGTAAAATAATATCTATTAACTATGGTTTCAATATGAATGGAATGAAATATGATCTGAAGAAGGGAAATAAATTTGAAAATAGAAAGGATGGTTGTCAATAAAGTTCTATTAAGTAGGTTTTTGAGAAACATACTCACAACATCGTTCAATACAAAACTTTTATCGGAAAATACTATTTAAATTGATATTTCTTGTATTGTTCTGGATTAAGACTTATAAAAAATATGTGTAGATTCAACCAAAAATATTAGTGTTATTTCATAGGTTATGGAAGGCATGCCCTGAGGGTGAGTAAATTATCTTAAAAGAAAAATTTTGAGAAGGATATTCTAAAGTAACCCAAGAAGGTTTTTGTAAAATTTGAAAATAGGTTCCAACCCCTAGAAACTATTTGTAAAAGATTGAAAAACATGGAAATCTTTATAAGTGTTTTACTATTTTTTCACCGACACAACAGTTTCTTTACATTTCTCAGTAGCTAGAGGTGAAGAAAGAAAGGTGAAAATGAAAGGCTCTTATTATTGAAAATGATTGAAAATATTTAAAATGAGAACAACCTTGGATTCTTGATAGTGGGTTTTATTCTCATATAATGAGAGACTTAAAATTTATGAAGAATGTTAATGTATTTAAAGAAACAATAGTGAAATTTGGAAATGATGAATCTCTGAGAATCAAATGTGTCAGATTAACCATCTTTGGGAGAGAAAACATGAAATCTAGGAAAAGTGTATATGTTTATGGTATGAAACATAATTTTCAAGTGCTTCCCAATACTATGATGAGGATAAAAATGTTATCTTTAGAAAATATAGGTTTGTTTTGATGATTTAGGAAGATGGAATGATAGTTACAAGAAGCAAACGTGTAAAAGTAAATCGGTTCCATGTTGGTGATACACAAAACTATTGTTACATTTGCATGGTGTAAGAGGATAAGTTATGGAATAAAATTTTGAGAAACATGTTTCATAGGGAAAATGGAAACTGATTAAAGAAAGGTCATATTTTAGATATTCATGATATGTAAAGAAGATGATATTGGTGTTGCACAATTTTTTAGAATGGAATGATTACAATTTTTTTGCTTAAGAATGTTGACATATTTTCAAAATAGCCCCTAGAAAATATTCATTCTGATATTTATGGACTGATGAGGAAACAATCAACTAATGGGGATAAGTACTTCAATACATTCATTTAGGACATTACACACATTACAATTGTTATGTGTATGATACATAATTCAGATTCTCTATAAATTATTAAAAGTTAATGGAAGAAAGATGAGAAGGAATGTAATTATTTCATGAAGAAGTTAAGAACTAATAATTATGGTGAGTAAAATAGTGATAAATATGAATGTTATATTTAGAATCATGGAATTTTGTAAGAGTTTAGTTCACCATATAATCCTCAAAAGAATGGGTTTCCTGAAAAAAATAGCTTAAGTTTGGTGGAAATGGGGAGAACTATGTTACTTGAACATAGTCTTTCTCATTACTTTTGGAGGCAAGCCATGAGTCATACCATGTATATCTAAAACTGACGTTACTATAGTAAAATTCCGAATATAACTCCATATAAAATTTTTATGATTGAACTCCATGTTTAAAACACTTAAGTATTTTTGAGAGTCCATGCATCTTAATAAAGAAAGGAGGAAACCTGGGAAAGTTTTAGTAGAGTGGTGAAGATGGAATTTTTTCTTTCTTGTGCTCTAGAAGGAAGAGGATATCAGTGTTTTAATAAAGAAATAGGAAAAAAATTTATTCTGTTTATGTGAAGTTTATTAAAAAATACATGGTGGATAAACAGACTCATGGAGATAATTAAATTCAACAGGATAAGGAATATTTTGTTAACATTTATGATAATGATACAAACAACTATAATCCTACTCAAGGAGAAGAATCAAACTCCTCTATTTCAAACGATTAGGATGAAACTCAAATAACTTATCCTAGGCAATACAAGTTTTTAGAGGATCAAAACATTATTGGTGATCAATATCAGATGCTTCAAATAATATGAACATCAAAATTTGTAACACATACTTCATTGTATTCAAAATAGAAGCCGAAAGATGTGAATGAAGATTTTGAGAATAAGGAATGGGTTTAGGATATGAATGAAGAGTTTGATCAGATTGAAAATAATGATACATCTAAACTTGATCCCATGATAGATAACAAAAAAGTTATTGGTACAAAATTGGTTTTATGGAATAAGCTAAATGAAGAAGGTGTAGTGAAAAGAAATAAAGGAAAATTAGTGTGAAAAAGGTTATAAAAAAATTAAAGGAGATATTTTATATGTTACTTTTCTTATGGTGGAATGGTTATAAAAAATCACAATATTTCTTTATATTACAGCACAATGAAGTAATAATTTTTTTTAATTGAATGTTATGTTTTCATTTCAAAATGGAGATCTTGATGAAGATGGTTTAATTGAAAAAAATTGTAGATTTTTTATTAGTAAATATGAAAATTATATATTTATGTTGAAGAAAACATTATATGGGATAAAACAAGATTTGGGGCATGCTATTCCGAATTGGATAATTTTTTAAGGAGTACAAGTTTCATAAAAATAAGAGTTGATATAAATATTTACTTCAAGGAAAATCAAGTGTTTTTACTCATATTATTATTTATTTTTATGAAATTATCCTTTCTATAAATGGTTAATGAACTTTTAGAAGATTTTATGAAGAAATGAAAAATATTTTTGAGATTTATATTCTAGAAGAAATGAAATACATTCTTGGGTTACATATTTCACAAAATAAAAAACATATTTTTGTTTGTTAAGAAAAATATGATAAACAAATTCTTAAAAAGTTCAGAATGGAAAATTTGAAACTCTTTTTCTTGCCAATATTAGGGGGAACTAAGTTTAGTAAATAGAGAGATGTTAAGTAAGTCGATCAGAAAGATTTTCAAAATATTATTGGAAGTTTTTAATATTTTCTTTCCACAATCCCTAAAATTTTTTATGCTGTTTCATTATGTGAAAATTTTCAAAGTGATCCTAAAAAACACATTTACATATTGGAAAATAAATTCTAAGATATATAAAATCCACACACAATTTCACAATCTGGTATGATAGCTCAGAAATTACTGATCAATTTAGGTATTTAGATGGTTATTGGGAAGAAAATGTTGAAAATAGAAGATCTATGTCTGGTGGAGTTTTCTTTAGGAGGAACAGTTTTGTATGTTGGAATAAAAGATAAAAATAATTAGTAACTCTTATCATGTATGAAGCTAAGTATGTTAGTACCCCTCAAATGGCTACCCATATTATGTGGATGGTGACTCAGTTGAAATATTTACTTGTTGATTTAAGGTTACTCATTCTCTTGGGTTGTGATAATTAAAGTTCAATCAACATTACCCTGAATCTAGTACAATAATATCATTCAAAACATATTGATATCAACTACCAATTCATCAAAGACAATGTATATAACAATGAGATAAATCTAGAGTATTTTCCTATATTAGAACAAGTTCTTAACAATTTCACAAAACCTTTTCCAAAAGAAACATTTCATAAACTATGTTTGAACATGGATGTTCGACCTCCTTCTCAAAATTTTTGAGTTATGTGTATTTCCCCCTCTCCCATCTTACCTTGGATTGTTTTTTCTAGGTGAGAATTAATTCATAAATCTTTCTTTATGGATACATGTATATATGGGGACTTTTGGGTAAGCTGTTAATCCAACATGTAAGTGGGTGAACTATTCTAACTATTTTTTAGAGTGGTTGTATGAAAAAAACGTTTTTATTTCCTGAATGTGAAGGATTTAAAGAATATATGAGGACGAAACATAAGGATGGAAGGTGATGAAGAAAGGCTGAGGAAGTTTTATGAGTCACCACTTTTAGATAGCATGGTTTTTTAATCATTAATTCTTATTTCCAACAATGAGTTAGCTCACATAGGTTTAGAATTGTGGATAAGTAATCCTGATATTGAGGATACAAAGTTCACTGATTTATTAATCCTGATTGACACAAAAATCCAAAAGGGAAGATTTTTGGGAACAAGTTTGCAAGAGAATGTTTTTTGAAGTATGAAAATGAATTTTTACAAATGTGTTTTCATTTATTTGTTAGAGGAGAAAAATAAATTCCCTATGTAAAAGTTGAACATTTGGTAGGAAATCATTTTCTGAAATCCAATTTTGAAAATCGGACACGATTTGTTTAATAAAGATTATCAGAATGAAAAGATGTTTTCTAAAAAAAATGAGTGTTGAAGTCTAATCATATTCAGTAAAATTTTATTTAGGTTTTATGAGAATGAAAGATTTTGTTGGAAGATAAGGAAGTTACATTACATTCTGTAAAATTATGATGATGCTATGATGATATTCAATGTAATAAAAGTCATGAAGGAATTACAACATAATATATGATGTTTGTAGGAGAAGGAAATTAAATAAGTATCTAGATTTTTGGTCTTAGATCATCGGTGTGAGATCAATGTATTCAGAATTGTTTGAAGGCTGGATGTATTGAATAAATTAAAATAGATAATTAGAAATACAAAAATAAGAATGGAGAGTTGGAATTATAGAAATTGAAATTGAGATTTAGAATGAAAAAATTGGAATGGATAATTGGAATGACATATATTGGAATGGAGAATCAAAATTAAAGAAATAGAAATAGAGAAACATAATAAAAAATACGAATGGAGAATCAGAACTATAAAAATCAAAATGGAGAATCAGAATGGTAGAAATCAGAATCAAACTGTAGTTTATTAAAAAGTCCGAAGCATGTTGAAATAAAAGAGATAACCAAACATCAATGGAATATGAATGTGTGACAGATATATCTGTAGTAAAAGTGATTTAAAGGTGCTGGAAAATGTCAAAGAAAGATATGATATTTAAGGAAATTTAATGATTCAAGAAATTTGGTAAAGCTGGAAACCTTTTCATAATCCTACTTAGACCATTTTGGAATGACTATAAAAGGAGGAGAATACTTTTTGTATTCTAAAACATGAATTAGTCGCATAAGAGGAAAGAGATTCTCCACAATTTTAGTAAGAATAATTTTCTGTATTGTGTTTTGTTGAAGAAGTTAGCTGGATAGAAGAAGAAGAGAATGAAATTGTGCTCACTATTCTTTAGAAACTAGACATGGAAATCAAGCTAGGGAATCTGACTAGGATTTACAAACTCATATTAGAAGTTTCTCAGAATTTTTTCTATGGGATTATGATAGTGAAATAGTTTCTTATTGAATAATTGGTCAAGGAAATAGAATTGGTAAATCAAACATTTAAATCAGACTAGTAAATTATTAAGAAGTATTGGATTTTCCTTCTAGCTTCTTAGTAAGAAAGTGAATAATTTTTTGAAGGATTATATTTGTGAAAGTTGATCATGATTCACCATAACATGTTTGTTACACAAATTATATTCTATATTTTCATGCCATTTAAATCACATGAACTCTTATTTCGAAAATATTTCTCCACAAGTGTATGGTTATATCCTACATATTTTATCCACCCAAAAGGATTGTTTTCAAGTGGATTTTGTGGTATTGGATTATTTAAAAACCATAACAAGAGCTATCAACTCTTATTGAGTAGTGATCCTTGTAAATTCTTGTATTCCCTTAGATGTATGATTGTTTTATTTTTATCAATAAAAGAAATATTTAATAGGAGGTGAAGGTTTTTTCACAATTAAATAAACTTTAAAAATATTTCACTTATTCACCCCTCCCCTCCCAGTCATACAATTATATAGACTCAGAAATTATAATAGGACATGGAGTATTATTGATGCAAGGATATTGAGTTGTGGAATATGGGTCTCTACAGTTTTGGTCTCATAAATGTAGTTATCCTACACACAAACTAGTGTGTCAGGTAGTGGTTTATGATTTAAATTGATGGTGGCATTACCTATTGGGGGAAGAAATTTCTATATATATGGACCACAAGAGATTGAAGTATATATTTTCACAACATGATTTGAATATTCGACAGTGGAGATGGGTTGAGTATATGTATTCATTTGATTTTGAGTTAGAATATATTCCTTGGAATAGAAACAATGCAGATGATGACTGGTAAAGGAAAACTCAAACTCATATGGTTCTGGAGTCTAGTGTTGAGTAGAAGATGATGACTTTGTTGTCTGAAATTCAAATTTTGGTTCAGGAGAGTCAGGAACTGATGACTATCGTATCAGTTTTAGTGGATTCTACACTCTTGATATGGATCTGAGATAGTCATTATGAGGTTCTAATGATTTTTACATTGAAGGAATTCCTTGAACGTGGGGAGCCACCATCTTATTGGAGCATAGATGAGGATGAGATCATCTATTCAGGAATCAGGTTGTTGTGCCTATAAGCATGTGAGAGGAGTTGATGCAGGATTTTCATGCCTTAATGTGGGTGGTGCATCCAGGTGTGATCAAAATTTACCATTACCTATGATGACATTTATAGTGTCCGAACATGAAAAAGGAGATATGAGTCTTTGTGACATGATGCTACACTTATCAGCAGGTGGTGCCAGAGCATCCATGACATGGATTTTTTCTATAGTTGTTTCCCATTTTGGAATGGAAGTGGGAAAATTTGATAATGGATTACTTGGTGGGTCTTAAGAATTCACTTTTTATGAATTATGCTATCTTGGTTATTGTGGATCAACAAAAAAATGTTTAGCATTTCTTATATCTATGAGGGATTTTATCAGTAGAGATGTTGGGAGGAATGAATTTTTAAGAGATAGTTCATCATCATAAGGTGACAAAAAATATTTTTCCAAAACGTGACTCAAGTTTCACTTCATGATTTTGGAAGGTATTGCAGAAATATATTGGTACATTAGTATTATTGGGTATAGCTTTCCACCAACAAACATATGGGCAGTCATAACATACTATACACTTGCTTTAGGAAATGACACATGCATGAGTTCTTGACTTTGGTGAGTCTTGGGAGAAGCACATATCTTTACTAGTTTTTTCCTTAAAAAATAGTTATCATGAAATTCAAAAGATAATGATATAAGTGTCTCTTTATGGTAGGCCATGTAGATCACTAATATACGGAATGGAGTCTGGGGAATCATATTTTTTGGGACTGAGTCACCTACATGATATGTCGGAGCAGGTCCAGGTGATCCAAAAACAAATTGATACGACATAGTGTAAGAATAAGTTGAATGATGATTTACGGAGACACCCCTAGAGTGTACAAAGGGTTATTGTGTTATCCGTTGGGGGTCTCCTAGGCTCTGTCACCAAAGGATATAGATACAGGGTAAGATGATACCCATGTTTTTTTGACTGTTTGAGGTTTTGGAGAGAATCGGACCTGTGGAATGCTGATAGGCTATTCCGTAGAAATAAATCGATTTGCATGATGTTTTCCATTTATGAAAACAATGAAAATATAACTCCGACCCTTATCATGTGATAAATGGTGATTATGTCTATCATGAGAATGATATATCCTTTGAGGAGCATCATATACGTGCGTTAGATCATAGCGAGAAAGTGTTGTGTAGAAATACTGCGTCGATAGTTTTTATATTATAGAAACAGGGAAATGTGAAGAAGGAAACATGGAAAGGGAAACATATAAGAGGGCATAGTGGACCAATTTTTTTGTCTTGGAATCTTTGAAAAGCTTTGAAGTGCATCTCTTGGATGAGTCATGATAAGGTGGAGATATTGTAAGATCTTGAACTTTTCTCGAGTTTACTCAGGCATGAATTTATGAAAGTTTAGTTTTTATTTAAGTACCTTTCGATTGGGTTTTAACATTTCATGTGATTGCGTAAAAATTTAGAAAAATTTAAATAAATGGATTGTGTACGGTTGGTGCACTGTTAATGAAAATCACGTACCCAACCCTAGAAACTGTGCATCCTAGTACAGTGAGGGTTTTCATAGTTGGTTCATGGTTTTGCAAACCATGAGCCCTAATAGGAGAAACCAAGCACCCCTAAAACAACAAGTGCATGGTCGGTGCACTGTAAGGGAAAACTATGCACCGCTTCCCATGAAACAATAAATGAATTTTTTATGGCATGAAAAATTAATTTCAAAATTGAACAAACCCCCATAACTCACCAATTTCAACCCTCATTCCACTTTAGGAGTTTATTCACAAATTTAATGTTTTCTATAGGGATTTCAAGGCTTTAAAACCTCTTTTATTTGCGTTTCGATGTATAAATCAAAGATATACTCCTCTCCTAATAAGTGGATCTCATCCAAATGCTTTTATGTTCATCATTCTTTCATCTATTATTAGTTTGGTGGAATTTACCCACTATTTTGTAATATATAAACCCATTTTGTGAGATCTAGATCTAGTGTTGTAGATAAAGATCTATTTTCATATGATATTGAGGTATTTAATCGTGATTTAGGGGTTTAGATCTAGATTTTTATTTTTGTTGTCGTACAACTCCATTTTGAAATTTTTTTCTTGGTAATAATTTGACAATGAATCATTGTAACTGGTCTATTATTCAAATCCCATAGTCTTGATATTATTTAATTTTATGTTATTATATAATTTAAAAGGTATATTTTATCAATTGATATTCCAAATATGAATTAATTAATATTGTCAATTAATTAATTGAGGAATAGGGGATTTGATTGAATAATGGATTGGGGAATTGGGTTAATTGATTAATGAATTAATTATAATAATATTGACATGTGAATTAAAATAATTAATTGTGAATTAATCATTGTAATATTGGTATTTTGCAATGAAATGAATATAATAAATTTATTATTCAAATTAATAATGTGATAAATATGATTAATTAATTATAAATTAACTAATGTAATAAAAGTTATTAATTAATTGTTTAATTAATTAATGTGATTGATATGATTAATTAATTGAATAAATAATTAATGTGATGGAAGGGATAAATTAATTTTTAAGCTAATTAATGAACTGTATAGTGAAAATAAAATTATCATTCATTAATATTGATCGAAATGATATAGTTAAACCTATGATATTATGGTGAATGTGAATGAATGATATATGACTATGGCACAGGGACAGATTCACTAAATACCCTTGTTCAAATGATTAATGAATGAGTGTAGGACAAAAACTTATGCTCCAAATACCCATTGTGTGAAATTATTTATGCATGTGAATATTTGTATGGAATTGAGAATAAGGTTCCAAATACCCATGGGGTTTGGGACACAGACTGACTCTCTAAATACCAACGTGGTGTTAGACATTATGATCTATACCCAAGTGTTTTTCATTAGATCCCAGATCCAATTTAGTTGAATAGTTAAATGAATTGAAGTGGATAATGGAAGCCCATTTGTGAAAATAATTTTGAATTGATAATGTGGAATGGATCAGACTTTGGAAGGGGCTAAAGAAGGTATTGATTTTTAGGTGTCCATAGGAGCTCTTGGGTTTATATTGTCAAATAAAGATTAATTCATAATGTGATAACTCTTTACATACACATTTTAGTTATTATTTATACCACTTCAAACACTATTATTTGAATAGATTTTTTTTACACACTATTGGTGGTGGCCTACGGATTTATACTCACACCCAACTTGGGTTTCCAGATCGATACCCAAATAGAATTTGTGTTTTCTATTTAGGTTAAGGGGGAAGTCTTGGAATTAGATATTTGAGTTCAGATTGATCTTGGTTGGGGGAACCAGATGTGGTTTGGGATTTTCTTGGGAGTAGTCAGTGTCTATATGTTCATTTTTCATTTTAGACACTCGAAACATACTTTATCATGTCATGTTTTATTGTTTATTTGGATATTGTATTTTCTTCATCAGTTTTTAAGTGTTTCTGGTATTGTTTATAGATTATATATATTCTTTGGATATTTTTTATTATTTTTACAGGTGTTTACTCTGATAAAAGAGGGTATAGTCTCCCCATGATTGACTTATCATACCATCACTTCTAGTTGGAATCCTCTATTGTACGAGGAGGACTACTTTAGGTTGTATGGAAATCTGGATGGGGCACCCGTGAGTGGCATGGAGGCCAGGACGTTACATAACATATATTCCATGTTTTATTCTTGTGTAATGTTATAGAATAAGTATTTTTTATTTTATCTTTACCATTAATTTCTATTTTAATTATCTTAATAATATATCTTCTTTTGGGAATTATTATTTCAAATATATTTTAAACTAGATTTCTATATTAAACCTGATCATTAAGCAGTATGGTATATTTTATTTTAATCATTGATGGGAATGGGAATTAATTTAAATCCTGAATTGGGTGATGGACTTTGGATATTAAAATTATAGGTATATGGAAATATATTATAGTGTGTAGTTTCCAAAAGATATTTTTCATTATAGAAGGGGTTTTTTCGTCATTAAACACATCAATAGTATATGTTTGATTATGTTAGATTTAAAACATGAGTATCTTTATATGTTATTTATGACTTTAAAATAATGGTGTTTTTATTATTTAATATATAATTGGTATTTTCATCTAGTATAAAATTATTTCCAACCATTATAATCTTAAAATCGTTAAATTCTCCCTATAAAACTAATTTAAGACTCTATGTGTTTATTTTTTTTATATCATATATATTGTTCTATTGAATTTGGTTCCTTTAATTTAATCCATTAATAATTGGGTTTTTCATTATCATTGGGCTTCCATTTTTAGGGTATCATTTTAATGATATTTTGATATTGGAAAAAAAGACAAAGGGGAGAGGAGAACCCCAACATTGTATGGGGTTTTAATAAATTATTTTATGATGTTTTATGTTTAGTCCCTGAGTTCATTAAATTTGTTCTTATTAATGAAATGATTTTCCCCCAAGTACATCCATTAGACATCTCAAGGATTTATTATTTTTATGATGCATATAATTTTCAAACATCAACCTATGTTATCTATATTTTTTGTCTCATTAATTTTTTTAACATTTTCATTGATTTTTTATAGAGTAATCTAGCATATAGAAGAACACAATATGGTTTAATGAATATACATATTGGGAGGATTTTATTGAAAATAACATCAAATACAGGGAAAAAATGGTGTTATGGGTTGTGTAGGGGAAGGGGGCCATAATATGGAATAAATTAATCATAGTGTGGTGGGTAATACATAGCTAGTATTGATTTGGGATATATACATACATGCATTGTCTAGGGACCATAAAATTGTGATCAGTGTTGAACTAGTCAGGTTAGAGGAAGACACACCATGAACTAATGTCATTTTTTTTGTGAAAAGTGTCTAAAATTTCATTAGAATTTTACTAATATTCATTCAGACTGGTCCCAATGTGTGGGGTCTCCCCTTTCAAAACAGTGTTATGTTTCTTACCTAAGGTTATCTAAATTTGGAAAATTGTATGTGTCCTAATGCATGTAAGTTAACCAATTATTTGTAGGAGTTTATACACATAGATTTTGTTTAATATCTTTGGAATAAGGGATCCTATACATAAGTGTTACCCAATGATGTGAAGTATTTAATGTATTGGAATAAAATTTATATATATAAAGGATGACTTAATGTCACTTGGTGATGTGTAAGGGTTCTCTTAGGGTGAGGATTTAACATAGTTCATATCTCTCTATGGTATATAAGGGTTGATATCATTTTTTATGTAAGGTGTGATACTTAACCTAGAAAATGGTAAAGTATGGGAATGTAAGGGTCCTATATAATGGACATCGGGTATTTAGTTTTGATAAAGAATTTAATAAAACCATATGTGTTATTTTTGGAGGTTGGGGTATGTCATTCCATTAACTAAGGTTTCAAACCATTATATGCTATAATATTCCAAGAAGGTAGATCACCACATGAAGGATGGTTCATATCTTGATCTTCTTGGTCTAATTACAAATAATGATATTCTAATCTATCCCATGATTATATTAAAATAATATTAGAGTGTAGTTTCCCCCAAATAATAATTCTATAGACTTTTATATATTTAATCATGTTTCAATATCCCCTTGGATCTATTTCTCTTAGATTTCATTATCAATTCGTTAATAAATATTTAACTATGTTTTTTTATCAATCTCATTCATACCATTATCCTTTAGCATTTTATCCACATTCCCATTCATATTCTAAACCATTGTTATCAATATAGATACACCATAAAATAAATAATTATAATGATTTTAGGTATTTTAATTGTTCCTCTCAAGTTGTTTTTGAATTTTTCAATTTTCAATGCTTAAATTTCTAGAACCAGTTTTCATGGAAACAATGTACTCAAGGTGTTTGATTTAATGCTGACAAAGATTCATTAAGAAATAATAAAATGGTTTTCATGGAATGATTTATTTTTAATTATAAATTATTATAATTTTATTTTCAATGAGGTTCTGAAATATTAAATTCATGTTTGGTTACCTTAAAGCTGGTATTTTCTTAAAGATAATGAAATTTAGTTACATCCTTTTCTAATGATTTAAAAGGGTTTTATAGTCATTATGATGTGTATGTGAAAAATGTGTATCTCAATGTGAGCTCTTTTTTGAAATATAATTCAATAATTTTACAATTATATTCTTCCATGGGAACCCTAACCATGTGGTCATCGAACATATGACAAGTTCTTGCTATGTATTAATGCCACAATACCCAACCTACATTGGATTATCACTAGTTATGAAGATACTATAACTAGAATGTTATATCACCTATAAGTGAATGATTCCACTCAACCTAACCTTTTCCCACTTAGTTATAATTCCTCTAAAGCTAGTCTAGGCACTTCTTGTTTATTATTCTACTCTTTCTAGAGGTGTGTTTGTTACTATAGACATTTTCTCAAAATATTTATTAGTATAAGGATCCTAGTTTGACATAACCTTAATGACCCTAGGGAATATCCAATTATTACTTTTAATTAATTTATATTTATATTGATATTTTTATTTATATTCCAATTCATATCAAAAAAAATTTACATAGAACTTTATGATTGTATTGAAAATTGTTTACACTTTCTTTCCATCATCTAAATTAAAAATGTTTCTTCATATGATCAATTTTAAATTATAATTCCCAAATTATCTAAAAAATATTTTTCATAGAACACTTTTTGGGATAATACATTGATATCTATGATCATATTTTATATATGCACTTTGGGTGTATGTACAACTTTTTTGAGTTATATAGGTAAAGGAAAGACCCCACTTGGAGCCGATCAATATGCATAATAACTATGACTAGGTTTTGTGAAGTTAACAAGATGGTAGCTGTGATTTGTTTCACATGGGGACATATATTATTTAATTTTATTTATTTTGTTTTTCTCTTGTATGTTTCATTTGATTTTATCACCTTTTCAACCACTCAATCAAATTTTGTTTGACATTATTTTAGGATTGTATGGGATACATCCCTAACCTTATAGTTAAGTACATATGGATATCCTTAATTCCTATAAACTGTTTTTAGTACATATGGAATTGGAATTCCTATACAGACATTCCTAGAGGCAACTCTAGTTTATAGATAATGATTTACTATTATTGATTCATAAAATATAAAATAATTTGAAAACATTGACATTCAATGTTTTAGATCTCGATATTTAAATTAATACTTAAAGAAAAAAACATGAATAGAACTAGTTGAATCTACCAAATAAAAATGGTAGATATCAGAATAAATATCCTTCATTGTTGTTATTTTTCTATGTATTTTAATATTATGGTTAGTCCCACAATCATTTTTGATGCCTTATATAAGAAAGGCCATCTAAAATATCCTCTAATTATTTTTTATCAATGTTTCCCATCATCCAAGAATGAAAAAAAAATATCGTAAAATTAATACATTTTATTAAAAAATTCCAAATATCGTGAAATAGGATTATATTGTAAAAAAACCTATACATAATTAGTATACCATTCCCAAGAAGAAACCCTTATTTGAGACAGAAAAATTTTATCACATTTCCTATTATTTGATCTCCTTAGGATATATAAATTGTTTTCATGGGCGAAGGAGGAAAAGTATTATATTTAATTTTTTAAAAATTCATTAGCTCAAAGGAATGTAAAATCAATATGACTTCGCAATCCCTTATCAAAATATTATTTAAAAAATATCAGGAATTATTAAACCAAAAATATTTATTACTTAATTCTCCCCACCTTTAACTCTTTTTATCTCAAATTTCATAAATCACTCATATAAATAGTTGTACTATTATTGCATCAAATTATTATTCTCCCACAAGATATCATAAAAATTAACATGAAACCATAATATTTGTACTCTTGGTATTACTCAATCATAATGGATTTTATATTATTAATCCTCAATATCTAATAGGTACTCTACAATTGTCATTCCATTATCAATTTCTAGCTCAAACCATATACTAATATTTGATAGATCTTGCATATATTTATACAAATATGACAAATAGAAGATGTTTTTCAACATTTTTAGACGTAAGGGTAGTGATAAGTGATTAATAAAACAAAATTAACATATATATGACCTAAAATGGGTTATTGTATCTTAAGGAATTTATGTTCCCCAAAATAAATCTTCCAAATCTACACTAAGGTGATACATTCAAGAACAGATAGTCTCCCTCCTCAAATTCTAATGATCTATATCAGCAGTCTATGTAGGATGTTTCATAACTCATGGATATATATATATGATCCCAGAAAAACATCACATTTTATATTATCAAATTCACCAACATAATCCCCATAATCAATGACATGTCAATCAAATCTCATTAAAGGGTTTAACTATGAGGTCTCCCATATAAGTTATCAAAACATTCATTGTCGACAGTGGAGTGATAAATTTTTTTCCCAAAAACATTAATAAAAAAAGTGGTAGACCCCACTCTTATTAAAAAATAGTATATAATATCACAACATGTAGTTGACAACAAGAGTTTCCCTCTTACTCTGACCACCAATATGGTGTTATAATGCTATACCAATCAAAACTGTGTTAGAAAATACTCTTAAAACTCCCCTATAATTGCGATGTGAATGTGTCATCACAGTTTGAAACAATCATTAGGGGAACCCATATAACCTCATAATCCAATATATTTATAGGAATCCCAATCTCTCTAGTAGACTCTAATACCAAATAGGGAACAAGTAATCTAACAATGTCAATTGGCTAATTATTACCAAGAAAATGTAATTTTCCTTCCCAAAATGTTTTAGCCTTGTCATGAATTCAATGATATACTATCCACTATAATTATGTAACCTTAAATGGTGGGAACATACTTGAGGTAACCTGGTCCATATAATTCACCTCATGATAGCTAAGATATCGTGACTAGAATATAGTAACACTCTACTTAATACACAACCATTTTAATATAGAATTGAGATCAGGGTATCATTATTCCATGCATGGATATAACATGAATTGGTATGTGTGAAAATCCCTTATAATCTCCTCAGAAAACAATATTTTATCCATTTTCTCCCCTCATATTATGATGACATGCAACCCATAATTATTAAATCCATCAGGTGCATCACCTGAAAAATCTTGTTATGCTAGATCTCATAATTGATGATACAAAATTAGGACTCCATTAATTAGGGAATATGTGATGGGGCCACTACCATCAATCATTGACAATATATATCTCTATATCCTATAAATAATTACCAGAGTATGGCTAACTACTGTGGTTACTCCTCCATAATCAAAGCATAAAATTCTATACTAAGTGAATATTCCATGAAATTTTCCTTCCCCTAGTACATAGACTATCCAAAAGTCATAATAATATGACAAACTCATCTATAACCTATATTATTGGTTGAGATCTCCGTAGTAATAAATATACTTAATACTCATGAGATCTATGGAGACCAAAAACTAATCACCATGGATATAGCGTCTCCACCCAATCAAAGAAAACATCTTTGAAAGAAGATTGAAGTCGTGGATTTCAAAATTATTCTAATAAGGTATTATTTTACTTGATGTTTATGTAATAAAAAAACTAATGTTGTAGCACAAAATAAATAATATGTAAAACCGATATAAAAACACCTCATAATCGATTACATGCTATCAAAACTAGAAAATTGGGGCATTTTTCAACATATGTTTCAGCTACATGAATAACCCCACACAGTTATCTGACCAGATAAAGAGTTTCAACTGTTAAATAAGGGTTTACGTAGGGGCCCCAATCCTAGATAATTTAAAAACAAATATTATGTAACATCCTATAAAAAATGGATACTAACACCTGAAACAATTTGTATGGTGGTTCTTAATCAATTCTAATATCAATTATCTGGAGATGAACTATCACTCCATCGTACAAGATGATATTCCTTAAAAATTAATCCTACCAAATCCAAAAAGTTATACTTTGATAAAATTATATATATATATAGTTTTCACATAGTAAATATTGGATAATAATCAATTTATTTTTAGGAGAATCATATATTTGAGAATAAATAAGGATTCAATTAAAGGAAAACACCTCAAATTAGTATAATAATGGCTTGAAGATAATTTTCATGAGTCCCTTGAACATTACATGGGAATTTTTTACAAAAAAATGAAATAACTCGGAACTAATCATGAATATATACACAAATACATATGATCTTTAAGATATCCATGTCACAAACTCAAAAATAATTATAGCTATATATATGATCGTTCTTTGAGAGACACTTTTCTCCATTCAGACAGTTAAAGAGATCTTTGGTCATCATGAAGGATATTTTTTTCTTGACTAGCCCCAAATTTAGGTTGTAGTAATCAATAAAGTGTTCAAATATCCTATATAGTTTCACGAAAAATTATATAAGTGTATCGTGAGAGATAGAACTCAATCTATTGAATCCATTCTCTAAATGTTCCTCCAATTAAACCATAAACCCCCCAAACTCAAATGGGCATATTTGATGAGATGAATATGGAATCAGTGAATTATATGTCTTAAATTTATTTCTAATATATACATACTAATGTGTTGGAAACCCTAAAACATCATTGAATAAGAAATCTATGCACTCCTTCCCAACTATAAGTAATCAAAGTCCATATTATTCATTTTGTAGAAGTATAAGATTTCCAATTTACTAGATTATAGATGAAATGTTTAAAAGGACTCTCCTACTCATCCTACTTATGTCTCTCACTCACTATTTTAGGTGAACATCGACCAGTTAAATTTATAGAAAATAATCTTTCAATATTGAAAATCAACCCAAGACACGATTAGAACCAAGTAATCATACCATGTATAATGTCATAGGTTCTCCAAACAACCAAAATGTGGTCCTAATAAACCATCCATCCACTGATAGTAATCTCTCACTAATGAAAAGTATGGTTGAGAGGGTGATAATTAACAGTGATATTCTCTAGTCGAAGAGGCTAGGAATGTGTCGATAATATAATCTAAAACTATTAATCAAATGATGTTGTAAGAAAGTAAAGTCTCAAAATAGTGTTGATAAATATAAGTTACAATGTACAGAATATATAAATCATACCAAAAAATATATCATGTGTAACTTAAATGTTTTTCAATGTATGAGATGTTATGGCTATGAAATTATTCATTAACATTTTTTTATTCATTGATATAGGTGATTATTAGGATTGTGTTTAGTGGCTATGGGTGTTGAAATGGGCAGTCAAATTGTTGATAGGAGGAAAAAAGAAATAGTATATATATAATACCACCTACCATATGGTGTGATCTAGTGGATTTCCTGTGGATTTATTCTATGTATTTTGGATATAATAGACCCCATCATACAATTAATGTCACTATAACAAACTTGGCGGTTCTTCTAGGAACATCGGCCCATCGGTTTTCCCACAACCCCACTTTTGAGGCCCATCAGTTATCCAATGTTCATTGTCCAATGGTTTCATTAATACAACCTATTGATATTAATTGTCACTTTGTCTAACCCCATTTAATAAAAAATTCAAAACTCGATGGACCTATTTCAATTTTTTGACATCCTCTCATGAATCAGTGCTCCCATTCTTCTCCCCATGCATATCTAATTTTTAAACAATCTAATGATACGATCATATAGATTTCTTTTAAACCATATACAAAATTCTTCTTTCTTATATAGATACGTAAGAGGATCTATGTTGAATATATACTCTCAATAAATATAAATTGATGATTATCTCTTATTTTTATAGAACAATGGATGTTCTAGATAGTTAATTTATTTATATAATAAGATAAAGATGTACCAATGAATATAGATATTATTTGAGAAAGTGTTTATGGATCGTCTTCCAAGACCTCTTCTTGATAGAAGGTTGATAGTGGAACCTTTATACATTGATGACAATTTGGTACATTTTGTGAATGTATTGACATGTCAATTAAACCCTCCTTGATAAGGAGTGAATTCTCAAGAATAGTGGATGTTTCTGGGTAAGTAATAATAGATCAATCCCATTAATACTATATTACCCAAAAGTATCTCCAAAAATCCATTCTCAATTAATGGATTGGTGTGGGTCAATGATCATTGGAAAGACCTAAGGATCTATTCTAGAATAAGCAGGTAATTCATGATCTATTCCTCAATATAAAATTATTCTATTTAATTAGTGACCTCTCCTTACACATAAGTAGTAATTGGTTCCAATGGTATACTCCTTAAGGTATGTGATTATAGGATGATCCTCTTAACGTAGAATCTCTTGGCTATATTCTTCTAAATATATTTATACAGTGAATGAGAACCGATATATAAATTCTGGACATGTGAGATCATTCTCCCTAGGTGTATGATGGGTTTTCAATATGATCCTAGATGAACATTTTAGCAATTCATCAAAAATATTGAAGTAGGATGTTACTTACCATTTGGGTCTCTTGTATGTAATTTTTCCTTAGTTTAATTCTTATATTTGTATACCCTATCATTGATGCTTGATTGTTATTAAATGTGGGTGTGAGAATTAACTAGTAGAACCTTTTATGATACATTATTCCATTAGTATTTTTGTAATTAGTTTTTTATAATGGATGAGGATCAAATATAATTTATATAACTATTTTATTACTAATTATTACATGTTAAGAAAATATTTGAATTATCTACCATGTATTGTGAATTACCATACCTTGGATGGTATTTTTAAAAGTGCTCAGAAAAGGTGGAAAACCAATAAATATATATCTATAGAGGGGGAATGTGAAATAATTTCAATAAGGGAGATGATTGCCCTAAGCATAGGGTAGGGATAAAATGATTCATAACCGATGTTGTGTGATTCAGTCGATTCCTAGAGAAATCCAAGTAGCATGTTTAATCAAGACCTAGTGGATGATGATTAGTATTACCACTCGATGCCAAGTGGATGATGAGAATATGAACAACTTGACAGATATTGGATATATATTTTTTGGTCCACATTATTTAGTGTAGTATGTTTACTAGAATTGTGGCTAGTTCTGGATGAATCCTGATATCTTTATTTTCCTTCCTGTATAGAGCCAAAGCATGTACGGTTAGGGATCATAGTGGATTAGTTAACAAAAGTGTTATAGGAATATGTTTTTTTATGAATTAAAGTATATTTATTTTTATCATGGATGAATGTTATTATAGATATTATCACATTCTAAGGATTCATTGGTGGTCTGCTACGGGGTTTTATTAGTCACACACTACATGGAAATCCTGTTGTGCATGAAAAGTTTGGTTATAGGGATCCATTCATTGGAATGTTCACTATGGTAGATTATTGATCTATAGAACATGTAGCATAGTTTTAGTAGTACAGACTCAATGGGATACACCAATTTTATTTACTTGTCTTCTTCACTTATACTCTAATTTTTCTTACCACTTTGGTAGCCATTTTATTTATGCATTGTATTACTTAGGTTTCATTTGTTACTACATTTTTTATCATTATATACATTGGCAAAAAAAATTGTTTCATTATAAATTATATGTTATAGGATATAATATTTATGGTATAGTCACCACACCAATGGTGTTTAGACCATTTCTTTTAGTGGACAACCTATTTCGTTTGAGGAGGCACACATGAGGTTATATGACTCCTTAGCTAAGACACAATGAATCAGGATGGGTTGTTAGGAGAAGAATAAGAAGAATAATTTATTAATTACTTTTTCAGTATCCTAGGATATGGTATAAATTTGATATGTTATGTGGGACATTGGTAGGGGATCATCCATGTTCCTAGATGACTCATATGAGAAAGACCTATGAGTAAAAATTGAGGGGATTTATAATACAATATTTTTATTTTTGGTGCGTTTATTCCTCATGAATATGAATTTATGATCACATTCCATATATACAACTATTGTGTGTTGCATATTAGTTATAAAATCTAATTAATTTATTTTTTATCTATTTGTGATAGACTTTTATTCTATTTTGGGTGATTTATATCCTTCTATTCAATTATGAAATATATATATATTATCTCGTTACTTTCTTGAACATAATCATATAGTTATGATGTAAGTATATTTTTCTATGACTAATGTGTTGGGATATATACCTTGTTTAGTGGTAGGATAGATATAGCTTTTCTTATGGGAAGAATCCAATGAGAACATTTCTATGATCCCATGTATTTTTTAGGATATATCAAAACAACTTTTATTTTTCTAATTATTTCTTCTTATTTTAGTGTATAATTCCCCAAAGGGGACTAATGGTACTAATAGATGATATGGTCCATGATTCCGTTTTTAGGTAATATTCCCCAACTCCACCACGTACTATCCAGGAGGGTGCAGAAGAGTATGCACTTCCATTTTTTCAAGAGGTATAGGTAGAGGGACCACCATATATTGGATTCCTCTCACTTGTCCCTAAACTAGAAAGAGGTGAACCCAGGTCTAGAGTCAAATAATCTATATTATTATAGTTCCTTAATAAACCAACCTTAATGTAATTATGGGGTCGCTAGATTTTGATGACTGGGTAGACAACATCAAGCTTGTCTCTCACCTAATTAAGACACCTGAGGACATAATGGTGATGATTGAATTTCACATGATACAGGGACCCTCTTGGAGGAGGTTGGATATTCTGGAATAGTCTAGAAGACATGAGTGTCTCACCTTGGAGTCCTTTAAGTATGCAGACTTTGGGGAGTTATATCATGATACGTTGAACTTATAATGACTGTAAGACATCATGTAGTTATAATAGGGTTCCATGAAAATATCCACATACTTCATTCGTTTCTCTAAGAAAATTCAATTTGTTCCTGTAATGGATAAAAACAATACATAGAAGGTTGAGAAGCACATGATTAGTCTTCATCCCGACATCAAGTAATAGGTTAGGACCTTTGACTTAGCGATGTAACCAATGTTTCTATAAAAATCATTCACTATCATGAAGGTGATAAAGGAGGATCAAGTTGTAAGTGTTCATCCACCATACATTAATCATGTATGGTGACTTCCTACTACCTCGATTATTTAATATTTTAGCAGAATAATGAGGAATATTGGGAAGTATAATAGGTTATTTCTATATAGGTGTAGTAAAATTATAATTCTTCAGTTCCCTTAAGATGATTTCCATATTGCTTCAATTGGGGGATTCTTGGTCAGTACCATAGGGTATTCGCATCCCCTAGATATAGTGTTAGCAATGAAACATATTAAGGAATCTCCCATAGATATTTTCTAGATATATTAGGTTAGGATATAGTAATGGGAAAGGCAGGAATGTCCATTGATCCATGGATCCGAACCGGGTGCTTAGAAGCTGACTCAAATGATGATGAATCAGATGGGTCCTGCATCTCAGGGAGAAGGTTATGATGCTGATGCATTAAAATTTTATAAATTTGATTATACATTAGCAGATAATTGTGATGAACCGAAAAATATTTGTAGTATGGTCTTGATATCTTGTATATTTTCTACCACATTGATTGAAACCAATGATTTCCAATCTTTTATCTTGAATTATGTCATTGATGTACTTGACATACTAATAAATTTTTATTCTGAATTACATTATATCATTATGAAATTGGTCATAAAATTAGAACATTTATAGAGATTCATAGAGTATCTAATAATAATTTTTATTATGGAAATATGTGTGCCTTCGTGATTATGGTGATGATGACATTCAATGCAAGTCTTATAATGGACTAGTTCCCTTATTATGAGAACACATTGATTTCCTAAAGGGATAGGTATTATTTACATAAACTAAGGTAGATAATTACATGAAAACATAAGAGTTTTAACTGTGAGTTGGTAGAGATAGTCGGGACATAATTCAGCTTGATACGATCATGAAAAATATTACAGACATTGCTTATTTACCAGGATCAATTGCTTCCCCCACTTCTTTTCCTTCATTTTTGGATCTCTGTCTTGATTTCATTAGATATTACTTCACATGCCTACCTCATGATATAGGATTTTAAATTTAGATAAATATCATTCTATTTATTTAGAAAATTTCAATAACTCCATATCATATGTTTATTATCATGTCAATGGATTTGAAGGTGAAACTCACGGAGTTAGCGTGGAATGGTTTTATCCGGCCACGTACTTTACCATGGGTATAACCTATTTTTTTCCAAGAATACAAGTGGTTGTCTTTGAGTATGAATTAATTATTGGAATTTGAATTAGTTGATAGTGAATAAAAAATATCATTTCCCCGTATTGATGATCTCTTTGTACTGTTATGTGGATCTTAGTGGTTCTATAAGAATGATCTTATATCTGGCTATCACAAGATACGGTTCAGAGTATAGGAAATACCAAAGATGGAATTTTAGAGAATGTATATTCTATCTAAGTACATGGTGATGCCATTTTTGACTAAGGAATGCCCTAACAATGTTCATGTCTCTCATGGATAAGATATTACACCCATATCTTGACTTTTTAATTTTGGTGTTTGTTTTCTACACCATAATCTGTTTACAAACACCATTGTAGCGTTCCATAAATCTTGAGAAAATCCTCATTAAACTTGTTCTAAGATAATTAAGTGTGACTATTGGGTTCCGAGGTGATTTTTTTGGGGAATGTGGCATCTGAGAATGGTATATCTATGGACCTAGAGAATGTTGAGTCAGTCATTCCCTAGAGACATCCATAGAACATTTTTGAGATTATAAGTTTTATGGGATTAGCTAGATACTACCAGTGTTTTATCAAGTACATATCCCATCTAAATTTAGTTATGGATACACTAATTAAGAAGGGAGTGGATTTCAAGTGGTTTAACTAGTGAAAATCGAAATTTAATGATCTTAATAGAAGGTTGACTATAACACCAATTCAAATTATGTAAAATCCTAGGTTTAGGAAGGGAAAATAATTTGATGCATCAGGTCTTGGTTTTAGTGATGTATTGATATATAGGGAGTGGGTTGTAGATTATGCATCAAATTAGTTGTGACCCCATGAGAATAACTACCCTACCCATGACATGGAGTTGTAAGCATGGATATATAGTTTGAAGTGTTGGTGACACTATCTCTTTGGTCATAGATTTGTTTTCTATATGGACAAAAATAGACATTTATATATCTCAGCATAGTGAGGCCTAAACATGATTAAAGGCACTGGGTAATGTATTTGTAGATGCTAACATTTGAGATGAATTATTAACCATGTAATGTTAACATCACTGCATATACTCTTAGCCATATCGAATAGGTAGCACATGATCATGGTCGATGGAATTAAAAGATATAATGATGCCTAAAGAATTGATTAACCAATTTGAGGATGGATGCTTATGAGAAACAAGGATTGATGAAATATTCCTCATTAGTTTTCACAACTTACTTACTAATCTTGGTAAATTCTATATAGGATTATAACACCGGGTGGGATATGATGTGGGAATAATAAAAAGGTGGTAATCTAATACCCGAAGTGGTCATTAGATAGTGACATGTGAACTATAAACAAGAGATATTTATAGTCCCTACTTCCGTTAAATAATATTGGAAGAGGGACTTCCATAGTACCATGTTAGTGTCACATCCTAGAGAAATAATGATTTACAATGAAATTAAGATATATTTATGTTGGCTATAGATAAAGAGGGAAATTTATGGATTTTTACATGATTATTTACCTTCCATAGAATAAAGAATAAAAACTATAATTTGGTAGTTTTTTCACAAATCTTTAAACCCCTGTGGAAGTGGGGTGATTTCATGATATTCTTTGTGAAGTGGTTACCACAGACCTTGAGGTTCTATGGAGAAATCTAAGTGATTACTGATTGGTTAATAAATGTATCTATTTTCATATGGATTCAAGAGTCTCCAATTGTAGATGGTCTTTGAAATATTTATGTAGATGAGAGAGTTTGATTACGTGAAGTTTTCTTGATAATTTTATCTTATATATATTTATTTTTTACATCACAAACATTGTAGGTATTATAGAATGGAATTGGGACTCAGATAAGGTTGAGCATAATTTACCATCCTCATAAAAATGGACAATTGGAGTGGAAAATATGTATACTTGATTATATACTCAAATATTTCATTTTGAAAATTAGTGGGGCTTGGTATGATCACATTACATTAATAGAGTTCAAATAAAACCAAAATTACTAGGATTTGATCCAGATTCCACCTTTTGAGGCTCTCTATGGTAGGCTATATTGTTCATATCATTTTTATCATGAGGCTGGTGATGGAGTAGTTATTATACATAGTATGGTACATGATACCATCGAAATAGTGCATCTAATTTATAAGTGGTTGATAACAACTCAGAGTAGGACTAAGTCAAATTCCAACTATATGAGGAGATCTCTGGATTTGACAATAGGTGATTGAGTTTTTTTAATAATAGCTCTTCAGTTAGGCTACCAGAATTTTAGGAAGAATTTTTGGCTACGATCTCACTATGTTAGACCATTTGAATTCACCGAACTAGTTGGCAGAGTGGATTTCCATTTGGATCCTCCTCCCTATCGACACATTCATGATCTGATTCATTTGTCTAATATTAGGAGGGGAATTCCTAATCCAACAATTTTCATTGACTATGAGGATATTCAGAAAGATCATAATACATTGTATGTGGAGAGACCAGAGTGAGAATTCCCTTCAAGGGTAGAATGTATAACTAGTCCAGATAATATGGTGTCACGGACAGATCTTGGAGGAGACCTAAGAGTATGAGTTTGATTTTTGGGATCAATTTCATGAATTTTTTAGCAAAACCCTTAAAGGCAATACTCAAGGATGAGAAGTTTTTTAGGGTAAAATTTAAATCAACTTAATTTTTTTTCATTGTATAAGGTGTTATGTTAATAAAAATATTTAATAAATCTTTTATTATTTATTTATATGGGTGATTATGCAAAAAAAATTTGGTGGATTATTTTATAGAATTGGTGGATGAATTGTTGAGAAGTTTCATGGTTAAAATATGGCTGTAAACTGCCATAAGAATACTGATGGACTCCACTGAATCAATGATGGATCTATTTCAAGTCTATAGTCCACTATATTCTGAACTAGCCAACTTGTTTTCCCACTAATGCATCAGTGGGGACCATCAGGTGGCCGATGTACCAAACCCAATGGGGAAATCAATACACAACATGGGTTTTAGTTTTCACTCAGTTTTTAACCCATTTAACAAAAAATTACAAACACACCTTTCTTATTCTAAATTTTGGATCTCCTCTCAGGAATCATTTTTCTCCCTGTATTCTCCTCTTTACTGTCAAACATTTAGACGATCTTGTGATTCTAGAATGGCGAGGGATTCATATATATATCTCAAATACTTCTTCCTTTATTAGGTATGTACATGGATCTAGGCTGTATCTATGTTATCCATGATGATAGATTAATGTTTCATTCATTTAAAAATAAAACAGTAGATGACCTATTAAGATGAAATTGTTCCTTGATCAAATCAAGATCTTCCTTCGAATATAGATACAATATGGGTATGTTTATATGGAGAATATTACTAGACCTATTAATGATGCCATATTGACAATGTAACCTCAATCCATTAATTATTATTTTCTGTATTGGTGGAGGAATCAACATTTCAATGATAACCCCCTTGACCAAACGTTGATTTCATAAAAAATATTGACATTTTTGGGCATGTCATCACAGTTCAATCATTTAAAGACTCCTTTTTCCATGATTCTCATCATGAATATGTTCTATATTAATAGATTGGAGATGGATCAGTGATTATAGGCTATAATAGAGGATCCATTTTATAATTGGTAATGAATTTTTGATCCGTTCATAAATAAAAAATGGATCCAGTGAATTGGAGGTCACTCCATCATCATACTTTAGAATTGGTTCCATTAGTAGAATCTATAAGGTATTTGATTATATAGAAACCTTCTTGAATGGGAATATCTTATTTATATCCATCTAAATATTTTTATTTCATGAACTAGAATTTAAATAAATGTCCTTAATGTGTGATCATGAACTCTATGGGTGTGCAATGCATTTGGTCATTGATCTGAAATGAAACTTAGTGTACTTTGTCAACAAACTTGAGGTAAGAAGTTCCTTAACATTTGGGTATCTTTTATGAACTTGTTACCTTACTTTAATCCTTATGTTAGTATACAATTTTTCTGTTCTTTATTGTGATTTTATATGTTTGAGTGCATATCATTTGGGCCAATTTATTATTCATGATGACTTGAGTATTCATATAACTTGTTTGGTCCTGTTTTATACTGATCAAACTAATTTTATTTCACTACTTTTTAAAAACAATGATATCTAATTATTTTATTTGTATGATCTAACTAATTAATCCAATCACTATGTATTATAAGGTATTAATCTTTTGTGATGGAAATAGGTGTACCATCATGACATTGTTATCCCTTGAGGGGTAATTCACATGACATGTGATGATGGTGATGATGGACCTATGAACAATAAAGGGAAGCAAAGATGTATCATGGATACTGTGTGATTTATTCGATGCTTATATAATTCCATTATCATGTTTACTTAATGACAAGTATATTTTGAGTAGTAATATCACTCAATTCATAGTGGATGATGAGAAAAGGTATCACTTGATGCCTAGTTGATTACTTGTAATTAGTTCACACAATAATGAGTAGTATGTTTAGTATCTATATGGATAGTTCCTGATGAATCCTTAAATCATGACATTCCTTTCAACATGGAGATGAAGAAGGTACATATAGGGCTCATGGTGTATTTGTTAAAATATTGGTTCCAGGAATATGATTGTTTATAATTAATTTTGAAATTATTTTTATCTTGGAATACAACTTTTATACATATGAACAATTGTTATTATTGAATTTGTGGGTCCTACTAGGTGATATTCTATACAACCTACACTGGAATCTTGATACACATGAAGAATTAATGTGTAGGGATCCAAGAAACTGAAACATGTCCTTGGAAGATGGTTTATCTCTAGAGCATGTAGTGTGGAGGAACTGAAAAAAAATATTGATGATAGTAAAATTCTATATACTTTCCTGCTTCACATATAATTTGATTTGGATTTCCACTTTGGATGCCCATTTATTTATGCATTTTATGTCATGTGTTCCTTCTATTATCACATTTAATATTTTCATGGACATTATTTAATTTTAGTTATTACATTTTATATTATATGTGATCAGATATGATAATGAGGGTACCAAATCCCAAATAAATGATTTCAGACACTCCCTATTTGTTAGTGTCATTTTGCATATGGGGAGGAATGCATGAGGTTATGTGACTCTCCAGAATAGGTCAAATGGTTTGGGTCAAATAGTTACGTCATGATCCACATGATAAAATCCCTCCATTAATATTATCTTTCAATGGAATTTGACTTCAGAATTTTTTGCATGATATAGACCACTTGGTGGGGTTCATGGGGAATGATGGTCAAAGAACTATGTACCCCAAAATTTTTGGCTCAGAAAAAACTCCCTAATTGTAGAAACCTCAAGAAGGACAACAATATCTTCCATTTACGGTCCATGTGTTTGTTCCTATCAATAATATTGAGACTTCACTATTTATCATCAACTTACGACTACTGATGATTCTACTATAGAGATTCCCAAACGTGCCATATTACCAGGATTTGAATCCTATAGAAAAAAAGTGTTTATAAAATGATACTTTAGAACTCTCTCATAGTGGTTGATAAAAAAATCCGTAGTCAGGATATGAATATATCATTGAAGGAATCATTTTATATTATGATCCTAAATAAATCAATCAAGAATAATGTTATAATAGAACATCCTAAGGCCTATGAACATCGAATGATACTGGGTTATGATCATGATTCCTTACTAAAACTATATTATAATCAAATCAACATCATCCTTAACATATATAGAGAATAATCTTCAAAGAAAATGTTCTCAATCCCCAGACATGGTAGAGTGACCTCATTATAGGTTTTAGTAACAAATAGCCACAAATTTCTTATACCAAGCCGTATAAGACTCAAGGAATAAACCAATATATTGCTAGAGTATTTTTAATCAGGTTTAATATCTGAATAACTATCTAAATTGATTTCCTTTTATATTTGATTATGTTACTCACCTCAGAACCTAGAATTCATATGAAAATATCTCATTAAGCATAATCAATATGTGTATCATCTCATCTTTCTCAAATGGGACTAACATATGACCAATGAGTAGACCTTCTATCTTTTTCAACAAGTATGAGATATAACCACTACGTGTTTACTGGAAATACCACTTGATCACGTCCATATTCTGCTTCCTTGTTAATTTAATGATTAATGATTATGGGTCAAATCCCTAGCACAGTCTTATCATGATAATTCCTTTATATCCAATATGTCCATTTATGGGTAGCAATATTGTGTTTCAAAAAGATTAACCCATGGTTATCAAAGCATATATAATTGATATGAATTTTTTTTCATATATATATATTAATAACTAATGTGATATGTGATTCATTTATTAAAAACTCCCCAAATCCAATAAACTAGAATCAGTGGTTAACATACTACATTGGCATAAAATTATATAGATTTAATATAATTTGATAAAATAGTTTGGTATTCTTTGGAGACTATACACATACATGACTCTCACATTTCAATAAAAAACACGATTTAAAGATTAAAATATTATTAAGAACATTATTATTTATCCTTGTGTATCCCAAATATCATTAAAATTCCAATTCATGGAATGATACTTAATGAAAAAAATGAATGGTGAGCTCAGAAACCTAGTAAGGGAAATCATATAGTCGAAGCTATCAAAGAATAAATAAAACATGGATAATATGTCATATACAAATAATAATAAAATATCCCATATAATGGATATCATGAAATGGTAATATATCCATGATTCCCTTAAAAACATAAATAATTACCTGGATAATAATAACTTATTTCATAATGATAGAGTGAATAATTTCAGACATCATGATCTTTCCATTTTGGACTTGTTCCAAGATGTAAAACATAAATAGATAATGATTACACAAAATACCCAAAACCAGTTTGACTCATGAGGCATAATGACACATCAAGTGGATATAATGGTCCCCTCCCATAACTTACTAATTTAAATTCATACATAAAATAAAATAAATGATTAATAATAAAATATAAAATCAACACAATTATTTTAAATAAAAAACAACCATTTATAATGTCAATTTTATCCCTAAAAACATATAATAACATGATTATAATCCCTAAAGGGAATCAGTTGGATGGAATCTTTATTTTATTTCCCAAATGAAGTATATTTCTCTTTAAACTATGTTGAAATGGAATAAAAACTTCCACTAAAAGAACATTTGATCATTTATTTTAAAATATTTTAAAAATATAATTTTCTTTAGATAAACTTTTTAATAAAAATTTCCCAAAATATTGATAAAATTGTTTTCATTAAAAATAACTACAAGAACCTATAACTGATGGTTCATATTAATGAATTATCACGAGGATTGGATTATTCGTTTATGTGTTAAAAGTTAAATCAAATATTCCATTCACAATTTTTTGATATAGAATTACATAAAATGATAGGAAGAAAATTATAAAAATTAATATTAAATACATTGAAAATTAAATTAAATGTTGTTAAAAATTACTTCAAATGATAGTTTCATTGGATAAAATACCATTCATGAAATATTTTTAAAGAACATGGTATGGGAACAATGTTTTTTCTAACCAAATATGAAATATGTTTAGCTTTTCTAAAAACTATTTTCTCAATTGTTTCAAGATCCAATGAAAGTAAAAGTGTGAATAAAATAAAAACCACATAAATAATCAGAATATAATAAAATATTTTGGGTTTATAATATAAATACAATATAACTCCACTAATTTAACATTAAACTTTAAAAATCCCGAATAAAAAATAAGATGGTCGAATATACAGTTTATGTTGATTTTTTCTTGGTTGAAAAAGTTTCAAAATCATGTATCATAAACTAATATTAAATTTTTACAATATTAAGAACTAATTTTGGGTTTATTCCCTTATCATAATACCGTTTGTTTCATTTCTATTAGGTCATATATAGTTACTGAATCTGTTAAGTTAATGTTGATGTCATGAAGATGATTGGATCATAATCCAAAAAAAACTTCGGTAGGATGATCATGGCCAAAGGGTACATTTTCCCATAATATCCAAATTATGATTCATGGAATAATTATTATTTTTATAGAATAAATAAATTTTTTAACCATTTATTAAATACATTCATGAAAAAAGAAGATCATCATTTTATAGAGATGGTTGTTGGTACATACACCAAAATTAAACATTAATTTTTTTAATTTATAGAATAGAAATGAAATATATTGTGGTTTTTTAGTTAATCCTAAAAATATTATAAATATCATATTTATTCATTAATATCATCCTTACTGTCATACTTGTTAAGAAGAAATGAAAAAAGAACCGCATTTATTTATGGAGGTTGTAGTCAAAAAAATATGAATGAGTGACATAATCATATTCCAACAAATGGAAGGGTAATAATATATATGATATATTTATTCATATAATCAATATAACTTTATGTAAATAATATATATTAGTTAATTATATCTTTTCAACCATCTATGTGAGGTGGTGATGGAAAATGAATTACATCACTATGGAGAGATGGTACTACATCAATACACATGAGTGATGCTTTTATTTTCCTTTAGATGGAAACGATATGAAAAATTGTATTGCCATTAACATAATAAAATTTAATTATAATAAATAAATTAATATATAATAATTTTAAAATGATTATATAATATTTATAAGATGATTGAGAATAAAATAACTTAAAAATATTAGTAAGAAAATATAAATATTCATTCACTAATATTATTTTAGAATCACCTTAAGGATTCATCAGGACCTCTACTATTTGGTCAGGATAATTTTAGAGTCATTTGGGTAGGTATTATTCTATATATATTTCATCCAAAGTGTAAATATGTTATAAGAGGAGGTTTGATTATATATTTGAGAGGAGTGAAACAGTTGTTAATATCATTAGATTGAAATTAATATAAATTAATTACTCACATAGTGGTGTCCAAAAATTACAAATTTAAAATAAAAAATGATTTTGAGTCAAATTTCAATAATAAAATAGATTTTAAACATGTTTTCACAATACTTTAAACCCTATCTCTTAGTTTTAATACCCTCATCAAATTTTTTATCCATAATCACAAGGATAAATTTTTATCATAATTATAATTCACTATTAAAAAAATAAAAATAAACACATTAAAAAATTTAAAATCAAGATTCATAATATGTAATCCCATTTCAGGGATTACATTTCTTCAAGTGGGAAAAGACAATTTTAAAATAATGGTGTGTATTGAAATGGGAATTTTTTTTGATATATTTGTTTTCAAAGTATAAAAATGATGTTATACCAAGATCTGATAAAATTTTATTCCAATGAAAATAAATGACTAGTTTTATTTAAAAAGATAAAAAATGAATTTCTAAACCAAACCAAATAAACATTCATGTGATTAATTTATTATAATAAAAGAACCAAAGAAAATTTTATTTTAATGAAAACATTACTCGGGTTTCTAAAATATCAATCATAGGTATAGAAGATCAAATTTATATCATTAAATGAATTACATTTCTTATAAAATATATATTTTCACTAGAAAACATGTTTTAAACAATTAAATTTAATATTATTTTGTGATTATTTCATCAAAATGATAGTGTTAAAAAATAGATATTTTTTACTATTCACAAAACAATCATCAATTTCCAAAAACCCTGAAAAACGTTTTCTATGTAATTCCCAATTTGTTGATTCAATATGTAACATACATTTTATTTAAATAAAATTATAAAATATAGAAATAAATAATTTCTATAAAATCGTGAATAAAATCAGTTTCTATAAAAAGAAGAATTCTTGTAGAAATTTTTAAAAATTCTCAATATACATATTATTTTCAATATACATATTATTTTACTCATCATCAATGAAAAACTCCTCAGAAATAAAAAATTATCAAACTTCTTTAGTTTGATTGGTAGAACTCATCAGCAATTAAAAACTACATTTCACTCTAAGATATAAAAAATCTCAATATACATATTATTCTACATCCCCTTTTTACCATATCTCATAACTCCCATTCACTAAGACACCTTTAAGAACCTATGAACCCCAAATTAAATCTTATGTTCTTCCATCAGTTATTGAATTTTTTATTTTTCATATATTGAGATACATTAATATGATTTTGAATAACTCATTATTCTATAGTTGCCTACACAATAAGTTTTTTCCATACTAGATTCTTATCTCAAACTTCTTTTAAATTAATTGAAGTACAATATATTCTCTCATAAATTGCATAATATGGATCCATGTGGATGATTTATTAAAAAATATAATATTATTAAAATTCTACCATAGGTAGGTATGGATCTCACGTGCCTTTAAATTCATGTGATTGAAATCTTATTATGCCTTCTAATTCCAAAATAGTCTTTTTAGATTTCCATCAGTTTGAGGAAGATTACTGTTTCTCAAATGTAACTCATTATTTACCGATTTTGGAATACTACTCAAAAATATCAATGTGAACTGAGGGTCACTGTTAGTTATAATTTTTAGAGGTGCATTTTTAATTCTAACATCTTAATTAATAGAGTGTTGGACAAGGTACCAAATGGTTATATCTTCTATGAATTATAGGACATGTTTTTACTTTTTATGGTGATTAATATTTATCTATATTTCATTATTCTTCATAGGATTATTCATAAGTCTAGTCAAAATGTACATTGTAATATTATCCAAATTCTAAATTGGTAGAGGAAAAGGATACATTACAGAATTATGATTTTTTATTTTGGACCATTCCTGATGGTGCACTATGATTTTGGACACATAGTCCTAAATTTTCATCTTTTTACCATTCCATAAGAAATTCCCTCTTAAATAACTATATATGTTGGTGATACCACAGTTTATTAAGAATTTAATGATATGTGATTGATATAAATACTCCCTTTTTAGACACAGTATTGAAAGATCACATAACATCTTCCCAATGATGAATACTCCATATTAATCAATAATATATGACAATTTGCATTTCTTTTAGAATTTTCTTATTCTTTCATAAAACCATACAATCGTATTATTTATTCCTTACCTTTTCTAGTTAGAGGGTTCGGAAATTCTTGGAAAATGTATAATAATTCCCCTTAACTAACAATTACCATATAAAACATTAATATATCGTAAAATTTAGTAACCTTGTTAATTATCATAATAGGTGGAACACCATGATCCATCATACTCACTGCATCAACCACCTTATTTTCCATCCCATGGAGGTAGGGTACCAATAAATTATAATCCTTGAGTAGTTCTAACCATCAAATTTTACTCATGCTTAGTTATATCTAATAGAATATATACCTAATCATTTTCTTGTTTGTATATATGCTTCATATTTCAGTATAGTGATAGTGCCTACCTATCTTCAAGGAAATGATTATAGTATCCAACTAATTATTACTAGTTGGACAGTTTTGGTAATGGAAATTCAATTTTCTTGATGCCTAATTAACTTATCAATTTTCTTAAAAAATGAAAAAACACATTCCATTCATTGATAAATTAATATGTATTAAAAAACAAATCATTTTTTCATAGTAATGTAAACAATATTTTATTATAAAATCTGGGGTTTAGCTCCTTAAATGAATTTTCACATTCCATTTACAAAATAAATTTAACATCTACATGTGTTATCTTACTAAATTAGATGGACGATCAATACTTTTTTTTTGGAAAAAACCATCGATAATAACCTACTAAACCTAGGAAACTATTTATATTTATTATACCCATTAGTATAGGACATTATTTTTTGTAATAAACCACGCTTTTGAGGTATAGGTTGTAAATAATTTTTGGGACCTCTTATAACTCCCTCTTCTAGGGGTATTTTTTTGAAATTCATTACGTAAACGAGGTGTCTGCGGGCCCAAGGTTCAAAATATAAAATGTAAACTATGGTCATATAAGAGGAGGGATTTCAATAGAGCCATGAACTAGTATGTATAGATCCTCTTACCCACTCACAGAAATCCATGATCCCAATATGGGAACTAGGATCACCAGCTCATAGGGGGTTCCACATACTGGCTTTTAGAAACAAGTGGCTAGTCTATGGTCATATATATTCTCTTTAATTAATGGTATCACTATAATTTTACTCAATGCCAGCCCTTATTATTTTTATTAGTGATTTTGGACACTATATTACTATTAAACCCCTCCCATGGTTTTATTCCTCATTTTATGTCCAAGTTGGATCAACCATGATCCTTGTGCATTTCGTCCATTGCCAAGTGAGATCAAGATCTTGGTATGAGTATTGAATATTATTTCTTATTTTTATTTCTTATTTCACTGGATAGTGGATTATATCATTTAATTTCAATATATCAAATTTCTAGTCATTTTTTTGATTTGTCAATTTCTTGTATTTTTTGTGGAAATAGAACACCATATTGGGAAGGTGGGCTAATCTAATCATAAGTTAGGTGGTTCAAAACATTATCCCATAATATCACCTATTTTTATTCAATTGATTCACTATGTGGTCACACCATTTTCATTATATATTGATCAAATTTAAAACTTTAGTATTTAATTATCAGCTACTTAAGTTAAATTCCCCCTTGGATGTGTAATGAATTTTAGAGAGGGAGATGATATATATTGGAATTCATTAGTCATTAAATTTAACTTGAAAATTATCCAAGTAAATTGTAAGATATATTTTTAAAAAGTATGTTTATGAAATAAACGGGATGATTATAATTCCACCCTTGACCTTTCATGGGTTTGATAACATTAAATGGCTGACATAGTTTTAAATCGTTAAATGGGTAATTTTGAGTCAAACTGATGGTTGTTAAATGGAATTTCATCTTCATCAATAATATAGTTGGAACATTACATTATTAAATATATGTTGTTCAATGGAAATTATGTTAATTAAATAGAAGGTAGATCATTATATTTTAATCATATAGTTAAATGGTAAAACATAATTTATGAAATCAGGGGTGAGTATTATAATGTTAATTGATGGATTCTAAATTTAAATAATTTGTGAAGTGAATTGGTAAATATTATAATATGTAGTGGGATCATAGTTGTAATTGATGAAAGGATTAATGAATGGTATTTTGGAATTGAATGATATTTCATAAAATATAAATTGGCCTGAAATATATAACACACATAAAATTTGTTATGATTCCTTCCATGAGGACAACAATTTTGGCGGTCCGTAACACTAAAAAGAAAAACCCACATTGTGTGGTCTGTAATAGTCTGATGAAAACTAAACATCATTTAGTTCTATGATAATATCAAGATAGATTCAATTTAAGGATATATGTGATACTCTAAAGAGATCTCCCATTCCGGGAGTTCTATCATACTCTAAAGAAAACATTTATAAGTGTGGTAGTGAATATATTATTGAAACGGTCCAAGTGAGATGCTTAGAGACACCCAAGTAGTGGATAAATTTGTTATGTTAGATCATGTTCATAGACCAAATGATATATGGTTGTATAGTATGATCTCATGTGTCACTATATATCCAAGGAATAAGTGGATATTTACAACTTTAATTTAAATTTATTTAAATCTTTAATAAAAAAATCCAGCACTTATTCATCCGCTTTTATTTCTAACTGGTTATATTGGGGATGCTCTTAGTGGTGACCTACTAAGTTGTAATAACACCATCTTTAGTCCCTCATGTAACTTAGGTTCCCAAGAAATTATTACTATTTTTTATAGGTGTTAGGGTTAAGGTAATGGTCTGTTGAATTATGATCTTTTTAACATGATAGGATTGAGTATAAGTGAAGGTACATGGACAAACATAACCCCCAGTTTGGGATGATTTTTAAGTTATGTTTTAATTTTTATTTTTTTATCCTTTTATATAAACAAACCTTGTGAGATATGATGTGACATGTATGGAACATCACATTTTAATAGAATTTTGTTACTGTAGTTATTTTCATCACTTTCCAAATCTCATTAGTAATTTAATCTTGATTTAGATTATGTGATTGTCTGTTATCTATAATAATGTTTATGACCTATAAAAAACGTATAGTCACCCTACATTACTAACCATCACTATCGCTGGTATTATCTATCCTCTAGCGTGCGGGGAGGTGCACTTGATGTGTTGTGGTGACTCAATCCAATACACTATTTCGTTGTTTCTATAAGATGGATGTTACCAAGTGGTTTCAATGGTTTTTTTCATATTATTTGTGGAAAGGGTAGAAAAGAGGATATAATGTGTTGGGGAATGATAATGAGATCCTTCTTAGGGACACATTATTCATATTTCAACCACTTGTTTAATATGGTTTATATTTCATTATATTTATTTGATTTATATAGGTGTGTGACTTATAACTATGTGTGGGTGAAAATGGGGTTGTTTTATTTAATTTTTTAGGAGTGTCCTATAAGATTTTACCCAATATAAGATTGTGGGGGAATCATACATGGAAATTTCTTGGATGATATATTGATATAATTTCATATATAAATGGATTTTAATTAATGGTTTTGATAAAAAAAATTATTGTAAGAAACATATTAGGTGTTTTCCCTCATAACTTTTGAATGAAATATTATTTAACCATGTCATTAATTATGAAATTTGATAATGAAAGGGAATTAAAATGTAAAGTAATAAATGTGAAAATGGTGAATGATTATAAATTCAGAATGTGATCATTATTAAATGATAAAATACAAATAATGTAAAATTATAAATAATTATCGATAAATGACTGAGGTAGTTTAGAGATCATTTGTTTATGGATTAAACCAAAGTCTAGGTAGTTAGTCTATTAGGAGCACCTAAGTAATGGGGTTCCAATTTAATGAGGTATATGAACAGTGTGGATTTATAATATGTTTTACTTAATTTTAAATGAGATGTTTTAAAATTATATATTAGAACATGATGTAACATTGATAAGGATGCTCATGGGTTATGAACTATGTGTGATAGGATGTCTGGGATATGGGTGAGAATATAGTGACCCTTAGATGTGATAGATGTTATGTGATTCAGTACCTTGTGATATGTTAGGGTATCATATGGTAGGGGTTTTCCTAGTTCAATTGGTACCTTAGAGGTCAAAATAATGGTTATATACTTTCATATAAGTGTTTATATGGGTCTTATCGTGGGGCCAAAAATTAGGAACAAAGGAAATTCCATGAGTACATTAATATAGGTGATGTAGGCCAGGAAAGTATGATTATATTGTACATGGAGAAATTTGAGAAATAGGAAACCAATACAGGGGTTGAGGAAGGTCATGTTAGATTCCCAATTCATGGTGATACTATGAACCTTGATTTCTAGTGTTTTGGGTTTTGATGTTAGTGTTTGAAGATAATGTTTGGATGAGTTCTTTACCATTTTCATCTTGGTTGGGATTCTCTATGTAGTGAGAGCATGGGTAGGTGATTTTCATCCTATAATGATGTCTTTTAGTGAAAAATTTGGTGTTCAACCACTGGCATAATAGGATTATTAATGTTGAATCAGATGCACTGAGGGTGCACTTATCTTGGTGGAACTTCAATGTTATAAGAGAATATATAGTGGTAAACATGTGTTATCCTGATCTCAATGAGATATTACTAATGGGATAGTGTGTTAGGATACATGTTTGGTCATTGGGGAGAATATTACCAAAGGTTTCAATGATTATGAGGTGATAACTACTGCCTATGGGTAGAGTTTATTTGTTTATAAGTCATTCTGTCAAGTGAAGTTTTGATTATGGTGCTTAAATGATCATAAATTTAGGATTTATTATTACAGTCAACGATCCATGATATTTATTTTGGTTACATCCCTCTAAATGTTAGGTGACCTAGAAATATAGTGAAATACTTTGGGATATGATGCATTGGGATCTTTTTTAAAAAATATGAAATGTCAATGTGTCAACAGATGATATTAATGGGTGGATTGATTTTCAATGACATCATAGAATAGTGTTTCCCGTATTTCAAGAGTTAGTGTTTTAGCAGATGAGTGTGGCTCAAGAGTAGTGAAACACACATTTCAATTAAGGACCCTTTTTAGGTTATGCTCATTGATCAGTTTCGGTAAATTCTTGTCCTGAGAAGTTCAACATTAGTCATGAGGGGTGTAAACCACATTTAAAAGGGAAACTAGGGGATGTAAAAATGATGATGTGCATGTAAACTATGAACAAGATAGGTTTAATGTCTCATTTGATGTGGGAGTGAGAGTAGTATGACCGCACTCAGTTTTTATGTTCAGTGATGGATGGGAAATGAGTCTTATAGATATTGTTTTCATTTTAGTGGTCTGACTGGATGGACACCCATATGGTGGGGAGTGCCTAATATGTCATGGTATTATGATCATCATGGGTAAGGTTCATGAGCATTTTAATACCAACCATTAGTGATAATTGACCTAAGAAAATAGTTGGAGGGTGGGCATCATTTTGTCGAATTTCCATGGAAAATTCCAAGGGTAATTTTCTATATGATACTAGATGAGTTTGAAAGATAACCTCAGGATAAAAATGAATTCAATGATAAAAGAATGGTTAAGATTGGAAATAATCACATAGGGCATGATTATAGTTTTTATCACTTGGAAATTAAGTCCTGGAAATTATATTGGGTCTTGGGTATGGAAAACGATGTGGGTCATTTGATGATCACGGGGTGACCTTTAGGATCTGAGGGATTGTAATCATGTTTTTAATGGAATGTGGGTGGATGAAAAATTTCATTTTGAGATAGGGTAGTTAGAGATGGGTTGAACCCTTATCTATATTATAATTTCATGTGGGGGGGGGGACTAGAATGTCCATCATTTAGTTGGTTTTGGATGTGGTGAATGATGTTTGGTCTTGGTGAGGGATTTTTTTGAAATCCAATTTCATTAGGACCTAAGTATGGATGGATCATGAATTATGATAGATTTCTCCACATATTATTAGTGAATTATAAATTCTATTTATAGGTTATGGTCACATGATATTACTGTATGTTTTTATCATGAAATAGTTCACATAGTAATGGAGACTCTAGGTCTTTGGATATCCAAAGTGGCATTCCAAATAGAATTGTGAGGGAAATATTTCACATTAAGTTGATGTTTTGGGTGAAAATGAGCTGGTCCAGAAAAGTATAATCAACCTCTATGGCATGATTCTAGGGCTATTGATAATTCTAGGATTCAATTGGGAGTTTCACATCATAATGGTATCAATTGAGTGATTGGTATTAGGATTCATGGGTTAATAGGTTCTTTAATTTAGACTATGGAATTGGTTTATAGAATTGTTAGAATGACTATAATTAGTGGGAGGTGTTATTTTTGTTTATGAATTTGGGGATTTTGACCTCGATGGTTTACATTAGATGCTTAAGGGGGCTTATAATTCTCAGAAATGTTGGCCAAGGATGAGATATTGTGTTGTGGTGAGGCTGTGTGAACCCATATTTTCCAAGGTACATGATGTTTAAAATTATAGTGGGCCTCAAATAAATCTCCCTTTGAGAAGTGTTTTAATAGGTCGTGACATGTAAATGGTGTTAAAGAGACCATTTCCATGAATTATGAAGGAAAACCTAGGGCCTATAGTAGGGGGAATACATTATAGCCACTGGATTTCCAGTGAAAATCTAATTGCTTCACATGGGATCTGGATCACTGCCTAACTAGTGAGGGAAACCCCAACTAGCTGGGTGTGCCACTAACTATACAATGGGGTCTAGCAGGATTCATGTGAACCTTGATGTGATTTTTAAATTAGGGTAGTCCTAATATTATACCTGAGGACACCAGTTATTATTCCAACTTAGGATTTTGGACCCCATTTGTCCAGTATACAACATTGCACACCTTCATTTCACCTTTTTATGGAATGGTGGATCTCCGTTCATAATTTTATCTTTGTATTTCTTTTATAATGTAAAATAAAGAGACTAAGGCTAGTCATTGAGATTTTTTTCTCCATTTATTCACATATTATAGTACCTAATAACTCCTATCATTTTTATTCTAATATGTCATATTTATAAGGATTTTTTAGATTATAGATTTCTCACATTTTTGGAAGAAGAAATAGCCATTATTTATTGATAAGATATTTCTCAGAAAGAGGTTGGTTGTTGGCATGAATGTCACAAAAAATGAAATTTGAAATATTTTTTAACTTATCAATTACTAAGAATCAAGCATGGTGAAACCACAGAAAGAATGTTAGTTGATACTAGGAATATCCTATTTGATGAATGTCCTCGAAGATGATATTTAATTGTGATTAACCACTACAAATTATAAAAAGTAAACAAATATTTTATAATTATTAATTAAATTCAATAATACTATTTATGTGATCCAAACTATGAAATGGAAGAATGAAGAAAGAGATAGATGTGTGAGAGTTGTGATGTTTATTCACGTGCATGAAATGCTAATTATTTAATTCCCATGTCTATATATTTATTTATTAAATTAAAACTAATTTAAAATTTAATAAAAATACCCTCAAATCGCAATCTACGATGTTATAGAATATTCTAGTTTTTACACAAATATTCCATGATTTTGTTCTCGATGCTGAAGAATGATTTGTGTGACACTTTAGTACAGAATCACTTGGTGAAATATAATTTCCTGTTTCTCACAAATTCAAAGTATCTATCTGTGTCGGGTTCACTCACATGAGATCGATGATGATGTATCACTCATACATGTTTGAAGGAGAATGAACAAAAAATATTATTTTTTCAATTAATATATTTAATTATTCAGAATTAGCTCGACATGACTTATGATTATCTCATGCGTGTGACTAAATTCCAAAAAAATAAATTCTTTAATGATCTCCCACCCATGATAACTTAGTTGGTATCATATGAATGAGAACTAAATTATGTGTGATAATTCCAAATAAAAATTAATTCAAATTTAAATATAATAAATTAAATAAAAAACATTTAAAATTAATTATTTTTAAATTCAATAAAATATGGATGTAAAATACATACATTCAAGTACTAACACATTCATAAAAAATTATTCACCAAGAAAATTATCCCATCATGAAAAAATGGTGTATAAAATAATAGACATAATATATCACTATGTCCATATCACTATTTTTTTCACTGCATGAAGGCATAAAAAATCTCCAAATAATAACTATTAGTCTGACTATCATTGAAAAGTAGAACCAAAACATCATTCCACCAAAAAATGATCAAATATGTGCTCAATCAAACTATGAAACATCTATTTCTAGAAGCGAAGTGAATCCACCACCTGAGATGACGTTATGTAAACCCCACAAGTCACCACCAATTGTGAATTCACTCAGATAGAATCCTCAAATTAGCAGTGATGTAGAGTACTTGGTGGGGTAGCTTCAATTGGTGGTGCATAGTGGAGGAGATGTTCTACTGTCATGTTGGCTACATAGGAGAGGAGGGGAGCTACCCTGGTGTTCACTATAAGAACAAACAGTGGTCTGGTGTTGGGAAGAGGGTGGTCATGCATCCTTAGTGGGTAGTAGGTAGAGGGGTGGGGAGGGGGAGAGGGGGGAGGATGGGGGATAAGGTAGAAGGGGAGGGGTGATCAGGAAAGGGGATTGGTGGGAAAGGGGGCAGTGAGGTGAAAGGCAGAGTAGGTATATGGTAGGGGAGAGGTGAAGAAGGGGGGATAAGGGAGAAGGGTATGGAAACCGAGAAAGGAGAGAGGGGGGGGGGGGAATGGAGGAGGAAACTACATTTAGTTATGGTTTTTTTCATAGCATGTGGGTAGATGAAGGTCCATGTCAATCCAATATATGAAGAAAAATGATTTATTTATAATAATAAAAATAAAAATTATAAAATAATAAGAATATTTATAATAATGATAAGGAATGTAATAAAATTTTAATAAGAATAAAAATAATGACATTAAAATTATATTATACAATATAAATAAATTACACCACTTATATAATTAAAAGATAAACTTATAGATATATATATATGTGTGTATGTATATATAATTAGGTATATTAATATAATATGATAAGTAATTAGATTAAATTATAATCTATATACTTAATGAAAGTAATAATATTATTATTTATCCAATATAAAGATAATTTGATAAAATGAATACTAATATCATTAATATTATTAAAATATATAATGATATAAAATAATATATATAATACTAATATAAGTGGATTTATATAAATACTAATCAATATTTATAAAATAAACTAATAAAAAATTTATATAAATTATACTACTAATAAAAATAAAGTGACAAATATTTAATATTAAAAAAACGATAAAAAATAATAAAAAACTATTAATAATACTAAATTACAAATATTAGTATATAAATTAGCTAAGAATTATCAAAATATCTAAAAACACTACAAAACTATCAAATTAAACTAAAAACACATAAAAAATAAAAATATTCAATTAAAACTATATTAACTAATTATAAAAGTGCAATCTAAATCCATGTACATAAAATCCCCCACAGTTAAACTTTTCACTCCTAGGAAAAACAATTAGAAAGAATACGAAAGTGGACCTGTAGGCAAATAAATGCATCAAAATTACATGTTCAATTATATTAATCTATTTTACCCACAAAATATCATGCATCATTTATAATTATAATGTTCAAAATCAGATTCACTTTCACTCACAATAGTTCCAAAATAAGTATGAGCACATATGATTCATGTGACCTACCTTGCCATCACTCTCATCACTCAAAACATTTGATCAAATCCTTGATCAATTCACATAAATGTGCATTATTACCACATTCATTCAATGAATTTCACATATCCACTAGTCGAAATCAAAAGAATGCACCAATTTCAAAGGATTCATATTTGGTCCAAATGTCACTGAGGCTACAGGATGGTAGTTCATAAAAAAAATGAGGCAATTTTTAGAAAAAAATAAGGATTGAATATCTAAAAAAATGCATGATTAATATCAATCCAAATATCTCTCTCAAACTCTCTCTCCACCACACTTAAAACATTGCACGACCCCAATAATATGATAGTGTAATTTCTATCTCAATGATTGGATTTTATTTACATTTTTATCTTTCTTTTTTAGGAAAAACTAACTCAAATAAGATGGTCCAGAAAAAGTGGTGAGAATCATATCCAAAACCCCATGAAATAAAATTCAGTGAAAATCCCAAAGAAAGATACACAAGTAGTGCACACACTGTAGAATATTAGTCATATTAGGTCACATAGGAAACATTATTGCTCTTACAGTAATGGATCATGAATTTCATAGGTATCCCTAAATGAGAGGGTTACTATGTAATGACCACATATGTACTTGCTGTTGGAACCAAAAAAAACCTACATTCCCATATTAAAATACATGTAATGATTGTGGATATAGTGAAATATAAGAAATATAATCATGATGATATAATTTCAATACATGTGAATTAAATAACTCATTGTACATAAAATAACCCTCACTATGAATAAATTTATGCCCCCACACATATATTGAAAATCCTCCTGGAAATATTAAATAAAAAGCAAGGGAAGAGTATCAGTAATGGGATCATCCTAAAAGGGGTTTTCATGGATTATAAGGGACAAAAAAATAATGAAAATGTATGGGTGGATCAGTGTGACACCACTAGTTTTTATCGAAATTTTTTAATTAATTAGTTATCATTGATTTTTTTCAATGCACCAAGTCAAACATTCCTTTCACACGACATCTACTTGGCGTACATTACATGCAATACAAAGTTTTACAAAAAAAATATATATTATAAAAAATATATAACCTATCTGTTCGTTTAGTGGTTATAAATAGTAAAAATAACTTATTAATTCCTCTTTTTTACAAAAATCTAAAAATAAATCATTAGTTACAATGAACTAATTGAATATAAAGGGAATATATTTATAGAAAATTATAATTATGCTCAAAAAGTTGTTTTAATCCTCATAAATTAAATTAATTACAATTAGAATATAATTTTAATGTAATATATTTATTATATATCCATGAAAAATATTTTTTATATTCATCTAATAGATTTTATAAGCAGAAAATAACAATAAAACCAATTTTACTCATAGAACCCAATATTTTTTTAATATGGCAAATTTACCACCTTTTAATGGTGAACCAATTTTAAAAATAAATTTTGGAACAATTATAAATAGTATATGTCAAAATAAAATTCATATTTGAAATTGATAAATAAAAATCAGGTTAGGGTGAATTTTTTGCATTTTTCTATAATGTTTTATTTTTATTGAATTGTAAAAAATAATTTATTTTAGTTAAAAAATGATTTTTCATATAATTTATTAATATGGTTAATTTAAATTTTAAACAATTTTCAATGCTTAATTATAAAATATTTTTATCAAATAATTCAATGTAGGTTATTAGAACCAATTCCACATAGAAATTGGATATATAAACAAAATAACCTTTTGATCATTTTTACATTAAAAACCCACATTGTCGACCCGACTGTGGTCATAAATTAAAATTAAATTCATCCACTTCAGTGATTAGAATTCATAAAAATGAATTAAATTTTTTTAATCATAATAATTTATAATATCTAATAAGGTCAACTTCTTTTTTTTACCCAAAATATTAGTGAAGTAATTAGAATTAATTACAATGATTAAGGTTAAATTAAGCTTAATAACGTACTAAACCATGAACTTAAGGCTCAAAACAAACTATAAACTAGTCCAAATTCAATTTCATATCCATAGTTCTACCCTATACTCCCTTTTATAAATGTTAGACCAATATTTGATCCACTAGCAATAACAAAACATGGATGGGGTTTCCCTTTTCAAAATTATTACACGACTGTCACTCCCCCTCCATTATAAATGGCCTCATATCGTCCCACATCCTCACACCTCTAAATATGATTATATTTGTACAAACTATACCAAAATATTTCCCAACAACCCTCACTTCATCCTCGAATCATTACTTGGGAATAAATCATTATAGGGAAGTCCTTTGGTGAAAACCAAAAAGAGTTACCCAATTTCGAGGTGACAACCTCCATCAGACTTCTTTTTTCTATTTTCTTTATACACACCCAAAAATATTATTATTCCATGATCATATAAAATCATTAGTATTATCAATATACTATTATTATTTTATAAAATGTATTAAACTAACACTTACAAACACTTCCATATAATGTGTAATAAACATACTATTTACGTGTATGATAGACTACTACCCCCACAATGTGATATAATTTGTTCATACACTACATGGAATGTATTAAAGATGTATTTAGTGAATATATATTCTATAATAAATCTAATATAATAATGATATATATATATATATATATATAAATATACTTATTTAACTTTCTTTCTTTCAACACGACAATTAAATGGAAATAGAGTTCATGTGTACGTACGACATACTATCTCCATGAACAGTGTATTACATTTCATACTTCAAAATTCTACGGATTATTATAATAAATTTTAAATAAATATAATTTATACTTATATCATGGTTTAAATTATATAAATCATGATATATGTATAGGGAAAACATACATGACATGTTAAGACACATGCGATGAGAAAATCAAATATTACCCAAAGTGAAACCTCAATATAAAATTATTTACGTGTGGGTCATATAATGTCATAATAAAACCATATTTGGTATTAGATATAAGAACATTGTTCTATCATATATTTATAATAAATTTATATTTATTATACAAGAGGTTTGTATGAGTACAAGGAGATTTAAGACGTAAGGTAAGGGAATTTCATCTCACTTTTTATTTCCATGAGATACATGCCTTATTCATTGATCACTTATATTGTGTGGTATATATAATACCCATTAATTTATTTTATACCTCTTTTAATTATATCTATGGTTATTTACATACCCATTATAATATATTTATTTAATGTTATTTATGTTTTTAAAGGGGTTTTGAGAGTGTTTTATAAGTTTTCAAGGAAAATAGTTTTGAAATGGTTTTCAATATTCTTTATATGTTGAAAGGAAAATGTTTTCAATGATTTCTTAAAGATTGAATTATAAAATTTCAATATTATTTTCAAAGAAAAGAGTTTAAAAAAATATTTTTAAAAAAATTATTTTAAAATGAATAAGGATATTTTCTGCCAGAAATGTTTTTAAAAAATCTTTTAAAACTATTTCCCATAGAAGATAAAATACATTCATATTACTAATTCCATTCATGGAAATGATCTAAAGGTTCCATTAAAATTAATTATCTGAATGATTTATTCTTTATGTCATGGTTTTCATGAAACCTGTTTCACTTTCATGGGTTATATGTTTGTGAAATCTTTTCTTCTTTCACAGGTTAGGTTTTGATGAAATTATTATGAAACATGTATCTTTTCCCCCAGGTTATGATATGATTAAATGTTTTTGATACCCATTTTATTTCATGGGTTATGATATGATTGGTTATGATTTTGTGGAATATGTATGTATGATTTCATGATGGGATGGGTGGGACCTATTTCTCCCTCTAATGCATTGGGTAAAGATTTATATATCATGTGATAGACATGAATGGAATGAGGAGTGAACTCAGATTAGTATTACAGGGATGGAATGAGGAGTGAAATCGGTTCATTAATACAAGGATGGAATGGGGAGTGAACCAAGTACAGTAAAGTACATTGTTGACTAATATGGTTTTTGAAATGATGTATTGGCTACCATTTAAATCATATAATATGCTTATGTATCTGCCACCATTCCATGTTTAATTTACATGTTATTCTCTCATGGACTATGTTCTTTATATCCTTAGTATTCATGTCTTATGAACTACCAATCATAATGCCATGATTCATATTTATGATCTTTGATATGTGAAGAATGATAATCTATTATTACGACCATTTTATCATACCCATAACTATATGGTCATGATTATTCTTACGTATATACCTTGTATAACCTTAGTGAGAAACATAGCTCACACCTGTTTAGGTTTCCTTCCCCTAGGTTATGAATATATGTATTATGTTTTATGTGTATAAGAAGGCTTCCTGTTTAGAAGAACCTAGTGTGAGATAATGTATCAACTCTATATACCAGTGTTTATGTTTACATGTTTCCAAAGGAACTATAATAATACATTCTTTGTGTGATTGTTCATATACACTTTTATGTATTCTACCAAAATTAAAAAATTTCTATGTAAATGAAGTCATGGTCTTTATTGTGGGTATCATAGGAAAGGTTTAGTTAACCTTTGGAAACTAGGATGAGAAAAAATTATTTAAATCCCTAAGTATATTTATTTGGATATATCTAGGTATGTATCTAAGGATATGTATACAAATGAGTTAACATTTAGGAAAATCTCTTAGAATTTTGGTAAAGGATAGAGTGATTTGTTTACTAGAAATACATCCCAGTATGGATACTAAAAGTGGATGTGGATCTAGAAAAAATGTACATAGGATTAATAACATTGTAAAGATGTTTTGGTCCTAACTCGGGGTAATCTGGTACACGACAACGAGCTTGATACACACATAGTTTGACACTCCTAGGGGATCTGATTTGGAAATTCACCAACTCACCATCAACCATTATTAAGGATTTTAGTAGATTACATCTATGAATATCCTAGGATAAACATGAGGTTTCATATATTAAGGAATGTGTTATAACTTCAACTTCATATAGGTGTCTTTTAATGATTATGTGGTTCCTCATTATGATAACTATTTCTTACTCTATTATTTTGGTTGTAGTCAATGGTTGTAACCCGAATGAACCGTGTTAGTGGTGATTATGATGGATAGTGTAGTTATTCTCCTCCTGATAAAATGAATTCGATGGGAGATGTAATGAAAAAATTTGTTTCTATTCTCACACACCTTTCTCAACCTATTAATCATAGTGGACTCACAAATGATAAAATGAGGGAATGAAATTCTATTAAATATTTAATGAAGAATCATCTACCCTATTTCGGATGGTATTTCATCCTCTTGCTTCTAAAAAATGGTTTAGTACAACTAATAATATATTCTCAATTATCTTGTGTTTGTAGCACGAGAAATTCATTCAGACTGTTTATCATTTAGAAGTTGAAGAGTCCAGTGGTTGATTCTTATAAAGAATTTGAGGAATCAAGATGAAATTGAATCCATGGAATGAGATGATTTAAAGAACTTATTTTTCAATAAGTACATTCATTGAATTCTTCGTACAAATAAAGAGAAATATTTACTTGATTTGAAGAAAAGGGATAATGAATTAGTATGTACCTACTAGGAAAATTTCATAATACTTGTGAGGTATACTTCAAGAATTATCATCCAACCCGAAGGTAATGTTTATTGGTTCTTCAATAGATTAAATCCAAGTCTCATAAGGGAATTGGTCATAAGAGACAATAGTAACTATGAAAAATTGTGTATTGTGAAGTCAAGGATGAAATGGTGGTTGGATTCATGTATCAACCTCATTGTTTTAAAAATTATAGGAAGATGGTGTTCAGTGGAAACTCTTAATGTCATGGAGAAAAGAAGATGAGTTTTCATTTATTATCTAAATGTGTGAAGAACCATGAAATAATTTTTCTCAAGGGGTATGGTAATTTTTTCAATTATAGGAAGGAGGGTTTCTGGTGTAACATCATAGAAATATAAATTATAATAAGTCCTTTTGTATTATAAATTAAAGAAATTAAAATATATATTTTGATTTGAATATTAACATTAAATATGAAAAATAATAATACATAGAAATAATATTACATTATTTATCAAAAAATAATAATATAATGAATTCAAGTAAATAAATAAATATGGAGAACTCTTAAAAAAAATTTTAAACATGATTTTCATTAGTAAATTTTATCTATTTTTTGGATAAAAAATAATGTCATACAAACCATCTTTTTTTGTTTATAGTTCTAATATTATACTAATTGTTACATTAAAAGATGATTATTTTTTTAAAATGTATTTTATAAAGATTAATACCAAAGATTAACATTAAAATACCTAAAAATAATTATATTGAATTACAATATATGTTAATTAAGAAGATTATAAATTAAATTTGTTTAAATTAGGAATGATTTAATATATATATATATATATATATAATACACATTATCTATGAATATATATATATATATACTAATTTAAAATTTAATAGAATAAATGAAATATTAATGGTCATATTTCATAATCATGAAAATAATATTTCTATAAATAATATTTTATAATAATAAATGAAATATATATTAACTCATATAGATTGAAAAAAATTTATGAAATAATTATTAATAATATTATGAATATTAAGATAATGTGATATTAAAAAATTCTAATATTTATTAATAACAGAGAGAATTAAATGTATAAAACTAGATAAAAAATAATGATAAATCAGTACTTATAAAGAAAACAAAAACGATAAAATGAAATAAAAAACTAAAAATAAGTTGTGAAATTCTAATAAAGAAATGGGGTAGGGTTTCCATGGGATTATTTGAGGGAGAACAAGATCGAGAGCATGGAAGTACATCTTCATCTTTGGTAGAAGGGGGTCTCAACCGGGATAAGGATTTTCAGAGGTCAAGCTGTGGGCCTTGATGAATCTTGGATAGAGATGTGAGGTCAGATGCGAGGTCGAGGCCGAGTGTGAAAGTGAGTGGTTTCGACATCTGATCAATGTCCAAGCATAGATCTATGTTGAATCTGAGGGTTTTGAGTGGTGGTAAGAATGAAGTTCGAACCAATTCAGAAGACTGATTTGAGTCTGGTGAGTTGCATGATGTTCCTATAAAAATTTGGGGAAAAAGACCTTTGATTTTTGGAGATCTACCTTGTATTTGTCTGGGATTTCAAGTAGGTTTTGTTTATCTTATTTATATGTATCTGAATCTGATTTTTGGATTCTAATATTGATGTATTAATTTACTTTCTTGTCTATTTCATGAATATGCCGAGATCCTCTATAAGTTGGAGTGTTTTAATTGATTTAACTGTTTAAAAAATCTTATCTTTATTGTATTGATACACTTTTTTAAATCATTTTCATCAATTTATCTTCATTCAATGTCGATTTCAATTAGGTTTGGATTATTATTTAACTATTTTACTTCATATAAGTGTAATTTGGGTATCACAAATCTATCTATATGCATAAGGAGGCATTAACTACTTTTTCAATATTCAATTTCTGTTCCCATCATTTTCAGTTGTCTATGTTTGATGGAAAAACCGGATTGTCTTTTTGTCGACACTATATAACTTAGTCAATGTATTAAATGTCTGTAATTAATCGAAAATAATTTGGTGTCAATAATTTATGTGGTTTTGTTTTAGAAAATCCATTAAATTTATTAGTCTTATTTCATGAATTGATTTGTGCTATAGTTTATATAAATGATATATATATAGATCACCCTTTCCCATGTATCATGCAATATGGAGTACAAGTTCTGATATTCCATTCTATTCTTTCTAATATGGTGGACCTATAAAGTTCCTCTATTGGGAGAAATAACTAGTGTGTTTTGTACACCATCTTTTGTGTGCATGTTTCAATTATGGTAATCTTGTGAGAAAAGTGGAAAATAGTCATCTGCAAATTTCAAGTAAGGGATAGTTTAATTTTATTTTCAAATATTTCTCTTCTAAAACCATTAACTATAAAGGATATATTTATTTATAAATACTTCTTCGATTATTGTTTTTTAGTTATTCTTAGTTCGATATGTATAATTTATATTTCCTAATTTTTCTTAAATGTTTTCTTCTACCATGTGTGTTTTGTATAAAACAAATTCTAGGTTATTGAATTATGATCTTAAATTCTATTTTGGTATGGGATTTACCTACTTTTATGCTTTGAAAATTTAAGGAACATTTATTTTATTATTATGTAAGTAGATTTATTTTTATTTGAAAATTATACTTCAGGATGATAAATATAAATCTTTTGGATTAATTATTTATTATTAAAACTTTATATAAATTATGATTTAATTTTAAAATAAGATAATTAAATTACTATGATAAAACAATTATGTCGAAACTCTATTTGTTAATTTAAAGGATTTTTCTATTTAGTTATATTTTAATAAATTATTCATGTCATGTTTATTAATTGATTTTCGTCTTAAAGATTGAAACTATCATTTCATATGTACAATTATATGCATGGACATATCTGTCATTCACAGGAAGAGGTATGACCATTATCTTATTAAATGTCATGTCATGCATATGCATCAATTTTGTTATTTGCATATATATATATATATGAATGTGTATTCAATATATAAAAAATGGATTTTATAAATTTAATGAAGAAAATAATATTTCATGAATGATAAATATTATTTTATTAGCATTGGATGTACTATGAAATGAACCAAAATTGAAGGATTCGGTTGTCCAGAATCAAGAAAACAATATTTTATGAATTGTAAATATATATATGTGTATGAATATGATTACATTAATTTCAAAGTAGAAAACCTAGTGAGAAATGTATATTTAAGTAAAACAAGTTAAAATGTTTTAAAAACAATCCAACACTTGAATGTTGTCAATATGATACGGAATTGGGGAGTGAACTCAATCCTTCAACAAGTTGGTAGGTCCAAGATAGCCTTTATTATTTCAAGTTGCCACAAGCCACAATGTTTTGTTTTCAAGAGCCTAAGTAGTGTTTTCATAAAAATTACTTATTTATTTTTAAAGAATTTTTTGTACGTTTGTAATTTCAAAAGAGATATATTATTTTAAATGAATTTAATTTAAAATAGGTTTTTCAAAGTGTTTTATGAAAATTATTTTTATATTGTCTTCAAAAAAATTTCTCAAAGTTATTTTAATGAAATATTTTATAAAACGAATTTAAAAATTTTCAAAACCAGTTATTCTTCAGTTGAATGATCAACCATTGTTTTGGAAATGTTTTTTCAGAGGTATCATAGAAATTTAAATCAGATGTCATCACTTTTAGAGTTAGAACACATGGAATCATAGTAGGTGTTTGATTTATTATTTGTTTAAATATGATAAATTTAAGGTGCTTTCTAATCTTTTAAAACCTAGACCAGTAAAAGGTTCTCGTGAGTAATTTAGTGTTGTGTAATTTCTTAGTTTCTCTAGACAAATTAAATTGAGACATCATTTTTAATCAATAATACCAGAACTGTGGGATAATGGTGTAATAATTGATATCAGAGGAATGGTGTTGAAAACTATAGAGATTAGATGTTTCCATTTGAGGAAAATAAATCTATGCCTTAAAAATTTCATTAGGTATTTATGTCCACTTAGAAATTCTATTTTTTATTTAATTTTGGATATGAAAATTCTGAATTTTCTAATGTCTAACAAATTAATTTCAAGGGATAAATTAATTTAAGGGAGGAGGGATTTTACATCCCCAAAAATTAAATAATTATAATCCCTTTTTGTAAATTTAAAAAATTAAAAGTAAATTTTGAATTAAATATTAAGATTATGTATGTAAATAATAATACTCACAAATAATATTACATTATTTATCAAAAACATAATAATTTAAAGAAACCATGAAAATAAATAAATAAGGTGAAAGTCTAAAAATGAAATTTCAATTAATATTTTAATTAGTTTATTTTATCGATTAAATTGATACAAAAAATATTTTACAAACCATATGTTTTTGTTTATAGTCTTAATATTATAAAATTTTCTACATGAATAAATGAGTATTTTTGTATAGTGTAATTTATACAGATCAATACGATATATTAACATTAAAAACCTTAAAAACAAATATATTGAATTAATTTATATGTTAATTAAGAATATTATAAATCAAATTTGTTTAAATTAGAAATGATTCAATATATATATATACATGTATATAATAAATTTTATCTATGAATATATATATATATATATTTAATTTAATGTTTAATGATAAAAATGAAATATGAATGATCATATTTCATAATAATAAATTTAATATTTCTATAAATAGAATTTTGTAATAGATAATGTAATATATATTAATTAATATAAATTCATAAAATTTTATCAAAAAAGTATTAATAATATTATGAATATTAAGATAATATTTTATCAATATAATTAAGATATTTATTAAAAACATCAAAAAATTAATTTTATAAAACTATATAAAAAGAATATAGATAAATTGATAGTAATAAAGAAAAAAACTATGAAATGAAAAAAAATACATGGTAAAAATCAGATAAGGAAATGGGGCAGGGTTTCCACAGGATCTCTTAAGGGAGAACGAGACCAAGAGAAAAGAGGGTCAACTTCATCTTTTGGAGCAGGGCGTCTTGATCAAGACCAAGCTGATTGGAGTTCATGACGTGGGCTCCGATAAAGCTTGAATAGAGATGCGAGGTCAAGGCCGAGCACGATGGTGAGTGGCTCTGACAGCTGGTCGAAGTGTGAAAATATATCTATGGTGAATAAAAGGGTTTTGAATAATGGTAAGGATGAATTTTGAATGATGTCTGAAGTATAATTCATGCTTGATGAGTTTCATGATGTTCGGATCAAGATTTAGGGAAAACAACTTCCAATTTTCTAATAACTACCTAATGTTGTCCGAAATTTAAAATAGGTAATTTTATTCAATATTTAGGTATATGAATCTGATTTCTAGATTCAAAATTTGATGTATTAACTGACCTAATTGTCTATTTCATGCATCTGTCAACAACCTCTACTATTTGGTCTATTTTTAATTTATTTAAGTGTGCAAAACATTGTTTTAGAATTGTATCGATTCTGGTTTTCAATCATTTTCATCAAATTTTCTTCATATGATGACGATTTCAATTGCATTGGGATTATTATTTACATATTTTCCATCGTATATGTTCAATTTGAGTATCAAAAATATATCTATATTTCATATAATAGGATTTAATTACTTTTTCATTATTCAATTTTTTCTTCCCATCATTTTTAGATGTTGATGTTTGATTGAAAATCTAGATTATCTTCTTCTAGACACTAGATAACCTCATGAATGGATTCAATTCTTGTAATTAAAAAGAATTCGATTATTTTCAATAATTCTAGTGGTTTTGTTTTACCAATTAAATTGAATTTATCATTATTATTTATTAAATTTATTAGTGGGTAGTGTATAGAAATTACAAATATATATATCACGCCTGTCCATGAAGCATGAAATCAGAACCACATACTCTGATCTGTCATTCTCTTTTTTCTATGATGGTGCACCTATAAAGATCCTCGACTAAGAGAAATAACCATAATGGCTTGTACACTTTCTTTTGTGTGCATGTTCTATGCATGCTAGTCTTATTATACAAGTACAAAATAGTCAACAGAACATTTCTCCCAAGGGATAGTTTAATTTTTTTTTCAAATATTTATCTTCATTAACCTTTAATTGTAAAGGATCTATTTTTTACAAAAACTTCATTGATTATATTTTATGTTATTTTTATTTGGGTAAGTATAATTTATATTTTTACTTTTTTTTAAATTTTTTCTTATGCCAATTGGTTTTTATTTAAAACAAATTCTATATTTTTGAATTATGATCTTAAATTCTATGTTGGTAAGGTATTTACGTAATTTTACTCTTTTAAAATTTCATGAAATATTATTTTATTATTATGAAAGTCGATTTATCGTTATTTGAAAATTATAATTCACTAGGATTATAATAAATATTTTGGATTAAGTATTTATTATTATATTTTAATATAAATTAATATATCATTTAAATACATGATAAATCAGTTACTATGATAAAGAAATTATGTTGAATCCCTATTTTATAATAAAAAATAATTTTTCAATTCATTTATATTTAATAAAATTATTCATGTCATGTTTATTAATTAATTTATGTATTAAATATTTAAAATATCATTATATATGTGCAGTTATATGCACGAACATGGATGTAATTCAAAAGAAGAGTTATGTCCATCATCTTATTCAATGACATGTCATGAATGTGCATCAATTTCATTATTTTCATATACATATGTTTGTGTATTCAATATATAGAAAAATGGATTTAATGAGTTAAATAAATGATATAATATTTCACGAATGTAATGTATTATTTTATTAGCATTTAATGTAGTAAGTAAAGCTAAATAATTGAAGGATTTAGTTTTTCAGAATCAAGAAAATGATCTTCTATAAATTGGGTGTATATATATATACATACATGTATCAATATGATGCCATAAATTTGAATGCAGAAACCCCAGTGATAAATTTATATATAAGTAAACCAAACATAATTTTTATTTTCATAAAATATAAAACTAGGATGTTGTAAGCATGATAGGGAATTAGGGAGTGAACCCAATCTCTCAACAAGTGGGTACGACCAATATATCCTTCAATGTTTCAATTTCCCACAAGCCATGATGCTTTGTTTTCAAAAGCTTTCATAGTGTTTTCAAAAAATTCACTACATTACCTTTAATGCAATTTTTTTATGTAAGCAATTTCAAAAGTGGTATATTATTTTAAACATAAGTAATTTAAATTATGTTTTTAAAGGGTTTTTTGAAAAATATTTTTATGTTATCTTCAATGGAATTTCTCAAAGTTATTTTTAACAAAATATTTTCTAAAAATTATTTAATCATTTTCTGAAATATTTACTAGGAAACTTTATGCTCACCATTTGTTTTAAAAATTATTTTTCACAGGTATCTTAGAAGTTCAAAAATGATGCCATAAGTTTTGGAGTTAGTGCCTGCAGAATCATAGTAGGTGTTTGTTTTATTTTTTTTCAACTCTGATAAATGTTAGGTGTTCTCCAATCCTCCAGAACGTAGACAGGTAGAAGGTTCTTGTTAGTAATTTACTGTTGTGTAAATGTTTTCTTTTCCTCAAAAAACTAACTTTACACAAAGTTTTTAAGGATTATGTCCGGAATCATGGGTTCAGGGTATTATAAATGAGAAAAACATTGTTGACGTGATGGGAAGAAGTTATCTCAAAATGATAATAGAGAGAAGTCTACACCAAATGAACCTCCCCTGCTTCAGTTTTAAATGTGTATGGAAATTGAGATTTATGCTAACCAGTGCCCAAACCCAATGGCTGATGATGATGATCGATGTCAGCAACCTCTTAAGCTTAGGGATATGGGTAATCTCATTAAATTAATATTTATTACATGGGTTGCGAGAAAGGAACTGTGAAAGGTAAACTTACCATCTACTTTGGAATTGATAATGTATTATTTTATTCTATATCTACACACCTTTTCATATATAAGAAATTTCTTAAGGGTTTTAAGATTCCAAAAATATGATTAGTTGTGGATTTAGGAATTAAAACCCAAATGGAACAATGATTAAATCCAAATTCTAAGATTACTCTCCAATTGAAGTTTGTGGGAATCTGCATCCATAAAATCTTATAATTCTTCCTTTGGTTGTATTTTATATGATCTTAGGCATGGTGTAATTCCCCGACCCAAGTTACCCTGATTCAGTACATTATTACATGACATTGGAATGATATAAGGAATCATGTCCCGAAAGACTAACCTGTTTAGTAGCCTTGGATGTACTAGATACATTCATAAGTTTTACATAACATCATGAAATAAAAACATCAACTATATTTTGTCCCCTTTTTAACACACATATATTTTTAGCCTATCCATACAGGTCAACCATAAAATACTTCTTCACATCTTGGAAAAAATATAACCTAGAAAGGGGGATCTCAGATGATCAGTAAGGATAACATTAGCGGAAACCTTCATAAATAAGTATAAACATTTAAGGCAATGTATTAGACTAAAAATATTACTTTTATTCTTAAACTTCAACAAAACATGGAAAAGATAAAATCAAATTATTCCATTTAGTAATTCTCATGGATATTCTACTAGTCGAATAATCACATGAAATATCTATAGCCACTTTCATAAAGATGGAATGCATAATTCCAGAGTTCATAACCATATAGTCAAGGCCTTATTCCAAGACTACAAATAATATTTCATCAAGGCATTGTTCCAAGACACTAGTTTTTCCCATGAGACCTAATGATTTCTTGAGGAGCTATAGTGGGCTCCACCCATCACTTACTAAGTCCAATGCATTCCTCATTTGAAAATGTTTAAACATAATATAAACAATCGTATTAAAAATATCATAGGAAATGTCAAAACATTATCCATAAACCATTAATGGTGTAAAAATAACACATCCAAAGTCAAACATTTTACAAGACCTTCAATAAAATAGGGATGTTTTGTATCATAATAAATCAACTTCAGACAATCTTAATATATATCAAAGGATATTAACATAGATGAAATAAATACTTTTATTGAGGAAAATATCTTTCTTTTTCGAAATCATTTAAAAGACATATAATTATAAAAGAAAACATTTGTTTTGAAAATATTCATATAAACTTGTATGGTATGCTTCTACGATGTTATAATAGCGTAAAATACCCGCACCCGCCATATAAGTTAAAAAATTACATTTTACCCTAATTTTGTCGAAAAGGTCATAAAGTACCTTATTTGGAGAATGACAGAAAGATTCCTTTCAAAACATATATGGTCAAATAAGAGTATAAATGACATTAACCCATAGTATAGTAAATAATAAGAATGTTTTGAATTACATTTTTAAGAAAACACAGATGTGGATGATAAAGAGGACCCAGTAGATACTTACGTATTAACAGCCTTGGATAAGTAAAAAGAATGTAGAATTAACCCTTACCTTGTAATTTTCCTTTGTCAATGGTATTTTAACCTCCTATTTAATATTTATAACATTGTTATTAAATTATACAAGAAATATGTACATTAGTATGATATCATATATGATCTTATAATATTAATTTGTAAATAATATTTTAGTAGTATCAACATTTCAGGAGTTAACTAATTTGTTTTCCATTATATGGTTGTTTACATAAGCCATGTTTGTTATGGATAGGATGTATTTAATTCATATACAAAATGATATTATATTCATAAACATTATTTTTAATCATAAAATGAAATTTATTCTTGAATGATTATGATGGGGAATGATTCTCACCGCGTTCGTGGAGACGGTAATCTATACGTACGCATGAGTGGCAATATCATTATATTGATGGAGAAATCGTATGTAATTAAATGGTATATCATATATACATAATCATTAACATGTTATATTTATTATTTAAATCAGTTATACTCATTATTATACCCATCCAAATAATGAAGAGTTTGTATACTAAACGACACCACGACGTGGAGATGGTAATCCGTGCGTACGCACATATGGTGACTTTTTCATTTATAGGATAGATAGAATAATGAATGTGGTTGTACCATTTTTAGGGATTTTCGTTTTGATTTGATCAAAAGAACTTGAAAGAGGTGATGAAATATTTACCTCTTCTTCGGGATCTTCCTTTTGATTTGATAAAAAGTGCTCTTTAGGTTGGCTCTCTGAACAAAGGAAGGCCTGTAGGATGAAGAGAAAAAAGTTGGTAGGATATGTGGGCAGGGTTTGGACGAGCCAAATGGATTTGGAGGTGAGAAATTATGATAAGGGGAAGTACCCTTTTATAAGAGAGGGGAGGGTCTCTTTAGGAAAAGCTTGAAATATTATTTTCTAATAAAATCATTTTCAGTTTCCAACGGCTCCAAAATGAGTTATTTCTAGGATAAGGTGGGGAAGGGTCATGAACCTCTCAACCAATAGGATTTAGACCGGTTTAGGTTACTATATTAACCTTATATTTTAGATTTAACTCTAAGTTAAATAGTTTGATATTTACCATGTCTCTGTTTATTTTTATATTATATGGTTAATAATCATACTATAAACTTCGAAGAGAACCTCATGTGGTTAATTATTAATATATATAACTTTATCCATGTCCTTTGGCCGAAAATTAGATTTTTAAGAATATTATATCAATACATAATATAGTATTTGTTATAAAAACTCAATTATGACAATTTTGATACTATTTAGTATTTGGTTTTTTTGAAATTCATAACAGAATGATTACTTAGAACGAAAATTATTTAATCAACAGTAACATTTCATATTAACATATAAAATTAGTGTAATTCAACAAAAGTCTCAAATTACATTTATTTGTATATTTATAATATCAATTATATTAATCTTTCATTAATAATGTAATTATTGTATCATTATTGGGTAAAAAATTAATTAAATTAATTAATGTCTAAAAATTATAAATAAAATTCCATTATGTAGGAAATATTTTTATATTTATAATGAATATTTATAGTTAAATTTAACTTATGTATATCCCTATATTAAAAATGGTTTAGTTAGTAAACATTGAATTTAACTCTTTTAACACTTCTTTAAATTAAATAATAACAAATGTCCTAATCTAATCCAAGTGGACCAAATGGTGTCATATTTTATTAATAAGGTTATTTTGGTCGAGTTATACTTATCCAATAGAATTAGGACATGTTTTAGGGAAATAATGATATCATTGTTTCACTTAATTACCATATTTACTTTTAACAGGGGTAAATAAATGTCAAAACTTACTATTCAACAACAAATATTTTCATCATTTTGAACTACATTTTACTTACTGATATTAATAGTGTCTCTTAGATTATTTAAATTCAACTCACATAAGAGGTAAAATTATGTTTTATTCCAAATTTCAAATGCCCCTAGGAGGTGGGTAAAAGACTGTAAAAAGTTCAATAAAATTTTTATATATCTAAACTTATTATAAAATGACTCCAATGAATTACATATAAGTTATATAGGTATTATGTATATATTTTGACCTAAAATAAATTTAAATAAATTTAATATTTATTTAAATAAAAAGTTGGTTTTAAGGAATAACATATTGTTTTTCACTATTCATCAAAAATTGAAAGTTTTCAGAAAAATACCAAAAATTCACCTTAAGCTAATTTCTATATTCTAAATTCAAAAATGAAGTTCACTTTGAAAAATAAAATTTTTAAACTTTCAAAAAGTGGGTATTACAATTCATAACGACTAGTTTGATTGGTCGCGGTATGTTAGAATCTCGAAGTTGCGTACAATGCAAGCAATTGTATTATTTAAGGGGAAGCGTACCATCGAAGCTTGGGGTGTTACATTTTTTCCTCCTTCAAATAATTTCGTCCTCAACATTTCTATAATACTACCGCACAAAAATATTCGTGTGTTTCTTCATCATAAGTTCCTCTGGTTCCCATGTTGCCTCTCCTATATTATTTTTTCTCTATAGAACTTTTACCAGACAAGTCATCCGGTTTCTCAACACTTGTTCTCTTGTATCATGAATTTTTATAGGCTCTTCACAATAAGATATATCAGGTTCCAGTTCAATTACCTCATAGGTGAGTAAATGCGTTGGGTCAGGCATGTATTTTCTCAATAGGGATACGTGGAACACATCATGAACTTTGGAGAGACTTAGAGGAATTTCTAAATGAAGTGCTATAACTCCAATTCGTTCTAGAATTTTGAAAGGTCTAGTTTACCTGGGACTTAATTTACCCTTCTTACTGAATCGTATAACTCCCTTCCATGTATATACCTTCATGAAAACATGATCTCTTACCTAAAATTCCAAATACTTCCTTCGGTTATTGACATATCTATTTTTCCTAATTTGATTTTCTTTGATGTGGGTTTGGATAACCTTCACATTTTCATTCATTTCCTCAACATGTTCTAGGCCTATGAGTTGTCTTTCACCAACATCATCCCAAAAAGTTGGTGTGCGACCTCTCCTTCCATATAATGCTTTATATGGTACCATCTGAATACTTGAATTGAATCTATTGTTATAGGAATATTCTACTAGAGGTAAACATTGACCCCACATACCATGAAAGTCAAGTGAAAAAAGATCTCAACATGTCTTCTAACGATTGAATAGTTTATTCTGATTGTCCATCGGTTTGATGGTGGTAGGTAGTGCTCAAACAAAGTTCAATATTCTGGGAATTCTAAATACTTTTCCAAAATATTGATGTAAAACGGGATCGTGATTAGAAACAATACATAGGGGTACCCCATGAAGTCTAACAAACACATTAATATATTGTCTTTCCAGACGTTCAATTGGTAATTCTTCTCTTATAGCAAGAAAATTTTCTCACATGGTAAGATGATCAACAATGAACCATATTTCACCATTCCTTCTAGGAGTATTTGGTAGTCCTATGAAACATTCCGTCGTAATATCATCCCATTTCCACTTAGGTTTGGGAAGTGGTTGCATGACTCCTATAAGATTTTGTCTTCTAGCATTCACTTGTTGGAAAACCATACATCTCGACACAAAATTAGCAATCTCTCTCTGAATTTTGTCCCACCAAAAATGTTCTTTCAAATCTCTATACATCTTAGTGATACCAGGGTGTATAGAGAAATTAGAGCTATGAGCATCATCCAACAATTCCATTTTTAGATATGGCATATCGGGAACACAAATTCTCTTCCCAAATTTCAAAAATCCATTTTTATATATGAATTCGATCAATCTCCCATCGTCCACTACTTTAATTTTCTTTTGAAATTTCTCATCATCAGTACAAGAACATTTTATCCTTTCTAGTAAAGATGGTTTGGCACCCATTTGAAAAAGCATTGATGTTTCACTATCCACGATTATTCCCATATCCATTTTTACTAGATCCATGAAAATAGTATCCCTTTCAACTATCATCTTGTTCCAAACTCCATGATCCTTTCTTTTCAAAGCATCTTCCACCTTATTTTCCTTCCCCAGGTGGTAATGTATAGTGAAATCATAATACATGAGTAGTTCAAGACATAGCCTTTACCTCATGTTGAGTTCTTTTTGAGAGAAAATATAAATTAAACTCTTGTGATCAGTATAAATCTCACATTTTTTACCATAGAGGTAGTTTCTCCATTCTTCAAAGAAAATATTACAGCTGCTAACTCAAGATCATGAGTGGGATAGTTTTGATCATGAATTTTCAGCTGTCATGATGCATAGGCAATGACTCTATCATTCTGCATAAGGACCTAACCACGTCCTTTATTTGAAGAATCACTATAAATAACAAATCCCTCATTCCCTAATAGTAGATTCAAGACAAGAGTGTTGACTAATATTCTATTCAGTTCTTCAAAACATACTTCACACTCATTTTTCAAAACAAATTTATCCCCTTTTCGTGTGATCTTTGTTAATTGGTTTTCTAATCAGGAAAAATTTAGGAAAAAACATCCATAATAACATGATAAAGCAATAAAATTGTGTACCTTAGTTATACTCATCGGTGCTGGACATTCTTGGATTGCCTTGGTCTTCGAAGGATCAACAGTGATTCCATCCTTAGAGACTTGATGGCCAAGATAAGAAATCTCTTGAATATAGAATTCAAACATGCTAAATTTCTCATATAATTCATTACTTCTAAGAGTCCACAAGATAATGCGCAAGATATTTTCATGATCTTCATAGCTTTTGGAGTATACCATGATATAATCAATAAATACCACTAAAAAGTCATCAAGATATTCCTGGAAAAATCAATTCATTATATCCATGAAGATAGAGTGTGCATTAGTCAATCCAAACAGAATTACTATAAACTTCTAATGCCCACAGCTGGTTCGAAATTTTGTTTTTGGAATGTCTTACTTCTTCACACACAACTGATGATATCCACATCGAAGGTCAATCTTTGAAAAATATTAAGCACCATGAAGTTGGTTAAATAAATAATCAATGTGAGGTAGGGGATAATTTTTATTTTTTTATAGCATTGATCTCCCTATAGTCAATACACAACCACATAGATTCGTCATTCTTCTTATGAAAAAGGGTAGGGGCTCCCCACGGAGAAACACTAGGGTGAATAAATCCCTTATTACTCAATTCCTCTAGTTGTTTCTTTAGTTACACTAATTCCACAATGTCCATTCTATTAGGGGTCATCGATATGGGCCTTGAACCAGGAATTAAGTCAATGGAAAACTCAATTTCTTGTTCTGGAGGACGTCCATGTAAATCCTCTGGAAACACTTCATCATACCCTTACACAATAGGTACGTCCTCTATTCAAACATTATTTTCCTCACCCAGAAATATTTCATTCTCTTCCTCCCCATTAATTGAATTTAGTAGACCTACTGGGGGTGGATCTAGATAAGAATCATGTGGTGATGTTTCTGCCTTAATGATAAGGTACTCCTTATCATCATCGAATATTTTAAACTCCTTCTTCTTACAATAAATTTTTGAATCATTGTCCAAAATCCAATCCATTCCAATGAATATATAAAATTCAATCATGGATAAGACAATGTGATCAGTAGATAAAAAAATTTTATATGTCATAATGGTAGATGATTCACAAAACATTGTTGCAATGATACGTACCTTAAAAGTTTTTATTGAAAACTCCCTTGTTAAATAAAATGAGAAATATTTAATTTTCTTATCAAACTGGGAATATATGAAACAATGCGATGATCCTAAATCAAATAAATCATTGGTTAAACTTGAGGAAACCATTAAATTACCTTCCACCACGTCATTTGGAGCTTCAACATTAGTAGTAGTGATCACATATTATTTACCTTGATCCCTTGGGAATTTCTGAGGTAAATTACCTTGGTTCATAGGAAATTAATTTGCATAATTCCCCATTTCTATACAATTGTAGTATTCAACATTGACAGCCTCTTTCTTTCCCTTGCAATCACGAGCTTGGTGGTATTTTTCACCACACTTGTAATAGACTCCCATTCCCTTCAGGAAAGTTCCAAGCTGTTTCTTCCCACATTTACCGAAGGATGGAAATTCAAATTTTCCATTCTTCTTCTTAATTCCATTTCAAGAGTGTTCAGAAGATCTATTCTTCTGCTTCTTTTCATTATATTCGTAAGAATTAGAGAATTATTTTTTTGTCTTGATAGCATATGATACAATATCTTCATATGATAAGAAAGATTGTGAATCTAATGCTCACTGGAGAAATGGTTTTATCCCATAAAATAATCGATCAATATTACCCCTTGGGTTATGTATATAATTTGTAGCATGCCTGGAAAACCTTGTAATGTTATCCTAATATTTTGCGACATTCTCATCCTCTTTTTTCCTTAGACTCAGAAATTGCTTTTCCATATCCACTCGATAGTAATGAGGAACGTATTTTTTTAAGAAAATATCTTTAAACTCCCTTCATTCCATATTTGATACTTTATCATCTTCCTTTGTGTTTTGAATAAATTACCACCATTGAACTTCATCTGTCATGAGGCGATAAACTTCTGTGAAAACAATTTCCCTTTCGCTTCTCACCAAAGCGTGAAATATTTTCTCTATGGAATTTATCCATTTCTCATCAACTGATGGATTTTTACTCCCATTTAATGTTAGTTGTTGTTTCCTCATGAAGCGATCTAACATTGATCATCCACGTTGTGGGTCGGGGTGCAATATACGGGTAAGGTAACTGTTCATAACCTGAGGGTGTTTTCCCAGTATGGTGATACGTTGATCTACACCAGTTGCATCACCAGATCCACTATAATTATCTTGAGTAGGAGAGAAATCCCTACATCGATTACATGTGTTGATACAGTTTCCATTCCTTCCACTAGGTTTCATTTCTAAACAATGGAATATAGTAGATTAGTTTATGAATCAAAATTTATAATTCCAAACCTATAAAACACATTACATAAATTGAAAAATTTATGGATATAATCCATAATCATAAAAATGTTTCCTTTGAGGAAGTATACACTCATAAACACTTCATAATGGCTTTTAAAGAAAATGAGAATTATCCTAAGCATATCCCCCAAGAGTTCCATAACCATGAGTTCAGTAAGTCCTGTTGTCGTGCACCAGTTTCCATTTGAGTCTAGCTCAAAGTGGTGTTTTTGGGTTTTACCCCTAGGTACATCTTTTCTAGAGCTGCCTCTACCTACTCGTATCTAGATTGGGATGTATTTCTTGGTAAACTCACAAAATCTATATAGTACCAAAATTATATGATGTTCTTATATACTAATCCTCAAAGTCTATCTTAGGGAAGTGTTCTCTAACCAGAGTTTTTCGGAATCTAGTTTCTAAGGTTTGTACTAAACTTCCTCCGATACAGACTGTAATGCCCCAATCCCAGTTACCCAGAGACAATGATTTATTACCAATCATTGTCATGATATAAGGAATCATGTCCTGAAAGACTGATGAGTTTAGTATCCTTGGAAGTACTAAATACATTCATAAGTTTTACATTACATCATTAAATAAAAATATCAACAACATTTTGTTCCCTATGGAACACACTTATATCCTTAGCCTAAACCCGTAGGTCAACCATAAAATACTTCGTCACATCCTGGGAAATATAAAATATAGAAAGGTGTGGTCTCAGATGCTCAGTAAGGATAAAAATATAGCAGAAACATTCATAAATAATCATAAAAATTTAATGGAATATATTAAACTAAAAAAAGCCTTTTAATCTTAAAATTCAGCATAATATGGAAAAAATAAAATAAAATAATTCCATTTACTTATTCACATGGATATTATACTAGTATAATAATCACATTAAATATCAATAGAAACATTCATAATGATGTAATGCATAATGCCAAACTTCATAACCACATAGTCAAGGCCCTATGCCAAGACTACAAGTACGATATTTTCAAGGCCTTATGCCAAGGCACTAGTTTTCATCATAAGACCTACTGATGCATCGAGGAGCTATATCGGGCTCCACCCATCACTTACTAAGTCCAAAGTATTCCTCATATGAAAAGTTTTAAACATAATATAAACATTTATATTAAAACTAGCATACAAAATATCAAACCTTTATCCATAAACCACAAATGGTGTAAAAATAACACATCAACTGTCAAACATATCACAAAACCATCAATACAATACAGAAGTTTTGTATCATAATATTTCAACTTAGAACAAGCATAAAGTCCATAATAGGATGTTGAAATAGATGAAATCAAAACTTTTTTATAGAAATATATATTTCTATTTTGAAATAATTTAAAAGTAATAAAATTATTAAAGAAAACAATTATTTTGAAAATATTCGTATAAGATTGTATGGGAGTATTCTATGATGTTATAATGGAATAAAATAACCACACCCACCATATAAGTTAGAAAAGACATTTTACCTTAATTTTGTCAAAAAGTTTATAAAGTACCTTGTTTAGAAAACGACATAAATATTCATTTCAAAATATATATGGTCAAATAAGGGTATAAATGACTTTAAACCATATTCTAGTAAATTGTAAGAATTTTTTGAATTACATTTTTTAGAAAAAAAGAATGTGGAAGATAAAGAGGTCTGAGTAGATACTTACATATTAACAACCTCTAATAAGTAAAGAGATAGAAGAATTAACCCTTACATTGTACTTTTCTATAGTAGATGGTATGTTAACCTCCTGTATAATATTTGAATTACTTTTATTAAATTATACATGAACTATATACACAAATAGGATATCATATATGATCTTATAATATTGTTTTGTTAATAAAATATTAGTGGTATCGTCGTTCCAGGTGTTAACTGATTCGTTTTCCTTTATATTCTTGGTAATATAAGCCATTTTTGTTATGGATAGGATGTATTTGATTCATATACAGAATTATATTATGTTAATAAAAATTATTTTTAATCATAATATGAAAATTATTCTTGAATAATTATGATGGGGAATGAATCTCATCGCGTTCGTGGAGATGGTAATCCGTACGTACGCACGAGCAACAATATAATTTTTTATGGAAAAATAATATGTAATTGGATATCATATCATATATACAGAATAAGTAACATGTTATATTTATTATTTACTTCAGTTATACTCATTATTATACCCATCCAAGTAAAGAAGTGTTTGAATACCAAACTACACCATGACGTGGTGATGGTAATTCGTACGTACGCATGTATGGGGACTTTGTCATTTATAGGATGGATGGAATAATGAATATGGTTGTACCATATTTATAATAACATAAAATTATATCTAATATACTAGAGTAATTTTTTTTATAATGGAAACAAAAAATAAAGAAGAAGTGGAAGAAGAAAAGAACTTGGAAGAGGTGATGAAATATTTACCTCTTCTTCAGGTTCTTCTTTTTGATTTGATCAAAAGAGCTCCTTAGGTCGGCTTTCTGACCAACTTAAGGCCTCTAGTACGAAGGTTGAAAAGTTGGTAGGATATTTGGGTAGGGGTTGGCTGAGCTAAATGGATTTGGAGGTGTGAAATTAAGAGATGGGGAGGTACCCTTTTATAAGAGAGGTGAGGGTCACTTTTGGAAAAGCTAGCAATATTGTTTTATAATGAAATCATTTTTGGTTTCTAATTGCTAAAAAATGATTTACTTATAAACTAAGGTGGGGATTGGTCGAAAAACTTTCAAAATATTTGTTTTATAATGGTTGAGGTCACTATATTAACCTTATATTTTAGATACAACTCTTAGTTAAATGGTTTGTCATTTACTATGTCTCTTTGTATTTTTATATTACATGGTTAATAAACATACTATGAACATACAAACGATCACCAATTGGTTAATTATTAATATATATAACCTTATACATGTTCTTTGGTAGAACCATATATTTTTAAGAATATTATACTAATTAATAATATGGTATTTGTTTTAAAAACACAATTATGTCAATTTGACACTATTTAGTATTTGGTTTTTGTGAAAATCATAACTACACGATTACTTAGAAAAAAATTATTTAATAAACACTAACATGTCATATTAACCATTGAAATTATTTTAATTCATCAAAATTCTCAAATTACAATTATTTTGATATTTATAAAATCAATTATTTAAATCTTTTATTTATAAGGTAATTAATGCATCATCATTGTGTCATTAATAAATTAAATAATTTAATGACTAAAAATTATAAATAAAATACAATTATGTAGGAAGTATTTTTATATTTCATATGAATATTTATAGTTTAATTTATCTTATGTATAACCCTATATTAAAAATATTTTTGTTATTAAACATTGAATTTAACATTGTTAACTCTTCTATAAATAAAATAATAATAAATGTCCTAATCTAATCCAAGTGGACCAAAGGTGGTCATATTGTATTCCTAAGGTGTTTTACGGTCGAATTATACTTATCCAATAGAATTAAGACATGTGTTAGGGTAATTATGATATCATTTTTACCCATAATTGTCCTATTTACTTTTAACCGTGCAAAATAAAATTCAAAAGTTACTATTCACCAAAAATTATTCTCATCTTATTGAAACAAATTTGTCTTCCTGATATTATAATTCTCTCTTGGATTTTTTAAAATTCAGCTCACAGAAGCTGTAAAATTATGTTTTATGCAAATTTTCAAATGCTTCAAGGAGGTGGGTAAAAGATGGTAAAAAGTTCAATAAAATTTTATTATATCTAAAAATATTATAAAATGACTCCAATTAATTACATTGAACATATATAGGTATTAATTATATGTTTTGAACTAAAAAATTTAAATAAAATATATAATTATTTAAATAAAATTTTAGTTTTAACCAATAACGCAGTGTTTTTCACTATTCCTCAAAAATGGAATATTTTCAGAAAAATACCAAAAATTCACTCTAACCTAATTTTGATTTTCCAAATTAAAAAATGAAGTCCATTTTGAAGATTAAAATTTATAAAATTTCAAAAAGTGGGTATTACTATTCATAATGGCTAGTTTGACTTGTCGTGGTGTGTTAGAATTTCGAAGTTGTGTATAATGCAAGCTATTGCATTATTCAAAGGGAAATGTACCATGGAAGCTTGGGGTGTTACACATGTATTCGATTTATCTACCTATATATCACATTAATTATTGATGAAGATAAGTTACATTTGATATTTCATACCTTCATATTATCTTCCATCAATGTGATAATAAGTATAAACTTCCTATAGGGGATAAATCAAGTGTTTGGGTCTTAATTCCTATTGAGAAGGAATGTTTATCTCAAATGGTTGGGAAGATAGTCAACATCCATGATATGCCTATTGTTCGGGAATTTTCGAATGTCTTTTCAAAAGAGTTTCCTAGCCTTCAAGCAAAACATGAAGTTGTGTTCTCAATAAAACACATTCTTGGCTCCACACCAACTTCAAAGACTCCTTATAGAATTGCCCCGATTGAGTTTCATGAATTGAAGATGCAACTCCACAAAATTTTTTACAAGGGATTCATTCAACCAAGTGTGTCACCTTGGGTCGTACCTATTATTTTTGTAAAAAATAATATTGTTCAATAATAATATGTATTGGTAATCAGGATATCAACTAGATCATAATCTAGAACAACTATCGTCTTCCCCATATTTGTGACCTATTTGATCAACTGCATGGAGACCAAAATTTTTCCATGATTGACCTTCATTCTAGATATAATCAATTTAGGGTCAAGAAGGATGATATACCCAATAATAAAACCCGTACAAATGTATAGACAACATGAATATATAGAAATGCCTTTTGGTCTTACTAATTCCCCTAAAATATTCATGGATTTAATTAACATGGTCTTTAGATATTACCTTGATTAGTTTGTGGTAGAATTTATTGATGATATTATTATTTACTCAAAGATTTAGAAGGATGATGAAGGCCACTTGAGAATTATACTAAAGGCCCCAAGTAGGAGAAAATATACGAAAAATTTACAATGGGTGAATTTTGGCTACAAAAGGTTCCATTTTTGGGTCACATAATCTCAATAGATGGTATAGTATTAGATCGATCAATGAAAGATGCTATTGAATGCTGGCCTAGAACAACCATGATGTATGAGATCTATAGATTTCATGGTTTAGCTATATATTATCGATGGTTTGTGGATAATTTATCACAACTATCTAATCATCTAACCAAGTTAATTAAAAAATCTGTCAAGTTTATCTGGAGAGATGAATGTGAAGGAAATTTCAATTAACTTGAGAAAATGTTGGCCGACACACCTATTCATACATTACCCTATAGTGGAGAAGGGTTTTAAATATATAGTGATGCATCCAATTAGGGATTGGGATGTGTTCTTATGAAAAAGAAATTGGTTATAGACTATGCTTCATGATAGTTAAAGATTAATGAGAAAAATTTATTATCTCAATATATGGATTTAGTATCAGTAATTTTACTATTAATGATATATATGAATTATATTTATGGGGAAAAGTGTGATATATATATTGATCATAAAATTAAGAAGTATTTATTCACAATAAAGGAACTGAACATGCTTTATAGAGGATGGTTGGAGTTGATAAAGGATTTTGTCTACTCAAAACATTAAAACCCTAGGAAAGTGAACAAGGTGGATGATTCTTTAAGACAATAAGATCATTCTAGCATATCCATTATGAGTATAAAACAAAATCTAATATTTCTTGATTTTAAAAAATATGGATATAGAAATACTGATTGGGAAAAGTATTATAATTCTAAAATGAATGTTCAACCCTCTATCCAAGTTATGATTAAGGAGGAATAGAAGGAAGATAGAGAGCTAAAAAAGAAAGTCATAAATATTCATGAGTTTAAAATTTATCAAGATGGAATAATAAGGTTGAGGAACTCTATATGTGTTCATTCCCTAACAGATTTGAAGAAGGAGTTATTAGAGGAAGCTCATAGTTCTTCAACCTCTATTCATTCTAGAGTTTCAATTGTTTAAAGGTATTTGAACGAATATTTCTAGTGGGAAGACATGGAGAGAGATATTACAATGTTAATATATCAATTCTAGGTATTCCATAAATTTAATGCTGAAGTAAAAAATTATGAAGGGATGATGCATCCATTACCCATACCATAATTGAAATGGGAGAACATCACTCTGTATTTTTTTCACTAAACAACCCAAAACCTCTAAAGGGGTAAATTATATATGTGTTGTACTAGAACGCCTTAGAAATTCAGCACAATTCATTAATATCAGAGAATAATTTTGTCTAGATTAGCTTTCCTAGATATAAATAAAGGAATTTTTAAGGTTTTATGGAGATCCATGTTCCTCTATATTTCATTGGGATCCAAGGTTTACCTCAAATTATGGAAAATTCTTCAGCAAGAAATTGAAATAGAATTGAGTTTCATAACTACTTATCACCCTTCAAAATATGGTCAGTAATAAAGAATAATTAAAAACCTAGATAATATGTTGAGATCTTTTTCATTAGATTTAAAAGGTGGTTTGGATCAACACCTTAATCTAGTTTTGTTTTCCTACAACAATAACATTCACACAAGAATTCATATGGAACCATATGAGTCCCTATATAGTAAAAAATGTAGATCACACACATGTTATGAAGAAGATGGATAAATAAATCTATTGGGAACTAAGATAAACAATTAATTTATAGGGAATGTTAGAGCCATTTGGCAGTATATCAAGGTTGCTCAATGTTGGCAGAAAATATATGCTGATAACCATTGGTGTGATCTAGAATTTGAAGCTAGTGAAAAGGTGTTTCAATGAACCTCTCCCTGTAATAAGGTTATAAGGATCAGAATGAAAGGGAATCTAATCCCAATGTGTACAGATCAAATTTAGATTCTTGAATGTATTTTGATGGTATCATATTGTTTCGAATTTCCTCTAAATATCTCTGAAGTCTATGATTTGTTCCATGTATCTCTCACGTGGAAGTACATACCTGAACTTTCACATATACTGAACTAAGAGGTCATACTTCTGAAGCATGATCATTTTTATGAGGAAAAACTAGTGGAAATTATGGATCGTACATAGAAAGTTCAATGAAATAACACCACTCACCTGGTGAAAGTTTTGTAGAGAAATCACTAGTTAGGGAAAGTTACATGGGAACATGAGGATATGATGAATCAAAATGATCCTCATTTGTTTGTCCCAGAAAAAATAACTTTAATGGTGAAAAATAAATTAAGTGGGGTAGAAAATAATACTCTGATTTTTTATAGAACTATTTTTGAAGGAATTAATTTTTATTGATGTTTTTCATTTAACAATGTCAAATATTCCTTTCACACGAAACAAACTTGGCATACATTGCACGTAACACCGAGTTTTACCAATAAAAACATGTTTTTAAAATAAAATAAAACATAGATGATATGTTAGTGGTTATAAATAGTGGTAAATAAATTATAAAAACCTTTGGTTTACAAAAATATAAAATAAATTCATTAGTTATAATGAACCAATTGAATATAAAGTGAGTATTTTTATAGAAAAATATTATTATGCTCGCAAAGGTGTTTTAATAATAATATATTAAATTAATTACAATTAGTCAGTATTTTTAATGAAATCTATTTTTTATATAACCTAGTATATATTTTTTTAATATTCATCCAATAGATTTTAAAAGCCTAAGATAAGAATAAAACCAATTTTTATCATAAAACCCAAAAAAATATTAAGTAAATTTTACCATCTTTTATTAGAGGGAATATTTTAAATATAAATTTTATTACTATAATATATCATATTGGTCCAAATAAAATTAAAATTTTTAAGTGAATACTAGAAAATTATGAGTGTTATCCACCGACAATACAGCCTAATTACGTGATTTTGTAAATTTTTCATGTTTATCTATTTTCAAAAATGTTTTTGTCTCATAGATATTTTTTGAAAGGGGAAGGTCAATGCCATTTGAAGTGATTTCCTCATGTGGGTTTCTATTCAGGGTGTATGGGCACAATTATGACTCTATCAAAAAAACGAAATTTTATTTTCAAATTTCATATTAATACAAAAAAGGTTTAAGTTGGTAGACATGGAATTCATCCTTTTTTAGTTTGGGATGGCTGAGTTATGAAAAAAACAAATAAGAGATGGAATCACATTCTTTGATGGACCATTATGTTCGACAGAGTAGAAGACCATGCTCTCGTATTCATATAATGTGATCAGATTGGGGGATTTAAATTTTGATGTATGGGATTCATCAATGGTACGATTAGAATGAGGTTATTATCGTTATAATAAATAGGATCTGGATGTCATTCAATGGTATCCTCTGTTACAGATTCTTAAAAAGAATTGTTAGGAATTAGATCATCATGTGTCAGTGATATGGCTAGATTGGAAATATGATTCATTTGATTTATTCAATTCTTTATTTTATTTTCCTATATCATTTACTAAGAACTGAAAAACGTAGTTAAATTAATCATGATGTTAAAAAATCCAACTTGTATTAATGATAGCAGAAAAAAACAATTTCCCAACAATAGAATAATTTGTTTCACATGAATTATTGAATTATAAATTTTTAAGAATGCATTGACATTGAAGAGAATTGTTAGGAATTAGATCATCATGTGTTAGTGATATGGCTAGATTGGAAATATGATTCATTTGATTTATTCAATTCTTTAGTTTATTTTCCTATATCATTTACTAAGAACTGAAAAACTTAGATAAATTAATCATGAAGTTAAAAAATCCAACTTGTACTAATGATAGTAGAAAAAAACAATTTCCCAACAATTGAATAATTTTTTTCACATGAATTATTGAATTATAAATTTTTAAGAATGAATTGACATTGAAAATGAGAAATTTTTTGTAGGAACTATAAGTAGAATATGTTGAAGGTTTATTCAATGTATTATGACAAGGACTCGAATAAAAATCATTATAATAAAAAGGATTACTTGGATAACTCATGTGTGGTGAATCAGGGTACATCATACCTTTAGTTATGGCTACTTAGGGAGAGTAATGATTATATGTGTATGGTAAATACCATTCCATTTATAAAATTTCATATTTCTTGAATTTTTTAAAATATCAACATATATTCAGAGTAGTGAACTGATTTTTAATGTATTTTCTTGTTTTTTAATGTTTGAACTAAATCACTCTTTTTAAGGAAATCCTAATGCTACAAATTTCACTAGAAATGCCACCATAAATTTGGCACACAGATCACAAAATATGATATTTTCAATATTTGATAACCTAAAAACTACTGTAGAAGAAACAAGAAGAGTTGGTACATAGAGAGAATGTGGGTAGATACCAGAAATATCCACCTGTTGGAAATTTCTGGCAGATTAGATTTAATTTTCATCAAAAAATAAACGTTAAAAAAATATAATAATTATTTAAATTAACTAAAACAATCCTATTGAACCCAAGAAAGGAACTTAAGAAAGTAGGCATATATATTTTTTTCTAAGTTGTGATATCCGTTCAAGTGCTTGAAATTCCAATTATTTTATTCCCACATCTGAATATTTATCTATAAATTGTAAACAATTCCAAATTTAATCAAAATAATACAAATTATTCTTCTCTAATTATAAAACATATTCTAATTTTTACACAAATTATCTATCAATTCATTCTCTATCATGATGAATAATTTTAATATCCTTATAGCACTAAATCACTTGCTCAAATACAATGACCCATTTCTCACAAATTTAAAGTATCTATTTATGTCAAGATCACTCACACGATATCATTGATTATCACTCATTATTGTTTGAAGGAGAAAACACAAAAAATATTAAAATTTTAATTAAGACATTTACTTATTCATAATTCACCCATGTCTGACTTATGATTCTCTCGTCAGTGAGACCGAATTCCAAATAAATAAATTCTATAATGATCACCCACCCCTGATCACTTATTTGGTATCACATGAAAATGCCCTAAATAATGTGTGAAGATTACAAATGATACTTAATGAAAATGAAGATATAATCAATTAAATAAACCTACAATTTAAATTAATTATTTAAAATGGAAATGAATCATGGAAATAAAATGAAAGAATGCAAGTACTATCATGATCATCAAAAATCTAACACCATGAAAAATATTCTACCATGGCAAAAATAGGGTGCTGAAAATAATAAACTGAAGATATCACAATATCTATGTCATCACTATAGTAACCACATGTAGGCGCAGATGATCACCCAATAATAACCATTAGTCTGTCGATCGCCCTAACATTGAACCAAACCATCACACCGCCAAAAAATTGATCAGATCTATGATCGGTCACACTGCATAGTTTCGATTTCAAAAAGAAAAGTGAGTCCACCACAATTGATGATGTCACACGAAACCCTCAAATCACCAAAAATTATGCAATCTCTTTGGCTGAATACTCAAAGCAATGGTGAAGTGGTTGTGATGTAGAGCATATGGTGGGCTATCTACCTTTAGTGGTGTGTAGTGAAGGATATGTTCTGGTGTGATGATGGCTACACAATAGACAAGGGGAACTACCCTGGTGTTCATTAAAATGAGGAGTGGTGGTATTCTGTTGGGTAGAGGGTGTTGGTGTTCCCTTAGTGGGCTATATGTAGAGGATATGGGAAGGGGTAGGGGAAGTCGGGGAGAAATTGGGGGGGTGGGGCAGTGGGAGAGATTGGGGTGGAAAGCGGTGGGGTGTGGTGGGATATGGGAGAGGGGGGGAGGTCAAGAAAGAGGATAGGGGGGAAAGGGGTGGCAGGGTGAGAGGGGGAGTATGGGTGGTAGCAGAGAAGGGAAGAAGGGGGCGGTAGGCACATGGTAGAGGGGGTGGGGTGACTGGGAAGAGTGATATGGGGAGAATGGAGGAGGTGGCTGCCTCTGGATAGGGTTTCAACCTAGTGTGTATGCATATGAAGATCATTAAATCTCAAATATATATATAAATTATTTATTATCATAATAAAAATAATAAAAATCAAAAATGATAGCAATAATAATAATGAAAATAATAAAATTCTAATAATAAAAATAATAAAAAATTAGAATTATATTATACTATATATGTAAATAAACATAATTTTATAATTAAAAGATAATGATATATATATATATATATTTATGTATGTATGTATGTTTATATAATTAGGTATATTACTTTAAAACGATAAGTAATTAGATTAAATTATAATCGATATACAGAAAAAATACTAATACTAATATTAATCTAATATAATATTAAATAGATAAAATGAATACTAATATTATTAAACTAAAAAAATTTAATCAAATAAAAAAATAAATATTATATAAATATTATATAATAAAATAAATGATAATAAATATTTATAAAATAAACTAATACAAAATATATTGATTTTAATTCTAATAAAATTTTAGTGTAAAATATTAAAAGCTAAAAAATAAACTATGAAAATTACTAAAAACTAATATTAAGATTAAAATATTAATAATAATATATAATTTAACTAAAAATTATCAAAATAAAAACACAACACAACTATGAAATTAAAATTGGAACTCTAAAAACAGTTGAAGTATTTAATTAGAATTTAGTTAAACTATTATAGAAGTACAAGAGAAATCTATCTACATCAGTGGTCCTTAAAATTATCCCATATTATTACCTCTTTTTCTTCAAGTGGTATGTTTTATAGTCATATTAGCTTGAATGGGTAAGGTTCCAATTTAAAATTAATAGTTTTAATTGTTAGGTTTCATGGTAATGTTTCCTATTTGAAATGTCTAAGATTATAATAAGATGGGATTCCTTATGTAATGACTTAGTGATGAAATTAACCTAGAAAATTAGTTAACTATATATTAAGATATGATTCATTGTAAACAAAATTGATAATGTTAAAGGGATTATTCTATTTTAGCCCATAAACATTTTTATCTTAATATCATTAAATGAATGACTCTATTCAAAATGGTTGAATGGGTAATTGTGAATTAAATAAATAGTTTTGACCAAGAATATAATAATAATCAACATTTTAATTAGAGAATTACATAGAAAATATGATGGTGAATTGAAATGGATTTTAGGAAATTTTAGGTGGATGATGAAATTCCATTGAAGTAGTTAAATTGCAAATCAATGTTTATGAAATTGGTGGTAAATGTTATAATGGGAATTGATGGTGTGTACAGTGAAATGAATTATGAAGTGAATGGGAAAATACTAGAATGTGTAATGGGATAAATGTTTAAATTAGTTAATATATTAATTAATTGAATAATTAATGAAATTTTGGAATATAATGATAATTCCAAAACATTAATTCGGTTTGAACTGTAAAATTTCCATTGAAGAGGGCGTGATGCTTTCAAAGAAAAACCCCTTTATGGGTGGTATGTGATAACTAATAAAACCCTTGTTTGGGTGGACTGTTAATCATTAATGGGAACTACCCTTTAAAGAGATATGTGATACTCTAAAGAAAACCCCATATTGGTTAGATCCATGATACTCAATAGAAAATTCTCCTAGGGGAGGTATGAAATACTCTAAATAAAAAATATCATTAGGGTGGTCCGTGATACTGTAATGAATAATATCCTCTAAGGAGGTCCATGAAACTCTAATGAAATATCCTATTCATGGAGGTCAATGAAACTCTCAAGAAAACTCAAATTCAGGGAGTTACATGATATTTTAAGAAATAAAACCCTTAGTAAATGTTTTTTATACTCTAAATAAAACACATGTGATGGTGGTCATGAATCTATGGTTTGGTTAGTCCATACAGCATTCTTAGAGAACTATTCACATTGGCTGATGTTTGTATGTTCAATTGTGGTAACGATCTTAATGATCAAAAATATCATAGTCTAGTCTATATTGTCACAATGGAGAACAAGAATTGTAGTTTTTTATTTATTTTATTTAAATTTTTTTATATGATTAAAATTTAATTTTTTCAATTGTTCATGCACATTTATTTTAGACTAGTTATATATGGTATGTCATTGGTGGTGTCCTATAAAGATTTACTCACACCCTACTTGGGAAACCATGATTCATAGTCACTAAATCAGATATAACTATTGGATCATATATTATAGGATTAGAAAAATGCTCCATTTCGTGAAGATTATTCGGCAATTATATAATGAAGTATGGGTGGCGGTACCATCAAGGATAGAAGAGAATTCAGGCATGAGTTTAAAAATTCAGTTTTATTTTTTTCTTCTATTATATATGTATATGATCCTCACTTAAGGTATCTTATTTTACATAAATGTAATGATTCATTATCATATAATTTAGATAATATATTTATTTTTGTAACTTTCCCTATCTTGTAAGTGATGTGATTTTTTTTGTTTATGTAGCTGTTTGTTATCTCGGTTGTTATTATTAATATGAACAATAGGTATTTTCTCACCATTATGCCACATTACACACCAACCACAAGTCAGTAGCCTATAGTATGTGGGGATGCATGAATGGGGTGGTTTTGATATATGGACTAAGACATTATTTAGTGGTCTCGAGATGAGATAAATTACACATTGAAAGCATTTTTCTTTTAAGGATCAAAAGATATTCAATCCTTGGAGACAATATATAGTAGCAAAGAAACTTCTAGGTTCCAAAATTCAATATTACTATATTTACCATATAATTCATTTTTCCAATAGTTTCAAATATTATTCACAAATGATTCCCTCACTCTTCATTCCTTTTAGAGTATATAATGATATAATCAATCAATAGCACCATGATGAAATGAAGATAATCCTTGAATACTCTATTAATCATAAACATAAAAACTGATCATGAATTATTCAATTCATATGAAATTATATTAAATTAAAAATGAACATACCATATAGGAAATGTCTTCTTTCATATATCATGATTAATTAGCCTTATCATATGAAAAATAGACAAGTGAAATATATTTTTAAAATAATGATCTTATTCAAGTTGATCAAATAAGTCCTGAAAACTTGAATAAGGTTAATTTTCCTTTGAATTAATGGATTTTATATCCTTGTAATCAATGAATAAACTCATATACCCATCCTTAATTTTCATAACTAGAATAGGGGCTCCTTACTGTCAAACACTGGGGTACAAAAATCCCTTGGTACACAACTCCTGTAGTTGTTTCTTCAGCTATAAAAATTAAACCAATTATATTATCTATAGAGTATGATATATAGGTTTGGTTTTTAGGAAGAGTTTAATAGAAAACCCAACTTCACACATTCATTTTTTTTCTCTGTATGTATTATTGAAATAAATCTATGTATTCAATTAAAATAGGCATATTCATATATTTTAGATGACTTTCCCAACCAAATATAGAATCTTCTCTTCATATTATCCCATAGTTTAATTATGGTTAGCTAATGGATATGCATCCCTAAAAGATTCATATAATTATGTTTGTACCTTAAAATCAAAGAATTATATTCCCCATACATAAATTGTAATATATTTATCTCAAAAACAAATTCTTGATTTATAATTTGAAAGCCAAACCATACATATGATTTTTTAAATGTCAATCATATGTATGAAAATTATGTCAGTAACTACATAATTATTACGAATTTGAAAAGAGAAAACATAATATATCTATAATGAAATACGATTCCCATTAGGTGTCTAGATTTATATGCCTTTTACTCAAGGTTGTAGGGGTGATTTATTTATCTCAGTAAATATGAAAGTTATAAAAGAGTTTATAGGTATAAAATCAAATAAATATTTATCTATCATTGAGTTTATGATCAAAATACCTACTATCACATCATTTTCAACATCATCCTAAGTTGTAAGGATTTCTTAATAAAAACCTATATTTGTTGGATTTTTTTGCTAAATTCTATTGATTATTGATCCAATCATTTGAATAGTTCCCTATATCCTTTTAGTTGAATCATTAAGCATTTTATTCTTCATTCATTCCCATGAAATCACAGACATGGTACACATTCTATCCGAACATGATGTAAATTCATATTCCTAAAAAAATTGTTCCATAGTGTCTTCCCATGACAATTAAATGTTTGAAAATATACCCTTACACTCTTCCATTATCCATAATTTCATTTACTGAGTTCTGAACCATTCCCTTCATTTCATGATTTCACATGAAAACATAAGACATGGAGAATACTATCTTTATCTTAATGGAACATGATGTTATATCCCCACATATGGATTTTTTTGATATGGTAATTCAATTATTATGATTTTATTTTTACCACCAAACAAGTTTTCAATCATAATTATATATTTACATATTTAATATGAATCATGAGTTTTGAACCTTTTCAATCTAGAATCAAATTTAGTAACATTTTACTCCTCCTTTTTCCTTATTTTGATAATATTAATTTTTATATCACTCATTTATAATAAGGTAATTTATTTTTTTAAATATATACTTAAAATACCTCTATTCAATAAAATATATATCCTCTTCCTCCTTAATGTTCTATATCAATGACCCCGATTAAAAAACATCACCCTTTTTATGATGAAATTCAATATAACATTATATCTTTCACTAATTCCTAATGTGATAAATGTATTCCCCCAGAACCTGATCCATTTATTATAAATTAATTGATTAGTATTCACATGGAATGATGGAGGTTTTTTGCAGGAATTATTCCATCATTGTTTTACAATGTTGGGGATTAGAATGTTACTCCATACAAGAAAGGTTGTCCTTCATGATCCATGTCAACTAACCGAATACAGTTATATTCATTTGATCTTTAGATCCATTATAATTGACATCATTTATTTGATCACGATGGAAATAACCTACATTGGTTGTTGTTGTTTGTACTATTTACATACCTTCCGATATATTCCCTATCCAAACAATGAAATATAATAGGTTAGCTCATAAAAATGTTATTATTTTATCATAAAATAACATTCAAATTCATGAAAAATATTATAGAAGAGTCCTTGAATATCTTAAACTCATATCCTAATGATCCCAATATGTTCTATTATTTCTTATTGATCTAGTTACCATGGATCCTACTAAACATACTCTGATACCAATAATAACATCACATACTCTAGTAAACTGGTACCATTGGTTACTTTACTACATTGGAACAAACTAAAAGATATCACTTTTTATGATATTGGATTTCATATATTCTTGAGAGACTATACACAAACAGGAATCCAATATTAAAATAAAAAACAAGAAATAAAAATAAAAAATACAGTGATAACATTAGTGTTTATTATTTTATATCCCTAAAATAATTCAAATTTCACTTCATGGTACCCTAGGGAAATGAAAACATAATAAAGTGTGAGCTCATATTCTTAATAAGGGGAAGCCTACAATGGAATCTTTCATAGAATAAATGAAATACGCATAATATGGAATATATAAACTATAATTATATATTACATATAACTATTATCATAAAGGGGGAAGATATCCATGGATAAAACAAAACAAATAATAACGTGGATAAAAATAAATAATTTCATAATGATAGAATGAGTAATGACATAAATCATAATATTTACATCTTGGACAAGTTACAAGACATAATATCTAAATAGGTATTTAATACAATAAATAAACACAGTAATTTGTCTTAGGAACCCCATTGAAACATAGAGGTGTTGTAATGGGATCTGACTGTCACTTAATAAGTCCAATGTATTCATAATATGGGATAAATTATTAATAACACCATACACAATAAGCATAAAAAATCATTTTAAAAAATTAACATATTAAATGTTTTTATTTTCCCAATCACGAGTGTAAAAAACATTTAACACATTGGAATTTTTCACATTGGTTCTATATAACTGACGTGCAATGCTGTAAAAATAAATATATCACATTAGTTAACTTATAACCAAAATGATATATCGATCAGGATCCATTTTTTACATTAGTTTTTTTATAACCAAATTGAAAATTGAATCTGGTGCACTTTATCACATCAGTGATAAACTCACCGACATGATAAAGGAAAGCTCGGCGCTTTATCACATCGGTTATAAAATAAGAGACATTATAAATAATTTTATACATCGGTTATTAAATAACCGACGTTATAAACAATAAAAAAATAGTTTTTCATGTTGGTTATTAAATAACTAACATTATAAATCTTTTAAATGATTCATCGTGCCCCGTATTCAGTAATTCTATTTTCTTCGATCGGGCGACTGGTGACTCATCTCTCATGCATAGAAAACATAGAAAGGATTCTTCGAAGTCGTTCCCTCCAGCCTCATTTTTTCAACATCGTTAATCATCTTTATGGTCACCAGATCTATCAGGTTGACTCACAACACTCATGTAAGCCTCACACAGCTCAGTTTCAGTTATTAATTTTCACGATGCCCTAATCATGTTTTTTGAGATGTTATTTATTTATCTTTGTTCTTTCTATCACAGTAAGTTTCATAGTGTTCATTTATATGAAGCTAAATTTTTTTATGGTGATAGAAACCATAGAAGTGATATCACGCAAGTTTACAATTTTTTTTTGTTTTTGTGTGTACATGTACAGGGAGTGTCGAAGTGGGTGGGGGCTGTCCAAGTGGGTGGGAGGTGTCCAAGGGTGGTGGGGGCCTGTCCCGGGTGGTGGGGGTGTCCAAGGGGTGTCAAAGGGGGCGGGGGAGGATTCCAGGGGTGTGGGGGCTGTCCAAGGGGGTTGGGGTGTCCAAGGGGGTGGGGGTGTCCAAGGGGGTGAGGGGGATGAGGGGGCCGTATAGAGGGGATAGGGGTGTCCAGTGGGGTGGGGGTGGTATCCAGGGAGGTGAGTGGACTGTCCAAGGGGGTAGGGGGTGTCCGGGGGTGTGGGTTTGTCCATGATTGGGGGTGATGTCCACATGGGTGGGGGCTGTCTAGAGGGTTCGAGGGGATGTCCAGAGGGTTGGGGGTTTCCATGGTGTTAATTGGTATGGGAGGTGTCTAGGGTTGTGTGTGTGGGGGGGGGGGATATCCAAGGAGGTGGGGTCATGTTTTAAGGGTTTGGGGGCTATATAGGGGGGCTGTCCAGAGGGTTGGGGGTGTCCAAGGGGGTGGGAGTGGGGGGGTGCTCAATGGGTGGGGGTGGGCTGTCTAAAGGTGTGGGGGATGTTTAGAGGGTGGGGGCTATCCAGAGGAGTGGGGGGGGGGATGTCCAAGGGTGTGGGGTGGTGTCCATGGGGTTGGGGGGAGGGCAGTCTAAGGGGGTGGTAGTGTCTAGGGGGTGTCCAAGGGTGTGGGGGTGGTGTCTTGGGAGTGGGGGTGGTGTTAGGGGGTGGGGGGCTATCCAGCGGGTTTGGCAGCTGTTAGGGGGGGGGGCTATCCAGAGGGTTGGGGTGTCCAAGGGGGTAGGGGTGTGGGTGGTGTCCAAGAGGGGTGGGGTGTCCAAGGCGGTGGGGGGAAATCTAAAGGGGTGCGGGATGTCCAGGGGTGTCCAGAGGGGGGGTGTCCAGGGGGTTGGGGGTGCCCAAGGTGTGTCCAAGGAGGGTAGGGTGTTTCCCAAGGGGGTGGTGGTGTCTAGGGGGTGTCCAAGGGGGTGGAGGTGGTGTCCAGGGGGTGGGGGTGGTGTCTAGGGGGTGGGGGTGGTGTCCTGCGGGTGGGAGGGTGTCCAGAGGGTTGGGGTGTACAAGGGGTGTCCAAGGGGGTGGAGGTGGGGGTGGTGTCCAGGAGGGGTGGGGGTGTCCAATGGGGTGGGGGTGTCTAGAGGGGTGGGGGATGTACAGGGGTGGGGAGCAATCTAAAGGGGTGGTGGTGTCCAGGGGGTGTCCACGGGGGTGGGGGGGGGGGGGTGGTGTTCAGGGGGTGGGGGTTGTCCAAGGGGGTGGTGGTGTCCAGGGGGTGGGGGGTTTTCCATGGGGGTGGGGTGGTGTCCAAGAGGGAGGGGGTGTGGGTGGCGTCCGAAGATATGTGGGTGTTTTCTAAGAGGGTAAGGGTGTCCAGGGGGTGGAGGTGGTGTCCTGGGGGTGGGGTGGTGTCCTGGGTGGTGGGGGTTGTCCAAAGGGTTTAGGGGGGTGTCCGGGGGGTGTCCAGGGGGGTGTCCAAGGGGGTAGGGGTGGGGGTGGTGTATGAAATGGGTGGGGGTGTCCAAGTGGGTGGGGAGGGGTTTTCCAGATGGGTGGGGGTTTTCCAGGGGGTGGGGGCTGTCTAGAAGGGTGGGGGATGTCGAAGGGGGTGGTGGTGTTAAGGGGGTGTCAAAGGGGATGGGGGTGGTGTCCAAGGGGTGGGGGGATATCCAAGGATGTGGTGGTGTCTAGGGGTGTCCAAGGGGGTGAGGAGTTGTCTTGGGGGTGGGGGTGGTGTCGAGTGGGTGGGGGTGGTATCCAGGGGGTGGGGGTTGTCTAGAGGGTTTGGGGGGGGCTATTTGGGGGGGGGGGAATCCAGAGGGTTGGGGGTGTCCAGGGGGTCTAAGGGGGAAGGGGGAAGGGGGTGGGTGGTTGTCTAAAGGAGTGGGGGATGTCTAGTGAGTGTGTGTGTGGGGGGGGGGGTCTTTCCAGAGGGGTGGGGGAAGTCCAAGGGGGTGGTGGTGTTTAGGGGGTGTTCAAGGGTGTGGGGGTGCTGTCCAGGGGGTGGGGGTGGTGTCCAGGGGGTGGGGGTGGTGTCCAGGGGGTGGGGGTGGTGTACAGGGGGTGGGGGTGGTGTTTAGGTGGTGGGGGGGGGGGGGGTTATCCAATGTGGTGGTGCTGTCCAGGGGGTGTCCTAGGTGGTGGGGGTGGTGTCCAGGGGGAGGGGGTGGGGTGGTGTCCAAAAGGGTGGGGGTGTTTTCCAAAGAGGTAGGTGTGTCTAGGGGGTGGGGGTGATGTCTAGGAGGGTGGGGGTGGTTTCTAGGGGGTTGGGGGGCTATCCATAGGGTTGGGGAGCTGTCTAGGGGGAGGGGGGTTGTCCAGAGGGTTGGGGGTGTCCAAGGGGGTAGGGGTGCGGGTGGTGTCCAGAAGTGGTGGGGTTGTCCAAGGGGGTGGGGGTTGTCTAGAGGGGTGGGGGCTGTCCAGGGGGTGGGGGATGTCTAGAGGGGTGGGGGCTAACCAAGGGCGTGGTGGTGTCTAGTGGGTGTCCAAGGGGGTGGGGGTGGTGTTCATGGGGGAGAGGGTGGGGTGGTGTCCAAGGGGGTGGGTGTGTTTTCCAAGGGGTTGGTGGTATCCATGGGGTGCGAGTGGGGTCCGGGTGGGTAGGGGTGGTGTCTAGGGGGTGGTGGGTGTCCATAGTTTTCAAATCATTGTGATCTGTGTAATTTTCAGTAGTGAATTAATACATATTTTAATATTTATACTTCAAGATTCTTTTTTTCGGAAGGGTGAATTTGGTATGCAGTTGCACCAGGATGTATTCTTTGTGAAACTTAACAAGAAAGGATCCAAGATGAATTTTAAACCGTTATATCTAACTATATTTTCTTTTTAAATTCTTTTTCAAGCATATATTTTTTAAATAGGCATAGATTTGTTTTATATTTCATAATTTATTTCAATTCAAATAATGATATTTTTTATATAAACATATATTTGTCTTATCGTAAGAGGATTTATAATTTTGATATTGTTTTAGGTAATAATGATTCGATGTTGGATTTCATCACATCAAATGAGTAATGAATTTCAGGAAGGTGTTTATGTGATTTTGTAATCTCTTAAACGAAATGTTCTAATCAGTGAAACTTTTTTATGTCCATGCCTATAATGTTTGAATATGAGGAAGTTGAAAAGTAGAGTGATAAAAGATCATATGATTTTTCATGGTTTTAATCCGAGTTACAATCCTTTGATTTGGTATGGTGAAACTGGACGGTATGTCAGATCTACTGAGGATGATGATTTGCAAGATCTTAACTCCAATGGAATTGAAAAAAATGATTCATGATATTACAGTAGAAGAAATTGAGATAGAACCGAACATTGTGCGTCTATATGGTGATGATGAAAAACAATTCTATCCTGGTTGTATAGATTTTATGGTTTTTTCGGCGGTGTTAATATTGATTAACCTGAAGGAAAAATATGGATGGAGTGACCGAAGTTTTACGGGGCTGCTACAATTGATGAAAGACATTCTTCGAAAAGATAACGATCTTCCAGATTCAAATTATAAGTCCAAGAAAATATTATGCCCGATTGGATTGGGATACAAGAAAATAAATTCATGTCTGAATGACTGTATGATATATAAGAAGGAATATGAATTTCTTTCAGAGTTTCCTAAATGTGGGACATCACGGTTTAAGGTGAAAGAAAAATCACATGCTGATGTAAAGATTACAAAGATCCCTTCCAAGGTATTTTGTTATCTTCTTATAATTCATCATTGGAAACATTTATTTGATAATTCAAATGATTCAAAATGGATAATATGGCATGATGATGAGAAGATATGTGATGGAAAAATATGTCATCCAGATAATTGTCCACAATGGACGAAAATTGATGAGCAGTATCCTATATTAGGAAATGAAATTAGAAATCTCAGACTAGGGTTGTGCACAGTTGGAATGAATCCATACCGAACCCTCAGTAGCACACATAGTTCATGGACAATTTTATTGGAAGTTTACAACCTCACTCATGATGTTTTTATGAAGCGTAAATATTTCATGTTGGGTATAATGATCATTGGTCTGAAGCAACTCGACAATGATATTGATGTTTTCTTGTCACCATTGATTGATGATTTGAATCTTTCATGGGAGGATGGTATTATTGTGTATGATTCTTATAAAATTTAATATTTTCAACTGCATTTAGTGCTTATGTATGCTATAAATGACATCCCAGTATATGGAAATTTTTCTGGATACAGTGTTAAAGGGCATAAAGCATGTACAATTTCCGAACAACAGACTTCATATTTTCAATTGCATCATGGGAGGAAAATAGTGTACATGGTTCATCGAATGTTTTTGACTATGGATCACTCTTATAGAAGACAATAAAAGAAATTCAATGGTTCACAAGAATTTGAAATTTCTCCAAAACCATTATCCCCTGATCTGTATTTTGAGAAGGTGGAAAACCTTGATGTGACATTGGTAAAGACACAAAAATCTTGTAATGATATACATATTTGGAAGAAAAGGTCTATATTGTTTGAGCTACCATATTAGAGATATCATGAAGTTAAACATAATATTGATGTCACGAACATGGAGAAGAATATCCGTGAAATTTTTATTGGAACATTGTTAGATATTAAAGAAAAGAAAAAAGATAGGTTAAATGCAAGATTATACTTACTATCAATGGGAATACATATGGAGTTAGATCCCACTACTAATAGAAGGTGAAAATTTATTCCCCCAGCTTGTCATACATTATCCAGGAAAGAGAAAATTAAATTTTGTCAATGTCATCATGATATCAAAGTGCCTCAAGATTATTCTTCAAATGTAAAAAATTTATCATCATTCAAGGACTTGAAGTTGATAGGTATGAAATCTCATAATTGTAACGTCACGATGCAACAAATTCTACCAGTTGCATTGTGTGGAATATTTCCCATCTTTCTCAAAAATACTATAATGAAGTTGTGTTATTTTTTCAATTAAATTTGTAATAAGTTGATTGATATGAACACTTTGAACATTTTGGAAAAGGATAAAATTTGTATACTTTGTTAATTAGAAATATATTTCCCTCCATGTTTTTTTTTGATATAATGGTGCATTTAATGATTCATCTGTTTTGAGAAATAAATCATTGTGGACCAGTATATCTTCGTTGGATTTATCCTTTTGAAAGGTATATGAAAATATTGAAGGGGTATGTTAAGAATCCATATCAACCTGAAGCCTCCACTATTGAAAAGTATATTTCTGAGGGGGTTGGAGAGTTTTGTAGGAGCTACATGGTTGCGGTGCAACACATAGGTTTTCCTCCATCTCACCATGAATGAGTTACTAATTAGGGAAAGGGGATTTGTGGCTTGAAATCCAAATCGTTGACATCTGAAAAGATGAAGAAGTTATAATTATACATCTTGAATAACATAGTTGATGCTCAATTGTATATCACATTGAATATTAATGAGTTGTAACAATGTCATCCTAATAAGAAAGAAATTTTGATTTTGAATGATCACAACAAAACATTTTTTTCATGTTTTAAAATGATCTTGCTTGGTAGATAAGATATATTAGAGACATTAAAATGTGTAGTGGGTGGTCCATGTTTAAATGTGATAACATGGTCTGATTACGACATTAATGGCTATACATTTCATGAAAAATATCAGGACAACAGAACAATAGTTTAAAATAGTGGTGTATCTTTTTTTGCATAAGCAATGTATTTTTCGAGTGCTAAAGTCAAAAACCCAATTTCTGCATCAAGTGAATATATTGTAGTGATTGAAGAAATATGGGAGGTTGATCACATTAAAATTAATGTTCATGTTTTTAAATGTAAATGGATTATCGGAAAAAACAGTGTCAAACACGATGAATTTGGAATGAGAGTTGTTAATATGAATAGGTTGTAAGAGATATCTGATTCTTTTATAATGTCAACACATGAAAAAAAAAATTCAATGTAGTAGATCAATCAGATATGCAATGTGATGTTGTTTTACAAGGGAAAAAATATGTTGGTGAGGATCAAATTGATGAGGATTCTTATTTATGTGAGATCCCTACTTCAATGGAAATATTAACAGAACATAATGATGAGAATGTTCAAGACATGGTTTGTTCCATAAGGAACGATCACGACGAAGGAATTTGGGAAAACAATCCATTTGTACATTCCTAAAATTATGGGTAATATTTTTTTTATTTCTTGTTTACATTTATTATTTTCATAAAATGTTAGATATTGTAAGTTTTTTCTTTTTTAAAACATGTATTAAAACATATATGTATAAGTTTTTGTTTGTTTTAATTTTGTTTAGTTTACTTTATCATGTTTACCATTACATAAATTATATATCAATTATTATTTTTCAATGAAAATTACTTTACCATGTTTACCATGTTTACCAGGTTTACCATATTTACCATGTTTACTATCTTTACCATCATTACCATCTTTAATATTTTTTAACATGAAAAACATATTAACCATGTTAACTATTATGTAACTTAGAAAAATTTTCTATTTTCTATTTACATTAGTACTGTAATATTTGAATTTTTATATTTGTGAACTAATGTTTGTTTGTTTTTTTTTGATTTTAAGGATAATGACAGATCAATAAGTTGATCAAAAACATGATTCTGGAGATGAGAATATTGGTCATACCTTTGGGGTGGAACATTCACATGCTCTTCATGATGTTCCCCAATCTTCCTCATGTGCTCCCATTATGACAAAGAGTTCAAGAGTTAGTAAAAGTGGGTGCACACATTTACCAAAATTATCACCTGCCCATACGCAGGATCAGAGGATACTCATTGAGTTTGATAAAGATGATATTACTAGAGGTCCAAATGAAAAATATTTTAAGAGTTTTGTATCAACTCAGGGTAAGATCAAAGTAAGAATTTTGTATGATGACTAGAGAACTGTGGAAAATGTGACAATCTCTTAGTTGTGGGAGACGATTTTGGTAAGATCTTTTGTTAATGTTTTCCTATTCTTTAATTTTTTGTAGTACATATAATATGTTTAACCTATTATTTATCAGATAACATTTGATATTCCTGATAATGGAGGAGTCAGGAAGAAATGCTTATCGATGGCTGCTATAAGATGGAGGGATTTCAAATCAACCCTCCCATCTGATTTCATTTTTGGTTAAAGGATTCATGAAAATCCATGCCATATATATACTTTCAAAGATGAAGACACATGGAGACAGTTTTTTGAAAGTATAAGAAAGGATTCATTTTTTAAGGGAATTTTAAACTTTTATAAGATTTCTTATATAAATGATCTTATTAATGTTTTTTTAATGATTTATTATTCTTAATTTACAGAAAACAAAGAAATATCATCCGGAGATCCAACCTAAAAATGTATACCCTCATAGTTTTTCTCGGGGAGGGTATACATTATTGGAAGAACAAATGATCGTGGAAAAATTACAAAAACTAAGAGCTGAGTCTTCAAGATATGGAGAAGTGGACCCTCCATCCCCTCCATATAGGAATTAAAAATGGAAGAGAGCACGGATGGTAAAAACAGTGAAATATATTTCGGAAGATTCAAGAATATTAGATGTGAGTATTGTAAGATATCTATTTTATTTATTTAAGTTAACAATATTCTTCATATAATTTAAATCATTGTAGAAATGTTAAATTAATTAATACAGGATTCTCTTGAGGAGCAGAGCTCATGGGGGGTATTTACAGTTGCTGGGTGGAAATATATTCTATCCGCAGCATTTGTAAAGGCCGAACATCCTGGTCGTGTACGAGGATATCTAACAGGTGTATCAGTAAGAAAAGTGTTTCCACATTCTTCAACTTCTTCCATTGAGGGTGTTTATAAAAATATATAATCCATGGAGGTTAAAGTTCATAATATTAATGTGATGATGGAGGAAAATATTAGAGAATCCGTACAGTCTATGTTTTTAGACATGAAAAGAAAATTTCAGACTGTAGCTCCCACTCCTCTAACTCCACCTGCAGACCACATTATTTATCCTCCACCTACGACAGTATATCCCACTCCCAAACCTCAGCCTACAAACCCCATTTCTTTTCCTACTCCTCTGCCAAAACATCATAATTATTGAGAGTTATATGTTGATGATCCTCAAAATCATATAGTTGCATATGGGCTCGTATATTGTATAGGAGATACAGTTCGTCATCAACAATTAAAGGTAGAGAATCATAGGGTCACTGTACAGGATATTATAGATAGATCATTTTGAGTACCATTACCTATAGATGAGGTGATGGCAACTAGACATAGAATCAGTAATTTTTTAATTGGGCCATCCAGACTTCTATGACACATTACCATAGTGGTATGTATGTTATATCTTCTATTTTATTTTATTATTTTTATTTTTTATCATTTTAAAACTATTATATTTTTATATTTAATTTTATAGGAATACATCAAAGGTAAAGAAATACTGTATAGACAATAACAAATACAAATGGATATGACATCAAATACAAATTCTAGTAGTCTTGAATGATTTTCAAGATATTCAAATTTTTTGGCAGATATTTATGAGTTTTCGATGGATGCTCATGTTTGTGGAAGTGAAATAACTATAGGGATTGTGAAAATAGATATCCTAGAGCTTGTTACTGGAGATAAGTTTGGAATCAACATGGTGAAATTTTTTTCCATGTAAGTCTTAACACCTTTTCACCATGTTACATTTATTAAAAATGTATACTTATTTCTATTTTTTATAAGGTATCTTTATAACATTTGTGAGAAGAATGAGAAGACTGATGTATATGGATTAATGGACCCACATTTTATTTCCCCTGAAGAACGTGCATTGGACGAGGAACAAAGAATGATTTATATTGCTGAAATATTTGAACAGAATATAGTCACACAATGTTGGATGATGCCTTTTTGTGAGAGATATGAAACACATCTCTGGCAAAGAGTTCATTGTCTTTTAACATAAAAAACCCACTAACAATAAATATTCTTTTATCAGTGATCATTGGATGTTAGGTGTTTTTTCCCAAGGGAGAAAAAACATTATTGGATATTCTCTGTCCATTGCTATGTGCGGGAAAGTTTTAAGAAAATGTTGGAAAAGTAATTTTAAATTTCTCAATTGTTTTATATATTATAATGAATTTTCAATTTATGCCATTGGTATTATTTTCTAATACGGGATGGTTCTACTTTTTAAAAAACACAAAGAAAAGGACTATGAAGATCAAATATGTAAATGTAAAGGTAAATATCCATTTATGATTTTTAATTTTTTATTTATTACATAAAAATAATATATTGAAATTAGAATCATTCAAAAAGAATTTTATGAACAACAAGTCGTCATCGAATGTGGATATTATATGTTAAGATTATTGTGTGAAATAATTACAACTCCAAATGTTGTGAACGTTGACCTGGTAAGATTTCTTTTTAAAAATTTCCATAATATTTAATTTGATTTATTCATTATACATGTTAACTACCATCCTTTTCATTTGTGGCTATTTGATGACCCTCAACCCTATAGTGCTCAAGACGTCAAACATATACAAGTTTTATGGTCAAATTATTGTACATGTTTGATAGAATTTTAGTTTTTTGTAGTGTAAAATGTAATTTTAAATATTGTCATTGTAATTTTGTATTCTGTAGTTGTTTAGGTCGGATTTAGTTTTTTTTATGTTGAAATTGTATGTTTTGAATGTTATATATGTGAATGTTTAGTTTTTCACTAATTCTTGTTTTCGTCTACTTATGATGGTGTTTCTGGTATGGATTCTGGTCTGGGGGGAGGGGTTCCAAGAGTGTGGGGGTGTCCAGTGGGGTGGGGGTATCCAGGGGTGTGGGAGGGATGTTCGGTGGGGTGGGGGTGTCCTGGGTGTCCATGAGAGTGGGGGGTGGGGGGGCAGTCCATGGGGTTGGGAGCGTTTCCTGGACGGTGGGATGGCTGTTCAGGGTAGTGGGGGCTATCCAGGCATGTGGGGGTGTCTTGTGGGGTGAGGGGGTTTCTAGGGGTGTGGGAGGCCGGTCCTTTGGGGTGGGGGTGTCTAGGGTGTCCATGGGGATGGGAGGCAATCCAGGGGGTGTGCGGGTGTTACGTGAGATGAGGGGGTTGTCAAGGGGTGTGGGAGTGATGTCCAGAGGGTGGGGTTGTCCAAGAGGTTGGGGGTGGTACAGGGGTTGCGGGTCGTCCAGGGGTGTGGGGGTGTCTAGGGGTGTGGTGAGGGCTGTCCAGTGGGGTGGAGGGTTCTGGTTTGGTTTTGGTCAGGTTTTGGTTTATTTGTGGTTTGGGGATATCCTGTGGGGTGGGGGTGGCTAGGGGTGTGGTGGGGGTTGTCCAGTGGGATGGGGGTGGGGTTATGGTCTTGTTTTCTTGGGTTTTTGGTCTATTAGGGGGTTCTGGTCTGGTTTTGGTCTGTTTTTTGTTTTGGTCTGGGGGTGTCCAGTGTGGTGGGGGTTGTCCAGGGGTGTGGTGGGGGCAGTCCGGTGGGGTGGGGGTCCAATGGTGCGTAGGACGTTATCCAGGAGGGTGGGAGAGTTTCCATGAGGGCGGGAGGGTTGTACAGGGGAGTGGTGGGCCATCCAAGGAGTGTGAGGAGGTGTGGTGGGGGGGGGGGGTTCTGTAGGATGAGGGAGGTTTCCATGGGGGTGTGGGAGGGCTGTCTAGTGGGGTGGGGTGTCCAGGGTGTCAATGGGGGGGGCGTCCAGGGGGTGGGAGGGCTATCCAGGTGAGTGGGGGGGGGATGTCCAAGGGGTGTCTAGGGTTGTGGGGGGTGTCCAGGGGGTGCGAAGGCTTTCAAGGGGTGTGCCCTGGCTGTCCAGTGGTGGGGGGGGGTGTTCATGGTTTCCATGAGGGTGGGGGGATTCCTGCGGGGTTAGGGGTTTCTATTAGTGTGTAGGAGGGATTCCCAGTGGAGTGAGGTGTGTCTTGGATGTCCATTGGGGTGGGGGGGCAGTACAGGGGGTGGGAGGGTGTCCAGGAGGGTGGGAGGGCTGTCCAGGTGAGTGGGGGGATGTCCAGGGGTGTCCAGTGGTGTGGGGTGGGGGTGTCTAGTGGGGTGGGGTTCTAGTGGTGTGGGAGGGTTGTACAGGGGTGTGGGAGTGTTGTCCAGGGGGTGGGGGTGTCTAGGTGTGTGGGGATTTCTAGGTGTATGGGAGGGCTGTCCCGGGGTGAGGGAGTGATATACAGGGGTGTGGGTGGCTTTCTAGGGGGTGGGGATAGTCTAGGGTTGTGGGGGTGTCTAGGGATGTGGAGGGGGCTATCTAGTGGGAGGGGGGGGGGGGGGTTATGGTCTGGTTTTGGTCGGGTTTTGGTCTGTTTTTAGTCTAGGGGTGTTTAGTGGGTTGGCGGTTGTCCAAGGGTGTGGTGGGGGATGTCCAGTGGGGTGGGGGTGGGAGGGTGTCAAGGTGGGTGGGAGGGATGTCAAGGTGAGTGGGGGGATGTCCAGGGGTGTCCCGGGGTGTGGGGGTGTCCAGTGGGGTGGGGGGTTATAGGGGTGTGGGAGGGTTGTCTAAAGGTGTGGGAGTGCTGTCCAGGGTGTGGGGCTGCCCAGGAGGGTGGGAGTTTTCCAGGGGTGTGGAGGCATGTATAGGGGATGGGGGAAGTCTAGGGGGGTGTTTGTGGGGGAGGGGGGTGTCCAGGGGTGTCGTGGGGTGTCCAATAGGGTGGAAGGGCTATCCAGGTGAGTGGGGGATGTCCAGGGGTGTCAAGGGCTACGGGGGGGGGGGGGGTGTCCAGGTGGTGGGAGGGCTATCTAGGGGTGTGTGAGAGTTGTCCAAGGGCGTGGGTGGTGTCCATGATATCCATGAGTGTGGGGGGTGTTTTGTGGGGTGAGGGGAGTTTCTAGTGTTGTGTTGAAGGGCTTCCCAGTGGGGTGGGGGTGTCCTTGGTGTCCATGGGGGTGGGGGTAGTCCAGGGAGGTTGCAGGGTGTTCAGCAGGGTGGGAGGGTTGTCCAGGCTAATGGGGTATGTCCAGGGGTGTCCAGGGGTGTGTGTGTGTGGCGTGGGGGGTGTTCAGTGGGCTGGGGGGGGGGGGGTTCTAGGTGTGTGGGAGTGATGTCCATAGGGTGGGGGTGCCAATGTGGGGGGGGGGGTTCTAGGTGTGTGGGATGGCTGTCCAGGGTTATGGGAGAGCTATCCAGAGGGTGGGGGTGTCTAGGAGGGTGGGGCGAGGTTTCTAGGGGGGATTTCAGGGAGTGGAGTCAGTCTAGGGGTGTGGGGTGTCCAGGGGTGTGGTGGGGGCTATCCAGTGGGGTTGGGGGGGGGGGGGGGTCTTGTCTTGTTTTGGACAGGTTTTGGTCTGTTTTTTGGTCTGGGGGTGTCCAGTGGGGTGGGGGTTCTCTAGGGGTGTGGTGGGGGTTGTCCAGTGGGGTGGGGGTGGGAGGGTGTCTAGGAGGGGGGAGGGATGTCCAGGAGAGTGGGGGGATGTCCAGGTTTGTCCAGGGTTGTGGGGGGGGGGTGTCCAGTGGGGGTGTTCTAAGGGCGTGGGAGGGATGTATAGAGGTGTAGGAGTGTTGTCCAGGCGGTGGGGGTGTCCTAGACGGTGGGGGGTTCTAGGGGTGTGGGAGGGAAGTCCAGGGGTGTGGGAGTGCTGTCGAGGGGTGGGGGTGTCTAGGAGGGTGGGGGTTGTACAGGGGTGTGGGGGCTCTCCAGGTGGTGGGGGAAGTCCAAGTGTGTGGGGGTGTCCAGGGAGTGGTGGGGGCTGTCCAGTTTGGGGGGGGGGGGGTTCTGGTTTTGTTTTGGTCGGGTTATGGTCTGTTTTTGGATTGGGGGGTGTCCAGTTGGGTGGGGGTGTTCATGTGTGTGGTGGGGGATGTCCAGTCGGGTGGGGGTGGGAGGGTGTCCAAGAGGGTGGGAGGGATGTCCATGTGAGTGGGGGGATGTCTAGGGGTGTGGGGGGGGGGGGGGTCCAGTGGTGTGGGGGGGGGGGGGTTCCTGTGGTGTGGGGGGGGGGGGGTCTAGGGGTGTGGGAGGTCTGTCCAGGTGTGTGGAACTGTTGTCTAGTTGGTGGTGTGTCCATGAGGGTGGGGGTTCTAGGGGTGTGGGAGGGCTGTGCAGCGGCGTGGGAGTGCTGTCCAGGGGGTGGGGGTGTCGAGGAGGGTGGGGGTTGTCCAATGGTTTGGGAGACTATCTAGGTGGTGGAAGTAGTCCAGGGGTGTGGGGGTATCTAGGGGTGTGTTGGGGGCTGTCCAATGGGGTGGGGGGTTCTGGTCTATTTTTGGTTGGGTTTTGGTCTTTTTTCTTTCTGTTTCAGGTCTTTTGGAAGGGTATAATAGTGGTTGATCGGTTTTATTAAAAAATTGTTTTTTACGTCAGTTATTTTATAACAGACCTAAAATATGCATTGGGATTACTTTTAACGTCAGTTGTTTGAAAACCGATGTAATAAATGCATGGGAAATGAATAGTTTTTTAGGTCACTTATAAAATAACTGACATAGTAAATATTTTTTCACGTTGGTTATTATTTAACCGATGTGGTAAACTGCTTGGCAGGCATGTTTATAACGTCGGTTATGAAAAAAAATGACGTGATAAACACTTCGGAGGAGTGGTTTGTGACGTCAGTTATATAATAACCGCTGTGAAAGAGTATATACAATGTTAGTTATTAAATAAGTAACATAATAAACAATGACTCCGATGTGTTTTCCATGTCATTTTTTTAACAACCGATGTGAAAAATTATTCAGATTTGTGTTTGTTACGTCGATTTTAAAATTACCGATGTAAAAAAAACAATTTTTATAATGTACCCTGTAATAACGTCAGCCAAAAGCCAACGTAAAAAAAATAACCGCCGTAAAAAATATTTTCTACACTGGTGAATTAAATAAAGAGAAAAATAAGATCATGAACCATCAAAAAAATTAAGATGGAGAATATTATTAAATTATATCCATACTGAAGTAAAATATTATATAAATAATGTTAACATAGAGGAATGAATACATTTTGAAGAACATTTGAAATTTTCTTTAAAAGCATGATAAAAAATCCATTTACTTGGAAAAAATTTCAAAAACAAAGTCCCCACATATTGAGAAAATAATTATCATTTAAAAAAAATAGAATAATATTAAAAAATGTAATGAAGGTGGGGTAATCTATTCATACCACGAGTGTTAAAACAATGAATATTTTCACATATTTTTTTAAAATTAATGAATTAATTTTTTGAAAAAAAATATAAAAAATCATTTTTAATACTTAGAAAATAAATCCAAATATGGTTGAAAATGATATTAAATATTCACTAGATCATAATAAATAACATTATTAAAATCATTTTAATGAACATGGACATGGAAGGAGTTTTTCTGCCGAGGAAGAAATAAGGTGTATTTTTATTAAACTCTTTTTCTTCATCATTTTATGTGCCAAAGAGAGGAAAAGATAGAATTAATACCTGAAAACCCATGAATTACTATATTTTAGTTAAATATATTTAGTTTAGAAGAGAAATATCATGTAACACCACCATTGAAAATTTAAACGTAACCAATCCTAAATAAAAATATTACTGTATAATAAACCCTTAATATGAATTTACGATTGGTCGAATGTGTCCAAAAATATATATAATAAACTTATATAAAATATTTTATTTATTAATAACATTTTGAAATAAATTCACTTTTCATAATCACATTTATTTCATTTATTACCATCCCTCATATAGTTAATAAATTGTTTAAGTTCATGTGAGATGTTTTTAGAATGTTCAGTTCCTAATCCCAAAAAAATACAAGTAGGTTGACCATTTTCAAAGGGTTAATCACACAAGAATCTCCCAAAATATTATTTAATAAATATTTAACACATTTATAAACTAACTTAAATTTTATATCAATCATTATTGATGTATATTAAAATTGAATTTCATCATTTCATAGAATCAATAGTATGTAGATATGGATGAATGCGGTTTTGAATATTTTCCTGTATAAAAAGGAAAATGATATAGAAAAATGAAAAAATTTAAATAATCATATTAATATTATAAATATAATATTTATTCATTAAATCCATATTTACTTCCATCGTTGTAAATCAATAATGAAAATTTAATTACATCACTTTGTAGAGGTGGTAGTCCACACATACACACAAATGATGTAATCATTTTCCAAAAGATTGATGGGTAAGTTAATATGTGATATATTATATTTATAAAAAAAATATTTATGATAATATATATATATATATATATATATATTCATTAATTTCATCTTCATTACTATCCATATGAGGTGTTTATGAAAAATGAGTTACATCATTACATGGAGATGATAGCCCGTACATATTCATGGGAGATTCTTTCATTTTTTATTTAATGGAATGGATATTAAAAAGGATTATAGAATAAAATTAATAAAATTATATAATAGTAAATACACTAATTTAATTATGTGAATATGGATAAAAAATATTTTTTGTTTGTTTAACAAGTAAATAACATGGAAAATCTCATCAAGAACATAGACCTCTTCCTAGGGTAATCACCTTTGAGATGCACATTAAGGTTTTTAGGTTGGTCTTTTAGTTATTTTATGATCAAAACAAGGTAGGAGGACAATGTGGGAGTTATCTTGGAAGGTCTTATTTATTCTAGATTTCTCTAAAGGTGTGAATGTTTGAGAAGCGTACGTGTCATTTTATAAGTGAGGGGAGTGTCACACTTATAAATATTCATAAATTTAAATTATTATAAATAACATAATCTTATAAAAGATTAAAAAAATGGAATATTTTGAATATATGATCATTATTATTTGAATTACAGTCAAAAAAGAAATTATAGACAAATTTTTAAAACATTGTTAACCCTATATATTAGTTTAACCCCCACAATAACACTTTTAACCCTGATCATGATGATAAATATTTACGATAGTTATTATTCATTATGAACTAAAAATAAATTTAAAATCATGAAATTTTAAAAAAATTATTGATTCAAAATATTAATTTTATTTTCTAATTTTAAATTTCAATAATTGTTAAATGGTTATTTTAAAATCAGAACATGAATCGTGATGAAAACCTATTTTTAGATAAATTTATTTTTTTTGAATAAAATTGATATTATGCCATAATTAAGTAAAATTTTGGATACCAAGTAATTAAATGAATAATTTTCAATAAAAAAGAAATTTAAAATAAATCTAAAACAAAAAATAATAATTTGAATTATTTATTATGAGGAAATAATACAAATTATTTTTAATTGAATAGAAACATTACTTAGATATCCAAAACAGAAATCATTGATTTATAAGTTCAATATTTTATTTATAAATAGATAATATTACTTATAAAAAATATATTTTATGTTTAATTTTGTTTTAATAACATAAAAGTTAATATTATATTATGTTGATTTTATAAAAGTGACAAAATGTGAAAAATCGGTGTTTTTCACTATTCACTAAAAATCAAATATTTTAAAAACATTAACAAATTCATCCAAATTTAATCATAGAGTTATATTCCTAAAAAAATTCTATTTTATAAAAAAAATTTAAAATCTATAAATTAAATTTTTATATAAAATCATGAATGAAATATCTTTCTGTAAAAATAGAATATATGAAATGATAATTTTTGGTTTACATACTGTTGATGATTCAAGGATATCACATGTACTGTTCTATTGTACCCCAAAACCAATGTCTTATTTTTATGGGGTTATTTATATATTATTAATGTTTTGGTGAAATGATTCATCATATAGACACACCAATCCCAGGTTACCATTGTCAGAAATGAAACTTAAGACCCCTTAAAACCATCTCTTTAGGTATCCCAAACCAAACATCAACAAGACACCTAACTCCAATGTATATCCATAGGACTAAAAAATATGTTAGAATTATAACATGAATTTATCTATACTTTCTAAACTTGGGCTAGTAGAAATCTTAGTGTGACACCCCAATTCATCATAAAATATGACAAGGGTTGAGTAATTTCATAATAATGGAATATAACACACATGAGAGGCTCTATACTAGAAAAAACCACATTAAACCACATAACACCATGATAAAATATAAAAATTAAAGATATAAATAACAACCAACAGAAATATAACACACACATGACATAGAAAAACCTACTAATTAGTAGCATAAATAAAACACCAATTATTTAGTGAAAATACAAAGCTCAAATTTCTTAGTGAGAAATCATCCCTCAAACACTCAATAGGGGAAAAATTATGAAACAATGGTCTGAACAAAATAAGAATCAGAAACATACACAAATGAGTTACACTAAGCTCCATCACCCCTAGATCTACATCCACTAATTCCACCATCAAACTATGCACTATTTTTATGCACACAAAACACATTGGTATAAACCATATACATGGGTGATTATAAACATAACTGGTCATAATCCTCAAAAAATAAAAAGGTGAAAAAAATATCATATATTAAAATAGAATAAATACATATATATTTGGTAAATAATTCAACCAAGAGTTAAGGAGACTTTTGGTATTCATCACATAGATATTGAGATATCATATACTGAAGGGGGCATTGAATACCCAGAACACCTCAATATAGAATAACAAGAGATACTTAGATTAAAAAACATCCATATCAAATCATCATCATTTTGGTGAGGAATTTCACTGTAATGACCCAAATAGGAGTGTTTCAGTGGATTTTGTTGATATATGATTTATAAGAAGAGTGGGATCCATAAAACTTTGAATTTCTCAATAAAAATTATGACCTTAAATATTTATATATTTATTTGATATTATAAAAGAAGTTATCAGGAATTTATCTCAGGTAGAGGAGACCCAATGATTTATTTGGGGTTCATTTTATTTGAAAATTGTTTTTTTATAGAGTGAGCCACCATGTAACAATTTCCTGGATCTGGGTACTAGGTGGATTACATAAATGAGCTTTGTAGTTCAACACACTTGGTAGCTAATTTTCATAAACTATGTTCTTAGTTGGGGCATATGGTGGCTGATGTTGGACCATTAATCACATTTTTATAAAAGGTCTAGTTTTTAAATAATAATAGAATAATTATAATTCTTACATTTTAAAAACACAGAAATAGTCTTTTTTTTATATTTTGGTTTATGAGAGGGGAGGAACTGGTATTATCTTCTCCAACTACCCCCTTTATCTTTGTGATGTTATGTTGAATCAAAATTACTATTTTAGTAATTAAAATATTTTTCATCTCCATTTCCCATTCCCCATTCCCCTCATATGTTATTCACTAATTCATGGGTAATAAAATTTTAATTTAGTTTTTATTCTACTAGATATTAAGGGATTTTATTGGATTTATAATAGAAATTTCAAATCCTAAATAAGGGTATTGAGGAGGATAATCACACATGATTATGATATTTTTTTGTTTTCATTAAGTCACTACCCTATTCAATTGTTTTTTCATATTAAGATTTATTTTTTTATTTTGGTTTTAGGTGATGCAGATATGGTATGTAGTGGGATTTGTTTGTACAAGGAGTAGATTGTACCCCTTCTCTTGAGGGTTCATCAAGGTTTCATCACCTGATGGGTTATTAATTGATTATTTATCAAGATATTAATTATGGGGTAAATATTGAAAGAAATTATATATTTTTTATAAATATTTAACATTATATATTGATTCATATAGGGAATATGATGAATTTTGGGGCAATTTATGGATTGTATTATCTTAGAGAAAATCGTTGAGCATTACATGAATGGGGTAACTCTATGTTTTAGAAGTTGTCCCTAAATCCATCTAGAATTATATGAGTACTATTTTTTATGTGATAAGGTTGGGGTTAGTGAAGTCTTGTGGGGTGAAATAAATAAAACATAATCATGAGGTTTGGTGGATAATTCATATCCTAGTAATGTTATAATAGGCCTTCATCTGTAAGAATATAGTGACATATTGACTTGGTGAATCATTCACCAATTCTGTGGTGATGCATATCTCCCATATATTGTTTTTGTGAAAATGATCATTGAGGTTTTTGGAATCCATGACCTCTAGGAATATGACTGAATAGTTATGCTAATGCATCACACCAGTCAGTCTAATTCCATTAGATTGTGTTCATATTGGATGACTAGGTGACTTGGTCACTAGGATTATAGTGAGATCCTCTATAATTTTATAATTTTTATGGTGGTGGTGTTTATTTTCATTAATATAGATGGATACACCATTGTTGTGATTATAATTTTAATGGGGTGATTTTGATCAGCATTCAATGAAATGATGTTCATTATATGCGGGTTTTCAATTGGGTAATGTGATTGAACAATATCATTCTTTATGAATCAATAGCGGTGAAACATTATTTATAAATAATATAGGATAATTATTGTGTATAGTGATTTATTATTCATCTTGATTTGTTTGAAAAGGGGATCTTCACTATTTGTGTGTTCTGACTATGGTTATTTATTTCCTTTCAAGTATTAAAAGAAGCAGGTAAAATGATGCAATAGTGTGACAGTATAGTTCCCCATGTCTAAATGGATTTTCATGGTTAATTACTAATATCAATTTAATATTAATAATGAATAAATATAATATTGTGTCTATTGAGGTACTAATTTTAGGGGGAATACATACATTATAATCATACCAAAAAAATGGGCATATATATTGTACTTTATGGACTGGTTTTCATGTTAGGATGTCACCCTGGGATATGTGGATGACTGAGATGATAGTGGTTGTAATATGGATTTGTAGAGTAGTGTATATCAAATAAGAAACAAGGTGGATCCTTAATGTAAAATTTATGTGATCACAAGTGTTATTTACTGTGATATGATGTTTAACATTAATCCATATTGGGAAATATTTTATGGAATTATTGTTAGAATGCATATATTGAATTTTATTTCATAGAGAATTTGTTTTTAGTTGTATTTATTTACTCATGACAATGACTTTACAAAGTTATTTTTTATGTCGATACTCAATAATAGGGAATAATCTATGCACTTCATCATAGAACCACACTGCTAATTGGAATCCTTTGGGTTATGTGGAGTTCTTCCAAAGAACATGTTTACCCTATGGCTCAAAGATCTTCTGGGAAACTAGGATAAAGATGTTATGAATTCCTCACAAAATATTTCACATTACTAAAGGTTATTATATCAAATATAATATCCCACATCTCATCATATAGGATATTCATAAAAAAAGGTATGAACTACTGTATAATTATAGGACTCTTTCCCATTTAGAAAAGCAGGATACCTACTCCAATATGTTTGTATTAGACTCATAACATAGTATCAATGTGTTACCAGGGGGTTAAAAACCCCATCACTGCCCAAAAAAACCACCTCACACTTTGTTAGTTTCTATAAGAATATATAGAACATAAACGACCCATAACAACTCAAAACTATATCTCTTTGATGAAGAGATACACAAAATCATGTTTTATAAGGAATCATAATATAATGGAATACTCACTTATCCCATTATAAATCATAAGTGATTGGATATGAATAATTTAAATAGAACCTAGTACATGGAATATACTTCATTTTACCTGACATATATTCCCCAGGTAACATCTGGGTGTGAATTACCGATGTCTAATCATGTGTAGACAATTTATATGGTGAATATATAGGCTGACATAATTTTTGGGGCATGGAATCTTGTTAGTCATGTTCTATTATACGATACCATATTATTTCATGGAAATATAATGTGTGTTTTATAACCCACATAATTTGTGGGGAAAATGGGATTTCCAACATATAATCAGATTGTGATCATGTTGTATAGTTCAAGATCACATGACGTGTGACTCACAGGAACACTTAATGTAATATTTGTCCCTACATAAAAACATTATTATCCAACTGTAAATGAGATATGATGTCTGTTATGGAGCCACACAATATATAATATTTTAATTTTTGTGGAAACCCTAGTGCCACAATTAATTATGAATAGAAAATGTGTTTTCTAAATGATATTCAACATAACTAGGGTTTATTCACCAAATCTTCAATATTTTCTAATTTTATGCCACACTATCAATTTTTCCTCCACTCAAGCATGATGTGTAATTCACTTAATCCTTTACACGCACACACACACACACACATATAAATATATATATAACAATACACTTGTGAAAACCCTGTATTATTCATCTCCCACATTTTGAGTGAGATCATATTAAGTCACCATGCATATGCCACCAACATAATATGAACGACCACATAATACACTTTTTGGGGTAATCATTACACTATTACCATCCATTCTTCAATAACTTTACACATGTTCTATAATACCTTTCTTGAACTGGTTCTACATTCTCTCTACACCACCCATCTCACCATCACAGTTTTGCATGGTTGTATTGGTTTCCATTATGAATGATTAATGTGATCATTCATTTTATGATGTGTGAAAATGAGTGGGATAATGAAATTTTTTTATTAGAAATAATATCTTCTCAAAACAAGAAATTTAATAATAATAAAAGTAAAAATTGTCAAAACAAATAATTATAAAATAATATTAACATAATCAAATAATGTTAATGGGAAAAATATATCGAAATAACCAAAAAATTTGTATTTAAAATTCATGATGAATAATTTTTTAGTATATATTACCTAATTTCAGATGTCAGTAATTCGATGGATTAAATCACGATATTATTAGGAGGAGTTAAATAAATATTGAATGTTATGATGTAATTGAATTTTTCAATGAAAAAAATCCATATCACATAACAAATTCCTGGTAATTTCATTGACAATTCAAAGATTCAGGATAATTCCACATATGGTCTCGATAAATCCTTAGAGATATATCAACCACAAAATCCTTTTGGGTTTGGGTTTGGGTTTGAAAAAACTATCTCATATTCAATGGATAGGGATAGAAAATGATTCATATAAAAAATAATATTTTTTTAGTATACTACAAATTTTAAAAGGATAAAATTATGATCCCAATATACCATTAAAAAAAGTACCTCAATTAATAAAAACCCATCATTTTATGAAAATATGTTGTGTTAAAATTTATAATCACTGATCAATTTAGGGGATATCTTTTTTTAGAGACATGAGGGATAAAAAAATATATTCTTTTATAAAATGTTATATATCTTTTAAGAGACCATGTTGAAAAAAAGTAATTGAACTTCACCACACCTTGGTATTATATTATTAAAAATATTATGGAATAAAAAAATTTGATCCACTATATGGATCCTATAAAAAACTCATTCATTATCATAGACTGAAATAATATAATCAAAGAGAGTGTTAGATTATCTGACCATAAGATTTTTTCAAATAATTTCTGAATATGTATCCCAAAATATTGAGTGAAACCAAGGAATATTTTTGAAAAATATAAAAAGGTAACTCTACATGAATATTAATATACCATATTTGCTAAACATGGAAGAAAATATATAAATAATGAAGGATTAACCTCAGTTCGTTGATAAAGACTCAATTAAATAAGTTGCCATTGTTAAGAACAGAGAATATAAATATATAAAGGGAAGAATATTAGGAAAAAGAAATATAAAGGGACAATGGATTTTTGTTGAATGTCTTTCAGGTATGAGAAGGGGATGTGGTTGTCTAATAATTTATAGATGAAAAAGAAAAACAACATCCCCCTATTTAGAATGTTTTTTCAAGGATACCACTAAACTATATGTTTTTAAAATGAAATCTATAGTTTATCAATAAATATTCAATTATAATAAGGAATGATATAACCAATTCCCAACACATTAGACTTTTGGTTGACATGCACCAAAATTTTTTCCATTACCATTGCTTCCAATGGTGTGATTTTTCACCAATTATTTCCAAAACACACCTTCTATACCCCCAGTATCCCATATTAACTTCAATTTACTATTTAAAAACACTAAAACACTAATAATATTTGAATACAAACTAGAAATTTATGTAAGTCAAAATCCACACAACATCCATATTTCCATCCTTGATAAACATCATGGATCATTCCCTTTGGGTAACTTCATACATTACAACATCATATTCACATCTGGTTGTAATGTCTCTTCTTTATGATTATTTCAGTAATATAATAACCACATTATATATTCAACAATACAATATTATTTATTCTCACTTTGATCCAAAGTATACCTAAAAATATTTTTAAATCATCCATCCATCTCTAACTACACATAATAATTATTGATCACATGTGATGCAAATTATTCATGCTTCCTCAATTAGAACATGTGATTTAAATTATGATTCTAACTAAGCTTAAGTGGATGAGTAAACTCATGCTTTACCACTTTACATCATTTATTATATTAGTTGGTTTAGAAACAATTTTCACCAAAAATCCGTAAGTATCAATTCTATGGTGTCTCATATAATAAAATTATACAATAAAGACATGATCACTAATGATATACTCCAATGGATGACATTAATGTTCTATATACAACACTACCATCATTGTGAAATTTTTAACAATCTATATCAACATACCAGATCTATTTCAAAGTCAATGATTCTAAAATGTCAATAATGAAACATTTTTAAGATTAATATAAGTAATTATAAAGGCTTCAAAAATTTCAATTTGATTATTTATGTTGGTTGGTGTTGTAGAAAAATTCAAAAAATGGTCAAATTTTCTTCATAACTACCATAAACATACAAAATAAATAGACAAATCATATCCTATAATATATTAAATATATATTATGACTGCCCATTACTTGAGCATGGTAAGTAGAACATTGTTTTACCTATATACCCAAATACAAGTATAAAACCTTCCAAATAGACATGTTAACCATGGTTATCAATCTAATAAAATACACTGAGATTAAAAAAATGATCTAGTTTTATAGATATATCAATAACCATACATATAAAAACTTATTAATGTTAAGTATTCTACTAGATATAGTCTAGAAATATCATCAACAAGATCGATGTCAACTCTTTCATCCCTAACTATGAATATATAATACATATTTCATGATATATTTTAGAAACATCTAGGTGAATAACCAATTGAGTGTTGTCTTATTTCTTCATAATCTAGTCTCACATATTTGTAAAAACAACCAACATAACATGTATGTAATGAAAATAATTTGAGTCTTGTGCCCATTTAGTTAGAGGATACCCAACATCAATTATTTCATATGTTATGATACAATCATTATCATATACGCTATTTTCTTTTATTCACACAAAAACAGAATCAATATAATTAAATTATTATTATACCATCTCCCTATATTCCTCGTCCACCACTAAACGTATGTTCAAAAATAAAAATTTAATATAAAACACTGCATTATTAATTCATACAATGTTCACAAGAAGCTTTTTAGACAAGAAAATTTTATTTTTTGTCAGTTAATCAGTGATTAGGCTAACTCAATGTCCAAAGAAAATTGGTAGTTAACCCAACTCCAATACGTGTTGTTTTAATTTTACCATGAAAGTATATATTTAAGTATTTTTTAATAGTTCTTATGAAAAATATATTTATAAATTTAAAACGTCACCAACTCTGTAATGCATGCAACATTGTTTCAAATTTATGATAATGTGTTAGATAATATTTTGTATGGTATCTATGGTTATATGATTTATATGCAACCACTATATGTTCTAACATAATCACACATCAAATATCTAAATTATACATGAAATAATGAATTATTTATTTTCAAAACCACTTATATAATATAAAAAAAGATACTAAATTGAATATCTGGATTAACCCTTCTGAAAAAAGCATAATTTTATCATCAAATATGATTTTTTAACAATTAAAACTGAAGGTGGTCATAGGATCCATTAGGTAAGAAAATCATCCAGATGAGTCATCAAAAATTCCCCAGGGATCCCAAGAAACATCAGTTATTGAACACATTATTAGGATCCTCCAAAGGCTTCACCACACCAAAATTATTAGGATCTGTTTATATCAATAAATGTCAGTGCATTTAAATAAAATCATTATCCTCTATTATACAAAAAATACAATTAAATAGTTTGTAATATAGTCAGTATACTAATATTTATTTTAGTATAACCTCCAAATTATTCACATTCTCCTTATAAAATCATAAATACATAAAATATCAAAAGAAAAACACTGATAACTAAAATAAAAATATCTAATATATGTTGTTTTCTAAATTTTATGGTTCATTAAATAATCAATAATTGATTCATGATATCTTTTTAAACATTTATGTTTTAATAAAACATTAACTAATAAGAGGAGGTTTTTTATAATCCATGGTCTTGTATAAATATTATGAATCTACAACTGATGCTAATTTTGAAACATTTTATTTATTGAATGTGATTGTTAAAAAATATTATTGTTTTAAAATTTAATGATGGTTATAACCTCCAATAAATATTAAGTATTGGTTACCCCAATGTTATTTTTTCCTAAACTAGTGGTTATTATAACTATCCTAAATTAATAATTAGTTGTCTATAAGTATATAACATAGGCGTACAAATATATTAACATAGTTAATAATATAGATATGGGATTTTATATTAAATATGTTTCAAACCACTACTAAATAATAGAAAAAATAAAAGGTAATATAATGTATTGAAATAGTATTCTACCTAGAATTTAAAGTAAAAATATATTGAAATGAAAAGAAGTGAAATACTTTTAACAATAAAAAACAAAATAGAAAGGAGAAAACCATTATATATTAGTATTAGTGGGTTATTTTGTATAAAAAATTATTTTGAATATTTATTCTAATAATATAAATATATTAATAAATACGAAATGATTCTTCACAGGTCATATAAATGATGCAATTATAGCATGAATATTCAAATTTATTTCCTAAATATAGCATAAAAAACACTCCCCATCATGGTAAACTACTCATCCTAAGCTATTAATTGTGATTAATGCTTCAGTATTCTATTCTTGAGGATTACAATTTTCTTTTATGAATTTAACTAATCAATAGTTCTATCATTACTCAGACCCGTAGGAGAATGCATCGTAGTAAATTAATACAGGAACCTCCAAAATATTAATAAGGGGGAAAGTCCAGTACATAAACCTTACACAAAACAAGCTATATTCATTCTCAGAATATGGTAAATAACATCCCTATTAGTTAATTATGATTACTATGAAGGATTTTCATCAGATGACTCATTTTTTTAAAATAAAATTAAAAAAAATTAAAATATATTCATTATGAGAATTAATTTCAATTTAAATTTTTTAACCTAATGCTTATAATGTCTTCATTTATGTAATTTATATTGAATATTTTATATATATCAAAATGCAACTTATTTTGACCGACCTGAGGACTAACTTATTTCTCCAATATTATAATTGATAAAATTTTGGAATATAAAACATTTAATAAATAATATTTAGAATGATTATATTTATTAATAGTTAACTAATCCCATTGTTTGATAATATTCTATAATTTTTTTAACTAGATGTGTTTGCAAGGACATGTTTCTCCTAGTGTGATGTGTTTTTTAGATTTTTTCTTAAAGAATGTTATTGTTATAAAATTCTCCATTTTATTAATAAGTTAATATCTACTTAATATGAGATTATAATATAAATTAGTCAAATAATAATGATTAATATCAAAAATGGACTTCCATAGATCATATTGTATCACTTCAGGTACATTTCCATACATTAGATAAAGACTGAAGGAGTATTCATTGAACATACAATATACATTATAAACAATGACCACCCACATTCCCCTAAATATTTCAACTTAAAAAGATATACAAACACATCATGATCATAAAGTTGGAAGGAATTCTATAATTTAGATATGAAAAAATAATTAGACCTACATTTGAAATGAATATCAAATTAAGTAAATTATAAATATTTATTTTGACATAATTTCATTTGTTTTTAAAAACTCTCATTATTTGAATTGATGGGAATGTTCTTCTAATAATGATATTTGTAGTGTAGGGAAAAAATATAAAAGGAAATAATCCCTATGATCTACCTTCATAAGCCTCTCATACCATCTATAAGTACCCTATACTTGTAAAATGGAACATATACTTTAAATTGTTTTAATCTCAAAATATATTGAATATTAAATACATTTTCCTGTTACTATTTTAATCTATTAAATAAATATATTCAATAATTTTTATTAAAATATAATAAGTAATTATTTTCACCTTAAAAATTACATAAAAGTAATGGTGACCCTCAAATATATGCATATGGTTATAGTGACACCATAAGCTCATACAATAGGTACTCTTAAAGTAATCCATTTGATCCCCCCATCATCATCCATAGAGCATAATAAAATGAAATAGAAATATATAGTGTTATTTATGATAATGGTAACATATTAAACAGAATAAAATAGAAGAAATGACTATTCCAGAATTAGAGAGAGTACCGAATGAATGTGGGTAGATATCAAATGGTTCATCCATAATTGTAGGATTTATGGAAGACTCAATCATATATTAATTTTTTTGGAATTTCAACATTTTAAAAAAATATAAAATATATTAGAACATGATATATGATATTAATAAGAATTTTTTTTTAAAATTTTATTACATAAAATAATATAATACATGTATTCTATATAAATAAATAATAAAAAGGTTAAAATGGGAATGAAAATTGAATAAATAAATTGGCCCTTGTATATATTATTATTATTTTCCACAATTTACATGAATTCGCCATCTTCAACATCTATAAAAAGAACAAAATATATCAATATAATCATAAAAAGTAAGATTAATCCCCTATTGTTGATGGTTTTTACTATCATAAAAAATAATTTTTCTTCATCACCAATGTCATAAATGTCGTTAGGCTTGGAATGGACTACAAAAATCCACCCCTCATTAACTATACCATCAGAATAATATATAATTTTAACTTGTACAACCAAAATTCACTGATAATTTTCATTAAAATAACCATAATTGATCAATAGAGATATAGTATCATAAGTAAACTGTAATGATTCATTTTTATGACACTATAAATATTAACAATCATTCATTTGAATAACATAACTAAAAAGTATTAGTGATTATTTAATTTTTTAATGTAAATAATATTTCAATAGTACCCCAGATATATGATTATTTTATTATGAAGCAATTTCTAGTTTTCAGACCATCATTATGAAGAACTATATGAAACATCAATCCACTAAAGTTATAAGTACCAAGTCTCCTAGACTAAATCAAAGGATCTCAAAAAACTAAGTTAATTTAACTTTAAGTACAACTCAATTATCATCATTCATGATCTTCATGTATATATATTGATAATTAATAGCCACATAAGATAATTATATAAAAATATTATTAATATTTTACTGATTATAATTTTACAAAACATGAAATACGATAAATAATTTTATTGTTAATGATTTTCAATCTTAATGGGATTCAATTAGTTTCCACAACGAAGAAACATATGTGTAAATCTCAATTAAAATCGTTATTTTGTTATTAAGTAATAATTTACCCAATTACAATGGTAGAAATATCACCATCAAAATTTTTGTTATGTGTATTTTCAACCCATGGAACATATGGTGTTTTAATTGTACAAATATTGAAATTCTATATGAATATCAAAATGGTGCATTCAAATTTTATATTTATCATATAAAAACCTAATTTTTCTGTATTTTCATATGTAAAAGATCTACATGATACATTATATTTGTATTTTTTTGCATATATTATACATTATAGTCAATTCTCATATATCCTATCAATTATTAATATGATATGTTTATTTTCACAATTTATTCAATGAAAAAAATGAAATATTGTCACAAATTCTTTTCGAGGACCATAATTTAATAATTTTGGAATAACAGTTGAAATTTTCAACTAGTAAATTTTAAAAAAACATCATTTCCCAAGTTATTTAAACCAAATGCCTTTGATGATCTTTGAAAATTTTTCCTATAAATATTCACCTAAATTATTGCTGAAATTATGCATCAATTCCTCATAATTGTAAAATTATTTATGAACATGATAATAATTTGTGTTGGGGAATCATATAATATAATATAATAAATTATCAAATATTCAACCAATATATTTTTGATAAATACAATAATTGATTATGACACATGAAACAAAACATTATGACATTTTCTAATCTTCTAGATTCAAATTTAATATTATAAAATTGGCATCATTATCCCATTCAAGTGATCTAACCAACAATATTTCTTAATCCATAGAATTCACTAATCATACAAATTAGAACAACAAAAATTTTGAATTTTTTTATGAATTTTATGTATCTACACTATTGACTAATAAGTCAATAAATTATTCTATATGTGGATAATGGTATACACTGATTTCATTTACATGAATTTTTATTCTATATATTGACCATAAAAATATGGTATTTTTTAAAAAAATCATTTATTGTGTAATAATTTTAGGGATAAAAACAATATATATATATTATATAGCATAATTATTTTTTTACAATGATTAAAACCAATTTTAGCCAGTCCTAAATTCATATTTTTATGAACTGAAAATAAATGTGCATATAAAGAATCACTAGATTTTAATTCTTTTGAATTAATTTTATGTCATATAAACAACCAATTATTGTTTTCCATTACATAAAACATCAATTTATATACTTATTAAGAATAAATAAACAATCATTGTAGTCATAGTTTTATTGAAAAGTGATAAAATTCCATCATGATAGTTTTATTTATCTTCTTCTTAATAGTATTTTTATTTTTAATTTCATCATAGCTAACAAATTTCATTCTAGAATTAAATTATATTTTATACAATTATCTTGATAATGGTTAACCATAATAAAAAATTTAATCATTGGAACATGCTTGAATATTTTGATAAATGAGATCGATATATTTTACAACATTCTGCATCTCATAAAATGATTGAGGTATATTAGATTTAATAAATTGATAGTGAACAAAAATAAAATATGATGGAAATTTAGTTATATTTAATTCAACATAAGTACATAATATGGTATAACTTCAATATAAAGGATCCTCTTATATTGTTTATACATCCTTCACACGACCCCTAATTTCTATCACTCACAAATTTTTAAACTAATTTTATATCCCAGTTAAATTATCTCTATTATTAATATTTGAAAAATCAGAACATGAACCCACTAATATGTTAAAATATTAATCATGATATTATATAGTGAAATAATAATTAGTAAGGATGCTCTTTATTTCATTATACACTATTAGTGTATTTGGTTGTCCGTTATTATTATGGACACACATTGAAATTTCAATAATTTAAAATTCCTGAGGTCACATCCATCTTACGTACCATGTTATAAATTGTTACAACAAAAAGATCGCATTAACATCAATACAAATCAAACATCATTTTAAATTAAAAATTGGGTATAGATATTTAATTTATCTAAAGATGTATTTATTTTCTGTTACAAAAAATAAAAATACCTCCAACCCTTTGACATATCAAGGTGCACTCTAGGATAAAATAATCCAACTTTTTCATATTTGTAACCAATTAATAAATATTTTTATAAATAAATAACACAAATTTTAAAAATAAAATAATGTTCAAAATAAAATATATGATTTTTATGAATTAAAAACACAATTATTATAAAAAATATTTTCTATTTTAAAAGATGTCTAAGAAAAAATCATAATAATCATAATAATTATAATAAATTAACATTACGATTTCATAATTTATGATATAAATATATCATCTAAAATATAATAAATTTTATATGTCAAATTAATCGAAACAATTTATTTTTTGGAATAACAGCTTACTATTTAGTTAAGTCAAAATTCATTTTTATTCAGGTATATTAAATTTTTCCTCTATACATTAATTATGGGACATTGAAATATTTCATCTTAGATATTTTTTTATCCATGATGATTAAATATTATTAAAAACACAAAACTATATAATTTTTGAAAAAAAATATTAAATAAAAAACGTTAATATTAAATGAATACTAAATCATTGAAAAATAAATTATATGATATCGAGTTACTTAGTTTTCTATAAAAACTGCTAAATAAAAAGATATAGAACATTTATTATCTCAACAGAAAAAAGACCATAACCATGAAAACTATGATAGTAAATAATGGATGTGAAATATAAATTTATGGATTACTCTATAATGTACTAATAATTATAACATGAAAAAGAATAATGAAATATAATTCATGAATTCATCAATACAAAAAATTTAAAAAAGGCAAAGTAACCCAAAATTCCATACCATATATTGAACTAAAAAGTAAATACTTATAATTTAATAAATATAATTAATTATAACATAAAAACATTATTGGATTATTGAATTTGTACTTCATGGATCACTAAAGTCTGGCTGTATGAGGCAAAAAGGGAAAGAAAGGGTAGACATCATACATTATGTCTCAGAATGTTTACCAATAAGGAAATTTTACTATATGATCATATATCATGATAAAACCAAAATTTCATAGTCTAAAAATGAAAATGCTTAAATCCAAAATTTGAAATGCCTATGTAAATTTCATGGAATTCATCTAAATAAAATAAAAATAAGCTAGATTAGAGGAGAGTAGAGGTCATGAGAACTTACCATGCATATAAAAGCAACGAGCATGATTTTTCAATGAATGGGAAGGAGTTAAGAATGTCGAGGGGATGATCATGATGTATGGAGAGGTTCTGGAAAGATAAGGTGAGAGGAAATAAGAATCCCCAAAAAAATTAATGTATAACATAAGGTGGTTTTTATAAAATCATTACTAATGTTTACACTTGTATAAGTTATTTAAGAAATAATACTAATATTTAATTTCATAGTGATTATATGTAGACAACGTTAATAAAATTTGATGAATGGGTAGGGAACATGGGTTATGTTATTGTATTAGGTTTTGGAAAACATTAGTTATTAAACTAATAAAATATATTATTTTTATTATATTTAATTATGAATTGTCTATGTTAGTTAAAAAGTATTTTTGATCATGTTAACTAGCACAATAAATATGTTCTTTATATAGAGTGAATTAATTGGATATTAAAAGATTTCATAAATGATTTAGAAATTAATATTAGGAATATCATCTTGGTAGACTCTAAGCTATTAATATCTTAAAAATAGGTCTATATTTTGGAAAAATTCACCACCTTTTAAAATCTCAGATAAACCGTTGATCATATTATGTTAATAAAAATTGTTGATCATGACCTAACTAAACATGGTATAGTAAAATAGAAATCGGTAATACTCTGTTATTTTGTAGTTAAGAAGAATAGAACCTTCCATTGATTAAAACGTATTCTTATGAATGTCTATGCATTAGGGCCATCTAGAGGAATTTTTAAACCATACAATTAATTAAGAAACATGTAATATTAAAAATAGAATTTTTATCGATCATATTAGAAATGGTGATTGAGAAATAAAAATTCCTATATTGATTGAATCTCAAAAAATAATTTTGAATAAAATATAATAACCAATAAAATACCAAAGGTTATCATAATTTTTTTCTTCTCGGATGGATTAAAGTACCAAAATGGCTATATAAGAGATGATATTTCTTATCTATAAAATATCAATTCGTGTCAGCCCTTATAATTTTTACCAATCTCAAATAAAATATTATAAAATGTGTATAAATAATGAAAAGGATAATTTCTACAAGTAGTAGTAAATATATTCTAAATACTAGTTAATTTGTTCATACCCATAATTACCTCATACATATATATAAGATAAATAACTACCGTAAATTTCCATAGACTCCCATCATAGAGTAAAATAGTTAGAATCTATTAATAAACTTAATTTCTCTACCGTTGGGTGTATAGATAATAAATATATCATTAGGTGTCTCCACAAAAAATCCTAAAAAATGCATTGATAATTAAAATACAAAATAATGAGTGTAAATTGAATCAAATAGTCACATATGTGGGTATAACTAACAAGAATAGTAGCATGAATACTAGAGGTCTCTACATCATCATCGTTTGATGTCTTGTATACTATTTATAATATTCTAAGACCATTGCCCTTAATGTATTTATAATAACATTTAGTTTCATAGGGAATAACATATTATTAGTGGGCTTATATAGATGGACCTTCTCCTTAGCTATGATTAAAAAATGAAACCCAAATTCCACCAAATTTTGGATCCTTGGGTTGAGTCTTAGAATCATGTGATTGGATTGATCCATCAACACAAACACCATATATTAGAGTCCTATAAAACTGTGGTAGGTGTCCCCCACCTAGAAAATTGGGCAATCTCTTAATAGATAAGAAACATATAGATATTATTCCAAACACCTTGACATATTAGTTTAATTCGTATCCCATATGATATATAATGAAGGGTATGGAATTGTAATGTCAAATCGAATATGTCCCACCCCACTATGAATTATATTATTCCACCACTACCACTTCATAAATGATAACGAAAATAATTGAATATTTACTTCAAGACTCACTTCTATTATAATCGTAATATATACTACCTCATTATTTTGAGAAATTTGGAATAAAAAACTTATGATCTTAGGGAGATCGTTTTACGACACTAGTGAAATTTTTGAATATTTATAGAATTTTTATGAAAGTGGAATGGAGTTCCTATACTGATATTAATGTGTTCATAAATTTTTCGTAATTAATGATGCAAATTTATATATGAGTTTCATTAGAATGACTACGTCTGAGAGGTTATGGTTTTCTGGAAGAATCTTTTTTTCGTTAATTGTATGCTGGTGCAAAAAAAGTACACATTGGGTGTTCATTGTATCAATTTGTTATTTTAATAAATTCTTGAGTAGTATGATTTGGGATTCCAATTAAAACTTCATTATATTATAAAATAACTTTTCATGTAATTTTTTATAACATCCTGATATTTTTAAGAAATATTTCTCTTTAAATAATTTGATTTCATCAATTTCACGTGTTAACTTTTTTGATATATTATCTCTTAGACATTGTATTGATAGATATGAATAGAAATAACTATGTGATGAAAAAATAGTCTATGAATATATGAAATAAATTCATTATTTATAAAATCATTATAAATGAAAACAAAAATTATATAAAAATAAAAGTTATTTTATCTCTAAAAAATTCTTTTTATGCAACCAATGCATTTTATAAAAATAATTATGTTAATAAATATTAGTTAATGGATTTAATGAAATATATGTATTATTTATTTGGTATTTTTTTAAACTTATAAAAATAAGATAAAAATAAATCCTATTTTATGTATAAAAAATTATTTCTTTTAAATGAATGTTTTGCAGCATTTTGTTCACTAAATTGAAAAATAATTTTTAACATTTATAATTATTTAATGATTTTAAATTAATTACATATTTATAATAATTAAGATCAAATTTGGTATGTAGTTCCATTTTATGTTTGTTCAATATGAGTAGCAACCACAGTAATATTTATCAACTCGGTAATGGGTAAATCAGGTTAATCTAGATTTAAAATATGTTATGAATCCAATCAAGAGAGTGTCTCCTCCTCATGTGTCTGGAGAATCAAGATCCACCATCTACCTATTGTGGTATAAAAGAGTCTAGTAACTAGGATCACCATTTGGTCTGCTGGTGTCTCAACCGAACAAAAAATCCGTGCCACAGTCCCCAACCAGTCCTTAGCTGCCTGCGGGTCTATCTCACCTAGGAACCTTGGAGGCCTCTGTCTCTCGAACTTGTGAAATGCATTCAGTCAGCGTGAATAGTCTACTGGTGGGGTAGGTGGCATCTGCTTCCCTAAAGGTAGTGGTGTTGTTGGTACACCACCCAGAGGTGCTATCACTATAAGAGGGCCCTTCACTAATGCCTCATCACACGGTGGGCCATCATCATGGTCTCTCACTGGAATCCAAGCTAGTTGTCTATGCAGTGGAATACTGTAAAGAAACATGTGGTCCACAATTTTTTAGTTGTACCTAGTGAGATGACTCAAATGAAATCAAAAGAAAAAACATTTCAAAAAATACACAATCTGTGTTTTCATTTATCGAGTTAGAAATCAGAACTCAGGGTTCTGGTGTATTGATAGGTTGACCACAACACCAACACTGTACTCCTCAAACTATAACCTGAATTCAAGACACTTAACACTATTTATCCATTGAAAACATAGACTCTCATTTCTTCTAGTTGAACCGACGACCCTTTGATACCACTTTTTCTTGACCCATCCCTCAAGGACCATGTTTTGACTACCCCAATCATGCCTTCCATAGGCTAGGGGTTGGCAACTAGCACTAGAAAGGCATATCCCTAAAAATGGGAAGTCATTCCCTCAAAACCTATACGCACACAGATATGGTACATTGCGAACAAGTAAAACACAATGGAAGAAGAAAGATATAACCACAACTAAAAACCTCCACTGAGTGTAAATGTAGGTACTAAAAGTAAAGGGGCCAGTATACAAGACCATCTAGAAAAAATGTAGAGAAAAAAGGGAAAACATCTCTTGAGATCGCCTGCCAAGGATCCTACATGAAGGGTAGGTACATATCGACTCTGTGGATATCCACGCCAACCGGTCACTTCTATATATTGTCTATTCCTGGATCCCCATGTCTTGGTCAAAGTTGTCTATTTTCTGCACCATACACAACAAGGTGTGGGCAAAGCCCATGTAGGGGTGATTATAACAATACCTAGTAGGGACTCTGAGACCCATAAAGGTCTTCCAGAATTACACAAAAGAGAAAACCACAAAGCATGATCCCAAAATCAATGCACAAGTAATGAATCAGCTCAAACCAGGTACAAAACATAAAGAACAAGAATGAGGATGATATGTCATAAAGCTAGATCATATTATTCTGTTGAGAGAATTTTGCTGTTGTACTGCTCAAGGTCACCAGGTGCTGAATCACAAAGGATTTCTAGATGCTGACCCACAGAGGATTGCTAGGTGCTAACCCATGGAGGATCGCAAAGTGATGACCCACAGTGGATCGATATATGCTGACCCATAGAAGATCTCTTTATGCTGATCCATAGATCATCGCTCCATGTTGAACCATGAAATATTTCTAAGTGCTGATCTATGGAGGATCGCTATGTGCTAACCGATATGTGATCTCTATGTGCTAACCCATAGATGATCGCTAGGTGTTGACCCAGGAAGGATCATTATTCCTTCATCACATCACAACTAGCCACCAGATTCCCGCACTATGCACACTTTATGCCGAGAGGATCTTCTCCTTAAGCCATTGGTCATACCTCAACTTCCACTATGTCCCACTAATAAGTAACCCAATTAACCGCAATGTCATAACTGTCCCAAATCAATAGATGATGCATCAATCAGACACTCGATCTATAAGTTATACGCATTTTCTTACTGGGGCCCTGTTGGATTCGAGTCTGATCTAATCCAGCCATACTATAAATTTTATAAAAACCCAAGTGAAGTATTTCAAAAGGACTACCTCATCCAACAGGTTTTTTTTACGACAAACGGTTCATCCAAAGGATGTCCGGTTTAGGAGATATATACCTCTAAGTGAAACTAGGTCGTAATTGGGTCTGGGTCTAGCCCAACCCAGTCGGATTGACCTAGCCCGGCCCGCTGGGCCTAGCCATGTTCGGCTGGTCCGGGACTGAAGGGGCTGGGCCGTGGGCACGGCCCTCCGGCCACAGGCTTGGCCCGCTGGGCCACAGGACCAGCCTCGCCCACCCTGATATGCACGGCTTGCAGGGCTGCTGGACCTAACCGACCTACTGGATGGGTGTGGCCCGCCTGCTGGGTGCGGGGGTCGACTCCTCTCCCGAATAGTCTTGCAGTTTTGGTTCTCCAAAGCAACGACGCCAGTTGGAATCGATCTAGTAGTCTGGTCCGTGTGGAACGGTCGACAGCAGACCCGCAGGCACGGGTCCACCCTCCACCGGGAGTCGGAACCACAACGCTCCTTCGTGGCGAGCTGCCGCGGTGCCTTTGGGAACCTCCATACCTTCATTGACGGAGGGATCTAGCCACCGCCTCCATCGGACACCGACACCGCCCCACCGGTGGAGCTTCTGCGGGCCTCCAGTGAAGCTCTAGAAGTCCTTTCGTCTTCCTGTCTATGCATACGGGCCTCCCGGGACACTGCCTACACTGTTCGGCCCTTGGTTTCTCCTTGAAAATGAGTTTTTCGGTCTCCCATGAGGAACACAACCAAAGAAAGTTCGACAGAGGGTCTAGGACTTGTTCGTTCGGTCTATGCCCTCAATGTTAGCGTTTTTACGTGGAATGAATTTAACTTCATCAAGGGTAGATGGATTCATTAAACTCGTAGAAATAAAATCAAGAAAATACCCTACATTGAATTCATAATAAAGTTATGCATATGAGAAAAAAGTGTTTATGTCCAGAGGTGTTCGTCAGCATTCGCAGTCGCCCATCAATTCCTCCAATGACTGTCGGTCGATCATCATTCTTCATTGGAATAGAAAGTCATCAGCATTTCTCCACAGCTTCCTCTCGTAGCTCTCCAAAAACCCATGCCCAATATTTGATTAAATAGGAGAATAATCTACCATGTTTTTTTAACATTATGGCTCATTAATTAACCATAATTAATGAGTAAATTAAACACACAAACATTGTCATTACAAAAACAATGAAACGAGAGGTTCAAGACATTTAAAAGTCTCTTAATTAATGTCTGGCATTGCACTGCGGTCCCCCCACTATTGATAATTTGTTGCAAAAAAGAAAAACAATATAACCATTAGTTATTATGTTAATTGTTTGTAATGTACAAAAATTAACTTTTTTGTCTGAATTTTTTCAAAAAATGTTATTCTTCACTAAAATGAATCCTGGAAATGCGAATTCAATGGGGCCCTCAGATTTTTAATCCATTCACTGGTTGAAAATATTGAAATCACCACGTTCACGTTTACTAAACATACCATAATAAATGTTCAGAATTCCTTTTCGGGCTCTCGAGGCCTCAGAATTATGTGACTTCAATTTTTAGACTCATAAAAATCCCAAATAATTTAAAAAAATTATATAGAAATTACATAACTGTACATTATCATATTCCATGTTCAATTGAACAAAATATAGAAGTTTGTATGGTTGAATCATATCCTTGAACACCTCTTTTTCTTAACAAGGATGATCCACAAAATTTTAGCCTTTACACTCCCAATTAGGTACCCTTCTTGTGTAACATAAGTTCCAACCTCAAATATATTCACATACCTAATAATATCATACTCATACAATTGGTTTCCTATACCCCATGAGAACAAATCTCCATATCTTGGTTAAAAATTACCTATTTGAGTTTTGAAATGGATTTCCATGTTTTATACCTAGTCTATAAACCCATAGAACATGCCTCAATATAATGAAAGTTATCAACTATCATTTTAACATACTCTTTAGGATTCTTCTAATCAATACATATAGAAGTCTCCTCCAAATTCCATTTGATATTATTAACAACAGTAATATCCCCAAGTGCATTTTTTTATCATGAAAAATAAAAGTTTCCACGTGAATCATATCATCCAACCACACTTGATCATTACCACATTTATAATTTCTCTCATCATGAACTCCTATAAAATAAAAATTGAAGAACATTTATTTTACATCTTGTAATTAATTTTAAAATAAGAGATCATGAACTAATAAATAACGGTAATTTCTCACAGTCAGTAAAATAATTAATTTCATATGTACATGTAAAAAGAGATGCCTTTTTTTGTTGAAGTTATATTATGTCCAACAAAAATGAGTAATTTGGTAAAGTGAATAAATATATCATGAATAAATACCCCATCTGTATTGATTAGAATTTAAATTTAAGAATAAATTTTATGAATAATCCTTGAATTCCATAAAATAGAGTTTTTTCATTAATATAAACCTAAACAAGAGAAAACTTATTATGAACAAACAAATATTATTAATACAATATCATTATAAATTTAAAAAATCTATGATTTAGAGAGGCAAAAATGTATCCATATTCATTCCAAAATATACCATCACACGATAAAATAAAATGATAAAATCCATAGCTAAAAAATACTTTTCTTATGGGGGAAACCATGTAGAATAATTTCAATATAATAGATTATCAATCTTCTTTGGAAGAATCCCTATTTTTTAGTAAACATGAGAAATTTTCTAGTGATTTCACATCTCAATCCTCTGTAAACTTTCCCTAAAATGATACATGTTAACTCTGTTAACAATTTAGTTTGAAACTTCATCTTTTCATAATGATAATACTAATTGATCTAAAAATTATAATTAAAAACTCTTTCAGAATATTCCTTTTCTAGATGTTGATAGCCAGTGAAATGTACTTATTTAGATTAATTAAAGATCCACCTTTTCAGGGGTAGAGATGAATCACATCCTAAAATAGAAGACTAAATATTAAAAACCATATCTTTTGGAAATTAAATATAAAAACCCAAATTAGTAATATCTAAGACGGAAGCCCCACTTTAGAGAATGCATTAGTCAATGGAGTACGTAACTAAACAAATAGTGGACCCCTTTACAAGAAATTAGAGGAATACCCAGCTTCACTCCATGTAAGGGATACTCATTCCCTCTTTATGAAAATATCAATCAATTTGGTACCTACAACAATCTTATATGAGGATCATACACCAATATGATGACCATTTTAACAAGGGGGATCATGTCCCTTACCAAGGATCCTTGTATTTTCATTTTTATTTTTGAATAGTTAATTACACAAAACCAATGCCTAATATAGAGGACCTATTCCCCATCATGAATGTGGTTGAACAACATAGTTACTTTCCCCATATGTCTGTAAAAAACCCAACTAATGACCATTTCTACCCTGATATCGATCTTATATTTATTCAAAAAATGAATTTCCAACCAGTGATCCATTATATTATTATTACTAAAAGATTAATAATGTTCCAAGAATGATATAAAAACCCCATTAAAAGATTCCTAGAAATTGAAATCCAAACTCATAACATCATACTCTATAATCTATTATCCATACAAATAAATGACCATTTCATGACATCACTATATCTAATAGAAAATGAATACATATTCTTTATTAGTTCATCTAGCTAGTACAATGTCCAACACATCACAACAAGTTTTATTTAGAGGGTTCACATTATTTTATATTATTAATTTAATTCTTAATAATTGAGATTATTTTATTTATGTCAACGAAAATCAAAATTATTAATATTTTATTATAATAATTACTATAATTAATTAATGACACTATTATTAATTAATATTCAAAACATATCCAAAATTTCCCAAATATGAATTCATTAGGCCTAACATGTTGTGATATCTATAACAGAATATTTGTTTATTGAATCATCACATACAAGAAAAATATGACACACTGTGAATATACAAAAAACCATGGGATTCCACTTAGAACCATCACCAACCTACACCTTGAATCTACCCTTGATTTTCCACCTCTCCCACATTCTATGCCTCTAATATTCAAACAATTAATTAAAAATCACTAAGAACTCATAAAATATCACATCAATAAGCGTCCCCATGTAGAAACATATACAAACATGATTTTTAAACCCTCTAATCTATTTAGGTATGATCCTTCGTTACCTTTTCATTAAACTAATTGAACCATTATTTTTTGATGTTCTAGGCTTAGAGATTGGTTTTTGGTGGTCATTATGGTGTTTGGTAGGCATGGGAGAAATCATAGATAAGAAACCTAAACGCTACAACACCAACGACTAGCCTGTTATAGATTTGTGTCTTGTTGATAGTATTCTAGTATTCTTGAAGTATAGTTACTATTTCATGTCATACATAAACATTACATAACTTTTGCAGAATACTTAAAAATTATTCCTTAAAATGTTGAATGGCTATACAAGTTTAGTTCATTTTAAAAAATGGAATCAAATACACAAATATGTATGTGACCTACATTATCTCCCACTAGGTTCTTCATGTATAAGACCCTATTTAGACACATCAAAAACATAAATATATTCATAATAAATTGAAGGAAACATAAAAATGGGTGGGATTAAATGCTCAATAAGGGTAAATTGGGTGACATGTAATCATAATCTAGATAATAAGGGTATGATAACAAGATCATGAAAATAGAAGATCACACATTTAATATCAAAGATAATGTACATAAATCATGGCATAAATCATGGAAGTTCATAAGACATTAATTATAATAAATAAATAAAGAACATAATACATGGAATAATATCATAGTAATAAAACATAGAAATGTGGTAGACACATAAGCATATATAATTATTTCCAAAATAGTTAAGGCATTTCTGCTGAAACATTCTTAGTGGAAAAAGTCCTTTACTGAATAAGGTTCACTCCTCATTCCAACCATATATTACTAATCTGAGATAACTTCATATTCCATCGATGTAATACTGAACCAAGTTAAATTATATTTCTTTCCCTATAATGCTGAATTGAGTTAATTTCTCATTACATCCATGTCTATCTCATGAGATAGAAATCATTACATAATTCATTTGAGGGAGATATAGGTCCCACCCATCTCATAGTGAAATCTTACATATATGTTCCACAAAATCAGAAATAACCATTTTACATGAAATTAGATTGGTATTACAAACATGTAATCATATCATGACCTATGTAAAGAGATAGATTTCATAATCATTTCATCAAAAATAAAACCTGTTAGAAGAAGTGGGTTTCAAAATCATATTACTTGTGAAAGAGAAAAACGTTTTCTAAATATAATGACATAAAAAATATTCCATTTAGAGAAAAAATATGAATGGAAACATTAGATAATTTCCATAAAAAGTCAGCAGTAACACCAATAGATGTTTTTTTAGATGGGAAATAATTTTAAAATATATATTAATAAATTTTTTGAGGAAAATATTCTTTCTCTAATGAAAATTAATTTTAAAAATAAAGCATTTTTGAAATTATTTTTCATTAAAAAATCTTTGAAAACTAATAATGGAATCCCTGAAGACCATAAAATATTTTTAAAATATTTTTCCTAGAAAATTGGCATCAATGATCTTTTGAAGCCATTTTTGAAAACATTGTTTTTGAATACAATCATTTTCTTACCAAAGGGAGAGATGGTCAAATTTTACATAAAAACATTATCATTGGTACTAAAGTTTGTAAAATGCCATTAATACATGAGGATTACTTTAATAACTAGATAATAATAAAATTCATGAGTGTTCTTGATATATGGATCATAATATTTCATCAAATAAGCATAATAAATAATGATCTCAAAAAGCAATGAGACGTGTTTCAATTAACTATTACCACTTGGTTAATTAGGATCATAATCTCAAAGAATGAAAATGTAAATACCTTAAGCATAAAATATCATTAAAATAAGGATATTCATTATATAACATGTTAAATAGAAGTATATACATCTCGAAAACATTTCAGGTGCATATCAAAACATGAGTCTCAAGGAAGGAAAATCGAGACAAAACTCTTTTACCAATTTATATTTTGAAAATTAAACCCCATTTAAGAAAAATCACAAAATGGATATGTAAATAAACATAAATTTAAGTATATGAAACGTTTAATAATTCCATAGGTAGTATACACACCACACAACAGGAATGGGTGGTGATTAAATCATGTATCTCACGGAAATAAAAAGTCAGATGAAATCCCATTACCTTGTGTCTTGACTCTCATCATACTCTTTCAAAAAATAGTTATATTAAATATGAATTTATTAAAAATATTTTAAGATCCATATTCATATATCTAATACCATATATGTTATGATCATGACATTATATTACCCTCTTGTTGAAAATCATATGTTAACGTTTCACTTTGGGTAATATTCACATTATTATTCATATGTGTGTTAATTTATTATACCATTCATCCTTATAGAAAAATCATGATTCAATAATATAAAACAATATTTGAATATAATTTATATTCAGTATTTTTTTATTATAATAATCTATAGAATATTGATGTTTGAAATGGAATTCAACATTCATAGAGAATGTAAGTTATACGTATGCATGAATGTTGTTTCCGTTTTTATTTTCGTATTGAAAGATAGAGATAAAATGTCATTTTAATGAAGAATTATGATGTTATATATATCATATAATTTTACTAAACCCATACTTAATACATTATATGTAGTGTTTCAGAAAAACACAAAACTTTGAGGGGGGGGGGTAGTCCACGCTTCCTCAAATAAAATTATTGTATTTACACCTAATGGAAACTAAAAAGATATGTATTGTAAAAATATTATAGAATAATAAAGAAATAATAAATATAACATACAACATATGTAAATATATTTTCAATCATAATTTCCACCATGATAGGTGGTAAACTTAAAAATGAACAATCCTTGATTAATGAGGCGGTAGTTCATCGTACACGTAGACAACGTGTACTTCACCCATTAGATAGAGGTGTGTGTAATTACAGTTTCAAAAATAAGAAAAAATAATCATAATATATTGAGGATAAATTTTTTTAAAAAATGGAATAAAGATATTTTATGGGGTGGATAAGGAAAATAAAAGAAAGGAGATTGAGAGAAGATGTTACCTTCGAATCAGGTAACTCGATTTAGTTTGTGCAAAAAGGAATCCTTTAAATACTCTATGAACATACAGAGGATTAAAGGACCCTGGGAGGGATTATGGGAAGTTTATTGTTCAGATATTGGCTGAACCAATGTGGTTTGAGAGGATTGGAGAAGACGGAGATGTGGTGGCCTTTAATAGGGAAAGGAAATGACACACTTTACATTTTTGAAAACAAGTTCGGTTTGCCCACATTTTTACCTATAAAAAGTCATACAAAAAAATAACTCAATAATGGACGGTTAATGGAAGAATAATTTCTTAAATATTTGTTTTTTACAAGTTTATAAGTCTTTTTGGGTCTTAATAGTAAGATTTAGTCCTAACATAAGATTAATTTTACATTAATCGATGTAATTAATTTTAATTACCTTTCATAATATATTTGGTCAAAAAATAAGTTCAAATAATTAGACAATATAAAATATACTAATAAAAAATATGTAATCCATTTTTCAAAATTCTAATCCCAGAAGTTTCCGAAAATAATTTAAAATTAATCCCACGTTCGGGTCGAAAATGCAAGTTTTTAAAGTAAAAATGATGAAAAGTTTGTTAAATTTTTAAAACCAATTTCAATTTTGAAATTGTTTCCAATGTTCTGATTTATATTAATTTATAAAAATATAATCTAAATAATATTATAAAACAAATAATAATATATTTTATCATTAAAAATAATTTATATGAAAAGATGTTTTGACCAAAATTCCGGTAGTTTTCACAATTTATCCAAAAATGTTGTTTGTCAAAAAAATCCAAAAAATTCACCCTAAGACAATTTTTACATTATAAATTTATAAATGACGTTTATTTTATAATATTATGTTTCTAAATGTTTCTAAAATTAATTTTATTATTTTTTATATAATTACATTAAAAGTATTTCATTTGAGAAAATTGTTTTTTAAACATATAAGGACTTTCCAAAAAATCAAATCATTCATTATCAATATGTTTTATTTATATTAAATGATAAAAAAAATAAAATTAGTTACTAATATTATTTTAAGTATGTTTAATGGATAGTTTATAATTATCTCATTTAAACAATTATAACTGTTAAATGATGTCTCATAGAAACATCGGTGTTGCGTGTAACATATGCAGAGTCGGTTTTTCATGTAACATACACCAAGTCAATGTTCCATGTATCATATATATATATATTTGGTGAAGGCTAAAGTATTTCATGTTGTTTATATGTGAGAGGAATGACTGACTTAGTGAATTGGAAGATATAAATGAAAATTTAATTTATTCAAAAAAAGCTTCATAAAAACTCAGTGTGTTACATTCTACCACCCTTGAAATGAATTTCTCCCCCAAAATTAATAACTCAAGTAAAATATTGATGATAATTATGATTAATAATAACCTCATGTTCCCACATAGATTCCAATAACTCATTAATTCTCCCTAAAACATTGACTAGGTGAGTGTTATTATTTCATAGACTATTCTATGATCGGTACGGAATTTCATCTCGTTGTTCATTTTAAGATAGATCCTGATCCAGCAAGATGACCTTAGAGTTTAGTACATGTGAAGGGTCAGGTTATTTCTTCCTTATGAGAGATACATGGAACACATCATGGACTTGAGAGATATTTGGGGGAATTTCCAAGCAATAGGCAACAGTATTTATATGATCAATAATTTCAAACCTACTGATATAGGTAGGGAATAGTTTCCCTTTTATCCCAAATATCATAAATTTTTATAAATGTGATATTTTTAGAAACTCCATTTCAACAACTTCAAATTCTAGATCACACCTATGGTTATCATCATAACGTTTTTACCTAATATGATCTAACTTGAAACACTAGAGAATGGTTCTAACCATCTCTGCCATTTCATCGATATCCCGGGTCCCAATAGATTTCATTCTCCAACATCATCCCAACACATTGAAGAGCTAAATTTCTTCCCATAAATGGATTATTATGGTACTACATGAATTATTAAGTGAAATATAATTTTTTTAAATAAAACTCTACTTGTGGAATGTGTTGATCCCAACAACCATTAACATCTGGAGAACAAGATCTCAATATATTCTCTAGGGTTTGAATTTTTCATTCAGACTGACCATCTGTCAGAGGACGATAATCAGTGCTAAAACTCTATTCTGTATCAATTTCTTATTGATGAATTCTTCAAAACATTGAGGTAAACCTCTGATCTTGATATAATGAATTATAATGTGGTACTCCATGCAACCTTACCACTTCCTTAATGTATATCCTAGCAAGATGATCCAAGAACATGTCTTCACAAATATTGATGAAGTTTTTAGATGTAGTAAGGTGATCGACTACGAACCATATGGAATTAAACACTTTAAAGGTTTTGGGTAGTCCATAGAAAAAATCCATAGTGATGTTCTCCCATTTCCATTTTGGTATGGGTAATGGATACAACATCCCCATTTATTTTCTACCATTCATTTTTAACTTGTTGGTATACAAGGCATTGAGATACAAACTCTGTGATATATCTCTCCATGCCATCCCACCAAAAGTATTCATCCAGGTCCCTATACGTCTTCATACTTCCAGGGTGAATAGATAATTAATAACTATGATTATCCTCTAATAGATTCTTTATATTTGGTATGGACGGAACACATACACAGTTTTAGATAATTATAATTCCATCCTAATCATGGTTTAACTTAGGAGCATTTCTATCTTTCATTTCATCTCTTCATATTCATTTTATGCCTCTTTAATATTTAAATGGATATAAGGTTGAACATTTATTTGAGAAATGTACTATTTTTCCACTTCCATAATGATTTATAGATTTATCTTTTTCAAATCCTGAAATATTGTATCTTTTGTGATCCTATTCATGGATACGCTAGCATGACCCTTCCAACTCAAAGCATCGACCAGTATTTTTGATTTCCCGGGGTGGTAATGTATTAATCTATTGTGATCCTTTATCAATAATAACCACATTATCTGGTGCATATTCAAATCCTTCTAGGTGAAAATATATTTCATAATTTTATGTTCCGTATATATATCACACTTTTATCAATAAAGATAATGCCTCAATATTTTTAATGAAAAAAATACCACTACTGACTCTAAATCATGCATTGGGTAATTTTTATCTTGAATCCTCAACTGTAGTGAGATATAGGCTATAACGTTGTTATTCATCATAATAAGACACCCCAATCCCTTCTTGGATGCATATCTAAAAATTACAACTCATTATCTACTAGAGGTTAATGTAATCATATGTCCACTAACTAACATTCTCTTCAGTTCCATGAATAATTCCTCACATTTATCAATCCAGAGAAACCAGAAACCCTTCCATGTTAACATGGATGGTGGATTATATAGTCATGATAAATTATTCACAAACCAATGATAATATCCAGATAAACTATGAAATTTGTAGATATTAGTCATTGTGGTTGTTCTAGGCCAACATTCAATTGCCTCTATCTTTGATGGATCAACTGTTATACCATCTCTTGAAAATATGTGACCCAAAAATGAATCATGTTGTATTCCAAATTTACACTCAATTAAATTTTCATATAGCCTACCCGTCATTAAGGTCTTTAGTAAAATTCTTATGTGATCTTCATGGTCTTCCTATCTCTTTGAATAGAAAAGAATATCATCTATAAATACTACCACAAATTGATCGGGGTAATCTCCAAAGAAAGTATTCATTAAATCAATGAAGATATAAGAGTAATTAGTACTACCAAAAGGCATTACTACATATTCATAGTGTCCATACCTTTTATGGAATTATGTATTGGGTATATCCAATTTATTGACCCTCATTTGTTGATATCAAGACTGAAGGTAAATCTTAGAAAAGTATTGGGATTTACAGAATTGAACAAATAATTCATCAATATGGGGATGAAAAATACTTGTTCTTGATTGTGATCTTGTTCAACTCCTGATTATCAATGTAGAGTCTCATATATCCATCATTATTTTTCATAAAAATAATTAGTGCATTCCAAGGTGACACACCTAGATAAATGAATCTCTTATCAAGATTTCCATGGAGTTTCTTCTTTAATTCATACAACATAATAGAGGCTATTCAATAAGGAGACACATATATTTTTGTGGTAATAGGTATAAGTTCTATCAATAACTGAAATTCACATTTTGGAGGAAGACTAGGAAAATATTTTGAAAAGAAATCCAATGATTCTTGAACAACATGCATGTCATCACTGTCGATGTTCTCCCAACTATTTGAATAGAACCCCTTTTGAATGGGAATTGAAACTAATACACTGGATTTAACCTCCAAAAAAAGTTCAAAATTATCATCACATTTATGATTGATCATATGAGGGTTTGAAATATAAAACATATCATCCCTTCATTTTCAATTGATGTGCTATTTAAGTAGAGAAATCCAATACATGCCTAAGAAGACATCAAATTCAACCAAAGGAAGAAGGAAAATATATAAATGAACAATAATCCCACAAACACCATCCGTAGAGTAATCATAGACATGGGATGAAATCATCAAACCATTAGTGGTTTTCACTATTAATTCTACGTATAAATATTTTTGTGGAATTATAACACCCTTAGATAATTATTTAGATATAAAAGAGTGGGTAGATACAGAATTAAATATTACATTATCAGTTCTATATTTGATGGTATGTTCTCCTTCAATCACGATGTTGTCACACCTTTCATCAGACATAGAGACTGCAAGAGATTACCCCTTATCCCTCGGCATAAGGGGTTTCTTACGTCGATCATCATCACCAACCCTTGGTTTTCGGAAGTGGTTAGCATAATTCCAATTCTCCATACACGTGTAGCATTGAATCAATGGAGGTTCATTTTGAGTCTTCTTTTCTCCATTCACAACATTAACTAACTTCATACCATCAATTCAAAAATCAATTATCTGATGGACTTCCTTTTCACACTAAAAAAATTTACGAGACCCCGTAAGACAATATTTCTATGCTTCTTCCCACACTTATAGCATGAAGGACTAATCATTTTCATTTCTCTATGGTTTTTAGAGTTTTATTTGAACTAAAAATTTCTTTTTATTTTAAAAACCATGCGGATCCTAAGTGAATCCAACCTCTATTTAAACCTTGATAAAACAAAACACAATATATTAATGGCTACAAATGTCTATTATGGCTAGAATCATTTTGAGACTTGGATTTAAGCCATATAAGAACCTATCAACATTACTTCTAAGTTGGATGATAATTCCAAAAGTGTACCTCACAAGTATATTGAAATTGTCCTCATAGGTACCGAAAGATTCCTTATACCTTTGCTTCAACTAAAAAAACTCTTAATCTATATTAGTATAAGGAATCAGGGGAAAGTGATTTTTGGAAAATAAAGAGTTCTTGAACTCGTCCCAATCCATGGATTCAATCAGACCATGCAACCTTATATTCTTGATTATATCCAACCACTGGTCTGTGTCACATTATAACTAAAATAAAGCTATAATTAAATTATCGTGTTCTAAGCATAAGAGAATGAAAAATATATTTTCTATAGTATTGATCCATTGTTCAATAATATTTGAATCGAAAGATCCTTTAAAAAAATGTGGATATTACCTCATAAAATACTAAACATAATATTGTTCTCTCCTTTTGTCATTTGGATGTCTACAATGATTCATAGCTTGATAATTCCATTTGAGCATAGAAATAATATTTTTCATTTCATCTCCCATAGAATTAAATTTCTCAGGAGTACAATCATTACATTTTCCATCGAAATCACCCTTAACGCGGTTCCTTTAGGATCTAACCATTGAATAAAACAAAATTTCATAGATTTAGAAATACTTATCATATTGAAGAACCTTATAATCATGAAAAATAACTTTTAAGATTTCTAACATGTGACACCTACTGTAATCTATGGTACATTCGGTTTATCCTAGGATATTCATAGCCAAGTTATATTTAAATATTTCATAATTTTTCATGATGAATTCTTGAATTCCGAAAGTATATCCCTAGAGAGTATCAAAACTGTGGTGTAGCAAGGCCAATTTTCATGTACCAGATTAATCCAAGTCAGTCCTAAAAAATATTGTAGGATTTTATACCCCTAGTTACATAGGTTCAAGAGCCACATCCACTTGTATTATATAGACATGGATTTATTTCTTGGAAACCACTAACTCTATCCTTTACCTAAACTACAATACATTTTGCTATACTTTTCATTATCATTATGCATATCCTTTGGGTTATCACTATGGTATTATCATCCAAGCTTCCAAATTTTAAATTGAAAATTTTTCAGATACCAACTATAGTTACCCTCACATTTCCTACGCAAACATTACATAAATATTACTGAATATTTAAAACATTACACAAACAAATGACCATAGACCGTACTAGTCTAGTATCTTTGTAAGCATGAAAACATAAAAACTGATACATAATTGTGCAACATTATATCCCAATAGGTTCAACTTTACCTGAACCCTTCTTAGACACATAAAAAAGACAACTCTTCATAAACATGGAAGGAAACAAAAAAAGTGGTGGGATAAAATGCTCAATAAGGTTAAAAAAGAGAGATATGTAAGCATAATCTGAAGAATAAGTGTATGAGATCATGATCATTAAAATAGAATATCATACCCTTAAAATAAAAGATTATATACATGAATCATGGAATAATTCATGGTAGTTTATAAGACATGAATCATAAAGAAATAAATAACAGAAGACCTGAAGTCATAAAATTGGAATAAAAAATGGAATTATTCCAAACACATAAGAATATAATATAATTTCCATAGTAGTTAAGGATTTTATGTCAAGACCATATTATTGGACAAATTACAATACTAAATAAGGTTCACACCTTGTTCTAGCCCTGTATTACTGAACTAAGTTCACTCTCCATTCTAGCCCTATAAAACTGAACCATGTTTATTTCCCATTTTGTTCCAGTAATACTGAGCTGAGGTCATTTATTGTTCTAACCATGTATATATCATGAGATATAAATCATTACCCGATGAATTTGAGGGAGATATAGGTCCCACTAATCACATAGTGAAATCATAAATATATGTTCCACAATATCATAAATAAGCATATCTTATCCCCGGAAATGAAATGGGTATTATAAACATGTAATCATATCATAACATATGAAAAGGGGAAGGTTTCATAATCATTTATTCATAAAAACAATCCATGAAAAGAAGTTATTTTCAAAAGAATATAACTTTTGAATGAGAAATGTGTTTCATAAATATCATTCCATCAAAACATAATTCATTCAAAGAGAGAATATTAATGGAAACATTGAATAAAATCCCCATAAATGCATGAGTAAAACTAATAGATGTTATATTACATGGAAAATAATTTATAAATATCTTTTAAAAACATTTCTTAAGGAAATTATCCTTTATATAATGAAAATTCCTTTTTTAAAACATAAAACATATTTAAAATAATTTTTCATTGAAAATAGATTTTATAATATATAAAGGGAGCATTAAAACTATAATGATTGTTTAAAATACTTTTTCATAAAAATTGGATTCAAAAATCTTTTGAATTTTTTTTTGAAAACATGGTTTTTTAAAATAATATATTTTCTACCAAAGAGAGAGATGGATAGATTTTACTTAAAAATATTATCATTAGTACCAAAGAGTGGGAAAATGGTACTAATAGATGAGGATATCGTGAATAACCTGAGGAGAAGAAATTTCATGAGTTATATTGAGATATGGGTCATAAAATTTCATCAAAGAATCATAATCAATACAAATCTCAAAAAGAGATGAGATTCTATCAATAAGCTTTTACCACATGGTTTCTTGGGATCATACTCTCCATGTAAGAAACGGAAATTACATGAAACATAAAATATGAAAAAATAAGTATATTCATGATATAAATATAATTTATATTCTATATTTTTGTATTATAATAATATATAGAATATTGATGTATGAAATGTAATACAAAAATTCATGGAGATGGTAATCCATACGTAAGCATGAACATTGTTTCCGTTTTTATTTTTTCACTGAAAGAAATAAATAAAATGACTTCTATGTATATATGTATATAATATCATTATAGTACCATTATGGTGTTATATATATCATATATTTTCAATATAAACATCCACAATACACTACATGTGGTTTTTGAATGATTTTCATCACTTTGATGGGGCGGTAGTCCACACTTCCTCAAACAAAATTATCGTATTTTCCCCAAATGGAAAGTAAAAAAAGATATGTGTTATAAATTGAATAAATAATCTTAAATTCATGATAAATATAATATATAACATATATGAATATATTTTCCATCAAAAAGTCCCTCATGATAAGTGGTAAAAGAAAAATAAACAGTCATCATTTAGTGAGGACGTAGGTCGTTGTACACATTAACAGTGTGTTCGTTAGGCATTAGATAGAGGTGTGTGTAAGTGTCGGTTGAAAACAAAGAATAAAAAATCCTAGTATATTTAGGATACTGGTGTTTTTATAAAATCATGGTATAAAGATAGTGGAGTTTGTGTATAAAGAAAATAAAATACAAGAGCTTAAGAGAAGGCGTTACCTCTTAATGAGGTAACTCATTTTGGATTATGGTTAAAGGATATCTGGGTTTAATTTATTCCTAATGGGAGGATTAAATGATGAAGGGAGATAATTTTTTAAGTTTTTTGGGTAGATATTTTTTAAAATAATATTGTTTGAGGTGTTTTAATAAGATTTATAGGTGGTGGCCTTCTGTAGGTAAAGGAAAGGACAGACTTGGAATTTTGGAAAACAAGTTAGGTGTGCCCACGTTTTACCTAAATAAGGCATAAAAACAATAATAACTCAATAATTTAAACTGAATGGTTTATTAATATATTTGGTAAAAACAATGTTTAATGAATTAGAAATTATGCATTATTCAAATTCCAATTATTTAATATGTTTTCCCAAATTAAAATCATTGATTTGGCATAAATTAATTTAAAATTAATCCCGTAGTCATGTCGACAATGCTCATTTTTAAAGAAAATATGTTCAAAAATGTACAAAGTTTTTATATCAAATTTCAATGTTAAATTGGTTTCAAATACATAAGTTGGATTAATTTATAAAAACATAACCCTATTAAACTTCTAAAACAAATGAAAACATAAATTATCCTTATAAATTGAATATATGAAAAACATGATTTGAATTATAATTTGGTATTTTCACTATTCATTCAAAAATGATGTTTTTCAAAAAGATATGAAAAATTATCCTTAAGATAATTTTGAAATTATAATTTCAAAAATGAAATATATTTTATCATGTTATGTTTCTAAATGTTCATAAAATTAATTTATTTATTTTTCACAAAAGGATAATAAAAGCGGTTTATTTTAGAAAATAACATTTTTGAAAATATAAGGACTTTACCAAAAATCATAACTTTCACTATCAATATGTTTTATTTATATATATGATTATAAATCATTATTTAAAAGTATTTAATAATATTCATATAAATAATTTTAATGTATAGGTTAAAATTATATCATTTAAATAATTATAATAGTAAAATGATGATTCATAGAAACATCGGTGTAGCGTGTAATATATGCCAGGTCAGTGTTGCATGTAACATATACTAAGTCGGTGATCTGTGTATCACACACAAAGTTTGTGTCATGTAACGTATGCCAACTGGGTGCCATATAAATAGAATGTTTGACTTAGATCATTTCAAGACCTAAATATTAATTTTATTTATTAAAAAAAAGGGTCTTTAAAAAGATGGGGTGTTACATGAAGAGCCATTGGAATCCCATCAGATGGATACTATGACCCACCAGCCTACCTTAGGGTTATATGATATTTTTTAAGGGGGATGTTTAGTCTCACACACCCTTTTTCACCCTCAAACCTCACCCTATTTTCCTCTTCCTCCTGTGTACAATGACCCTCAATTAAACACTCTTACTTTTCTTCTTCTATGATAATGGATCTTCTATGGGTCCTTTCAATTTCCCCTTCAGTTTTATGAGTTTACAATATCTAGAAAAGGGTATGACTCTTTTTCATTCATTTTATTTTTTGAATATTTAACCATATGTGATCCCTTCATTTTAGTCTAATATTCCTCTAATGTATTTTATCAAGTTTATCTATATCTTTCATTTTTTTTAATTTAATGTTGACACTGAATATATGTTATCCTAAGAACCTAATTTAGGTGGTATACTAATTTTCTATTAATTTACTTATATCATATTTTAATTTTATTTCCTTCAGTTACACCAACACAATGACAAATTTACCAAAAATTTAAACTAAATTGTTTACTAACATGTTGACAACTTAGAAACACCTTGGGATTATAAAATAATGTTTCTAAATGGACATACCATTGTTAAATCCTCTTAGGTGGTGGGTTAGAATCATTCCTTGTAATTGGATTAATAAATGTGGTAGTATATGGATTTCCTTTGAGATGTAATGATTTATCAAATAATGTGGGTTTCATAAGATTACTCCTAGGTCCAAAAAGTTATCTTGGACTTCGAGATCATAAATAGAAATTGTTAAATAAATGAATCTTCTAATATTGTCTAAATATATTGAATTTATTTACTTTTAAATTTTGTAATAACTCCTTTTATTGAATTCCTGGAATCTTTTGTGTGAATAAAATTCCATTTAGAACTTCTAGGGATTCCTAATGAATTTTATTATTGTGGGATTAATTGGAAAATCATTAGATTCAACTATTGGAATCATGAAAATATTAGAGTGAATATCTCGAGTTAAATATAGCCCAAAGATATGAAATTCCACTATTTATCTCGTGTATTATATATGTACTTATAACAAAAAATAAAAATGGATGACACCCCCTTTGATTCGGGTAATGTCTGCATATATTGAATGATACATTTTTATGATGATAATTATTGAGGGGCACCCTTATCAAATTTTCTATGATGAGATCCATCTATTCACCTCTATCTTATTGTGTGGAATGCCTCCGAGGTAATCCAAGGTCCAATTAATCAAACATAATGAATTTTATTGTTAGTTATTATATACCAGACCAAGCGAATGGATTTTAATTGGGATGTGATGAAAGGGAATTCTCATATATGGCACATGTATTCCCTTGGTTTACATGATTATGTTTTCCTCATTGATACACCATGGAAAAACGTGGATACATGAAAATTCCACAATTTTCAAATAATAGTGAAGACTGAGGCTGGTAGGGTCGTCTTAGTTCATCCCTTGAGACATGAGTCTTAATTGTATTCCACTTATTTCAAGAACCAACAACTTTTACTGCTTCACTTATTTATTGAACACAATTTTGATATATACTTAAAAACTACAATTGAAATTAAAATTGATGGTTGTGGACTATGGAGTTGTAATAAAACCATATTCAGGCCCCCTTTGGTTACCCAAATAGTTTCATGGATTTATTTCTAGGCAAGGAAAGTACCCAACCATCAATCCTATATTTTATTTATAGCATCCCTCCTTTTTATAACATACCTTTTCATAACATTTTACAAAACCGAGGATCTTTAAGGTTTAGTGTCTTGGAAACCAGGAACTTAAAACATGAAAAGATATAACATCATTCTTAAACACTTGAAAGGCTTCTAAATATGTTCAACCTAGGTTCATTACAACATCTCATAACCTGGGTACATACATCAAAATAAAGGGTGAGCAGAAGGCCCAATAAGGGAAACAAGGGGAAACATTTAACATGAGAACTTGAGATACATCAACAATGTCAGGAAAAAAACGTTAAGGCATGAGAAAGAAATCATGAGGCATATCATAATAAAAATAACGTATTTCATAACTTGAATATGTGGCTACAACATTTTACAATGACAATCATTTCCATTTCACCAATGTCCATCCCCAAGGTGTCATTAAAATTTACCAAGGTTATTTACCAAGGTATCAGTCAAAATGGTCATCTCTAGAGATTATGTCTTTACCCAATGCATTGGAGTGATATCAGGGCCCAACCTTAAATTTGTCTTTATCATCATGTTAGCCACATATATCACCATATATCATTTCATAAACAACCCATATAGCATAAAGGAAACGGGTTTCATTTCATAATCATAACGTTTTAAAAACTTCTTTAAAGACATGATCTTTGTGTCACTTTAAAACCCATAGAAAAGGAAGGTGTGTCCCATGTATGTAAATACCAGAATTTAAAATAGAAAAACTTCATATATATGGGAATAATCCTATATAATAGAGAGATTTTATTATTCACTTAATAAAATAATAGAACTTTAGAAAAAGAGAGAGACATTTTGAGACGAAAATTCTGCAGCATAACGGCTATGTTACAAGGTTTTAGAAAACATTGAAAAGAGAGGGGACATGGGTCACCCCCTCATAAATGATACATAAAACAGTAGGGGAATAGAATATAATGGATTTAATAACATGGTAATGAAATTTTAAAGACATGAAATGAAGAACATGAAAGGAAGACAAAAATATGATTTCTCTTATGAAAATTCGGCAGCCTAACGGCGTCACCTAAACTTCAACAAAAATGATTTGACAAGATAAAATAGGGTATCTCATCATATGAACATAAAAGTTAAGTATGATAGATATAGATATCATAACCCAACATAATAAAAAGGAACTTGAAAGAGTTGACATGAATGTATAACTTTGAAAAATGAGAAAGGTGACAGAATCCCTTCAAAACACGGCAGCCTAACGACGCCACTTAAACATCAACAAAAATGAATTGACGAGATCAAATAGGGTCTCTCATCATATGAACATAAAAGATATGTATGATAGATTTAGATAAAATACCCCAATATAATAAAAATGTACATGAAATACTTGACATGAAAGTAGAACTTTGAAAAATGAGAAAGGTGAACGAGTCCCTTAAAAATTCGGCAGCCTAACGACGCCACATAAACATAAAAAAAAATGAATTGATGAGATCAAATATGGTATATCATCATGTGAACATAAAATATAAGTATGATAGATATAGATATAATACCCCAACATAATAAAATGATAACTTGAAAGACTTTACATGAATGTAGAACTTGGAAACGAGAAGGGTGAAAGAACCACTTAAAAATTCGGCAGACTAACGACACCACTTAAAACATAAAAATTCTGAATTGAAGAGATAAAATGGGGTATCACATAATATGATCATAAAAGATCATTAATATAGATATAGAGATCATACCTCAACATAATAAAAAGTTAACTTGAAAGAATTTACATGAAAATAGATCTTGAATAATTAGAAGGGTGAAAGAATCCCTTACAAAAATTTCGGCAGTCTAACGGCGCCACATAAACATTCATAAAAAATATTTTGAGAGTAAGAGAGTATATCTCAACATGTGAAAATGAAAAGGGAAGTATGAGTAATATAAAATAACATCCCCAACAAAATAACATGGATCTTAGAAGAAATTATATAAACGAGAGTACTTGAAAAGAAAGAGAGATGTAGGATCCCTTACCCTAAAATGTAACTCTTAAAACTCAATGGTTTGGACCTTGAGGGCTTGGGGGGCACCTTGGGACGACTCCTTGGGAGTTCAGGAGACCATAACATCGTTAAGGATGGTTTTTGAGTCGAATGGATGAGAGGAGGTCTTGGTATTTATTGGGAAAGTGAGGGAACAAGGCATTAATGCCCAAGGGACACCTCGTTGGTGGTTTTGGCAAAATCATGGGCTTTCCCATGGTATTTTCCCATGGTATTGGAAACTTGGGACACCTCACACAATAATTAATCCCCTTTAGTCGACCATCCCTTAAAATATATCATGACATAATCATGACACAGTTATGATGTCATTTAACATACCGAAACCCTAAAACTGTATTTTTACTATTCACTGAAAATTCATCTTTCTCAGAAAAATCCCAAAAAATTACCATAACATAATATTGATTCTCTGAGTTGAAAAATAAATTCCATTTTATAAAAATAATTTTCTAAATATTTTTAATTAAATTTTTAAATAAACAACACTATTCACCCGAAAAAACTAATACTTGATTAATAATTTATGAAACCGTTATTTAACCATTTTATTGAATCAAATTATGTAATCATAGTGTCTAAATTATATTAAAACTTTATTTAAGTGAGATTACTAATCCATTTGGCCACATTACTAATCCTAAGCATAATATCACTATTCATAATTTACTATTCATCAAAAATTAAGTTGATGTTATTAGACTCTAAATTTTTTACTGAACATAATTGTAGAAGACCATTTTTTGAAAATCATTAAACATTTTTAATTATTTAAGGTTTACATAAACATTTTTTAAAATATTCTTTTTCTAAAATTAATCAAAAATATGCATACTATATTTATCGGGTCATTTGAAATTTTATAAAATTTATCATAAGAAGAAGACAAAATTTTTATTTAAAACAAAGGATTACACAAGGTAGTTACGGTCTCCTTACATAGCCCCTTATCACACCAGCATAAGACCTAAGTGTAAGGTGTGCTAAGGTGAGATAATCTGACGGAGGCTCAGCAAACATCACATGAGTAGTAATTTCTATCAATTTGAACTTCTCGGGAAGGCGATTCCGTTCTAGCTTCACACGATAAAGTTCGGCTTGGGTTTGGCCCAGAGCAAAGCCCATTGGTACTACCTCCTTCCCAAGTTTAGTTAGATGGGCTTTGATTGGTCCAAGACTACTGGGTGAGGCCATCAAATCTTCTTTCTATATTATTTAACCAAGATCACTTGTATTTAGAGACAAAAGTCACAACATTCAGTTTTCATCGGTCATACTGACTAATGGTCATATAATAGTCAAAACCCAACAATCACATTTTAATTATACTCATGTTATCAAATGAAATAGTTTTGTTGAATATAAAAAAAATAAAATAACACAAAAAATTAGGAAACATGATTTATTCAAAATTTCGGGTCGTTACAATCTTCCCCCCTTAAGAAATTGCGTCCTCGCAATTTTTAAAACTGGGTTTTGAAATTTCATTGAAAGTCCCACAACGGAAAAAGAGTCAGTAAAACTATTACTTTAAAAGAAAGAAAGGGAAGTAAAAAAGGTCACCTGAGTTAACCCATACTAGGATTTCATGTAGGAAAACTTGGACATGGAAGAAAAAAAAGGGTCACGTTCTAAGGGAGAGTGATAGAAAACATGATTAGGAGAAAGTTAACAACATGAAAATCACAAACTTATGATGGGTTAAACGTTATTTTATTTCCTAGTAGGAAACGTTAACAAACAACATTTTTGTTTTACGTTCCTTTTCATAGTTTTGATGAATACATTTACTTTATAGAATAAATCCACAAGGAATTATATTTACCTTAAATTACAGTTTCATCCTTTAACAAGTTTATACCAAAACTAATCTTTTCTCCAAACGATGAGAATTCAAAACTACTTGGTCTCATCGAAACACAAGAACCATCATCTATAGAATCACATAATACATAAAAGATTAACTATCTATTTCTTCTATCTTTAAGAATTATCCAAAAAACACAAGGGGTAAGATAAAACAACTGTTTAAAAAGAAAGAATCCCATAGGAAGGGAAACAACTTTTAAATCTTCATAGTTCAACGGTACTACCCAGAGTTCAACATAGACCATTCCGTAAATAACTGTCCTTAAAATTCCTCAAAATAAACCAAACTAAGATTGAAACCCAAATACAAGAAGGACATGATAACATAGTCTTCCAAGATAAACTTTATCGTTCATCTCCAAGCAATATCTACCACTCCTAACATCTTATAATAAACGTAACTAACCAAAACAGATTTTCCCCATGATTGGTCAATCATTTCCATAAGAAACCTATAATACCATAATTTCACCTTAAGTTAATCGATATTTCAAAATTTAAGTCAACCTTTACTCCTCAAAGAAAATACCGTAGTAATCTATTTACCTCGATGAAATAGGGTTCCCAAAATAGTGAACGCCTTCCAAAATAATAATCATCTTTTTATCCCCTAATAATATATGTCATATTAATAAGGAAATCATCACATTTCCTATCACATTTGTTGTTGGGAAATGTTCTTCCATTTCCCACCATTAAATAAGAAAATAATGTATAATTAGGGGATTAAATACTTACCCAATAGTCATTAAAAGGAAACTTTAACAATAGAAGGATAAACTTGTAGAAGAAAAGTATATCCTAACATGTGATCCCCTAGGTTCCAATCTAAGTTATCCATGATCATATATTCCTATGTAAATCTTTATTTTATTTTATCTTTGTCCCTTTAATAATGGTTCATACTAAGCTTATTAATTTACCAAAGCATATCCCCAGAGAGTGTCGTAACCAAGAGTGCTGCAAGGCGTGTTGTCATGTACCAGTTCCCGTTCGAGTATCGCTCAAAGCAGTGTTTTCGGGTTTTACCCCAATGTACATCTGTTCCAGAGCCACCTCTACCTGCTCGTATCCAGACATGGATGTATTTTCTTGGCAATCCCTTACTCAATAGTCACCAAAATACCAGGAAGATTTCCTATATTTAAAATTTTCTATAGGGTTCTTCCTAGAGTTTTCATATCCTAATTTCCACCAATAACTAATCCATCCTTTGACACCAACTATAGTATCCCGCCTTTTTATAACATAACTTTTCATTACATTTTACAACACCGAAGAACTTTAAGGTTTAGTGTCTTGGAAACCAAGAACTTAAAACATGAAAACATATAACATCCTTCTTAAAAACTTGAAAGGATTCTCCATATGTTCATCCTTGGTTCATTACTTCATCTCATAACCTGGGGACATACATCAAAATAAAGGGTGAGCAGAAGGCCCAGTAAGGGAAACAAGGGGAAACATTTAACATGCGAACTTGAGATACATCAACAATGTCATGAAAAAATCGTTAAGGCATGAGAAAGAAATCATGAGGCATATCATAATAAAAATAAAATATTTCCTAACTTGAAGATGTGGCTACAACTTTTTACAGAGACAATCATTTCTGTTTCACCAAGGTCCATCCCCAAGGTGTGAATAAAAATTACCAAGGTTATTCACCAAGGTATCAGTCTAAATGGTCATCTCTAGAGATTATGTCATTACCCAATGCATTGGAGCGCTATCAGGGGACACCCTTAAATTTATATTTATAATCATGTGAGCCACATATATCATCATCAATAATTTCATAAACAACCCATATAGCATAAAAGAAACGGGTTTCATTTCATAGTCATAACATTTTAAAAACTGCTTTAAAGACATGATCTTTGTGTCACTTTAAAACCCACAGAAAAGAAAGGTGGATCTCATGTATGTAAATCCCAAAATTTAAAATAGAAAAACATGGTATATATGTGAATACCCCTATAGAAGAGAGAGATTTTATTATTCACTTAATAAAATAAAATAACTTTAGAAAAATAGAGAGACATTTTGATACGAAAATTCTGCAGCATAATGGCTATGTTACGAGGTTCTAGAAAACATTGAAAAGAAAGGGGAAATGGGTCACCCACTCATAAATGATACATAAAACATCATGGGAATATAATATAATGGATTTAAGAACATGGTAATGAAATTTTAAAGACATTAAATGAAGAACATGAAAGGAATACAAAAATAATATTTCTCTTATGAAAATTCGGCAGGCAAACGACATCACTTAAAATTCAAAAAAAATGATTTGATGAGATAAAATAGGGTCTCTCATCATATGAACATAAAAGTTCAGTATGATAGATATAGAGATCATACCCCAACATAATTAAAAGGAACTTGAAATACTTGACATGAATGTATAACTTTGAAAAATGTGAAAGGTGAAAGAATCACTTAAAAATTCGGCAGCCTAATGGCTCCACTTAAACTTCAACAAAAATGAAATGACGAGATCAAATTGGGTCTCTCATCATATGAACATAAAATATCATTATGATATATTTATAGAACATACCCTAGCATAATAAAAAGGGACTTTAAAGACTTGACATGAATGTAGAACTTTGAAAAAAGAGAAAGGTGAACGAGTCCCTTAAAAATTCGGCAGCCTAATGGCGCCACATAAACTTCAACAAAAATGAATTAACGAGATCAAATAGGGTCTCTCATCATATGAAAATAAAAGATCATTATGATAGATTTAGAGAACATACCACAACATAATAAAAAGGGACTTGAAAGTCTTGACATGAAAGTAGAACTTTGATAAATGAGAAATGTGAACGAGTCCCTTAAATATTCGGAAGCCTAACAACGCCACTTAAACTTCAACAAAAATTATTTTACGAGATAAAATAGGGTCTCTCATCATATTAAGGTTTAGTGTCCTGGAAACCAAGAACCTAATACATGAAAAAAACATAAATCATTCTTCTTAAACACTTGAAAGGCTTCTCTTTAAGTTCATCCTAGGTTCATTACTGCATCTCATAACCTGGGGACATACATCAAAAGAAAGGATGAGCAGAAGGCCCAGTAAGGGAAAAAAGAGAAACATGTTACATGTGAACTTGAGATACTTCAACAAGGTAATGAAAAGAACATTAAGGCATGAGAAATAAATCATGAGGCATAACATAATAAAAATAGCGTTTTTCATAACATTAAGATGTGTCTACAACATTTTACAAAGACAATCATTAATGTTTCACCATGGTCCATCCCCAAGGTGTCAATAAAAATTATCAAGGTTATTCACCAAGGTATCAGTCTAAATGGTCATCTCTAGATATTAAGTCTTTACCCAATGCATTGGAGCGCTATCAGGGAGCACCCTTAAATTTGCCTTTTTTATCATGTGAGCCACATATATCATCATCAAACATTTCATAAAATACCTATATAGCATAAAGGGAATGAGTTTCATTTCATAATCATAACGTTTTAAAAACTTCTTTAAAGACATGATCTTTGTGTCACTTTAAAACCCAAAGAAAAGGAAGGTGGGTCTCATGTATGTAAACCCCAGAATTTAAAATATAACAACTTGGTATATAAGTTAATACCTCTATAGAAGAGAGAGCTTTGATTATTCCATTAATAAAATAAAAGAACTTTAGAAAAAGAGAGAGAAATGTTGAGATGGAAATTCTGCAGCATAACGGCTATGTTACGAGGTTTTAGAAAACATTGAAAAGAGAGGGGACATGGGTCACCCACTCATAAATGATCCATAAAAAATTAGGGGAATAGAATATAAAGGATTTAAGAACATGGTAATGAAATTTTAAGGACATACCATGTAAAGACCCGTAAAATTCAAGGGAAATTGTTTCTTAATTTTCTTTGGAATTTTACAAGAGCGCGGTTTCTGACGGAACCTGATTCTGAGGCCCGGTGTGCCCGAAATCAATTTATGAAGTTTGGCTCGGGTACGTTCAGTGAACGAACGAGTGGGAATTTATAACTTTTGAACCAGTGCCCGGAATCAAATTCCGAGGGCACCGATAAACTCGCAGTGTCGATATTCCCTTAAAGAGACCTTTTCCGAGGTTTCATTTTATGCGGGTTGAGAGTTAGTTTTCGGGGAAATAAAATGAAGTTAAATAAATTGTGGAAACACAATTTATTTTTATCCATGTTGGTTATATCCTCCCAAAGGGAGTTAGAGGTGGGACCCACATCCACTTAACCTCCCTTGAGAGGATTAATTGTGGAGGGGCCCACACGAACCCTAACTCCTCAACTCCCCTTTAAACTCCCTATAACTCTACTCAATTTAATTTTGACAACTTGAGTTTTAATTGAGATGAGTTATTGTTTTTCAAACTTTTGAAATTCAAAGAGGTGAAGTTGTGTAAATAAAATAAGTCAGCTTATTTTATTTTGGTTAGTTTTCTCTTGCCACCTTGAGAGAATTTGGGAAGCATTCTTCATCTTCTTCAACCACGACGAAGAACACGAATAACACTTAGGCTCCGACGAAGAACGCCGTCACCATAAGAAGAGAAAGACGTGCTGTCTCTTCTCTTTTTCGCAGCCAGTGTGTTTTCGAAGATCGACGACGCCGCTTCTTTCGATATTATTCCCGTGTCAACGAAAGGAGACGCCACTTCCTCCTCGGACTTTCTTCGGCAGCTTACGAAGCTTCTCCAGCGACGATACCTCTTCGTACGCACCTTGACGTCAACGGAATCAACATTCGATTACCGCGATGCCCAACCTCCGCGACGCTTGTCTTCCGTGGTTTATTGACGTGCTCCGCTCTTGAAACCGAGGTAGGGGTTTTATTTATTTAATTGTTCATGAATACCAACTTGGTGATGATCGTGGATTAAAACCCTTTTTGTTGTCGAATAACGCTAGGGGTTCGGACCGCACAAACACGGCCGACCCTCCTTTTTTTGATGGTTTCTTGAGGTTGGTACGAGAAAACCTGGTGTCGTCGCACCACGCGGTATATTGCGGAAGATACGCGCAGCGCCGTCGTGCCACGCCGTGGAAAGAAATTTCAAGAACGCGATGCCGTCGCACCACGTCGAAGGAAATCAAAGGCGCCGCGGCCGGAGTGGGGCCGCGGCAGAGCGGCGTGGTGCCGTCGCACCGCACCGGATGGCAAAGGCCGCCACCGGTTCCGGGCCGCGGCGGAACAAGGTGACCGGCGGCCAGCCGGGCCGCCGGTGTTGGAAGCCGGAAGGGGACTGGCCTTTACCGGTCCTGTTGAGAGGGAGCCGGCCGGCCAAGTCAGGCCCGCTGGAATGGAGAAACCCGGGGGAATTTAATTCCCCCTGCCAGCGGAACGGCCCCCCATTATGAGGGGGGGGGGGCGCAGTTACAAAGGGGGGGCAGGCGACCCCCATTTTCTTCAATCAGCTCGGCCGAAGCTGAGCTGGCAGCGTGCCGAGCAAGCTGCGCTGAGCCGGACCGGCGCCTGGCCGGTCTGCCAGGCTGGGCTGGGGCGAACCAGTTCGGGCCAGTTGGGGGGGTCTCGGGCCGGGTCGGCCCGGGCCCGAAACCCCCGATACTGAACTGTTTGGGTTCAAATTCCCATAACTCGATCTACGGACCTCCAAACAACGCGGAGTCGGTGGAGATGAGATCCTTGAATCGAGACGGTCGTTTCGGTATATCACACTCAAGATTTCGAATTACTTTGAGTTCGGCCGAGTCGGTTCGTACACGAAACCAACCGGGCCCTCAGAGCGGAAACACTCATATCTTGAGCTACGGACGTCCGATTGATGTGCCATCACCTTTGTTGAGTTCCTCTTAGTTAGACGGATCATTTGGAATACTCCTCCCGAGGTTTGGACGCAGGTGGATTATGGTCGGATTGGTTTTTCATTAAAAACCAACCGGGCCCCTCGAACGAAAAAGCCAATAACTCTCAGATCGGGCGTCTGATTGACGCGCCGTCTATTGCGTTGAGTTCCTGTAGACGATACAGATCATTTGGATACATCAACTCTGGACTATGTGAAAGTTGATATATCAGCCTCTCGGCTCGTGGAGCGGACCCTCCCGAACGAGCTTGCTGTGTGTGGGAACCCTAGAGCTGGCTGCGACTGCTACTGTGACTGCGATGACGACTATGCAGAGATCCTTAGTGGATTCGACAACGAAGACTACAACACTCAGCAATCCTGTGTGGATCAGTGCTACCGATCCTGTGTGGGTCCGATCCTGTGTGGGTCAGCGCTCAGCGGTCCTGTGTGAACCATCGCCTACAGATCCTATGGGGGTCCGATCCTGTGTGGGTCTTTGTGGGGGTTAGTAAATATCGATCCTTTGTGGGTCGGACGACTTAGATGGATCAGTGATCATATCTATCGTCCTCAAAGAAGTATACCTGTGTGAGCTGAATCCTGTTTACCTTCCTGTGTGGATTGAGTTGTGCTATCTTGTGTGGATTACGTTTTGCTTTCCTGCGTGGAATACGTATACTTTCCTGTGTGGACTGAGTTATACTTAGGCTAGGAGGTTGGAGCGTATTGAAATGATGACTTAGGTATATGTATGGTCATATACCTAAGCAGTGTCGGTCGTTACTTCGTGATTGTATATTTCCTTTGTGGTTTATCCTTTGTGGATTTTGGGAGACCGTCGGGGGTCTCGAGGTCCCTACTGAGTAGCTTATACTCACCCCTGCATGAGCTATGCCTGCACTACGTTGTGTTGGTTGAAGACGACAGACAGCGTTGATCGTGGTTGAGGCGTGCAGAGCAGGACTGTACCTGGAGGTGGACCACTGGGCGGGACATACTCAGAGCAGACGACGGGACCCGAGGAGCAGTGGAGCTATCTATACCCACCCTTCAGGTGGGATCTCCAGTGGACAGCTCGGTGTAGCGGCTTTACTTTTCAGTTGCTGTTTTCCCTTTCGAGTTGTACTTTACAGTTGGGCTTGTATTTCCGGCACCTTTTACTTTTCTGCACTTTCAGTTGTACTTTTTTTTTACTTAGTGTTTACTTTTTTGCTTGCTTACTCTTTGGTACTTGTTTACTTTACAAGGAAATGCCTTCCCTTTTTACTGGGATTTACGCCTTGGTGCTAGTCGCCATCCCCTGTCCTATGGAAGGCGGGCTTGGGGTAGTCACGGCACGAGCCCCGAGGACGGGTCATGACAAATTGGTATCAGAGGAGTTCGGTTCTATCGCGAACTCTGATCTTTTCTATGTGAAGCAATAGTGTTTAGCGTATTGAGTGTGGTTGTCAGTCCAGGGAGTCCAGTGTTGGTGCGGCGGCCGACGTATCCGTACACCAGGACCCTGACTTCTGATTTCCGACTTAATGCACGAAAACATTGATTGTGTGTGTGTTTCATGTTTTCTTTGTGATTACTTTATAACAGCTCACCAGGTATACTGTTCTGACCGCGGCGTACCTGTTTCATTTTTAGGATGGCCCCACGACGGCAGCCAGCTTGGGTTCTGAGAGTTGAGTGTGACCACAGCCCACCGAGCGACGAGGCCTCGGTGCAGGGCCCTTTGTCATCAGTGGCACCGGTGGTAGCACTACCCGTCGAGCCACCGATACTTCCAGCACCAGCTGCTGACGATGCACGTCGGCTCAGCACACTGCATGAGTTTCAGCGCCAGTGAACTCCTAGGTTTCGTGGAGAGACGGACCCCCAGGCAGCCGAGGACTGGTTGGAGGTAGTCGTACGAGTTTTTAGGCTAGTGAGGACACCAGCAGACCTCATGGTGATCCTCGCGGCGAGCCTACTGCACGCAATAGCAGGACGATGGTGGATCTTGATGCTCCAGGTGCACGATGAGGCATCTCTACTTTGGACGGACTTTGAGAGCCTCTTCTGCTTGGATTTCGTCCCATCCACCCTTCGTGCGGTGCGCATTCGGGAGCTTCTTCAGCTGCGGCATGGCAGCATGATGGTCGCTCAGTACTCGGCGAGATTTACCGATCTCTCGTGCTACTCGACCGACATGGTATGAGACCCATTCTTCCGGGCCCGGACCTTCGAGTAGGGGTTGAGACATGAGATCAGGGCATCGCTGATCTCCCTCAGCATACCGACACAGATGGGAGTACTGGAGTGGGCCCTTTTGATCGAGAGCTTTCTTGCTGAGTCTACACCAGCGCCGCGACCCACCGCAGGGCGGCACGTGGAAGAGTCATCTGTAGCAGGCAGTAGACGGATGACTCAGGGGTCCAGGCAGACCAGACCCTCAGGCAGACGACCTCAGGACACTGGCTCAGCTGTGCGGGGAACACAGCGCAGAGCCAGTCTTTTGAGAGACAGACAGTGCTACTTGTGCGGCGGGCAAGGCCATATGGCTCGTGACTGCCCGACCCGTCGTGCCGAGCAGCAGCAGACGATTGAGGGACCACCGAGGCAGAGGCAGAGGGTCGACCGTGGCAGTCCGCAGGGAGGAGGCGGACGAGGTAGAGGAGCTGGCCGAGCAGTAGGTGGTGGGCGATGCTTTGAGGCTCTACCACCACCACCACCACAAGGAGGTCCACCCCGACCACAAAGAGCTGGCGGGCAGAGACAGGCACAACTCCAGGCAGCAGAGGCCTATGACCACGGCGCACCCAAAATGATTCGAGGTACTATATGTGTCTATTCTACCATTGCTGCAGTACTTATAGACATAGGAGCGAGTCACTCTTTTATAACCGCTGCCCTTGTTCGGAGCTCGGAGATTCCGACAGAGCTGTTGGCTTGATCCTTACGGCTAGAGACTCCTACGGGAGCAGACTCGACGATTACGCACTGGTGCCGGCAGTGTGAGCTTACTCTAGGAGGCGAGAGCTTCGGCTGAAATCTTCTTGTAGCAGCGTCGAGGCCTTATGACATCATCTTGGGCATGGATTGGTTATCTACGGTCCATGCACAGATTGACTGTTTTAGGCGCAAGGTTCTATGTGTACGCACCGACGGGAGTAGGTTCACCTTTGCCGGCGATAAGGGAGCCTTTGCAGTACAAGATGGACTTCCACAGAGGAGGGGAAAACCCATCACTCATCAGTTGGCTAGCCTCATCCTAGGAGCAGTTGACGTGCAGAGTCCTGGTTTTCCTGCAGTGGTCGATCAGTTTGCCGACGTTTTCCCCAACGACGTTCCAGGGTTACCTCCTCGCAGAGAGGTAGACTTTTATATTGACCTGTACCCCAGGATAGCCCTGATATCGACTCGAGCATATCGGATGGCCCCCGCCGAGCTTTGAGAGCTACGGGTAGAGTTGGAGGACTTGCAGGGCAAGGGGTTCATCCGACCCAGTGTTTCACCCTGGGCTTCCCCGATATTGTTCGCCAAGAAGGCGGACGGGAGCTTGCGACTTTGTGTTGACTATTGTCGCCTGAACCAGGTGATAGTGAGGAACAAGTAACCGCTACCGAGGATTGATGACCTCTTTGATTAGCTCAAGGGAGCACGGTGGTTCTCGAAGATAGACTTCATGTCAGGCTATCATCACCTCAGAGTTAGAGACGAGGATGTGCAAAAGACGGCCTTCAGATGTCGGTATGGCCACTATGAGTTCTTGGTTATGCCTTTCGGTGTAACCAATGCTCCAGCAGTGTTCATGGCCCTCATGAACAGGATCATTCAGCCATACCTCGATCGATTTGTCGTGGTCTTCATCGACGACATTTTTATTTACTCGACGACTGAGGAGGAGCACGCAAACCACTTACGGGTTGTAATAGACACACTCCGAGAGCACCAGCTTTATGGTAAGCTCTCGAAGTGCCAGTTCTGGATACGTGAGGTCCACTTCTTGGGACACTTCATCTCTGAGGCGGGAGTTGCAGTGGATCCTGTGAAGATCGAGGCAGTGTTAGCATGAGAGCCACCCAGGAGCGTGACGGAGGTTCGGAGTTTCTTGGGACTAGCCGGATACTATCGGAGATTCGTGCCAGACTTCTCTAGAGTTAAGGCACCGCTCTCAGCTTTGACGAAGAAGGGGAAACCCTTCGTGTGGTCAGATAGATGTCAGTAGAGCTTCCATGAGCTGAGACAGAGATTGGCCATCGCACCTATCTTGAGGTTGCCTGAGGAGGGAGTAGGGTACGTAGTCTACTGCGATGCATCAGGGACCAGACTCGGATGTGTCCTGATGCAGGAGCGGGTAGTGATCGCCTATGGATCACATCAGTTGAGGCCGCATGAACAGAACTATGCTACCCATGACTTGGAGTTAGCAGCAGTGGTCTTTGCTTTGAAGACATGGCGACACTATCTGATGGGAGAGCGCTTTACAGTCTTTTCTGATCATCAGAGTCTCAGGTATATCTTATCGCAGAAGGACATGAACCTGAGACAGCGACGATGGCTCGAGTTCCTCCAGGACTATGACTTTGAGATAGTTTATACTCCTGGGAAGGGGAACGTAGTAGCTGATGCCCTCAGCAGGAGGACGGGCATTCAAATACTTGAGGAGGCGACAAAGCAGCTAGCCTCTTTGAAGATATCCTTTGTTGATAGAGATGGAGCAGCCTTCCTTCAGTCACTCACAGTCACTCCTCCACTTATACAGTGGGTCAGAGAGGCGCAGCGTGGGGACACTGACTATGAGACACGGCGTGTACAGATATCCTCAGGACAGGCACCTGATGGTTTCTCCATTGGAGCAGAGCACGACATCCTTTTCAGAGGACGTACCATGGTACCAGTTGCTTTACGGGAGGAGGTGCTGAGAGAGTTTCACACTTCTCCCTTTGCGGTACATCCCGGAGTGGCGAAGATGTACCAGGATCTCAGACGACAGCACTGGTGTCTAGGCATGAAGAAGGTTGTGGCAGAGTTCGTTTCTCAATGCCTCACCTGCCAGCAGGTGAAGGTAGAGCATCAGGTACCAGCGGGCATGGTACAACCCTTGGAGGTCCCAGAGTGGAAGTGGGATGGGATATCTATGGACTTCGTGACTGGACTTCCATGCACTTCCAGAGGTCATGACTCCATCTGGGTGATTGTCGACCGACTCACCAAGTCGGCTCACTTCGTACCCATCAGAGAGTAGGGCTCAGTGGAGAGCTTGGGATGAATTTATGTTCAGGAGATTGTACGGCTTCACGGTGTGCCATCTTCTATCGTCTCCGATCGAGATGCTCGTTTTACGTCACGGCTATGGAAGGGATTGCAGGAGGCGTTCGGGACGCAGCTACGTCTGAGCACAGCCTTTCACCCTCAGACGGATGGTCAGACGGAGAGGACCATTCAGACTCTCAAGGACATGCTCTGCACATGTGTCCTTGACTTTGGTCGTAGCTGGGAGGACCACCTACCCTTGGTGGATTTTACGTACAACAACAACTACCACTCCACCATAGGGATGACACCATACGAGGAGTTGTATGGCCGACCTTGTAGATCTCCTTTGTGCTGGACAGACCCTGGGGAGTCAGCACTTGTGGGACCGGAGATGGTCCAGGCCACGACAGAAAAGGTCCAGGTCACCCAGGAGCGGATGAGGATAGCTCAGAGCCGGCAGAAGTCATACGCTGACAGGAGGCGGAGGCCACTAGAGTTTGAGGATGGAAACCACGTCTTCTTGCGGGTCTCACCTCAACGTGGTATACAGAGATTTGTCCGAGGCGGCAAGTTATCTCCGCGCTTCATCGGACCCTTCCAGGTCCTCAACAGGATTGGCGAGGTGGCTTATCGCCTGGATCTACCACCTCACTTGCACCGGGTGCACGACGTCTTCCACGTGTCTCAGCTGAGGAGATATGTGCATGACCCGATGCACATCATTGACCATGGGGAGCTTGACGTTGACGATGGGATGACTTTTATGGAGGTCCCGGTGGAGATCGAGGATCGAAAGGAACGGGTCCTACGTGGACGGTCGATTCCTCTAGTGCACATCAGATGGAAGTACGGGAATCTCCAGTAGAGCACTTGGGAGCGGGAGGCTCAGATGCGTGCTCAGTACCCTCATTTGTTTCCCTAGTTTTGATGTATCTTTATGGGGACGTAAAGCCCTGAGGTGGGAGTAATTTAAAGACCCATAAAATTAAAGGGAAATTTTTCCTTAATTTTCTTTGGAATTTTACAAGAGCACGGTTTCTGACGGCACCTAATTCCGAGGCCCGGTGTGCCCGGAAAGAAATTCCGAAGTTTTGCTCGGGTACGTTCAGTGAACGAACGAGTGGGAATTTCTAACTTTTGAACCGGTGCCTGGAATCGAATTCCGAGGGCACCGATAAACTCGCAGCGTCGATATTCGCTTAAGGAGGCCTTTTCAGAGGTTGCGTTTTATGCGGGTTGAGAGTTAGTTTTGGGGGAAATAAATTGAAGTTAAATAAATTGTGGAAACACAATTTATTTTTATCCATGTTGGTTATATCCTCCCAAAGGGAGTTAGAGGTGGGACCCACACCCACTTAACCTCCCCTGAGAGGATTAAGTGTGGTGGGGCCCACACGAACCCTAACTCCTCAACTCCCCATTAAACTCCCAATAACTCCACTCAATTTAATTTTGACAACTGGAGTTTTAATTGAGATGATTTATTTTTTTTCAAACTTTTGAAATTCAAAGAGGTGAGTTGTGTAAATAAAATAAGGCATAAGCTTATTTTATTTTGGTTAGTTTTCTCTTGCCACCTTGAGAGAATTTGGGAAGCATTCTTTATCTTCTTCAACCACGACGAAGAACACGAAGAACACTTAGGCTCCGACGCAGAATGTTGTCACCATAAGAAGAGAAAGACGTGCCATCTCTTCTCTTCTTCGCAGCCGGTGTGTTTTCGAAGATCGACGACGCCACTTCTTTTGATCTTCTTCCCGTGTCAATGAAAGGAGACGCCGCTTCCTCCTCGGACTTTCTTCGTCAGCTTACGAAGCTTCTCCAGCGACGATACCTCTTCAGACGCACCTTGATGTCAACGGAATCGACGTTTGATTACCGTGACGCCCGACCTCCGCGACGCTTGTCTTCCGCGGCTTGTTGACGTGCTCTGCTCTTGAAACCGACGTAGGGGTTTTATTTATTTAATTGTTCGTGAATACCAACTTGGTGATGATCGTGGATTAAAACCCTTTTTGTTATCGAATAACGCGAGGGGGTCAAACCACACAAACACGGCCGACCCTCATCCTTTTTTTTGTGATGGTTTCTTGAGGTTGGTACGAGAAAACGTGGTGCCATCGCACCACGCGGTATATTACGGAAGATACGCGTGGCGCCGTCACGCCGCGCCGTGGAAAGAAATTTCAAGAACGCGACGCTGTCGCGCCGCGTTGAAGGAAATCAAAGGCGCCGCGGCCGGAGCGGGGCCGCGGCAGAGGGGCGCGGTGCCGTCGCACCGCACCAGACGGCAAAGGTCGCGGCCGGTTCCGGGCCGCGGCGGAACAAGGTGACCGGCGGCCAGCCGGGCTGCCGGTGTTGGATGCCGGAAGGGGACCGGCCATTGCCGATCCCGTTGAGAGGGAGCCGGCCGGCCAAGTCGGGTCAACCGAATGGAGAAACCCGGGGGAATTTAATTCCCCCGGCCAGCGGAACGGCCCCCCATTATGAGGGGGGGGGGGGTTATAAAGGGGGGTAGGCACCCCCATTTTTTTCAATCAGCTCGGCAGAAGCCGAGCTGGCAGTGCGCCCAGCGCGCTGTGCTGGGCTGGACCGGCGCCTGGCCGATCTGCCAGGCCGGGCGGAGCCCAGCCGGGCCGGGCCGAGCCGAGCCGGGCTGGGACGCGCCGAGCCGGGCCGGGCCGGGCCGACCCTGTCCGGGGTGGGTCGACCCGGTTCCGGCCAGCTGGGGGTGTCGGGCCGGGTCGGCCTGGGCCCGAAACCCCTGATACCGAACTGTTTGGGTTCAAATGCCCATAACTCGGGCTACGGACCTCCAAACGATGCGCCGTCATCGGCGATGCGATCCTTGGATCGAGACGGTTGTTTCGGTATATTGAACTCAAGGTTTCAGATTACTTTGAGTTCGGACGGGTTGGTTCGTACACGAAACCAAACGGGGCCTCGGAGCGGAAACGCTCACATCTTGAGCTACAGATGTCCGATTGACGTGCTGTCAGCTTTGTTGAGTTAATCTTAGTGAGACGGGTCTTTTGGAATACTCCTCCCAAGGTTTGGATGCAGGTGGAGTATGGTCGGATCAGTTGTGCCTTAAAAACCAACTGGGCCCCTAAAACGAAAAAGCCAATAACTCTCAGACCGGGCGTCCGATTGACGCGCTGTCTGTTGCGTTGAGTTCCTGTTGAAGATACAGAACTTTTGGATACATCAACTCTGGACTATGTGATAGTTGATGTATTAGCCTCTCGGCTCGTGGAGCAGACCCTCCTGAACGAGCTTGCTGTGTGCGGGAACCCTAGAGCTGGCTGCGATGACGGCTGTGCAGAGATCCTCAGTGGATTCGACGACGACGACTATAGCACTCAGCAATCCTGTGTGGATCAGTGCTACCGATCCTGTGTGGGTCCGATCCTGTGTGGGTCAGCGCTCAGCGGTCCTGTGTGAACCAGCGCCTACAGATCCTGTGTGGGTCCGATCCTGTGTGGGTCTTTGCGGGGTATAGTACCTATCGATCTTTTGTGGGCCCGACGACTTAGGTGGATCAGTGATCATCTCTATCGTCCTCGAAAAAGTATACCTGTGTGAGATGAATCATATTTACCTTCATGTGTGGATTGAGTTGTGCTATCCTGTGTGGATTACGTTTTTCTTTCCTGTGTGGAATACGTATACTTTCTTGTGTGGACTGAGTTGTACTTGGGCTCAGAGGTTGGAGCGTATTGAAATGATGACTTAGGTATATGTATGGGCATATACCTAAGCAGTGTCGGTCGTTACTTAGTGATTGTATCTTTCCTTTGCGGTCTATCCTTTGTGGATTTTGGGAGACCATCGGGGGTCTCAGGGTCCCTATTGAGTAGCTTATACTCACACCTGCACTGGCTATGCCCGCACTATGTTGTGTTGGTTGCAGACGACAGACAGTGTTGATCGTGGTTGAGGTGTGCAGAGCAGGACGATACCTGGAGGTGGACCACTGGGAGGGACGTACTCGGAGCGGACGACGGGACCCAAGGAGCAGTGGAGCTATCTGTACCCGCCCTTCAGGTGGGATCTCCAGTGGACAGCTCGGTGTAGCGGCTTTACTTTTCAGTTGTTGTTTTCCCTTTCGAGTTGTACTTTACAGTTGGGCTTGTATTTCCAGCCCCTTTTACTTTTCCACACTTTCAGTTGTACTCTGTTTTTACTTAGTGTTTACTTTTCCGCTTTCTTACTCTGTGGTACTTGTTTACTTACAAGGCAATGCCTTCCCTTTTTACCGGGATTTACGCCTTGGTGCTAGTCGCCATCCCCTAGCCTACGGAAGGCGGGCTTGGGATAGTCACGGCACGGGACCCAAGGAAGGGTCGTGACATACCATTTGAGATGAAAAACATGGAAGGAAGACAAAAATTAGATTTCTCTTATGAAAATTCGGTAGCCTAACGGCGTCACTTAACTTCAACAAAAATGAATTGACGAGATCAAATAGGGTCTCTCATCATATGAACATAAAAGTTCACAATGATAGATATAGAGATCAAACCACAACATAATAAAATGGAACATGAAAGACTTGACATGAATGTAGAACTTTGAAAAATGAGAAGGGTGAAAGAATCCCTTAAAAATTCAGCAGCCTAACAGCGCCACTTAAGCATTCTTAAAACGAATTGATGAGAGCAAGAGGGGGTATCTCATCATATGAACATGAAAAGGGAAGTAAGATAAATATAGAATAACATCCCCCAACATAAGAACATGTAGCATAAAAGAAATGACATAAAAGAGATTACATGAAAAGAAAGAGAGAGGTCAGATCCCTTACCTTAAACGTAACTCTTAAAACTCAAAGGTTGGAACCTTGAGAGGCTTGAGGCCACCTTGGGAGGACTCCTTGGGAGGTAAGGAGACCAAAACTTCGTTGAGGATGATTTTGGAGTCGAAAGGATGAGACAATGGCTTGTTATTTATATGGAAAGTGAGGGGACAAGGCATTAATGGCCAAGGGACACCTCATTAGTGGTTTTGGAAAAACCATGGGATTGCCCATGGTATTTTCCCATGGTATTGGCCACAAGGGACACCTCATAAAATAATTCATCCCCTTTATTCAACCATCCCTTTAAATATCTTATGAAATCATCATGACACATTTATGATGTCATTTAACATACCGAAACCCTAAAACTACATTTTTACTATTCACTGAAAATTCATCTTTCTCAGAAAAATCCCAAAATTTTACCTTAACCAAATCTCGATGCTCTGATTACAAATATGAACTCAATTTTATAAAAAATAATTTTCTAAATAAATTTAATTTAATTTATAAATAAAAACACTATTCACTGAGAATTCATTTTTTTTTAAAAAAATCCCCAAAAATTACTATAACAAAATATCGATGCTCTGAGTTCAAAAATAAAGTCCATTTTATAAAAATACTTTTCTAAATATTTTTAATTTAATTTTTAACTAAAAAACACTATTCACCCGAAAAAACTAATACTTGACTAATAATTTATGAAGCTGTTATTTACTGATTTTATTGAATCACCTTACTTAATCTACGTGTCTAAATTATATTAAAGCTTTCTTTAAGTGAGATTACTAATCCATTTGGTCACATTACTAATCCTATGCTTAAATTTACTATTCATAATTTACTATTCATCAAAAATTAACTTGATCTTATTAGACTCCATATTACTTACTGAACACTTTTGTAGAAGACCATTTTTTTAAAATCATTAAACATTATTAATTATTTAAGGTTTACATAAATATTTTAAAATATCCTTTTTTTCAAAATTCATCAATAAAATAAATCCTAAAATTATCCTGACATTTGAAATTTCACAAACATCACTAAAGGAAGAAATCTAAATATATTCATCCCAAAGGATTACACAAAGAAGCTACGGTCTCTTCACATAGCCCCTTATAACACCAGCATATGACCTAAGTGTAAGGTGTGATATGTTGAGAGAATCTGAGGGAGGCTTAGATAACATTGCCCTAGTAGTAATCTCCACTAACTTGAACTTCTCACGTAGGCGTTTCCGTTCAAGCTTGACACGCTGGAGTTCGGCTTGGGCTTGGTCCAAAGCGAAGCCCAACGATGCCACCTCCTTCCCAAGCTCTGATAAGTGGGATTCAAAATGTTCGAGTCTACCAGATGAAGCCATCGACTCCTCTTTCTACATTAACCATTAACATCTATATTAAATCATTAAGAGTAAGTTAATATACTATTCATAAATTTTGGGTCTTTACATTCTTCCCCCCTTAAGAAAATTTTCCCCGAATTTTTATACTTGAGGCCTAGTCAAAGAGGTGAGGGAACTTTTGCTTCATTGTTTCCTCAGGCTCCCAAGTCGCTTCTTCATGCTTATGATTCCTCCACAACACTTTCATAAGGCGGGTAGTCTTGTTTCGTAGAACCTTGTCTCTATGGTCTAAGATCTCCACTGGAAGCTCCTCATAAGAGAGGTCATGTTCCAGTTGTACCACCTCTGGGTTCAGTACATGTGAAAGGTCGGGTATGTACTTCCTCAAGAGAGATACATGGAAGACATTGTGAACTTGAGCTAGGCTCGGTGGAAGTGCTAGACGATAGGTCACTGCTCCTATGCGATCAAGGATTTCATAGGGGCCAATGTACCTAGGGCTGAGCTTCCCTTTCTTCCAAAATCATATGAATCTCTTCCATGGATAAATTTTAAGGAAAACTTTGTCGCCAACACAAAACTCCAAGTCCCTTCGACGGTTGTCATCATATCTCTTCTACCGACTCTGAGCAGCCTTTATGTGTTGTTGGATGGCATGAACCTCTTCTATCATCTCTTACACAAGATCAGGCCCAAGAAGCTTTCTCTCACCAGTTTCATCCCAAAAAGTAGGAGCTCTACATCACTTTCCATACAGAGATTCATAGGGTGCCATCTGAATACTCGAATGGAAGCTGTTGTTATAGGTGAACTCAACTAATGGCAGGTATTGATCCCATCTACCTTTAAATTCCATTGAGCATAATCTCAGCATGTCTTCGAGTGTCTGAATAGTCCTTTCAGATTGGCCATCAGTTTGAGGATTATAGGCCGTACAAAAATTCAATTCAGTATTCAGAGCATGTTGAAGACCTCTCCAGAATTTTGATGTAAAATGAGTAAGGTGAAAGAATCTGTTACAAACATTTCGGCAGCCTAACATCACCACTTAAACATTCATAAAAAAATGATGAGAGTAAGAGAGTATCTCTCGTCATGTGAACATGAAAAGGGAAGTAGGAGGAATATACAATAACCTCCCCAACAAAATAACATGGATCTTAGAAGAAATGACAGAAACAATTGCACTTGAAAAGAAAGAGAGAGGTATGATCCCTTACCTTAAAACGTAACTCTTAAAACTCAAAGGTTTTGACCTTGAGGGCTTGGGGGAACCTTGGGAGGACTCTTTGGGAGGAATGGAGACTAGAAAATCATTGAGGATGGTTTTTGAGTCAAATGGATGAGAGGAGGGCGTGGTATTTATACGGAAAGTGACGGGACAAGGCATTAATGGCCAAGGGACACCTCATTGGTGGTTTTGGAAAAACCATGGACTTGCCCATGGTATTGGCCACTTGGGAAACCTCACACAAAAATTCATCCCCTTTAGTCGAACATCCCTTAAAATATCTCATGAAATCATCATGACACAGTTATGATGTCATTTAACATACTCAAACCCTAATACTGCATTTTTACTATTCACGGAAAATTCAACTTTCTCAGAAATATCCCAAAAAATTACCATAACATAATATCGATGCTCTGAGTTCAAAAATTAAGTCCATTTTATAAAAATAATTTTCTAAATGTTTTTAATTAAATTTTTAAATAAAAAAACTATTCACCCAAAAAAACTAATACTTGATTAATAATTTATGAAACCATTATTTAACCATTTTATTGAATCACATTACGTAGTCAAGGTGTCTAAATTATATTAAAACTTTCTTTAAATGAGATTACTAATCCATTTGGTCACATTACTAATCCTAAGTGAAAAATCACTATTCATAATTTACTATTCATCAAAAATTAAGTTGATCTTATTAGACTCTAAATTTCATACTGAACATAATTGTAGAAGACCATTTTTTGAAAATCATTACAAATTTATAATTATTTAAAGATTACATAAACATTTTTTAAAATAAATTTTTTCTAAAATTCATCAAAAATATGCATACTATATTTATACGGACATTTGAAAATTCATAAACTTCATCATAAGAAGAAATCAAAATTTTTATTTAAAACAAAGGATTACACAAGGCAGTTATGGTCTCCTCACATAGACCCTTATCACACCAGCATAGGACCTATGTTTAAGTTGTGCTAAGGTGAGAGAATCTGAGGGAGGCTCGGCCAACATCGCACGAGTAGTAATTTCTATCGGTTTGAACTTCACGCGAAGGAGATTCCATTCTAGCATCACACGATGAAGTTCAGCTTGGGTTTGGTCCAGAGCAAAGCCCATTGGTGCAACCTGCTTCCCATGTTCTGTTAGATGGGCTTCGATCGGTCCAAGACTACTGGGTGAGGCCATCAAATATTCGTTCTATATTAATTAACCAAGATCACTTGTATTTAGAGACAAAAGTCACAACATTCAGTTTTCGTCGGTCATACTGAATAATGGTCATATAATAGTCAAAACACAACAGTCTCATTTTAATTATACTCATTTTATCAAATTAAATAGTTGTGTTCAATATAAAAAAATATAACACAAAATTAGGAAACAAGATTTATTCAAAAAATTTGGTCGTTACATTATTACTAGGATAGCGACTAGCTGGAGATTGAGAATTTTGGTATTTTTTAGCATTTTGGTCTTCAATTTTTTTTTGATATTTTATTCTATTATACCTTAATTTAATGAAATTCATTACTTATATTTATGTATGTAGTATCATTATTATGTTACAGGGTTTATGTATTAGTGATTTGATACCTAAATATTATTTTCATGAATGAGATGTTATATAATGTACCTATTATTTTCACTATTTTTATCTCTAATCTAAGGGTATATCCTTCCCATTGTACACCTATATACCCAAAAAATTGTATTGCATCTAAAGTAAATTAGAGCATTCTTATAGTCATCTTGAACACTTCCCTAGTTCACTGATTTGATGAAATCTGGGATGGGGTGTTACAAGATTTTATAAGAGAGTTTTAATTGTTTTATTTCATAAAAATGATAGAGAAGAGGTTTTTTGTATTTAGACATGGAAATAATCTCATTCCAAGGAATATCTAACCAAAACATAAGGTAAAATCATATTCTATAGGGGTGAGAATTTTTAATCATATAATTTATTGTTACATTTTATTTCTTTTCATATTTAATGAGGAAATTTTTTAATGCAGATAAGACTTATGGGATTTTAACACCTAAGATGATATGGAAATAGGGCATACATACATGGATTGTATTAAGCACATAGATATATGAAATCCATTTCCATTATTACCTTGATTATTTTCATAGTTTTCCTTTTTATGAAAAAGATTTTTTATTTAAAATGATTCTAATAACTTAATCTATTTTTTCCTATATTGATTAATTGTGGAACTCTATCTAACTAGTCCTTACATTAATGAAATTTTTTTAATCTTTTAACTTGAGAACCTAAATTGGTGTCAGCTAAATTGGGGTCCAATCATAACTTAATGACATTTTCCTCTATAAATTATTATTTAAATATTATATCCTCATATATTTGTTATGGAAATGAAGGATTAAGGTAGTGAATTGTTTTTAAGGAACTAAAAGCATGTGATATATGACACCGTGAAAAAATTTGGGATTGGATAATATTAAATAAAATTCCATTAAGAAAATTATAAGGAATTTTACCTCATAACATGTAAATAGAATCATATTTAACAAACCCTTGGGATGTGATATTCGAGGAAGAACTTAACTATCTGAAAAATATGTATGGTGATAAATCTAGTTGTTGATGACACATGTATTTTTGATACATGTGAATTGTACCATGTCTTAGTAGATGTGTTAGTGACAGAACTTAGTCCAAGGGGTTAGTTTCCCATGTTGTTACAAATTTCACTAGACTATGATATAAATAAAAGGGTTGGTAATTTATATTGTTATATTATTTTATCATTTTAGATAAATTCCTCCTCTTGAACCATCAGTTAAAATATAGGAGGGGACTGGTAAAAATTACCTTTAGGTAAAGAGGCTTAATACATTTTTAGTATAGGTATATAGTGTGGATTATTATATTATTGAGTGCTTTCTTTCAATGATATAGTTGAAAGAGGGAGATTATCATTGATCTTTATGTAATATATCTATATTTTCCCAGGAGATTCAGTTACATCATTCCATAGCCTTATCCGAGGAGGGTGGTCCCTATGCATTGGTGGAATGGATGGGGGTTATGAAGACTATATTTTTATATCTAGATACACCCCTATGAATATTGTGAAAATTTGAACCTATATTACTTTAGGAATAGATATGTGATGGTGATATGTTGTGATATTAGTTGTTCAGCAAGATTGCATAGACTAGAAGGATTTACTTACTATTTTTTGACCAAATATTCTCAAAGACACTATAGTATGATAGGATATGGGAGTTAATTCACTTGGATACGAGGATATTTTACGTTATGGTATAGGATTCATAGTTCACTAAATTATAACAGTTCATATAGTCTATGGAAAAAAGATGAGTTGGCTCTGGAAAGGATATTTGAGGATGGCCTTAGGAAATAGATAAAGGAATATTTGAATGTATTACACCTAGTAATCATCTAAGATATGGTGAAAATGGATTTTTTTTTGAGTGTAATATGAGAGAGGACCATTTTCTGGATTATGTTACACCAGTTGCTAGTGGATCCTCTAGTTGTAGGAAGTTCCACATTCATGGGTCCCGACAGGGAAGCGGGGGAAAGAGTATCCTGATAAATACTCTGGTTTATATCATATTTATGGAATGGTTGTTCATTACAATTTTAAATATTATAGGAAACCATTAATGTTCTATTTTTATGAGATGATGTGTTATCTACCATGGTTTTGTAGGAAGACCTCAAAGGAACCCAAGGATTGTGATTTGGGCATGTTCATGTTCTCATATCTTAATATCCAACTCTACAATAGGAAAGTAGTTTTTGTTTGATTGGTTACACAAGTAAAGGTAGTGGAAATGGGTGGTCAAATTAAAATTCATTCATATTATTAGGGTAGTGATCTTCTTAGGAGTTAGGTTGTGTTTTAGGGATAAGTTTTAGGAAAGATAAATGTTGTGCAGACTACTCCTGCAGAGTAGGATGTTTAACATTTTTATGTATACAGTATGATGTTCATGTGTTAAAGAATATCATTAAATTTATTTAACACATGGGATTAAAACTATTTCTTATCTACTATATATGTGGTTTCTATAGTATTAACTTTCAAGTATATATATTGGTTGATATCCAACGACACCCCATTGGGAGTTTGATATGAGGGAGTCCAACTCCCTAAGGATTGTTAACATGAAATTTGAGGCTATCAATATATATGGGAACTTTTTGTGATTGAAATAATTAGGATATGTTTGAAATAAATCTAGAAATTATTTTTTGGATCCATTTTCATCCATATAAACTACTATCATTGATGGGTATCCTTCATGTTACCTGAAGGTGGCTGTTAAGTTCACAAGGGAGAGTGGGACTTGTAGGCTGGATATATTAGTCCCGACCAGTAAAAAGTGGTTCTAATTTCATCCAAGATTTCATCCTTATATTGGATTCTATTGGGGTCAGTTGGTAGTTTACCCACCTATGGTGGACTGGTAAATGGTTATTTTACTAAATTAATTCTTTGTATTACTAGCTGAGAGGGAGTTGGAGTTAATCATCAACGTCATTATTGTAGTTGAACCAATTTCTATTATTCAAAATTGAATGGAACTAATATATATTATTGAGATAATAATGCGGCTAGATAATTTTTTGTTTAAGTAATTTATCCACTCTAGTACTTCTTCTAATAGTTTATTTTTCCTCTTTTCTAAGAAGGTTGATTGTAATTCACATCTATTTCTGAATTATCAGTGGACAACCTTGGTGATAATTAAGAACTAACACCCACTACAACATATTGATAATATGTTGGAATATATTAGTGAAGATCGAATATTAGGATTAACATGATATTATCTTATCACTAGTTTAGGTTGAGACCCTCTGGTATACCCCATGTGCCTTTCCAAATTAAATATTTCCTTTATGAGTACTTGGTGATTATTTTGACTTTGTGAGCATAATGGTAGAATTTATGTTCTTGATGAATAGAGTTTTTCATCCTTTACCATGATACATTTGTGGTGTTTTTTTGGATCATTTCCCCATGTATTCCCATATATAGTAGGAGCACACACATCAATTTGAAATAATTTTGGGAACACTAAGGGATCACTTATGGTATTCCAAGATCTAGAAGTGTCATTTTGGGATCAACCAGGAACACTTCTTGGGGAATATCATATTAGAATCTAGAATATCTATTGACCATGAGAGAGTGAGTGCTATGATTTTTGGTATCATTCCTAGAATATTATTGATATTCAGAGAATTTTAATATTGAAAGGATATGACTGACAATTTATATAAGACTATCCCAATTTAGAAGTTCCATTGAAATGCCTGACCAAAGGGTTGGTAAATTTTTTATGATCAAAAGAAAGAGATAATTTCATCCATGAGTTAAAGGATAGATACACCTCAATTCCATCCATGATCATTCTTTATCTAATATAGGAATATATTATATATTTTATTTAATCGTTTATACAGATGGCTGCTACTTATAAGCTTAGGGATCAAGACACTAATTATGGGTTACAATAGTTAAATAACCAGAAATGAAATTTCCCTACAAATGATTTTACGTTTGCAGTGGTAGTGTATGACTTGAATTATAGGAAACACATTATATTGGGAGAATGGAATGTAATATATACAAACTATACAAGATTGATGTAAATATTTACACATTGGTAACTAATCCTCTGATGATGATGTTATTTTGAGTACCACCCGTATTTCAAATTCCTGTTCTATTATACACTAGGGAAGGGACATATAGTTTTCATTTATCAAACCTAGATGATGTAGCATCAGGTTGGCCATGTCTGACCATAGAACAACAAAAGAGGGTGTGGGTGAATCGTGGTGTTAACATTTTCTTTCAATGAGATTGATCTTTTCCCAATTTTGGTATGAACTTGTTAAACATATTTTCTAGTATCATGAAAATATTATTCTAACTTATGGAGAAATAAGAATATGACAATTCAGTTTTACAAGGTTCATTAGTAAGGGATAGTCTATGTATCATACCCTATAGTGCATCAGTCATATCTAAATTCACTATGTATAATGGTTGTTGTGGATTAAATTTTTTTAGCCACAATCACTCTATTCCAGAACCAATGCATTTATATGAAATTTTTTATGAATAAAACGCATGCATCAGATCACGTCCATCAAATACCCCTTTCTCAGTCCTTTGGGAGAATTCTGGCTCAGTTTTTAGACATATAGGTCCCCGCATTTGATTAGGCACATAATTCTTTGTCCCTAATTACCATGTGACCCTTCCTACACCATAATGATAAATTAATGTACCTAAATGACCTATTCACTCTATAAAAATGATCAAAACCTTCTAATCATGAAAATATTTTAACTGTGTGAACCTTTTAAACATTCACACAACCCCTCCATTTTTTTTCTACTTTCTTTTCATCACACCCATATAACGTTCACATAAAGTGAATGTTTGATATAAAGAAGTCTCATTGTTCATGAAAATATAAATAACATAAATATTTTACAATAAATAGGATCAATATATTTAGTGAGAGTATTTTATTACAGATTAGAGATACTCGGTAATTTATAGATGCTCCTGGCCATTCACGTAAGTACCTTGTGCACCATCGCCATTGCATAGAATTTCATGGTTAATCAAATTTCAATGTTTTCACATCACTATTTAAAATGAAATATATCTTTATTTCATGAAACATTAATTTTCATGAAACAAAAAGAGTTGTGAGATGCACTTTCCTTTGGTGATAAACATCATCATTTTGAAATTACCTTGAGTACACAACAAAAATTTTTCATGAAACATCACATCAATTTGGTTGGTGCACAAAACACACCCTATGTCATAGAACTTTTAAATTTATAATGTTTTAGTACTTGTGAAAAAAACTTTCCTTAACTTAATTTTGATGTGATGAACCTAAATAATCACTTTCAAACAAATAAAGAAGTCTCATTTACCCTTTTGTGAAACTAATTTATTTTCATGAAAATATTCTCATTTCCATAAACAGATTCCTCCATCCCCTAAATTTTGGACAATAAAAATATGGAAAATACTAATAAACTGAACCACATTAAACACTGATGATAAATAAACCATAAGATCAATTGTCTTGAGATCTCTATGATCATATTAGTGTTTATTGACAACAAACCCAAAAAAATCAGTTTCCAGTTATGAACAGCCTTGGATCCAATAATCTCCCACTTTGAGTATGTTGAAAATATATAGATATATTCTATAAACCACGAGCCTCAAAAAAATGTTAATAGGAATGAAATAACATAGTTATAACTCTGTGTATATGTGACAAAATATAAGTGTAGAAAACAAGAGTGGAAAAGATAATTTCATGCCTCGAGAGACTACCGACATATCCACCAATTCAAAAATTTCATTGAGCTCCATTATCCACCTGTGAAATAATCCTTAAGAAAATAAAATGGGATCTTAATACACAAAAAACACCACTAGATTGTATCTCCACCATATACCGACATCACATCCCCAAAAATATTAAAAAAGTTAAACTAAATTGGGATAGGGGATACACCATAATCTCAACAAGAAATGGGAGGTGGCAGAATAATTAGGGTCAAACAATGTTTCCTGAAAATTGGTACTGCCAATGTGTTAGTTTGGATGTTATTAACATGATAGTTAATTCTAAAATTCATCATTTGAATCACACATTCTTATAAATTTTATTTTAAGAAGAAGTAACTGATTTCAATATGTTTTGTATGAGAGTGTTAGTGTATATTTTTTAGAATTTTAACTCTGATATTGTTGTCACAATGATTCACCTGAATCTATTTTACCCAATCACAAATATCATAAATTTGTTTATTCATACACAACTGGTGGGTGTATGCCCTTTTCATTGAGATATAACCATCTTCATCTATACTAATATAAGTTCTTTCTTGTTTCTTATTCAACCAACCCATACATTGGTTTCTAATAAACATTTCTTCTCCATTTATGGGATTTTGGTTCACAAAATCTCTAGCCCAAGAACCATTATATAATGTCTAGAATTCATTATATATTCTTTCTAAAGAATAAACCAATATTGAGAGTACATTAAATATATGTAATGATTATTTTTACTTTTAAAAAAATTCTCCTCCATTGGACTATGTTGGGAGATAGATTATAAACATGTTTCAAAGATGATACATATCCATGTTATAGTCAAGTATAATAATATTCCAATGATCTTGTTGTACAAGGTGGGATCCACAAATTTCACATCCTTTTTCCTTCCAATTTTTTTCCAAACAGCAATGAGTGTCGTCATTGGTTTGGAGTCATTCATGTTCAATATATTTACAATATCTAATGTATACATTTCCTAATAAATGAATGTGTAGTCCTTATTTTGAATCACGTATTTAATAAAAAATATCACAACCTGTCACTTGGGGCTCTTGTCGTGACTACCCCAATACCATTTTCCATTGTCCAGGGGCAGGCGACTAGCACAGAAAGGTATATTCCCTAAAAATGGAAAGGCATTGCATTTGTAACTTGTAACTCACATAACTAAAAAAATCAGGATACAAGCACAAAGTAAAACTATGTAGTAAACAGGGTGTGTACAGAAAGTAAAAGGGGCCAGAATACAATCACAACTATAAAGTACTAGAAAAACTAGAAAGTACAATTAAAATCGAGTACACCTCTTGTGAACACCCTCCATGGACTCCTACCTGAAGGGTAGGTACAACTATCGAATGGTCGTCTTTGTTGTACGCCTCTTCTATGGTCCACCTCCGTGATACCTCCAGTCCTGGTACCCTCATCCTCAGTCACCGTTGTTCATCATCTTCACCAAACACAACAAGGTTAAGGTATATCCCATGCAGGAGTGAGTATAACGATACTCAACAGGGACCCAAAGACCGTCGAATGTCTCAAAAAATCCAAAAAGGATAAACCTAAAAAGAAGAAAACAACTGAAAACCCTACTTAGGTATATTCTCATACATATACCTATGTTGTCGAGTAAACCCATGTCCATCACGAGGAATCACGAGGCCCAACTCAAAATCCAAAATCCCAAATGTTCCATGAAGGAAAGAATATCACAAAGATAAAGACTCAGCTCAAACTAGGTATACAACTATGAGAAACAGAATTATAAAGCCGACCCACATAGGATTGCTATAGAAGTTGATAGCCAGCCAAAAGATTCTCTAGGGATAGGAACAAGTAACATTACAAAAACTTCGGCTACTAGATAACTTCTCCCCTATCGAGTACAGTGGGCCCGCCGCATCACACAGTGGTGCTTCCCACAAACCTTGGACTGCTGACATACTCCTTTGACGAGTATCCTGGATCTGATGCGTCACATAGAGGCACTCCCAAATGTTGGTCTATCACGTCACACAGAGGAACTCCCCCTCGTGGCCTGATGAGGTACTCCGCCTATCGAGTACCATGGGTCTGCCATGTCACACAAAGGCGCTCCCCACTGATCCAACCAAGTCACTTTGAGTCAAAATGATCAGTAGTCATCAAGTCTCAGCCAGTCGTAGGGTTCCGTACATATTATGCTTGGGAGAACTGCTCCCCAAGCCATTGATCATACCTAAACTGCCTGAAGTTCCATGAAAAGTTAACCCAAAGGACCGTCATGTCAAAAGGGACCCAATTCAATAGAAGGTGCATAAATCAGACGCCCGGTCTATAAGTCATATGTGTTTCTGCTTCAAGGGCCTAGTTGGATTCGGGGTCCGATCCAACCTGGATGTACTCCAACCTTATCCAAAATTCAAGTGGAGTATATCAAAAGGACCTTCTCGATCCAAGGATTCTAGTGCCATAGACTGTTCGTCAAACGGACGTCCAGTTCCCATGTTATGGAAAAAAAGGTAATACCGGGCCCGGGTCTAGTCCGACCCGGTCCAGGTCTGGCCCAGATGGCGAGGGCCTCAGTGGGCCCGGCCCGCTGGGACATGTTCTACTAATCCCACTTATGGGGTGGCCTGGCACACGATGGGGGCGGCCCACCCTTCCAGCGAAGGGCGTGGCCCTTTTTCGCGTACCACTGGGTGGCTCCTAGTGCGGCCCACGGTGCGACCTCGCAGTGCGGCCCGTGGTGCGGCGTGTGGTCCGGCCTGGATGGCATGCAGAACCGCTCGACGGGCCCGCAAGGTATGCCTCGGCCAGTTGGAACGGCAGACCGGTCTTCCTTCCAGTGGTGTGACGGTGCCGCTGTCCACCTACGGCTGGCCGGGTGTCGGCCGCCATCTACCTCTGCCGTGGCCAAGTGGCCGCAGCCTCCTGCTCCACCAGCGGCACAGACGCAAGCTGCTGCTTTTCCATGCAGCCAGTTGGTTGTCAGCCACCATCCTTCCCCACTGCGGTCGATGGGCCGTTACCTCCTCTTCAAACAGATGTGCGGATACGCGCCTCCCTTCCTTCCTTGTGGCCGGCCGGGTGCCAGCCGTCACCTTCTTCCATGAGCCACTATGGCTTCATTCCAAGCCTAAAAAGTTATACGATTAGATATTCATGATCCTTGTGTCGAGGGATTCACATCTATATGTCATGCTCATAAAAACTCTATATTTCTAACGCCAATAAAAATTAGGGGTTTAAAGAATGCATGAAGAACACACGAATAAATAAAAGGAATATAAGCAAGGTTAATGTGCGGGATGATGGACATGTTCGTTTGGATAGTGTCATCGTGAATTTAGGATATGACGATTCAATAGAATAAATTCAATGTTTAAAAACCCCTACATCAATTATTCATTGGAGGTGGCGTGACGAAGAATGACATAGTCGATGAAAAACTTCGGCGTTCGTCACTTCCACAAGACACTTCTGATCCAGGCTCTGGGTCGGTTCCTTGTTCTTTGTTGGTGGGTGGTTCTTCATTGGAGAAAGTTCTTCCCATTTCTCCCAACTCTCCTTTTCCATGGATTTCTAACCTGGAAATGAGGATCCAACATATATTAAAATAGTTTTATAAAATTGATTAAGGTTTTCACAATTAATTTGGTTGTGTTGGCACATTAATGTTGGAACAATTAAATGGAACATTAAATTGATTTATGTTGGCACAATTTAATGGAACATTAAATTGAATTACATTGTCACAATTGAATGGGAGGATTCCAAGGAATTTACCCACAATAAAGAAGGGTTCATGTGGTCCCCACCACTAAAATTCAAAATGGGGTTTTCGAACTCGTGTGGCCACATATCCATAACTCAAATGGAGGTTTCAAAAAGAAAAATAAATTAAGGATGTTTTATTTAATTTTCATTCATTTAACACACCCAAAAAAGTCCAAATACAAACTTTCACTCTTGACCTACTGTAGTCAAGGTGAAGGTCTCCTTAAGCGAATACCAGCATTGCGAGTTCTACGGTGTCCTCAGATTTCAATTCCGAGTACCAATTCACAAGTTACAAAAAATCACTCTCATATTTACTAAACGTACCCAAAAAAGTTTATAAACTCATTATATGAACTCCGGGCCTCAGAATCATGCTCCTTAAATTTGCGCGGACTCATAAAACTCCCATATAAATAAAAAAAATTACATGAAAAAATCTAGGCCTTTTCATTATCCCCACCTCAGGGATTTGCATCCCCGAAATACACAACCTAAACTAGGGAAACAAGTGGGGGTACTGAGCATGTATCTAAGCCCCTCAATCCCATGTGCTCTCTTGGAGTTCTCATACTACAAGCAAACGTGCACCGAAGGTATCAACCTCCCACAAAGGACGTGCTCCTTTCGATCCTCAATCTACGCTGTAACCTCCGTAAATGTCGCCTCGTCGTCGATGTCTCGCTCACCCATGTCAATGATCTGTGAAGGGTTGTGAAAGTATCTCCTCAGTTGGGACACGTGGAATGTGTTGTGCACCCGGTGCAACTGAGGTGGAAGAGCTATGTGGTAAGCCACCTCGCCAACTCAGTTAAGGACCTGAAAGGGTCTGATGAACCTTTAAGATAACATTCCTCCCAGAAAAATCTCTACAAACCTCATCAAGGTGAGACCACTAAAAAGACATGGTCACCATCCTCGAACTCCAGATGTCTTTGTATTCTGTCATCGTATGATTTTTGCCTGCTCTATGCAGTATACATCCTCTCAAGGTTGATCTGCACCTTCTCCAGGGTAGCCCATACCATCTCTAGTCCCACAAGTGTTGTCTCCCCTGGGTCAGTCCAGCACAGTGGTGATCTGCAAGGTCATCCGTACAACACCTCAAATTGTGTTATACCGATATTGGAGTGATATCTGTTGTTTTATGTGAACTCCACCAAAGGTAATTGATCCTCCCAGCTGTGGCCAAAATCAAGGATGCAAAAACGTAGCATGTCCTTGAGGGTCTGTATGGTCCACTCCGTCTGACCATTCTATCTGAGGGTGGAAGGCAGTGCTCAATCGAAGCTGTGTCCCAAACGCCTCCTGAAACCCCTTCCATAGCCGGGAAGTAAAACATACATCACAATAAGAGACAATTGTAGATGGCACTCCATGAATCCATACAATCTCCTTCACGTAGAGTCTTCTCAAGCTCTCTACTGATCCCTTCTCTCAAATAGGTAGGAAGTGGGCCGACTTGGTGAGTCGGTCAACGATCAACCAGATATAATCAAGACTCCTGGACATGCAAGGAAGCCCCATCATGAAGTCCAAGGAAACTCCATCCCACTTTCACTCTGGAACCTCTAATGGCTGAATTAAGCCTTTTGGAACCTGATGCTCTTCCCTCACTTGTTGAAAAGTGAGGCACTGCGAGACAAACTCTTCCACTGCCTTCTTCATTCCGAGCCACCAGTACTAATGTCAGTGGTCCTGGTACTTTTTTCCACTCTTGGATGTAACGATAGAGGGGATGTATAGAACTACTTCAACACTTCCTCCCTAAGTGCTAAAGGTACCATAGTACGCCATCTGAAGAGGATGACGTTATCTCCACCTTCAGAAATTCCATCAGGTGCCTCTCCTCTAGATATATAAGAATGTCGAGCCTCACAGTATACATCCCCAAGCTGCACCCCCTGGCTCGCTAAAAGAGTGGGGGAGTGATTGTCAGAGACTGAAGATAAGCTTCCCCATCTTGATCCACACAAGATAACCGCAAAGCGGCTAGCTTCTCCGTCGTCTCACTCAGCAACTGTATACTGGATCTTCTAGTGAGTGCATCTACTACTACATTCCCCGTCCCAAGAGTATAGACTATCTCAAAGTCATAGTCCTGGGGGAACTCAATCCAACACCATTGTCTCAGGTTAATGTCCTTATGAGATAATATATACCTGAGACTATTGTGATCAGAGTATATTGTAAAAAGTTTTCCCATAAATTAAAGTCTCCAAATCTTCAAGGCAAAGACTACTGTTGGCAACCTTTGGTCTTGGGTAGTGTAGTTCTGCTCATGTTGTCTCAGTTGTTGAGAACCATACACGATAAATGTTCAATCCTACATCAGGACACTTCTATTCCTAGTCCCTGATGCATCGTAGTATACTACGTACCCAATGCCTTCCTATGGTATCATCAAGATGGGTACACTCTTCAGTCTCTACTTCAGCTTCTGGAAACTCCGATGGCATCTCTATGACCACACGAAGGGTTTCCCCTTCTCCGTCAATGATGATAAGGGTTCCGCAATGCTGGGAAACTGTGGAACAATCATACAGTAGTAACTATCTAAACCCAGAAAATTCTACACCTACATCACACTCTTGGGTGGCTCCCAAGGTATTACAACCTAAATCTTTATTAGATCCACCGCAACTCCAGCCTCCTAGACAACGTTTCCAAAAAAAGTGGACCTCTAGTTTCCAAAACATGCACTTCTAGATGTTACCATCAAGAGGGTGCTGTCAGAGTATGTCTTGAACTATCTACAAATGATAGGCCATACCCTCCTCTGTCACTGAGTATATTAGGATGTCATCAATGAAGACTACCAAAAGGTGATCGAGGTATGGATGGAATATCTTTTTCATGATTCCCATGAACTCTAATGAGGCATTGGTCATGCCAAGAGGCATAACCAAGAACTCATAATGGCCATACCAACATTTTAAGGACTTCTTCTACACATCCATTCCTTATACCCTATGCTGGTGATAGCCTGATCTGAGGTCTATCTTAGAAAACCATTGTGCTCCCTTCAGCTGATCAAATAGATTGTCAATCCTCTAGAGTGTGAGCTTTTTCTTCATAGTCACCTGGTTTAGGCGCCGATAGTCCACACATAGTCTCAAACTCCCATATGCCTTCTTGGAAAACAAAATCGGGGCTGCCCAAGGGGAAACATCGGGCCTAATGAAGCCGTCACTTTGAAAGTCCTCCAGCTGTACTCGCAGCTCTTGAAGCTCCGCACGAGCCATCCGATATTCTGGGGTAGATATCAGTGCCATACCGAGGTACAATTTGATTTAAAAGTCCACCTCTCAATGATGAGGTAGACCCAGAACATCATCAGGGAAACAATCAGCGTACTGTTCCACCACTATAGGATAACTCGGACTCTCTACATCAACCTCTCCAAGGGTAAGGCTATCCAATAGATGTGTGATCGGTTACACCCTCCTCTGAGTAAGTCCATCCTGCGTTGCAAAGGTTCCATTATTTCCGGTGAAGGAAAAGTTGGTCCCATCCGTGCGGACAAAGAGAACTTTATGCCTAATATAGTCAATCTGAGCATGGACTGTGGATAACTAGTCCATACCCAAGATGACATCATAAGGCCTCGATGCTGCTACTAGGATATCTCAGCCGAAGCTCTTGCCTCCTAGAGTTAGCTCGCACTGCCGTCACCAGAGTGTAATCGTCAAATCCGCTCTCTTAGGAGTCTCTAGCTATAAGGATTGAGCCAAAGTCTCCATCAGAATCTTCGAGCTCCAAAAATGGGTTGTGGCAATAAATGAGGGACTAAAACCTATGTATATAAGTACTGTAGCTATGGTGGAGTAGACACAGATCACACCTCTTATCATCTCCAGAGCACCGTAGTCATAGGCCTCAGCTATCTGGAACTGAGCTCATCCCCATCCTTTTGCTCCCTATGGTTGGGGTGGACCACCTGGCGGTGGTGGCAGTAGAACCTCATAATGTCTCCCACCGCCTACTATACGGCATGTTCCTCTTCCATGTTTGACTCCAGCCTTTGTACCTCCTCGATCAAACCCTTGTCTCTGCCTTGGTGGTCCCTTGACCTTCATTTGGTCGTCAGTATGGCGGGTCAGGCAGTTGTGAGCCATGTGACTCTAGCCGCTGCATGTGTAACATTGTGTGTCTCTCGCCTGTCAGGCTATGCCTTGAGAGCCTTGCACCACTGACCCAGTATCCCACAGTCATAAACATGTTGGTCTGGTCCTCTTGGACCTCTGCATCATCTGTCTACTTCCAGCTACTGATGAATTTTCTACGTGTCGTCTGGTGGAATGTCTCGCTTCATGGGATTTCTCAGCAATGAATCTATCCACTAAAAGAGCTCTCTCTAACACCCCTAATTGCGTCAGGGTGATGAGAGAAACCAACAAATCTCTAATCATCTGTCTGAGCCCCTGCTCAAAGGTCTAGGTCCTGAAGAAAGGGTCATGCACTATCTCAGTGGAGTATCGTGAGAGGTCAGTGAACCTCGCTGAATACTGAGCCACAATCATGCTGCCCTGCTGCAAGTGGAGATGCTCCTGTATACGCACTGAGCATAGGGTCGCTGGGATGAGATCTACCCTGAAAAGTCTCTCGACGTCTACCCAGATGAGAGTGACCTCATCAGGATCATGGAGCATCATGCTCCACCATCTGCTCGTTGCTTCCTGAAGAAGGCTGGAAGCAAGGATCACCATGAGATCAGCCGGTATCCCTACAAGTTGAAAGACTCTAACCACAACCTCCATCAAATATTTAGTAGTCGGTGGATTTTTATTGCCCTGGAACCTCAGTGACCTCTGTTACTGGAACTCAGGAAACACACTCAAGAGGTGTGTACCCTATGCTGTTGGGGTTGTGGTATCGGTTTCCCAATGGCTAGTGGTGCTACTAGTACACCACCACGTGGTACAACCGCTGTAAGGGGGCCCTGCACCGAAGCCTCGTCGCTCGGGGGGCTGTCATCACATACTCTAACTGGATTCCTTGCTGGCTGTCTACATAGAGGCATACTGAAAAGAAATAGGTGTGTCATGGTCATTATGTTTATATCTGGTGATCTAACATGATGTTATCACAAACTTTTCAAAAACACAATCAATTAGTGTTTTTGTGCAGTGAGTCAGAAATAAAAATTCAGGGTCCTGGTGTATAGATACGTCGGTCACCGCACCCACACTGGACCCCCTGAACTAAAAACCACACCCATAAAACATAACACTATTTCCACTTATAAAATATTAGAGTTCTAGTTCATCTGTGGAACCAAACTCCTCTAATACCATTTTTTCACAACCCATCCCTTGGGGCCCGTGCCATGACTACCACAAGACCACCTTCCATAGGCCAGGGGAGGGGGACTAGCACCGAAAGACATATTCCCGAAAACGGTAAGTCATTGTCTTTATAACCTGTAACTCACACAACTAAGAATAAACCAGGATACAAGCACAAAGTAAAACTATGTAGTAAACAGGGTGTGTACAGAATGTAAAAGGGGCCATAATACAATCCCAACTAAAATGTACAAGAAAAAATAGAAAGTACAAGTAAAACTGAGTTCAGCTCCTCTGAACACCCACCATGGAATCCTACATGAAGGGTAGGTACAACTCTCGAATGGTTGTCTCTACGGTACACCTCTTCTATGTTCCACCTCCGAGAAACCTCCAGTCCTGGTACCCTCATCCTCAGTCAGTGATGTCGGTCGTCTGCACCAAACACAACAAGGTGTGTGTGTAGCCCGTGGAGTGGTGAGTATAACAATACTGTGTAGGGATCTCTAGACCCTCGAAGGTCACACAAAATCCACAAAGGATAAACCTGAAAACATGAAATCAAATGACAACCCTACTTAGGTATATTCCCATACATATACCTAAGATGTTGAGTAAACTTATCTGAATCATGATGAAACATGAGGCCCAACTCAAAATACCAATGCCCAATTATTACAGGAAGGAAATAATATCACAATGATAAATACTCAACTCTCACTAGTTATTCAACTCTGAGAAATATAATTATGAAGCCGACCCATATAGGTTCGCGATGGAAGCTAATATCCAGCTACATGATTCTCTAGGGATAGTAACAAGTAACATTCCGAACACCTCATATACTGGAGAACTCCTCCTATATCAATTAAGGTGGGCCTACCATGTCACACATAAGCGCATCCCACTAACCTTGGACTGCTGAGGTACTTCCCCTGTTGAGTACTGTGGGTCTACCATGTCACACAGAGGTGCTCCCCTTCATGGTCTATTTAGGTAATCCTTCTGTCGAGTACCATGGGTCTGCCACATCACATAAAGGTGCTCCCCACATTGGGTTTACTATGTCACACAAAGGGGCTCCCCACAGGGCCAGCAGAGTCACTCTGAGTCGAAACGGTCAACATTCGTCAAGTCATAGCGAGTCACATAGTTCTTTATGTATCGTGCTTGGGAGAACCGCTCTTCAAGATATAGTTTATTCCCCCACCGACCCATAGTTCCATGAAAAGGTAAATAAAAGGTCCATCACATTAAAAGAGACTCAACCCAATAGACAGCGCGTTAATCAGATTCCCAGTCTGTAAGTTATTAGTGTTTCTGCTCTGAGGGCCCTGTTGGATTCAGGGTCTGATCCAACCAGGCAATACTCTAACCATTTCCAAAACTCATGTAGAGTATATCAGAAGGACCATCATGATTCAAGGATTCCGGTGTCGCATACGTTTTATCAAACGAACGCTCAGTTCTCATGTTATGGACACAAAGGTAATACTGGGCCCAGATGGGCCCGGGTCTGGTCCGACCCGGCCTGACCCAGTATAGGCCGGCCTAAACTGGTTCATGTTGACCCGCATGGTCTCGGTTTGGCCTGGCAGGCCTGAGACTCAGTGGGCCCAGCCCCCTAAGGGTGCGACCCGTTAGCATAGCCCGTTGGGCGTCTCAGAGTGCGGCGCTCGGTGCATTTCGCAGTATGGCCTTAAGGTACGGCACGCGGTGCGTCTTGTGGTGCGGCCTTGCAGGTACGTGGGACCAATCAGAAGTCCCGCGCGATATGCCTCAGCAGGACAAAAAGTCCTATCAGACTTCCTTCTAGTGGCAGGATGGCGCCGCTGTCCACCTGGGCCGACCCGGTCCTAGTTCGGGTTGACCCGCCCAGTTCGGGTCTGGCCCGGCAGGCCTGGGCCTCAGCGGGCCTATCCTATAAAGGGTGAAACCCATTAGTGTGACCCACTGGGTGTCTCGCGGTGCGGCCTGTGGTGAAACCTCGTGGTGTGGCGCACGGTGTGGTCCCCGGTGCAGCGTGTGGTGTGGTCCAAGGTGCGGCCTCTCGGTGCGGCCCGTGGTGCGGCTCGTGCTGTGGCCTGGCTGGTATGCGGGACCTCTCGGTGGTCCCACATGGTGTGCCTCAGCTGGCCAGAAAATCTGTCTGGTCTTCCTTCCAATAGTGCGACGTCTCTGATGTCCACCTGCGGTCGGCCGGGTGCCGGCGGCCATCCACCTCCACCGCGGCCTAGTGGTCATGTCCTCCTGCTCCACCGGTGGTGCGGACATGCACCGCCACTCCGCCACAAGTCCGACCGAGTGTTGGGCGCCATCCTTCCCCACCGAGGCCAACTGACCAAGAACTATTCTTCAAATGGTGGTACGGACATGTGCCGCCCCTCCTTCCTGGTGGTCGACCGGCTGCTAGCTATCGCCTTCTTCCACAAGCCACTGTGTCTTCGTTCCAAGGAAAAAATTTATATGATCGCATATTCATGATTGTTGTGTCGAAGGGCTTCGCATCCATTTATCACGCTCAGCAAAACACCATATTTCTAGATCTAATAAAAATTAGTGGGTTGAAGAACGCATGAAGAAATAACGAAGAAGTAAAAGGAAGAGAAGTAAGGTTAATGTGTGGGACGACGACCCTGTTCATCTGGCCATATTCATCATGAATTTAGGATATATGGATTCAATAGAATAAATTCAATGTGTAAAAAACCCAACCTCAATTGTTCGTTGGAGGTGGCGGGAGGATGAAAGGCATAGTCGATGAAGAACATCGGTGTTCGTCGCTTCTGTAAGATGCTTCCGATCCAATTTCAGGTCGGTTTTTCATTCTTCATTAGGGGTGTTTCTTCGTTGGAGAAAGTTCTTCCTAGTTCTCCCAATTCTCCTTTTCCAATGATTTCCATCCACGAAATGAGGAGCCAACATATATTAAAATAGTTTTATCAAATTAATTTAGGTTGGCATAATTAATTTGGTTATGTTGGCACATTAATGTTGGCCCAATTAAATGGAACATTAAATTGAATTACGTTGGCACAATTGAATGTCACATTAAATTTAATTACATTGGAAAAATTGAATGAGAGGATTCCAAAAAATTTCCCCACAATAAAGATGGTTCGGGTGGTCCCCACCACTAAAATTCAAAAAGGGGGGTTCAAAATTGGGTGGTCCACACCTCCATAACTCAAATGGAGGTTTCAACAAGAAAATTAAAATATAGATATTTTATTTTATTTTCATTCTTTTTACAAACCCAAAAAATTCTTGAAAACTAACTTTCACTATCGACATACTACGGTCGAGGTGAAGGAGTCTTTAAGTGAATATAGGCAGTGCGAGTTCAACGGTGTCATCATATTTCAATTCCGAACACCAGTTTAAATGTTACAAAAACCCACTCTCATGTTTACTAAACATACCCAAACAATGTTCATAAATTCATTCCAGGGACTCCAGGCCTCGGAATCATGCGCCATAAATTTTCGTGGGCTCATAAAATTCCGATATAACAAAAACAATTACATGAAAAAATCCATGTCTTTATAAAAAATGTGACTTCACTAAATGTAGAAATTTCAAATTTTTATTTCATATGATTAGTAAATTCTTACACTAAGCAATTCTGGATTCCCCTAAGAATAATATCATCCACCTACAAAAGAAACATACATTGATCTCCTTTCGAATTATACAGATATATATTATGATAAATACCTCCAATTTTAAATTATTGATTCTTCATATAATCATCCAGTCATGAATTCCATTCTCATGGTGCATGTATTAGAACATAAAGTGCATTATTTAATTTACAAACCCTTCTTTAATCATTTAAAATCATAAATCCCACTAGTTGTTCAACGTAGAATTTTTTTCTATAACCCCATTTAAAAATTCCCTTTTCACATCCATATGATAAACTTTTTACCCACATTGAATTTATAAGTCTTGGAAGAGCCTAATTGACTCCAATATAGATAATATAGATTTATTTTTAAACATCATTGTATTATGACTATGAATTTTCTATACAGACCAAGTGTTCCCTATTTCTGATTATATATCCTAGATCACCGATTTTTTTGAATACCTACTTTGTTCTATTTACATTGTTATATTTTGGTTTGAAATATCCCTTGTATTGTATTGTAAATATGATACAGTTATTCATTTATGGCCTTAACCCTTTATTCATCATTCACTATTTCATTAAACTCAGTTGGTTCCAAAATGGACAGGAGAGAAGAATTTTCTTCATTCACAATTCTCCTTGCCTATGTAGGTACGGTCAAATACCCAATGATTTTGGGTTCATATATTTTTATATTATATTTATACTGTGATATTATCATTAGGTTTATCATCAATAGGTTCCTCATCTAATTATACTTCAAAATTATCCTCTTTTTTAGAACCATGAATGTATTCAAATCCTTCAAGAAATCGTGTATTTGAATCTATCCCAATTCCAAATTTTTTATAATATTTAATCATATCAACATACATGCTCTTGATTTTTTCAAAGTTTTATCCTCAATGGTCATGAAATAATCCCATTCCACAATATTTCCTAGATTTTTATTATAGAATTTTTATGCCATGCTCTTTATTGAGTATCCAAGGAATATTCCCACATCTCCACCATCACCATACTTTCAATGATTTCATTGTTTGTTTTGGATGAACTATTTACTTCAGAAAACAAGAACATAATTCTGTTAGGTATTTTTACATTAAATATCTCATATGGTTCCCATTCCACTCATATAAATATCCCTATTTTATTTTGAGTGTATACAATAACTTGAATAGACTCATTCTGGTAATGATGAGGAAAAAACAATCAATCAGAATATTCTGAGCCATATTATTCACCCGTCAATTTCTATTATCAACATCCCCAATTATTTAAGGTGGAATCGCTAATGAAATGTCATGTTTTATCCCTTGTTTTTTGAGTTAATACTAAAATTCAATGGATGTGAATTTTATTCCATTGTCAGATCAGAATATCTTGATTGTATGGATAATTTCATTCTCAAAACTTTTGGGATAGTTATTCTAGCAATCAATAACAATTTATATTCATAAGATAAACAAAAAAATCCATTATACCATATTCATTAATATAAATAATGATGTGGATGTCTCTATTTCTTCCAATGAAATTTATTAGACCACATACATCTATGTGGGAATGATTAAAAAGATTTGATGGCCTCTTGTTCCTTTGCCAATAAGAATTTTAGACCCTATTTCATAACATTCAAGCATTACATGTCCTTTATTTACCATGAATCAGGTTGGGAATATCATTAATAGGAATTATATCGGATATGTTTTCCATTCCCTATTTATTAATGAGACTTAACCACTGGATTCATAAGTTATTTTCCTCTTCAATTATTAATAAACAATTACTTTACTTTTCTATCAATGTGGTGTAAATTAATATTTTTTATGTAGCCTTCAATGATTGAATTAATTTTCTCCCCTTTTGTGAGAACCTAGAACTTCATTTCAGGTAAGGATATTTATTTATGGTGTTTTTGATGAAATAGGAAGATTCAGGAAATTTTCAAAGTATATGTCGTGTAATCTTGAGTACACACTATGTACTCTTGAGTATACACCATGTATTAGGTTTCCACGTGTAACCATGTACTAGCCATGTAACGGTCGAGTACATTACCATGAGGACCGCCTAAACCGGGGGCCAGTTGAGGCATGTACAAGGCCTGTACATTAAATGAACAGACAATGAACTTTTATTTTTATTTGATTAATCAGGCTAGGGTCACGTCTCATCTCTAGATCACATATATTCTTCTCAAGTTCTGTACAAGAGAGTGATGAGACAACCAAGATCTTTGAACCCCTACCATTCCTCTGTTCGAGCTCTGATTAAGGCACTACTGGGTGTGTTGGATTCCCACCAGTGAGTTCCCACTTTCCCTAGAGACTCTCTTCCTGATTTCTACTCTTTATCGAGTTATTCACGGTTGAACAAATTTGACCTTTATCTAGATCTACGATGTTCTAGGCTGATTCAAGGGATGAATTTTGAGAGTGTTCTTTCTATGGCATCGAGGTAGGTGGTTTGTTTCCTTTCAGAGTTTTTCTTTGAGTTATATATGTCTAAGTGATGATTACCCATGATTTTGATATTTCATGTTAAGGAATTGAACCCAGTTATCATATTCCATATATTTATTGTTATATTAAGGGTTTCCATTGATATATTATGCTTAATTTCACTTTTAGGGGACACCCCATGGGAGCATTTCCTTGTTGAATGTTTATGGTTGTTTTTTCTAGGTTTCTTATGAGGAAGACCCTGTTTCCTTTCCTGTATTGTTAGGTTGAAATTGATTGATTATTTGAGGCATGTCAAATGCCTATGTTATGAATTTTAGCTATTAGCCTTGTTTTCTTTGAGATTACTTGGGTTGCTGGATATCATTTGTGCCTGATTGAATTACATAGGCCTGTGAGTACCCGATGTAGTTAGACTATAGTGGGAATTGACGTTGAGGTCTTCCCTAGAATGTTTGTTATATTTAAATTGCGATACCATAGGGGGTATTGACGGTGAGTGCTCCCATAGAGTTTCTATAGTAATCCATTACAAGACCACATGGCGAATGGATGTAGAGTGATTTCTCATAGAGTCAGTAGTTTAATGTTAAATGACCACACGGGGAATCGACAGTGAGTGCTTCCTCAAGGCGTCTTTGTTTTTGTGAGACTAAAGGGGTTGGACTATGTGATCTTTCCCAGAGGGTCATTATATCTGTTTTGAATTGATGAAATGTTGAACTAGAGGGGTTAGACTATGAGAACTTTCCCAGAGGGTTGATTAGGAGTGATTGATTGATTGCGAAGAGTCTGCAAAGTCAAAGAACAAGCTTGGAATCGGTCTTACATGATTGTTAGACGATCTTCTAAGACATCTGTTTTTCTATTGTAGAGGGGATAAAGAGAATAGGCTAGATCCCCAGATTTTTTTATTCCATAGTTTGAATAATTATTAAATTTAAATTAATGTAAATGAAAACGTTGGGATTGTTTACTTTTGAGTACTTCCAAGTTTATTTCTCCGTTTCTTCATATTACCTTTTATATATATTCACTGAGAGTTAGGCAAAAATATCTTGGTGGTTTTCTACTGGGATTCATCTCACACACTATTTGGGTCTTTCTTTTGGACCCAATTTTATTATATGGATGAAACTATTGATACGGGAAGGCACCCATCTACATCAGGTACTTGATTGTGGTTGGAGCTAGAGAGCATGGTACCAAGCTTAGGATTGTGATATTGTTTGAGTTATTTACTATTTTCAATTATTTGGTTATAGTATTGTATTTCTAGAAGTGTGAATTGTTTTTATTCTTTCCTAAATACTTGTGACATGCATCATTATTTATATATTTATGTTAAAATTGTTTATACTGTCAGTATTCTATTGTTTACATTGTTTTATAGTATTATTTCTTCCACTACTGTTTACTATTTGTTTAAGCTATGTTACTATACCAATGAGGGAACAGTTACCAAAAAATCACACCCAAGGTCCTCACTACTAGTCAACAACCTCAGAAATTTTTGGAAATTCCCTTGAGGCCATGTGACCAACCAGGTATAGGGAACCTTTAGGTAGCACCCAAAACCAGGAAATTACAAAGTTGTATCAAAGGAGTTCTTTTCAACTTGTCTTACTATTTGGAGCCTATAGAAAGGGATAAGAAGGAATAGGTAGTTGGTAATAAGCTATGCCCAATAGTAGAAAACCCTTGTATATGGAAAATCCTATTTACCTAAAATATTGCAAATTTTCTGGTTTTGCAATTGTTACAGTTGATTTGATTTCCTGTTGGGTGACACACATGTTTTTTGATGTAATTTTTTGTATCATTGTGGTTCTATTTCTATTTTAACCTGATGAGTTGATGGTATGACATCTCATTCATTATACAAGAACTTTCTAGAGATCACATGTCATACATTATTTTCATGCCATTTAGGATGCATTATCGATTGCATGTTGTTGTGATTGATGTTTTTGTAGATATACATAATGTTGCGATTGATGTCATTGTAGAATACCTTTTACTTTGATAGGATATCGGTATATGTAATGTTTCATTTGGATGGGTGCCAAAATTTCATTCCTGAGGTGGTATGTGCCTCTTGGATAAGAATTTTATATATCATTTTTGAACATTAAATTGAATGTTTTTCAAGCTAGTATATGAATAATGACGCCAAACATCAATTTGTGGGAGTATGAGCTCTCACGGGTCAGTATTTTTCATTCATTTGAAAAAAAAATTATGTTTTTAAGGGTTCTAGAGAAGTTTTAGAGACCCAATATCTAAAAACCTAGAAAACATGACATGTGATGTTATGAACACATGACTTGTGTTCTTCTGTTCTGGAAGAAACAACTTTTCTAAAGTACATGCCATTTAATATGTGTACACAACATGTAATCTTCAACCGTGTGACTGACTGTGTGAGTTGAGACGTGGGGTTGTGAAACATAGGTAGAACATGTCGTGTACTAGGAGTACATGATGTGCCCAAGAGACCATGTATTTGGCCATGTGACTAATGACACAAGTAGATAAAACATAGGTTGTACATGCTATGTCTCGTTCTCACATGTTGTGTAGATTAGACGGTGCGACTAACAACACTGTTGGTTGGAACATAAGTGGTACATGCCATGTGTAAGGTGAACACATAGTGTAGGGTTACCCAAAATAGAACCATGGGGTTTAGCCATGTAGAAGAACTCAAGAAGGAAGAAAAATTCAATTACATGATATTTCACAAGAGGAACATGTCGTGTGTATGGGTGTTACACAACTAGGATTAGAAGAGGTACACGTCCATGTTGAGACCAAAGGGAATACGCTCTGTAGAGGGTATACATGCCAAAAACCCTTTTTTGAAAGTCATGAATGTTTTCTTCCCCTGTTCTTTTCATTCACTTATAAATTTTAGTCCTCGATAATCTTAAACTAAGGTGTGTTTGTGTGACCCTGCAGATTCATGTCAACGAGATGTCCTCATTGTAACGACCCAAAGTTTCATTAATGGAAAATCCCTCTTGATCCAGTTAAATGTTTCTTTATGAAAAATGTTTTTATAAGATGTCAACTTCTTTAGTTTTACATTAAGATTTGTGACCGTTACTTTTATAGTCGTTGAACAGTGATCATCTGAGTAGTATAACTATAAGGCTTTAACGAACCCATTTTTACTCAGACAAAGGAAGAGATGGCCTCATCCAATAGAATTTCCCCTTACGAAGCCCATTTGTCAGAGCTCGGAAAAGAGGTGGCGTCTTTGGGCTTTTCCCTTAACCAAGCCCAAGCTTAGCTTCATCAAGTCAAGATCGAATGTGATCGTCTATGGGAAAAGTGGAAGTTGATTGAAATTACCACTCGAGCGATGTTATCCGAGCCGCCCCAAGAGTCTGTCACCATCGCGCACCTTACCCTTAGGTCTTATGCGGCTATTTTAAGGGGTTATGTAACAAATAAGTAGCACCATGTTCATGTACATTATTTTTGTATATAATAATGAGTATAATTTCTAGACATTTTTGATACATTGTAATTAGTTTTTAAAGTACAAATGGTGTTTTTAGTTATTATTTAATTAAGAATTATATTTTATTAAATTAAAGGATTTTTGAATTAAATAATATTTTAATAAAATAATATTATTAATATTAAATTAATTTTTATTAAATATAAATGATCTTATAATTTTATGAATGCAATTAAAATTTTTATTAAGGTTTGAAAGCTATTTCTGTCAAAACCCGTGAATTTTTTTATAAATGTCGGTTTTTATTTTAAAAGTGAAAATTCACATATTTAGAAAATTATTTAGATAAAATAAATATTATTTTTTGAATCAGGACGTCTAAATTATCCAACGGTGAATTTTTCATAATTTTCGGAGACAGTCAAATTTTTGGGTAAAAATTAAATACCATTTAAATATATAATCTGTTTTATAACATCATAATGACCCAATGGTGATGTAATAAAATAACATAATCCTTAATTTCGGCCAATATGTGTTTCATCATTAAAATAATGAGGTTTTGGGTTTGTTTGACTTACTTTTCAAAGCATTAATGGAGCCCTCAAGACTTATTCAACACTTTGCCTTTTTAAATTAATTTCCATGGGAGTGTGACTCACCTCCACATAAGCAACCCTAATTTTTTAATAAATTCGGACCTTGGGATTGTAAAATATTCTTTTCCTCTTTCCTTTTCCAGAAACCATGGGCAAATACCATGGGATGGTTTGTGGTTTGGATTATTTTAATATAAGGGGTCCCAAACCTAAATAATAAAGAATTCCATCACCTTTCCTATATAAACCCACACAAGCTCCCACTTCCTCCTCACTAAAATCCCTTGGAGTTCGTCCAACCTCTGCCCTACTCTCTCTAGAATCCTCCCAAGGTGACCCAAGCTCCCAAGAAGCCTCTCACAAGCCTCTCTCTAGCCTTTGGAAGCACACTTCCAAGTAAGGGGTTTTCTTCCTTTCGCATTTTTGTCAATTTTCGTTAAGTTGTATTGCCCTTTTAATTTAAATTATGAATGTTGGGGTATATTTTTTCAACTCTCCCATACTGCACTATTATTGTTTGAATGATGGGAGACCCCTTTCTTTCTCATTAAAAGCCTCCCATGTACACCCGTTACTATGCCGAAATTCTGAAAGAAACCTTTTTTCTCCTCTTTTATATTCAAGAAATACTTTTGTATCATGAATCTAAATTCCTTTTCAATTGTTGGGACATGTATCTATATGACCTCCTTACTGTCCATTACATGTAAATATGATGAGGAACCCCTTTCTCTCTCATCAACCTTTTTTATGAATTCTTATGTCACGCTGTTACGCTGCCGAAATCACACCGATTTTTCTAAGCCAATATCATTGTGTAGTGAATACCATGCCCATTTCTCCATCAAGGGTATTCAACTTTATGAACATTTACATATTGATTATAATGTTCCATGTACTAATTCCACATTCCTTTATTGTGGAATAAATGATTATGTTTTATGAATCCATGTTTTATGATCCATGTGGCACACTTATGCATGAAATGAAATGTTTAAGAAGGGTGCGTCCTTTATAGCGCTCCAATGCATTGGGTAAAGTATAGTATCATGATACGTCATGTGCAATGAGTGTTGACTCATACTAATTCAAGTGCAATGAGGGTTTACTCGTGCTTCAAGTGAAATGAGGGTTTACTCATGCTCCATGTGCAATGAGCCTTGGCTCATGCTAATTCAATGTCAAGTGTTGTTGCCACATTTCCATGTTATGATTATCATGCTTTATCATGCCTTTATGTTCATGTTACTCTTATGCTCTATTGATGTTCCTATTGCCTAACATGTATTGTACTCCTCATGTTATTCATTGTGTACTCCCTTACTGGGCTTTATAGCTCACCCTTTTCTTATGCATGTCCTCAGGTTATCCCATGCAATGCTAAGTACGAAGGAATGTAGTGGTCATGTAAAGGAAGTTTTCAATAAAGATATTGTATTTCAAGTTTAATGTTTTTATGTAATGATCCTAAGCCCCAAATGTAACACCCGAGACTTTTATGTTATATAAATCATCAAAGGAATCTTTTTCTACACAACACTTGCTTGGCTTGCTTTACACGCAATCGCGACCTTCCTCGATAGCTTGCGTCGTACGCAATACCGAGTTTCACTAAACAACAATATGCTATTAAAACTAGCCGTTATGAATAGTAATAACCACTTTTTGAAATTTTATAAATTTCTTTTTTCAAAATGGACTTAATTTTTGGACTCAGAATATCGAAATTAGCCTAGGGTGAAATTTTGGTATTTTTCTGAAAACTTTCAATTTTTGATGAATAGTGAAACCACTAAGTGGTAGGTTAAAAACTGAATTTTGCATAAAACTTAATTTTACCGCTTCTGTGAATGGAATTTCAAAAATCCGAGAGACACGGTTAATATCAAGGACTAAAATGTGGTTCAATGAGATAAAAATAATTTTTTGGTGAATAGTAACTTTTTACCATTTTTACCGCGGTTAATAGTAAATAGGGTAACTAAGGGTAAATATGATATTAATATTACCCTAACACATGTCCTAATTCTATTGGACAAGTGTAATTCGACCAAAAACAAACTTAGGAATAACATATGACCATTTAGGCCCACTTGGATTAGATTAGGACATTTATTATTAATTTATTTAAAGAAGGGTTAAAATAGTTAAAATCAAAGTTTAATAAGTAAATCATTTTTAATATAGGGTTATACATAAGTTAAATTCGATTGTAAATATTCATTAGAAAGCTAAAAAGATTTCCTACATGATGGTATTTTATTTGTAATTTTTAGACATCAAATAAATTAATTTATTTATGACACAAAGATGATGCAGTAATTATCTTATTAATGAAATATTGACAAAATTGATAATATAAATACCAAAATAAATGTACTTTGAGACTTTTTATGAATTCCACTAATTTTCTAGGTTACTATGATATATTATTATTGATTTAATCAACTTGGTTCGAACATATAATTCTGTTATGACTTTGACAAAAATCAAATATCAAATAGTGTCAAAATTGACACAAAATAGTTTTTAAATCAAATATTATATTATTAATTGTTATTTTATTCCTAAAAATCTAAGGTTCGGCCAAATGACTTAGATAAGGATATATATATTAATAATAAACAATTTAGGGTTCGTTTGGCATGTTATAGTAAGTGTATTAACCATATAGTGAAAGAAAAAAAAAAGACATGGTAAAAGTTAAATTATTTAACTTAGAGTTAAATTTAATTGATAAGGTTAAAATAATATCCTAAACTTGTCTAAATTCTATTGGTTCATAGGCTTTCGACCCATCCCCACTTTAGCTTCAAAATAAGACCCTTTGGAACCATTATAAACCGATTTTGACTTTAATATAAAATAATATTTTGAGATATTCCTAAGGTGCCCCTCTCCTCCCTTATAAAAGGGCACCTCCTCCCCCTCCTCCTCACACCAATTTGAGCACTCAAGCTCGGCCAACCCCTGCCATTTTCCCTTCTCCACTTCCCTAGAATAATCCTAGAGGTTCTGGTCTTCTCCAAAGACCAATCTTTGTTCCTTAAGTGGAGGATTCAAAAAGGCGTTCCAAAGAAGAGGTAATATCCATTACCGATCTTTTCAATTTCTTTCTTCTTCAACTTCTTCTTCTTTAGTTGTTTCATGATAAAGTAATAACATCAGTATTACTTACATACTGATATGTTATTATAAATATGAAACAACCCTAATTCACCTTCTATCCATCCTACGGAAAAATGAAATCACCGCGCGTGCGTACGTACGGAATACCGTCTCCACGCCGTGGTGTAATCTATATTCCACCATCACCTTACAAGGATGGGTATAATGGTGTAATGAGTAACTATATATGATTATTATTAAGTAATATTGATACTGAAATAATATATATATATACTCCAATACAATTCCACGATCATAGGAACGATATCATCACTCGTGCGTACGTACGGAATACCGTCTCCACGATGTGATGCGACTCGTTCTACATGATCTTCATTTCATAATGATTGTATAAATGAATTGAATGAATGAATATGGTATATACTACACTAATACCATTCTGGAAATGAATTATCTATAACCTAAAGATAATAATAAGAATTTATTCGACAAAACACGCATAAGAACAAAAAGTTATAAAGACCCGAGTAACAAGTAACAATGAAATATTACTAACAAGAAGCTAATAATATGACCATATATGATCTCATATAAATATGTATGATTCTGGAATAAGTCAATAACATTATTTAAACCATTATACAGGAGCTTCGGACACGAACAAAGCAAATCGGACCTACGGTAAGGGAAATATCACAATCTCATTTTTATCCGAGATTGTTTATTCGTAAGTATTTACTGGGGTGTATTTTATCATCCACATCCATGTTCCCTCAATATGTAATATTGTTTCCATCCACTTGAAATAGTTTAAATCCAATTTTACCCTTAGGTGAGTTTTTAGTAAAGAATATGAAAGGAATCTTTTGTCGTTTTTCCGTACGAGGTACTTTTTGACTTTTCCGACAAAAGTACGAAGAATGTTTTTTTTAACTTATACGGCATGAATGGATTTTTAAAACATTACTTCAAAGAAGATTCCTTTACAAGTTTTCAAGTTTATTTTTAATCAACTTCTTTTATTTTAAAGTTGTATGACATGTTATGAAAGGGAAAATGTTTTTGAAGAAGAAAGGATATTTTCCTCAAGAATTCAATTCAAGTGTTTTATCAAAATTATTTTCCATCTAAGATAATAAAGGGTTCTGTTTCTATCCGTATTTTTACATTGGTTTGACTATGTTGTGATGGAATTATGTTTATGAATTCCTTTATCATATATGAATTGATTTATGATGTCATGATGTTTCAAGAATCCCATTTTTGTTATATGTGTTATGCGATGATGTATGTTTTATGATTATGTGGCACACATAAGAAAGGATTCATTATAAGATGGGTGGGACCTATATCTCCCTCCAATGCATTGGGTAATGATTTTATATCTCATGAGATAGACATGGCTGGAACGGAAGGTTATTTCGGTTCAGTGATACAGGACTGAAACGAGGAGTGAACTCGGTTCAGAACGGGACTTTGTCCACTAAGATAGTCTTGGCAATGAGTCATGACTAACAAGAAATGATTTTCCATTATTATGTGTGCATGCCACAAAGATTCAAGTTTTATGTTATGATTATGGGGATCTCATTTTCACTTCTATGATTTATTCCATGTTAAGATATTATGATCTCTTTTGCAGGTTTTGATTTTCATAAAGATATGATATGATTTTTATTTCCTTTATTTACCCTTGCTGAGCATTTGAGCTCACCCTTTTATGTTTTCTTTTCCCCAGGTCAGGAAGATGGATATTAAGTAGAATATGCTAAAAGGGACCCTAGATATGATGAAATAAATGGGAGACACTGTAGAAGATTTATGAACCAGTTGTTTATGTTTCCCCAGTTTCTAAAGACACTATACCTATACGGTCCTTTGTGGTTTTGTCATATGTTGTAATAAGAGTGCTTCAATTTTGAATTATTAACAATGTATGTAAAGTGTGGGTCGTTATAGTTGTTATCAGAGGCAAAGGAGGTAGGAATGTATCCGATCCTTGGGAACTCTCACATGTGAGCGTTGGACGAAGCATGGCTCTCCGCCCAAGGGCTTCATGAGGAAATGGCTGCCACTGGGGATGGTGGTGTGTCCCGCCCAGGGGGTGTAGCCGCCCATGGAGTGCCCTAATAGGTATCAACTATAGTCCACTGGAAGTAATTCCAGACCGCTATAGTTGGTATCAGAGGAAGGGTATAGTCAACCTTTGGAAACTAGGATGTGAAAGCCTTAGTAAGAACCCTAAGGATAAGTCTAAGCATAGAACACAATCTTAGTGTTTTAGAAATGGCCTTGAATAACCTAGGATAAGAACTTAAGCATGAAAATTTTATTCTTGAATTATGTGGTTTCCTATTATAATTAGTGTTGCTCACACTATTCTTCTTGGTTTTAGTCAATGGCTGGAACCCGAAGGAACCGTGTTAATGCGGAATGCAATGGGCAATGCAATGATTGTCCCCCTGAGCAACCAAACGATATGGGAGCTGGAATGAAAAATCTTGTAGCCATGCTCACACAACTTTCTCAAGCTATGAATCATGCAGGATTTCCAAACGAACAAAGAAGGGAGCAACATTCTGTTGAATCCTTCATGAGGCAGCGTCCACCATCTTTCAGCGGGTCTACTGATCCATTAGTTGCTGAACAATGGATTAGTACTACTGAAAAGATATTTTCAGTTCTTCAATGTTCTGAGCATGATAAAGTCATCCTAGCAGTGTATCGTTTGGAAGGAGATGCGGATCAATGGTGGAATCTTGTTAAGAATACGAGGCAAAGGGATGAAATTGAGTCTATGGAATGGGACGAGTTCAAGAACTTATTTTTCAATAAGTACTTCCCTCGTATTCTCCGAACAAAGATGGAGAAAGAGTTCCTTGAACTGAAGCAAAGGGATGATGAATCTGTTAGTACCTATGAAGCAAATTTTACAAGACTTGCAAGGTACGCTTCTGGTATTATTATCCAACCTGAGAGTAAGATCGATCGATTCTTTAGTGGCTTAAAACCAAGTCTTCGAAGGGCGTTAGCCATAAGGGACTTCAATAGATATGAGGAAATCGTTCGATGTGCTCTCAAAGTCGAGATGGAGATTGGAGTAACCCATCAGTCACATGGGTTTGATAAGAAGAGGAAGATGGAATTCAAAGAAAAATCTAAAGAGAACACGGAAAAGAAGATGAACTTTCCCTTATGCTCAAAGTGTGGAAAGAAACATGGAGGGAGTTGTCTTAAAGGGACAAGTAAATGTTTTAAATGTGGAAAGGAAGGTCATCGGGCATTTGAATGCCGTGATAATGGGAAGAAGATGTCTAATGATGCAAACAAAGGAAGGGATACACAGAATGAACCTGCTACACTTCAATGTTTCAAGTGCAAGGAGATGGGGCATTATGCCAATCAATGCCCAAATCCAAGGGTTGATGATGATGGTCGATGTCAACAAACTCTTAAGGCTAAAGACAAAGGAAAGTCACATGCAATTTCTATCAGCGAGGTGGAGTACGATAACGATGTGGTGAAAGGTACACTTACCATCCACTCTAAAGTAGCAAATGTTTTATTTGATTCTGGATCCACCCACTCTTTTATTTCTGAAAAATTTTCTAAGGGTATCACCGTATTACCACAACAATTAGATGTTGAGTTAGCTGTGACAACACCTAATGGCACATCAATCGCATCAAAAGTTTATAATTCTTCTCCGATCGAAGTTTGTGGGAAAGTGCTTCCTGCAAATCTTGTGATCCTTCCTTTAGTGGAATTTGATGTGATTCTTGGCATGGATTGGCTTCCTCTACATGGATCTCATATCGATTGCCAAAGAAGGGAAGTCACATTTCATATTCCAGATCAACCTACGATCGTCTATCAATGCAAGGATGAACATAACCTTCCAGTGGAAATTTCTTCCATCTTATGGGTATTGATCCCACTAAATGAAGGTTATTTATCTCAAATAGTTGGTGAGAAACTCACGATTAAGAATATGCCCATTGTACGGGAGTTTGATGATGTCTTTCCGGAGGAATTACCGGGTCTTCCACCAAATCGTGAAGTTGAGTTTTCAATAGAACTCGTACCGGGTGCTTTGCCTATTTCAAAGACACCTTATAGAATGGCCCCAATTGAGTTGCAGGAATTGAAGAAGCAACTCCAAGAGAATCTTGATAAGGGATTCATACGCCCTAGTGCGTCACCTTGGGGAGCACCTGTTCTATTTGTTAAGAAGAAAGATGGATCAATGAGACTCTGCATTGATTATCAAGAACTTAACAAGACCACTATCAAGAACAAATATCCTCTCCCACGCATTGATGACTTATATGACCAACTACGCGGAGCTCAATACTTTTCCAAGATTGATCTTCGTTCAGGGTATCATCAATTAAGGGTCAAAAGGGAGGATATACCAAAGACGGCTTTCCGTACAAGGTATGGACACTATGAATTTATAGTGATGCCATTTGGTCTTACTAATGCCCCTGCTATCTTCATGGATCTAATGAATAGAGTCTTTAGAGACTATCTTGATCAATTTGTGGTATTCTTTATAGACGATATTCTTGTCTATTCAAAGAGCAAGGAAGAGCATGAAGATCACTTGAGAATTATATTGAAGACCCTGAGAAAAGAGAAGCTTTATGCCAAATTTACCAAGTGTGAATTTTGGCTTAAAAAAGTTGCATTTTTGGGTCATATAATCTCAAAAGAGGGGATATCTGTGGATCCAGCAAAAACAGAGGTTATCGAAAGATGGTCAAGACCAACAACAGTAACTGAGATCCGAAGTTTTCTTGGTTTGGCTGGATATTATCGACGTTTTGTAAAAGATTTTTCACGGTTATCTAATCCAATCACCAAGTTGACTCGGAAAGGAGTTAAGTTTGTCTGGACAGAGGAATGTGAAGAGAATTTCAAGGAGTTGAAAAGAAGGTTATCCAGTGCACCTGTGCTCACACTGCCTTGTAGTGGAGAAAGGTTTGTGATCTACAGTGATGCATCCAAGAAGGGATTGGGGTGTGTTCTTATGCAAAATGATATGGTGATAGCTTATGCCTCACGACAGTTGAAAATCCATGAGCAAAATTACCCAACACATGATTTGGAGTTGGCTGCGGTAATCTTTGCATTAAAGATTTGGAGGCATTACCTTTATGGTGAAAGGTGTGATATTTATACTGATCATAAAAGTTTAAAGTATATTTTCACACAAAAGGAGTTGAATATGCGCCAAAGAAGATGGTTGGAGCTGATTAAGGATTATGACTGCTCAATCCATTACCACCCTGGGAAAGCAAACAAGGTGGCAGATGAATTAAGTCGACAAGACCATGCTAGTTTATCCATGATGAGGATCACAAAAGATCCAATATTTATGGATTTACAAAGGATGGATCTTGGAATTATAATGGAAGGGGAAAAATCTTATCTTTCTCAAATGAATGTTCAACCATCTATACATGTGAAGATTAAAGAGGCACAGAAAGAAGATGTCGAGTTACAAAAGAAGGTGAGAAATGTTCCTGAATTCAACCTTGATTGTGATGGGATAATAAAGTTCAGGAATCGGGTTTGTGTTCCTCCCATCCCCGAATTAAAGAAAGAGCTGCTGGATGAGGCTCATAGTTCTTCATTCTCTATTCATCCTGGAAGCACGAAGATGTATAGGGACCTGAAAGAGTACTTCTGGTGGGATGGCATGAAAAGAGATGTTGCTGAATATGTCTCTCGATGCTTGGTTTGTCAACAAGTTAAAGCTGAGAGACAGAAGTCTAAGGGGATGTTACAACCATTACCCATACCCGAATGGAAATGGGAAAACATCACTATGGACTTTGTCACAGGACTTCCTAAAACATCCAAAGGCAATAATGCTATCTGGGTCATAGTTGATCGTCTTACAAAGTCTGCACACTTCATTGCTATTAGAGAGGATTTCTCTCTAGATCAGCTTGCCAGGATATATGTAAAGGAAGTGGTAAGATTGCATGGAGTACCACTTTCTATTATATCTGATCGGGATCCGAGATTTACCTCGAAGTTCTGGCGAAGTCTTCAGCATACTCTGGATACAGAGTTGAGTTTCAGCACTGCTTATCATCCCCAGACAGACGGTCAGTCTGAGAGAACAATTCAAACCCTAGAAGATATGTTGAGAGCTTGCTCTATGGATTTCAAAGGAGGTTGGGATCAACACCTACCTTTGGTGGAATTTTCTTATAATAATAGCTTTCACTCCAGTATTCAGATGGCTCCTTATGAAGCTCTCTATGGAAAGAAATGCAGGACTCCAACTTGCTGGGATGAAGTTGGGGAAAGAAAGCTATTAGGACCTGATCTCGTTGATGAAATGGCAGAAAAGGTCAGATCTATTCAACAACACATAAGAGCAGCTCAGAGTCGATAGAAAAGTTATGCCGACAACCGAAGAAAAGACCTAGAGTTTGAAGTGGGTGATAAAGTGTTCTTACGAATATCTCCCTGGAAGAGGGTTATGAGATTTGGAAAGAAGGGGAAGTTGAACCCTAGATATATCGGTCCTTTTGAAATACTGGATCGTGTTGGGAAGGTAGCTTACCGATTGGCGCTTCCACCGAATCTCTCTCAAGTTCACGATGTGTTCCACGTATCTCTCCTGAGAAAGTACATACCAGATCCTTCACATGTACTCAGCTCAGAAGTTGTACCGCTGGAGCAAGATCTTTCTTATGAAGAACAGCCGATAGAGATTCCGGATCGTAGCGAAAAAGTCTTACAAAACAAGACCACTCGCTTGGTGAAAGTTTTATGGAGAAACCACCAACTTGAAGAAGCTACATGGGAGCTTGAGGATATGATGAGGGAGAAGTATCCTCATTTGTTTGTTGCAAAGTGACGAATTTCGAGGGCGAAATTCTTTTTAAGGGGGGTAGAATGTAACACCCGAGACTTTTATGTTATATAAATCATCAAAGGAATCTTTTTCTACACAACACTTGCTTGGCTTGCTTTACACGCAATCGCGACCTTCCTCGATAGCTTGCGTCGTACGCAATACCGAGTTTCACTAAACAACAATATGCTATTAAAACTAGCCGTTATGAATAGTAATAACCACTTTTTGAAATTTTATAAATTTCTTTTTTCAAAATGGACTTCATTTTTGGACTCAGAATATCGAAATTAGCCTAGGGTGAAATTTTGGTATTTTTCTGAAAACTTTCAATTTTTGATGAATAGTGAAACCACTAAGTGGTAAGTTAAAAACTGAATTTTGCATAAAACTTAATTTTACCGCTTCTGTGAATGGAATTTCAAAAATCCGAGAGACACGGTTAATATCAAGGACTAAAATGTGGTTCAATGAGATAAAAATAATTTTTTGGTGAATAGTAACTTTTTACTATTTTTACCGCGGTTAATAGTAAATAGGGTAACTAAGGGTAAATATGATATTAATATTACCCTAACACATGTCCTAATTCTATTGGACAAGTGTAATTCGACCAAAAACAAACTTAGGAATAAAATATGACCATTTAGGCCCACTTGGATTAGATTAGGACATTTATTATTAATTTATTTAAAGAAGGGTTAAAATAGTTAAAATCAAAGTTTAATAAGTAAATCATTTTTAATATAGGGTTATACATAAGATAAATTCGATTGTAAATATTCATTAGAAAGCTAAAAAGATTTCCTACATGATGGTATTTTATTTGTAATTTTTAGACATCAAATAATATAATTTATTTATGACACAAAGATGATGCAGTAATTATCTTATTAATGAAATATTGACAAAATTGATAATATAAATACCAAAATAAATGTAATTTGAGACTTTTTATGAATTCCACTAATTTTCTAGGTTACTATGATATATTATTATTGATTTAATCAACTTGGTTCGAACATATAATTCTGTTATGACTTTGACAAAAATCATATATCAAATAGTGTCAAAATTGACACAAAATAGTTTTTAAATCAAATATTATATTATTAATTGTTAATGTTATTCCTAAAAATCTAAGGTTCGGCCAAATGACTTAGATAAGGATATATATATTAATAATAAACAATTTGGGGTTCGTTTGGCATGTTATAGTAAGTGTATTAACCATATAGTGAAAGAAAACAAAAAGACATGGTAAAAGTTAAATTATTTAACTTAGAGTTAAATTTAATTGATAAGGTTAAAATAATATCCTAAACTTGTCTAAAATCTATTGGTTGATAGGATTTCGACCCATCCCCACTTTAGCTTCGAAATAAGACCCTTTGGAACCATTATAAACCGATTTTGACTTTAATATAAAATAATATTTTGAGATATTCCTAAGGTGCCCCTCTCCTCCCTTATAAAAGGGCACCTCCTCCCCCTCCTCCTCACACCAATTTGAGAACTCAAGCTCGGCCAACCCCTGCCATTTTACCTTCTCCACTTCCCTAGAATAATCCTAGAGGTTCTGGTCTTCTCCAAAGACCAATCTTAGTTCCTTAAGTGGAGGATTCAAAAAAGGCGTTCCAAAGAAGAGGTAATATCCATTACCGATCTTTTCAATTTCTTTCTTCTTCAACTTCTTCTTATTTAGTTGTTTCATGATAAAGTAATAACATCAGTATTACTTACATACTAATATGTTATTATAAATATGAAACAACCCTAATTCACCTTCTATCCATCCTACGGAAAAATGAAATCACCGCGCGTGCGTACGTACGGAATACCGTCTCCACGCCGTGGTGTAATCTATTTTCCACCATCACCTTACAAGGATGGGTATAATGGTGTAATGAGTAACTATATATGATTATTATTAAGTAATATTGATACTTAAATAATATATATATATACTCCAATACAATTCCACGATCATAGGAACGATATCATCACTCGTGCGTACGTACGGAATACCGTCTCCAAGATGTGATGCGACTCGTTCTACATGATCTTCATTTTATAATGATTGTATAAATGAATTGAATGAATGAATATGGTATATACTACACTAATACCATTCTGGAAATGAATTATCTATAACCTAAAGATAATAATAAGAATTTATTCGACAAAACACGCATAAGAACAAAAAGTTATAAAGACCCGAGTAACAAGTAACAATGAAATATTACTAACAAGAAGCTAATAATATGACCATATATGATCTCATATCAATATGTATGATTCTGGAATAAGTCAATAACATTATTTAAACCATTATACAGGAGCTTCGGACACGAACAAAGCAAATCGGACCTACGGTAAGGGAAATATCACAATCTCATTTTTATCCGAGATTGTTTATTCGTAAGTATTTACTCGGGTGTATTTTATCATCCACATCCATGTTCCCTCAATATGTAATATTGTTTCCATCCACTTGAAATAGTTTAAATCCAATTTTACCCTTAGGTGAGTTTTTAGTAAAGAATATGAAAGGAATCTTTTGTCGTTTTTCCGTACAAGGTACTTTTTGACTTTTCCGACAAAAGTACGAAGAATGTTTTTTTTAACTTATACGGCATGAATGGATTTTTAAAACATTAATTCAAAGAAGCTTCCTTTACAAGTTTTCAAGTTTATTTTTAATCAACTTCTTTTATTTTAAAGTTGTATGACATGTTATGAAAGGAAAAATGTTTTTGAAGAAGAAATGATATTTTCCTCAAGAATTCAATTCAAGTGTTTTATCAAAATTATTTTCCATCTAAGATAATAAAGGGTTCTGTTTCTATCAATATTTTTACATTGGTTTGACTATGTTGTGATGGAATTATGTTTATGAATTCCTTTATCATATATGAATTGATTTATGATGTCATGATGTTTCAAGAATCCCATTTTTGTTATATGTGTTATGCGACGATGTATGTTTTATGATTATGTGGCACACATAAGAAAGGATTCATTATAAGATGGGTGGGACCTATATCTCCCTCCAATGCATTGGGTAATGATTTTATATCTCATGAGATAGACATGGCTGGAACGGAAGGTTATTTCGGTTCAGTGATACAGGACTGAAACGAGGAGCGAACTCGGTTCAGAAAGGGACTTTGTCCACTAAGATAATCTTGGCAATGAGTCATGACTAACAGGAAATGATTTTCCATGATTATGTGTGCATGCCACAAAGATTCAAGTTTTATGTTATGATTATGGGGATCTCATTTTCACTTCTATGATTTATTCCATGTTAAGATATTATGATCTCTTTTGCAGGTATTGATTTTCATAAAGATATGATATGATTTTTATTTCCTTTATTTGCCCTTGCTGAGCATTTGAGCTCACCCTTTTATGTTTTCTTTTCCCCAGGTCAGGAAGATGGATATTAAGTAGAATATGCTAAATGGGACCCTAGATATGATGAAATAAATGGGAGACACTGTAGAAGATTTATGAACAAGTTGTTTATGTTTCCCCAGTTTCTAAAGACACTATACCTATACGGTCCTTTGTGGTTTTGTCATATGTTGTAATAAGAGTGCTTCAATTTTGAAGTATTAACAATGTATGTAAAGTGTGGGTCGTTATACAAAAGACACTAAACCTCTCAATCTTCTTTGTCGTAACAAGTGAAGTTTTATGTAATAAAGCATGCTTAAGTTGTATTAAAAAGTAGGGTTGTCATAGTTGGTATCAGAGGATAGGTTTAGTTATTTTTGGGATTAGGAAACCCTAGTAAAACCTTAGATACAAGATTAATTATAATAAAAACATCCCTAAGTTTTGGTAAATACTAAGTAAGTGGTTTATCAAACAAATACATCACTGTCTGGATACGAGCAGGTAGAGGCGGCTCTGGCACAGATGTATCCTAGGGGTAAAACCCGAAAACACCGCTTTGAGATAGACTCGAACGGGAACTGGTGCACGAAAATGGGCCTTGCTGCACTCTTGGTTACAACACTCCTGGGGGATATGTTTTGATAAATTCACAATCTTAGTATGAACCCTTATTAAGGGAAAAAATGCCCCTAAGAATATATGTTAGAAGGAAGATCATGAAAAGCCTGGATTGAATCCTATAGACTCATGAGTTAAAGAGATTAAAGTTTATTTATAAGTCATCAAATTTTGTCTTTGGATTACCCTTTATGTGTTACCCCTAACTTTCCTTTTATTCCAGCCAATGGCCGGTAATAGGAGAACTCGGGCTAACAACCGTTGTGAAGATCAGTGTGATGATTGTACTTATGAGATGCCCAATCCAATGGGAGCGGGAATCACGAACGTTGTCACGCTTCTCTCTCAGCTAACTCAAGTTTTGAATAGAAACACTGGTCAAGAGGAACATTCAACCCCCCTAAGAAAGAACAAGTCTCTATGGAAAGCTTCATGAGACAAAGGCCTCCTACTTTTAGTGGATCATCCGATCCCACGATCGCTGAACAATGGATCAACTCCATTGAAAAGATATTCCTCATCCTCCAATGCTATGAAAAAGAGAGGGTTCTCCTGGCGGCTTATCATATGGAGGGTGAAGCTGATCAATGGTAGACGTTGATCAAAAATACGAAGCCTGAGGATGAGATCGAGGCATTGGAATGGAAGGAATTCCGGAAGATGTTTTTCGATAAATATTTTCCACGCACCCTACATCTTAAGATTAAAGGGACTTCCTTTCCCTCAAACAGAAAGATGAAGAATCTGTGGGAGCGTACGAGGCAAACTTCACAAGGCTTTCACGATACACTTCCGGCTTTGTCGTTACCCCCGAATGCAAGGCTTACCGCTTCTTTGGTGGGATGAAGCCTAGCTTGCGGAAAGCATTAGCGATCCGTGACTTTGACAGCTATGAGGAAATTGTCCGATGTGCCCTCAAGGTTGAAATGGAGATCAGAGAATCACAGGGGTATCATGGGGACAAGAAGCGTAAGGTGGACTTCAATGCTGGTGGTCCGATGGATAAATCCAACGGCGCTAAGAAATTCCAGCACCCCACTTGCCAAAAGTGTGGAAAGAAGCACCCTGGAAATTGCCTTAGGGGGACAAGAAAATGCTTCAAGTGTGGAAGGGAAGGGCACCTAGCTATTAACTGTCAGCAAGAAGGACCCGAGGCTGCGACAGAGGAGAGGAATGCTCCGTTCGAACCTCAACGCGTTGTTCAATACTACAAATGCAAAGAACCGGGTCATTTTTCAAATCAGTTCCCTAATCCAAGGGTTATCGGAGGCAACCAACAACCTCCAAGACAGCAAGGAATAACTTTTTCCATCACTTCTGCCGAAGTGAACCCCGACAACAAAGTGGTGATAGGTACGCTAGTTATTCATTCAAGAATAGCGAACGTACTTTTTGATTCAGGTTCTACGCATTCTTTTATATCTCAAAAGTTTAGTAGAACAATCCCTGCCCCACCACAAATCATGGAAGTAAAGATGTCGGTGAGTACGGAAAATGGGGAAATAATTGCATCCCATGAGTATAAGTCCTCCCCTGTTATAATCTGTGGATTGAATTTACCGGCGAACCTCGTCATACTCCATTTGGTGGAATTTGATGCAATTCTTGGCATGGATTGGCTTTCCTTATATAGAGCCAACATAAATTGTCGGGAGAGGGAAATCACACTCTATATGGAGAATCGACCCCCGATTCTTTACAAGTGTCAGGAGGAAGATGAATCTCCTTTAGCTCCATCATCTCAAGCATGGATATTACTGCCTTATGAGCACGCATATCTGGCTCAGATGATTGAGTCCAAGGAAGAAACCACCCTTGATGAAATTCCTATTGTGAGGGAATTCACTGAAGTATTTCCCGAGGAACATCCTGGTCTTCCTCCAAGAAGAGATGTTGAGTTCTCAATTGAACTAATACCCGGGGTGCTACCAATATCCAAGACTCCATATAGAATGGCTGTTTTTGAGCTTGAAGATATGAAGAAACAACTACAGGAGAATCTGGATAAAGGGTTTATATGCCCAAGTGCATTACCATGGGGTGCACTAGTCCTCTTCGTCAAGAAGAAGGATGGGTCAATGCGGCTTTGCATCGATTATCGTGAACTTAACAAAATCACGATAAATAACAAGTATCCTCTCCCAATAATCGATGACTTGTTTGATCAGCTGTGTGGAGCACAATACTTCTTCAAGGTGGACTTGCGGTCGAGATATTATCAAGTAAGGGTGAATAAGGAAGATATCCCCAAGACTGCTTTTCGAACAAGGTACGGGCACTATGAATTCATAGTAATGCCTTTCGGACTCACCAATGCTCCAGCAATATTCATGGACTTGATTAATAGAGTCTTTAGAGATTACCTAGACAAATTTGTGGTAGTCTTTATAGATGATATTCTTATATACTCCAAAACCAAGGAGGACCATGAGGAGCATTTAAGAATTGTACTGGAGACTTTGCGCAAGGAGAAGCTCTATGGAAAGCGAAGAAAGTGTGAGTTCTGGTTGAAGGAGATCTCATTATTCGGCCATATCATCACAAGCAATGGGATATCTATGGACCCCTCCAAAACAAATGCAATTGAGGGATGGCCGAGGCCAACATCGGTAATGGATATCCGTAGCTTCTTGGGGTTAGCTAGATATTATCGACGATTTGTGAGAAATTTCTCACGATTGTCCAACCCACTTACCAAGCTAACTCAAAAGGGAGTAAAATTTTCTTGGAGTGATGAATGTGAAGAAAGTTTCAAGGAGTTGAAAAGGAGGCTTATCACTGCACCCGTGCTCACTTTACCCACAAGTGGGGAGTTTTTTTGTGGTATTCAGTGATGCTTCGAAGAAGGGCTTAGGATGTGTGCTGATACAGAATGATAATGTGATATCCTATGCCTCAAGGCAGTTGAAAATCCATGAGCGAAACTATCCAACGCATGATCTGGAGTTGGCGGCGGTGATCTTTGCCTTGAAAATCTAGCGGCATTATCTCTATGGAGAGAAATGTGAGATATATACTGACCACAAGAGTCTTAAATATATATTCACACAGAAAGAGATTAATATGGGCCAGAGAATATGGATAGAGCTCATCAAGGATTATGACTGTTCAATACATTACCACCATGGGAAGGCGAACAAGGTGGAGGATTCCCTAAGTATAAAGGATCTAGCGATTCTATCAATGATGAGAATTGAGAAGGATCCAATCTTCTTAGACTTGATGAAGATGGACGTGTGAATCATAAAGAAGGGAACATCATCAATCCTTTCACAAATGATTGCTCAACCATCTCTTTTGGAAAGGTTAAAGGATGCTCAAAAGGATGATGCGATAATCTAAGAAAAAGTGGAAGCTATCAAAAAGGGAAAATCCTCATAGTTTAATGTTAATGAAGAAGGAATTGTGCGGTTTGGGAAAATACTATGTGTTCCATCAAGTTCGGAGCTGAAGAAGGAACTTTTGGATGATGCACATAGATCAAATTTCTCTATTCACCCAGGGAGCACAAAGATGTATCGAGATCTCCGAGAAAACTTCTGGTGGGATAATATGAAGAAGGAGATCACTGAATATACATCAAAGTGCCTGGTGTGTCAGCAAGTGAAGGCAGAGAGGCAGAAGTCTAAGGGGACGATGCAACCATTGCCCATACCTAAATGGAAATGGGAGAACATCACCATGGACTTTGTCACTGGACTTCAAAGGACATCCAAAGGCAACAATGCAGTCTGGGTTGTTGTGGATCGTCTTACAAAGACTGCACACTTCATTGCTGTTCGAGAGGATTTCTCTTTGGGTCAACTGGAACAAATATATATCAGGGATGTGGTACGGTTGCATGGAGTACCACTATCTATTGTTTCTGACCGAGATCCAAGATTTACCTCTATGTTTTGGAAGAGTCATCAACATGATCTTAATACTGAACTAAACTTCAGTACGGTCTATCATCCTCAAACTGATGGCCAATCCGAGCGTACTATCCAAACACTCGAGGATATGTTGAGAGCGTGCTCAATGGACTTTAATGGAGGATGGGATCAACATCTTTATCTAGTTGAGTTCTCTTATAATAATAGTTTCCACTCGAGCATCCAAATGGCACTATATAAAGCCCTGTATGGGTAAAGGTGTAGAACACCGGCATGTTGGGATGAGGTCAGTGAACGTAAGCTTCTTGGACCAGAAATGGTCGAAGAAATTATGGAGAAGGATAAAACCATTCAGCAGCATATCAAGATAGACCAAATTCGACAGAAGAGTTATGCAGATAATCGTCGACGAGACCATGAGTTTAAAGTCAGAGATATGGTGTTTTTACGCATATCTCCGTGGAAGAAGGTCATGAGGTTTGGAATGAAAGGGAAGTTAAGTCCAAGGTACATTGGCCCCTTTGAGATTCTTGATCATGTTGGGGTTGTGGCCTATAGACTAGCACTTCCACCTACTACGGCCAAGGTGCATGATGTCTTCCATGTATCCCTCTTAAGGAAGTACATACCAGACCCTTCACATGTACTATCGTCCGAGGTGGTACAATTAGATGACGATCTTTCTTATGAGGAGAAACCAGTGAAGATCTTAGATCATAGAGAAAAAGTTCTACAAAATAAGACAATGCCCCTAGTCAAGGTGTTGTTGAGAAACCACAAGTTTGAAGAAGCAACTTGGGAGTCGGAGGATATGATGAAGCTAAGTTACCCATATTTGTTTTAGTGTGGGAAAAGGAAAATTTCGAGGGCGACATTTCTTAAGGGGGGAATGTTGTAACGGCCCAAAGTTTCATTAATGGAAAATCCCTCTTGATCTAGTTAAATGTTTCTTTATGAAAAATGTTTTTATAAGATGTCAACTTCTTTAGTTTTATGTTAAGATTTGTGACCGTTACTTTTATAGCCGTTGAACAGTGATCATCTGAGTAGTATAAATATAAGGCTTTAACGAACCCATTTCTACTCAGACAAAGGAAGCGATGGCCTCATCAAGTAGAATTGCCCCTTACGAAACCCATTTTTCAGAGCTCGGAAAAGAGGTGGCATCTTGGGGCTTTTCCCTTGACCAAGCCCAAGCTGAGCTTCATCAAGTCAAGCTCTAACGTGATCGTCTACGGGAAAAGTGGAAGTTGATTGAAATTACCACTCGAGCGATGTTATCCGAGCCGCCCCAAGAGTCTGTCACCATCGCGCACATTAACCTTAGGTCTTATGCGGCTATTTTAAGGGGTTATGTAAAAAATAAGTATCACCATGTTCATGTACATTATTTTTGTATATAATATGAATATAATTTCTAGTCATTTTTTATACATTGTAATTAGTTTTTAAAGTACAAATGGTGTTTTTAGTTATTATTTAATTAAGAATTATATTTTATTAAATTAAAGGATTTTTTAATTAAATAATATTTTAATAAAATATTATTATTAATATTAAATTAATTTTTATTAAATATAAATGATCTTATAATTTTATGAATGCAATTAAAATTTTTATTAAGGTTTGAAAGCCATTTCTGTCAAAACCCGTGAATTTTTTTATAAATGTCGGTTTTTATTTTAAAAGTGAAATTTCACATATTTATAAAATTATTTAGATAAAATAAATATTATTTTTGGAATCAGGACGTCTAAATTATCCAATGGTGAATTTTTCATAATTTTTTGAGACAGTCAAATTTTTGGGTAATAATTAAATACAATTTAAATATATAATGTGTTTTATGACATCATAATGACCCAATGGTGATGTAATAAAATAACATAATCCTTATGTTCGTCCAATATGTGTTTTATCATTAAAATAATGAGGTTTTGGGTTTGTTTGACTTACTTTTCAAAGCATTAATGGAGCCCTCAAGACTTATTCAACACTTTTCCTTTTTAAATTAATTTCTATGGGAGTGTGACTCAACTCCACATAAGAAACCCTAATTTTTTTAATAAATTCGGACCTTGGCCTTGTAAAATATTGTTTTCCTCTTTCCTTTTCCAGAAACCATGGGAAAATACCATGGGATGGTTTGTGGTTTGGATTATTTTAATATAAGGGGTCCCAAACCTAAATAATAATGAATTCCCTCACCTTTCCTATATAAACCCACCCAAGATCCCACTTCCTCCTCACTAAAATCCCTTTTAGTTCGTCCAACCTCTGACCTACTCTCTATATAATCCTCCCAAGGTGCCCCAAGCTCCCAAGAAGCCTCTCACAAGCCTCTCTCTAGCCTTTGGAAGCACACTTCCAAGTAAGGGGTTTTCTTCCTTTCTCATTTTTGTCAATTTTCTTTAAGTTGTATTGCCCTTTTAATTTCAATTATGAATGTTGGGGTATGGTTTCACACCTCACCCATACATCCATATTATTGTTTGAATTATGGGAGACCCCTTTCTCTCTCATTAAAATCCACCCATGTACACCCATTACTATGCCGAAATTCCGAAAGAAACCTTTTTTCTCCTCTTTTATATTCAAACAATACTTTTGTATCATGAATCTAAATTCCTTTTCAATTGTTGGGACATGTATCTATATGAACTCCTTACTGTCCATTACATGTAAATATGATGAGTAACCCCTTTCTATCTCATCAACCTTTTTTTATGAATTCTTATGTCACACTGTTACGCTGCCGAAATCACACCGATTTTTCTAAGCCAATATCATTGTGTAGTGAATACCATTCCCATTTCTCCATCAAGGGTATTCACCTTTATTCACATTTACTTATTGATTATAAAGTTTCATGTATAAATTCCACATTCCTTTATCATGGAATAAATTATTATGTTTTATGAATCCATGTTTTATGATCCATGTGGAACACTTATGCATGAAATGAAATGTCTAAGAAAGGTGCGCCCTTTATAGCGCTCCAATGCTTTGGGTAAAGTATAGTATCATGATAAGTCATGTGAAATGAGTGTTGAATCGTGATAATTCAAGTGCAAGGAGGGTTTACTCATGCTTCAAGTGCAATGAGGGTTTACTCATGCTCCATGTGCAATGAGACTTGGCTCATGCTAATTCAATGATAAGTGTTGTTGCCACATTTCCATGTTATGATTATCATGCTTTATCATGCCTTTATGTTCATGTTACTCATATTCTCTATTGACATTCCTATTTACTAACATGTATTGTACTCCTCATGTTATTCATTGTGTACTCCTTTACTGGGCTTTATAGCTCACCCTTTTCTTATGCATGTCCTCAGGTTATCCCATGCAATGCTAAGTACGAAGGAATGTAGTGGTCATGTAAAGGAAGTTTTCAATAAAGATGTTGTATTTAAAGTTTAAAGTTTTTATGTAATGATCCTAATCCCCAAAGACACTAAACCTCTCGATCTTCTTTGTTTTAACAAGTGAAGTTTTATGTAATAAAGCATGCTTAAGTTGTATTAAAAAGCAGGGTTGTCATACTCGGGATTTACACCAGGTGAAGGGAAATGATAAGACACCAGAGTGGATTGATCAGGGACTACCAGCAGATCCTCCCATCATTAATTTCTTGGCACCAGCTTTTATACCGAACACATGTGCGGATGCATAGTTTTGAGAAGGCTTCCGGAGTATTACACAGACTTACCAGGGAGCACCATATGCTACCCCATCAATGGTAGAGTTAACATGGGTTTTTCAGCAGCAGCATCCTCCCACATTCGTAGGGGATGGATGACCTCAGGCTACAGAGACAAGGTTAGAAGCCATGATGTCTATCTTCATACATCTCGAGACACCTCTTGAGAGGAGGGTGGAGCTCTAAACCTATATACTTTTGGATTCTCCCAGGAGATGGTGGCATGTTATATCACAGGTGGGAAACCAAAAAGTTATGGGTTGGCATGAGTTCTAGTAGACCTTCTATGAATTTTTCTACCCGAATACATTGAGGGTCGACCAAGCCCGAGTGTTCATTGGTCCGGAACAGGGTACACTTTCAGTCTTGGAGTATTATTGTCACTTCAATGAGCTGTAGTGCTTCACACCCATTCTGGGGGGTGATGAGTTACCTCTACCCAGAATGTTTGAGGATGGTGTCCGACATGACATCTAATCCCAGGTGAAATTCTTCTGGTGACTTATGTATCTTTTATATTTAACTAGGATTTGATCATCAAGCGTAATCTAAAAGAGTATGGAGCTGTGATCCAAGGCAGTTCAGCATCCATAGTTGGTACTCCACCAACTGATTATAGGAAGTTTCGTGGGGAGTCTATGCGTAGAGATCTGAGTAGATGGGATATTCCCCTAGGTATCCTGGTGGGGTGCTACAAGTGTGGTAAGAGTGAGAAGATGAGACCTTAGTACCTGAGAGACCTAGTTGAGTGGTGAGCATGGGGCAAGATGGGTCATCTTCAGTATTAATCAGTTTTTCTCACTAGAATATAGTGATATGAGTTCTACTATGACTCCATGTTCAAGGGAAAGACCACTCATTTCACATCAGTCTGGGAACTAGAGTTCTTATAACCATTCAGGCCAAGGTAGAAGTCGTGGCCTTGGTATCCAGTTGGTTGGATTTTAGTGACAATAATGAGGACCACCTCAGGGAAATCAGGTAGGGTCAAAGGTTTGCGGTGCAAGTTAGACTTTTTCAGTGGAGCAAACCTAGCAGGAGTAGGATCCTGGACCCTCTACGATTAAAGGTATGATTATACTATTTTTGGTATAGGGGATTCCCATAGTTTTATATATGTTTCCATAATAGAGATCATTGTGCTCTGTATCTTCACTCCCAAGGATATTATGATGTTAGACACTCTGTTGGGGCATAGAACGACTAGTTTATGTCAGTGCAAGGAGTGACCTATTGAGGTTGGTGGGTGTAACTTATTATGGTAACTCTATGTATTAGAGATGATAAGCTTCGATCTCATTCTAATAATATTCTAGTAAGTCACTTTCTAGGGACTATTGACTACTATCATTATAGTGTGAGTTTAACATCACCAGAGGTTGGGACTTTTATACACAAGGGTTAATGGGATGTCCAGATGAGAAGATCCGGACTAGAGAATATTGGGTTGGGGGAATTATAGCCCAAATTGCTAATTTATATTTAGATGACCCGGGGACTTCACAGTTGGAATTTTCTCTATTAGTGGATTATTTTAGAGATGTCTTTCTAGATGAACTTTTAGGTTTATCACCAGAGAGAGTGGTATATTTCTCCAACTAGCTTGTGATAAGAGTGGTACCAGTGTCCATTCCCCCATATAGGATGGCTACACCAGAGTTATAGGAGCTCAAGAAGAAGTTAGAGGAGTTTCCAGAAAGGGATTTCATCTGACACAGTACATCCCATTGGGTTCGTATGTCCTTTTCTCAAAGTAGGAGGGTGGTTCCCTCAAAATGTGTGTGGATTATTGGAAGCTGAACTAGTTGACAACTAAGAACATATATCCCTTTTTGTGGATTGATGATACCTTTGATCAGCTTTGAGGAGCCCAGGTGTTCTCGAATATTTCTTTGAGATCCCGTAATCATTAGTTGTGCATTAGACCATAAAATATACTTATTATAGACTTTCGGAGTAGGTATGGTTTATAAAAGTATGAGGTTATGCCATTTTGTCTCACGAACACGCCGACATTTTTCATGGAACTAATGAACCGAGGGTTCTATCCATTCTTGAACTCCATTGTGGTTTTTTTCTTGTAAGATATCTTGGTGTAATCTCACACTCGACACAACCATGACACCCATTTTGAGATCATATTTAATACACTAATATAGAATCATTTGTATGCTATGTTCTCAAAATTACAATTTTGGACAGACCAAAATCACAACTTGGGTCATGCTATCATAGAGAAAAAAACATTCAGTAGACCCAGAGAAAGTGAGAGAAGTAGTTTCCTGGGAGAAATTGAATAATATCTTTGAGGTAAGGATTTTTTTTGTGGGTTAGTTACTACATGGGATTTATATAGGACATTTCACATTTACAAACACCACTGACGTGCCTGACTACGAAGGGTGTGAAGTACTTGCAGACAGAATCCTAAAATTCACCATTTCAGAAGAAAAAGGGGAGGTTTACATCAACAATGATACTAGTTTTTCCAGAGCTGGTCATGAGTTACACAGTTTATTATGATTCATTAGGTATCAGGCTGGGATCAGTTCTTATGCAGGGGAAGGATTTGTTGCATACAATTCTTGGCAGTTGAGGCCACGTGAGAGGAATTACTCGATGCATGATCTTGAGTTATCTACATTTGTGAATTCTTTACTCTATTAAATAAAATATCTTTTAGGGGATAATTTTTTGGTTTCACTGACCACCAAAGTCTCAAGTATATCTTTACTCAACATGATCTGAATTTGAGACTGAAATGGTGGCTTGAGTGCCTTCAGTGTTTTGTCTTTTAGTTTTCATACATTCCTGGTAAAGGCAACGCAGCGGCAGATGTGTTGAGAAAGAAGACTCAATTACAAGAAGTTTTGGAGGCCAGTAGTGAGTGGTAACTTATGGATCTATTCTCTAAGATGCATTTGGAGGTGCACAATAGACAGAGGAACAATTTTTTTATTTTGTAGCAACTATATCTACCATTTTGGATCATGTGTGAATGAGGCATCCATTACATTCAAAATCCCTAATCCTATTGGAGAGTGTTTCAGGTGAAGACCAAACTCTTGGGTGGACTATAAGAAAAGATGAAATCATTCATTTTCAGGGTCGTGTAAGGGTGTCAGTAAGAAATACATGAGTAGTTGATGTGATATTTTTGTTCCTCTATTTGGACAGTTCATCCTGGTGTCTCTAAGATGTATCAAAATCTACACCATTAGTATTGGTGGACATGTATGAAGAGAGATGTTTCTGGTTTTTTATGAGATATCCCACCTGTTAATAGGTGAAGGTGGAGCCTCAACAACTAGCATAGATTTTAAATCAGTTAGCCATTCCTGAGTGGAAGTGGAATGATGTCACGATGGATTTTGTGACAGGTTTACTGAGGTCACATTGATGGAATGATGTAGTTTATGTTGTCATTGAAAGACTCATGACGGTTTCACACTTCTTACGAATCAAGGAGACCTTCAGAGTTGATGATCTTTAAAGGTTGTAAATATGAGAGATTATATGATTTCATGGGGTTTCATGCTCTATATTTTTAGACAGGGACACCAATTTTACTTCTCATGTCTAGTAGGGACTATAAAGGGATTTGCGTACACAAGTACTTTTGAGTACATATTACGATCCCTAGATAGATGGCCAGTCTGCGCACACGATTCAGGTTTGGGAGGACATGATGCAAGCATGCATCCTGGATTTCAAGGGAACTTGGGAGAGACATATACCCCTAGTGATGTTTGAATATAATAATAGTTTCTAGAAAATGATTCATATGGATCCTTATGAGTCTTTGTATAGTAGTCCATTCCGATCACCCTTATGTTGGTAGGAGACAGGATAGGAAGCTATGCTGGGACCTCGTCTTTTCAAAGAGACCACTGAGGAAGTGGAGTTGATTAGATAGAGGATAACTACTGTACAGTCTCACCAGAAATATTATGCTGATCGATGGAGATGACCTTTGGATTTCGAGGTCGGAGATCAGGCTACTCACGATGTCTTCCGTGTTTTTCATCTATGACGTTACTTTTCAGACCTGTATCAAAATTTTCAACCTGAAGAGGTTGAGTTAGAGGTGGATGCATCCATTTAAGAGAACTTTATTTTGATTGTGGATCGTAGAACCATGGTTCTATGTGGATGTATGTTCCTCTAGTATGGGTGTTTTGGAAGAATGAGTGAGTATAGAACGAGACATGGGAGAGGGAGCTGATGTTTGACCCCAGTGGCCAGTGTTGTTTGATGTTTCTTCTTCTCTACCTTTAGAATGGAAATTCAGGGACTAATTGTTTTAAGGGGGGATGTATGTAAGAACGTGGATCTTCAATTCAAGCATGGTTCTTAATTTCAAGGGTTTTTGAGGAAAAAAATTATTTTGGAAATTTTCTATGTACACGCCGTGTACTCTTGAGTACACGCCGTATACTAGGATTCCACGTATAACCCTGTACTGGCCATGTAATGGGTGAGTACATGGCCATGTAGACCGCATAATGTGGGGACTAGTGGAGGCATGTACACAGAGTGTACATTAAATAAACTCGCTATGTAATTTTCATTTTATTTGATTAATTAGACTGGGACCACGTCTCATCTCTAGAACAAGTCTCTTGTTCCTATGTTTCGTATAAGAGAGCAATGATATGACTGCGAAATTCGAACCCCTACAATTCCTCCATTGGAGCTCTGATTGAGGCGTCGTTGGGTGTATTGGATTCCCACCGGCGAGTTATCTCTTTATAAAGATCCTCTCTACTTAATTTCTCCTCTTTCTTGAGTTATTCATGGTTGAAATAATTTTACCTTTTTGTGGATCTAAAATATTCTAGGCCGATTCAAGGGCCAACATTCGAGAGTGTTCTTCATACGACATCGAGGATGGATGTTTGTTTCCTTTTGAAGTTTGTCATTGAGTTTTATATTCCTAAGTGCTGATTACCCATGATATGGGTATTTTGTTTTATGTAATTGAAACCTGGTATCATCTTCCTTATATTGATGGATAGATTAAGGGTTTTTTTGATATATTAGGCTTAATTTCATGTTTAGGGGACACCCCGTGGGTGTGTTTCCTTGGTGAATTTTTATGGCCGTTTGGTCCAGGTTTCCTATGAGGAAAACCTTGTTTCCTTTCCATACTTATTAGATTGGAATTTATTGGTAATATATTCCTTGTTAAATTCCAGTGTTATGCATTGTAGATAATTATCCATGTAGTAGTTGATATTACTTGGTCTGCTGGTTATCGTTTTTCATGATTGTATTATAAAAGGCTGTGATAACCCAGTGTAGTTAGACAATAGGGGGATTTGACATTTAGGACTTCCAAAAAGTGTCTATTTTATTAACGTTGTGATACCATAGTAGGGGTTGACGGTGAGTGATCCCTTAAAGTGTCTAATGTATACTGTTACGATACCACATGGAGAATGAATGTTGAGTTCTTCCTTAGATATTTTGTAGTCTATCATTAAAAGACAACATGGGGAATTAAAGGTTAGTGCTTCTTGAGAGAGTCTTTGTTTTTTTGAGACCAAAGGAGTTAGACTATTTGAGATTTCCCAGAGGGTCATTTTATCTATATTGAATTGATGAAATGTTGAAACACAATGGTTAGACTATGAGAACTTTCCGAGAGGGGTTCTTATGAGTGATTGATGGATTTTGACGATTCTTCCAAGGAATAGCACAAACATGGACTTAGTCGTACATGATTTTTAGATGGTCTTATAAGGAATCTGTTTTTTTGTTAAACTGAGGATACAAAGCTTAGGATATATCCTGATATTTCTTTATTCAATGGTTTTAATAATTATTAATTGTAAATGAATATAAATTAAAACTGCAGGATTCTTTACTTTTGAGTACATCATAATTCATAGCTTCATTTCTACATATTACCTTCTATATATGTTCAATAGTAGTTAGGAAAAAATATTTTGTTTGTTGGATACTAGGATTCATCTCACACCCTATTTGGGTCATGATTTTCGACCCAAACAAATTATATGGCTACAACTATAGATAAGGGAAATCACCCTTATATATCAGGTACTTTATTGTTGTTGGACCTGGAGATCATTGGGCCAAGTTGAGGCTTGCGATTCTGTTGGAGTTATTTAATATTTTCAGTAAATTGGTTTTAGTATTTTATTTCAAAAATTTAAACTTGTTTTGTTGAATTCCCAGATACTCATGACATGAATCCTTATATATATATATATATATGTTGTAGTTATTTATACTATCAGTCTTCTTCTGTTTGCTTTGTTGTATGGTATTACTGCTTGCACTATTATTTACTATTTTTTCCACTGTGTTACTCTACTAATGAGGGAATATTTTCCCCACTATCACACCCATGTCCCACACTACTAGTCGGTAGCCTCTAGCATTCAGGAAAATGCACTTGAGGCTATGTGAACAACCGAGTATGAGGCACCTTTTGGAAGCACCCGAAATTGGGATGTTACACCTTTGATGGTGCACCCATTCTTCTGGAATAAAAATATGGGTCCTAAGTCATAGAGTTCACTCACACTAGGATATTTTTAAGTAATACATCTAGTTAGAGTACTTATGTTTTCCTTATCTCTTCATTTGTTAATTTTTTATTTCCACTACCTTATATATTTAAGGCAACATCATTGACAAATCTCAGTATTCCATCTATACATTTCAAAAAAAATTAAAAAATTTTAAATTCCTATGATGAGGGATGTTAATCCGCTGTTAAGAATCTAGATGTTATTATTATTTGTATCATTAATAGAAATTTCTTCCATGTTTTCTTTTGAAATAATCTTCTTTTGCATCCATGGTATACCTAATTGAGTGGATGAAAAAATTTAGTTTTCAAAATCATTTCAACATGCAGGCTTGAATCATACTCATATTCATTTTCTAGTTGAGAATACTTATTTTCATGGCTAACTCTTCCTAGTTTTCAAAAAATTAATTTTCTCAGATTTTTGTAGTTATTATTCCCTCATTTTCACTTAGAATAATTATTAACATTATGTTAACTGTTATAATAGTGAAAATAATATATATAGAAAATATTTATTCTATATGAGGAATGATATGGTCTCATTTTCCATTTTTGAGATCTCAGTTCTTCCCCCTATAGATTACACATTTCCTCAAGATATTAAGACATGGAATTGACCAGAAATCCACAAAATTGAAATTTTAGAAGAGGAAATATATTATAACATACATTCCTATAAATTCCTCCTTTTATTGTAAATGTATTTTAACACTAATATAATCATAATAATTGAGTATTATTTTCATATATCTTCTCTGATTTCTTTTTATGTTTCCTCTATTTGGAAATCATGAAATATTGTTATTTTTTTAAATTTCCATTCCCATTTCTTTTGATAATCTCATTTCCAGCCTTTGATGTGTATATATCATATCAAATTTAACTTTTTCCAATAAATTTAAAACATTTATCATTCTTGTATTTCATTACTTTTTTGGAACCATTTTTAACTCTTTCCTAAAAAATCTACATCCCAAAACCATCAAAAAATAAATTTTTCTTTGCTTCCATTGATTTTGATTTAGTTTTTTATTTACTTCTAAAATAAAAGAAGGCTTCTTCAAGGACCACAAATATTTTATCCTCTTCGTCTAGAATCAATTTAATATTATTGGTTAATTTTATATATTCTTCAAACATGAATTTAAACACCAGAACCTCTTTCAATATTTTATGTGTTTTCAAATATTATTATACCTCTTCTTTTAGTCAATAAATATCTACTTCAAGATGATCCACATACTCTAATGACTCTTTTAACATGGATCTGATTTTTATATTTTATATTATTTGAATGTCAGACTCATCAAGAGTAACTTATTGTTCCACCTTGAGAACTATAACACCATTCAAGTGATATTATTCATAATTAATGGGTTTTACCTTTTCAACTATAGCCATCATGGACCCTTCATTATATGATTCATACAGTAGTTCAACATCCTATAAAAAACCCATTGTCATCATGATACTCTTTGAAGATAAAGAACTTTATTTGTAATTTATTTCCTAATTTAAAATCTCCATTTTTGGGGGAGCTTCCTTTGAGTCCTCTTCATGATATCCTCTTCACTATCGACATCATCGAATCTCCTTGAGCACGGAGTGAAAATGTTCCATACTATAACACACCAAAAACAATCCAAATAAACATTTCTTTAAAATATCCCATTTATATATTGATTGTTTATAAAAAAGAGAAATATTTTTTTCATCTACATCATCTTCATAATCACCAACATTGAAAATTTCATATTTTTTCAGGGGTGTGAATTCTGTTTCCTTTCATACTCAGATTGTGGTATCTTCTAGTTGGACTATCATTTCATATTCCCCCATACAACGTAGAAGATCATCAAGAGAATTCATAGAAAAATGTCTTTCCTTAAGGGATAATAGTTTTGGATTTAACAAAGGTGGGATCCTTTTGAATATTTTCATCACAATTTTAATATCCTTAATTTCATCCAAAAGTCCTTAAATAGTTGTAACTAATTAAGTGATGCAATTAAAGAAAAAATCTTGAATTTCATCTTGATTCATTTTTAGATTATTGAACTATTTGTGAAAAAATGATTTTTTCCTCCATCACTTTGTTATCACATGCATATATATTTTCTAGTTTTTCCCACATGGAATTATCTATGGTCTAACTCATCACATTCAATGATATTTGATCAAATAGTGATGAAAAATGAGTATTTTTATCTTTGAAATATACATACAAAGTTTTCTTAGTTTACTCGCCCATAGAAATACCTTCCAAATCACTGAAATGAATCCATCCAATAGTGGCATTGAGAACTTCCATCCCAAGAGATCGTATATGAGATATCATTCTATTCTTCCATATCTATAAGTTTCTTGTAAGAAAAAAGGGAGTGAATATATCATTCAATGAATTATATATAAAAAACAAAATGATAGATTTAAGACCTATAAATTTTACAATGTGGTACCGGTTGTAGGACCCTATACCATCCGGAGATTAGAGGGGTGAATCAAGGTGTCAACATTTTCTTCCAATAAGATGAATATTATCCCCATATTGGTAGGAACATGTTAGACCTATCTTATGGGATCATGATAATATTAAACACCCTTATGCATAAATAGAAAAATGACACATCAACTTCACTTGGTTAACCACTATGGGCTATTCAAAGGATCATGATCCTATAGTGCATTGGTCATACATGAATCCACTATGATTTTCTAAATATTATGGATTTAAATTTTTCAGACATAGTCACTACATGGTATGATCACTAACATTACAATAATTTTAGGGATATAACACTTCATTTCATAGATCCTTTTAATTGAATCTCCCTTACCCCCCTCTTAATGACAATTTATAATAACTTTTTTGAATTAAAAGACACCTCATTAGAATGGGTACATAATTCTTTTGATATTATTATCATGAGACTCTTCTTGAACCAAAGTACTCAATTTATGCAGTTTAATAAACTTTTCACTAAAACCATATTTTCAAATCCTATTGATCACAAAAATATTTCACTTGTATGAATCTTCTGAACTCTTACATAACTCCATATTTTGGGTAACTTTAATTTTCTCAAAACTATAACATCCTTACAAAGTGAATGTGTGATAGAAAGAGGTGAAATGATTTTCCTAACTCTACATTGCTCAAATATTTCTTGAATTAGAGTCCGAATATCTTCATTGACATTCATGTATTCTAGAATTAAGGTACCTTCTTATTTATAGATGTTATTGATATTTCATGAAATTACCTTGCTTTCCATATCTTTTCTGTCGAACTTCCTAGTTCATTGTACATCAATGTTTTTACATTTCCATTTGCACAAAAATCTATGTGTATTTCAATGTTTTTCATCACTCTTATTTTTTTGAAACTAAAAGACTTGTAAAAAATCATTCCATGGGTGCAGAACATTATTATTTTGACATCTCTCATAGAAAAAACTCACTTCCTTTGCACAACGTATCCTAAATCCCATTGGACGGCATGACATATCCTATTCCATAAAAATGTGACACTGAAAAGGATTTGTAACATGCATAAAACTCTTTTTGTAATTAAAATTGTTTGTGATAAAACCAAATATTCTATTATGAGAAGGTCTTGAGGCCTATTTTACCCTTTCAAAAAACTATTTTATTTTTGTGTTTATATTTCCATTTAAAAAATAATCTCCATCCTACATATTTTGGACCCCAAAATTTTTGAAAACACAAGATAAATATGACACATTCAATAAAGAATCTACCTATATTGTAAGATCTTTTGTCATATCAAATTCATGATCATCCCAATGAATGTTGACGAAAAAAATATATTCCCTTTTGTGAAGAACCATGGTTCGAACAGTTCATGATTTGAGTACTGAGTGGAAACTGATGGCGACTTTTTTCAAAAATATATCTGGATGTCTAGGAGTACTATGGTAAAGTATTCAATGTACCCTTATCTGTGGTTCATTAGCTTATATATCATTATTATTGGAGAGTGCATTCTGATCTAGAGTGGCTCTCCCTCTGGTACACCTATGATTGTGGGGAGTTATCACAATTATCAAATATAGATGAGAATGTGATTATTCATTTTAACGAGAATGTTTTGGTGACTACAGGCATGAAAGAAGATTTTATTGGGGAATCACATAATTATATATGTTTATTACTCCTTGTATCGATGAAATTATATTATGATATTATTTTTCTATATTAGTGGATTTGAATGAAGAAGATTTTGATGTTCATTATGCAGTACTCCACCTATCAGTAGGTGAAGGATAAAAAACAATGGAACTCTGTTCTCCAGGATTCACAAACCATTCAAGAGTAAAAATAGGATGATGTGACCATGAAAATGATTATAATATTACCAATGATTCCCTAGAGGAAATATTCAATATGGGTTATAATGTATTAGATGATTATGGTCACCCATTTTCTAATGATCTAGGAGACCTTTACATTAGATGAGATTGTAATGATGTGTGTCTGAAAGGTTATATGGACACATATGATTCCTTGGACCATCCATTCATATAGAAATTCTTGGATTCACAAACCATTCAAGAGTAAAAATCGGATGATGTGACCATGTAAATGATTATACTATTACCAATTATTCCCTAAGGGAAATATGCAATATGGGTTATCATGTATTAGATAATGATGGTCACCCATTTTCTAATGATCTAGGAGAAGTTTACATTAGATGAGATTGTAATGATGTGTGTCTGAAAGGTTATATGGACACATATTAAGGGATAGACTAATTAGACAATTAAAGTGTTGAAGGAAACATTAATGGAATGTTTCTTAGATTTTCAACGTGCGTAGGAGAATCATCTTTCACTTATGGAATTTTCCTTTTACAGTAGTTATCGAATAATAATTTATATAGTTCTATATGAGGATTTATATGGGAGGCCATGTTTTCTTAACTTGTGTTGGATCAAGGAATTTTACATGGTGATGGTTAGGATAAATTAAGATATATAATAATATTGATTTTTTTAAAGAGGATGGATATGTTTCAGATTCATAATAAATAATTTTTGTACTAGCATTGTTAAAACCTTGAGATTGAGGTGGGTAAAAGAGTGATTTTTTATGTCACCTAGGCTGCCACACCATCATATATGAATATATGAGACATTACAACCCATGTTTGTGGGGATTTATTAGATATTAGGGAGAATTGGTTTAGTGGAATACCAACTATATCTTCTCTATATATTTAGTTTTTTTTTCAAAACATGCTTCATATATCGCAACTTCGATAGAACATTACCAATCCATCTCACCTTATTGATTTTAAGAAGATTGTTATTGAGGTCTATAAATCATTTGAGGACCATATGGTTTGTATTATTAACCATAGTGAAAGGAAACTCATTGTAATACCCATTATTCTAGTGTGGTTTCTATGTAAACATAGGTATTTCCTAGAGGAAATATGGGAGTGGGAATTAGACATGTGGTCCTAGTGGAATAACTTTTTCTTTAATGAGGATAATGATTTTATATGGCTAATATTTTGAATGTTCTTTCTTAAGGTGGGGAGGTTATAGGACTCTACCCCACTTATTGGGTACAAACCATCATAAGTATTTTTTTTGTCCTTTTTTAAATGCATGTTTTAGGTGTTTTTAGTCTAGGATAAGAAATATAGGTGGTAAAAAATGTGTTCTTAATGTATGGGAGGAGGTTGGGCATCTAGTATAAATGAAATAGTTCCCTCTACATATCATTGTATTCCTATAGGATTTTAGATCCACGAAATGTCTGTCAGCTAACTTGTGTGTCAAATTATCTTTCCATTGGGTTTTGGGTAGTTTTATTTAAGTGGATCATTTTATCCCCCACCACATTATAACCATAAACCTCACATGATATACTTCATTATATTTTGTACAACATCCCTAGAATGAGCCCCCCTCCTCCTATTTAACCATGAAGTATATCCTATAGTTCATGTCTATTATCCCTTCCATCGGAGGAATTTGATAAATCTAGGTAAGGATACAATATATTTTTCCCACCTTTTCTCTTTTAATCCTGTACCATATTTGTTCTGATTATTTATGGATATATTCCCTATTTTCATGTTTTTTGTATAGTTTATTTATTTCACTAACTTCTCCTTGAACATAATAATGAATCTTTATAAGTTTTATCCTACTAAATTAAGGTAGTTAGTCTAGTGTTTTTTACATAATTTCACACCATTTTATTTCATATTTGGTTTTATGGTCACACTGGATCATCATACGCTTGTTCAAAAACATAAACTAAATTGTTTACACCATTATTAATGTCTTATAATTTTTTTAGGAATATAAAATTATGATTTATAATGGTTAAAACATTTTTAATGACTTTAATGTGTTGAGGTACACTTGTTCCTTGGAATGGGGTGAAATAATAGGGATTTTTAGGGTTTCCCTTGGAGATGTAATGATTTAACATAGAATGTTGGTTGTCTAGGATGACCCCTAAGAAAAAGTAGTTATCTTGTAAATGAATATATTAAATAGAAAATGTTAAATAAAAGAAATTCGGATCTTGGATTAAAATTTTGAATTAAATTATATTTAAATTTTGGAATAATGGATAGTTTGATATTCATGGAATTTTTGTGACTAGAGAATTCCAATGAATCCATTTTTGGATTCTGTAGAGTTGTGTTATTGTGGGATTCCACCTATGATACTTGAATTATAATAGTGGACTCATGTAAATGTTGGGAGTGGGGATTTACTTGGATTCAATGTGGTCCAATTCCATGAAATACCTCATGAAAGACAATGAATTCAACTTAGACAGATTATCATGAATATAGAGGGGTGTCTTCCACTTGGTTTGTGATAATGTCATCACTTTTTAAATTCCACTAATTACCGTCATCTAATCTAGATATGAACCCTAATTGAATGATGTTGTATGAGAACCTTAGATTTAGATCAACCTTATTGGGTGTAATGCATTGGGTGTGAGCCTTGGATTATAGTTAATCTATCTATTTAAATATGAAGGAAAATTCAATGAGTTCAGATCTAGAAAATGAATTTTTCTTGGGAAATAATGGAAGTGAATGCCTATCTAAGACACATTTATTCCCTTGAGTTACATGAGTATGGTTTACATGGTGATGTGTCACAAAACTAAGTTGAGAAATGATTCATTAAATGTGTTTAGATACTGGATATGTTAAAATAGGTACAGTTGGACGGGTTATCCCATTAATCCATGAGGATCGACTATGTTACAATTATTTCTACATCCTTTTTTATCACTATTTCATTTATTTATGTCACACCATTTTTATTTACACATAGATAATGGAATTGTAATTGACACCATTAGAGGTGGAATGCTGAGGTATACATTACCCTTGTTCAAGCTCCTCTTTTATAAAATAACACATATAATTGATATAAGATTAAAAAATGTTAAACTCATACTATTAGTTCTTTATTATAAGAATAGATATGGGTTGAAGCTTGGGTATTCTATGATTTTTTATTATTTTAGTCATTTACGAATTTTTTTATTTTTATGACTATTTTACCTAACGTGAATGATATATATTCCTACCAGTTATCAATCAAATTTTTTTTGACATTGAAAGTTTTAAGACTGTGATTTGATTTTTTTTAATCTATTGGATTAGAATACAGATTATTTTTACATCATTTTCACTATGTTGAGATTTGGCATGTGGGTATATAATTTACATTGTACCACCTATAGACCCAATCATCTTATTGGTACCCTCTAGTATAAATTAGTCCAAACTTCCGGATATGTTGGACACTTTCCTAGGGAAAAAATTCAGTGTGATATGTGTTATGGTGGTACAAGAATACATATAATCATTTTTATTAGGTTTCCACATTTGAATGGAAATTAAAGAGTAGTGTGGATAACATATCCATGTTGGATTCTATATAATAAATAAGATCTAAATATCTAATTCCATCAAATAGGCATTGCACAGAGTTTGTTCCCATCCCCTGGAAAGGGTCGTGATAGTAACAACCCAGCTATTAGATCATTGATCATACAAACATCAACTTTCCATTCTTCCTTTTTATGTCATAATTTTCCAACATAGCTCATTTTTATCTGTGGTGGATACCTAAAGGTAGAGAGTGTCATATGTGAACCAAACTATGTCCAAAAAAATTCACTTCATATATATCATAAATATGGAATCTACATTATAACATTTACTTGATTAATATGTAATATAAAATATATATTATTTAATTGTTTGAGAAAACCCTCATGATTTTATCTTAATAACTGAATTCAATTGATATGGTTTTAAATCCATCAGAAAAAAACATTTATTAGTTTCCATGGATATATGTTTCAAACTATGATTTATTTGTATTAATAATTAATTATAATTTTAGAGAAATAGATACCGAAACATTTCTCTATAATTTCTCAAAAAATTTCAACAAATTTCATAAATTATAATGTAATTAAAAATATGACTCAATATATTAAATCTAATTGAAAATTTTTTTCTTTCAAATTATTCATATTATTTTTAAACAATAACAGTTTTCTCAATAATATCTCAAAATAAATGTGTCATAATAATGATATTATTGGGCGATTTGATCCAATTTGAAACAAATATTATTTTATATAAATTGCATATAATGAATATAAGACTATGTTATAAAACATGAAGAGATAATATAATCCTTATAAATTATTGTGTTGGAGAATAAATATTAATTAACTATATATTTTTAATATCAATTTATTGTTCATAGACAATGGATTTCCTTCCAATTTAAGACTCTTTTTTGAGATTTTTCTTCCCTCCTTAAATCCAGATTGATATTCCCTAAAAACAAATTTTATTAAGAATTTAATGTCAAACAATATTAAAAAAATATTATTTACTCTTTTAGAATGATAACCATTGATATTAGAAATAAAAAAGGATGATTATAAAAATTAAAACACATCCAAAGGAAATACATACTTCTAGATGGAATGTTTATTTTTTTAATTCATTGTTTTATTAGGGATTTAATTATTATTTTACTATATCAAATAAGAACATGACATTACATATTAAATTTTAATATAATGATCATCAAATTAACTCAATTGACTATATTTTATTAAAATTAGTTTTAATCAATCCTCAAAAATTAAAATTAATGTTAAATTTTGAGTATAAGAAAATTCATTCTCATAAGAAAACCCATAATATTACACTGTCCCTGTAAAATTTTTGTCTATAAAAAGAAAAGATCACCATAATATGATAATCAACACATCCAATTTTATAACCATTCATTTATAAAAAAACACCTTCACCATAATACAATTTAATAATTAATGGAATAAAATTATCAATAAGGAACATATGAGAAATGTGTTGAAAAACAATCTATAATATTTTGAAAACCTAATGAAAATATGTTTCCCATCTAATGTAATCATAAAAAAGATTATACTAAAAACCAATTTGATGTAAAATATGAAATAGAGATATAACATCATGCTTTTAAAAATTATATATGCATAAATGGATACATTTAAAAGAAATCATATCCTTATATATACTATCATACAACTAAATGAATTAAAAATCTAACCACCACCACTCCCTCAAAATTAAAGAAATTTATTATTGTGGCATCTAGGATGTCTCTATCCAAATGTGTGGGAGATGATCAATACATTATCTCTTTTTTCATCTAATACCACCATCCCTCTTTCGTAAAAAGATCTAAACTCCTCTTATATAAGGAATAGAAAAATATTTCCATATAAATAAATTTGATAACATAAATTTTCATTATAAAAAATCTCCCAATAAATAACATCATAACTGAATGATCATCTAGACACCACAATGTATGAATTGGTACAACTTTAGCCATACAAACACATACAAAAATTCCTATATACCCTAATAATTCCATATAAAAATATATTTTTATCTATTAATAATACTAATTAACTGAAATTTCATTGGAACACAATAATGGGTCCTTAATATATCAATAAACATTTATGGAATCGATTCTAATAATATAATATTATATTAATTTTATTGAATTTAATTGTTAGGTACTTATTATTATTCCTGAATTATTATTATTTAATTTATTTAATGAATTAATTGAACATCAGAGATTAAATAAATAAATTTAAAAAGAATATTAATTTTTAAATTATCTATTTTGGTGTGATTCCAATACTTTGTAGTGATGTTTTTCGGTGAACAAAAGGAACCTCAAACAATCTACTCCCTGATGGATGAAATTGATAAACTAAAAATATTTTATCTTACTACATGATAGTTGTTAAAACATATATTAATCTATAGATAATTTCAATTTAATGAAACAAATAAAAAAACATATTATATTAATGGTTATAAAAAAATTATATATGAGGTAACATGATAAGATTTATTCCATAGTGAACTTTCACAAATACTTTTACAAGGTCTGACCATATAATTTAATATAAAGTCATTAAATAATATCTCCTAAATTCATATTATAAAATATGATGTGATCTATTAAAAATAGTGATATATTAGTCAACCATTCAATAATATAAATCATGTTCCAACATAATATAATAAGTAACAATGGAATGTACATATCCTATATGTCAAGGCTACCTTGGTTTAAAAATATTTGTGATTCTACTCCCTTTATAACAAATTTTAGATTTAGATCTGAATGTTATTTGTTTCTTATAGTTCATTGGATCATGATTAATGTTCTAGAAACATATGTTTGTCTATTTATACAATTAATCTAGCGTTATTTATTTTTTAATATTTAATCTTTTTTCCTTTTCTTCTCACGAAATTATTCCCCATTCTTCTAGTCTTTCACTGGATTTTTATGATGAACAAGATATTTATTATTGGATATTATTTGACCATGGGTAGATTTCGGCCTAAATGGGTAAAAAAATCATGGGTAGATGAATGATAACCTAGTTCTATATTAAATTAATTCATAATTTTTTTAGAACCACATTGAAAAAGTTTTCTTATTTCATAACATATAGATACTTTGACAAGGAAATATATTAAGTGAGGATTTTTAATGTGATGAGGGGGAAGAACAATGATTGTAGATTGGATTCATATTATTCTTTTAAGATAAAATATTATCCACTCAGAGAAATTATTATTACTGATTAAATGATTTAAATTTAAATAGTTAGATTCAATGGACATGAGCATACAATCTAGTTACATTAGAACAATTTTATAGCCAATCAACTCAATTGATTTCTAAATAAAGGAGGTAACATGTTTTATTGAAATATATCATCATAAATTTATTTATTGAATATTTTTTAAAATTAATTAATAATTTAGAATTTAGTTTTCGTAATGATTTATAATTTTTAATTCATAAATTTTAAGATAACAATATTTCATACTATCGATCATGAGATTCATTTTTTTTTCATGAGACAGAACAAGAACCTGCACTATTAGATTCACTATTATTCTAGTAAGGGATTTAGAAAATTTAATTTTCAATACTTGGAAATTAGTTAGAAGTAAAAAATTTCTTCCTTAACATATTGTTTTTAGGGTTGTTTACATGGAAAATAGTGAACAAATAGTTTAAAAAGTAATTAACTAAACACTAGTCTTTTTTCATCCATTTATATATATATATTTTATTATTTAAATTAGTACTATTTGATTTGTTTTTAATCCTATTTGATAATTAGTTCATGAATAGGTCCCCAACCTCTCAATCAAAGGATTTTGATTCTAGTTAACGCTTATAATAAAATACTATGACAAAGATGTACCTATTCCCTCATTTAAAATCAACCATGTAATTATAAAACAACAATGAAAATGTTTATTGAAATATATCCCATGAGGAACCACCAGAAAGTGTATAAAAAGTTCAACGGGATAATTCTATCATCAAATGTGGTGAATCATCCATTAATATGAATACTTTGATAATTGATCATCTAATGGTCTAGGAAACCAACATCCAAATTAAACCACGAATTATCTAAATGGTTAAAAATAAAGAACAATTTTATGGAATAAAATATGAAGATTATTATGGCCTCTTCTATATATTTCATGTTATTGTTGAAAAAATCTTGCATTATAGAGTTATCATAGATGTCATAGTATTGAATGAATTCCTATTTTCACTCAAAGATCTACTGAGAGACTTATTAAAAATTATACTAGATACACCTATTACTAAATGGGGTATTTAAGAGAAAATATCATTTGATAAATAGATTTTGTTTACCTAGATGTAAAATAAGCACCGTGAGATTAAAAAATTTACTCATGAAGATGTAAAATATAGAATAGATTTTTGGGATATATTTAAGTAGTATTTCTGTAAGCCGCCACACTATATTCTTGATTTTTGACATCAAATTAAAAAATTGTATTATGACTTATAACCAATATCTCATGTCATTATAAATGATTCAATTGATGAATGAATTATTCAAAAATCCCCTAATGATTTATGTAACCTTCTTAATGAGGTTTAAAAAAATTATTTATCTAGAAATGTGAAAGGGGTACCCTAAGTATAGGAATCCATCAAGTGATGGAGAGAACATTATTATTTATCTAAATGGTATATTTTTTCAAAACTCTTGATAGTATCTAATTAGAGTCACCAACTCAATCCTATATGTGAACAAAAACACCCTATAGAATCCTGAAAGCTAAAAAATTATTAATTAAATATTTTAATATAAATTTCCAATAAATACAATCCTAGGATCTAGAGGAATATTTTCGTTGTAGGATTAGTTATAAAAAATGAACCACTATAAATGAAAAGAATAATCTTAATTGTTAACTACACATAATTTTCCCCACTCTTATATGTATTCTAAAACCTAATAGGATACCCTTGGAAAGATTCATTTAGAAAAGGGTGAGATATAATTCCGCTAAAGGGAATACATGTAGTAATAAATCATAACACATGAGTCAAAATGTATAACATAAAATCATGAATAGGATAATAATTACAATGGAAAAATGACATAAGGGAATTATATTACAGGGTAATGAAATCAATTAATAAGTCACAAAAATATAAGACACAAAACAAAAAACATGATACAAGTTCCACATCAAATATAATACAAATAAAATGAAAAATATCCCATGGTGGATTTGGTTTACTCCCTAATCCGTTACATAACGTTTTTATTTATATAATGATTTTCCTAATACCTTATAGAGCTATATAATTCTTTTACAAATTGTCACATGTTGAAAACCATGCATATGAATTCCACATTTGGAAAAGAAAGCATATATAAACCATCAACATGATCAAATACAAGAGAGGGAAGAGGGTTTTATAGTTTTGATTGATTTTATAAATGAAGGATAAACCATGGGGATTCCCATGAGAAAGAGTTAAATCATTTTGAACTTTCATAAATGAAAAAGGGATACATGTCAAGAACATAGAGTATTAATGATGTAAAATTCATGGGAAATATCTAGGATCAGGGTAAATAAAAATTAACAACAATAGTGAAAATTAATAAATTAAGATTTTTTAAATAATGATTAGGGTGAATAATGTTTTTTGAAATGATTGATTTTTAGCTGAATAATGAAAAATAATGATTAAAAAAAATCATTTAATTTCATAAAATATGCTTATTTAAAATTACCAATATATTTTTATTTTTGTTTTAATATAAAATATGATCATTTTTATTAACTATAATATAAATAGTTCCATAATGAAGATTATATTAAATTTTTACAAAATTTCAGGATTAAAAATTCAATTTTTTAAGACAAATTTTTGTGGAGTTTTTATTACTTAAATTATAAGAAATTTCTTCTACATATACCAATTAAATCAATAAAAAATTGATTCCATATTTTTAATCATGTGTTTCAAATTTTTTAATGACGTAAATTTTATTTTTGGTTACTATGAATAGAAACTATAGTAAAAATATGAAACCACAATAAAATGATAAATCAGGTTAATTAAGATAAAAAGAAATAAGGAAGCCCCTAAAATGATATCTTAATTCTTTTTATATAATTATATTTAATCTCTTATCACCTTATCCTATAATTTTAGTTATTTTATTTCCACTTCTTAATGAATAATAATTTTTTATATTTTAAATCATTAAAAAATTATGAGTGATCCACTCCCCTCCCTTATAAAAAAGAACATCATCTACTTCTTCACTCACAAATTTAAGCATAATAGTTCATCCATTCCAGGCCCAAATATTTCAAAAAAATACACCCAAATTTTCTTTATGCTCCCAGTGTAACCAAAATACTAAAACAAAAGGGTTATACTATAAGACCGTGTAGGTTTCCTAAAGAATAGTGTAACACTTAAATGAGTATTTTTTACATTTATTTTTTCTTCTAAATTCATTAAATATTATATATCAATGATTTAATAATAACATAAGTATCTTCTATATACTAATTTTTTATTTTTATTATGATAAACCCTTTTTCTTCTATTTTTACGTCTTATAATAGATTAAAGCATTAGTCGTGCATACCGGTGGACTACCCTAGCCACGAAGCGATGTTTTTTTTTCATCACTAGATCATTTGAATTGTTAAAATTAAGGAAAAGATGAATATATATTATCTTCATTACATAATTTTTATTTTTTAATTGTAAAATATTACTTATTTACTTTCTCTTCTATTCATTAGAAAATGATAATTTTACTCTTGAGTACATGTAGAATACCACCTCCATGAAGTGACACAATTCATTTTTCATATATAACATACAAGATTAGGCATAAGGATGAATACAATGAATAAATATGAAATTTATTAAAAATTTATTATTTTTTAATGTAAAATATTATCTACTATTTTCTTTTCCAGAAACATGAAAAATGAAAATGTCCTTTATGGGTATATTTGGGTTCTTGTCATAATGAAATGACATGGTGAATTTTAATGGCTACCAAAAATGGTTAGTATTAAAAGTTCCTAAAATTTATAAATAATAAAATAGTAAATATTATAGAGACAGTAGAACTATAACCTCTTTGACCATTTTCAAAATAAAAATGTGATTTTGATTTTATAACAGACGTCCACAAAATTTCCAATGTGAACTTGACCATTTTATTAAATGAATATAAAAATATATAAAATGAAATAAATTGAATATTTCTAATGTAATGTAAATTAAAAATTTTATTATAAACATTGAAAATGAAAATAATTTTGTTAATCATGATGATGTATATTCGAACCAAACATGTGAGGACTGAAGGTTAGAGTTTTTTTCCATTAAAACAATGTTTTAAATGTGGTTTTATTCATATCTTTATTATTTTATAAAATTCAATAATGTTAGAATTAAGAATAAAATATATATAAAGTTCATTATAATATATATTTTACATTGTTTAAATTTATAAAATTGTGAAAATCATTATTGTTTTCATATGTTTTGTTTTCAACTTTTTATAAATTCAAAAAATGACTGTTTTTAATATACACAATAACCACATTGTTTCACCATTATAGACATTAATACTTATAAGGAATAAACTAAATAATAACTTGTTTTTTCATAGAATATATTATTTCAACCATTCTTTTAAATTTTCATTTTTGTGGTTTTAATGAGAAATTATATTTCTCATTACGGTTAATTGAAGAAGGACATTGTCTATCATATGGGATCAAATGAGTTTTAATGGTTTCTTAATGAAAAATTTAATGGTTAATTTGTTTATTCATGATATTTTACAACATCATTATAGATGATGAAAAGTGATCCTAATATAGATCATGATTATGGGTGATGCTAATATATCTCTTCAATACATTAGGTAAGGATTTAATCCTCAAAGGTGTAAAATGATGTAGATAACCTAGTAGGTTTCTCCAATATAATTTAGTAATTCTTTAATGAGTTAAAATGAATTGAATTGGGTTACTAATATAATTCTCCATGTTACCTATATTAATTTTGAAAAAAGGAGTTTGTATGTAAATCATTTGATTTTATGAGTTAAGGAAATCTTAAATATGCAAGGCTTGTTTTTCAATGGAACTTTATTATTTTTTGAAATGTGCCTCTATATTTCATAATTATTTTTCCTATGATTTATAATTGTTTAAAAGGTATTTTATTTGGGATTTTTTATTTTCACTTGAAGAATTTTTTTATTTATGTGATAAGATTTTATTATGAAAAAGATAATCGTCCTAATGATGTTTCATGTTTTTATAAGACTTATGGGATTGATTTATCTTTATATTCCTTAATGATATTTTTATACTCATCCTATGTTTTATAATAACATTAACGGTGTATAAAGAAGAGTATACAGTTATTCAGGTCAATATTTCGACTATGGTGAATCGTTTTAAATGAAAAATAATTATTTGGGATTAAATAGGGTTGTAAACATTTTATTTGATATTTTTAGAAAAAATTAATAATATGTTAAACTGTCCAATTTCTTGTTTAACATTTTCACCAAATTATATAAAACTATAAACCAAAAATATCCTATATATGTAATAAGGGTAATCCTTTTTTATAAATAATATAATTATGTATTTATTATGTAAGATATAATTATAGTTGGAATTATAGAAAATGTTTACATTCCTTTATAGTTTATAATAATATCTAAAGATAATTTAAAGTGACTAGAATTTGTTGTTATATTATCATTAGATATATTTTTGAGATTTACATGAGGATTCATCTTATCCATGTCAGTTTATAATGGTTTTGTGTAAAGGAAACTTGTATTCTACGGTTGATAGCTATTAAGGGGAAATTAACATTTCAATTCTATAACCTTGAAAGATTGGAATAGTGTAGTTTGTGAAAGTATTGAAATATTTTATCTTGGATATTAATGATGGAACCCATGATGGAGGGTGACTAAAATCGTCACAGAGGTACATGACTATATTATATCATTTAAAGAAGCTATAACTTCTGAAATTCGGTGGATCTTTAGTCATGATGAAAGAAGAATGATAGATAAATTTAATGGATATGATATTTTATGTTTTTTGAAGTCCATAACATTTATAGGGAACTCTAGTTATTTATCAGTTTTAAGGTGAATATAAATGATGGTGGTCACTAAGTAATCATACTAGGGAAAAAGATAATATTTATTCCATAGAGTAGGAATAAAATAATGATATTTTTATGAGAAGAATTTTTTTAATCTCTTTATATAATAATTTAATAACAATTTATAGAGTTTAATTAAAATGAATAATGAATTAATATCTTTTTCTAAGGAAAATTTTTCTATACTTTCTAGATATATATTGAATTTTATTCCGGATCATGAGAGTAAAATTGTAATATTGTGAACTCGTTTAAATTGATTTAATGAATAGTATTGGAAGGATTTGAGGAATCTTCATGCTTCTGTTGGGATTTCTAGAGAGCTCGGTTAGGGGGTTTGGCAATGTTTATGGATTTAATTGGGATGTGACTGAAATATTAGGCTTAACCATGCTTGTTACATCCACTATATCCTTAACTTTGATGCCCTCATCATCCTGCTCCCCAGTAATGTTTGAGAAACTCAAACTCAATTTTATATTCATTATTAGAGAGGTGATATATTAAGTGAGATATGTTAGTAGAAACAAAAAAAAATCTCTTAATCCAGTGAGGGTTTCATTTTATGGGGTGGTTCCCATTCTCCAGATGTTGAAGGAAGGAATTAATCATGAGCAGGATACTATGTGGGTGATGAATATGACTCCTTATCATATGTATTTTTCCATGCCTAATTACTATGTATGACTCTAGTATGGTTATTTAATGTATCACACATAGGAATTAGTGTCATTATTGGTTTTCAAAGCTGTGATCTTAGGGTTGAATGAGATCTTTTAGATGTGATTCGAGTCAACTAGTTATTGAACTTCTATCCATGCTTGGCTGGATCTTCTTGATAGTCAGCCTCTTTTTCTAGCAGAGTTATGGTTACACAAGTCACAAGAGTTGGGACCTTATCTAGTATAACAAATCTAGAATCAACCATTCTTCGGATGATGTATAAGATGAGAAAACAATCCCAGATGGTATAACCCAACTTCTTATGAAACAGATAGTAATGAGGACGATCAGTAAGGCTGGCCAAATTGGGTTTCTAGGGCTTCAATTGCTTGATTTGGTTATTTTACATTACTGTAAGAAAATAATTGAGAACCTACTCATTTCATAAGGAATAGTAATTATTCATCCATTCATAAAATCATGAGAAACCATGATATATATTTTTTTCTGGATGAGGGTGAGTTTTGTTTTTACTTCCATTAAAAAAGAGGTGTTGGACGATTCGAGGTCCATAATAGTGATTTAATGGGAACATATACTAGTATTTGGTTAACTATGGTGTATTCCTCTTTACTATGTCTTTTTCCAAATGACAAGGGAATGATATGAGATTTTTCTCTGTTTCTCTAAACTGAATCTGTTAGATGTTTTTTTGTCACTTCAAAATCAGATAATCTTCAAGGAAAATTCATTGGTATCTATGGTGTTTACAGATCATCACATTTATTTTTATCATAGTGTTATAGAAATTTATCTTGAGAGAGGGGGATATTTTTTAATAGATTAATCCTTTTAATGTTTAAATTAATTCATAAACCCTCTCATTATTTTATTTTCTTACATTTCTGAGGTCAACTATTATTATTTTCCTTAGAGTAGAGTTGAATTGATATTTAAATTTATGAATAATGTCTTCCCATACAAAAATGGATCTCTTAGGAAGGATTTTATACCAAATGAAGGATGGCACTATAAAATTTCATACAAAAAATCTTATTTTTGTTTCCTTCTTCTAATCTAGAGGACCCATCATCGGTATTCTTTAGGACATGAATTTATTGAGATGCTAATTGGGATCTCCTGAACCTTCAAAGGGTGAGAATAAATGATTTATGAAATATTATGGGGGTAATGTCTCATCACCCAATTTGGTATATGGATTCTTATTGAGATTCATGGGTGTGAACCACACTTCCAAGTCTTCCAATTGATTAAATATAGATTTAATGGTGTTGATGAGTGCTAGAGGAGCCGCTCTCTGGAACACCACCCAGATTGAGGGAGTGGGTGAGTTTTGGTGTGGTGGACCTGTTTTCATATCCCACGAATTCCTAATCTATGCTAGTATTTAATTATCATCCCAATGGGGTAGAGTCTGTCTCTATAATGGATGATAGTTGTGATCATCTTCAAATTAAAAATTTATATAAACATTTTTCCTTGGATGAAGAGTTAGCCTGATGCTCATATACTTCCCATGTAGGTGGATTGGATGTATCCTGAGATGCAGAAGGATGGATATTCACATATGAATGATGATGATATATAGTTTTAATGTTACCTCTGAGTATTTAATCATTGATATTTCTGATATTTTTATGTCATTGTCCTATTGTTTCTCCCATTCCACTATTGAGGGAATTTAAACTCCTCTAGGTAGTGACTGGAATATAGACACTTGTTTATGTTTATTATTTGTAATTCATTATCATTGTTGGAAGACACCTAATTGGAGCCATCATCACACATACTGGAATTTTTTGAGGTGATGTTGACCACTCATTATGGGTGGAGGCCTCTATAAGTATTATGGCTCAGGCGATGGTGTTGACCACTAAATATATTGCTAGTTCTCACCGTAGAAATCCACATGGATGGTTATAGACCATAGGGATATGTTGTTGAGACAACTGCTTGGGGGATGAGGCTCACTATTATATTTGAGGATAATGGGACCTAATTATAGGAGTATAGATATTGGTGTGGCTCAAGATTTTGGGCTTTTGATGTGACAATGATTATTTATTTATTGTAGGATATATATAGAAATTCATCGGGATGTTCAGTTATTGATATAATGGGAACATTCTATGATGAGTTTTGAGGGACTAGGGACTTATTTTTTTGGAGTTCTCTTATGACTCTAGATGATTTAGTGATTTCATATGGTGTTAGTTAAACTTATGGTAGGTTCCTAAGGGCTCTATAGGTATGATATTCATTAGGGAACTCATTGGAAATTAAACCTTGGGTCTTCTCACCTGCATACACACACACACACACATAAATATATCATTGTTTGTGTGTATACATATGAAATTTTTTTTCATCCCATATATACATATATAATGGGGAAAATATTCATAGATATTCTAGTATTGGCCGATGCAGGTAAACACTAAATTACGGTTATTGAGAAAAAGTATAGAGGGTTAAATAACTAAAAGTTTTGTGTGTTTCATTCTCATTTATATTCAGAAAACACATGCATAATTATGGATATTAGACAAGATCACATTGGTGGTGGCCTACTAATTTCATATTCACACCAAACATGGGCCCTTGGGTCATGTGTAAACTATATCTCTTTTCAATTAGTTAAGGATTTAGGCTCGGGAGCTGGACCTTAGTGATTGTATCTAAACATTTGTCAAGGGATGCATGTGAATGGACCAGTTGGTTCCACTTCATCAGGATAGACATTATTTTGATCTTATATATATGTATATGTACTGATATGGTCTGACATGCATGAAACTTCTTGTTTATTGTATTTTATTACTTTTTATAACATGTTTATCGTCTATAAAATGTACTATTCAATTGGGACTGATTATTTATATATCTTTTTGTTATTCATTTGCTATTTGTTTTCTTATTTCTTCCACTAACTTACAGTCCTTCTTCTAATTTGTTATATATGAGTGGAACATTATTACTATCACTACTAAAAGTTATAGTCTCCCCACGATAATTTCATCAGAAGCTCACTAATATTCGGTAGCCTATTGAATATGGGGAGTCATGCCTATGTATCAATATCCAACCAGCATAGAGCACTTGTTGAGTTTCAATTGGGTTGGGACACTAAAAATGGTATCATAGGAGTTTATTTTCTATTTTGATCATACTAATTTTCCAATGGTAGACCATAAACAATAGCCTAGTCGGAAATGGGTAAAGAGTTCAATTTTGGGTGCCTTAAGCCCCATGCACGGGTGAGAAACCATGTTTTCGGGAGTGGAAAATTTAAATTCTACTGTGTTCTATTATAGTTTTTTTGATTTCCACCTCGAGAGGAAATAATTTGTGTGATGTATATCTATTATTTTATTTTTCCCTTAGCTTGGTATAGAATAGTACAGTTGTTTATTCATAATGTCTGACCCATTGGGTGGAATGATATATGTATGTTCCTATAAATAATTTCTTAGAACCTGCAAAATACCAAGTGGGGTTGGACTTTTTAATGTTTCAATGAAGCAGTTAAATAATCCTTTCAAGTATAGAATTTTTTTGTGGAATTCTACCAAGCCAACCCATGTATGTGGTTCCTAGTGAGAATGATATGTTATTATATTTTCATGTGATATATAGTACTAACCCAGATAAGGGTTTTCAAGGATGATAAAAGATGGTTAGTGGTTTAATGTGTCGATAAAAAAGCTAAAAATTGTTTTCCTGTATAGATTTTTTTGTGGAACTATACTCAGTTAACTGAGATTGTTAAATTATATGTGATTATTAACTCTATTATGGGATGAAAAAGTCCCATGAGGCTAGATTATATGTGATATTTATCCCCCTTATGGGTATTTAAGGGTCCATGAGACCATATTTCATGTGACATGGTTGTCGAAGGGAACTGTAAGGGTGGTGAGGAGTTCCACATTTTATTGATTTCTTTATCTATGATATATATATTATATTTATGGTTGTTTGACCTTGGTATTTTGAATTTATTTTGATTCCAATAAGACTAATTATGGTGTAGTTCCAAGAGGGAAATGATATGGTGTCACATGATCATGTATGGGTTGAGTCCCTTGAGGTTTGGGGTTAGGTGATTGATGGTCAGGATAATCATGAGCCATAGGTACATGCTTCTGTATAGATGGGGAAGTTGTAGGGGATAGACGAATTTGGGCCATGTCTAGTTGAGAATCTCATGGAGGTCTTGGTTCATGTCATATATGTTTTTGATAGATGATCTTAAAGAGATGATTCATCCCTGTCATATCAGACTTGTGAGTTCCAGTCTCAACCACAACCTTTATTTTTGTTTGAGGTTGGGCCACATTAATTAAAGAACCAGATCAAATAAATGTAGATTATCTTTGAATATATTGAGCAACCCCTGGGTTGGAGGGTGAAGCTGGGGACCTATATACTCCGAGGACCCGTAAAGTGATGATGATAATTATAAGTATATGTTGGAAACAATTATGGATTGGATGGATTTGGAGATAAGGATCTTCAAGAACTTATTCCATATGATATTTACGGATGAAAAATCCCATGAGTTTATGAATACCCAGTTGGTGGATACAACTATCATGGATTATGTGGATAACTTCATAGACCTTTCCCATTTATTGTACCATCTATGGTGGGTGAAAATATCACTTGGGGAGTCAATTGGAGGATGTCTTGTGACACACCATCAGAGTATAGGTTAATATATTCTAGTATACCTCATTATCAGATGTAACAAATCATTCATTGATAGATAAGAGAAAACACTATAGACCGGTCTTATTTAATCCTTATGACATGGTTATGTAAGATTAGCTATAATGTTTTAGGTATCCAGAAGCAATGTTGTGAGGAGTTATAGCATGGAAGCCTATCCAGGGACCTGGGTAAACCACTGAGGTCTGGTTGTTAAAAAATATGTTTACAATGTGAGTATACAGGGCATGTAAGGTCCCAGTTATAGTGTCCTCTAATTAAGTTCTAGGCATGTAGTCATATGGAACATTTGGAGAAGTTCTACAAGAATCCTTCTTGGATATCTAGAAGGTATGGAATATGCTAGAGTCATGGATTTGGGGTAGGAATATGAGTGGTACCAAGAGTTGGGAGTTGGGATTCAGTTCCATGAATAGTTCATGGAAGTGATAAAGATACCCGTTAGTTGTGTCAGTGGCCAATACCCAGTGCAACCCTAAAGGGTGGTAAGAACTCAAGTAGTTAGGAATCAAGAATCAGTCATTCTATTAAGATTCTAGGATCAGAGTAGGTTGGTGATCTGATTATAGTTTGAGGTATGATATGGTTGTGAATGAATTTTTTTTTGGAATGGTCAGATTTGGTGAATGTGGTTCACATGTGTTGTTTTTTGACTAACTAGGCAATAGTTCATTTGTTGGCCTTAGATATGATGCAAGATATAAATTTATATATGAGGTGCATAGGTATCGAGATATATTTGTGGGAATTGGTATGATGTGTGGATTGTATGAGGTATTTTTCAATAATATGATGATGGGAATTGATATGTCTTAAAATATGATGTGGGATTATTTTTGCACATATGTCGAGATGCAAGATCTTTGGGAATCTGATGAGATGTGTGTTTTCACGAGTGTTGTGTATGACACATGTATGACATGTGTATCTTATGAGATGCATGACATTATATGTGTTAGGTATGAAATAAGAATTATTTGAGAATATAATACTGTGAACGAATGATGATGCATATCAGGAGTAATTTTGAGTCCTCAGATGGTCAGTGGACCATCAAAATGTATTATTTTGAGTTGGTATGTGACTGGGTATGTAATTGCAAAGGTGGGGGGGTGCCCCAAGTTGAATTTACCATGACTTACAATTGAGGAAGACTATATTTATGTGAATGATATGGGTATGTTCAGAACCATCTCTTGGTTAAAATTGATATCTTTGTTATGAGATATTATAAGGTAGAGAGACCATAATGTCCTTTGTTTTTGAGCTGGTTGAGATTCCCAACATTTTTGTTTTTTGTTTCTTGGTCACATAATCTTATATTTGGGGATTCATAAAAAAAAATTTATAGATTGAATAACCCAAATCATTTTTTTAGATGGGGATTATTTATTTTCAATTTCCATGGGCATTTAGATGGTTTTTGGGTGTGTTAGGTCCAAAAACCCACATTTTAGAAAGTGTACAAAGAGGCACATGTTTTGATAAAATGATGCATAATCCCAATGAAAATTATGTGGACCACTTCTATACTGTACAAGGGTTTTAAAATTTTGAATGTGCGGTTCAATGACTTTGTGAGACCTCTATAATTTTTAATAGAGGTGAATCCCACAATCTGTGCATTGTTTGGAAAACTATGCACCTAACTATAGACCGTGTGGTGCTTGGAAAGTGAGAAACACACTATTCTTTCATGGTTATCCAAACCGTGATACCAAAATATGAATTTATTTAAAAGTGTGAAATGATGGATTTTTTCCTCCTTTGTATTTATCTATTTCTTCTTCCATATACTACATATCCACCACACACATAGGTGTATATCCCATTTAATAATCATCCCTTAGGCTTTGGCCTAACTTCATCATCCATGTTCAGAATTGAATTCCATCAGTCTCATTGGATGTGTATCTGCAAAGAATTTAATCAACTTTCTCATTTTTCTCATTTATCTCAACATACCAAATTTTAAATCCATGGGACCACATTTTCAGTATTTTCTTGTTATTTTTATAAATCGATGATTTTTATCATTTTGAATCAAATTAGAGGCTAATATCAGAAGGGAGATAACATAAGTGTATGCCATAGTTTATTCCTAACTTTCATTAATAGAATTCAATTGTTTTGGGGTCAGTTCCTAACTATAAAATTGGGTTGACACAGTGAGACCCCTATTTAATTAATGTTTGTCATTTTTTGGAGTACTTAATTTCATGTGATGGCATTGGAAATTTCTTAGAATATGACCAAACATGTTAGACCTAGTAAGGGGATTTGGAAAATTTGAGCATTTTAGGATGGAAGATAAATTTAAATTAAATTAATTATCTATATTTATTAATGTGATTCCTTGGAAAGATGAAGGAATGCATTGAGGATTGTGGTGGAACGGTCATCAGGATGAGTGAACATCCCAAGATATATGGGGTAATTATGATCAAAAGGTTAAAGAGACATGGTTTTCATGAATTAAGGTGACTAGTTCATCAGGATGAGGGAATGGATGGAGATATATGGGGTGCTAATGATCACTAGGATGAGGAAATATGGTCATCAGGATTTGTGTTGACATGTTCATCGGGATGAGGACATGTTTCGTGTGACTTGAGGTGGTGTTGGCCATCATGATTCAGAGATATGGTTTCTAGGAAATGATGTGTTGGATGATATCTATTATGTATTTATTTATGATTTCTGCTAATGATTTTTTTCTGATGCGTTGTTGGTGTCATGTTCATATAGACATTACTTAGTTGATATGGTATTGAGAACTCATTGTGGGTAGAGGACTCCATAGATATTATAGCTTAGGAGATGGTGTTGACTATCATTTCTGTTGGAGGTTCTCATCTTACAAAGACAAATTGATGGTGATGGACCTCCAAGAGATGGAGTTGAAAGGATGGGTTGGAGGATAAGGATCACTATTAGATTTGAGGCCAATGGGATTGAATTATGGGATGATGGGTATCAGTATGCTTTGGGACATTAGGTTTTTGGTACCCTAAAGATTGTTTATTTTTGGTGTATGGATATTGTTTTGTGTCGGGATGTCAGGTTGTTAAGTCATTTGGGAATTTCTAAGCTTAGGTATGAGGGATATGAAAATATTATTTCATTTCTCCATTAGGGAATGAATTTTTTTATTGATGGAATGAGGTTCTTGGGATATTAAGTGGTGGTTCATGGGGAATATATAGTTATGATATTCTTTATGGGATTCCTTGGTCGTGGGTCCATGCCTCTACAAATATATATATATATATATATATACAAACATGTATTGTATGATATATAAATGTATATATTTTGGGGAACATATCCATATACATATATATATATATATATATATCATCATTGGATGAATAGTTTAAACACCCAATTATGGATATTGAGCACATCTGGAGTAAGATGAATAATTAAGTGTGTGTGCATAGAATTCTTATTTATATTCAACACAATATAGTATAATTATAAATGTATGACATGAATATGTTGGTTTTGACCTATTGAGTTCGTACTCACACCCCACAATTTCCCCTAAGGATGAATGTAGATTATAAATCAATGAGATACTGTAAGGATTCGAGCTCAGGATTTGCACTATAGTGATTGTAGACATAACTTTTTCATGGGATGGATTGTAGTTGACTAGGAAGTTCCTTTGGATCATGCTAAAATTTCTTTTGATATTATATATATTTGTTTGTATTGATATGATTATCCATGGGAGAATCTACACGTTTTTCATCATGTATAACCTATTATGACATTTTTTATATTTGTAAATGTTATTATGATTTCGGTATTGTTTATTACAACTTTTGTTTGTTATTCTTACACAATTTTTTTCTAGCTTCAACAATGTTAAGATTCTCCTTACACTTTTTTAATGATATATGGAAACTTATTATTATAACTAACATAGCATATATTCTTCCCAGAATCACCTCATTAGACCTTTTCTATTAGTAAAAATCCTTTCACGTATGGGGAGGCATGCCAAAGGACCATTTTTTAATCGTACTAGAGCACTATTTGAGTGGAAATCAAGCTTGGATGATACATAGTTGATTCCATGATACACCTTCATTTGTAATAGAAGGTTCTGATTTTTGTGCTCTAGGGATATTCTTCCGAAGAAATTGGTGGTGGTGATTGGTGCCAATGGTTTCATTTTATCATTCCATGAATGAGTCATACTCTAGGAATTTAGCATGTGGTCACCTCTGTGTGAGACCCGAAATATTTTGATCGTAACTTATTGATGGTATTCCAAAACCAATTTTTTTTCACAAAAGAAGAAATAGGTGGGTGGGTGAGGTTATGACATGAATCATAGTGGTTACTGCCATAACTAATGTTCTAGAACATCTGTTTTAGGAACACTTGTTCCTTGGTCAAGATGTTTGTGAGGGTAGTTTCTGCGGTCCCAAATACAATAATGAACAAGTTCACCGATTAGTGCATCATCATAAGTGTGAAAAATGCTCAAATATATATACATGGGTAAAAAAATTATTTTTTTCTATTTATAGTTCAACCATTGTTCCTACAAGGAATTTTAAATTCATGAATCAAATTTTTTCATAGGAACCCATGTTGTGTTTTATTATTGGTGTTTATCACATCGGTTATACCATTTTTGTTTCCATAGGAGATGAAAAACAAAACAACCTACACATGTTAAATGATAAAAAAAATTATTAAAAATTATATTGATAATAAATGACATAATTTCTTTACATTATGTGAAATATTTATAATTAAAAAATATTTGCGATTAGATAATTCATTTTAAAATTAGATTAATATTCATGTTTTTTCCTTTAAAGTTTAATATGGTATTTCATCAATAATTTCTTGTGTGTATAATTTGAACTAAAAATTCTGTGACAGGGTTACCCACTAAATAGGATGTAACATTCCTTTGGGATAATAAATAAGGTTCATTCATTTGATTTGTTTAAATGGTCTACTCTTTCAAACTGAGACTAGACTCTCTAGATTGGACATGACTCTAGTATTTGGTCCAAAACTTCTTCATTAAAGATTAGATAGAGCCCAAAATTAGATAGAAGACCTATGAAAAAATTTATCACAAATCTAACATCTGAAAGGATAGCCAAATCATGATTTTTGAAGGCCAACATGATAATAAAATTTGTATTATAATATTTGGAGAAATTTCCACATTATAATTTGAAACCTCCTATAAACTGATCCAGCCCTACAAAATATAAATATGAATTTTTTCTATTTTTAAAGGTTTAACATGAATTAGGAAGTTTATCAAAGAGGGGATGTGTTTTCACTCCAATTATCTATTCATTGCAATAAAGGTATCTCTTGAAGAAATTATCCCTTCATCGAAGACTTCTTCTTCTTCTTCGTACATTAATATTTATGTTTTGTTTAGAAAATTCATAATTTATCTTGTATTTTTTTAATTATTTTCTTATACAATCTTTCTATTTTTTTGGGAAATCATGATTAGAAATGTTATTGGGTTATAAAATTTCTATACCTTTATGAATATAATTTTTTTCTACGATGACTACACCTCCCATGAAAGAGAAATTTTCTAATTAATTGATATACCTCTTAAATTATTAATTTATTTATTTTTAATAAATGATATATTTTAATTAAAATAACATGATCCACAAATTTTTTTTTTTATATTAAAATAATCGAATAAATCTTGTTAAGAATTAATAAAAAATTTACGAGGTCGAGAATTGAGAAAATTTTGAGGGTGCAATCATAATCGGTAAAAAAATGACACAAGATGAATATGTAGAGTTTAGAAAAATCCCAAAATACAATTCATTGTGATAATTGAATGGATATGTGCCTTAATTAACTATTTACCATAAGTTATCCTTAGATAATATTAATTAGGGTATAATGATTGCATGTTTCGAATCTATCATGGGGTTCAATTTATTTTATCTTTCTGGTAAAGTTAATTCTCATAGGGTTTAGCGGTTAAAAATTTAAGGGATAATTAATATGTTGATTTTAATATAATTGATAATGAATAATATGTAAGTGAATAATTATAATTATATTGACTATGATTTATAAAAATGTTTTCTAAAAAAACAAATTATCATTTTGTTTTCTCAATCTCATTTCAAAATGAAATAGGAAAAAATACAATCATCTTCTAGCATACATCATTATGATTTATAAATGATTAAAATGTCCTCAATACTATTATGTAGTTTGTTTATAATATTTTATTTTATTTCTAAAATACCTTTAAAATTTTGTTTTAAATTACTTCCTCCTTTGAGAGACAACATTGTCTAGCCACTCTACTACACATAAATAACATCCCAATAACACATTATCTGAGATCTCCCATAAAAGATACGTTCAAATTGGTTTGGTTTTCAAGGAGTAAGATACATAATTCAACAATTTAGTAGTATTTATTTTTTTTTCTTTTTATTCTCTTCACCACTTATTTCTTCCTTCGTTACCCAATCTGAAGTTTTCTTCTTATTTTATTCCTATTTTGTGTTCTTATTTTTTAGACCATCAACTCAAACTTCTTCTCATATTGTTACGGTTCACTTTAATTAATTTCTTTTTTATTTGATTTATAACATGAACTAATATCTAGTATCTCATATATCTTGACCATGTGATTGAATTTAGCCTTATTCTAAAATCCGAAAGTCTTTGTCTATGCGATTTTACAACATTCTACCTGTTTGAAAATCCCCTTATTCAAAGAACACTAAAATTAGAAAAGTTTTTGAATCAAACATAAGACAATAACCAATGTATACAATAAAAAATTATCTTAATTAAACCATTCTATAATTTTTTAATAAAATATTAAATATAAACCAAATTTTATTTCATACCAAAATCATGAATATGACTTTGAGCTAAAATCTGGGATAACTCACCATTTTCCAAAATTTCAAAGATTATCTGATAAGGATCTGAAAAAACATTTAATGTAATTTAATGTTGTTTTCTCTAAACCAAATCCAAGAAATTTCTCTGAATATAAAATAAAACTAAGATCATTCCCTTTCAAACTTGTTGAAACTATAAAATAATCGATTTATTATTTACGACCTAAAGTTATAACATTCTAAAATGATTTGAAACATTTGTTTGGAAAAACGTTTTTCTAGTATCAAGGACCACTACCATCCAAAAAAAGATATTAAGAATCAAGAAAGCACAAGTGGAGTCAATGTATGAGTATTAGGATCCATTAAAGAAGTTGTGTGTAAGCTGCATGCATCATCAAATCAGTGTGAAAATCACTATTCAATGATTCTATCAAGGACTCAATCCTATGGAGAGGAACATGGTGGATGTCATGGATAAAGAGGAGTTGGTTAAAAAAAACTAATAACATCACATTAATTGATTGATAAGATGGAACAAAACCCCCCAAAAAATGGTGATCAAGGTACATTGAATGATAGAGGATTACATCAGGTAAGTATGTCTTCTCATGAATTTAAATCAATTAAAACCAAGATTTAAAAATATAACACTATGGTGAGGAATATTTACTTAGAACAAAATAAATACCAACCCACTACTATTCGGCCATATGGTGTTTTCACTAATATAGACCACCAAACTAACTATTTATCCCAATTACAAGAGATAGAGGATTGAGTAACCATATTCCCTAGGAGAACATACCAGTAGAAAAAACAACCACATCCAAGGAAGATGAATGATTAATTTTCACAAACATACAATCACGGATAGAAGGATCAATCAAATCTAAGGTATGGCTCTAGAAAACAACAAAGACCCTATTTTCAAAAAAAAAGAATAGAATATCCTCTATATTACAAAATGGGTTTCCAACAGCCCCAATAGAGAATTGAATCCCATGTATAAAAAATTAAACAACAAAAGAATTCTATGCCAATGGTAGATTATAAAATTGATGAACTTTTGAATCAAATTATTCTTAATCAATAGAATCATATGAAGATTAAATGTTCATAGTTGGTGGTGTTAAATATGAAAATAAAGAATATTTCCACCACCCTTCATGAACTTGTAATTAAGAGATCTTTAAATTTACCTTCCCAACCAACTCTGAATCAAAAGGGGAATGTTAGTTCCATCACATTCAGAAGTGGGTAGAAAAAAACTGATGCATCTACACCTATCATTCAAACGGGATTCCCCTAAACTCTATAGAAGACCAATTCAATACCATCTGATGAGGAGCCCAAGGAGAAAGGAAAAGGTAAGAAAAATATTGACGATGTTACTCCTAAACTACTTTCATTTCCATGTAGAGTTATACAAACCAAGAAAAGGGTTGAATAGGTGATGAAAAAAATATTTTTTTGGATATATTCAATCTTGTTGAGATCAAAATCCCTCTACAAAAATCAATTAATAAAATTACAAGGTATGAAAGATGATTAAATGAAAATTATACTAATTAATGAGGGATCAAGGGAAATGAGAGAATAAATTATGGATGGAATGTGTCAGCCTTGATGACACCATTTCATGAAATGCAAAAAATGTTCAAGTATCTGGGGATATTAACCATCCCAGACACCATATGGGAGTTACACATTTATGATACTTTATGTGATTTTGAATCTTCCATAAATGTGATGCATCACTATTTATTATCATCTTCATAGGGTGGTTAGTTGAAGCTGATGATATTAGTGTTGCTATTTGTGAATAAAGCTTCCACATATTCTATGGGATACCTTGAGGATTTAGTTGTTCAGGTAAGAGACATGATCATTAAAATATATTTCTATATTCTAAACAAAAAGTATGGTCTGAAAAATTCGTGTGATTCAGTTATCTTAGGTAGGTACTTCCTCAAAAATGAATAAATGATCATAAATGTCCATGAGGGTATAGTTTAAATGGAGTATAGAGATGAAGTTGTAATATTTAATGTTATGGACTCCATGAAGTACCCCTCATAATACCATTATACCTTTGTTATCTCATATTTTGAACACCCAAGTAAAAAACTGATAGATTTTAATTTCCTTATTCATAGAGAGATTATGAGCATTGTTTTTTAGTTTTATGTCTAAGGGAACTTACACACCTATTTATAATGGTAAAAACCTACATTAGATTTTATTTTTATATGGATTCATGTTATTATTTTGATATTGTTCACTATTATTATGACATTTCTATTGAGTATGATAATGGATTTGATTCATTAATCTATGATTTTGTTGATTTCTATTCTGATACAGATGTTCATTATGCACATATTTCAGTTCATTAATTATCTTCATCCAAACATCACCCTCCTACATTGGAACTCAATCCATTTCCACCAAATATAAAATACTCATAATTTTTGAATGGTGAGATATTATGTAGTATAATTTCTAGGAAAATACATATTGAACATGAAAAAATACTTTTGAATCTTTTGATGGAGAACATTTGGGAAATCACATGGGCCTTAGCTTCCATATCATGTATCAGCCACTCTATTTACATCCATGTGATTATTTTTGAGGATTGGGATAAATTATTTAGGCATCCACAAAGTTGACTTAATAAAAATATTCTAATATGTTTTAAAAATCAATTTGTAAAATTTCTGGAGGTAGGTACAATATAGTCCATCTCATATTACTACCGAGTCAGTTATATTCCAGTTGTGACAAATAAAATTGGTGTTACTATTCTTAAGAATTAGAGAGAGGAATCAGTTAAAATAATGGTGAAAAATATATGGCGTGTCGATATTGATTATTTTATACAAAAAAAATCCACTCACGAAGACCATATCCCCTACTATTTATTGTTCAATTTGTTGAGAGACATTTTTGGAAGACACACTATTGTTTTCTAGAAATAATTTCTTGATATTTGCAAGGTCCTATAGCTCTGGAGGATTAGGATAAGATAACAATAATTTATCCATTTGCTATATTTTCCAGTCGAAGGACTCCATTTGGAGTTTTCAATGCATCAAGTAACTTCTAGATATGCATGGTGGGTATTTTTTTTAGATCTCACTGAGACCTCCATTGAGGTATTTATGAATTATTTTACTATGTATGGATTATCATTTGATGAATGTATCTTTATATTTCAAATGTTTTCAAATCATTGTATTGAGAGGAATCATGTTTGGAACATTGGAATGTGTCATTTCATAGTAGTTTATGGAATTATCATAGGTAACATAGTGTCGAAACATAAAATAGATGTTCATAGATATAAGGAAGAAATTATTTAATAATTTACATATCCTTTATGTGTGTGAGATCTTAGATCATTCATAGGGTATGCCGTATTTTATCAAAACTTCATCTGTGATTTTAGTAATATTTCTCTACTATTATCTTGATTGATTCAAAAATTTATTGGGTCCATTTTTTATGATTAATGAATGTATCAGTTGATGTGATAAAGAATCTTCTGACCAGTCCACCGATCATACTACCCCCATGTTGGGAGCTTCCTTTTGAGATTATCTCTGATGAATCCAACATTGTATTTGTAGTTATATTATCTTAGAGGGAGAAATGGTGGTCCCATGTAATTTTATATGCATCGAGGAACATGGATTCAGCAAAACAAATTACACCACCATGAAAAAATATTTTCTTTCCATCATATTTTCTTTAGATAAATTCCATTCATTTTTATTGAGAGCTAATGTAGATGTTTTTTTGACCCTGATGCTCTAAGGTACCTCTTGAAGAAGCTATATTCAAATCCTAGACTTATCTGATGGATTATAGTTCTTCAAGACTTTTATATGACATAGAAGAAAATAAGGTTTCAAAAAATATCATGGAAGACAACATGACTAGTATTAGTCATACACTATAGGTTGACACCATGGACCAAGGACCACTTTGAGACACTTTCCCAGATGAACATCTTTATTTCATCTCAGGTACGCATCCCTGGTATGAAGATTTAGCGAACTACCTTCTTTTCTATTAAATTCCTATAAAGTTAAACAAATAGTAACTCTTAAAATTAAATGTGTCTCATTTTATGTTTGGTATTATCACTAGGTCTTGTTCATGAGTAGTGATGAAGTTATTTGGATGTTTGTTCACTACTAAAAAACTAGGTTTATCTAGTTCTAGGGATTTAACTATGCTAGCCAAAAAAAATGTTAAAGACCCCCTTTATCAGCTCTAAAAAAGCAGAGTTAAAGGGGGACCATTATTAACACTTTTTAACAAGCACTAATAAATTCGGTCTTTTATTAGAGGTTGTAAAAAATCAAAAAACGTGGGAGTGGTTTTTTCAGAAGCGTTGATAGAAAATAAGTTGTAAATTTAACTCAAACTTCAATTCGAAATAATTTTTGATACTGGTGTCCGTTTGGGCTCTACCCTATATCAAATTGAATCCTTCGATGAGCTCTACCACATCATGACTCGGGAGACCGTAGCCTCTACATTTTCTAGGGAAAAAATGCCCAAAAGTCCTCAAAATGGATTTTGTTTCTAGGGTACCACAATTTTTTTTACCTTTTGATGGATTTGAATCCCCGCTTATGGGGGGTGTTCCATTTTACATGGGGATTAGATTTTTTACCAAGGATTACATTCATATTGATATTATGGATTTTAAATTTTATCATTTTTCATAGATTAATTTTATTTATTATTAAATATATAGAAATATATACATATTTGTTATATATTCACAGATAAAACTGTAATTACATATATTAATTAATTAATCATATTTACATTTAAAATATATTTATTAAAATATAATCATATATGTTGATATATAGATAAACATATGAATAAATATGTGTTGAAATACATATAAATATATAGATAGATCATAAAATGAAATAAATAGTATAGGGGAGTGGAAAAGGGTTTGATGTATATACTAGAGGTTTAGGGTTCAGAAATCGCTCGAGGAAGGGGCACATGCCGGAGGCTAGGATCATCTAAATAATTGATAAAGGGGTAGGGGAAGAGCTGATAAAGGGTTGGAAGAGTGGGAAGCATTGATAAATGTGCTGATTAGGGCATGTTAAAAAACATTATACACCCTTTATCAGAGGAGCCTTTATAAGTGTTTTTTTAGAACTAATAGATGTTTCAAGATTCAAGTTGTGCTTTGATTATCAGTTCTTTTTTAGCATTGATAAAGGCCTTTTCTAGCACTGTTAAAGGCCAATTTTGTATTAGTGGTTACTGATCATGAATTTGAGTCCATTCTAAATTTATTCCATTCACTTTCATGTGCAGGACACCATGGATCCCAACGAACAGCTCAAAAATTCTTAGACTCTATATTATATTGTTTTAGCTTATTCTATGATGTCATGTGTTTGGCAAGTCATTCTAATATTTCCAACCCATTGGAATCATTTAAAGGAGACATAAGATGCCCCAACAACCCATATTATTCATTTAAGATTTTTGATATATGGGGAATTGATTTTATAGGTCCTTTTCTATGATAATTTGGTTTTTTTATATTTGGTTTTCCATTGATTATGTTATAAAATGGGTGGAGTCAAAGACCAATAGGAATATTGGTTCTCATGTTGTATTTTATTTTTTCAAGGTTTGACTTATCTACAGGTTTGGAGCACCAAAGGACATCATAAGTGAAAAAGATACACATTGGTTCAATCAGAATTTGGATTCCCTCCATCAAGATTATGGGGTGATGTATAGAACTTATACTCTATACCACCCAAAAGAAAGATGTGAAACATTAATTTTTTAATAAAAACACATAATAAATAAAAATAGTATTTAGGAAAACTGTGTTCTTATGATTAAAATTTATATGTAGGATAAAATTATCAATTTTTTATATTAAATATATAAATTTATTTATTGTTAAATAAATTAATGTTATGAGGTTTTTATACAAATCCATAGGTGATTTTAAAAAAAATATATTTGAATAAATTATCCGAAAAAAATAAATTTTTTTTTTGGAATTTAAATATTACTTTTATTTTATATGGTTAAAAATGGGATTAATTAATTTAAATCAATGTCTATAAAATTAATAAAATTATGTGTTTAATATATATTTGATCAATTTTAATATGTTATAATTTAATAAGTATTACTTATATACATATTATTTAATAAAATTCACTCCTTTATAAAAAACTGTATTTATCACTATTCATCTAAAAATTAATTATTTTACCAAAATCATCAAAAACTTCTTAAAATAATATTACTAAATAAATAAATACTTTTATTTTGTTAAAATTCAATATCTATATAAATATATAAATTCAAAATGTAGTTATCATCATAAATTATTATGAGTTCATTATTTAAAATAGTAAAATTTAATATCTATTTAAAATTTATCACAATTTTCATTTTAAATTAGTGTTATCTATAACCCCATCTAATCATAAATATATTTCTCAATGGGAAAAATTTTAAAACCCAAAAAATTTAAAACATGTTTGTTTTTAAATAAACTTAAATTCTTCTATATCATTTGATACACAAAACCTCAAGTTTACATGAACCGTATTACATAATACCATTATAAACATGATGCTAAATTGATGGAATTGTAAAGACCCATAAATTTCAAGGAAATTTTCTTCTTAATTTTCTTTGGAATTTTACAAGAGCGCAGTTTCTGACGGCACCTGATTCCGAGACCCGGTGTGCCCGGAATCATTTTTCGAAGTTTGGCTCGGGTACGTTCAGTGAACAGACGAGCGGGTTTTTCTAACTTTTGAACTGGTGCCCGGAATCGAATTCTGAGGGCACCGATAAAATCGCAGCGCCGGTATTTGCTTAGAAACGCCTCTTCCGGAGTTGCGTTTTCTCGGGTGTGGTTTTTAATTTTTGGGCTTAAAGTTAAGAAATAAAATAAAATGTTGGACAAACTTTATTTTATTTCACTTAAGCCACTTGGAAGCCACTTGAAGCCACTTAAAAGCGGCTTAAACTGAGTTGAGACGGATAGGCTACTATCCAGAAATATCCTACCCTCTTGGTAGGATATTTGCGAGGTGGGGCCCACACGAGCCCCGCCGTTTCTTTTCCACTAAGTAACGCACCCGTGAAAACCCATCATTATGAAAGTCAACTGATGCGTTTTCTTAAATTCTTAACGCACCATTTAATTGGGCAGTTTATTTCGTGAATTAAATGGGCAGTTTCTTTCGTGGAATTAATTCTACGAATTGATGGGTCGTTACTTACCTCTTTTTCGTTTGTTGGCGTAATAATAAAATAAGACCAACACAACATTTGGAGGATTACTCGTTGAGAGGTTTTTGTCAGAGGTTCTTGTGCCTTCACCTTTCTTCGCGAAGAACGCGAAGAATGCGAAGAACGCCGGCCTCCGACGAAGAACTCCGAACCCACGGAAATCCATGACGCGACGCCGTGTGCCGTGACGCCGACGTTTCCTCTCCCGCGACGTTCTTCGGCGACGTTCTATAATCCGCAACAAAAACCTTCGATCATCCGTTGAGGTAAGAGTCTCGGATTTTCTTTTTAATCTCCCTTGTGGGTTTTACCAAAACACGGATTTAATTATTTATAATTAAATATGTTGTTTGCTGGTTCATTGAGTTCGTCGATGCAATGCCGGATTCCGCGACGATGCGACGTCCTTCCGCGACGACGCGACGCCTTCCGCGACACGATGAACCCCTCCTTCTGCGACGAGCAATTCCGCGAAGAACGCTCATGCGCGACGACTTGTCGAGGTAGGGATTATGTTTTGGAATACCCTTTTTCCGTGAACGTTCCTTTAAAATTAAAGAACCAGTTGCAATTGAATTTTTTTTATTTATTTAAATTGTTGTTTCATTTGTTGAATTATTTTTCTCCCGTTGTTTATCTCTAACGAAGAGGGTGCGGGCAAAACGAACACGTCCCGACAACCCTCCGCCGTTCTTCGTTGTTATGCGATTTGGCGGGCGACGGGAAATCATGATGCAAGGGCAGTTTGTTTATTCCGAAGTGATGAACGGGACCCGGGAGGAGCACCGGCGCAGACGGGAAGAAAAACGGACCACCGGAGCAACTCCGGTGGCCCGCGGAAGATTCCGGCGGCGGGTCGCCGGCGCGGCGGCGGCGCCCCGGCGCGCCGCCGGACGAGACCGCCGCGGATGAAGCGGCGGCGGCGGCGGCCAATGGACCCACAACCGCACGGGTCCGGTTCTCCCACACGGGACACGGCAGAAGCCGCGTCCGCGGTTGTCCAGCGCGGCCCACGCGGGGCCGCGGCAACTCCAGACTGCGGGGGCAGCGCCCCGCGGCGCTCAGCCGCGCGGCCGAGCCGAGCCATGCCGGTCCGACCGGGTTCGGCCGGGTTGGACCGGGTCGGGTCAACCCGGTTCGGCCGACCCCGGGGGGGGGGGGGGGGGGGGGGGTCGGGCCGGGTCGGCCCGGGCCCGAACCCCCCCCCCGTCTTCAGACCATTTTCGGTCTTTTTCCCGTAACATGAGCTACGGGCCTCCGAACGATGCACCGTCAGCGGAAACATGATCCTGGGATCGAGGCGGTCTTTTCGGTATATTGCACTCAACGTTTTAGAATACTTTGAGTTCGGCCGGGTTGGTTCGTACACGAAATCAACAGGGCCCTCGGAGTGGAAACACTCATATCTTGAGCTACGGATGTCCGATTGGCGTGTCTTCGACTTCGTTGAATTCCTCTAAGTGAGATGGATATTTTGGAATACTCCGCCCGAGGATTGGACGCAGGTGGAGTACGGCCGGGTTGATTTTGCCTTAAAAACCAACCGGGCCCCTAGGACGAAAAAGCCAATAATTCTCAGACCGGGCGTCCGATTGACGCACCATCTGCGACATTGAGTTCCTGTTGAAGATACGGAACTTTTGGATACATCAACTTCGGACTTTGTGTCAGTTGATGTATTATCCTCTCGGCTCGTGGAGCAGACCGTCCCGAACGAGCTTGTTGTGTGCGGGAACCCTAGAGCTGGCTGTGACTGCTACTTCGACAGCGACGACCTTGCAGAGATCCTCAGTAGACTGCTGCGACAACTGTGTAGAGATCCTCAGTGGACTGCGGCGACGACTGTGCAGAGATCCTCAGTGGACTGCAGCGACGACTGTGCAGAGATCCTCAGTGGACTGCGACGACTACAACACTCAGTGATCCTACGTGGATCAGTGCTACAGGTCATGTGTGGGCCCGATCCGTTGTGGGTCCGATCCTGTGTGGGTCAGCGCTCAGCGGTTCTGTGTGAGCCAGCGCCTACAGGTCCTGTGTGGGTTCGATCCTGTGTGGGTCATTGCAGGGGTTAGTTACCTATCGATCCTTTGTGGGTCCGACGACTTAGATGGATCAGTGATCATCTTTATCGTCATCCGAAAAAGTATACCTGTGTGAGCTGAATCTTCTGTGTTACTCTCCTTTGTGGATTTTCTTGAGCTATCCTGTGTGGATTTACTATTTACTCTCCTTTTGTGGATTGTGTTGAGCTATCCTATGTGAATTACTATTTACTCTCCTTTTTGGATTGTGTTGTGATATCCTGTGTGGGTATACGTTTTTATTTTCCTGTGTGAACTGAGTTGTGCTTGGGCTCGGACGTTGGAGCCGAGCGGGAATTGATGACTTAGGTATATGTATGGGCATATACCTAAGCAGTGTTGGTTGTTACTTCGTGATTGTATCTTTCCTTTGTGGATTATCCTTTGTGGATTTCGGGAGACCTTCGGGGGTCTCGGGGTCCCTACTGAGTATCTTATACTCACCCCTGCACGGGCTATGTCCGCACTTCGTGGTGTTGGTTCCAGACGACGAGCAGCGCTGATCGAGGTGGAGGTGTGCGGAGCAGGACGGTACCTGGAGGTGGACCACTGGGCGGGACGTACTCGGAGTAGACATATGGACCGAGAGGCTGTGGAGGCTATCTATACCCACCCTTCAGGTGGGACCTTCAGAGGAAGGCTCAACGCTGCGGCTTTTCCTTTCAGTTTCTGTTTTTCCCTTTCTGTTGTACTTTACAGTTGGGCTTGTATTTCTGGCCCCTTTTACTTTCATCACAGCTTGTTATAGTTTTACTTAGTGTTTACTTTTCCGCTTGCTTACTCTGTGGTGCTTGTTTACTTTTGAAAGGCAATGCCTGCCCTTTTGTTGGGATTTACGCCTTGGTGCTAGTCGCCAGCCCCTGGCCTATGGAAGGCAGGCTTAGGGTAGTCACGGAACGGGCACCGAGGACGGGTCGTGACAAATTGGTATCAGAGGTGGTCAGTTCTACCGCAGACTCTGATCTTTCATCTATGTGAAGAAATAGTGTTTAGCGTATTGGGTGTGGTTATTAGTCCAGGGAGTCCAGTGTTGGTGCGGCGGCCGACGTATCCGTACACCAGGACCCTGACTTCTGATTTCCGACTTAATGCACGAAAACATTGATTGCATGTGTGTTTCAAGTTTTCATTGTGATTACTTGAGTCAGCTCACTAGGTATACTGTTCTGACCGTGGCCACTTGTTTCCTTTTTAGGATGTCCCCACGATGGCAGCCAGCTAGGGTTCCGAGAGTAGAGCGCGACGACAGCCCGCCGAGCGATGAGGCCTCGGTATAGGGACCGTTGACAGCGGAGGCACCGACGATACCTTTACCCGCCGAGCCCCTGATGCTTCCAGCACCGACCGCAGATGATGCACGTCGCCTCAGAGATCTGCACGAGTTCCAGCGCCAGCGACCACCCAAGTTTCGTGGGGAGATGGACCCCCAGACCGCCGAGGACTGACTTGAGGCAGTCGTACGAGTTTTCAAGCTAGTGAGGACACCAGCAGACCTCATGGTGATCCTCGCGGCGAGCCTACTGCACGCGGCAGCAGGACGATGGTGGAGCCTGATGCTCCAGGTGCACGATGAGGCCTCTCTCATCTGGACGGACTTCTAGAGCCTCTTCCGCTCAGAGTTCGTCCCGGCCACCCTCCGTGCGGTGCGCATTCAGGAGCTTCTTCAGCTGCGGTAGGGCAGCTTGACGGTCGCCCAGTACGCGGCGAGGTTCACCGACCTTTCTCGCTACTCGAAAGACATGGTACGGGACCCCATCATCCGGGACCGGACCTTTGAGCAAGGATTGAGACACAAGATCAGGGCATCGCAGATCTCCCTCAACATCTCGACCCAGGGATGAGTGCTGGAGCGAGCGCTTCTGATCGAGAGCTTTCTGGCTGAGTCCACAGCGAGACCAACCGCAGGGCGGCAGGTAGTAGAGTCTTCGGTAGCTGGTAGCCGACGGATGACTCAAGGTTCCAGGCAGACCAGACCTTCTGGCAGACGACCTTGGGACACTAGCTCAGCAGTGCGGGGCACACAGCACAGAGCCAGTCTTTCGAGAGGCAGGCAGTGCTACGCCTGCGGCGGGCAGGGCCACATGGCTCGTGACTGCCCAACCCGTCGTACCGTGGAGCAGCAGACAGTGGAGGGGCAACCCTGGCAGAGGCAGAGGGTCGACCGTGGCGGTCCGCAGGGAGGAGTCGGACGAGGCAGAGGAGCTGGCCGAGCATCAGGTGGTGGGTGACGCTTTGAGGCTCTGCCACCACCACCACCAGGAGGTCCGCCCCGACCATAGGGAGCTGGCGGGAAGAGACAGGCTCAGCTCCAGGCAGCGGAGGCCTACGACCACGGCGCGCCAGAGATGATTCGGGGTACGATATGTTTCTATTCCACCCTTGCTGCAGTTCTTATAGGCACATGATGGAGTCACTCTTTCATAGCCACTGCCCTTTTTCGGAGCTCGGAGATTCCGACAGAGCCGTTGGATTGATCCTTACGGCTAGAGACTCATATGAGAGCAGACTCGACGATTACGCACTGGTGACGACAGTGTGAGATTACTCTAGGAGTTGAGAGCTTCATTTGGGATCTTCTTGTAGAAGCGTCGAGGCCTTACGACGTCATCTTGGGAATGGATTGGTTATCTACAGTCCATGCTCAGATTGACTGTTTTAGGAGCAAGGTGCGATGTGTGCGCACCGACGGGAGCAGGTTCACCTTCACCGGTGAGAAGGGAGCCTTTGCAGCACAGGATAGACTCCCGCAGAGGAGAGGGTAGCCCATCACTCATCAGTTGGCTAGCCTCATCCTTGGAGCAGTTGACGTGCAAAGTCCTAGTTTTCTTGCAGTGGTGGATCAGTATGCGGACGTCTTCCCCGACGGCGTTCCAGGACTACATCCTTGTAGAGAGGTAGACTATTATATTGACATGTACCCCGGGACAGCCCCGATATCCACTCCAGCATATCGGGTGGCCCCCGCTGAGCTTCGAGAGCTGCGAGTACAGTTGATGGACTTGCAGGGCAAGGGGTTCATCCGACCCAGTGTTTCACCCTGGGCTTCGCCGATTTTGTTTGCCAAGAAGGCAGACGGGAGCTTGCGACTGTGTGTTGACTATCGTCACCTGAACCAGGTGACAGTGAGGAACAAGTATCCACTACCGAGGATTGATGACCTCTTCGATCAGCTCAAGGGAGCACGGTGGTTCTCGAAGATAGACCTCAAGTCAAGCTATCATCAGCTCAGAGTTCGAGACGAGGACGTGCAGAAGACGACCTTCAGGTGTCGGTATGGCCACTATGAGTTCTTGGTTATGCCTTTCGGCGTAACCAATGCTCCAGCAGTGTTCATGAGCCTCATGAAAAGGATCTTCTAGCCATACCTCGATCGATTTGTCGTGGTCTTCAACGACGACATTTTGGTGTACTCGACCACGGAGGAGGAGCACACCTATCACTTGCGGGTTGTACTAGACAGACTCCGAGAGCACCAAATTTATGGAAAGCTCTCAAAGTTCCAGTTCTGGCTGCGTGAGGTCCACTTCTTGGGGTACATCATTTCTAAGGCGGGAGTTGCTGTGGATCCCGCGAAGAACGAGGCTGTGCTAGCTTGGGAGCCACCCAGGAGCGTGACGGAGGTGCGAAGTTTCTTGGGTCTATCCGGATACTATCAGAGATTCATTCCGGACTTCTCCAGAGTTGTGGCGCCACTCTCAGCGTTGATGAAGAATGGTAAACCCTTCGTGTGGTAAGACCGATGTCAGCAGTGCTTCCAGGAGCTGAGACAGAGATTGACCAGCGAACCTATCTTGAGGTTGCCTGAGGAGGGAGTTGGTTACGTATTCTACTTCGATGCATCAGGGACCGGACTCGGGTGTGTCCTGATTCAGGATCGGGTCGTGATTGCCTATGGATCACGTCAGTTGAGGCCGCATGAGCAGAACTATACTACCCATGACATGGAGTTAGCAGCAGTGGTCTTCACTCTGAAAACATGGCGGCACTATCTGATGGGCGAGCGCTTTACAGTCTTTTCTGACCACCAGAGTCTCAGGTACATCTTCTCTCAGAAGTACCTGAACCTGAGACAGCAGCGATGGCTCGAGTTCCTCTAGGACTATGACTTTGAGATAGTCAATACTCCTGGGAAGGGGAACGTAGTAGCCGATGCCCTCAGCAGGAGGAAGGGCATTCAGCTACTTGAGGAGGCGACAGAGCAGCTAGCCGCCTTGCAGATATCCTTCGTGGATAGTGATGGAGCAGCCTTCCTTCAGTCTCTCACAGTCTCCCCTCCACTTCTGTAGCGGGTCAGAGAGGCACAGCGTGGGGACGCTGACTGTGAGACGCGACGTGCACAGATATCCGCGGGACAGGCACCTGATGGTTTCTCCCTTGGAGAAGAGCACGACGTCCTTTTCAGAGGACGTACCTTGGTACCAGTCGCTTTACGAGAGGAGGTGCTGAGAGAGTTTCACACTTCTCATTTGGAGGTACATCCTGGAGTGGCGAAGATTTACCAGGACCTCAGACGACAGCACTGGTGGCCGGGCATGAAGAAGGCTGTGGAAGAGTTCATTTCATGATGCCTCACCTGCCAGCAGGTGAAGGCAGAGCATCAGGTACCAGCAGGCTTGGTACAGCCCTTGGAGGTCCCGGAGTGGAAGTGGTACGGGATATCTATGGACTTCGTGACTGGACTTCCATGCACTTCTAGAGGTCACGACTCCATTTGGGTGATTGTAGACTGACTCACCAAGTTGGAACACTTCTTTTCCCATCAGAGAACAGGGCTCAGTGGAGAGCTTGGGGCATCTCTACGTTCATGAGATTGTACGTCTTCACGGTGTGCCATCGACTATCGTCACCGATCGGGATTTTCGTTTTACTTCTCGGCTTTGGAAGGGATTGCAGGAGGCGTTCGCGACGCGGCTACGTCTGAGCACCGCCTTTCACCCTCAGACGGATGGTCAGACGGAGAGGACCATTCAGACTCTCGAGGACATGCTCCACGCATGTGTCCTCGACTTTGGTCACAGCTGGAAGGATCACCTACCCTTGGCGGAGTTCCCGTACAACAACAGCTACCACTCCACCATCGGGATGGCGCCATAGGAGGCGTTGTACGGCCGACCTTGCAGGTCTCCTTTATGCTGGACAGACCCTGGGGAGTCATCACTCGTGGGACCAGAGATGGTCCGGGCCATGACAGAGAAGGTCCATGTCATCCAGGAGCAGATGAGGATAGCTCAGAGCCGATAGAAGTCATATGCTGAAAGGAGGCGGAGGCCCCTTGAGTTCGAGGATGGTATCCACGTCTTCTTGCGTGTCTCACCTCGATGTGGTTTGCGGAGATTTGGCCGAGGCAGCAAGTTGTCTCCACGCTTCATCGGACCTTTCCAGGTCCTCACCAGGATTGGCGAGGTGGCTTATCACCAGGCTCTGCCACCTCAGTTGCACCAGGTGCACGACGTCTTCCACATATCTCAGCCGAGGAGATATGTGCACGACCCGACACACATCATTGACTATGGGGAGCTAGAAGTGGATGATGAGGCGACTTTTGCGGTGGTCCCGGTGGAGATAGAGGATCGACAGGAGCAGGTCCTATGTGGGCGATTGATTCCTCTTGTGCACATCAGATGGCAGCACGGGAACCTCCAGGAGAGCACTTGGGAGCGGGAGGTTTAGATGCGTGCTCAGTACCCACTTTTGTTTCCCTAGTTTATGATGTTCCTTACAGGGACGTAAAGCCCTGCGGTGGGAGTAATGTAAAGACCCGTAAATTTAAAGGAAATTTTTTTCTTAATTTTCTTTGGAATTTTACAAGGGTGCAGTTTCTGACGGCACCTGATTCCGAGGCCCGTTGTGCCCGGAATCATTTTTCGAAGTTTGGCTCGGGTACGTTTAGTGAACGGACAAGCGGGTTTTTCTAACTTTTGAACCGGTGCCCGTAATTGAATCCTGAGGGCACCGATGAAATCGCAGCGCCGATACTTTCTTAGAAAAGCCTCTTCCGGAGTTGTGTTTTCTTGGGTGTGGTTTTTAATTTTTGGGCTTAAAGTTAAGAAATAAAATAAAATGTTCGAAAAACGTTATTTTATTTCACTTAAGCCACTTGGAATCCACTTGAAGCCACTTAAAAGAGTCTTAAACTGAATTGAAACGGATAGGCTTCTATCCAGAAATATCCTACCCTCTTGGTAGGATATTTTCGAGGTGGGGCCCGCATGATCCCCACCGTTCCTTTTCCGCTAAGTATCGCACCCGCGAAAACCGGTCATTATGAAAGTCAACTGACGTGTTTTCTTAAATTCTTAACGCACCATTTAATTGGGTGGTTTATTTCGTGAATTAAATGGGCAGTTTCATTCATGGAATTAATTCTACGAATTGATGGGTCGTTAGTTACCTATTTTTCGTTTATTGGCGTAATAATAAAATAAGACCAACAAACATTTGGAGGATTACTCGTTGAGAGGTTTTTGTCAGAGATCTTGTGGCTTCACCTTTCAACACGAAGAACGCGAAGAACGCCGGCCTCCGACGAAGAACGCCGAACCCGCGAAAATCAACGATGTGACGTCGTGTGCCGCGACGCCGACGTTTCCTCTCCCGTGACGTTCTTCGGCGACGTTCTTTAATCTGCAACAAAAACCTTCGATCATCCGTTGAGGTAAGAGTCTCATATTTTCTTTTTAATCTCCTTTGTGGTTTTTACCAAAACACGGATTTAATTATTTATAATTAAATCTGTTGTTTCTTGCTCCGTTGAGTTCGTCGACGCAACGCCGGATTCCGCGATGACGGGACACCCTTCGATGATGACGCGACGCCTTCCGCGACACGACGAACCCCTCCTTCCGCGACGAGCAATTCCACGAAGAACGCTCACGCGCGATGACTTTTCGAGGTAGGGATTATGTTTTGAAATTCCCTTTTTCCGTGAACGTTCCTTTAAAATTAAAGAACCAGTTGCAATTGAACAATTTTTAATTTATTAAAATTGTTGTTTCATGTGTTGAATTATTTTTCTCCCGTTGTTTATCTCTAACACGGAGGGTGCGGGCCAAACGAACACGGCTCAACAACCCTCCGTCGTTCTTCGTTGTTATGCGGATTTGGCGGGTGATGGGTAATCGTGACGCAAGGGCAGTTTGTTGATTCTGCAGTGGAGAACAGAACCTGGGAGGAGCACCGGCGTAGACGAGAAGGAAAACGGACCACCAGAGAAACTCCGGTGGCCCGCAGAAGATTCCGGCGGCGCCCCAACGCGCCGCCGGACGAGACCGCCGCGGCTGAAGCCGCTGCAGTGGAGACCAACGGACCCGCGGCCACGCTGGTCCGGTTCGCCCGCACGGGACGCGGCAGAAGACGCGTCCGCGGTTCTCCAGCGCGGCCCACGCGGGGCTGCGACAACTCCAGACCGCGGGTGCAGCGCCCCACGGTGCCCAGGCGCTCGGCCGCTCAGCCGAGCCGAGCCAGGCCAGTCCGACCGGCTGGGCCGCGCCCTGGCCGGACCGGACTGGGTTCGGCCGGGTGGGACCGGGTCGGGTCGACCCGGTTTGGGTCGGCCCGGGCCCGAACTCCCCCGCCTTCAGACCATTTTCGGTCTTTTGCCCGTAACATGAGCTACGAGCCTCCGAACGACGCTCCGTCAGCGGCAACACGATCGTTGGATCAAGAAGGACGTTTCAGAATATCGCACTCAAGGTTTTGGAATACTTTGAGTTCGGCCGGGTTGGTTCGTATATGAAACCAACCGGGCCCTCTGAGCGGAAACACTCATATCTTGAGCTACGAACGTCCGATTGACGTGCCGTCGACTTCGTTGAATTCCTATAAGTGAGTCGGATCTTTTGGCATACTCCGCCCGAGGTTTTGGACGCAGGTGGAGTACGGTCGGGTTGGTTTTGCCTTAAAAACCAACCGGGCCCCTCGGACTAAAAAGCCAATAACTCTCAGACCGGGCGTCCGATTGGCGCGCCGTCTGCGACGTTGAGTTCCTGTTGACGATACAGAACTTTTGGATACATCAACTTCAGACTTTGTGTTAGTTGATGTATCAGCCTCTCGGCTCGTGGAGCGGACCCTCCCGAACGAGCTTGCTGTGTGCGGGAACCCTAGAGCTGGCTGCGACTGCTACTTCGACAGCGACGACCGTGCAGAGATCCTCAGTGGACTGCAGCGACGACTGTGCGGAGATCCTCAGTGGACTGCGGCAATGACTATGCAAAGATCCTCAGTGGACTGTGGCGACGACTGTGCAGAGATCCTCAGTGGACTGTGACGACTACAACACTCAGTGATCCTACGTGGATCAGTGCTACAGGTCCTGTGTGGGTCCGATCCTGTGTGGGTCAGCGCTCAGCAGTTCTGTGTGAGCCAGCGCCTACAGGTCCTGTGTGGGCCCGATCCTGTGTGGGTCATTGCGGGGGTCAGTTACCTATCGATCCTCTGTGGGTCCGACGACTTAGATGGATCAGTGATCATCTTTATCATCATCCAAAGAAGTATACCTATATGAGTTGAATCTTCTGTGTTACTCTCCTTTGTGGATTGTTTTGAGCTATCCTGTGTGGATTTACTTTTTACTCTCCTTTGTGAATTGTGTTTAGCTATCCTATGTGGATTCCTGTTTACTCTCCTTTGTGGATTGTGTTGTGCTATCCTGTGTGGGTATACGTTTTTGTTTTCCTGTGTGGACTGGGTTGTGCTTGGGCTCGGACGTTGGAGCCGAACGGGAATTGATGGCTTAGGTATATGTATGGGCATATAACTAAGTAGTTTCGGTTGTTACATCGTGATTGTATCTTTCCTTTGTGGATTATAATTTGTGGATTTTGGGAGACCTTTGGGGGTCTCAGGGTCCTTACTGAGTAGCTTATACTCACCCCCGCACGGGCTATGCCCGTACTTAGTGGTGTTGGTTGTAGACGACGGGCAGCGCTGATCGAGGTGGAGGCGTGCGGAGCAGGACGGTACCTGGAGGTGGACTACTGGGCGGGACGTACTCGGAGCGGACAGCTGGACCGAGGAGCTGGGGAGGCTATCTGTACCCACCCTTCAGGTGGGACCTTCAGAGGATGGCTCGACGCTGCGGCTTTTCCTTTCAGTTGCTGTTTTTCCCTTTCAGTTGTACTTTACAGTTGGGCTTGTATTTCCGGCCCCTTTTACTTTCAGCACAGCTTGTTACAGTTTTACATAGTGTTTACATTTCCACTTGCTTACTCCGTGGTTCTTGTTACTTTTCAAAGGCAATGTCTTCCCTTTTGTTGGGATTTACGCCTTGGTGCTAGTCGCCAGCCCCTGGCCTATGGAAGGCGGGAATGGGGTAATCATGGAACGGACCCCGAGGACGGGTCGTGACAGGAATGAATAATAATAATCACTTATTAAAAATATTTATAATTTTTTTGATATATAAAATGCATCTATAAATAAGTTCTAAATTTTTAATAAAGCCATTAGATGTATTAAAAATTCAATTTAAAAAATTCTTTATATTACTTTTATGAGAAAATAATATATCTAATTTTAAAAAAATTAATAAATGTTACACAATTTAAAAAAAATGTCAAATTTATGTTACAAATAATTTTTAATTATTTTATGAAAAGATTAAATTTTGTAGAATTGTGAAAAAACTAATTTTATATAAACATGTCTTGTTAGTAAAACCATTTTCCAAGTAGAATTTTGTTTTAAAATGGGTTTAAAAGAAAAATTAATTCATCTATATTGTCAATAATCTAATTATGGTCATTTTAATTTTAATTTACATGTATCTTGGTATAAAAAAAGATATTCTCAAGAAAATATTTTTTCTTGAAAACCAGTTTTAGTGTGTTTTTCTTGTTTATTTTAAAAATAATTTCTTTCTCTTTTAAAGAATGATTTTTTTAAATTGATTCAATGTTATATATAATAATGTCTAGTTATTTTAAAGAGTATAATATCAATTTTTCATTATAAAAAGTAAAAATAGTACAAAATAATCACCGCGGTTAAGGTAATACTAGGTTTACGAGCAGGTGGTAGAGGGGGTGTGTTAAAATGAAACAATATGTGAGAAATTTCCAATTAAACATATCAAAATAAAATTTAATAGAAATATTTATACCTCATACTATCCCATCAACTACATTTTTATCCATTTGGAAGTAATTTTATTAATGATGGAATTTTTATAATTTAATCTTTTAATAAATTCCATGCTTGTCATCTCTCCCTTATAAAAGGAGACCCCTCATTTCTATTATTCACACCACATTGATCCCTATATATTTAATTAAATCAACCCAATAATCTATTAAACTTCCATGTACATGACTTGGAGGTTTTGGTATTCTTAAAATATCATTCCAAATTTCCTAAATAAAGGATTTAGTGGAGGCCTACTAATGAATAGTCAATCATCTTACTCGATCTCTCTTAATTTATTACTTATTATACCTTATTTAAATATTTTTTATTCACAATATAATAAAAAAATTAGTATAGAATATATACTGAACATTTATTTTGTTTATGAAACGACAAGAATAGACCCTATATTCAATCAAATGATAAGTGAAAGTATCCCTCATGAATATGTGTGGACTTCTTCCTACATTCAGCGATGCATTTAATTGTCCATGAACATATATCATTTATGGGTATGATTATGGGTTTAATTTTAATATATTATATTTATTACATAATTATTATACTATAATTATAATATCATATAGTTCTTCTCACGTTATGATTCGTTGGAAAATTATAATATTTCTCGTGCATACATTTACATTTCCACATCCTTGAAGTAATGTGTTTCATTTTATATTTCAGATTGACATGGATAGTAATAATTATATATTTAATGATTATAAATGATATATTAATGACCTAGAAAAATTTAATTATTATTTTTTCTTTATTTCAATCATTTGAAAAGTGAAGAAAAATGTTCATGTATTCGTACGACATACCATCTCCATGAATGGTGAAATAATTTTTCCTGTCTCAATATTTTATAGATGAATTTGTATATATATATATTATAATAAATATATATAATATTTAAATCATTTTTAAAATTCTATATATTATGTGACTGTGATCAATGTATATTAACCAGAATATCCAAACCAAAATTCTAATGAAAAACAAAATAATTATTACAAAGAAAAGAATATTTAAATATTGATTTATTAATAAATTATTGATAAAATGTTATAAGTTGGTAGCATATGATATTATAATTATATTAATGAATATGGTGTAAAATTATAATAAATTATAATTTATTATATGACATTTTAATGGTATTTTAAATCAAGTATATCTTCAGGCATGTGTTTTTTGTTACAATCTCATTATTTATAGGTATTGTCTATGAATAGGTTTTCTATGGTGGAATTTTATGATCAAACTATATATAATTTTAAAAAATATCATTTCCACAAATTACTATGGAAAATAAATGATTATTTTCATTTTACCCCTTTTATTTACACAATATATTGATATAATGTGTTTTGAATAACCATATTTGTTTCTCTATTGAGTTAAAAATCAATTTTTTTCAATTATCATGTTTTATAGTAATATTTTAATGAATTTTTTATTATTATACTAATATTATTTAACATAATTTTAGTTAATACATGTATTTTAATAAAATAAACTATAAGGATTATTCTTTTCCTTTTACGAATGAGGTATGGTTTACTTTTTCCTGAAAATGTGAATGAAACCTTTGTTTTAACATATATGACATGAATGGAATTTCATTCCATCATCACTAATGAAAAATTTGATGACCCCATCCTAGTATTCAAATTTTCTTTTCAAATAAAAAATTCCATTAATATTTGGGGTTTTTTAATAAGCGATTTCAATGTTGAAGGGGTATGTTCTTCAAGAAGTACTGTAAGTTATATATTAAGGTAATTTTATTCTATGATGAAATCCATTGACGTTACTTATAGTTTACTATGTATATGGTCTAATAATACCATAAAAATTCATTATTTGGATGGATTAGGATGATGATTAATTAATTTTTATTCTATAAGACTTATTACTTTCCCATTGGTTAATTATGTCATAAAGCACAATTTTTTTCTACAGGTTATATTTTGAAGAAAAGATGAAATGTTTGTGTAACCAATTTCCTTTTCATGAGTTTTGATATTATTTATTTTTTATGTCATTATTTAACACATATTTGTGGTTACAATTTTATTATGTGGGGTCCGATAATTATATATCCCATCAATGAATTGGTTAAAGATGTATATCTCATTAGATAAAAAGAACTAGAAAGTAGAGTACAGAAATTCAGTAAGGGACTCCATCCAAGATTATTTTATCTTAAGTTTTCCATTATTAAGGATATAATGATTTAGGGAGTGAACACATTACATAGTGGTAGTCTTGGTAGTGAGCCTACACTATTAATAAAATGATTTTCTAGGATTAAGGGTATGCAAAAAAACCTCATTTGTATCCCAATTTTATGATTTCAGGGATCATTTTATTTGATTCCTTTATGAATAATTTCTTATGAACTGTCAATATTTATGAAATAAATAAATATTATGATCTATGATATGAATGGTATGGTAATGAAATTTTATTCCCTTTTTGAATACCCTTATGATCACCACATGTTTAAGTGATCATTAATATCTCCCCTGTTTAACTTAATAAAGTATCAGAACTCAACTATTCTTTTGTTTTCTTTTCCCTAGGATATGAATATATATTTCATGTAAGATATGTATAAAAAGGGTGTTAGTTTTGAATAAATTAGTGGTATATTATTCAGATCACTTATGAACATATTGTTTTGTATAAAAGTATTCCAAGGTTATTAGACCTATAAAATTTTGACATGGTTTGTTATATTATGTAATTATTATTTATCTATTAAGATGTGATATATATGTATGATAATTATGGGTCGACATAGATGATTTCATATAATGGTTTAGTTACTTTTGGAAACTAGAATGTGGAAACATTAGGGATAAATCTTAGGATAATACTATGTATATCAGAATTTCATATGTAATGTTAAAGAAAGTATTATGGTTTTCTTATAAAAACATCCATCTATGTATACTACAAGTGGAAATGGTTTTGGTTTAGATGCATCTAGTTGTAACAACCTAATAATAATTTAGTGAAGTATAGGTTTTACACTATTCTAGTGCATGTTGACTTTTCTGGTACAACACAACATGTTTGACACTCCCAAGGCATATTCATAGTTAAATCATGTTTTTCTTGTCAACCATTGTAAAGGAATTGAATAGATTATGTCAAAGAATGATATATGTTAAAATTAATGTTCCATATTTTGAGAATATTTTTTCATGATTATAAAATATTTTAAATTATTTTTCCAGAACATATAGTTTCTTATAATGATTACAATTTCCACACTGTGTTTTTTGTTTTATTCAATGGATAAAACCTAAAGGAATCAAGTTAATAATGAATGTGATTGGAAATTAAATGATTGTACATCTTAACAACCAAATATTATAGGATATATCATTAAAATTCATATTTATATTATTATAAAAATTCACATTCTATGAATAATAATGAGTTCCCAAACAAGAAAAATAGGGAATAACATTTTGTTGAGTCCTTCACGAGGCAACATCCACCTCCTATTACTGTTTCTATAGGTAAATTAGTTTTTGAGAAATGAAAAAGTGAAACTAAAAATATATTTTCCATTTATCATTGTCTATAACATGAAAAATTAATTTTAAATGTTTATTATTTGGATTGTGAGTAAGATCAATGACAGACTCTCATCAAGAACATTAGGCAATGATAAGAACATAACCCAATTTAATAGGAAGATATTAACATGTTATACTTAAATAAGTATTTTAATTTAATTATTTATATGAAAAGGATAAATAATTCAATGATATTACATTGATGGGTGATGAATATAATTTCACAAATGAAGAAAAGTTTACAAGACATCGCAGGTATGGTTTTGGTATTATTATCAAAACGATATGAAATAATAATCAATTATTTATTAGCTCAAAACTATATATTCATATGGGGTTATCCATAATAAATATTAGTATATATAAATAAATAGTTGAATGTGATATTAGGGTGGAAATGGATATTTTATTAAACCATAAATCACATGGTTTTGGTAGGAAAATAATGTTACAATTCAATGGGAATTATAAAAATCATTGAGAGAGAGGAAGATAATATTTTATTTAATTATAAATTTCTAAAGGAATCATGGATGAAATTTTCTTTTGGGAACAATTAAAAATTTTATTATGGAAAGGATGGTAATCAATTAATTGAACTCTAACATTATATAAAGAAGGTATATTATGATTTGAACAGAGAGAATGCTCCACAGAATGCACCACCCATACTCTAGTGATTGAAATTAATTTAGAATGATAATTATTCACAATAGTACTAAAATATGAATATTAATGATAATGATAGATATAAGAAAAATCAAATTCATAGAGATAAAGGTAAATTCACATGATCACTATTCTAATGTGGATAACCAAGTGATGAAAGGTATACAATACATTTATTATAGAACTACTAATGTCTAATTTGATTTTTTATTTACAAATTATTTTATAATTGAATAATGGTCAAAGGGTATTAAAATGCCACATAAACTAGTATATGTTTAATTAAATGTGGAAACTTTTAATGGAAAAATTATTTCATCAAAAGACTAAAAATAATCTATTAATGTTGTTTATGTGATTTTCATGCAGAAAATCTCATTATTCATCATTTAGATGAATTTGATGTTTTATTTGGGATTGAATATATATTTCTATATAAATATGATATTAATGGGTGTTAAAGATAATTAATGTTCGATATTCATAAAAATTATATCATCATCTATAAGTGACATGGTAAATATAAATTTTTAATTGCAATCACATATATTTTATGAGTATTAATTTCGATTCAAAAGAGGTTATTATATGAGATGTTTAGGGAGAAAATGGAAATCAAAGATATGTCTATTATGTTGGATATTTTCAAATTCATTCCAAAAATGTTTCATATCCTTCCACCAAATCTGGAAGTTGATTTTTCAAAATAACTGGTAACTCATGTTACACCTATTTCAAAGACACCATAAATAAATAATCCTATAGAGTTTTTGTAATTGAAGAATAAAATCTGGGAAATATTGATAAGGGATTCATTCATCCAAATGCATCACCATGGGGTGTACATATTCGTTTTTTAATAAAAAATATGGATTGATGTAACTCTTTATTGATTATAGGGAAATTAGTGAGATCATAGTCAAGAACTGGTATCCCCTACGTCATATTGATGAAATTATTCATCAACTACTTGTTGCTCAATACATTTACAATATTTACCTTTATTATAGATATCATCAATTATGGGTTAAAGAGTATGATACACTCAATATATAATTCCATAAAAGGTATGGAAACTATTAATTTAGAGTAAATCCATTTTCTATTACTAATTACTAGACTATGTACATTTATTTAATGAATAGAGACATTTGAGATTGAAATGATTAGTTTTTGATAGTTTTTAAGGATGATTTTATGATATACTCAAAGGGAATGGATGATAATGAATGTCACTTGAGGATAATTCTGAATAATCTTTTAAAGGAGATGTTTTGTACAGAAATTTAATGTAATAATTTTGAAAACAAAAATTTTTTATTTTTTGAGTTTTATAAACTCAATAGAGGGTGTTGATCCTTCATAGATGAAAGTTATTTAAAATTATAATATATTAATCATATTGACTGAGATATATATATTTATTTTTTCTAGATATTATAAAATATTTTAGTATAATTTCTCATGGATGTATTATCCACTCACCATGTTAACTTAGAAGGGTTCGAAATTTATTTGGATAGTTCAATGTGATGAAAATATAAAGTAACTAATGGGATGGTTGGTCAGCTCATCCATGATTATGTTACCCTATCATTGAGAATGGTTTTTTACCTATAGTGATTAATTAATGATGGGATTAAGTAATTTTATCAATTAGAATGACCTGGTCATAACTTATATGTCCAAAAATTTGATGTTCTATGAGAAACATTACCCAAATCATGATTTGGAGTCATCTACAGTAATTATTTTTTAAAGATATAGTGGAATTATATTTATAGAGATTATTGTGTCATGTATACCAATAATAAAATATTAATGTATATATTATCTCAAAAATGGGATTAATATGTACTGGATAAGATGGTTAGATTTGATTAAAGATTATGAATTCGCTATACCTTACCACCAAGAGATGGAAAACATGGTGGAATATTTTCTTAGTTGAAGTGTTCATATTTGTTTTTCTTTGATGAGGTTTACAAAAGATATAATATTTCTAGATTCATAGAGGATGAATTTTTAAATAATAATGGAAGAAGTAAAATATTATCTTTCTCAAATAAGTATTCAACCATCTATCCATATAAATGTTTAAAATGTGCAAAAAGTAGATGTGAAACCGAATAAGATGTTCAAATATTTTCCTATATTCACCCAAGATAGTGATGGAATGGTATGTTTCTAGAGATGTGTATGTCTCACAACAATAACATACCATAAGAATGATCTATTAGATAATGGTTATAGTTCAAAATTATCTATTTATCCTATCTATAAAAATATTTATATAGACATGAAATATTATTCATTAGGGAAAACATGAAGGGTGATATTGAAGATTATATATCATTATTCCAATTATGTCAGTAAGTTAGAGTAAAAATAAAGAACATTAAGGTTATTTTATAACCATTTCAAATACCAAAATAGATATAAAAAACACGACCATGAATTTTTTCATTGGACTCCCCGAAACATCAAAAATCCATAAGTATAGTTTAGATGTAATTGATCTACTTAGGACCTCATGACAATTCTTTAAAATCCAAGAAGCTTTATCGCCCAATAAATTTTCCATAATAAATATTAAATTTTTTTAAGGGTACGTGGATTGCTGCATCCTATTGTATCTTATGTGGATCCATTGTTTACATAGATGTTTTGGAAAAATGTATAGTCAACTCTTGATTAAATTTTTTTAGTTCTTCTTATCATACGTTAATTTATTGATATTATTATTGGATAATTAACACCCTATAAGATATGCTGAGGTCTTGTTACATGGATTTAAATGGTGGTTGGGATCAATACCTTTAACTATTAAATTTTTCTTATAGAAATAAATTTCACTTGAGAATTTAGATGGATCAATATGAATCCCTATATCGAACAAAGTGTGAAAATATAATGTGCGGGGATGAGTTCGGAGAAATAAATATTTTGGGGCATGATATAACTATGGAATTAGAAGATAATGATAGATATATTTAGTAGTAAATCGATGCAGAATAGAGTCGATGGAAAATGAATAAGTAAAATCAAGAATTCCAATTTAGTGTTAATTTATTTAAAAGATTTTCCATAAGGAATAAGGTTTTGAAATTCAGAAAGAATGGAAAGTAGATCCCAATGTATATTTTCCCCTTCAGGATTCTTGAATGAGTGTTAATGGATTCTTATCACATGGCACACCCACCTAACCTCTCTCATGTTCACAATTTATTTTATTTGTATCTAATAATTAATTATATACATGATCATTCAACTGTACTAAAATAAATGTTAATACCATTGGAGCATGATCTTTCATATGAATAAAGAATAATATAAAATTCATATTGTAGGTGTAAATTGCTAATGAGAAAGATTACTCATCTTGTTAAAGTTCTCTTGAAGATAACAGAATATGAATATGCGACATGTGAAGTTGAAGAAATAATGAAACAGAGTTATCCAAATTTATTTATTCTGATTTAATTAATGTGGATAAATTCATTTTTAGACTGTGGGATGAATGAATGACCCATGCATTTTATGATATGTTTCTTTTAGAATAAATTTAATTTCTATGATACCAAAAAATAAATGAAAACCTGAGTCTAAATAAACCCTAATATAATATACCGTAATAACGTAGGAATTAAAATGGAGGAATTATTTATAATAATTTTTTTAAAAAATATTTATAATGGGTATAGATAAATAAAACATATTTATACACAAGTACACAATTGTTTATAATGTATTTATGTTTTAAAAAAATATATTATTCCCCATGCATGGATATTATTAATTTTTTTGAGAATATAGAAAAATTAATTATTTCCAATTTAATAAAATTTATTTTTCAAAATGAACTTCATTATTGAAATCAACATGTAAACATTATCTAATAGTTATTTGTTTTGAGAGTTTAGAAAAAATTAAATTTTGTACTGAAAAGTGAAAAATTGTAATTTTTACTGAACATGCACTTTTCATTTAAATAATTTACATAGTTATATTTTTTTAATTTTTTTTTAAAATTAATATTAGATCCTTTTATTATTAATAATCCTATATTCATCATTATAATTATTTTTATCATTATTTTTGTATGAAAACATTTCATACTTAAGAAATATTTTTTTCATTAAAATGATTTTTTAAATTTGTTGAGTTTATATTTAAATAAATTCCATAAACATTTTGTCATTTTAATTTTATATAAATAATTCCTAATCTGTAGTCAGTATATCGAAATTTGGGAATTCAGGAACATTTATTTTTTACCATAATATATTGTAATTTTTTTAATAAAAATCACTACATTTAAGGTTAAAATAGGTTTCCTAAGGGTTAAAAACATAGATAATTATAAATTTATAATTAAAATTTTATAAATACTATTTCATGGATATATTTATAACTAATCATCCATAATACTCATAATTTACTTCCATTTTGAAGCATCATCATGAGGGTGACTTAATTGTATATTAATATTTTACGAAATTTCAAGTGTGTCATGTCCCCCACATATAATAGAACACCCACCTTTTCCATATTTACACAACTATTAGCCTTATATTTTGACGAAAACATGACCAATAATATCATAAACAACCCAATAAATTAATTATTGGTCTTGGTGTTCCTGAAATATCATTACATGGGTCCTCAATAAAGGATATAAAGGAGGCCCACTAAAGAACAAGAAATCACATTACCTGAACTCTCTCAATTTATTTCCCCCTTTAATTTTTCATAAAATATGGTATTAAACAAAAAATAAAAAATTTATAGTACTTAATATACTAAAGATTTATTATGAATATGGAACCACATATATCCACCCTCTATTCCAACTACTAGTATGTGAAAGTGTCACTTGTGAGTATGTGCGAACTACCGCCTCAACATAGTGATACAATTCATTATCTATCACCATATTTAATGGATGGTTATTTTTATGGGTGTAGGATTTATATGTTTTATTAATTAAATAATCATTTTTCAGAAATTTCAATATCATTTCTGCCTTATTACTTTTCAATTAGTGGGAAAATGATAACGTCACTCGTGCGTATGTGTGGACTACACCCCCCATGAAGAGATGTGATACTTTTATTATTTATTATTTACATGGATGGTGATGGGGATATATTTAATGAATACATGTGATATATATGACTTAATAATGAATCTATTAATTTAATTTTTTATTTACCTTTTTTCATTCCATCCATTGAAAAGTGAAAAAAATGTACATTCATATGTATGCCCTATCGTCTCCAAAAAAGGTGCAATTCATTTTTTATATCTATCATTTAGGGATTATATATATATATAATGAAGTAATATGATATTTATATCATTATTAATTTTTTAAATATGATGGTTCCATAATCAATGTAAAAGAACTTGAACTACCAAACAAAAGTTCTCATGAAATAAAAAACAATTGAGACCCTAAAAAGATAAATTTAATAAATATTTATATATAAATGGGTTTTAAAATGTTTAATGTGAAAAAATATGATATTTTATTTATGTAAGTGACTATATTATAAAATTATCAATACAATTACCACATTATATATAATGTTAGAGTTCGTTTAAAGAAAGACGAACACGGGATAAGGGTTTTATGTTACAACCTCATTGTTTATTGAGATTGTCTATGATTAGGTATATGATGATATAATTTATTGGTATACCTCTCAATAATATATAAAATCACCCATACTATATTTTTTTATATAATATATATTTTTTTATTCAATTTTACTCTCATTAAGAACTTCAGAGACCAGTATAATTTTTTTATAAAAACTCATAATTTTCTCCCTTTCCCAGAAATATTAGTTCTTCAGTGTAGTGTTTAATAAAAATGTTTTCTATAATGTTATATTATTATCCTATTTTTTAAATTCAATCATTATCAGTGAATTAATTTTAGTTTTTTAAAAATGAAACTTCATTACATTTTATGAAAGAAAATATTTTGACATTTTTCTAGAAATGGGAAATTTATCATTATTTTATAGTACCCAACATGAATAAAATATCATTTCATTAAAAACACTAAATTTGTTGTATCATAGATTAAAATATTACAATGTTATATAAAAATAAAATTTTCCCTTAATATTTGTGAAATTCAATGTGTTTGAGTATGTTATTTCAATGTGAAAGTCGAATTTTCCTTGAGAAGTATTCTAAGTAAAATTTAAATAGAATTTTCATGTACGATTAGATCCTATGATATTACAAAGTATTTATATGGTATATTATTCAATAATACAATATAAGTTTATTCCTTGAATGTATTATGATGATGGTGATTTAAGGATGACTCTTTGAAACTGGTTTCTTTCCTATGGGTTAATTAAGTTATGAACCAATTTCATTACCATATGATATACTATGATGAAATGACTAAATGTTTTTTAAACCCATCAAATTTTATGTTATAATGAATGTTTTATGATCATGTGGAAAAAATATATATTAATATAATTTTTTGATGGATTCTCCCTGGATTTCATAGCTCTCCGATGAAATGGGTAAAGATAAATATCTCATAAGATAATAAAAACTTAAAGAGGGAGTTAACACATCTTATTATGGGACCCTGTCCAATATGATAGTATTGGGATTGATCCTTGAATATTGATATTATGGCTTGGTGAGTGAATCCAATCCATGATGAAGTTTCTTAAAGTGATCCTTCAATACTAAGAAAATTATTTTCTATTCTAAAGTGTGTACTAAAAACTTATGACTTATGTGAATTTTATACATTCATGGATCTTGTTCTTTTATTTATTTTTGATTCTTGTCCTATGAATGATTTTATAATTTTTATATTACTTAGAAATATGATCCATGATATGTAGGGTATGATTTTAAAATCTCATTATCCTGTTCTCATACTCTTATGCTAATTCTATGATTATGTGATCACTGTTATCTCCCTTGTTTACCGTTAATAATAATTAGATCTCACCCATTCATATGATTCCTTTCCCAACGTTATTAACAATGGTTTTAGTTATTATATATCTCATAAGTGTGCTAGTTATAAATAACTTATAGGGATATGACATTGATTTCTTTTGAACATGTTATATATATATAAGTTTGTAATGGAAATAGACCTATAAGATTGTAGCATGGATCATTATGTTATGTACTGAATATACATTTAATCTATTTTGATACACTATTTTTGTAAATATTGAGTCTTTATAAAAAATCAATAATATATTGGGTCATTTTACCCCCAATATTAAAATCTTCTGTGATGTATTAGTGGAATCATGCATAATAGGAAGGTTCGCTGAGTTTGGAAGGAAACCAACAATAGAATTGTAATTATTTTAGATAAAACCTACCTTCACAAAAATTTCCAAAATACCTATATATAATAGAGTTTGGGTGTGTAAAATATAAACATATATCTTGGATCGAATAAATAGTGAAGAGCATAATAAATCAATAAAAATTAATTTCTTACAATATATTCTTCTCGATGAAAATAAACCAGACTATTCAAACCATACCCACCCCTAGACATCAAATAAATCAGACTCAATAGTGATTCTCGCCACAAACCAAACTCATACCTATAGATCGTTGATTCTATATATTATAACTTTCATAATATAGAAATCCAATTTGTTGATAGAAAACAATTTAAATTCCTAAATTAATTAGTAATCCTCTCATTGAAACTAATGAAAAAAGCAAGATAATGTTTCCCGACTCGATTGAAGAGATTACCCAGTACCCAACCATATAATATGAAAAAATATGTTGGTGGATTTCAGGGTAGTGAGTCTTAAAATATGGTGAGATATGCATAAAATGATATAAATGGAGGTTGAGAAATATGTTGGATACAATAAAGAGTTATATTGTGATGAGAAAAGAGAAGAGAAGATTGACATTGAAAACATTTAAAAACCTATAAATTAATTTAAATAAGATAATAATTAATATATTTAGATATATAAATCATGTAGTCCCCTCTTGAAACTATAGAGAGGATGGGGCCATGAAAATAGGCTCCCAATATAGTAATTTTCTATAGATTATTAAGAATATTAAAAACAATATAATATTAAAAAACTCTATCCCTAAAATTATGATGTAGAAAAAAATATTAAAATAATTCCTTCATAATAAATGGAAAATAAAAGATATCAAAATAAAATTATTTTGTGGTATGTTATCAAATTTCATTCAATGAAAAATACCTTCAAATATAAGAGATAATATAATATTTTACTTCTGATTAATTATTGGATCATAAATTTGTGGAGGAACTTTTTGACATGGGATATAGTGTTAATATAAGGGAAATATAAGTGTTTTAGATGTAAGTATTTCAAAATCCAGGATTAAGTGAGTACCATATCTACTAACTAATCTTTTTTGAAATACATTCATGGAATATAAGAAAAAAATCACGAAAATGTGGGGATATGTTTCATTCCCATTGAATTTTTGACTCGTGAGAGAGAAAAAGAATGTGACATTCATATTATTATTTGGAGGCATTCTAATAAATAGGGAATTTCAAAAGAGATGTAAATCAAGGAAGATTCATTCTTCAAATTGTTTAAGAGGTAGTCACCATTGATCTCATAAATGAAATAAAACATTAAACTAAATTTGAGGGATACCATGATTTATTTATCTTCAACGAGTACTTCAGCATCACTATTTTCAACATGAAAATAAGGAAAAAATTAAAGAATTCATATATGAGACAATAAATTATAAAATAGGAGAAAATATCATAGTTCATGATGAGAATGTTAGTGATTTGTAGTGTATGGGTAACATCTCAAATCTGGGTGCCACAAAAAAGTTCCCCAAACCCAGTTGGAAACATAACCCCAAGCACATTTCCCAAATTCCAGAGGTTTCTAACTAGCAATAGGGGATAATTTAATACATTGGGTAAACTATTACCTCATTGGTAGAGAATACACAATAGAATCTAAATATAAAAAAAGTGAAAATAATAATACCAAATAAGTAAATAGTGGATATCTAAAAGTAAATCCAACAGAAGCCAAAATAAATAAATATATGATGAATGGAATATGTATATAAGAAAATAGCAAAACAAGCCACAATGGTAGAAAGAAATATAAAAACCAAAGTTCAAAAGAAACTAGTAAACTCCACCAGCATCGCAAGACTCATCTTGGTCCCATGCTATCTTTCTCTAACCGCAATCAAGTACCTGATGAAGAATGGTTTTCCCCTTATCTTTACCTATATTCATAAAATCTTCTTGGGTCCTAATGCCTAACCCAAATTGGGTGTAATACTAATCCCAATAGGCAACAACAAAAATAGTTTTGCCTATCTATGAGTGAATATATATAACATGTAATGTGAAAAAATGAAGCAATAAACTTGGAAGTACTTAAAAGTAAACAATCTTGTAGTTTTCAATTAAATTAATTTAACATTTATCATTCACCCATTGATTTATGTAACCCTGTGATCTATCCTAATCTATGCATCCCTCGTGCAACGAAACAAAACAGATGTCCTAGAGGACCATCTGAGAAAATAAGTAAGACTGAATCCATGGTTGTTCTTTATCTTGACAGACATGTCACAATCATTCAACTATTGAAAAACAAACCTCTGGGAAATCTCTCATGGTGTAACCCATTTGATCCAACATAGAATCAATTCATTAAGTAATGACCCAATGAGAAATCTCTCGTGGTCTAACCCCTTTAATCCAACATAACATCAATTTATTAAATAAAACCATATGGGAAATGTCTCACAATATAAACCCTTTGGTCTAACCTAGCATCAATTCATTAACTCAAATATCTACAATCACCTAGAAAAGCTCTTAGAATCTAATCCCATAGGGTCAAATATATACACCAAGTATATCATGATCCTATTTAAATAATTTGGAAGTCCCCTCAATCTTCCTAATCCAAGGCTCTCATAGTCCATTTGAATAATATAATGCACGTATCATATCAATGGAGCTCATGTAATCTAAATCTACTACATGGATAATCATTCAAAATTCATATCATATGAATTTCATATAATCAAACAAACTCTATACTAATCAAAAAAGTCTTGTAAAACATGGTGTTCAAAATAGGAATCCTATACAAAATGGTCATAAACAATCAATCAAGGGAAACATAGACATGGGGTGTCCCTTTGACAAGGCATATAACCTTATACTTAAGAAACAACCCTTTATCAATCAACCAAACCATAAAGGTAAAAACTGATCTTTATTCCAAATTACTCAATACCCAAAACATTGGTATGTGGAACTTTTAGCATATATATTCTAAATAAAAACAAAAAAAGACACAAAAACCTACCTCAATGTCGTACAATCGATATAATTGAATGTTGGCCCTTGAATCAGTGTATATCAGTGTAGATTTAAAAAAATGATAAAAAAATCCAATATTGAATAAATTAGAAGAGATGATGAATTTGGAAGAACAAATCTGGTGGTTTTGATAACTCACTGGTGGGATTCCAATGCACCTGATAGTGTCTCAACTAGAGCTCAGACAGTGAATCAGGGGATCAGAGTTGGTCCGTCACTTCACAGTGATCCTTTACGAAACATGGCTAGAAGAAGGGGTTTCTGGACATGATACGCGACCTCCTTTTGATATATCAAATAAAAATAAAACAATATTCCATGTTCAATAACACTACATTCCATATAGTAGCCTCGATGGGCCCCCAACTAAAGAGAGTCTATCTACTCACCACATGGCCAAGTACTCGGCTGTTACATGGTCAATATGTAGCTGTGTGTGGCTAATGGGTACACAGTGCGTACATGGAAGTACATGAAATGTACTTAAAAAAATCCCATTTTCTTCCATTTTCCTAAAAAACAACCCTAAATCATGATCTATAACTAATATTATGATCTGGGTTCTTACAAACTTCCCCAATTAAAGTAATTGGTCCTCAAAATTTCCTTCCAAGGGTGTTGAAGAAGAATCTGCGAACAACTCCTACCACTATGATCACACATTTTCCTTCCTCTCCAATGTCTCTTTCTTCACACACCCATGATTCCATAGAAACCATACAATGGAACTAACCAACCACATATAAACTTCGTGATACAATCCACAATATGAATAGGGTGATCCTTGAAGGATGCATCCACCTCCATCTCAACCTCCTTGTGTTAAAAAAAATGAGACATGTCTGAAAAGTAAAGTCATATCTAAGAATCCTTAAAGACACCATGCATTTCTCGATACCTCTGAGATAACTGCAACCGATAGGAAGCTGGAATGAATCTCTAAAAAACCTCAAACTGCCTAACATATCTCGGTGAAAACATACCTTGTCTCTAAATACTATTGTTTCCCAACCGCAGTGTGACACACATGAAATCCTAACCTCTGACCATGAACTCCAAAGGTCATCTCCGTCGATCAACATAATATTCCTAGAAAGACTATGTAGTAACCATCCTCTTCTAAATCAATTCCACCTAACGAGTGGTCTTCTAGAAAATATGAGGTCCAAACAAAGTTGTCACTTCTACTTTATCCAACATATGGGTGATCGGCGTGGCCTACCATAAAACATCCTCGCAAGGTACCATTAGAATCATTTCATGAAAACTATTTTTGTCGGAAAATTCAACCGGGGTCATGTGTCTCTCCCAAGATCCCCCAAAAATCTAGGATACTTGCTCGAAGAATATCCTCCAAAAACTGAATCATGTGCTCGGACTGACCATCTATATGGGGATGGTAAGCTATACATAAAAGTACATATATACCCAAATCCCTCTATATTCCCCACATTACCCGAAATTTAAACCGAGTAACCTTGTCTGAAATGATAGAGTGTGGATCCCCATGAAAATTTATTATCTCTCATATGTACAACTGTCCAAGATCATCAATACTAAAGGATTCATTGATTGGAATGAAATTAGAAACCTTCCCAAGTCGTTCATCAACAACCCATATAACATTATTTCCTATGGGAGACCTTGGTAAACCCATCCTAAAATGAATCATAACATCATTCCACTTCCACTCAGGAATGGGTAACTGCTGTAAAATCCCTACCCATCACTAATACTATGTATTCACCTATTGAAAGGCGGAACATATCATAACAAAACTAGCTACATCCCTTTTTTATTCTTGGCCACCAATACTTATATCGTAGATCTCGATTCATCTTTGTGACCCTAGGATGAACTACCCAATCGAATGCATGAAAATCAAGAAAAATCTCATCGTTTATGTTTGTTGACCCCCATATACACCCATGAAAATGAAAAACCACATACTCATCTACGGTTAAATAAAGAGTAGGGTCCTCACCATATACACTCACCCATAGGAATAGGCCATCGAAATCTGATACATGCCTCATTCCCAATTCTTGTAGACGATTAGAGTTAACAACTATATAAGAAAGAAATGTCTTCCCCTATCATTCGTGCACCTCGAAATGCATCTCAAAGAACAGATCCGCAATCTACCACTCACTATTGTCCTCCTAAATTTCATATATTTGAGTCCTCCTACTCAACACATCAGCCATCGTGCTAACATTCTTAGGCATGTAGGAAACCTCAAATTAGAATGAATGAATGTACTAAACCCACCATCAGTGTCTCAAATTCAGATCACGCTAAATAAATATGTACTCGAGGCATTTTTGTCGGTGTACACCAAAAAATAATCTCCCAGTAAGTAATGTCTCCAACAACGTAATGCATGAAAATATGCGACTAAATCGAGATTGTGTGTAGGGTAGTTCCTCTCATGTGGCCTCAAATACCACATCCTAGACGTTAGGAATCATTTCCCATGCATAATCACAACTCCCAGAATGATACCTGATGGGTCGCAGAAAACAGTGTAAGTCTTTCTCGGTTACAAAAAAAATTAGTATGAGTGCTGATTTCAATATCCCTTTCATCTTCTGAATGGAGGAATCATATGAATCTACTAAATTACTTCACTCCCTTCTTAGTCATACCCATCAGTGGCGCTGCTAAGTGTGAAATGTCATGAATAAAGCATCAGCAGTAACTAGCCATCCCCATTAAACACCTTACCTCAAATAAGATCTCTGTATTCTGCTAGGAAACTACTACTCTCACCTTCTCTGGGTCTGTTGATACTTCTATCTATGAGAAGAGATGACCCAATAAATGGATTTGGTTCATCCAAAAGTGGAAATTTGAGATATTATCATATAAGTGATGCTCTATCAGTGTACTCAATACTATCACAAGATGGATGGAATGTTCATGTTGATAGTGAGTGTACACCAAGATATCGTCAATTAATACTACCCAAAAATGAATCCAAGTATGGATGGAACAAAAGGTTCATCAGTTCCACGAAAACAGTCAGCACGTTTGTGAGACTGAATGATATAACCAAATACTCGTATAGACGATACCTGATCTGAAAGCCTATAAGAGTTATATCTGATGGGTTAATGCACAAATGATGATAACCAAATAGCAAGTCAATATTCTAGAACACATGGGATCCTCAAAGATGATGAAAGAGATCATCAATACTTGGAAATGGATATCAATTAGTGACTGTCAACTAGTGTAACATCTGATAATCTACACAAATCCTGAGGGTAGCATCTGCCTTTTTTACAAAAGGATATGAAAACCCTAAGGGGAAGTACTGGGTGTGAGAAAAACCTTAGACTGCGACTCATCTAACTGCTTCTTGACCTCCCATAATTCTTGTGTAGCCATCATCTAGGGAGGAATCAACAATAGTGCCGCTTATGGAAGAATATAAATAGTTAAATACACCTCCTGCTCTGGAGGTAAACCTTAAAATTCATCTAGGAAGAAATCTCTGAAACGATACACTATTGTTGTAAAATTCATTTGTGAAGTCCCCTGGTCATCCAGATCCAAGGCTCCCAAGGTCCATTGGAAAAATATAATGTTCGTATCATTTTAAAGAAGCTCATGTAATCTGAAACTACTACATGGATAACTCATCACAATGCATATCACATGAATTCCATATAATCAAAAAAACTACATCCTAATCAGACAATGCATATAAAACAAGGTACGCCTCACAGGAAACCAAGACTAAATGGTCATAAATAATAAATCAATGGAAATAGAGCCATGGGATGTCCCTTATACATGGTATCTAACTTTACGCAAAAGAAACAACCCTTTATCAATCAACCAACCTATAATAGGTTTTAACAGGGTTTAATTCGAGATCATAAAATACCGAAAACGTTGGTATGTTGAACATTTAGCATATGTAATCAAAATACAAACAAACAAAGTCACAAACCACTTTACTCTATGTCGTATGATCGATCAACTTGAACGTTGGCCCTTAAATCATCCTAGATCAGTGTAGATATACAAAACAATAAAAACCAGAAACCTTGAATAACTCTTAAGAGAGGATGAATTGGGAAGAAAGTCTCTAGAGGTTTTGAGAACTCACTGGTGGGATTCCAACACACTCGACAAAGTCTCAATCGGAGCATAGATAGAGAATCAGGGTCTCAAAGTTCATCAGTCTCTTTGAATCACTTCTGTATGACTCACGAATAAAATAAGTTGTTTCCAAACGTGAGATGTGACCCCTTCCAATATATCTAATAAAAATAAAACTACACAACATGTTCATTAACACTACACTCTGTATAGTAGCCTCATTCATCCCCTAACTAATGTAGTTCTTCCATCTCACTACAGATCCAAGTACTCGGCCATTACATGGTCAGTACGCAACTACTCAGTAAAAGGCATGTACATGGAAGAACATGACGTGTACTCAGAAAATAATCCTTTCATTCTTTTTCTTGAAAAGAAACACAAAATAAAGATCCGTACCTAAAATAAATATATAGGTTCTTACAATGTGCAACTCTTCTTAATTGACTCATATATAGTGGTGAACCCTCCAATGATAATATCACCAATGATTGAGTTATAATGGCTCTCTAATACATCATGGTACTCACTTTTTATAGAAAAATACATCTTTCTAGTGATCAATAAACTATAATTAATAGTGTATAAATATGATAAGTCATTATGAGTGATGATAAAGAGGGAGAAAAAAATTTCTTTGGGTATTTACAATACCAAAGACATTATCCCAAAAATCATACAAGTACTTTGTCTTTAGAAGAAGAAAGAAAACCAAGACAACTTCAAAAAATGATATTTCCCCCATTAAGGATATAAGTGTTGTTAAAGAAATTTCTCAAACTCTACGGTGTAACTAATATATTTTGGATTGCATATAGTGAATGGATTTTCTAACATAAACAAATTCCAAAAAAGGGAGGCATGATTCTGATCAAGAATACAGATAACTAATTAATCCCTATAAATTTTTTAATGGGACGGAGAGTACATTTCCACTTAGATAGGATTTTAAAATCAACAAGAATGGACCACATTCGACTCCCATTTATAGATAATATAATGAATGATTATTTGTGTATTAGTTTTATTATTTTATGGATGTATACTTTGGTTAAAACGAAATATAGTTTCATCTAGAAGAGAAACCCATGGCTAACTATACATAACCATATAAGACCTCTTCTAATTTTCAAATGTTAATTTTCATGTAAAATTAATTATGGAAATCAAAAAGGTACATGACACATATTTTTATTGACAGGTAGGTGTAATTTCTTGATATATTCATTGATTAATTCATTGTTCATAAAATGTACTTTGAGGATTGTCTACATAACTAGGATTTGGTAGTCAAAAAGTTTTAGGAAATGATCTAATTGATCAGTTTAGAAATGATCCATTTCATGGTACAAGTGTGAACCTTCATTTGACATAGGATATCCAATTATGAAACTTAGGTTAATATAAAAAAGAATGAAATTGTTATTAGATCCCCCTAATAAAACGACAGTGAAGATGGTTTTAAAAATTCTTGGTTATGTGGGATGTTATATCCACATTATCAAATAATTTTTAATATTTATTCCACATTAAAACATATTTTTTCAATGGATGTTTCATTTATATTTGATGACTTATGAAAGGAAGAATTTTCTATCGTGAAAAATAGAGTGGGTGAAAAAATATTGATTAAACATAATTATGATAATATTTTTGTCCATTGTTGGAAAATAGTTATTTCATTGTATGAGATTATCTGGGATAAAATTTGGATCATATATATGATTTTATAAATAATAAAATGTATAATGTCAATGAATCATAACGTAATTCTCAAACTATAGAAAACATGCTTTTTTTATTATTCATTTCATTGGGGAATTTTAGATCTTATTCAATACTCTCAAATTCATATGTTTACATATATCAAACAACCATAAGCTACTTAATGAAAAAAAATGATGATAAATCAAGGCCGATTTGGTGTAATTTATTATTATATGAATTTCATATCATTATCAATGATAATGATATCTTAATGAATGTGAAGACATGTTATTTATCATGGTTAGTATCACTAAATATGGAATATGTGGATGTGATAACAATTGATGATGAGTTCCTAGATAACGAACACTTTAATGATAATCTATACCATCATACAAAATTTTTTTTACATTGAAAATTACTAAAAAAATAGGAAAATATATCCTGACATTACCTATCAATAATGAAGTACAATTTTAGACGACATAGATCATTATTTTTGGGATGATCTCATATTAATAAATAATATTTGAGAATAAATATTTAAGATATATGTATCTGAATTAAAGGTAAGGAGAGTATAATATTTTTATCCTTGATATATTTCTAGTGTATATGATAAAAATAAAAAAATGGTGTACAATATATTAAAAAAATATTATTTTATCTCAATCATTACAATAATGAATGGGAGTTCATAAAATTATTATAATAAAGGGAAAGGTTAGGAAATATTTGAAAAATATATGAGTTTGTTGATATTAAATTCTTAATGTTTAAGTGTTCAATATTCAGGGAATCAATTTCACGGGGCTCTTCCTGATGTACTATTGAACCAATTAATTTTTCATGTATCCATTACATATAAAAATAGTGAAATCAAAGTTTACATCATGGAACACAATAAATGAGGATATCTTCTTTTAGTAAGATAATTATATTTTTTTGGAATCACATGGTTACACATAAATAATAATTAAACTCATTTAAATAACAACATATTCAATGGACTTCAAGAATGAAATAACCTATGTATCACATATCTATGGATATGAGTATTAGTATAGAAATTAATATATTTCATGTAATGAAAAAGATGATTTTTTTAAAAATAGTTTTATAATAGAATAATAATCATGTCATGGTTCCCTATTTACCATGTCATGGACTTGAAATCATTAACCTAGTGTGTAACGCCCGAAACCCAGCTCCCCAGAGTCGGTGAATTACTTTGTAACATTGGCATGATCACAAAAGATCAAGTCTCGAAAGACCGATTAGTTTAGTAGCCTTGGAAACACTAGATACATTCATAAGTCTTACATTACTTCATAAAGAAAAAAAAACTAATAACAAAGTCTTCATAGTCCACACTCATATCGTCTTCTGACTATCCCTGCAGGTCATTCATAAAATACTTCTTCACATCCTGGAAAATATTAAAACATTGAAAGGGGTGAGCTCAGATGCTCAGTAAGGACAACAATATTGCGGAAGCCTTCATAAATAAACATTAACATTTAAGGCAATGTATAACTAAAACAAAAGCCTTTTTAAACTTGAACTTCAGCATAATATGGAAAAAATAAAATTAAATAATGCCATTTACTTACTCACATGGATATTCTACTAGTCCAATAATCACATGAAATATCAATAACCACTTTCATAATGAGGGAATGTATAATGCCAGACATTCTGAAACATTTTGTCAAGGCCTCGGCCAAGACGTCTAAAATGATTAAGGCCTCGGCCAAAACTATAAATCAAATTGGGAAAGGGCCTCGGCCAATTCCATGTCTAGTTGTCTCATGAGACCTACCGATGCATCGAGGAGCTATAGCGGGCTCCACCCGTCACTTATTAAGTCCAATACATTCCTCATATGAATAGGTTTAAACATATCATAAACCATAACATAATCGGATCACATAAAACATGCATAAAGGAAACATAACATTTCCACATTTCAATCAAAAGATATCAATACAACACATTTATATAATAAAAACTCTTTCAAAACCATTTTCAATACCACAATAAAAGAAAGTTAAAACTGTGTATTTATTTTTCATTAAAAAAAGATGGCTTGTAGAGGAAGCCGAAACTCAAATAATGGTCACGACGGCGGAGAAGTCGTTGTCGCCGCATATGTACGGAAAGAAAAACATTACCTTTTTGTCTTTTAGTAAAACGCTTCGTATAAAAAAAGATTCCTTTTGAATAAACATAAAAGTCAAAGGGGTTTATACACCGTATAAAAGAAAGTTGTGTATAAAACCAAATATCCCTCAACGAAAGGAGATTGAGACGAAGTCCTTAAAAAGATCATTTTTAAAATAAAAGAGATCTATTATGTGTATTCACTATATTTACACATATAGAATGTAAATATACAAAATAGGACATAATAATATCATGACATAATTTGTATGTAGGAGATTAACCCAAATAATGGAAGTTGGGTTAAGAAATTCCCTTATCTCGTGTCTGACTTGACTCAACCGTTCTTTAACCTCGTGAATAATAAACTAGAGTTAATATATACCTTATTAATAACCATTTTTAATTTAATTATCCTTTTTATATCACTTATTACAATTTTATGAACACTATGTAATTATTTAAGTTAATAACGGTCGTTTTGTCGATCTTTGGTACTTGAGTCAACAATAAACTTCTTATAATTACAAGTTGTTTATGTGGTAGAATATCTATTATCTCCAGAATTATATTCATGATTTAGATGTCATATATATCATATATATCCAGTATATACATTCATTTATAATATTACGTAACATTTAGAGGTAAGAAATGAAATGCACCGTTCATGGAGACGGTAAGCCGTACGTACGCATGAACGCTACTTTCATTTCTATTTCGTATTTAATGGAATGAAATAATAATGATATAAATGTATAATATAATTCCAGTATAATATAGTGTATAATACCATTTACTCCATCCTTTATACATCCCACATATGGCATTAACGATTCAAATTACTTTGAGGGGGCGGTAGTCCGCACTTCCTAAAATGAAATTATCGCGTTTACCCATAATGGAAATCATAAAGTATGCCATAAATGAGAAATACAGAAGAATAAGTAAAACATAAACATATTATATATCATATATAAATATATTGGCATCTTAATGGCCACCTTTGAAGGTGTTATATGAGTGTTGAACAATCATCGTTTCGTGAGGCATAAATTCGCCATCCACAGAAACCGTATGTTCATTAACCATTAGATGTAGGTGTGTGTAAGTGTAGATCGAATCCTTCTTATAACAACATCCTAGTATATCGATGATACTGGTTTTGTTACAAAATAAATTAATAAAAAGAGTTTAGGGTGTTGGAGAAGAAAAATAAAACAAAACAACGTTAGAGAAGACATTACCTCAAAATCGGGTAACTCTTTTTGATTTGAGCCAAAGGCTTCCTTGGGAAGAGTTCTGCCCAAAGTGAGGCTTCTAGGAGTAAGAGGGGGAAGTTGGGAGAGTATTTGGGCAGAGGGTGGCCGAGCCAAATGGCTTGAAAGTGTAAATGAGGTGGGAGATGTGGGGGCCTTTTATAAGTGGAGAGGAGGGGCACTCTTGGAAAGTAAAGAAAAGTCACTTTATTATAAAATGAGATTCGGATTTTAGAGGTCCCACACTTATATAATTCGAGGATAATATGATCAGGGTTCTAAATATACTCATCCAATAGGTTTTTGACAAGTGTACACTTTGGATTTTAAATTATCTTTCCATTTTATTTAAATCGTTAAATAATGAGGTCATTGCTGCATCATCATGATGTCATAAATAATTTAATTTATTTAATGTCTAAAAATTATAAAAAAACTACTATGATGTAGGAAATCTTTTTAGATTTATAATGAATATTTATAGTCAAAATGTGGACTTTTGTAACCCCACTTAAAAAATGTTTTAGTAAAACAACTCATGTTTGTCTCATTTTTTACTTTAACATTAAATAAAAGGTATTTATGTCATTTTCCAACTAAAGTGGCTCCATGGGGTCCCCAAGTTGACCCATGGATTGTTTTGGTCGGCCATGGCACATCCAATGAGGGTAGGACATGTGTCAAGCTCATATCATATTATTAAAACATTACTTTTACCTTAAACTTCACTAATTACCTCTAATCGCGATTAAGAACTTAAAAGTTACTATTCACCAAAAATTATTTTAATCTCATTCAACAAAATTTTACTTCTTAATGAAAACCATGTATGTCGGATTTTTGAAAATCAAATCACAGAAGTGGTAATATTTCATTTTAATGAAAAATCAGTTATTTAACTACCACTTAGTGGTTTCACTATTCATCAAAAATTGATGTTTTTCAGAACAATGCCAAAATTTCACCCTAAGCTATAATTCATATTCCGAATTCAAAAATGATGACTATTTTAAAAAATTCCAAACATATAAGTTGAATTAATTAATTTTATAATTAATTCCCACTGTCACAACAAATAGCATGTTTTTAAGAAACAATTTATATCAAAAGATTGACAATAGTTTATGTCCAATTTCAAAGTGAAATTAATTCTAATGAACACCACTGGATAAAATGGTAAAAATATATTCTAATTATAGTTTAAAACCACTCAATAGTATAACTTATCACTATAAATTATTTTGATTAAAAATGTTGTTTTAAGTATTTTTCACTATTCATAAAAATTTGGATGTTCTCAAAAAATTACAAAAAATTCAACATAGGCTAATTTCAATATTAGGAATACAAAAATGAAGTCCATTTTGAAATATATAATTTCTATAAATTTAAAAAGTGGTTATTACTATTCATGACGGCTACTTTGATTAGTTGCGGTGTGTTAGAACTCGAAGTTGCGTACAATGCATGCTATTGCATTATTGAATGAGAAGCGTATCATGGAAGATTGTGGTGTTACATTCTCCCCTCCTTCAATAATGTGCGTCCTCGCAATTTGAAATTTTTCTTGGAAGTAAAAGGTTGAAAAGAGAAAATACCCTTGAGGAAAACCCACATTGGAAATAAGATTAATAAAATTTAGCCTTAATAAGAGGGAAAGGGAAATGAAAAAGTCACCACCCAATTATGATCTCGATTAGGAGAACATTGGTGGAAATTAGAGACATATAATTGGAGGAAAAACATAAATATTTGTAGGGAGTGATTGAGGTCATCAATCACAATAAACTGTCAAATTGAGGGCCTCAAATCCTTCAATCTATGTTGATTTAAAATATCATCAGTTCAACAAGACATAAGGTATTAGGATAACACATTTTCTTTTTGTTTTAATATCCCTTTACTAAAGTTTAAGAATTAATTTATTCTTTGAATAAGAGATAGGTATATTTATGCTTGACAATTAGAGTTTCAACCTTCAACTCATCTTTCACTCAAAAAGATAATAGAACTCAAAAATATTATACTTATCCGAATTGTATAAGTTTCCAAATGTTAACACATACCATTTAGATTAGTAAAATTATTTTGTAATAACCACGGACTTCATGTAGGCTAGTGGTAGGAAATAAAGGCCTGTCGCACTATGATTGTGGGTTTGATTCCTGCAGCTTTGTCCGACGCGACGTGTTATGCCCCACCCTGCAGGTTTTCCTTTTCCTAAAACTATAGTATCATAATATTCCAAAAATAATATTCATAAATTTTTTAACCTTAAACAATACTATCCAAAGATCAACTTAATCCACTCCAACCTTTATAATTATCCAATATACCTCTGTCCATACTTTCTCTAAATAGTCTCTTAATTCCAAAATCAATTTATCAGATTCCCCAAACAAAGTAAAGTTTCTCTTATTGTCACATACTAAAAATATAATTAACTTCATCATATTAAAACCTTACTGAAATAAACAGGTACTGCAGTACAATCCTTATATATATATCACATTATTCTAATAACCAGAATATAGTCCATGAGTCCAAAAGAACCAATACATTAATTATTCTGCTTCAACTGTAGTAACAGCATAAGATTGTCCTTGATCCCTTGGCCTTTTCTGAGGTAATTTTCCCTGACGCTTAGGACATTAATTTGCATAATCCCCATTTCCCTACAATTGTAGCATTCAACATTGATAGCCTCTTTCTTTCCCTTGCAATCACGCGCCTGGTGACCTTTTTCCCCACATTTATAGCAAACTCCCATTCCTTTTAGGCAAGTACCAGGGTGATTCTTCCCACAATTATCACATAATGGAAAATCCTTCTTTCCCTTTTTCCATTTATCTGTCTCTTGTTCCACCGTTCTCTTCTTCTCTTTCTTTACTTTGTTGTCATAAGACTTAGAAAATTCCTTTTCTGTCTTGATAGAACACGATACAATATCTTCGTATGACGAGAAGGTTTGTGAGACTAATGCTCGACAGAGAAATGGTTTTAACCCATCAATGAAACGATCAGTCTTACTTCTTGGGTTACGTATGTAATCTGCAGCATACCTCACTAACCTTGTAAAGTTAGCCTCATACTTTGCGACATTCTCATCCTCCTTCTGTCTCAGACTCAGAAATTGCCTTTCCATATCCACTCGATGGTCTCGAGGAAAGTATTTTTCTAAGAACATCTCTTTGAACTCCTGCCATTCCATGTTTGTTAATTCATCTTCTTCCTTTGTGTTTTGAATTAGTGACCACCATTGATCGGCATCTCCAGTGAGGCGGTAAACTGCCATGACATATTTCCCCCTTTCACTACCCCCCAAGGCATGGGATATTTTCTCTAAGGAATTTATCCATTGCTCAGCTACTATAGGATTTGTACTCCCATTGAAGGTTGGTGGTTGTTGCCTCATGAAACGGTCTAGCATTGATACTCCACGTTGCGGATCAGGGTGCTCTATACGAGTAAGGTTGTTATTCATAACCTGCGTGAGTTGTCCCAGTATGGTGAGAAGATGATCAGCACCAGTTGTATCTCTAGCTCCACCATAATTATCTTGAGCATGAGGGAAATCCCTACACGGAGTGCGTGCATTGATACGGTTTCCATTCCTTCCACTAGGTGCCATTTCTAAATAATGGCATAAAGTAGATTAGTTTATGAATCAAAATACATAATTCCATACTTGTACAACACATAACATAAATTGAACTATTTATGGATATAATCCATAATCATAAAAAGAAGTGTTTCCTTTGAGGAATTATATACTCATAACCCATCATAGTGGTTTGTAAAGAAAATGAGAATTATCCTAAGCATATCCCCCGGGAGGGTCGTAACCAAGAGTGCAGCAAGGCCCGTTGTCGTGCACCAGTTCCCGTTCGAGTCTAGCTCAAAGTGGTGTTTTCAGGTTTTACCCCTAGGTACATTTGTGTCAGAGCTACCTCTACCTGCTCGTATCCAGACAGGGATGTATTGCTCGGAAAACTCACAAAATCTCTACAATAACAAAATTATAGGAAGTTCTTCTATACTAATCCTCAAAGTCTTTCTTTGGGCTATGTGCTCTAATCAGAGTTTATCTAAATCTAGCTTCCAAGGTTAGTACTAAACTGCCTCTGATACCAACTGTAACGCCCTGACCCCAGCTACCTAGAGTCGGTGCATTACTTCGTAACATTGGCATGATCACAAAAGATCAAGTCTTGAAAGACCGATTAGTTTAGTAGCCTTGGAAACACTAGATACATTCATAAGTCTTACATCACATCATAAAGAAAAAAACTAATAACAAAGTCTTCATAGTCCACACTCATATCGTCTTCTGACTATCCCTGCAGGTCATTCATAAAATACTTCTTCACATCCTGGAAAATATTAAAACATTGAAAGGGGTGAGCTCAGATGCTCAGTAAGGATAACAATATTGCGGAAGCCTTCATAAATAAACATTAACATTTAAGGCAATGTATAACTAAAACAAAAGCCTTTTTAAACTTGAACTTCAGCATAATATGGCAAAAATAAAATTAAATAATGCCATTTACTTACTCACATGGATATTCTACTAGTCCAATAATCACATGAAATATCAATAACCACTTTCATAATGAGGGAATGTATAATTCCAGACATTCTGAAACATTTTGTCAAGGCCTCGGCCAAGACGTCTAAAATGATTAAGGCGTCGGCCAAAACCATAAATCAAATTGGGAAAGGGCCTCGGCCAATTCCACGTCTAGTTGTCTAATGAGACCTACAGATGCATCGAGGAGCTATAGAGGGCTCCACCTGTCACTTATTAAGTCCAATACATTCCTCATATGAATAGGTTTAAACATATCATAAACCATAACATAATCGTATCACATAAAACATGCATAAAGGAAACATAAAATTTCCACATTTCAATCACAAGATATCAATACAACACATTGATATAATAAAAACGCTTTCAAAACCATTTTCAATACCACAATAAAAGAAAGTTAAAACTGTGTATTTATTTTTCATTAAAAAAAAAGATGGCTGGTAGAGGAAGCCGAAACTAAAATAATGGTCACGACGACGGAGAAGTCGTTGTCGCTGCATATGTACGAAAAAAACATTCTCTTTTTGTCGTTTAGTAAAATGCTTCGTATAAAAAAATATTCCTTTTGAATAAACATAAAAGTCTAAGGGGTTTATACACCATATAAAAGAAAGTTCTGTATAAAACAAAATATGCCTCAATAAAAGGAGAATGAGACGAAGTCCTTAAAAAGATCATTTTTAAAATAAAAGAGATCTATTATGTGTATTCACTATAGGTACACATATAGAAAGTAAATATACAAAATAGGACATAATAATATCATGACATAATTTGAATGTAGGAGATTAACCCAAAGAATGGAAGTTGGGTTAAGAAATTCCCTTACCTCGTGTCTGACTTGACTCAACCGTTCTTTAACCTCCTGAATAATAAACTAGAGTTAATATATACCTTATTAAGAACCATTTTTAATTTCATTATACTTTTTATATCACTTATTACAATGTTATGAACACTATGTAATTATTTAATTTAATAACGGTCGTTTTGTCGATCTTTGGTACTTGAGTCAACAATAAACTTCTTATAATTACAAGTTGTTTATGTGGTAGAATATCTATTATCTCCAGAATTATATTCATGATTTAGATGTCATATATTTCATATATATCCAGTATATACATTCATTTATAATATTACATAACATTTAGAGGTAAGAAATGAAATGCACCGTTCATGGAGACGGTAAGCCGTACGTACGCATGAACGCTACTTTCATTTCTATTTCGTATTTAATGGAATGAAATCAAAATGATATAAATTTATAATATAATTCCAGTATAATATAGTTTATAATACCATTTACTCCATCCTTTATACATCCCACATATGGCATTAACGATTCAAATCACTTTGAGGGGGCGGTAGTCCGCACTTCCTAAAATGAAATTATCGCGTTTACCGAAAATGGAAATCATAAAGTATGCCATAAATGAGAAATACATAAGAATAAGTAAAACATAAACATATTATATATCATATATAAATATAGTGTCATCTTAATGGCCACCTTTGAAGGTGTTATATGAGTGTTGAACAATCATCGTTTCGTGAGGCATAAATTCGCCATCCACAGAAACCGTATGTTCTTTAACCATTAGATGTAGGTGTGTGTAAGTGTAGCTCGAATCCTTCTTATAACAACATCCTAGTATATTGAGGATACTTGTTTTGTTAAAAAAGAAATGAATAAAAAGAGTTTAGGGGGTTGTAGAAGAAAAATAAAACAAAACAACGTTAGAGAAGACATTACCTCAAAATCGGGTAACTCTTTTTGATTTGAGCCAAAGGCTTCCTTGGGAAGATTTCTGCCCAATGTGAGGCTTCTATGAGTAATAGGGGGAAGTTGGGAGAGTATTTGGGCAGAGGTTGGCCTAGCCAAATGGCTTGAAAGTGTAAATGAGGTGGGAGATGTGGGGGCCTTTTATAAGTGGAGAGGAGGGGCACTCTTGGAAAGTAACGAAAAGTCACTTTATTATAAAATGAATTTCGGATTTTAGAGGTCCCACAATTATATAATTCTAGGATAATATGATAAGGGTTCGAAATATACTCATACAATAGGTTTTTGACAAATTTACACTTTGGATTTTACATTATCTTTCCATTTTATTTAAATCGTTAAATAATGAGGTCATCGCTGCATCATCATGATGTCATAAATAATTTAATTTATTTAATGTCTAAAAATTATAAAAAAACTACTATTATGTATTAAATCTTTTTAGATTTCTAATGAATATTTATATTCAAACTTTGGACTTGTGTAACCCTACTTAAAAACTGTTTTAGTAAAACAACACATGTTTGTGTCATTTTTTACTTTAACATTAAATAAAAGGTATTTATGTCATTTTCCAACTAAAGTGGCTCCATGGGGTCCCCAAGTTGACCCATGGATTGTCTTGTTTGGCCATCGCACATCCAATGAGGGTAGGACATGTGTCAAGCTCATCTCATATTATTAAAACATTATTTTTACCTTAAACTACACTAATTACATATAATCGCGATTAAGAACTTAAAAGTTACTATTCACCAAAAATTATTTTAATCTAATTAAACCACATTTTACTTCTTAATGACAACCATGTATGTCGGATTTTTGAAAATCAAATCACAGAAGTGGTAATATTTCATTTAAATGAAAAATCAGTTATTTAACTACCACTTAGTGGTTTCACTATTCATCAAAAATTGAAGTTTTTCAGAACAATGCCAAAATTTCACCCTAAGATAAAATTGATATTCCGAATTCAAAAATGATGTCTATTTTAAAAAAATTCCAAACATATAAGTTGCATTAATTAATTTTATAATTAATTCCCGCTGTCACAACAAATAGCGTGTTTTTAAGAAACAATTTTTATCAAAAGATTGACAATTGTTTATGTCCAATTTCAAAGTGAAATTAATTCTAATGAACACCATTGGATAAAATGGTAAAAATATATTCTAATTATAGTTTAAAACCACTCAATAGTATAACTTATCACTATAAATTATTTTGATTAAAAATGTTGTTTTAAGTATTTTTCACTATTAATAAAAATTTTGAAGTTCTCAGAAAATTACAAAAAATTCAACATAGGCTAATTTCAATATTAGGAATACAAAAATGAAGTCCATTTTGAAATATATAATTTCTATAAATTTAAAAAGTGGTTATTACTATTCATAACGGCTACTTTGATTAGTTGCGGTGTGTTAGAACTCGAAGTTGCGTACAATGCAAGCTATTGCATTATTGAATGAGAAGCGTATCATGGAAGCTCGGGGTGTTACATAGTGAGTAGGTATTACCTACCTCAAGGACACTATTGTCATTTTCAAATGCCATTTTTCCCTTTAAAACATCACTATTGGGTAATACCCAAGATTCATCTAAGGTAATGCAAACATTTTTTTAACTATCTAATAAAATTAATTAAATATTTTTTTAAAAATATAATTATAAATATAAATATTATTATTTATTAGGTAATGAATTATAATTATATAAATATGTTCTAGAGTAATAATTACATTAAATTAAATATGTGTCTTCAAAATTTAAATAAAAAATTCATTATTTAGATTTGTACATATTTTCTTATCTAATAGTTAAATTTCACAGACATGGATAATTATTTACCAAATAAAGTAATTCTAATTTTTAATAAACACATTGAAATTATCCTATGATGAAATTTATAGAATTAAATAAAGATGTTTATTTTTTTAGAAATTTAAAAATATTGGTTTTTTTAATTTTATGAATTTTTTGACATTATTACAATGTAATCATGACATAAAAATTTAAGAAACTATTTATTTAGTTATAAATGATTTTATTTGAAAATTGATTAACATTAAAATATTAATTTCAAATTAGATACTCATATTTTACATTTTGAAATCTAAACATCGTTTCATCATAATAATTGTTCTTCATTTCATTTAATGTATTGGTATAAATGTTCTATTTGGTTTTCTTCTTAATTTAAATATCTAATATTTATCCTTTATTTAATAATAATCTAAATAATTTTTGGAAAATCAATTCCACCAAATATTAGCTGTCTTAAGTAAATATAATCAATTTGTTCTGAAATAACCCCCTCCTCAAGAATAAACACAAATACATTCTCTAATTCAAGGTTACTCCAAAACTATTTAACATGAACACACACCCATCTTCCTCTCAAGAGTTCTCTATATAGATTCTAGGGTTCTATGGTGTTACTCTCATGATTTAACAAACTAATTTGTACGTTAATGATTCTTAAATAATTATTTTATGTTTTTGAATCCTTTATTTTAATTTTATTTTCATTTGGAAACATAATTAATATTATATGAAGAAAATGTCTTATTATATTCTCATTTAGAGATCACTATTAATTATCATTATAGTACATTCTTAATATTTTTTAATTCTCATATACCTTTATATCTATAAAGCATCATAATATTTTAGTATAGTAACAAGTGTTTTGTTTCTTATCCATATCTACAAAAAAGTGGATTCATGATATATTGTTGATGTGACTAGAGTAAATAAACCAAAATAGGTCAGTTGTGTGTTAAATTCACAATAGTTCTGACCCTGATAAGATAGGATAACTATATAACTATTTTGACACTCTATTGGGATATGCTTTACACAATCCATTAACTCTTTTTGAACCATACTGTATGATTATTTCCTATTGAAATCATTTAGAAATGAAAAAAATATTCACTATAGGAATGTTATCATTCCTTGGATAAGAATTTATTACATTAAATTTTGAATATTCATTTATTTTTATATTCATAGTGGGATATTCACCTTGATTTCCATACTATTCAATAAATGGGGAAGGATTAGTATTCATCAAATACATTAATAATGTATGGAAAACTAATTATAACATAACTAGATATATGAATTATTATTATTAGAAAACCATAAGATATGCATCTTTTTATCCATGATCGTCATATGATGGATGATTTAGACTTAATTAGTAATTTTTTGGGTCCAAAATTATATTTTCCTCAAATACATCGGTAGGATAAATGAGGAAAAATAGTTTGGTGTTTGGAATAATCCTTCCCATTTATGTATGATTTCTTGGTATGAGGTGTTGATTATATGTTTCTAATATCCTAAATTATTCATTCCATCTATATTATATCATTTATTTTAATACATTATTTATATACCATTATGTAATCCATGGTCATATTATTTTCATAAAATTTCATTATTTATAACATATTATTGAATCCATTTTTATGTATGATGGATTCCATTATATACAACCCCATATTGAGTGTCTTTATTCACCCATTTATATTATTTACAATTTCCCTAGGAAAAAAACGATATTTGAATGATTGATTAATGTATTTTCAAGGAGGAATATTAAATTATTTTTATTTTTATATGACATATCTTCAGTTTTCATTTGAATGTAAGGTTAAATTATTTATCTTCTGTCATTAGAGTAATAAAGTGTTGTAGTTTCTAGTAAATCATATGTATTCAAAAAAAATTATATACAAGATTTTTAAGAATATAGTTAGAGAACATAACTCTATACAAACACTTGAGACATTATATAAATATTTGAAGATTTCAAGACATGAATTTTTTATAAAGAATATGAATGAATTATAATTCATAGTTTGATTCACTTATGTATGTTCCATTATTTATAAAAGGATCTAAATATAAGAACATAAACAATGTAAACCAGCATAAAAAATAAATGGATCCCCCACCTATGGTTTTCAAAAAGGATGGTATTGGAAAAGGAAATATTATAAATATATTATGGAAGTTGTATCTAGTTATAATCAATAATCACGACTCTATAGAAAAAAATTAATCTATAACCTAGTGTAATAATGTTTTAAGGATTTAATAGTTAGAACCATATATCCCTTAATAGATATATTAACTTATTACTAACTGAATAATACATTAAATTAATAGATAAGGTATTCATTATTTTTGGATGAAACCGAAGGGATAATATTATCAGGACTATGTACCGTATAAAAGGATATATTGATAAATTATAGTCATTAAATCAAGTCACATATAAGGAAACTTTTATATATAATATGGAATTAAATTATTTTATGGTCTTATTATTTCAGATGTACTTTCCTAGCGAGTAATAAGTCGACCTGGAAAGGAAATCCATAAATTTATGATAAAGTAAAGTGTAAGATCTTCCTATGCAAGATATTAAATTTTTCAGTTTAATAATACATGAATTAGATTATTTGAATAATATAGAAATAAAAATTGATCACATAATTTATGTGTTGATGGGAGGGCTTTGAAGGGAATTAGTCTCTCAATGATTTTCCTCATGTGGGTTGATAGTGATTAGTGCCATTAAGACTGTATAGGAGTTCTCAGATTATTTAACATTTAAAAAGATTAAATAAAGGAATATGTTTGATATTTTGTGGTTTTAAAAGGTTTTGGAAATGTAAATTAATGGAAGGGGAGAAAGAATAAAAAGTAATAACTTATAAAGAAATAGAACACATATAGATTTTATATTATATTTTCTATTAATTAAATATTTTTTGGACAACTTCATTCTCATAGAACACTGAACTAGAAAATTTTGTGACATATTATATCAATATTAAAAAATAATGTATAATAATAAATAAATCATTAGTAAATAAAATTATATGAGTCAGTTGAACATTCTAAAATTTTGAGGGGAAATAATTAATATTATTAAATATTTAAAAAGAAATATTCTTTCTCAAATAAATTTTCTTATAGTGTTGAATACTTTATCAAAATAAATTTAATTTAGGACTTTCCAAATATTATATGAACTTAAAATTTAATGTTTCTAATATTATTTTTATGAAAAAAATATTAATATCACTTAAAAATGTAATTTTATAATAAAAGCAGTATTTCATTTTATATTGTTTTCTGAATTTAAAAATCATATTTTTAGAATATTAATATAGTAAAATTACATCAATTTGAGAGTTATTCATAAAAAATAATCTGGTGATTATTTTTTAATTTTTTTTGTAAAATGTTGATTTCCTTGTGAATAGTGAAAAATACTGATTTTGCAATTAGTGTCACTTTTATGAAATTATTAAAATAGAAGAATGATATTAATGTTTAGGAAATATTTTTTTAGATAATTTATTTTTGTAATTTAAAATAAATAATTTAAAAATAAAATTTTGAATTTATAAACCATTATATATGATTTTGGAAACATAAATGGTATTTAACATTAATAAAAAAATATTTCTATGTTATTTCTTTTAAAAAACCATTCGAAATATTGAAATTAGTTTTGGACTATTTGATAGAAAGAAAAATATAATTTTTAAAACAAAATAGAAATTATTTTCAAAAAAATCATTAGAATTGAAAAATGTATCTTAATCATAATTTCTGGATTAATAATATTGTTTTCCTTAAAATGGTTATTACACATTATTTTCGCTAATGTAAATTTAATTTTTATAACTCGTAAAAAAATTAACTAAAAAATATATTTTGTATTTTGTATCATCAGAAACATATTATTATATAAGGCCGATTTATTTTTAGGCATTAAATAATATTACTAGTGTCAAAATTAGTTTCCATATTAGTAACTAGAAATGGTAAAAGTGAAAAACCTAATCATAAATCACTTAAAAATGTTTAAAATAAGAATGTAAATATATGTACCTGTATTGGACAACCATAAATCTTCCCTCCATCATTTATTTTCCCTTACTGGATCTACTTGTCCTTTGAATAGGGATTTTTCTATTCTATATTATTAAATAAATACCACTCATATCCAATATAAAAAGATTCATCCACACCGCAATTATCTTCACACCCCAAGCCCTATATTTTTTATCAATATCAACCAAAATAACTCTGAAAATATCTTATACACCACGTAGAGGTTATGGTAGTCTTAAATTACCACAACTAAAATCCTTAATAGAATTTAACAAGTAGATATTCTAAACCAAGGTGAATATTGTATTTTATTTTTATTTTCCACACCTATTGAAAGAATTCGAAAATAATCATTTGTTATGTGTAGACTTCGGCCTCCGTAAGCGAGGTGATATGATTTTTGTAACCACCTTAAAAGAATAGTTAGTAGTGTATATATAATGAATAATTTTTTTTAAAATTATTATTAATCATATGAATGTATAAACCAATTAATACTCTCTTTATGTTTTCTATAAAATGAGAACTTCATCTATGAGTATGTGGAGACTACCTCTCATACAACATGACATATTTAATTTTACTATCCAAACAATATTTTATTTTGTTTATCATAATCTATTTAAATAATATTTAAAACATTAATAATATAAATAATACCATTTCCCCTGTAATGGTGATATTATTCCAAAATATTAAATTTCATAACTATACTCACCCTAGTCTATAACTTGTTATTGTTTAGGTCAGTTTAACAACCTACATGAAAAATTATATAAATTTATCATTGTAATAAAAACTAAAAAAAGTAGTATTATTATAAATTTAATATCAACAAATGTTTCTTTATTTGGATATATAATGTTTATAATACCATTTAATTCATTTTTTAATTTCTTATATTTTTTTGTCGTGAAATTATATAATAACGTTTATTATAAATGGTACCGTTAAATGTAATAAATAAAAATATCATTGTATGAAATTAATAATTTATAAATAATTCTGAAAAATATATTGTTGTATATTGAAAAAACTTCTAAATTATTATCTTATATAAAAATAATAATGATTAACATCATCGTTACCAGACACGTTCAAACCATGAAAAACTAACAATGGAAAATAATGAAAATAAACACTAAAAAGCTAACGAAATAAAAAATAAGGATTATAAATAGAGTAAAAATGTTACTATATTTGAATATGGTTCTGAAATAGGTGATTAATAGTTTTATGTTCATGATACAGGGGGTTAAAGGACCCTTGTCTAAGTTGGGTGTAAAAGGATAGGGTGTTTCTTAACCTAGTATCCTTTTATTGAGTTATAATGATTCTTCTAGAACATTATTATCATAGGCTATTTAATTTCTATGATATAATTTTATTTTTATAAATTCAAACTTTTTTATATTTATTTATATCTCTATCTTATAAAATCACTTTGAAATGATTGTTACATAATAAATATGATATTTCTATGCTTTTTTCGTGATACAACTTATTTATTGAAAAATAATACTTACCATTTTTACTATTTTTACAATATAGTTTTATTCTATTCTATAATGATAAAATAATTCAGTCCATGTTTCTAAATTTATTGAAATTTATTATTGAAATTTATTAGTTATAAATTATTATGATGTTAAATATAATTCTATTCATTTCTAAATGATCTATTTTTCATTCATAACCATATCCAATCATCCTCATAATTTTATAATTAATTATTTTGAAAAATATTATAACCTATTTTTTCTATTAATTAAATTTCAATTTAATAATTATAAAATGATTTAATAGTTAATATTTTTACAATGCGGGGTTTTAAAAAAATTATTTTCAAAAAATAGAAATGGAAAACCCTTTAATGTTCTTATTTCAACCTTATAGTGAAAATATTATATTTAAATTCTTTATATTTTTTTCAAGTATTCATTATTTGACGTTCAATTCATGTGCTGTTATAAAAAATATTTTTCTTTTCACCCACCAGAAAATAAATATTTCTAGAAAGTATGCATACTTTTGCCTCTTCAGGGAAATGGAAATGAATGTTTTCTAAAATCCATTTTTTATCTTTATTTTCTTATATAATAGATAACACTACTATGATGTTATTTTTTGGACCACATTATAAATTACTCTTAAATAATATTTTTTGTTTTTTAATTTTTGGTATCAATCAACATAATTCTAGAAGTCATTTTATGGGATACCATTGGGAGAAGATATGAAATACACATTACTTCAATGGGTTACTTATGACATGATCAATAAGATACTTTTTTGTTCCATTGGATATTTTTTGATGTGATGAATGAAACTTTTTTTCACTCAATGAGTTATTTATAACATGATGGATAATTGATATCAAGTGTAACACATATGTATAGATGATGTTGGGATAGTGTATTATATCTCCTTAAAATTAATTTGATAAAATTCTAAATGTCTCGAGAAGTGTATTCTATTGTATAATTTAGTTATTTCATTACAATTTTTATTTGTAGAGATTCAAGAAAGAGATATATATGTATGTACAATTAATTTTTCCCTCTACGTTTGGGTGTAATTAGTGAATCACGAAGGTGATATATATAATGGTACAATTATGTTATGTCTATAAGAGTGGGAACAGTTAGTTACACACAATGGTGATATTCCATGTCATTATTTTCGTGCAGATGAAATTTGTTATGTTGTGTTTCAAGGTCATGTTACATTTCCATGACATATGCATGTGATTATGCTACATGGATTAGATTTATTATATCTTTATTCCACACACATTTAACATGTTATATGTTTGTTCATTTTATATTAAATTTACTTTTGTCGTGAAATATTGTAAACGGTTATTTGTACATATTTTTATAATAGATATTTATCCCAATATCCCGTTTTCCCTAATGATTATTATCTAACCATTAATATCATGTTTATATCTTTTCCCTTTCTATAAACATTTGATGTCACCACTTCATCGGGTTTACATTCCCCTGGTTGTAGAGACGAGTATAGATTATGATAAGTCTATAAGTGAGTATAGTGCCAGTCAATTATGAATATAATTCATCATGTATTAAATAAATAAGATACTAAAATAGATATTTCTTAAAGGAAACTAAATTATTCATCCTTTAGAGTGTGACATGTTTTTGAGATGTAATATTTAACAAAATAAGATTATGTAAAATAAAAATATGTATAACTAGGATTATCATGCTTGGTATGATGCCTATGTATAAAATATGTGATTTTATAACTCGACATAAGAGTGTGGGTTTGGGTTGCCTCATTTTGTATCTGTTCAAGGTTAATTTAAAAACCACACTTCAATTTAGGATGTAACTTTCAGATATAATTTGAATTTTCCAATTTGTGTATAGTACATTTTTAGAATCATGTCCTAAAATGAATTATTGAGAGTTTTCATGCCTTGAGAATGTGTTTTGGACATGGTTAAGGTTCAAAAGTTGTCCTGGGGGATCGAGGGAAATATCAATAAAGTTTTCAGGGTCTTGTGCTATAGAAAAATGTAGATACATGTGATTCATGGACAAAATGAGTCATTAATTTTGTGAATATGGTTTATAGGGTTTCCTGAGGGAATTTAGGATGTGAATGAGGGATGATAGTGATCCCCATTAATTTTACCAAAGTCTGTTATTGTGACACATATTGTAACTCCATGAAAGTTCAATGTCTAGTTTTTTAAATATTTTCTAGGGCCATTTCTCACCTTGTTCCTGCAAATAGAAAAAACATGTGGGAGGGCCTCATTAGGTACCTTCATTTCAATTTTATTATATATTATTTGTTTTTTAAGGTGTTATTGGATGAAATTTCGTGGTAATATATTCCTCATACCTCATTACAAATTGTTTTCCATTTGACATTTATGATTTTGGGAATTCTGGTTCTGGTCATTTTTGTCAATTCCAAAATAGTATAGTGGAAGGAGATGTTTCTTTTGTGGAATTTTCTTATCCGAGCTAGATGATATCCTGACACTAGGTTCAAATTCTGTCGCACATCATTTCAAAAAAGTACTCCACTGCTTTGATATTTCAAGTGTTTCCACCCTATATGAATCAGTATGAACTTTGAATTGATTATTTCATTAGGGGATTTGGTGTAGCTTTCGGTTGGGTTCATGTTAGTGGTGTACCACAACCTAATACTAATAGTTTCTACATGATTGGATGACTTGGTGAGATTTTAGTAAATTTCACCAATTTAAATTAAATTTATAATTAATTACAATAATATATAACTAATTATATTTGGTGACTTGGTGTTATATAGGGATTTAGGTTGTTGTATTGTGGCTATGTGTACATGGAAGCATTCATGTGAGAGTTTCTGGGTTGTTCTTAAAAAATTAAAAGTCATTGGTTTCAGGTTGGTGGTTATATTCCCTATCCTTGTGGCTTATTAATTTCAATTACTTGTAATGTTATGTATGAGACCACCCCTTGAGGAAATTTCATTCTTTCCAGTGGTTTATTTAATTTAAATCTACTTTTTCATTATATTGTGATGGATGAATTTGGATAAATCATTTAATCAAGAAGAACCAAAAATGTAATCCAGGAATATCTTAGTTCTCTAATGTGAAACCTTAGCCGCAGATAGAAAATTCATTAACATCGATATTGCAGTGACCAGTCATAAAATGTGGGGAGTGATTAGGCTTCTAGAGATAGTGTGGTCCCAGTTTAGGATCCCTTGTTTAACCCTTGAGAAAGGGTTTTTGGGACATGATGTGATCAAACATTGAGGGTATAGTGGGGTCCTGATAACTAGTGGGATCCATGCATCATAAGATGTGAGGCTAGATCTAATTTTCTTGTAAAACAATGCATATACCTAGGTGGATAGGCCTTAATCAAACCAAGATCATGATGGGTGAGTAGACCAAACATGAGTGACCATGAGGACCATGATATGTCATGGGATATGTCTTGACAGATGAATTTTTTGTGAAACCCCCTGAATATGGTATGGAAATTGTATACTATGAATGATTTCAAAGTTTGAAAAATACTTAGAGTTATATGGAATGATTTGAGAACAAGTTTGAGACCTTGGAGTCAAAGTGGACTGCCTCCATTTGATCTATTGAGAGGGACCCAGTGGGTTCATCCTTCATAGACGGTCCATGAGTGTGTGAATATGACTTTGGGTAGTGATGGTCATGGGTGTTACCTAAATTATGAAATTACATGTATGACTAATGGAGAAGAGGCTGTGGGGTTGGGTCTAGGCATTCACCGAACCCTTGGTTTTTTATGGTTGGTTATAAAATGTGACATAGTGGTAAATGTTACATAGATGAGTTTCCATAGATTATATACGCTATAATGATAGACCATAAATGGACATTGAGATTCATGTTAGGACATAACATGGATTTTATGCTCTGAATATGAATATAGATTTAATTTATTAGGATTAGGACTCATGGAAATCCATTTGATGGGCCCCTAGAGCTGTAGGATAAATGGTTATGACTGGAATTTATTTATAACTCGATGCACACACTACCATTGGATGGGTCCCTAGATCCATGGGATATAATTTTATGGAGTCAATAGATTTGGATCCAAATTTACATAATATAATGGGATGAGACCCTTGATCAATTGAATATATATTTATTTCTATCATGGATTTGGATCTAGATACATGGAATATTTTGGGATGGGTACCTAGAGTAATGGTTTTATGGTTATAGAATCCATGATTTGTGGTTGGACATAGAACTCACTTTCATGGGGTAGAGCTACCATAGGCTTGGAGCTTGAATTCTTGGGAATCCATGTGATGGGACCCCTCACTCATGAAGATATAGTTTGGGATTCCATGTATGTAAATATTTTTTTTTCATGGGTGGCATGGTCATCGAGATATTCCCAAACACACTATGAAAATGACTAAAGAAGGCATGGTGAATCATGGTCAAATAACCAAGGATAAATGATGTGTGTTTATTTATTTATTTACTATAGTGTATTTATTTAAATTCACATGATTGTGTCACATTGACATGTCATTTAATATTATCACTAGTATGGGATTATATTTGAGGTTCACTAATGAGAAGATTATACACACCTTTCTAGGGATCCAATTTCACATGTGTTCCTAAGCATCTCCTAGTCAGTTATTATAGGCAAATGTGGGGCTGAGGCTTGGGGTTTATCATGTGGGAAGACTCAAACTAATAAAATTATTTTGGGATGTGTTTTGTATTAGGTATTTCATTGATATATCATCTTTATTTCCTTTTATTATCGTTTATGTGTTTAGTTGGCCTATTGGGAGATCAATTGTATATATCGTATGGAAATTTTTCCCCTTAATATATTTTATTTCTTATCAGACTTATTTATATTCATTACATTGTCTTTATTTTATTTTTTATGAATATTACCTGGTTAATCTGTATGTTACTTAAAACTATGATATAGGTGGTATATTCTCCCTATAGTAACATCTTTGATCTAATTAATAGATGTTAACCTATAATATATGCGGTGGAATGCTTGAGGCCACACATTATTCGGGTGCATTTGTTGTTTATGGACTAAAAATGGTTATGTTGTTACAATGTTTTATCAAAAAATTGATTTTCTTATTCTCTTACCATTTTGGGATTAGTATCTAAGATACATGAGAATGTGTCAAGGCATATAATCGATATCAGATTGGTGTATTATGAACACTTTTTATGGTATGAAGTCCAAGTTACTAGGGAAATTGGATAGATGTTTGGAGATTTTGATGTTAATGTTGATTTCATTTTCACCTTGAGTAACTCACAAGTTTGTTTATTATCATTGATTATATTTGGGATTTATATCATTCATAATTGAAAAGAGGATAGAGATTTGATTTGGCTATTCCCTTGTAGAGGTAAGAGGTATCTAATGCATCAATTCAGACATATAGGATTCAAACGATATATATTCCTAATATTTTGTGATTTTATAGATGACTATGGTTTAGTTATGAAAACCATTAATAACTAATTATTTGTTATTTTTCCATATATGTAAATGTTTGACACTACAAAGATGGGATGACTTGATTCTGTATTTTTTCTGATGAAATGTTTTGTAGATAAATGATGTGAGGAATCTTGATGAAGATGATGTGGTCTATTAGTGAAAGGGACATGTGATTACCCAAGTATGTCAACAAAGACATATTATTCCATAGGAATAATATCTATATTGTATTCTTTGTTTTGGAAAAGAAAATATTAAAAAATGGGCTCAGTTACATAATATTATAGTAACATCCTATATAGAATTTTACCTCATAGCATGGAATTAATTTAACATAATGAATCTATGATTATGTATTTACTATCATGGATTTATTATGATGATGATTTTTTATTGAATGATTAAACCGGTGAGGTTTGGTCCATGTGGGATTAGTTCCTTAAGTAAATTCTTGGGGATTAACATTTCACACTAAATGATGGTTTTTTGTGAGATTATCAATAGATAACTTTGGTATGTGAAAGCCTATCTTAGTAGTTGGGAATGTTGGATATCAGGCACTATATAGAGTTTCTTGATTAAGACATTAGATATATAGTCATTTCTAGTGAACCTGATGTGATACCTAATAGGTATGGCTCTGTACATGACCTAGAGTTTATTAGTCATGAATCGGACCTTAGAGAGTTTGCGACTGGTTTGATTGAGGGTGACCCCTTAGAGGTGTTAACAAGGGTAGAAAGACAAATTATATAATATGTGAATGTGGGTCCTTCTGTATATGATACTGATACATTATAGGTGCTAAGTGATATATGGTGAAGATAAACTTGATTGATAATGCCATATTTATCATGGTTTAGTTTTGAGGTAATGACAATGATGAAATTTGGAACTGTGTTTTTTGGGACGTGATTTAGCATCGTAGGGACAACATGTGTTGGCCAACATGACTAGAAAAGTACCAGATGGTGGATAATAATGTTGATGAGATTGATATGCCACAAGTAATGGTCAACTAATATTTTAGTAATTCTGGATTGGTCTCAATGTTTTATGAATCAATGTATTGTGAGATGATTGATGTAATTTGGTGGTAAATTATTATAAAACCATTTTTAGATGAGTTATGAATTCTATGTTCCAATTTCATATAGTACCATTTAAATTGTAAATCAATGACTGTATTTGTGAGATTAATGGATTTATGGAGTTTATAAAACTCGTATAGGATAGGTTTCTTGAGGTTTGATTAAAATGTGGAGTTCAAGATTTGTAAGGGTTTTTTGGGAAATGGATCGAGTTCAGTGACATGGTTGATATGGGAGTTGATTAATTGAAAGTGAATCCTGATAAAAAAATGGGATGGGGTTTGAATGAGTGACACACGAGTGTCATCTAAACCTTCTGAGGTAGTGCCCATGGAGTGGTATAAGGTAATCCATATGGTGGGGAGTTCACCATTTGTATTTTGAGATCATGACAGTCATTCGGATTGGAATCTGGATGGTTTCTATAGATAATATTCCCTTGATATGAGAATAAGTGTTGGTAGATATTTTTTATAAACATGGTAATTATATATATGGTTGTATCTAGTCATATTTTAAGTATTGGATAGAGATGAATCCATGAGAGAATGTCCCTCATGCTAGAATTATCGTTTTCTTGTCCAGACTGAACATTGGATATTCAAGATGAGGTGGGACCGTTTAGATGATGGTTAGTAAGTAGAATCTAATTTGTATGGCCTTTTTTAAATAAAAAAAATTGGATTCAGATGAGATAATATAGTAAATAGTTCATTTGTATCAGGATGGGGGGTTTCAGTATGCTCTCATTGTAAGATCATAGGTTCTTCCTTGAGGTAATTGATCCTTAAATTTTTTTTGATTCCTTGGTTTTGACATCATGTGAGTACCAAATGAAATCACAGAAGATTCAGTGGTGTGTGGGGCCTGTGTAGAGCCTAGAGGATCAATTTTTGGAAAGGTAAGATGAGTCATATGGTTAGATGAAACTGTTCCTCCAAGGAAACATGATTACTAATATGTATACAGGGAGATTCAAAGAGAAGTAGTGTGCCACATGGTTCGATGAAGCCATTCAACCTAGGCCGCTAATCCTTGTAGGGGTATCTGCAATTTTTACGAGAGAGATATAATCTGGTTTTCACATAGTAACCCAAACAATTCACATGAACTATGCCGATTCCATTTTATAGAATATATGTGCACACGGTTGGTTCACAATTTTTCCAACCATGAAACGAAACCATCTGTCCCATTTTAAAATTGGTAAAAAGAACATTCTTCCCTTAAGATCCTTATAACCCTTGTTTTATTTCTTTCTTCTCCAACACACATTATTCCCTCAGTTTAGAGCTACACTAGTAGTTACTCCTAGGATTTTACCTAATTCCTCCATCCAATATTCTATTTGAGAGCTTTTCATCTCATTAGATACATTCCACACATTCATCTATACATCTATTTTCATCAAATTTAGATCATGTTAGTAGTCGATACTAGATCAGTGTTCTACCATAAGCATAATGTAGGTGGTATATTCCTTTTCCTTAAAATAATATTTTTATACCATATTTATTCACTAACACTTGACCTTCTAGAATTTATACTAAAATTAATTAAATTCTCTTATTAAATTATTGGAACCTTGATAGGTTTCCCAAATAGAATCATGTGATGGTTAATGGTTGAAAAAGAAAACATCAACTGCCCATGAGTTGTGTTAATGTATCATTCAAATGACTTACGACCCCTTTGGATGTATTTTTGAGATCACCATCATAGATGGAACCGTATTGAATGAAATGATACTTTATGAGAGATATTACACCTCATTTATTCGTGATTACATGTTATTAAAATGGTTATAAGGTTTAAATTGAAACTATGGAAGTAGTTGGAAAAATCATTATTTCTAAAATATTATTAAATGGGTTATGAAATGATCAAAGAAATAATTATATTTACATTTAATTTCAAACACAATTATACTATATGGATTCAGAATAATAATGAATTCAATGAAAATTTATTCTAAATGGATATAGAACTACATTGAATTCCATGGACTTTTCTAGTATATGGATTCATAACTACATTACTCGATATAGACATTTATACCACATGAATTTAGGATTATATTTTATGCTAAGAAAAATTAAACTCCATGGATCTATATCACATGGGTTGCCTTAGAAATTGAAATTCTATTAGTCTCATCATTGGGTATGAAACTAGCTTAATTGGCATAGGTTGTAAAGGATTTTTTACCATGCTTTAAAAAAGCCCTTGTTATTGGTTGATGATTATAATTGTTATATTGGATAGTATCAGTCATATTTTATCATACTTTATAGTTGTCATATGTTTATAGATTATTTTTTACATCTTTCCTTGTTAGGCTGGACAATATCACATTTACATGCATCACCCTACTTACTTATTTGAATTTCTATTATATATTACACACAACTATGTTAATATAAATAGAATGGACATGTTATAGACATCATTGGTGGTTTCCTATTGAGTTTTATCTCACACCATATTCAAGTCATCATTGGATATCTATAAAAACAAAAAGGATGTAGGTAGGGACTATAGAAAGAGAACACCTTATAATGCTATATTGATTAGGATTTGAAGTAGGGGATCACAGGAATGATATTTTCTCACAATCTATTTGGATATAGTCTTTTTGGTCTTTTGTACTTTTAATAAATATATTCTAATATTTTTCAATCTCTATGTGTTTCATGCCATTATATAAATAGATATGACATACTCATTTTGTATGTGTTATTGATATTAGATTTCCTTTTTATTACTACTATAATATGTATGTTTATCTACTATTGATCATATATTTTATAGACATACTTAATTAGTTAATGTGATTATATCATGGTGATACACTCTAATTATGAGGAAATACTCTCCTAATAGTATAACATTTAGTCCCTCACTACTAGTCGATAGCTTTTGGTATACAGGTAGGCATGTATGAGGGCATGTGACCCACCGACTAGGGGAACTGTTTATTATCTCCAAGGTTAGGAAGTTACAAATCGGTATTATGGGAGTTTTATTTTATTTTGTGTTTTCATTTGGGAATATTATACAGGATATTTGGAATGTGTATGAATTGGGTAATGATATGAACCTTGGTGTAGATTACCAACATATAGGAAAAATCCTAATTTCCTTATATTGGATAGTATGTTCTGGATTCTACTAATTACAGTTGATATGACTACATTGTTGGTTAAGGTTTATTATATGTGAAGTTATTATTGTTATGATTGAGTAATTTCATTTTATCCATATCCAGATATGGAAATGAATCATTGATCATTAATCATTTAGCAACCTTATATGATTCACATGACTTGTATACTCTATGTCATATATGATGCATTACTTGATAACATGGAATTATTATGTTATCCTTGTGTGATACAAAAGTGATTAAATAAATGTTTTGTGAAAGATATTGAGAAAAATTACTAGTAAATAACGATCCTTCCATAACCTAAATATTGTTTTCTTATGAAGTCTATAACATAAACATTAAGCAGTTAAATATAGAAAATTTTGTCATGGAACATTGGTCAAATGGGAATAAATGTGTAATGGTTAAGACTAAATGAAACCCATACATCACATTATAAGGTTTGTAGGCCCTTATAAATTGTAAATGGTAATCTATATAATTCAATCTTTTAAAAATAATTGTAATAAAAATATTAATATCAAATGAAATTGAATTTTGACCTAGAAAGGTCTCTATTAAATGGAGTTTCCAGTTGAAAATTAAGGGGGCTTTCATTAATAATTTGAAATTAATAGTCCATATACTATGACACATTCTATAAAACAAAGTGCTTGATCTGAACCCATCCACAATAATTGGAAATAGTAAATATCTTTGGTGTTCTTTATGATTTTTCTGATTACCCTGTCCTGGCCTTATGAGAAAGAAGAGGGGTGTGACATCATTATAGGAAGGATTATACATATCCTATTTTTATGTATATTATTTGGTTGATAATGAATATTTTTTGAGATGTGTGTATGATTTTTAAGAGATATGTCACCACAACAACTTGTTGTCATGCACTGAGAGGTAGGAGATGACCCTGATCCGGAGGTGGTGGGCCCTAAGCCACTACTAGAACCCCCTATAGTGCGACATGAATAACCAAACATTATTCCAGATGTGGTTTCTCATTCCCATTTCTAAGATGGTTTCTTATATTTTATGCAGGCCATTTAAGGATACATACAACCTACCCAACTGTGGAAGAGTTGGCATGTGTGTGTTGTAATATATGATTCTACCAACAATTTCATGGGATAGTGGTCCAAAGGATTTGGAGGTATGGATTCTAAATTTTTATCAATTTTTGTGATCATTGAAACTCCTCTAGAGATAAGAGTCAAGCACATGACGTATATGCTTCATGGATATGCTAAGCGTTGGTGGGATGATATAAACAATATTGACTATGATGACCCAGGCTTGGAATGCATGGATATTACATGAATTTTGATGAATATGAATTATATTACAGAAAAAAAATCACTAAGGGCCATAATATTTTAGTGCCATTGGATACTTTAAAAAATAATCTTCTAACATTCTAAAATATCTTTAATATCTCCCTTAATAATCTTCTACTTTGGTACTTTTCAAAATAAATACCTATATAAAATATTTCTTCATATCATGGTGAAAAGAAACATAAAAAATAGTGATCTCTTATGCTTAGGGAGTGTAAACATGGGATATACATAAGAAAAACATGAACATAATGGTTTGATCCCAAGAGCTGAACTATTGAAAAATATACCTTGCATATGAACGGTGGGTCTGCTGTCAACCGCCTATTAAAGGATTTAAAATCAATATAGATGGGTCCTATTTCATGGGAAACATGCAAGGCGGAAGTGTGGTCAACGATAAGTGCGACTCTGTCATTTTGGATTGTGCATCATTCTATGGAATTGGAAACACTCTATAAGCTGAGGCATTGGCATTGGTCATGGGTTTAATGTTGTGAAACTAGTTGAACTTCACCCTCAAAGGAGTGGAGGATGACTCTCTAACAATTTACAATACCCTTTTAGGAAATTCCAATATTCCATGGACAAATACTAGTCCAATTAGTATTTGAAAATATATTTTTCACAATCACATGGAGACCACAAACACGTGATGTGAGGGGATCATGGTCGTGGATTTCCAGGCATCTAAGGTGACACCTCATGAGAGACTCCATCATTATTACAACATTGGTTCCTTCCCAATCGAGGGGATTAAGTTTTTGAAAGCATATGCTTTGGGACTTCAATATTTTCGACTTCCATGATGGGGGTATTCTTGTAGCTCTTTTTGGAACTCTCAATTTCTCTCCATCGTAATAAAATGAAAGATGGGTAACGATAATGATACAATGTCATGGAATAAAAATTGACCATTCATAAGACTTGAATCATAAATAAATCAAGAACATGATTCCATAGAGAAGATTTTTTAACACCCTAAACATAGAATTTTAAAATATAAATTGGATTAAATACATGTTTTATGGGTTTTATTTTCTCTGAAAAAATAGGAAGAGAAGTTAGAAAAAAATTTAGATCACATATCCTATAAAATGACACAAGATCACGTGACCCTGGGATGTTCATTTGAATAATCCATGTGCATCTCATGATCTGTTACTAATTATGAAGTAACTATTTGAAAAGCCTCCCTATTATTGAAAATTCCCAATGACAATCAATGATGATTATGAAGAGGCTTCTAGAAAATCTCTTCCGACTATTCGACTTTTCAACAGGAGGGAACCTAACAAACAAACAAAACAACATGTAACATAAAGTCTGAAAATATGCAAATAGTTATGAACTTATTTGGTCATTGATTTACATGTTATAGTATTAGATGGTTATCCAGATCTCACAATGTCCCTAGAAACATGTCCAACTTATCACACAAGATCCTTTGGACATGTCAAATTCAGTATTATAAGGGACTGTTATGCATTAATTCAATTGTGAATTGTACTTTTGAATCCATATAGAATTAGAGGTGGTTCCCATGAAAAATATCATTCATTGCCACATGGACCATTATTTTTCACGTGATGCATCGTAGAAAAGTAGAGTTATTTTCATTAAGAACACTCTGATGACTGCATGTGATATCTTGTCCTTGCAAATAATGAAATAAAAAGGGGACAAGTATAATATTCTTGTGAACCAAGGATAGAATGTGATTTACAAGAAATGATTTATACACCCCGATAAATCACCATTGATCACAGGAGGCTCCATTGAAAATCTATCATGATATAAGAATGGACCTTAGATAATATGACATGATCTCACAAAATATCCCTAGACAAGCTACCATAGTCTCTCAAATGATCCAAGAAAATTAATATTTGATCACATGAAATCCATTTAATAGGAATATTAATCTCATAGAGACTTCAATACATTACAGAATGATATTTTGAAATCCCTATGACATATCAAAATGGTTAGGCCAAACCACTTTGATCATCCTGGGTCCAATAACCATGGAGATCGTGGACCATTATTGTTGTCGATGACATCAAGTGGTGTCATGGATGATGTTTCATGATTATTCACTTCTTTTGATTACTCTAAAGATCACACAAATGGATTATGGTGTGTAATACATATTATGTAAAGAACGTCACACATATTGGTTGGGACATCACTACACCAAACTGGAAAATTAACAACAATTTATTAATTCACCACTACTTTTTTTTAAAATTATTTAGTTGTAGTTTATTAAAAACCGCCACTAAACCATTATATATTTTCATACCCACTACACTCTCCCCCTCCCCTGACACCCCTGACCCCCCAACCCCCCGACTCCCCAAAGCCCTACCGCCCATGTCACCGCTCATCATTTCCCTCACCACTCGTACCATGCCTCGCCGCCCTCACCACGCCTCGCCCCACCTCACCGCTGCTTTCCACCCCTCGAATACTCAATTGGAGTTTGTATTCTCTGCTGTAACATTATTGTAGGAAGTTAACCAATATATAACATTACCATATTCATGCATATAGTCCTTATGTAGTTTAATTGATAATATATTTTCATAACATAAGGAAATAATCCTATAACCCACCCATATTATGGACACATGATCTATTGTTCAAGATACATTATGTTAAATAATTCATGTTATTTCATATGATTCCCCAATGTAACATATTCAAATTATTTTATTTCATTATTGGTTTTTATTAATTTATATAATTTCATGCTTGGAATATTCAAAATTTTGGGAAAATATTACTTCACATGGAGTGGATGTGATTATCAGCAATTTGACTGACTATTCTTATATATAATGATTTAATTTTCATCATTAGTGTAGGATTAAAACTTATTGAGGTGTTAAAATGCGTCACAATCCTATGTATGGTGAAATATTATTTTATTGGATAAATATGGTTCTTCCATTCTTATGAGTAATTAGGTTTCCTAACCATGTTAGTGAAAACACATAAATAATAATATTTCATGGTGGATTACATTTTCCCACACCATATGACTAAAGAGTGCACGTGATTCAAATTAAAAACTTTTTATTTTTTCTCTTTTACCTTCCTCAATTTAAAAAAATAATCTATCTTCATTCCTATTAAACAATTTTATGACACTCATGTATATCCCCTTCATTTTTACCCTTTTTTTAGTTTCATTAATGGATTATTTTTACCATTAGTGATAACACCTATGTAAAATTTTAAAACACCTATCCCTCCCGTCATCATGATGCCTCATCATCACAATTTCAATATTTTATTCCTCTAATATGGATGTAGTTTCAAGGGATTTTCCACTAATCTAATTTCTTTATAGGTTTCATTATTTTAGGGATCATTATAGTGGTGTATTCGTTTATCTTTCCATCATTAATAGAATAGAAACCATTGTATTTATGTATAATTATTTTAGGTAGTATTATCCTATGATTCATTATAAAATAACTACTCTATTAATTTTTTATATAGAAGAAATGATTCAAAATGGTTTAAATATTGTATAATTTATGGTTATTTATTTTTCATCAAATTAATTTATTTTATCTATATATTTTAATTTGGAAAAAAATAGTGTTCTAAAATTTTAATTCTAAAAACAAGATTTCATGAAAGATATTCCCATATGGAATGCTATTAAATATATTCCTTAATGTATCCTTAATAAATTGACGTTACATTCAATAACTGATTAATTATAAACAAAAATATTTTTTGTAATATTTTAAAAGGTATATACAAAGAATTCACCTTGAGTTCATTGATCTCATCCTTTGATAATATCATCTAATATTTCAGTTTATTATAATCATTTATGATATTATCAAATTTAGTTAACAAGGTAGAAAAAATTGATTTCATTTCATAACTATCTAATCTTTTACTCAATTATGGTGAATCAATATTAACAAGAGGTGGTGATGATATTTGGGGTGTTTGAGAATGCACAATAGTCTCCATACCAACATCAACGACTCTATCTCCACCATCAGATGGTTAAAGGATAATTGGATACACTGAATGATGATAAAATGTAGCTCTAGGTCTTCCTTCAACAACTGAAACACTATGAACCTTTTCAATTATCCTTTCTTATGGAACTAAAATAGTTGTCTCAACAACAAGATCAACATAATAAACTCCTTTAGTGGATTCAATTACTCCAGATCCTTTACTCTGACCGATGACTTACACTATAGGATTGACCTAAGGAATAAATTTCTTTTTTATAGAAACTATTGATTCCTGAAACTCCCTAGTAGTAACAGTTTCCGGAGGTGCTACATTCCTAGGTGGTGAGGTTTGAGATGGCTACCCTCTGAGCCACACCTTCCTAACCTACATGATTCAAAGAGTATGAATTGGTTTCCCATTATTATATAATAGTATTCAATAGATTGAAAAATATTGTATTTGTATTATTTAATTTTTTTACATCTCTCAAATTTATATCCACTTATTTTTTCATTAAAACCAGGTCGATCAATATACAATAGGGTTAATCATTAATTTTTTATATTTCTTTGTAACAATGATGCGTAAACCACGTCATGTATCTTGGAAAGGTTCAACTTTAGATTATTGATCAAGATATGTAAGACATAAATATCATAAAACAATAAATTCTCTATTTATCAATCTCTCTGGGAAATCATAGTTTGAAAAAACTTACATAGATCCTTCCACTCGGGCTCTAAATCCTTCACTAGCTTCCTCTCAAAGGAAGAGGTTCTAAACATGATTTTAAAAACATATTTTGGTCCTACTGTACATTTAGCAACCAATTAATTACTAAAATTTTACTTCCCTTCCTAGGAAAAATGAAAAATCTCAACACAATCCACTGATGAATCCATCCCATCTTTCCCATTTACATTTGACGATATAATATCCTTAGTTCCCCAGGACTGAGAATCAAAATTCCTCGTGAGAAAATTTACCTCTTCCTAAAAAACCATTTTCTCCTTCTCTAATTTTCTTTCAATAAATTTAATTTATGGATTGAATTTCTTACGAGGAGGATGAAATTGAATTTCATAAACTAGTAGGACACTAATTGGATAAATCAATGTCTAGTTGTTCCATTCAAGGAATATAAAAAAAGGGTTACTAACTCAACCATTATGGAAATAATTAAAATTTCAAAAAGTTATTTAAAATATTATATATATTTTTTGTTAGTACTAGGAATCAGTTATTATTATTTTTTTCACAAATTGCATAAATTATTTGAAATATATGTTCTGAACTTAATTTTATTTGATTAAATGACACGAATTCCAAGGAGGAAGCGTTACACAATTTCATCGATAACACCGATAGATGATGATCCGTCAATCTTCCTCCCTATGGAATTTGAGACACCATCCACTTTCCCCTACACCATCTCCCCCTTCATCATCTCTCATAACCTCCATGAGTGTCCCTTCAGTTGCTTAGTCATCTCCTTCCCTTTCTAGAGCCTCATGTGTGAGAGAGCGGGTGGTCACTTCTAGTTCTTTACTAGGATCCAAGAGGGTGACTAAAATATTTACAAATTTTAATATGAATAAATATATTGCACTTTTTTATACAAAATATCAGTTCCTAAAAATATGGAAACAATTAATTTGTGGAGAAAAATATATAATTTAAAGATGTATGCAATCTGAATGGAGAGAATATAGTTGTCTCGTTTGATTCCTATGGGGTCCCAATGGATGATGTCATAAGATTACTTGGCTAGATTCTACGCCTGCTTTCCGTAGAGCTAGTTTATCTTCCTATTATGTATGATGATTGAAGGAATATGCCTTCAACATGGAAAAAATATGTTTTTGATTCCCAAATAAAGGTAATTTTAATACATTAGAGTGTAATTTTAGGTCATTATGTTATTAAATTATAATATTTTACAAATAAATTTATCTGTACAGATGATATTCCACTTTACGATTGCTGATGTCCTAGAATGAAAGTGGGTTTTAAAAAATCTAGGTAAGAATTGGAATGTGTTTAAATGAAGATTGTGGAGAGATTTCAATGACACTTCATTGACTACCAAAGAGATGTATGAAAAGTTACCCGATGGGTTACCCAAAATGCAATGGAACGTTTTTGTTGACATACATCATGATAAGAAAAATATGATATTTAAATATATACTATTATATTAATCTAATTTTTAATTTATACATGTATATGAAATGTATATGACATTGGATACATTCCTATTAAATTGTGTTTTGTTTATTTAAGGATCATTTAAAGAAGAATGCATCATTCCAGGCTAATCAAGTCATCCAGCACACTGTAGGGTCAAATAGTATTTCTAAAAGCCAATCGACTTTGGTAATCTTTTCGTTAGTTTAAGTATATATAAGAAAATATTATCTATTTAATATATTAAATTTTTTATTTATATTTATTTAATATAGTCACAGAATTTAGGGCACCGGGCATCCCAAATAGATGTTTGGTTATATGTTCACAAAAAATATGATTGAAGTTTTGTTGACGAGCCTGCTAATGATGTTAGGGTAAGAACTATTTTTTCATTATAATGACATATTATTAGTTGTTGTTATTTTAATATATACTGTTTCTAATATGAATGATATTTGATTTATAGGTAAAAATTAAAGAACTATTGGATGCCAAACCCTCGTAGTCCTGCTCAGTCTCCCAGGATTACCCAGCTGGTAAAGTCCTTGGGAAGGAGAATCCTGGTCGAGTGTGCAGGATGGGTTTGGGACCCATGCAATATGAGGTCTTTAGAATATCATTGGGGATTTCCGCTATATATACTCTTGGTTGTAGTGAGTTCATACCACAATATTCTCAGAGAGAGACTATTTCTCTACAAAACACAGTTTTGGAATAGGGGACTCAGATATCTGCTTTGCAAAAAGCGTTGATTGATTTATATCAGATGAATCCAGGATCTTTCCCCAGTGGTATTGCATCTACTATTGGTGATCAGGTAAATCCCAAAAATTCAAAATAATTTATTTTTCAACCATATATTGGTTTTATGTTTAAATATAAATATACAACAGTATTTCATTTTCAATATAATGTTCTTAGAGGTGCCGATAGCTGGATGTAGAGGCTGAGGTGGAGAGGGTGATGAACTATGTTCATCATCAGATAGTGATTAGTGGAGAGGGTTCCAATAACAGTATTTTTATATGTATCATGTGTGGCCCAGATTAGTCACCAAACATTTTCATGACCGTATATTTTCTTTATTTCTCATGTTTCCTATTATGTATTCTAAACTCAGTTTTCCAAAGACACTAGGAATTTACAATACTTATGTTGTATTAATGGATATTTATATTTATGAATCATATAAAAATATGTTTAAAAATATATAGGTTGTTATCTATATGGTGTAGAGGATCAGGAGGATGTTTTTGTTCTTATTTCTAAAATCATCGTAGGTTTATCATAGAGATAATGGCTTTAACAAAGTGGTTAATGGTGGAGTTTTTAGTGGTTCTACCTTCTTAGTAATAGTTGTACCATGGTGCATGGATGTGGCCTAGCCTCTTCTTGATAAGATATGACAATGTATGTTTATAGTTTGGGGGGTTAGTTGAAAATTTGGATGATTAACATTTTTTAGGTTCATAGGCATATGGATTTACTACATTCAAGTTTTAATGTTTGTTGGATTAAAAATTCATAGATTTATAGTTTTATAGGTTTTAGATTGACAGTGTATAGGTTTCAAATTGATGGGATTAATTGCTTTAGTGTTTCCCATTAGAAGTTTCTAGTTTCTATTTTTCCTATTTTGAAAGTATTAGGATTAATGATTTTTATGTTTGTAGGTTTGTAGGTTTCTAGTTAAATATTTTTTGTCTTTTTTTATTTAACATTTTATACAATTTTTATTTTTGAAGTTAATTTTATATTGGATTACATGTTATATGTTTCAATTTTTAAACATTTATAGTGTTTAGATTTTAATTTTTCATGTTTTTATGTTTATAAGATGTTTTTTACATATTTTAATGTCATATGTTCACATGAATTATACTTTTTCAAATTTTACAGATAGCATATCAAGTTGTCATATTTTCAAATTTATAGATTTCATACTTATTATTCTTCATGTTTTTAGGTTTTACTCTTTGAAATTTGACGATTTCATATTTTTTTATTTTTAGGATAATGTATGCATATTTTCACAATTTTTGTTATCAATAAGGATGTATGTAATATTGTAGGATTTTAAGCATGGATATATCATGTTTAATGATCTCTAAAGTTATACTATTATTGTATTTAGGTATAAAGATTCCATTATTCTAGTGTTATAGGTTTTAGATATGTTTTTTAAGAAATCTGTAGTTTTAATGTCTGCTGGTTGAATGATTTATAGTTTTAGAGAATAAATGTTTGGATCTTTAAAATTTTCTAGATTAAAATTTTACATTTTTTTAGGGTACTGGTACTGGGGATGCATAATCAGAATCAATATGTTAATTTAAATCTAACTTTAGTGGTGGTTTAAACTGCCACTTTGTAAATGGACCATATTTCATTGTACATCAAACCGCCGCTATAATTTTGTATCATACAATCATTGGCAGTTAGAATCACCGCAACATTCATGAATGGTTTAATATTAGAGTTGATTAGTTTGAATTTGTGGTGGCTATTATAGAAAGTAAATCATTTTAGTGGAATTTGGAACCATCACTAAACACTTCTCATTTTTCATTTCCATTTTGCGATGGTTCGAGTGGTTTTCTCAGCATTTTTCCCAAAATAAATTGAAATGATTTTTTGTGGTGGTTTAAACCACTGCCAAAAAAGATTTCATATTTTCCAAGAATACCACTAAGAAAACCACAATAACCACCAAGAAATGTTTTTACTATGACGGTTACCAAAAACCACTCCAAAATTTAACAAACTATCACACATTGTACACTGGAAACCAATTTAGTGGCGGATTATTAAAACTTCCGTAGAAGAATAAGGTGACAATTTAAACTTCCCCTATGCGGTGATTTTCTTGTAGTTCATGAAAGTCCTAAAATTAACTAACACTGGATGAAAATTAATGCACATATATAATAAATACTAGAATAAAAGACTATAAAATATGGGAGACTTATGAGAAAATAGTTTCACTGATCGCCATGTGCTTCACATGGCCCTCCCAGATCATGTGAAGCTATAGGGACATGTCACTCAAGTCATGTGACTGTCCCTTGACATATCATTTGGATCTTGATATTTCCCATAGGCATGTCAATAATGTCACATGATGCCTTTCAAGAATTACACCTAAATATATTGACATCCTTTAAGACTTCCATATAAATCTTTTTATGGATAGTAAAAATGTCTCCCCATTTATTTTTCAATACCTTGAAATATCTACTAGGTCTTGTGATGTCACTAAGACATGAAAATCAGTTCGCATTATTACCTATAAGGAAGTAATACAATTCATGTGAACCCCTCAAAACATGTCAGTATTGATCTTGTGATCTCCTTTAGAAAAGTCAGTCAAATCATTCAACAACCTCCATACATTTTAGGAAGATAATCAAAAACATTTCCGGAATATAATGAGTCCATATCATGAAGAAATCGCAAGACATGATAACCTTTTCTAGTGGATATATAATGGAAACATCTGTGTGTAATACCTAATCAAAATGAACTAAGAGAACTCTATCTCGTTCAATAACCTAGGTATTTAAGAAGCCTTCTAATGGATTGAGATCAAATGGGTAGACACCTCCATGAAATTCTTTCCATGTCTCTAATATTCAAACCATTAGGACCCAATCTCTCACCTAATCTTATCTTTCTTCCTCATCCATCTGGGGAATGAGAAGGAAATAAAACTATAATGACTCTAATTCCAACAATAATCAAGAAATCTAGGAAAACATATTAAATATCAAGCTCAATATTTAACATCCCAAGGGACCCTCAATAAAATAAGTCTGGTATCCATAAGTTATGAGACTGAGTACATTCATTCACTATTAGAAAAAGTATTTGTCACATTTTCATTTTCATGTCTGTTATTTATGTTTGATGTGAAAAGACATGTATATTGATTTACCACTTCGGTTATAAGATATCTGATAGGAAAAATGAACTTTCCCACTTTATCAAGTCATGTATATAATAATCAATATGATAAAGAGTGTTTTTACATAATTTATATATAATAACCGATGTTATAATGAAAATATCATTGCTTCATAATGTCCGTAATAAAATAAAGGATGTGTTAAATAAATTATTTTGTTAGTTTCTATATAACCTATGAGATAAATCAATAATTTTTTTATCACATCAGCTATATAATAACCTATCTATTATATCCTTTATAATTTTATGAATTCTAATTTTGAATCATTACAGTTTTTTATCAGGTGAATGAAAACTAGTTTCTCACATGCATGGAATCCCTAACCTCATTTGTTCGATCGATTATAATCCAAGCTCCTTTTCTATATTTATAGACATTCATTTCAATTGGTCCATTCAATTTGATTATCTATCAACTATCACGTAAGCCTTACAGACCACACTATTGGTCGTTCAATTTTGTGAAAACCATAACCCCCCTTTTTGAAATTTTATTTACCAAAATATCACATTAACATCTTGTTTAATCTCTTCGCGTGATATTATATATTCCCTTTACATATATCCATGCTTCTAACGCAAATATTTCATCTCCTTTCATCATGGTTGATTATTTCTCATTGGGGTATGTTTTAGGATATACTTCTTTAACATCAATATAAGTATGATACATACCAAAGAGAAGGGTCCAAAAATATCAGCCCATAATGAATAAATATATAGTTAAATATTGTTTAGGATGGGTGTTGAATAAGTATATTTTCTTTAAATGTGCCTTTTGTGTGAATTGTGAATGACCATTATCGGTGAGAGAAAGTTACTCTATGTTAGATGATGGGCACAATATAGTAGGACTGTATGTGTTCATATATTTCATTAAGGATTTATCACATTTGAATAATCACATCGTTAGACACATGATCAGTAGATGGATATTTAACATTAATACATTCATTCTAGTGAATTAACATGTAAGATAGAGACTATATGATGCGGATATTATTACATGAGACCTGTTTTATCTATATAGTTATAATTATTCATTCCCCAATATTCAACATAGGATAATAGAAATGGAACTACAACAATCCCCAGAGTAATAATTCTTCATGAAAGTGATTCATTGGGCTATGAAATGAAACCGTGAATTGAAATCCTTCATTATTCAGGAACTGAGTCAGTCATCGTATTCAATTTTAAATATCAATAGACGAGGATGCCCATAATCTAGAAAATCTATAAGCCCCATGGTATTATGGGTGGTTATTGGATAAAAACATATAAGGGTCTCTATAGTGATTGGGATTGGGATATCTCCCTTCATATTAACTAGTTGATCAATCTAGAGACCTTATTAGAAATTTATATCATCATGTATGTCATTCTAGTATGAGAATCATGTACTATAGTATGAGTTGAGAAATTAATTATGGAATCATAGACAAAAATTAGACAATGGATCAGTATTCCTCTATCAGTATAGAAAATATTAAATTTATAGAACATGAAAATAAATATTACAATGGATTATTTATGGGTTTTCAGTCACTGGAAATTACTTAGAGGCTAGATCAAAAACCATTTGGGGTATGAATTGAAAAAAAAACCTGGGTTCTAATTTTAGATCCTACCTATAAATAATTAGTTGAGTTAGAGAAATATCATAAAATGTAGGATAATTATCATATATTTCTGATCCCCACGACAATTTCATTTTTATTTAATATGGTTCCTTAAATGATTCCATCATTGTCAAAACAAATTACCACCTTGATGAATGTGAATATATGATATCCCAATTACTATGTATATTATATTTAAAAATTTATATTCTAAAAATATTTACTTTCTTAAATTAATTCCATGAATTTCTTTTTATGATTTACCATTTATAATTAATCTTATCATCCATTATTGTATATAATTCATAATTACATTTTTCAAATACTTATATATATTTTTTATATTAAAAAATTGTGTTATCTTTAAATTATGGAATAATTCATATAAATATAAAATTTGTTTTTCATGACTAGATAAATATTTCTTTATACTTTTTATATATTATAATGATTCGATATTGGATTATATAAATTCAAATAAGTGATTAATATAAGGAAGTTGTTGATTAGTTTTTTGAATTTTCTAAATGAAATGTTCAAAACAATGAGATTCCTTTCTATCCATTCATGAAACGTTTAAACATTAATACGTTGAAAAGTAGAGAGATAAAATATCATATAATTTTTCATAGTTTTAATCTGAGTTACAGACCTTTGATTTTTCATGGTGTTATAGGGAAGACTTTCAGATCTACTTATGATTATTCTTTGCAAGATGATATGTCTGATAAAATTGAATAAATGATTAATGATATTGAAGTAGGGGAAATTTATATAGAATCAATAATTTATCATCTATATAGTGATGAGGAAAAACCATTGTATCCAAGTTATACAGAAATTATGACTTTATCGATGATGTTAATATTGATTAACTTGAAGGAGAAACATGGATGGAGTTATAAGAGTTTTACATTTTTTCCATAATAGTTGAAAGATACTCTTATTAAAATCAATGATCTTCCAGATTTACATTAAAAAGTGAATAAAATACTATTCTTAATGGTATTAGGGTACAAAAAATTACATGCCATCTAGAATAACTTTGTACTATATTATAAGGAATACAAATTTATGTTAGGGTGTCCTTAATGTGGGATGTCATGGTATAAGTTGCAGAAACAATCACAGTCTGATTTAGAAGTTATAGAGACCCATGCCAAGTCATTTAAGTATAATCCTAAATTCATCATTTAGAATGTTAATTTTCTAATTAATTTTATGTGAAAAGGAAAATATGGAATGATGATGAACATATATGTGATGAAAAAATAAAACATCTAGGTGACTGTAAACAATGGAAGAAAAATGATCACCAGTTTCCTACATTAAAAAATGAAGATAGAAATATCATACATAGACTCTACATGGATGGAATGAATCTATATCAAAACCATAGTAGCACATGTAGTTCATGGGCTATTTTATAGGTAATTTAAAATTTATCTCATGATTTTTAAAAAAAGAGAAAATAGGTCATGGTTAGTTTAATGGATCATTTGTTGAGATAAATAAACAATTTTTGACCTGTATATCTACATTGTATGTATAATTTTTAACCCCACATGAAGATATTGAAGGGGTATATTAATAATACATATCTACATAAATAAATCATTGTTGATAAATATATTTATATGGAGGTTATAGAGTTTTGTACAATAAATTTTCTATAGTGGAGCACATTGGTTGGCCTACATCTTCTCATGAATGAGTTTATTATAGGGGAATTGGGATTTGTGGCTTAAATTCCAAATATTTTATAGGTGAAAAGATAAAGAAGGTAATTTTAAATATCAGGAATAACATAAATGATGCTTAACCATATATAATACTATTTATTATTGTGTTGAAACAAAGTTATCCAATGAATAAAGATATGTGGATTTTGAATGAGTATAACAAAACATTTTCCATGCTTTAAAGAGACCATGATTGGTAAACAATATGCATTTGAAACATTGAGATGGTTAGTGGGAATCCCTTGTTTAAATTTGATTACATGGTACATATCTATAATTAATGGATATACATTTAATATGAATGATCAAGACAACGAAAGTGAGGATCAGAATAGTAGTGTGTTGGTTTTCATTAAATCAATGCAATTTTCAAGGGACAAAGACAAAAAACCAATATCTACATCAACTAAATATTATTTTTTCATTGAAGAAATATTTTAGGTTCATTACATTAAATTTAATGTCCTAGTGTTTAAGTGTAAATGGTTTATCGGTAATAAGAATGTCTAACATGATGAATTTGGAAAGACACTAGTTAATCTTAATAAATTGGAATACATCAATGATCCTATTATAATGGAATATATATATATATATATATATTCTTGATCAATCTGATATACAATAGTCTATTTTTTTCAAGGGAAAATATGTTATGTTTGTGATAATAAACTTGACCAAGATGCTGATTTATGTGAGATCCCTACATCCATGGAACGATTAAAAAATAATATTGATGAGCACATAATATACAAGGATTGTGGAATAAAGAGCGATCATGGTGAATGGATTCTAGAAAAAAATCATTTAGTGTGTTACTAATATTACATGTAACACGTGTTTAATTATGGTTAGCTTTTTAAAATTTAATATGAAAGATATTTTAACTTGATTTTCATTATTAAAAAATTATTATAACTAATAAGTAAAATTGTTTGGTTATATTATTTGAGTTTTATCTATTTTTTTATGTTTAAACTTAATTAAATTGTCTATATGTAACACCCCTAGCTTCCACGATACGCTTCTCTTTCAATAATGCAATAGCTTGCATTGTACGCAAGTTCGAGATTCTAACACACCGTGACCAATCAAAATAGCCATTATGAATACTAATACCCACTTTTTAAAATTATATAATTTTATATTTCAAAATGGACTTCATTTTTGGATTCTTAATATCGAAATTATCCTATTTTGAATTTTTGGTGTTTTTCTAAGAACATCTAATTTTTTATGAATAGTGAAAAATACTTAAAAAAAACTTTTTTTAATCAAAATAATTTATACTGATAAATTATACTACTGAGTGGTTTTAAATTATAATTATAATTTATTTTTACCATTTTATCCAATGGTGTTCATTAGAATTAATTTCACTTTGAAATTGGATATAAATAATTGTCAATATTTTGATATATAATGTTTCTTAAAAACACGCCATTTGTTGTGACAGTGGGAATTAATTATAAAATTAATGAATTCAGATTATATTTTTGGAAATTTTTAAAATTGAAATCATTTTTTAATTCGGAATATCAATTATAGCTTAGGGTGAAATTTTGGCATTGTTCTGAAAAACATCAATTTTTGATGAATAGTGAAAGCATTAAGTGGTAGTTAAAAAACTGATTTTTCATTTAAATGAAATTTTACCACCTCTGTGATTTGAATTTCCAAAATTATACATACATAATGGTCATTATGAAGTAAAATGTTGTTCAATGGGATTAAAATAATTTTTTTGGTGAATAGTAACTTTTAAGTTTTATTAATCGCGATTGAAGGTAATTAGTGAAATTTAAGGTAAAAATGATATTATAAAAATATGAAAATATCATGACACTTGTCCTAACCTTATTGGATGAGTCATGGCCGAACAATAAAATCCATGGGTCAACTTGGGGACCCCATGGAGCCACTTGGGTACGAAAATGACATTAATAACTTTTTATTTAAAGTAAAAATAAAATTGTCACAAACATGTGTTGTTTTACTAAAACAATTATTACATGGGGTTATATAAGTTAACCATTCGACTTTAAATATTAATTGGAAAGATAAAAAGATTTCCTACATCATGATATTTGTTTTTTAATTTTTAGACATTATATAAATTAAATTTTTTATGACACCATTATGTTGCAGTGATTACCTCATTAATTAACAATTTAAATAAAATGAAAAGATATTGTAAATTATAAGGCTTAAACTTGTAAAAAACCTATTTGATGAGTATATTTATAACCCTTTATAACCTTAACCTAGAAATATATAATTTTGGGACCTTTATAATCCGAAACACATTATATAATAAAGTAACATTTCATGACTTTCCGAAAGTGCCCCTCCTCTCCTATTATAAAAGGCCCCCAGCACTACCACCTTATTCACACCTTCCAAGCCATTTGTCTCAGCCAAACTCTGCCCCATTACTCTCTAAAATTACCTATCTTACTCCTAGAAGCCTCACTTTGGGAAGAATCCTTCCCAAGGAAGCCTTTGGCTCAAATCAAAAAGAGTTACCCGATTTTAAGGTAATGTCTTATCTTATGTTGTTTTGTTTTATTTTTCTTCTCTAACCCCCTAAACTCTTTTATTTATTTTCTTTTATAGAAGGGACAGTATCTTAAATATACTATGATGCTTTTATGAGAAGGATTTTATTTACACTTACACACACCTTCGTCAAATGGTTAATGAACATACTGTTTCTGTGGGTGGGAAATTACTGCCTCACGAAACGATGATTGTTCAATCTTCTTCTAACACATCTCATAGTGGCCATTATGATGAAAATATTTTTTATATATTATATATATTATGTCTATGTTTTCTTTATTCTTATGTGTTTTTCATTTATGGAATACCATTATGATTTCCATTATGGGTAAACGCGATAATTTCATTTTAGGATGTGCGGACTACCGTCCCCTCAAAGTGATTTGAATCGTTAATGCCATATGTGGGATGTATAAAGGATGGAGTAAATTATATTATATATGATATTATACTAGAATTATAATATAACTTTATATCATTATGATTTCATTCCATTAAATATGAAATAGAAATTAAAGTAGCGTTCATGAGTACGTACGACTTACCGTCTCCATGAACAGTGCATTTCATTTCTTACCTCTAAATCTTATGTAACATTATAAAGGCAAGTATATAATGTATATATATGATATATATGATATCTAAATCATGAATACAATTCTGGATATAATGGATATTTTACCACATGAAAAACTTGTAATTATAATATGTTTATTTTTTATTCAACTACCAAAGATCGACAAAATTACTGTTATTAACTTAAATAATTACATAATGTTCATAACATGGTAATAAGTGATATAAAAGGAATAAAAAACTTGAAAAAGGTTCTTAAGGAAGTAGAAATTAACTCAGGTTTATTATTAAAGAGGTTAAATAATGGTCAAGTCAAGTCGGACATGAGGTAAGGGAACTTCTTAACCCAATTTCCATTCATTGGGTTAATCTCCTACTTTCAAATTATGTGATGATATTATTATGTACTATCTTGTATTTTTAATTTCATTATGTGTACTTATAGTGAATACACATAATAGATCTATTTTATTTAAAAATTGTTCTTTTTAAGGGACTTCGTCTTAATCTCCTTTCATTGACACATATTTTTTTTATACACAACTTTCTTTTATATGGTGTATAAACCCCTTTGACTTTTACATTTATTCAAAAGGAATCTTTTTATACAAAGCGTTTTACTAAACGAAAAAAAGGAATTTTTTTCTCATTGTACATATGCAGAGACAATGACTTCACCACTGCTGTGACCATTGTTTGAGTTTCGGCTTCCTCTACACGCCATAACTTTTTTTAAATGAAAAACAAATACCATGTTTTACTTTTATTTTATTTTGGTTTCGAAAATGGTATGTATCAAACGTTTTTTATGAGTCTTAATATATGAAAACCCAGTGAAAATGTATATGTATTTAACGCAAGCTTAAAAATGTTTTCAGAAAACCTGACTCTCAAGTGTGGTAGAAAGGAAGGGATTGGGTGTGGACCCATCATGGCTTGTAATTAGTCGAGCAGTCTCAGAATTAGTTATTTTGTTTTCAGAAGCTTTCATAATGTTTTCATAAGAACACTAGAGTATATTTGAGCCATTTTAAATGTAATTATCTTCTAAAAGAATTGCATCGGTATGTTTCATGAGACAAACTAGTGTCTTGGCATGAGGCCTTGACAAAATCTTATTTGTAGGCTTGGAACGAGGCCTTGGCTACGTGGTTATGATAGTCTGGAAATATGCATTCCATCATTATGAAAGTGGTTATTGATATTTCATGTGATTATTCAACCCGTAGAATATCCATGTGAATAAGTAAATGGCATTATCTCATTTTACATTTTCCATATTATGTTGAAGTTCAAGTTTAAAAGGCTTTTGTTTTAGATATACATTGCCTTAAATGTTTATGTTTATTTATGAAAACATCCGCTATATTGTTATCCTTACTGAGCATCTGAGCTCACCCCTTACAATTTTTTATTTTTCCCAGGTTGTGAAGAAATATTTTATGACTGAACTATAGGGATAGTCTGAAAGGGATAGATGTGCGGACTATGGAGACTATGTTATTGTGAAATTTTACTTTATGATCTAATGTAACACTTATGAATCTATCTAGTGTTTATAAGGCTACTAAACTAATCGGTCTTTGGAGACTTGATCTTTTGTGATCATGCCAATGTTACGCAATAATGCACCGACTCTGGGTAACTGGGGTCGGGGCGTTACAGTTGGTATTAGAGGCGGTTTAGTACCTACATTGGAAGATAGATTTAGATAAACTCTGATTATAGCACATAGCACAAAGATAGATTTTTAGGATTAGTATAGAAGATCTTTCTAGAATTTTGGTATTATAGAGATTTTGTGAGTTTTCCGAGAAATACATCCCTGTCTGGATACGAGCAGGTAGAGGCAGCTCTGGCACAGAAGTGCCTATTGGTAAAACTTGAAAACACCACTTTTATCTAGACTCGAACGGGAACTGCTTCACAATAACGGGACTTGCTGCACTCTTGGTTACGACACTCCCGGGGGATATGCTTAGGATAATTCTCATTTTTTTACAAACCATTATGAAGGGTTTATGAGTATATACTTTCTCAAAGAATTTTTTTTATGATTATGGATTATATCCATAAACCTTTCAATTAAAATTAATTATTTTACATGTTTGGAATTATTCATTGAAATTCATAAACTAACCTAGACTATACCATTGTATAGAAATGGAGCCCAGTAGAAGGAATGTGAACTCCATAAATACGTATGATCCAATGTGTAAGAAGGATCATATCTTTCACGGTATTAAGCCAACATTTAGAAGGGAAATAGTCTCCCATGTTTTCTCAACATATGAATAAATAGTATCATGTGTTAATAAGATAAGTAAAGAATTCTCTGAGTCTTATAGCTTTGAAGGGAAGAAGGAGAAGAAAAGGATGGAAGAGAGAATGATGGAGAAATGGACGAGGGAAAAGAAGAATTTTCCAATATGTGATAACTGTGGGAGGAAACACCTTGGAACTTGCCTGAAGGGAATTGGAGTTTGTTATAAGTGTGGAGAAAAAGGAAACCAAGTGCGTGACTGCAAGGGTTAGAAAAAGGTTTCAAATGTTCAATGCTTCATCTATAAGGAGTGGGGACACTACGCAAACCAATGTCCAGATCATCAGAGTATGCCCCAAATGATGTTATTGGATAATAATCAGGTTATGATACTACCACAGATGAGGAGTAATTATTAGAGTTCTTATGTTATTAATAAAGAATTTTGTCATTTGAGTGTTGTATCAATGATATACTGGTTATAATAATTTTGGAGTATATAAGGATTGTACTGCAGTACTATTTCATCAAGGACTTGAGATTGTGTGGAACCCAGAAAAGTGACTCCACAACAGGTTAAATTTTTGGAAAATATATGGTTGAGATAAAGATAAACCATAATATGGTTCTAATACTGAGATAGTGATTTTAGAATAATACATGATTTATTTGGTTAAATTATATTGGATATTCTTAACTTCCTTGAAACTGATTAATGATTTGTATACATTTTTGGATAGAAGGAGTATATCTAGTATTCTATAAAGAATAAGGGATCTTGAATGTAATCAATAAGGATTTATGGTAATTTAGGATGTTGTAGTATTTTAATTGAATACATGATAAAGGTGTTCACATGTTGTTACGCGAAAAAAAAGGTTCTTCATTATGTTTACCTTCCTTATAAAATTTGGACTGTGAGTTGGACATAAGTATTTTGGAAAACTATAAAGGTTGGAATGGATTAATTTGATCCTTGGATAGTATTGTTTTAGGTTAAAACATTTCTAAATATTATTTTTGGAATATTATAATACTATAGTTTCAGGAAAAGGACAACCTGTAGGTCGGGGGATAACCGGTTGCGTTGGACAAAGCTGTAGGAATCGAACCCACAACCATAGTGCGACAAGCCTTTATTGCCTACCACTAGCCTACAGGAAGTCCCTGGTTATTACAAAATAGTTTTCCTAATCTAAATGGTATGTGGTAATATTTGGAACCTTATAAAATTAGGATAAATAGAATATTTTTGAGTTCTGTTACAATTTTGAGTGAAAGATGGGTTTTTGGTAAACAATTATTAAAGAATGAAAGTCTACATGACAAGTAATTATATTTCCTTATGTTCTTAGTAAATCTCTTAAATAAATTCCTCAACTTTATGAAAGGTAACTTAAAAAAAAAACGTTGTCGGTTATCTTTTCCAACTGTGGATTCAATGACCGTTTAACCAATCACAAGTTTGTGATTTTCTTGTGGTTAACTTTATACTAATCATGTTTTCTACAACTCTCCATGAGACCTTGATGGTTTTTTTCTCTCCATATCCATATTTTCATAGAATCTTAGTATGGGCTATCTCGGGTGACCTTTGTACTTCTCTTTCTTTATTTTAATGCTATATTTTTATTAACTTTATTTCCGATGTGGGTCTTCCATAAAGGTATTTTCTATTTTCAACCTTTTTTTTTTCAAAGAAAAATTTCAAAATGCGATGATGCAATTTATTTAAGGAGGGGAGATTGTAACACCCTGATATTCCACGATACGCTTCTCTTTCAATAATGCAATATCTTTCATTGTACGCAAGTTCGAGATTCTAACACACCATGACCAATCAAATAGCCATTAGGAATAGTAATACCCACTTTTTGACATTATATATATTTTATATTTTAAAATGGACTTCATTTTTGGATTTGTAATATCCAAATAATCCTAATTTGAATTTTTGGTGTTTTTATGAGAACTTCCAATTTTTTATGAATAGTGAAAAATACTTAAAAACATATTTTTTAATCAAAATAATTTATAGTGATAAATTATACTATTGAGTGGTTTATAATTGTAATTATAATATATCTTTACCATTTTATCCAATCGTGTTCATTAGAATTAATTTCACTTCGAATTTGGACATAAACAATTGTCAATCTTTTGGTATATATTTTTTCATAAAAACACGCTATTTGTTGTGACAACGGGAATTAATTATAAAATTAATTAATGCAACTTATATGTTTGGAATTTTGTAAAATAGAAATAATTTTTGAATTTCTAATATCAATTATATCTTAGGGTGAAATTTTGGCATTGTTATGAAAAACATCAATTTTTGATGAATAGTGAAAGCACTAAGTGGTAGTTAAAAAACTGATTTTTCATTTAAATGAAATTTTACCACCTCTGTGATTTGAATTTCCAAAATCCAACATACATCATTTTTATTAGGAAGTAAAATGTGGTTCAATGGGATTAAAATAATTTTTTTGGTGAATAGTAACTTTAATGTTTTATTAATCACGATTAAAGGTAATTAGTGATATTTAAGGAAAAATGATATTATAAAAATATGAAAATATCATGACACTTTTATTAACCTTATTGGATGAGTCATGACCGACCAAGACAATCCATGGGTAATCATGGGGACCACATGGAGCCACTTGGGTAAGAAAATGACATTAATAACTTTTAATTTAAATTAAAAATAAAATCGTCACAAACATGTGTTGTTTTACTAAAACAATTATTAAATGGGGTTATATAAGTAACCTTTTAGACTATAAATATTCATTGTAAATCTAAAAAGATTTCCTACATAATGATATTTTTCTTTAAAATTTCTAGACATTAAATAAAATAAATGTTTTATGACACCATGATGATGCAGTGATTACCTCATTAATTAACAATTTAAATAAAATGAAAAGATATTGTAAATTCTAAGGCTTAAACTGTTAAAAAACCTATTGGATGAGAATATTTGGAACCCTTATCACCTTATACTAGAAATATATAAGTGTGGGACCTTTAAAATCTGAAACACATTATATAATAAAGTAACATTTCATGACTTTCCAAGAGTGCTCCTCCTCTCCTCTTATAAAAGGCCCCAACCACTACCACCTTATTCACACCCTCCAAGCCATTTGGATAGCCAAAACTCTGCCAAAATACTCTCTAAACTTCCCTCTATTACTCCTAGAATCCTCACTTTGGGAAGATGTCTTCCCAAGGAAGCCTTTGGCTCAAATCAAAAAGAGTTATCCGATTTTCAGGTAATGTCTTCTCTTATGTTGTTTTGTTTTATTTTTCTTCTCCAACCCCATAAAATATTTTATTTCTTTTATTTTGTAGAAAAAACAGTATATTAAATATACTAGGATGTTTTTATGAGATTTTGTTTATTTAAACTTACACACACCTTCATCAAATGGTTAAAGAACACACTGTTTCTGTTGGTGGCGAATTACTACCTCACGAAATGATGATTGTTCAATATTCTTTTAACACATCTCATGGTGGCCATTTTGATGACCCTATTTTTTATATATGATATATATTATGTTTATGTTTTACTTATTCTTATGTATTTTTCATTTATGGAATACCTTTATGATTTCCATTATGGGTAAACGCGATAATTTCTTTTTAGGAAGTGCGGACTACTGCCCTCTCAAAGTGATTTGAATCGTTAATGCCATATGTGTGATGTATAAAGGATAGAGTAAATGATATTATATATGATATTATACTGGAATTATAATATATCTTTATATAATTATGATTTCATTCAATTAAATACGAAATAGAAATGAAAGTAGCGTTCAAGCGTATGTACGACTTACCGTCTCCATGAATGGTGCATTTCATTTCTTACCTCTAAATGTTATGTAACATTATAAATGCATTTATACACTGGATATATATGATATATATGATATCTAAATCATGAATATAATTCTGGATATAATGGATATTTTACCACATGAACAACTTGTAATTATAAGAAGTTTATTTTTGACTCATGTACCAAAGATCGACAAAACGACCATTATTAACATAAATAATTACATGATGTTCATAACATGGTAATAAGTGATATAAAAGGAATAATAAATTTGAAAAATGTTCTTAATAAAGTTGAAATTAAACCTAGTTTATTATTCAGAAGTTTAAAGAACGGTCGAGTCAAGTGGGACACGAGGTAAGGGAACTTCTTAACCCAATATATGTTCTTTGGGTTAATCTCTTACTTTCAAATTATGTCCTGATATTATTATGTCATATCTTGTATTTGTACTTTTTTATGTGTACTTATAGTGAATACACATAATATATCTATTTTATTTAAAAAATGTTCTTTTTAAGGGACTTCGTCTTAGTCTCCTTTCATTGAGGCATATTTTTTTTATACACAACTTTCTTTTATACGGTGTATAAACCACATTGACTTTTACGTTTATTCAAAAGTAATATTTTTATACAAAGTGTTTTACTAAACAAAAAAAGGAATGTTTCTCTTTTTGTATGTATGAGGCGACAACGACTTCTCTGCCGCCGTGACCATTATTTGATTTTCGGCTTCCTCTACAAGCCATAACTTTTTTTAAATGAAAAACAAAAACCATGTTTTACATTTATTTTATTTTGGTTTTGAAAATGGTATGTATCAATCGTTGTTTACGAGAATTAATATATGAAAACCTAGTGAAAATTTATATGTATTTAATGCAATCTTAATTTCTTTTTCAGAAAACCCGACTCTCGAGTATGGTAGACAGGAAGGGATTGGGGGTGTACCCATCATGGCTTGTAATTAGTCGAGAAGTCTCAGAATTTGTTATTTTGTTTTCAGAAGCTTGCATAATGTTTTCATAAGAACACTGGAGTATATTTTTGAAATTTTAAACGTAATTATATTCTAAAAAAATTGCATCGGCAGGACTCATGAGACAAACTAGTGTTTTGGCACGAGGCCTTGACAAAATCTTATTTGTAGGATTAGCACGAGGCCTTGACAAAATCTTATTTGTAGGATTAGCACGAGGCCTTGGCTACGTGGTTATGATAGTCTGGAATTATGCATTCCATCATTATGAATGTGGTTATTGATATTACATGTGATTATTTGACCAGTAGAATATCCATGTGAATAAGTAAATGAAATTATCTCATTTTACATTTTCCATATTATGTTGAATTTCACGTTTAAGAGGCTTTTGTTTTAGTTATACATTGCCTTAAATGTTTATGTTTATTTATTAAAACATCTGCTATATTGTAATCCTTACTGAGCATCTGAGCTCACCCCTTCCAATTTTTTATTTTTCCCAGGATGTGAAGAAATATTTTATGACTGACCTACAGGGTTTGTCTGAAGGGGATAAAAGTGTAGACTATGGAGACTATGTTATTGTAATTTTTTACTTTATGATGTAATGTAACACTTATGAATGTATCTAGTATTTCCAAGGCTACTAAACTAATCGGTCTTTCAAGACTTGAACTTTTGTGATCATGCCAATGTTACGCAATAATGCACCGACTCTGGGTAACTGGGGTGTGGGAGTTGCACTATAAATTGATTATTTTTAAAACCAATTATTTTAAATTAAATATTATAACTTATGATTTTTTTATAAGAATATATTATAAAAAATGTATTTTTTTAAATTATTTATCCTGTTTCTGAATTTGTATACATCATTTCCTCTCTCATTAATATTTTTTATTTTTCATTCATTTATGTAATTTCATCTCTCATTGATATTGTTAGAATTTTAGTTAACTATAAAAAATATGAATTAATATGTGTTAATTTTAGTTTATCTTACTTTTTTTGATATTTTTTTAGTTTTTTCATTACATTTGTATATAATTGTTGGATTTTTATATTTTTGTACTAATTTTGTATCATTAATTTATAGGATAATGAGAGATCTATCCTCATATCCACAAAATATTTCTATAGATGATCATAATCTTACTTCTAGAGAGGAATGTACACATATTACTATTGATGAGCCTCTTCATATTTCATTACATGAGACATATTCTTCAACTATGAAAAAAAGAGTTTGAGGGTTGCTAACAATGGAACCACACATTTACCCAAATTTTCATTTTATTATAGCAAGGAACTGAGGATACCAATAGTGTTTGATGATAATTTTATTCAAAGAGGTCCCAATTCAAACCAATTCAAGACTTTTGTATCAGTACATGCTAAAATAAAAGTTAGTATTTTTTCATTATTGTAAGAGTGTGGAAAAAGTAAAATTATCACAATTGTGGGAGACTGTTTTGGTAATGTGTTTTGTTGTTATTTTATATATCATGAAATTTTTATTGTAATATATACTTTTACCTTTCTTATCATATGTAATAGAATATACATGGTATTGGAGGATTCAGGAGAAAATGTTTATATTTGGGTTCTTAGATATGGATGGATTTTAAATCATCCATTACATCACAATTTTTTGGGATAGAGAAAATGAAAATCCATTTGATATATATCCATTTATAGATGATGATACGTGGAATCAATTTGATGATATGTGATGATGATAATTATTTTTGGGTATGTGAAATGTTACCCTTTTAGATTTTTTTATACTATTGACCATGTTAATGATTTATTTATTCATAATTCTAAATTTACAGCCATCATGGAGGTATCATTAAGATATTCATGATAGAAATGTATACCCTCATAAGTTATCTTGGGGAGGCAATATGTTATTGGAAGAACAGAGGCTAGAAGATAAAATTCAGACATTGTGCATTGATTCATCAGTGTCTATTAAGGTTTCCCCTCCTCCTCCCCCCGCTAGTCATGAAAAATATAAAAGGGATTAGATGAGAAAAAAAATAAAAATATCTTAAGAATGAGTCAAGAGATGTTTTTTGTAGGATTTTAATATGTTTACATTATTTATTTATTAAAGATAAATAAAATCATTATATATGGTTATTTATTAAATATTTTTTCAAATATTCCATACATGATTCTCATGGGGAGTAGAACACACATGTGGTCATTATTGATGAGGGTATAATGTATATTTTTTCTACGGCATTGGAAAAGCCTGAATACCTAGGTTGTGTATGAGGAAGCTAGTGTGTCAGTAAAAACAGTGTTTTGACATTAGGATGATTCTTAAAAGGTAAATATTCACAAAAAATAGTATATTTGGAATCCAAATTTTAATATATTCAAGTGATAACGGAAGACATGATTAGTGCTTGGGTACAATTGATGTTTACAGACATTTAAGGATAGTTTCAGCCTACTGATCTGACTTCTCCACCTCCACCAAACTATCCCAATCCTCCTACTTATCCTACTCACACATCTCTACTTATATACCACTCTCCTTATTATTCTACCCCTACAAACCTTATCCACATCCTCCACATTATAGTGAATTATATATTGATGAACCTCATCATATTATTGGATACAAGATGATATATTATATCAGCAATATTATTCATAAATAGAAGATTGATATAGATAATTGTAGGGTCACAATATAGAGTGTTATAGATAGATTAGAAAAAAATACCATTTCATATAGATGAGGTGAGTACAGCTGGTCAAAGTATCGATTACTTTTTAGTTTGGGTATGTAGACTACTTTAACAGATTGCCATGGAGGTATGTATATATGTTATATTTTATTTCATTGTTATTAAATTTTTTCCCATTTTAATGTTTATATATTTATATAATTTTTTACAGGAATACTTTAATGGTAATGATATACATTATAGAAAAAAAATTCAATGTGCCCTGACTTGAGATAAAAAATCTGTTAGCTTTAAAAGATTGTGAGCATATAAAATTTTGTTATTGGGATTATATGATACTAAAATTTATGTTTCTATTTATGGTAATAAAAATACAATGGGGATTTTGAAAAATAATATCATGGATCTTGTAGCTGCTGATCAATTGGGATTCAAAACAATGGTAAATTTTTCTATGTAAGTCGATTAAAGTTTTTTTCCATTTCTTTAATTTAGTAAAAATTTATGATTATGTCTTCATTGTATTAATAATATATATAAAATTTTTAAAGTGAATAAAAATATATATGTATATGGATTTATGGACCCACAATTTATGTCTCCTATAACTTTGTCAATGACCGACACAGAAATAATATTTTATATAACTTAAATATTTCAGAAGAATTTCATTATTCAGTGTCAGATGTTTCCATATCTTGATGAGTATGAATCACTTTTTCTCACAATGTTTCGTATATCAACTAACATATTATAATATAATTTTAAATTTTATTTTATACCAGTGGTTATTGGATGTTTTTTGTTCTTTTTCTAAGAGGGAGGACATTGTTCGGGCTATGCTCTCTCCATAGTGAAGTGAGAGAAAAAGTTTAGAATATATTGAACACTTATGTTTAAATATTTTCATAATTATTTATATTATAATAAATAAAATTTATTTTATTCATATTATATTCAAATAGTGAATTAAATATCATTAATGAGATAATAAGAAGGGAGATCTCAAAGGTAAAATTTGTAAACTCTAATGATAATTTTCATTTACAATTACTAAATTTTAGATATAATAATTAAACATTTTATTATCAATTAAATCCTCATGGAAATTGTGTCTAAAAAAATAAGCTGTAAAAAATGTGGATATTATGTTTTTTGATTTTTGTAAGAAATAATTTAAAATGGGATAATGATAATGTTTGAGAAGGTCAGATTTCCTTATAAATATTTCCGTAATTTTTTATATGTTTTATCGAAAATTCACATTAAATGGGTTTTTTACTATTTTTTATGACCCACGACCATATAGTGCAGAGGAGTTGAGATATTTAAAAATTTAATGGGCTAATAATTTTATAGGTTTGATGTATTTTTAATTTATTTGTAATATATATTGTAAATTTGAAAGGTCAATTTTAAGGGTCTTTTATTGGTTTTATGTTCATATTTTTATATTCTAATGTTTTTCCTTACTCATGTGGTGGAGGATGAAAAAATGTTAATTTTTTAAAAAATATTTTTTTTTTCACATTTGATATGGGATAACCGATGTGAAAAAGTGTCTTCCACAATAGTTATTAGATATCCAAAATGAAAAAACTGATAAAAAATATTAATATTTGATGTCATATTTAGTTAACCAATGAGGAAAAGTTATTTACAACATCAATACCAATAACGTCACCTAATAACTGATGTGAAAAGGAAAAAACCTGATGTGAAAAAACGTTTATGCACTAGTGTATCACTAATTTCTCACACAAGGAATAGATCACATGGGATTATGAATTTTCAATGATATTATGATTTTTATTTGGAATATATCCATCTAGGGAATCCTCATTATATATAGAATGATGAATGGCATGATATGACTACCCATATTGAAGAGAATCCACCTCAGATAGGTCCCAAGGGCATGATAGAACTATGATGAGAGTGATTTAATCCATAAAAATTATATGTAAGATGTGTCCCTAAGGTTTGAGATCAATACCCAGTACCTATGTTCCAACATATATTTCCTTTTCCTCATGATGTTAAACAACATGGTTTTAACAAACTATATATGCATTGATTCCATCTATAAACATGATATGTTGGGAAACTTATAAAGGTTCCATCCCATCCTCAAGATATTTATCACCTTCATGGGATGGTATAAACTCTGTAGTGTCGAGCTATATGGCTTCAAAATATAACTGTCTTCCCTTTAATAGGAAAAAGATGAAGAGAATCAGATACATACAAATGGGGTCATTAATAGAACCCCTTTACATATGGAAGGGTAAAACATTTGAGTAATTTAAAAGTGTAACTAGTCCATTTTCAAGATTATGAAGAGATTCATGAACATATCTTAACTATATAAGATAGCCTTAGAGTAGGAAATAAATCCTAGCATAAGGGATTGATGACCCTGACCACCAATATTTTTTTTACCAATGTGAGTTTCTAAGTGTTGTTGGGTTTGAAACACCAATTAACCACTATCTATTAAAAATTACATATGAACATAGTAATGGATTTGGGAACCATTAGGTGTTTCTATAAGGAATATAATATAATGAACCAAACAAAAGTGATTAATAAAGACATTTAACCCTCAATAATCAATAGATGTGAAAATTCATATGTACATCTTTCCCATGAAAAAAATTGTGAACCTTTGATGAAATCATTTAACTTTGGAATAATTATTATATAATAAAATGGATAGACTGTGCCATTATCATATGATTTTTCCTTCAATTTTGGTTATCATTCTAGATGAAAAATCAATTTTTTCATAAAACATAGAATTGTGAAATTAACATAGTTATATAAAATCTTATGCTAAGTATACCTACCACGTAATTCATAACAAGTTAGTCGTGGGATGACCACCCCTATACCTTCCATTTTAGGCATTGAATGAAAACCTATTTACCATCATTTTCTGGCTTGGTCCTACCACTCATGTACCCTCTCATCTCATAGAGCATTTATATTTACCCAATGTGTTGGAGGGAGATATAGGTACCAACCATAAAAATATTAATACCACATTTATGAGTTCCCAAATATTATAAATGTTCATTATATCATAAACAATGAAATGAAATGGATATTATTAGAAATTTCATCATATCAGTACATTGGTAATAGAGACACGATTCATTATCTTATAAACATATCATAATAGAAAACCCCATTAAAATAAGTCTGTTTGATAAGAATTTTTTCATTGTTTAACTCATTTAATGGAAATTATTTTCATAAAAATAAGTTCATCACAAACCATTCAGGGAATGAATAAAATGTAATCCTTGGTTTAAATCCCCATTACATTATACATTACATTAATGGATGTCATCTTAGAAGGAAAATAATTTTGAATGATTACTTAGGACAATTCACGATGAAAATATATTTTGATTTAAAATAAAATTCAAAATTTTTAATGGAGTATATAAAATTGATTTAAGTAATTTTTTGAGTAAAATATCAATTCAACTTTTCAAAACACTTTTTAAATAAAAAAATATTTTTACAAACTTTTTCTTGAAAAATAACACGAAAAACATATAATTAAAACTTTTAAAATAATTTTATTTTTAAAACAAATAAGAAATTTAAAAAATACATTTCATTGAGAAAGAAATTATAATATTTTTTAAAAATATTTTTTAATATATATTTAAAAAATATTTGTTTGAATAAAAATACATTTCTGACAAAAGAGATAAATAATATTTTATTTTCTCAAAAAAATTATTAATAACTTTTTATACCAAATAGTGGAAAATGGGAGAATTAATTAAAGATATCAAAACTAATTATAGGATAATAATTATCAGTTTCTTGAGATATATATCATATTATTTCATCATTAGAAGAATATTCATAAACAATCATGATTAAAGATAGGATTGTAACATAATACTCCTACCACTTTAGTAACATTGAAACATAATCCCCATGAATGATTTGGAACAAATAAAACAAAAAATATCATGAGGATAAATAAATTAATGATATTAAATATCAAAGGGGTCTTATATATAGATCATAAGAGAATATAATTTCAAAACATAACTTATGTCTCAAAGAATGAAACATTGAGTCAAAATCCATTACTAATTGAGTAACTTTTGAATCATAATACCTCTGAAATAATTACATTAATTGAAACATAAATTTTCAAGAAATTAGATATATTCAATATATTTAATGTCTTATTGATGTACATACAACACACAAAATAAATTAGTGTTGTATACAGAAAGTCTCTCAGAATTAAATGTGAGAATATAGATCCCCTTACATTAAGTCTTGAAATCCATCATAATCATTGAAACAACATTTAAAATAAATATAATTTTATTTTTCATTTATTAGAACATAATATTTATAATATCATTCCAAATATGATTTTATTATGACAATTCCTGACCCTTTTATTAATAATTCCTTGTTAATGTCATGTTTCAGGTAATTACCACTTTATTTTTCATATTTGTTTTAAATTTCCATGTTTTGGTCCTATTAACATGAATAGGTTTTCATAATAACATGAATTTAGACGATGATTAAATATAATATATTTTCATTATATATTTATTTAGTGTAATTAATTAAATTTAGAGGTTGGAAATAAAATACACTTTCTATAAAGATGGTAGGTCGTACTCACCCATAAATGTTCTTATTTTTATATCATATGGAATAAAATAATTTTAAATTATATATATATATATATATTGTAAATAAATTAAAATTTATATGTAATATATATCACATATATTTATTAAGACCGTCCTTAATATATTCCTTGTACAATGTGAATGAATCACATTGCTTCGTGAGGCGGTAGTCCACCGTACACATGGGAAATGTCATCATATATTATGAAAATGGAAAGAAATAATTTAGTTGTTACATCATATTTAAAGAGATATATTAAAAACATAAATATAATATATATATAATATGTAAACTATAAATCGGTCATTATTCCGAACCATGAATGGTGGTAATGGAATAAATGAACAACATCAATTCATGAGGCGATAGTCCTCCGCACAAATGAACGATGATATTGGAACCCATTTGATGGATATATGTATGGTTTTAGGTCTTATAATTAACATAGAAACATCTCAGTATATAGAATATATTGTGTTTATTATACAATCATTTAATTATTGCAATAGAAGGAGGTTGATAAGTTAATAAAATAGAGACTCATGTTGATGAACAATACATATTCTTTGGGTATCCTCCATAGGTTTGGAGTAATTACTACCAATGATGGTTTTATACCCGAAATAAGGAATATAGAATTAGTTTATGTAATATTTTGTGTTATTTGGGAATATTTTTTCATTCCAAATGTCTTTATAGGTATGAAGGAGTGGGTAGAGTGAGTTCCCATTTGTAGTTCAGGGGGTGTCACATTCTTGAAAATACTCAAATATATTCACTATTGGCAGAACAAAATTACCTAAAGTGGCTAGAAAAAGTCAATTAAAGGTGTTTAGATATTATATGGTATAAAAGCACCTCCACCACACAATTTTACACCTCTTTTAAAATTTTCATTCCCAAACCATTATGTTTCCCATTTGTTTTACCACTTTGGATTTTCACTATGATAACTAGTTCTCTATCCTTGACAATTTATCCTTTAATACTATAATAAAGAAATAATTATTATATTATTTAGGAAGATTGATTATAAATATTATTTATAATTTATAAATTATAAATCAAATTTGTATAAGAAATTAATCTTTACACAAGCACAAGTAACGTGCAAAAACACTTCTTTAACCGTAAGTTCACTAATAAAGTTTTTAATATTTAATAGTAGATATATTCATTATAATATAAAAAATTTCCCATTAATGGAAAATAGTTGATATTTATTAATATTTTAAAAATAAATTGATATAAGATAGTATTTTTATTAATTTTATGTAAATTAATAATATACCATTTATTAAAAAATTGAATTAATATCAAGTCTGACATTAATCATTTAATTTATATAAAACTATTCATGGAAATAGTGGAATTATAATATATTATATCCACCTATTTTGATAATTATAAATTCATCTTAAAAAATAATTAAAAATAATAATAAATTCTAAAACATCACTTTTATTTTTCTTTTATAAGTTATTTGATTTTTATTGACTATATAATTATTGTGTTTCAATTTCTTAATCATTTTATTTTCTTAATTAATCACTAAAAAATAGAGATAAATTAGTATTATAATAATGGATATTTTATATTTCAAAAGAATATATATAACCGAACTCATTTTTTCCCAATCAGAATGCATTATAGATATTAAAAGTATGAAAAGTATCTTTTTCCTTTTCATTACTTCACTTATCATATGGGTCATATTAAAAGGAAACAGGCTCAGAATTTACAAATTATATAAACTTTTAATTCTAATATCTAAATAAATTGATTAAATAAAATTATGATGATATTTTCAGTCATTTTCACTCTTATCAATCTAGATTGAAGCCCTGGGTAAATCAATTTTTACCTTAACTATGATATTTAATTTGTAATGTGTTCAAACTAATTTTGGAAAAAAATTATGTTGAAATTATTAAAAATATTATATTACGAGGATTGTAAATATTGGAACAAAGTTTTCAATTTCAATTCATATAATGTTAAAATATTAATTAAAAATTAATATCATAGATGTGACAAGAAAGTTGGGTTTTAAAGTGAAAATTTAAAAAAAATTATAATATTTTCATGTCCAATTTCAACATGAAGATTTTTAAAATGGACTAAATTGAATTAATTGACATTAAATTGATCTCATTTTCCTTTAAAAACGATTTAAAATATAATTCAATACTATAAATTATTTAAATAAAAAAGAAATATCAATTAAAATTCACTATTTTTTCTATTCCTTAATAAATGAAATATTTTAGAAAATCCCCCAAAAATCATCCTAAGATAATTTTTTTAAATTATAATTTCTTTAATTTATTACATTAATTTTATAAAAGTGTAAAAAATAATTTTCTAAATGCGTTCAATTTTTATTTATTTTTTCGGATAAAAAAACATTTTTGATGTGTTTAAATACTTTTAAAAAATTTATTCACATTTTTGTCAATATTTTTTCTTTTTATAGAAACATTATAAATATTAATTTAAAATTAATTATTACTATTTATATTGATATGTTTAATGTTTATGTTATAGCAATCAATTTGAAATAAATAAATTTATAATATATCATGGTTTTTTAAAACCAAGTGTTGTGTGCAACTTAAGCTATGTCTTGTTTGTAGGTAGCACAAGCTTAATTTTTTTTGATTGTAGCATAAACTAATCGTAAATTACTATTTAATTAAAAAATATTTAATTATTGAATTAACTAAAAAATATATTTCAAAAAATCATCGGGTGTTATTTTTTACACATATAAAATGAATTCCTCCCTCAAATTGGACACTTGGGTACCAACAAAATAAGATTATTCTACCACATAATATTCAAATGTTACCATATAGGTTATGTAATTTCATGGTTTTTCCACCAATCTTTGACCGTGTGAGTTGTATCATATCGTATAAATTTCTCTATTCAATAAAAAATATCTACTGTTTGTTCCTCATATTAATTATCAATATCTAGCGGTATGACCACTATGTTTAGTTCATGTGATATGTCAATTATGTACTTCATTAAGAGTGATACATAGAATAGATCCTGAACTTTGGAATGGTTTTTTGGAAGTTAAAAATGATATTCAACTATCCCATTTTGATCTAGTAGTTTAATGGTAGATATATAACTAGGGCATAGTTTTCCATTCTTTCATCTATGGAGAAATTTTTAGAAAGGACTTATAACTAACATTAGATTCTATGCCAAGACAAAAATTATCAAAAAATCATTTCTATAAACACTGTGTAGTTATTACATGTTGTACTTCTCTGTTATCTAATCAAATTGAACATGTCCCAATATCTTTTATTCTGAAACATCTTTCTTATACGTTAGAGTTCAAAAAATACTTCAATAATGATTTTTTTAAGGATAAATCTGAAAGGTAAATTGAATTCTATCATTGTAAGAAAACTCAACTTACTAAAGGGGTTTATCCAAAACAAAATTTGAAATCTATAAGAAATTATCTTAAAGTATACATTAATAATTTTTTCGAAAATTGTAAATGAATTCCACCTCAAATATGTTTTTCAATATAAAAAAAAAACCAAATGGTTTCATTTCCCTAATTGTATCTTAAAATATCTGTAGTCTTATTAAACCCCCAACACATGAAACATCATAATGGGATTTAATGACTTTGAACATATAATAAACCATAAATAGTACAATCCCAAGGTGGAATCTATAACTCTTTAGTTAATTTTTCATGGAGACATATACACTTCCAATTGTTAATTTACCCTTTATTCCTTATATAAGCGCTTATATTATAAGAAAATATTAATTAGGTGCTTGGGTTAATCCATATATAGATATAATATGTGATTTTATTATTCAACAATCCATTTATATAATAACATGAAATTTCACTAATGGATGTACAATAATATTTTCATAAGTATAATTTATACAAAATAGAACATTAGATTACTAACTATTGTGGGGAGGATATGTGTTCCCTAATTATCATGGTTCAATTCATCTATTATGATAGCATAATCATTCCAATTGTTCATTATCATTAGAGGTTATTATGGATTATCATCTATATTAGTCATTAGATTGGGACACATGTTATAATAATTCCAAAACTCTATATAATTGAAACATTAACATGTGGGAGGTGAATTATATGGGGTTTTATAATAGTTTTCATCATTAAATAAATTTTTTCCATCTCTTAAGAAATAGTCCTCTAGATGACCATCCTTTCCTTACTTAAAACATTTACTAGTCCCATTTTGAAAAATCCCTCCATATTTATTCCCACAAATTGAGAATAAATTAAAACTAATCTTCTTCTCTCTAATGTTCATATATATTTTTTGAACTCCAAATTACTTTTCCAATCAAATTCGTGAGATTGATAAGTAACTCCAACCTTCGTTTCCCACATTATTGCACAAGGCATGATTTTTTCTTAGCTGCTGGAGTCTCTACGGGATAATTCCCTTCTAAGACTAGATTCTAATCCATTGACGAATAAATTAAACTTAAAAATAGGTTGGATGATAATTCCAAACTCATACCTCATAAGTCTTGTAAAAGTTTCCTCATATTTACCAACATATTCATCATGATTTCCTTTATCTCAAAAAACTCTATATCCATATTCATACGAAGAAATGAGGAAATTAAATATTGAAAAATTATTTTTTGAACTCATCCCACTCCATAATGTCAATTTAATTATGTTTCCTTGTATTTTCAATAAGATTCCACTATTTATATTCTTCACCTTCTAAATATTAAAGATCCAAAATTACTTTTTTTGTGTTTAGGACACTAGAGAACAAAAAATATCTTTTGAGTGGTTCCAATCAATTTTTTAGAAACTAGAGGACCACTAGATCTAGTGATGAAAGTTGGATGTTGCCTCATGAAGGACTCAACATAATGTTGTTCCCTCCTTTTCTCACTTTTATGTTCAACATGATTCATATCTTGTGATTTTTATGTTATCATATCAATGAAAAGTTTCATTCAAGACTCTAATATACGTTCTTATATTTTCATTTGAACTCCAACATCATTCTCCTATTAGAACCACGAGATTGATAAGTAACCTCAACATATATTTCCATCTTGATATCAGAATGAATAATATATTCATAACTACTAGATTCCATTATGGATAATTCCCTTTGAAGATTAGGTTTTAATCCAATGATAAATCGAACAACCTAACTTTCTAGTTAGATGATAATACAAAAATCATACCTCATAAGTCTTGTAAAAGTTTCCTCAAACGTACCAAGAAATTTATCATGCTTTTATTTATCTAGAACAACTCCATCTATATGTTCATATAAAGAATATAAGGGAAGTACTTATTGAAAAATTGTTTCATTAACTCTTCCCAATCCATGGAGTCAATTTCATCATGTTACCTCATATTCATGATAAGAGTCCACTATTGATCTGCTTCACCTTCTAAATAGTAAAGAGCTAAAATTACATTTTCATGTTCAAAACTCTGGATAATAGAATATATCTTTTTAGTGGAACTGATCCAATTCATAGAAACTATAGGATCACTAGATCCACTGATCGAAGGTGGATATTGCCTCTCAAAGGAATCAACATAATTTTTTCCTCTACGTTTCTCATTTGGAATTACAATATGATTTATATCTTGAGAATATTAAGTGATCAGAGTAATGGAGTTTTTCATTACATCTCCAATAACGTTTGGATTGTCAAGAGGAAAATCATTTCCTTCTCCATCACACTCAAAATAAATAATGTTTCTTCAGGTTCCATCCATTTACTAAAACCAAAAACATATCTTTAGGAACAATATTCATTATTAGGAAGCACATAATAATGAAAAATCACTCATATAATGTCAACATCATGACACCATTTTTTAGTCTGTTAAACCTTAAGTTTATCCTAGTTCATTCGTAGTCAATATCTCTTTAAATCAATAATGATGGGTTATAAAGTGTTTTCAAATTGCCAAAAATATCTTCTAGGAGTGTTAAACTAGGTGTTCATCTATGAAAATTAGCATGTAGTAGTTCCCGACCAATTCAATATCAATATAGTTTTTTTGTTTTGTTACCCCTATGTACATTTGTGCCAAAGTCACGTCCACTTTTAGTATCAAGAATAGGATTTTATTTCTTAGAAACAACCATAACAAAAATTTACCAAAATTAAAAGACACTCTTCTAATTATTAAATCATCCTAATACTTATCAATAGGGATATCCCATGAAATAACCTTAGAAATATTTCTAGGGATATCACTAATGTATTTTCATCTTTGTTTCTAATGGTTAACAAGAAATTTACCTTGATACAAAAAATAATGAAATTTGTTTCTAATAAATGAATATTACATAATTTTTTATGAATATTTGTTACATAATACAAACACAATCCCAAATACTGTAATAGTTTAGAGCCTTTGGAAACATGGAAATATAATCTTTTAACTTTGATAAATATAATCAAAATATCCCTTAAAGATATTCCTCTTTTGTAATCATAAAAAACATCCCCTATATTAAATATTTATTTATATCCTTGTGAATGAAAGACTAATAAATTTTGAAATTAGATGCTTTCTAAGGGGATACATGTGAGATACATGATTATAACATGAACATAACAGTAAGATGACATGACCATAACATTTGAAAACCATACCCCGCATATGAAAGATCAAAATCCTCTATCATGGAATAAATATTGATATTTCATAATCCATTAATTATAATGTATTCAAGAACATCATCTATGGCAACATAACATTGGAATACAACATATATTGGTGTAATAAAAATAAAAATAAAAAACTCTTATGCCATGGGAACCTATAATGGAATTCATAACAATATAGGATTGGGCTGAAAATACATGTACCTAATTCTAAATTCATTTGAAACCCCATGTACCCTTCTTTTTGGGATTGGTATGACATCAAAAAAACATCATTTTTTTGGTATGATGACCTATGTACCCTTATTTTTGGGGTTATTCTAACCACCTGTGTACCCTATGAGCACAAAGACTGTTTTTCATTTCCAAATGCACTAGAGGGGTATATAGATCCCACCCATCACATAATGAAAACTATATGTATATGTCAGAAAACATCATAATAATTCATAATAGAATAACTTATAAATGAAATGGTTTTTATTAAACATTTCATCATATCATAAACTATGAAAATTAGATAGTTTTCATAATATTTTAATCATTTCATCACAGCATAACCTTTGAAAAGAATTGGTTTTTAAATTAATTTCATCATGGTATAACCCATTAAATTTAAAAGGTTTTCATAAAATTATTTTTATCATAAACGATTTAGATAAATAATAAGAATGGTATCCTTGGATCAGATCCCCAAGATAACATAAGTTACATAAAAAGATGTCATCGAAGATGGAAAATAATTTTGAATGATTACACAGGTCATTTCATGATAAAAATACCTCACCATTGAAAAATACATTAATAATTTATAAAGGTGGGTATTAAAATGAATAAAAAGATTTCTTGAGAAAAATATCATTTCCACTATGCATAATTGTTTTTAAAACCTAAATTATTTTGAAAACGTTTTTTTAAAACAACCCTAAAAATAATAATGGAAGACCTGAAAATAATTTCAAAAAATAAAAAATATTGATCATTTTAGAAATATTTTTCCTTGAAAATAATCTTCAAACATAATTTAAAAATATTTTTTAATACATTTTAACAATAACATTGATTTGAATGAAAAATTTCGCACATGTCCCTCTTCCCAGATGGAATAACCTTGGAAATGATGGGTGTTGTTATATTTTATCTACCATTGTGGGGAGGGACATTATTCATCTATTATTTTGAAACATTTCCTTCTCTTATATAACCCCGAATCTCTTTCTCTTTTTACCTCGATATCACTTTTACCTAAAGTATGGAATCTTTTTGAAGGATACTGCATCTCTCACATTCAACTACAGAGTTCACAAAATCTTCATTCCTTATAGATTTAACCTTTTATCTTGATTCATGAATTTCCAAACATCAATATATTTCTTTGACAGGTTTGCCTTTGACTCTTTAGGTTTACATGTTCGGGCTATAGTATGAATTCTTGATAAATTGACTATTGTAGTTCATTTTTCTTTATAGTTAGAGTTAATTAAATCATAGTCTGAATCACCCCAAAGCTTAAAAATATCCCATGTTATTCTTTTTCCATGGTTCTATTATCTCTACATGATTCATGATTCTATAAAAATGGTGATGTGTGTCCTATTTCCAAACCTTCACCTTAAATTTCAAAACCCATTGATAATTTAGATTCTAGGTAATATAATTGTCCAATTTAGTTGTTCAGGTCATGGAACTACCTTACTATGTCACCTCATCTCTCCTCATATTTGTGTTGAAATAGATGTTTCAAGGATTCTTGTACACTTTTTTGGATTCAATTTAAAGAATATTTATTGATTAAATAACCATATGTGTTCTAATTATGTGTGGATATCGGTTTAGTATGAATGAAATAGGTCATCAGATGTCAAAGTTCCATTGAGGGCTCAAACCTGGGTATCAGTCGAAGGTTATGGAACTAGATATAGGAAATGGAATTCCCATTTTTATTATTCTAAAGGAACAGGATCTTGGAGATGAATCCAAAGATTCTACTCCTTTGGTTAAATTTTACCCTGTGAATGTATATCCAAATATGGGAAGATTTCTTTGAAAGAATGTGGTTTCACCTGAATCATCAGTTGGAAGGATATTCTGTGTTAAGAGTTCTTAATGGGGTGTGAAATACTAGAATTTTCGAACATAACAACAGATACCCCAAGACTGCATCATATGTGGAGGAAGTGTAGGAAGGAAATGGTTTCTCATTAAGATATGGGTCTTACGAGTCAATGCATGGGATACATGGTCATGAAAAGGTTCCTCATAAAGAAAGGGAGGGTGTTGAAATGTATGTAAAGGATCCAAAGTTATAGGCAGAAGGGGGTGGGGTGCATACCAAGATTAAAGAAGATCTAAATATTAAGAATGTCAATCGATTTGAAGGCATGATTTTGCAAGGGCTGAAACAAGATCATGATACCGCTTGGGTAGTTAACCTCAATTTAGAGGAGGGACTCTAAATGGGAGACTATAGTGATGAAACTTTTTGACATTTTTCAGATGACACTACAAAAGAAATTCACTATAAAGGGATACCTAGTCCAAGAAGAATGAAGGGCTGAAGGGGAATTCAAGACTCAGAAAGGTTCATCCTTATTAAATGACCAAATTCAAAATACATCAAGGACTACACCTACTTACCCCCATCAAATGTATACTATATCTATCAGAAAGGGGAGGGTAAGGGGTTGTTAGGTATGTAGAATGATTTCATTGATTTACTATTGGAGAACTTGATTTGGATAATTGTGTAAAATAGATGCAGAGGATGAGGATAAATATTTGGATCTTCTATATCACTCTGGGGAAGATATGTTGGAGAAGGACTTGATTATACAATATATTAATGAAGATATAAAAAAGATGAATGGGAAAACAATTTAAGTGGAAAAAAAGAGAGAAAAGTGATTGGATCAACAATAAGAATATAATTATGACAAGAGGCTTAAACAATAATTGATTATCAATATAGGATTTTATGAAAATTTTGGACAAATTGGCATATCAATTCAAAAACAATATCAATGATGAGCTTGATAAAAAGCTAACTGGTCATTTCTCAAAATTATATAGGGAGGTTTCATTTAATAGGTTCAAGTTAGTTTTCAATAATTATATTATATGCTATAGTATTTGACGTGTTATGTTAGAACATAGTGGTTTTACACTTTTCCTCAAAAGTGTTTTAAATAAAAATCAAACATGTGGAGGATTTCCAACCGAAGAGAGAAATAAAATCATGCATTTTTAAAACTATTTTCATACCAATTTTAAGCAACAATGAGGGGAAAATGGAACCGTTACATAAAGATATCATCAATAACCCTATGATAAGAAATATTATGAGTTTCATGTGATACATATCATAATATTTTGTCACTAGAAGTATATTCATAAACAAGATAGATAAAATATCATATTGTGACATAAAACTCTTACCAAATTGGTAATGATGAAATGTAATCCTATGAAAGAAGATAATTATTTGAAATTTAAATTATAATATAGATAAATGTATTCAAGATATTAAATATAAATGGGTATTTTTATACACCTCATAAAATAATGTACATCCAAAATATAACATATGTGTCAAATATGAAAAAATGAGTAAAAAATACCTTACTACCTGAGCAAATTTTAAATCTTAATCCCCATGGGTGAATAACATAAATTAATGCAACAATAATCATTAAATTATTTATATTCATGAAATTTCGTGTCATAGGAAAGTATATACACCCCAAAGATGAAATGATAATTGAATATGGTATTAGTATCTTATAAATAAATGTAAGACTAGAAATCCACTTACATTAAGTCTTGACTTTCAGCGTACTCATCAAAACATCCTGTATAATAAATATGATCTATTTTACTTAAATTAAATAACAATAATATATATAACATAACTAGTATGAGATTATTATGACCTTTTATTACCCATTTTATAACAATTCCACTTTAATGTTAGGTTTCAGGTAATAAAAACATTCTTTTTCATATATGTTTTGACTTCCCATTTTTTAGTCCTCTCACATCAATCATGGTTTCATAATAAAAAAGTTTACACATTGATATAAATGTCATAAATATTCAGTATATATTTATTTATATTAATGCAATATATTTACTGATAGGAAATGAAATACAGAGTTCATGGTGACAGTAGGCTATATGTACACATAAATGTTGCTTCCATTTTCTAGTCAAATTTATTTAATGAAATAAAAATAATTTATATAAATAAAAATATATATTGTTCATAGTATCATATTTATTTAATATATATCGCATAATTTTATTAAACTGATCTCTAATAAATTCCATGTAAAGTGTGAAGGAATCAGATCACTTCACGAGGTGGTTGTCCAATGTACACACATGTGACATTATCATATGCCCACAAAATGGAAGGCATGGAGGTATGTGTTATATAAAAATTACATAAGAATAATAAAATCATTAATATAATATATATGATATATAAAATAAAAAATCCATCATTATCTATAACCTTGAATGGTGGAAATGGAATAACGAGCAACACTAGTTCGTGAGGAGGCAATCCACCGTATAGACATATGATTATTTCATAACTCAATTGATGGAAGTGGGTGACAATGTAGTATGAATGCATAAAATAAAAAAATTACATTATATTTAAGATACGGAGATTATTATAACAAACTGGTTTAACTAGAATTTATATTGGTGGATAAGAAATGAAAATAATGAATCATGTTCAAGAACATTGCCTCTTTTCAGGTATCCTCCTTAGGTTTGAAAACATTCCATCCAAGTTTGGATTTCTACTGAAAATAAGGCTTCTAAAATTAGGGGAGGAAATTTTGGAAGAGATCAGGGTAGATATTGGTCTATTTAAATTAATAGGGAGTATTTAAGTAGTGTGAAGATTATGTTCACATTAATAGTTGAGGAGGATTGGCATTCTTCTAAACACTCAAAAGTATTCACTTTTGGGTGGTCAACATAACCTGAGTTGGATCCAAAAATGATAATTAAAGTTATGTATACATGATATGGTGAATCCACACTACCAAAAATCATTTATACACATGTTTTAAACATTTCATTCCTTAACATCTATCGTTCCCATTTTTACCATTTTAGTTTTCCACTACGATAGTGAGTTTTCGACCCATATAAATTTATCCTTATATACTAAATTCAAGAGATCATTACTAGATAATTTTGAACCACTAGTTTTAAATATAATTTATTATTTTTAATTTTAAAATCATAATTCTGTGTAATTCAATCTTAAGACAAGTACAAGTAACAATAAAAACATCGATTTAACCATAACCGTTATAACTGAGTCTATACTACTTAATTGTATGTATAGTCATTATATAAGAAAAATTTATCCATGAATGGACCATAGTTTAAATTTAGTAAAATTTATAAAATAACATTTCAAAATATATTTTTTTTAGTAATTTAAAACCAATTTATAAAATTTCAGTTATTATAAAATGGAATTAATGTCATTTTTTACAATATTAATTTAATTTAAACTTTAAAATATCGAGACAATAAATAAGTTATATTATATTATATTTACACTGTGATAAAATGATATATTGATATATATATATATAACATAACACAACAATTCATTAAATTTACTTTACTTTTAATATTTTTAATATGAGTTATTTTATTTTTTATTAACAAAATAATTACTGCATTGGCATTTCTTCAGAAATTTAATTATCTAATTCATCTATAAAAAATAAAGATAATTTGTTTCTAACAAATCATTAATATTTAAAAATAATATTTATATTAAAACCAATGTTTTTATAAATATCCAAAATCATTATATATATTCATAGTTAGAAATATATCTTTTTATCCTTTTATTTACATAACTTTTTATATGTATCATATTCAAAAGAAAGTGGAAAGTAATTTCCTTATTTTTGAGAATTTTATGAACTTGGTCAAAATAAATTTATTCAATTAAACTATGATGATATTTTATTTCCCCTTAAATCTTATCATTCGAGTTTAACCCACAGCTAAATCCATTTTTACAGTAACTGCGATAATTAGTTTTAACATCATTCACTATTCATTTTGGTCAAAATTTAAGCTGAAGAAGTTATAAATTCAAAATTATACATATTCCAATTATGTAATAAATTTTTTTAAATTAAATTCACATAAGAGGAGAAAATTAATTAAAAATTAATCTCACATAAACAACCAGAAAATGTGTTTTTAAAGTGAAAATGATCAAACGTTTATGAAGTTTGGATGTCCAATTCTATATGAGATTTATTACAATAAACTAAATTATATTAATTGATATAAATTTAAACTAATGTTTCTCTAAAACCCTTTTATAATATATATTTTTATTATTATTATAAATAAATTTATGATTCATTTAAAATTATATATATTTCACTATTAATTGAAAAACAATGATCCTAGAAAAATCCCAAAAAGGAACCCAGAGATAATTTCTAAATATGGAATTAGAAAAATAATTCCATCTTATACAATTTATTTTCTATATGTATTGGAAAATTATTTATCACTATTTAAAAAACACATTATTTTAGAAAATAATATTTTCAAAGTGTTTAACGACTTTTCTAAAAATTAATTACATTATTAATAATATGTTTTAATTATATAATAAATTATACTTAATATTTAAAAATTAGTTAATAATATTCATATTAATAACATTAATTTTTAGGTTATAATGGTTGTTTTTAAATAACTAAATTAATAAAATATCATTGGTTGGTTAAAACATAGTGTTGCATGTAACCAAGCTACGTCTGTGTCATGTATAGAACAAGATTAACACTGTGTTTTCTGTAGTAAAAGATATTCTCAAATTTAAATTTAATGAAAAATGTTGAATGATTAAATATAACTAGAAAACAAAATAATTCACAAAATATCTAGGTTTCACACTGATAGGCTTCAAGATATGGTATGGAGGAATTTTCAAACAAGATTTTATGACTACTTATTTGCAGAGAATCAGAGTGATGAACATGCTAGTGAGTTTATGAATCAGAATCATGGGGTGATGATCATTATGAAGTACTCATCCATATTTAAGCACCATTGGTTCTTTGTGGCAGTGTATCTTTTTGATGATCCATCGAGGGAGAAACACTTCCATGAAAATCTCAAGAAATCCATTTGATCACAAGTTAATGTGTTCAAGTTGAATATTATAATTGAGATAGTAACTCATAGGGTCATTACTAACCACAACCTAAGGGAATATTGGGGAATAATGTAGGGTACTTATGCTTCTTGACTATGTGGTTTAATGCCACATGGAAGGAAGTAATGTTTTGAATATTCTCATGAGGGGAATACCATCCAGGGTGTAATTTCAAGTAGTAAAGCCTCCAATCATCAGTGTGTAAGGTGAGAACATATGAGGAGATAGTGTGATAGAGACCCTATTTCTAGTACTCTCCTCTAGCATCAAGTGAGAGGGGGTCGACACCAGCTCTAGGTTTAGGAGAGGTATTCCCCGCTCGATGTTATGTTGTGTGATATGGTATTATCGATCATTCAGGATGAGGAAGTGGTCATGGTCATGGGATCCATATAGTAATTTCACTAGAAAAATAGAGTGCTCCTTCTGGGGGAAGTCAAGATATTACATAGGAACATCAGTGGGACTTTATATATTCATCACAACATATACCTATGGAGAAGATATCTGGGACATATACATGGAGTGGTACAATCCTAGTAGCTTCCAAACTAGTATCGTCAATTTTTAATATAGCTGATTCTGATAGCTTTTTATATGTACCAATTTGGTAGATACTTGGCCTAGACATTTTTTTGATGGTGCAATGAAACCTAATTCTCTTTGGGGATAAAATCAGAGAATATACAGTTTTGTATGTAATTCCTCCTTGAGATAGGTGGGTATCATTTCTTATGGAATCTCATTATTCTCAAGATGAAATTCTCTAGTACCATACTCTGAATGGATTGGATAGTTCCTTATCATGTCCATGTCAATTTGTATCATCAATGTGTATCTTTCACATAACCATAGGGAGGTGAGAATATCTACAAGGGAAATTAGGATGTAATGGAGATTATATTTTAACAAGAGAATAATAGTTTGTGTGATGTGATAGCCTATATTTCTAGAATTTATCTGGATGATCAGTGAATCTGACAGGATGAATTATTTTCAGTTGTAGATCATTTCAGGGATGTCATCCTGAATAATTTTTTTTGGTTTTCCACTTAAGTGAGAGGTGGAGTTATCTATTCAGTTAGTTCAAGGAGTTTCACCAGTGTTGATTATTAATTATAGGATGGCTACTGATAAGCTAAAGGAGCTCAAGAGATAGTTATATGAAATAGCAAAAATGGTGTTTATTAAACCCAACACTTCTCAATGTTATTCAAAATTTGATTTCCCCAAAAGGTAGATAGAACTGTTAGGTAATGTGTGGATTAAAAAACTGAATCCGTTGATTACTAAGATACTATATCCATTACCTTGTAAAGATGACCTCACTAACCATTTATGAGGAGATATGGGTTTCTGAAAAATTTATTTGAGTTCAGGTTATCACCTGGTACATTTCTGGATGATAGATATAACTCATACAATGCTTCATACCAGACACAGACTTCATGAGTATCTAGTTTTTTCTATTCATACTGACAAACATGCCAACAATTTTGATGACATTGATAAATCATGTATTCAACCTATTTTTGAATTCATTTTTGGTTCTTTTCATGGATGCTATCATGGTGTATTCTCAAACTCTACATGATCATGATAAAAATAATTCTATAATTATGTATACACTATGGGATAATAGTTTGTATGACTAGCTTGGGAAATTTTAGTTCAGGATATATTATATTAACATATTGGGTCATATCATCATAGAGATAGGAGTATCTGTGGACCTAGAGAGACTGAATATTGTGGTTTCTTGGGAGAATCACAATTTTGTATTTGATATTAAGAGTTTCATGGAGCTATATAGTTATTATTAGTTCTTCATATATGACATCTCACACATAGAATCACCTCTTATAGGTTTTAGAGATAATGGTGTGAATTTATCTAAGTAATATAATTATAAGATAGTATTTTTTTAGTTGAAAGGGGTATTATCATCTGCACCAATCCAGATTCTTCTAGACTTTTCTTGTATAAGACATAATATAATGCCTCAGGCATCATTCTAGGAGTAAACTGATGTAAGGGAATAGAGTCATGTCGTATGAGAATTGCTATTTGATACCTCATGATCAAAATTACCAGATGCAGAATCATGAGCTAGCTTCCATAGTTCACTCCATGTGTTATTAGAGGCCCTATTTACTAGTAGATAATTTTTTAGTTTAAAATAAAAAATTACTAAATTACATATTTATGTATCTTGACATGAACCTTAAATAGAGAAGGTTGGATAAGTGTCTCCAGTCCTTTATTTCTAAGATAGACTATAACTCGAGTAAAGGAAATTGTGTAGTAGATACTATAAGGTGGAAGACATGGAAAAAGGTATTTTAGGTAGACAATAGTTCAAGAAAATTGATTGCCTTGATCTTTGTGATGAAAATGGAGATTCAGGATAGTCACTGAATGGCTTTTCTCTCATCCACGACTATTATGTCCACTCTTCAAAATAGGATGAGGATGATAGAACTATCAAATTTTGAGGTCACATTCTTATCGGAGATCATGGTAGATGAAAAATCTCCACCCAGTTAGAACATTAAAGATAATGAGATCCTACTTATTCAAAGTCAATATTGTGTTTTAGTATACATATGTGAGGAGATGATGTGGGATTTTCATGCCTCGTATTGGTATGTACATCCAAACATAATCAAGATATATCGAAACATGTGATTCTATTATTGGTGAACAAGTACGAAATAATAAATAATAGTCATTGTCACTAGGTGATCCACCTCACAACAAGTGAACACGGAAGACCAACGACCTTCTAGTATATTACATAAATTACTCATTCCATAGTGGAAATGTAATGACTCTGTGATGGAAATTTTCATTTTTTATTGAAGTCACATAGAGGTAATGATATTTTATGGGATATTTTGGACATGATCATGAAGTTATCCCATTTCCTACCAATTAGGGATACCTTCCCTATAGATGATCATAGGAGAATATAAATCTATGATATTAGTGACCACCATGGGGTCTCTCATACTATTGTATCATATAGGGATAGACAGTTACATCTCGGGTCTGGTAAGGGTTACAGAGGCTGTTGGGTAGATAGGTACTTTTGAGCATGACATACCACCCTCATACTGATTTCCAGACAAATAAAACTATAAATGTTTTAGAGGACATGCTCGAAGAATTTTTTCTCTATTTTGGGGATCCTGGTAGAGTCATATAACCTTATTTTAATTCTCCTAATAAAATTGTAATCAAGATACTATACAAATAGAACTTAATGAATCTTTGTTTGGTAGGAAATTATGATCACATTTGTGCTAGATATAGGTATTTTAGGTAGTGCATCTCAGATCGTGTATCATGTTGGATACATAAGAGTAGGCCTAGTAGATCAGAATGTTGAAGGATACATCATGGTCTAGATAAAAATATTACAGTAGTCTCTATTAACGACCTCTATATTTTTTGGTCCAGAATCACATATTTTTACATATCTCACTGAGGATGGGAACATATGGATTCATAGAGAGGGTAAACCTTATCCAGGATATGTTAGCCATTTCAATATTCTAGAGGTACTCATACTGGTATCCTATTGGTTCTAGTTACCTTAGAGTTACCATGTCATGTTAAACAATATTCATTTATCTTATCTACATCTTTATCACTCAAAACCATCTAAAACACTGCAACTAGATGAGGTTCAGCAATAGGTAGATGCATCCTTTGAGGAGCATCCTATATATATCATTTATTTGAGGGAAACAAATCCTAGGTATTTTAGTCCATTTAGATGAAGCACTGTGTAAGCACGACTATTTTTAAGATTAGACTTAGGAGAGATAGAGAGATGTATATTCTCATTTAGTGGAGCTCCTTTTATAATCTTTACCGCCATATAAAGAGAAACCTTAGGGTACGTTTTCTTATGTTGGGGAGATTGTATGATTCCATGTTTTTTCCTTGAGGTAAATATCATCAAAAATTTTGTTTACTTCATTTATTTTGACCATCTATGAGTTTCTAATGATGTTATGGTTGTTTTGGGGGTTTTAATGGATGGATAAGAGCCTAGAAGATTAGTATTTTGAGAATGCAGTTGGGGATCATGGTTAGTAGAGATTGTGCCACCCATGATGCATGGTTACTACTAACCATGTGGGGTTTTTGATGTAGCTGTAGTGCAGAACATGGTTTGATGAGGTTGTGCAACCCAAGCCACATGCCCATATGGGGAGCTCTATAATTTTTTTGCAGAGGCACATAGAATGCTTTGATCATGGTTTCATAAACCATGTGAATGAATTGTGTGGGTTCCATTTTGGGGAAAATGGGGCAAATAGTTGGGTCATGGTCTATCCAACCTTATAGAAACACCATGTGACCTATTATTAATTGTGTTATAAGACCTTTTCCCCCTATGAACCTTAGAACCCTTATTTCTTTTTCTTATCCTCCAACACACAATATTCCTTTAGTTTAGAGCTCCCCTATGATATTTCTCTAATGACTTGACCCAATTCCTCCATCCAGAATCTGATTTGAGATCCATTCATCTCATTAGATCCATATTATGTATTCATCCATTATTATATTTTTTTTGATCATCTTTGAGTTTGTAGATGACAATTGATGTGTGTTCTAATATAGGCGTATGGAATGTTTTCTATAACATTTACCACAAATTCTATTTTTTATAAATTTTTTCCATTATCCTGCAGGTCATACCATTATCCATTTCTCATAAAATTAATTGAATTCCATACTTAAATTTTAGGATCCATGATAGGTATCTCACATGGCATGATGTGATATTTTATTTTATTCAAACTTAACTAGCACAACCAATGAGGTGTGGATATTATCTTCCCTAAAATTAAACACTATGTTGGTTGTGTGTGTGGGCTATCCATAATTGTGGGAGATATAATTAATTATGTGAGATTTAAGGATATGGATTATACCCCATTATCATGTAATTACATGTTATTAAAATTACTGAAAGATTTAAATGGAATTTTAGAATGATTTGGATGAACTCATTGATTGTAAAAGATTAGGGAATGGTTTATGAAAGTATTGATGAAATATATGTGTATCTATTGAATATCATGGACATTTTTACTCCATGAATTTATAATTACAATGAATGATATGGACATTTCTATTCCATGAATTTAGAACTATAATGAATGTTATGAAAATTTCTTCTCTATGTTATCATATCAACATTGAATGATGCCGTCATTTATACTCCCTGGATTCATATTTATATTTGATGTTAATGAAATTTCTAGTCCATGGATCCAGATTATATGGGATGTTATGTGGAATACTAACCCTTGGATCTGGATGTTGGTTCAGTCACTGGATTACTTAGCATAGGGTATAGTTAGTGTTTTACCATTCATTACAGATATCCATTTGTATGGGCACATGACTACATATCTTAGATTGGATAGTATCAACCCTATTTTATAATTATTTATAGTTAGACCATGTTCACACATTCTTTTTTACATCTAGTCATCACAGGCTAGACACTATCACATCTACATGTATCACCGTACTTATTCATTAAATTATATTTATATATTACACAATATGCATATCGCATACATAGACTGGACATTATATAGACACCATTGGAGGTGGCCTTATGTGTGTAATCTCAAACACTTTTCAGGCCATGGTTGGGTACCCTAGTTCACTCTATGGATTTAGGTAGTGACCGGGGTAAGTTCCAAATTTACGATGTTTGATTGGTTATTCTTTGGAGAAGGGGGAATAGGAATGACCTATGCTCGTGATGCTATTTGGAGATAGTTATTTTTTTCATTTGATACATGTATTATACTAGTTGTATGAATCTGTGAATTTCCTTCTATTCTATATAGAAAAATTACACACTCATTTTTTATGTGACATTTCCAGTGGAATTTCTTATTATTACTATTGTCATGTGGATGTATTCCTTATACTGTTAATTTATTTTATATGACTCTAATATTGATTTATCTAATGATAAATTTATTATACATTAATATTATGAGGATATATTCTCCGAAATGTACCCCCTTAAACCCTCACAATTAGTCGTATTTTTTCTAGCATATGGGGAGGTGCGCTTGAGTCCATGTGACACACCATCTCAAGGAACCTTTTAGTGGATCTTGGGTTGAAATGCTGCACTAAAGGTTGTTTAGGGGGTGAACCCCATTTTATAAAATGGATCTATTTTTTTATTTTGGATCCAAGAGTGAATCCATGTTTCATGACTTAGTTTAGGGGATAAAGCAGTTTTATTTCATGGTTAATGGGGTGAAACAATGATTCATGACTCGTTTCGATGGTAAAACCATTTCATCAATTGATTCAGAGGATGAATCACGTTGAGAAATGTAGTTAATATCACTATAGATATGAAACTATTGGGATAATAATTGAATATGTCACCTTCATTAGGGACATAATTTTTTTTTGACTAGTGTACACTAATATTTTTTTAGGAAAATTAAATTAAATGGTGGTGGATGAAGCCCTATGATTGGGTTGTTGATACTTATATAATTTGACCTGGAATTAGAGGAAATGGGTAGTGACTATATCCAACATGTTTTTTTTTTGTTTTTTGGTTCTAATGAGATGGAAAATCACTAATTCGGCTATTGGAAATTTGGGAATGTGTATTGACAACCAATTCTAATATAATGAAGTTCCATCTGTTCGATTTTTTATTTTTTGGGTTAAGGCTGACAATGTGATCAATAATAATCATAATGATTATTTTAGTGAAAAAGTTTCATCCTGGATGGGTGAATATCATAGTGAATGATATAAATGTTTAGGTGATGCTTACAAGTAGTGGATCATGTTTTGATGAATGATGTTACTTGTATTTAGGGTCACACAATGGATTCTTGTTCAATTTTATAGGGTAAAACATAGTGAATAAAAAATAGATCAAAAACATGAGTAGGAGGAGTGGGTTATATGAATGGGTGATGATACTTATTTATGATGAGTTGTGTTATGGTTTTGAGATTATAAAACCTAATCTTTGAGATGTTTTTAAATTTATATGTGAATGTGAATTTTTAATTTCATAGATGGTTCATTTTTAAGATAGTGACTCGAATTGAGTTTATGGGTGTTTATAGATTCCAAAAATGTATTTTTGGAAATTTTTAAAGGACTGAGTGATATCCTTGTTGAAATACAAATTATTAGAGCAATGGTATGGGTTTTAGATGCTGAATAGTGAAGTTGTAGGTGATTTACAGTGTAAATGGGTCATTTGACCTATGAAAATGGATAATGCGTTATCCTTGGAGAATTGTATATGTGAAAATTTCAGGGTAGAACAGCCTAGATATTTTCATGTTAATTCTTGGGGTGACACAAATGGTTATGTTAATAATGATTCCATTTTTATTTTTTTAATAGGGGCTTAGACCCCTTATTCCTCTAGACAAGAACCGATGTGTAGTGGGGCTTTAGATGGTACCTCGCTACCGCATTTCTTCACTATTCATGACTGTTTTTCTATTATCACACCACATTTTTCATGAAATATATCTTCTTTCCCTCATTAAGTGGTTCCTGTACTCTATCATTTATGATTTTTTGGAAATTTTATTTTAGCTATTTTCATCAATTATATAGGTTTGTTGTGGAATCAACCATATATAATGTGGTTTTCTCTCATCCTATATATAGGATAACCTATGAAAAGATTTTTATTTCTCCACATGTCATTTTAAAAAAGGAACATAACTATTTATAGTTTCAATGGATTTCACCCTAAATTAAACTAATAGGCTGTGGAATTAGTGATATGAGTTAAGGATTTAGTATAAAATTGGTTGGGCTGTTTTTTGCGTATGGAGGATAAGATGATATCCATAGTTTTGGCATGACTGGATAACATAATGATATTCAAGGAACTAATAAATATAAAAATTAATTTATTAATTTATTATAACATATTATAGTTAATAATTTAATAATAATTGGAATGAGATAGGGTCCTCTATGGTTTAATGGTGGACAAAGGGACTTCGATGAGTTCATGTGATAGTTCTCAGGATACACTTTAAAAGGGAAAGGGATATAGACTGGGGTAAGCTAGATCATGTTCTAAAATTAAGAATTATTTCATTTGATTATATGGATTACAATGTATGGGATTTAACCTTTAGGATATGGAACTTTTTCAAAGCTTTATTTAATTAAAATTTAATGTTTAAATTAAATTAAGATGGTTGAATTGGTATAAACCCCTTAGAAATCCATAAAAATAGCCTTTTTCGTCCAATTAAGAATGCTATAATGTGATGCCTAAACAACCAATGGATGAGTCATTGACCACATAGATGTAGTGGTCTCAATAACATTGTGGGGATCGATTGAGACTATGGAGGCTTAGTGTCCAATTATTGAAGCCCTTGATTTTCCTTTGAGAAAGGTGTGTTTTTAATGAGATAAAAAGATGATGAGGTTCAAGTGGAAGTTTGTGATTTAGGGCCACGTGAATACATCATTATGTGTGATACCAAACCTAGTGTGGCTTGGTAGCTAATGTATATGACTAATTGGACATACCATAGCAAGACTAGGATGACGTTGGGTGAGAGATCTAACCTAAAGTGACCATGTGGACTAAGATAAGGCATGATCCATCTTTTAACTGACACATATATGGAGATACCCCATACATCAAGAGAAGTCATAGTACCCTTTTAATGAAACTAAGGTACATAATGTTCTTATGATACTGCGTGATGACCTGAGATTGAGTTTGAGACTGAAGACTTAAATTGGAGATCCTCTATTCGATATGGTGAGTGGGGTATATCAAGTGCCATGTTGATAGAAAACTCATTATAGGTGCATACAGTTATAGGTAGTGATGGTTGTAGATAGAACTAAAACATAAATTGATATATAATCCGAGTGAGGTAGATATGTTTTTTTTGTACAAGGAAATTCAGATAGCCCTTAGGTTTCTTTCATTTATAGTGGGTTATGTAATATTCCCTTAGGGGTGATGTGGAAGTGATTGAATTCCTTATATTGAATCTTTTATATTGATGGAGTGACCATAGATACATGGCTTAATGTTTAGAGCTTCTAGGGAGTTATAACTGAGTAGATGGATATGGATACCTCATATTTTGAGTTGGATTCATGGAATATAATACGATGGGGACCATATCTATTAGATATATGGTTATGAATTCCATGGATTTGGATCTAAAGGTAAATATGTTCATGGTTTATACCCTGAAACCAAGGGATATATGGTTATGGATTCCATGGATTTGGAGATTGGTTCATGGGATATTGTGGGAAGGGTCCTTGGAGCCATATGATATCGGGTTATAACTGCAATGGATTTGTACTCAAACAGATTGATTATTGAGGGAATATCCCTCATAGATATGTGATTATAGTTATTGATGCCACTGTTTGGAGACGTATGCATGGTTGATATCCATGGGATGGATATACCATGAATTTTGATCTCAGATGCTTTGATTTCTATGATACAGGACCACGTAGTCATGAGGATATGGTTTGGGAATCCATTTATGTGGATCCCAACATGTTACTTGGGTTGAAAGGTCATAAATACATGCAGATAGACACCCCAACACTAGTTAAATAAGGTATAGTTTATAAGCTCCAAGGAAATAAATATCAATGGTTGGTGTTTATTTATTTATTTCATATAGGGTATTTATTTGTTATTGATGATATTTTCACTGGAACATCTCATTTCATATGATGGTTTGTACTTAACCATATTGTGGGTTCCCTATTGAGTTATGTACTCAAAACCCAATTAGGATTCCCTTTTACATGGGTACCTGAGTATACCTCACATGGTTATTGTATGCACAGGTTGAGATGAGGCCCATGGTTGATTCAGTGAGATGACCCAGACTGGTACATAGAGAATGGGATGAGTTATTCATTTGGGACATCATGAATCTAACATATTTATTTCCCTTTATTTAGTCTATATGTTTAACTAGTCCATTTTTTCATATTTTGTATGTATTATATGACTATTAATTACCTTAGTTAATTTCATATCTTATAATTATAGTTTATATGTATTTTTTCATATTTTAGTATAAATGTGATTTGTGCTATTTTCTTTTTTTCCTTTTTTCTAAACACTGTGATAGTGGGGATATAGTCTACTCACAAAACCCTATCATATCCCACTCCTAGTTAGAATCCAATGGTGTATGGGGAGGCATGAAAGAGGTCACAAAAAGTGTTGGTGTGGCCACTCTTAAATAAGAATGTCAGACTAGGGAAATACAATATACTATTTTTTTGAATTAGTATATTTTAATTTTTTCAGAATATGACAAGAAAAATCTAGTGAAAATACTGTGAATAAAGATAGGTATTATAAACCACTCTAAAAATTAGGTCATGTTTTATGTATGTGGTTTTTTAGAAATTATATTCCTTTTTGATACAATAAATTTTATGAAATTGTGGCATATTTTAAATTATGGGCAATCACCCTGAAAAAGGATAGTTGAGTATCATCTCAATCCTCACTCAATGAAAGATGAGCGATATTAATTTTTCACTTGTAGAATGAATGTTCTATAATATATTATTTTTTTGATAACATTTTCTTTATGAGATATTAAACATGATTTCTTTTCTGGGATATTATAGACAACCCAACATAAAGAGTCCTATATTTAATTAAGAGTCATTTAGGTTGAACAGAAAGCTAACATGAGTGTTTCAATGAGTACGATGTTTTGAGGATGGTTGTTCTTAAGAATCATTATGATAAATCTTTTATGATATTAATTTTTTATCTATTATATAAATCACTTTGGTTTTAGTAATTATTGGAATATGCCGAAACATACATAATAATGGGCGTGAAAGAAGATGCAATGTTTTTCCAAATGAGAAACAAAAATTGATTGGAGTTGGAGTGAGAAAGCGAGTTTTTATGACTTATCAAAATAAATTAATTTTGATTAATAATTTCAACATAGTTGAGTTATTAAACACAATAAAGTAGATAGTGATGAATATCATGGGTTTTTAGATGATAAATATGATTATGTAATGAAGATTTAATATCCTTTGCATCAAAAAATGATATAATAGGAACCATAGGGAATGTCTCAAACGAACTAGAATATTAATTATATATGGTAAATGAAGAAATTAAGAAAAAATATATTGAGTCAAGATAATGAGTTTAGATAATAATATGTGGAAATTAATTTCTTAATAAGAATCCACAAGAAATATGATGTTTTGGATGTGAGAAATTTGGAATATATACATACCTGTTCACTAATCCAATAGATTAAGAATTAAAATGACATAAAAACCTAAAATTTCATATGAATATGTTAAATCTTTTGAAATTAATAGCATTTATTTAGAAATAGACAATTAATTTATTTTAGGTACATTGTTTTCACACAAGGTTTGAAGATAACTAATGTTGTCTAAGTTTTCACCAACTATAAATTATATAATTATAAATAAAAACGCATTATGGTACTATTATTATACCAATTATATATTAATATTCATCTATTTTTTTGGATAATGATTCAATCATGTATTATTATCATTTAGTTAAATGAATTTGATGTGATGCTGAAAATTTATTATCAATCTCCACAAATAATCTATTGTAGTCAATGAAAGAAGAAAACCAAAATTTCTTTTTCAAACCAACCTATGATCATCTATTAGTGAAAGGGTAATAATGATCTCTCTTCTAAAACAGATTCTTTTATATGAGTTATAATATCTAATCATGAATAATTTTTGTCTTATGTGATTGAAAAATCCAATATTAGGATTGACCGATTTTGATGAAAATATAAATATCATATGTTTTTATGGTAAATATATCTTTTAAAATCATATTATTTCCATTAGGTACACTTAGTTATGTTGAATAGAAAGGAAAAATTAAAATTGTGTGTGGGGGGGGATTTAATAATGGGTAGAATGTAACACCATATGATTTTAGTATATATTTTCCATTAATTAAGTACTATTTTGAATAGCATCCTTTAAAAGAAAATCTAAACAAAAATGAGAAATAACATATAAATATAATATTATTTACAAAATTATAAGAATAATAAAACCTATAGTAAATAAAATTATATATGTCAACTAATATTTCATAAATTTTGAGTAAATATATTTAATATGAATTAATATGAAAGGGGTTTTCCTATCTCCAATAATTAATTTTCTAAATAGTTCTGTATTTTTTATAATAAATTAAATCGATAAATTCTAAAATATTATATAAACTATTGTAATATATATTTTTACATTTTAAATTGAAATGAATTAATATTAAGAACATGTAAAAATGTTAATTTCTTAATAAAAGGATCTTGTGTTTATATTTATTATTCACAATTATAAATTAACATTAAAATTTAAAATTTTAAAAATTCATGTTCATTTTTAAAATTTTCATGTACAAATTATGTTACAATGAATTTTTTATTTTTTCAATAAATAAATTATTATTTTGTTTATAGTGAAAAATAATGATTTTAAAATACGATAATTTTTTTAAAATATTTGTAATATAATAATTATGTCAATGTTTATAATTTTTTCAGAAAAATATATATTTATACTGTAATATAAATCAGTTAAAAATTCAATATCTAATTTTAAAATCCCATTTTTAACATTTTGGAAACCAATATGACATTTTTCCAAATTAAAAATTATTTTGGGTTTGTTTCTTTTAACTAAGTATCTAGAAAATGTAATTATGTTTAAGATTATTTTAAAACCCACATAAATCATATTTGGATGATAATAAACCTATTAATGTCATATAAATAAAAAATGATACTTTTATCATAAACATAATTTTTATGATTAACAATACAATTTTTTCTAAAAATTATTTTTACGAATTATTTGTGATGATGTTGAAACTAAATTTTATCTCCCTCAAAAATTTTATCTAAAATGTACACATAAAATTTGAACCATTGGGATATTTTTTTATTAATATGGACTATTTTTATTTTTACCCATTGAATGTAAATAAATTTTGTAAAAACCTCTGAATGTAGTAAAAAATGGTTAAAGTGAAAATTATGAGCCTAAAGGAATTATATTTTTTCCACAAAAATACATGAAAATAAATTTTTTGGATTATTCAAGCCTATCTATTCCCCCATTACATTATTTAACATTATTGGATGCACTTGACCATTGAATAATGCCCTTACCTTTTATATTATTAAAAAACAACACTCCTCTCCATTTAAAAAATGATCTATCCCCACCCCACAAATATTCACACAATTATTATCATATATTTGATAAAACTCTTCCCAAATAAATCTGAAACACTCCTAGAAACATCATTTAGGTTATATTATTCTCAAAATTCCGCATTCTGAAGCCTTAATCTAACTTATAAAGAATCACTTCCAAGGTGTATGATAAAATTCATAGATACTCATTTGCATTATATTTTTTATTTTATGGCTTCTTTTTCAAATTCAGAATATAATATATCTATGTTTTAATAATTACATTGGTGAAATAATTATAGTAATATTTCATTAAGATTATGGGATAAACATTTCATACCCTCATCCATACCATTCAAAAAAATGAAAATGTCACCAATGATATATATAGACTACCACCTCCATAAGTAATATGATCTATTTTTTATAACAATATTCAATTGTTGGATTATGGGGGTATTTTAATAATTAATTTTATATTTAAAAAATTAATAATATTTTGGAAGTATAAACCAATTTGAACCTTCTTTACAATCTATAAAATATATACACATCATATTTGAGTACGTGGGGACTACCTCCTCCACGACACAACATATTTTTATTTCACATCTCTTGGATATTTTATTTATTATCTGAAAATCTGAGAATATAAATCACCACGATAAAAATATTCATGAAATATTATTATTCTCATGTAATAATAATATAATTCCAAAATAATAACGTTCTTATCCATAATCACCCATTAAATGTACCATATTCCGGTTTGGGTTAGTTTAATTATCTATATGAACAATGTTATAAATTTAAATCGGATGAATATGTAAATATAAACATTGATATTATTATATAATAATGCTAAAATATTTTTTTATTTAGTTTTGGAAATTTTATATTACTATTTAACTCATTATTAGTATTCCAACATTTGTTTTCAAAAACATGCTTATAATAAATTTTACATTTTTTGTAATAACTAAACTATCATGGGATTATCATAAAACATTATATATACCAATGTAGCATGTATTCTTAGGACTTTAATAGTATATGAACTGAAGATTTTCTAACAAAAGAATAAGGATCGGTATCATCGTTGGAAACCCTGTTTGATGGAATAAAAAATAAAGATATCTAATTTTTAAAATTAAAATTAATGGGTTGATAAATAAATAAAGAATTATTATAATTTATGTATATAGATAAAAATATATGTGAATAATTTTATGAAATTATTGACTAATATTGTTATTTTCATTATATAAGAGATTAAATTACTTGGGTGGATGTGGGGTGTAAAAGGTTTGGGTGTTTCATAACTTAATATCATTTCCATAAGTTATAATACATATTATTGAACAACATTATAATATGTTGGGTAAATTTTACCATATAAATTTATGATGATGAATTTCTTATTTTTTCTAGTTATTTCTATTTATCAATTATTAAATCCCTTAAACATTATTCTTACTTAAAATTTATGATTTTTTAAGATATTTTTCTCGAGAAAACATCTTTTCTAGGGTCATACGATTCATTTTTTATATTTAGTTTCATTTGGTTTTTATTGTATTATATAATTACATTTTAATTCCATCCAAACATATTTTTCAATGAATGGCATATATAAAATACTTTCTTCATTACATTTGATGATATTAAGAATAATTTCCGTTCGATCCAAATGATATTTTTCTCCTCCATAACTATATTCAACCATCTTACTAATGTTATCCTTTTTTATTTTCAAATTCACAGATTGTTCATTTTTCTTAATATTTAAAATTCTATTTACCTCTTTTCAAATAAATTATTACTTTTCATTTTTAAAAATTGGGTTTTCAAAATATTTATAATATTTTTTAAAAAATAATTTCCCATTCATGTTTAAATTTTAATCCTCTAGATAACATTTAATATGGGAATTATTTTATAAGGATCTATTATTTGGATTTATTTTAATCTATTGTTTAAAAAAATAATTTTAATTTCACTGTCTTAATAATGAATTTTTTATAGTAAATCAAAATCTTTTCATTTTATGAAATGGTAAAGGAATACTTTCTAAAAAACATTTCTTTTATAATATTTTCCATTTTAAATGATCTAACTCTTATTTAGTTATTTTTTATTAATCAAAAAAAAATTCTGATATTAAATATTTTTTATTTATGATTGAATGTTGGTATAAATTATTCTAAATCAATAAGTTACTTTGGGTGATAGAAATTTCAGATGATATGAAACCCATTTTCCTTACGTGGCTTCCTTATAACGTAATGAATGTTTCCCATTTTCATTCAATTTTTTATTTATAACATAATTGTTAAAACCCATTTTCATTGCAGCAGTTCTTTTAATGATATGATTAATGACTGATTTCTTATGGCACAAATATTTATGGATTGTTGATGGACATGGTATTTTATATAATTATAATATAATTGTTTATTATTTTAGTCTATTGACATATGAATACATGAGAAAAATTCTATTATCTTGCAGTCTATGAGTGATTAGTGACACATGAAAGTGATGTATATGTGGGTGAAATAGTTGTTAGTAACTACTCATAAAGATGAAGTTTTCATGGGTATAATTAAATTACCTCAACAAACATTGGTGAAAATTTTGATTAAATAATTTGATGTTACCTGTGCTTATACATATAATTCAAATTTCAATGTTATTATATTTTTTCTAGTTTTTTTATATTTCCCTAACATATTCTTATGAATATGATCTATGGATCATGTTTATTATCTCCAAATTATGTACTCTTTTCCATGGAATATGTTTTTTCATTTACGATTATATGTCCCTCTATAATGACTTATATGAAACTATTATTTTGCAATGTTCTTTTTAACATAATATTTCTTCCCTACTCATGTTTTCTCAAAAGATTCTGATATAACCCTTGATTGAGTAATGTATCTTTTTCCCATAAAAAGAATTTGAACTTATCCGTTTGTTATGTTTACATTATATAGTTTATTTAGGTGAGTAAAACTTATGATAAGTATATGTTTCTTTCTACTGTGTCTCAATTTTGAATTAATATTCGTAAGTATTTCATTATAAAACTCTTATGTAGCTAGTTCTTAATGACACTAAACGTTCTATTCTCATGATATTGCAATTATTTTTGATATTTAATGTTTAAATTATGGAAATTATGTAATATACGAATATTTATATCTCGATACACCTCACATACTATCAACCATTTGTATAAAGTATTTTTTTTTACTAAATCTACGAGTACATGTCTATGGTGCATCATAAACACCACAAGGATTTCTTAATGAAAATTTGATGTTGTTACTAGTGTGTAGGTAAGGTATATAATGTTCACTAGTGAGTGATAAATAAAAAAATTGAATGTAAAATTCTGAAAATTTAATTATATTAGACTATATTCAAATTAATATACCAAATATCAAAGGAACCAGCCCCAAAAGGTTACAAGGGTGAATGTTCAGACTTATACTATCATAGCAATAAAAATAAATAATTGAAATGATGTTAATGTTGGTAATTTAATTATAATATCATTCTCTAGGAGATTCATTATTATATTTTGGCTCCATACATTCTTTTAAATCTTTCATGTTTTAAAATAACATTGAATCACCCCCTAACACACTAAGGAAGGATATTTTAGTTAATACTCATTTTGGAAATATTATATCAAAAAATCATATTGTTCTATCTGTAGTAAAATTCAATACTTTAAAATAATCCTTAAGATGGATTTAATAATGAGGTACAAAGGAAGAATTTATTATATAGGGAAGGATATTATAATCTCTAAAGTTATAATAAAATCCCTTGTATTTATAAGAGAGAAATCATTTCATAATTCTTATTTAGAGCCACCCCCATAAGCTCATCTTAATAAAATTATATAGAGAATAAATTAATAAGAGGAAACAATATCATTATAATATATGATATATCTATTGGGAGGTATTGCATTGGTATATTACTTGATAAATTACAATGATATCTACTACTTCAGGAAGTGTAATTCACTATATATCTTTTCTATGATGTAATTCCCATATCTTTGACTCCCCGTAGAATGAATCTAGAGAAACAAGTGGAATCAACAAGGAAATTAAAATAATTTTGTTGTAATAGATTAATACACCCTATTGTTTCACATTGAGTATAAAATGTGTTAATTGTGAAATAAAAAGTTGTATTTTTGAGGTTGTGCATCAATTATAATGAAATAAATGTCTTTATTATGATGATCAATGATTGTATAACTTGTATTGATGATCAATTTGATCAACATTGAGTGGATAAATATTTATCAAATATTGATATCTATTTTTGTTATCTTTAATTGAATTCCTAGTGGTTTGTATACCAAAGACAAATTTTTAATAAGGTATAAGAACTATATGTCCTCATTAATTATTATTGGGATAAAAAATTCACCATATATGTTTTTTTTATATAAGAAATACATTATTCATGTTTCATATTGATAACATTTAATTTTTTATGAATTATTTATATGGTATATGTGATTTATTGATCATGGATATTATTTATGAATTATCATGGATACTTCAAGGGAGGAGAATAAATATGGGAAATTTACTTAATATCAATTTGAGCATAAGAATATTTGTTTTCTTTGCCACGTGGTCTCCAAGGATGGAATATTTATTGACCATGAAGAGAAATATATGGATAATGAATGGCTGAAACATAAAAATATAATTGATATATATAGTTCCCTATGTTTCTTTTGGTTACAATCAGTGATTTTTTGGATGTTTTTCCTACTTGTCTAATCTATTAAATAATATGACATGTGAAGGGTTGAAATTAAAATGGTTTAAGGAAAGCGAAAAATGTTCTTAGGATGTTATTACGGTATTGATCAACACAGATGTATTGACCATACCACCAAGAAAAGACTTATTTTTTATATCACAAAACATCAAATAAATAAATGTGGTTAATCCTTATACAAAAGGATAGATGTTTTTCTTATGAATCAAGGATATTGAATATCAATGAGAAAAACTATCCAACTCAGGATATTGAGATGGAAGGTGCAAACTTTTTATTTAAATATAAAAGGGACTATCATTACTAGGAGACAATATATATATATATATATAAATCAAAGAATGTTGAATTATATTTTAATTTAAAAAGAGATTATCATGAGACATAAGAGATGATTTTATCTACTTAAGGACTATGACTATGAGATATTATAAAATCTTATAATGGAAAAAATGTGTTAGATGCCTTGAGTGGGAAAGAAAATGGAGTTCTTTCTATAATAAGGATTGATAGGGATCCATTATTTTTAGAATTTGTAAACATGTATTTGGAAATTATCATGTAATGAGAACCATTATTAATTTTTCACGTAATTTCCCAACCATGTTTACAAGGAGAATAACAAATGGTCAATATTTAAATTGAGTTTAGAAAGAATATGAAATCCCTGGAATATAGCGATTGATAGAATTTATCTATGAAGATATTTTGTTGATGTCTGAAAAGTGTCTATATATAAAATTAATACTTATACTAATGATTTATTTACTGGATGAAACCCATATCTCAAATTTCTATATACACCCTTGTAGCACCAAGAAGTATAGGGATCAATAGATATTTTTTGTGTGGGAAAACATGAACTGGGAAATTGCAGACTATGTGTTAGTATAATTTGTATGCCATCATGTAAAGGTTATGTGACAAATACCATTGATTGTGATGAAACATATCTGTATAATACTACTGACATTGTATGATATCACAACTGAATTTTTTTACTATAATTATGATATAATATAAGAAGAGTAAAGATATGTGGTTCATTATGGATCACCTCACCATGTTATTAAATTACCTTATAATAAAGGATGATATACCGCTAAAACATATTCCATTGATCTATATCAAGTTATTCTAAGACATCATGTTCACATTTATCAATTTTCTATGATTATAATCCTTAAATCATATCCAAATTTTAGAGAGGTATTTATAAGCCTATTAACAATGAGGTACATATGAGTTCATCTTATCAACGTCAATCTGATGGCTAGACAGAATGAAAAATTTAAATCATATAGGATATGTTGATTTCATTCTAACAAATCATTCAAGGAATTTTGGACCAAACCCCTTATCCAGTGGAATTTTTATACAATCATAACATCCATTTGAGTATAAAAATTGAGACATAAGAGGCCATGTATAGGAAAATATATATTATTCCAACCAATTGGGGTGAAGTTATTGAAAGGAACCTAGTTATTATATAATATATTGATTAAAAAATTGAGACTTGGTTACCTATATAGAATCATATCAAGAAAAATAATAGTAGAAAGAAAGGTTATGTAGATAATCTAAAGAAGGACTTGGAATTCAATGTGGTAAACCATGTCTTCTTTAATGTAACACGATGGAACTAATCTATAAGGTTTAGAAAGAAGGGGATGTTATTTCTAAGGTATATTATAAGAACCCGGCCTTAAACATTACATACTATTCAATTAAATAGATAATTCACATTGAGGATCTTTTCAGGTATAGAGTTTTAGGGAATTAGGTCATAATATTTACATAACAACATGAATATTACATGCATGCAATTTTACTCGGTATCCATTTATTTCATAGAATAAAAACTCTTGAAAAAATGAGTCATGTCTAGTTCTATGTTTTAGATATCATTACTTATACTAGATCCCATCCTTTACCCTTATTGTAACACCCCAAGCTTCCACAGTACGTTTCCCTTTGAATAATGCAATAGCGTGCCTTGTACGCAACTTTGAGATTCTATCACACCGCGACCAATCAATGTAGTCGTTATGAATAGTAATACCCAATTTTTGAATTTTTTTTAATTATATCTCTCAAAATTGACTTCATTTTTGGATTCATATTATCTAAATTATCCTAGGGTGAAATTTTGGTACTTTTCGGATAACCTTTATATTTTGATGAATAGTGAAAATTACTAAATTTTAATTAAAAACAACTTTTTTAATCAAAATAATTAATAGTGATAAATTATTATTTTAGTGGTTTTAAAGCATATTTAGAATATATTTTACCATTAAATACAATGTTGGTCATTGGACATAATTTCACTCTTAAACCGGACATAAACAAGTGTCAATCTTTTAATAGTTATTATTTCTTAAAAACACGTTTTTTGTTTTGACAGTGGGAATTAAATTTAAATTAATTTCTTCCAATTTAGTATTTTAAATTTCGAATAATTGATTCCATATTTGGAATCAGGATTTCCAAATTTTGTAAATAGGTAACTTTTATTTGTAGACATTTTGAATAATTACTTCGGAAAATATGTTATTTACCATGGTTAAAGGGTAAATCCGGTAAATAAGGGTAAACAAATAATATTATAATTATAATAAATTACCCTAAAACATGTCCTAACCTTATTGGTTGATACATTTCCTACCATTGGAATCTTTGGGTCGATTTTGGGACCCCCTGGAGCCACTTGTAGGTGATAAGGATACTTTATACTAATTAGGTTAATGTAAATACAAAAATGACATAAACATATATCTTTAAAAAAAACAAGTGTTACATAGGGTTATATAAGTAATAATTTAGACTATAGATATTCATTAGAAATATAATTAGATTTCCTAAATAATTGTATTTTTTTATAATTTTTACACAATTAATATTTAAATTTATTTGTGACACAATAAGGATGCAGTATTTTCCTTATTAATGAATGAATCAAATAATTGGTATTATAAAAGTTAAGATAAATATAATTTGAACGTTTTTATGACATCCAAGAATTTTATTGGTTAATAGTACATGTTATGATTGCTTAAATGAATTTTTTTCTAATTAATAAATTTCTTAAGACTTAAACAAAATTCAATTATTAAATATTGTCAAAATAGACATAAATGAGTTTTTAAAACAAGTATTATATTATTAATTGATATTCTATTCCTAAAAATATAAGGTTCGGCCAAAGGACATATATAATGATTTTTGTATCATTAATGGAACACTTGGGGGTCTCTTGGATGTATATAGTATGTTTATTAAATATATAATATAAAAATACAATGTGACCTGGTAAATGTCAACCTAATTAACTAGCAGTTAAAACTAAATGATAAGGTGAATATAATGACCCAAACCTGTCTAAAATCTATTGGATGAAAGTTTTTAGACCCATACTTACCTAAGACTTTGAATAATCTACTTTGGAGTCATTATAAACCGAATATGAATTTATTATTAATTAATACTTTATGTTTTTCCTAAAGATCCCCTCCTCCCCCTTATAAAAGGACACAACTTCTAACCAATTCTTAACACCTTTAAAGCCTTTTGGTTCGGCCAACCCCTACCAAAATACTCTCTCACCTGTCCTCCTTTCAACCTAGAGGCCTTAGTTTGATCAAAAATCCAACCTAAAGAGCCCTTTTGATCAAATCAAAAGGAAGAACCCAAAGAAGAGGTAATGATTTTACCACCCTCTTTCAAGTTACTTTCTTCTTCCACTTCCTTTTTCATTGTTGTTTCCTTTCTAAAATAATAACTCCAGTATATTATATATACTGTGATGTTATTATAAATATGGTAAAACCGAATTGATTATTCTATCCACCCTTTGAATGACATGTCACGATACGTGCATACATATGGCTTACCGTCTCCACATCGTAGTTTAATTGTTATTCAATACATTATTATTTGGATGGTTATAATAATGACGTGTATTTGATGTAAATAATAAATATAAAATGATAATTATTATGTATATATGATATAAAATCCAATTATATATTATTTTAATATCAAAAGAATGATATTTTCCCTCGTGCGTACGTACGTATTACAGTCTCCACGACGCGATGAGATTTATTTCAAAGTTCACAATTCATCGAAAGTTATAAAAATATATATTACTAATAAATTTTTAATTTTAGAAATAATAATTCTAATATATATATATATATTTATATACATACATATATCTTATTCACTTACTTACATTCAACACTATATGAAAACGGAAACAGCGTGTATTCGTACGTACAGACTACCATCTCCATAAACGGTGTTTTCCATTTCATATATAGGTCTTATGTACATATTAATATTCTAAATATATATGATATATAAGTCATGTTTTATATTCTGGAAGTATTTAAATCATGATCTATGTGATACAATCATGAGTTACAAGTTAAAACACGTACGATAAAGAAAGCGATTATTACATGAAATATTAATATAACATGGAAATTATTATTAATTGGTTAGTATAAATCCATAAATGAATAATTTATGATATCATAAATATTAATATGGTTCTTTTATAATTTAATAACATACTATAGTCTTCATACAAGAGGTTAAATGTACCCTCAACTAAAGAAAAGTGCAAGGTAACGGGTTTTCATTTTACTCCTTATTCTCATGAGATTCTTGCCATATTACCAATATTACCTTTTGTGTGGTGTATATACTGCCCATAATTGTATTCATTGTGTAATACACCTTAATTAATGTGTATTTACATATTCATTGTATAATACCTCTTTCATGGGGTGTATGTTTCACAATTTACCAAATTGGTAATGGTTAATTTCACAATCTCTTTATTATCCGAGGTTGTTTTTACTTAAGTATCTACTAGGACATATTTACTGTACATGTCTATGTTTTATGAAATAGTTTTCAAAGGGATTATTTTAAGGGAATTTTTTTACTGAAACATCATTTCAAATGTTTTAAATATTTATTCTTCTAAATATTTCTCATTAATGTCCATGTCTTCAAAATGCTTTTTAAGGATTTATTTAAATGGACATGAATGTTTTAAAATGTTAATTACATTAAAAAGCTTCAAAGCGGTATGGGACACTTTGATTCAAAAAATGTATTTAAATATATTCCTTTATAAAATACGTGACTTTTAAATGATTTCAAAAAAGAGGTATTTCTCTCAAATAGTTTTTATTTCATCTATGTCAACATCCTTTGAATGATTTTATGTTTATTTTATGTTTATTTATTATGATACAAAACATCGATATTTTATTGAAGGTTTTGTGATATGTTTGGCTGTGGATGTGTTATTACTATACCATTCAAGGTTTATGGAGAAAGTATTGACATTTCGTATGCTAGTTTTAATACTAATGTTTATGTTATGTTCAAACCTATTCATATGAGAAATGTATTAGACTTAATAAGTGATGGGTGGAGCCCGTTATAGCTCCTCGATGCATCTGTAGTTCTAATGAGACAAACTAGTGTCTTGTCACGAGGCCTTGACAAAATCTTATTTTTAGTCTTGGCACGAGGCCTTGGCTACGTGGTTATGATAGTCTGGCATTTTGCATTCCGTCATTATGAAAGTGGTTATTGATATTGCATGTGATTATTCGATTAGTAGAATATCCATGTGAATAAGTAAATGGAATTATTTCATTTCATTTATGGCATATTATGCTGATGTTCGAATTTAAAAGGCTTTTGTTTTAGTTATGCATTGCTGTAAATGTTTATGTACATTTAAGAAAGTTTTTGATATATTTTTATCCTTTCTTAGCATCAGATCTCACTAATTTCAATGTTTTATTTTTCCCAGGATGTGAAGAAGTATTTTATAAATGACCTGCAGGGATAATATTAGTGAATATGAAGACAAGATTTTGTAGTAGTTTTTCACTTTATTATGTAATGTAATACTTTTGAATTTATCTACTGTTTCCAAGGCGACTAAACTAATTGGTCTTTCGAGACTTGATCCCTTGTAATCATGCCAATGTTATGTAATAATGCACTGACTCTGGGTAACCAGGGTTGGGGCGTTACACTTATTCGTCTTTAAGTCCTGTGGAAAACATTTCAAAAACCTGGGATGACCATAAAAAGCTTAGTAAGGGAAATAAAAATAAGGAATGAATACATTAGCCCGAAAATAAATACAAAATAATGAAACCATACTTTTCAATCATAACATACATCGTGAAATTATAAGATTTATTGTTAACACATATAAAACATAAATCACAAAGGAAACTTGTGGCATCCATATCATACATTTTTATTTTAGCTATCACAGCTACGTAGGGAGTTACATTTGGAATACCCAACACAGTATATTCCCTAAATCTCTTAGGAGAAACATTAACATTTACCTCTGTCACGTTACCCAATGCATTGGAGAGATATCTTTGGCTCACCTTCCATATGTTTATCATGGAACCACCCGTATGCATAAACAATTCCCAAGAACACTGACATATAATAACACATAAAACAAAAATAAAGGAAAGATAAAATTTCCACATTTTAATCACAATATATCATTTCTATATATTGACATAAAAAATCCATTTTCAATAACATTTTCAATACCAAAATACATAAAAAGAGTATATGGCATTTATTTTCCTTTTAAAAGACATTGCGGCTTGTTTAGGAACCAAAAGATCAAATAATACTCGTGGCGGTGGAAAGGACGTTGTCACCGCGTAAATTATATAGAAACAATATATTTTTTCATTCTGTAAAACTCTTCATAGAAAAATATTCCATTTGAATGAAATGAAAAGTAAATGGTATTTATACACTGTATAATATAATGTTGAGAATAATACAAAATATGCCTCAATGAAAGGAGATTGGGATGAAGTCCCTTACGAAATGGTATCCTTAGATTAATGATAAATCAATTAAATAATTATGTGTGAAAAATATAAATACAAAAAATATAAGTGGATATTAAGTGTAAAACAATCATAGGCTATTCAAAAAATTTCATAGCACTACATAATCAAGAAGTAGATGATTAACCCAAAAACTAAAATTGGGTTAAGAAGTTTTCTTACAGAAATTCGACAGCCTAACAGTGTCACATTAAAATTCAGAGAATATGTTGATGAGATATAATAGGATATCTCATCACATAGACATAAAATTTACATCAATAAGGATATATAAGAACATATCCCAATATAATAAGATGTAAATTAAAATATATAACAAAAATGAAGTTTTTTAAAAAGAGGAGGGTGAAAGGTTCCCTTATCGATTTGGTAACGTACAAAACATACACCCCATAACAGAAAGATAAAACAATGAATATGTAAACACCCATAAATTAAATTATATTACACAAAGAATACAGTAATAGGAAGTGCATCCAACACACAAAAGGAAATAGTGGCTAATATATCATGAATCTCATTAGAATAAAAAGTGAGATGAAAAACCTTACCATGATGTAATCAAACGAGTCGTATGAGAAAAAGATAACACCCACCAAATGAATCACATAATACCATGAATATAAAATGAATCATGATAATATATACCAAATGGTAGTACAAAATACACCACATGCAATAAATAAGTAGTGAACAATGAAAATCTCAAGAAATTAAAAGTGAGATAAGAAATCTATTACTTCGTGTCCAACTTGACTCGTATGTTCCTTGTTATTCCTGAATAATAAAATTAAGTTAATTTCTACATGATTAATAACATTCTTAATGTTTATTATAACTTTTATATCACTCATTAACTTGTAATAACAGTTAGTTAATTATTTGAGTTCATATCAGGCATTTTGTCGATATTCAGAATTTGAGTTAAAAATGAACTTTTTTTAATTACAATTTGTCCATGTGGTCAGAACTACATTATCTATAGAATGATATTAATTTTTTAGAGATTATATATAACATATATATCCTGTATATACATGTATTTATATTATTACATAACATTTGGAGATAAGAAATGAAATGCACTGTTTATGGAGACAGTAAGCCGTACGTACGCAGGAACACAACTTTCATTTCTATTTAATATTTAATGGAATGAAAATGTAATGATATGTAGGTATATTATAATTATAGTGTTATATAATATGATATATATGTGTTATATAATTTCTTTAACTCCATCTTTATACATTCCATGTATGTTAAAAATGAGTCATATCACCTTGAAGGGGTGGTAGTCCGCACTTCCTCAAATGAAATTATCGTGTTCACAAATATTGGAAGGCATAAAGGTATGTTTTTGAATAAAAATTACAGAATAATTCAGAAAATAAAAATAAAATATATATCATATATAAATACAGTGCCATCTTAGTGGCCACCATAAGAGGCGGTAGAGGATAATTGAACAATCATCGCTTCGTGAGGCGTTAGTTTTCCATTCACAGAAACAGTATGTTCTTCACCCATTAGATGGAGGTGTGTGTAATTTTAGTTCTAATCATTCTCATGAAAACATACAATTATATTTAGGATACTGTTTTTGTTATAAAATATAGGAATAAAAAGAGTTATGGGGCTGGAGAATTAAAATAAAACAAATGAACTTAAGAGAAGACGTTACATTTAAATCGGGTAACTCACTTTGGATTGAACCAAAGGGGTTTCTTGAAGTTATTTCTGCCTAAGGTAAGGCTTCTATGAGGAAGATAGGGATCTTGGGAAATTAATGTATTAGAGTTTGGATGAACTAAAAGGATTTAGAAGAATGAGGAATGAGTTATAAGTGAGGGATTTTTATAAGGGACATGAGGTTCTCTTTAGGAATGTTTGGAACAATTATTTTATTATAACCTCATCTTCAGTTTAAAAAGGTCAAGTATTCATTAATATCAAATATAAGATGACTCATGGTCGAAATAAAATAATCTAGTAAAAATTGGACAGGTTTTGTATATAGTTTTAATATTTATAATCTTATTTATTTAAATCATTTATTAAGGAGGTAAATATTGCATAATTATTGTGTCATGACTAATTTAATTTATTTGATGTCCAAAAATTATAAAAAAAAATACCATGATGTTGGAAATCGTTTTAGCTTTCCAAATAATATTTAGAGTCGAAATGATAAAATATATAACCCTATGTAAAAATTTATTTACTAAAATATATTTGTTTATGTTTTTTTATCTTTACTTTAAATTAATTAATACAAAATGTCATTATTACTCCCATGTGGCTCCATGGAGTCACAAATTAGACCCAAGGATGCCCATGGTCAGATATGTATCATAAAATAGCATTAGGAATCATGTTAGGGTAATTTAATATTATTATAATATTATATTTTACACTTATTTATTAATTTTACCTTTTAATCATGGTAAATAAAATTTTTACTGAAGTAAATATTTAAATTGTCTAAAAATAAAAGTTGACTATTTACACAATTTGGAAGTAATGATCCCAAATATGGAATCAATTTTTCCAAATTCAAAACACAGAAGTGGCATAAATTAATTTAAAATAAATTCTACTGTTAAAACAAATAGTTTGTTTTTAAGAAATAATAACTATCAAAAGACTAACACTTGTTTATGTCCAATTTAAAAATGAAATTATATACAATGACCAATATTAGATTAAATGGTAAAAATATATTCTAATTAAACTTTAAAACCAATTAAAAAGATAATATAACGATATAAATAAATTAGATTAATAGGCACTTTTGAATTAAAATATATTATTTTTAACTATTCATTAAAAAATGAACTTTATTATAAAAATACCAAAATTTCATCCAAAGTAAATTTTTGTGTCCCGATTCTAAAGAAGAATTTTATTTTTTTAAAATAGAAAATATAAAAGTGAAAAAAACAATATTTATAGAGGGTTCTCCATTAAAAGGCGGTAAATCGACCTTTTAGTGAATATTGAAGTATTTATGCTTAAAATCGAATTATTTACTTATTTTAAGCCTCTATCATTTATGGGATAAATGTTAAAATATTCAACAACCATGTATAATCATATTTTAGTTAGTTATATTCATTCCCACCAATACAACTGTTAGGCGTTAACTACCATTTAAAATAATAACAATATATTATTAGTGTGCAACGTAATATTTCAAAGAAATCCATTGTTGCGTATCGGGTACGTCGTCGAACATAGCATCCCCTTTAAAGAAAAATTAATATTTAATTAACAAATATTAATAAATATGAAAATTTTCATGTTATTTATTTACTTGGGATGGTACATCCTTCCCCCCTTTTGGGAATTGTATCCTCAGAATTTTAAAATTGGGCTCGAAAACATCATTGAAAATCCCTGATCATAAAAAAAGTCAATAAAACTATCACTTTAAAAGAATGAAAGAGACATAAAATGGTCACCTGAGATAACCCATACTCAGATTCCATGTAAGAAAACATAGATATCTAAGAGATAAAAAAGACTCAAGTTCTGATAGAGAGTGATAGAGAACAAGATTAGGATAAAGTTAACCACCAGAAAATCAAAAACTTATGAAGTTTTAAACGGTCTTCGATTTCCCTGTATGAAACGTAAACCAACAATGTTTTTGTTTTATGTTCCTTTTCATAATTTTGAGGAATTCATTTACTACATAGAATAATAAAATAATGAAATATATTTACGTTAAAGTTTAGTTTCATCCATTAATAATTTTCTACCAAAAACAAATCTTTTATCCAAATAATGTGCATTCAAAAAGGCTTGGTCACATAAAAAGCACAAGAATCATATTCTAGAGTATCACATGATCCATAAAAATAACTATATGTTTCCCTTTTCTTTAATAATCAACTAAAACCAAAATGGTTAGTACGAGATCATATAATCCCCCAAAAGGATAATCCTTTATAAAAAAATAATACTCTTAATCTCCAAAGTTAAACAAAAAGAACCCAAAGTTAAAGACAGACCATTCAATACATAATTGTCCATAAAATTATTCAAAATATTCCAAAATAAGATTGAATCCAAAAACTCAGAAGGATTTAATCCCATAATATTCCATTTTCCATAGGTAGATATTGTTCCCCAAAAGGGAGAACATCTTCCAAAATACCCTTTATCACTTAATGATGAAATCATTTTCTTATACTAAGGATAACCATTTTATAAAACATAAATTCCTAATATCAACTTATTCTTGATCCATAAATCTATTTAACTTACAAGAATAAGTCATACTAACTAGGGACTTCACGTAGGCCAGTGGTAGGTGATTCACCCTTGTCGCCCTTCAGTTGTGGGTTCGATTCCTACGGCCTTGCTGGAAGCGACATGTTATCACCCCTCCTACGGGTTGTCCTTTTTATAAAAATAAAAAATAACCCAAACATGTTTTATCCTCAATGGTTTTTGTTGAGCCCTCTGGAAGATTGTTGATTTCATGTCTATGTTTGATGTTTTAATAATCACAAATCATCACATACCATTAATGCTTAATCTGATTTGTTTTCTCATAAACTTAATTACAATCTGTAAATGAATCTGTTATCATGTTTTTGTCTATGCTTATTGACTTACAGAGTATTTTGGAAGTCTTCTGCATTCAACAGACATCGGAAGCACTGATCCAATATCAAAGGACAACGGTCGCACCGATGCAAACCAACTCACCAATCCATCAGACGCACTGATCCATCAGACGCACCGATCCATCAGACTCACCGATCCATCAGACTCACCGATCCATCAGACTCACCGATCCATCAGACTCACCAATCCATCAGACTCACTGATCCATCAGACGCACCGATCCATCAGACTCACCGATCTATCAGACTCACCGATCCATCAGACACACCGATCCAAGGACTCACCGATGCAAATGAGTCACCGATCCAAGGTCTCACCGATGCAAATGACTCACCGATGCAAATGACTCACCGATGCAAATGACTCACCGATGCAAATGACTCACCGATCAGATGACAGACCGATGCTGATCTATCTGAGTCACCGATCATTACTCTAATGCTGATGACCTACCGATCACTTGAACAGTCATAAACAACTGTTTGAATTTCTTTATCTTTATCTTTATTTATTCTAACCAACGGTCATATTAGTTATATTTTAATACCCTGACAATTAATTAATAAAGGTTGTCGGATGTCAGGAAACCGTACCTCGTACCTGCGGAAAGGAAACCTTTTCTGTCCTACGGAGCACGTGACATAAATATAAGAAGACTCTGCTGAATAGATAAGCGTGAGACAACACACACAGAGACAAGGAAGACATACGACATACTCAAGAAGAGCTCTGTGCATACAAGAAGAACCAAGCAAGACAGAATCACACATACAATCAATCCTACTCAAGAAGAGTTCTGTGCATACAAAAGAATATCGAAGAACTTCATCGACTACATCTCAATGCCTGTGAACCTGAAGCATACGACACTCTGCTTCTCAAACAAAATCGAGAAGAGGACTCAGAATCACTTCTGATCAATTCCAAAACGAGTCCAGTGCTACACTGAAATCACTAGAGCCATTTCTAAACTCTACATCTCTGCTCTGTGATTTATTTATTCTACATTTTGAGCAGTGTGTGTTATCTGCTGTATTAAACACACACACTGACTCCTGTACTTTCACTGGAGGATCTGTAAATCCTCAGCAAACCTTTTACACTTCATTTCCCACTGTGGATAGTGGTAGAGGTCTTGTGACCTGGACAGCTGGCTGCTGTTGTTTGTTTTCCCACGTAGAACTGTGGTAGAGGTCTTGTGACCTGGACAGTGTGTTCACTGTTGTTAACCCCGATCCAGGGTGTGGATCATTTTTATACAAACTGTTGAGAGGACTAAGTCTCGGCTTGAGACTGAACCTCTTGGTTAATTCTCTGTGTTTATAGCTACATACTTTATCCATACTATACATATTTATTTCATATTCCGCTGCTATTACTTTGAAATATAATTTATCTTCAAAGCTACTTTGATAATTAAATTCGCAAGTGTTTATATTTATTATATATCAGTAAGTTATTTTCAAAAGTTAATTTAATCATAAGATTAAGTTAACTGAGAACTAATCAATCTTTGAGAATCTAATTGAACCTTTATAATCTATATAAATTCACTACAGTTTAATTTGTTTTTGAAATTGGGGGATTTTAATAGAAATTTTTTTTAACAGAAATTATAAATTGGAACTCAATTCACCCCCCATCTTGAGTGTCCACTCTGACCAACACTTGGTATCAGAGGATTGAAAATACTTTCTAAAAGTACTCTGCTTTTGAACTGTGATTTTAGTTGTATTTTAAAGGTCTTAAAATTTCTGTTATATCTAAATTTTTATCTCTTTAAAATTCTCTCATTATGGACAATAGACTTGAGGGTGCTGCTAATAACCGGCCACCTTTCTTCAATGGAACCAATTATGCTCAGTGGAAACTGAAAATGAAAATTCATCTAGAAAGCATAGGTTTTGATATTTGGACTGCTATTGAATCAGAATACAAAATTCCCACTACTGCTAGATCTACTTGGGATGAACCTACAAAGACTGCTTACAATAACAATTGTAAAGCTATGAATGCTCTGTACTGTGCTCTAGGAGATGAATAATTTAATAGAATTTCTGCATGTAAAACTGCTTTGGAAATTTGGGATACCTTAGCTGTTTCTCATGAAGGAACAACTAATGTTAAAGAAATGAGATTGAACACTTATACTATCAAGTATGATAATTTTAAAATGAAGCCTGACGAACCCATTTTTGACATGTATCTCAGGTTCATTGAAATTTTCAACACAATGACTTCTCTGGGAAAGGATGTTCCAGCAAAGGAGCAAATCATGAGAATTTTGAGATGTCTACCTGAAAGATGGAGAGGAACCTCTGTCTCCATTAGAGAATCCTGTGACATTGGAACACTGCCTGTCAAGGAATTAATTGGTAAACTGATGATGTATGAAGAAGAGCTTAAAGTAAATAAAGAAGAAGATGATGAACCTAAAAGGAAGTCTATTGCCTTCAAGACTACAACCTCAAAGAATAAGGATAAAGAAAAGCCTCAAGCTATCAATGAAAGTTCAAGCAGTGAGGATAGTGAGAATGATTCTGATAGTGATGCTGAGATGGCTCAAATAGCCAGGAGATTCAAAAAGTTTTATAGGAAAAAGAAATTCTTTAGGAAACCAAATTACAAGGGAAAGTATGACCAACAAGGAAAATGGAAAAAGGATTGGAAGAAGGCCGACAGAACTGATGAAGTTGTCTGTTATGAATGAAAAAGAAAAGGGCACATAAAAACAGACTGTCCAAAGCTGAAATACAGAAAGAAGTATGAATACAAGGATAACAAGTACAAGAAAGCCATGAAGGCTACTTGGAGTGCTTCAGAAGACAGCACAAGTGAAGCTGAATCTACAGACTCTGAAAGGAATAGAGCCAACATGTGTTTTATGACAAACACTTCTGAGGTAACATCAGAAACTCCTGCTTCAAATTCATATTATTCTAGAGATGATTCTGAAGGTGATAACATGTCTAAATCTGAACTGTTTGAATATTGTGATATGCTTGAAGAAACCTGTAATGATCTTAAGGATAAATATAAAGGTTTAAAGAAACTGTATGCTTTAAGTGTTAAGCATAAATCTGATCTGGATATAGAAGTAGAAAAGAATGCTCAGTTGCTTAAAAAGAATACTGAACTAAAATTGTCTAATGAACAACTCAGAAAAGACTTAGAGAAGTTCACAAATGGAAAGAATACTCTAACACAGATGCTAGGAAAGCAAGTTTCACCTAGATATACTACTGGTATAGGATACCAACCTGGACAAAGGAAAGTTTCCAAAACTAGATTCATTCCTAAATCTGGACAGAAGATAGTTAATTTTGGAACTTCATATGCCTCAACTAGTTATATTCATAGTTATGGATATAATAAGGTTTATCTTTCAAATAATGATAATTCTACAAATTATATGAGACCCATTAGAAAAATATGGGTACCTAAAGTGCTATTGGCTAACCTGTCTGGACCCAAGAAGATCTGGGTACCAAAATCATCTCCCATCTAAATCTGTTTTGTAGGAGACCTGCTTGAAGAGCTGTCACAAGAAGATATGGTACTTAGACAGTGGATGTTCAAGACATATGTCAGAAGACTTTTCATGTTTCAATAGCTTAGTAAAAGTTGATGGAGGCTTTGTCACTTTTGGTGATAATTCAAAAGGAAAAATCATCGGCTTAGGCCAGATTGGTAACACTGACTCAGTATTAATTTCTAAAGTCTTATTTGTCGATGGACTTAAATATAACCTGTTAAGCATTTCTCAATTGTGTGATGATGGTTTTTATGTGAAATTTAAAAATGATTCTTGCAATGATTTTAACTCTAAAAATGTTTTAGTATTTTCTGTTTTAAGAAATGAAAATGTTTATGCTGTTGATTTAGATTATTTAGCTAAACAGAACATTCCTTGCTTAAATGCATTTCATAAAGAGTCTTGGCTTTGGCATAGAAGATTAGGACACTGCAATGTACACTCACTTAGAAAACTTTCTAGGAAGAACTTAGTTAGAGACTTACCCAAACTTGAATTTCCAGTAGACAAAGTTTGTAATCCATGTCAAAAGGGAAAGCAACATAAAGTTTCTTTTAAATCAAAGAAAGAAGTCTCAACTTCTCAACCACTTGAGTTGGTTCACATGGATTTGTTTGGACCATAAATAGTTTCTAGTCTAAATGGGAAGCACTATGTCTATGTTCTCGTAGATGACTTTTCTAGATATACCTGGGTATATTTTCTAGCTCACAAAAGTGAAGCTTGTTCTTACTTTGTTAAATACTCCAAGTCTGTATAAAACCTTAGTGGACTTAAGATTAAAACCTTGAGGAGTGATCATGGTCGTGAGTTTGAAAATCAAGATTTTGAATCTTACTGCTCAGTCAATGGCTATTCTCATAACGTTTCTGCCCCTAGGACACCCCAACAAAATGGTGTAGTAGAAAGAAGAAACAGAACCCTGCAAGAAATTGCTAGAACCATGCTCAATAAATATGAACTGCCTATTTATTTTTGGGATGAAGCTGTAAATACAGCTTGTTATGTCATGAATAGAGTTTTGATCAGACCAGTTCTTAAGAGGACCCCTTATGAGTTGTGGAACCATAGGAAGCCTAAGGTTAATTACTTTAGAGTTTTTGGCTGCAAAGTCTTCATTCTCAATACTAGAGACAATCTTGACAAATTTTCATCCAAGAGTGATGAAGGAATTTTCCTAGGTTATTCTATCTCTAGTAAAGCCTATAGAGTTTTCAATAAAAGAACCAAATGTGTGGAAGAATCTGTTCACATCAAATTTGATGAAACTGATCCACATGAACCTAAAATCTCTCGTGAAGATGATCTCTCTGGTTTGAATATCAATGATAAATACAATGGACCTATAGTTAAAACATCCAACTCTGGAAATTCTCCAGAACCTGCTTCTGTTGAACCTCAATCTGTAGATGAATCTGAAATTTCTAGTCCTATCTTTTCAAGACCATCTAGGACTCTAAAGAACCATCCTTTAGATGCTGTTGTAGGAAATATAGATAGAGGAACACAGACTAGAGCTTCTCTATGAAACCAGGTTGAACATCAAGCCTTTCTTTCACAATCAGAACCTAAAAATATCAATGATGCTATCAATGATGAGTTTTGGGTAATGGCTATGCAAGAAGAATTAAATCAGTTGGAAAGAAAAAAAGTCTGGGAATTAGTTGACAGACCTAAGGACACCTTGACAATAGGCACAAAATGGGTTTTTAGAAATAAAGTAGATGAATCTGGAAATATAGTTAGAAAAAAAGCTAGACTAGTTGCACAAGGATATAGTCAAGACGAAGGTATAGACTATGAGGAGACTTTTGCACCTGTAGCTAGACTAGAATCCATTAGGATCTTACTTTCATATGCTGCACATCTGGATTTCAAGTTATATCAAATGGATGTGAAAAGTGCATTTCTAAATGGTTTTATAATTGAAGATGTTTTTGTAGAACAACAACCTGGATTTACTAACCCCCATTTTCCAAATCAAGTTTTTAAACTTTCTAAAGCTTTGTATGGTTTGAAACAAGCTCCAAGAGCTTGGAATGATAGACTTAGCAATTTCCTTATTTCAAAAGGTTTTACTAAAGGGATTGCTGATCCAACTCTTTTCATTAAAAGAATTTCTAAATATGTTTTAGTTGTACAAATATATGTTGATGATATTATTTTTGGATCTTCTAAACACTCTTTATGTACTGATTTTTCAAAAAGAATGCAAAATGAATTTGAAATGAGCTTAATGGGAGAGCTTAAGTACTTTCTTGGATTTCAAGTATTTCAAAATGAAAATGGTATTATTTTGAATCAAAGTAAATATACAAAGGATCTTTTAAAACGTTTTGGTCTGGATAGTATCAAGGAAAGTGAAACTCCTATGAGTACTACCTGTAAATTGGATGCAGATGAAACTGGGAAACCAGTTGATCAAACCAATTACGGAGGTATGATTGGTAGTTTACTTTATCTTACTGCTAGTCGACCTAATATTATGTTTAGTGTGTGTATGTGTGCTAGATTTCAAGCTAATCCAAAAGAATCTCATTTGCTTTCTGTCAAAAGAATTTTTAAATATCTCAAACACACGGTTAACTTAGGTTTGTTTTACCCAAAAGGACAATCCTTTGAGTTAATGAGTTATTCAGATGCTGACTTTGATGGTTGTAAGTTAGATAGAAAAAGCACATCAGGAACATGTCATTTTCTTGGAAAATCCTTAATTTCTTGGTGTAGTAAGAAACAGAACTCAGTTGCATTATCTACTGCCGAAGCAGAATATATAGCTGCTGGTAGTTGTTGTGCACAAATTATGTGGATGAAACATACCCTATTGGATTATGGATTTGATCTTAAACATGTGTCAATTAACTGTGACAATACTAGTGCAATAAATTTATCTAAAAACCTTGTGTCTCACTCTAGAACTAAGCACATTGATGTCAGACATCACTTTCTAAGAGATCATTATCAGAAAGGTGATATTTCTCTAAAATTTGTTAGTTCTGAAAATCAATTAGCTGATATATTCACAAAGCCCTTATGCTCTGAAAGAATGAAATTTATTAAACAAGAGTTGTGTATGATCGATCTGTGAAACTGATCCGTGAAACTGATCTGTGAAACTGATCCGTGAAACTGATCTTTGAAACTGATCCGTGAAACTGATCTGTGAAACTGATCTGTGAAACTGATCTGTGAAACTGATCTGTGAAACTGATCCGTGAAACTGATCCGTGAAACTGATCCGTGAAACTGATCCGTGAAACTGATCTGTGAAACTGATCTGTGAAACTGATCTGTGAAACTGATCCGTGAAACTGATCCGTGAAACTGATCCGTGAAACTATTCTGTGAAACTGATATGTGAAACTGATCTGTGAAACTGATCTGTGAAACTGATTGGTGAAACTGATCCGTGAAACTGATCTGTGAAACTGATCTGTGAAACTGATCCGTGAAACTGATCTGTGAAACCGATCTGTGAAACCGATCTGTGGAACCGATCTGTCACACTGTTCTGTCAAACCGATCTTTTCTTTCAATTACTTTTTATTAATTAGTAAATTACTTTTCATGGAAACCCTAAATGATAAAATAAATGATACGCGGCTATTTATCCTCCCTAAACCTTTGACCTTTCATTTCCCTCCGAACCTCTCAACATCTCTTCCCCTCTACTTCGAACCTTCGAACTCCTGCCTTCTCAAAATCCTCGAATGGATAAGCAAAAGAGACCATGCAAAGGACCGGATATCCCTGTACCTTCAAAGCGTGCTCGCGGCAAGTCGAGTAGTACCTCTCAACTATCAGTAAATCCGAACCTGGAAACTCGGATTGTTGCTGTAGAAAAAGAAGTAAACTCTGCCTGGCTTTTGTCAAGTAAGTCACTGTTGCTACAAGTTCTTGAATCGCAAGGATGGATAGACTGGTTTTTTGAAAACACTCGAATAGACTACCCGAAGCTGGTACATGAGTTCTATATGAATCTGGAAATCACTTTAGATGGTGTGGAGGCTGCCAGGATGTCGTCTGTGGTAAAAGGAAAGAAAATATCCTTCTCATCTAAGCAGTGGGCTGAGTGCCTGAACGTACCTCATGAAGGTCGGTATGAGGATTATGCTGGGAATATTCCTCCGACATCGGATTACTTTTCTTATGAGCTAGCTCTGGAGCTTCTGACAGGAAATAGAGAGTCACAAAGAATCACAGCTTCAGAATTAGATGGTGAGTGCAGACTTCTTTTCAAGTTTATTCAGCACCAACTTTTCCCTAGGAGAGGAGATTTTTCTGCTGTAAAATACCAAGATGTTTTCCTGTTGTTTCTTCTGAAAACACATGAGAAAATCAATTTGTGTAGATATGTGATGGTACACATAGCTGGAATGATAAAACCATCCAAGAAAGCCACTGCCTTTTTTTATTCAAAGATGATATCTACCATGCTCAAGAATCTAGATTGTCTTGATGAAGATGATGAAGTTAATGAAACATACCATACCTTCTGTCTTAACAAAGAGATCTGCAAGAGGATGAAAATAAATTGGAATCCATGGAAGAAGTGCTGGGTTGCAGATGAAGATAAATTGTATGAAGCCTACAATCCCATAGATCATGACAAGAGGCCAAAGGATTTGAGAGATCCTGGATTAAAACCAGATGAGGAACCAGTTTATTCTGATGATGATGAGCAAGAAGAAAATGCTACTGCAGAAGGAAGTGTGTCATCTCCTGATGATAGGAGTGACCCTGACACTGCTAGTCCCAAGAAAAGAATAGAATTTGGACCTGCTAGTCCACCCTTAACCCTACCAGAATCAGAACCTATTCTTGGCGATGAAGAAGATTCTGATACTGAAGAATATCACAGTGAAGCCTCTGAGCAGAGTAATAATGAGCAAGGTAATGCTGATGACAATCATGGTGATGATGATGATGCTGATGTTGTTGAAGCTGCTGTTGATGGTGTTAACAGACCGGTGGATGGTTTTGCTGTAGATCAAGTAGAATAACCTCAGTCAGTACAAGAAATCCATATCAGTGGCAAGGATGACTCACCAAAAATCAGTGGAACAACAAGCTATGAAAAACCAAAATACACTCGGTGTGCTGCCGTTTGGGATGACTACCCTGGTTATGCTGTGTTGGGCTTAGAATATTCTGAAGACAAAGAAGCAATGCTAGAATCTGCTGCAGCTGTGAAGAGGAACCTCCCATGAGAAGCAAGGTCTGTTCCTACTGTTGATCCTACCAATAATAATTTCCCTGGTTCAGGAATCTCTCAAGCTGATCTTGATAAGTTTAAGTTTGAATTGCTAACTGCTGTGAGAACCATAGTTAGAGAAGAAGTTTCTAATGCTCTTACTCAAGTGTCTCTACAAGTTTCTAAAAATTCATTGGAAGCCTTCTCACAGAGAGTATCTAATGCTGTGAAGCCAGACCTAGCCAACACTAGTGAACTTATTGGCAGGCAAATAGTCTTTTTGAATCAGACTACGAAGGATATTCACACCGGCATGGTATCTCTATCAAGCGAATTCCGATCAACCATCTCTGGTATGATGGAAGTTTTGAGAAATTTGATTGAACATCTCAACAAGTCTGACCTGAGGAAGTTGAAAGCTGAGTTAACTCACATAGTTAGCCAAGCCAGTACAGGCAAGGTAACCAAGATCACTACCCGTGAGATAGAAGCTCTAAGAGAAGTTGTGCATGAAGAGTTAGCTACTGTAAGACAAATTCTTGATTTAGAATCTTTGAGGAAGATGAAAGAGATCTGTGATAACAGTCATAAGATGGCCTTGGTATATTCAGCATATGCTAAGAAAGCCCTGCAAGAGATCAAGGAAAAAGTTGATACTTACTTTTCCAAGATTTATAAAAAACATGAGATGACTGCAAGCTTCAAGGTGTTAGCAGAGAATCTGAAATTACCTCCTGTCACTCAGGCCTTCAAAACTCAAGTTCGCCAATTGCAAGATTTTGTCCCTTCTTTATCACAGTTCATGGAGAATAAAGATGATTTTGAAAAAGCTATGAAGTATGGAGCAGAAGTCATTCAGGACTTCATTCATCTATTGAAGCCTTATTTGGATGCACCGGCCACTGCAATTGTACTTCCTACTTCTGAACCTCTCAGTGCCTCTGATGTAGCTCCAAATCACCTGTCTATTGCCCAAGCTCTATCTCAATTATGACCAGTTCCTCAGCAAGCTCCTCAATCAGCTCCTGTTTCTCAACAACAACCCTCTGTGGTACCAGCTCCTACACCTGCCCGAGTTGTCCTACCACCACTTCAGATTCGCCAAGACCAGCATGTCTCCAAGCCTTCAAACTTACCCACTATTGATCCCAAAGACAAAGGCAAAGCCCCTTTGTATCCCACCAAATAGTTGTGTATTGTTTTTGATAGGGTGAACAATGTGCTACTTGTAATAATCTGTCCTTTATCAATTTTTTTTTTCTCTACTCTCTGATGACTGCTTTTACTTTCACTTTCTCTTATCTGTTTTCCCTCATTTTTGATTATCCCAAAGGGGGAGAAGAAAAAGAATACTTTATAGGAGAAGAACAAGAATACTTTATGGGAGAAAAGATGTATATATCTCAGGGGGAGAACTCTGTATAATATATATGGGTAATCTAAATTAAGGGGGAGATTTATATGTCTCTTTATATTTATTCTTCTTATGGTTTAATTCTCATTATGTTTTTTTTAATATCATATTATTTATATTAAATGATAAAGATTTGTGATTATCAAAAAGGGGGAGATTGTTGAGCCCTCTAGAAGATTGTTGATTTCATGTCTATGTTTGATGTTTTAATAATCACAAATCATCACATACCATTAAGGCTTAATCTGGTTTGTTTTCTCATAAACTTAATTACAATCTGTAAATGAATCTGTTATCATGTTTTTATCTATACTTATTTACATACAGAGTATTTTGGAAGTCTTCTTCATTCAATAGACATCGGAAGCACTGATCCAATATCAAAGGACAACGGTCGCACCGATGCAAACTGACTCACTGATCCATCAGACGCTCCGATCCATCAGACGCACCGATCCATCAGACTCACCGATCCATCAGACTCACCGATCCATCAGACTCACCGATCCATCAGACTCACCGATCCATTAGACTCACCGATCCATCAGACGCACCGATCCATCAGACTCACCGATCCATCAGACTCACCGATCCATCAGACACACCGATCCAAGGACTCACCGATGCAAATGAGTCACCGATCCAAGGTCTCACCGATGCCAATGACTCACCGATGCAAATGACTCACTGATGAAAATGACTCACCGATGCAAATGACTCACCGATCAGATGACACACCGATGCTGATCTATCTGAGTCACCGATCATTACTCTAATGCTGATTACCTACCGATCACTTGAACAGTCATAAACAACTGTTTGAATTTCTTTATCTTTATCTTTATTTATTCTAACCAATGGTCATATTAGTTATATTTTAATACCCTGACAATTAATTAATAAAGGTTGTCGGATGTCAGGAAACCGTACCTCATACCTGCGGAAAGGAAACCTTTTCTGTCCTACGGAGCACATGACATAAATACAAGAAGACTATGCTGAAGAGATAAGCATGAGACAACACACACAGAGACAAGGAAGACATACGACATACTCAAGAGGAGCTCTATGCATACAAGAAGAACCAAGCAAGACAGAATCACACATACAATCAAGCCTACTCAAGAAGAGTTCTGTGCATACAAAAGAATATCGAAGAGCTTCATCGACTACATCTCACTGCCTGTGAACCTGAAGCATACGACACTCTGCTTCTCAAACAAAATCGAGAAGAGGACTCAGAATCACTTCTGATCAATTCCAAAATGAGTCCAGTGATACACTGAAATCACTAGAGCCATTTCTAAACTCTACATCTCTGCTCTGTGATTTATTTATTCTACATTTTGAGCAGTGTGTGTTATCTGTTGTATTAAACACACACACTGACTCCTGTACTTTCACTGGAGGATCTGTAAATCCTCACCAAACCTTTTACACTTTATTTCCCACTGTGGATAGTGGTAGAGGTCTTGTGACCTGGACAGCTGGCTGCTGTTGTTTGTTTTCCCACGTAGAACTGTGGTAGAGGTCTTGTGACCTGGACAGTGTGTTCACTGTTGTTAACCCCGATCCAGGGTGTGGATCATTTTTATACAAACTGTTGAGAGGACTAAGTCTCGGCTTGAGACTGAACCTCTTGGTTAATTCTCTGTGTTGTTAGCTACATACATTATCCATACTATACATATTTATTTCATATTCCGCTGCTATTACTTTGAAATATAATTTATCTTCAAAGCTACTTTGATAATTAAATTCGCAAGTGTTTATATTTATTATAAATCAGTAAGTTAGTTTCAAAAGTTAATTTAATCATAAGATTAAGTTAACTGAGAACTAATCAATCTTTGAGAAACTAATTGAACCTTTATAATCTATACAAATTCACTATAGTTTAATTTGTTTTTGAAATTGGGGGATTTTAATAGAAATTGTTTTGAACAGAAATTTTAAATTGGAACTCAATTCACCCCCCCTCTTGAGTGTCCACTCCGACCAACAGTTTTTATTATAACTCTCATTTCCATACCAAATCATTATGATCTCCACATCTTAATTCCTTATGTCATATATGTATTTCCATTTTTTATAATTTCACCAATATATGATAAAATTATATGGTCCCCAGAATAATGAACATCATACCTTGATAATGTTGTCTACCAGGTTTCATCATTATTTTGTTTACGTGGGTATAAGGTCCATTCAATGCAACAATGATTTAGAGATCCTTCAAAATCATTTGCTTCCTTCATCCAAATACACCTTGTACAACATCGGTCATATGGGTGTTCACAAAAAGACAGTTTTGGAAAATAATAATGTATGACATATAATTTCAAAACATCTGATAAAACATGATTTTTATAAAATAGTCAGATAGAATTTGAGTTGAAACTTTAAATTGACGGTCCTTTTAAAATACCATAGGTATTTGATGTGAGACAATATTTTAAAAGAAAATATAAATAGGTTACACAAGGGTCTCTTTCTTCAGCACCGTTTTCGAAATCATAGTATGCTTCAAAATCATATGATAAGGTAAAATATTTTCAAATTCCTTTAATATATTTATCTTTCTTGAAAATATTAGAATATTTTAAAAATAGGATTTGATTAAAAACAACCCATGATCCACGATGATATAGGGGTATAATAGAGGTGTTTGATATCTCAAACAATTTCTTGTAAGTGAGTTGTATGTAAGAAAAAGTTTCACAATCATCCAAACAAGACTTTTAAATTATAATTGCAAGAAAATAATTAGGAAGAGATAGGAATGTCATTTTAGATCTTCCCTTTTACATTTTTTACATAATTTACTTGATCTAAAAAATGTTTTAAAACAAGGATTTATGTGAAATAATAGACATAGGGACTAACCATGTGTTTAACAAAAACTCTTAATCCCTAAAGTTGTCTAAAATGACCTCTGATACCAACTATAAGAACCCGATCTTAAACATTACATAATATTGAATTAAATGGATAATTCACACTAAGGGTCTTTTTAGGTTTAGAGTTTTATATAATTAGGTCATAACAATTACATAACAATATGAATATTACATGTAGGAAATTCTAATCAGTATCCATTTTTTCATAAAATAAAAACTCTTCAAAAAAAAGTGTCATGTCTAGTTCCATGTTTTAGACAACATGAATTATCCTAGATCCCATCCTTGACCCTTATTCATATTTAATCCCTGTGGAATAACATTTCAAAAACATGGGATGAGCATAAAAACCTCATTAAGGGATATAAAAAATAAGGAATTAATACATTAGCCCATCAATAAATAAAAAAAATGAAACCATAAATTTTAATGATAACATACCTCACGAAATCATAAGATTTATGATTAACACATAGAAAACATAAATCATAAAGGTAAATTGTGGCATCCATATCATACTTACATTGTAGCTATCACAACTACATAGGTAGTTACATTTGGAATACCCATCGTAGTATATTCCCTAAATCACGTAGCATAAATATTCACGTTTACCTCTGTCACATTAACCAATGCATTGGAGGGATATCTTGGGCTCGCCCGCCTTAGGTTTATCATGGAACCACCCGTATGCATAGATAATTCCCAAAAACCATAACATATTCATAGCAGATAAAACAGAAATCAAGGAAAGATAACATTTCCACATTATAATCACAATATATCATTTAAATATATTGACATAACAAAAACATTATCAAATTAATTCCCAATAACAAAAAACATAAAAAAGGTATATGGTATTTAGTTTCCTTTTTAAATACATTACAGTTTTTTTAGGAAGCCAAAGATCAAATAATACTCGCGACAGCAGAGAGTTCATTGTCACCGTGTACATTAAAAAGAAACATTCTTTTTTTTTCGTTTTGTAAAATGCTTCGCAGAAAAAGATTCCCTTTGAATGAAATGAAAAGTAAAAGGTATTTATACACCATATATAATATATTTGAGAATAATACAAAATATGACTTATTGAATGGATATTGAGACAAAGCCCCATACTAAATGGTATCCTTAGATTAAGGATCAATCAATTAAATAATTATGTGTAACAAATATATATACACCCAATATAAGTGGATATCATGTTTAAAAAAATCATAGGCTATTCACACATATTCATTGAATGTTATAATCAAGAAGTAGATGTTTAACCCAAAAAATAAAATTGGGTTAAGATGTTTTCTTACAGAAATTCGACAGCCTAACGACATCACTTTAAAATTCAGAAAATAAGTTAATGAGAGAGAAACGGATATCTCATCATGTGGACATAAAATTTACATCAATAAGGATATATAAGAACATAACCCAACATAATAATATGAAAATTTAAAGACATAACAAAAATAAGTCTTTTAAAAAGAGGAGGGTGAAAGGTTCCCTTAGTGATTTGGTAACTTACGAAACATAAACCCCCATGATCACACAATGAATATATAAATACCAATAAATTAAATTATATTACAAAAATAATACAATCATGGGCAGTAAATCCACCACACAAAAGGAAATAGTGGCTAATATAGCATGAATCTCACGAGACAAAAAAGTGAGATGAAAAACTTACCATGTTGTAACCAATCTAGTCGTATGATAAAAAGATAACAACCACAAATAAGAATCATAGAATACGATGAATATAAAAATAATCATGATAATATATACCATATGGTAGTACACAATACACCACATGCAATAAATAAGTGATGAACAATGAAAATCTCACGAAATTAAATGTGAGATATGAAATCTCTTACCTCATGTCCAACTTGACTCGTATGTTCCTTGTTCTTCCTGAAAAATTAAAATAAGTTAATTTATAAATAATTAATAACCTTATTAATGTTTATTATTACTTTTATATCACTTACTACCTTGAAATAATGGTTATTTAATTATTTGAGTTCATATCATACATTTTGTCGATATTCGGAATTTGAGTTAAAAATGAACTTGTTATAATTACAATTTGACCTTGTTGTCAGAACTCCATTATATCTAGAATTATATTAATGATTTATAGATCATATATTTCATATATATCCATTATATACTTGTATTCATGTTAGTACATAACATTTGGAGATAAGAAATGAAATGCACCATTCATGGATATGGTAAGTCGTACGTACGCAGGAACACAACTTTCATTTCTATTTAATATTTAATGGAATGAAAAAGTAATGATATGTAGGTATATTATAATTATAGTATAATATAATATGATATATATGTGTTATATAATTTAATTAACTTCATCTTTAAACGTTCCATGTATGTCAAGAACGAGTCATATCACCTTGAGGGGGCGGTAGTTTGCACTTCCTCAAATGAAATTATCATGTTTACACATATTGGAAGGCATTAAGGTATGTATGTAAATAAAAATTACATAAGAATAATGAAAAAAATATATATCTTATATAAATACAGTGCCATCTTAGTGGCCACTATTAGAGGCTATAGGAGATAATTGAACAATCATCGCTTCATGAGGTGTTTGTTTTCCATTCACAGAAACAGTATGGTCTTCACCCATTAGATGGAGGTCTGTATAATTGTAGTTCAAATAATTATCATAAGAACATCCTATTATACCAAGGATACTATTTTTTTATATAATTAAGGAATAAAAAGATCTCAGGGGGCTGGAGAAGTAAAATAAAACAGAAGATCTTAAGAGTAGACGTTACCATTAAATCGGGTGACTCCCATTGGATTGAACCAAATGTGATTCTTGAAGTGCTTTCTGCCTAAGGTAAGTCTTGTCTGATGAATAGAGATATCTTGGGAGATTAATTTAGAATATTTTAGATGAAAAAAAGGCTTAAGAGGTGTGAGTAATTGGTTAGAAGTGAGGGTTTTTTATAGGGGAGAGGAGGGGCTCTTTAAGAAAGTTTGAAACAATTATTTTATTTTAACTTCATATTTTGTTTACAAAGGACAAATATTCGTTAATATCAAATTTAATATGACTCATGGTCAAAATAAAATAATCCAATAAGAATTGGACAGGTTTTGGATATTGTTTTAATATTTATACTCTTATTTATTTAAATCATTTATTAATGAAGTAAATATTGCATCATTATTGTGTCATAAATAATTCAATTTATTTTATGTCCAAACATTATAAAAAAAATACCATAATGTAGGAAATAGTTTTATCTTTCCAAATAATATTTATAGTCTAATGTATAAATTATATAACCTTATGTAAAAATTTATTTACTAAAAGATATTTGTTTTTGTGATTTTTTTCTTTACTTTAAATTAATTAATATAAAATGTCATTATTACTACCCTGTGGATCCATGGGGTCCCCAATTCAACCAAAGGACGCCCATGGTCATATATTTATAATAAAATAGGATTAGGACACATGTTAGGATAATTTAATATAATTATAATATTATATTTCACCCTTATTTATTATTTTTACTTTTTATTCATGGTAAATAAAATATTTACTGAAGTAAATATTTAAAATGGATAAAAATAAAAGTTACCAATTTAAAAAATTTAGACCTAATGTTCCAAAATAGGGAATAAATTTTTCCAAATTCAAAATACTGAAGTGGCATAAATTAATTTAAAATTAATTCATGCTGTTAAAATATATAGCATGTTTTTAAGAAATAATAACTATTAAAGTTTTGACACTTGTTTATGTCCAATTTCAAAATTAAATTATATCCAATTACCAAAATTAGATTAAATGGTAAAAATATATTCTAGTTACACTTTAAAACCAATTAAAAATATAATATTACCATATAAATAAATTATATTAATAGGCACTTTTGAATTAAAATACAGTATTTTACACTATTCATTAAAAAATGAACTTTATTATAAAAATACCAAAATTTCATCCAAAGTAAATTTTGGTGTCCTTATTCTTAAGAAGAATTTTATTTTGTCAAATAGATAACATAAAAGTGAAGAAAAACTATATTTAAAAAGGTTTCTCCATTAAAATGCAGTAAATCAACCTTTTAGTAAATATTAGAGTATTTATGCTTAAAATTGAATTCTTTACTTATTTTAAGCCTATAACTTTTATTGGATAAATGTTAAAATATTAAACAACCATGTATAATAAAATTGTATTTATTTATATACATTCCCCAATACAACGGCTCGGCGTTAACTACCATTTAAAATAATAATATTATATTATTAGTGTGTAACGTAAGATTTCAAAGAAACCTATTATTGCGTATCGAGTACGTCATCGAACATAGCATCCCCTTTAAAGTAGAATTAATATTTAATTCACAAATATTAATAAATATGAAAATTTTCATGTTCTTAATTTACTTGGGATGTTACATATATTGTGGTTTTTATATTTTAGAGAGAATTGGAGCTATGTCATATATTTTGGATTTACCACCAAATATTTCTATTGTGAACAATATCATTTATATATAAATTGCGATGAATTTTGTTAATGACAAAAAATATGATAAATACCATAAAAATTGAACATGATGTTGAATTATCCTATAATGAAGAACATTTCTAGATTATTGATACTAGATATCAGTTGTTACAAAATATAATAAGTTGACTTCTGAAAGATCTATTGTGGAATCACAACTTAGAGGAAGAAATATGGGATCTTAAGGATGAAAAAAGAAATAATTCACCTCATTTTTTGTTTTAATATATAACTAAAATTTATAGATTGAAATTATTTCGGGGTTAGAATGTAAAAAATGAGATTTAACTAAGGTAATGTTAACATTATTTATTCATCTGTCCAATAAAAGTCAAAATATATTTCGGTAGTAATAAAACTATTAATAATATATGAATTATTCAAAATAACTAATATTAGTTAAAAAAATATGTAATATAATAAAATTTTGATTTTATAGAAGTTGTTTATCCAATTTTTAGGCAAAAAATGAAAAATATTTAAATATAAAAGTATTTTTTTAATAATTAAATTTCACATAGATGAATAATTTCTTTTTTTAAAACTATTTTAAATGATTAAGTGACATACCAAAATTACCAAATGGTGATTGTTTGGGATTTTTCTAAAGAAGTTTATTTTTTAGAAACTAGTAAAATTATATTATTTTGAATACCATTATTTCAATGAAATCATTTTTATGTAGGATTGAGATAAAAACATATGAATTAGTTTTTTGAAAAAAAATTTACTTAGTATAAGGATGATTTTATAAATTTTATGTTGAATATAAAATTCTATTAGTCATAATTCTAAATCTAGATTCAATTTTATCCTAATATTAGTTTTATATTTTAATTTAATAGATTTGTTTTATAGCATTATTTAGTTTTGTAATGATTTAAATTCCAATTAATCTTTATTTATTAATAATAATTCAACAAATTTTTTAAAATTATTTGATTCATAATGATACATGCTTAAATAACAAAATAAAAAATATTTTGACCTAAAAATACCCTCGTCTCACAAATAATTACCAATCAATTCTCTCATTCCTCTCCACTTAAAATACATTGAGAATTAATTGCTTCAAATTTTCCATCTTGAAGATCTATCTAATGTGTTTATATGATTTTATAGTGTTCTTATCAAGGTTTAAGAATCTACATTTAATGGTAAGGGTTCTCAACCACTTCTCTCTATTTTTTAATCCTCCTATTTACATTTCTTTTAAATATGATATTTTATCACCCTTTGTTGATATAAATTTAAAAGGATTTTATCAATGATATATGACCATTTCCTCTAATAATATAGTTTTCAAAAGCCATTATAATTCTCAAAAAACACCATAGTCAAAAAACAACCCAAATGGTTTGTAATGTAACGAGGTTGTTATTTCTTAACAATTACATCCATGTTTGGATTCAAATAAGTCGGTATAGGATTTGGTTTGGAGGAACATAGGATTAATATAACAAGCATATTTTTTGGGGTATTAAATAAATCTTTTCTATGTTCTTAAAAATTTATGCTAACTTCACACCTAGTTTGAAACAGTTGGAGGATATTATTTGGATGATTCAAAAACTCATTATGATACATAAGGAAGGATTATTTAATACTGATATCTCTATAACCTAATCGTAAACCTAACTACTACGATATTTTCATTCCATTAAAAAGGTATATTTAATTATGAATATCCTATTGTTTTTACTTTGACTGTGGGATATTCACCTAGGGATATATTATTTTCTATTGAGTTGGGGATATATTAAATTTCATTAAATCAATTATTTTTATATGGAAAAAAATTCATTTCATATCCATGAATATGTATGAGATTCATTCGGTAAAATTATAATGTCTATTATTTTATCTATTATCTTCGTATTATGGATGCATTGACATAATTAGTTATGGGTGTAACCTGGATTAGGTAGTCCCTTAATTTATTGGTATGTCTCACAAGAAAAACTAGTCAAGTATTTTGTAGAATACTTACCCATTAATGTATGATTCCTTACCCCAAGGTCTTTATGGTATTTTTATAATGCCTTGAAATATATACTCCACCACAATGATATTATTTTTTCTAATTCAATAATTTATTTTCTATTATGTATTAAATGGTAATACTAGTTGTTAAGGAATTTATTTATTTATTTTAGATGTATTATTTATTTCATAGTTAAGTATGATAGATTATGATATACCAAAAAACATATAGATCTTCTGATTTCTACAATATATATTCATTACCATTTCAACAAGAAAAAAAAGAGGATTACTACAAGTGACATGGGGATTTAAATAGAAAATTAATTATGTTATCATTGTTTTCATACAATGTATCTTCTATTCAAAATTTAGTATAATTTTTAATTCTGTATATATTATCGTGATACTTCTAAAATGATTCATTATGTGATAAATAGATTTTTACATTGTAATAAATTTTAAATTTCCTTCTAGTTACTGGATTTTGGGTGTTACACATGGTATATAATATGTTTTGGTGGGATTAGGATCTGATTTTACATGGAAAATCTGAAACATTGGCTAAAATAACCAGGTAATTAACCTAATGGATACTTTTTAATTTTTCACTAAACCAACAAACAATATCACACAAACATATTTTTCTAAAAAGTCATTACCCTTAAACCAATATAAATATTTCATAACATAGAACCATCGCCAAAAATAACCCAAACCATGATTGATTGGATTTTATGAACCAAAAAAACTATATCATTGTAAAGCTTTTTATCATTTTTTCCCAAAATATCCTATTATTATGGGATATGAATACATATTTCCCAACATTATTCATCCCATCCTTATCGATCAACCTAGAACCCCAACCAAAAACAATGTCCAGGTCTGTTTCCTAAAGAATTTACAATTTTCAATATCTCCACCAATGACCAAACCTATAACAATATCCCAACCTAAAATGACTATTTTCATTACATTTACCAGCACCATGAGGGAAAAAAGTCTATTGTTCCATAAATAATGGTAGATTGGGAATATTCGTACAAATACACCCACATTTTTTGTAACACCCCAATATTTCATTGTATGTTATCTCTTTAAATAATTTAATATCTTATATTTCACGCAACTTCGACATGACTTGTTGTTTACACAAGATTGACTTTCAGAGAAACCACACATTAGTATTATAATTATAAAAACGATACATTTATTTATTAATTAACTATTGTAATATTAATAGCCATAAGTAAATTTTAAATGTTATCTATAATTATTTCAAATAAATAAAACATATTTATAATGAAATGTATATATTTTGTTAAAATAATTATATATTTAGATAAATTATTTTCATAAAAGAACTATCTGTTATGCCCTTTTGTGAACAAAAATAAAACTAATTTTAGACACTAAAAAATATTTAATTCGGTAAAATAGGCTTTATTTTTGAATTTGGAATATCAAAAATATATTAGGGTGAATTTTTGTTATATTTACGAAAACACACATTTTTTATGAATAGTGAAAAATAATGAATAGTACATAAAAGTGACTTTTTCATTTAAATAATTATTTTTAATTAAAAATTTATCATAATGTCAAAATAGATTCACAATATATATTATTCCAATTCAATTAAATTGAGTCATTTTATAATAAAATTAGATTTATAAAATTTTATTGAACTTTTTAACGTCTTTTACCCATCTTCTAGAAACATTTGAAAATTGGCATAAAACCTCATTTTACCACATAGTTGAATTGAATTTTAAAAAAACCAATAGAAATTCTTGTAAATATTAATAACAATTTGGTTTAATAGGATGAAAATAAGTTTTGTTGAATAGTAACTTTTGAATTTTAATTTCCATGGTTTAATGTAAATAGCGTAATTAAAGGTAAAAAAAATATTATAATAAAATAAAATTTTCCCAAAACATGTACTAATTATATTGGATAAGTGTTTTTTGACCAAAAGAAACTTTAGGACAAAAATATGTTCCTTCATGATTCACTTTGGTCAGATTAGAACATTTATTATTTTTTATTTAAAGAAGTGTTAAAAGTGTTAAATTCAATGTTTAATAACTAAACCTTTTTTAATATAAGGATAAAAAAAGATAAATTCTACTATAAATATTCATTATAAGTATGAAAATATTTAATACAATATGTTATATTATTTATAATTTTTAGAAATTAAATAATTAAATTTATTTATTACATAATTATGATGCCGTAATTAACTTCTCAATGAATGATTAAAATAATTGATATTATAAATATTAAAATATAAGTAAATTGAAACTTTTTATTCCATGCACAAATTTTTGAGAGTAATATTACATGTTACATGTGATTTTATGTATTTTATAAGTCATCATGTTGTTTTCACTTAAACAAAAATCAATTACTAAATAGTGTGAAAATTGATGTAAATTAGTTCTTAATATAAATACTAATTTATCAAATAATATAAAAATACAAAAAATATATAGTTTGGCCAAATGTCTTAGATAAGGTTAGATATGTCATTAATTAACCCCTTTAGGTTCTATTGTAATTTTGTATAAAATTTATTAACCAATTAATATAAAATACAAGAAGACATGGTAAATGTTAAACTATTCAATGAAGAGTTAAATATAAACGATATAGTTAATATGGTGACCAAAACATGCATAAAACCTATTGGTTGAGAGGATGTAGACCCATAACGACCTCATCCTCATAATAAATCCATTTGGAGCTATTAGATATCGAAAATAATTATATAATGAAATAATATTTCAAGCTTTTCCTAAAGTACCCCTCACTTGTCTTGTAAAAGACTACTTCCCCTTCTCTAAAATTCATACCTCTAAATCCATTTTTTTCAGCCAAAACCCTAAAAAATATACCCCAAAATTCTTTCAATTAAACTTATAAACCTTAACTTGATCCAAAATCCAACCAAATGAGTCATTTTCTTCAAATAAAAAGGAAATACCAGAAGAAGAGGAAATTATTTTATCACATCATTCAAAGATATCTTCTTCTTATACGTCCTATTTTGTTGTTGTTACCATACAAAAATAATATCTAAATTACCTTATACATGTTTATATGTTATTATAAATATGGTACAACCATATTAATTATTATATCCTTTTTATGAATGATAAATTCACCATGTGTTCCGACGTATGGCTTACTATCTCAATGTCGTGGTGTAGTTTGTTATTCAACACTATATTTTTTGGATGGGAATAATAATGAGTATAATTAATGTAAATAATGAATATAACATGTTAATTATTATTTATAAATAATATACCATCCAATTAAACACCGTTTAATCATTAATAGAATGATATTGTCGCTCTTGTGTATGTATGACTTACCGTCTCCACGACACGGTGAGTTCATCTTCAACAGGCACCATTCAAAAACATTTATAAAAATATATATTTATTAAGTATGTGATATATGAAATAATAATTATACTCTAATAATATATATTTATGTAGATAAATATATTTCATTTACTTTCTTTCATACTATTTTATAAGAAAACGGAAACAACATTCATGCGTATGTACGGACTACTGTGTCCATGAACGGTGTATCCATTTCATATATATATTTGTTATACATATTTATATTCAGAATATATATGATATATAAATCATGTTTTATATTATTGAAGTCTATATATCATGATCTATTTGATACGATCTAGAATTACAAGTTAAAACACGTAAAATAAAGAAAGCGATTATTACCTGAAATATTACATTAACATGGAAATTATAATTAAATGGGTAGTATAAAGTCATAAATGAATCATATATGATATCATAAATATGAATATGGTTCTATTATAATTTAATAATAACTATTTTCATTATACTAGATGTGAAACATACCCTCAACCAAAGGAAGGTATAAGGTAAGGGTTAATTCCTCAATCTCATTATTATCCAATATTGTTTGTGTGTAAGTATATCCAATGACATATTTATCATCCATATCTGTATTTCATAAAAAAATTTCAAAAGGATTATTTATAAGGGTCTCTGTAACAAAAACATTATTTTAAATGTTTTAAATATTTATTCTCCTAAACATATCTCATTAATGTCTAGGTTTTTAAAATGGTTTTAAAGATATATTTATATGGACAACAACGTTTTAAAATATTAATTCTTTTCAAAATATTCAATGTGGTATGGGAAACCTTTATTCCGATATATATTTTAAATGAATTCCTTTATAAATTGTGTGACTTTTAATTTTTTTTTCTTAAAAGGGGATATTTCTCTCAAAGATATTTACAGATCATTTTAAATAATGTCAACATCCTTTAATGGATATTATTATTGATTGAGGTTTATTTATTATAATAAAATATTTTATATTTTATTGAATGAGTTAATATCAGTTTTACTATGGATGTGTTATTTTAATACCATTCACGGGTTATGGTTAAATTATTGACAGTTTCTGTGCTAGTTTTCATACATATGATTATATTATGTTTCTACCTTTTCATATGAGGAATGCATTAGACATAGTAAGTGATAAGTGGGGCCTTCTATATCCCCCTCAATGAATTGGTAGGTCTCATGAAATAAACAAGTGTCTTGGCACTAGTCCTTGAAAAAATATATATTTAGGGTCTTGGCATGAAGCCTTGACTTTGTGGTTATGATGTTCGGCATTGTGCATTCCATCATTATGAGATTAGTTATTAAGGATACATATGATTATTCGACTAGTAGAATATTGATGTGAATAAGTAAATGAATTTATTTTATTTATCTTCTCTATATTATGCATAAGTTTATGTTTAAAGGGATTGTGTTTCAATTTTATACTTTTTAATAAATTTTTATGATTATTTACGATAGATTCCACTATATTGTTTATCATTACTGAGCATATGAGATCACCCCTTTCCTATGTTTTATTTTCCTAGGATGCTAAGATGTGTATTATAATTTATATGGAGGTTTAAGCTAGGAGAATAATGGAATTATCAATTGATTATCTTTGTTGTATTTTATGTTAAAATTTTTAATGTAAAGTTCATGAATATAATCTATTTTACTAGACTCCTAAACTGATCGGTCCTTCAGGACTTTAATCCTTGTAATTGTGCAAATGTGTTAATATAAGGCAACGACTCTAGACATCTAGGGTCAGGGTTATTTAATTGGTATCAAAGGATGTTTTGCAATAAACTTGGAAACTATATTTAGATAAAATCGTATTAGAAAACATTACCCAAATATAGACTTTGAGGATTATTATAGAAAAATATCTAGCAATTTTGGTAGTGTAGATATTATGTGGGTTTTCCAGGAAATACATCCATGTCTAGATACTACTAGTGGAAATGTCTGTAATAGATGTACCTAAGAGTGAAAACCCTGACAATGAGTTTCAGGCTTGACCCAAGGTATCTTGGTACATGACAACGGGCATTACTGTGCACCTTGTTTGACACTCCTAGGGGTTATTCTAAAGATAATTCACATTTACTTTATAAACCATTATGAGGAATTTTTTAATAAATATGTTAGAAAAGATACAATTTTTATGATTATGAGTCTTGATGTGTGAAAATATTCAATTAATGTTGATAATTTTTCTAGTTCTTGGTTTATACATTATCATATTATCTATCCTAGTATATGTTGTCATTTATAAATGGTTCCCAATATAAGGAATGAGAACTCCACCAATAAGCATGATCAATAAAGTTTGAAGGATCATATTTTTCAGGTTTTTAAGCCATAATTTAAAGGGAAATAATATCCCATGTATTCTCATCATATGAAAAAATAGTATAATGGGTTAACAGGATATGTAATGGATTATCTAAGTCTTATGGCTTTGAATAGAAGCAAGAGATGAAGAGGATGGCAGAGAAAAATATGGATAAATGGAAGAAGGTAAAGAAGGATTTTCCCACATGTGATAACTGTGGAATGAATCACCTTGGTAAATGCTTGAAGGAAATGGGAGTTTGTTATAATTGTGGAGAAAAGTGCTATCAGGAAAAAGAATGAAAAGAAAACAAAGGAAAGACTAATATCCAGTGTTTCAACTCTATTGAAATGGGGAATTATTCCAATAAATTTCTTAAGAGTCATGGAAATATAGATCAGATGATCAAAGGGATCAATGTCAATCATAGGATGTTACTACAGTCGATGGGTAATAATTAAAGTGTTTGTGTTTCTGGATTGAAAAATTATGTCATTTGAGTGTTGTATCAATGATGTATTGGTTATATGAATTATTGAAATAAATAAGGATTGTACTATATTAATATTTCATTGGGGATTTGATATTTTGTGGTACAAATAAAATCAACTCAATAGCAAGAAAAACTTTTTGGAAAATATATGGCCGAGGGAAAGATAAACCTTAATATGGTCTTCGTGATGAGGTAATGATTTTGGAATATGAGATGATTGATTTGGATAAATTATAATGGATATTCATACCTACCTTGTAACGAATTAATTGTTCGTTTATTCTATCATAGTTGGAGTTTGTAGTATTTTTGGATTTTTGGAGTATATCCAGTATTCTATAAGGAATAAGGGAGTATGAATGTATTCAATAAGGTTTTATGGAAATTCATGGTGTTACCATGTTTTTATAGAATACATGATGAAGGTTTTCACATGTTATTATATGGAAAAAACATATCATCATTCTATTTACCTCCCATATAAATATTTGGACTGAGTTTAGACACAATTATTTTGGATAAGTCTAAATGTTAGAATAGTGTCAGTTGATCACTTGATATTTGGTTTTTGATTAAAGTATAATTTATTGGATACTTTGACCTGTCCTTTTGGATTTTTGTAAACATATAGAGGATTAAAGAAATACTTGTGATCATTATAGTTTATTAAATGTGCTTCAGCTATAAAAAACTATTTTTGAACATTCATTTCCTAGTGTAAGGTATTAAGTGAAAATTGATTAAAGCACAACCAAATGATGAGATTATAATTATAGAAGGTAATGAAATAAAGTATGTTTTCTTGAGTTCTTATCTTGATATTAAATTAATCCATCCTCTTCAGAAAAATAGTATCTAAAAAATTGTTGATATCCCAATACCTTAGGTTTTTCGAACCTATGATACATTAAATCATCATAGATTGATGTCTTTGAGGCCCTCAATTTTACATTTATTGTTCACTTGTTTGTGATTGATAGCCTCAATCACTCCCTATAAATATTTACGTTTTTCCTCCAATTATGTCTCTCTAATTTCACCAAATGTTCTTCTATAACATATCATAATTTTTTGGTGACTTTTTCACTTACCTTTACCTCTAATTGAGAGAAAATTTTATAAACCCAATTTATGATGTGGGTTTTCCACAGATGTATTTTTTATTATCAACCTTTTATTTTCAAAAAAAAAATTAAAAATGTGAGGATGAAATTTATTGAATGAGGGGAGAATGTAACACCCAGATATTTCATATTACGTTATCTCTCTAAAGTTATTTAACAGCTTATATTTCATGCAACACAGACTTGTCTTGTTGTATATGAAAGATTGAGTTTATATAAAAAAATACAATATAATTATAATTATTTAAACGATATATTTATCTATCAGTAAAATATTGTAATATGAATTGTAAACAAGTAATTTTTAAATGTTATATATAATGTTTTCACATAAATAAAACATATTTATAATGAAATGTGTACATTTTGTTAAAATTGATATATATTTAGAAATGTTATTTTCCTAAAAGTACTACTTTTTATGTATTTTTGTGAAGAATATTAAAAGTAATTTTAGGAACTCCAAAAAATTGAATTTTTTAAAAATGATTACATTTTTGAATTCTGAAAATCAAAAATAGCTTAGAGTGAATTTTATTTCTTGAAAACATTCATTTTTGGCTGAATACTGAAAAATACTATATAGTACATAAAAACCATCTTTTTTATTTAAATAATTAATTTTAATTAAAAATCTATCTTAAAGTAAAAAAATTGATACATAATACATATATTAGTATAATTCAAGTCATTTGAGTCATTTTATAATAATATTAGATGTATAAAATTTTATTGAACCTCTTAACGTCTTTTACCCACCTTTTAGGCACATTTGCAAATTTGCATAAAACGTAATTTTACCACCACTGTGAATTGAATTTTTAAAATCCAATAGACATGGTTTTCATTATTATATAAAATTTGGTTAAATATGATGAAAATAATTTTTGGTGCATAGTAACATTTGAATTTTATCTACCACGATTAAAAGATGATAGGGTAATTAAAGTTAAAAATAATATTATAACAATATAAAATTACCCCAACACATGTAATAATTCTATTTGATTAGTGCTTTTCGTCCAAAATCATATTTAGGTCAAAAATATTTTCCATTTTTATTCAATTGGGTTAGAGTAAGACATTTATTATATATTATTTAAAGAAGGGTTAAAAGTGTTAAATTAAAAGTTTTATATATAAACCATTTTTAATATAGGGTTACACATAAGATAAATACAGCTATAAATATTAATTATAAATATGACAATATTTACTACAAAATCATATTTTATTAATAATTTTTAGACATTAAATAATTAAATATATTTACGACCCAATAATGATGCAGTAATTGCCTTCTTAATGATAGATTAAAATAATTAATATTATAAATATTTAATTAAATATTAATTTATTCTTTTGATGACATACACAAATTTTCTATGTGAATATGAAAATTTTCATATGATTCAATGTATTTTTTTCGAATTAATCAAGTATTTATGACTTTATCAAAAATCAATTACTAAAGAATTCTAAAATTGAAATAAATGTGTTTTTAATAGAAATACTAATTTATTAAATAATATAAAAACACTATAAATCTATAGTTAGGAAAAATGAATTATATAATGTTAGATATGTAAATAAAGAACCACTTTAGGTTCTCTTGGAATTTTGTAGTATGTTTATTAACCATGTAATATAAAAATACAAGAAGACGTGATAAATTTTAAACTGTTTAACGAAGAGTTAAATCTAAAAGAGAAGGTTAATATGGTAACCTAAATTTTCTAAAATCATTTAGTTGAGAGGATTTATACCCATAACCACCTTATTCTAGAAATAAATCCATTTGGATCTATTAGAAATAGAAAAAATTATAATAAAATAATATTTCAATCTTTTCTTGAAGTCCCCCTCACCTCTCTTAAAAAAGGGTCTCTCCTCTTCTCTTCAATTAACACCTAAAAAGCCATTTGGCTTGGAAGAACCCTGCCCAAAGCTTCAAAAAACATCCCTCACTTCAACCTAGAGGCCTTAACTTGAGCATAAATCCATCCTAAGGATCCCTTTTGTTCAAATCAAAAGGAAACATCAGAAGAAGAGGTTATTATTTTATCGCCTCTTTAAATGTTTTTTCTTCTTCCACATTCACTTTATTTGTTGTTACCATACTAAAATAATATCTCCCGTACCTTATACAATATTATATATTATTATAAATATGGTACAATCATATTATTTATTTTTTCCTTCCTGTGAAGGAAAAAGTCACCATGCGTGCGTACGTACGACTTACCGTCTACATGTCATGATGTAGTTTGTTATTCAACACTACATTTTATGGATAGGTATAATAATGAGAATAAATAATTCAAATAAATAATATAACATTTTAATGATTATGAATATATAATATAACATCCAATTAAACTCTATTTCACGATCTATAAAATGATATTGTCACTTGTGTGTACGTACGACTTACAGTCTCCAGGACACAATGATATTCATCTTCAACGGTCCCCATTCAAGAATTTTTATAAATATATATATATATATTGATTAATTATGAGATATATGAAATAATATTTATACTGAAATAATATATATTTATATAGATAAATATATTTCTTTTAATTAATTGCTTACTATATGATAAGAAAATGGAAACAACATTCATTCATATGTACGGACAACCATCTCCATGAATAGTGTATCCATTTGATACTTATATTATAAATAAATATGATATGTATATATATAATGTTATATATTTTGGATGCTTTTAAATCATGATCAAAGTGATACAATCAAGAATAAAAAGTTAAAACGCTTACAATAAAGAAAGTGATCATTGCCCAAAAAATTATTTTAACATATAAATTATTATTAAATGTGTAGTATAAAGTCATAAATGAATAATATATGATATCATAAATATGAATATGGTTCCAGTATAATTTAAAAACATACTATGATCATTATACAAGAGGTTAAATATACCCTTGACAAAAGGAAAGTACAAGGTAATGGTTAATTCCTCAATCTCATTATTATCTGATATTGTATATGTGTAAGTATTTAATGGGAAATATTTATCATCCATGTCTATGTTTCATAAAAGAGTTTTCAACAGGATTATTTTTAAGTGACCCTTTAACAAAAAAATCATTTTAAATGTTTTAAATATTTATTTTTCGAAACATTTCTCATTAATGTCCATGGTTTCAAAATGTTTTTAAAGATATATATGGACATGAATGTTTTAAAATATTAATTTCTTTCCAGGGTTTCAAAGTATTATGGGATACTTTGTTTCAAAAATATCTTCTAAATATCTTCCTTTATAAATTGTGTGACTTTTAAATGATGTCATGAAAAAGTGATAATTCTCTCAAAGCGATTTAATGATCATTTTGGACTATGTCAACATCTTTTACTGGATATTATTCTTGATTGAGGCTGATTTATTATAATAAAATCTTATTTTTTGTATTGAATTAGTTATGATATGTTTGAATATGTATGTGATATTTTTACCCCATTCATGGTTTATGGTTAAATTATTAACATTTCATATGCTATTTTTGAATATGAATGTTTATGTTATGTTTCACCCATTTCATACGAGGAATGCATTGGACTTAGTAAGTGATGGGTAGGTCCTGCTATAGCCCCTCGATGCATCAGTAGGTATCATGAGACAAACTAGTGTCTTGGTAAAAGGCCTTGACAAAATTTATATTCAGGGTTTTAGAATAATTCCTTGAATTTGTGGTTAAACTGTCCAGCATTATGCATTCCATCATTATAATATTAGTTATTAATGATACATGTGTTTATTCGACTAGTGTAATATCCATATGAATAATTAAATGGAATTATTTGATTTTTTTTGCCATATTATTCTGATGTTTATGTTTAAAGTGATTTTGTTTCAATTTTATACGTTTCTACAATCTTTTATAATTTTTAATAAAATCTTACACTATATTTTTTACTCTTATTGAGCATTTGAGCTCACCCCTTTCTTATGTTTTATTTTCCAGGATGTCAAGAAGTGTATAGTTATTTATATGTAGGTTTAAGAATTTAGAATAGTGGAATTATCAAAGGATTATCTTTGTTGTATTTGTTATTAGAAATTGTATTGTAATGTTTATGTTTATAATCTATTTTCCAAGACTACTAAACTGATCAGTCATTCAGGACATGATTCCTTGTAATCATGCCAATGTATTAAATAATGAAATGACTCCTGGAATTTGGGATCACGGTGTTTCATTTATGTCATATTAGATTTCTCAGATCCCATTTCACCTAAACCACAATCCCAAAATTATATGTCTGTATGGTCATATCATACACCCATATCCTAAGTACAAAACCAGAAACACATCCCCACTTCAAAACACCACCAAAACACCAAATTAATTCTCGTAATGAATTGTAATTATATATATATATATATATATATATATATGTGTGTGTGTGTGTGTGTAATTTTAGTTCTCACAAATAATATATTTCATTTTTTGAAATATTTTACTGTATAAAGAACATGAACTACATAATAAAAACCAACATAATGATATTATATTAATTTATAAATTATCATTTAGAAAACTAATATACATATTAAAAATTAAAATAGTATAACTACATAATAAATATAAAAAATAATAGGACTAGAAAATAAAAATTATGGTCATTTTAGCATCATGGAATATTTATATCCATAAACAAACATGTTAAAAAAGAAAAAATAGAAATGTAATAGATATTTTTTAAAAATAAAATATATCCTTGATGTAATTATAGTGAATTATTAATGAATGAGTGGTATCTATAGGAATTATAAAACTAATATGATAATTGAAATATTACAAAAACAATTAAAAAACAATAAACTGACCACTAAAAATAGTAACATGGCCATTGGAAAATCAAAATATTATTTTAGTATCCAATTAAAAATTAATGAATTTAAACGATTTGAAAAATAAAAAAACAATTTAAAAAATAATAAGTAAATATTTCACAGAATAAGGCCATAATTTGTATTTCTGGAAAACATATTTATTTTTTATAAAGGAACATTTTGATTAAAAATTTCCAAACATGAAATAAATGATTACTTTTTAAGTATATTTTTTAAAAAATTATTTCAATATAATATTAAAATATTTTTTTAATATAAGTAAATTTTTTATGTTATGAAATTTTAGCATGGAATGAGAACTAGTATTTTCAAAAAAATAAGGTTTTTGTTTTAAAATGTAATTCATCATATTCAGAGGAATATTTTTATAAAATGGAAGTAATTTTTTTTAATCTAAATTTCAAAATTTGGTTAGTGTGATATTATTATGTTTTTCATAATTAATAAAATATGAATAAGATTAGTAAAATATCATAGAAGTACTAAATTTTATAATAGTTATATGAACGAATTTGATTTGGTTTCTATAAAATAGATTAATATTTTGATATCTAATTTTTGGTTAAAACCTAATACCCTTAATATTGTACCAAAATCTTGGTCAGTATTTCATTATATATTATTGCATCCCAATATTTTATTCAGAATAACCTCTCTCATACCATTATAAATACCACACATTAGTACACCACCTATCCACAAACCATATATTCCTTAAATTGATAAATCCATCTAAAAATACTTTCCTAACATATCTATATACATTATAGTGGCTTCCTTCCTCATAAAAGTCCATTTCTTATTCCCATATTCTATATCAAATTTGGGAATCCAAGGGAATAGGTAACTATCTCAATTTATCTTTTTTGAGTTCTTTTCTTATTCTAACGTCACCAAAGAAATTTTAAACATTCTATGTTTTTAGAAATATGTAGCACAATTGTAATGAAATTTTACTATATATTTTGAATAACCATTATCTATCTTTTACTAATTAATTCTAAAATGAAAATACAGCACAAATTTTTGTTGGATTACTAACTTCATGCATGATTAATTTTTTTCTATACCATATTCAAGTCTTGTTCTAACAGTTAATTTAAATTTATATATGATCATAATAATTATATTTAATTTAGTTTAGAATATTACATTGGGTAATAATATTATATAATTATAATTATGTTTTTCATGATTCTACACAAATATCTAGTACGAACTAACATTTTAACAATAAAAATTGATACTTTTTGAACCATGCTCATTTTTAACCCAATATGATATTTATTTCTTGAAACATTTTTTATTTTTATATACCCTATATAATACCAATTTTTGTTTTATGGAATCATTTTTATATACTACCATCGTTATCTATGTACAAATTAAGCCTCAAAACTATGAAAAAAATCCTCAAGACGGTTAACATGAACATAAATCTAAATTAAGTGATCATAGAAAAACATACAGAAAAATAATAAAATGTATACAAACAAAATATTTTTGAATCATGTGTTTATGAAACATAGAATTATTTCTCTATGGATTATATGGGTACATAAAGAAAGTGGGGACCTAATATAATAAACCACCCAAACCACCATATTTACTTTTATTATATGATATATCACTCATTACGTCTCTTTAAATTTATATTCACAATAATTACATAATATATATTTTTTATATACTTTTCTTATAAATATACCTAGTTTTTATTCTTTTCATTTTCTATGTAACTGTATTTTTTTCAATATCCCTTCCCAAACACTTGTATGAATAAAATATAATTAAGAATAAATTTATTATTTATTATTTATTTTCATAGAATACTATTTAAAAAGGTTTAATAAACTATAATTTCTATATAGAACCATTATTTTAAGGACAATTATTATAGAACATATCTAAATTTTAGAAAAATCCTTCCTATTTATTTTATTCTATGTTTCCTTACACAATTATTATGACATCATTTAAGTGGTTCATTACTATTCATACTTATTCATCCATTTATAATGATATTTTCTTCAATTTATCTCTATTTTCATGTACATAATTAAAATTTTCACAAATCAATTCCAAAATATTTTTAATATATTTTTTCTTAAGAATAATTATTTAATATCATTTGGTTTTTCATTATGACCAGATTATGTAAACCATTACCTTATCATGGGTTTTCTTATTCTTTTTGTATTTTCATTATATAGAACATATATTCATGTTAAATATTTTATGTGATTGGTGAGCCGAGTATTATACATTCCCTAATGAATTGGCTAATGTTTTCATCTCATGGGATACCTTTTATAACGATAGGATGTTAGGCCATCACACTATGTTATGTTTTCTAGATAGAGATCCTTGGATTATTCTTATGATGTAATGTTTTATGTAGTTTACAAACTCTTATAATTACATTATCCTATTCTATATTCTCCTTTGATATATTCGTCTTTGAAATTATATACGATCCACATCTTATTTAGTATCATGTTATTACTCTTGACTCATAAGTTATAATGAATTGTTATCCTTATTCCCTTATAGGGATATATATCCCAATATTTTTACTTATGTATGTCCATAGACTATACTATTTTGTAAAGGATTATTAATGAGATTTATAAGAACAAAATAAATATTGAAATAAATATAATTTAGTTATTTTTTTGTACTGATATTTTTGTATTTTATATTCCAAAGACACTATCCATGTTGATTATAGGGCTGGGTTGTATGGATTTTTTTGTTAAACATCATGTAATAATATGTGTATAAGGATGTATTTCTTACTTATCGTTTTAAATAAGGGTTTAGTTATGTTTTAAAATTAGTTTAGAGAACCTAACAAGAAATAAATAATAAATAACCTAGATTAAAAAATAAAAAACCATAATTTTGGTTATAAATGTCATTTACGATTTATTCATTCTATTATAGTAGTTTTTCCATTTATATGATTATTAATTTCAATATTTTCAACTATAAGTTTACTCAAATTTAATAAATTGTTTGAAATTGATTAATATATTCAAACAACCAATATTTTGTTCAATGTAATGATTTTTCCAAAGGAGATTACTAATACGGTGGTCGTGAGAGTTGATAATCTAATGGAAGTACATTAACAAATGACAATAGTTATGAATAATAACATGATTCACATAGAACATAGTTCTTCTCATGAGGGATAGTTTTTTTATAGATTTAATTATATGAAAATCATCTATATTTTAGTGGATCATATGATTATATAACATTAAAACAATGTATTAATTTCATTGATAATATATCATCTATCATCCAATGCTCTGAGTTGGACAAGTTTATATTGGTAATCTATATTTATGAGAGATAATTTAGTCAATCATGGAAATTAATCAATTATAAAACTCAAGTATAACAACAAAATAATAGATTGAGACATATCTAATAAAATATATTTAATATGTTGTTTCATTGTAGTTTCTATTTTAAAATAGATAAGGAGTAACATGGGCTCATGGAAGGATGAATCGAACAATTATTATTTTGAAGACATCATAAGTCTTGATTTTTTTTACTTTTGATTTTTCATTTACCCAAAAAGTAGTGCTTAACTCTTTTTTAGTGACTATAGTTGAGTCTTTGAAAATACATAGTGATTTAATAATTTTTCAACAAGGAAGAAATATAATAATGATTACTTAATATTAATATTTATAATAGTGGTAATCAATAGTTTTATAGAGATATAGATAAATAATGGATAATTGAATCTATTTTTTTTGGGAATTTCATATATATCGTATAGAGGTAATGAAATACAATTACCCACATATCATAATAATGGAATGAAGCATATGAGAATCTTCTTCAAGGAAATAATGAGATGTTTCAAGTGTTGAATATAGGTGAATGAAGCTAATTAATGTCAATCAGAGATGAAGGTTAATATTAATAAGGTGTATTAAAGGAATGTTTTGATCAATCATCCATATCTGGTAAAATCAATCAATTAAGTTAGAACATGCACACTATGAAATTAAATTAACTATTCCATGGATCTATGAATATAACATAAAAAAACTCCATCGAAAAGAGATAAGATATGGGATGTGGGGACCATAAAAACAAATCATCCACCAACATACTCATTACTTATTTAATAATAGTGTATCTCATTATTAATTTTATTTCTATGAACACTTTCATATCATACATGTTTAGTAAAAATAATAAAATACCACCTCAATATATGGATTCTGAATTATTGGTGAAAATAAAAAAATGTGCAATTATTTAATCCCAAGTAAATATCTCTCCCCCTATAATTTTATGGAAGAATATCCTATAAAAACATATTATATTTTGTTTTATAGAATCTCATGAAATTCTAGGAATGGATTGGATATCATTATATAATATAAAAAAATAGTTTCAATTTGGAATTCACCTTCCATATCTCTTATAATCCTTTGATTATATAAAAATTCAAATGAAATTATGAATCTATATTGTAAAATCCTTTTCAAACATGTATATATTTTATATATTGGAAATAATTTCGACAAAAAATTATTAAGAAAAAGTAGAGTATCATCCATAGATGCATACCGATTATATGGTAATATGTTCATGTGTCAATGAATATTTTTATTGTATTATTACTAATTAAAATTTTGATTTATTAGTGGAACATATATTCAAATCTCCCTCTATATCATGGAGACCCTATCAAATAGAACCCATTTAACTGAATGAATTGAAGAACAAACTACAAGAGAATCTTGACTAGGGTTTAATACTAAATGGTTTTATGGCCTCCTGTGTGCTGGACATCATTTTATAAAATATATATAGGTTAATTTATCTTTTCATTTATTATAATTAAATTAACTCTATCATGTTAAATTAAAAGTATCGCCTACAATGGATTGATTAATTTTTTTAACCAACTACACTGGGATTGTGCTTCATTAATTTGGATATTTGATTAGGATATTACCAATGGAAGGTGGAGACAGACGAAATTCAAAAACCACCTTTTACAAAAGGTATAAACATTATTAGTTCATAGTTATTCCACTCAGAGTGACTTATGGTATAAAATATTTCATGTAATGAAGTAATTATGTGTTTAGATATTACCTCACAAAATTAATGGTTTCTAAGGATGATGTTATTATCATAAAATTTAAGATTAATTTGGAACATGAGTTATATTATAATACTATTATAAATACCTTGAGAAATCATATGTTATATTCAAATTATAGTACATGTTACTATTGGGCATAACATGTAGAAATCTTGTGCCATGGTATCATTATAATGTGGATATATATGTATCCTTAAATTTCATTGGTGTCAAATAAATTTCCCATCCCAATAATTATAATATATATATATATATATTTATTAGATTGGATGGTTAATATCAATGATTAATGTGGAGAATATCGTTATTTTCAAACATAGTAACCACATTAAATCTAGAAAATGTAATTTCTGTATTAACCAATGAATGTGAAATGATATTTGAAGAGTATAATAAGATTTTAGTAACTATTAATGTATTCCAACTACCCTCAAGTGGTGATGTATTTTTAGAATAAAATGATGCATAAAAGTCAGTATTATGTTTTCTACACAAGTAAAATTAAAATGTTATACCTTATTCCTTATGATAGTTGATGGTTCATGATAAAAATTATCTAACACAAGAACATGTGCTAGATATTTTAGTCTTATCATTGATGATTTAGAGGAACTACCTATATGAATAAAATTATGATACATATATATCAATCAAAATACTCTAATTTAGACATTCATATAGATAGACATCAACATTTTATAGTGATGATGGCTACATCTCACCAATAACTAATAATTCTCTATCCATTACAATCTTATGAAGGTGAGTAAAGTTGCATAATATCAAAGTATAAATGATCATGTAAACATACCCCTCATGATGATTAATAAGGATCAAATATTCTCATACATTCAATGGATAGATATGGGAATCATAAATGAATTAAAGGAACACTGCATTACAAAAATTATTTTATAGCCATCTATTCTAGATATGTTTAACAATGGTAAGAAGGTAGATATGGATACATAAAAGAAGCTAGACTATGTAAAGAATGGAAAATTATAGATTTCATTATTTTTTTAAAAACTAATTTAAATATTTATTTTGAATATTGGGAAAGTTAAAGGACCCAAAAAAGAAAGTATGATACCAGGAATAAGCTCTCATGTATCCAAAATAAACATAAAAAAATAGAACATACCCTAATCCACATGAATCCTTAGTAAGGAAAAATAATGGGGTAAATAAATATGAAACTTAACAAGTGAGTTCACCTAAAATACCCGAGGATATGTGCCAAAAACTTTAATACAATGGAGGGGAATATAAAAACAAAAATGATTAAAAATAACCCCATGAAAGCACCAGAAACCAACACTAAAAAAAGGAATGAAAAAATAAGTCTAGTGCATATCACCTATCATTTTTAACTTTATCGAATGATAAATCATCATCGCCTGTGGTTTCAACATATGTTGTGAATTTATTATCCACTATAATCACTATAGTTGTATGAAAGATAATTTAAAAAAAAGTTAGATCATACCACTTTTCATTTTTTTAGAAATAATTTCGAACATCATTCAAAATATCCTTCACATTATCTTGAACATCACTTGAAGTAGAAATATAATTTTTTTCCTAACAATGTTTTTGAATATTCCTCTGAATTTCATAATAATTAATGATGGAAATAGAGGAAATTTTTTAATTTATATTCCTTAGGGTGTTTATTGGAGTCTTCCCCCAAACCTCTTTCATTATCTTCATGAATTTCCAACCAATATGAGCTGGTTACCATAAATCATTGGATATTAGAGTGGTAATTTACATGTCACAATTTCTTTTTCATTATAGAATCTATAATCCCATCATTATTATTCCATTGATTAGTTTTAGTAAGTCTGTTTCCTCTAGAATTGGGGATGACCTTGTTTGTTTAAGGTTTAAACAATCCAAGCAGTTTCTAACGGGTTTGTTCGTAGAACCGGAAACATCCAATGATTCTATATCCATTTATACCTACTTTTCAAAGGCAGGTTCTCATTTGTTATGGGCCGATGAGACTTAAGAATTTGCATTGGTCGATAGGATGGGAGGTCAGACTCATCACACCTTTTTTAGGGGAATTATTGTCTACTCTGAGACTTTATTTATAGATTTATGTTATGTTCATGAATCCTTATTAAATTAACAAGTATAAAATGATATTTCCTTTAGACCCCACAATAAATCATCGATATGTAAGAAATTTAGAGAATATTTTATATGTATTCGAGGTTCTTCATCGATATAGAATCATCATTATATGTTATAGATTCTTAGTCAAGGATATCCTTTAATACATTATATAAAAGTCTCTTGGTCATTATGATGGCCATTCTTTTTTTAAAGCCACTCAGTGGGGAACTTGATGTTTATTGTCATTCAGAAGGACATGGATTATTTCAGAGTTGGGATCGTACCCGCAGATGGGCTACCTACGTATCCTTTATTTAGAAAAGGAATTAGAACTCATGTAGTTCGAGTAAGGGAGTATGATGTATATGTATGATTGATGGCTCAAAGAAAGATTTCATAATTACTTTTAAACTCTAAGCTCACGTGAGCCATGCTCAGTGTGATAAACAAGAGGTATTGGTAAAACCAGACAATTGTGCCATGAAAGATGCAATCATAAGAAATGATGTGGTGATAATGTATGTATGACTGCCCAAAATAAATGAAGATTAGGTTTTATTTCAGGGAATAAACCCAAGAACAAGGTCCATAAAGGTATATGTACTTTATGGAGATTTGGATACTATAACTTGGGGCTTACTCTTGAGGAAGATTCCCAAATTAGGAGGGACTTATGATTATGTTTTATTCCTGAGAAGGAAGCCCAAATCAAAAGTAAATTAAGACTGGTTAAGAGAAATTAAGACTTGGGATTACTCCTGAGATGGAGGCCCAGTTTAAAGGGATTTGAAAATTAAGGGACTTGGGGCTTACTCCAATATAGGATTCCCATATTTGGGAACATTGAGACTGGGGATTACTCCTAAAAAGGAAGCCCAAATTAAGATAATTATGACTGGGGCTTACTCCTAAAAAGGATGCCCAGATTAGGGGACTTGGGGCTTACTCCTAAAGAGGATTCCCAGATTAAGAGAACTTGGACTGGGTCTTACTCCGGAAAATGTGGCCCAGGTTAATGATTCTCTCATCTTAAAGTATGAGGTTGAATAAATGAAATATCTAACCTTAGTGACATAGAGATATGTAAATCACTAGGTGTTGAGAGATGTTCCACAGTATTCCTTTCAGATAAGGAATCCAACAAAGGAACCATGCCATAAATGTATTTGAAGAGGGTTTTGAAGGATGAATCTTGAATAGGATATGTGGATAGGAAAAAAAGAGGTGAAATAGGCAGGAGGGGCACCCAAAAAGAATTGGGTGCGCAAGTCCTGCGTGGGCACGCAAGTCCTGGTCGCATAGGTGCACCTGCGTGAAACATAGGTACTTGCACGACGGTCAACCCTTAGGGTAATACTTGGACGAGGCTTGGCTCAAGCCCTTAGTACTATCCCTAGAGGCTTCCTGAAGAGTGGCGCGCAAGTTTTGTTGAAGGGGTAAGGCGGCGTGCAAGTGTGTCCATTTCCATTAAGGGATGGCCACCTAGGCATGAATGTTTTGATGATTTTCAACACTTAGGCCTTACTCCCCCTCTTAAGATCTTCTGTTATAGGTAAGAAATTACCTTTTAAGTGATCAGAAGCTTTGAGAAGAGACTAGGGAACCGGGAGCTCAAATATGAGTTTCTGTAATATTTTCCGTCGTGAAATGGGGGGCCCACTAGGGGTATTTATAGTCTGGTAAAGACCCTGGGAGAAATTCAGATAGGTCGTGCAAGTCACCTGCATGACCACTATGTGGCGCGCATGTATACTTGCACGACCTTGGTGGAACTTGCGCGACCCAAGTAAAAATGAATCTTTGTTCATGTCTTGGTCATTTTTTTATGTTTCTTCAAAGGATGAATCACTTTGGGTTTAAGGTATTTCCATTTTCATTTGTTTAGGCTCTGTGACATAAAAGAGCGTCAACAAAAGTCCCCCCTCAGAGTGGGATTCGAAAGAAATGAGGATGTGACTCTTAGGTAATGGGGAAAACCAATGAACAGGTGGCACGCAAGTGTTGAGTGTGCCGATTGTGGAATGCAAGTGTGAACCGCATAGTCGTCGACGTGATGGGTTGTGCATGCTGGCTTTAGGCATGCATGGTTGAGGGTTGGCCTATATATATGCATCCATTCTCGCTCAAATTACCCATATTTCAATCTTTTGAGCTCTCACCACGCATGTTTTCTTCTCCACACAAGTTTCTTTGTTTTAAACTGTTTCTTTTTTGTTGTGCTGTTGTAGAGGTTTTTGGACTTCCGCGGTGATACCTGCGCACCAAAACTTGTGCGGCATAATTATACATTCACACCAACTTTGGGACTTGCATGCCATAATTCCTTATCCATTTTTCACTTTTCATCACAAATTTTATGAAAAATCAACTTACTTAAGAGTTAATTATTCAACCATTGTGAAGATTAAATGGCTCCCATGATAATCGGAACGGGTGATGAACTGGCTAGCAAGTGAGTTGATGATATGATGAGCATCATTGTCCATGATTACTATACTATATGCGACAACACTCTTCCATCTTTGGAAAAGTACCTGAAAAATGATCATCTTCACTTCCCACATAGCTTTTATCTACCCATGTATGGTTATGGTCAACTGTGAGAAGTTACCCTTCCAGAGGCAAAGAACTATCTCCCAAAGTCTTGGTTTCATAATTACACCAATTTCTCTTCAGCAAAAATCTCAAGTGGAGGAGTTTTGATAAATGCTGGAACAGTAGAGAAGGCCTACATAATGCATCATAGCCCTTGTACGCCATATCTGAAGCCTCACAAGCCCGTACTACAGCCACATTGTTATCCTTCAATCATCCGAAATTCTCATATGGATGAATCGAAAGGCTGGAAGAAGAGCTGGGACATCCGTCCTAGAGGAGTTGTGAAGATAACTTGGATATGGGAATACTGGGTGCGACAAACCTATGCAGAGTTTGTCAAGGATTTGAAAGGAGTTGCGATATATGAAGCCGTATTGGCTGGGAAAACATATGTTTACAGGCATGATAACTTCGTGTTGGATATACTCAGCCATTGGAGCCTAGAAACCCATTCATTCCATCTGACTCATGGAGAAGTAGGCATCAGTCTGTGGGATGTTCATAAGATCTCAATGGTTGCAATTCTAGGCGACATGTATGATGAATTCATCCTCCCCATGGTGACTTGGAATGGCTCGTAGAAGACCCTGACTTTGGATCGGAAATTATTGAAAACCTTTCACAAGCTCAAGAGTTCAGATACCTCCTTAACTTATTATATAAAGGATATTCATCCAGATGAGTGGATGAATATGTTTCATATCAAGAACCTGGAGAAGGAGACGAAGGAGAAGGGATCGAAGGGGAAGGGGCCCAAGGAGAAGGTGCCACTCGTCCTACCGGTTGCCCCAAAACAGAGAAGAGGGGTGCTCCAGGAACATTCTGGCCGACTCTAGATGAAGGAGATTTTTAGAGGTGGGGATACGAAGTGAATTATAGAATCCCAAAGAATACTCGTGTAGCGGGATTCTTTGCATTGTGGCTCTGTGTTTATCTTTTGCCAGTCAGGGACTCGAAGGGAGGCATCAGGCCAGGGACCATCATTGTTGTAGCCAAGATGGCTGAGGAAAAAATGGTTGGGTTGGATACCCCTATTTTAGATAATATTCATAGGAGCTTACTACATGTTTTCATGGGTAAGTCTCCTTTGAGAATAGTAGGACCATTCCATGTTTTGTGGGAATGGATCACCACTCATTTATGGATGTATAATGTACAGAATGGAGTACAGGTTCCTGGAGGTTCTTTTAGGCCATCAGTGCAAGAATTCTCTGGAATTGCTCCAATAGATCTCAATTCTTATGAAATAACGGTTAGGCTGAGCATGTTTAAGGAATTCACTTTCTTTCCTTATGGAAATCCACCAACCAGGCGGTTTGTTGATGATGGAACAACCATCCTGGAATTAAGGGCATATATGTTGGCCTATAGAGATGGTGTGCTGGTCACCAGGATTGGAGGAGAGATTATCTACGAGACCTATGCTCCATATATATTTTCACATCAATTTAAGTGTTTGCAGTAGACCGTTGTATCTCCCCCAATGCATGTCAGGTCAGATAAACATCCGATGGTTGTGCGAGAACTATGGTTTTTGACATCTAGGGAGAAGACATGGACATTATTTGAACTACCAGTTGATAAAGCGACACATAACTTGACTACATGATATGCCGAGAACTAGATAGAATCATACCATGGAGGGGTTCTGAATCAACTGGTTTATCAGGTGGGGAAAAGGACGAGAACTATAGAGAATGAAACCCTTCCTCGAGAAGGGGACGCTTCCCCACTTGGAGCTGATTCGCCGGATTCCACATCTTGGATTGACTCACTGGATTCCCAAGATGGGGATGATGAGGCACAAAAAGAGGGAAAGCGGCCTCATGCTCGATATAATCCTGCTATCAGAATCAAAAGACCCACTCCATAAAATCCTGGCGAGTTACTTCATTGTGGAAATTTAATCACCATTACTTTTATAGAGCAACAGTTATTATTTTCTTATTCTCTATATGTATTTTAGGGATCTGGGAAGAAGCTAAAGTCTAAGATTGTAGGACCTTCCTTGCAGCCTTCTGGTACACATACTAAATATCTATGACCAAAGGCTGTCCATACTTGGCAGAGTTTATACTGCGGTGCTGAAATTGCCGGGCTGGATTTGTGTGAGGGGATACACCTCCCTGGAATAGGGAATCTTCTTTCTTCTATAAATACCCGTTATAAGGATAATCCCAATGAAGTGCAGGATTACATCAGAGAGCTGGAAGTGCTCCTATATGCCACGAATGATTCCATTCCTTTCAACAAGCGGGTAAAGGAAATGATTGATCGTGGCACCACTGAGGGGACTGGTGGATCCCGAGATGAGGAGTGCATGATTACGTGGCTCCTGAAGATGTAAGTTTCCTTCCTTATTTGCTTTGCAACTTGATTTCAGTCAATGCTTTGTTACTCAAGGAAATTATTTTTCTTCATCCTGCAGCTTGCAAAGAAAGGAACAACTGAGGTTCCTTCACCACAGTATAGCCCTGGTGGTACTGCCATCGGGGCTGCTGAATCTCCTTGTGAATCGGGTGAGATATCTCCATGATATAAGGCCATGGATGAGGAGTTGTACATGGCTTTCCATTCTCCAATTCATGTACCTGTAAGGGAAACTGTCGAAACTCCCAAAAAACCAAAGAGACAAAGGCATCAAAGGAAGAAGTCCACAACTAAATTCTTCATCAGTTGTGGTAATTCCTTCGGATAATCATGAGTCTTAACCCATGGAAAGGTTTCTCATACTTCTTAGGATTGCAGGGGCTTCTTCAATTTCCCCTCTGAGGGAAAGGACTGACCCTACTTTGAGGACCACGGAGGGTACTGGTGAAAAATTACAAGTTCATGCTGACTTGGATGCTCCTAGGGAAGAGCCAACGTCTATTCCTCATATCCCTCCTGCAGCTGTTGCAAGAAGATAAGAACCTACTTCTAGTAAGTTAACAATGATTTATAAAATTTTGAATGAAATATCGACGGACTTTCATTCTGTGATAATTTAGGTTTAACCCCTACATTAGAGCTTTTGGCGGCCATTGTAACACCTCGAGATTTTATGAAAAATATTCTTTTTAATTTCACTAATGTCTTGTGTTGTACGCTACACCAAAAGGAGCTTGCACAAAACGCATCCTTGACTTGCCTTTCATTACACGCAATCGCAACCTTCCTCGATAGCGTGTGTGGTACGCAATACTGAGTTTCATGAAACAACGATATGGTTTAAAATATTATTAAAACTAGCCGTTATGAATAGTAATAACCACTTTTTGAAATTTTGTAAATTTTATTTTTCAAAATGGAATTCATATTTAGATTCGGAGTATCGAATTTAGCCTAAGGTGAAATTTTGGTACTTTTCGGATAACTTTCATATTCTGATGAATAGTGTAAATTTCTAAATTATAATTAAAAAGAAAATTTTTAATCGAAATAATTAATAGTGATAAATTATTAATTTGAGTGGTTTTAAAGTATATTTAGAATATATTTTTACAATTTAATACAATGTTGGTCATTGGTTGTAATTTCACATTTAAACCAGACATAATCAAGTGTCAATCTTTTGATAGATATTGTTTCTTAAAAACACGCTATTTGTTTTAACAGCGGGATTTAATTATAAAATTAATTAATGCAACTTCTATGTTATGAATTTGGTAAAATAGACTTCATTTTTGAATTCGGAATATGAAATATAGCTTAGGATGAAATTTTGGCATTTTTCTGAAAAACATCAATTTTTGATGAATAGTGAAACTACTAAGTGGTAGTTAAAAACTGAATTTTTCATAAAACATAATTTTACCGCTTCTGTGAATGGAATTTCAAAAATCCGAGAAACACGGTTGATTTCAGTAAGTAAAATGTGGTTCAATGAGATGAAAATAATTTTTGGTGAATAGTAACTTTTTACTTTTATTTACCACGGTTAAAAGTAAATAGGGTAATTAAGGGTAAGAATGATATTGATATTACCCTAACACATGTCCTAATTCTATTGGACAAGTGTATCTCGACCAAAAAAAACCTTAAGTGTAAAATATTATCATTTAGACCCACTTGGATTAGATTAGGACATTTATTATTATTTAATTCAAAGAATAGTTAAAAGAGTTAAAATCAAAGTTTATTTAATAAAACATTTTTAATATAGGGTTATACATAAGATAAATTAGATTGTAAATATTCATTAGAAAGATAAAATGATTTCCTACATGATGGTATTTTATTTATAATTTTTAGACATTAAATAATTTAATTTATTTATGACACAATTATGATTCAGTAATTATCTTATTTATGAAATATTGACATGATTGATGTTATAAACACCTAAATAAATGTAATTTGAGAATTTTTATGAATTCCAATAATTTTATAGGTTACTATGATATATTAGTGTTTATTTAATCAACTTGGTTCGAACATATAATTCTGTTATGACTTTCACAGAAATCATATATCAAATAGTGTCAAAATTGACACAAAATAGTTTTTAAATCAAATATTATATTATTAATTGTTATTTTATTCCTAAAAATCTATGGTTCGGCCAAATGACTTAGATAAGGATATATATATTAATAATAAACAATTTGGGGTTCGTTTGGCATGTTATAGTAAGTGTATTAACCATATAGTGAAAGCAAACAAAAAGACACGGTAAAAGTTAAATTATTTAACTTAGAGTTAAATCTAATTGATAAGGATAAAATAATACCCTAAACTTGTATAAATCCTATTGGTTGATATGATTTCGACCCATCCCCACTTTAGCTTCGAAATAAGACCCTTTGGAACCATTATAAACCGATTTTGACTTTAATATAAAATAATATTTTGAGATATTCCTAAGGTGCCCCTCTCCTCCCTTATAAAAGGGCACCTCCTCCCCCTTCCTCCTCACACCAATTTGAGCACTCAAGCTCGGCCAAACTCTGCCAAAATCCCTTCTCCACTTCCCTAAAATAATCCTAGAGGTCCTGGTCTTCTTCAAAGACCAATATTAGTTCCCTAAGTGAAGGATTCAAAGAGGCGTTTCAAAGAAGAGGTAATAACCATTAACGATCTTTTCAATTTCTTTCTTCTTCAACTTCTTCTTCTTTAGTTGTTTCATGATAAAGTAATAACATCAGTATTACTTACATACTGATATGTTATTATAAATATGAAACAACTCTAATTAACCTTCTATCCATCCTGCGGAAAAAGGAAATCATCGCGCGTGCGTACGTACGGAATACCGTCTCCACGCCGTGGTGTAATCTATTTTCCACCACCACCTTACACGGATGGGTATAATGGTGTAAAGAATAAATATAAATAGTTATTACAACATCATATTGATTCTGATATATTGTATAATCCACTCCAATTCAATTCAATATTTATGGAAATGATATCATCGCTCGTGCGTACGTACGGACTACCGTCTCCACGACGCGATGAGATTCATTCTTAATAATTAACCATTCATGAATGATTATAAAGTATATATAATAATTACTAATGAAATATATTACCTAATAATGATACTGGAATTATTTATATTTATATGTATGTCATCTACTTAATTCCATTCAATTCAATAAGGAAACGAAAACAGCGTTCATGCGTACGTACGGACTACCGTCTCCATGAACGGTGTATTTCTGTCCATTTACTGATTTATTATATATGTTTATTCTGAATATATATATATAAATCATGTTTTATATTCTGGAATTAAGTAATCATGATCTAAGTAATCATATGAATAATTACAAGTTAAAAACACAAACGACAAATGAGACGATTTTACCCAAAACGCTACTTTAACATGAATTTACAATAGAACGGATAATATAAAGTCATAAGTGGACCATATATGATATAATAACAATGAATATGATTCTGGAATAAGTCAATAACATGATTTAAATCATTATACAGGAGGTTCGGACACTTACGAAGCAAATCGGACCTAAGGTAAGGGAAATATCACAATCTAATTTTTATCCGAGATTGTTTATTAGTAAGTATTTACTGGGGTGTATTTTATCATCCACATCCATGTTCCCTCAATATTTAATATTGTTTCCATCCACTTACACTATTTGAAATCCAATTTTACCCCTCGGTGAATTTTTAGTAAAGAATATGAAAGGAATCGTTTGTCATTTTTTCGTATGAGGTACTTTTTGACTTTTCCGACAAAAGTACGAAGAATGTTTTTTTTAACTTATACGGCAAGAATGGATTTTTAAACATTATTTCCAAGAATCTTCATTTATAAGTTTTCAAGTTTATTTTTAATCAACTTCTTTTAGTTTATAATTGTATGACATGTTACGAAAAGAAAAGTGTTTTGAAGTAGAAAGGATATTTTCCTCAAGAATGGAGTTCAAGTATTTTATCAAAATTATTTTCCATCTAAGATAATAAAAGGGTTCTGTTTTTATCCCTATTATTTCATGGATTTGATTATGTTGTGATGGAAATATTTTTATGAATTTCTTTATCTTATATGAATGGTTTTATGATGTCATGTTGTTTAAGAATTCCATTTTTATTATATATGCAATGATGTATGATTTAAGATTTTGTGGCACACATAAGAATGGTTTCATTAAGAGATGGGTGGGACCTATATCTCCCTCAAATGCATTGGGTAAAGATTTTATATCTCATGAGATAGACAGGGCTGGAACATTAGGTTATACCGGTTCAGTGAAACAGGACTGAAACGAGGGTTACTCGATTCAGAAAGGGACTTTGTCCACTAAGATAGTCTTGGCAATGAGTCTTGACTAACAAGAAATTATTCTCTATGATTATGTGTGAATGCCACAATGTTTCATGTTTTATGTTATGATTATTGTGATTACATTTCACTGCCATGATTTATCCCATGTTATGAAATTTTGATCTCTTTTGCAGGTTAAGATTTCCAAAAGTTATGTGCTTGTGTATATGATGTGATTGATATTTCTTTTGTTTACCCTTACTGAGCATTTGAGCTCACCCTTTTATGTTTTCTTTTCCCCAGGATTTAAAGAAAGGTTTTAGGTTAAAAAAAAAGAGAAGATCTTTATGGGAGATATTGAAGATCTTTCACCACGATTAGAAGATTACGTTCTGAGTTTCCAAAGACACTAAACTATTACGATCCTTGTGTGTGTGTTTTTGTTATGTACTAAGTATTCCGCAAAAGTAATGTAATGTCAATGTACGTCAAGCTTCGCATCTCTACAGTTGGTATCAGAGGAAAGGTTTAGTCAACCTTTGGAAACTAGGATGCGAAAACGTTAGTGAGATCCCTAGAGATATTTCTAAGGTATGTCTAGGGATGTCCCTAAGGTTAAGTATACATATAGGTTATAGTACTAGAATTACGCTAACGATCATAGAATTAAACCTAAGATGTTAGATATTGAAGGTACTCCCACTTTATTATGTTGTTTTCCATAGCATGATTTTTGCTTCTCACACTATTCTTTTTGGGTTTTAGACGATGGATGGAAACCGAAGGAACCGTGTTGATCAATGCAATGGATAATGCAATGATTGTCCTCCTGAACAAACAAATGTTATGGGAGATGGAGTGCAAAATATTATTGCTATACTTACACAAGCTATGAATCATTCTGGACTTCCAAATGAGCAGAGAAGGGAAAAATATTCTATTGAGTCCTTCATGAGGCAACATCCACCTTCTTTCAGTGGGTCTTCTGATCCACTTGTTGCTGAACAATGGATCAGTACCACTGAAAAGATATTTTCAGTTCTTCAATGTTCTGAACATGATAAAGTCATATTAGCAGTATATCGTTTGGAAGGTGAAGCTGATCAGTGGTGGAATATTATCAAGAATACAAGGCAAAGAGATGAAATTGAGTCCATGGAATGGGACGAGTTCAAGAACTTATTTTTCAATAAGTACATCCCTCGTATTCTTCGAACAAAGATGGAGAAGTAGTTTCTTGAACCTAAGCAAAAGGATGATGAATCTGTTGGTATATACGAAGCGAATTTTACAAGACTTGCAAGGTATGCATCTGGCATTATCATCCAACCTGAAAGTAAAGTTGATCGATTTTTCAGTGGCTTAAAACCAAGTCTCCGAAGGGCATTAGCTATAAGATACTTCAGTAGCTATGAAGAAATTGTGCGTTGTGCTATCAAGGTAGAAATGGAAGTTGGTATTACATATCCATCTCATGGTTTTGACAAGAAACGAAAGATGGAGTTCAAGGAGAAATCTCAGAATAATGGTGAAAAGAAGATGAATGTTTCCTTATGCACAAAGTGTGGAAAGAAGCATGGTGGAGATTGTCTTAAAGGGACTAGAAAATGTTTTAAGTGTGGAAAAGAAGGTCATCGAGCAGCTGAGTGTCAAAGTAATGGAAAAAGGGTTTCTAATGATGTGAATAAAGCAAACACTGCAGAGAACGCACCACCAACACTTCAATGCTTCAAGTGCAAGGAAATGGGGCATTATGCTAATAAATGCTCTAATCCAAGGGTTAGTGATGATCAACATGAGCAACCACTGAAGGCAAAGGACAAAGGGAAGTCACATGCGATCACTATTGGCAATGTTGAATATGACAACGATGTGGTGGAATGATTAAGTGTTTAGGTAATGGGATTCCAAAATAATGTTGTATCATTGAGTATTGCAATATTTATTGATGTGGTATTCAAAGTGATTGAGATATTTTTTGGAAATAAGATGATATGCGCATAATGAAGGGAAAACGAGAAAATGAAATGTTTAACAGTATTCATGAGCTCATGATTGATATAATGACTAAGTGATATCATTGTTTGAGAATTTTGAGGATTTTGGTATGTGGAAAGTGTTAAATTTTAACTGCATTCATGTTTTCACTAAGGTATTCAAGAGAATACATGATTAAGGCCTTTTAATGTTTGGAATGTGACCAACAAGACATATATATGGGGATTAACGATAGTATTAAATCTCTGGTAATCGTTTTCACTATATTATGAGAGTGGACTGTAGTATTATGGATAAGCCTAAAGATTAGAATGGATTATGTTGGACATAAGTTAGTATTGTTTAAGGATAGAAGATTTTCAATATTATTAATGGGATGTTATAGTATTATAGTTTTAGAAAAAGGACAACCTGCAGGATGGGCGACAGCCCATCGCTTCGGACAAGGCTGTGGGAATCGAACCCACAACCGAAGTGCGACTGGCCTTTATCACCTACCACTGGCCTACAGGAAGTCCCTGTTTAGTAGAAACTAGTTTTATTTTATTAAGCGGTATGATATACGAAGTATAAGTTCATTTTTGGAACCATATACGATTAATCTAACCATAAGATGAAGTTATAACTTTTCGAACCTTTTGTTTGAGACAGATGGAATGACCCGTCATTCTATCACATGATCTGCTAACACTTCACGAATAACAAATTCAACTTCATTTATTTAAGAGATGAAGTAGAAATTGTTCAAGGCACGAACAACAGCGAGATTGTACCAAAATAAAGTAAGTATTTATTCTAATTCAAACTCTTCAACTTTAGGGAAACGATCTTGAAAACCAAAAATGTTGTCCTAGTGCTCTTATACCTGATGAATCAGATGGTACCTTATATCACCACAAATCTATGGATTTGTGATTACTGGCTTTTCCATAGCCATGTTCTCTACCACTCTCCATCAGAACATGATGGTTATATTTCTCTTCCATATCCATATTTTCACCTATGTGGAAACCCAGTGATTAGTTTATTTGGGTAACCTTTAAGTTTCATACTTTTGTTTTAAAATATTGGTTTTGGTATTCCTTTTTACGATGTGGGTTTCTATTAAATAAACTTTCTAATAGTAAACCATTTATAACCCCAACGAATTTTGAGGGAGAAATTCATTTTAAGGGGGGTAGAATGTAACACCCCGAGATTTTATGAAAAATATTCTTTTTAATTTCACTAATGTCTTGTGTTGTACGCTACACCAAAAGGATCTTGCACAAAACGCATCCTTGACTTGCCTTGCATTACACGCAATCGCAACCTTCCTCGATAGCGTGTGTGTTACGCAATACTGAGTTTCACGAAACAACGATATGCTTTAAAATATTATTAAAACTAGCCGTTATGAATAGTAATAACCACTTTTTAAAATTTTGTAAATTTTATTTTTCAAAATGGAATTCATTTTTAGATTCGGAGTATCGAATTTAGCCTAAGGTGAAATTTTGGTACTTTTCGGATAACTTTCATATTCTGATGAATAGTGTAAATTTCTAAATTATAATTAAAAACAACTTTTTTAATCGAAATAATTAATAGTGATAAATTATTAATTTGAGTGGTTTTAAAGTATATTTAGAATATATTTTTACAATTTAATACAATGTTGGTCATTGGTTGTAATTTCACATTTAAACCAGACATAATCAAGTGTCAATCTTTTGATAGATATTGTTTCTTAAAAACACGCTATTTGTTTTAACAGCGGGATTTAATTATAAAATTAATTAATGCAACTTCTATGTTATGAATTTGGTAAAATAGACTTCATTTTTGAATTCGGAATATGAAATATAGCTTAGGATGAAATTTTGGCATTTTTCTGAAAAACATCAATTTTTGATGAATAGTGAAACTACTAAGTGGTAGTTAAAAACTGAATTTTTCATAAAACATAATTTTACCGCTTCTGTGAATGGAATTTCAAAAATCCGAGAGACACGGTTGATGTCAGTAAGTAAAATGTGGTTCAATGAGATGAAAATAATTTTTGGTGAATAGTAACTTTTTACTTTTATTTACCACGGTTTAAAGTAAATAGGGTAATTAAGGGTAAGAATGATATTGATATTACCCTAACACATGTCCTAATTCTATTGGACAAGTTTATCTCGACCAAAAACAACCTTAAGTGTAAAATATTATCATTTAGACCCACTTGGATTAGATTAGGACATTTATTATTATTTAATTCAAAGAATAGTTAAAAGAGTTAAAATCAAAGTTTATTTAATAAAACATTTTTAATATAGGGTTATACATAAGATAAATTAGATTGTAAATATTCATTAGAAAGCTAAAAAGCTTTCCTACATGATGGTATTTTATTTATAATTTTTAGACATTAAATAATTTAATTTATTTATGACACAATTATGATTCAGTAATTATCTTATTTATGAAATATTGACATGATTGATGTTATAAACACCTAAATAAATTTAATTTGAGAAGTTTTATGAATTCCAATAATTTTCTAGGTTACTATGATATATTAGTGTTGATTTAATCAACTTGGTTCGAACATATAATTCTGTTATGACTTTCAAAAAAATCATATATCAAATAGTGTCAAAATTGACACAAAATAGTTTTTAAATCAAATATTATATTATTAATTGTTATTTTATTCCTAAAAATCTAAGGTTCGGCCAAATGACTTAGATAAGGATATATATATTAATAATAAACAATTTGGGGTTCGTTTGGCATGTTATAGTAAGTGTATTAACCATATAGTGAAAGAAAACAAAAAGACACGGTAAAAGTTAAATTATTTAACTTAGAGTTAAATCTAATTGATAAGGATAAAATAATACCCTAAACTTGTCTAAATCCTATTGGTTGATATGATTTCGACCCATCCCCACTTTAGCTTTGAAATAAGACCCTTTGGAACCATTATAAACCGATTTTGACTTTAATATAAAATAATATTTTGAGATATTCCTAAGGTGCCCCTCTCCTCCCTTATAAAAGGGCACCTCCTCCCCCTTCCTCCTTACACCAATTTGAGCACTCAAGATTGGCCAAACACTGCCAAAATCCCTTCTCCACTTCCCTAAAATAATCCTAGAGGTCCTGGTCTTCTTCAAAGACCAATATTAGTTCCCTAAGTGAAGGATTCAAATAGGCGTTTCAAAGAAGAGGTAATAACCATTACCGATCTTTTCAATTTCTTTCTTCTTAAACTTCTTCTTCTTTAGTTGTTTCATGATAAAGTAATAACATAAGTATTACTTACATACTGATATGTTATTATAAATATGAAACAACTCTAATTAACCTTCTATCCATCCTGCGGAAAAAGGAAATCACCGTGCGTGCGTACGTACGGAATACCGTCTCCACGCCGTGGTGTAATCTATTTTCCACCACCACCTTACACGGATGGGTATAATGGTGTAAAGAATAAATATACATAGTTATTACAACATCATATTGATTCTGACATATTGTATAATCCACTCCAATTCAATTCAATATTTATGGAAATGATATCATCGCTCGTGCGTACGTACGGACTACCGTCTCCACGATGCGATGAGATTCATTCTTAATAATTAACCATTCATGAATGATTATAAAGTATATATAATAAGTACTAATGAAATATATGACCTAATAATGATACTGGAATTATTTATATTTATATTTATGTCATCTACTTAATTCCATTCAATTCAATAAGGAAACGAAAACAGCGTTCATGCGTACGTACGGACTACCGTCTCCATGAACGGTGTATTTCTTTCCATTTACTGATTTATTATATATGTTTATTCTGAATATATATATATAAATCATGTTTTATATTCTGGAATTAAGTAATCATGATCTAAGTAATCATATGAATAATTACAAGTTAAAAACACAAACGACAAATGAGACGATTTTACCAAAAACGCTACTTTAACATGAATTTACAATAGAACGGGTAATATAAAGTCATAAGTGGACCATATATGATATAATAACAATGAATATGATTCTGGAATAAGTAAATAACATGATTTAAATCATTATACAGGAGGTTCGGACACTTACGAAGAAAATCGGACCTAAGGTAAGGGAAATATCACAATCTAATCTTTATCCGAGATTGTTTATTCGTAAGTATTTACTAGGGTGTATTTTATCATCCACATCCATGTTCCCTCAATATGTAATATAGTTTCCATCCACTTACACTATTTGAAATCCAATTTTACCCCTCGGTGAGTTTTTAGAAAAGAATATGAAAGGAATCGTTTGTCATTTTTTCGTATGAGGTACTTTTTGACTTTTCCGACAAAAGTACGAAGAATGTTTTTTTTAACTTATACGGCAAGAATGGATTTTTAAACATTATTTCTAAGAATATTCCTTTATAAGTTTTCAAGTTTATTTTTAATCAACTTCTTTTAGTTTATAATTGTATGACATGTTAAGAAAAGAAAAGTGTTTTTGAAGTAGAAAGAATATTTTCCTCAAGAATGGAGTTCAAGTATTTTATCAAAATTATTTTCCATCTAAGATAACAAAAGGGTTCTGTTTTTATCCCTATTATTTCATGGATTTGATTATGTTGTGTTGGAAATATTTTTATGAATTCCGTTATCTTATATGAATGGTTTTATGATGTCATGTTGTTTAAGAATTCCATTTTTATTATATATGCAATGATGTATGATTTAAGATTTTGTGGCACACATAAGAATGGTTTCATTAAGAGATGGGTGGGACCTATATCTCCCTCCAATGCATTGGGTAAAGATTTTATATCTCATGAGATAGACAGGGATGGAACAGTAGGTTATACCGGTTCAGTGAAACAGGACTGAAACGAGGGTTACTCGATTCAGAAAGGGACTTTGTCCACTAAGATAGTCTTGGCAATGAGTCTTGACTAACAAGAAATTTTTCTCTATGGTTATGTGTGAATGCCACAATGTTTCATGTTTTAAGTTATGATTATTGTGATTACATTTCACTGCCATGATTTATCCCATGTTATGAAATTTTGATCTCTTTTGCAGGTTAAGATTTCCAAAAGTTATGTGCTTGTGTATATGATGTGATTGATATTTATTTTGTTTACCCTTACTGAGCATTTGAGATCACCCTTTTATGTTTTCTTTTCCCCAGGATTTAAAGAAAGGTTTTAGGTTAAAAAAAGAGAAGATATTTATGGGAGATATTGAAGATCTTTCACCACGATTAGAAGATTACGTTCTGAGTTTCAAAGACACTAAACTATTACGATCCTTGTGTGTGTGTTTTTGTTATGTACTAAGTATTCCGCAAAAGTAATGTAATGTCAATGTACGTCAAGCTTCGGGTCTCTACAACCATTGCAACTGACACCGCCACTTTATTTGAAGAAGCTGTCTAGGGTCAGAGACTGCAGGATGAAGGTCGCCGAGAAGACATATCGAATGCTCCCACTAGTGAGATTAACCATGATTCTGAGATTACATTGGATGAAATGATGGAACTTGAAAATCTCATTATAAAAAATAGATCATGATAGAATACCATGTAATTTAGAAGATTATGGATGTGAGTGTTATCCTTCATCCTATTAAAAATATATTCTTATTAAGTGTCTAATCATGGTCGGTTGAAATGTGTAGTTCTATCTGGGAAAGAGGCTAAAAACCAATCCCTGAAGGGGTTACAGAAAACCCTACTATTGTAGAGACATTAGCGCTAGTGGAGCTGAACCCTGTAGAGATTCCTCAAACTCATCCTGAAAATCATTTTGAATCTACGAAAAATAGGGAGGAGCCTTCTAAAGTTACTGATCTACTGTTGGGTAAGGGATAACAATATTTTCGACTGTACATAATTTTCTAGATATCCAATTAACTTTTGTTATTCTTTGAAAATAACCAGTGATTTCAATTGATTATGCAGGGCCATCAATTTCAGTGGCTAGATCTAGAGGTGAAGCATCAGCCTCCACCCCAACAGGAATAGAAAGTAATGAAACACGGGTCAGGGGGGAAGGAGTAGAACAGGGAAATTCCTTAATTGCATTAATCCTATATTACATTCCCCCATGTGACAGTGATGGTGAGTCGGACTTGGAAGTACAAAAGGTGCTCCAATTTTCATGATGCAAGGCATGGCAAAATATACGGAAAATCATATCTAAAGTGCCTCTTGAAGACCTATCATCAAAGATTCTCCGACATTCATCCTTGTTTGTCATGTTGGGACTTTCTGGTTTTGGATATCAAAATATCCATGCCGTGGTAAAATAAGTCATCCTAATAAGGGGTCAGGAGCATAAATACCGTCAAGATTTTACCAGGGTGAGGCTGTCAGCAAATATTAGTGAATTTAAGGAGGCAGTATCCTGAGATGAGGCTAATTATGCAACCAATTTGAAGGATCTGAAGCATAAGATCAAAGAGAAAGTCATCCATCAGATGCATTTTCATCAACAGATAGATGCTGTTACTGGGGAACTTGACCAACTAAATAAATCATTGGAGGGAGCTCAACCTAATGGTATTAAAGACATTGCAGATGCCAAGAAAGCACTCCATCATACTGAAAAGAATGAAGTTGGTTCAGTGCATGAGCTTCAAGTGGCTGCTGATGAAGCTCGGGATGCTGTAAATCAAACGAAGACTTATGTTGACAGCCTATTGTAATTCATGGAAAACAGAAGATAATCTAGTCTGTGGATGTCCTTTTAACTCTTGTGAATCAAATGGAAAGACTCTTTCATCTTCAATCATTTGTGCATTCGTTCTTCCTGCTACCTGCTTTAAATTTTTACCCATGCCAATGGGCCTAGTAAGGATAGTTTTATTTTTACTAGGATTATTATAAATAACCCTACAAACATTGAATCTTTTATTTTCTCAATATTACCTAAATCATATGAAAATGTATGTTTAGTCAGCTGGGACATGAATTTTGTTTAGAGTTCCCTTTTTTTGTGGGTAGTTTAAAGTCATGCACGTCAGACATGAAAGGCTAATGTTTATGGTCGAAATAGATTTGACCGAATGGATTAAAAATTGACTCAATTACTTGACAATTTTTTTGAAAACATATTACCACACACATGTATGGGGGGAAATATGTAAACGACGACTTAAGAAATTTTGAATTTGAGAAATGATATGAAAAAGGTAAAAAAGGAATTAGAAGAAGTAGTTCCCAATAATGAAGTTACCACTTTTTAACAAACCCGTTAGGGGGTTGAATTATGCAGGTCCACTTAAGGGCATTGGATGCATAGTAAAATAATAGCATCTTTTTGCTGAAAATTCTGTTATGTAGACTGTTTATGGAAGGCCTCCTAATGGCACGTGCTGCATAGTCAGGCAAAAAAAATATTATAAATTTACTTTTCTACTGCTAAAAATTCAGTGAATGTTTATGGGGATTCAAATTTTCCAAAGCATAGAGTTTTCTGAATGGAGAGAGGTACTTGAATATGGAGAAGATATTTCCAAACGAGATTGTCTAAGAACTAGATTAATGTCACTCCTACGAAGGTCTGACCCAAACGTAGGGAAGGGAAATATAAACCATATACATGAATACTTTCTGATCATAAAAAAGAGTATAAGATAAATATATTAAGGACGACTATTTTTTGGCGGATCCCTACATATTGTCGTTAAGACAACAAAAGAAAAAAGAGGTTTTATTCCTAAGAATGAAGTTACCATTATTTAACAAACCTGTTAGGGGGTAGAATTATGTAGGGCCTCCTAAGGGAATTGGCTCCATAGTCAAATAAAAGCATCTTATGGCTGACAAGTCCATTATGTAGACTACATATTCAAGGCCGCCTAAGGGCACGTACTACATAGTCAGGAAAAAGAACTCTCGAAAATTGGATATTTTGTGACTAGAAGACATTAAAAAAGGGTTATGAAGATTTGAAAATATTTCAGGTTAGGATTATGACACATAAAAATGGGTATTGTCCAATGTATGTAGAGATACACATATCAATGCTAACCATAATCTTGTTGTGGCTGGGTCATAAATTGAAATGTTGAATGTTCTTATGTATCCCATAAGGATGGGAATCAAGCCATACGTAGTTCTTGAAATACTATTTATCGTCATGTTTGATGAAATTATGGGAGATATTAGTTTAGGGTCATAGTTCTTAGACCATAATAATGAATACACAGTGTGTGTTTTCAGAGGGACCTTTCAACTAGGGGACTGAAAGTGGAATTTAGTGTTAGGACCAATGACTTGGGGATTTATTCGAGGGACACTCGAACATTCCTATGTATCCCATAAGTATAGGAATCAATCCCATGTAGTTCTATAAAAACACTCTATACAGATTTGGTTCGTACAAGTGAAGGGTGAAAAGGGGACTTCAGTGCAATGATGTTTTGACCCAAAATAAAAGATTCAGGCATTTCCATGTATGCACGTAGTCTTTGGAATATAACATGATTGGAAATAAAGGTAAATAATGATTCCCTCTCAAGTGAGGGTATCAAAGAATGTTGTAGTTTATTGTCATACAGGACAAAAGTGTTGTACAGTTTAACATCATATAGCAAGGAAAAAGGTGAACCAAAGTAAAGATATTGATTCTGGGGGCAGTTTCATGAATCAACATCATATGAGATGGAGGTGAACTAATGTGAAGATATTGGTTTTGGGCTTGAACCTTATGAGGTTTCCTATGTACCCAGCCTGGAAGGCAAGGATCAAAGTCTGTGTGGTTCAATTAAAGAATTAATTAGTGATCAAGTTTTTTTGATAACAACGACCTAAAAAATGGTGTTGGGACTTACACATGGTTAGCGTCCCATAGAGGGTGTTATGGTTAAAGTTTACTCTATGCTCACGTGAGTTATACTCGGTGTGAGAAACAATAGGTAACAACAACCCTAACGATGCACAGTTTAATGTCATGTAGGACATATGAAGGGACTATGTAGTTTAAAGTCTTGACGTGAGGACCATTGGTGCTACACAGTTTAATGTCATTTAGCAGGGACAAAATATAGTTTAACATCATATAGGACGTATTAAGGGACATAGTTTAACGTCATGTTGGACGCAAGGGTGTTTTACATTTTAGCATCCTGTAGCTAATATGATGGGGACAATACAGTTTAATGTCATGTTGGATGAAAGGGGGACTTTGTAGTTTAATGTAATGAAGTAAGGACAAAAGAGGACACAATTTAATGTCATGTTGGACGTATTAGGTATTTTTCCACAGTTTAACGTCATGTTGGAAAAAAAGAATGAAAATAGTTTAAGGTCATATGCATGGACCATGGATGATAATTCCGCTTAACATCTCGTCAGATGTAAGGGAATTTTGTAAGGTTTAGCCTCATGTAGCTAGGAAGTCATAGTTTAAAATCATGTTGGATGATGGTGCAAATAGTTTAAGGTCTTATGCATGGACCGTTGGATATGCAGTTTAACATCTTATTGGATGAGAGAAATGAAAATAGTTTAAGGTCGTATGCATGGACCGTGGATGATGTATTTTGTGTTTATACAAAATACTTCTTCATAAATCTGGCATTGGTGGGAGTAGTGATGAGTTCTCCATCGATTGAGATTAAAAAATAAGCTCTATTGGAGTAGACCTTATGTATTGAATATGGTCCTTACCATTTTGGCTCAAGCTTGGGAGGTTTCTTTCCTGGTATCATTGGATTTCTGAAAAATAATACCAATTCTCCCTGAATTAATGAATGAAGACAAAAAAAATTTGTTGAAAGCTCGTGCTATTCAATTCTGATAGACCTCCATGTGATGTAGGGTGCACAATCTTTTCTAATATAATCGTTCCAATTCATCCTATCTATTTTGAGATTATTCATCTTTATATGATTGATCACAAATGGATACTCTGAGAGAGGGTAGTTGAACCTCAATTAGAAAGACTGCTTCTATTCCATGTACCAATGAATATGGAGTTGACCGCATTGCAGTGCGTGTGGTGGTCTGATAAGCCCATAAATCATGAAGGATTTTATCACGGCACGATTTCTTATCTTTATCCACCATCTTTTGCATTATGTTTGAAAGAGTCTGGTTGAAGGCTTCTATCTGTCCATTGGCCGCTGCATGATACCGAGATGAAGGATTGGATTTGATGTTGTATTCTTGAAACAACTTCTTCACCTCCGATGAAAAGAAGTCGGTTCCATTGTCCGTCAATATGGTATGAGGGACACCAAATCTAGTAATGACGTTAAACTTGATGAAGCTAACAATGATTTTAAAACTGACTTCTTTGAGGGGTATTGCCTCTGCCCATTTGGAAAAGAAGTCAGTAGCAGTAAGAATATATTACAATTTCTTGGCTGTAGCTTAAGGATAAGGTCCCACCACATCAATTCCCCATGTGGAAAATGGCCACGAGTATTTAGCTGTATGAAGCAACTCTAGGGGGCCGATGAATGAAGTTGGCATGTACATGCCATGAATGACACTTCTTCGTGAAATCAACACAATCTTGTATCATTGAAGGCCAAAAATATCCAGGCCTTTGAATTTGATCAGACAGTATATGTCTACACTTGTGGTCACCACATACTCATTCATGCAATTCTTTCATGACAACCATTTTCTCTTCACCATCAATGCATCTGAAGAGAAATCCATCAAAACCATGCTTGTAGAGAATTTTCTCTAGGTGATCTAGGCTATCATAAATAGTGAAAATGACCACACGTCGCTATATTTGTTCTTTCCCACCTCTATCAGGTGGAAGTGTTCCATTTTGAAGGTATTCCATGATAGGTGTCATTCATCCTATAGTATGACCATATGGTTAAGGAATGTGACTAATTTCATTGATTTCATCTGTTCCGATTTGAACATAAGGTGAAATTGTACGATAGTGGGAAATATTGATGCCTATCTTGTCCCGATCTGGATCTTACAGAGCCGTGGCTATATTAGCCAGTGCATTAGCTTGGGCATTTTGTGATCGCAGGACATAAGAAAATGTCGGTTTCGTAGGAAATTCCACCTTTAACTCTCTGACGTAATCATAAAATGGGATTAGTTATTCTTTTCTAATGTAATAATCCCCATTGACTTGTTTGATTACCATGACTGAATCACCTTTAACATTTAAGTGATTCACTTGTTCTTGAAGCGCCAAATCCAAGCCTACGATGAGAGCTTGGTATTCCGCTTCATTATTTGTACTGCCTCCCAACAATGAGAAGGAATAGGGTAACACTGCCTTTTCTGGAGAAATGAGCACAATTCCTAACCCAACATTGTTGAATTTAGTATTTTCCATTTTCCTCCCTATTGGACTTCTAGAAGCACCATCAAAGTACATTTCCCATGTTTGAAGACTATCATGAATAAATAAGACTACCTCATCAGGAAGTTGAATATCTGAAGATGTATCTTCTATTGAAGGGTTTTCAGTAAGGAAATCAGCTAGAGCTTGGACCTTTATTTCCTTTTGAGACACATATTAGATTTCAAATTGCTGCAAAATAACCGCCCACCTTGCGAGACATCCCGTAAGAATTGGACGACTAAGGATGAATTTGAGAGGGTTATTGCATGATACCAATTGGACCTCATGATGTTGCAGGTAATGTCTAAACTTCTGAACTACAGGGATTAATTCTAGGTAGCATTTCTCAATACTTGAGTATTGGTTTTATGCTTCAAGCATAGTTCGACTGAGATAGTAGAGGCTGTTTTAATTCCCATCATCATTCTTCTGAGCAAGAAAGGCACCAAATGATCACTCTAAAGCTATCACATAGAGGATAAGTGGTCTTCTTTCAATAGGTGGAATTAATATCGTTGGGCTCAAGAGATACTTCATGATAATATCTAATTCTTCATGACATTATTCAGTCCACTCGAAAGTGACTCCCTTCTTCATCAATTTTTTGAAGGGTAATCTTTTTCCTGCTAAATTGGCGATGAAACACCAAATATTGGCTAAGTGTCCATGAAGTCCCCTTAATTATTTCAAATTTCATGGATGTGACAACCAAGGATTGACTTTGTCTTATTAGGATCGAATTTGATACCACGATGGCATACAAAAAAGCAAGGAAAATTTCTTGAGGTTACCCCAAAAGAACATTTTAAGGGGTTCATCTTCAAATTATGTTGCCGATGTTTGTGGAATATGATTTCCAAATCATACAAGTGATTAGAAAATTGTTTGGATTTAACCACCAAATCGTCAACATAACATTCAACAAACTTCCCTAAAAAGGGTTTGAAGATACAATGCATGTCACACTGATATGTCGTGCCAGCATTCTTTAGGCTAAAAGGCATTACCCGAAATCAGAACACACCCTGAGAGGAACTAAAGGCCGTAGATTTTTCATCTTCTAGAGAAATTCAGATTAAATTATACCCGGAATATCTACCCATGAAGTAAAGTGCTTCATAGCCATCTATTGCATCAATTAAGAGTTTGGTGATCGGAACTGGAAAATCATCCTTTGGACAATGCCGATTAAGATCTCTAAAATCAATGAAAACTCTAATTTGTCCGTTATTCTTTTTCACATGGAAAATATTATCCAACACTTGGGATATTGAACTTCTCTGATGATGTTATATTTGATAAGCTTATCCACTTCAGATAAAATTTTGGAAGCATAGGTTGGGTGTGTTCTTCTTACGGCTTGCATGAATCCTCGATGTTCTAATGGAAAACCCAAATGATGAGTATCAACATCAAGATAAATCCTGGGAATCTCTATATAGTTCCAAGAAAATATATCTCAAGTTTCCTTTAAAAATGAAATATACATCTCTTGCTATTCAATAGTCATGGCCACACTAATTAAAGTGGGGCGTGGATCTTTTTTTGTAGCCAGATGTATTTCTCTGAGATCATCCACGATAGTAGAGATACACTTTTCAAATGCTGGAGGAGCATCCCTGAGATCTTCCCATTCTTCTTCAACATGTGTTATTTCTTCTGTTTCTACTTGCATAGTAGATGATGAAGTAGAATTTTCATGATCATAAGAGATGTTAAAATTTGAACATCTTGAAGAAGAAGCGTCCATTTCCAACCCGATTGATGATGAAGGGTCTTCCCTATGTATTAAAGAGGGGATTATGGATTGATAATCGACATCATCTTTCACCTATTGCATTGCTATAACTTCCTCTAACCTAGTTGGATATGTATAGACCTGCTGGATTTCAGTAGATGAAATGAAGACATCTCCATTTGATCTTTCATAAGTGCTTGGTGAATCACCAATTTCTCCCATGCTGTCTGGCTTGATTTCCGTTATTTACATTATGGATGTTTCCCTAGGAGTACTTTTATTTGAGTCTATCCTGTCAATTTGACTGATAGGCAACACATAATCTATACTCACACGTTTAAATGGGTTTACTGGAATTTTTTCCAAACCACATGGAGCATTAACTTTGGTAATCTCCCTTGTTGTGGATTTATCCTTTCCCTTCATGTGATAAAATTCTGCCTCAATATATTGAGATTCACATGTCTTGAACGGGGCCATATCACCATAAAATGTCAAAATTTGAAAATCGAAACAATATTTGAGACATTGATGATATGATGGAGGGATAACTGCATGTTGATGTAGCCAGGGTCTTCCTAGCAAGATGTTGAAGTCTGAGTCTTGATCAACAACCATGAAATCTGAATTGGATACAAGATCTTTAAACTGAGTTCTGAGTGTAATCTCGCCCAGTGGTTCTTGTTCATTTTTATCATATCCTTGTAACATCATAATAGAAGGAGATAAATCAGATTCTGTGAGGCCCAATCAACAAAGTGTATGAATGGGGATAAGGTTGACTCCTAAACCATTATCAATGAAAGATCTTCGTATTTCTACACCATTGACCATGCCAGAAAAATACAAAGGTCTAATATTTCCATGAACGACATCATATTCATCTTCATCTGTGAAAGATATCACTACATGGAATTCTGCAGGATTAGTCTCTACATGGTAAGCTTCACCTGCAACAATTTCAATTTCAAAGTCTTGAGGACTTGACAAAGCCTCAATGAGTGCCTCCCTAAGATGCTTCGATAAATTCAAGGCATCCAGAATTGATAACATGTCCGGTACTTGGGCCAGGTGTTTCAATACATCATACTTTTGATCCAAAGGTCTTCCTTTCAAAATAGGAACATGTGGTTTAGCAGTTACCTTGGAAGTTGATTCTTTGTAAGTTGATGCATCTTGTATCGGGGTAGGAGTACATAATACTCCTGTCATTGGAAGATTGGACCAAATAGGTCTATTTACTTGCTGAGAGGATGAAGGAGTAACTTCCAACTGATCCTCTAGAATAACTGTTCTAGGACCGAATCTTCCTTGTGTGGAAGAACTTTCTTGTTCTATCTGAGCTCGTTGAAGGGCTCTACCACGATTTGTTGCCGCATACACGGTTCTAAAAGGGTTATAATTGTAATAATCGCATCTGAAATATCCAAATCTTCCCATACCCTGAGCCTCTGGAACTTCCTCTGATTCATCTTTTTGATATAGGGAACCCATGTTCATCGAGATCGAAACCATGACTGGCATAAGGATCTGTTAAATGAATCATATTAACATAGCCGAAGATTATGTCTTCATCCGATGAAGACTCTACCTGACTAGCCAATTTAGGTTGTGCTGTTTGGTGGGGCAGTGCCCGTGTCTTCGAAGTAGATGGCATAAAATCCTCTAGAGTCAAAGACAACTTGGGCTTTGACATGATCTCATCTTCTTCTGATTGTTCCTCTTTCTTTGAATTATGCCCTTTCTTTGAGTATTTACCCTCTGATGAAGAGGGTTTTGCTGTGGAATTCATAGTAGAAGAGACAATTGGTTTCTTCAATTGCGTTCACAAGATGGAATTAGTTTGGTTGATCGTTTTTCTGACCATCCAATCATCATATTTCTGCGCAATTTTTATTTTGACTTCTTTCCACTCTCCTTCTTCCTCTGTATTGGTAGCAGTAACACATGCTACCTGAGATAAATAACCATTCAATTTGACTTGTCCCGAGTCAACCATTTTTTGTAGGAGGTCCTTGGAGACAAAACACTCATTAATGGGATTCCCCAATATCATATGAAAGGGGAAATAGTTGGGATGGTCTTCATCTCCTTCCTTTTTTTGGATTTTTGGGCCCTGGCAATTGAACCAAATTATTTTCCAGAGCCGAAATTATGTAGCCAGGAACTTGTTCATTTCAGAAAGAGTAATATTTTCTCTTCAAATCCTCAAATTGTTTTTATCTTTGATATCTTTGATAATCTTGACGAAACAGACTCTTTTGATGACGCTCAGGCGGTGGAGCCCTTTGGGAAGATGAAGGTTTTGAAGTAGAAGCTGGTACAGGTGCTTGTTTAAGCATAACTGTAGCAGTCTCTGCTGTACCCATTCTCCTTCCTGGAGCTGATGGAATTACACGAGTTTTATCCTTAGTGTTCCTAAGATAATATTTAATCTGTTGAGAAATTGAAGTAAGGTCTCGAAAACCTCCTGTGTATTTCACAGGCATAAACGGTGTGCGTAATTCATCACGCAGATTTGCCACACATATCGGCAACAATTATTCTTGAGGGAGTGCTAAGCTTAGAGAATATGTTAATCCATTCCAGCAAGCAATGAAATCTGAAACCCCTTCATTTTACCTTTTCTTACAATTTGTAAGATAAAAAACCATTTTCTTGGCAACGTTACACTGAATTAAAGAAGAAATCATTGCCGGAGATCCTCCCATCTGGTAATTGACCGGGATTGAAAACTTGTGTACCAGACAAAAGAAGGCCCTTGTAATGACTGTAAAAAACACCTGAGCTTAACTGCTTCCTATTTCTGAGGGTTTCCCATCATAGGATCTCAACAAGAAACAAAATGTTTTAAGTGTTGCTCTAGGTCTCCCGAACCATTTAATATTGGGAATGTGGAACTTGCAAAATTAGATTGGGGAGTAATTGTATCAACCAATTCAGGGTAAGCTCTCTTTTATATTTTAATTTGACCACTCTTTCCATCCATAGCTTCCAACTAAGCTGTTAATGAATAAATATTAGTTATTAACTTTTGAGAAACATCAGGTTGAGCTTGGACCTGAACAGGTGCACTGACTGGAGCTTAGACAGATGTGGTGGCTGGTACTGGAACTGATGGAAGCACTGTCGATTGTTGTTGCACTTGACCAGTAGGATTAGACCTGTGAGGGTGTACTGTTAGAGGAGGATATTCTTGATCCATCTCAGTAGAAGCAACATATTCCATTAGATGACTAACACTAGCACGCTTAGGAGGAAGAATACACTGAGGTAGCTCTGCATTCAACCTCCTCAATTCCTTCATTTCTTCCTCCTGTTGTGAAAATATTTTCCATAGTGAGGGAGATTGGCCTTCTCTACTGGAAGGGTATGGAACCTGATTCTTTCCTTTCCCCTTGTTGGATCCATTTTGGATAGGGGGAAGTGCGTTACTTGAAGGAACACCCAGATTCTGGGTAAGCCTTTGATTTCGTGTACGCACACCTTCTTCATTTGTATCTATGCATACAAATTATTGAGAAGGAACTTCTTCATCTGATACCTCTAAGAGAGCCTCATCTGATGGATTAGCAACAAAGGTATTGATCACATTAATTAATGCATAATGCATTGCATCATTTCTATCGGCATTTCTGTGATATTGTCTTCTTCCATGTCTCTGATGTGACATTGACATTTTTCGATATGATCCGTCAGGAACATCTTGACAAACCATAATTTGGAGGGAATCTCCTGGTAATTTGGATCTTCGTTCCTCTTGGGGATTATTCCCTAATCGAGAGAAGACTGACTTTCTCTGAGGAAGATATTGGGGATTTGAAAAAGTCCCCAGTCCGGTGGACTGGGGATGTTCCAGCTATTCCCGCTCAACTCCTCGAATCCTATTTGTTGATTCTGAGGGTTGGGTTAAAAGAGTCCCTAGTCTAGAAAGTTGTGGTGGTTCTTGACATGCTTTATCTGAGAATTTCTTGTAAGCTCTTCTGATCTTGCAGACTTTTGTCCGGAAGTTGGATGGATGCATCAACCAGCGTTCACTTTTATCACCTGGCTCAAAAGACCATTTGGTGATTTTTAACACTTCTATCACTTGATGATGTGCTTTCTGAAAATGAGATGCATGTTCAATATTCTCATTCACTTGATGCAGGAGTAATTCAAAAACTTGTTCTCTGTATGCTTGATTTTGAGAAGAACTAGTTTAAGCATGTTCTTAAGAAAGCCTTTTATTACACTCAAATCCAATTGATTGTGGCCAGCCATGGGCAATAAAATTGCTTGAGACCATTTTCAGTGGGATTTGCTGACTGGAGAGTACAGTGAAATGTAGTGCTCCATGAACACCCCATTCTCTGATATGAATACTAAATGGGGCATTGACAATTAACAGGCACAATCTTCTTAGTGCACCAAGGCATGAACAGTGAAGGGCTCTCTGCTATTTTTCAGCTTTCGGATATCGAGAAACTAATAGAGATTCCAAGTCAATTTGGTGTTGTAACCCTTCTATTATCTTGGTATGATTTTCATATTCATCATAAGATAATATTTTCTTTTTCAGCTAATAATGTGTTTTCCATATGTCGAGACAAATATCATTAATTCCATCTTCCGTCAACATCTCTGGAATGTCATACTGAGAGTCAGTTAGAGGCCAAAACATGACTGGCACATCACCTTTCTCCAGTTGTTTTCTCATATTCATTACTTCCTCTTTATCTTGTTATGAATATTCTTCTACTTGATTAGACCAGATTTGGTGCTTCTATGTTGAATCATTGGATTCAACAAGATCAGTAGAGAATTCACTGATCAAATTAGAAGATGAACGGACCAGGGGTGGTTCAGAGAATGACTTACACCCTAGGCTATCTTCTGATTGAGAATGTATTTCACCTACTAGTGGTAAAGCATCAGACATGACTGGCTTCACATTTGACAGTGTCCCATGATAAGAGGGCTTTCTCGTCACTAATTTTCCATTGGATCATTTTCCAAGCAATGTGAATTACGACTGTGGAGAGGACTTTCGAAGATAAATTTTTCATCATGGGGAGGACCACCATGGTGGGTTACAACAAAAGATGAAACATTTTTCTCCTTGGTCTTCTGACCACACTGAGGGTTCTTGTGGCTCTCATCTGAAGATGCAACTTCGAGATCGACCGAACTGTCATGAAGAAAGACTTCATGAGGAAGTGTCTGATGAAGACCTTCAGAATTAATGTTCCCACAATTTGGAACTGAGAGAGTATAATCTTGAGTTGCAATAGATAATTTTCTGAGTGCATCAAGAACTCCAACATCGAGTAAGGCCTTATTACAGATTGGCCCTTGATTTCTTGACTGTGCTGGGCAGGTATTCTTTTTAGAGCCCTTCTTACTGAATTTAGGAACTACTTGTTGATGAATGTTGTTATTATGGATAGGTGTATGTGCCTTCTCAAGAGAAATGATCAGGTTAGGCTGATTATATCCTCTCAAATCAGGTGTATATACCTGACTTGGTTGTCCGTTTGATATGGGGGAGTACTACCCACAACCCTCTTGGACTGGACCAGATGTGTGTGTTTGTTCTGGAGTGAACTGTTGATGTGTCACTCCCCTAGTAGGGATAGATTTATGTGTCTTTCCTTGAGATTCTGCTGAAGCTTTTATAATATCCTGGAAGGCATCCAGAATATGAGAAGGTATTTTCTTCTGCTCTTTCACCATTGACATAATTTGGTTGGTCACTTCAGCAGCCAGAATGGGAATATACATCCATTACATGCTTGGAGTAGGTGTGTGTTCATGCTCCTGTCCTCCTTTTCATGTTAGTGAATTCTGACAGTACTCAAGGGTGGGGGTAGTGATTTGAGTTTGCCGCCTGTTTGTCACTGGAGCTCTCCAACTGACTTCTTCGAGTGCTACCAAACGATACTGTGGGTAGGCTTGATCAATACTAGTAGGTGTATGTGTCTACTAATTTCACTCCTCCAAACGTGGTTGACGAGCTTCCTTCAATATTGAAAGACGAGGATATTGGCAGGATTGATAAGTGTAGGCAAGTGTATGTGCCTATTAACCAGTTGTCAACACATTGGGTTAACAGGATCCATCGTATATAGTCAGAAGAGCCTGCTGACTAGATAAATATTTATAAACATTTGTATGTTATTTTCTATAGTACTCTGCCGGAATTGTCTGGCCAGATTGGCATGCTGCTGCTAGACGAGTCTGCTGGAAATTAGAATTAAAATTGACGAATGTGTGTGCCCGCTCATTTCATTCCACCAAGATAGGATGGTGGACTTATCCGGAGATATAAGAGATGAGAAACTGCTCATAGTTGACTGGATTTCGCCTCTTGCGGTTCGTCTTGCCAGCTCGGGTTTGAGGAACCTGAGCTGAACACCTAAAGACGATACCCTCATCATGTTGAGGGCACACTACCACACGAGTTTGGCATCAATTGTTGATGGGAGCCCTCGGGAAGGACTCATGTCTCCTTGAATTAATGCCCTAAGGGACCTCCTCATTCACCTCCCCAGATTATGGAAGGGAATGTGGATTTCATTCTGAGGATAACAAACCGAAATGGTTGGAGATGGTGGTTGGCACCACCTGCTTCTTGATCGCTGGTCATCACTGTCCGGATGACCAGGGTGAATTATTGACTTGGAGTGAATGTTTAGCGGCATCCAGTGTTGGAATAGAACCATTTTGATGGTACTCCTTAACCAGAGCATTTGATACCCAGCATTGAAGACGCTGAGTAGGTGATGTCTTCGTCAGAGCGGATGATGATCCAGCAGGAGTAGCAGCAGAGGCATTTATAGCAGAAGTATTCACAGGTGTGAACTTAAGAGAATCCATTTCTGTAATGCATAAGATCTTGGAAAAGTGTGCCTGTTTGATATAACAGACATAATCACGATATGTCCATCTACTACATCTTTTGGATAAGCATATATTTTATTGATTATCTAGTTGGACCTCACAATGAGTTTAAATAGGGGCCTAACAAATAGGTAAAACTTCATTTTAACTGGTTAAGGATTCGCGTCAGGTTCACCATTTTTTATTTCCTCTAGAAATGGGGATGAACTCATTTGATTAAGGTTCAAACATTCCTAGAAGTTTCTAATGGGTTTGTTCAGAGAACTGGAAACATCCAATGATTCTATATCCATTTAGACCTACTTTCCAAAGGTATGTGCTCATTAGTTATGGGCCGATGAGACTTATGAATATTCATTGGTCGAGATGATGGGAGGTCGGACACATCACACCTTTTGAGGGGAATTATTTTCTACTCTGAGACTCTCTTTATAGATTTAAGTTATGTTCGTGAATCCTTATTAAATTACCTAGTATAAAATGAGCTTTTCTTTAGATCTGACAATCAATAATCGATATGTAATAAATTTTGAGAATCATTTATATGTATTCGAGGTTCTTCATTGATAGAGAATCATCTGTATTTTTTAGAGATTTGTTTTCAATGGTATCCATTATTACATTATATAAAAGTCACTTGGTCATTATGATGACCATATTGGTTTTAAAGCCACTCAGTGGGGCACTTAAAGTTTATTTTCATTCAGAAGGACATGGATTATTTCAGAGTTGGGATCGTACTCACAGATGGGTTACCTAAGAATCCATTATTTAGAAAAGGAATCAGAACCCACATAGTTCGTGTAAGGGTGTATGATGTTTATGTATGATTTTTGGCTCAAAGAAATATGTCATTATTACTTTTACACTCTAAGCTCACATGAGTCATGCTCAGTGTGAGAAACAAGAGGTATTGGTAAAACCAGACAATTGTGCCACAAAAGATGCAATCATAAGAAATGATGTGGGGATTATATATGTATGACTGCCCAAAATAAATGAAAATTAGGTTTTATTTTAGGGAAGAAACCCAGGAACAAGTTCCATAATGGTATGTGTACTTTATGGATATTTGGATACTCTAACTTGGGGATTGCTCCTACAGAAGATACCAAAATTAGGAGGGACTTATGATTGGGTTTTATTCCTAAGAAGGAAGCCCAGATCAAAATTAAATTAAGACTGGTTAAGAAAAATTAATACCAGGGCTTACTTCTGAGAAGGAGGCCCAGGTTAATAGGATTTGAAAATTACGGGACTTGGGGCTTACTCCTAAGGAGGATTCCAAGATTTGGGAAACTTGAGACTGGGGATTACTCCTGAAAAGGAAGCCCATATTAGGGGAATATTGACTGGGGCTTACTCCTAATGAGGATTCCCCAATTAGGGGACTTGGGGATTACTCTTAAAGAGGATGCCCAGATTAAGAGATCTTAGACTGGGGATTACTCTTGAAAAGGAGGCCCATGTTATGGATTCTCTCATCTTAAATGATGAGGTTGATTGAATGAAATCTCTAACCATAGTGACATAAATATATGTAAATCACTAGGTTTTGGGAGATGTTCTATAGCATTACATTAAGATAAAGAAGCCAACAAAATAACCATGACATAAATGGCTTTCAAGTGTGTTTTGAAGGATGAATCTTGAATAGGAGTGGTGGATAGGCATAAAAAAGGTGAAATTTCCAGGAGGGGCACCCAAAAAAAAGTGGGCGCGCAAGTCCGGCATGGGCACGCAAGTCCTGGTCACGTAGGTGTACCTGCAAGAAACTTGGGTACTTGTGCGATGGTCAACCCTTAGGGTAAAACTTGGGCGAGGTTTGGCTCAAGCCCTTAGTACTATCCCTAGAGGATTCCAGAAGAATGGCGCGCAAGTTCTGTTGAAGGGGTAAGGCGGCGCACAAGTGTGGCCATTTCCCTTAAGGGCTGGCCACCTAGGCGTTCAAGTGTTGATGAGTTTCAACACTTAGGCCTTACTCCCCCACTTAAGATCCTCTTTTGTTGGTAAGAAATTACCTTAGAAGTGTTCAGAATCATTGAGAAGAGACTAGGGCACCAGGATCTCAAATATGAGTTTCTGGAATTTTTCCCATCGTGAAATGGGGGGCCCACCGGGGGTATTTATATGCTGGTGAAGACCCTGGGTGAAATTCATATAGGGCACGCAATTCACCTGTGCGACCACTGGGCGGTGCACAAGTATACTTGAATGACATTGGTGGAACGTGAAGGACCCATGTGAAATTGAATCTTTGTTTATGCCTTTCTCAATTTTAGATGTTTCTTCAAATGAAGAATCAATTTCGGTTAAAGGTATTTCCCATTTCATTCATTTAGACTCTGTGATGGAATGGAGCATCAACACAGTCATAGAATAATACCATCTTGATGGGTATCCACATGAAGTAAATTTTTCACCTCATCACTACAAGCTTCATAACTCATGTCTCCACCCAAATCAATAAAATTCACACCAATGAAATTATCAATTATTTCAAATGACACATTACTAGTAAAAAAATCAATATGGTTTTATCCGCAACTACATGAGTTTTATGAACAAAACTATTTGATTTGGAATTCTTATGTGGAAAATATTATAATGGAGATAACTCACCATATTGAACCAAAATCTCAATTATTGATGGGAGTTCAATTTTATCCGTCATGGATCCCAACACAAATGGTTTAGTAATAATATCATTATTATCCAGAATAACATCACCATAAAATAAAATTATAATATTTTATAGTAAGAATTCTTTAACATAAGTTAAAATGTCTCTTATTGGACTATACATAGATAATTGATGCATATTAATGTATATATGTGGACATGATCCAAAAAATATGAAACCACATAAAATTAATATTTCACTAAAGTACAAGTCCCTGGTAAAAAAAATCTATCTAGAATGAACTAGTGAATTTGAAAAATATCTCAAATTCAAATTACACCCAAAAAATGTCCATAGTGCCTGATGGTTTCCCTTATTACCCTAAGGACTCATTACTATTCAACCAATCCAAATAAGGATTTTTTATTTAATATCATAATTTAATTGAACTAAATATTAAATAAAAAGTAGATACAAAACTTATAATCGTACACAAAATTTACACACAATTTCTTAAGTGCTAATAATGATTTTAGGTCCATCTAGTTGGTGGATAAAAAGATACATATTAATGAAAAAACATTGTTCAATAAAATTTTATAACTTTAGGATGTGTTCATATACTAGTAGGAATTTACCCAACTGGTCATCTATATCTAATATAATTTATAGATTTTGTAATAAAATCTTCATTCCAATGAAATAAATTCAAACCATTATAAAAAGAGGATCATGAAATCTATTCAAATACATTATCAAAATGAAAATGTGAAAAATGATTAGTTAAAAAATACCTATATTCTCTTGACCAATCCTAAGCAAAATCATTCTTTGATAGGAGTTGAATGCATATCTATCTCGAATAAAGAATAATAGTGATATATTGTTGTGGAAGACCCTATACTAATTTCATATATCTTTACATAAGTCATTCATTGGATGATCAATATAAATTTATTTTAATCAATATGAAATTGTGAAATATGAATAATTGATTAAACTCTTCTTCGGTGATGAAAACAATCTACTTTCCTTAAAAATGTGATATTAGAAAAACTATATAGGTTTACACATGGAACTTTTGGAAGAAATTCAATGTGGATGATTGAGGTAGTTACTATTATTTCCATTAACACCTCAGATTACCATTGTCTTCATCAAGTGGATCCCCCACTCAAAAAATAGTGGGGGAGACCATCTTCTTTGAGCTTAATGTCTTATTCAGTTCTGATTTCCATTCAATGTCTATCACATTTTTTTTGGAATTTAAAGAATTGGTTGAATGATCTCTAATGTATATATTCAAAAAAATTCAAAATTCAATATTGATAAGGATGTTTTTCTGTTAATTAGATCATGATTATTTATTTCCTTAGAACCTCAAAAATAGATTTTGTTACTACAAGATTGTAACAAATCATCATTTTTATCCACACCAAGAGAACAAATATGCAAACATATCTTTGAAATCACATAATGTGGGGGAAAAATGAAGAAGGGGGTGGATGAATATCCATAAAGGTTCTTTGTATTAAGAAAAAATTATCAAAAAGACAAAATTTTAACGGCTAATTTAATGAGATCCATTCCTATATTGAAATGGGAGAACATTACCTTGGATTTATTCACTGACCTTCCATAATAATTAAAATAAATAATCCCATATGGGTTTTAGTGGATCATATTACAATGGATTATCACCTCATATAAAATACATATGACTTCTCACTTGAAAACATTATAATGACTTGCATGAAATATGTGGTGAGGCTATATGGAACACCACTATCAACCGAATTTTATTGAGATATGAGGCTTAACTCAATAATTATAAAAATTATTTTACATGAATTGAATATATTAGAGGTCTAATTTATATCCCGTCACCCATTTTTAAATAAGAAATCTAAAAGGACTCTCCAAACACTTGATCATATACTTAGAGCCTATGATATGGGCTTCGAAGGTCATTATGATCTACCTATTATTTTGGTTGAGTTCTCAATCAAAAATAGTTTCAATGTAAGAATTCAAATAGATATTTATGAGGCCCTTTATTGGATAAATCTTGAAAAACAACATGTTAGTAAGATGATATCAAATAAAAGATATTAGGACCCAAACTAGTCAATGAAATTGAAGAGAAGGTCAAATCCATTTAGAAACATATATATTTATAATGAAGTCCACAAAAGAGTTATGATTCCAATAATGTATGAGAAGTAGAGTGTGAATATCGAGATATGTTTTTCAATAAAATATCTCCATATATGAAATTTTTGTGGTCTAATTATAATGGAAATCCATTTCTCAGATGCATTGACCCATTTGAAATTCTTGATCATATTAGATCTATGTCTTATTGACTAGAACTCCAACCAAACACATCTAAAGTGCATGATTTGTTCCATGTATAACTCTCGGGGATGTACATAAATGATCCCCCACACATAATAAATCTAGAGGTGGTATATTTATAGTATGCTAACTCTTATGAGGAGATTATAATGATGATTATATAATATTGATAAACTTTTCTATATAGTATGAAAACGGACCTTGTAAATGTACTTTAGGGAAACAACAAGAATGAAGAAGAAATATGTGTACTTGAGTTTGTAAAAAATAAATGAATTATAATCAATTTTTTATCTTAGTTTTAGAACATAATTTTAAAGTATGAAATTTCTTAATAGGTGATGAAGGTGAAGACCAATGCTTATATATATATATGGAATTTTATTTCTCAATAAGTATGTGTTTCTTGTTTTGGAATATAGTATTTTATAAAACACTAACACCTAATATTAAAAACCATAAAAACATAAATATATTTATTTAAAAATTATTCTATGTCAATAAATATGGTGAATTATAATTAAAAGTTTATAATGGGGTAATAAACATAAAAAAGAAATAGAATAAGTTATTTTGGATCATTTTCATATCTTCAAAAAATCTCACCCATGGACAAAACTGTAAAGAGAAAAAACATTATTAATGAAATGAAATTTTTTGAAAAATAATAATATAAATTTTATAGGAATATATTTAAATGGTGAATGAAATAATTATGAGGTATTTATCTAAATTATAAATAAAATGTGACTGTTATCATAGTATCCTAAAAATTATGAATTTTATATTAACAAATTATAAATGTAACCTAACTATTAGAATAGTAAAATAATAGTTGGATATCAAATTAAATAAACATATATAGAATTTATAATATATTATAATTAAAAATTAGATTATTTAAATATGATAAAATATATATTTGACATAATGATACCATACTGGTATTTTTGGAATACAGATGTATTTTATTTTCAATAACATTGATTTTTATGATAAATTTAATATTTAATTTTTTTTTAAATAATTATTTAAAAAAACTATATTATTTTGTATATAATAAAATAAATATATATATTATTAATAAAAATTATGGGTTTAAAATATAACCATTCATAAAATTGGTGTTATTAAATACATATTTATTTTATATAAAAGTTAATTTTATCATAATTTGAAATTTATTTGGATAAAATGAAGATTATTTCTGGAGTTAGAACATTGAAATTTATTTTGGATGATATTTTTATATCTTTTAAATAAAATGAAATAATAGAGGTGATTAGTTATATACCATATAAATATCATATTTTTTAATAGTTTATATGAACAAATTTGGGTGGTTTCTATAAGTTTAATGAATATTTAATTTTCCTTTTACTATTAAGTAACAATACCTTTTCCATTTAACCAATATTAAAGTCATTATTTGAATTAATAATATTTATTCTAATTTTTATTAAAACACACCCCCTTTTATCATTATAATTTCCCCCTTTCACCACCCCACCACTCAACACACAATAATTATATAAAATTTTAAATACATGATCAAAATACCTTGTAAACAATACAATTTATGTTCTATAGGGCCTTTTATTCATAAAACCTAATCCCAATTAGTGTAACAAAGAAGGTTATCCAAATAATGTGGTAATTATCTCAACAAAACTATTTTAAGCTAATTTCTTTTTATACATAAAAAAAATATTATATATATATCCATAATAACATAATGACATAAATATCATAAATATATTTTAAATGATACTATATTTATGGAATAACCATTATCTATCATCCTCTAATTTATTATAAATATAAAACGTCACGCACATAATGTTATCTTCATCACCTCCGTGGATGGTGTATTTCATTTTTCAACATTCCCATCATGACATTTTGTAATAATGAATTTATTATAAAATAAAATATTAATAAATATATTATGTTTTTCATCATATTTCCGAATTGTTATATAAACATAAATATTAAATAAAAATAATGAAATTCATCATGGTTGGAAAAAATTGATGAAATGAACTAATTGTTAAATGATTACATTTATGTTCCCAAAGCCATGCTTATTATTAAGACCATTTACGTTTTAAAAACATTAAAATTTTAGATATAAATACATGAAATCCATAATATTATAAATATGGAGTTTTAAACTAATTTTTTACAACTTTTGTCATTATTAATAACCCAATGATAAATTAAAACCATGGGGAAATCCATCTTGATGTGATGAATGTAAATATAATGTCCAAGTAAAATGATCATAACTTAACATAATTTAAGAATAATAAATTAAACCATGTCAAAAATATTCATAACCGAATATTTAATTGACTTTATTTTATTATTTATTAGGTTAAATTCTCATACCATGAGAGTAGGGAACTAAGGTATAGGAACTCCCAAACAGTAGTCTTGTATTTTGAGTTGCGATTTCTCCTTCTTTGCATGAATTTATCTATTTATCATTTATAAATAACTATTGTATGTTATTTATATATTTTCCATACATATATACCTGATTAGTCATCCCATTAATTTTTGGGGATATATATGTTATTCAATATCCCATATCAAACAATTTACTATGGAAAATTATATTAAATGTGAAGTTTCTATTTATGTTTTATTTTTAGGTACAACTATTTACACGGTTTGAATCTTAAAATATTTTTAGATACCCCATTTATTTTAATAAAAAATATTTTTGACATGTTTATGAGTAGATCCCTATGTAATTGTTTTCTTCAATGATTATTCAATCAATTATTAAAACATAGTTTATGGAGTTAATTAATATGACTACTTATTTTTTCTGGTCTACTTCTTTGATTTTCATTATCGATGGCCAATATAACAATGTCCATCATCTGATTGATTTATCGATTTATTGTTCTTCGTGTTCTTCATTTGTTATTCTCCATTATTCATTATTTACATTTTGAAATGATGAAATGATATCCAAATGTCAAGAGGAGAATGGATCTGGGAAGGTATTGATGAATGGATTTTTGATGTGTGACGGTTTAGAGTTTTGGGCACTCGAGGAGGAGTAGTGGCAAGTATAAGCGGTGACTACATTTTGGCATAACAAACCACCAGCAGATTGTTGATTAAAGGATGAAAAAGTGAATACATCATTGAAGGGGTCCCCAATCCGCAGGAAGATTCACAATTAGGTGACCGGATGGAGTCCGATGGTTTGCAGAACATACCACCAGAGCATCGTCAGCAAGGTGGTCGATTGAGGCTTACAATGGTTGTGTAGTGACATAGTGGGCCACGTGGCCCAGGAAGTGACCCATCATCGGGCTGAGCTAGTTTCAGTCGTGCGGCTGGGCCATGGCCTGGTTGATCGAACCGAGCTGGCCAGAGCGGGCCAGCCCAGGTGGAGTGGTCCAGACAGAATTTATCAGACTGGTTTTGGTCAGGCCATTAACCTTTAAATGGCCATATATTGAAAATCGTACGTCCTATTGACATGTTGTCTATGTATACATGACCCTCTCATCAAAAATGACTTTTTTTTTTCTATTTTTGGAATTTTATATATTGGGAACATGGATCGGGTCCCTAAAACACTGAAATAATAATATATATTTATTATTAAATATTTGACCTTTCATAACTCATACTTAACACCTTAGATTGATGCACCATCAGTGGCATCATGACCCTAAAATTGAGGCAGACATTTCAAGAATGATTTTGAGCACCTAAACAGAAATATTGGGGTCAGTCACATGATGAACAATTTGGGTGTTTATGGTGAAATGTGACTTTTTCACCATGTATCCATTTTGGAAGAGTGAATAGACAATCTATTGTGTTTTTTCATGAGGATAAAAATGGTTCAATCCAAATGAAGTTGTCCGGGATCAAGTCAAGGGCCCCATGAAGCACCATCCATGCACAATGCTACAAAATGCAGTTTCTTCACTAGGAGTTCGATTTGAGCAAATGAATAATTGATCATATGATTTCTTAAGGATTGTGATGGTGTGATTTGTCAGGATATCTGGGGTAATATGAGGTGGAAAATTAGTAATGTTACATTTTTACCCTTTTGGGCTTGTGACAAGCATTGTCCTTTCATTAACCATATGGATAGAGGTGACATTTACTCTAAGAGTACATTGGCATACATAGAGGTATTTGATCGATTTTTTGTACACATTTATGGATAGGTACATGACCAGATGATGAGGTGCGGTCACATGTCATTTGGTCCCCACACATGTCATGAACCACATTCTGAATCTTCCAACACTCATATATCCTTCTTCTAAAGTCATATTTTGGCCCACAAGTATCCTATCATGAGTGTTCATTTATGTAGAACGTAATAGTAAACTCGATAGTGGCTTTTGAGATATTATGTGATATGTTTCATGTGTGAAGACTATCAGGGGTGATACATGATGACTATAGTAGAGTTCCTCGACATTGTTCCATCCAGCAGGGATGGCCAGAACTGTACTGGGCATACCCTCCATCTTATTACCCTCTGGTAGGGCTAGGTAGTGGCATTCTCCGATGACACTTTTAGGCTTACCCATCAGCTAGGGTGGGCATTGGTGTTCGCCTATGAAAATTTCGGACATACCCTACTTTAGGGTTGTGCAGTGAGGTTCTTTATTTACATTTTAGGGATTACAATCTAGTGTATCACTATTTAAAGGGGCTAGGCATGGTTTTCACTGATGAATCAGTGGTGTGGTATGTTTTGACGTACCTTTGGACTCATGAAAAACAGGGATGATTTCCCTACTAAGACGCGACCTTGTGAGGTCGCCTAAAAACCATATGGGTGAGACAAACCTACCCAAGGTAGAAAGTATTAAGGATTGGTGATTTATTCCCTTTGATTTGTGTTCTCAGGGAAAACATGAGGGATTCTAGGCATCGTAGACGGTTACTTCTGGAACTATTGGTGACACTTTTCATAGGATGAGTTGTGAGATGGAGATCCCCTTACTCTCTCTCATTTGGGATTCTTTGGTTGAGAATGTGTATATATATACATATATATCTTATTGCAGTAACTACTCCTTAGATTTTAGTTACTCTACTTCCAAGATTGGTGAAGATGCATGGGGTATGCCATGTTCTTTCCATGTCAATCTTCTCATTGATAGAAAATTCTACTCTCCTACTAAAGGTAGTGAATACTCAATGAGAAGTTCACCTTCCCAGTGTTTATAGCTCCTATTTCATGGATGATATAACATCAGTCTCTTGTTGGGTTGAGTTGTACTCCTTTTACTAAACCACGTTCTAAACACTATGCCTCTCTTTAGTACATCTTTTGTAGCTCCCTTAATCCATTAGGGCATCCTACTAAGTATTTTTATACTCACCCATGCTTAGGATTTTCCATCACTTAGTTTTCCCTTTTAGACGATAGATAGTTTGATTGTGACATCATATGAACTTTGGGATACGTGCTGCTTGGACCACATGTGGTTGTCGTAGCTTCAGATCCAATAGTAGGGATCTCTCAGCTGTTGTACTTTTCCACGTATTTCTAGGTTGTAGATGTTTTCTAGTTGTGTGTGTATATTTCCTATTTACCTTTCATTTTACTTTACAACATATATACTTGTACTGTTTAGAGGTTTATTCATGTTAAATATTTATTTATAGTAGTGTTGTATCTTTTTTTCATTCCCTCGATACATTTTCATTGAGTTGGTTGTGTGTGTGTGTGTGTGTGTGTGCGCAGGTACTTAGTAAAAGGCCTCTCCAATTTTTTTGTTCCTTCGGTGCTAATCTCTATCCCCTAGCCCATGGAGGTTGTCTTGGGGTAATTGCGACTTGAGCCTTGACATGGGCCGAGTTATGACAAAGTGTAATCTGAGCTGGTTTGTTCAATAAGATGTTTCTCAAATGTTTCGTAAAAAGGTAATGGATTGAATTTAGGTAAACATGTCAAATATGTCTCGAGAGAGGATCATAGGCTAGGGAATCTAGTGACGGTGTAGAGGCCAACAAACCTATTAACCCGGACCCCAGTTTCCCCTTTTTCTACTCATCATGATTATACATCTATTGCAAGAAATAATGGTACATGCATCATATAGGATTGATTCTTTGAAATTTATTTTTATGTTATCTCCCCATCATTGTTGATATATTTATATATGTCTGTGTGTATGTGTGTGTGTGTGTGTGTGTGTGTGTTTGTGTGTGTGTGTGCTCCTGACCACGATACCCCTTGACTGGATTCGGGATACCTCCGCAATGACAGCCAGTGAGGATATCAACTGAGAATTGTAATGAAAAACATATGAGTGATGAAGCCTTAGTTCATGATCCATCATATGGTTCAACTTCCTCTAGGTGGATAGGTAGAAGTACATCCAACAATGGATCATTATTTAGTACAAGCATCATAGGTCGAGGATGAGTGCAGGCTGAGCGCACTTCACAAGTTCTATCATCAAAGAACACTGAGTTTCTGTGGTAAGCCATATCCTCAAGAATTGGAGGTTTGGAAAGAGGTTATGGTTCTCCTATTTAGGCTTGTTTCGACACTGATAGATCAGATGGTGGATTCAGCAGCATGTATTTTCCATGGAGCTATTGGATGTTGGTGGCGTTTGGTTACTCTAATACATGATCAGATGGTACTCTCATGGGATTACTTCCAGAAGCTCTTCTGGGATGATTATTTCCCCTCCCATTTACACTATATCTAGATTTAGGAGCTTCTAGAGCTTTAGGATTGAGGGATGATATTGGATGAGTACATGACTAGGTCTGTAGACCTTACATGCTACTCTTTGAACATGATCCACAAAAGCTACTTCAAATCATGGATGATTGAGTAGGGATGCCACAGGTAGATCAGTGTCAATGTATTACCCTTTTCCATCCCCAACTATGTCGGAGTTCTAGTGAAGGAACTAGTGATAGAAATATTTCTCTTAGACGGGCGCCATAAAACTCGTTGGGGTATTGTGTGCAACAGATTTGATACATCTACCATATCTTGCAGGTGTCAGACAACAAGATCTCAACCTAGTTGGCCTCCCTATAATCGGCCTTAGGCACGTAGTTGTATGGAGCCGAGGAAGCCTATAGTATAGGGATATATTGGGTATGTCCAGTGTTATGATTGTGATGGGTTATCTCACAAGGAATGAGACTTCGCAACCATACATGTTGAGATTCCCAAGTAGATAGTAAATGAACTACCACGACAGAGATGATGTCGTGGTCAAGGATCTCATAGGAGGGGATAGGGTGGTCCCTAGGGAGGTGGTGTATGTAGGATATTATTAGGAGTTGTGGTTGGTGGAGGAAACCTTGAGATCCTTCCACCACCACAAGGCATCCCACGTCAGGCTCACAGAGCTGGCGATTAGTGTCAAAGGTAGATGCATGTTATGAATGTCTATAATCCTACAGTGCATGAGATGATAAGAGATACCCCAGGTATCTTTTCTACATTTTTTTAGTTTAACTTGTTAAACACTATGTGAGGTACTATTTTCTACCTTCTTATTTCTTGGCGTTTTACCGGAGGTAATGCGGGCCATTAGTGTAACAATTTTTCAGTGTTGTTCGGTGTTTCATTGAATGTACAAGGAAGAGGGTTTGTTCCCCCACTGAGATGAATTTTAATGACGCAAGAAAAACCATGGGGGATATTCCTCCCAAAGAGTATAGTATCACGGTGTGGTGGATAAGTCCCTATGAATTGTGCTTTTAGGGTGAGGATGTGAGATGGAGTGTCAAAGCAGATCCTAGCATTACCGGTGGTGTTTTTTTACTTGGAATTTTTTTATCAAAATATCGCTAGTGAGTGTAGAAAAGTATTTTGTTTAGGTATTAGACTTCCTCCAATGTAAGAAAAGATATCTGGGGTATTCTATGTGAATTTTTTGTGTCACATATTGTGGTTTCATAGTTTACTCACGTTCCATATTTGTTGGTACATTTGAGTGCTAAATGTGAACCTTGATACAACAGTTATTAAGTTAATATCGAGGTGATGGAGACCCCATGAATAGAACTACATGACTCACTAGGTTGTGTTGGAAGAAGTAGTCTTTGACATGAGGGAGTGGGGACACTGTCTTTTGGGAGAGTGCTCTGTGGTTTGCACAGACCACTAGAGTAATAGGGAACGTTGTTGAAGATAATCTTAGTAGGAAGTCCCAAGCTTTCCTGGTGTGGGATGTTTTAGAGTAGTTAACTTCCAGGCAGCTAACCAAGGTGGAGTTAGTTGGTACATCTTTATAAAAACATAGTTCTTTATTATGCACATAAACGTTATTTATTACATAAACTCTTCACTTGATACAACATGGAAGATTGAGAGGTGTAGTGTCTTTGGGGCTTAGAGAAATTACATAAAATCCTAAAAAATGAAACACAACATCATTATTGAAAACTTCCTTTACATAACCACTACATTACCGCGTACATAGCATTGCACGGGATAACCTGAGGACAAGCACATGAAAAGGGTGAGCAATAAAGCATGGTAGGGGAATAAACATGGAATAAAATGATTAATACAATAAATGTTATACAATAGTTATATAATTGGATCACAAGAGAAACATAAATATAAAGGCATGATAAATCATGATAATCATAACATGGAAATGTGGAAACAACACTTAACATGGAATTAGCATGAGCGAAGGCACATTGCACATGGAGCATGAGTAAACCCTCATTGCACATGAAGCACAAGTAAAACCCCATTTCACTTGAATTAGAATGATTCAACAACCATTTTACATGATATATCTTGATGCAATACATTACCTAATGCATTGGAGTGCTATTAGGTCATGCCCTTCTAAAACATTTCATTTCATGCATAAGTGGGCCACATGGATCATAAAACATGGATTCATTAAACATAATCATTTATTCCATGATAAAGGTGTGTGAAATTCATACATGAAACTCTTTAAACAATATGTAAATGTGCATAAAGGTGAATACCCTTGATAGAGAAATGGGTATGGTATTCACTACACAATGACATTGACTTGGAAAATCATGGTGCAATTTCGACAGCGCAACGGCGTGACATAAGAATTCATTAAAAAAGATGATGAGAGAGAAAGGGGTGTCTCATCATATGTAAAGGAATTTGAATGTAAGTGGTTCATATAGATACATTTCCCAACAATTATAATGGAATTTAGACTCATGATAAAAAATGATTACTTGAATGTAAATGAGGAGAGAGAAATTCCTTATGGAATTTTGGCATGGTAACAGGTATACATGGAAGGAATTAATGAGAGAGAAAGGGGATATGTCATTATTCAAACATGAATAGGGAAGTATATTTGAGGTGAGAAATCATACCCCATCATTTATAATTGAAAATAAATGGCATAACAATATAAGGAAACTTGGAAATAAATTTGGAAAGTGAGGATCCCTTACTTGGAAGTGTGATCCCAAATTCTTGTGAGGGGAATGAGAGAGACTTCATGGGAGCTTGTGGAACCTTGGGAGGATTCTAGATAGAGGAGGGAAGTGTTTGGTCGAACTCCAAAGGCTTTGAGTGAAGAGAAAGTGGGATCTTGCGTGGGGTTATATAGGAAATGAGACGGGATTCCTTATTATTTAGGTTTGGGATACCTCACATTGAAGTAATAAAAAAAACCATACCACGGTTTTTGCCCAGGTTGTTTTCCAAAGGGGAGTGAAAAACAATATTTTATATGGTCAATGGACGGAATTCTTAAAATATTAGGGTTGCTTATGTGGATGTGAGTCACACTCTCAAGGAAAACAATTTAAAAAGACAAAATGTTTTATTATCCTTGAAGGGTGCACTAATGCTTTGTAAAATAAATCAAAAAAACCCAAATTAACAATATTTTAATTTTAAAACATATATTGGCAGAACATAATGTTTTTATTATTTTATTATATCACCATTGAGACATTATGATGTCATAAAATACATTATATTTATAAACGATATTTAATTTTTACCAAAACATTTGACTGTCTCAGAAAATTATGAAAAATTCACCTTTGATAATTTTGTCATCCTGATTCCAAAAATAATATTTATTTTATCTAAATAATTTTCTACATATGTGAATTTGTACTGTTAAAATAAATACCAACAATTATCTAAAATTCATGGGTTTTGAAAAAAAACAGCTTTCAAACCATAATAAAAATTACAATTGCATTCATAAAATTATATGATCATTTATATTTAATAAAAACTAATTCAATAATAATAATAATATTTTATTAAAATATTATTTAATTAAAAAATTTATTAATTCATGAAAATACATTTCTTAGTTGAATATTAACTAAAAATACTATTTGTACTTCAATTTTTTTTTACAAATTAACAATAATAAAAAGAATGTATATTATCTATACAAGAATAATGTAAATAATAATTCTACTAGGTTATTGTTACATAACCCCTTTAAAAATCCTCATAAGACCTTAGGGTATGGTGCGCGATGGTGACAGACTTTTGGGGTGGCTCGGATAACATTGCTCAAGTGGTAATCTCTACCAACTTTCACTTCTCTCGTTGGTGGTTACAATGGAGCTTAACATATTCAAGAAAGTCTTGGTATTGGTGAAGAGAGAAGAACCACGATGCCACCTCCTTTATAAGCTCCGAAAAATGGGCTTCGTATGGTTCAACTTCACTGGATGAGGCAATCGCTTCCTTTCTCCGAGTAAATTGGATTTGTTAAAGACCCATATTTATACTAATCATGTGATCATTATTCAACGTCTATAATAGCAACGGTCAAAATTATTAACATTATTTTAAAATCCAAAACATAGTACCAAATATGTGTATATGTTTTACATAACCATAAGAAGACATTTAAATAGGCCTAGGGGAATTTTTATTAATGAATTTTTGGGTCATTATAATCTTCCCCCTTAAGAAATTTTTCCCTTGAAATTTCCTTTTCCCCCACTAAAACAGATGTGGGTAACTTTGATTCCTCACTTCTTCCAATTCAGACATCACTTCTTCAAACTTGTGGTTTTTCCACAACACCTTGATGAAGAGAATTGTCTTATTTCGTAGAACTTTTTATCTACGATTTATGATCTTCACTGGTTTTTCCACGTAAGAAAGATCATTCTCAAACTATACTAACTCTTAAGATATTACATGTGAATGGTCTAGTATGTACTTCCTTAGGTGGGATACATGAAATAAATCATGTACATTGGCCATGGTATGTGGAAGTTCTAGACGATAGGCCACAACCCCAACATGATCAAAAATCTTTGAAGGGGCCTATGTACCTAGGACATAACTTCCCCTTCATTCAAAACCTCATGACCTTCTTCCATAGAGATACGTGTAAAAATACCATGTATCCAAATTTAAACTCAATCTATCATCGACGGTTAGCTTCATAACTCTTCTGTCAACTCTAGGATGCCTTGATATTCTACTGAAGGGTTTTCACCTTCTCCACCATTTCATCAACCATTTATAGTCCTAGTAGCTTACTCTCACTGACTTCATCCCAACATTTCAGTGTTCTACACCCCTTCCTGTATAGGGATTCAGAAGGTTCCATTCAAATGCTCAAATGGAAACTATTATTATAGGATAATTCAACCAGAGGACGATGTTGACCTCATCCTGCTTTGAAGTCCATTGAACATGATATTGACATGTCTTCCGTTGTCTGAGCAGTTCGCTTTGATTGGCCATTTGTTTGAGGATGATATGTTGTACTGAAGTTCCTATTAGTTTCTAGAGCATGTTTATGACTATTCCAAAACATATAGGTGAATATTAGATCTTAATCGGATACAATAGATAATGGTACTCCAAGAAGCCTTACAACTTCCTTGATATATATCTATGCTAGTTGATACAATTATAAATCCTTAAAAATTGCAATGAAGTGTGCAGACTTTGTAATACGATCCATAACAACCCAAATTGCATTGTTTCCTTTGGATGTATTCAAAAGTTTTGTGAAAAAGTCCATGGTGATGTTCTTCCATTTTTATACTAGTATGGGAAATGGTTTCATCATCCACTTAGACTTCAACCTCTCTTACTTCACTTTCTGACACACCAGGCATGTTAATGTATACTCAGTTATTTCCTTTTTCATATTATCCCACCAAAAATTCTCTCAGATATATTGATACATCTTTCAATTTCTTGGGTGAATAGGGAAATTTGAACTATGTGCATCATCCAAAAGTTCATTCTTCAGCTCTGAACTTGATAGAACATATAGTCATATACAAAATATCACAGTTCCTTCTTCATTAACATAGAACTCTTAGGATTTCTGTTTTCTAATAGCTTCAACTTTCTTCTGAATTCTCACATCATCATTTTGATCAACCTTTAACCTTTCCAAAACATATAGTTGATCAATCATTTGTGAAAGGATTGATGATGTTCCCTTCTTTTTGATACCCATGTCCATCTTCATCAAATCTAAGAATATTGGATCCTTCTCAATTCACATAAATTATAGAATCATTGGGTCCTTTCTACTTATATCATCCACCACCTTAATCACTTTCCCAGGGGTGGTAATGGAATGAGTAGTCATAGTATTTGATCATATCTAGACATCTTCACTGGTGCGTGTTCAACACATTCTTTGTGAATATATTTCGGGATTTTATGGTCTGTATATATTTCAAATTTCTCCCCAAAGAGATAATGATGCCAAAATTTTAAAGCGAAGATCACCGCAACTAACTTTAGATCATGTGTTGGATAATTATTCCTAGGAAAATTCAATTCCCTTGTAGAATAGGCAATGAATTTTTAATTTTCATCAACACACAGCTCATGCCCTTCTTCGAAGAATTACTGAATACCACAAAATGTTCTCCCCTTGTGGGTAAAGTGGGTACAAGCACACTGATAAGACTCCTTTTTAACTCCATGAATCTTTCGTCGCATTCATCACTCCAAGAAAACTTTACTCCCAAGTAATCTTGGTAAGAGGGTTGGACAATCGTGAGAAATTTCTAACAAATAATCGATAATATTTAGATAACCTCAAGAAGCTACTGATATCTTTTACAGATGTTGGCCTCAACCATCCATCTATTACATCATTCTTGGAGAGATCCATTGTTATCCCATTTCTTGTGATGATATGGACAAATAATGAGACCTACTTTAACCAGAACTCACACTTATTGTACTTTTAATAGATCTTCTCCATTCGCAAGGTCTCTAGTACTGTTCATAGATGCTTCTCATGATCCTCCTTGGTTTTGGAGTATATTATAATATCATCTATAAAGACTGGCACAATTTTGTTGATATAATCTCTAAAGACTATACTCATCAATTCCATGAAGATTGATGGAGCATTAGTGAGTCCGAAATGAATTACTATGAATTAATAGTTCGAGTATCATGTACGAAATGCAGTCTTGGGGATATCTACATTCTTCAACCTTACTTGATAATATACCGACTACAAATCTACCTTGGAGAAGTATTGTGATACACACATCTGATCAAACAAGTCATCAATTTGTGAGAGATGATACTTTTACTTTATCATGATTTTTATTGCTCATGATAATCGATGAAAAGGCGCATTGACCCATCCTTCTTCTTAAGAAGAGGACTGGTTCACACCATGGTGAAGCACTTGGGAATATAAACCCTTTTTCCAGATTCTCCTGTAATTGTTTCTTCGGCTCCTAAATCTCCATAATAACCATTCTATAAGGAGCCTTGGATATTGGCACTACCCCAGGTATAAGATGAATTGATAATTCAACATCTCTTCCAGAAGGAATACAAGATAATTCCCCAGGAAACACTTCATAAAATTCTCTCACAATAGGCATGTCTTAAAGGATGGATGCCTCTCTAGATTCAATCATCTAAGCCAGAAACATGTGCTCATAGGGCAGTAATATCCAAACTTGAGATGACGGAGCTAAAGAAGATTAATCTTCCTCCTTACACTTGTATAAAATCTGGGGTTGATTCTCCACATGGAGAGTAATTTCCCTCTCACAGGAATTTATGTTGGCACTATATAGGGAAAGCCTATCTATGCCAAAAAGTACATCAAATTGTACCAAAGGAAGTATGATGAGGTATTCAGGAAGTTCAATCCACTGATTATGATAGCGAAAGAGTTATATTCATGGGAAGCAATGATTTCACCATTTTCTGTACTCACTGACATCTTTATTTCCATGATTTGTGGGGGTTTTGGGATTGTTCTACTAACCTTCTAGGATATAAAAGAATGTGTAGAACCTGAATCAAAAAGTACATTATGTATTCTTGAATTAATAACTAGAATACCTATCACCACTTTGTTTTTAGGGTTAACATCGGTGGTAGTGATGGAAAAAAGCTTTCCCTAGCTTCCTTTGAGGTTGTTATTTTCCTCTGAAAACCCTTCGCGTAGGGAATTGATTTGTTAGATGCCCTGGGTCATTGTAGTTGAAGCAATGAACAACGTGTTGAGAGTCGAATAAATAATTCATCTTCTCAGTATCAGCTGCAGGTTTTTCATTCTGACCATTAATATCCAAGTTTCCTTCTCTTCCACACCTAAAGTATTTCCTCTCCCCCTTTAGGCACTTTCCGGGGTGCTTCTTTCTGCACCTTTGGCAAGTGGGGTGATGGATCTTCTTAGCACCATTGGATTTTTTATCGGACCACCAGAATTGAAATCCATCTTACGCATCTTATCCCCATGATACCCCTGAGATTCAATGATCTCTATTTCGACCTTGAGGGAACATCAAACAATTGCCTCATAGCTGTTGAAGTCACGAATTGCCAAGGATTCCTGCAGACTAGGTTTCATCCCACCAAAAAATATATCAACCTTGCATTCGAGGGTAACGAAAAAGTTGAAGGTGCATCATGCAATACATCAGATGTTTTTCTCATAGACTCTGACAGATTCATCATTAGTTTTCTTGAGTTCAAGGAAGTCCCTTTCCATCTTAAGCCAGAGGGTGCACAGAAAATATTTATCAAAAATATTCTTATAGAAAGATTTCCATTCCAACGAATTGATCAACTCCTCAGGCTTCATATTTTCAATCAATGTCCACCATTTATCCGCTTCACCTTCCATACGATAAGCATCCAAGAGAACCTTATCTTGTTCGGAACATAATGGATGTATATGATATTTTCAATGGAGTTGATCCATTGTTCAGCGATTGATGGATCAGATTATTCATTAAAAGTAGGAGGTCTTTGTCTCATGAAGCTTTCGATAGAAACTAGTTATTTTTTATAGGGGGTTGAAAGTTCCTCTTGACCCATGTTTCTATTCAATGCTTGAGAAATCTAAGATTGAATCATGACAATGTTTGTGACTCCTACTCCCATTGGATATGGCATCTCATTAGCATAGTCATCACATTGATCTACACATCGGTTGTTAGCCCGAGTCCTCCTATTACTATCCATTGGATGGAATAAAATAAATGTTATGGGTTAAACATAAAGGGTAATCCAAGGACAAAATATATTACTTATAAATAGTTTTTATTTCATTAACTTATGAATCTATTGGCTTCAATCTATTTTATCCAACATATATTCTTAGTGGAATTTTCTTTAATTCCCTTAAAAATGGTTCATACTAAGCTTGTGAATTTACCAATTCATATCCCTTTGGGAGTGTCGTAACCAGGAGTGAAGCAATGCCCACTGTCATGTACCGGGATACATGGGGTCAAGACCAAAACTCCTTGTTGGGGTTTTCGCCCCTAGGTATATTGGTGCCAGAGCTGCCTCTACCTGCTCGTATCCATACAAGGATGTATTTGCTTGATAAACCAATTACTCAATGCTGATCAAAACTTTGGTCTTTTTTTATTATACATAGTGTTGTATCATTGGCTTCACATGTGTTTTCTAATCCTAATCACAAAAATAAATAAACCTATTCTCTAATACCAACTTTGACAACCCTTCTTTCATTTCACACATAAACATGATTTATTACATAAAATCTTCACTTGATACAACATGGAAGATTGATTGGTCTAGATTCATTGGGGATTAGGAACATTACCTAACAAATTAAAACATGAAACCCAACATCTTTATTGAAAACTTCATTTACAAGACCACTATATTCCCTCGTACTTAGCATTGCATGGGATAACCTGAGAACATTCACAAGAAAAGGGTGAGCTATATAGCCCTGTAAGGGAATAAAAATGGAATAAAATGAGGAATAAAATGCATGTTATACAATAGGAATATCAATGGAACATAGGATAAACATAAACATAAAGGCATGAGAAATCATGATAATCATAAAATGGAAATGTGTCAACAACACTTAACATGTAGTTAGCAGGTGTCGAGGCTCATTGAACATGGAGAAGGAGTAAACCCTCATTGCACATGAATCATGAGTAAAACCTCATTGTAATTGAATTATCATGAGTTAACACCCATTAAACATGATTTATAATGATACTATACTTTACCCAATGCATTGGAGCGCTATTAGGGCGCACCCTTCTTAAACATTTCATTTCATGCATAAGTGTGCCATATGGATAGTAAAACATGGATTATTAAAAAAATCATCATTTTTTACACAAAAAAGGATTGTGTAATTCATACATGAAACTATTTATACAATATGAAAATGTTCATAAAGGTTAATACCCTTGATAGAGAAATTGGCATGGTATTTACTACCCAATGACGTTGGCTTGGAAAATTGCAGTGCAATTTCGGTAGTGTAATAGCGTGACATAAGAACTCATAAAAACTGTTTATGAGAGAGAAAGGTTTATCTCATAATATGTAGATGAAATGGAAAATAAGGGGGGTTCATATAGATACATTTCCCAAAAAATTTAATGGAATTTATACTCATAATACAAAAGAATTACTTAATTGTAAATTCAGAGAGAGGAATTCCTTGCCATATTTCGGCATGGTAACAGGTATACATAAGAGGAATTAATGAGGTAGAAAGGGGATCTATCATTATTCATACATGAATAGGGAAGTATGGGGGAGGTGTGAAATCATACCCCAATATTTATAATTGAAAATAAAAGTGCATAACAATATAAGGAACGTTAGACATAAATGCGGAATGTGAGGATCCCTTACTTTAAAGTGTGATCCCAATGGCTTGGGATGGTCTTGAGAGAGACTTATTGGGAGCTTGGGGAACCTTGGGAGAATTATAGAGAGTGGAGGGAAGGGGTTTATTGAACTCCAAAGGTTTTGAGTGAAGAGGAAGTTGGAGCTTGGGTCAATTTAAATAGGAATGCAGAGGGAATTCTTTATTATTTAGGTTTGGGACACCTCACATTAAACTAATCAAAACCATAAACCAGCCCATGGTTTTTTCCCATGGTTTTTTCCAAAGGGGAGTGGAAAAAAATATTTTATAAGGCCAATAGACTATCTTCTTAAAATAATAGGGTTTTTTATGGGGAGGTGAGTCACACACTCAAGGAAAAAATTTAAAAAGACAAAATGTTTTATAAGCCTTGAAGGGTCCACTAATGCTTTGTAAAATAAATCAAAAAACACAAATTCACATTATTTTAATTTTAAAACATATATTTGCAGAAAATAATGTTTATAATATTTTATTACATCACTATTGGGTCATTATGATGCCATAAAACTCATTATATAATTAAACGGTAATTAATTTTTACCCTAAAAATTGACTTTCTCAAAAAATAATTAAAAATTCACCATTGGATCTTATAAACATCCTTATTAAAAAAATAATATTAATTTTATCTGAATAATGTTCTAAATATGTGAATTTTTACTTTTAAAATAAAAAACTGATATTTATCGAAAATTCACGGGTTTTGACAAAAACAACTTTCAAACATTAATAAAAATTACAGTTGCATTCATAAAATTATATGGTCATTTATATTTAATAAAAACTAATTTAATAATAAAAATATTTTATTAAAATATTACTTAATTCAAAAATCCATTAATTCATCAAAATAGATTTCTTAGTTGAATATTAACTAAAAATACAATTTTGGATTAAATAATTATTTACAAAGTAACAATAATAAAAAGAATGTATATTATTTATTCAATAATAATGTACATAATCTTAGTACTAGTGTATTGTTACATAACCCCTTAAAACACCCACATAAGACCTTAGGGTAAGGTGTGTGATGGTGACAGACTCTTGGGGTGGCTTGGATAATATTGCTCGAGTGGTAATCTCTATCAAATTTTACTTCTCTAATAGGTAGTTCCACTCGAGCTTAAGGTATTCAAGCTAATCATGGGATTTATCAAGATTGAATCACAATGATGCCACCTTCTTTCCAAGCTCCAAAAAATGGGCTTCGAATAGGGAATGTCTACTGGATGAGGTCATCTCTTTGTTTTTCTGAATAAATTGGATTTGTTAAATCCCTATATTTATACTAATCATGTGATCACTGTTCAACGACTATATTAGCAACGGTGAAAATTCTTAATAGTATTTTAAAATGAAAACCACAAAACCAAATAAGTGAATATGTTTTACATAACCATAAGAAGACATTTAAATAGACTAAAAGAAATATTCATTAATGAATTTTTGGGTCCTTACAATATTTCTTCAGTCAATGGTGTTTAATCCTTTACTTATCGAGCATGTTAGAGAGTCCCAGTTGAGATTCATCGACTACAAAATCTTGAGTTACTGGATATCCATCGGTGTTTTGCCCGATGAACCTTCCGAAAGAGGGGATCTTGAGACATTGTTATAGGTAAAAATAATGATTTCAATCGAGAGGTGGGATGTAGAGGTGTGGTTGGGGAGGCAAACAATCCCTTGAGTTTCATTAGGTTGTTCGGGACTGTGCAATGAGATGGCGAGGTTACCCACTTCATTTCCCTATACCCCCAATTGAATTGGGTTCATGACATTTTCCACATGTCATTGTTAAGGAGTTATGTGTTTGGTCCAACACACATCATCGACATGATCAGACCTTACGTTGATGATCCATCCCCCTGGTTGACACACTATGGCAACACGGAAGTGTGTAGGAGTGTTCTTGGGAATGAGAGAGGTATTTATGTGCTCAGTATCCCAATTTATTTTCTATAGTTATTATTTTCAGGGAAGAAAATCTAGAATGAGGGAATGGTATAGAGACTTAGTTTTTCCCCTGTAAGACTTTGGAATATTTATACATATATTTCCAGATCCAGGCACTGAGATAGCAAGTGATTCAAATCCCTAGAGTGTCTGGAAGAAATTATAGAAAATATTACGTATATTTTATACAATTTACATGATGAAAATGGGATATCTCTCAAATAGTAGCGTGGATTAGAAATACAGGGTTGTGGTTGAGTCCGTAGTGTGGCGTTTACCATAGGCGGGACATAACATTTGTCATTGCAGGTCTTCTGTAGAAAAAACTAGAGAGGGAATATTGGAAAATAAAATAAAAAAATTTAATTATTTTTGCTCAGATTTTAATTTTAATAACACATGAATGGAAATTTCTATTGGATATCTGAGACCGCCGTAGAGTTCAGAATGTGGTGCTTTACCTAATTGTAACCTTAAGTGAGAGGGAGTTAGAGGTTCTGATTTTGCGATTGTTGGAGATTTTCTATAAATATTCTTTTAAGGGAAATGAGAAGTCATTGGTTCATTTCTTCCACGGATGCCGGTGGAGCACCCCTCTATTTCTAATTGGAGAATCAATGTCTGTTTCTTGATGAATCATGTAGAAAATTGAGATCCTATCTTATGAGACTGTATCCAACGCAACGACGGATCCAAAATCCAGGTTGGATTATTATTTTTGACTATTCCTTCTACAATTGATGTTTTGTTTTTCAAATTTTATTTCTAGTTGATTTGACTTCTTTGATTATCCTTATCAATGTCCAATTTAACAATGACATCGTCCGATTGATTTATCAATTGCTCATTCTCTGTGTTATAAATTTTTTCTTCACCTTTCTTCGTCGTTAAATTTTAGGTATGATAAAACAAAACCCAATTGTCGAGCGGATCATGGATATGGAAAGGTTGTGATCCAAGGATTCCGGATCTATGACATTTTTGAGTTTAAGGCATCGGAGGAGGCACTACGGCGAGCGAAATTAACACCTAATTTTGGGCACAACAATCCATCGGCAGATCATTGATCGGAAATCAGTGTAGTGAATCCCTCATCACAAGGGTCCCCGATCCACTGACGAACTCATGATCGGGTGATCTGTAGTGGATTACAGTGGCGGTCCACCCCGTGGTGGACCACAAAGTGGTGGTGGCACCGTGACCCAGAATTGCCACAACATGGCGGACCACGTGGCCCGCCCATGCTGGGTCTTGTAGAGCAACCCCAGTGGTGATCACCACAACAATATATAGTGTCTAGTTGTCCACATTGACGTGGTAGTGGAAACCTAGCTCCGATCCCCGCCAGCTAGAGCAGGTCGCCCCCAGGTGGAGTAGTCTGACAAGAATGTGTTGGATTATTTTAGGTTGGGCTATTTACTTTTAAATGGCCAAATCTTGAAAACCGTACGTCTGATTGATGTGTCATCTACAGCTATATGGCCCTCTCAACAAGATAGACCATTTGAAGCCATTTTGATAATTTCATATCTCGAGAACATGCCTCGGGCCCCTGAAATTCTAAAATCATAATAATAATATATTATTATTATTAATTTGACCTTCCATAACTCCTACATATGACATCAGACTGATGCGCCGTCAGTGGTGTCATGACCCTAAATTTGAGACGGACAATTCATGAATGATTTTAGCTACTTAAACTAAAATAGATGTGTGGGCCCCAAGAGGTCCAGTTTGCGCGTTTGTGGTGAAATGTGACATTTTTACCACTTTTCTATTTTGGAAAATTGAATAGCCTATACTTGTTTTTTTTCATGATGATCACAGTGGTGAAATCTTAATGGTGTGTTCATAGATCGAGGTATTGGACCTACAAAGCAATATCCATGCACAATGCTGAAAAATGAAGTTTCTTCACTAGGAGTCTGATTCTGGTGAATAAATAGTCAATCCAGTTCATTTTTCAATTATGATCATAATGGTGTGATCCATTTGGCTATCTAGGGACTTATGATGAGAAAAATTAGTAATATTACATTTTATCACTTTAGGACCAGTGATGAGAATCGTGCATTCATCACCCTTATGGCTAGAGGTTCCATGTATGCTAAGAGTACACTGACCAGCCTAGGGGGTACATGATCCCAGTTTAGTACCTGATTATGTCAAGGTACACATCCTGGTGAAGAAACAACATCACAGGTCATGTGGTCCCATATGTGTCATACACCACATTATGAATCTTCTACCTCTTGTGTCTCCTTATTCTGAACTCGTATTTTGGCCCACGAGTAGCCCATACAGAGTTTCTTTTCACATATAATATCATGGTTCCCACCATAGTGTCTTTGTAGATATAATGTGAGATTTTATGGTTTTGACGCCTATTTGGGGTGATACCTGATGATGGTGGTGTAGTTCCTCAATGTTGTACCATCCAACAGAGATGGCCAGAGAAGTACTAGGCTTACCGTCCAGCATATTACCCTTCAGCGGGGATGGGTAGTGGAATTCCCTAATGAAACATTCAGGATTGAAATCTAGGTGGGCCAGAAAGTTGTGTATTCTTATGAAACTTTCGTAATTTCCCTCGAATAGGTCTGGGCAGTGAGTTTTGTCGTTACTCTTTACGATGTACCCACCAGTGGGGATGGGTAGTGTGGTTCATCATTTACAAGTCAAGACTTACCCTCCAGTGATGCTGGGTAGTGTGGTTTATCCTTTACTCTTCAGGACATACCCTCCAGTGGGGCTTGGTAGTGAGGTTCATCTTTTACTCTTCAGGGCTTACCCTCCAATGGAGCTGGGAAGTGAGGTTCATCATTTACTATTCCAGACATACCATCCAGCTAGGATGGGTAGTGAGTTACATTATTTAATCTTCATGGATTACCCTCTAATGTATCACCCTTCAAGGGGGATGGGCGGTGGTGTTCATCGATGAATCTGTGATAAGGCATGTTTTGTTTCACCATTGGACTCAAGAGAATTATGGAAGATTTACTCACCATGGTGTGTCGTTGTGATGCACCCTAAAAACCATGTGGGTGAGACAGATCCACCAAAAGGAGACAATATCAAGCTATGGTGATTGAGTCCCTTTGATTTGCATGTTCGGGGTAGACATGATGGATGCTCGGCAACAAAATTGGTTACTTGTGGAACTATTGGTGACTCATTATGTGGGATGAGATAAAAGATTGATATCTCTTTACTATATCTCATTTGGGATTCTTTGGTTGATCATGAATATATATATATATATATATATCTTATTGCAGTACCCACTCCATGGGTTTTGGTTACTCTCCTTCCAAGAGAGGTGAGTACACGCGGGGTATTCACAAGCTTTCTCTGTCTAAAATCTTGTGGTTGAATGAGTATACTCTCCTAATAAACGTAGATAAGAATTGATGAGAAGTTCATCTTATCACCATTTTTAGATCCTTATGTTTGGATGAGCTTACTTCACTCTCTTATTGGGTTGAGCTACACTCCTTTTCTGTAACCTGTTCCATTTACTTGTCCCCCATTTAGTAAATATTTTGATACTCCCGTAGGCCTTCAGGGCATCCTTCTGAGTATTTTTATACTCACCGCTACTTGGGCTTTGCCTACACATTGTGTGCCCTTGAATATGACAGACAAGTTAATCATGACATCAGAGGAGCTTAAGGATACAGGGCTCCTTGACCACATATCAGGGTGATAGCTTGGGCTCAAATAGTGAGTCTCTTTCTGCTATTATAAGTTTACCCATAATGTCGGGTTTTGACACTTTTTTGGTTGGGCATATATTTTTTCAATTTATATTTTAGTTTACATTAACACACATGTACTTTTACTATTCAGAGGTCGATGAATGTTTTTGGTTTATATATAGACGTTTTGTATCTTTTTTTCCTTTCCCTCTGCACTTTTTCATTGATTTGGCTATGTGTCTGTGTGTACAGGTACATAAGAAGAGGCCTCCCCAAGTTTTTTGTGCCTTCAGATATAGTCACCAACCCCTAGCCTATAAAGGCAGGACTGGGCTAGTTGTAGGTAGATCCACGAAATGGGTCGCATCCTGACATTTTAATTAAAATATAATGATTTATGTTGATTAAATTATGTAATGTTTTTTAAAATTATATTTTTAGTTAACATTCAATAGAGTTTCATTCACATAAAATGAAATTAGTTGTTCATACTAATTTGTTTTCTGCTTTTCATCAAATAATAATATACACAAAAGTTTATATTAGAAATAATTTATATTTACTTTAATAGTATTTATTTCTTAAATGATTTATTATTTATAAAATTATTATAATGAATTAATTATGTTTCATAATTAAATTAATCAGACTACTTAAGAACAAGATAATATTTGACATATATTTTTAATGACACATTTCATTGTTAATTTTATAATTTTTTAAAATACTCATAATAAATGAGATGAGCGAAAAAACATATAATTGTAAAATATTTAACAATATGAATATTATTATTTTGATAGTATGTTTTCCTTTTATATAGGCAATTAATAATTAATATATATTTAAATATATATTTCAATAAATGGATATATATATATATACCAAATATTTATTATATATAATACATATTTATAAAAAACGAAGTGGAGGGTGTAGCATACAATTGAAGCCAACAACCCCACCCAGTCTTTATGCTCTTCATGACACTAATGAACCCCATAGTCGTCACCTTCTACAATCAGTGTGTGACCAATAGTTGCAGGTATAAATGACCCTCTACTGTTCGTTGGTGACATGTGACACATATCCTTTGGGAAATCCCTCCACTCAAGATTGTCATGTGTGGACGAAAATAATACCCCACTAATGGTCGGTCGATTTGAAACCCACATTAGTGACCTGTAATGGCCTCATGCATCATTTTTCTAGTGGAAAAATATTTTTGGAATCGATTGACTCAATGTTATGTCAGATTTTGATGTTTCGGATGAATAAGCTAGAATAATGGGTATTTTAAATTTGGGTTTTTGGTTTTGGTTACTTTGGTACAATTCAAATTAGGGTTATTTTATAGAAAATTACAGATTCCTTATTGGTAAGATATTCATAATAATCTAGTTTTTCACTTATTTGGGTGTATGTTATATGTGTGCGTGTGCGTGTGGATCTACGATGTTGAAATGGTTCAAAGTGGGGAAGCATATTTTTTAATAGTTCTCTTAGTTTTGAAGAACATTGTTAGTTCCATGTAATAGCTACTATGATCTGAGACCAAGGAATAATTTTTTCGTTGAATCATACCATAAGGGGAATTAATGTTTTTATAATATGTAAAAAATTTCTTTTTGTTGCATTTTAAATTGTTCCCAATTGACTTGTAATGTTAATCAATCCTTCTTTCTATGCACGTTTTTCCATATTGCAAAGAAGTTGAGTCATATACTTAGTAAGGAGATTTTTTTTCAGGGAATATTTTTTAGAAAATCAATTTACTATTTCATTTACAAATTGATTTCCAATTTCCTTAGTAACACTTTCTCTTATGCAATTGATTTTCACATTGCAAAAAATTAGAAACATCTAAAAGGAAAAGGGTACTATTTATGCTTCTATTCAGGTTTCCTACTACAAAAATAATTCTTTCCAAGACAAGTTACAAGTAAATAAATTCATTTATGAAAAATATGCTCAAGTATTTTTATTGGTTTCCGTGTTTTGAATGCTATATGTCAATTTACCAATTACTAACACTTATCTTATAATGGTTTATTAAGATTTCATGCATATACATATTTATCTATGTGACTATTATTTTTCAGATTTCATGAATACATGTCTATCAATTTATGTTTTTTTAAATTAATCAATTATTATCATTCCAAATTTTTATTTTTTAGTATGTAAATCCACATATACATATATATGTATTGTATATAATTTCTTATTTTCAAAAACATTTTTATATATTATATGCATGTATATTATTTTAAATTTTTTCATGTTCACATTTTAGAATTTAAATAGATGATATATATATATATGCATGTCATTTCATTTTATATTGACCAAATATATGTAACTACACATGAAAATATACCTTCTAAAATATTATTATTTTTCATACCCTTGTATAAGAAATTAAGGTGTACATGTGATACATTATTATCAAAATCATTAATTTTTATAGTCATATATATATATATAGATTATGAAATATTTAAAATCACATCTTCCCATAGATCTCACTTTTATAGAATTAAATTAATGTTACTTAAATTTTAATTTTACCCCTATGAGTACAAACGAGGTTGTCAAACCATAAATTTTTTTCATTTCTTTCAAAACAAGTGGATGTAGATATATATATATATATATATATCTATATATATATATATCATTTCATATGAAATATATTTTTTAAGACATGTATGTATGTATATATATATATATTAATTTTGATGTTTATATTAGTTAATATACGAATGTATATGTATACATGCTTATTTTGAGTATATAATCTTGTTTTATCTATATAAATAAATGTATATATGTGTACCTTTTATGTAAAACTTTTACATACATAATCATGTAAGTATATTTAGGTATTTTTAATTAGAAACCACTTTTACCATGAAACATGTATAATCAAAAAATTTCTTTATATGAAATGGTTTTCAAAATTCATGATTTTAAAATAAATTTCTTGGTTCATACAATTAAAAAAATATATGTTAATTTTTTTTAAATGGTGAACCTAGAAATTATAATGACATGGGATGGAGAGTGAACCCGAACCCTTATCGGACATTTACCCAATTATATGATGGTTTTAACATGATAGAACTCAAATTCATTGAGTAATATGTTAATCCCATGATATGACATGTATGGTGTGTGGGAGGTTTATCCTAACCACATCATTAAGAACATGAGGTTTATACAATGCACATCATAGTGCACAAGAGGTTTATCCCAAGAACATCAGGATGCATGGGTGGTTTTACATAATCACATTATAATATTAGGTGGTGAACCTAATCCCTCATGGAACTATGTCCACCATGTCTTAAGAGTGAACCATGCATCCATGCTATAATCCAAGGTTCTATTGAAAATTAATTGTGAATGGTTATAATATTTTTCCAGTCAAATTACTGTTACTATAAGATTGATCGAAGAAGATTTTCCAAATGTTGTATATATAGGTTGAAATACCCTTTCTCTAAAATACTTATTTTTGAAATGTATAAATGATTTCCAATGCATGGATTAACAATCCATATAATATGTTTTACCTTTTATTTTTAAAATTCAAAACACTATTTGGTTTTATTTATGTTCTCCAAACCCCTTACTGAGCTTTTTTCCTCACACCATGATTTTAAAATATCTTCTCATAGGGCTTAAGGATGCCTATACGAAAGATAGTGGTTGAGGTATCGCTAAGGTGTTTAACCCTTATAATGAATAGTTTTGGTATTTTCTTTTATTGGATGTGTAATTGTAATTTCTTCATTGTATCTAGACTCTCTAAAATTATATAACATTGAGATCTCATGTTGTGTTTTAAATAAGTGAATGAATTATTTATATATATAAAAATGGATCATTATTTCTTAGGTTATTATATTTGGTATCAGAGCATAAGTGTAGATAACTTTAGAGGCCAGGATACGAAGAAACCCTTTTAACCTTTAGAGGATATATGATAATATTCTAGGGGTTTACTTTTAAGGTAAGGTCTTGTGTTCTTAGTTTTCATAATTCTGAATAGTGAAATTCAATATTTCTGTATGTGTGGTGATGGAATTGCGAGTATGAAATTCTTTTAAGTGGGTAGAATGTAACATCATGACTTTTAGTAAATATTATATTTCTGAATTTTAAATTGTTGTTTTAGAGTTTAAAATTAATTAATTTTTTTTAAGTATAAATATTGGTATTAATAGTTATAGAAAAAATTAATATATATATAACTATGGTTTGTATTATAATATGGGTTTGTGTATATAAATATAAAAAATGTATCATAGAAAACATTTGCTGAATAAAAATAAACCTTGAATCAATTAGTTAATATATTTATTTTTCATTTTATTCTGGATTAATCAATAAATATTTATTTAAAATATATATACAAGTATTTCAGACTAATTAACATAAATAAAAGTAATAATAATAATAATAATGTATACATATATGTATACATGTAATTTTAGTGAATAGATTATTTAAATCCAAATATTTACGTTGATTAAATTAAATAATTTTTTTCAAATTGATATTTTCAATTCTAATGAAATATTGTTTCATTCACATAAAATGAAATTAACTGTTTATACTAAATGTTTTTCTGTTTTTATGAATAAATAATATACACATTTGTTTGTATAAAACATAATTTCTGTTGACTTTAATAGTATTTATTTTGATATTTTTTTAATAATTATAAAATTATTATAATGAATTAATTATGTCGCATAATTACATAAATCCTCTTACATAACAACAAGATAATATATGAAATGAGTTTTAATGATAAATTACATTATGAATTTTATAATATTTTCAAATATCAATAATAAAATAGATGGGAAAAAATCTATATAATATGTATGATTATGAATATTATTATTTTGATAATATGTTTTCCTTTTAAGTAGGTGATTAATAATGAATACATATTTAAATATTTATGCCAACAATGGGATATATATATATATATAACAAATTATGATTATATATAATAAATATTTATGATGATAAAAAAGGGGAGGCAGTATTGTATAACCGAAGCAGACACCCCACATTGTCCTCTTCTTCTTTGAGACACTGATGAAACCCACAGTCATCACCTTCCCCAATTGGAGCATGACCCATGGATACAAACAAAAAAACTCATGTACTATTCTCTGGGGACTGTGAGATGTCTCGAATGGGAAATCCCTCCATTCAAGATAGCCACGTGCAGACGAATCTAACACCCCACATGCGGTCAGTCATCCTAAAACTGACATAGGAAACTCGTAATGGCCTCAGACATCGTTTCACTGGTGAAAAAACTCTTCTAAAAATATATTGACTCAAACTAATATCATATTTTGAAGATACAGACGATGTAACTATAATTTTAGGTATTTATAATTTGTGTTTTGGGTTTAGGTTACTCTGGTACATTCAAAATTTGGGTTATTTTTTGGGAAATTAGATATTCCTTGTCCGTAGGATGTTCATACTGATCTAGTTTTGTGGGTTTTCATTTTAAATGAATTTTAAAATTTTTTTATCAAAGGGTTAGGGTTTTAAATATTTTTAAAATTGGGTCTAAGATGCATGAATGGGGTTCACACATCCTGTAAAAACTTAATAAAGTATGTTTGAACCCTGTTCACGCATCCTGCATAAAGTTTTTATTTTTATTTATTTTTTGTATTTTTAAAATTTTTATTTTTATTTGGTGTTTTGTTTTGTGTATATATATATATAACAAAAAATTTCAACAGAATTTATCTTCTATTTAATATCCAGCAGTTCTATCGTTACAGCAATCTGGATTCTCACAGACACCCTCATCTAGGGCTCTCTTTTATAAGAGGGATATCCCTGGAAATCTTTCTGCATTTTCGATGTGGGATTCAGCTTCTCTCTTGCCTTTACAGAACATTCTGCATTTCCGATGTGGGATTCTGTTTCAAGTATATGACTTTAAAAGACTATAAAATACAAACTATAAGACCAATATAAATGAAACTTAAAACCTGGATTAAACATATAAGAAATTGTTGAAAATAAAAATAATGTTGTAAAAAATGTTGATAAATAATAATTTATAAGAATTCAAAGCCACCAACATGAAACTTACAAATGTTTCAAATATGTGTCTTTGAATGACTATAAAATATAAACTATAGGAAAAATATGAATGAAACTTAAAACATTTATTAAATATAAAAGAAATAGTTGAAAATAAAAAAAATTCAAAAAATGTTGATGAAAAATAATTTATAAGCATTCAAAACCATCAAATTGAAACATAAAAACTTTTCTAGTACGCATCTTAGAAAACCCAAAAAATATAAACTATAATACCAATGTAAATGAAAATTAAAACACAGATTAAACATATATGAAATAGTTAATGATTAATTATTTAATTAGAAATATAATTATTACTTAGTTAATAATTAGTTAATTAGTAATATCATTATTAATTATATAATAATTAATCAGTTAATTTTAAATATAATGATTAATTACATAATAATTAATTAGTTAATTAGTAATATAATTATTTATTATACAATAATTAAGTATTTATTAAGTAATATAATTATTAATTATACAATAATTAATTAGTTAATTAGTAAATTAGTAATATAATAAATAATTATAATTATTCATTTCAATTATTAGTTATCAATTATTAATAATTAATTAGTTAATTAGTAATACAACTATTAATTATATAATAATTAACTAATTAATTATTATATAATTAATTTTTAATAATTATAAAAATAGGTAATGATTAATTAGTTAATTAGCAATATAATTATTAATTAGATAATAATTAGTTAATTAGTAATATCATTATTAATTATATAACAATTAATTAGTTATTTTGTAATATAATTATTAATTAAATTATAATTAATTAGTTAATTAGTAATATAATTATTAATTATACAACAATTAAGTATTTATTAAGTAATATAATTATTAATTATATAATAATTCATTAGTTAATTAGTAAATTAGTAATATAATAAATAATTATAATTATTCATTAAAATTATTACTTATAAATTATTAAAAATTAATTATATAATTATTAATTAGTTAATTAGTAATATAATTAATAATTATATAATAAGTAAACAATTAATTATTATATAATTAATTTTTAATAATTAATAATTATATTGGTAATTAACTAATTAATTATTCATTATAATTAATAATTATATTACTAATTATAACTAATAATTACATTACTAATTAACCAATTGTTAATTATACAATTAATAATTATATTACTCATTAAAAAATTAATTATTATATAATTAAAAATTTAAAATTAAAAGTCAAAAATTATAATGAATAATTATAATGAATAGTTATATTACTAATTAACTAATTGATTATTATATAATTAATAATTACAAATTATAATTAGTAATTATATTACTAATTATAATTAATAATTATATTACTTATTAAATAATTATTTTTATATAATTATTAATTATTAATTATAATGAATAATTAGAATTAATAATTATATTACTAATTAATTATTGTAGAATTAATACTTAAATTATTAATTAACTAATTAATTATTATATAATTAATAATTAATAAATAATAAATTATAATTATAATGAATAATTATAATAAATAATTATAATTAATAATTATATTACAAATTAATTAATTAATTATTTTCTAATTAATAATTATATTACAAAATAACTAATTAATTATTATATAATAAATAATTAAGAGTTATAATGAATAATTATATTACAAATTAACTAATTAATTATTATTTAATTAATAATTAATAAGTAATAATTAATAATAAATAATTAATAATTATAATTAATTGTTATATTACTAATAAAATAATTAATTATCAATTAATATTTATATTACTAATTAACTAATTAATTATTATATAATTATATTACTTATTAACTAAATAATTATTGTATATTAGTAATTAATAATTAATAATTAATAATTAATAATTAATAATTAATAATTAATAATTATATTAATTATTAACTAATTAATAATTAATAATTATATTCCTAATTTATTAATTAATCATTAACTATTTCTTATATGTTTACTCCTTGTTTTAATTTTCATTTATTTTGGTCTAATAGTTTTTATTTTATAGGTTTTCTAAGACACATACTTGAAATGTTTTTAAGTTTCAAGTAGGTGGTTTTGAAAGCATATAAATTATTTTTCATCAACATTTTTTACGAAATTCATTTTATTTTAAACTATTTCTTATATATTTAATCCATGTTTTAGGTTTCATTCATATTTGTCCTATAGTTTTTATTTTATTTTCTTTCAAAGACACATATTTGAAACATTTTTATGATTCATGTTGGTTGCTTTGAATGTTTATAAATTATTATTTATCAAAAAAAATTACGAAATTCATTTTATTTTCAACAATTTCTTATACTTTTAATCCATGTTTTAAGTTTCATTTATATTGGTCTTATATTTTGTATTTTATAGTCTTTCAAAGTCACACACTTGAAAGAGAATCCCACATTGGAAATGCAGAATGTTCTGTGTAGGAAACAGAGAAGCTAAATCCCATATCGATAATGCAGAACGATTTCCCGGGCTAGCCCTCTTATAAAAGAGAGCCCTGAGTGAGGGTGTCTGTCAGAATCCATACTGCTGTAACGGCAGAACTGCTGGATATTAAATAGCAGATAAATTCTGCTGAAGATTTTTGTTTATATATATATATATATATAAACAAAACAAAAAAAATAGAAATTTTAAAAATAAAAAACAAATAAAAATAAAATCATTCTGTTGGATGCGTGAACGGGGTTCACATATCCATTATTAAGTTTTTATAGGATGTGTGAACCCCGTTCATGCATCCCAAACTCGGTGGAAGATGCGTGAACCCCGTTCATGCATCCTTCCTCTCAGGAAGATGCGTGAATGAGGTACAAGCTTCTAGACCCAATTTTAATAATATTTAGAACCCTAACCCATTTAGGTAAAAAAAAAATTTAAAACCCAGAAAAAAAAATTACTTTGGTTTTGTGATTCTTTGGGTGTATGTTATCTATATATATGGTTCTATGATGTTGAAATAAGGAAAATGGGTGAAGCGTCTTTTATACCTAGCTTTCCCTGTTTTGCATATCTTTTTTAGTTATGGGTTATCTCTATTATGATATGAGACATAGGCACAATATGTTTCATTGAATCATATTTTAAGGGAAATTATGCTTTTTTATAATACACAAACAGTTTGTTCTTTTTTCTTTTAAAATGGTTCCCAATCGACTTTCAGTGTTAATCAATCCTCTTTTTTGTGCAATGTTTCCCTTTTCTGAATTAGTGGAGTCATCTTCTTAGTAATGGGATTTTATTGTATAATTGGATTAAGAAAATCAATTTACTCTTTCATTTTCAAATTGAATTCCAATTTAATCAGTAAATCTTTCGGTTGCGCCATTTTTTTCCTGCTGCAAAATAGTAGAAACATATAAAAGGTAAGGGGTATAATATATTCTTCTATTCATGTCCATTACTACAAACATAATTCTTTCCATGAATATTTATGAGAAAATAATTTTTTTAGAAAATTATTCACAAGTAGTTTAATTATTTTTGGTGTTTTGAATTTTATATGTTAATTTAATCAATCACTAAAACTTGTCTCCAAATGATTTATTAATATTTCATACATATACAGATTTAGGTATATTTATATTATTTTTCATATTTAATACATACTTATATGTCAATTTAATTTTATTTATGTCAATCAAGTATGATCAATCAAAATTTTCATTTTTTAGAATATAAGTACAAATATACATATATATATGTATTGTTTATAATATAATGTTTCTGAGCACATTTATATATATTTTATGCATGTACATTATTGTCAATTTCATCATGTTCAAATTTATATTTTAAATCAATTATATATTTATATATATGTATATGTCATTGCATTTTTTATCAACCAAATATATGTAAGTACTCATGAAAATATTCCACATGCGATATAATTATTTTTCATATTTATGTATAAGAAATTAAGGGGCTCATGTGATACATTATTCTCAAAATCATCAATGATTATAGTCATATCTATATATATATATATCATATCATGTTTTAAAACACATCTTCTAATGGATCTCTCCTTAATAAAATTAGTTTAATGTTTCTTGAATTTTAATTAGGCCCATTGGTTGGAAACAATGTTGTCGAACCTTCAAATTAAGGATTTAATTTTAAAAGATGTTGATGTATAAAAATGAATATATATATATATATATATGTATGTATATATATTATTTCATATGAAATAGATTTATTTACGACATGTATGTATATATACATTACTTTTGTTGTTTATATAAGTAAATATACGAATGTTTGTGCATACATCATTATTTTGAGTAAGTAATCATATTTTATATATGTAAATAAATGTACATGTGTGTATCTTTTATTTAAAACTGTTACATGAATATGAATGAATGTATAATTATATATTTATATTGAGAAATACATTTATAATGACACGTATATGATCAATAAATTTATCTCTTTTAAATGGTTTTCAAAACTCATGATTTTGAAAGAAATTTCAAGGTTCTCAGAAAAAAATATAGGATATAATGTTTTTAAAACATTTCTGTTGGTGGTTTTGATGATTGGAGATGGAGTGTCACAATCCATCCTCGGGGCCCGTGTCATGACTACACAAAACCCAACTTGCATAGTCCAGGGGCTGGCTGCTAGCACCAAAGGCATAATCCTGATAAAAAGGGAAGGAATTTCCTTTAAACCTGTAACACATACTGTCTGAACACAAGCTATAGAAGAAAAAATTACTAAAATAGAAAAGAAAAGTGTGCTGAATGTAAGTGGGCCAGTATAAAAACCCAATTGAACAACATTTATAATTTAAAAGTGAAACAACTCTTGGATCGTTCACCGGGGAATCCGACCTGAAGGGTAGGTACAGAACTCGAACAACTCGTCCCTGCGGTACGTCCCATCTAGTGCAACTATGAACAGCCTCCCGTCCGTCACCCTCAGCCTCGATCGTTGCTGACTGTCATCTGCATAGAACACAACAGGGTGCGGAAGAAGCCCGTGCAGGGGTGAGTATAACAATACTCAGTAGGGGACCCCGAGACCGACGATGGACTGCCAGAATCCACAAAAGATAAAACAGAGTAGAAATTTACAATCACAAAGTATCAACCAACCCTAATTATGTATATGATCATACATATACCTAAGTTATCAATCACAATCCGACTCCGACTCTCGAGCCCAAGAAAAAACCATTCCACAAAGGATGTAATGTCAATCAACATGATGATAATGGTTAAAAGACATGACTCAGCTCATAGAGGTATACATCACTCGTAGAGTGATAGAGATGATCAGATGTAGTCACTGATTCATCTAAGTTGTCGGACCCACATAGGATACATGACCTGCTAATCTCTCTGACCCACACAGGATACATGACCAGCTATTCTATCGGACCCACTCAGGATATAGGAATAGAAGTCAAAATTGTCAGACCCACGGAGGATCCCGATACATTAGTCATCACTGTCGAACCCATGGAGGATTCCGGTACAATAGTAATCGTTGTCAAACCCATAGAGGATCCTGGTACAGTACCGTCGCTGTCGAATCCACGGATGATTCTGACATCTCAGTCGCAGCTAGCCCTAGGGTTCCCACACACAGGACGATTGATTCCAGGAGGGTCGGCTCCTCAAGCCAAGTGTCTATACATAAACTATCATGAAGTCCTGATATGATTATCTTGTAGTTCAGTCTCATCATAAGGAACCCAACGCGATAGACATCAAGTCAATTGGATTCCCGGTCTGAGAGTTATTGGAATTTCTATTCCAGGGGCCCTGTTTGTTTTTAAGCATAAACCAACCCGGACGTACTCCAGCTGAGTCCAAACCTAAAGTGGAGTATGAAAAAGAATCATCTCACTCCAAGAATTCCATTGCCACAAGAGTTACGTCAATGACACACCAGTAGCCCTAGATGCGGGCTAAAAGGTGTAAACGACCATAGCGGTTCGGGGTCCGGTCTGACCCGGTCCGCGGGACCGACCAGGTCTGAGGAAGCGACCAGAGAAGAGGGGATGGCCCGACCCGAAGAGACGTCCTGACCCAACGGGCGGCCCGACCCGAGGGGGCCCGGCCGAAGGCAGCCCGGCCGAGGGGTGGCATGACCAAGGGTGGCCCGACCGAGGGGTGGCCCGGCCTTGGGTGGCCTGGCATTGGGTGGCCCGGCAGAGGGCGGCCTGACCAAAGGGGGCCTGAACTTGGGTGGCCCGACTGAGCGACAGCCCATATCGTGGCAACCTGGTCGGTCACGTGAGGGAGGGGGTGTCCCCCCCCCCCGATTCGTCGAATAGAACTGGAGCGTTGTGCCGGTTCAGGGGTCGTGGGGCCCGAATGGTCTAGCTCCACAGGGGCCGGCTCAGTCGGCCACCTCTTCACCTCCACTGTGGCGCAACGGTGTTGCACCACCTCCGCCACGGCCCGAGCTATCCGCGGCCTTCATCTCCACCGCGTGGCGTGACGGTGCCGCACTTATTCATCCACCGTAGCCCTCCCTGCCATGGTTCCACTTTCATTTGTCGTGGCCCTCCTAGACGGTGTTCTTTTTAGCCTGGTGCGACAACACCACGCCCTTTCGGCTCCACCTTCGATGTCAATCAAACAAGAACCAACGGAGGTGCGTCGGGACATGTTGGTTCGGCTCGCGCCCTCCACATTATGTGATAAAAAGTGTCCATCATCGAACCCAAATAAATGACGAGGAACAAGGGTATAATTTATAGTTTTGAATAATGAAATCCCGCTACCTCTTATTTGTCATTGAACGTTGATGATTCACGAGAAAAGGCAGCGTAAATTCATTGACTTCAGAAAGCATCTATGGATGAATCATCTCCGGTGTTCTTCGCAGGAAACTCCTTATCTTTTGGCTTGGTCGAAGATCAAGGGAGAAGTTTGTCATTCTTCAGTAGTTCTTCATTGGAAGGATGATGCTCTTCCAAGAGTTCTCCAAAGCACCACTAAAAAGGACCAGCAACCAAAATAAAATAAAATATAACAACTTATTATAAGTATGGAATAATGAATTAAAAAAGATTCAAATTCATTAAGTTACATCCCTTAATGAAAATGTGGTGTTGGATCATTAATTTGGAGGGAGAAGGTGAATATGCTCCAAAAATTTAAGGGGAAGTGAAGAGATTCATCCTCCTTAATTAAGGGATCAATGGGTTAAAGGGGAGTTAAGGAAGTTTATGAGTTCAGGCGGACCCCACCATTAACATACTCCCAAGGTAGGTTAGGGTGTGGTGGGCCCCACCTTTTACCTCCACTTGGAGGTTTTAATCACCCAACAAATAAAAATATGCAACACATATTTTTATTTTTTATTTATTTAGAAACCCCAAAAATTAACTTCCAACCTCGATAAAACAAAACTACTGTAAAGGTATCCTTAAGTAAACATCGGCACTGTGAGTTCAACGGTGCCCTCAGATTTCAATTCCGATCACCGGTTCAAAAGATATAAAATCCCACTCATACATTTACTGAACGTACCCGAACAAAACTTCAAAAATTGATTCCGGGCACACCGGGACTCAGAATCAGGCACCGTTAGAAACTGCGGACTCGTAAAATTCCCATGTATTTTTTAAAAAAAAAACCACAAAATTTTCATGTCTTTACATATGGAGTGAACCCAAACCCTTATGGGACTTTTTTCTAATTATGCGAGGTGTGTTCTCTGATAGCTCTCCAATGAATTTGGTAATATGTTAATCTCATGAGATGTCATGTATGATGTGTAGATGTTTATCCTAAGCACAGTACCATTCCTGGGAGTTTTATCTGAAACACATCACGGTGTGTGGTAGGTTCATACTATGCACATTACAGTACACAAGAGGTTTATACAAATAACATTATAATATTAGGGATTGAACCTAATCTGTCATGGGACTATGTACACCATATCCCTATAGTGAACTGAGAATTCGAGTTATGATCCAAGGTGCCTTTGAGAATTAATTATAAATTCTTATAATATTTTCTTATGAAATTACTACTATAATAAGAATTATCGAAGCATATTTCCCAAATTCTTTATATATAGGATGAAATATTTTTTCAATAAAATGATCATTTTTGAAAAGTATATATGCTTTCCTAATATTTCATTCAAAAACATTAAAATATGGTTTACCATTTATTTTGAATTGAGAAACTATATTTGGTTTCCTTTTTGTTATCAAAACCGATTACTACGATTTTTTACTCTCACCCCTTTTTCTCAAAATCTCTTTTCAAAGGTCTTATGGTTACGTAGAAGATAGATAGTAGTTGAGGTCCTTCTATGGTATTTATCCCTTCTAAAGAATAGTTTTTGTTATTTCTTTTTTAGGTTGTGTAATCAAATTTCTCTATTGTATCTGGACTCTATAAAACTCTATAACTTTTTGATCTCGGGTTGTGTTTTATAAAAATTAATGAATTATTTATATATAAAAATGGATCATGTTCTCCTGGGTTTTTATATACCTTCACATAATTCTATGGATAATAGAAATTCCATCTTTGTATATAATGGAATTATAACCCCTTTGGATTGATGTGTTCCGTTTTCACAACCTCCATTCATTAATGGTTTGAAAATTTATTTAATGAATATATATATATATAATATTAATAAGTACTATATGTAAATAATATAGTTATAAAATGATGAATCAATAGTTAATGATATTTATAATATAATCTATTAATATAGGTAAATTACCAAAAAAATGTACATCAAGTATCCATTTCTGAAAAATCGTATAATATCCCACCCCTCATATTTGAATTGAAACGTTATGAGTGAGATACTAGGCCTTAGGTGGCATATATAAGATGCCAATGTCTGGAAATATATTCCAAAGGCCTCAAGAAAATTAGGTGTATAATTTTCCATTTTATTGATAAAACATCCATACTATATAATAAAAAACGAAACAAACCTATATATGATGTATTAGTAAAAAACACAACTCAAAACAAAACCGAAAAAACAAAACAAAATATCAAAATATAAGAAAAAACAAAAATAAATATTCCCATTGAACTTAAAACCCACAAAGCATAAAATTCCAAAGTGACATAAACTAGAAAAATCCCAACCCACTCCAAGATACAACTACACATGATATTCCCAAAGTATCTAGAATAATCAATAAAGAAATGAGATACATTGAAATTACCTATTCCTCAATATATGATAGACTCAAACACAAAATAGTTCAAAATAAGTGTGTGAGTATAAACTAGGTATGATTTCCCCAATGACTATCCATCTCATGCCACTAAGAGAAAACATGTTAGAGAAATTTATACAAAGAATTTTAAAAGTTGTCTAAAAAATTTATATCAAAACCAAACATAATTTTGATGAAAAATATATTCATGAAAAACCATTATAATTTATTATGAATGACCAAAACCTTGAATCAATGCACACACTATGAATTCCCAAAGGAAATTTGAATACTCATGTGATGTCTCTCGTTAATCCATTATGTTATCAAAAGGTAACCAAATCTAATTTCCCTAATGTCGCATGCCACTTCTAAAAGGTCACTTCTATCAGTGCAGTCACACCATCCTTGTATTCCAAATTACCATGAAAAACAATTCCCCACAAAAACATTTATGTATGTTATATAATCTCATCATATACATTACAACAATAATAAATCTAATCGATATTTTTAAATCATCATTTTCAAATTATACCCAAAGGGGTTTTCCTAAATTCCAACCAATTTTCCCAAATTAAATATCCATAAAAATGGGTTTCCATAAATAATAGCATATGAATTTAAAAACCAAATTAAGAAAATAATTTAATAAAAACTAATAACTTGAGTTCTATGTCATGTAGAGATGAAAGAGAAAACACCAACCTCACAATGGTTTGTTAAAATGAATTCTTACACTACTAAACATTAAGATATAATAAAAAACCTTGTCCCCTTAACCAAATTCAACACCATTTCATCATGAAATAATTTATAAAACATATATATATATCCCTAAAATACTATATTTATGGTTTTGTGAGAGATAATAAAATTTTATCTATGAAGAACTATGATGAACATGTAGTTACAAATGAATCCAAAATTCAAAGGCACATTTATTCACATAAAATACACATCTAGATTGAATTGGATCATATATTAAGAATATTGGGAAAAATTATTTATGTTATTGAGGGAACTGGTGAATAAAGGAGGTATAGATTATTAATTCATATTTGATAATGATTTTTAGGGGTAATCACTATACACTGCATGGTTGTTCTATATAATTTTGAAAATTGTGTGCTAACTATGCGGTGCTACTTTATAAAGAAAACCCCTTATGTAGTTGGATAACACGTTTACATAAACCATACCCTAGTCATTTTTCATAATACTTAAGGTTTCATAGTTTTCTTATGTTAGTCGTATAGACTGTCCTAACCATATGCAATTTGTGTTCCTAGCTAGTTCCAATATTCCTCCCTTACCTAATTTCATAGAGGTGGTTCATGGTTTCTACTAACCCTACATGTAACAACTTGATTTTGAATGAATAATTATTTTATAAATAAATAAATTTTATTTTATAGCTTAAATTTCACTCCAAACTAATTTAATATTGTGTTACATATATAAACAAATGTATCTCGCGCTAAACGCAACACTAGGTTTTCATGCATTACACAGAACAATCAGTTTTCACAGAACCATAATATATTATCAATATGGATATTCAAACGAAACCATTATAAACTGACCATTAAAATTAGTGATATGAACTGTAATATGTATTTTATAAATATTAATTAAAATACCTTTATATAAAGGAATCATATTGGTAAAAAATTATGTAATTATCGGTAAGGTTTTTCTTTGTTTTGAAAATAAAATTTTCTAAAAAAATTGTTTTTATTTCATTTTCTGAAAATTATTAAAAAAAGTTGTTTTTTAAAATTCATAAAGTTATTTATATGAAATGATATTAATTTTTTATATCATAATTAAAAATTTCTATTATGGTGATTTTTTTGGAATTTTCTTAAATGTTTCATTTTTGGATGAATAATTAAAAAGATAAAACCTTAATTAAAAAATATAATTTCGTATAATTTCTTTATAAAGTTAAATTATATTTTAAATTAGTTTTAATGTAAATTTAGTTGAACTATACATTTAATAATCCAATTTAGGTCATTATAATCAACTTCATATTGGATTTTTATATAAACACTTTGTAAACTTATGAAACGTTTCTCTTTAATACCCTGCAATCTCATCCCGTATACAAGTCTAATTTTATATTATATTTTGATAGTTATATGAATGGAATATATATAAGTTGATTCCATATTGTTTTGTAAAATAAATTATATTCTATACTAATTTCATGTAAATATATTTCTAAAATGAATAGTAAAAACAATTAAAATTATTTAATGAGATTAAGGTAAAAATTTGATTATGAAGGGGGTTAAACTAAAATGACAAGGTTTAAAAATAATACATAGAATTTTATAAAAATTATAGACATAAATCTACCTTATATATTGTATAATTGAGGATGTTCATTCATTAGATCCAGATGCCATGATACAAAACATCGGTGGAATTCTCCCTTTTCAAAAAATTACATGTGTGCCACTCACCTCACTTATAAAGGGAAGACCACTCTCATCTCTTACTCAAACCATAAAACACTTTTGGTTCATAACGTAAAATCCAAAATAACTTCCCAAATACATTTATATCATCTTAAAATCCCTATTTTGGATATTAATCCATCCAAGTAAGGCATTTGGTGCAATCTTAAGGGGGATATCTGAAGAAGAAGTAACATTTATCAATAAGCGTTTTTGTTTTATTTCTTCCCCCACCACCATAAATATTTATTATAAAATGATGATATTATAAAATCCATATCTTCTATTCAATAATATTTCCATATGTTAAGGTAATGACCTAAACCATCTCCACATCCATCAAATGGATTACGAAATAATCATTCATCTGTACGTTTAACTACCTCCTTGAGAACCGATGTCATTAATTTTTTTCATTACTACCTATTATGGATGGAAATAATGATGGATTTATAATTTATATAGTATTAGTATGATATATTATACTTATAGATATATTATTTCACCCATACCTTTATACTCTCAATTTTATGGGAATAGGGTAACACTACTAATGTGAACGACAAACTACCGCCCCATGAAGCGATGTGATTCATCCACGCTTTACACAGAATGTAATATTGATTATTTTAATAAAAATTGTTGATATATGTGATATAAAAATTATTCTATAATTATATAATATTATTTAACTTCTATTCTGTCAATCCTTCAAGAAAATGGAATTAGCATTCTTGCATACGTATGACCTACCGTCTCTCTAAACATTGCATTTCATTTTATATCACTAAATATTATGGATAACTATAAATAAATATATAATTACTATATATGATATTAATATAATGTATATAATTATTTATATTATGAAAACATGGTCAATGTAATAAAGAATGAAAAAAAATCTAATCATATATGAAAAATAATGTGGTTATTACCCAAAACATTACATTAAAATAGAATTGTACATTAATGGGTAATAAAGGATCATATGAAATCATTTATTGTTATATATATATATAATATTTATAATAAACAAATATTTAATTTATTAGAGGCTTTAATGTGTGTGACAGAATTCAACACTTAAGGTAATATATTTTTATCTCAATTTTCCTTCTTTGAGAAGTGCATCATAAACCAATATTCATTAAAGAGGTGTATATATAGACCCCTTGACATTTTATATCAACAACTTATTTACCATAATAATATTTTATTATAGATTTTATTTTATTCATTCATTGGGACTATGATACAATGTCACCAATGTGGTAATAGATTTATGATACCATCTAATCATTTATTGTGGTTTTTTTATTATGATCTTGATGATAAAATATTATTATCCACATCTCTATAAAATATTCTTTATTATTACCCTAAGGTTATTCATTATATTTTAATGTAATATTAATAATTTTATATTTTATGGTACATCAAATTAATGTGAAAAAGTTTTTATGAAAACTTGTCTTTATTTCACTCTTTGGTAAAAAATCTATTTTTCCAAATAAAGGTTTTTTTTTTAAAATATGTTTTATTATTTTCTAAAAAAATTTAAAATAAATTATTTCATTATTTGGAACATTTTTATAATTTTTTTAAAACAAACATCATGTATATTACGAAAAAATTCATGTTTGGAATTTATGAAAAATGTGAATGTAATATTAGTTTTAATGTGTATGACAAGAATTGAACATCCCATTGTCATGACCACAAATTTTATAAGATTAATTTATATGTTTTTAAGTTAATTTTGGAAGTAAAATATATTCAAAATTATTTATGTTTTAATAAGTGGTTTTCAAAGAGGAAAGGATATTTTCCCCAAGAAATTTTTTAAATGATCAATCAAAATAATTTCCAATAAATGATGACTTATGTTGATGTTACATATTCCTTACTTGGGGTATGATCTAAAGATACTTTTTTATTCTTTATATGAATATTTATGATTATGATTTCTTGATATTTATAAAACCCATTCATTTTTCATTGTTCATACCATGATAAAATAATTATGAAACTTTCATCTGTTTTCATGGATTATTATATAATGAATTGTTTAAATGATTATTAAACCCAGCTCTTTTCTACAGGTTATGATATAATGAAAATTTTATTATATCCATTTTTTTCAATGTGTTATTATATAATGAATGGTTTATGATATTGCAGAACACATAAATTTTGTTTTCATGATGAGTTAGTTGGGACCTATATATCCCTCCAATTCAATTGGTAAAGAGTTATATCTCCTGATATAAATAGTACTAAACTACGAGTGAACACAATTTAGTAAGGGTAATTGTTCTCTACGATGTTTTCGGGAGTGAACCATGTCTACTGCTCTAGTTTGGGGAATGAAACCATTCCATAATCGTAACCTTGGAAATGATCCGATAATAATATGGAAATTATTTCTATGATTATGTGTATTCCATAAATCTAGGTATTATACTATTATTATAAACTCATGGTGCATTCTATTTGATTACATTATTATTATCATGTCTTATGAACATACAATATTTTTTCTATTGCTAAATATCATGATCATTTATATGATGGGTAATCCATTAAATTGATATTATAATGTTCTCATACCCTTATGTTCATATTATTGTTACCTATCTCCCATGTTTACCCCTACTAAGTATGTGAGCACACCATATCTTATGTTTCATTTCCATAAGTTATAAATAATTCTATTATATGTGATATATCTAATAAGGGTGATTGTTATGAAGATCATAGTGGGATATGATATAGTTTAACTATGAATGTTTTTTTGTGTTTCTATGTTTATAAGGACAATAAACTATTATGATCCTCCATAATTCGTTTCTTTAATGAAATTAATATTCAAAAAAATGATGTACTATCAGTTTAACATAATATTATTTTATTATAATTGATATAAGAGGATAGGTTTATTTATCCTTTGGAAACAAGAATGAGAAAACCATTGTGAGACCACATAGTAAATGTTTATTAATAAGTTTCAGGATGAGTGAATGTATAGGAAAATGCCCTGTAATTTTGGTAAAGGATAGAGATAGTAGATTCTAATAAATTACAACCCTACATGGATACTAAAAGTGGATGTGGCACTATAATAGAAGTATTATGGGTAATAACTCTAAAAATGTCTTATTGAGCTAGACATGATCATCAACTGGTGTATGAAACTAGGCCTCATTACCCACCTAGTTTAACACTATTGGGGGATTTGCATGGGAACTTCACAAACTATTTTTGAACCATTTTCAAGGATTTATATAATTAATTACTGTTAATGAGCTATGATAAACAGTAGGTTTTATAGTTTCAAAATTAGTCATGATATAGGCATCATATATGGGATTATTGAAGACTATGAGGTTCCCATCATGATTATTGGTTCATATAAAAATATTATTGGTTTTATTTACTGGATGATTCCTAAAGGAATCATGATAATTAAAAGTGTAATAGAAAATTAAATGATTATCCTCTGGGGAAACTAAATGTTATGTAATATTTCTGTTATATATTGATTATATACACACACAACTTCACCAAGATTTGAATCATGTTGTACTTAAAAACAAAAAAAATTAGTGAACAACATTCTATAGAGTCCGTCATGATATAATATCCACATTGTTTTTCTGTGACTTCTAATCCCTTAGTTGATGAACAATTGATCAGAACCACTAAAAACATAGTCTCTATTCTATATTATTTTGAAAATGAAAAATTCATTTTCGATGTAAATAATTTGGAATGTCAATCAGATTAATGGTGGAATATTATCAAGAATAGAAGTCAATATGATGAAATGGAATCCATAGATTGTGATGAGTTAAAAACATATTTTTTAATAGTTACATTCCTTGTATACTTTTTAATGATATGGATAAATAGTTTCATGATATAAAGAAAACCGATGATGAATTTGATAGTACCAATGAGAAAACTTTTACAAGACATTCAAGGAATAATTATGTATTTTCATCCATTATAAAGGTAGGGTTGATCAATTATTCAATGATATAAACCATGTTATAGAAAGAAAAACATCCAAAAAAGACTTCATTAGCTATGAAGATATTGTTCGACATTCAATCAAGGTATAATTGGTGGTTAGAGTCAATTATCAATCTCATGTTTTTGATATGAATATAAAAATGGAATTAAATTAAAAATCGATGAACCATGGAGAAAAGAATATGATATTTTGTTATGCTCCAATTCTGGAATGAGTCATAATATAATTTTTCTAAATAGGACTAGTAAATTTTTAATAAGTGGATGGGATGGCCATCGAGCGACTGATTGCTGATGTGATGTGAATAATTTAACTATCTTCGTGAATAGAGGGAAAGAAACAATAAATGAACCACACACCCTTCAGTGTATCAATTTCATGGAGTAAAATAATTATGCTATCCAATTTCTAAATATGAACATTAATGACAATGATAGACATAAAAACCTCTTAATATGAGAAATAGTGGGAAATATCATTAGATGAATAATTCTGATAAGGGGTTTTATAATGACAAGATGAAAGATACACTTACCAGCAACTATAAAACTGTGAATTTATTATTTGAGTCTAGATCGACACATTGCTTTATATATAAATTTTTTTATGGGTATCAATATTACAAAAAAAAATTAGATAGATAAGCAGATTTGAAAACACCTAATGGTATGATGATTATCTCATTCATATGATTTATCTTCAGTTAATGTATATAGGAATGTGTTTCTTATAAATCATTTCATTTTTACACAGGTTGAGTCTTATGTTATCATGGGAATGAATTGTATTTCTCTTAATAAATCCCACATCATTTATAAATAATGTGATGTTATATATGATATTAAAAACCAAACTTTGATCGGTAATCTATGTAATGATAAGTACATGTTTTCAATGGAGGTCAAAACCATTATACGAGTCTTAATTCCAAATCAAAAGTGTGAATATCTCATATGGTATGGGAGAAACATTACACGATTGTTATTAATATTGTGTGAAAATTTGATGATATCTTTCGGGATGAGTTTTCTATCCTCTAACAAAAACATTTAGTAGAGTTATCAAAAGAAATGATACCAAGTGCAACACAATTTTTAAAACTCTCCATATAGAATATTACTAATTGAGTTACATGAATTGAAGAAGAAACCCTAGGTAACCCTTGATAAGGGATTCATTTAGACAAGTGTGTCATCATGGGGTCCACCTATTTTTTGATAAAGGGAATGATGAATCAATGTGAATCTACTTTGATTATCTATAATTGAACACGATCATAATTAAGAATAACTATCATCTTCCTCATATGGGTGACTATTTTGATCAACTACAAGTAGATGAATACTTTTCCAAGACTGACCTTGATTTTTTAATATCATGAATTGAGCGGAAATAAGGAAAATGTATCAAATATAAAACGACGAAAAAGGTATAGAAAATATGAATATATAGTGATTTCATTCAATCTTAATGATTCTAAAACTATCTTCGTTTATTTAATCAATATAGTATTTATAAATTACCTTGGTTAGTTTATGGTAGTATTTACATTTTATGTTATTATCTAATCAAAGAGAGTGGAAGATAAGGAATAAAACTTGGGAATTTTACAAAATATCCTAACAAAAGAGAATTTACAAGAAATATTTACAATGTAGGAATTTTGGATGCAAATGGATTCAATCACAGGTCATATATTCTCAACATAGGGTAAATTGGTAGATCCATCAATGATAGAGGATATTTAATATTTTCCCAAACAAAACATGGTGAGTAAGATCCATATTTTTATTTGATTAGATAGATATTATTATTGGTTTGTGGTTAATTTTTTTCACCTATTTGAACCTCTAACCATGATAACATTGAAAGGGTATATGTTTATTTATATAGATGAATGTGAGGAAAATTTCAAGGAATTGAACATAATATTATTAATTTCACTTATTCTTACATTACCTTATAGTGAAGAATCGTTTTTAATCTATATTTATGATTTTAAGAATGTTTTTATATTTTTTTATAAAAAATTACAATGTCATAGATTTTTCCTCTCAAAAACTAAAGGTTCATTAGAAAAATTACCCAACTCATGATTTTGGGTTAGCTATGGTATTATATACATTAATTATATAAAGGAGTTATATTTATGAATAAAATTATGATGTATATATCAATCCTAAAATTTGATTTTTATATTCACATATAAGTATTTTTATATACACCATAGAAGATAGTTAGAGATGATTAATGATTATGAGTACTCCATATTTTACTACCCATAGAAATTACTCATGGTGTCCATCTCTTTGAGTAAAAAAATTTATTCTAGCCAATCTCAGATGAGGATTACCAAATATTAAATATTAAATTATTTATAAAGGATGGATTTAAAAATATTAAAGAAAGGGTAAATCTTATCTTTCTCAGTTGAATGTAGAACAATCTATCTATGTAATGATTTAAGAGGTATAAAAAGAAGATACAGAGGTACCAAATATGGGTATAAATGCTCATGACATTAACCATAATCTTAATAAAATTATTTTGTTTTGTAATGATGTATCCATTCAATTAATACCATATTTGATGAATTTTTTGTTATAGGAAATTAATATTTATTCATTCTCTATTCATCAAGGATTTATGAAATCTTATAGAGATTTGAAAGAGTAATTCTGGTGGGCTATCATGAAGAGAGATATCACAGAGTTGTATCTTAATGCATGCTATGTTAGAAAGTTATTTTTGAATGAAATAGTATCTATGGGGAAGTTACATCCATTACCATACCAGAATGGAAATGGGATAATATCACCATTGATTTTTTTACTGAACTCCCCAAAATGTGTAATGGTTATAAGGTTTATAGTTTATCACCTTATTAAGTCATAAAATATCATCCACATTAGAGAAGAATTCTCTATGGATTAACTTTTCGGGATATATATTAAGGAAGTGGTAAGGTTTTATAGAGAACCACATTCCATTGTGTTTGATGTGGATCTGAGGTTTAAATAAATTTTTAAGAAAAATGTTTTGTATTCTCTTGATATGGATATGATTTTAAATACTTCATATCATCTTAAAAATATTTCTAGTCTAATAAAAAATCCAAATCTTTGAGGTTAGGTTAATATTTGGTTCTTTGGATTTCAATAATGGTTGGGTTCAACACCATCATCGAGTTGAGTTTTTTTAATTATATTTTACTCAATCATTTCTATGGATCCTTATAAATCCATATATGGAATGTATATATATATATATAACATGTTATGTTGATGTTGGTGAACAAATTATATTGGGACTTGAGAAAGCTGAAGAAATGGTAGGGAAGTTTGAATTCATTCAGTAACAGATCAAGGAACCTCAATGTTGATAGAAAATTTATGTTGACAATCACAGATGTGATATATAATTTGATGTTGGTGACAAGGTGTTTCTAATAATTTTTTCAAGGAAGATGGTTATGAAATTCCAGAGGAAAGGGAAATTAATCCCTATGTATATCAGTCCCTTTCAAATTATTTATCAAATAGGGATGGTATCTTGTCAGCTGGAATATAAACTAATCCACTCTCAATCCCATGATGTGTTTCATGTATCTCTATAGAGTGAGTACATACCTGGCCTTTTACATGTAATTATATATGGGGTCATTCCTCCATAGTAATTTTGTTTTTATGTGGAATAATTGATGGAAAATATTGATCATAAAGAGAATTTTCTATGAAACAAGACCACTCACCTAGTCAAATATTACTAGAAAAACCACCAATTTGAGGAATCAAAGTGGGAAATGAAGGGAATTATAGAAAAAAAGTATCCTTATTTTTTTATTGGAGTAATTATTTTGACAGGATAAATTCATTTTATAGTGGTAGAATGTAACACATGGAGTTTTATGGTTTTATTTTCAAAGAAATTATATTTCATAAACAGTTTGTGTTACATGAAACAACAGTTAATTTTATGTTACATAAGTCAATATTTTAATATTTTCCAAAACACAACTTTCGGTTATCTTGCGTTACATGCATCACTAAGTTATAAAAGTACCATGATATCTTGTTAAAATGGTTATTTAAACAAAAATGTTATAACCTATTCGTTAAACATAGTGAAATGAATAGTAAAAAATAAATTTTAAATATTAATTTTAATGAGTTTATATAAATGAAAAATATGTATAAGAAAGTATTAATTAAAAAAAGACTTTATATGTTTAGAAAATATTATTTTATCAATAAATGTGTTGTACTTCATTTTTGGAAAATTAATAAAAATAAATTCACACTTTTAGAGTATTAATTTGATAAAATAAATATTATTTTTGAATTCATCACGTAAAAATTATCTATGGGTGAATTTTTTGGGATATTTTTGAAAATATTTATTTCTTGATAAATATATAAAATTACATAACATTAATTGAAAAAACCCTTTTAATTTAATTTATTTATAAAGTTATATTTTATTTTTAATTAGTTATAAATTTTAGTTATATCAATTATATATCCAATTATCCAATTTAGGTCATTGAAATGATTTTAATATATCATTTTTATATGAAATATTTTTACATTTTTAAAAAATATCACTTTAAAAAACATGATTCCTCAACGATTATGTGAGATTAAATTAAAATTAAAATTTTCCAATTATATGAATGGAATTTAGAAAAATGGTTAAATATTTTAAATTAAAATAATTTATTTTATCTAATTTGGTCTATCTAATTTTTTACCTAAATTAATAGAAAAAATATTAAAAACTATTTACCACGATTAATGTAAAAATTGGTTTACCAAGGGGGGTAAATTAAAAGATAAAGATTAAATATTTCACAAATGTTAACCAAAACCAATTTTATGGACATATTTTGACATTATATCTTCTAGTATATATAATGTTCCCCTATTTGATCATTTTTTGATGAAGAAAACCTTGGTGGAATCCCCCCTTTTCCAAAATTTACATCTGTTCCACTGACTTAACTTAAAAAAGAAAATAGTAGCTATTCACTTCTCTGCACATTGAAACCATTTTTTGTTTCCAAAATACCATCCCAAATCACTTCCCAAATTCCATCCTATAATACTAGAAGAAAATGAATTTACATAAATCCATCCATGAAAGGATTTTGGTGGAAAAATAACGAGGATACTCAAAGAAGAGGTAACGTTCATCACAGAGAATTTTTTCTATTTCTTCCTCCAACATCTTAAATTATTATTTTATTATTCTGATATAATAACCTGAGTGTCTAAAATATAATATTATTTTCTATGTTACATTAATTACCAAGTGCAACCTTCACTTCCATTAATTGGGTTATGAAATCATTATTTGTTTGTATGGTGGACAACCGCGTTGTGAAATGATGTCAATTGTTTTTCCATTACCACCTCTAAATGATATAAATAACGAATAATTTTTTATGAATATATGATATTTAAGATATTAATATACTTTTGTAATTAATATATCACACATACCTTCATACAAACCATTTTTTTGGAATATAAAAATGTTGATATTGTGAACAGCGGACTACTGGCCTACGAAGTGATGTGATCCAATCACGCTTTACATGGAAAGTGATAAGGATGGTTTTAATAAAAATTAGTGATATATATATAACATAAAAATTATTTTTTAAATGATAATATTTTATTTACCGTTTTTTATTTTAATGAAATAAGAAAATGGAAACAATATTCAATTGTATGTACTTCCTACCGTTGCAACCAAGTATGTATTTTATTTTTTGTCACTAATTATTTTGTATTAATATAAATAAATATATAAGAAATATTAATGATATATATTTCATAGTTAAAATTTGGTAGATTGTGAAATAATATCACTGTAATAGAACCATAAACAAAAAATCAAAACATATATTTGTAACAAATTAGTTATTTACTGAAACATATCATCAGCATGAAATTATAAATAATTGGGTAATGATAGGTCATTAGAAAATTATATATGGTATCATATATAAAAATATAATTCTGTTATAAATTTATAATAATATTATATTTATTATGTAGTATGTTTGAACCATTATCATGGATTCCAAGACTTATGGTAATGTATTTATGTGTGTGTTTTTCTTATTTGAGATGTAAGTTATGTTATATGGTGTATGTAAAACCCATTTTACAAAAGTTATTTATCCTCATGATATCATAAGTTAGATTTTCTATTATTTCCTCATGGGGATTAAGATTCAAGGTTAAGAAAGTTGTAATTGTTTTATTTAAAATCTAATCATTTATCTAGATTGTTTATGGATTTTTTTCCAATGATAAAATATTATGATATATTTCCCAATAAATTCTTAAATATTCATCTCCACTAGTTAATTATGATATTTTCTAGTAATAGTAAAATTTTATCACACTTTTTAATTAAAATAAGTTAGATTTTTTTAATGAAAACATGAATTTATTTCTCTCTTTAGTCCAGAATACATTTTCCTCTAAAAACATGATTTCCAAAAATGTTTTCAAAAATGATTTATTATTTTCTAATTACTTTTAAAATACATTTTTACTCATGATGGACGTTTTTTTGAAGAAATCTTTAATATTCTTATTCATTTCAATTTCAAAAAAAATTCTTTTTGGATTTTACTAAAAATGAAAATGAAATCACTATCTTAACATATACTATATGAATGAAACACCATGTCATCATGGGAACTATTTAATTTGAAAAATCATTTATGATTTTTAAATTTTATTTTCAATGAATATATATTTCAATATATTTTAAAAAATGATTTTTCAAAGAGGAAATCCTATTGTCCTATGAAAATATTTTAAATGATCTAGAAAAATCACATTCCATATATGATGACATCAGTTGTTGTTACCCATCCCTTACTAGGGATATGATATAGGGAAAACATTATTATTACTTCTCAGAATAGTTTATTTTTATACAGTAGTGTTGTTTATAAAACTCATTTCTCTTCCATGGGTTGTTTATTGATCAAATTCATATTAAACCTGCTTTATATTCAATGGGTTATGCTAGGATGAAATGATTAAATGATTAAAAAGCCTAAATATTTTTTATAGGTTATTATATGATGAAATTTTTATTAATCCTATTTTATTACATGTGTTATATTATAATGAATGTTTTATAATCTTTTGAAATCCGTAAATATGGGTTTTGTTATTAGAATGGTAGTGCATATATCTCCCTCAAATATATTGGGTAAACCTATATATATCAGGAAATCAATAAGACTGGAATAGGGTGTTAAGATGGTTCAGAATGGTAGTTTTTACTGTTATGGTCATGGGAGTGAACTTTGACTACTATGATGGTTTGGGGAGTAAACCCATTCCACTATGAGAACCCTGGGAATGATCCTTGAATAATATGGAAATTATTTCTTATTATTAAGTGTATAAAAATATATGTATTTGGCCAACGTTATACTCCATTAGAACATTGTATTTTATTTCCATTTTGATTCATGTCGTATAAACAACCCATATTTATTCCATGACTCAAGATTATGATCTCTGATATGAGGGGTATGGTTTTCAAATGTTATACTCATGTTATCATAACATTATGTTTATTTTATTCTTACAAATCTCACTTATTTACACTTACTATGAATATGAGTTCAACCTTTCCTATTATTACATTCTCCAATTTTTTAAGACATGTATTACGTATGATATGCCTATGAATAGGGATACTTATGACGATCATTATGGGAGATGATGTCATTTACCTATGGAGAAGTTGTATGTGTTTCCATATTTGAAAATAAACTTAAATATTACCATCATCAGAAGTGTGTTTCTGTAATTAAATAAATATTCATAAAATATTATGTAATATCTATGTATAATATGCCTGATTCGTTATATTACACAAACCATGATGCTCTAAAAAATCCTCCAAAATATTCCAAAACCCCTCAGAACCTTCAGAAAGATAACACAATCATTATATTAGCTCAATAATAAATAAAACATATCATGCAAATGAAATTTTAGGTGATAAATACTCCAAATTATAGGTCTTTATGTCATCATTTTGTCAAAATACCATAGTTTCCTAGAAGTGTTCAGGACACTACTCCAACATTTCCTATTCAGGCCCACCAATCTCTTATAAAATCCAACCATGTTACAATAAATCCCATACTAAGCCGATGCTTTTCCCATGAAATATATCCTCTTTACTATCCATAATCTGTAATGGAACATGAATCAATGTATCATTCAGACCTTGTAAAATGTTATCCCATCAATTCACATGGTCTAGATCAGGTTGGAAGTTCTTCAACAAAAATACATGAAACAACTTATGAACTACACTAAACCATATTAGAAAGGACAACAAATATGAAACCTCAATAATTAATTTAAGTGTCTAAAATGGCCCAAATACGAATGAGATACCTTTACTTAATAACCAAAATGATGATTCTAATGTCACAAAGGGTTTACAAAGAATACATAATCGCCCACCTCAAACAAAAATGCTCACTATCTTTGATTCACATAATATTTTTGTTCAATTTGATCCATCTTTTACCTCCTTTTGATCATCTAAATATTCTATGTTGTCTCTTACATAAGTATGGGTTTAATAAGTGAATTATCCGCTATTTCCACACAAAAAAGTGAATAATTATAAGCATTCCAATAAAAGTTTTCAAAAGGAGAAATATATATCATGTCATGATAATTGATATTGTATGAGAACTCCAATAATGGTATATGATCATCCCAAGAGCCAAAAAATTACATCAATAAAGCCTTAAACATATCCTCCAATAATTAGATTCACTATTTCTACTATCCATCTATATGAGGATAATAATCCATACTTGTAGTTAGCTGTGTTAAAATGGATTGTAATATGGATTTCTAAAATGATATGGAAATATGAGGAGTAGACATGACATATTTGATATTATTACTCTATAAATATTTACAATTTACTTAATGTAGAGTTTTGATATTTATTTCAATCTATTAGTTTCATGAATAGGCATGAATTGGTCTGGCTTTGTGAGTTGATCCAAAATCAACCATATGGAATCATGTTTCCGAACCATCCTTTGTATAATTGTTACAATATCCATGACTATCTACTCCCATTTCCACAAGAGAATTAGTAAGGACTCTAACATACCAACTAGTAATTTATTATCCACCATAACATAATGACATGTGATATATCTTGAGACATACTTGGTTATATCTCTTTTCATACTAACACACCAAAACTGTTCTTTCAATGTCTGATACAATTTATGAACCTCAGGTGGAATATGCAATTTTTAATGATGGTAGTCTAAATTGATAAATGTATGACTAGTGGATCTACAACCACAACACTGAATTCCTATCAAACTTCCATCCATCAATGGTATCCCCAATATTGAGTTTTGAAATAATAGTCACACAATCATAATTAAATATCTAATAAACTCTTAACTACTCAACCGAATGAGGAAAAACGAAATTGGGAGGAAAACAATAAAACTAAATTGGTCCAAAAAATATAAATGCATATCCTCCATGACTTGAATTATATACCATTAATATTAAGCCTCTCTTCCTAACTGAGTATAATAATTTTTACTAAAGGAATCTACTACATAATTTCTATTAATTGGTGTATACAAAAGTTCTTAGTCAATCATATGAAGATACCCTATACATCTCTATTGACTAAAATTCGAAATCCATTTTATTATTTTTTATATATATTATGATGGATTCAATATATGAATTTATCATCAAATAGGTAATAAATCCACATATTTAATGTATAGAAAACCCCATCCAATTCCACATCATGTGTTGGGTAGTTCAGTTGATACGAATAGCCCGAAGGACATCATTTTTATTGATTTTTTATAACACCCCTTTCAAGGGATGATGTGGTACCATTTTATGGCCAATAGGATTAGATATTAATTGGCCCATAGGCTTAAGAGATTGCATGATCCTAAAGTCATATGGAATTTAACAAGACTATAACTATAAGGAACTGCCCCTCCCCAACATCTGAATCTTGATAATAGCTCTCCACCTTCGCTTGGCCATCTGGCTAGGCTTCCCGTGCATGAACAAGCTAATCCCGATGGTGTAGCCAAACCTTCTCATTCTTACAAATACATCTAGTTCTGCTCTTGTGAGTGCAATTTCTCTGAATCCTCCTCTAGGGATGCTCGTTTTTTGTAATGTATTTCTAGGGTGACTGCATTGATCATGCGGCCCAAAGGCCTCGAGGTGTCCCTAAGGCCTTAATGGTGGATCAAAATCCTTAATGACCATAAGGTTTTGGTGGCACGAAGTCCATAAAGACTCTAAGCCCAAAACGGTGTCCCTTGATGAATAGTTCTGGTTTCTATAGTACCAAACAATACCTGCTACAATACCCACATAGAACTGCTATAGTAGTACTACATTCGTTCAAAAATATGCCTCTTCCAAGTTTAAAACAAGTGTCTCGTTGATGCACTTAAGGATTCCTCACCAACTAGGCTAAGACTCATGTCTTTGGGTAGTTATGTTAATGAAACATTAACAATTGTGATCCATAAGAAAAAAAATGAACTCCAAGCATGAGAACACATCCCAAAAATCCATGTCGATCCCTAAAAAAATACTATATATTCCTATATATAATCTGAAAAGTCAAGGATATGTGTTTATTTATGTCAAACATTATGTTATTTAATGGATTTCTGACAGTCATTGTTTCAATGGAAAGGAAAACTTGTACTCGTTAGTGAGTGAAAAAATGATAGTAGAAAATAGTTTCTATCATTTTATGACACATAGAAAAACCTTTATTATAAATTAAATATAATGGGAAACAATAATTCTATATACCGAAATAAGATTTGATAATTTAGAATAATGGTGATTCTCTGGTAGGATACCCTACTCAATAGATAATTGTTTCTCATGATTTCATATTTTATCATAGAATACACAATAATATCTGCAACTGAAACTTCTATTAGGGAATGAAAATACATTTGGAACATTCAATCCATCAATTCTATGAAGGCATGTGGTTCATTCATAATAACAAAACACATGATTAAATATTCATATTGATGATATCTCATTTCAATAGCTATTTTCAAAATATCCTCCTTTTGAACTTGCAGTTGGGGATACCCCAAATAGAATACAATTTTAGATAACCACACGGATCCCCATAATTACCAAATATATAATATATGTATGGAAGAGGGTATCAATATTTTATTGTAATTGGTTAAGACTACGTTAATACAAAAAATACTAAGAGGTTTACCCACCTTCTTCACAAAAATAGCCTATTCTACTGATGAATACATGACCAATCGAATAGATCCTTTACTTTCCAACTCTTCAACTAGTCATTAAAATCCACTAATTTATTTTGTGGAATCTGTTAATATGGATGTGAAATAGGATTGGTTCATGGCATGAGATCAATCATATAATAAACATCTATTTCTATTAAAAATTCATAAATTTTTTTAGCAAAGACATAACAAAACATATCAAAAATTATATTGAAAATATGTTTCCCCAATATCATCCATAGATTCCAACATTTATGTTGTTATCTAATATGAGAAATTCAAGACTAATTGTTCCAAAACTCCTTTATCTACATGTCCTTACATCTTAATATCCACAAAATAGATTCTATACGCCGTCCAGAGATGTGAGACTATCCTTTTGGGAATAACAATTGATGTTGATCATGAATGATGTCAAAAATCCATACCCAAAATCATTTCACAGAAATAAATATTTGGAAAATAAAAATCCCAATGTATCATAGCCCCATTGGTAGTTTTAGAACAATATTTACACATAATTAATCAAAATTATATATTTCCAAGATGGGATTCATGTTTCAACATAGAAGGAATCATATCAACATAAAAAACCATATGATTAATAGGAAAAGAATAAATAAACAAGTTGTATGTGACTGTATCCAACAAGGATTATAAAATGGTAGAATTAAAAAGAATTTCACATCTCACCAACGAAGGAATAGATTTATTATACATAATTACTTTCTCAATCCCATATAATTTCATACATGTTTTAATTTTTTATTTATTTCCCAATTTAGATTTCATTGGTTTTGGAGTCTGGGCATTCCTAGAATCACCATGTCTTACTTAGTTCTGATGATGGGAATTATTTTTCTATACTGGACCTATTGAACCTTATGTTGTTTGGGAACCATGAGATGTGTCTCTATCACTTGAACATCCATCATTAAAAAAATAGTGATGAAGACATCCTAATAAGTTTCAATTAGGGAAATAGCTAGGTTTTTCCATTCAATCCTCCATTATATGGTTGAATGAGCCACATTTAAAAAAATCATAACAAGATTTTTAGTCGAGGAATAGGGTTTACTGATACCATGGTCTAATATTGAGGTGTCCCGCTACTATAGAAAATGTTTTACCTTTTCCTATTATTCTCATAAATAAAGATCTATATTGTTCTCATATGAATAAAAATTATCAGTACAACCGTATTTTATATGATAACCCTTTTAACAACAATATATCTATTGACCATTTATATATAATCTACTAATCATTGAATGATAATCATTGAGAAAATATTTGGCCTCAACCCTGACTCCAAAAATTTATACCTTCATGTATGCACATGTAGAAAATTCATCGGAAATTGGACAAAATTCATAAATTTATCCACATACTCTATCCCTAAGATATTATCTTGCTTTAAATTAATGAAGTTTGTTTTTTCACCATCTAAATTGTATAAGGATCAAATTTATTGTACAAAAATTCATAAAAATACTGCCCACTCAAGACTTGGTAAATTTTTGTGTGAACTACTAATTCCCACCAAAGCATGAAAAATACTCTAGCATAAATGTTTCTATCATTACATTAAGGATTGATGGTGTCCCAATGTAATTGATTATTTGATTTATCCTATTCAACATGACTTCTGTTTTTTTGGGTTTAGAATCTACCTGAAAGATGGGTAACTGAATAGTCCACTGATAGAGGATCATAATTAATATTACACATATCCATATCTCGAAAATCATTAAAAATGATTTGGACTAGATGTTGGTTTACTTGTAGATTAGGTGCAACCCCATTCCTAAAAACTTCTTCTTGTATATTTCTACAATGCCTACTGGATGTCATTCACTATTACAAGAACAAGCTCCTATTAGTCTCACTCATTATAGTGTGATGGTTTACGAATTTTAGTTTACCAAATAAAATAACATAAAAACATTATTGTCTACAATTCCATCATTTTCATCATTTTAAACCTCTATAAAAATAGTACGACCACACTTTTCAAGAAAACAATTTTAATTATTTTCAAAATCCAAAAGTTTTTGTGCATTTGATATACCATTAAACATAGAAGGAATAATGAAATCCTAGTGGGAAGTGTTACTATCAATCCATTCTATGTAATTCCCATTGTATAATCACATTAAGATGAGATAAAAAACACATAGAAGTGTGTATAAAACCTTTTATATCCAAATTCCATGGTAACTTGATATTTAATGTAAAAAAGAATAGTTATGGATTTTTATGATCTACATTTCAAATTCTAAAAAACAAATCTACTTTTTAAAAACCCAACACATGAATTGTATTTTTTGAAATCAATATTTCAAAAAAAAATCGATTGAACAAGATTGAAACCATTTCTAATAGAAGTTTAGAACAAGTGTATAGCATTTTTAACATCCCACACCTCTTTATTATCTTAAGAAGTGTTGGGTGTGATATAAGGCCTTAGGTGAATCCCTAAGACCCTAAAGGCTATAAATAAATTCCAAGGTCCCTAAGAAGATATAGGGACAATTTACATTTTATATATACAATATCTAATCTCTTTAAATAATAACCAACAAACCTTCTATATGTTGCATGTGTACAAAATACAACACAAATCATAATAAAAACAATAAAACATACTAGATTACACGTGGAAACCAAAATTCATAATCTAGGACAACCAAAAACCACAAAACTAATTACTCACAAGGGAAATAAATAAGTAAAACCCAATCCAATCCACCTTCCAACTCCCCATTCCATTCCCATAGTATAAATATGTATAAAAAATTGATTGAGATACATTGAATTTACCTATGTCTAGATATATCATATCTATTGACATATAACAATGCCCATGTAGGTGGTGAGTCTACACTATCTAGGATTGTCCCAATGACTTCCCAACTAATTGCATTAGGGAAAAACATGTTAACCCAATTTATCAAAAACAATTTAAATGAAGTTTAAATAGTTAATTTCCAAACCATAAACAATTTCCATGGAAATCGTTTTCATGAACAGACCCTTTCACATTTACTTATTATAATCATAACTATATGTCTAAAAACATACACACATACACAATGAATTCCCATGTGACAGTTCCAATTTCATAGTCAGACCTCATCAATCCACTATGTTATCAGATAGTGAGAAATACCTAGTACCTCAATGGAACATTTCCCTTATATAGGGTCATGTCTATAATAATACTCATAGAAAACATGTATTCAAAATACCCATGAAAAACCATTCCATATAAAATCATTTTATTCATTAAATTATTTAAACAAAACATTTAAATTCATCAAAATCTAAATCATAATTTTAAAATCGTCAATTTAAATTTACTACAAATTGATGTTTTCTTAAAATACATCCAATTTTCGCAAATTCCAAATCCATAACCAAAATTGTTTTCTATCAATGATCACACAGGGAATTCAAACCCATTTCAATAATCCCATTTTATAAAAAATTATACCTTTCTGTTCTAATTCATGTACATTTGATAGAGAAGTCTCATACCGCACAATGATTGGTGAAAATGTAGAATGAGAACTAAAATCCTCAAGATCCAATCACAAACCGCTTTACCTTCACTAGATCCATCAATATTTGAAATTAAAGAAATTAATTACCCAAAGACACACAAAAACACACCCGCATGCATATATATATATATATCCATCATTGACAAGATATATGGTTTTATGAAAGTGAAGGACAATGGATCTAAGAAGAATGAGTAAGATAAGGTACTTACCAATGAAAGTGGATGTCCAACACAATTTGATTCACCAAAAAATTACTTCCTGAATGAATGGGATTATTTCTCAGGCCTTGGGAGAAAAATAAATTCATTTTATTAAAGGATTAAGTGATTAATTTTGGTCTTGGGGTTTAATTCTATTTAGAACCACATATTTAAGGGTACCAACTATATATCGTATTGTTATTCCACAAATTTTCGGAAACCATATAGTGATACCATCTTATGAAAAACCATAGAATGATTGGATCTCACGGTTTGACTAACAGTGCACCAACCATGTTTTTTCCAGTAATTTCATATTTCATAGATTCCCCTATATAGTCACATGGTTTTCAAAATCATGTTCCATTCATGGGAATACACATTGACTCTTTTATAGCCTTCAATCATTTCCTATAGGTGGTGCATGGTTTTTACTAACCATGAAAAAACTGTGTACCTCTATAAAATTCTATAAAAACTATAAAAACCCTTGGAACATCCCTAAACCTAACCCAATAGTTATATAAGCTTAAAATATATAAAATGAGGGTTATGTACTTGAATCAGGGGGTGCTAAAAACTATTCTCATATTTTTTATCAAGTAAACATTGGAATTAATAAACTATTGAAATACAATTATTTGAATTTATTTCATAATATATGAATTAAGGACCTGGTATCAAATAATTGTGTTCGATTTCAGTTTCACAAATCATGCATGAAAATATCAAACATTATAACATCCAATGATGAAAATGAACTCTAACTAACTAATACATATATAGTGAATAATTATAATTTATGAATATAAAGGGTAATATAAATATAATTTATGTTATTAAATAATTGACTAACATTATTATGTTTATATGGGTATCCTAATCACAATTTTTATTCATTGAGATATTATTCATATTCACCAGTAGTTTTTTAGAGTGTGTATAATGCACATTAATGTATTTTTATTTTATATATCATGAAATTAAAGGGATTTAGGGATCCATATTAATTTATACCATTGATGGTTTTTCAATTTGAATGGTAAAAAATTTGTCAGTATTCCTTATACTATCATATTCAAATTGAGAATATTTTATATGAATTTACATCTAGGGACTTATTGTGTGAAAATTTTCTTTAAAAATCATACCTTTTTATTCAACTATAGTTATTATTTGAGTTTTATATCTCCCCTCCCAATCTCATTTACTTCGGTAAATTATTTACCAAATTTGAATATTGTATTTAAAATGGACTTGTTCTCTTCTACTTTATCATGAATCTTACTTATCTTTGTTAATTTTGACTTTATAGATTTATTTTTCATTAATTTATTAATTTAGTAAGGTTTATTTCAAAATGTTTCTAATTTATTGTAAAAAAATATATTTATTTTTATTTTTTTCCACATATGTAATTTTGAAATACGTACCAAATTTTAATGATTTATATTGTAAAACAACTATTCCACTATTAAGATAATTCATCATTTAAATTATTTTTTTGATGTATTATAATGTTTCCTTAAATCATTCTAATTTTCAATGATTTTCTACAGTAAGAGAATATTTATTCTTGTTTTTCAATATGATTCTTCTAAATAATAGTAAAATTCTTTTTTATATATGTCAATATCCTTTGATGTTCTATATGTTACACATGAGATATGTTATTTTTTTTACAATCCACCATATTACTCTAGATTGATTATGAAATGTTCTAAAGATGTTTTTTTTGAAACCTATTGCCTTTAAATTATTTAATTGTTTTATTTAGAAATTAGATTTTTTTTCATTATTGTGTGGTAAAAATATGTATTTTTTTTAAATAAGATTTGTTGACCAGAAATGATATTGTAAAAAAAATGAATTTTCTAGCACACGACATCTCCTGAGATAATATGAAAGGCAGTGAGAAGTGAACCCAATCCACTATGATTATTTTTCCACTATGTTTGTGGGACTATGGAGTAAACCAATTACAATATATTACTCTTTTCATAATGATCCAATGGTATTAGGAGTTATACCTATGAATAGAAATGATTTTATATGATTATAAGTAGTTCACAACATTATTTTTTATTATTATGACATTCAATCAAGGATCATTATTTATAATTGGGGATTTTACACTCTTGGAAATCTTGTTATCTATTATGACAAACCCTTAGTCTCTTTTTATATTTTTATGACTGATAAATTGTTTGATATGTTTTCTTTTGTTATGATAATGATAACATACCCTTATGATTATCTTTTGGTCACATATGATCATGAATTGATATATCCCATATTTACCCTTTCTGATCATCTATGATCACCCATTATTTTGTTTCAATTTACCCTTGTTATAGAGAAAATTATTTAATATAGTTTTTATAATAAATGTAAAATGTGTGATAACTTATCAATGATTTTAAATTTTATTAAACAATTTGAATTGGTATCTATTCTCAAAATAAAAAAACTATTATGACTCTTTGGTACATATTATTAAGTGATTTAAAATATAATAACCTAACGTTATCATATATTCTTGTTTGATATTTTTGGGTCTTCTTACTTAACTCCATAAAATTATTTTGTAATTTTTAGATATTACAATAGTCATTTATGGTTATTATTGTTATAAAAACATAGTGAGAACCCTAGGGATAAGATTATATATGTGATAAAATAATAAAATTTTAAAATGAAGAGAGTTTGTGTTTTTTCTATCAACGATATCCATATTAATTAATATCATTATATTGATGGTTCATATAGATAATTTAATTATTCAGGAATATCCCTCCAAATAAGGATATTGATAGAAAACAAAATAACAAATTAATAATGAATAATATATATGGAAACCTAAAACTTCATAAGTTAGGTTATTTTTATTATTTAGGAGTCATTTATTCTATTTTCATAGTTTTAAATTTATAATAATTATCTTCTAGAAAATTTTGATAATTTTTTTAATAGATTGAACTAAGAAAAAATTAATTTATAATAGGGGATAATTAGAATATAGTGATTTCCCCAATGAAAAACAAAATGGATGGGCATATGGCATGTAAAATCCCATTAAAATATTTCACAATATTCCAAACTAATAATTTATAATGGAAACTATGTTGGGAACATGAACACACTAGGGAAGAAGAAAATTTCTATCGATTCCTTTATGTGAAAACACCTATATTCCTTTAGTGGTAATACAATCTAATTATTATTAAGAAGTGGGTCACTAATATTGAAATCATATATTGTATTATATAGTGCTTTGATCATGAGAATGTTTCTTTTTCCATATATCTCTTATAATGTGGTGATGATAACTTGTAAACTTTTGTCAATAATATGTGGATTTAAGAGAAAATTTACTTTTTAAACATGTAGTGTTTAAGAGGATATTTTTCAATAGGTATTTTAGTTAAACTTCTCACACTAATATGTTGAGGAAAGTTATGGAAAATAATCATAAGGATGATGTATTAATTTCTACCTATGTAAAAATCTGTCACCTTCTGTCATGCTCTTATTGACTATAGTCTATACTCCATTGTTTTTGTATTTTAGGGCCCTACCATGAAGGAGATCACTTGTTAAGGAAAATAACCTAATTTTATAAGATGTATGTTTTATTGAATAAATGGAGTTTGTATATAAATGTGTTAAATAATTTGAAGTGATTATTTATTTTTCATTGAATTTAATTCATGGGTCTGTATTTGGAACTCCCAATAGTTGATATTTACCATATAAATGTATAGATTATGGTGTAACCTCATCATAAGGTCAACATGTGGAAACTATTTAGGTGGTGAAACAATTTATACTTTAAAATATATTTCTATCATAAAACCTATTCTTATGATGAAAAATAATCCCTTGAGTTAATTTATTCTAAGGAAAAATGTTTTTTTAATAAATAAGTTATGGAAATTTTTAGCATAAGACAAATATTTACACAATTACTAACACATTCCTAGTGGGGGTTTTCACCACTCACATAAATCTCATTTGTTTTCATGGTTCATCCATCTCCCTTGATACCTAGTTTATCCCATGAGTTATCTATTCCTTTCCCTTATTCATATCACTTTTATTGTAGTGGTTTATCTACAATATGGTGGGTTCTATTCCTTCATCAATGAGTGATCCATTTTTTAATTATTTTTCATGATGATCACGTTTTTATGGTGGGGTGAGTATTTTGGTTTTTAAAATGTCTAATAATAGGGATAAGAAATCAATTTATCCTTTATAGATCACCCTTATACCTTGTGTTTTGGTGGCTAATTTTTTTTATCTTCATTTTAAAAGGTGATTTGGTTTCCACTATTATTGAGGTAGGTAAATCTGTACAAGTGGTACTAATTCATGAATTTGTTTTTGTTCTTGTTATGTCAATTTGGTTATTCATTGAAATTTATTATATTGATATTATAATGGGTTTTTTAAATACATACATTTTAAAGGGGTTTCTAGAAGACATGTTTTTTATATACCATGTTTTTAATTAAATTATTTAAAGAGTTTTTTTTCTATGAAATTTCTTTTGACAGAATTATCACATTGGGTAACCTTTGGTGCATCTAGAGTAGACATGTGACTCATTGTGTATGTAATTCTATGATTGGTTTTTTATATCACTTTTTTCTGTATAATTCCACCTAAGGATGTATTGGTTAGATATACATTATTCTACAATGGGGACTCTCTTTCATGTTTAGAATGTATACCCATAGGTCAGAGACCAAATGATGTTCTTTTTAAATTATGATTGGTTTATCATGTGATGGTTTTTTTCATGGTTATTTTCTCATATTTTCTTTTGGAGTATCCACATTTGTTTACCTTTTTCTTGAAATATTAATATATTTGGTCAATATAATATATTTTATGAAATCCAAAGACAATGTTTTTGTATAACTGGTTTACATTATGAAAATAAATATAAACTGGATTTATTTTAAAGAAATAACTAGTTTATTTTTAATATAAGAACTTGATTTGATTATTTAGTGGAATCATAATAGAATTCGTGATCACAACCTAATTTTTACATTAGGATGATATATATATATTTTATAACTTAGGTAAAGGGAAAATAATTATGTAACATGATGATTTACCTTGTTATCATCATCTTCATATAGGTATGGTTTAGTGATGACGGATGGTCACACATGGACTTGTTTAAACTCTAAAAGTTTTATCTTTTTGGTCTGGAATGTTTTCATTGACTCTGTACACATCATTGATTTTTTATCGTGCTTCGATATTTTACCACGGTGAGTGGCCTTCTTTATATTTATTCTTCCCCATGTCGATTCAACGTTTTTTTACTTTATAATATAGAAGACCATCTTAGGTTACTTTTCTAGTTGCATTAGGTTGGATTGTTTCAAATTAGTATAAGTTTATTACCCAACATGAAGTGTAATGACACTACCTAGTATTGGATTAGTGTCTTGGGATTCATGATTTATAGTCATTGGAATTTTGATAGTATGTATGGAAAAGTGGCATGGACATCTCACCTTTGAGATTTCTTTTGAGTTACCATTGGCGATTAGGGATTTTTGGCATGCATGAGACATGGTTGTTGTGGGTTATTTGAAAAAATTAGATATAAAGTTTAATTATATCCACCCATTATTATACATTTTTGGAAAAAACATAAACATATATAAATTCATGATCCCATTTATTCAAGAATATGGATTCCTAAAGTCACTCCCATTTTATTGGATTGTTCTCATACATGAATGTTTATTCCTTATGTTTTTTAGAGAATTCCTTCTAGAAGTGATCTTCAAAATATGTATGAGGATGATATGAAACATTTTAAATTGGTAGATCCTTTTTTGGACCCTTATATGGTAAAAGCTATGATCTAAAATATTCGTACATTAGATCATTCAGCTGTCGGTAACCTGGAAAGATTTGTGGATCACAAATTAGAGTTTACAAATCAGAATCCACATATATTCCATGGTAACTAAGGAACCTAGTAATATGATGAATATATTCAGAATATTGAGCATATATTCACATTCTAAATCCACCTAAGGATTCTATGGTGGTTATTTCGATGAATATATTTTAGGCACAGGGGAAGAGATGTTGGGACTCTATTGTGCAAGCTACAATTCAACAGGATCTCACTTGGGTATCTTTTGTGAAAACAATAACTCTGATGTTTTCCATGAAGATTTTATTAGTGTAAAAGACCAAGGATATTTTGAACATGGATTTTTTAGAGCATACTTTTCTTGAGTATTCAACCGATTTGGCTATGTTGGTTTATTTGGAACTTGTTCTAGTCACAAATGTATGCCTAATTCATCATGTTTTGAGTTGGCATTTATGAATGATATATATATATATATATATATTTAATGATTATCATGTTCCATAAATAAAATTTAGAGGTAGTTGATAAAGAAGAGTTTTAAGAGGCTAACATTACTAGAAAAATAGGATTTTGTGGAGCATTAGTTGGAATAATCATTATCCCAGGTGTATCTTCTAGATAGATAAGTAAGAACAATAGAATCCTTTTTCATGGGTGGAATGGGGGTATTTTTGGGGGCTTCAATATGACATATATTGGTTGTCTTCTATAAATGTTGAGGTCTTTTCATACCAAGCCTAACTACACAAATTCTCCCAATATTTTTTATTGCTGTTGAAAATTTGTTCGTATATAGTTTTTTATATAAATACGTCCCAGGAAGTAAGGATACATCCACTCACAAAATGGGTTTGTATGTTTGTATTTTTTTCTTATAATTGTAGTGGGTCTTATCATTTGGATAAGGGAAATGTTCAATTGGTTGAAATATAGTAGGGAGTATTTGTGACAGAATGCCTTAACACTGGGGAGTACGTACTAGAGGAATATATACAAGGAAAGCTATAATTAGAGACACACTATTCATTTCATCATCTATGGTTATATATTTATCTGACAGAAGTGTTAGATAATATTTTATATCATTGAATAAATTTTATGTGTTCGTATTCCATTCACTAATTATTCTATTCTGGTTGTATATTTCTATACCTTTTTAAAAGAGGCCTGGACATGGTTTCAAATGTTTTCCACGTTGAGTGACAATAGAATACCTTGTTGTGGAGTGGGACTTCATGGTGATTGATCAATATATATTAAACCTAATTGTTTTCATAGATTATATGATCAAAATTAAGGCATATATTGATTGTTATTGTTGTTATGTTCAGTTTAATATTTAGATGGAACCATCCAAGTATTTTAAAGTGAGTAAGATTGTTGGTCTGGGAGAGTGGAGGCTATTTTTCCTTATATTGGGGTGATCTTATATCAGTTCATAAGTAAATACATATTCCTAGAACAATGCATATCTCCATCACAGGAGACAACTCCTAATACATAATATGGTCCTCCCTTCCCACATATATTACACTAACCGACCTAGGCTCATCCATATCAGACTCACCTCAAATTGAGGCCTCCCCACAACATATCATACATTCTCAGATCATCTATATCAATCTCATATCACAGGGCTCATATCGAGATCATATTAAAAAATTTGTAGGAAAAATATCAACAGTGAAACATGGAACTCAAAAAATGTAGTCAAGCTTCTAATCAAAATAAGCTTTAAAAGATAATAGAAAAAGGCACTCAACCTTCTCATGAAAATGGGAAACTCTAAACCTAGAAAGTTATGTTTATCACAAAAACTGTTCTTATTCCATAATGAATTAACTAAATAATTATTTATTGGTTCTAACTATAATCAGGCTGATGTTTTATGCTATAAAAATCTATCAAATGAAAAACATTATCTTATCATATATTTCTAGTTTGAACATCTTAGATAATTTACACACTCAATTAAAATTCATTTTCAATTATTATCATCAAGGATAAAAATGGTTCATATTATCTGTCAAATTCTATTAATAATATGGAATATAAATTTCACTTTAAAATGTTCATTTTTCAATTTGAGTGTCACATAATTACCTTAACCATCAGACTACATATGTGTCTATTATTTAATTTGTCTAGGAAAATAATTATCAATTAAATTGAGATTTATGTTCTTTAACAATTAAATATTCTACTCCAAAAATAAAAATATGCTAAAAACTATAAAAATATATATATAACACTACCATTAAAAATGGGGCAACTATAATAACAGTGTAAACAACAACGTCATCAACATGTGATTTTTATCCATTTTCTTTATCTGGTTCAATAATTATTATGTAAATTTAATTTTAATATAATGGATAAATAATGATAAATATACAATTTCATGTATAAAATTATGGTTAGAAATGAATCCCCAGACTAAAAAGTTATCAATGTTCATCACATGAGAAAAAACCATGTCACAGATATCTAATCACCACTCCCACAAGAATTGCATCCATTTGCGGATCCTGCAGCACAACTGGACCAACTAGAAATATGAAATCAACATTATAAACATGTTAGATTATCTTACCTCATATTAGAAGAGTAAATGGGATGTAATTATATCATACTAGTAGAAACCACTATATAATGAAGAAGGGATGCACCATAGATCACCACAGATTGAATACAGATAGTCATCAATTTATTCTCATATAAAGTGTCTCAAAACACCAAATGAGGGATCCTATTGTCATCTAGAATGAGAGATAGGTGAAGCCAGATGTAGGGTATGAAAAAACATGAGTGACAGAAAAAACTAAACATAAACTGTAATGGGGTTTCACATGATGTGTAATTCCCTTTAATATCATGTAGTCCATTGGGTTATGTTTAAATTTAAAAATGAATAAAATATTATTATTAAACCCCAAAAATATACATGTTTTAAAATAGCCCCACACAGGCTGTCAAACACCCTTTCACAGAGTTTATCATTAATCGGCGTGAAGTCTTCATGCTTTAATCATTTTGCAGCCAAACTCCTCCGAATTGATTCCGATCTCCTCATAAGAACCCCAAGCCTTAGAAACATGCAAAGGGTCGGTCCACATGAATCTGACCCATTACATAACTATATTAATCACTTATTTTATATATGTTTTAATATCTATTATTTTGTATACTCTTCTTATTCACTCATTCAATACAGATATGTGTGTGTGTGTGTGTGTTTAATTATTTATTCTCATCATTGACTGTTGGTAATTTCGATTTTTTGGTACAACATTCATAATGGAGATGTTGATCCAAGTTAATTCATACCAATTTATTCATTCATGTATTACTCATAGTAGTGGAAACTTATTTTTCAATGACTTATGATTTCCAATATACATTTTATGGGATATATGTGTACTGTTAATGATATTGGAATCCATGATGAACATGTCTTTTTTATTTTTTTGATAACACCAAGTTACTTTATAATTATCATTATTTTTATTTTTTCAACATTATAGAACCATATTAATAAAATATGAAAAAATTTAACATCACGTATTAGAAATGTTAATTTCTTAATTCTCATTCGTGTTTGTAATTGTGAATATAATATAACATAATTCATATATATGGTTGAATCAAAAAAACATGAACAAAATATATTAACAAATGAGTTATAATATTGAGTTACATAATATTTATATAATTTATCATAATAATAATGATGATCATACAACATTCTTATAGTTTATAATGTTATTTATAAATGATTTAGATGATAATGTAATTGAAAAATAAGGTGAAGAATAAATTATATTGATGAATATTTTTCTTTATACAAACTCATTACTTTATAATGAAGGATTTATTCTTATTTATTGGGATATAAAGTTACTAAACATCATAGGAAAATTTATGAGGAGTAAAATGGTCTACTTTTCATGATTTAACTGAAAGTAATGAGTATTTTAGAAAGGGTATGGGGGTCCTTTTATAGGTGACTTTTGTTTGGCATTTTCAAAAATACACATTCCTCTTTTTATAAGGTTATCCTTGAAAAATTAATGTGGGTAAAAACATAGATATATAATGGATATTATTCATGAATACCTTCATTAAAATAATTTTTAGATATATTTTATTGATAATTAAATTTTTTACCACATAGATTATTCAATTTCTCTCATTTTACCATTACCCTAATTAGTCAATTTGTACCTCACTAACATAATTTTATGCGAAGAAATTAAATTGAAAACATTACTTATTTTTAATGTTTAATTATATTTTTTTATTATTCTATTCTAATCTAATTTTTAAAAATGATAAATTTAACTCTTTCATGAAAGTTTAAAATATATTTACAAATTTTCTTATAAAAATATGAATTTCTAAAATTTATGTGTTGTTAATCATATATCATATCTATTACTAATTAAATGAGTGTAAAAAATCTATACACTAAAACATTTTCATATAATAATTCATTAAAATTGTTCAACTTGATTTTTTTATAAAAAAATACATAACACATGATGAAAACATTCTATTAAAAATATCCCCCTTTAATATTAATTGATTTTAAACACAACATATTAAAATAAATTAATTATCATATTACCATTAAATATTATTATTCCGGTGGTATTGTAATATTTCTTTTAAATTATAAATACATGCAATAATTATTTTATTATTAATAATTATTATAATAATATTTAGGAAATGAAAATATATTGGTATATAGAATATTTTTAAAAAATATTATATTTTCATTTGATTCTAAAATTATTTATTATTTTTTTATTATATTATTCAAAATTCATTACTAAAATCCAAATAATTCAATTTTAGTTAATGGGTAGATGCATACCCGAAAAATAAATATCAAATTGAAAAATTTAAAATTACTAAAAATATAATTATAATATTTTATTCATTTCTATCATCTCACATGAATCATTAAAATCAATCATCATATTCACTTAATCACTCATAACATTTATGTAGTCTTTTATAAAATTCTTATTTTCCATAGTTATAATTAGGGGCATGATTTTAGTATAAAACTAGGAGGATAAAAGTTTTGTATTTATGGTGCTTTTATTTTCATGTAGAATGTTTCAAATTTTATTTTTCTGAAAGATTTTTTATATCATATTATCATTAGGTATTAATTTGTATCAAACATTGTAATATTTAATGTCAATATAATATTTTTATTTTCTTTTCAGTTTAGTGGGAATGTGAAACATGCTATTGAAAATATATTTTTATGGAAAATTCATACAGAAATCATAGGTTTATAGATTAAGCCCACTTTAAAAAAATTTGTAATTCAAAATTTCATTAATGTATTGAATAAACGAGGGAACTTATATATAATTACCTATTTTGCTTCCAATTTATCTTCCTTAAATTAACTATTCCTTTAGTGAACCATAACCAGTTGAGTGGGTTTGTTTTCTAGAACATTATCTCATAATTTGTTGATTTATACAAGTCAAGAATTGTAAAGAGTTCATGTTCAATGGTATTATATATAAGATTAGTAAATATGAAGGATCACATATGAACATTCTAAAAAGATATAAATGAAAGACATCATGTATATATTAGAGATTTTTAGAAAGTTTATGATGAAAAGAAACCACCCCCTTGTGGACATGGATTTATAATGGGACAATGTGTCTAGGTATCAAATTTCACTTCTTCTGAAATATCATCCACATGCCATCTTGAATGTTTATATAATTACCATGTATCGAAATTCAAACTTAAATCTATGTGATGATTATCATCATACCTCTTAATTTATCTTTTTGGCGTTCTAATTTATCTTTAAGTGGTCTAAAGTATCACATATATATATATATAGTACGATCTGGTCCAAGAGGTTTAGAACCTCTAACATTATTATAACATGATTGAGTTCTGCACCACTTCTCATATAGATCCTATTATGATGCAATTTTAATGCTCTATTAGAAATCATTTTCAAATAAAGAACATTTCAAGAGAAATTTTTTGAACCCAAACTCATTTGAAATCAATTCAATTGGTATTAATTTAAATTCAAAATATTCAATTGTATTTTAATTTTAACCATTAATTTGAAGATGATAAGCTGATTTGAAGGTCCAATCAATAAATAATGATCAATTATGAATTCAGAAAACATTGGGCTACACATAAAATATCGATCAAATTCAGTTAATAGAGGCACTTTATAAGGCATTACCACTTATTTTATATATATCATTTCTAGTTGACCAAATGAGAAATATTCTCAAATAGAAATTAATTGTGCCATATTTTTAATGTGATCCACTATAACTAAAATTGAATCATTTCTATTGAACAAATTATGAATACCTATACAAATATCTGTGTTGATTTTCTCCCATTTACATACAGGTATGGATAATGGTTTCATCATTCCCTTAGACTTCTTATATCCATCCTATATTTTTTTTTGGAAAAACTAATATTGTGATATATATTCCGAAATCAACCTCTTAATTTTTCACACAAATTTTTTTATTGATATCTCTATACATCTATTTGCATCAATAATGGATAGAGAAAATTGTTCAATGTGCATCATCAAACAATTCGTTATAAAATTATTATACTAATGGTTTATGTATCCATTTCATGAATCTTATAATTAAATCATTGTCAATGTTTAACAAAAAAATATTTCATACCTTCTTCTATAGATCCTTATCCACCTTCACCGCCTCCATTATTTTCACAATGATCGATTATTGAGAAGTCATGTGAGAAATTAGTATATCTCCACATACATTGTGATTTCCTAGACCACTTTTTCTAAATATTTTTGTATTGACAATTATTCAATCCATATCATTGATAATCATTCATTATCATTTCTACTCATAGTATTAACCACTATATTATCCATACTATGGAGGTAATGTATTAAGATTTTCATTACCATGATAAAATCTAATCACTTACATTAGTTCTTGTTTAAATTATTTTATACGAATATATTCTAACGTATCTTTTAATAAATATACACATATCATTATTAAATATAGATATATGAATTAAATATCATTATGGAACTTTTACCATGTATATATTTAAATCATGTATTCAGTAAATTTTATATGGGATCATTATTGGATGTGAGGTGTTAGCGACCACCATATCATTTTTCAAGAAAACATATGTTAATCCCTTAAATAATGAATCAAAGTATTTAATAAATAAATATCCATTATTTTTTAGTTTTATTATAGGTTTAGTAACCCTAATTTAAATAATCTCCTTTAAAATTTCATTAAATTCATTTTTATAAAAGTTTGTGACTCCCTTTTGAGAGTTCAATTATTTAGTGGATTTGAAAATACTATGAAATTTCTCAGAAGTGTTTATAATATCCATCCAATCTATGATTACTATATATAAATATGTTTGTGTGTGTTTTTTTTACAATGGTTGGTATATGCTATTCTTTAACCTAATATACCATTGATGGATCCATGGATGTACCCTTTTGTATGATTACATGAACAAAACAAATTCATAATTTCTGATGCTAACAATCACAATTTTGGAATTTGGAATATAATTTCTCCATTATCATGGTATTCAATGTACTTTTTAAATGATTTTATTACTCTTCCTAATTCACTAAAAATATGATAATATCAAATATGAATACAGTAAAAAATTGATCTTTGTAATCTCTTATGATTCTAATCACTAAATCCTTGAACATGGTAAGGGAATTTGTAAATTTGAATGTTATTACTATCAATACATAGTGTTCCTATTGTGTATGAAATGATTTAAAGGGTACACCATCTATTTTAAAAATTAATTGGTTATATACATATCTATTATCTGTTATTTAGAATTATTGAGTCCCTCATTGTGGATTAAAAAGTCATCGAAATAAGGTAGATGATATTTTTTCATACTAGTAATCATGTTTTGTATATGATATTAAATAAATTGATTTATTGGTTTATCTTTCTATATAATAAAGTGGATATGTGAATCCCATGGTTAATGAAATTGGTTTTTAATACCCTTTAATAGATATTCTAAGAGGTTGTTATTTAATTCATAAAGCTTCATTATGAAATTTTTATTTGGATTTGTTGGTATATCCATATAACCAGGTATTCCTTCTATAGAAAAGAATGCCTCATGATCTCAGGGATTTGAATAAAACTCATATAATACATTAAGGTATCTATTATTAATCAGTTTATCCCAAATATTTATTTTTGTCCAAACTAATTGAACTAAATATCCGTCATTATTATATATTAATACACATGTAATGGATGTTATTTCCTTAGGGATCTCATAGTTATCCTTTAACTAATTAATCATCATAGGTTTATTCAGGATATAATATTTTACTTTCCCATCAAATAAATTAATTTGGGATCTATATAGAGATTTATAATCAATTTGACAAATAATTTAAAATTCCAATAAAGTGAGAATAAAAATATTAATAGCATGCACATTCCAAAAAACATATATTGTAGAGGAGTTTTAGGCAGGGGATGTATTCCATGAACCACTAGGATTCGTCATCAATATTTAAATATCTAACATATGGGGAGATAAATTAATAATTTAGTATTATTTTCAAGTTATATATAAATTCATTAAACTAGGAATAAATACGATGTTTTTAATATTTTGTATGCCTATTACCACCCCATTCCCATTATTTTTTTCTTTAATCCCTTACTAAACAAAAAATGGATTTCATGAGTATTAAGAAATAAAAACCAGCGTGTATAATCATGTTCTAGGTGAAGAAAATCCTATGTTTCCCTAAATTATGTCACCTTCATATCAACCTATGTAATTTTAGGCATTTCCAAGATCACTTTGAGATCAACATTTTCTGTTCTTGGTTCAATCATTTAATTATTCATAACAGAATCACAAAAAATAACTAAATTCTACCATGATTTAAACATAGACAACCCAAATATAAAATATATTCTTGTTATGTAATTTTACAAGAATATTCATCACACCTAATAATAAATCAAACCCTATAACCAATATGATTAAATTAATTAGAGATTAAATAAATAATAAACTAATTTAAAGAACCATCAATATATCACAAAAATATTCTTCCCACATGATAAACGTTTTAAACATACCATATATAATATTCTTCCCCGTAACATGGAGAATGGAAACATTAAAAGGGTGAGCTTGTTTTATCATTAATTACAAATAATTCAGATAAAAATAGAAAATCATATGTGAGCATAATAGGATTTTGTGGGTGTCAGAACATAATCTTGGTGCATAGGCATAATATAAGTGAATCATAAACAATAAAATACGAATCATGAATCATTAATCATGGGAAAATTATTTTTCAAAAAACATTTTACATTTTTAATATGACTATTGAAACATGAATAAAAAATACGGAGATATCAATGAATAATATAGACTTAATATTATAGGATATATATAATCATATAAATAATTTTTTATATCTAGACTCACTACAATGAATTTTAATAACTAGTTAAAAAATTCCCATGATTGATTAGGTTTAATTATCAGTCTTATAAACATAGTGTACAATGTCCAATAGTGGATTTGTTCCTCCATCAAGTCTCCAAAATTTTATCTTATTAGATAGAAATATTCAAAACATTTATTTGAGGGATATATCAGACCAACCACTTGAATAACAATAACCCATAAATATGCGTTCACATGAACTTGAAATGCTTTATAATTGTGTTTTATTTTATGAAACTAATATGATATAAATAAATTTCATGAATATTTCCACAAGAAATAGTCATAAGACATTTAAATAAATAAGATGGATTATCTTATTATATAATATAATTTATAAAAATAATAAATATTATTGTAAATCGACATAGATTAAAATCACTTCTTTTGTGCATTAAAAATTACCATGATAAAACAGAATAAATACCCTTCCCACTGTTTATTATATATACTTTAATAGAAATAAATTAGAAAATGAAGGGAATGGAAATTAATTTGGAGAACCATGAAAAAATGAGAATATTAATTGAAAATAAAACTAATGATGATGGTGGAAAATCTACACCATGGTTAACTTGTTCAAAAAATATTCCTTTAACACTTCTATATACAAGGTTAATATCGGGAGAGAAAAATTAAAATAAAAAAAATTAAAAAATTTCATTTTATATGGAAACCCAATTTAAAAGAAAATAGAACATAATATTTCATAGATTAAGTACATCCATAAAAAATTTAAAGAAAATTGATATAGAGTAGAAAATCCATGGAAAACAAAAAAATATGAGTTTAGTTCCACTTATTTGAATCCTTTCTATTGAATTGTCAAACGAATGGAAATGAAATGGAATTATGAAATATAAACATAAAAGAATGAGGGGGAAATTGACTAGAATTTGGTGACAGTGAACAAAATTTTTAACTAAATAAGAATTTAGGCATAGAAAATCAGGATTTCACAATAATATTGGTAACCATTCCCTTAACTTTACATAGGAATTCCATGAAAGCGATTTAACCACCTTTTTAATAAACATAGATATCTGATGAAATTATTAAATAATGATATTAATATTTATTTTCTTTTATAATTTTCAATTATAATAATTCATTACAGATATATTAAAGGGTTACTGTTTATTTTCAATATCATATGTTAATAATTTTGATTTTTTGTACTTTTTTTGTAATCAATATGGGGACCCACATTCATGGATAACAAGTTCATATTTTCTAGATTATTTAATCCAGTTGAATTTTTTTTATAAATTATTTATATATTTTTATTTTCACTTGATAGAAGGTATTGGTATTTTCATGATAACAAAATCCATAAATCATGTTTTTTGGTTTTTTACTGAAAATAAAGTGTTATCAGTTAATGATTATTAGTATTTTTCCTCTCATAAACTATATTAATAACATAAATTACACTTTAATAACATTTTTTGAATATTTTTTGCTGACACTCATTCATGTATGAAATGGGGATAATATTATGGAATCATTCTAGTTGGGAGGTTGAAACTACCAAAACCAAAACATGTTATACTAATGATTTATTAATATTAGAAATCATTATACCTATGATATAATTCTCTCATTATCATAATTATTTTAAAATAATAACAATATATTGTATAGTGAGATTTGTAAAGATTTTATATGATAATATATTTGAAATCTATAAAAGTAATAATGTACTAACATTGATGATTCACTCCTTCTTGAAATATATTACATCATAATTATGGACTTAGTATTCTTTCATAAGACCATTTTCTACTAAAAGACTACAAATTATTTGATAGATGATTAATTTTTTGGGATTTAGGAAATATATTAAGTTGGTGTCTTATTTGGATAAGTATAAGAGGTTTAATTTTATATATAAATTTATAATGTAATTTTAAATATAGGATTAAAAAATTAATCTTTATTTCATTTAATAAGATTTATAAAGATGATAAATTTATTTCATATAGGGAAAGATAAAATATATAGAAAATAAATATTTTTATAGAAAAAAAATATTGAACATTAAGGGTTCTTAATAATATTTCACATCAATTAAAAGTTAAATGAGAATATATATATATATATATTCTAATTGAAAAAATTTATTTCAAATTATATAAATCTATTTTATATTAATAAAAACACAACTCTTAAAAAACATTTCTTTGAAATATATCCTTATTTACATTAAATTATTTTAATCACAGGCAATTAAAATATGTTATTTATCCTATATCCATTAAACTTAATCAATATATTTATATAATAATAATTTTTTAAATTTATAAAAACTTGAAATCACTATTTTTCTAATAATAATAATAGTGAAAAAAAATAAATGAAAAAAATATATTTTTACAAAATATGATTTTAAAAAAATGACCTTTATATTTCAATCCATATTTTTTTTGAATTATATAATTTTTAATACATTAAAAAAATTATACAAAATAAATGTTCATATTGGATTCATGTATTTGAATTGAACACATTTGAGATGACCATATATAAAAAAGTTATATTCCCAAGGAGTGTATATCCAAAAATCATATATATGTCAATAATATTTCATTACAATATATTTTCTTATATATCAGAAAAATTATTAATCCTATTAATTTACTCCCTCTCATCCAGTTATTTAAATTTATATGGGTTTAACTTCATTACATTAATGTAATTTGGGGAATGATATTCATGGAAAACAAAAAGGATAATAATTTCACTTCCCTAGATTGTTTATTTCCTTATGAATTTATTCACCTTTTAATTATCTTAATGATGTTTCTTATTTTATTCTCAAACTTAATTAATATTTTTAATTCATTATAGTATCTTGTATTAATAAAATATATATCGAATAATTATATTTTGGCGTTCTGTGTAAATCTAAATATTAAATATATAAATTTAATTAAAAGGAAAACAAAAATAATGATGTGTCAGACCATTTCATTTTGAAATCTATTTCTAATAACACTATAAACTAGTGTTCTATAATAAAATTTCATTATAGTATCCCAACATGACCTCACAAGTTCCATACATCGTATTACAGCTTGAGTTTTTGAAACTAATACTTGATTTCATAGTATAACAATAAGTGAAATCCATATTCCCTCAACTATGATGTCGTGGAATAGTGATCCGAATAAGGATATCTTTAAAAGTCCACTAGATATAATCTACCACATTCAATCCTGAAACTTTAACCACCGTGATATAACTAAAACTTCAATAATGTATTATAATAAATTTATATATACCAAATATCTCTATAATAAAATATATAATAATATATTGAATTGTGGTATATATAAAGTGAATCTATAAATAAATTAAGGAACAAGTACTAATGAGATGAATTTTCCATCTAAATCTAACACCATTATGATTTCAATAACATATACCACCAATCCACAACCTTCAATATCATCCACCATTAGGATCTACATATGTAAATTTTAATAACAATATCATTTTTATCCTACATATTAAAATTATCTTAAATTAATCATGTTACATGCAACATGGATCCAACATGAAACCCAACTGAAACAAACTAAGGAATATTATAATTACATGAAAAATATAATCACTAGTAGATAAAATGATAATTATTAATTAATATAATTTCATATTATTATTATTCTTTTCTATTTCAAAAAATAATACCTTTCCAGGAACCAATTTAAAAATGTTATAATATATTACCTTAATAAATTTAATTCATCACATTTAAAAGTATATTTTAATAGGAATTATTTGTATTTTAAACAATATTTTCAGAATTTTATTGTTTCTCAATTTATATGGAATATTATAAAATATTCCTGATATTTAAGGGGACATTAATTGATAGAAACTATTTTTATTTATATATTATATTATTATATAAATAAAAAACTATAGTTTTATTAAAATTAATTTAATAAAAATCATATTTTTTATTTTTTATTTTTAATTTTTTGTTATGGTTAATTTTGGTCATTTTTATTAATATATTTATTTTTACATTAACAGTGAAAATTAATTTTTTTAAAAATAAATCGGCATTTTAAAAATTATTAGTATATAATTTTGAATTAGAAATTCCTAAAAGCATTTCCAAATAGCAAATATTTTTTTATATGTGAATTTATTACAATAATTATGTTCGTTTTTTTAAACCCCGTATTTTAAATTTAAAACTTGTGTATTACTTTTTAAAAAAAATTAATATATTATAAATATATTATTTAAAAATTAACTATCTTTAATATTATAAATTGAAACAGTGATAATATTTTCAACATTTGGATTCAGAAGGTCAAAATTATATAATTATTAACATTTCAGTTTGGCTTATACTGTATAAATTAGATATGTAAAAACCATTTATCCTGACAAAAACCATGAAGGACCCCAGAACACCCTGAGTGGGGATCGATGAATCTGGGTGTCAACTTTTTCTTCAAAATGGCGGATCTTGTTCCCATCTTGGTTGGAACCAATAAAACCAATATAAATATAATGTGAAAAAACCAACCACATGAAAAGAGATCACACAATAATTTTACTTGGTTCATCACTAAGGGATAGTCCAAGGATCATATGTTGACAATGTTTCAATCGTATCTAAATCCACTAATCTTCATTAGTTTTGGAAAACAAGTGTTTATACATAGTCATTATATTCTCGGTTGAAAAACAAGATTTTAGGGATAACACATTGTGTCCCTCGAAACACTTCTGTCGATTCCTACTAGATCACTGCTTTCGGTGAATTCATACTCAATTTAATGATATGAAGGTAACATCAATCGATTTTCATTAATGTATGTTTCCATATATAGAGTGATAATATTATTACACCATATACTAGATTTGATGCACTTTGAAATCCCAATTATATGATAAATTATATTCAAAACTAATATTCCCAATGCTTCTTCGTAATGCACACTACCATTGTTAAGAACCATGCCTTCACAGAACAAAATACCTTTGTGAAGCTCACTAAAATAATGCGTAATTCCCTATCATCATGAACCAACCATTACTCATAAGCATTGTAATTATTCAACTAATAATAATTCTTTTCATGATGCTTAGGCTTGCATAAAAATTCAAATTTGAGGAGCACCCCTTGCTTCAATAAATTAGTGTGATTATATATTTTCCAGGAATAATTACATACAAAATAAATATGGGTATCATTATATTTATAGGAGTGGTCATTCACGATTCTCTACCAACTCTAGTTTGTTTCTCAGATCTACAAAAAACATCTTCATGGTGCTCCTCACATTATGATGCTCCCTGAAATTTTATGTAGTCACAAAGATCACCATCAACACTTCACATTATCCGGATGCTTCAATTCTCATAATCATGGAGAGCAGCGACTCCATTTATGATGCTCTACATATTCACAGTCCTCAACCCAATCTTCACGAAACTCATTATTTTACCATTTTCATGATGTTTCATTTCTAGAAAACTACCTTCTATGATGTTAGCCACTTCCTCCATATTTGTTGACTCAAGAACATTTGGTAAACACTGAGAGACGATGCCACCTTCAATATTATAGTCACCTTGTACTATAATCTCTCTTGACAAGAAAACTCCATTATCTTCTATGTAAGGGATTAACAACAAACAAAACACATATTCCATTTCCTATAAATATTATTCTCGATTCCAAAAAACCAAAAAGACAACAATTAGTAACCTTATGGGTAAATAAAATATTATGATAAACACATCTTTTTAATTGAGTGGATGTGGTGTTGATTGAACATATCTATTTACCACCCCATTAAATAATAATTTCAGAGCTACCTACAATGTAATTAACCTCACATTACTGAAAGTTTTTGTGTACTTACAAAAATACGATCCCTTTTCACTTATAAAATGTGAAAAATTCACTTGACAAACCCTGTCACTAGCCAACCCAATATTCAATCTAACTTAACTACCATTCCATCCCATGGCAGGTAACAAAGTGAATTATCAATCCAAATATTCTATAAATTAGTCCATTAGCATTGAAAACCCATTTGGGAATGGTTTAGATGATCATAATAAAAACATCCAAAAACACTGATAACATCCACATAACTGAAAATTTTAAGATAAAGAGATTACATGAGTTATGACCATATACAATACCAGGAACCATTGTGGAAAACATTGAATGGGGAAAAACATATAACATAAAATCTATCAATGAAAATAATTTTACCCACAATTTCATAAAAAATGTGTTTTCCCAAAAGTAAATAGACTAGAAAGAGTATCTAACACCTTTGAACAGTGCCATAACATCTCCCGAGTTTGATAAAAAAAGGATAAATATACACATTGGTTAAATTTAAGGTGTGATCTCAATTTTCTATTAGTATCACATCATTTATTACATGTTTTTCCCTTAAAAGACAAATAAATATTCATGATTTTTCAAAATAGGGAAATCGTCTATGTTTGAGGCTTTATAATGGTGTTTGTGTCGTTATTCATTATGTTGGGTGGAAACGGGTGAAACATTGATGATCAGACAAAGCATTTTCCAAGAAACAATAAAAAATATCAAGTTTATTAGTAAGAGGATGGAGATGTATACAATTCATCATAATTCTTATGCGAAACATCATCGACAACTGTTGTCGTTCAGGGTGGGTGATCCTGTGTTTTTGAGAATCTCTCCTACGTTGGGACATAATCAGTTTAGGAATCAGGATAAGTTATCTCCAAGGTATTTTTGTCCTTTTGAGATACTTGAGATGATTGGAGAGGTGTCTTATCATTGGATTTTCCACAACAGTTTAGTCTGGTGCACAATGTGTTTCATGTGTCGCAGTTGAAAAGGAATTAGCCGGATCGTGACCATGTGATTCATTGGGATCATGTTGAGCTATATCCCAATGCTTCGTTATTGCGCATGCCGGTGTGGATTGAGGATAGGCAAGAGAATGTCTTGAGTGGTAAAAATATCAGTTTAGTTTGTGTTTTTTGGAAGCACGGTCAGATTATATAGGAGAATGGGGAGCAGGATTAAGAGATGGTCAAGCAATGGCCAAAGCTCCTTCAGCAAAGCAATGGTTCCCTACATTCTGAAGACGAAAAGTCCAATGGTGGGGAGAAATAAACACCCTCATTTTGAGGTATGTATCCGTTTTTATGATTATTTATGTGTTTAATGTGATTGGGATGAGTTGGGAATAGCTTGGGAGCATTTGGAATGATTTTGAATAAGTTTGGAGGGTTTTGTAAGGGTGCACGGTTTGAACATGGTTAGAGGGAAATCATGCGGGTTCTCCAGGAAACTGTACAGGGGGAGATAGTATAATTCAAATGGCATGCACATGGTTTTCCAAAAAATTAAAGGAAACCATGCCGACCCCCTCTTTCAAGGTAGTGTCTTGGGCATAGTTAGTGCATGGTTTGCCAAACCGTGTGGGATAATTATACGGCCACATAAAATGGGGTTTTCATAAATCTAAGATCCCTCAGGTTGAACCATTTTCATCCCAAATCCTCTCCCAATCAAGCCTCACTTGGGAAATTTTGTTCTAAAATGTTATAGGAGCTATTCCACATGATTTGGATGCATTTCAAAGGGGTTTCATGGTGGTTTTAAGGCGGTTTCTCTTAGGTAAGTCTTTTATTTTTGGTTTATCTTTGGTTACCTCTATATCTACTCATATACCTTCATTGGTTTTCTTGATCTACATTCTTTTCAAGTATATCTAGGGTTGTGGTTTCCTTGGGTGTTGATTTTATGTGTTGTGGATGTTAGGGAAGGGGATCTAGAGCGGTTTCGGTGTTGCGTTTGATGTATTTGAGGTGTGATTGTTTGCGGTTCAATTTCATCATTATCCTAAATATAGGTGGATTCTCTCTCCACTCCAATTTTATAGAACATAATGCTTGGTTATAATTAATTTTTTTTGCTAAAAACTAATTTTGTTTTTGATGTTAAAAATTGGTTTCAAATCCCTTTAGTGATTTTTTGATGATTTTTGGGAAACAGTGGTGTTGTAGTGAAATGATCTTGTTGTGGATTTTAAAATGGTGATTTTAATATTGGTTGATAAGATTGATTTGTGAAAATGGTTGATGAAAAATGGTTTTCAAAAAATATGTTTTATTGAAATTTTATTTTGCATGGAAAACAATTAAAGGGTGTTTTCAATAAATGGGTGATTTATTAAAGTGGATTGGCATGTGTTGGAAATGGTTGTGTGATTATTATGCAGCCTTGGATTCTCTATGATTATTGGTTGATTGAGTGCTACAGTCTGTGTTTGTGTGTGGAAGTGGGCGGGATGTGTCACTAAAAAAGGTGATGGATAGTGGTCGGAAGATCCACAATTATGGGTAGTGGTCGGGAAATACTGCTAGTTGAGAATGGGGTGAATGGGATGGGTGGAATTTCCACTATTTTAGTTATCTTTCTGTTCACTGTTTTGTAAGATAGAAATTATTGTGCTAATGTTTAATGTTGAGATAGAATATGGAATGATTGTTTGGAATTCCCTTTCGTTTCGTGGTCTGTTGAGGTGGCTTGGTAAGGGTATGTTTGGATTATGGTTATGGTTTCACTTGTGATTATTTTACATAAACTACTTTATATAAATTTTCTAATAGTTTTAACATAGTGGCATATGTAGGGAAGTCATTTGGGGAAAAACTATTGAGTATGAGTACTCACCCCATGCTTTGTCACATTGGTGTTTTTGCAGATGTCATATTCTGGGACACAAGTAAAGGTAAAGCATCTCAGTGGGAATGGTTCATGGTGATTCTTGGGAGATGTGGAGGTTCTTTGAGCATGAAGCATCATGTGGAGATCGGGAGTGTTTCTTTGTTTATTTTGGTCTCTTGTTCAGTCTTCTGCATAGTACTCTAATATTATTTTGGTTGTATTGTAGAATAGTGTTGTTCCTTTTTGGTAAAGTATAAGTTGGTTGTTCTATTAATGTGCATAATATAGTTTGTTGATACTGGATCGTTTGGTTGGTTGGTTTTTTCTCAAGGAAAAATCGTTCCCTAATTTATTCTCGAAGCCCTTGACATTTATTACCAGCCTCTGGTGCCTTGGGAACATCACTTATGGCCAAGTATCATTCATCCTCCCTCTCAAGACAATGAGATGGAGCGGGATGTTACATCTACCAAAACCATCGATGAATATCATAGAACACGTTAATGGATCCAGGATAAAAGACCCACTAATAACGATGATATACCTATATCACCACCCTCCTGGGAGAAAATAGTACAATAGAGTAGTCATTGATGAAACAAAATCCCTCAATTTTTGAGGTCCATTAACTACGAATCTCCCCACTAATTAGAGGTAGAATATAATTATGTCACAAATCATAACATGGCCACTATATAGAATCAACCCCAGTAGACATGATGCTAAATAAATATCATCCAACAATATACCACATCTATCTTTTAGAGATTCTATATTCATTTGAGAAAATGTCCCCACAAAACCAACTCATAATTGTAATCCTTTAGTACTTGATTCATCATCTTCTTGATTAATGATTTAGCAACAAAATTTTTCTTCCAAAGAGTATATACGTTATTTATATTAAACACTTAAATGTATCCACTCCACTGTAAGTACCTTAGATTAAATGCTTTATTAATGATGTTATAACTATTTTTTTGTCTACATATACCATTAAATTGTCACAAAAAATATAGCGGTTTGTACATTTATGGGAATGTATCACAACCAAATGATTAAGTTCCTAGGTTGGTTAATTCCTCTAATGTGGTGGGAGTTTGAGAGGAACATAAGCCAACATATGGTCACCCTGGGTAATAATAAAACTCATACCAAAACCAAAAGACTGATAATAGAACACATATCATAGTACACCATGGTCAAGATCAGGACAAGGTTGGTGGATAGTTTCCACTTAAGACCCATAAAAGATTATTAACACTAGGATCTCTAAGAGAACATCATCATTTTCTGGGTGAGAGCTATCATGGGAATCATAATTTGGAGAAAAAATTTTATTAACTTTTTTAGAACCCATTTAGGTCTAAGAAACATCTATTTTTTAAAAATATTCTCTAGACCCTCTAATGAAATAATTACTCCAAATATCACTAAATAAACTAATATTACAAATTATGATATTATGTAACCCATAAAATTTACTTCCCATATTGTGAAACTACACTCTGACAATTTTCCACAACATCAATGGCCTCATAGCCTCTACAGAACACTCTTTAACTTCTTTCTATGATCCTCTTCCAATATTTAATAGAACAAAATTTCATCCAAAACACCAAAAAAGGGGTCTAGGTTTCTATGAAACACCCGATTCATAATATCCATTCAAACAATTATAGATTTTATCAATTTAAATTTTATTAGAAGATACTCAAAATGGATGGTATTGGTGTGTAATAAATCATTAGGAACCTAAAAATCTTCTCACCCTTATTTAGATATACATAGAGCATTGGTAGATCTTGAAAACCATATTTACCATTTTAGTTGGTCAAATAGATCATCAATATAGGTTAATTTATATTTTTTCTTCATTATATCACATCTTAACATCTAATGTTCAATGAAATGACAAATGGATTCATAATATTTCTTGGAAAAGAGTACTAGAGTGTCCCAGGGAGATTTACTTAGTTTAATAAACCATTTGGATTCCAAATTATCTTATTGTATATTTAATTCCCACAATTTGATGGTGGGGAATACAAGATAATGTAAGAGATATAACTTTTATCCCTATAATTATATCAATGGTGAACTCCACACTATATTAAGGGTGTAATCCATATAAATATTCAGGGATCACATCAGTAAACCCACTTACTATAGGAGGAAACGTAGTCTCAAAAATTTCCCCATCATCTTCTAGAAAGTGGAGGATAAACACAAAGAACTCTTTACTAAGTCCATGGCTTAGGTTTATCTCATCTTTATTATACATAAATTTATCCCTAAGATACTAGTGTTCTCCCATCAGGTTTCATAAAAGTCAAACCCCAAAGGTATAATTATATATGGTTATAGAAGGGAATATTCTAATAATTCATACGAACCACATCATAATGGAATTTCTCTTGGAAAAGGAAATCCCACCACAACTCAACCAATTAAAATGGGACAATAAATGATGGGATTTTGAAACCCTTCTATTTGATCTTATGAATAGGTGTAAACTTCTCCTGGAATATGGTATATGTTTGGTTGAGAGTTTAAATAATTCCACTAGGTTAGTAGAGATAATATAGAATGATGAAACTGTATATAATAATAAAATTACCAAGGATGTCGCAACAAGAAAAATACCTTTAACTATTAGAATACCTACATCAAACTCCACTAGTTCGTGATTTTTACCATACAAATGATTCACCTCTAACTAATAATGGGGTCAACTAAAAACTCATGGCTCCTCCTTGTGCTACATTTTCCTATATGAGTACCCAAACAAGCTTTAACATATTTTAGTGTGATATCCCATATTCATTGAAGAACACGAGAAATATGCTATTCCATTAAGGGTTGTAGAACCCAATACACTCTCAAAAAGAGGGTAAACCTTGAAAAAACATTTATTTATGGGACATAAATCAATAAAGGTATGTGGAAAATATGTTCCCCAATCTCCTACACTGATGTCACAATACAACCCCACTGCAGATGGTGGTTAGGGAGGATATCTAGAGGTACCACCACCATTTCTACCTTGCTAATCACACTTAATCTTTATTAGATGATACAATCCCACTGTTGATTAGAAATGGATGTATCCTAGTTAGTCTTGACATACCTTCCTATTAGATCACAATTATCAAATCATGATCAAGAACCTTAGTATAGGTCTATAAAATAAACAAAAATACATTATATATAATGTTCTTACATATCCCCATTCCAATCCAATGGGCTATCATTATTTCATTAGTGATCATTCTAGAGGAATGATTGACCACCTTCATAATGCAGTTTGCATACTCTATCACTAGAAATTATGAGTTATGGAGGGACATGATCTCATAAGACATAGATAAGGCCAATGTATTATAGTATAACTGGTCAATAAATATATCCTTTATGTACTTCCATCCTATATTATTATTCTACACCACCTAAAATCACTTTCTCTAACTGCTGGTGATTGGGGCCTTATATTATTAATGAGGAACACTTCACATTGATGATATATGAAGTCCTAAAAAACTCAATGATACCTTCATACTTCTCAAAAAAATCCTATAATTCATAGGGATTAATGTTTTCCTATAAATATGGGAGATTATATTTGAGTAAATAATCAACATGATCTTTTTTCCATCCCTAATAAACCATCCTTGACCTGAGAAATATCTGATCTCACTTTCGGATCCATGTCTCGGTAGCCCGAACCATAACCTCAATAATTCTAAAATTGGATGGTGGGTTATAAAATAGAGAGTTCTCTCTGGACTCATCCCATAACTATATGGGAGTTTTATTAGGCGGAATGTTACTACACAATCCAAAATTATGAAAAGAGAAACTCATACACATTAAACTATGAGAAGTATAATAAACAGAAAAATAAATCATTCACCTAAATCACAAAAGAACTAAAAAAATAAAACAATATTTCCCTTCCATATATTCATTTTATAGTATATAGCCGATATATTACATCATATGGAAGTGTCAATACAAATTTCTATCATACCATGGTGACTTAAGTCCATTCATAAGATGTATTATCCAAACACACCACTCACAACCATAATTTCAGGCCCTGACACTTGACCCAACCTATTGCATGTCAAAAAGGGAATTCATAATTCCTATGTTTAGTAAAATAGTTCTTGTAAATTGATAAAAACCATTGTTAATGGTTTAACCCATCATAATAATCAATATCCATAAACAACAATAGAGTATATAAATCTCAAAATTATATCAAAATGAGGATACATGAGTTTGAGTCTATATACATGACCACGAACCAATGAGAACAAAAAGGTAATGGGCCAACAAAGAGCTATAAAACCTCTACATGATAAGAGGTATGACACCCCCATGTCACCACAAACACATATCCGTGAATGTAATATGACTATAAAATGAATCCTTCCGCACCCTATAATGAGGCATTTCCTTTACCTGAGTAAAAAAACAAGGTATAAATATTCCAATTGGGTATTTTTAGTTTGTGAGACCACTTACCTTAAAGGATCCCACCATGTGTTTCATGTATTAAATTTATATGGAAAATAAAAAGGGATTTTTTCATTGGAAGGAATTATTATTTATTTAAAAAATTACTTCAATTTGAAAAGAGAGAAAATAAAACATAAAATTCTGTTAATCAGGTACAAATACACCACAATATCCCTGGGAAACCCCTAAGTGGTTATTTTTGTTGTGTTCTAAGGATACTTATTCTATAAGAAAACAAAACATATATATATCCATTCCCATGAAGGATCCGTTGGTGGGGATGAACCCAAGGTCCAATAGTAATAGTCCATGTTATCCTCATTTGGTTTAGTTAGTGTTATGACATTATAGTTCCAGGAAGGATAGGACATGATCGTGTAAAATCACCCAATTTACAAATCCAATTCTACCCACCATGGTTCCCAAGGATGACATGTTATTTTTCATTTTTTATGATATATAAAAATCACTATTTTTTAATCAAAACGTTATCATTCCATACACATAATTTCCAAATAATTTAATAAGAGATTCAGAATAATTTATGAGATTGTGATCTCAAATTCTATTTCATATGCCTCATCTAACCACTAAACAAAATTTTGGAACACATTTAAAAAATGGGAAAGATCACTTAAATCATAAAATAATAGAAAACATATAATCACATATATTTTTCTAGGAAATCACTACATACATGTTAAAACACAAGAAAATATGATTGATGGTTCTATGGAAGAAATAATAAACCAAAAATAGAAAAAAAAAACTATATTCAATTCATATTAGACCAACGCTGGACATTTCAACAATTGCGTAGAAGATAATCCCTGAAATAAGAGGTTACGAATAAATAAAATTTTATAAGAGACACTTAAGTGGATTTTTCATCATTAATTTATATCCACAACACCCTAATAACTGATCAATGATGTGATTTATGTATAGAGGAAACCAAACTATGACAGTGTTGGCCAAATGGGTTAGGATCTATGGGTAGAGGATGGTTAAATATGGCAGTGGTAAAATTGGAATTAATATCTAAAAAATTGGTTGGATGAATGGTTTTCCCATGAAATTTCCAAATCATACATAAATCGTATGAGTTCCTCTATCTTAAAGGATAAGGGTTGAATGGTTTGGCCCACATGGATTCAGAATCTGTGTGCCCAACTGTGTGTGAATTACATATCTAATTTCTAGGCCACATAGTTTTATGGGGTTGGAACATGGTTTCTACTGACCATGTTCTTCCCTTTATCTCTAAAAAATTCAATTTTTCATAAGACAAATCCTAAAATATACTAAACATAATAAGGATAAAATAATAAATAAAACATACCTCAAAATGGAACTGTGGGTGTGACATAACCTCACACATCATCTAACTTTTATCATATCATACTCTACTAAAAACTATCCCCAACATTCATAATAACATTAAAGTGGTATTGGTCTTCCTAAAATACCATATCTTAAAGGAATAACCCCTTTCTCAAAGGAGATAATTCAAATTGTGAAGTAAAAAATTTCAAATCAATTCATTCTCATTTATGTTTCATGAGGTGAGATCCTTCTTCCTAAAATTAAATTGCAAAACCATTAAAAATATATAATCATTGTTAGTAGTATTCTATTATTTTATTATAAATATGTCATAATAATTTACCACTTTTCATTTTTTGAATTTGAAAAAACATAATATTTTCCCATTTATTTTTCATACGTCTGACTTTTAGATGTAATGTGTTCATTTACTTTTACCACTATAATAGGATGGTATTAATAGTTAATATAATATAAAAAGTCTTATATTTTGGACATATTTTAGATAATATAATTATAAAACCATTTTATCTAATAATACGCCAACCTGAACCTCTAAGTCAATGATAGAGAGCCATAATGGAACATTTTTTCCTCCCCATATGAAAGAAGCTATTGGCTAGTAGTGAGGGTAAAAACATTAACAGTGGGGAGAGTATACACTCACTATTTTTATGTATAAATAAATAAAATAAATAATTAATAATTTTAATAATAATAATATCTTTTAGAATACTATACATATAAACAAAATAACATATTCCCCAAAAGTGATACAAATAAATAACCAGGCTCCCGAATTATGAATCCAATGTAGAGGATATAGAGTGAAGGTAAGTAAAGTACATTATGGGATGATCTAATGTATGTTTTGTTATCGATTCTATATCTATATTTCTCATCCCTTCCATCGATTGAGGGCCCCTTCCCCTTTTTTGTTTATATACATGATTTCTAAAACCACATTGAGATTACCATATAGGGTGTGGGTAATAAAACCACTAGGACACCACCAACGCATCTATAATATGTATTAAAATATATAATAAGTGTATTATATGATAAAAATAAATTCATAATAATTGGTGAACAATCATATGTTTATTCCCATGTGTCTAGAAAGCCACCATTATCCCTAACTGTACCTTCTTCATCTCTATAATTAAAGGATAATCTTAGAATATCACTAGTGATCAAGAACTGGTCACTAGGATTTTAATCATGTCTCTCATTATTCCCAAAAAACAAATAATATATGAATTCTATGTTAACATATCCAATATCCATCATGGATTAGGCATCCAGGAAATCATACACAATCTATAACTTGGGTCTGTCCTCTATGGCGTCATGCCTCTAATGTATCCACATCAAGTCGGGCCTCATGGTCATCATGCCTTTACCCTATTTTCAGGTCTATTATCACCATCATCACAAGCTATGTGGACTACTCATCTTAGGGATAAAAATATTATGATGGTCCACTTATTCAATGTACAGAGTCTAAAAACTCTGAAGTCATAATAACTCACATACCAGGATAAATCATACAAGGAAACTTGTAACATGTTATTTTGAAAAACAATTGTGGAAACGTATAATATCATGTGATAAATATCATGCACGGTAACATTATACACTAGAAATACTCATGGAATCATGCACAATATAAGTGTATCACAAGATGCACATACACACTAAGGAATTCACCTTCAATAATGGTTAACAAACTATTCTTTCAAAATATTATCCAATGGAAACATGATTATATAGGGTAATCTGAAGGCAAGTAACATCAAACTTCAAGGTTTTCAATGTCAACATAATGTTTCAACAAGGGTGTTGTATAATGAAACATGTATGTTCAGTGACTAGTATAAGTTATCTCCCAAATATCTTCTAGAATAGATTATAAATAAAAGAGTACAGTTTCAAGAGAATTACCCAAACAAGAACAAGATAATGGGTAGAATAATACAAACCAAATAAAATCAGTTTAAAATGGTGGAAACTAATTCAAATTTATGAGAAACATTTGTGATAGACTGTAAAAGAATTTCCAAGGAATTGTTCACTAATAGGTTATGGAACAATATGTCAAAGAATGAAAATGTTCATTGAAAATATAATGTACTATAGGGAATCACCCCAAAACCAAATCACCTACAAATGAGGAAGAACTAATGCCTTAGATAGATCAAAGGAAAATGAATATTTATCTTAAAAAGGAATAAAAAAAGGATTAAATTAATATCTTACAAAAATCAACCCACTCATCATGATTTTCCAAAATATCACCAATAATATAATGGGAAATAAAATGATCTAATTTAATTATGATAAAATAAGTGGAAATGGAACTAATTTGCCCGTAATTATTTTAGAACCTATTTGGAAGAAAAAATTTAGATTATTTATTGAGATGTAAATAAATAGAGGTGTTTCCATCATCATACTTAAATCTAGATATATATAAACATATTTCTCCAGAGCATGGTGCCCATGTCCATGGTGTTTTTACCTCACCAAGACCTCTAAAAAACTATGGAAACTTGTTTCCCTTAGCAATTTTACCCATAAGAAAAAAATGGGAAAATTTGATTTCACTAGGACTTGGTGTTGTCATTTTTTTGGTAGTGACACCCCCAAAACCTAGTTTCATGCAACCTCAAGATATTCCAATAACATTTGTATTCACACAATATTGGATCTACCAAAATATGATAGTAAAGTAATTAAAACTATGTATTCAAATAATACAATGAAAAAAATTATATATTTTAAATTTACCCCTCAAAAGACAATTCATCCATGAGAAACATATCTTGGAATCCTACTCAAATAAATAAGGAAACTATGTGTGATCACCCTCCTCCTAATCCCAATCCTTTTATTGGATTTATCAATGATTCTATAGGATCTAGAAAATTGGAACCTTATTACTTTATAGTAATTTCTCCCTCCAGTCTAAAATATGCACCGAGCGCTCCACATATGATGCTTTAGGAATTATCTCAACATTGTTGTAGTTTATGAAATGCATGGGACAAAGAATATATACCTCTGAAGTTGAGACACATGAAAATTATCTTGAATACCTCAATAGATAGAATGAATATAGCAATGGTACAACACTATCCTAAACTTCTTGGTGATCAATAATGGTCTAAAATAACATCATGTTTTATTTCATTAATATCTTAAATTGATGAGCCTAACCAATGATTCAATCTCAGAAAAACTCGATCAACTATAGAATACTAAAAGGTCATATCCTATGGTAATAAAAGTATACATTAATTTTCTGATCTATGATCAACATTTTAAGAGTTAGATGTACTCTCCCAAAGGCCTCCTATACCATACTAGGCCCCAAAATAGCTACCTAACTATCATCAATCAAACAAAGCAGTGAATGGAATGGCCTATCATATAGATCATCTTATGTTTCCTTACTAATATACTCATATTAACTATTTTTATGTGAAAAATCAACAAATTATAGGTTATTGTACCATGCTCCACCAAATCCAAAGATGAAATATTGAATTATATCCTATAATACACCAATAATTTCTTTGACTATCTGTTTAGAATGGGATGATTCAATATGCTCAATCACTGCTTACTCCCAAATCCCTTCTCTAAGAAATTCCAAAAACTAAATATAAGCATTAGATATTTTACAGATTGATTCCACATGGGGATATTATCAAAAAAAATATAATCTTATGGACATATAACTTTCTCATCATGTCTACTTAGTGAAGATCATGGTGAGATTTGAAATTTGAAACATTATTTTGGTGGTAAATAATCACATAGATAGCATCATGTATCCTCATGGCTCTAGGTATACTATCACACATAAAATCATCTCACTTAATCTTGTGTTTGATAAGTTGTTATAAAACAGACCAAAATGATAATTCTCTATCATAACCCTCTACTAAAAATGGAATCATGAAATGAATCCATCAATGTCACTCGTTTTCACTGGAAACTAGAACTGTGACCCAAGGTCAGGATACATCGTTTTCACTCCTGGATGCACTAACCACATAGAGGTATGGAGATATATCATTAACTCTTATATAATATAATTGAGGAATAAAACTCTCACATGTACAAAGTCCACATAATTACCATCCGAATATAACCTAGGTATCGGTCCACCACCTTATAGTTGTTCCCACATCATAGTACAATCCAAATTGAATTCCTGACCAACATTAACCTTTACTACTAAAGAATATGTGATCACTAATGGGTCCAATTGCATCAATCCATAGTCACCAAAACTATCCATCCTACAATAAGCCAATGTAATTAATTTGGAGCCTCTGTTCGTCCAAATTTCGATCACCATGTTCATAATTTACTTTCATATTATGGCTATGTGAATTTGAATTGGTGTTACCATTATATGGTGTATAAGATATATCACGGTAGAATCTATATAGGTACCCAAAAGAGAGCATCTTCCAAAAAATGATGTCATTTTGTGTGAAGATACAGTGGAGTCTCTTGTGGTATGCGTAGTCAACAGACATATCATAGAAGAGATAGTTTCACCAATACATTAACTTGTAGGCCAAAAATTTGAAATCCATGTCATGGTCAAGCTAGATCTTATCATTTGGTTTTAAATGACATTACTCACATACCACTACCTAATATTTCTACATCATAATTCCCCACAAAAATCATGAATCATCATGGTATATGACATATCTAATACTACTCTTAGGAAGAATCAATATTGATACTTTTTTCAAACTCATATCCATTTTATGAAATGAAACATCACACTAGTACAAAATCTAAATCTTCACCCCATTCATCATCATTGATATCATGGGTGATAAAAATGGGCGAAGTCCCAAATAAAACGCTGATAGTATCGTACAAAATTCTGAATTCTTCAGATAGAAAACACATTATATGAAACTTTATAGGAAATAATCACCTCTAAATTATCTATATAAAATGTTATAATAGTTATAGAAACCATCTTCTCTAAAAAAACACCTCATTGATCCAAAAGTGGAACGTAAATAGATTTTCATAAATTCATTGTGCTAGATTTGTTCTGATGACTATGTCGAGTTGAATGGAATGATGATCTGGGTTTGGTGAGTAACTAACGATATCCTAAACTAACATCTTTAAAAATTATTCAACATAAGGGTGAATTCTTTTTAATGAGATCCATGTACACATTTATCATAATCACGATTCCAAAATACATGACCATGTACTCATAAATCCCATGCCTACTCCAAAATTATGACTTTTGGATATCCCCCTCTCTTACATAAAATAGATGATGGACTAATCAGAGTTCAATATTATATAACTACAAGGTTACCCATAACTGATCAATTAGATCATTTATATTGGAAAATGGATACATATATTTCACCACCACCTGGTCAAGTATCCAGTAATCTATGATGATTCAATGATTACCATATTCCATATTGGAGAAAAAAATGTACCACAAGATGATATAATCAGCTTGATAAAGGACATAAATTCTAAGTACATGACCTATAATTTTAGATCCTTTACCTCAAATGATTCCATCTTATAATGTGGTATCAAAATGGACTATGAACCTAGCATGAGTTCTATGTTTAATTAAACTCCTCCATCTTATGGAAGTCTTGTTAAGTCATATGGAAACAAAATCTACTATACATGAAAATATTATGAAAAGGATGAGTGCACCACCATTGACCAAACCAAAATTGCATGGCCTAAAATCTGTGAGATAATTTTCCCAATGTGGATCATGTCTGGACACTCTATATTTACTCTCAAATCATATTCACCAATATTTAAACAATTTTCTTTCTTGGGTGATGTAAATTAAATATGAATCTAATAAATATTATCATGTATCAAAATATTGTCAATAAGTCCTTTCCAAAAATAAAATTGAATTTTTAATATTCATAATAATGAATTTCCACTAACACCCATAATTAAAAATAATATAGGACTCTCAAGGTATTTCTAATGAAAATCCACTTTTATGGCCAATGGATTATCTAGGGAAAGAAACTAAGAAGACAACATGTATTTTATGTAATGTTGAGAAACAAAATGTCTCGATATAAATGAATTAGAATCTCCAATCTCAAGAAAAAGTGTTGATAACATAGAACTGAAAAATACTCTACCTTGAATAGTAGACAACACCTCACCATCATCTATTAGAGTCTGATCCACTGTAAATACATTGTCACCCAAAGCTCCAAACCAGTATCCATGAGGTCATTATTTCACCTATGTCATAATCATATGATCCTACTATTGGGGACATCATCTTAATAACTAGTTTCTTGATCTCATTATCCCTGATCCATTTTGAAATCCTAAAATTAGAGATTTATATAATAGTTTTTGACAATTACACATCTTTCAAAAATGTTGATACATTCTCTACGGTGTTGTGTATACTATTTAGTAATGTAAAATCATTAATTAGTTAAATCACAATGAATATATTCCAATTGTATTTAATGAGGATAATGTTTTTTGAAATATCATACCACTATCCTAATGAACTATGTCATTCTTCCTCATTCTGCAACCATAAGAGACACTCATCATAGTAGTAAGAGGTCCACCCAACTGATTACTAAAGAGTGTATAATGACTAATAGATGAATCATCATCCATGATATTCTTAATAATAAAGTACTTACACAAAAAATCTAGGCAATTCATCAGGTCGAAACTGTAACAACCCGATATTTTATGATAAGTATTCTTTTTAATTTATTTGATGTCATGTGTTTTATGCTACAACAAGATTATCTTGTGGTATACGCAACTCTGTATTATCATGTAATATACGCAACACTATTATTAGATTGTGTTACACACAATTTCTAGTTCATTTGATAATAGTCATTCTACGAAACATTGAGTGTGTGTATATATATATCCAATGTATAAATGAATAATTGTTGGATTCTATTTTAATGAAACAAAAAAAGAGTCTTTCACAATACACAACCCTGACTTGGCTTGCATTACACGCAATCATGACCTTCCTCGATAGCGTGTGTTGTACGCAATACCAGGTTTCACTAAACGATGATATATTGTTATAATATTATTATAAACCAGCTGTTATGAATAGTATTAACTACATTTTTAATTTTATAACATTATTATTAATCTTATAAATTTTCTAAAAAATTTTATGTGAACAAAATAAATTGTTCGGGTAAAATAAGTATTTGTCCAAAAATGCAGTTTTGCCGCTTTTTGATGGTGCACCCACATTAAATCTAGTTTTTGACATGTTTATAAGGTCAATTTTACAAAATAAACTTCTTCTTTTGAATCAGAATATAAAAATTTACAATGTAAAATGTTTTGATATTTTTCTGATAAATTTCATATTTTAATGAATAGTAAAAACACGCTATATTTTTATTAAAAACAACTTTTTTTATCATAATAATTTATATGGTTAAATTATAATATTTAATGGTTTTAAAGTATAAATAGAATATATTTTAACCATTTAATATAATTCATGTCATTAGCATTGATTTTACCTTGAATTCGTAGGTTAAATCAATTCAATCTTTTGTAATGTTTTAAACAAAAACCAGTTTTCTTTCAACAACATGATTAATTTTAATTTAATTTCTGCAACATTTGTGTATTGAATTTTGAAAAAGGGATTCCATATTTGGAATCAGTGGGTCCAAATTATGTTAATATGCTATATTTTATTTTTGGGCATTATGAATAGTAACTACGGTAAATTTTATTTACCATAGTTATAGGTAAATCGGGTAATTAAGGGTAAATATAAGATTATGAAATTACCCTAACACTTCCCAAAATTCTATTTGATGACTAAAAGTTGAACCATATCACCTAAGGTTCGGAATATATTAATTTTATGGACTGTTTTCCTTGAAAATTATTTAATTATTATTAAAACCAAAGAAAGTGACAACATGTAACTCTCTTAAATCTTATAAGTATATTAATTTTAATTTAGTGATAAACATCATTAAACTTCGAACATGAATAGTCTCGAAAAATATAATAAAATTATCTACATCATATTAATTTATTTATAATTATTTAGGGATTAAATAATTATCATTAAAGGTGACATAATAGTGATGTTGAAATTATTTTATTAAGAGAAATATCAAATAAATGGTTTTAAAAATATTAAATTAAATATTATATGAACTATTTAATGTGCTCCACTAATTTTCTAGATAAATATGACATGTTATGAATCTATTAAATCTTTTAGTTTGAACATATGTTCTATATATTGTTAATTTAAATTCAAATAAATAAATAGTTTCAAAATTGACACTATTGTTATTTTATAAAAATAACATATTATAAAATTGTTTATAAATCACAAAAATATTTAAAAATTATAATTTTAATTTATATGGTCTAAAATGTTATAAAGTATCCAACTATGTACAATTCATAACAAATAAGTAATTATTTGAAATAATTTGAAATTTAGAATGTTATTACCACAAATAAAACTAAAATGATTAAATAAGGATAAATCAAGTTGATAATGTTTAAAATAAATTTCTAACATGTCTACATTTTATTGGTTGATGATAATACAACCCTATATCATATAATCTTAGAATTTTAGTCATTTTGGAAGTTTTTATGTTGGGTTGGGATTTAATATAAATTAATATTTTCTTATAATTCCAAAGGTTCCCCTCTCCTCCCTTATAAAAGGGAATCCCCTCCCTCTTCTCCTCACACAATTTGGAGCCTTTAAGCTCGGAAAACCCCTGCCCATTTACCTTATCAACTTCCCTAGAAACATACTAGAGGTCCTGGTCTTCTTCAAAGACCAATTTTAGTACCCTAAGAGGAGGATTCAAAGTGGCGTGTCAAAGAAGAGATAATATCCGTTACCGATTCTTTCAATTTTCGTTCTTCTTCAACTTATTCTTCTTTAGTTGTTTCATTATATTGTAAAAACATCAGTATAAATAATATACTGATATGTTATTATAAATATGAATCAACCCCATTTCACCTTCTATCCATCCTACGGAAAACGAAATCACCGCGCGTGCGTACGTACGGAATACCGTCTCCACGCCGTGGTGTAATCTGTTTTTCCACCAACACCTTACATGGATGGGTATAATGGTGTAAGGAATAACTATATATGGTTATTATAACATCATATATTATACCATCCACTCCAATTCTATTCAATAATTTTGGGAACGATATCATCGCTCGTGCATACATACGGATTACCGTCTCCACGAAGCGATTTGATTCATTCTCCATGTTAACCATACAAGAATGATTATAAAGTTTATATAATAAATAATAATGAAATTTATGAAATAATAATGCTACTGTATTTATGTATATATATATATATATGTATGTCATCTATTTAGTTTCATTCAATTCAATAAGGAAACGAAAACAGTGTTCATGCGTACGTACGGCCTACCGTCTCCATGAACGGTGTATTTCATTCCTTTTATCAATCTATAATATATATGTATATGATGAATATATATTATATATAAATCTTGTTTTACATTATGGAATTATGTAAATCAGGATATAAGTAATAATATCAAGAATGACAAGTCGAAACACATACGATAAATGAAATGATTTTACACAAAACGCTGCTTTAACATGAAATTTACAAAAGAACGGGTAATATAAAGTCATAAGTGAAACATATATGATATCATAACAATGAATATGATTATTTAATAAGCCAATGACATTATTTACATCATTATACAATTGGTTTGGATCCATACTAAGCATATCAGACCTAAGGTAAGGGATAATTTTGTAAATCTCATTTTTATCCGAGATTGCTTATATGTAACTATTTACTGGGGTTATTGTTATCATACATGTCCATGTTTTCTAAAAGTGTTTTTATTTATGTTTAATTTAATTTTACCCATTTTTACTTTTACTACATGATATTTAAGGAATCTTTCTTTTGTTTACGTTACATGTTACTTTTTGACTTTTCCGACAAAAGTACGAGGAGAATGTTTTATTAATTATACGGCCTGAAAAGAATTTTCACAGTTTTATAAAGCCTTATTTTCATGAAGCATCCTCCAAAAGATTTTATGACTATGTCCAGAAAAATCCCTTTCTTTTAAAATTGCATGAAGTTTTGTGAAAAGAAATTTATTTTGAAGAAGAAAAGATATTTTCCTCAAGAATTCATTTCATGTGTTTTATCAAAACCATTTTTTCAACTAAGATGAAATTATTTCATATGTGTATGTTTCAAGTTTAATGTCTCTATGATTTACATGGGTTCAGTTTTATTATGATGAAATGTCAATTTGTTTTATATGGATTATGAGATGATGGGATGATGTTTGTGAAACCCATTTTATTCTTTGGGTTATGATGAATGTTTTAAGTTTTTTTTGTGGAACAAGTAATAATGATTTCATTATGAGATGGGTGGGACCTATATCTCCCTCCCATGCATTGGGTAAAGATTTATATCTCATTAGATAGACATGGATGGAATGGTAAGTTAATCTGGTTTAGTGTTACAGGACTGAAACGAGGAGTGAACTCGATTCAGAAAGGGACTTTGTCCACTAAGATGGTCTTGGCAGCAATGTCTTGGATACTATGGAAATCATAACATATGCTGAATGGTTTCCACAATTACATGTTTTATTCCCATTATATTTTATCATGGTTGATGTTCCATTATGATATATGCCTTACATACTTCCATGATTTATGACTTTTCTCATGATTTTGATGTTTAAATTTCATGTTCAAGTTTTTGCTTTCAAATGTTTATGGATTGTTTTATGTTCTCTATGTTTTCCCTTACTGAGCATTTTATCTCACCCTTTTTATGTTTTATTTTCCCCATGAAATAAATAATGTTTTTAGGTAATGAAACAAAAAGTGGAAGATTGTTATGGGAGTTGTTGAAGATCTTTCAACATGATTAGAAGATTATATTCCATGTTTCCAAAGACACTAAACTATTACGATCCTTGTGTGTCTGTTTTTGTTATGTATTAAGTATTCCGCAAAAGTAATGTAATGTCCATGTACGTCAAGTTTCGGGTCTCTACAGTTGGTATCAGAGGAAAGGATTAGTCAACCTTTGAAAACTAGGATGCGAAAACCTTAGTGAGATCCCTAGAGATATTTCTAAGGTATGTCTAGGGATGTCCCTAAGGATAAGTATACGTATAGGATATAGTCCTAGAACTACAGTAACGATCTTATAATTTAACCTAAGATGTTAGATATTGAGGGTACTCCCCCTTTACTATGTTGTTTTCCCTATCATGATTTTTTCCTCTCACACTATTCTTTTTTGGTTTTAGAAAATGGCTGGAAACAGGATGATTCACGATAATGGAGGATATGACAGACAATGGAATGATATTCTTCATGAGCAACCAAATGAAACGGGATTTACAAGTCTAAACATCGTTATTATTCCTAATCAGAAATCTCATAATATGATCAATAATCTCAACATTGGTAAGTTTCCCGAATCATATAACAAGAGAAAGCTGGAGTTTCATGATGATCATAGAGTAAAGAAAGTTCAATTTCCCTCAAGTAAATCATGTAGGAAGAGGCATCGGGGAGATTGTTTCAAAGGAACGAGAAGATGCTTTGGGTGTGGAAAAGAAGGACACGAAGCCAGTAAGTGCAAAGTAAAAGGTTTAGTTAACACCATGGACAAGGATAATGGTTTTTCTTTGACATCGACATTGATTAGATGTTTTAAATGTGGAATTTATGGGCATTATGAAAACCAATTCCCTAAGGGAAAATCTCATGAAAGGAATCAGCATAGTCATATGAGTAGTATTTATGTGGATGATGATGAAGAGACTTCAAATGAAATATGAGATGAAAGAAATGATGAAGCTCAGTCAGTGGTTTAAGAAGTTAGTGGAATGATTGTATGTTTATAAAGAATAATGTATGGTACTATGGAATAAAGAATCATCTAAGGATTGTTACACTATTTTTTTTCTTAAATTATTTGAATGTATATGTTGAATGGTACCGGTTACCAGGGAAGGTTAATCAGATATTTTTGGAAAGTAGATGACATGCTCATAATGAAGGGATAAGAAGATAATGAGATGTTTGATTGTATTAATGAGCTCATTACTGATATAAGGACTAAGTGATATTATGGTTTGATTATATAGATTTTTTTGGGATTTTGGTATCTGGAAAGTGGTACATTTTAACATTATTCATATTTTCACTAAGGTTCTGTGGTAATTTATGTTTCAAGAGAATATATGACTAAGGTATTAATGTGTTTGGAATACAACCAAACAGATATATCTTATGATATATGTGGGATAAATGCTTGTATTCACATTCTTGGTAGATAACCTTTCTAGTAATTGTTTTCTTTATACTATGAGCTTGGACCGAAGTATTTTAGATAAGCCTAAATATTGGAATGGATTATGTTGGACATAAGTTAGTATTGTTTAATGATAGAACTTTTTTCGATATTATTGATGGGATGTTGTATTAATCTAGTTTTAGAGAAAGGATAACCTGCAGGACGGGCGATAACCCATCGCGTCAGACAAGGCTCTGGGAATCGAACCCACAATTGAAGTGCGACTGGCCTTTATCACATACCAATGGCCTATAGGAAGTCCCTGGTTATTAGAGACTGGTTTTATTTTTTTATGCGGCATGATAGATAAAGTATAAGTTCATTTCTGTAATCGTATACGATTAACCTCACCATAGATGGACTTGTGTATATTTGATAACTTTTTCTAACCTTTTGTTTGAAACAAATGGAATGAACCATCATTCTATCACATGATCTATTAACACTTCACGAATAACAAATTCAACTTCATTTATTTAAGAGATGAAGTGGAAATTGTTCAAAGCACGAACAACAATGAGATTGTACCAAAATCAAGTAAGTATTTCTTCTAATTGAAAATTTTCAACTTTAGGGAAATGATATTGAAAACCAAAAATGTTGTCCTAGTGCTCTTATATCTGATGAATCAGATGGTACCTTAGATCATCCCAAATTTATGGCTTTGTGATTGATGGCTTTTTCATAGCCATGTTCTCTACCACTCTCCATCAGAACTTGATGGTTATATTTTTCTTCTATATGGATATTTTAAACTATGTTCTCCTATATAGAAACTAAGTGATGAGTTACTTTGGGTAATTATTACGTTTCATACTTTAGTTTTTAAAATTAAGTTTTAGTATTTCATTTTATGATGTGGGTTTCAATTAAATAATATTTCAAGTAGAAAACCATGTATAACCCGGATGAATTTTGAGGGAGAAATTCATTTTAAGGGTGGTAGAATGTAACAATCCGATATTTTATGATAAGTATTATTTTTAATTTATTTTATATCATGTGTTTTATGAAACAACAAGATTATCTTGTGCTATAAGAAACAATGTATTATCTTGCAGTATACGCAACACTATTCTTAGATTGTGTTACACACAATTTCAAGTTCGTTTGATAATAGTCATTCTACGCAACATTGAGTATATATATATATATATTCAATGTATAAATGGAAAATGGTTGGATTATGTTATAATGAAACAACAAAGGAGTCTTTCACAACACGCAACCATGACTTGGCTTGCATTACATGAAATCACGACCTTCCTCGATAGCGTGTGTTGTACGCAATACCAGGTTTCACTAAACGACGATATATTGTTATAATATTATTATAAAGTAGATGTTATGAATTTTATTGACTACATTTTTAATTTTATAACATTATTATTCATCTTAAAAATTTTCTAAAACATTTTATGTGAACAAAATAATTTTTTCGGGTAAAATAAATATTTTTCAAAAAATGCGGTTTTACCGCCTTTTGATGGCGCACCCACATTAAATCTAGTTTTTGAAATGTTTATAAGTTGAATTTTACAAAATAAACTTCTTCTTTTGAATCAGTATATAGGAATTTACAATGGATAAAGTTTTGATATTTTTCTGATAACGTTCATATTTTAATAAATAGTAAAAACACGGAATATTTTAATAAAAGACATCTTTTTTCATCATAATAATTTATATGTTTAAATAATAATATTGAATTATTTTAAATTATAAATAGAATATATTTTTACCATTTAATATAATGTTTTTCATTATCATCTATTTTACCTTGAATTCGTAGGTTAAATCAATTCAATCTTTTGCAATGTTTTAAACAAAAACCCGTTTTCTTTCGACAACATGATTAATTTTAATTTAATTTATGAAAATTCTGTGTATTTAATTTGGAAAAATGGATTCCCTTTTTGGAATCAGTGGATCCAAATTATGTTAATAATCTACGTTTTATTTTTGGGCATTATGAATAGTAACTACGGTAAATTTTATATATCGTAGTTAAAGGTAAATCGGGTAATTAAGGGTATATATAATATTATAAAATTACCCTAACACCTACCAAAATTATATTTTATGACTAATAGTTGACCCATATCACCTAACGGTCGGAATATATTAATTTTATGGATTTTTTTCCTTGAAAATAATTTAATTATTATTAAAACCAAAGAAAGTGACAACATGTCACTCTCTTAAGTCTTATAAGTATATTAATTTTAATATAGTGATAAACTTCATGAAGCATCGAACATGAATAGTATCTAGAAATATAATAAACATATCAACATCATATTAATTTATTTATAATTTTTAGTGATTAAATAATTATCATTAAAGGTGACATAATAGTGATGTTGAATGTATTTTATTAAGATAAATATCAAATAAATGGTTTTAAAAATATTAAAATAAATATTATATGAACTATTTAATGTGATCCACTAATTTTATAGATAAATATGAGATGTTATAAATCTATTAAATCTTTTAGTTGGAACATTTAATCTGTATATTGTTTGTTTAAATTCAAATAAATAAATAGTGTCAAAATTGTCACTAATGTTATTTTATAAAAATAACATATTATAAAATTGTTTAAAAATCACAAAAATATTTAAAAATTATAAATTTTAATTTATATGGTCGAAAATGTTATAAATTATCCAATTATGGACAATTGAAAACAAATAAGTAATTATTTGTAATAATTGAAAATTTAGAATGTTATAACAACAAATAAAATTAAATGGATTAAATAAGGATAAATCAAGTTGATAATGTTTAAAGTAAATTCCTAACGTGTCTAAATTTTATTGGTTGATGATATTACAACCCTATCACATCTAATATTAGAATATTAGTCATTTTGGAAGTTTTTATGTCGGGTTGGGATTTAATATAAATTAATATTTTATTATATTTCCAAAGGTGCCCCTCTCCACCCTTATAAAAGGGCATCTCCTCCATCTTCTCCTCACACAATTTGGAGCCTTTAAGCTCGGCCAATCCCTGCTGATTTGCCTTCTCAAATTCCCTAGAAACATACTAGAGGTCCTGGTCTTCTTCAAAGACCAATTTTAGTACCCTAATAGGAGGTTTCAAAGAGGTGTGTCAAAGAAGAGGTAATATCTGTTACCGATTCTGTCAATTTTCATTCTTCTTCAACTTATTCTTCGTTAGTTGTTTCCTTATATTGTAACAACATCAGTATCAATAATATACTGATATGTTATTATAAATATTAAGCAACCCCATTTAACCTTCTATCCATCCTACGGAAAACGAAATCACCGCGTGTGCGTACGTACGGAATACCGTCTCCACACTGTGGTGTAATCTATTTTTCCACCAACACCTTACATGGATGGGTATAATGGTGTAAAGAATAACAATATATGGTTATTATAACATCATATATTATACCATCCACTCTAATTTTATTCAATAATTATGGGAACGATATCATCACTCGTGCATACGTATGGATTACCGTCTCCATGACATGATGAGATTCATTCTCCATGTTAACCATACATTGTTGATGCTCCTTTTTCATCACAGAGTCCAAAGAAATGTAAAGGGAAATGAATTAGCACAAATCGATTCATCCTTTGATGAAAATATCAAAAATCGACAAAGGCATGAACAAGGGATCAAAAGCACATGTGCCGCGCAAGTTATATCACTGTCGCGCAAGTACACTTGCGTGACGCCTTATGGTCGCGCAAGTGACTTGTGCGACCTAAGTGGTAACCGCCTGGGTTCTTCTTCTGCCTATAAATAGACCATGTGGGCCCCCCATTTCGGGAGGCTTTTTTTTCCAGAAACTCATATTTTTGCTCCCGGCGCCCTAGTCTCTTCTCAAAGATTTCGAAACACTTCTAAGGTAATTTCTTACCTAGAAAGGAAGATCTAAAGAGGGGGAGGAAGGCCTAAGTGTTGAAACTCATCAAAACTTGCGCGCCTGAGTGGACAAACCTTACGTAAAAATGTCCACACTTGCGCGCCGCCTTACTCTTTCAATAGATCTTGTGCGCCCCTCTTCTTGAAGAACCTCAAGAGGATTCTAAAGGATTTAATGAAGAGTTTCTCAATTATTACCCTGCTGGTTAACCATCGTGCAAGTACATCATGTGTCATGCAGGCGTATACCTACGCGACCAAAACATGCACGCCCACGTAGTACCTGCACTCCTGCCAGGACTTGCGTGCCCCTACCTTTTTGGGTTCCTTTCTTGCCCATTCCACCCCTCTTAAGCCATTACACCTTTCCTATTCAAGATTAAGTCTTCAAGACAATATTCAAACCCATTTTATGGCATGATTTCTTGATTTGACTTCCTTATCTGAAAGGAATTTTGTGGAATATCTCTAAAAACCTAGTGATTTAAACATCATTATATCACTAAAGATTGAGATTTCAATAATTTAACCTCATCCTTTAAGATGAGAGAATCCTTAACCTGGGTCTCCTTTTCAGGAATAATCCCCAGTCATAAGTCCTCTAATATGGGCATCCTCTTTAAGAGTAAGCCCCAAGTCCCTTAATTTTTGGGCATCCTCTTAGGAGGAAGCCACAGATCCCCTAACCTGGGCTTCCTTTTCAGGAGTAAGCCCCAGTCTCAATATTGGGCATCTTCCTTAGGAGTAAGCCCCAATTCTTAAAATTCCCAAATCTGGGCATCCTCATTAGGAGTAAGCCCCAGTCTCCTAATTTGGGCATCCTCCTCAGGAGTAAGCCCCAAACCTTAATCCTTGACTTGGGCCTCCTTTTTAGGAGTAAGCCCCAGTCTTAATGTCTCTTAACCATTCCTAATTTACCATTGATATTGGATTCCTTTTTAGGAGTAAAACCCAATCATAAGTCTTCTCCAAATTTTGGCCTCCTTTTCATGAGTAAGCCCCAAGTTAGAGTATTCAAAATCTCTATGAAGCACAAATACCTTTATGGACCCTATTCCAGGATTTCTTCCCTAAAGTAAATCCTAACCTTCATTTATCTGGGCAGTCATACATACGTAAGCCCCACATTATTTCTTATGATTGCATCTTTCATGGCACAATTGTCTATTTGTTTACCAATACCTCTTGTTTCTCACACCGAGCATGACTCACGTGAGCTTAGAGTGTAAAAGTAATTGGGACATCCTTCTTTGAGAGATCAATCATAAACATCATACTCCCTTACTCGAACTATGTGGGTTCTGATTCCATTTTTAAACAAAGGATACGTAGGTAGCCCGTCTACGGGTTTGATCCCTACATTAAAATAATCCATGTCCTTCTGAATGACAATAAACTTCAACTGCCCCACTATGTGGCTTTAAAACCATCATGGTCATCATAATGACCAAGATAATTCTGTATAAATGTGTCGAAGGGTACCATTAACCAAGAATATCTAACAAATACAGATGATTCTCTATCGATGAAGAACCTCAAATACATACAAATGATTCTCTAAATTTCTTACATATTTAATCATTGATTGTTAGATCTAAAGGAAAGGTCATTTTGTACTTGGTAATATAATAAGTATTCACGAACATAAATTAAATCTATAATGAGAGTCCCGAAGTATACAATAATTACCCTCAAAAAGGTGTGATGAGTCCGACCTCACATCCTCTCGACCAATGCAAATTCCTAAGCCTCATCAATCCACAAACTAATGAGCACCTACCTTTTGAAAGTAGGTCCGAATGGATGTGGAATCATTGGATGTTTCTGGTTCTATGAACAAACACGTTAGAAACTGATCGGAACTTTCGAACCTCCCATCAAGGAGGTCATCCCTGGATTCTGATGAAAAAAAATGGTGAACCCGACGTGAATCCTTAACCAAGTTAAAATAGTGTTTTACCCATTTGTTAGGTCCCTATTTAAAACTCAATGAGAGGGCCAACAAAAATAATCATTGAAATATGTGCTCATCCAAAAGATGTAGTGGCTGAATTTATCTTGATTACGTCTTTTATATCAAACAGGCACCCTTTTCCAAGATCTTCTGCATTTCTAGAATGACTCCTCTCATGTTCATAGCTGTGAATACTGCTGCTGCAAATGCCACTGCTGCTACTCATGCTGGATCGTCGTCCGCTCTTAGGATGATATAACCTACTCAGTGTCTTCAACGCTGGGTATCAAACACACTGGTTAAGGAGTACCATCAATATGATACCATCCCAACTCCGGAGGCTGCCCAACAAGCCCTCCAAGTAAACAACTCACATCGGTCATCCGGACAACGACGACCAGTGATCAAGAAGCAGGCGGTGCTGACTACCATCTCCAAACGTTTCGGGTCGTTATCCCCAGAACACAATCACCATTCACCCCCTTATGCTGGGGAGGTGAATGACCAGGTCCCTCAGGACCTTAATTCAAACTGACAGGAGTCCTTCCTGAGGGATCCCACCAACAATCGACACCAGACTCGTGCGGAAGTTCTCCCTCAACATGATGCGGGTACCAACTCCAGGTGTTCGGCTCAGGTTCCCCGAACTCGAGCAGGTAAGATGAACCACCAGAGGTGGAATCCGGTCAACAGTGAGCAGGTTCTCATCTCTGCCATCTTCAGAGAAGTCCACCAACCTAACTTGGTGGCAAGCATCGAGCAGGCACATACACCTGTCCATTTTAAACCTGCTATCCATCAGACTCGTCTGACAGCATCACGCCAATCCCGCCTGAAAATTCCGGTGGAGTTCTATAGGCAGGAACATACACCTGTTTATACATCATCAGCTATTCAGTAGGCTCGTATGACTATATATGATGGATCTCGTCAACCACGTTTAGCGAAGATCAATAAGCAGGCACATACACCTGCTAGTATTAATAAAGCCTACCAACAGTCTCGGTTGGTAGCATTCAGAGAAGTTAGTTGGAAAGCCCCGACAACAAATAGGAGGCAGACTCAACTCTCTGCCCCCACACTTGATTACTGTCAGGATTCAATGACAGGAAAAGGAGGACAGGAGTAGGCACATACACCTACTCCAAGCCCGGAATGGACGTATATTCCCGTTCCGGCAACTGAAGTCACCAAACATATTCTATCAATGGTGAAAGAGCAGAAGAAAATCTCTGCTCATATTCTAGATGCCTGCCAGGATATTATAACAACTTCAGCAGAATCTCAAGGAAAGACAGATAAATCTATCCCTACCAGTGGAGTGATACATCAACAATTCACTCCGGAACATACACACACATCTGTTCCATTCCAAGAGGGTTATGGGGCATACTCCCCCATATCATACGGACGACCAAGTCAGGCACATACACCTGATTTGAGAGGAGATCGTCAGCCTAACCTGACCATCGTTCCTAATCAGTAACATACACCTGCTCAGAGCAGCCACTTTTTTCGACAAGTGGTTTCCAAGGAGAGTAAGAAGGCGTCTAAGAAAAAGACCCACCCAACACAGTCAGGAGATCAAGAGCCAATTTGTAACAAGGCCTTGCTCAATGCTGGAGTTCATGAAGCCCTCAGACAATTATCTATTAGAATTCAAGATTCTACTCCCTCAGTTCCCAATAGTGGGAACATTAATTCCAGAGTTCTTAAACAGACACTTCCTCATGAAGGCTTTCTTCATGAAAAATTGGTCGATCTCGAAGTTTCATCTTCCGATTAGAGCCACAGGAACCCTCTGTGTGGTCAGACGACCAAGGAGCATGAGATCTCGTCTTTTGTTGTAACCCATTATGGTGGTCCTCCCTATGATTACAAATTTCGCTACGAAAGTCCTCTCCGCAGTAGTGATGCCCATTTCCCGAAAAATGCACAAGTGGACAATGTAGTGCTGAGAAAGCCCTCTTATCATGAGGCACATGCAAATGTGAAACCAGTCATGTCTGAAGCTTCATCGCTAGCAGGTGAAATACTTTCTCAATCAGAAGATATCCCAGGGTGTAAGTCATTCTCCGAACCACCCCTAAGTCATGCATCTTCTAGTTTGATCAATGATTTCTCTACCAATCATGTTGAATCCAATGAAGAAACAAGGAAACACCAACTCTTGTCAAATAAGGTAGAACAATCTTCATCACATGATAAAGAGGAAATGATGAATATGAAAAAACAACTGGCGAAAGGAGATGTTCCAGTTATGTTTTGGCCTCTGGCTGACTCTCAGTATAATATTCCAGAAATGTTGACGGAAGATGAAATTGATGATATTTGTCTCAACATATGGAAAACTCATTGTCAGTTGAAAAAGAAAGTTTTATCTTATGATGAATATGAAAATAATCTTATGATAATAGAAGGGTTACAATGTCAGATTGATTTGGCGTCTCAATCAGTATCTTGATATCCGAAGGCTGAAAAGTAGCATAGATCCCTTCAACGTTCATGTTGTGGTGCACTAATAAGATTGTGTCAGTTAATTTCCAATTCCCCATCTGGTATTCTTGTCAGAGGATGGAGTGTTCATGGAGCATTTCATTTCACGGTGCTCTCTAGTCAGCAAAGCCCGCCGAAAATGGTCTCATGCAATGTTATTACCCACGGCCGACCACAGTCAATGGGATTTTTTTTGTAATAAAAAGCTTTCCCAAGAACAGGCTTCAACTAGTTCCTCTCAAAATCAAAAATACAGACAACAAGTTCTTGAATTACTCTTCGATCAAGTAAATGAGAATATTGAATAGGCCTCTCGTTTAGAGCAAGCACGTCACCAAATGACAGAAGTCTCAGAAATCATCCAATGGTCTTTTGAACTGGGTGATAAACGCAGATACAGATTAATGCATCTAGCTAATTTCCAAACTAAGGTTCTCAAGATCAGTAGGACTTTCAAGAAAGTCTCAGACATAGCATGTCAAGAACCACCCCAGCTCGCCAGACTGGGGACTCTTTTAAACCAACCCTCGGAATCAACAAAAAGGATTCGGGGAGTTGAGTGAGAAAAACATGAACAACCCCATTCCACTGAACTGGGGACTTTTTCAAAACATCAATCCCCTCCTCAGAGAAAGTCGATCTTTTCTCGATTGGGGAAGAAACCTCAAGAGGAATGAAGAGAAAAATTATCAGGAGATTCCCTCAAAATTACGGTTCATCAAGAAGTTCCCGAGGTATTGACTCAAAAAAAGGCAATGTCTCATCAAAGACATGGAAGAGGAAAATATCAAAGAAATGCTGATAGAAGGGATGTGATGAGTTATGGATCAATCAATTTCATTAGTTCTGTTATTGCTGATCCACCAAATGAGGCTCACTCAGGGGACTCAGATGAAGAGGTTCCTACTCAAGAATATATACGCACTGACACAAATGAAGAAGGTGTGCGTACACAAAGTCAAAGGATTACTCAGAACCTAGGTAATCCTTCGAGTAACCCACTTCCCCCTCTCCGAAAAGGATCCAACAAAGGGAAGGGAAAGAACCAGGTTACATATCCTTCCTCTAGAGAAGGTCAATCGCTCTCATTAGAGCAATGGTTTGCACAACAAGAGGAAGAAATGAAAGAATTAAGGAGGTTGAATGCAGAACTACTTCAGGGGAGTCTTCTTCATGAGCGTGCTGGAGTCAGTCATCCAAGGGAATTTGTTGCAGCTACTAATATGGATCATTAATATCCTCCTCTATCAGTACACCCTTATAGGTCTAATCCTATGGGTCAAGTGCAACAACAGTTGGCAGTGCTACCATCAGTTGCAGCACCAATCGCCACATCTGTCCAAGCTCCTATCATTGCACCTACCCATGTCCATGTTCAACCGAATGTTTCTGAAAAGTTAATAACTACTATTGAGTCATTAACAGCTCGTTTAGAAACTATGTAAGGGAAGCGTGCGCATGTTCAACCAAAAAAGAAAGTTTACCCTGAATGGGTAGAATAAATTTCTCCTCCATCCAGTTTTGGGAATCCTGTATTCCCTATTTTCAATGGATCAGGTGATCCTGAACAACATTTGATGCATTACATGTCTTGTTGCGATCCTATGATGGGAACTCCAGAGCAGCAAGAATCAGTGAAACTCAGATGCTTCGTGCGAACCTTGCAAGGACCAGCCTTTGTTTGGTATACAAGCTTGCAATCCCGTTCAGTTACCGGATGGGAGGATATTTGCCAAAAATTCCTCCTTCAGTTCACCTCAACTTTTCCAAAGACAACAGTTTCCATCTTACAACTTGTAAGCAAAGGGAGAATGAAAGAGTCTCTGATTTCATTTCTCGCTGGAAGGGATGAACATATTCCTTGAGTTTAGCACTCCCTCAAGAAGAATTTTTTCCAATCTATGTGGAAAATATACGTGATGAATTACGCACGCCATTAATCCTTGTGAAATACATAGGCGGGTTTCGAGACCTTACTTCATTCGCTCAGCAGATTGAAGATTCCCTTATACAGGCTAAGGCTAAATCTAGTGTAATTCCATCAGCTCCAGGAAGGAGAATGGGTAAAGCAGAAACTGCTACAGTTATGCTTAAACAAGAACCTGTACCTATTTCTACCTCAAAACCATCATCTTCTCGAAGGGTTCCACCTTCTGAGCGCCAACAACAAAGGCATTTTCGTCCAGATGATCAAAAAGATCAAAGATGAAAACAATTTGAGGATCTGAAGAGAAAAACATACTCTTTCTGAAATGAACAAGTTCCTTGTTATTTCATTTCGGCTCTGGAAAACAATTTGGTTCAATTGCCAATACCCAAGAGGTCCAACCAGAAAGGAGATGAAGATCGTCCTAATTATTTCCATTTTCATCAAATATTAGGGAATCCCTTCCAAGAGTGTTTTGTCTTCAAAGACCTCCTGGAAAAGATGGTCGACTTGGGACAGGTCCCATTGAAAGGCTCCTCAGCCCAGGTAGCATGTGTCACTGCTACAGTTCCAGAGGAGGAAGTTTAATGGCAGGAAGTCTAAAGAAAAAATGCACACAATTATGAAGATTGGATGGTCAGAAATACAATCAATCAAACTCATGCTATTTTGCGAAAACAATTAAGGAAACCAATTGTGTCTTCTGCCACGAATGTTGCGGCAAAGCCATCTTCGTTAGAGGGAAATTCCTCAAAGAAACGGCATGATTCAAAGAAAGAAAAAGAATCAGAAGAAGATGAGTATGTGTCAAAGCCTAAGTTTTCTCTGACTTTGGCAGACTTCTTTCCATTTACTTCAAAGCCACGGGCACCGCCCCACAAAACGGCACAGACTAAACAGGCTAATCAGGCAGAGTCTTCATCAAAATAAGAGTTAATCTTCGGTTCTGTTAATATGATTCAATTAATAGATCCATATGCCAGTCGTAGATTCAATTTTTATGAGCCTGAATTCCCTATATTAAATAGCGGAATCAGAGGATGTTCCAGGGGCTCAGGATACAGGGGAAGACATAGATCTTCCAGAAGCTACTATTCCATTTCTACCCCTGCTAGAACTATGTACACAGCAGAAACTCATGGTAGAGACCTTCAGCGAGCTCAGCAAGAACAAGAAAGTTCTTCTACCAATAGAAAATTCAATCCTGGCACAGTTATTTTGGAAGACTAGACGAAGGTTCCATCTTCTTCCTCTCAGTATGTAAATGGATCTAATCAGTCTAATCTACCAAAACCAGGAATATTTCCAACTCCTATCCCAATACAAGCTGCATCAACTTCCAAAGCATCTGATTCCATGGTACCTGCTAAACCACATATTTCTATTGGGAAACGCAGACCTCTGGATCAAAAGTATGATATATTGAAACACTTGGCCCTAGTACCATCCATGTTATCAATTCCATATGCTTTGAATCTGTCAAAAGATCTTCGGGAAGAACTCATTGAGGCTTTGTCAAGTCCTAAAGAACTTGAAACTGAAATGGTTGCAGCTGAAGTCTATCACATAGAGAATAATCCTTCATAATTCCATGCAATAATATCCATTACTGATGAAGATGAAGATGATGTTGTGCATGGACATATTAGACCATTGTACTTGTCTGGAAAAGTAAATGGTGTGGATGTTCGAAGAGTTTTCATTGAAAATGGTTCAGGAGTCAACCTCATGCCCATTCGTACACTTTGTCGATTGGGCCTCAGGGAATATGATTTATCTCCCTCCACCATGATGCTACAGGGATATGATAAAAATGAACAAGAACCACTGGGTGAAGTTACACTCAAAACTTTGTTTGGAGATCTTGTATCCAATTCATATTTAATGGTTGTTGATCAAGACTCAGCCTTCAACATTTTCCTTGGAAAACCCTGGTTACATCAACATGCGACTATCCCTTCTCCATACCATCAATGTCTCAAATATTGTTTCTATGGTCAAGTTGGGACGTTGCATGGTGATAAGGCCCCATTCAAGACATGTGAGTCTCAATACATTGAGGTGGAATTCTACCACATGAAGCAAAGGGAGAAATCCATAAAAAATGAGATTACCAAGGTTAATGCTCCATATGGGTTGGAAAAAATTCTAGTAAATCCATTTACACATGTGAGTACAGATTATGGGTTTCCTATCAGTCTAATTGACAAGATAGACCCAAATCAAAATACTATTATGGAAAGATCCATAATGTCAATTACAGAAATCGATCCAGACAACGTTGGAGAAATTGGTAATCTACCACACAGTGATGAAAGCACAAATGGCGACGTCTTCATTTCATCTGTTGAAATCCAACAAGTCTATACTTCTCCAATTAGGACAGAAGGAGTTATAGCTACATTAGAGGTGAACAATGATGTCAATTCTCAATCCATCATTTCCTCTTTATTGCCCAAAGAAAACTCTTCATCATCAATAGGGTCAAAAATGGAAACTTCCTCTTCAAAATGTGAAAATTTTGACATTTCTTCTGATCATGAAAATTATGCTTTGTCATCTACTATGCAAGTAGAAACGGAAGAAATAACACATGATGAAGGAGAAGAGGAAGATCTCAGAGATGCTCCTCCAGCATTTTAAGAGGGTATCTCTACCACTGTGGATGAACTCAGAGAAATCAATCTGGGTACAAAAGAAGATCCACGCCCCACTATAATCAGTTCTGCCATGACCCTTGAAGAGCTAGAGATGTATATTTATTTTCTAAAGAGAAATATAGATATTTTTTTGGAACTATACAGAAATTCTCGGGCTTGATCCTGATGTTGCTACTCATCATTTGGGTTTACCAGAAGAGCATCGAGGAATTAAGCAAGCCGCGAGAAGAACACACCCAACTTATGATTCCAAAATTGAAGCTAAAGTGGATAATATTATCAATGCTAAATTTGTCAGAGAAGTTTAGTATCCCAAGTGGATGGCTAATATTGTCCCTGTAAGGAAGAAGAAGGGAAAAATTAGAGTTTGCATCAATTTCAGAGATCTTAATCGTCATTGTCCTAAGGATGATTTCCCAGTTCCGATTACAGAAATTATAATTGGTATAACAGCTGGCTATGAAGCACTTTCCTTCATGGATGGATATTCTGGATATAATCAGATCCAAATGGCCCTAGAAGACAATGAATCTACAGCCTTCAGAGGCCCTCAGGGTGTGTTTTTCTATCGGGTAATGCCCTTTGGCTTAAAGAATGCAGGTTCAACTTATTAGCGTGCCATGCATCGTATCTTCAAACCCTTAGGGAATTTTTTTGAATGCTATATAGACGATTTGGTATTTAAATCGAAACAATGTTCTAATCAATTGTCTAATTTGGAAGTCATATTCTGCAAGCTTCTACAACATAATTTGAAGATGAAACCCTTAAAATGTGCCTTTGGGGTAACCTCAGGAAAATTTCTCGGCATTGTTGTATGCCATCGTGGTATTGAAGTCGATCCTAAGAAGACCAAGTCAATCCCTGGTATGTCACCTCCTCAAAATTTGAATGAATTAAGAGGACTTCAAGGAAACATTGCCAATATTCAGCGTTTCAACGGCAATTTAGCAGCCAAAAGTTTACCCTTCACCAAATTGATGAAGAAGGGAGTCACTTACCAGTGGACTGCAGAATGTCAAGAAGCATTCGATATTCTCAAGAAATACCTCTTGAGTACACCGGTACACATGCCACCTATTGAAGGAAGACCACTTATCCTCTACGTGACATCTCTAGAGTGATCATTGGGTTTCTTTCTTGCTCAAAAGAATGATGATGGGAATGAAAACAACCTCTACTATCTCAGTCGAACCATTCATGAAGCAGAAACCCGATAGTCGAGTATTGAGAAGTGTTGCCTGGCATTAATTGTTGCAGTTCAGAAGTTGAGACACTACCTGCAACATCACGAGGTACAATTAGTATCTTGCAATAACCCGCTCAAATTTATCCTAAGTTTTCCAATGCTTACAGGACATCTGGCAAGGTGGGTAGTTATTTTTGCAGCAATTCGATATTCAGTATGTGTCTTAAAAGGTGATAAAGTTCCAAGCTCTGGCTGATTTCCTAGCTAAACACCCTTTAGTGGAAGACACATCTTCAGATATTGAACTCCCTGATGAGGAAGTCTTCTCCATTCAAGAAAGTCATCAAGCATGGGAAATGTATTTGGATGGTGCTTCCAGAAGTCCAACAGGGATGAAAATGGAAAATCCTAAATTCAACAAAGTTGTCTTAGGAATTGTGCTCATTTCTATATAAAAGGAAGTGTTACCTTATTCCTTCATATTGTGGGAATGTGGTACCAATAATGATGCCGAATACCAATCTCTTATCGCAGGATTGGAATTAGCGCTTCAAGCACAAGTGAATCACTTAAAGGTGAAGGGTTATTCAAACCTGGTAATCAAACAAGTCAACGGGGATTATGCCATCAGAAAATAAGAACTCTTCCCTTTGTATGATTACGTCAGATAGTTAATGGAAGAATTACCTTTAGAACCGACATTTTCTTATGTCCCATGATCACAAAATGCTCAAGCTGATGCGCTGGCTAATATAGACACAGCTCTGGCAGATCAAAATCGGGATGATACAACCATTAGTATTGCCCACCATCGTGCAATTTCACCATATGTTTGAATCAGAATAGAGGAAATTAATGAAATTAGTCCCATTCCTGAACTGTATGGTCATACTACAGGATGGCGGTCACCTATCAGGGAATACCTTCAAAATGGAACACTTCCACCTGATAGATATGAGAAAGAACAAATCTGGCAACGTGTGGTCAATTTTACTCTTCATGATAGCCCAGATCACCTAGAGAAAATTCTCTACAAACGTGGTATTGATGGAGTTCTCTTCAGATGCATTGATGGTGAAGAGACAATGGCTGTCGTGAAAGAAGTGCATGCAGGAGTCTGAGGTGCCCACCAGTCTGGACATAGATTGTCAGATCAAATTCGAAGTCTTGGATACTTTTGGCCTTCAATGATACGAGATTGTGTCGATTTTACAAAGAAGTGTCATTCATTCCATGTACATGCCAACTTCATTCATCAGCCTCCAGAGTTGCTTCATACAACTAAATACTCATGGCCATTTTCCACATGGGAATGAATGTGGTGGGACCTTACCCTTCGGCTACGACTAAGCAGTTTAAGTATATTCTTACTACTACTGACATCTTTCCCAAATGGGTAGAGGAAATACCTCTCAAGGAAGTTAATTCTAAATGCATTGTTAGCTTCATCAAGTCTAATATCAATACCAGATTTGGTGTCCCTCATACCATATTGACGGACAATGGCACCAATTTCTGTTCATCTGAGATGAATAAGTTGTATCAATAATACAAAATCAAATCCAACCATTCCACTCGATATCATGCAGCGGCCAACAGACAGATAAAATCCTTTAACAAGAATCATTCAAATATACTGAAAAAGATGGTAGATAAAGATAAGAGGTCATGGTCTGATAAACTCTTTCATGCTTTATGGGCTTATCGGACTACCACCCGCACTGCAACTCGGTCAACTACACATTCATTGGTATATGGAACGGAAGCTGTCTTGCCCATTAATGTTCAACTACTCTCGCTCAGAGTATCCATTTGTGATCAATCATCTACATATGAAGAATCTCAAAAGCGATTGAATGAATTGTAACGGTTATATGAGAAAAGAGTGTGCACTTTGCACCACTTGGAAGTCTATCATAATCGAATAGAACGAGCTTTAACAAAAAAGTTTGTATTCGTTCATTCACTCAGGGAGAATTGGTATTAGTTCTCAGAACTCCAATGATACCAGGAAAGAAACCTCCCAAGCTTGAGCCAAAATGGGAATGACCTTATTCAATACATAGAGACTACTCCAATGGAGCTTATTCATTAATCTCAATGGATGGAGAACTCATCACTACTCCAACCAATGCCAGATTTATGAAGAAGTATTTTCTATAAACTGCAAAGTCCCTATTTTGTCCCTGCAACATGACACTAAACTGTGCGGCACCAGTTTGTCCTTGCTATATGACGTTAAACTATACAGCAACTGTCCATACATATGACCTTAAAGTATTTGTACTTTCATCGCACACGACGTTAAACTATGAAAAAGTTTCCTAAATGGTCCAGTATGACCTTAGACTGCAACTAGGTCCTGTATGACCTTAAACTGCATCATCAACGATCCATGCATATGACCCTAATCTATTTGAAAGTCCCTTACGTCCAGCAAGACGTTAAACTGTGATGTCCTAACTACATGATGCTAAACTGTATAAAAGTCCCTTACATCTAGAAAGACATTAATCTACATAATCATCAAAGGTCATGTATGACCTTAAACTACACCACCGTCCAACATGACATTAAACTGCACCATCCACGGTCCATGCATATGACCTTAAACTATTCTCACTTTCGTCCAACATGACGCTAAACGGTATCGTCCCTTTTTCATCCAACATGACGTTAAACTATGGAAAAAATCCCCAATGCATCGAACATGACGTTAAAATGGTGAACTCTTTTGTCCTCAATGCATGACATTAAACTGCACAGTTCCCCCCTTTCGTCCAACATGACGTTAAACTCTATTGTCCCCATCATCCTAACTACATGACGCTAAAATTTACAGAATGTTCGTGATACGTCATACATGACATTAAACTATATTTTGTCCCTGCTACATGACACTAAGATGTGCAGCACGAATAGACCTAACAATAAGACTTTAAACTGCATAGTCCCTTTATATGTCCTACATGCCATTAAACTATGAATCGTTAAGGTTGTTGTCACCTCTTGTATCTCACATCGAGTATGACTCACATGAGCTTAGAGAAAACATCAACCATAACACTCTCTCTATGCCGCTAACCATGTGTAAGTCCTAACATCATTTTTAGGTCATTGTCCCCATGAACAACTTGATCATTGATTAATTATTAAATTGAACTACACAGACTTTTATCCTTCCCTTCTAGGATGGGTATGTAGGAAACCTCCCAAGTTTCAAGCCCAAAACCAATCTCTTCACGTCGGTTCATCTATATCTCATACGATGATAATTCGTGAACCGCACTTAGAATCAATATCATTACATTGGTTCACTTTCTCCCTTGTTATATGACGTTAAACTATACAACACTTTTGTCCAGTATGACAATAAACTACAAATTTCTTTGATACCCTCACCTGAGAGGGAACCATTATTTTCATTGATTTTTTCAATCATGTTTCATTTCAAAGATTACGTACATACATGGCAATGCCCAAACTTTTTATCTTGGGTTAAACCATCATTGCACTAAAGTCCCCTATCACCCCTCAAATGTACGAAACAAATTTGTACAAAGGGTAGTTCTAGAACTACGTGGTCTTGATTCCCATCCTTATGGGATACGTAGGAATGTTTGAGTGTCCCTCAAATCTAGCCCTAAGTCTTTGGGCCTAACCCCAAATTCCACTTTCAGTCCCTTGGCTAAAAAGTACCCATGAAAACACATACTGTGTATTTCTGAAAATGGTCCAAGCTCTATGACCCTAAACTAAGATATCTAATCCTTTTGTCCCACACGACGTTAAACTGTAGTTTAAGAACTACGTATGGCTTGATTCTCATCCTTATGGGATACATAGTGAAGTCCAAAATTTCAATTCAGGACCCAGCCACAACATGATTATAGTTAGCATTGATCTATGTATCTCTGTACACATTGAACAATACCCATATATATGTGTTATAATCCTAACCTTAAATATTTTCAGATCCACATAACCCTTTTCATGACTTGAAGTCACAAAAATGTCAAACATCTGAGAGTTCTTTTGTCTAACTATGCAGCACGTGCCCATAGGCGGCCTTGCATAAACAGTTTACATAACAGACTTGTTAGCCAAAAGATACTATTATTTGACTAATCAGTCAATGCCCTTAGGTGGCCCTTCATAATTCAACCCCCTAACGGGTTTTTCGGATAGTGGTAACTTCAATCATGGGAAGAATGCCTCTTTTGTCATTATTTGTCTTAAATGAAAGTATGTAGGGATCCGAAAAAATAGCCATCCTTAACATATTTGTCTCATTTCCTTTATCATGATCAGAAAGGATTCAAGTCAATGGTTTATGTTCTCCTTCCCTGCGTTTGGGTATGACCTTCGTAGGAGTGATATTCATCCAGTTATTCGATAAATTTTTTTGGAAATATTTTCTCCATATTCAAGTACCTCTTTCCATACAGAAAACTCTATACTTTGGAAGATTTGAATCTCCATAAACATTCACTAGATTTTAGCACTAAGAAAGAAAATTTATGAGAGTTCTTGTGCCTGACTATGAAGCATGTGTCCATAGGTGGCCTTGCATAAACAGTATACATAACAGACTTGTTATCCAAAAGATACTATTTTATTTAACTATACAGCCAATGCCCTTAGGTGGCCCCACATAATTCAACCCCCTAACGGGTTTGTTAAATAATGGTAACTTCATTCTTGGAAACTACTTATTCTAATGCTTTTTAGCTCTTTTTCATATCATTCCTCATATTCAAATATTCTTAAATCATAGCTTACATATTTTCCCTCATACTTGAGTATGGTAATATATTTTCAGATGAATTTTCATGGAATTGAGTCAATTCTAATCCATTTCGGTCAAAGCTATTTCGACCTTAAACATTATCCTTTGTATGTCCGACATGCATGACTTATAACTGCCCACAAAAGATAGGGGAACTCTGAATAAAAGTCAAGTTCCCAACTCACTAAACATACATTTTTTTATGATTTAGGTAACATTGATCAATTAAAAGGTTCGATGTTTGAAGGGTTATTTACATTAATCCTAGTAAAAATCAGACTATTCTTACTAGGTCCATTGGCTTAGGTAAAATCTAAAGCATGTATAAAAAGAGAATGCATGTACAAATGAGTGAAGTTGAAAGTTTTTTTCATGTATGCACAAGATTTAGAAGGACATCCACAGACTGGAGTCTCTTCTCTTTTTCAAGAATTACAAGAGGCTTTCAACATAACTCTTCATTTGATTTACGGCACCCTGAGCATCATCATCAATCACTTGGAATTCATTTATTCAACTACATATAGTACAAGATACAGTGATACTAGCTCTTCTTGGAACAATTGTAAAAGGATGTTCTTGAGTGCGGTTTGAGAAAATTTTCTGCTGACCAAATAGTGACTCTGTTTCTGTCCAAGAGACTTGGAAGATGGATACATGGATTTGAGAATAGAGCATTGGAAGTAAAGAGCCATTTGGAGAGAGTACTCATTTCAGATATTTCTCTAATACCATGTTTTTCTTCTCTCCACCAACCGGCAGTGGAAAACATTTCAGCCCATGGGTTTTCCATTTTCATATCTGCAAGGAAATGACATGGAGGAAGAATTTGAAAGTTCACACCATTGTTGTTGATCTTAATGCACAACATAACCGAAATGAAGGAGTAGAAGTGCAGCTTCATTTCAGGTGTATAGTTCTTTGCATCTGGAACATTGACTCATTGCAGATGGCCATGACCATATAGAGGCAGGTAGATGCTCTGTGGGAAATTAAGATGATATTTCTTCATGTACATAGCCAAATATGGGAGAGTGATGTCGCCAATATCATAGTAATCATGGCCAATGATGTTCATCATGTCATCAATCCACTTGCTAGCCAGTTCATCAGAAGTTTTAATTCCCTTAGGAGACATTGAATCTACACAAAAGTTGAATAAATTAAACTCTTAAATGGGTTTATTTTTCATTGAATTTGTGAAAGAATTCGAAAGAAATGGCTAAGGCATTAAGGCGCGCAAGTCTAAACATGACGAGCAAGTGTTCATGTTCTGCACTAGTTTTTGACGCGCAAGTATAAACCGCACAAGTACAAATACCTAGACAGTAGCGCGACATCATGGGAAACACCGGAAAACAGAGCAACCTGCACGGCTAAGGTGACCTGCGTGGCGAGAGCTCGAAGGTATGAAGTCCGGAAATCCGGATTCTTGTACCGAAGTGAGGCCCTCTATTTATAGACGCGGCCAGAACCCTACGCGTCGCACCCTGCGTGATCAAGGGTCGTATCCCTGGGCGATGCGCACTTGCGCGCCACCTTTACTTTGGATGTCTTCAATTTCCTTAGAGTGAAATCCTCATTTCTTTCGGATCCAACTCTGAGGGGGGACTTTTGTTTACGCTCCTTTTTCATCACAGAGTCAAAAGAAATGTAATGGGAAATGACTTAGCACAAATTGATTCATCCGTTGAAGAAAATATCAAAAATCGAGAAAGGCATGAACAAGGGATCAAAAGCACATGTGCCGCGCAAGTTCTATCACTGTCACGCAAGTACACTTGCGCGACGCCTTATGGTCATGCAAGTGACTTGCATGACCAAAGTGGTAACCTCCCAGGGTCTTCTCCTGCCTATAAATTGAACCTGTGGGCCCCCCATTTCGGGAGGATTTTTTTCCAGAAACTCAGATTTGATCTCCCGACGCCCTAGTCTCTTCTCAAAGCTTCCGAAACACTTATAAGGTAATTTCTTACCTAGAACGGAAGATCTAAAGAGGGGGAGGAAGTCCTAAGTGTTGAAACTCATCAACACTTGCATGCCTGAGTGGCCATCCCTTAAGGGAAAAGGGCCACACATGCGCACCGCCTTACTCCTACAATAGATATTGTGCGCCCCTCTTCTGGAAGAACCTCAAGAGGATTATAAAGGTTTTAATGAAGAGTCGCTCAAGTATTACCCTTCTGGTTAACCGTCGCACATGTACATCATGTGTCGCGCAGGCGTATACCTGTGCGACCAAAACTTGCGCGCCCACGCAGTACCTGCGCGCCTGCCAAGACTTGCGCGCCCCGGCCTTTTTGGGTGCCCTTCTTGCCCATTTCTCCCCTCTTAAGCCATTACACCTTTCCTATTCAATATTCAGTCTTCAAGACACTCTTCAAAGCCATTTTATGGCATGATTTCTTGATTTTACTTCCTTATCTGAACGGAATTTTGTGGAATATCTCCAAAAACCTAGTGATTTACACATCTTTATGTCACTAAAGAATGAGATTTCATTAATTCAACCTCATCCGTTAATATGAGAGAATCCTTAACCTGGATCTCCTTTTAAGGAATAATCCACAGTCATAAGTCCTTTAATATGGGAATCCCCTTTACGAGTAATCCCCATGTCCCTTAATTTTTGGGCATGCTCTTAAGAGTAAGCCCCAGATCCCCTAACCTGGGCTTCCTTTTCAGGAGTAAGCCCCAATTCTTAAAATTCCCACATCTGGGAATCCTCCTTAGGAGTAAGCCCTAGTCTCTTAATTTGGGCATCCTCCTCAGGAGTAATCCCAAAACCTTAATCCTTTTCCTGGGCCGTTTTTTCAAGAGTAAGCCCCAGTCTTAATTTCTCTTAACCAGTCCTAATTTACCTTTCATATGGGATTCCATTTTAGGAGTAAAACCCAATCATAAGTCTTCTTCTAATTTGGGCCTCCTTTTCATGAGTAAGCCCCATGTTAGAGTATTCAAAATCTCCATGAAGCACATATACCTTTATGGACCCTGTTCCAGGATTTCTTCCCTAAAGTAAATCCTAACATTCATTTATCTGGGCAGTCATACATACGTAAGCCCAACATTATTTCTTATGATTTCATCTTTCATGGCACAATTGTCTAATTTTTACTAATACCTCTTGTTTCTCACACCGATCATGACTTACGTGAGCTTAGAGTGTAAATGTAATTGTGACATCCTTCTTTGAGCCATCAATCATAAACATCATACTCGCTTACTCGAACTACGTGGGTTCTGGTTCCTTTTTCAAACAAAGGATACATAGGTAGCCCGTCTACGGGTTCGATCCCAACTCTAAAATAATCCATGTACTTCTGAATGACAATAAACTTCACATGCCCCATTGAGTGGATTTAAAACTAGCATGGTCATCATAATCACCAAGTTACTTTTGTATAAATGTGTCGAAGGGTACCATTGACCAAGAATCTCTAACAAATAAAGATGATTCTCTATCGATGAAGAACCTCGAATACATACAAAAGATTCTCTAAATTTACTACATATTTAATCATTGATTGTTAGATCTAAAGGAAAGCTCATTATATACTTGGTAATGTAATAAGGATTCACGAACATAACTTAAATCTATAAAGAGTGTCCTAGAGTAGACAATAGTTCCCCTCAAAAAGGTGTGATGAGTCCGGCCTCCCATCCTCTCGACCAATGAAAAATACTAGCCTCATCATTCCACAAAAAAATGAGCACCTACCTTTGGAAAGTAGGTCCGAATGGATGTGGAATCATTGGATTTATCTGGATCTACAAACAAACCCGTTAGAAACCGATCGGAACGTTTGAACCTCCCATCAAGGAGGTCATCCCCGGATTCCGAGGGAAATATACATGAATGATTATAAAGTTTATATGATGAATAATAATGAAATATATGACATAATAATGCTACTGTATTTATGTATATATATATGTATGTCATCTATTTAGTTTCATTCAATTCAATAAGGAAACGAAAACAGCGTTCATTTGTACGTACGGCCTACCGTCTCCATGAACGGTGTATTTCATTCCTTTTATCAATCTATAATATATATGTATATGATGAATATATATTATATATAAATAATTTCTTACATTCTGGAATTATGTAAATCAGGATATATGTAATAATATCAAGAATGACAAGTCGAAACACATACGATAAATGAAATGATTTTACCCAAAACACTGCTTTAACATGAAATTTACAAAAGAACGGGTAATATAAAGACATAAGTGAAACATATATGATATCATAACAATGAATATGATTATTTAATAATTCAATGACATTATTTAAATCGTTATATAGGAGGTTCGGATCCATACCTTTCATATCGGACCTAAGGTAAGGGATAATTTTTCAAATCTCATTTTTATCCGAGATTGCTTATATGTAACTATTTAATAGGGTTATTCTTATCATCCATGTCCATGTTTCCTAAAAGTGTTTTTATTTATGATTAATGTCATTTTTACCCATTTTTACTTTTACCACATGATATGTAAGGAATCTTTCTTTTGTTTACGTTACGCGGTACTTTACTTTTCTGACAAAAGTACGAGGAGAATGTTTTTTTACTTATACATAATGAAAATAATTTTCACGGTTTTATAAAGACTTATTTTCATGAATATTCCTCCAAAATATTTCATGACTATATCCAAAAAAATCACTTTATTTTAAAATTGCATGACATTTTGTGAAAAGAAATTGATTTTGAAGAAGAATGGAAATTTTCCTCAAGAATTCATTCCAAGTGTTTTATCAAAACAATTTTTCCATCTAAGATGACATTATTTCATATGTGTATGTTTCAAGTTTAATGTCTCTATGATTTACATGGTTTCCCTTTTCTTATGATGAAATTTACATTTGTTTTATATGGATTATGAGATGATGGGATGATGTTTATGAAACCCATTTTATTCTTTGGGTTATGATGAATGTTTTTAGTTTATTTTGTGGCACAAGTAAGAATGATATCATTATGAGATGGGTGGGACCTATATCTACCTCAAATTCATTGGGTAAATATTTATATCTCATGAGATAGACATGGCTGGAATAGTAAGTTAATCCGGTTCAGTGTTACAGGACTGAAACGAGGAGTGAACTCGATTCAGAAAGGGGCTTTTTCCACTAAGATGGTTTTGGCAGCAATGCCTTGGCTACTATGGAAATCATAACATATGCAGAATGGTTTCCAAAATTACATGTTTTATTCCAATTATATTTTATCATGGTTGATGTTCCATTATTATATATGCCTTATGTACTTCCACAATTTATGTCATTTCTCAATATTTTGATGTTTAAATTTCATGTTCAAGTTTTTTCTTTCAAATGTTTATGGATTGTTTTATGTTCTATATGATTTCCATTACTGAGCATTTGAGCTCACCCTTTTTATTTATTATTTTCCACAGGAAATAATGAATGGTTTTAGGTAAGGAAACAAAAAGGGGAAGATCGTTATGGGAGTTGTTGGAGATCTTTCGACATGATTAGAAGTTTATATTCAAAGTTTCCAAAGACACTAAACTATTACGATCCATGTGAGTCTGCTTTTGTTATGTATTAAGTATTTTGAAAAAGTAATGTAATGTCCATTTACGTCAAGTTTCGAGTCTCTATAAAAACACTATACCTGTTATCTAATGTGAGGATAAAGACTGATCTTGACCTTCATTTCATTCAGTGACACATTCCGCATAAAGTGGGAATCGAAAAATAGTATCTTGAGGAAATAAGTTGATTATTTTGATAGTATAATGGACCCCTAGTGTGGCTATAAAAACTTCTAAACTTGGTTTAGAATCCACATATCATTGATGAATTCCCTGAAAAATAGGTCCTTAAAGGCCTCCCATATGATATCCTCTTGTTTTCCAGCCCTCTCATCATCTCTCACAATATTCAAGTGGGTCCTTATAGCATAAACATTACTGGATTCACCATTATTCCCTTAAGCGTATCAATGAGGTCAAATACATGCTTTATGATTTTAATCATTTCATTTGTATCCTATGGTTCCCTAGTTCCTTGCATCATTGGTGGATTCTAGAGCTAAAAACCTCATTTGTTGTCAACCATGGACCTCAGTACACCACCACCATGGTATGGATGAATCGAAAATACTTACAAATATGTTTGGATAACTAAATTTACCAATGGAGTATGTGTGAGAGTGTTATATTCTATAAAATCATACACTAAATGATGTGGAACAAAGGAATACTCCCAAAAGGGGTGTAACACCCCAAGCTTCCATGGTACTTTTCCCTTTGAATAATGTAATAGCTTGCATTATATGCAACTTCGAGATTCTAACACACAACGACAAATAGAACTACTCGTTATGAATATTAATACCCACTTATTAGAATTTTATAAATTTTATTTCTCAAAATGGAATTCATTTTTTAATTAGGAATATTGAAATTATCATAATGTGAATTTTTGGAATTTTTCAGAAAACTTTAAATTCATGATAAATAGTGAAAACCAGTGTGTTATTGGTTAAAACCGAATTTTATTTAAATAATAATTTATTTTATTTAAATTTATTTTAGGTCAAAATTGATACATAATACATATATAAGCTCAATGTATTTCATTGGAGTCATTTTATAAAAATTTTAAATATATAAAAATTTTATTAAACTTTATATCGTCTTTTACCCACCTCCTAGGAGCATTTGAAAATTTCCATAAAACATAATTTTACCACTTATGTTAGTTGAATTTCAAGAATCCTAGAGACACTATTAATATTAGTAAGTAATATGTGGTTAAATAAGGTGAAAATAATTTTTGGTTAATAGTAACTTTTGACTTTTATTTACCACAGTTAAAAGTAAATAGGGTAATTAAGGGTAAAAATGTTATCATAATTACACTAAAACATGTCCTAATTCTATTATATAAGTATAATGAGACCCAAAAAAACCTTAGTAATAAAATATGGTCCCATTTGGTCCATGTGGATTATATTAGGACATTTATTATTATTTTATTTAAAGAAGAGTTGAAACAGTTAAATTCAAAGTTTAATAACTAAACCATTTTTAATATAGGGTTACAAACAATATATAATTAGACTATAAATATTCATTAGAAATATAAAGATATTTAATATATAATTAAATTTTATTTATAATTCTTAGACATTATATAATTTATTTTATTTATGACACAATGTTGATGTAGTAATTACCTTATTAATGAAATATTAAAATAATTGATATTATAAATATCCAAATAAATGTAAATTGAGACTTATGATTAATTATACTAATTTTATAGGTTAATATGACATGTTAGGGTTGGTTAAATAAACTTTATTCGAAGTGATAAAGTTTATATGGATTTCAAGAAAATCGAATACTAAATAGTGTCAAAATTGACATAATTGAGTTTTTAAAACAAATATTATATTATTAATTGCTATATTATTCCTAAAAATCTAATTTTCAGCCAAAGGACTTAGATAAGGTTATATATATTAATACATAACCCCATGGGGTTATCTTGTCATGTTATAGAATGTTTAATAACCATATAATATAAAAATACAAAGAGACATGGTAAATGACAAACTATTTAACTAAGAGTTAAATCTAAAATATAAGTGTAATATGATGACCTAAACCAATGTAAAACCTATTGGATGAAAGGTTTTAGACCCATCCCAACATTATCATTTAAATAATTCATTTTATATCCATTATAAATAGGATAATATTTTATAAAAAAAATATTTCAAGCTTTTCCTAAAGTGACCCTCACCTCTCTTATAAAAGGGCACTTCCCCTTCTCTTAATTTCACACCGCCAAAGACTTTTTACCCAGCCGAAACATGCCCAAATATCCCAAAAAAAAATCATACCTTCAACTTAGTGGAATTAATTTGGTCATAAAGCCATCCTACGGAGCTCTTTTGATAAAATCAAAAGGAAGATACTGAAGAAGAGGTAAATATTTCATCACCTCTTTCATGTTCCTTTCCTCTTCCACCTCCACTTTCATTGTTATTTCCATTATAAAATAACATCTCCAGTATCTTATATATACTATGATGTTATTATAATGATGTTACAACCATATTAATTATTCTATCCTTCCTATAAATGACAAAGTCACCATATGTGCGTACGTACGGATTACCGTCTTCATGTCGTGGTGTAGTTTGTTATTCAAACACTTCATTATTTGGATGGGTATAATAATGAGTATAACTTATGTAAATAATATTTATAACATGTTAATGAATTTTTATATATAATATAACATGCAATTACATAATATTTCTCCATCAATAAATGATATTTTCGCTCGTGTGTACGTATAGATAACCATCTCCACAAACGCGATGTGATTCATTCCCCATCGTAATCATTCAAGAATAATTTTAATTTTATGATTAAAAATATTGTTTATGAACATAAAATCATTATGTATATTAATCAAATACATCCTATACATAAAAAACCTGGATTACGTAACAAATCATATAATGTAAAACGAATCAGTTAACACCCAAAACGATGATACTACTAAAATATTATTAACAATGCAATATTATAAGATCATATATGATATCATATTTATGTATATATATTTTGTATTATTTAATAAAAATGTTTTAACTATTATACATGAGGTTAAAAAACAATCTACTAAGTAAAATTACAAGGTAAGTTTTAATTCTACAATCTCTACTTATCTGAGGTTTTTAATATATAAGTATCTATTGTGACCTCTTTAGCATCCACATCTGTGTTTTCATAAAAATGAAATTCACGATAATCTTATATTTACTTGAATTTGGGTTAAATTCATTTATATTATTATTTTTACATATATGTTTTCAAAAGGATACTTTCTTTCATTTTCTAAACAAGGTATTTTATGACCTTTTTGACAAAATTAAGGTATGAATGTCTTTTTTAACTTTTACGGTGGGTGTTGCTATTTTCGGTCATTATATCATTGTCGAAGATTCTAATACATGCTTATAAGAATATTTTACAAATAAATGTTTTCTTTTATAATTATATGACTGTTAAATGATTTCAAAATATAAAGAGATACTTCTCCAAAAAAGTTTTTATTTTCATCTATATCAGCATCCTTTGATGGATTTTAAGCTTCTTTGAAGTTTAATTATTATGATAAAAACATCCATATTGTATTGAAGGTTTTGTGATATGTTTTATTGTGGATTGTTATTGTACACCATTCATGGTCTATGGATAAATTTTTGACATTTCGTATGCTAGTTTTAATACGAGGGTTTATATTATGATTAAATCTTTTCATATGATGAATGCATTGGACTTATTAAGTGATGTGTGGAGCCTGCTATAGCTCCTCAATGAATAAGTAGGTATCATGAGAAAAACGTGTGTCTTGGCACAAGGCCTTGACAAAATCTTATTTGTAGTCTTGGCACAAGGCCTTGAATATGTGGTTATGATGTCTGGAATTATGCATTCCATAATTATGGAAGTTTCTATTGATATTGCATGTGGTTATTCGACTACTAGAATATCCACGCGAATAAGTATATGAAATTCATTGATTTTATTTTTTCCATATTATGCTAAATTTTATGCTTAAAAGGGTTTTGTTTTAGTCTAATACATTTCCTTATATTTGTATGCTTATTTATGAATGTTTCCGTTATATTTTTATCTTTACTGAGCATCTGAGCTCACCCCATTCTATGTTTTATTTTTCCTAGGATGTGAAGAAGTATATTATGGGTGACCTACAGGGATAAGATAAGGATATAAGTTTGTTCATAAGGGGACAAAATGTTTCTGATGTTTTTATTTCATGATGCAATGTAAAACTTATGCATGTATATAGTACTTCCAAGGCTACTAAACTGATCGGTCATTCAGGACATGATTCCTTGTATCATTCCAATGTTATGTAATAATGCACCAACTATGGGTAACAAGGGTCTGGGTGTTACAAGGGGGAGTCCAGAACCATGTAATAAAGTGGTCTCATCATTCACCTTTAAGTAATAATGTTCTTAAACATGGTGGAAACATTTAGAAAAACTGAATATGTCCTAATAGTTCCTAATTAATCTATGTGATCTGGAATGGTTCTCCATATAGTCTACCCAAAACAAATATCCCACCAAGATATAACAAAGTCTTCTATCTATTGAAATTAGTAATATTAACACAACTATATATATATATATATAATAAAATATAATTCTCATGTTTATTCAAATTATTCAAATATAGTTACATCACCACAACTTGGAAAATAGAAATATCACTTAATCGAAGAATAATAGTCTATCATGAATAGATAGAAAAATTAATGACATTAAAAAAATTAACTAGTATGTAAAACAAAATAGGTGTATATTTGAATTTTGATTCTACATTTCTAATCATGATACATCAATGCACCCAAATCCAATGAAAATGTGACTACAATCCCATAAATGATAGCATGCATGCTTATTATTCATGAGCTGGCAAGGAACATGGATAATCCCCATCTTGAGTCCCACATATCCTAATACTTTTTATTATGGCCTATATTTATGAAAAGAAAATAAAGGAAACTCAATCTGTGATACAATTTTCCCCAACCATACCTCTTTATTCCATGAACCATATCATATGACCCCATGGGTCTCTTTCAATGCCTTTATTTCCTTTCAGTCACACCATAATATTTTACCCCCAGATTCACTTATGAAACTACATAATTTCCCCACAAGCCAATAGATTTTATTTCTGTGTGATTTTTTCTTACTCACACTCACCTTGGAAAAAATCCCATCAAGTCACACATCCTGAAACTACTATATTAAAATTATCACTTAACTATGTAGTTATTATTTTAGAGTCCCCAAAAAATAAAGGAAAACCATATTTAAATGAGTAGTAATACTTAGTCTTTTATGCATCACTTTTTTGGTGTTGTTACGCTATCTCCCTTTAATTCACAATTCCCTTGTTTTGAAATCCACACTTCAATAATAGTAAATGAACCTACACTTATGGCTAGGTATTATCTATTATTCCATATTTTACACTCAAACTTGAACCACTATTTATGATCTAGAGAGTCACATAGACTCATGTGTGACTTTAGACAAAAAAAATGGTCAAAACGCAATTATTGGGGATTATATACCCTCAATATCATAGTTATTCACAAATAACAAATGTAGACATTAATATAATAATTTGAATAACACACAGAAGACTATATATTAAAATGTAATAATAGATGGCACATAATATTTACCAATAAATAACTAGGATCCCAAATTGGATGTCTCATTCAGAGGATATATAGTGAAACTAAATAAATAAGTAACATATTATAATTATTTAGAGTACATCACGGTAATGCAACTGGCTCCATTATCCCCAAATAATCCATATTTTTTGTCCCTTTTACTTATGTGGAACCATATATAATAATTAATCATGCACATTGATATACCAGTGTTGGGTGTGAGTAATAAATCAATTAGAAGACCAAAAAACCATCCATATAAAGTTTTTACAATTATAATATGTGTATTACATGATAAAAATTAATTTAAAACAAATAATAAACAATATTATGTTGCGCATCGATGTTCTAACCATGCCACCATGAGCCTCAACCTACTTCCTTCAGCTCCGCATTGGATGAATAATCAAAGCATGCCAAAAGTGATAGAGAAATAGATGATACATTAATAATTATGCCTATTCATATTTTCAAGGTATTGATTTGGATCTGGCCTCTAGTCCATCATATCTATTCTCTATCATCGGTTATGAATCTAGGCTATAATAAATAGTTTATTACTCATTTCAGGCCTTCTGGCATCCACATTCTTAATGCCTATACCTAAATTCACACCACTAGGATTTCATTCCCCTACCATGTTCTCAATTATATCTTATCCATCATCATAATCCATACACACTCGGCCTCTAATAGTTAAACATATCTGGATTGTTCACCAATTCTGAGTACTATGAACAGAACCTACAATGGAATGGTAACACACATAATAGGGTATATCATAAATGGAATAGCATGGCATGTCATTATGAGAATATAATGGTAACATATAACAACATGTTATCAACATCATGTATGTTAACTAGATATAATAGAAATACTCATGGAATCAAGAATCATATACATTCCATATGATATACACACACACACCATTAAGAAATGACAATCAAGAAATATTATACATCGCTTAAGGGGGAATGGGAAAAATAAATAAAAAATGAGTATATACACAAATGAATGGAATTAATTTATGGGTCTCTTACTTGAGATCTATCCAAGACCCACAAGGGAATCTAATACTAAGATCCAACCTTGGATAATCACTAAGAATGATAAACAAGAAACAGAATTAAAAATGAAACAACAAAAAAATGAGTATAAAAAGGTCTAAAAATGTAGGAAATCCCCTAAATAAACAGTATAAACATTAATATCAAATTTTCCAATAGTGTTTATTTCCTAACCATGTTCACAACCCAAATAGAACAATCTCACTAGTTAAGAACTCATAAAACTAATTTCATATAAAATAATACAACTTCTAGTGTCGAATACTAAGAAGAAGAATCCATGGTATATAATAAAATATAACCAATATAAACCATAATTAATGGTAGAAACTAAGTCCATTTGAAGAGATTCGTACAATTAAATATTTAAGAGACTCTCCATGGAAGGAGTCACCAAGAGCTCTAATACTATAACATTGAAGAACTCTGATGGTCTTTGAGAAGAAAAGGTTCTCCATAAAATCTCCATAAAAATAAGAAGTAAATGTGGATGAACTAAGGAATTAGATTAAAAAAACTAGGATCAATTTAAATAAGGAATAAAAACAATTCTTAGATGAATATTTTAGAGTTGAATCATCCCTCCCATCCAGAACATCCCAAAATCTCCAATCATTAAATAGGGAAAAATAGGGGGATTTAACAAGGGTGGGTGGAAATGGTACTAATTAACCCTCCATTATGTTAGAAAAATATTTTAATACCAGACATGGAATATTCAGGTATATTTGATGATAAAAGGAATTTTTATTCTATTACATTGACATCTTGATATCAAAACAGCTTCCACCTGGGCATATTTCCCATGTCTTGGGTGTTTTACCTATAAATAGTGAAACATAATTTTCATTCAAATATATCACACCATATCATATGAATATTAAATGAATAATATTACGATCCCTTTTATAATGATATAGGTCTAATATCTTTGAAAAATTAATACATAAACAACTATTTATTGAGTGAGTTGCATCATCTTACACTACTTAATTCATAATGAGAACAGTTGTTAGTAATTTCATAAAAATACCTTTATTTATGACTTTGTGAAAGGATACAAAAAAAATGTGAGATTTTATTCTCATTAATTGAAAAAAAGGAAGATATTAATGATTAATTAAACATAACATGAGCATAAGGGTATAAGAAAATGAGAATAATATTTGGTAACCATATCCTACAAGTCATAGAACATAATATTGACTCATGTAGTAAATAATTATAATTAATATTTCATGAATCATAAAGAAATTATAGGACATGATTTAGAAGATCATAACTTCCGTATAACACATAAATATTTGGCATACAAATAATCATTGAATATAATTTCCTTAATAGTCAAGGCTCACTGAAAATACTATCATAGTAGATTGGGATCAATCGAAATTCAATCATATAAGTCTAGGTTCTCACCCTAGAAAATTATAGTGGATAGTTAGCTTTAATAAACTGGGTTCACTCCCTTTTCAAGTCTATATTATCATATGAGATATTAATATTTAACCAATCAACTAGAGGGATATATAATTCCAGTCCCATCAATAACATAATGAAAGACTAACATATGTGTGCAACAAGATTATAAAATATTAAACACATAATAACACATAAGAAGAAACTAGTATCATAAATATTTCATCATAGAATAACTTATGTATATGAAAATAGTTTCATAATCATTTCTCCAATTAATCATCGTAAATAACATGGAAACTGAATGAGTTTTATATTCATATTTCAATCATAATCATAAAACGTCCAAAATATGAAATAAAAATTTTATAATGGGATCATATCCTTATTAAATCATATGTAATATAAAAGGATTTCATATTAACAGATAAATTTAATTAAAACCCCTTGGAACATTTCATGTGGAAAATAACTATTTCACCTTTAAGTCACTTATTTAAAATCTAAAACTCTAACAAATTTTTGGTGAAATATTTTATTTGAAAATATAATTAGAAAAGTTTAAATTATTATTATGTTTATTTTAAGGGCATGATAGTGAGAAATTATATTAATATCATTTAAGTTAAAAAAATATTCCTTTTAATATTATAGAAAACACGTTAAAGAGTAACTCCTTTAGAAAATGAAAAGAATAATGATTTTAATAAATTTTATAAAAACTCAGTAATTTGGTAAAATAAAATTTATTAATCACTAGGGATTATTAAAACCACCCTTGAAAACATTTTTATAAAATATTATCATTGAATAAAAGTGATTTTTAATTGAAGGGATAAATAGCTTCAGGTTTCTATAAAACAATCATTCAATATCATGAGTTCATTTAGGGAGTAAAATGATAGGAAAAAATTTATTATATCGATATAAATATAGGATAATAAAATTATTTCAATTATTGACTGTTATATCATGAAATTTCTTTAATGAAAACTTAATCATAAACAATCAAAATAAATAATGAGATTGTAATGTAAAACCGAAATGGATTTGGTTAATTTTAAATCATTATCCCCACAAAAGAATATATTCAAATGAAACATGTAATGTCATTATATTGTGGATATTCATTATATGAAATTTAGAATGGATTCTTATATACAATTTAGAGGATTATATGTGAATAATATAACATATGTCCAAAAGAAGAAAATTTGTGTCAATAAATCATGACATCAAGTTGAACTTTTTTCGAAAGAATAATAACTTACTATATAATAAATTATTATTAATTTTAATTATATAATAGAAGTATTTAAATAATTATAATATCATATATACTGCAATTATAATATTAAAACACATATGTATTAAAAATTTATTATTATACTTCTCATTTTTGGGTGTTAACAATTTTTTTTATGAGAATTTCGGTTCGGTAGTTTCGATCCATGTACAATGACTATGGTTACATAACTTTTATATTTATATTCATGATTTTATAATCATATATATTCATTTTATACATATTTATATTTTTCTATAAAATTTATAATTATAAACCAAATTACATCATTCAGGGAGGTGTTAATATGAACGTACACATGAATGTTGTTTCCACATTTTGATTGCTGGAATGAAATAAAGAAAAAAAAATGATTCACCTTTACATATTTTCTATTTTTTAATAAATATATATATAATAAATTTATTAAATATATATTTATTATAATCCATGTTAATCATAAATGAAAAACAAATCGCATCACTTTGTGGAGATAGTAGTCCACACGCACACACAAGTGGAATTATCATTTTCCAACAAATAGGTAGGTAAAAAGGTAGATTTTATAATATAATAAATAAATAATAATTATATCAGAAATATAATATTTAATAATTAAACCCATAATAATAAGTATCAACGAAATTTTTATATTTTAAATTATTTGTTTCAATACGTTGAGGAAGTAGTCCACATGTACGCATGAGCGATGCATTCACTTCCCATTTGATGGAATATATGTTAATATTTGTGATTCCAAAATAATAATCACTATTTATAAAATTTATGATTCATAATTTTTTATTTTATGGTCTATACCATTTATTTCAAAGATGTAGAAGATGAAATAAATTTTAGGATGAATAATTAGGCGATTACCATTGCTTCTATTAGCCTTCCCATCCTTTCGGAAGGACCCATATAATTGTATTTTAAGAAAAACGGGTCCTCCAATTATTATGTAAGGTTGTTAATAATATATTTAGGTTGGATTTGGTAAATACAAAAAACATAAATGTGGTTTTAAGAGTATTAATTAATGATGCCATTTTATAAGTGGTGGAGAGGACATAATTAGAATTTCGTAAAAGAATAAAATTTAATAATGTTTTTATCAAGAAAAATGATTTCAAATTTTGAGATATAATAATTTTTGATAGTTTTAGGTGGAAATATATTGCCAATAAGATTTATACATTCTTAATTGGAAATCATACCCTTATCATTTTTATAAAGACCCATTAAACTCATTTTACCCTTACCTATTGTGATTTTTTTACTATTTTTACTACTCTATATGACCAAATATGAAAGTGGACTCACTAAAAAATATTAAAATTATGATTATAAATATAGAGTACACTTTATAAAATTAAATCCATATAAGTGGGACATGTTAACCTTAAAATATACATCAAAATGAGATGAAAATTTTTTTTAAGTGAAAATGTTTTCTTAAGTATACAATGTTATTATTCCAAAAAAAAATTTAATTATCAGGAAAATAATTGGATAAATAGTAATTTAAATGAAATTATTTTACTTTTAAAATAATTTTAAAATAAAATTTATCTTTGTATATTTGTTAAATTGAAAGACAATTTTCAATAAAAAGAATTTTTTTCAATTATTCATTGAGAAATTACTCATTATAGAAAATATTCAAAGAATAACTATACTCAAATTTTTACATGGTAATTTTAAATATGATTTTTATTTTCTCATATAAATTTTTTAGATGTGGTAAAAATTATTAATATTATATGCTCAAAAACTATTTATGATGAAAAATGTATTTTTTTAAAATATAATGATTTTTTTAACCAATTTGTACTTATGTATTCATATCTTCTAAAAATTATAAATATATTTTTAAAATTTATTTATTTCAAATCATAACTCATGTTTGATGGATAGATTATAATAGTATATTATATTACAATTCATTTAGAACTGGGGTTTTGTGTGTCAAAAGCTATCAAAATAATTTAATTTATGAAATATATATATCCTAAAATATTATGGTGTTACACTTACCTTAACTTTAAAAATTGATTTTTAATACATTTTAAAAATTATATTTTACATAATAGAAAACTAGTGGCAAACAGCTTTCACAAGGGTGTGGTTTAGGTTTTTTCTATAGTGAGATTTATAAATCACCATTTTATATTTTTTTAAGATTCTAAAAGACCACTAGGATACAAACAAGAATGTATCAAACTAAAACAAAAATAAAAAGGATTGAAAAAAGATAGTCAAATAAAATAAATAAAAAATATTCTTTTACACCACTTTTCATATTCTATGGAAAACTAAATCACAATCTATGAATATATATGGACTTTTGTCTGCATGGATTGATTGATTTTTTTTCTCTTCATCACCCACATACAAGGATGGTAATTAAAATTATATTAATGGATAAATATTATATTAATAATATCATTAAGTTTATGGTTTTAAAGTTTAGAGAAATTATAAATGATATGACCAACAAACAATCATATCAATTCCATCATTTAAAACGTGCATACTAATGGGATGCATTATCCCAAGCCATCCCCTAGGGTTCGTGCTATGATTATCCCATGCTCGTATCCAATAGGCCAGGGGATGGTGACTAGTGCTGAGTAGGAATTTCCCACAAATGGGAAGCATTATCCTAAATACCTACACAAATGCACAGAACTCCAAACCAAACATGTTGGGAAGTAAAAATCCATGGAAGTTATTAATGTAGAACACTATGTAAAACACCTCCAGAGTGCAACAGAAAGAAAATTACATGGTAAAAAACTAATCCAGTATACATGCCCACCAAAATAAAGACAAAACATAAGTAAAACCCCAAATCCATGAAGCTCATCCACCAAGAACCCCACCTGAAGTGTTGGTGAAGCGTAGCGACCTAAAGATATAGGAGTTCTCCTCCTTTGTCTGATCTCATTGAAAACCACCTAGTAATGTACCTCCCTGAACTCTGTCAAATAGTCTAACATCTGCACAAGAAAGGACGTGTGCTGGAAACGCATATGCAGGGCTCAGTAAAACAATACTCAGTAAGACACCCCAAATCCAAAATGATAAATCATAAGGAAAAAAAATCATTGTTATATCCAAATTTTTATATTCCCATACATATAACAAGAACACCTAGATATAATTACTTTAGAAACTAAGAATCAAAAGGTTCCAACCTCATATCCAATAATAGAATTATCATCATAGGTTCGAAAGGAAACACCTAAAACTAGGAGAAACATGCTCCAAAAGCTCAATAATCCAAGATGGAACCAATATAAGAGGAATACTACATCATGAAAAACTCTACAATTCCTAATGGTGCATCCGAGATAATGTGCTCAATTTGGAACCTCCTATTAGCTCCAGGTCGTGTGCCCAGCAGAGGTGATTCATTCATCATTGTCTTGTGCCCAACGCAAGCCTAAGGAAACCCAAGTGGAGAGTTACATCCTCACCAATGTATATAGATGATGGATCCCATTATCTTAACCATCCATCTAAACCTCCATATCTCTTATAAGGAGCGTCCCCCACCACAATATGTAGAGGTATGCCTAGATCCTATATAGGTAACATTGTCATAAATTGGATGGGCCCGCTCCTTATAATTATGTCTGACAGCTGAGGGAGCTCCAGATCCAATGGAGGACCCACTTCATACTGATACACAGGATTAGGGAGTGAAACTTCATTAGTGAGAACCCACACCCCGATCCCATACTGGAGTATGACTCTTTAAGTTTTTCACTCGCACCCTACTCATTAGGGGAGTACCACTCAGTAACTAGATGACACGGGACCTAGTACATTAGGGGAGTAACGACCCGGTCATTTCACATCTGGAGGACCCACACACTAGAACAACATGGGAGTAATGAATCCTATCAAGAGGACATGAACCCTACTCTATAGAGGAGTTCCATATCAATGTACGTTAGATATGGAGGAAACACTCTCTAGTTGTATAGGCGAGTACCAAATCCAGGGATAGAGGACCCGCTTTTAATTCTCATAGGGGAGTACCTAATCTTCCATCCCGAACATCTCCAAGAACCCACTTCCTAGACCCTCAGGGGAGTAACACCCCAGGAGGAACCCACCCAATGGAATCGAACCTGATTCCATGACGTGGGGAGTCCCAATGTTAGGAAACACACCGGTTTCCACTAATGTGTGCTTGTACCAGGAGGACCTACTCATCATAACATTAATCATTCTATAAACTACCATAAAAAACTCAATTTTATTTTCACAAATATAAATTATCTTCTCAAGGATCCCAATACCACATATGGTTTTTCAAATAGATGCTCCATTTGAATGTTATGGGCATATTAGTGAAAAGAGGCTTGTTAGGTTTGGGTATGATGTGACCCTATTAGGCTTGGCCCATTGGGTCTACTTGACCTGGCTTGATGGGCCATGGATCCATCCCTCTAGGCCACCTAGTAGGATAGTCCTCCTCCATCCCAACCTGCACAGGCGGGTTGGTTTTCATCAAGCCAGGCCACCCAACATCTCAGTTCCCTTTGACTCGGCCAAAGTTGGTAGGCTGGCACTATCCAGCCCGGACGTAGCAGCTTTCTACATCCCCTTTTCTACACACTTATTGCATCTGGCCGGCAACCTCCCCCATATGCGGTCCTGTGGATGGCATGGAATCACCCATCCATAGAACAACCATAGGTCTTCCTGTATGACATGGTTCCATAGCGACACCACTGTTCGGCCCTGTCAACACTGCTTTTCCTCCCCACTGCGGCCTGCCTAGCCATGACCTCCACTACCACGGTGCACCACCGGTGTGTACCATCTCCAAAACCAGTCTACCGCTACATTTCCCCATTTTCCTTCTTCAACACACATGTAGAGTCTTCTTCGGGCTATCCGACATGCTCTAGTGGTCCGTTCATTGATCTGGTGGATGTTCTGGGGTCCTTGGGTCCTGATCTTTATTTCCAGGGGTTTTAATTCTCCTTGTTATCCACCATGGTACAATTTTGTTCCAGGGATGATATCTCCTGCATCACCTGGATTCATTGGCCACCATCCTCATCGTAGAACATTCATGCCACATCCATTCCAGATCCATGAATTTGGGTCGTTCACCAATAAACGGTTTTACAATGATTGACCATTCATCAACCCCTGAAGAATGTGAAGAATGTGTGGGTGAAATGCACAAAAATCCACTCATGGATATAACCTTTCCATTTTTTCATTATGACCACAATTTGATCTGTTAGAAGAATCATGAAAATGATAAACTAACTTGTAATCAATCAAACAATTGATCATCGCCATTAAACCCCATATGTTGAATCCCATCCTGCAAAAATATGCATGATTTATGAATAAATCCATTAGTTGATTGATTAATGTTCATTGTAAGAATTTAAGGTTTTATAAATGATAGAATTTAAATTACAACCCCTAACTTGAGTAGGATCACTTACAGACGATGATTGAAGTTGCACCCCAATGTTAATCCTTATTTTATCGGTGTTCGTCAATTCATCACCTCTTGATCGAATCCTGACCTCTGATTTGTCATCACCGATAAGATATTCCCCTCCTCTATACCTCATGGAATCTCCATAGGAAATCTCTATCATTATGAATTCTAACATTATACCCTCTCATCGATTAATGGAGGAAACACGTTGACTCATTAATGTGTTTTAGAATTACTATTTTTCATTGAAATATCATCACCACATTTCTTAATTTATGAAAGGATAATGGATTTTTCCATCTCTACGTCACTGTGTCACCATAGTGAAAAATGATAAAAATGAAATAAAATAATCTTCTTTCAGTTTATTTTGTTCTCCTTAAAAATCCCAAAATTTAACTTTTTCCCCTCAACTCGTGCTCATCAAGGTTAGTGTCCGCCTAAGGAAATCACACCCTTATGAGCTCAACAGTACTATAGGATTTCCAATCTGAGTTATTGTTCATGAGTAATAACGATTTGAAAAATAAAATAATTTTATTTAATTATTTTAATTATGGTTTTACCATTTTTAGGTTTTCTAACTGGAGACACGCGTCGAAAAAAATAAGTTGTGCCTATGGTAAACATGCCATCCTAAATTCAATGGTTCCCTCAGATTGCTAATCCGGGTACCATTTTAAGAGTTATTCCATTTTTTCAGAAAAAAACCACTCATACATGTCATTTAAAAGAATAACATTTTTCAGCGGACCTGTCTGGGAACTCCGGGCCATAGATTCGCATGCCATCTCAATATTTTTTCACTTTATTTTCCTATGAATTTTATAAAAATAGAATTGGGAAAATCTGAGTCATTACATTATCCCCTCCTTAAGGCTTTACATCCTTGAAAAGCCAAAAAAATGTTTTACTCTATCAGATGGTCATAGTACTGTGCAAGAATCTGAGCCTCCCTATCTCATGTGATCTTTTTAAGATCCATGTTCTACCTTCATACATGAACCAAGGGACAATATTATCTATGAAGGATCCTTTTTTGGTAATTCCTATGCAAGAGTCTACCTGGAATTTCCTGGGTTTCCTATTCAATGTCAAAGGAAACCTCCTTCCATTATTGAGGATAAAACATACCATCTTGTCTAAAGAAGTCAGTCATTGAATGAAAAATAGTATTCCATACCACGAATGACATCGTAAGGCATCGTCGTTATAATTATGAGATTCCAACCGCAAATCTCATATCCAAGAGTCTGGCCACACAATCATCACTAGTGTGTAGTCTTCGAGTCTCCTCCAACAAGAGTCTATAAGTATGAGGGCCAAGTGTACAGTTGGATCGGAACCACTAAGTCTCAAATGAAACTCACAGAAAAAACAAGGATAACTAGATTTTTTGTCCATTAATATGGTATTAGAAACAAAAAAGACACATGTCATACCTCGATTCTCTCTAAGAGTCACTAGGTCATAAGCCATGAGCACATGCATCTATCCACGACCATGTCCTCTAGCGACCTGAGCCAAGTGTGGACCACCTGCTGATCGTCTAACTCCTCTACCTCCCTTACCATATTTCATAATTCTTTTCTATAAGTGTTGTCTCTACCAGGGAAACTCTTCATCTAGTTCCCTCTCAACAGCATGACGGGTTGGACAATCTCTAGCGATATTCCCCTTGACAATTTAAGAATTACACTACCTCTCATGTGGATAATCTATTCCACGACTCTGCTCCTATGACATAGTCCCACACATATGAATTTGGTAATGGTTATTCCTCCTACACCGTGATCCCATCACCAATCGTCTGTTATCTCATATAGATGCTTCTATCTCATGACCTCTATTTTGGGTCACATCCATCTGTTCCTCATCTAGAAAACTCTCAACCACCAGGGCTCACTCTAGCACCCCACAATAGGTGGGAATATTCATCGGAACCACCAACACACTGGTCACTCAGCGTAATCCATACTTGATGGTTTGAGCTTTGAAAAACAGGTCTCCCTCCATGTTGAGGGAGTACCACCACAAGTCGTTGAACCTCACTAAAAACTCTCACACTATCATGATGCCCTATAAATGTTGTAGAAGATACGAGATACATACTGACCATAATGTGTCTAGTTAAAACTCTTCCTTGAATAGTCATTTTAACTCTTCCCAAGTGATTGTGGCCTAATCATGTGACTGTATCACAAGATTCCCCTAGCATTCTGCTGAACCCTTAATAATTCTTGCATCTATGACCATATTCTAATTAGGATGTGTCCTCACTATGAAAAAAACATGAATGACTACCTCAAGACAGTCAACTACTACCTGGGGGTCTGGATCAGCCCAATATCTCAAAGGTTGATGCCTCTGGAACTCTTGTAGTTTACTCAGACTACACACATCCTTAGCCCAAACTACGGATAAGACAAGTTGATCTATGGGTGGTGGAATCACCAGTAGATCACTCATAGGTAATGCATCAAAGTCAGTTCCTGATAATGAAACCACATCACAGGGAATATCATCACCATGATCACGCTATAGAATTCACACTAGTTTTTGTCATGGAGGCATCATGAAATGGATCAAGATGGGCCACAATTAATATAGTATATTTGGAGTGCTGACCCAAGAAGGACATGGAAATCACAAACCATTCCTATATGATGCATGTACCATTTGTTTCCCAGTGACCAGTGAACTAACGAATTGAGTTGAAATGCAGGTTATCAGAGTCCCAGTGAATGGGTACGTCAGCCATTGCACCAACAATAGAACCTCTGGCATGAGATCTGAATTTGTAACATCTTAACACCATATCTATGCAACCCAAACCAATCCCATGAAATTATGGACATAAGGTAAAACCAACCTCTTCTAATACCACACTGACACAACCCATCCCTTGGGGCCCATGCCATGAGTACCCTGAGAACACCACTTATAGGTCAAGGGCTGGTGACTAGCACCAAGTAGGCATATCCCACAAATGGGAGGCATTATCCTAAGTACCTGTACACACGCACAGAAATCTAAAGCATAGATGCTGGGATGTAAAAATCCAATGAAGTTATGCATGAATACCTCTAAGTAATAAAAAAATATAGTGAAACAAACAAGTAAAGTACATGGTGAAAAAATGGGCCAGTATACAATCCCAACAAAAAGAAAGATAGAAGATAAGTAAAACCCCAAGTCCCTGAAACTCGTTTTCCAAGAACCATAACAGAAGGGTAGGTGAAGGGTATATACCCAAAAAATTAGGATTAAACATCATTTCTCTGATGTCAATGAGAACCCCCTAGTCTTTGACATCCATAGAATCTATAAAATCTTTTAATTTCTACATAAGTGATGACACATGTTGGAAAATCTCGTGTAAGGGTGAGTAAAGAAATATAGAGTAATACACCCCGAAACCAAAAAGGTAGCACACAAGGTAAAAACCAAAAAGAAATTAACATTCTGATCTAGATAGGTTTATTCCCATACCTATACCAAGAACACCCAGATATAATCTTTTTAGAAACCAAGAATCATAAGGTTCCAAACTCATAGCCAACAACTGGATTCTCATGATAGGTTAGAAATACAACACATAAAACCTGTTGAAAAATTCTCTATGGGATCATCAATCCAAGATGGAAACTGTCCAATTAGAACACTTCATCAGAAACAACTGTACCATTTATAACGGTACATTCTAGAGAATGTTCTCCATCGAGAAAATCCTACTAGGTCTAGCTCTATTTCCAAACACTAGAGGGTCATTTATCAGTGTATTTTTTTCCAATGCAAGACTAATTAAACCCAAGTAGAGAGTCCCACCATCAAAACTCTACATAGACGAGGTAGATCTACTTATAACCATTTTAAGGAACCTCTATCATTCCTATAAGAAGTGGAACACACCTCAGTCGGTTGAGGGAGCTCTAGCTCCTATATGGGTAATGATAAAATCAAGTGGATGGGCCTGTAACTCGCAACTATGTCTGATTGATGAGGGAGCTCCAAATCCAATGGAGGAACTACTCCCCATTGATACTCAGGACAAGAAGTGAAACTCCATATGTGAGGACTCACACCCAAATCCCAGAGGGGATTACGAATCATGAAGGACCAACACCCTGATCCCATATGGGATTACGACATCGTAAGTTGAGGACTAGTACCCTACCATGTAGGGGAGTGTCACTCAGTTACTAGATAACCCACACCCTAGTATGATATGGGAGTTCCAATGATATCATTTCACATGTGGAGGACCCACACCCCGAAATAATTGGGGAGTACCAATAAAATCCTAGAGGGAAAATACCATAACCTATAGGGGAGTTCTAAATGTAGGGATAAAGGAATCGCTCCCTGGTCCCACATGGGAGTAAATACTCTTCCATCATAAATATATCTGGGAACCCACACCCTAGTCCCATAAGGAAGTAACACCCCAGGAGGAAGCTAACCAAAGAAAACAAACCCACCCCTATGATGTGGGGAGTCCCAACATTACGAAACCATCCAATTCCTGCTCAAGTGTTCTTGTACTGAGAGGACCTACTCCTCAAACCATTAGGAAGTTTTTCAACATCCATAAAAAGAATTACTTGAATTTTTTCAAAATGAATTTCAATTCACAAGGGTCTCAAATATGTAGACGACTCGTCAGACAGATTCTCCATTTGAGAGTTATAGGCATTTTAGAAAAAAGGGGTCAGTTGTGTCTGTGTCTGGTCCGACCCGATCTAGCATGGGCCATTGAGATTGCTGGACCCAGTCCATTGGGTCGTGGGTCCAACCTACCGGGCTACCCACTGGCCCAGTCCTCCTTCAGCCTAGACAACATTGGTGTGCCGGTTTTTATCCAGTCGGGCCGCCCAGCGGCACGGTCCCCTTCGGTCCAACCTACACTGGTGGGCCGACCATGTCCAGCTCAAATGAGGTTAGCTCACTATGTACCCTTCGCATCATGCATCTCACAACTAGTTGGCCGCCTCACCTGCATGTGGTCCCACGGACCGTCTGCCATTGCACACTCCTGTCCTCACCGTGGGTATTCAGGCCTGACGCGATGCCATTATGGATCTATTGTCTACATTGCCACGACCCAGCTAGTTGTGGCCTCCACTTCCATAGTGCACTACTGGAGCACACCGCCTCCCGAATGTGGCTCTCGCCATGTGTTTTTCATGTCGCCATCATCCATCGTCGGCGCACCAGTGGCATATTTTGTGGGCCACAAGACATGCTCTGGTCATCCATTCTTCTACCTGGAGGATGTTTTGGGGTCCTTGGTTTTCATTCTTCATCACTAGGTGCCTGAATATTCATTGTGATCCACCATAGTACAATTTCATTTGCATGACGACATCTCCCGACCACCTTGATCTATTCCCCACCATCATCATCACACATTCATCGTGTCATGTCCATTCGAGATCTAATACATCAAATTTTTGGGCAAGGAAATAGTTGTGCAACGATCCACCGTTCATCAACCCATGAAGAAAATGAAGAATGTGGGGTAGAAAAGAAAAAAAAACAACCTAAGAAAAAAACCACGATTGTTTTTTAAATCCAACCTCGATATGATCCATTATATGGATCACAAATATGACGAACAAACTAGAAATCAATCAAATGATCATTATTCCCCAATAAACAACGCATGGTTAAACTTATACCTCAAAAATACGCATGATTCATGAATCAATTCGTTCATCAATTGATTCATGTTCATCATAGGAATTAAAATACATAGAAAATATGTAATTTAAATAAAAACACATACCTCAAGTTGGATCGCTTGTAGACATTGATTGATGTTGTGCCACCATGTCAATCATTTTTCCACCAGTTTTCATCAATTCATCACTTATTGTATGAATCTCAACCTGCGATCTGTCGTCACCGGTGAGAGGGTCTCCTCCTATTTAACTAAGGGAAACTCTAGTGGAAATATTAATCATTATGAATTATAACAGAAGAACTTGTCCCCGATTAATGAAGGGAAAATGATAATACATTTTAGAATCACTATTTTGATTTGAAAAAGCACCGCCACGTGGCTTCATTTATAAAAAAACAAGTTTCTCAGTTGTTCCGTCACAACGTCGTCATGGTTTGAACGTTAAAATGAAAAGAAAATAAACTTCTTTAAAATTATTTTATTCTCCTTTGAAAAGAATAAAAATTAACTTTTTACACTCGACCCACGCCAGTCGAGGTTAGGGTTCACCTAAAGAAATCACACCATCATGATTATATAAATATTATTCCTAGTCGTGGTTTAATAATTATTCGAGTATTCTTGATTTCTTTTATTCCATCACAAGTTATTTAAGGGAATATAATGTGGTCGAAATAATTAATAAATACATATTTTCAATTTAGTGAATAGAATATTTATTTCCTTATCGGTGAATAATGCAGTGATATTTATTTAATTTATAGATATTAATTATTCAAGGCATGATAAAAATTGAGTAGGATTTGAAGACTGTGATTAAGGCTCTGGTGAGAAATAAAAATATTTAATATTATTTGATTAAATAATATTTAATAATAACTCGCAAGTTAAGCAGATGTAAGGAAATAATAATATTGATATTATTATTTGACATTGGTGTTCCTCTTGGATTAATTAAATAATTAACGGAACTTGTGAAATATATTTTATTATTTCCCTAGGGAAATAAATTCCCTGTTATATTATTCTCTCATTAGCCATGGGCATGCTAAAGTGATGCCGATTCTGTTGTTCCCAAAGATTCGTGAGAAGCCCTCAAGAATAGATATTTCTTTCTTCTCCAAGAATTATCTCAATAAATAGAGTTATCCTCCTCCTACAGATCCAGGAGAACCCTTTGGAAGTAGTTCTAGATGTGATTGAAGGAGAATGATGCATGCATAAGGATTTTCTGTGCAATCACCCAGAGACTCCTTTGGTGATTTCCAAAGATTCTAGGAACACACGTGGATCACCACTAGATGAATCCTACACTTGGAATATACAACGTAACGACTGCACACTACATATCTGTGGCCAGAAAAATCAACGAAGAAAGAATAATGTTGGAGATAATTCTTATTTAATCAAATTAATTATAAACAACATGTGTTGTTCTAATCTCTATTGGTTCCTGTTTTTCTATCCTTTTACTGTTATTTGACTCAATTTTGTTGGTAACGACGTTCTTGGTCAGAATTGAACCCAAATTTATTATCAATAATAGAAAAAATAGAAGTTGGCACCATCCTTTTTGCATTTCTGCTCCTTTTGGAACCTACAGTAAGGAGGCTGAAGTATCCCTAGTAGTTTGTACCAATGTTATGGATTCTGAGGGATAAATTCATTTAATGGTGGTAAAATATAACCTACAGAGATTTTAAGAAATAATTGTTCTACAAAAAATTAATCATTTTGATATTTATCATTACACATAATATAGGTTTCATTACATAAAAGCATGATTTTATATTTTGTTTCACACAACACTAAGTTTAGCATGAGGTACATGCAACAACATGTTTAAACAAATAATGACATACTATTAATATATTATTATTTAACATGATAGTCACGACCTATCCATTGGAATGATGGTTATGAATATGATTAAATAAATTTCAAAAATATATTTTTTTCTTACGTATACATATAATAAATTTATTACTAATCAATTAATTAGAAAAGAAAATGAAAACAATTTTATAATAAAGGGAATATTTATTTGAGAAATTGTTTTTATGCGTACAGATGAGTTTTCATTCAATAAACTAATTAAATCACTTCTAGTTAATAGTTTTAATAATATTTTTATATTATATATTATATTAAGTGTTTAAAATGTAACTTATATATCTAAAAGGTAAATAATAAGAATAAATCCAATATTTTGCTTACATGCACTATTTATTTAAGAATAACTTATATAACCTTTTTTAAGCTTATTGTAAAATTTCTTTTTAAAAATTATATAATTTTTTTTTGAAAATATAAATTAAATTTTTAAAAAATAATTTCTACATTATCTTTGGGATTATTTTTGAGAAAATTATTAATAAGATAAATTTTTCAATGAATAGTGAAAATAGTAGTTTTTAGTATGTATTTTTATTTATATTAACACATTAAAAACATATTAATTTTTATAAGATGGATTAAATGGTAATATAAGATACATATAATATTAATTTATTCAATTTATTTCCTTGAAATTAATTTTATTATAAATTTTGACCACAATATTTTAAAGCATTTTATCATTTTCTCTTTGAAAACCCACTTTTTTATCACAAATATATGATTATTTTTAAATTAAAATTTTCTGATTATGTTAATTTATTAAGTAAAATTGATTTAATATTTTTAAAACTCATAATTTATATTATGCACAAAGGGAAAAAATTTCCTCGAATAAATAGTAAAAATATAAAAAATTATTTACCATAGTTGATATAATAACATGTTTACTAGGGTGGGGTTATACTAAATAGAAAGGGGTTACAAATGTGTCAAAAAAGTGTCAATAAAAAAATTTAGGCACATATTTTTACATTATGTCTTCTAATTTTAAGAATGGACCATTTTAGAGCCTTTTTCAGGTGAAAAATGTCGGTATACCTTATTCTTTTCAAAAATTACATGTGTCCCACTCACATCACTTATAAAAGGCCACCCTATATCTTCTCATATTCACACTTCCAAAACTATTTTTTTCTTAAAATACCATAACAAAATCACTTCCCTACTTCCCTCTTTTTAACCTAGTATCCTTATTTTGGTTATATTTTTATCCAATGAAATATTTTAGAGAAAACCAAAAAGAAGTTGTCTGGAGAAGAGGTAATGTCGCTAACCAAGTGTTTTATTTTAATTCACCATCCACCTCCTTCTATTTTAATTAATAAAATTATAATATAATAAAAAATTATCATAAATATAATTATATTTTATTATATTATTTGAATAACCTATATCATTCTTCTCTTCCATGAAATAGGCTATGAAATCATTATTTGTGTGTACGATGGACGAACACATCCTGGACTGATGTTATTTTTTTCCATCGCCACCTCTCATATATGGACATAATAATGGGTATATTATTTATATGTGATATATATGATATTATTACTCTTCTTTAATCATGATATCAATTTCTCTTCTTACCTTCTTATCCATGGGAATATGATAACATTGTCTGTATGTATAACATACTACCTCCCCAAAAATTAATATTATCTATTCACACATTACATAGAATTTAATATTGGTGGGTTTAATTAAAATATATAATATATATGAAATAAAAATTATTCTGTAATGGTAATAATTTTTTTTTAAAATGTTTTCATTCTTTTATTAGGGAAAATAGAAACTATGTTATTGTTTATATAAAACCTACCATCTCCATGAATAGTTTTTTTATTTTCTATCTCAAACATTTATGGATCAATATAAAAACATATACAATGAATATATAAGATATTTTATTCAATTTTAAAATTATGGATATGATGTAACCATGATAAATATAAGAGGATTATAAATTAAAAAAATCAAAACATACAATAAAAATAAGGTAGTTATTGATTGATACGTAACATTAAAATGTAATTATTAGTAAATTGGTAATAAAAGGTGTCATGACCCAAATCTGGTAGCAGCCAAAACTGGAACCAAAACCAACCCATGACAAGGCTCTAAGGGTGTTCCCAATCCCCACAGGCTGGCACAATTTCCCTGGTATCACAAAATGAGAATTGGGAATGATATACCCGAGTTTATAAACATAAAACAACAAAAGAATCCAATAAAACGATTCTAGATTTTTCAAACCAAATAATATATTAAAAATATTCAGAACTGAATTAAATATTTTAATACAACTCAATAAGACTATAACAAAGGTACAAAACAAAAATGAAATAGCCCACGAACCCTAATGGAAAGGGGCACTGCCCTCAATCCATCACCATAAGACGTCACCACTAAGGACCTGCTAGAAAACCGAACCACTGGAACTAAAAAATTGTGCCCAACCTATGACAAAAAAATAACCAAGTCTACTTACACCAATAAGCGTAAGTAGGGTGTAAGGAAATTCCTAGTAGGATACCACCACTAATAGATTCCATGTGATAAACATTCAAAGACGAAAGGCATGCCTTTTTTAAAAAATATGTAATTTGTAGTTGCAATTTCTAAAAGATGCAACTTTAAAAAATTTAGTTTTCAAGTAGGCTAATTTATATAATCAAAAAATATAAAATAAATTCCAAACCTAAAAAAGTTTCATCCAAATATTCCATATGCCGACGGTAAGTATAAAGGATATAATGATCACAAACAATTTGAAATAACCCCTAGGCAGTAGTTCATTGTGGGTTCTAGGTACCTCATATCTCGGTGAGAGTAACCATCAAAAATATATATTCTCATGAATGATACACTAGTAGGGAAAATACCCATAACCTAGTGGTCCCCATTAATCATCATCATAGTTTAGTTATATTTTTATGTGTCAATCTAGCTATGTGAAACTGAGGCCAAACCCCATGGATTAACTAGCATACTAATACATGTCTACCCACCTAGATACCCGGGTTTTCCCTTCATTCTCAAACAAGTTCAAAAGGTCAATAAATATAATTTTCATAGTAAAATATCATTTCCACATCACAAATTCACCAAACATTCCCAATGTATATCGCAAAAGTCACAAAAGCCTATATTTCATTCAAATTGACTTTGAAATCCAACTCACCCCAAAATAGCCCACAACACTTTTCACATTTCTTTAACAATTCCACAAATCCATTAAACAATTTTATAAAACATTTACAAGGTGATACACATCACATAACAGCCCACACACAGATTCCACATAAAACCCTTTTTACCTTCAAAATCATTTTACCATCAAACTTACACAAAACAGCCCACAAACAAGTTTTTCCCCAACATCAGAATCTAATAAAACTATTCATAAATTTACAAAACATTCGAAAAATGTTTCAAATCCTGAAAAATCACTTCACCTTTAAAAATCCCATGTTTGGTGAAAAAACACACCAAACAGTTCATATGTTCCATTTTCCCACTCTGATTAACCAACTAAAACATTTACAATTTCCATAAAAAGAACCCAAGTGGTGTAACTATGTCTTGCACAAAAAACCCATTTAAAAACCCCCATTTAAGACCAAAACCATACCAATTCCTATCAAAATAGAATTTAAATCCCTAGAGACATTTATAAAACCACTTTCAAGTGTTATCAAATCACCTTGAATAATACCACAACAGATACAAATAAAAACACACGTTTTCCTAAAATGCTCTCAATAAGTATAACAATGAATTACACATCAAACCTATTCAAAAAACCTCATTTTGACCAAGATGAAACTAATTAATTACCAATCCATAATTGTTATGCCAAAAAATATTTAATAAACCAATTCCATAAGTTATGAAATACACCCAAATAATACCCCAAGTGTTACACATAAAACACCCGATTTCAAGTTAAAAATCAACTATAAAATTAAACACATAACAAAATAAATAATAAAAAGTTTTCTCACAACACCCAACATTTGCGGAATAATAAAAATGAATAAATATAGCAATATAACTCATCAAAAAAAATTACACATGGAACCACCTACCTTTTGAGTCAAAACCAATGAATCTTGGTGAGAAACCTCAACCGCACCTCCGCTGAACCACAAGGAAGTGAAAACGAACCCTAAACCATAATATTTCAAAAAATATACCCCTAATAAGACCCTAGGTATGAACCCTAACTTCTAGACACTATAAATTTATGAATGAGGGAGGAAACCCTAAGGAGAAAGAAGGAATTGAATAGAGAAAAACATACCCAAAAATATCATGAAAAATCGATCGAAACTTCACCATAATTTGAGTATTAATATAGATAAAATTTAAGGGAGTTATTAAAAAGGATTATTATATTATATAGGAACTATAATTGGTGAAAAAGTATAAAAATAGAAGGAGTTATGAAAGGATCAATTTACCTCTTCAAATCTGAGCAATTTGTGAAATCCAGAAAGGTTTCCCCCAATTTCGCGCTTCTATTGAGATCCAAATTGGGGTATGAGAGATTGGAGGCGCTCCTTAGGTAAGTGGTATCTGGTGGGAGTTTGAATCATCAACAAAAATTAAAAATATAATGAGTTATTAGAGAATTAAAAATTATTTTTAATGCAAGAAATGGGATTTCAGGCAGGAAAAATCCCTTAAATAAAAACTAAACTCCACCATGATTATAGATTATTAAATTCTCCAAATTACTTTTTTGGTGTTCCTAGGTCAGGTGATGAAAATTAGGAATTGAAATGGATGAAAAATTTTAAAAAATGAATGAGTGATAAAGGAATCAAAATTTATTTTTAAATCTGGAATTGGGCTCACGGTTTGGCCCAATTCATGAAAACTCACCCATTCATCCATAAATGCTTGGGAAACCCCCAAAACAAAGCATGAATGGAAATTAAATGAAATTTACCTTTAAAATATGTTATTTATGTGACAAAAAGTGATAGGTAATTCATATATGGAATGATATATATAAATAGGGTTATGTAATATAATTATAATATACATATATTAGTTGTAGGGAACCAAAGCTTGACGTACATGGACATTACATTACTTTAGCGGAATACTTAATACATAACAAAAACAGACACACAAGGACCATAATAGATTAGTGTCTTTGGAAACTTGGAATGTAATCTTCTAATCATGGTGAAAGATCATCAACATCTTCCATAAAGATCTTCCCCCTTTTTTTTCTTACCTAAAACCTTTATTTGTATCCTGGGGAAAAGAAAACATAAAAAGGGTGATCTCAAATGCTCAATAAGGGTATGCATGGATAAAATAAAACATACCAAATACATTTAAACTTAAAAACATGAACATAATTTTTAAACATCAAAAGCTTGAGAAATGACATAAAACATGGAAGTACGTAAGGAATAGATCATAAAGAAACATTAAGAATGATAAAATAGCATGGTAATAAAACATGTAATTGTGGAAGCCATTAAGCACATGATATGATTTCCATAGTAGCCAAGGCATTGCTGCCATGACCATCTTAGTGGACAAAGTCCCTTTTTGAATCGAGTTCACTCCTCGTTCCAGTCCTGTATTACCGAACCCGTTTAACTTGCCGTTCCAGCCATGTCTATCTCATGAGATATAGATCTTTACCCAATGCATTGGAGGTAGATATAGGTCCCACCCATCTCATAATTAAATCATTTTTACTTGTGCCACAAAATAAACATACATCATTCATAATAACCCAACGAATAAAATGGGTTTCATAAACATCATCCCATCATCACATAATCCATATAAAAGAAATGGATATCATTTCATAATAAAAAAAATGAAACCATGTCAATCATAGAGACATTACACTTGAAACATACACATATGAAATAATTTCATCTTAGATGGAAAATGGTTTTGATAAAACACTTTTAATGAATTCTTGAGGAAAATATCTGTTCTTCTTCAAAATCAATTTCTTTTCACAAAACGTCATTCAATTTTAAAAGAATGATATTTTGTTGAAAATAGTCATGAAATCTTTTGGAGGAAGCATCATGAAAATAAGGCTCTATAAAATCGAAAAAATCCATTCGTGTCGTATAAGTTAAAAGATAAACATTCTTTTCGTACTTTTGCCGGAAAAGTCAAAAAGTACCTCGTAACGTAAACAAAAGAATGATTCCTTCCATACCATGTAGTAAAAGTAAAAAATGGGAAAAAATGACTTTAAACATGCATGAAAAAACTTTTATAAAACATGGAAACAGATGATAGAAATAACACCAGTAAATACTTACGAATAAGCAATCTCAGATAAAAATGAGATTTGAAAAATTATCCCTTACCTTAGGTCCGATGTGCTTCGTACGTATCCGAAAATCCTGTATATTGATTTAAATAATGTTATTGACTTATTACAGGATCATATTAATTGTTATGATATCATATATTGTTCACTTATGACTTTATATTTCCCGTTCTTTTGTAAATTCCATGTTAAAGAGCGTTTTGGGTAAAATCGTTTCATTTTTCGTTTTTGTTTTGACTTGTAATTATTCATATGATTACATAGATCATGATTACTTACATCCAGAATGTAAAACATGATTTATATATAATATATATTCAGAATATACATTTATTTAATATATTGATAAATGGAAATAAATACACCATTCATGGAGACGGTAGGCCGTACGTATGCATGAACGTTGTTTTCTTTTCCTCATTGAATTGAATGGAATTAATTGGATGAGGTAACACCCCAAGCTTCCATGGTACGTTTCACTTTGAATAATGCAATAGTGTGTGTTGTACGCAACCTCGAGCTCTAACACACACCACAATGAATTAAACTAGCCGTTGTGAATAGTAATACCTGCTTTTTGAAATTTTATAAATTTTATTTATCAAAATGGACTTCATTTTTGGATTCGGAATATCGAAATTAGCCTATGTTGAATTTTTGGTATTTTTCTGAGAACTTCTATTTTTTATGAATAGTGAAAAATACTTAAAACAAATTTTTTAATCAAAATAATTTATTTTGATAAATTATACTATTTAGTGGTTTTAAAGTATAATTAGAATATATTTTTACCATTTTATCCAATGGTGGTCATTAGAATTAATTTAACATTGAAATTGGACATAAACAATTGCCAATCTTTTGATATAAATTGTTTCTTAAAAACACGCTATTTGTTGTAACAGCGGGAATTAATTATAAAATTAATTAATGCAACTTATATGTATGGAATTTTGTAAAATAGACATCATTTTTTAACTCGGAATATCAATTATAGCTTAGGGTGAAATTTTGGCTTTGTTCTGAAAAACATCAATTTTTGATGAATAGTGAAACCACTAAGTGGTAGTTAAATAACTGATTTTTCGTTTAAATGATATATTACCACTTCTGTGATTTGATTTTCAAAAATACGACATACATGGTTGTAATTAAGAAGTAAAATGTGGTTCAATGAGATTAAAATAAATTTTTGGTGAATAGTAACTTTTAAGTTCTTAATCGCGATTAGAGGTAATTAGTGTAGTTTAAGGTAAAAATGATGTTTTAATAATATGAGATGAGCTTGACACTTGTCCTACTCCTGTTGGATGAGTCATGGCCGACCAAGACAACCCATGGGTCAACTTGGGGACCCCATGGAGCCACTTTAGTTGGAAAATGACATTAATATATATTTATTTAATATTAAAATTAAATTGACACAAACATGAGTTGTTTTACTAAAACAGTTATTAAGTGGGGTTACACAAGTCCACATTTTTACTATAAATATTCATTAAAAATCTAAATAGATTTCCTACATCATAGTTTTTTTTTATAATTTTTAGACATTAAATAAATTAAATTATTTATGACATCATTATGATGGAGCGATGACCTCATTATTTAATGATTTAAATAAAATGAGAAGATAATGTAAAATCCAAGTTTTACACTTGTCCAAAGCCTATTGGATGAGGAGATTTCGAACCCTTATCACCTTAGCCACGAATTATATAAGTGTGGGACCTTTAGAATCCGAAAAGCATTGTATAATAATGTAACATTTCAATCTTTCCAAAAGAGCCCCTCCTCTCCTCTTATAAAAGGCCCCCACCTCTCCCACCTTATTCACACCTTCAAGACATTTGGCTCGGCCAACCTCTGCCCAAATACTCTCCCAACTTCCCCCTCTTACTCCTAGAAGCCTCACTTCGGGCAGAACTCTTCCCAAGTAAGCCTTTGGCTCAAATCAAAAAGTGTTAGCCGATTTTGAGGAGGTTAAAGAACGGTTGAGTCAAGTCAGACACGAGGTAGGGGAACTTCTTAACCCAACTTCAATTCTTTTGGTTAATCTCCTAATTTCAAATTACGTCATGATATATTATGTCATATCTTGTATTTGTACTTTCTTTATGTGTATCTATAGTGAATACACATAATAGATCTATTTTATTTGTAAGGGAATTTCTTAACCCAATTTCCATTCTTTGGGTTAATCTTCTACTTTTAAATTATGTCATGATATTATTATGTCCTATCTTGTATTTGTACTTTCTTTATGTGTACTTATAGTGAATACACATAATAGATCTATTTTATTTCAAAAATGATCATTGTAAGGACTTTATCTCAATCTCCTTTCATTGAGGCATATTTCGTTTTATACACAACATTATTTTATACGGTTTATAAACCCCTTTGACATTTACATTTATTCAAAAGGTTTTATTTTATAATTATGTGATTTTTAAATGATTTCAAAAAAGAGATATTTCTCTCCAATATATGAAAATCCAGTGCAAATTTATGCGTACTTAACGCAAGCTTAAAAATGTTTTCAAAAAACCCGACTCTCGGGTGTGGTAGACAGGAAGGGATTGTGCGTGGACCCATCATGGCCTATAATTAGTCGAGCAGTCTCAGAATTAGTTATTTTGTTATCAGAAGCTTGCATAATGTTTTCAGAAAAACACTGGAGTATATTTGAGCAATTTTAAACATAATTATCTTCTAAAAAAAATTGTATCGGTAGGTCTCATGAGAAAATAGACGTGGAATTGGCCGAGGCCCTTTCCCAATTTGATTTATGGTTTTGGCCGAGGCCTTAATCATTTTAAGACGTCTTGGCCGAGGCCTTGACAAAATGTTTCAGAATGTCCGGCATTATACATTCCCTCATTATGAAAGTGGTTATTGATATCGCATGTGATTATTCGACCAGTAGAATATCCATGTGAAGAAGTGAATGGCATTATCTCATTTTAATTTTTCCATATTATGTTGAAGTTCAAGTTTAAAAGGCTTTTGTTTTAGTTATACATTGCCTTAAATGTTAATGTTTATTTATGAAAACTTCCTCTATATTGTTAACCTTACTGAGCATCTGAGCTCACCCCTTTCAATGTTTTAATATTTTCCAGGATGTGAAGAAGTATTTTATTAATGACCAGCAGGGATAGTCAGAAGAGGATATGAGTGTGGACTATGAAGACTTTGTTATTAGTTTTTCACTTTATGATGTAATGTAACATTTACGAATGTATCTAGTGTTTCCAAGGCTACTAAACTATCGGTCATTCGAGACTTTATCTTTTGTGATCATGCCAATGTTACGAAGTAATGCACCGACTCTGGGTAGCTGGGGTCGGGGCGTTACAGTTGGTATCCGAGGACGTTTAGTACAAACCTTGGAAGCTAGATTTAGATAAAATCTGATTAGAGCACGTAGACCTAAGATGAACGTTGATGATTATTATAGAAGAACTTCCTAGAATTATGGTATTGTAGAGATTTTGTGAGTTTTCCGAGCAATACATCCCTGTCTGGATACGAGCAGGTAGAGGCGGCTCTGGCACAGATGTACCTAGGGGTAAAACCCGAAAACACCACTTTGAGCTAGACTCGAACGGGAACTGGTGCATGACAACGGGCCTTGCTACACTCTTGGTTACGACACTCTTGAGGGGGATATGCTTAGGATAACTCTCATTTTCTTTACAAATCTTTATGATGGGTTATGAGTATATACTTCCTCAACGAAAACAATTTTATGATTATAGATTATATCCATAAATAGTTCAATTTATGTTAAGTGTTTTATAAGTATGGGATTATGTATTTTGATTCATAAACCGATCTAGTTTATGCAATTGTTTAGAAATGGCTCCTAGTGGAAGAAATGGAAACCATATCAATGAACGCACTCCGTGTAGGGATTTCCCTCCTGCTCAAGATAATTATTGTGGAGCTGGAGATACAACCGGTGCTGATCAACTTATTACCATACTGGGACAACTCACTCAGGTTATGAATAAAACCTTACTCGTATGGAGCACCCTGATCTGCAACGTGGAGGATCAATGATAGACCGCTTCATGAGGCAACAACCACCAAACTTCAATGGGAGTACAAATCATATAGTAGCTGAGTAATGGATAAATTCCTTAGAGAAAATATTTCTGGCTTTGGGGAGTAGTGAAAGGGAAAAAGTTATCATGGCAGTTTACCGCCTCACTGGAGATGCTGATCAATGGTGGTCATTGATTCAAAACATGAAGGAAGATGATAAAGTATCAAATATGGAATGGAGGGAGTTCAAAGATCTGTTTTTTGAAAAATACTTTCCTCGTGACCATCGAGCAGATATGGAAAGGCAATTTCTGAGTTTGAGGCAGAAGGAGGATGAGAATGTCGCAAAGTATGAGGCTAACTTTACAAGGTTAGCGAGGCATGCTGCCGATTATATACATAACCCAAGGAGTAAGATTGATCGTTTCTTTGATGGGTTAAAACCATTTCTCCGTTGAGATTTAGTATCACAATCCTTCTCATCATACAAAGATATTGTCTTGTGTGCTATCAAGACAGAAAAGGAATTCTCTAAGTCTTATGACAACAAAGTAAAGCAAGAGAATAAGAGAACGGTGGAACAAGAGACAGATAAAGGGAAAAAGGGAAAGAAGGATTTTCCATTATGTGATAATTTTGGGAAGAATCACCCTGGTACGTTCCTAAAAGGAATGGGAGTTTGTTATAAATATGGAGAAAAGGGTCACTAGGCTCGTGATTGCAAGGGAAAGAAAGAGGCTGTCAAAGTTGAATGCTACAATTGTAAGGAAATGGGGCATTATGAAAATGAATGTCCTAAGCGTCAAGGAAACATACCTCAGAAAAGGCCAAGGGATCAAGGACAATCTTATGCTGTGACTACAGTTGAAGCGGAATAATTAATGTATTGGTGCTTTTGGACTCAAGGATTATATTCTGGTTATAAGAATTATGTGATATATATATATGGATTGTACTGCAGTAATTTTTGATTTCAGTAAGGTTTTAATATGATTAAGGTAATCATATTTTTAGTATGTGACAATAAGAGAAACTTTTCTTTGTTTGGGGAATATGATGTTACAATTGATTTTGGAATTTAGAGACCTTTTAGAGAAAGTCTGGACGGAGGTATTTTGGATAACTATTAAGGTTGGAATGGATTATGTTGAACCATGGATAGTATGGTTTAAGGTTAAAGCATTTATGAAGATTATTTTTGGAATATTTTAATACTATAGTTTTAGGAAAAGGACAACCTGCAGGGTGGGGAATAACTCGTCGCGTCGGACAAAGCTGCAGGAATCGAACCCACAACCATAGTGCGACAAGCCTTTATTTCCTACCACTAGCCTACAGGAAGTCCCTGGTTATTACAAAATTGTTTTACTAATCTAAATGGTATGTGTTAACATTTGGAACCTTATACAATTAGGATAAGTATAACATTTTTGATTTCTATTATGTTTTTGAGTGAAAGATGAGTTGAAGGTTGAAACTCTAATTTTCAAGCGTAAATATATATATACCTATCTCTTATTCAATGAATAAATTAATTCTTAAACTTTAGTAAAGGGATATTAAAACAAAAAAATGTGTTTACCTAATACCTTATGTCTTGTTGAACTGATGATATTTTAAATCAACATGGATTGAAAGATTTGAGGCCCTCAATTTGAATGTTGATTGTGATTGATGACCTCAATCACTCCCTACGAATATTTACGTTTTCCCTCCAATTATATGTCTTTAATTGCCACCAATGTTCTCCTAATCAAGATCATAATTGGGTGGTGACTTTTTCATTTCCCTTTCCCTCTTATTAAGGATAAATTTTATTAGCCTTATTTCCGATGTGGGTTTTCCTCAAAGGTATTTTCTCTTTTCAACCTTTTATTTTCAAAGAAAAAATTGAAATTTCGAGGATGCAATTTATTGAAGTAGGGGAGAATGTAACACCCCAAGCTTCCATGGTACATTTCACTTCGAATAATGCAACAGCGTGTGTTGTACGCAACCTCAAGCTCTAACACACACCACAACGAATTAAACTAGCCATTTTGAATAGTAATACCTACTTTTTGAAATTTTATAAATTTTATTTATCAAAATGGACTTCATTTTTGATTCAGAATATCGAAATTAGCCTATGTTGAATTTTTGGTATTTTTCTGAGAACTTCTATTTTTTATGAATAGTGAAAAATACTTAAAACAACTTTTTTAATCAAAATAATTTATTTTGATAAATTATACTATTTAGTGGTTTTAAAGTATAATTAGAATATATTTTTACCATTTTATCCAATGGTGGTCATTATAATTAATTTAACATTGAAATTGGACATAAACAATTGCCAATCTTTTGATATAAATTGTTTCTTAAAAACACGCTATTTATTGTAACAGCGGGAATTAATTATAAAATTAATTAATGAAACTTATATGTTTGTAATTTTGTAAAATAGACATCATTTTTGAACTCGGAATATCAATTATAGCTTAGGGTGAAATTTTGGCTTTGTTCTGAAAAACATCAATTTTTGATGAATAGTGAAACCACTAAGTGGTAGTTAAATAACTGATTTTTCGTTTAAATGAAATATTACCACTTCTTTGATTTGATTTTCAAAAATCCGACATACATGGTTGTCATTAAGAAGTAAAATGTGGTTCAATGAGATTAAAATAAATTTTTGGTGAATAGTAACTTTTAAGTTCTTAATCGCGATTAGAGGTAATTAGTGTAGTTTAAGGTAAAAATGATGTTTTAATAATATGAGATGAGCTTGACACATGTCCTACTCCTATTGGATGAGTCATGGCTGACCTAGACAACCCATGGGTCAACTTGGGGACCCCATGGATCCACTTTAGTTGGAAAATGTAATTAATATTTATTTATTTAATGTTAAAATTAAATTGACACAAACATGAGTTGTTTTACTAAAACAGTTTTTAAGTGGGGTTACACAAGTCCACATTTTGACTATAAATATTCCTTAGAAAGATAAAACGATTTCCTACATCATAGTAATTTTTTTATAATTTTTAGACATTATATAAATTAAATTATTTATGACATCATTATGATGCAGCGATGACCTCATTATTTAACGATTTAAATAAAATGAGAAGATAATTCAAAATCCAAGGCATAAACTTGTCCAAAGACTATTGGATGAGGATATTTAGAACCCTTATCACCTTATCCAGGAATTATATAAGTGTGGGACCTTTAGAATCCTAAAAGCATTGTATAATAATGTAACATTTCAATCTTTCCAAAAGAGCCCCTCCTCTCCTCTTATAAAAGGCCCCCAACTCTCCCACCTTATTCACACCTTCAAGCCATTTGGATCGGCCAAACTCTGCCCAAATACTCTCCCAACTTCCCCCTCTTACTCCTAGAAGCCTCAATTTGGGCAGAACTATTCCCAAGGAAGCCTTTGGCTCAAATCAAAAAGAGTTACCTGATTTTGAGGAGGTTAAAGAACGGTTGAGTCAAGTCAGACACGAGGTAAGGGAACTTCTTAACCCAACTTCAATTCTTTGGGTTAATCTCCTACATTCAAATTAAATCATGATATTATTATGTCCTATCTTGTATTTGTACTTTCTTTATGTGTATCTATAGTGAATACACATAATAGATCTATTTAATTTGTAAGGGAATTTCTTAACCCAATTTCCATTCTTTGGGTTAATCTCCTAATTTTAAATTATGTCATGATATTATTATGTCCTATCTTTTATTTTTACTTTATTTATGTGTAATTATAGTGAATACACATAATTGATCTATTTTATTTCAAAAATGATCTTTGTAAGGACTTTATCTCAATCTCCTTTCATTGAGGCATATTTCGTTTTATACACAACTTTATTTTATACTGTTTATAAACCCCTTTGACTTTTACATTTATTCAAAAGGTTTTATTTTATTATTATGTGATTTTTAAATGATTTCAAAAAAGAGATATTTCTCTCCAATATATGAAAATCCAGTGCAAATGTATGCGAACTTAACGCAAGCTTAAATTTTTTTTCAGAAAACCCGACTCTCGAGTGTGGTAGACAGGAAGGGATTGGGCGTGGACCCATAATGGCCTATAATTAGTCGAGCAGTCTCAGAATTAGTTATTTTGTTTTCAGAAGCTTGCATAATGTTTTCAGAAAAACACTGGAGTATATTTGAGCAATTTTAAACATAATTATCTTCTAAAAAAATTGTATCGGTAGGTCTCATGAGACAACTAGACGTGGAATTGGCCGAGGCCCTTTCCCAATTTGATTTATGGTTTTGGCTGAGGCCTTAATCATTTTAAGACGTCTTGGAAGAGGCCTTGACAAAATGTTTCAGAATGTTTGGCATTATACATTCCCTCATTATGAAAGTGGTTATTGATATCACATGTGATTATTCGACCAGTAGAATATCCATGTGAAGAAGTGAATGGCATTATCTCATTTTACTTTTGCCATATTATGTTGAAGTTCAAGTTTAAAAGGATTTTGTTTTAGTTATACATTTCCTTAAATGTTAATGTTTATTTATGAAAGCTTCCGCTATATTGTTAACCTTACTAAGCATCTGAGCTCACCCCTTTCAATGTTTTAATATTTTCCAGGATGTGAAGAAGTATTTTATGAATGACCTGCAGGGATAGTCAGAAGAGGATATGAGTGTGGAATATGAAGACTTTGTTATTAGTTTTTCACTTTATGATGTAATGTAACATTTACGAATGTATCTTGTGTTTCCAAGGCTACTAAACTATCGGTCTTTCGAGACTTGATCTTTTGTGATCATGCCAATGTTATGAAGTAATGCACCGACTCTGGGTAGCTGGGGTCGGGGCGTTACAGATGACATACATATATATATATATACATAAATCCAGTATCATTATTATGTCATATGTTTCATGATTACTTATTATATATACTTTATAATCATTTATTAATGGTTAATCATTGAGAATGAATCTCATCGCGTCGTGGATACGGTATTCCGTGCGTACGCACAAGCGATGATATCGTTCCCATGATCGTGGAATTTTATTGGAGTGTATGTATACTATTACAGAATCAATATCAATTTACAATAATCATATATAGTTATTATTTACACCATTATACCCATCCAGGTAGGTGGTGGTGGAAAATAGATTACACCACGGCGTGGAGAGGGTATTCCGTACGTATGCACGCGCGATGATTTCATTTTTCGTAGGATGCAGAGATGGTGAAATACGGTTTTTTCATAATTATAATAACATATAAGTATATGAGTGATGATGATTTTATTACTTCATAATGAAACAACCTAAGAAGAATAAGTGGAAGAAGAAATAAAGGTGAAAGAATCGGTAACAGAAATTACCTCTTCTTTGAAGCGCCTCTTTGAGACCTCCTCTTAGGGCACTAAAATTGGTCCTTGAAGAAGACCATGACCTCTAGGATGTATCTAGGGAAGTGTAGAAGATAATTTGGCAGGGTTTGAGCGATCTTGAAGGCTCAATGTTGTGTGTGGAAGAGAGGGAGGAGGTTCCCTTTTATAAGGGAGGAGAGGGGCACCTTTGGAATTCTTCAAAGTATTAATTTATAATAAATCTAACCCCACTTAAAAAACCACAAAAAATGACTCATATTAGAATATTAGATGAGATGGGGTTGTAATCTCATCAACCAATCAAATTTAGACATGTTTGGATCTTATTTTAAACCTTATCATTTTGATTTATCCTTATTTAATCTATTTAAGTTTATTTGTGGTAATAAAATTATAAATTTTAAATCATAACAAATAATTACTTATTTGTTGTGAATTTTCAATAATTGTTTCCTTTATAACATTATAGACCATATAAATTTAAATTTATAATTTTTAAATATTTTTGTGATTTTTAAACAATTTTATAATATTTTTTTTTATAAAATAACAATAGTGTCAATTTTGACACTATTCAATTATTTGAATTTAAATAAAATATATACAGAAGATATGTTCAAACTAAATGCATTAATAGATTCATAAAAGTACATATGTATCTATAAAATTAGTGGATCACATTAAATAGTTTATATAATATTTATTTTATTATTTTTAAAACCATTTATTTGGTTTATCTCTTAATAAAATAATTACTACAACATTTATGTATAATTACTTAATATACTGATTTTATGCATAACAATTAAAAAGAAAATCTTATGATGAATATAAATCTATTACCTTTCACAATAATACTTTTAATTGAATTTATCATCTTAAAATCACAATATTTAAATTGTTATATTTATTAAATTATGAAGGTGACAACTTTGGCATCATTTAAAATAAAATAATAAAAGTGTCATAGTCACTTTTATAAGGATCCAAACGGTTATATATTAGGTCATTGGATGATTACGGTGTAGATATACACTACCAATAAGTTTTGGTCAGGTTTGTGGGACTTTTAATGGGTATTATTATTTCAATAAAAACTATATTACTTATTTCCCACTTAATAAATAATTTCTGTATCATTAATGTATCACCATTAATTACAATTATTAAATCCCTAAAAATTCTAAATAAATTATCATAATGTAGATAATTTTATTATCTTTCTGTATACTATTCATGTTAGAAGTTTTATGATGTTTATCAGTAAATTAAAATTATTATACTTATAAGATTTAAGAGAGTGACATGTTGTCACTTTCTTTGGTTTTAATAATAATTAAATTATTTTCATGGTCAAAAGTCCAAAAAATGAACCTAATACGACCCTTAGGTTATATGGGTCTACATTTATCCATCCAATATAATTTTGGCATGTGATAGGGTAATTTTATAATATTATATTTATCCTTAATTACCTGATTTGCCTTTAACTATGGTAAATAAAATTTACCATAGTTACTATTCATAATTCCCAAAAATAAAAAGTAGCTTATTAACATAATTTGGACCCACTGATTCCAAATATAGAATCCATTTTTCCAAATTCAATACTCCAAAGTTTCAGAAATTAAATCAAAATTAATCCTGTTGTCGAAAGAAAACAGGTTTTTCTTTAAAACATTGCAAAAGATTGAATTGATTTAACCTACGAATTTAATGTAAAATCAATTATAATTACAAATTTATATTATATGGTAAAAATATATTCTATTTATACTTTAAAACAATTAAATATTATAATTTAACCATAAAAATTATTGCGATGAAAAAAGTTGTTTTTAATTAAAATATAGCGTGTTTTTACAATTCATCAAAATATGAAAGTTACCAGAATAATTTGAAAAATTTATCCAAAGTAAATTTTTATTTCTTGATTCCAAAGAAGATTTTTATTTTGTCAAATTGAACTTATTAACATGTCAAAAACTAGATTTAAATTGGGTGCGCCATCAAAAGGCGGTAAAACTGCACTTTTTGAAAAAATACTTATTTCACCCGAAAACATTATTTTGTTCTTATACCATGTTCTAGGAAATGTGTAAGATGAATAATAATGTTATAAAATTCAAAATTTAGTTAATACTATTCATAACGGCTAGTTCATAATAATATTATAATAATATATCGCTGTTTAGTAAAACCCGGTATTGCGTACAACACACGCTATCGAGGAAGGTCGCGATTGCGTGTAATGCAAGCCAAGTCAGGGTTGCATGTTGTGAAATAATCCTTCGTTGTTTCGTATAATAGAATCCAACCATATTTCATTTATACATTGAATATATATATATATATATATATACTCAATGTTGCGTAGAATAACTATTTTCAAAATTGTGTGTAACACGATCCAAGAATAGTGTTGCGTTTACTGCAAGATAATACAGTGTTGTGTATAGCGCAAGGTAATCTTGGTGTAGCATACAACACAAGACATTAATGAAATTAAAAGAATATATTTCATAAAATTTCGGGGTGTTACATTCTACCCCCCTTAAAATGAATTTCTCCCTCGAAATTCGTCGGGGTTATAAATGGTTTACTACTCGAAAGTTTGTTTAATAGAAACCCACATCGTAAAAAGGAATACTGAAACTTAATTTTAAAAAATAAAGTATGAAACGTAATGATTATCCAATGTAACTCATCACTGGGTTTCCACGTAGGAGAATATAGGTGAAAATATGGATATGGAAGAAAAATTTAATCATCAAGTTACGATGGAGAGTGGTAGAGAACATGGCTATGAAAAATTCATCGATCACAAAGCCATAGATTTGTGATGATATAAGGTACCACATGATTTATCTGATATAAGGGCACCGAGACAACATTTTTGGTTTTGAAGATCATTTCCCTAAAGTTGATGAAATTAGAATTAGAAGAAATACTTTCCTGATTTTGGTACAGTCTCACCGTTGGTCGTTCTTTGGACAATTTACAATTCAGCTAGTAAAGAAATGAAGTTGAATTTGACATTCGTGAAGTGTTAGCAGATCATGTGATAGAATGATGGGTCATTCCATCTGTCTCAAAAAAAGTTATAAAAGTTATCAAAAATACATAGGTCCATCTTATGGTCAGATTAATCGTATATGGTTCCAAAAATGAACTTATACTTCATATATCATACCGCTTAATAAACTAAAACTAGTTTTTACTAACTAGGGACTTCCTGTAGGCCAGTGGTAGGCAATAAAGGCCAGTCGCACTTTGGTTGTGGGTTCAATTCCCATAGCCTTGTCTGACGCGATGGGTTGTCACCCATCCTGCAGGTTGTCCTTTTTCTAAAACTACATTACTATAACATCTGATAAATAATATCGAAAAAAGTTCTATCCTTAAACAATAATAACTTATGTCCAACATAATCCATTCTAATCATTAGGCTTATCTACAATACTTCGGTCCAAGCTCATAGTATAAAGAAAACGATTACTTAAAATATCATCAACCAAGCTTGTGAATACCATCATTTATCCCCCATATATCTTGTTGATCACATTCCAATCATGCGAATACCTTAATCATGTATTCTCTTGAAAAATGAATACCGATTAAACCTTAGTGAAAAAATAAATGCTGTCAAAAGTTAACTCTTTTCACATACCAAAATCCGAAAATTCTATATACTCAAACCATGGTATATTCTTATCCTTATATCTGTCATGAGCTCATGAATACTATCAAACATTTAATTTTCTCCTTATCCCCTCATTATGCGCATATCAACTACTTTCCAAAAATATCTGAATAACCTTTCATGGTTACTAGTACCGTTGATCATACACTTTCAAAACATAAGGAAAGAAAACAATGTAACAATCCTTAGATGTCTCTTTATTCCATAGTACCATGAGATTACTTATACAACATTACACTTGATAAACATGAAATCATTCCACTACCTTCTTAAACCATTGATCGAGTTTCAACAATTCATTCATCTCACATATCATTTGTAGTCTCTTCATCATCATCAAGATAAATACTACCCATATGACCATAATGATTCTCTTCATGAGACATTACCTTAGGGAATTGGTTTGCATAATGCCCGTACATTTCCACATATAAAACATTTAACCATTGTTGATGTCGTAGCAATACCATTATCCTCATCCATGGTGTTAACTGAACCTTTTCCTTTGCACTTACTGGCTCTGTGTCCTTCTTTTCCACACCCAAAGCATCTTTCAGTTCCCTTGAAACATTCTCCTTAATGTCTCTTCCCACATGATTTACATAGGGGAAATTGAACTTTCTTTCCTCTATGATCATCATGAAACTCCATCTTTCTCTTATTATCTTGGTCGGGAAACATACCAAAGTTGAGATTATTGATCATATTATGATATTTCTGATTAGGCATAATAAAGTTGTTTGGACTTCCAGATCCCGTTTCATTTGGTTTCTCATGAAGAAAATCATTCCATTGTCTATCATATCCTCCATTATCGTGAATCTTCATGTTTCCAGCCATTTTCTAAAACCCAAAAAGAATAGTGTGAGGAGAAAATATCATGCTATGGAAAATAACATAGTAAAGGGGAAGCACCATGAATATCTAACATCATAGGTTAAATTATAAGATCGTTACCGTAGTTCTAGGAGTATATCCTATATGTATACTTATCGTTAGGGACATCCCTGGACATACCTTAGAAATATCTCTAGGGATCTCACTAACGGTTTCGCATCCTAGTTTCCAAAGGTTGACTAAACCTTTACTCTGATACAAACTGTAGAGAACAAAAGCTTGAAGTACATGGACAATACATTACTTTAGCGGAATACTTAATACATAACAAAAACAGACACACAAGGACTGTAATAGTTTAGTGTCTTTGGAAACTTGGAACGTAATCTTCTAATCGTGGTGAAAGATCTTCAACATCTCCCATAAAGATCTTCCCCCTTTTTTTTCTTACCTAAAACCTTTCTTTATATCCTGGGGAAAAGAAAACATAAAAAGGGTGAGCTGAAATGCTCAGGAAGGGTAAGCATGGATAAAATAAAACATACCATATACATTTGAACTTAAAAACATGAACATAATGTTTAAACATCAAAAGATTGATAAATGACATAAAACATGGATGTATGTTAGGCATAGATCATAAAGAAACATTAAGAATGATAAAATGGCATGGTAATAAAGCATGTAATTGCGGAAAACATTAAGCACATGATATGATTTCTATAGTAGCCAAGGCATTGCTGCCAAGACCATCTTAGTGGAGAAAGTCCCTTTCTGAATTGAGTTCACTCCTCGTTCTAGTCCTGTATTACTGAACTGGTTTAACTTTCCGTTCCAGACATGTCTATATCATGAGATATAAATCTCTACCCAATTCATTGGAGGGAGATATAGGTCCCACCCATCTCCTAATGAAATCATTCTTACTTGTTCCACAATATAAACATACGTCATTCATAATAACCCAACGAATAAAATGGGTTTCATAAACATCATCCCATAATCACATAATCTATATAAAAAAATAGATATCATTTCATAATAAGAAAAGTGAAACCATGTAAATGATAGAGTCATTACACTTGAAACATCCACATATGAAATAATTTCATCTTAGATGGAAAATGGTTTTGATAAAACACTTGTAATGAATTTTTGAGGAAAATATCCTTTCTTCTACAAAATCAATTTAATTTCACAAAACGTCATGCAATTTTAAAAGAAATAGATTTTGTTCAAAATGGTCATGAAATATTTTGGAGGAAGCTTCGTGAAAATAAGGCTTTATAAAATCATAAAAATCCGTTCGTGCCGTATAAGTTAAAAGAAAAACATTCTTTTCATACTTTTGCCGGAAAAGTCAAAAAGTACCTCGTAACGTAAACAAAAGAAAGATTCCTTACATACCATGTAGTAAAAGTCAAAAATGGGTAAAAATTAATTTAAACAAACATGAAAACACTTTTATAAAACATGTACATGGATGATAGAAATAACCCCAGTAAATACTTACAAATAAGCAATCTCGGATAAAAATGAGATTTGCAAAATTATCCCTTACCTTAGGTCCGATATGCTTCGTACATATCTGAACCTCCTATATATTGATTTAAATAATGTTATTGACTTATTAAAGAATCATATTAATTGTTATTATATCATATATTGTACACTTATGACTTTATATTACCCGTTCATTTGTAAATTCCATGTTAAAGAGCGTTTTGGGTAAAATCGTTTCATTTGTCGTCCGTGTTTTGACTTGTAATTATTCATATGATTACTTAGATCATGATTACAAAAATCCAGATTTTAAAAAATGATTTATATATAATATATATTCAGAATATACATTTATATAATAGATCGATAGATGGAAAGAAATACACCGTTCATGGAGACAGTAGGCCTAACGTATGCATGAACGTTGTATTCGTTTCCTCATTGAATTGAATGGAATTAATTGGATGACATAAATATATATATATATATATATAAATAAATCCATTATCATTATTATGTCATATATTTCATGATTACTTATTATATATACTTTATAATCATTTATGAATGGTTAATCATTGAGAATGAATCTCATCGTGTTGTGGAGACGGTATTCCGTACGTACGCACGAGCGATGATATCGTTCCCATGATCGTGGAATTTTATTGGAGTGTATGTATAATATTACAAAATCAATATCACTTTACAATAATCATATATAGTTATTATTTACACCATTATACCCATCCAAGTAATGTGGTGGTGGAAAATAGATTACACCACGACGTGGAGACGGTATTCTGTACGTACGCACGCGCGGTGATTTCATTTTCCGTAGGATGGATTGATTGTGAAATAGGGTTGTTTCATAATTATAATAACATATCATTATATGAGTGATTATCATGTTATTACTTCATAATTAAACAACCTAATAAGAATAAGTGGAAGAAGAAATAAAGGTGAAAGAATCGGTAATGGAAATTACCTCTTCTTTGAAGCGCCTCTTTAAGACCTCCTATTCGGGCACTAAAATTGGTCTTTGAAGAAGACCAGAACCTCTAGGATGTTTCTAGGGAAGTGTAAAAGAGAGATGGGTACGGGTTGTCCGAGCATGAAGGCTCAATGTTGTGTGTGGAAGAGAGGTAGGAGGTGCCCTTTTATAAGGGAGGAGAGGGGCACCATTGGAATTCTCGAAAGTATTAATTTATAATAAATCTAACCCAACATAAAAAACTTCCCAAAATGACTCATATTCGAATATTAGATGATATAGGGTTTTAATATCATCATCCAATAAAATTTAGACATGTTTTGATCTTATTTTAATCCTTATCATTTTTATTTATCCTTATTTAATCTATTTAAGATTATTTTTCGTAATAAAATTATAAATTTTAAATCATAACAAATAATTACTCATTTATTATTAATTTTCCATAATTGTTTAATTTATAACATTATAGACCATATAAATATAAATTTATAATTTTTAAATAATTTTGTGGTTTTTAAACAATTTTATATTATGTTATTTTTATAAAATAACAATAGTGTCAACTTTGACACTATTCATTTATTTGAATTTAAATAAAATATATACAGAATATATGTTCTAAATAAAAGATTTAATAGATTCATAAAAGGTCATATGTATCTATAAAATTAGTGAAGAACATTAAATAGTTCATATAATATTTATTTTATTATTTTTAAAACCATTTATTTGGTTTATCTCTTAATAAAATAATTACTACAACATTTGTGTATAATTATTTAATATACTGATTTGTTGCATAAAAATTAAAAAACAATTCCTATAATGAAGATAAATCTATTAACTTTCACAATAATACTTTTAATAGAATTTATGATATTAAAATCACAATATTTAAATTGTTATATTTATTAAATTATGAAGGTGACTAATTTGGCATCATTTAAAATAAAATAATATAAGTGTCATAATAAATTTTATAAGGATCCAAACGGTTATATATTAGGTTATTGGATGCTTAAGGTGTATATATACACTACCAATAAGTTTTGGTCAGGTTTTTGGGCCTTTTAATGGGTATTAGTATTTCAATAAAAACTATAGTACTTATTTCCCACTTAATAAATAATTTCTGTATCATTAATGTATCACCATTAATGACAAATATTTAATCCCTAAAAATTATAAATAAATTATCATGATGTAGATAATTTTATTATCTTTCTGGATTATATTAATGTTCGAAGTTTTAGGATGTTTATCACTAAATTAAAATTATTATACTTATAAAATTTAAGAGAGTGACATGTTGTAACTTTCTTTGGTTTTATTAATAATTAAATTAATTTCATGGTCAAAAGTCCAAAAAATGAATCTAATCTAACCCTTAGGTTATATGGGTCTACTTCTAGCCATCCAATAGAATTTTGGCATGTTTTAGGATAAGTTTATAATATTATATTTACCCTTAATTACCTGATTTACCTTTAACTATGGTAAATAAAATTTACCGTAGTTACTATTCATAATTCCCAAAAATAAAAAGTACCTTATTAACATAATTTGGACCCACTGATTCCAAATATGGAATCCATTTTTCCAAATTCAATACCCAAAAGTTGCAGAAATTAAATCAAAATTAATCCCGTTGTCGAAAGAAAACGGGTTTTTCTTTAAAACATTGCAAAAGATTGAATTGATTTAACCTACGAATTTAATGTAAAATCAATGATAATGACATAAATTATATTAAATTGTAAAAATATATTATATTTATACTTAAAACAATTAAATATTATAATTTAACCATATAAATTATTGCGATGAAAAAAGTTGTTTTTAATTAAAATATAGCATGTTTTTACTATTCATCAAAATATGAAAGTTACCAGAATAATATGAAAAATATATCCAAAGTAAATTTTTATTTATTGATTCCAAAGAAGAATTTTATTTTGTCAAATTGAACTTATAAACAATTAAAAAACTAGATTTAACGTGGGTGCGCCATCAAAATGCGGCAAAACTGCATTTTTTGAAAAAATACTTATTTTACTCGAAAAATTTATTTTGTTCTTATACCATGTTCTAGAAAATGTGTAAGATGAATAATAATGTTATAAAATTCAACATTTAGTTAATACTATTCATAATGGCTAGTTCATAATAATATTATAAGAATATATCATTGATTAGTAAAACCCGGTATTGCGTACAACACACGCTATCGAGGAAGGTCGCGATTGCGTGTAATGCAAGCCAAGTTAGGGTTGCGTGTTGTGAAAGAATCCTTCATTGTTTCGTTTAACCAAATCCAACCATATTTCATTTATACATTGAATATATATATATATATACACTCAATGTTGCGTAGAATAACTATTATCAAAATTGTGTGTAACACGATCCAAGAATAGTGTTGCGTATACTGCAAGATAATACAGTGTTGTGTATAGCGCAAGGTAATCTTGGTGTAGCATTAAACACAAGAAATTAATGAAATTAAAAGAATATTTTTCATAAAATATCAGGGTGTTATATTAGTTATAAAATTGTATCATTTTTGTTACAAATGATGTGGAGACTTATACTAAGGGATTCTCATTTCACATGACATATATGAGAAAATCTCCATATCCATAACTTATTTATTTTATATGGGACATATAATTCTGATGATATCATTTTACAATGAATCTCCTAAAAATAATTTTTATTTAAAAATCAATTTTATGATCTATCATTCAGGGGGTTTACGATAAATCTTTTACCAGAATTGTAAGGATTTTATGATATTATATCATTTCTTATCAATATTGTTTATATATATGCTTGTATTGATGAAATATTGTGATCCATATCCTAGGAAACTCATTAAACCACTCATCCTCTTGTTCTTATTCTAGAATTCAATTTCTCCTGTCATTTTCCTCTCTTTATATACTCACCAGACAAAAACATCTGATAAAAATATACTTTTTTTTCTCTCTTCACATGAAAATAATTTTTCTTCCAAAATAATGTTTTCTAAAAATGTTGACTAAAATGATGTCAAAACCCCCAAAATATTTATTGAATATATTTTACCCATGTTATATGTTTTTAATTTTTTTTTAAAAGTTTCTTTATGTCATTTTCCAAAAAATGTTCATTTTGATTTTACCAAAAATGTGAAAATAATTTTTTTTAATATGTATGGCCTTAAAAAAATTTACAATTTTATGACCAAATATGTGTTTCACTGAATACATTACATGTTTCATGTTTTATTTTCAATGAAAATAGTTTCCAAAATTTTTTAATAATTTTTATTTCTCAAAATATATTTTCATAATGGAATGGTTATTTTCCTTAAGATATGTTGTAATGATTTTTAAATTTTTCTTCAAAAGTTTCAATGTTTATTTTCATTGAAAACTATTTAAGAAATATTTTATGAATTATTTGTTTTAAAAATATATTTTTAGAATAAAGAGGATATTTTCCCTAATTAATGTTTTAAATTATATTTAATACCACCATTATAACATTACATGATTATTTTTAAGTGAAATGGTTTTTAGAATGTTATTTTGTTTTAAAATGTTTTTTCAAGGTACCAAAATGATCAATGTTATAATTCAAAAGAAATTTCCATATATGGTTACATATATCGATGACACATATGCTAAAATATGGATTATATTGAATGATTCTATCGTAATTGTTTATCAAGATGGTTAATGTTTTTATTCATGAAATTATTATGAAACTCATTAATTTTTAATGGGATATGCTATAGTGAATTGTTGAAATTATTAGAAACCATTTTTTAAAAATGTGTTATGATATGATGATGTGATAATTTTTTATGATCATGGGTCACACATTTATATTTTTTTCATTATGATATGGGTGGTACATACTTCTCCCTCTAATGTATTGGATGAAGCATTATATCTCATGAGAAAAAATGGGAAACAAGTGAATCGGGTCAATCCACTATGGCAAATAGGTGTGTTCTAATCTATGATAGGAAACATTTGTGTCCTAATCCAATATAAGAAACATATTTTTCATGATCTATAGTAAAAAAATATGGTAAATCCCATGCCACTATTTATGTGGTATTATTAGTTAACTGTGACATATAAAATGGTTTTTTATTTATTTATGATGGTTCCACACTTTTTTGAAATGTGCTTTCCGTTAATGATTGATTTATGATGATTTCTCACTCTCAAAGGCCATGTTTTTTGAAATGATAAAGTTTTATACCATGAATCATGTTTATGATCTATGATTGGTTGGGTATGAACTTCATATGTTATGTTCATGATCACATAAACTTATTATTATCATAGTATTTAATATGTTCATAGATTGATATCTCTAATGTTTACTCTTAATGAGCATATGATATCACTATTTTTTATGTTGGCTTCCCCTGGTTATTAACAATGTCATAGGTGGTTTATTCCTTATAGTAGCACAATACAAGAAGATATTTGTGGGAGATGTTTAATTTCATTCCTGAAATAAGAATTTCATGTTAGTAGTATCCAATGATAGTAAAATATTATGGGTCTCAACAGGGAGTTTATGAACTGTTTTTGATATTCAAATAAAAATATATGGAATTTATGTGTAATAAACAAGGTCACTATATTAAGATCACCATAGGGTATAAATATCCCAACCAAGGGAGGCATTCAACTGAAGTACCATTACACACAAACACATCTCCAAATATCCGTACAATGAAGAATGGTAAATCAAAATGAAACTATAATTGATTCTAAATACCTATACCATATCAGAGTATGAAAAAGTTCTAGGAAGCAATAATTTGGTCCAAATACACACCCACCAAAAGGTTCATCACAGTCTAACAATCTCAAAAACCTGGGGAATAATGTCAAATGTAACATAATGTCCAACCAGGCTATGTCTAGCTCATAAAGATTCACCTATTCATAGTACTCTCATGATTATTTTAGAAGATAATTCATCTATAAAATAGATAACCAATTCAGACATAGCCAATACAGGGGTAAATATAATAATACATAGTAAGGCAATGTGAAATCTACAATAATAATGAATCAGTAGTAGTCTTCTCATAAACTCAAAGGAATGATAGTTAGGATATAAGGAACTACAATACAGATAACCATAAGAACCTATATATACTCATAATATACTCCAATTATCAATGATATATTAACCACTACCCATAATAGGATTATCTCTGAGGTATAATGTTAACGCCAATCTAGGAGAACTCACTCTATGAGCTATACTGTCACAAACAACACATGTCTGATAGGTCATGCTCATCAAGTAATTCCCATGAAGTACTCATTAGAACTCTAGATATGTCAACATCCTGATAGATAATCACACCTATAACAACTAGGGTATAAGAAAACCATTAATAGATCAATATTTTAGATAGGGGATCAACAATATATTCATGGAGGTTATGTTGATACCACAAACCCAAACTAATAATGAATATATGATAGATGATACTACACTAAACCTTGTAGAAGGATTCTATGAACTCTATCTGATACATGATCTGTATAGGGGGTCATAATTAGATGATTATAATGTAATGTTATTACATACCCTCATAAGGATGGACCAATCAACTAAACATGGTCTATAATGAAGAGATAGAGGACCTAAAATTGTCCGGAAATAATTAAACTATGTGTACTAGAAAAAACATGGTGGATCTCATCTTCCTCGAGTCTTTCGTTGCCTCACTGTTACAATCATCATGTAATACTTTGTATAAATGGTGTTATTATTGGGGATACCTAGTGTGTAGAGGTTGTATTGGGACATTGTGAGCCTCCTTCCCATACTTGTGTACATCTGGCCTAACCATGCACATACGTCCATGCTAATGTACCAAGATGTGTATAATTAAAGGTTCATTCAAAAGTAAAATATCAATTCATGTTTTCCTAACCATGTTCAAATTTCAATACCCTTTAGGATACATTCCAATATTCTAGTAACAAGCTGCATGACATGTGATACATTTATCTATGTGTAATCCTAAGTGTGGAATAAGGGTTCTACAAGACCTGTGTTTATTGGACTATGTGTTGTGTAGTCTGGAATTTCTATAAATTATAAATACTTCAATGAATTTTTTACATGGTTCCCTCAAACTAATCAACTATGATTACCAATGTATATTGAGAATATTGATCCGGCCAAGCCCTATCATCACTGTGTGTTGGTTTCTAGCCCCCCAAACTAATCAATAATTGATAAACAGCATATAAAACCATCACTACAAAAAAATGTTAAAATAAAGATATCTAATCCATTCATGATCCTCCACTAATCACTCACCATACCCAACACACATTGACCATTCCTTCCATTGGTAACTCAAACCCACAATATCAATCTGTTGTGCTAAATAATGGTTACACAATGATCAATCACTATGTATTGGTCGAACTGTCATCCAAAGTAATTTCTTATGATGAATGTGCAATGAAACAGTGAGGAAATTAATGAAAACACAAAATTCGTATGAAAAGAAAACATTTTTTTAAATTTCCATGATTCATTATCATTTGAAATATGAACAAATATCAATGGTAATCAATAATATCAATTCCCTGAAACACAGGAAGATAAAATTGAACTAGAAAACATGAATGGACTATGAATCAGTTTATTAGTGGATTTGATTCACGTTTATCATGGGATAGTAAATAGTGGAAATAAACAATGAAAAAAATTCCCAAACATGAGTTAAGATCAATAACTAATGATGAATGAATCTCTGATTTAATTTCTAGTGAGATCCACTAACTCTATTATCATTGGTGTTCCTTGTGGTATTTTGATCATCGATTAATAATCCCGATTCCTAAAAATTATATTCCATGGTCCACTATTATTTTTCTAGGATATGTATCTCACCCTAATAATCATATATAAACATGTAATTGGGGAGGTCATTTGGTTATGATTTAATTTTAACAATGAAATAAATATTTTTAAATTATTTCATTATTTCACCCACAATGCTACTCAAGCCAAACAACTGTCACTGACCACGATTATGACCTAACTAGAGAAAATCAATGATTTTGATTCAGTGGAGGTATTATATATCTGATATGAGAATCCATTCAGTTTTTATTTAGTTATTTAACAAAAATAGTGCATGATTGATATTTATATAATTAATATTTATATAATATAAACACTGAGACTCTCCAGGCCTTACAAAACCTCATCAAATTACCACTTATCACTACAATTGTTTTTAAATATATTCCAAATCTTGGTATGGAAAAAATAGTGTAGTTAAATTTTGCACACCTCTTGGATTATCTTCCAAAAATTAAAAAACCTATTAATAATGATGAGGATACCAGGCTCGCATTTGGGCCTCCAACACCTAGGTGATGTCATGAAGTCTCTCATGTGTCCATCAGATGTGACCTAAGGGAATCACACACTAATAAAATATATTCTATTTTGATCCTCAATCTCCTCCATATACTACAAAAAAGGTATCTCTATACTCAATGACCAACTTTCTCAAGTTGATAACATTTGATGGGTTGTTCTCATACCATATTGTCCACAAAACATGGAAGGAATCACATACCAGATCTAACTAAATTAGTATGTCCATGTGGTTTTCCACCTCTCCAACCCAGCATAGTAACTAGAATGAGCCAATGATTCTCATATAAAAATTTACGCCCCATACAAATCTCCGCAATCCACAACATGGTGACACATTGAACACAACATTGTGTCCTTCAACAGACTCCAAATGAATCCATCATCATCCGGTATAAGATTTAGGATGGATCATGGAAGTCCTCATCAACTCCTTGATGGTATGAACCTTCTTTGTTATATCTAGCACCGTCTTTGGACCCTTGATACAAGACATGCCTTGATATATCAAACATAATGGTGACCTAATGTGTCTCCCATTTAAGGCATAAAATTGTTCCATACTGATGACTTAAAGGTAATTTTTTTAATCAAACCCCACAATGCATTAGTTATTATCCTAACTTACTCCACAGATTAATAAGTAAGCTCATTACATGACCTCCATATCATGAATGTTTGACTGAATATGGCCACAAGTCTAGGGGTGAATACATTGATTATATGAAACTAATTCAAAATTGAATTTTCTACCATATTCCATAATCATTACATGAAGTGAGAATCATTTACCAAACCATCATCAAAGGAATTCTATGAAATCGTATTATTTCCTACATATAAAGGTGTCCCAATCTTTCCACCGATATCTTTTCTCGAATAGCTTGGATACATGCCAACATGGTGATTCATTCTATGATCAACCAGATGGAATTATGTACAATAGAAGTTAATGGTAACACCATAATTAATTATATATATATACCATCCCACTTCCATATTGGAAACTCAATAGTTTGATCTAAACGAACTAGAATCTGGTGTTTACTATTCACTTCCTAACAAATGAGGCATAAAGAAACAAAAAATATTAAAAAAATTTCCATACATGGACCTAAATTAATATGTTTATAGAACCAATAAATCTTAACCACACCTTGATGAACTGCTAAGGGGGGATTATGGGATTCCATTATCACATTTTCTCACAACATCACCACTACCTCCGCTCGTCCTATGTAATAGATGCCATGATCGCTACATTCTAAAAATACATCTACACCACATCCATTAGAATAATGACTATGTAATGTCTCATAGTCAGTGTCTCCATATTTTTCCTCCCTAGAATGATGTATATTTTTTTTGGTTAACAAGAAATAAACTTGAGAAAAGTTTCAGAATTCTCATCCGCAGTGGACAACAACAATGAGCCTACCAACTCAAATTCCTTGGCTAATAAATGTGGGAAGGGTCTCTTACTGAGTGAATCTACCACAACATTCCCCATTTCTGGAGTATATAATATTTTTATGTCATAATATTTAAGTGTCGATGTTCTTCATTTTTATCTCAAGATAAAATATTTATACAGAAATATATACTTGAGACTATAATTTTTCTCATTGATGAAAAACTGCTCACCCATATGGTCATGTGTCCATATCATCTGAGTGAAGAAAATTGTTTCCAACTCATGATCAAGGGTTACATAGTTATTTTCATTTGGTCTCAAATTCTAAGACCCTAAGGTAATCACTACCTGGATCTATATCATTACAAAACTATGTTAGATCCCTAAGGCATCCTAGAATACTATGTTTGCAACACCCTCCATTTTATACTAAAGAGTGGGGATCTCATTAACCAATAATAGAAATCCTAAATATCCTTTATATACCTCTCCATAAAAACTAAATGCACCCAATTTAGGTAAAATTAGTTAAATTTGTTTATATCATAGAAAAATCAGGAAAAACCCTCTTGTTGTATGTTCAGGGCCATCTTGAATTGTATCACATGCTCTTATTTGGTGGTTTAGTACACTAGATTTTCATTGATGAAGGTATCCAAAATCAATCCTAAGAAGGTATAAAGGATATATTGGATGGCTCCTATGAATACTTTTAGGTTACTCTTCAATTAAGATTCCATAATTAAGTTCTCATAATGACAATATATATGTCAGAATCTCATCTTTAAAATATTCAGGTCTCATTCTCTAAGCTAGTGATAACCTAATCTATGATCTATCTTTGAGAACCATCCCTCCAATGTAAACTGATCAAAGAGGTTTTTGATAATTATAAGTTGAAACGTATTCATGTTGATCATTTGGTTTAGGGGATGGAAATCTATACAAACCATTGAGATCATGTCAACTTCCATGATTAATAACACTAGGGATACCTAGGGTGTCACACTGAGTCTAATAAATCCATTCTTCTGGAAGTCCTACAACATATCCTTCTACACACAAAGCTCTGTAGGAGCCATATAAAAAACTAGAAAAGTATTAATTTAGCACCTGGGGTGAAAGTATTTATAATTATATCTTTTAAATGGGTGTTAATAACATCATTTACATAGGAAAGACATCCTCATACTCCACCAACACGATACGAAGATGAAATAATAAAATCCACTACTCAATGGGTAATACTATCCAACTAATGAGTGGTCATTTGTACCCTCCTATGTATGAGACAATCCTGCCCTTGTTGTGTTTCCTTCTCACCCATGAAGGAAAACATCATCCCGATACCATGGAAAAACCACATCCTCTACCTGAAATAGTCAATATGGGGAAGTAAATGTGGATAGCTAGTCCATACATAAGATGAAATCATAGGACCTCATCAATGATACAAAAATATCCCATTGGAGAATATCTTCTCTATGTAAAAGTTCAAACTATTACAAGTAGTAAGTGATCATTTATTTCTCTCTAGTATGAATATATTGGCACAATGGTCAAGCTAATGTCTCAACCCGAAACTATATGTCTCTAACTAGAGAAGTGGAAGGAATGGAGTGGCTCAAAACAATGTCTATAATTACTAAATATAATATAGATAAGAAACACATTGTACCTATAATAAACCCTTTAATTTATGGGTTATAATAATATAGTTTCTATAGTTTTCCTCATCCATGTCGACTTTATCCCTAAGCCTAGCACGGACCACCATGGGATGGTGGTGGAATCATGTCAAACTATCTACCACATCATGCTGGTCTCCCTATTAATTTTAAATCTTCCCATCCCTATGGACCTACATTCTCCTACCACTACCTCAACCTAGGTGTTCAATTAATAATATCCTAGTTTGCAACATGGAAGGACATAAAACCTCAACATAGATGTCTTTGACTGCCACAATATAAGAATCATCTCTCTCTTGGCTTCGTAGAATCATCGAAAGAGCCCATAAATATATAACATCTATTTTGGTATCATCCCATGAATAGTATCACATTCCTAGATCCCTATAAACTCTTTTTTATGCTGGATTATATGGCCTTAACTCTTGTATGCCCACTATCAGCACCAACTCTCAGCATCTTCACTTCCAGGAAGCTCCCAATATTATTATTGGATCAAGCACTCTAACATACGCAGGAATGAAAAAAATCACTAAGGCCCTGATATATTATAGTAAGACTATATGTAATTTCCAACACAATAATAATGGACCCTGAACCATATAAATATATATCATATATTGAGAGCGTATTGAACCTCACTAAATAATCAACCATATTCATGCAACTATGTTACTACATTAGAATCACCTGGATATAAACTAATACCAAACATGGTTTGATATAGCTCCTCCCAGATTACATGATCAAAATATCACATGGAGATATCCAACTCATCATGTTTCAAAATCTCTAGACTATACCATCTCCCGATAAAGTACTAAGGAAGACTCACCACTATAACGACCACCTAATCGAGATATGTACCCATAAGGTAGAAAACTCAAGTCACTACCTCTATCTAACCCAAATCATCATAGGGGTTTTTATTACCCCAAAACCTAAAATTTTAATTATTATAAAACTAATTTTATGTTCAATGCATGTAGAAATACTCACTTGGTTCTTTGTACAAAACCCAATTCTCAACAAGAGGTGAAAAAACTCTCAAACCCCCTGGAGGTACCGCCTCCTCTACCAGAACTTGTATTACAGCCTCATGACTATGTTTATCAATATCATGATCATTATATGGAATCCTTGTTATAAATAAAAATGGGGGAATCCTAAAATAAACAAAATTCACTACATTTAGATAGTATAACTGGTCAGGTGACTCAAATTTAAATGGAATCCACAACCCATTCCAATATGATAGAGAAACCAATATTTTCCCTATATCCAGTGCCTATATGTACCATGTAGAAAATATTATTTTCAATGTTCAGGTGAATGGATATGTGTTCCACCACACTAAAATAGGAGTCCTTGGCTTGATAGTTGAACTTGAAACACCTTAACCCTGTTTTCATAAATACCAAACCACGCCTCATAGGTAACCAATCTCAAAACTCCTGCCCTAATATGAACACTAAATTAATATAACTATAGAAATAAACCAACCCACTAGGGCCCACATGGATATTGATAAGATGAGTGTGTCACCCCAAGACCAATAGTAATAGGCCAAGGGATGAAGACCATCACAATTTAGGAAAATGAATCACATGAGATTAATTAACATAAATTAAATGTACACATGAACACAAATCCAAATACCTATATTATAACGAGCGGTAAATTAAAAGACGTCACAATACATGAATAATATATATTCCAAATCATAATATTAAAATGTTAGGGAAATAAAAAACGGTGAAATACTAGTCTACTGAAATATGAAAAGAGTATAACATGCTCAGAAGTGATGAGGTTTCTATCAAATGCAACATCGGTTCCCACCATGATTATATATAGTTCATGATATCCATAAGAAAAAAACATGATTTATAAACTAATATATAGAAAAAGGGATCACACTCAAGTAAACTCGGTCTACACTGAAGAGATAAAGGTCTTGAACTTTTCCTGAAATAAGTACTCAACATGATTTATTAACTAATATATATAGAATAACAAAAATCATACATAGATATAAAATATTAATTGATGAATATTAATTTGATAACATAGAAATATTCACTAGAATCATATAGGTCTAATTCATTTTGAGAGTTGTACATGGAAACTAGTAGTTTATAAGTTAATTACAACATATTCCACTAATTTATTTATAAATTTTACCCCTATTTGAAATATAAAACCTAATACAATTCATCATATCCTAGGGAAATGAATCATGATAACATTTGATCTAAAATTATCAGTATGTATAAACTTGGGAGATATCAACATAACATGATAATAAGGGTATAATAATGTGAAAATAAAATTTTAAAACTATATCCTACATCTCATAGATCATAATATTGATTCCTATAATAAATCATGGATATTAATAAGACATAAATAATAAATTAATAAAATAATATAATATATAAGAGAATAAGAATGTCATTAAGCTCAAATTTTTGGCATACACCAAAACATAGAAACTTTTATGTCAATGATATCCACCAAGTCCAAAATAATAGGTTAGTCTTTAGATAACTACCAGTGTACCTACATCAATATTTGGAAAACATATAATGTACCATCTTTCAGAATTTATATAACCTCCCTTGTACCCTATTTTGAGATTGGGATAACCTATTGTGCACACTATTATAGTATTAGGATAACCTACTATGTACGTATTGAGATCATTGAACATTAATCATTACCAAATGAATTAGAGATGGATATAAGTCCCAATTGACACATAATATATACATTTTTGTGCCAAAATATAATTAAATATTTTTTATATCAGGACTCATGAAAAGGAAATGGGTTTTATAATCATTTCATTATAGTTTTTCTATTTAGAATGAAACGAGTTTCATAAAAATAATTTCATCATAATAAAAAACATAAATTATCCATATATATAAATATAAGGGTATTATTGGATAATATCCATGTTAAAACATAAGAAACACCAATGGGATTATTCATTTACAAATAAAAATTCTAATAAAACAAATTAAAACATTACTGAAGAAAATATACTTTCATTTTGAAATAAATTCTTTAAAATATTAAAATTTACAAAATATCAACAGAAAAACATTACTTGAAAAGACCCATGAAAACCTATATAGGAATAATTAATTAATATAGTGGTTAGGATGGTTAAAATTATATTCATGCTGTTTATGTTGAAAAAAATAATCCATCCACATTTTTTGTAAAAATTTAAAAGTACAACTTTTGGATTAAAATAAAGAAGAGTTATTTCATGTAATTTTGTAAAAATTAAAAACATAAAAAAATTATTTTCTATAATATTTTTTTTAATATTAAGAACCATTATTGAACAAATTTTATGAAATCATTTTCATTGAAGAGAATGTATTTTCGACTAAAGAGAGGAATAAAGACGATTTTTTATTAAAAACATTTTTTAATGTTGGGTACAGAGTGATATATAAAAGTAAAACATGTATTTTTTGGAAATAAATATTGGATATGAAAATTTATGACTTTCTTGAGTGATAAATAAACAAATTTCATCATCAAAACCATAATCATAAATAATCCTAATAAATAATGAGATTATATCATAAAACCCTTACTAATTTTGTAACATTTGAATAGTAAGAATCATAAAATAATGAAATATATATGGATATTTTTACCCCATATCATTCATGATTATAATAGTAAAATAAATTGATAATTTTTATCTGCACTATAGAAAAGAAACAAGTGGTGAATATAATATGTTTCCCATGGAAATAATTAAGAGAAGAAAATACCTTACTATAGTGGTAATCATTTGATATGTCATAAAAATGAAGTAATAACATCAATGGAAAACATAAATAACATAAAAATAAGTATAATAATGATATTAAATATCATGTTGGATGTATATACACCTCATAAAATAATATAGGTGCATAAAATTACAGATGCCCCAAAGAAGACAATTTGAGGTGATTCAACCTTAACTCTTGACTCAAATTTTTTCATAAAAATTCATAAATCTTAGTTAATAAATATTAATATATTATAATTCAATTATATAACTATAATAATAATTTTCATACCATTTATGGTTTAATAATGGATTTATATTAAACATTAATAAATAATTCCTTTTTAAAACTTGTATTTGGGTAAAAACTACTTCATTTTTTATGTATGTTTTGGATTAGTATTTATGATCACATTATTTTTATCATTCTTAGATAATATATAATATTTTATCCAATATATAAATATCATGTATTTTGTTATATTTTTTTAGAGTAATCCATAAGAGTTAGATATATAAAATGAAGTACACAATTCATCAAGATGGTAGGTCATACTTATTCAAGAACGTTTATTACATTTTCTCGATGGATTAAAAAATGAAAGATAAATAATATATTACCATTATTAATTCAAATTTATATCATATATCTCATAAATATTCATTACATAATTCCTAATTACCCAATATTTCAATATAAATTGAAAAATATATAACATCACTTCATGGAGGAGATAACACATACTTATACATGGGAACGTTATTGTTTTCCAATGAATGTGAAGGTAGGAAAAAAGTTTTGATATTATATACATATAAGTATAATTAGGTCAAATATATCAAATTTTTACTTTATATCCATCACTACATCCACCCATGTGAGGTGGTGAAGCAAAACGAATGACATGGGTTCACAAGGTGGTAGTTGGCTGTACACATGATCGTTGATTTTTCTTCCCATTTGATAGAATAGGGGATCAATATAAGGTATTACATTAACATAAAAATATATATTAATATTTAAGATACTATTATAATTATATAATCATATTTTTAGAAGACATCATGGAGGTGTAAGAAAACAAATTGATCGGTTAAGAATGACACCACATATTTGGACAACCTCCACTGGTAAACACTAAAATAATTTTTTGAGGGTTTCTTAACTAGGATGAGGCCTATAATACATTTTGATGGAAGAAATAATGATATTTTTAAGGAATATTTTTTAAAAAATTTCATTTTGATCGTGAATAGTATAGAACTGTGGGTAACCTATTATATGTGCGGTAGAGGACAAACATAGAATTTTTAAAATGATAAAGTTATACCCTTGTTTTCACATTCCTCATGGATCAAAAATTTCACATTATCAAACCATAAATTATATAATAATAATATAAATCTATTCAAAAATTATTTTAAAAGTTTTTTGTTATTTTATCCCTTGTCTTTTTATTTTATACCTCAGTAAACAAGTTTTAACCATAATGTGACTATTAATTTTTACTAATTTTACTATTCCTTATGAAAAAATATTAAGTCAACATAATTATAAATTATAAATTATTATGATTCCAAATATGGAAACAATTTTTTCAAATTCAATTTACAAATTTTTTATAAATTAACATAAAATTAACTCAAAATACATGATGGAAAAGTGATTTTCACAAGAAAATTATTTTATAATAATAGAATGTTTATTGTATAAAACATGAACATAAAATTGATTATTATGATATGAATTTTAGTAATAATATAATTAGTTAATTAATTTTAATTTCAATCTACTTTTATAAAAATATATATTTTTAAATTATATAATGAAAAATAATATTTCATTAAAAATCCCTATTTTTCAAAATTCATTAACAATTTATACTTCTCGTAAAAATTCCAAAAAACAAATAATAAGAAAATATTGACAAGTTTATTCCAATAAAAATAATTTTTTCGTAATGTGGACAAATATAATTTTATTATTTATTTAAAAAAGTAAATAAAAATAAGTTTTTGAGAGAAATGTTTTTTATTTACAATGTAAAGACATTAACAAAATTTACTTATTTAACTAATAATATATTTAATTAAACTGAAACCATGAAACTTATTTTAAAAAAAATATGTTTTTCCTATTTTTACCTATATCTATATTTGATATTTTATAAAGATCTTTTTTAAATGATAATATCCACAATATTTTTTTGTTCGTTAAAACACGATGTTTCATAGAACACAAGATATCAAATAAAGAATTTCTTTTTGAAAAACATTTCACACAATATCATGGTGTTGCATTCATGGCATGTCTCGCCTATCTCGGGTGATAACATACCTCATAGTCTCACATTTTTTTAATACCCCATATAAATGGCATGTACCTTGGAAGTACATGACATGTAAAGGTCAGGTCGATACTCATTATTTTGCATTCACATGCATGTGTACTGTGGGTAGCACCCATATACTTCATACGACGACTTTATACCATGTTATGACAAATTATAGGTTTGTGCCAATGTTAAATACTATTTCATGTGGTCCTAGATGTTTTTTGTGCCTGTATACCCTCTGGGAATTTTCTGAACCACCATCACCTGGTCATATAGTGTGTGACCCATGTCACATGACCTGTCATATATTATTTCCTATAGAATCCCAAGCCTTATAGAAGGGGAAGTACTTGGTGTACGTCCATATGACTGCATGAATTTATGTATTTCATTTATTAGAAATTATAGACAACTCTACGTTTCCTTGTTGTGTCCCCTATATTGATCCATCAACGATACCTATTTTAGGTCAAAAATCTCAATCTGACCAGGCCTTACAACCACTCCCAACACAATTTTTTCCATTCAGATAGATCCATAATCTATTACCATCATATAGAACCATCACTGCATGCCAAACTAGGAAAAAGGGAATCTCAAATCTGGTCATGATTCTTCACCGATCATTCATCTGCCCCAAAGAACCTCGATTTCTCCCTCGATCGTGAACCCAAATACATTGTATAAATACAATATACCAAAGAATAGATGTTCAAGATTTACCACCTGGTAAAGGTAGAATCATCTTCCAAAGGAATGGATGGTGATGTATGTTAAATAAACAATTTATGGAATCTATGAAAAAAACAAAGAGGAAGAAACTACATATGATGTTTAGTATGGACATGATTTGATTTAATTTTAATGATGAATGAGGAGAAAAAATAATCTACAATACTAATTCCCCAATAACCAAGAAGATAAACCCAATATTGAAAACATGAATATCCTAATAATCTATATGTTCATAGATGTGATACATATTCATAATGGGATAAAAAAATTGGTAAAAAATCAATGAATAAAACAACATAACATGGGTTAAGATCAATTGATGATCAAGTGAAAATTTTTGATTTCATCACTAGGGAGATCCCTGAATTTTATTATCGTTGGTTATCCTTGTGTTATTTCGATATTTTATTGACTATCCCTATATCCTTCAACACTCCTACAAAAAATCCTTTCATTTCGTAGGGTCATGCAGCTAACCTTAAAAATTAATATATATCCATGTATTTGTAGAGAGTACATAGGATAGGATTTTATTAAATCAATTATATAAATACTTTTGATTAATATTCTTATTCCACCCATGGTGGTGATCAAGACGAACACCTAAATATAAACATGATTAGTGCATACATAGGGTAAAACCTATGTTATAGAATCAATGGTGGTCTCAAATTTTTGATCCATGAATCTAATTTAGAGTAATCTCATTACTTTACAAAAGCTACATGTGTGTGATATTAATATATTTATTTATCTAATATCAACATCGAGTCCCTACAATTCTCATAATCATGCATATACATAACACTTATCCCTCAAAATATTATTAGATATATTCTAAATAAATAAATGTAAAAATTTATATAATTGTAATTTGGGTAACATATGACCAGTTAACTAAATCAAATTAATATGTGTAATATTTAATCAGATAACTTCACCCATATCATATGAGAATATTATAATCATTTTACAACATCCACTTTATAATAGTTACTCATGATCTATAAAAACTATCCACTTCATATGACTATCATAAAATTAGGTATCATCATCCACTAAATTGGAGTTACTTATAATCTATCAACTCCATCCAAGTAGCATAATGGACTAGAGGGTCATATTGGACTCACCCATCAAAACATATAATTTTTATCTACTTTTACAAAAATTAAAAACATAAATCCTTGATAAATAATTATAAAGCTGTTTAAAAAATCATTTTAATCATTAATCATAAGAAATTATAATTAATCAATAGAAATAAAAGGCAACAACATTTTCATGGATAATTAATTAAAATAAGAAAATAACTAAGCAAGAAGAATATACTTTACATTATAAAACCATGAAAAAACAAAATATAAAAATTATAATATAAAATATATATGATGGAGGGAAATTTATGTCATGAAATAAAAATAAAAAATAATATTTTTACACTTTTTTGAGGAATGTAAAAAATAACTGATACAAAAAATCTTAAAAATATACCCTTTGAAAAAATTATAATGAAAGGAAATAATAGTTTGCAATTACCTAATCAGTACTCTGGTGAGTAATAAATATCATTCTTAAATCTTATAGAAATCATGGAAATGGAATAGAATGAATTGAAAGCATTTAAAAGTTTATTTTAAAGAATAATCATTTACCTTGAGTCGTCAATCATCACGAAAGTTCCCCACTATCATGAGTAACAAACTTATATTAAATTATTTAAATTTATAATATAATTTACCAAATTAATTTCCTTATCATTATTAATTTAATTTAATTTACTATCACATTTAATTTATTTAATAAAATGGTTTTTATGTGGTTTATTTGTATCCATTTCGTCAAAATAGTTTCGTTGTGTTGATTAAGTGATAAAGGTTACATAATTTTTTATCATATATTATTATCCTTAATGATGTCCCGAATATCATATTTATTCATTAAATACACTTTTAGAACCATTCTTATAAGGTTTAAATGAAAAATTAAATAAGAAACTTTGTGGAGGCGGTAGTTTGCATGTACTAATGTGATTCATTTATGTTTTTCAAAAGATGGAAAAGAAATAAGGTAGATTATGGTTCTTTATTATATTATGATAATAATATTTTAAATATTAAATATATATATTAAAACCAATTTTATAAATAGACGTGGGAGGATGTAATTAAAACTTAAATACATTGTTTCATGGAGGCACTTGTCTGTGAAGAAACATGAGCAACATTGAAATTTTCCAATGGATTAGAGGGAATAAGGAATATAATATTTTATCTATTAAGAAACATAATTATGTTATAATACCATTATATTTCATGTAATCCTTCCTTATAACCATTTAGGTGACATTGTAATGAAAAATGAATTATGTAGTCCATGGTGGATGTAATCTTCACAAAGACGTGAATAATATTTTCAATTTTTATGGATGAAAGGAAAATATAGAATAGTTATTATATGGAAATAAAAAAACATTACAAAAAATATAAATATTTCAATACTTTATTTTGATATTATAATACTTGGTTAATATTTAAGAAGAGTAAAGCTATAACTATTTTAGAAAAGTTAATCACCTCTTCATTGGATATCCCCCTTTCGTTTGAACTTATAGACTTTATTGGAGTAATTTATAATTACAATAGGGGCATGAGGACATGGTATGATATGATTACCTATATATTTTCGTAGAATTATTATATAAATTATAACTTATATGTGTGTATTAAACGTTTTGAATGTTCATATTTTTATTAGAAACCATTTATTAATTTTTTAGAAATATCTAATCATTAAGGGAATGGAATGTAATTTTTAAAAGGAAAAGTGATTCGTAAATAGACCATTAATTTTATTATCAACTATTTCCAATACTAATAAATAAAGGTGTGTTTTTTATGATTTGTAAATCAATTATTAATTTTTTTTACCATTAAATACCCTTTGAATTTATTTTTAGGTCCATTCACAATATTTGACATTAAAAGTTTCAATATAATAATACTATTTGAATATAAACAGATATATACTCACTTATACTTCATAACTATCTATATAATTAAATATTTAATATTATTTATCCAAAAAATAACACTTCTATTGTTTATAAAATCATTTATTTAATATTTCAACTTCTATTAGAAGTGTTGTGTCGACATTACATAAGAATATTTGAAAATTATACTATAATTTGTTAATTAAACTAAATTAAAAACATATATTTAATTTATTCATCCTATTTTTTTACCCTAATCCATTTGTAATGTATTTTTATTTATATCGTTATCGCGAGGAATTATTAATTGAGAAAGAGTGACATTTTTATTTTTAATAATTTTATAAAATAAAAGAAATTTAGTAATCAAATAATATAGAATAGAATGGAGAAATATTCAAATTAGGTTAATTTTTTGCCTCATTTTAGTCATCCAATCCAGTTTTTTATTTTTTATTGAAATTTGGGGCTATATATCGGAATTTGACAAAATCATTAAAGCTTTTAACCCTTTCTGTGGTGAGTAATTGTTATCATAGTAACAATTCATTAGGAAAAAAATATATATTGAAAATATTATATAAATTGAATAATATTATTAAAAATATGAAATAAATTGTATAAGACATGTGTTATATTTTAAGAAAAATATTTTAATTTTTTTTAAAACATAATGAAAAAATATTTTTATAGAAACACACCTTTAGGTATACAAATAAATTAAATTATTTTGTAATATTGAATTGATTCCCATGAATTTTTTGGGTCGTGAATAATAAAAAACAATTATTTTAATTTCAAACAAATACAAACCCAACTATAACCCTGTGGTTAATTAAATAATATAAATAATCAAAAAAATTAAATTTTATTATAAAAAACACAAATTATGATTGGAAATTTCATACATGGGTTTCTAATTTCCAATGGAAAATTTTCTATGTTTTATTTTAATCCCTTAACATATTTTGCGTCTATAAAAATGATTTCATGATATTTAATGTAATCATTATATCACGATGATGTCATTGAACAGATTGTGTTCGCAGAATCCATTTTTTCACTATTCCCCAAAAAATAAACCTCATATTAAAATATAAAAAATAAGTATAATATAATTATTTCATTCCAAATTCAAACATGGATTTGATTTTATCTAATTAAAATTCATAAATTCCAAATAATTTATATATATTAAAATTAAAAATATAAATAAAAACTACTTTTATAGAAGAATGAATCTGTTAAATGTTTAGTGTTATTATTCTTATTCAACATTAATTACCATTGAGTGTTAAGTTATTTGTTTTAAGAATTTATATCCATAATTTTTTAAATTTTTTCATGATTTTAAATAACTTATAATTCAATTTAATTTCATTGTGTGTCTATAATAAGCTATAAAACACAGTATTATTAAATAATGAACAACATATTAAATTATTAGGTTGTAAAATTCTTACCCTTTTCATAAAATTCATCCACACAATTATATTTTGATTATAACGAAATGAGTTCATCATAACATAGTAATAAAATTTAATGTGGATTTTTAAGTGATATGTAATTTCTATGTCACCATTATAAAACTTATTATATTACAATTTCACACTTCTAAAACCATTTATGTAACTTTATATGAATCATAACTTTGAATAAAATTCCAAAAGAATACCTTAATAGTTCAGAGATATTTCCCATTTAATTGTCGATATATTTATCTTCCTCTTGATTATGTTTGAGGAATTAATTTAATATTGAGTAAGAGAATGAGAAAATATACATTCATATTTTTCCTTATATATCATATTCGCAATTTCATCCTTTAGTACAGTTTTTATATGTTTTCCACCAATGGTTTATATCATATTTTAAATTATAAACAATATGATCCATTTTTCATGAATGTACCAATAAGAATAATAATTAATGGACCATAAGATCTACATAAGGGATGAAAAGTTATTCATACTATCTTTAGATAATTACTAATTTTCGTAGTACCAATAAAGACTATAATCAATATTAATAGTCTCTCCATTGAAGAAGTAATACATCAATATACAAAATCACAAACATAACATGGAAATTTAAATAAAAATGTTACTTAAAAATATTGAAATTGTTTTACATTTCAAATTATGTTCGTCTAAATTAAAAACCCAAAAATCAAAAGTATTTAATCACACCACATTAATATTTACCTCTAAACAACTTAAAATAGCCACAATGCCACATACAAAAAATAATAATAACCATATGATACAATATATTTTTAAAATAACATTAATTTTGAGGACATAATACCACAAAAATAAAAGCATAAATACTTCCAAGTGTTTACTCAATACATATTCTTTAATTAATATAAAAAACTTTAACATTAAATATCTAAAAATAAAATAATTTCCCATTATTGTTAATCTAATTACATTTAAAACTATGATATCCCTTCATCTAAATAATAAATAATTACTTCAACAAAAAAAATTTTAAAACCTAATGCTTATGTATACCTTTTATCTAATGTACGCAATAATATTCTATCAAATTAACCATTAATATAAATCAAATGTTAAATATAAGTGTTAAATATTCTTCAATTATCTATTTAATCCTAATAAAAATATTTAAAAAAATCAATAATCACCTTAGAATAAAATCATAGAAACACTCAAAATGACATCTATACATTAATTATTTTTTAAACCTTAAAATTATTATCCCTTGATGGTATATGAAACATTTATAATATTCACATCTAATAACATCTTAACCTCTAAATTTACATAAATCCTTAATTAAATGATTATCATAAAAACATTTAGATAATAGAGACATAATTATGAGTTTAAAATAATGGATTTTGAAACATATAACAATAATATAACATTTCAAGTTTAGAGATTTTTTTTGAATTTGGGAAAATCATACATATACTTATGAGAACTATCTCATAGTGTAAATGTTCTCCCACAAAAATTATTTCATTGGTTTACACATCTATTTTAATCCTTGACACAGAGTCTTTATTCAAGAAAATTCCTTATTACAATATATTCAACCTTTATATAGATTTATACATGCTTGTCCCTTTGAAAAAACATATTAAAACATGGGATGAGAAAAATAAACCACAATGAGAAAAATAAAAAATATTGGAAACCCATTATTCCATTGAAACGTATGAAAAAACATATAAAAATTTTATTTTCATTTGATGAACATCGTGCTAAAATAATTATTTCATTACCATTGAAATCATCTAGTTTTCCCACAGTTTTAAAAAAGCATTTCATAAACAATAATAAATGAAAAATCATAATAATTAAGGTCACATGGGACTTCATAATCTTATACTTCATTCAATCACACTTACAATATAATATCTTACCTAGATTACTCAAACTTCTTCATAAGCATAGCATATATTTAGCTATATTCAACATGATTACATCATCATTGGAGTAAAATAAATATAGTGAAATATGTCCACTTCAGAGTAGTAACATATTGCTAAATAACATTATCCCATTCAATATCATATAATATATCAATATCATCAACTTAAAAATAATTATTTATAATCAATTAACATCATCCACTTCATTGGAGTGACTTATAATCAATTAAATATGTTTATTAAATTGGATTAACTTATAATATATAAATCCATTCAACTTAATAGGAATAAATTATTATTATATAACTCCATCTACATTATCCAATGCATTGGAAGGTTATATATATCCCAACAATCATCATATATAATTTATATTACCTATAATATAAATTTAACACATAGGGAATTTCACATTATTCATAAAACTCATATTAATATTACATTGAACACCTAAAATATGAACTTATATTAATCACATAAAATATAAAATGAAATATTCCTTTCATTGATAATTTTTTTTTAAAAAAATCATTGATGAAAAAGAAATGTATTTTATTTAGAAAATAATAAAAATAAAAAGAGGAATATTTATAATAATGAGCAGTTACAATTTATGTTAGATGAGTTCATGTGGTAAATGACAAAATAAAAAAAATTTCACACTTTCAAAAAAATATTAGAAATTAATTTGTGGGGAATACATCGAAATATAACTTCTTAAAAAACTATTCATATGGTTAGAAATAGATGAAAGTTATCTTAATCATTCCACTATAGAATAAGTAAAGAAATTATTCAAACATTTACAAGTATATGTAAATTGAATACAAATTGATTAAAACATTTAAATTGTGGTTTTAAAGAAAAATATTTTTCCTCGAGTCCTGATTCATTTTTTATGATCTCTGCACTCCTTTTAAATTAATAGATATTAAATTATTAATTTCTAAGGAACCTTTTTAGTTTACATTCTATACTCATTGTTATTTTATTTCATTTATTATCATGATTTATTTATTTTCTATATCATTTTGTTTTATAATTGTATTTGGGAAGTCTTTTTTTCCAAAATAGTTTCATTATGATTAATATGGTCAAAAGGTGTAATAAAATGGTTTCATAATTTCTAAATAACCATAATAATTTAAAAAAATTTGTTAATTAAATTCAATTATAGAATATTCTATGATATATGCTAAAGAAAAACTAAATGCATCACCTTATGGAGGCTGTAGTTCAGATATATAAATGAGTGAATTATTTATTTTTCAATTCATAGATAAAAAAGAAGTTATATTATAGTTGATAATTATAGGTATATAATTATGTAAAAAAAATAATATTAATCCATTAAATCCATCAATATAACTATCCATGAGAGTTGGTAAATAAAAATGAAATAAATCACTTTATGGAGGTAGTAGTGTGTATGTACAAATATGAAATAATATAGAAAATTCATTCAATATAAACATAATAAAATTTTAGTATTAAAATTATAATGGAATCATTTTATTAAGGTTTAATTGATTATTTGGATAATTTTTTAAAAAATGACACATTGAATATCTAGGTAAATATGATTAGTTTATTCTTTTTATATCCTCCTTTTGGTTGACTGTAAGGGATTTGGAGAGGAAATGTAGGGTAAAAAAATGGGATTGGGGGCATGTTTTAGATAGTTTAGAGAGGATTTTGGTAGAAGTTTTAGAGAAAACCATACTCATAAGTGTCTTCAGAATGGTTTGCTACAGTCGCTTCTATACAAAAAAACAATTGTGTTTTATAAATATTTAAACATTAAGGGTTATGACTGTAACTATAAAAAGTACAAGGGGTTAATAATTGGAACATGTATGGTATTATAGACCATTTACCATCCAAATCACAAATGGTTTTATTTTTTAGTATTTTTAAATCAATTAAAAATATGTTATTTCATTTTATTTACCAATTTCAATCCTTTTTAGGACTATTAAGATAATTTGACTTTGAATGTGGAATATTAACATTATGTAAAGAATATTATCATTTATATCATCACTTATTCTATATATTTATTAATCAAATTCTAAGAACAAAATAATTCATGCCATCCAGATCAAATTTATGGTTTTATTAAATAATTTACATTATTTTTCAATTAATTTATCATGTGATGTTTTTTCAAGGTGTTAGGATTTTATAAAATTATTTTATTATAGAAAATATTAAAAAATATATTCAAACATGTCTATCCATAAGAAAAAGCTTTAGACTATTTTTTGAAAATGAAATAAAAGTAGACAAGGAAATATATAGGGACAAAAAATGGCCCTCATATCATCCAGAAATCAACAAAGTTAATAATCATAATATGAAAAGTCATTTTCTAAATCATAATAATACATAGAATTTTCATAATAATAATTATTAATGTGACAATATTTTCAAAATTGATATATTTTACTATTCAAAAAAAATCAAACTTCTATGAAATATTTACTAATTCACCTTAGAATAATTTATTCATAATGAATTATAAAATTAAGAACATTTTATTATATTTAAATTCAAATTTCCATAAATGTATACATTAAATGGAATGATATTAAAAATAATAACCGCTTTTTTAGAAGATTTAAACTTTTAAAATTAACAATTATCAACTATATGTCATGTTAATAACCAATTATTATAAATTTATTTGTTAAAACATTTTATATTCATAATTTAAGGACATTTATTATGAATTTTAATAAATTGTATCTAATATCTTGACTTAGTTAACACTATATATAGTAATCATACAAGATCAACATATGACCTTAGGTGTACCCCCATATGCTAAGGGATTCCAATTTGATTTGGGGGTCTATAGTTTCACTATTGGAAGACTAAATCCCATGTATCAAAGTGAACATTATGAAATGTAAAAAATAGTTAGAATTAAAAAATAATCTAAAAGAGGAAAAGGTAAATATAAAAATGTTTGAAAACAAATAAAATGCATTAATGTATTGAACAATAGTTTCATACATAAAACAAACCACCCACAAGGTCAATAACATTAACACACTAATATAAAATTAACCAATCAAAAGGGATCCTTTGCAAGAATGAGCTTGGCCTCATCCTATATATTGATACCATCTAAACTATCATGCCTGGTAATGGGAAAATAAACCTAAGACTCAACCCAAACTTGTTCCATTAATAAATATAGGAGAGATTTTCAAGAACAATTATTTAGTGGTGATCCTAGCAGTTGTCATTACAAATCATAATTCCAACAACAATGGCATATAAATCAATTAAAATATTGGTAAGAAATGTATTTTTTATTTAAAAACAAATAATAAAAAATACGTAAAAGAATGTCTATTTTCAAAAAAAGTATTTATTAAATAACATATTTTTCCCCCGTTTCTATAGTGACACAAAACCAATCAAAAACTTCTTCATCCAAATTCGATCTACTTAGTCAAAAATATCTGGGATATAAAAACATTATGTAAATTAATTTTCATCTAATATCTTCAACCATACTAAATATCATCGTTTACAAGAGTGTTAATTTGAAACATTAACAAATTATTAATATTTTCAGTTCCCAGATCGTTAGTAAGTCACTAAATGCGATGGTGTATAGTGTTAATGAAGTATCTTGTACCACATAGGATATTATTAGGGGACAAATAATCATTTTGATCCTAAAACATATAGTATTCTACCAATTACCATTCATAAATATTTATACTATAATATATAGTATACTACCTGTTTCTAGAGTATCATTAAAATAAAAAAACCATACATTAAACTATTGATATCTAGGGTATCAGTTTGACACTACCACGAAGATCCAGGGTCCGAGAAAGCCTACCCTAAATTTATTAAACAAAAAGTAAGGTACAAGAGATTATCTCTTATAGGGGGAAGTACAAGAACGAGAATAAGTCACACCCTGCATATCATCATACACCATGCTAACACATGCATCAGGGATCCTGAAAGACCACATGGTGCTCAGCCCCACAATAGCCTCCTTTGAGAGGGAATAAAAAATCTGAATCGCCTCCCTATAAACATGATATATGGATATCTGAAGGCGACTGGCCTGGTTGAGACATGCGATCCAATGAGGAAGGAGTCTCCAAGGTGCATCTCTAGCGCCTGTTAGGAAAACCTTCACAACAAGTGGAGAATCCGATTCGATCCAAAGAGGTGACCATTTGTAATAGACAGCATATTTGATAGCATAGATCACAACCCAATGTTCATCTTCAAAAGCAGTACTTTGGCCAATAATGTGGGGGAAGCAACCTTTGACAAAACTACTGTAAGTACGGAACACACCTCCACATCCTGAGGGTCCAGGCGAACCAAAAGAAGAACCATCAATGCTGAATTTAATGACAGGAGGGATTGGTGGAATCCATCTAACGTACTTGAATTCAAGAGGCGACTTCAGCTTTCCTGGAACACCAAGCAGTCACAGAGTCCACAGATCCTTGAATGAATTATGCATTGTGCCAGATTGTACAGCAGCAGCAGCATGAATGTCCCTATGTATGGCAAGGGAATCAGCATGGAAACAAGAAGGTTGACTCTAAAAGATCACATGCTTGCGTGCAGCCCAGATAACATGGATGACCAATGCAGTAGCCACAACGAGCAGATTGTGAACCTGCCCACTCTTCCCATCCTCACATAGTCACGATATAAGCTCCTTAAGATTCCTGAAGTGATAGAAATCAAAATAGAACAAAGAACAAATGTATTTCCAACGATCCTGAGCATAAAAATAGTCCAGGAAGAGGTGATCGACAATATCTTCAACCTGCACACACAAAGGGCAGGCAGAGGCAAGATGGTGCCCAGCTCTCTACAGTTCATTGTGTGTATGGAGTCGGTTCCTCCAAATCCTACAGAGAAGAACCATTCTAGATGGTTGAACAAAAGGGGTATTAAATTGATGCAGACACTTGGGTGGTCTTTGAGAGCAAACCAAGTTCATATCATAATACTCTTTGGTGTTGAAGCGACCATGTGAATTAGGCTTCCAGATCAAGGTATTCTCCTCCCTGCAAACATAATTCTGAATTTCATGCACAAATTGAATAGAAATATAATCATCAAGGGTGTTAGCCTGGTTCATGGAATCAGCCACAGTCAGCGAAGCCATGGCAGATGGGATGGAAGTGCTGTCAATAGGGTTGTCCAGCCAAGATGTATGCCAGCAATTAAGAATGGAGTCTCTACTAACCAGCCACTTCGAGTGCTTCATAATGTCATGAAAGGAGTTCCGAAGAGAGGGAAAAACAGAGGAGAGAAGATAGTGCACATATCCACTAAATAACCATTTCTTGAACCTGCATGACAAGAATTCATCTAAAGCCTTATTAGAAGACATCAGGTTCCAAGTGAACTTATTCATCAAACTCTCATTAAAATTCTTGATGTCCTTGACCCCCAGGCCTCCCATCTCAAAAGGCTTGACACAATCCCTCAAAGAAACCATTATGAGTTTCCTCTCTTGCACTGATCCTGACCATAAGAAGTTTCTGAAAATGCGTTGAAGATCATTTAACATGTTTTAGGGCCATCTATAGAGGGAAAAAGAATACACAATCTTGTAAGTAATGACCGAGTTGATGAGGCAAACCCTTCCAGCCTGTGACATTGTCTTGACCTTCCAGCCAACAAGATGATTAACGACTCCAGAATAAATATTATCCAAGTATTGGCACTTGATCATTCCCCAGAATAAGGGAACCCCAACGTATGTAAAGAGGAGAGATCCCTTATGCACTCCAAGGGTTCTAGCAGTTCTGTTTTGCTTCCTAATAGTGAGACCATTTCCAAAAATAATAAAGGACTTACCCCAACTGATGACCTGTCCAGCACCTTCTTCATAGTTATTAAAGAGAAATCTAATGGAACCAATAGTGGTCTTGGAGGGCGGTCCAAATAGCATAATATCATCAGTATATAACAAATGAGAGGGAATAAGATTGTTCCGAACATGTGGTATTTGTTTATAAATCCCAAGATGAGTTAGTTTGATGAAGCATCTGCTCATGTAATCCTCAAAAAGAGAAAATAAAAGACCCGAGAGGGGGTCCCCTTGACGAAAACCCCGTGTGCATGGGATGTATCCCCTTGGAGAACCATTAACCAGAACAGAAAACCGTGCAGAGTTAAGAATGGTTGAAATCAACTTTATAAAGCTAGTGGAAAATCCATACCGCATGAGGACTTCAAATAGAAAACTCCATTTGACAGCGTCAAATGCTTTAGAGATATCAATCTTGATGGAAAATCTCCCTTTCTGTGATGTCCGCTTCAAATCATTGATACCTTCAGAAGCAGTCATTAGACAATTTTGGATGCTCCGACCTAAAACAAACCCATACTAGTTAGGGGTAATATGGAATTTTATAATCCGACCCAATCTGTTCACCAAAATCATGCTGATAACTTTGTGAATCGTTTTTCCAATAGCAATAGTTCTGAATACCTTGTATCCATAGGTTTGGTCTCATAATCACCAACAACCTAACCATATTTATGGACTGTTTAAGGTATCAATTTGAACCCCAAAAATACTTTAATTAATCCAAGGATGAAAACAAACCATATATAATTTCTATAAAACATAATACATACACATGAAAACATATTATCAATACTATGGTAAATAACTCTTAAACTACCTTCATCATTGGATTATTTCACACATTAACACTATGGGTCGAGAACTTTCCAATGCCCACTAAGACACACATCACCAACCAGTTCCATAACTAAGTCCACCAAAACTCAAACAATTAATTATTTAATAATTTACAATTAATGTACCTAACTATTACAACTATTCAAAATTATGAAAACATACTGAAATCTCTCTCCACACTGGAACCAGGGACAAGTGGTAACTAAACGGTCATGGAATACCCCCCGACTATATTCTGACCTAAACCCATAATTGAAAAGTCTAATAAAAAATAAATTAATACCAAAATTAATGAAATAATGTAAAAATGGTAAAAATCTAACCTCTGATGAAACGGTGTCTCATGACATGAACAAAACATTTTATAGTCTCTTATACAGAAGATAAAAAATCCCAATGGAAAATTAGTTGTTCCTCTATTATTTAGTGGAATAGAAAAAATATTTAATCATGAGATTATAGAAATTATAAAGATAATAGTGGGAGTTGAAATGAAACTACTTGAGAATAAATACTCACATAAAATATAGATAAAATAAGTTGTAACCACCCAATATTGAATTTGGTTGAATTTTGGAAGAGGTGGAAGCCTCCGAGAGTCATGTACACAAGAGATGAGGAGAAATTGGGTTAGAGGATTAAAATATCTAGGATAAATTGTCATGATATACATTTTAAATAATGAAAGATTTCTCCATATGGTTGTCAAAATAATGCACCAACCATGAATCTAGCACTATCCATGCCTAACCACCACACACACCTATATATCATGGTTTAAAATATAATTCCCATATCATATTACATTTCTAAAGTTTACATCCAAAACATAGATTGTCCCATGAGACCAACCACATGGTTTCTTAGACAAAGAAGCTATGAATTTTAGGCCACATTGTTAGTGTTAAGGAGTAATGGAAATTCTGTGCTAACCATATTCTTTCTCATTCCCCCAAAAATCATGAAAATATTTTTCAGGAACACCCAAGAAAATCTATAAACATCCTAACCCTTTAAGGTACCTCAGTTGAAGTCCAAATTGGGTTGTTAAAAGGGTTGTAACACTAAAAATTCCTCATTGACAACCAAATTATAATAAAACCCATCCACCAAATCCAATAATCAAACATTTCCTCCAAATTCCAAGAACTTAATTAGAAGCTAGTTTTTAATATCTCATCACCATTAGAATTATCATCTTTGATAAGTCTCAATATTCATACACCCACACCACTTGACTTCCATTGGTTACCAATTTCATTAAAAAAGGCTAATTCCACTATGAATGCCGAACACATGTCCAAGGATCAACATCCAACTCAAGTTACTAAAACTTCCAAAAACCAATCCAATGCTCATTATCTATACTGTGGCCCGAATATTGCACTCACTTGATCTAATATATCATGAATGTATTATTGTTTAATTTTTCGACTACCCATTGGAGCTATGGTGCTTCTGACTATGAGTTTCATCCTCGAACCACAAAAACTCCAATGCTTTGGTGATTTCACTTATATATATTCTCATTAAAACAGTACCCTGAGTTCCAATGACACTTTAGGTTTGAATACCAACTCAATATACCCATGTATCTATATATTTATAGTAAAATACTAATACCCACATTTGTTTTTTCAAAATTAAACTATAGTGGATTCAAAAATATAAACTATACATAATCTTGGTATATAATGTATTTTATTATAAAACACTGATGTGATTCTAATATGTACCCTTTATTCTATAAACAACATGGAAGATGCGATTTAGAAATCACCAAAGCCACTTTCATATGTAAATCTATGTTGAAAAATCCTTGGATATTTTATACTCAAAATACTCGACTCTCACTGTCAGTACATGTAACGCCTCAATTTTTTAAAATAGAAAAATTGGTTGATAACGTATGTTATATGAAAAATCGAACAAAAAAAATAATGATTTTTTAAACATGACCATTTTGAAAATTCCACTAAATTTGAGGATATGATTGAGATTAAGGAGTATGTATATTTTATATTCGACATAAATATATTTATAATTTTTTAGAATATAATATCTTATTTTTTATTAATGTATTTTTATTCATCAAAATATATTTTCTTCAAAAAATAGTTTATTTTTATTTTGTAAATAAATATTATAATAAATTATATTTAATTTAGAAAAGGTATTAGATAAAATGAGATCCTTTTTGGATATCATCATATCAATATTAAATTATGTCAATCTTTTGTAATTTAATGGAAAATACAAATTTTTCAAGGAATTGTGAAAAATTACATTTTATATAAACATTTTATTCAATTTAATACGAAGTAATATAAAATTAACAATATTTTATTAGTTTTATTTAAAGGTAACATAAGTATTATATTGTTATATTTAATTAAATTAAATATAATTATATCATATTTTTGATAAATATTTTATAATTTAATTTTTATTCGTTATAAAATATTTTCTTTTATATTTTTTTAAAATTAATAAAGCGTCTCCATTATAATTAATTAAAACACTCCCTAATAATAAATTATATAAATAAAATTTTGAGACTATATATCTATATTTATGAATTTAAATTCATATACTCATGATATGTACTTATATAGTTAAAGTAAAATCATATTTTCCATAAAAATGTCACTTTTTAGAAAACTACTTTCCATTGTGCTATGAGGTTTTATATTAAATTATATTCTTCCACAAATATGAATTCAATTTTATAAAATTCATTCCATATTTTAAATCATTATATTTAATTTTAGTTACTATCATCAACGTAATTTTTCAAACTACATGAATAGTGACAATACTAAATAATTATTACCACGCTAAAAGGAAAATTGGTTAATTAAGGAAATATTATTTAAAAATGATTAGAAAAAATGTGACCATAATAGTATGAATATTTATGTTTCATTTAATTTGATATAGTGATTAAATTTACTCCTTATTGCTTTTTTACTTTATAAATTATCAGGTACTCAGTATGATAAAAATTATATTTTGATACGATATGTCACAAATTTTATTTTTGGATAATATGATATTTCAATTTAGACATTAGTTTTGATTATTTAATGTATTTTTGAAATAAATTATATTTTCATAAAATATTGATATTAAATTATTATTGTTAAATTTAATGATAATATAATTTTTATTATGTCAAATACAATTTATCCAATGGTTCTAACAAATTTATTGTAAAAAAACCTAGATTTTCTCAATTAATTTCAATTATATTTTAAAATTAAAAATTAATTAATTTTAAATATTTATTTTATTAAATAAATATTATTATTTGAATTATAATTTCCAAATTAGCCAATGGTGAATTTTTCATAATTTTATGAGACAGTTGAATATTGTTATAAAAATTAATAAGATATTAATATTATGTGTGTGTTAAGATAGCATAATGACCCAAAAGTGATGTCATAAATGATATAAAATATATAAAAGACAATATATATATTTTCCTTCAAAATTATCTTATTTGTTTATTTGATTAACTTTATATTGCCTTTATAAATCCTCCAAATCAAAAATTATATTTTAATGTTTTGAAATCATTTCATTATAAAAATGGCTCACTTCCCCAACAAAAAGGGTTAAATTTTAATATGATAAGTTCATTAACCTATAATATAATTAAATACACAACTATTTAATATAAATCATGTTAAAAACCATGATATTTTTTGTGTTTTTTATTATTTTATTACATAGATTCTGACACACATGTTTCTGAAATTATAAAGAACTCACCTTTTTTTCTTATATAAAACCAAAAAAGATCCTATTAATCTTCAAATTAAAACTATTAACCACATAATTACTTTGTAATTCCCTCTATATAATCCACTAAAGGTTCCCCCAACCTCCCATTAATCTCCTACTTAACATTGGGAATCATCTGATCATGGTAAGGGATCTCCCCTTCTTATTTTTTATCATGAACCCATTTTATGTTTTGTCTCTTAAATAATCATTTTTCATGTTGGGATATGTCAATAAATATACCCATTACTATAAATTTTATTTTTAAATGATGATATATCCCTTTATATCTCATTAAACCCTCCTATGATCCTTTAAGTACACTTTTTTCCATGCCCAAATTTAGTAAGGGATCCTCCTCTTCTCCTCTTTACCCAATCATCTTCATTATCCTATATCTTTTATCTCTATTTACTAATGTTGGGATATGTTATTAGATATCCCCATTAAAATAAATTTTATTTCTAAATGATGATATAATCCTTTAACTATCATCAATATCTCCCATTATCCTTTTTGTACACTTATTACCATGCCAAAATCTAGAAAGGGGTCCTATAATTTTCAACTATATTTAATTATCTTCATTGAATTATTCCTTTAATATACAAATCCTGATTTAGGGATATATTCTTAAATATCCCCCTTACGATCCATTTTAGTTATAAATGATGATATACTCTATTAACACAGATTATTCCCTCCTGTAATCCTTTATGTTCAATAGTAACCATAATGAAATTTAATAAGCGATCCTCTCACATCCCTTTTTATTCAAGTATCTTCATTATCTTATAGATTTAATCTCTAATTACTAATATTGGGATATGATCCTACATATCTATCTTAACACCATTACGATTTTTAAAAGATAATTGTCCAATTTTCTTTCTCATTAAGCCCTCTCCTGTACATTAATCTTCACCAGTTATGCTACCAAAATTTCATCATGGTTTTTTCATTACAAGAAAATGTGTAGTGAATAACCATTGCCATTTCCTATCAAGCATGTTCTCCTTTATGAATTGATAATTATTTTATGTTGAAATTAAATTTTTTTATTCCACAGTCCTTGATCATGGAATAAAATATGATGATAAATGAATCCATGTTGTATAATCTATGAGGCACAATTATGCATGTGAATGAAATGATAGATATGGATGTAGCCAAAATTTTATATTGCTCAAATGAATTGGGTAATGTTTTAGTCTCATGAGGCATCATTTAATTGATTAGGGAGGGAAAATATTAAATCATTAGACTTTAAACATCATGATTTCATGGTGGATAGCCCTGACCAGTGTTTTTGATTCCATATTTAATGTTGTTCCCATGTTTCCATGTTTCCATTATGTTATCATGTTTTATCCATCATCACTGTTTTTGTTCATGTTTCTCACACATTTCATGTTCCATTGGAATTATTATTCTATAAAATATTATAATTTATTCATTTTATTCCATTTTTATACCATTACTTAGCTATATAGATCTACTACTTCATATGTATATCCCTATGTTATCTTGTGCTGTTTTAAGAGATTTTTAATTTTAGAATCCTATTAAGGATGTTTTAAGTAATGTTGTTGTGTCCCACAGTGAAGATATTATAATATTTATCAAATTACCAAAGACATTATAGTTCGTGATTTTAGGGGTTTTATTATATATATTATTTTGTAATAAATCATGGTTTGATTTGTATAGAGGAAAGGGTTTCCATAGTTATTAAATAAAGATTATTTATTTTTGGGATTAGGATTAGAAAACTCTAGAGAAATACATAGGGATAAGACCAAAGATAAGAATACCTCCCTATTAATTCATAATTTTTTGAGAATGTGGATTAAAATTAAATACATACCTATCTGGATGTTATAAGTCGATGTGGTTCTTCCATATATATACCTAGGATTAATACCCGAAAACACTACAATGAGATAGACTCAATTGGGAACTGGTACATGAAAATATGACTTTATGGACATCTATTTTGACACTCTGATGTGATATTCATTGGTAAATTCGTATACTCATTATGAACCATTATTAATAGAAAAATATTCCAATAGGATTCAATCATAAATAACATAGGTTTAAGCCTAGAAATTAATATGTTAAGTAAATAAATATCATTTCTATGTTATCTAATTATGGATATTGGATTCAATTTCATGTGTTTAATAGTTTAAAATTAATCATCCCGAATTTTTCCATTATTATAGTAAATAGATGGAAATAGGAACCTAGTAAACAACTAATGTGATGGGAAATTTCTAGAATACCCAAATGAGAATCTTAACAAGATGGGATCCCAAGTTAGACATATTCTGATTATCCCAGAAAAGAAATAAAAATCATAATTAACCTCTAGAAACATGTTTTAACATCCAAATATATTAATGAATATGAGGACAGAGTCTCAATAATGATTATATATTTATGGTTATAAAAGAAAGAATATTAAATTTCTTGTGCGTCAAAAATGTGGAAAAAACACTATGAAAATTTCAACAAAAGAACATGAAGGTGTTTTAATTGTTGAAAAATAGGGTACAAAAAAGGTAGTTCCCCTAAAAAATAAATGTTTTCATAGAAGTGAATAAATTACATCCTACAACTAAATTAGTTGTTTAGTGTATTATGTGTGGATAACATTCGGAATTATCTGAGTCGATTCCATAATCCTACAGTTAAATCATAGACTAAGGACCCATACTAGGGATATAATTACTGTGTAAGTATTAAAGTGTTTATGTTTTGGTATTTGAGAGTATTGTTGAAAAAGTAGTATATCAGTGACATTATAGATATAATAATATTGAAACATATAAGGATTGTTCCATAGTGGTTTTTAATTAAGGACTTGAAATATATTCTTAATGGTATTTATAACATATAAATTTGATTTAAACATTATGTTATTTTTTGGAAAACAAATAATTGAGGGTTTGATAACCCTTGATAACTGTTTAATATTGGGATAAACATGAAGAGTCATTGGATGATATGAATAAGCCTAATATTATGTTTAAAATAAATGATATATCTTTTTAACATTTTTATGATGGAAGTTTATTATGTTATTTTGGGAAACATTTTACAAGAAAAAATCCTTTTTAGTTAGAGGTGATTAATGATACTTCTGGAGATATTTTATTTTATTAAGGTACATATACAAATTAGTATTATGTGAGTGAATTCAGTTATGATTTTAGATGTGTAATATGAGTTTTATGAGACAACCTTTGAGGATAAAACATTCTTTTATATTGAGGTTTTTGGTGTTATTTGGGATATATGGGTATTTATTTAAGTAATGAACTTTGTGAAGGCATTAAGATTTCTAATTGAACTATGTAGATTAATATATTGAGGTTTATTACATTTTATCATAATATTACATTAATATAACCATATTTTATTTAATAAAGATAAGAGGTATAATTTTTTCATTAGTGGATTACATGATCCATTAGAAGCATATTCTAGTGAACCAGGAATAAAAAATTCATATTGAGTTGTTATTGTTGGGAGAAAATGATGATATTATAGAGGGATATAGTTAATAGATTAACTTATACTGAGTATATTTCTTTATTCCAATAGTCTATATGATAAATCAATTCATTTACTACAGGAAAATAATATTTTTATATTATGATCATTTCTGATGAATTGATGGTCATTTTATCCATCCAAATTTATGGTTTTTTTTGTCATTGACTTCCTCCTAAACACGTTATCTATCACACACATTTTGTTAATTCATGTTATTTTTCTCTTCCATTATTATGTCTTCACATCCCACTACTATTCTCCTACTTGGAAATATAGTTATGTGATGTCCTTTCTACTTATATTTCTCTCTTTTCAAGATGATTTTTTATTAGACCTTTTTACAATGTGGGTTTTCAATAAAGATATTTGGGAGTGTCAAAAAATTTATTACCGCGTACAATTTTAAATTGAGAGTACATAATTTTGTAATGGGGGGAATAACGTAAAACCCTATGTTTATAAGAGATAAAACTATTTTCGATAATGTATGTGATACACAACATCGAACCAAACAAATAATGATTATTCAAATATGACCATTTTAAAAATTTCATTAAATTAGTTGACATGAGTGGGATTTAATACTATATATATTTACAGTTCAATATAAATATATTCAAAAAACTTTTATATAATTACTTAATTTTTTGTAAAATTATTTTATTCTTCAAAATAACTTTCTTCAAAAAATGTTTTTTTTATTTTTTTGGAATATATTTTATAAATATTACATAGAAAATTTAGGAATTTTTTTAGATAAAATATTAACCATTTTCATGTGATCATATTCATTCTAACTTAGTGTGAATTTTTTGTATTTTTTGAAAATTATAGATTTTTCAGTGAAAAGTGAAAATACCAATGTGATAAAAAAAGTCATTTTGTTAAATAAATTAAATAATATAAAAGTATAATTTCTATTTTAATTTAATTTAAGGTAATATCAGTATTATTTAGTTATATTTAAATCAATTTAATACATTTAAATCATATTTATACCAAATTTTAGAATAGCTTTATTTTTAGGCTTAAAAATCCATTTTTCTGAGAGCTGTTTTAAAATGAATAATGTTTCTACGTAATAATTTAAAAAAATTACCTTTAATGAAAAATTATTTAAATAAAATTTTTAGATCATATTTATCTCATTATTAATTGAAATTAATATAAAGAATATTACTTATTATAAAGTTAATATAAAGTTATATTTTTGTTAAAAAATGAAATAAAAAAATGTTTTCGTTCATGCTTACTAGTTTTATAATAAATTAAATCCTTCCATATCTATGAATTTATTTTGATAAAATAAATTCCATATTTGGAATCATTATAATTAATATTAGTTAATTATGTAAAATTAATTTTCTGAAGAATATGAATAATAACTATAGGAAACATTTATTTCCACTGTAAAAGTAATCTTGGTTAACTGGCGATAAATATATTTTAATAAATACAAAAAATAATGTAACCCTAAAAGTATGGATATTTATTTTTCTATCTAATTTAAAAAATTATTATATTTATTCCCTATTGTTTTTAACTTTATAAGTGAGTAAGTAATTAGTTTGAATAAATATATTTATTGACACGATAAAACATAAATTCTATTTTTTAGTAATATGAAATTTCAATTAATACATTAATTTTTAAGATTAAATATATTTTTTTAAATAAATTATATTTTAATAAAATATTATTATTAAATAATTATTGTGAAATTTAAATGATAATATAATTTTTATGATGTCAAATGGAATTTTTATAACGGTTAGAAAACTTTTATTATAAATAACCTAGCATTTCTCAATAAATGTCAATTCAATTTTAAAACATAATTTTAGTGTATTAAGAAAAAAATTTGGATTATATAAATAATATTTTTTAATCATTTCGTTGAAATTATCCAATGGTGAATTTTTAACAATTTGTATAGTCAGTCAAATTTTGGGTAAAAATTAAATATGGTATAAATATACTGTGTATATTATGAAATCATAATGACCCAAAATTGATTTAATAAATTTTATAATTTTTATCCAAAACTAAATATATGTTACCCATGTAATATAATGCAATTTTGAGTTTATTTTATTAACTTTTTAAATACATTTTTAGTCCTCCCAAAACTATATTCTATTGTAACATTTTAAAATCATTTTGTTAAAAAAACTTCCTCACTTCCACATCATAAAGGGTAATATTTTAATAATTTAGGGAATTTAACTTACAATAAATATAAAACAAAATCTCTTGCGAAGTAACCATGGGAAAAACTAGGGTATGGTTTTTGGTTTTTATAATTTTATTGAATGGATTCCAAAACCTATGTTTGAGAAATAATAACAAACTCCCCTATATTTTGAAATATAAACCCATATAGGATCCCATTTCTCTTCACCTAAAAACCAATTATAATGTCATTACTCTAAATTAGACACTTTATAGTCTAAAACTGATTCCCCCAATCTCTCAATAAGCTCCTGTCAAGCATTTGGAATCAGCCTCTCAAAGTAAGTGGTCTCCAACATTTATTTTTTATCAAGAACCTCTTTAATTTATTGTATCTTAAATTCCATTTGTTCATGTTGTGATATGTTTTTCAATATACCCGTTATATTCAATTTGATGTCTAAATTATTAGATAATCTTTTCACTCTCATTTTACCCTCCCATAAACCATTATGTAAGAACATTACCATGCTAAACATTAGTAAGAGATCCACATACTACCCACTTTATTTAAGTATCTTCACTATTTTATAAAGTTTATCTCCAATTACTAATGTTAGGATATGTTCTTCCATATCCCTCTTACGGTAAATTATATTTCTAAATAATGAGATACCAATTTCACCCTCTTCAAATCTTCCCATGAACCTTTATGTACACCCATTTACATGCTGAAATATACTGAAAGATCATATCCTTTTCCTTTTCATTCAGGTATCTTCATTATCTCATTTAATTTATCTCCCATTCAAAATGTTAGTATATGCTATCTCATAATCCCCTTATTTTCCATTTTACATATAAATGATGAGATAACCCATTCAACCTCATTAATACCTCCCAAGAACATTAATGTACACCCATTACCATTCCAAGATTTAGTAATGGATCCTCTATGTTTTCTCTTTATTAAGTTATCTTCATTATCTTATGACATTTATCTCTAAATAATAATTTTGGTATGTGTTTATACATATCCCCCATAATGACATTATGATTTTAAAATTATTATATACCCGTTTCACTCTCATTAAACCCTTCCATGAACATTTACATCACCCCGTTATGCTGCTGAAATTTTACCATGATTTTTCCATGCCAATCAAATGTGTTGTGAATAAACATAAAAATTTAGAACAAAGGGTTTTCACATTTATTCTATTATACCCTTATTAAGTGAATAAATGTATTTATTTAACACTTATTTATTTTGGAATAAAATATAATGATAAAGGAATCCATGTATTATAATTTATATGGAACATTTATGCATCTGAATGAATAGAAAGTGACAAGTGCACCCATAATTATAAAGAACTAAAATGTGTTGGGTGATGTTTTTTTCTCATGGAACATCTTGAAAGGTATTAATAAGTGAAAATAATAATTCATGGGAATTTTCCATCATAATACCTTGTTTATTATCTTTTACCAATTCTTATGATTCCATGTTTAAATTTGTTGCCACATTTTCATTTCGTCTTTATGTTATCATGATTTATCATGCCTCGTTGTTTTTTGCCATTCTTCACACCCATTTTATGTTCCATTGAAATGATTATTATATAAAATGTACTAATTTCTTCATGTTATTCCATTCTTATCCCCTTACTATGATTTATAGCTCACCCCTTTCATATGTATATCCCTAGGGCATCCCCACAGATTTAAAATCTACGGAATTTTAGAAGCATGTTAAGGAACATTTCAATAATGTTATTGTATCCCATGTTCAATATGATATGATATGTACATGATTCTAAAAGATATTAGACTTCATGATCTTTTGGGTCTTATTTTGTGTATTCTTATGTAATAAATCATGAATTTATGTGTAATAGATAAAATGGTTGACAATTTAAATAATTAAATCACTTGTTCCTGACGACATCTTTCTGAAGGCATCATAAGATCATCTAAATATTCCAATAGATTTCCACAAAATAAATCTAATGAAATTCCAACATTGAACCACTGAATTTCCTTTTCAACCATTATTCCACACTATGGGCAATGATACACCATCAACTTAAGAATACTCATGTCACATTAAAACATCATGGAAGAATACTGACACACATTACCCATCTAGTAATACATAGAAATCCAATTTTTGAATTCACTGAGAAATCCTATTTCATTCATTTCCACTAATTTTCAGATTACATTAATCTATAATGAACTTCTATCAATCAGTCTCATGCATTTTCATTACCCCATTCAAGAGGGTTCCATAACCATTATTGAAATCCTAATCATTACTATTCAATAATCGATGTTTCGGAATCTCAGAACCATTTCCCTTCTCCATAGCCAACTCCCCATCAATAATTGTTCATGATGTGCATGTGGTTCAAAGACTACTCTACCCAGAGTATGTAGCCAAAAAAGAAACTAGATCATGGACACAACTCATGGATATATCACTCATGGTACTGCTTATAAACCTACAAAAAATAAGGATCAAACATTTAACAACCCTTGCTATACTCCACCCAACTCAAATCATCCTTATCTTCTTCACAAAGAGCTAACTATTAAAGACCTATTGAAACCATATTTTTGTCACACCACCCAACCCATTATTATATTCTTGAGAAATCATCCAGTGATTATCTTAATTATATTCAAACCATAGTTGACTTTACTTCACCAAATATCCTTCTATATTCCCATCCCTAGACCATATACATAACAATTTTCAACAAAGAGCCTCATTCCCCCACCCCCACAACCCCCTCATACCACCTACATAATTTCTTTACTTACTCATGACATGCTTTATAATTCATGCACCAAGTTCATTGGATTACGTAACACCTAGATTTTATGAAAAATTACATCGTGTGTAACCATGTGTTAATTCCTCTTAGATCCAATAAACACTTAACTATTTCAAGATCATATGTAATGAAACAAAAAAAAACAATTTCTGACACAAGCGAGCCACATTTGATAAAAACATAGATAAAAATTCTTAGCCACCATATATTCATTTCCCACATTCATGTCTCACCCAATGAGGATTACCCTTAGTGCTTCCCAAAACTAGAGGAAACTCATGAAGAGAAACCTGATTGCATGAGAAATCAATACAAACGTATTTGATCAAAAGTTACTCTATGTTCATTTATTCTATCACTATAATATTGAATATGCATCTAGAGATCATCATGATAGGATGATGGCAAGTCTTTCACTTAGAAATTTACTATCCTACTAATGCATCAACACCCCATTCCATTTTAATCCCATCGAAACAATGATTATCCGTATTTAGTAAACTGAAACAATTTTTTGAGGATGTTATCATCTACATCAAGAACGTACATTCTCCTCTTGAAAAAACTAGGTTTACTTCAATTTTACTATTGTTATCCAAAGAAAAATATCATTCCAAAAAACACATACCCTCATGAAACTCTTGTGCATTCACTAAAGATCATAACCACCAGTGACATCTTAGATGCACATCTATTACCAACATAGGCTCTTAAATTATCCAACCAACTAGGGACCAAATAGAAGACTGAATCACTAGAAAAAAGTTAACCATCTAAAAAAAAGAACCCCACATGAATAAATGATAAATTATTAATCACCCTTCATGAATCAATTTCAACATCACAAAATATTAATCATGTTCATCGTGCGCCTCAAGGGACCCATAAATTGGATTAAACCTATCATTGGTCACCCTAAAATTTCACAATGAACAAACTCCCTAAACTGAAGTGGTTTCCAAGAAGTTCAATACCTTTCCCTATCATTCATGTCTCAAGATATGTCATTAGGTAAAACCTCATAGGTATATCCCAACTCACATAGGTCCACAAATCAAGGGGAATCATGAAAGTTCATTTACTAATGTTACCTTCCCAGAAAATTCTGAAACACCCACCTCAAGGGGGTCACATATAAATGGATTCATATAAAAACCACCCCTAGATCCAGGTAACTATTACACTCTAAGTATATACACATAAAACATTACCATGAAGGATCATTCCACATATAACAACTCATATACAAGGTAGTGTAATCTACCTATAAATAAGGATGATAACATATACACCACTGGGTCCCCCACCTAGTGCCCATATAGTTAAGACACATAATGTATATGATAATTACTAGGTTATATTAAGAATATTTTCATTCCAAACTATGTGGGAACCCAACATATGGAATTCTACCATCCACTGCATATAATTGAATCATAATGATGATAACCCACTAGGGGACCAATGGTTATGCACCAATATTATGCTAACCCACTAGTGTAATTTCACTGGCTAAGACCAAGGACTATGTCATCATTATCATCATCAACCAACTCACTATTGATCCACATGACCAACCATTATAATTAGAACCTTTTAAAAGTAATCACATTTGTGTAAAACACCACCTATTAAAAATATAATAAAATTTCACATGAGGAGTTGTTGGCATATTTAACATTGGATCCTCAGTTGTTAGTAAAACAACACATCAGGATGATTATAATATGTGGATTCTATGTGTATTAAATAATACATGAGAGATATCTTAAATCTATAATACAAGAGTCTTAAGAAGTTCATTGAATTTTTGAAATTGTTAAAAATCTATATATCCTTCAAAAATCATAAAATCCAAAACAAAAGTGAATCACTCAAAGACAACACTATTTAAAACCATAACATCAAATACAAATAGCATCATTCCCAGCCTATAAAAACATTACATTAAACTAGAAAAAGAGTTCTAGAAATAATAGTATAAAATCTATCACAAGATCCAACAAATTCATAATCCTCCTTATTACAAAATCATAAATAGTAATAAAATGGAAAATAAAAACTATCATATGACACTGTTTCATTTCCCAAACTTGTTCACAATTTAAACTGTAACTAGATTGGATCAACACATGACCATAGGCATAACTCTAAGTATATCCAAGCCTTCTAACTATCATTCTGGTTCTATAGTTGTACCATGGTAAAAAAATACACCAATATCATAGAGTAAAATAAAAACGAAAAAAATATTCAACAAACTAAAAATGGATATTGATAAATATAAGTAAATCTGAGAAAAGAATGAAATTCAGTAAAGGATTGAACAACTGTACAGTATATACAACTGATATTCTAATGATCTAATTATATACTCATCCTAAAATTAAATAAAAATTCAAAAGGGATCAAATATATCTCTTAGTGGAACCCTATCCAACCACTTGACACCATATGCACTATAATATATGATCATGAAACATTCAACCCAGGCATCATCCCAAAACTATGTCAAAAATAAATAGGGGATATATTCTTGGGTAACGATGTGTTGTGGCAGCCATAGGATGATGCGAGTAAAACTCAATAAGAATCCAACAATGTTTCATAATTAAATATATATTATTTTAGATATTATATGAAGATATATATTAAATACTAAATAATACATAAAAGAAGAAACATTTTTAAACAACCATTTAAATAAACATGTTTTCTGTAAGGTTCTATAGATAAAACCGGTCAAACTAAACCTACATTTTCTAAAGACAGTTTTTTGAGTCATAGATTATATGGTGATATATACATTAAGTAAAATATTTTGTTTCCAAAATCATCAATCTTATAGGATACCATCGGTACCTAGAGTATCTTTTTAATACCTTTACAAGTTATAAATATCATTTTCTCGTGATTTTCATTCAATAGTTGAAAAAATATAATATACTATTGTTTCCTTAAGAATTAGTTCAATATCAAAACCACTGCATCAATTAAAAAATTATATAGATGAATAAATTATCATTTCCTAAAATTTCTAAAACCATAAATAAACAATTACTACCCTGTTTGGAGGTTAACTGAAATCACACATACATTTAAAATATACTAAGTCATTTTTGAAAAATGGATTATACATTTGAAAACCAATACATTGTCTGTTTACTTAATATTGAAGAACAAATTTTTTATACTCTCATTTCTGATTCCATCTAATATAAAGTAATTTTATATGTCAATATATATAAATAAAAAATAATAACTCGTCCAATAAAACATTTTTAGGGTACTCACATAAATTTCATCAACCATTGTTTCGTATAGATCACCTTAGTGGTTTCTTAAATTTAATAATCTATTTCAGAAAAAAGTATTTTATTAAATACCTTATTAGTTATTAAATATAAAAGATCCATTATACGTTTTCATCTTAATGAAATTAATTATTAATTATAAATAATTGTGTCACATTAGATATACTCCCCGACATCCTCACCATAATAATGTATAGGAGAGAACATCAAATTTGTGTAACCATAATTATAAATTTTATTAAAATATGGAGGCACTATATTTGAATCCATATGTTGGGAAAAATATAAAATAATTTAATCTATAACCCTAACCCATAATTAGAAATGATGTGATAGTAAAAGAACTAGGAGGGATGGGTTGAATTAAGGTGATGGAATATTAAAACATTATTCATTATACCTCACCAATCATCATATATTTCACTTATTTTAGGATAAAAAACATTGAATCTTTCCCCCCATAATCATACACATATGGAATATCGAAGGCATATGAGACAGTTAAAGTGAACTGTGACATATTGATTTTACGTAGTTTACATGAATTAGAAAACATATATAGGTATAAACATATTGATGTTTGTGAGTAAAAAATTATTCTATTAACACATTTTTTAGAGTATATAGTTATTTTTATGTGGTTACTATATACTAAGGTTCTCCTACCTTATAAAAAAATTATTATTTGAAAACTACCGCACTAGGATAACATACTCTTATTTATCATTTGTTTACAATTGCATGGGAAAATTATAATAGAAAATCATAGAATTTTTCAATAAATAACATAAACTTCAATACTTCACAACATATGACCATTTATATGATACATCATTGATATCAACCTCTAACGGCTTCATGATATGCATTATATATGTAATAAAACATTATTATAAGATATAAATTATATCTCTATAAACAATCTTAATCTTTCCCAAATACACCCACAATATTAGAATACATCCACAAAAAGAATTAAATTTTTAAATACATCAACTTCTATAAAAATATTAAATATATAATCACTGAATATATTTGAATAAAAAACAATCCTTAAATGAACCTAATTAGTCAATTAATCATCTATCGATTGGTTCTCTTATATTACCTCAAAAACAATTTTATAATTTTTTGTATTCCTCTATATCTATTTTTTATTTAAATAAGAATCATGAGTATATAATATCTAGACATACAAAAAAATTTTGGGACCAACACTATAATCACTATCCAAAATTATTATTATATATGGCATAAACATTTATGTGGTATCACTGTCTCCCAATTAAAAAATTTAACAATCCAAATTTCAAACCACATATTTTTCTTTTTTAATTCAGACTACATATACTATAAATATATTATTTTTAATAATTACCACATGACATTGATAAATATATTGTAAACTCAATCCATTTTGGAGTGGTCAAAACACCACGTATTCATTTAATATTTTTATACTGCGATTCACATGGTAAATGTATATAAAATTTCATTTATTTCAGTCATTATGAAATAATAAATTTTATTATAGTGTAATATAATTTCCTAGTAGCATCACTAAAATCATATGGAATACCCACTATGACATTATTAAGAATATTTCAATATATCACTTAATGTTTTTCTATGAATTTTTTCCATTAATCCATGGCTCTAAACAATTATTCCTGATCTACTATTATAAAATATGTATCTACAATTATATTGTAAATCATAGTTTAGAATTTATTTATTAGGGATAAATATATAAATTTAAATTTCTCTAAAATATCAAGCATATATTCTCCCAAGAATCAATAAATAATCATAGTGAAATCATTAATCGATTTCAAATACTGCCATACCAATTTTTTTGTGGTGTATCATAGTTCTAGTTGCATCATATTTATTATTATAATACCAAAAATTTTATACACTCTTCTCCAAATATATTGAATTATTCTCAACCAAACACAAAAGAATTAAGTGATTAGAAAAAACATCTATATCCTTAGAAAAAATCAATAAGGCATGGATCATGAAACACCATTCTTATTATGATTGTTATTATTCACGTGTTTTCATTCCTTCTTTATCCTTTGTAATCTAAGACATTATAGTTATATCACTATAAATTTGATACATTCATTAGGATTACATGAATTGTTTCACTCTTATTCTTCCTTGTTTCCCCAACTATGGTTTTAATATACAATAATTATATACAATGTCTATGAAGTATCACCCTCACACCTCATGTTAAAACATCTACGGTTTCCATATTATCTTGGTCAATAAACATCTAATATAATATCTATTGGTTTAAATATTATACTTCTTGGTCTTTATAAAATAATTAATAGCTCACCCAATCATTTTATATTTCCACCATGTACAATAATAAAAATAGAATCCTTCAAATATTGGAAAATCCTTGATTCAATATCTTGACTAAAATTCCCAACCCGGGCCACTATAATTCCAAATTGATTCTATAGGGACTCAGGTTAAAAAATGTGTTGTAATTTATTCTTTTCCACGCATCCCAATTACCTGGATTTCTAATCCCAAATAACTACTATTTATTTCTACACCGGTATTATTTGAAAACAGATATGCATTACTTAGATTTAGATATATATAATACAATATATTTTTTTACTAATTAATAATATTCAAGCTTATAGAATTCACCATTGATTTTTTTAGGATTCACTAATGAAAATATATGATAATAGATCTAGTATATCCTAATCTTTATCTCATCTATCCTCTTAAATACACACATTCCTCTATTTCACAAAGCATGGGAAAAATATCTTCACCTAAAGTCACATCTCACCGTAGTTTAAAATTAACACTGGTTAATCCATGATATATGTATCTTCCTCTATCTTTATATCATCAATACTAAATTTATTAGGGGAATCCATATGATATCATTGATGTTTAGATACATATAATACCTCATGAATAAAACTATATATCATAGGAAGTGTTAGTAAACATTCAACTTTATTGATCCATATTATGATATAAATGGGATCCAAAAAATAGACTCTAGATTCCCCTTAATATGGAAATTCTTATTCCCAAAATTTTTTGATGCTATCAAGAGGAATAGTTTTCCTATGTACAAATATAGAGGCTAGTGTCCTGGGTTTTCACATGAACACAACTTACTCTATGAGGTTTCCAAATATAATTAAATCTTATATATATGATATAAGGACTCATGTATGATACATATGGTGATAAAATAATACTCTTATAAGTCTATCATGGTCATTGTATATTGGGAATGGGAAAAACAACTTCCCAAACTAAATAAAACCACAAATGAAACCAAAACAAATTGAAAAAACATTTTTTTTTCTTCTGTCTTAGTTTTTTATTCATGTTGAATGAACCCATTATATTTTTTGTTGGAATATTGGTTCTAAACTAAGATTAAATTATTAAACTAAATAATACTTTGTGTTTAAATATATAATTTTACTTTTTTTAAACATATAAATCTTCTCACTATCTTTAACCCTCCTTAAAATTTTCTTTTCAATCACCATTAATATATAAAATCATTATTTTCAGCGTAGGAGGTGGATGATAAGTTTATATTGTTTAAATGATTATAATTAAATTTCAATTTAATTTTCTGGTAATCACTATAAGATGTCATGTATTAATATGTTAGATATTAATATAAAATAAATAGGTCAATGGTTTTCTAAAATAAAACAAAATCAAATTAATGGATTTGAAATTTATTATTTCTAACTAATAATCTATTAATATGTCTAGTTTTTATATATATGACCTAATAAAATTGTGATTTTATAGGTTTTGAGTAAAAAATGAGAAAACAGAATCCATATCCATCCATGGTGAGCATTAAAATGATATTTCATACAATAATTTAATGGAGTTTGTTTTAATTGATATCATATATTTATTATTATAATTTAACTCTATCATTTCAAGATGAATCTCCCATATTATTATGAATTGATGGACATATGATACAATCAATTCCTCTAAAATATAAATGGTGCGCTTGGAAAAATCATCATTCTAATGATGGTATAGTGTTCTTAATGTCACCTATATATATAAGGTCATTTATTTTCCCATCATAAAATAAGAATTTTTATTAAGAATATAACTCTAATATAATATCCCTTTACACAACATAAAATCATATCGCCTATCATATAAAAAATCCACCTAACTAATAGACTATCTATATATATAAATTCATGAAAAATTATTCCACATCAATTACCTGTTTGGAAAAAACCCATAATATGTCGCCACTAAGAGGAGACCTAAGAAGCCCCATCATGATGTTCAATACAAATTTTATCACTAATATAAAGTGATATGTATTGAAAAATATTGTCACATGTATCTAGTTCTTCATTATCATCTTTTGAAAGGTGATTCATCATGATACTAATCTTATTATGTATTTCGTCCTCACAGGCCACTAGTACTATTGTTGAATATAATATTTTTATATATTTTAATCCATAATTCACTATTAAGATACAAAAACAAAATTATAATGTGTTATGTATATAAAAAATTATCATTTTATTTGTATGAAATATTATATAATGAGGAAATGAGATAAAACCATGATTTTAATAAATTAAATACTATTATGAAGCAGCACCATAGAAATAATTTTATCTTAGATTTTAATAATTTGTATCTTGTACGGAGTTTAGTGGAGCCCCTGGAGAATTTAAAAATCAAATGATTTTAATAATTGGGAATATCATATCTGAGGACACGATGATATATTAGCAAACATTTGTTTTATTACACTAAAGAAGAAGATATCACAAGATTATGAAATACCATTATCAATAGTACATTTCATTAAATATCTATGATATAGGGATATCATTAGATCATCTGGAGATCATATTTAATGATATATAATTTCACTATGAATATTATTTGGAATGAATTGATGGAATTAGAGTTATATTATTTAACAACATAACATTAATAAAAGAGACCAATTCTTCCCATGTGATCAAGATATTGTGAGTTGTATACAAAATGTTATTTTTAAAAAAATTATTAATAGTTCAATATATAAATTTGTTGGATATGATAGGTAATATAAAAAACATTACATAGATTTATATAGAATTAATATGTATGGTTATGTCATCCTTTATTGGATCGATTTGATATAAGGAAGTTTATTCACTATTTATTATAATAAACTTTAATTTAATATGATTGGTCAATATACTGAAATGCCAGCATATTATGGTATGTTATTGGAAATTATAATAAATAATGTTTATCTTATTAAAAAGAAATTTATCATTATCAGTACATAATATATGAAATTATCTTATTACAAAGGATTTTATTCTAAATATTTGTCTTTCATCATCTAAGGATGAGCAAAAAAATGGTCTATACATATGCATTGTGTAAATGAACTTATATTTTTAGATGATATAAGATGCCTAAATAAGGATGATAAAATGTTTTTGAGATTATCATAACAGTACATAGATTACATTAATAATGAGAAAGGAATTATATTCTGTTCCCAAACATGTTGATAAAATGAATAAAATAACCCATCAACATGGAAATTTATTGAGATAAAAAAGAATAATGGTATTATGGAGTGGTAATTCTACCATTCAGAGTTATAAATGGATAATATCCATATGGAGAATGATGAATGTGGGAGATGTAGAAAATTTCACATAATACTATGTGGGGAGTCTATTGTAATTTTGGGTTCCTCCACTAGGTAATTTTATTCATTGTTTGTCTATATTTACATCTGTTTATTGTCGTGTACATATTATTATTTATATCATACAATTATATTTGTTACATTGATGACTTATATCCATTAAAATGTAAATCAAACCAAATAGTTCCCCTCATGGATGATGATGGGGTAATCTAGAGTTCTTTCACCCTTATTTCTAAAAATTGAACATTTATTCATATTTTGATCAAGGATATAATGTGGTGAGGGTTAGTTACAGTGTCCTCACATCAATTATTCTCAGTTAAACAACCTCATCTATAATAATTATTTTCAATCCAATCATTTGGTTATGTTTTTATAGAGTGGTGATATAGTGATTATGTGTAGAATTACTGTTTTCTCATAAAATATATATGTGTTTTGGATAGATCTTAGTTAAGGATCCCCATTACATGTCAAACAATCATGAGGTAAACGAGATTTGGGACTCATGGTTTATTATTTCACAATAAATCTATATCATGATTGTAATGTTGAATAATTTCATGTAAAGTGTTGGAAAAAACATAAAATTTGTGTATGATAAAAAATAGACACTGATGGATCACAAAGGTGGATAAACCGAGGAGTATTATAATTTATTATTTTGTATCATACATTATCATTTATACATTCATTATTCCCTTATTATTCCCCGTTGATCTTAATTTTCATATTATTTTGTATATAATAGTTTTTAATAAAACAATTCGTAGATAGGATTTGACCTATATGAGGGGAAACCTATAAATTTTCACAATACTAAAATACATTGAAATTAGTATATTCCTATTTGATATGAATTCCCTTTATTAAGGTATATCAATTTCGAAATTTTCACCATTATAATAAAATAACACCAATTTTTTATGTGTTCCTCATTAATATTTATAAAATAATTAATAATCTTAAAAGGAAATCCTGGACATCAATATTTTTTAATGTTTCCCTTTTATATAAATAGAAGTTAGGATTTTTATTACAAGACATGTGTAGGGACTTATATGATTTTACAACAAAGAGGGGGTATTTGATGAACCTATTGAGGATCTCAAACATGATCAGTAACCATAAGAAATAATTTCATTAGTCATGGAAGTCTATGATCTCTAAAATTAATTAATATTGTTACCGTAAAATTGGTTATAAACCCCTCTGAGCTTCTATATTTCCCTTTCACTATAAATAAAGAAATATTATAGGATAATGATTCCCTTAATTATCATTCATATACTAAAAATTTCAAATACCTAATAAATGAAATCAATGAGAAATAACATATATAAGACAAGTAATTATAGGGATACAACATAACTTTGGATCCAGATGTGTCTATTTTTCCTAAAACAAACTAAAAACTCACACTCTCTATTTCTCAGAAATAGATTAATCTATCTTAACAATTTAAAAATTTATTTGAAAATGATGATAAATCCATATAATTTTTTTATAGTTTATAATAGTAGTTAGAATAGTGTTATTCATAGTTCAATTAATCATAAAAGCTTAGTGGTATCAAAAAACATTCAAAATAATAATAATTTTCAAAAAATAAACCAAAATAAGATCAATAACCTTGAGTATAATCTCAAAAAACTATGGACACCACTCCTCAAACTGTGTAATTGTCATATTGTCCCTTTATCTTATACCAACCTACACATTTAGAGAAGAATCATATGAAATATTATAGATCATAAGGAACACAATATATAGGGATCACAAAATCCAATGTATAATATGAAAGGAAATATGTCTCCTACTAAATAAGACAAAATAATAATTTGATTGGATAGAATCACTATCACTACTAAGCTTTATGTATTAAATAAATATCACCTCTTAGGGTATGAAAAAAATTATAGTTATTTTTTAAATTTTTCATAATTTTAATATATTTTTTGGATAGTATAATTTATTATTTTTTGTTATTTTTTTCTTTTAATGAATGAAATAGCTATAGATACATTGATGGCCAACTAGAAAACTTCTCAATTTATATATCCTAGAAATCAAAGTAATATATTTTTATTCTTTTTTTAATTAATTATCTATCATAATTTTATTATAATAAGATACACCACGGTTGAATTAAAATTAATACATTAATAATTATTCTGTGAAATTGTACCTTATTGTTTACAAAGATTTTCATTGTTTTCCTTTTTTAAAATTTACTAACATTTAGATATATTGAGATAAAATTAAAATTTTGACATTAGATTATATATGTTAGCAATTTTTTTATTTTTTGTAAATTCAAATGATAAATGTTGTTATTTGACTCATTGATTTTTTTTAAATGAAATGAATTTGAGTCAAATGTGGTCCCAAAATTATGATAAATCTCGAAGGATAAATACATTTTCTAATGAGAAATCTAATCCTTTTGATATTTTATAAAAAATTTATTTTTAGGGATCTTTGACCATGATTAAGAAAAAAACCATGTCATACTATATTTTTCATCACACTAAGAGTTAATAAGGTTTAAAAATAAAAAATTGATTTTTTATCAAAAATAATCATATATATCCAATTAAGATACATTGAGATTTATACCCTTTTAAATCCCAGAGACAATGAATTCGGTTATTTGAAGCTGCATTGGAAACAATATACCATCATTCTATTCTTTTATTTAGATTTTATTTTTAAAATAAAATATATGTGATAGTAGTGATCTTTTTTTCATGGATTTTTTGATGCATCAAAATACTAAGGGTAATAAATTGGAACCGGTTTTACCATAAGCCAGTGAGTACACACTGATTGTTAAAATTAATTATTCCCTCATGATACCTAAAACTAAATTATCATGAATAATTTCAAATGATGAAAAAATAATTTAGGATGAATTAATCTATTGTTCAATGTATAATGTATAAACTATACCAAATTAAATTAGTTACTAGGTTAGAACATATAATGGAAGGAGGTGAATTTTCTATGAACGTAAACTTCTAAATATGGATTTTTATTTATGATTATATAATTCAATTTAGATATTTTATTTGAAATTAATATTTTATTAACCATATGGTTTAGAAAAAAACATTAAAATATATTTTTATTTTAATTAGTTATTTCTCATGATAGTGTAGGAATGAGACATGATCAAGAATATGAAATGTAAAAATTATTCTAAGATGATGAGAAAACGTGCAAAAATATTTTTTTCCAGAGTGTGATAGATATATTATTGGGATGTTAGGTGTGAAATATTAATGGTAGAAAGAAGATAATTTAATGATTATAAATAATAAAAAGAGACAAAGTATTAAATCATAATTGAGTCATGTTGCATTAGCTAATTAGAATGACAATGCACTTTTACTCTAGATTTTTAAACATTTATTTCTTACTGTAGATTTTACTGATTAGAGACAAATATAAGTTTAGTGGAGTTATGAGGGAAATAGTTTCAAATATTTCAAAATATAATTCATTATTAATATATTGTAACAGTATAATTAGATGATGATAATGGATCATATTTTAATTTTACTATTATGAAAATAAATTCAATAAGGAATTTTCCCAATACTATCTTTTAAGGATTTAAATAGTATTTTGTATCTATGTTTCATGGGAAATACATTAACATTTTTCTTATAATTTTTAGGTGATAATTAGTTGATTCATTCCCTTAGTGAAGTTAAAAATAAAAATATATTAAAAAAGAGGCTTGTTATATATGATGACATGAGGACGTCATAACATGGTTATTTTTCATTTCACAAAAGATGAATATATTATAGAAAAATAGCATGCCATTATCACTTCCTTCATTTCAATTATTCTCTATGATAAAATTATATCAGTGGAGGTGGGGATTCTCATCTTATCTTATATATATATTTAATATATATGACTTGGGGACTGAACTAGTGGTAGTTAAGACACATTATTTGACCTGATCACATTAGTTCCTATTAATGATAATTTTATTATTACATTGGTATATAAATTTTGGACTCAAACACTATGTTTTCTAGGAAAATAATAATAGTTTCAAATAACCATATAATATTCAATCATCAGAAATTAGTATCACATCATGATGCATGGATTGTTTGATTTAATTCATAATGAAATTTCCGACCTTATGATAGGGAAAGTTTAGAAGAGGTATTATGTTCGGCATCAATAGTAGCCATATTTTATCTATTATCATTGATTGATTTACTGAATATATCACAACTCATGGTATATAATTCATGTATATCCAATAAAATAATGTCCTAGGAAAATTTATCTAAAAAAATACCACCATATATGATGTGTTTATCATCGTATATTGTAATTTTCTTTAAATAATAGTTTATTGAAATCCAAGGCCGTGTTTAGGGTGGTCAATATGTACACATCACACAAAACAAATGAAATTTCATGAATTTGAAAGAATCATAAATATGGATGAAATATAGATATTTTTATTTTCATACCTTTATATAGATTTTAGTCTTATCAGTGGACATTTTTTGAGTTTTTTTCGATTTCTATTGTATTTAATATAGTTTTCATGTTGGAATTTATATCTTATTTTTCTATTAATAATTGTGAACTCCAACAACATTGATTATGGTAAGTTATCCAAATGGTAATCCAATGGGAATATTTTATGATGATACAAATCACCCACTCATTCATTTATAACCATTTAATATCTATTCTATGTTTGGTCGATGATTGAAATTGGAAAGGGATGGTGATTGTGGGAACACAAATATTTTTATTGGTTGATCTTTTTATCCTATTAAAATTGTATTCAATTTTTTATTTATTTATCATGGAATATGATGGATATATTTTGAATATGTGTGAAATTATTATGATTGTATAAGGAGGTGATTTTTGAGAAATTTTAGTTCAAGAGCATCTCTTCTTAGACACTAAGGAGTACATGGATGAGCGGTGTTCTTAATAGTTGTTGAGTGAATTGTGCGTCAACATAATGCGGGAAGTGTATGATGATTTTATGAATAGTATTTTTTGGATCGAAATATGTATATTCCAATGGGACAATACAAGTGGGGAATTAATTCTAGGTTTAAAAACATTCATTTTATCCCTTAAAAGAATCTTAGTTAAAATGATTTAAACTAATTCCATTTTCTAGAAATATTTTTGTATTAAAAAACGAATCAGATTGGCCCTGGGTTTGGTAAATATCATAATCAGATTTATTGAGATAATTTATTTCAAAAGTCATAAATGAAATTTATCTTTATCACAAAACTAATGATTTTATTTTAGTAATCTTGTAAAATAACACGATCATAATGGTTATTATGATTCAAACAAAATAATAAAATTTCTTCTATCATAAAGCTTGAAAAATAATATCAGATAATTGTAATGATTGTTATCATATAATATCTTAATCTATTTAATTTATAATTATAAAAATTATAATGATTACAATAAACAAGATAGATAATAGAAATATGAATTAGTAAAATAATTCAGATTCTATTACAATGTTGCAGAAATGTAAAAGAATACAATAATGTTAATCCAAAGAAAAGGGTATCATTTTACCTAGGATATAGGTCCCTCGATTTACACTTTCATGAATTTCTATCTTATCCATACTATGGTAATCCCTCGATATTATGATGAGTTTCAGTTTTTCTTCCTATCCCCGGAGGCCCTCGATTAAGTAGGTAATCGGCACCTCTGTCTTCCAATCACTGGAAGCCCTCGATCCGAAAAAGATTGACACATCTATCTTCTTATACATGGAATCCATTGATCGTAATCAACAATAAACAGTGTCTCATGGAGAAAAACTAGGCTATTGAAGATTAAAAGTATGTCAAACAAGATGTTCACAACTTGATTGGTTCAATGCTTTCGCAATTAGAAATTTCGGAAGACCTCTCACCATGTATAAGTTCTTCCAAAAAGTTCACCAGAAATGATATCCTCCAAATGACATGGTATTTATTAGCCAGAATCCCAATGGTCATATTTTATATTGTGGTCGAATTTTTTCCTTAAATCATAGAGGGACATGGACACCTGGAACTATGATGATCTACTTCAATCTAAAACAATGACATTGTTTTATCAAGCATATCAAAATAGAATACATGACATCATATTGATTAAAATGTTTTTTCAATGAAACATTGTTATGTGATTATGATAAATTTTGAATGAAAATGGTATGTATATTCGGATAAAATAAAAATTTGAATAGTAATTCAGTATGATGATTAATGATAAAACATTTAATTGGATTTATATTGTCAGTATGATACTAAACTATGTATATGATGAAAAAAATAATAGGTATGATTGATGGAAATTCTATCATGTGAGTGTAATGTAAATCATATTCAGTATTGTTATGATAAACATATAAATATTCATACTATATTTTTTGGTGTGTACAATATTTATCATATGCATAATAAAAAAATGTAATGATGAGATTCTAAAATAAAATTATTAATGTAAATAAAATAAAACAACATATGAATTCATTTAAAAATAATATTTTTGATTTCCAAAACAAAAGGAATAGAAAATTTAAAATATGATTTTTGAATCAATAACCTCCCCCTTTTGGAAAGTACAAACCACAAGTTAAACACAAATAAAGGATTACAAAAGTATTAATATTTTCGTATTCAATATTGAAAACTATTTCGTATCTCCCTTTGAGTTTTAAAACTATTCTAAATAAAGTTTTTATATGTATAACCTCCCCCTCAAGATAATTGAATCCCTAAGGATCATATTAAAAAAAATATCCTTTTATAAATTTCTATCCCCATTGAATACATCCTCACCTTTACCAATTGTTCTCCTTTTTCAAAATTGTTCTCCCATTATTCTCCACCTTTAAAAATAATTCCCCCATATTTGATTTTCAAAAAGGAATATAAGATATATTTTAGTTCCTATAAATTGTTTAGAGAAACAAAAAATATAAAGAGATAAATTTTTTGATCATATAAAATGAGGGAAATGACATTCGTACAAAATATAAAACATTCAACCAAAAAAAATATAAATTTCAAAAACTTTTATTAATGTTTTAAAAAAATAACAAGAGTTCAAAAAATGCAGTTTTTTATTCTATTTATCCTTTTTAAATAGATCGAGAACCACTATGTCCATCTCCATGAACAATTTTTGTTACTATGACAATTTTTCAATAGATTCCTTATGAGGATGTTTTTGTTTTTCCTGATCTTTAATCAATTGTTCCAGGATATGAATGACTTCTTCCTAAGATTTCAACTTCTCTTAAAGAGACTAAATTATTTATTCCTGATTCTTAATTGTTTCTTCTTGAGCCTGATACATTTCTACATAATCTATGATTACATTTTCTAGGATTTCAACTCTACTTCACAACAAATCATTTTGATTATTTAGGTTATTGATATAATCCTGATAAGAAATATCTTTGATTGAACAACATCTAGCCTCAATTAAATTACTTTGAAATCACTGTACTGGCTTTCATCTAGCCCTATCATTACATTCAATCTCTTACCAATATCACTTTTTAACTTGTCGAATGCATATAAAAGTGCATTTAATAGGTTTATGATGACATCTATCTTTTCTTCAGGAACCATAAGACTCTCATCAGATTTATGTAAACATTTCAAAACATTAGTGTAAGCCTTTCAGTTCTCCTTAGAGCTTTCATCCAAAATTTTGAAATCATCCATGATTTTTATTATTGGGTTCCTCCATATTTTGATTGAGTTACACCTTTTATTTTTATTATCCATTATAGAGTCAACATTCCCTTTAATTCATGGTAGATAAAAAATTTATTTTTCAATACTTCTTATTTCTTGAATAATATATTGATCTCTATTAAAATTGATTGTTTAATCTAAATTGGAATCTTCCATGTAATTAGAATGTTCTACATTGTGACATCTATTATCTTATTCTGAATTCCGAATCCTATTACCATCGAATCTAGTTTCATCCATATCTGAAATATGAATGACATTCACTTCTGGGGCTTGTTTTGAAGGATGAGCTCTTGGGGTTGGACACTAACAAGAAGATTCTTCTGAAGAACTTATAGTTATTTTATCATACTGGGACTATTATTTTTCATTTTAATTATCTTATTCTCTAAGGAATTAATCAATTTATATGATTTTATAATCCTCTTGTTCTTCTGAAACATTATCTTTAGAGACTTCTGGTTGTGTGGATTCACCAATTAATTGTTTTCTGCTTGTGATTACTTGAGCATAGGGAATTCCTTTTTATTTTTGAATCTGTTCCCTTGTACTAATTCCAGTACTGGATTTCTCAACACATTTTAAAAAATATTCAATTTCAATGCTACTCACCTTTCTCTTCATCCATTTCTCTTCCTTTTCATGTGCCTTAATAATATCATCAAAACTAATGTTTTCAACTTAGGATATCGTGGGATTGAGACCAATATCATGATCTCCGTCTCCCATTTCATCATTTTCTTTTCTCCACGTAGCTTTCATTCCATTAAGATAAACACGTTTGTTTTTCTTATTTGATTTTAAAATAGAATCTAACTTCACTTTCTTTTTTTATGAAACAATCAGCTGTGATCATTTTAGAACACCATGAGTCTTTATAGTTGTATCTTTTGAATCTTCATCACTTGTATTCTTGAAAAAATTCTTGTATTTAGGATCAATTAATTTTCATCATCCTAACTATATCATCATTTATCCAAATAACCCTCCAATTAATCGGTGTTCTCTTTAAATGAATCTTGAAAACATTAGACATTGAAAAATGAAATAACTCATGATAGTTGAAAACATAATCAAATGTGATTGATTACACCAAACGTTATATTATGTATGGTACTCAAAATCTTACCCATCAAGTTAATCAACCTCATGTTGACAAGATAGTCAAGAGTAAATACATCAGATACTTTAAGAGTTTCTCTATCACCGCTCATGGGTATTAAGAAACTTTGAATCTAGAGTGCAATAAGATTTTTATTAACTAATAAATCAGTATTCTTTTTTGTCCTCATGATCATAAAATATGCATTTTTCATTCATTTATTTAATAACTGATCCCTTTTCCTTTGGAAAACTTTTTAATGGGAAGAAGGAACCTCTTTATGATGGAACATTTAAAAATAATGCTACATTCTTAGTTTAAATAGATAATTCAGTATCATAGACACAAAAGAATAATTCTAGGTTTTCCTCATCAAATTACACATATTGATGGAATTAAATCACTTTATCTGGGATAATCAGATTCTGGGATTTGATTTTACACATGAATATTGATTCCTAGACCCTAAATTGAATGACTCTTTTAACAGATGAATCATGCATATCATAGAAATATCTAGTGAGTAATCATTCATAAAAAACATCATATTTGGAAATATTTTAGTTCTATTTATTTTGGAGAAGTTGATGATGATGTATACATGAGTCCAATAGAATGTTCTAGTGGATAATTATCAATATCAGCTATTTGAGGAGGAGAATCACTTTGATGCAAAAGACAAAACATCTGATGTGGGATAGGGGCGGGGCCCATTATACAAGTGAGTGAAAAATGACCGTTGAGATTCTATGGTTCTGATGTGATATCAGTGATCTGATGGTATAAAATATTGGACATCTTGAGTTCTTTTTGAATGAAAAATTAAAAAAATTCAAAACAAATTTATCATATTTAGAGTCAATCTTAAAAAGGATATCTTTTTTAAAATTAATTTACAAACTAACAAAACAGGATTGAAAAAAAGTGATATATAAAAGAATTGTACCTTTCATAATCTCATAGATAGAATTTATTATATAACAAGATTGTTCATCAAAACGGAAAAAGACATTTAAATAATAAAAAATTGAATGCCAAAAATTTGATACTGAAAAATTTTCAGATGCCGATTAATTTTTTTCTTCTAAAATAAAATTTATTTTGAAAAACATCTAAAAATATATTTTTTAAATATGTACCCCCCATGAAAATGGGTATCTTAATGTAAGGATGTGATTTTAACAAGAATTATATATTAATAATTAATTAATAGTGATAATTCTTAGATTCTATTCAATGTATTAAAATCTATCATAATGTAATGTGTTTTTAAATATATCATCAAGTTTTCTTCCGTTCTGACGAATTGTAAAAGATACCTCCATTAAATGTGTGATCCCTATGAAAGTGATACCTAATATCTATGTGTTTTTTCATGTGAGTGATGTGAAGGTGTGTTAAATAAATCCATGGCTCTAGTTTTATCACATAGTATTTGAGTTTTAGTAAAACGTATTCAATAATCAAAGAGTGCCTTTTACAACCACAACACATGAGAATAAAAAATTCTAACCTCCATATATTCTACTTCAGTAGTGGAAAGAGATATTGAGTATTATTTCATACAAGATCAAGAAACTAATGAATAACCTAAGAAATTAAAATTTCCACATATATATTTCTTATCAATTCTACAACCACCAGAGTCAGCATCCCAAAAACTATTTAGTTCTAAAAAATTTGCAGAAGAATAAAGTCCCAAATCCATTTTTCCCTTTAAATCACAAAAATTATCATCATATATTTTCAATGAGATTACATTGGATTTTCATAATATATTCCACATAATAATACGAAAAACATTAAGGCTAGATGTCTAGATGTTATGTATATTAAAAATCCTATCATTCCTCTAAAAATATTTTGATTTAATGGTCTCCCACCTTCATCAATTGAAAAAGTATTTGAGTTTCCAATTGTAGTTCTAATACTTCTATTATTTTCTTATCCATAAATTTTAATAATATCACTAATATACTTATGTTGAGATATATAGGTTCCATATAGTTTTTTATAAATATAAAAACCATGAAATAATGTTAACCCATCCATCATACTCATTTCCAAATTAGATTTCATAAGATTCACATATGAATTAGTTAAGGATTGTTGAATTGATCTTAATATAATTTCATCTACATATATTTGATTAATAAAAACATTTTTATAATATTTCTTTACAAAAGGGTTGGATCAGTTGTTCCCTTAAAAAATTGTTTTTTAACATAAATTCTATATGTCTATCATAACACGATCTTGGGGCTTGTTTAAGACCATATAATGCTTTTGGAAAGTTTAAAAAAAATATTCAGGGTGTTTTGTGTCTTCAATATCATAATTTGTTTCTAAAAATAATTCATCATAAACATTTCTATTATGTAAATAACACTTCACATCTATTTGGAGTGGTTTGAAATTAAATAATTCTATAAAGGCTGATATAATTTTAATAGATTCATGTATAGCTATTGGACTATAGGATTATTTAGAATCTATTAATTCTTGTTGATTATAGCCATTAGTAAATAATATTTCTATATTTCTAAAAATGAGTCAATTTTCATCATATTTTTTAAAAAGACCCAATTTACTCTAATTAAAGTGGTTTCCTTAGGTATTTCAACCAAGTTCCAGATTTGTTTCCTTTTGAATTCATTTAGTACATCTTGTGTCACCTTAATCTAAACTTCATCACCTAAAGCCTCCATAGAAATTTTGGGTTCGAATTGGTAATGAAATGATAGATTCTCTACTTAATTTCTTAATTAAATTCTACTCCTTATAGGTTGATTTACATCACCACTGATACAATCATTGGAATGATTATAAAGGAACACTTAAATTTTTTTTGTAAAACTTATTCATCAACATAGGGTAGAAATTCTTATAGAGTGAATACTTCTGGATTTTTTTTATTCTCTTTATTGTAAGAGTTTTTTATCAAAGGATGATAATCAACTTTGGAAAAAACATCAGAATATGTGGGCTGGGATTTTTTAAAAACAAAAGGATCAGTTTTATCAAATTTTAGATGTATTGTTTCCCCAGTAGTATAATATTTTTTATTGAAAAATCTAAAAGCCTTACCGGTCGTGGAATTTCTTAAAAATATACATTCATTAGAATTGGGTTCTGATTTGTATAAGTTATATTTTTAGTTAAAAATGAATACTTTTCACCCAAACACTCTGAAGTATGATAATTTGGGTTTACATCCTATCCATAACTCGTACTATGTTTTATTAAGAAATGATCATATTAAAACATGATTTATAGTATAATAAGTAGTACTCATAGCTTCATCCCAAAATTGTTTGGCAATTGAGTATTCAAATAATATGGTTCTTATTATCTCCTGAAGAATTCAATTTCTTCTTTCAACAACAATTATCTGTGTAGTTCTTAGAGGTGAGAAGTTTTGTGTAATTACATTTTCACTACAAAATGTTTCAAATACTAAATATCCGAATTCTCGACCATGTTCACCATGAATAGTTATCAATGGAAGGATTTTGTTATTTTTAACTTTGGATATAAATGTTTTAGAGAAAGAAAATGATTCATATTTCATTGTAGGAAAATAGACCCATGCAAATATGGTGTAGTCATCAACTAGAAAAAATACATATTATTTTACTCTGATAATTCTAGTTTTTTCTAGGACCAAAAAGATCAATAGGAAGTGATTATAAAGCATTAGTAGTTGAGACTTCACTTATTGATTTAAATATTGACTTATGTTTCTTTCTATTTTGACAATGGTCATAAATTTTTGAATAATCGAATCTAAGGTCTTATTGATCCGTAAAAGTCCTTTTTAATCAATTTGAATAATTTCCTAAGGTTTCAAGGTCCTAACCATAGATTCCATAACCATTATTTATTGTTTATTACACTATGTCAATGTAATTCTTGGCACATAAGGTATTATATGTTAAGTGTGTAAACATTCTCATGATAATGGGTGAAAAGAATGAATTCCTACTTCAAATTTTATACTAGGAATTTATCATTCCTAAAATTCAAAATGTAACCATCATCACATATTTTTCTATGCATTTAAGGTTGAACTTAATACCCTTAACAAATAAAAATTTTAAATCATGTCTTTTTCTAAGAAGAACTATGTTACACATTCCAATGATCTTTCTTTTTGAATTTTCTCTGAAGGAAAACCTTCCACCTTTCATTTCAATAATATTTTCAAAGAAATCATTGATTCCAATCATATTATGGGAACAAAAAATACCTATGTACCTTGTTTTGTTGTTAGTACTTCCTTTGTATTCCTGAAAATTAAATAGTTTTACTTTCAGAATCCAAACTTTCTCGGATCCATAAATGTTAGAATGTGGAATCTTCAAAATCCAAATGTTTTTTAGAAAAATAATGTTTATAAAATACTATGGATTGGATTTTTGTTTAAAGAACATTTTTTTCCAATGTACACCACTTTTACAGTTAGTGCAGAATGGGGCACTTTTGGGAACAAATTTTTTATTTTTAAAAACAGGTTTTGAGTGAGAGTAACCAATTCCAACACAATTCCTTAGAAGATGAATTTTTTTTACATTTTATCAAATTATTCCGTACCAATAGTTAAATTTGATAATATTTTCTTAAAGAAAATGATTTTATATTTTAGTCTAATGACTAAATTCTTATCCACAAAAGTATTTGTTTTAGGATTGGGTTTTGTTTCTAAAATGTTTTTCTAATAAACATCTTTTTCAAGATTCATAGAAAGAATATACTTTTCCTGAATTTTATTCTTCAATGTTTTTTGGAAATAGAAACAATTTCTAAATATTTTTCATCATGATCTTAGAATGATCATATACTTCTTTTGTCAAAATATTTATTCTAGAATTTTCCTTATTAATTATCTTTCTGACCTTACTATTTTCATTTTCAAGCAACATGGAAAATCTAGAGACTTCTTCAAAATAAGGTAATGTATGATATGCTAAGGAAGATTATTCATCTGAAGAAATATTTCCATTATCATCATGAATGATAGAATTTAAAGACATATTGTTTATGGATTCAGTAGTGTGTACCTTTTCAATGAATCATTTATTATCAAAGGGTATTATGAAACATCCCATGATTTTAAAAGTAATCACTATGTGCATAAATGAACTACTGAGTATTATGTGACATTTAAATCCTAGTCATTAAACATTATTTTGACACTTAAGTGTTTTAGATTTCCAAAAACGGACATACACAGTTGTGATCAGTAAGTTATTTGGAGTCTCAAAGGACAAAATTATTTTTTGGTAAATATTATCCTACCTTCATGAATAGTAACCTACACTTATGAATAAAAATATGAATTTTATGAAAAGTAAATTGACCAAATGAATAGTTATGTCACTAATGATTTTATAATAAGATGGAATCTTTTAAGTAACAATATGACCATAGTATAAGTGTTGTTATTTTTGTAATTCATAATATTTAATTACACTACTATGATTAATTTAATAATTTAAATGAAATTGTATTTTCAAGAAATATAATGATGAATTATTATTTTATTTTCCTATAGTTATATGATAATTTTGTGGGTCTCTATTAATTTTACAATGTGGTATAAAATCAGTTATTGTTTTAAAATTGTTATTTTTTTGAATAAATCAAGATTTTATTTGAAAATTAAATAAATCATATTTAGAAAATTATTTTCAAAAAATGGAGTTCATTTTTGAATTAAAAATATCAAAAATTGGTTAGGGATATTTCATAGGGATTTTTCTGAAATTCATTAATTTTTTGTGAATAGTAATCAATACGGTTTTTATAAAATACCGTATTTTTTAAAGAAATATCATAGTCATAATTATTATTTAAAATCTATTAAATTTATTGAATAAATAAATTATGATTTTATAGGAGTAATATTGTACAGAAATTATTCAGAACATGTTTTTTATAAATTATTTCACGATAGGTATAAAAATTATTGTTATTGTCGACACAGTGCCTCTGCAACATTGGCAATGTCAATTTTTTGTTACATATAAATAATAAATGAGTGCTAAAAATTATTTTTGAAACACATTTCATTATTATTATGTAATATTTTTCTTTTTTGATATTAATTTTAAATTTTATATTTATATAACAAATTATCTTCTTCAAATGTATGTTCAACACTTGTAGAGGGAAAGAAAAGACAAAACAACAAATTTAAGAAGTTATTTTGACATGTATAGGAACAAATATAAATAAAGAACATATATAGAGTTTTATATTATACTTAATTTATTTATTTTTAGGATAATAATTTATTTTTAATTTTTATTTATGAAATAATTAACATTAATGTATATGAAATATTTATTTAGTGATTCTGCCAGTATAAGAAGAATAAATAAAATTTTTTTATTTAAATTATATGAATTATTTAATAATATAAATTGCAGATAAAACTTTTTAAAAAATCCAATGTGGACCCTTATCATGTACTAATTTAGACTTGGGATATTTTGGATCCACATGGATCATATTAGTCCATTTATACTATTTTAAGAAAAAGAATGACAATATGTTCTCACTATAACATTCAATTAGTTCAATATTCTAATAAATGTTTTCTGAAAAGATTATGTTGAACATGAAAACTATTTGTAAATATAAAAAATTTATATTTATAATAATATTTTATTTTTAATTTTTAGGTAATAAATAATTACATTAATTTCATCAACAATATTGATGCAGGAAATATTTATTTAAAGAATAAATCAAATTAATCATTATAAAAATAGTAAAATAAATATAATATGATATTTTTAAGTCATGTAAATATTTATATAGGAAAATATAATATGCATAAGATATAATAAAAAAATTATTCAAATGGGGAACTTTGTTTTGATGTGTTTAAATTCTTAATTGTGAATAGTTTTTATTTTGACATGATTGTTTTTCCAAGAATAAAATAATTATTAAAATTATTTAAAAAAACAAAATTATTGAAAAATTAAAAAAATTATGATATTAAATCTATAACTTAATCCCCTTTTAATCTTTTTTTGAAGTGTTAAAGCCTATAATTTTTTTATTTGTATTTAATTTGAGAAATTCATATGTTGCCACTCATCTCAATTATAAAAGGAGGCTTCCTCATTCACATATTTTTGTCACCTCACGCCATCTTATTCCGCTAAAATCTACCAAATTCCATCGTCCTCATAAATTTACACATTATTGAGCTTCAGGTATAACTAAAATACCACTTATTAGATCCTTAATGTGGTTCTCAAGGAGGAACTATCTAGAAGAAATGCTCTTTTATCTTCTCTTTTAATTTATTTTTCACTTATACCTTATCCCCACCTCTTTTACAATGTTTCATGAAAAAAATAGTGTTACTTATATAATTTATTGTTGTTGGTTTTATGGTATATACATCAGAACATCTATCATCTTCTCATTTTTTCTTAAATAATGAAATCGTCGTCCATGATGCGTTAATTCACCGCCTTCATGGACAATGTTTTTTTGGTTTCACTTTTACAAAAATCATGAAAATGTTAAATAGAAATGTAATAGTTCAAAATGAACTAAATATATTTATGTAATAACTTCTTGTTTATTATTTTATTTTGAAAAATAAGACCATAATAAACTGACTTTTGAAATCATGTAAAGAATACACCTGAAACAATGGAAGGAGCAAAATACTAAAAATTAAAGGGTAAAATGATGTTATGAAATGATCATATAAGGTTTTATAAACATGAATATATTTCTTTAATATATTAATAACACTTTTTTAACCATTATACATGAGGTTTAAACATGTTTAAAATAAGACGAACCCAAGGTAAGGGAATTTTTAACCCAATTTCCATTCTTTGGGTTAACCTTCTACTTCATTTTTTATGTGGTATGAAAATTATTTGTGTGATGAATTTTTGTTTATATTAAGTTTTATTATGTTTATTTATAGTATATACACATATAACTTCCAATATATTCATTATCACATCAATTATATTTTTAAGGGGCTTTCCGTTTAAAATCCATTTAAAAGTCTCTTTAATGAACTTTAAAAGGATTGTTTTTATGGAATGAGCAATACTACTGATTCCATGATGATTAATTACAAAGATTTTTCCATTATATTTTTACATGGTTGTTTTTTATAAATATGATTTCATTATTATGTGAACAGTTTTTATATTTTAAATGAGATTTGTTTAAATTAAAAGTGTATATTAAAAATATGAATGTGTTTTTCTAAAGGGTTGAAATGAATTATCAAATGATGTTTTCATGATATGTTCCTTATAAATAATTATGTTGGTTTGAGCCCATTATAACTCAAGATATGTTGGTTTTAGACCATTATAGCTCAAGATATATTGGGTTAAGCCCATTATAGCTCAAGATATGACAGAAGAGCCTAGTTATAGTTCTCCAATGCATTGGGTACTCTGGAGATGGAATTTGACTGAAGGGTTATTCCATCTGTAAGGGTTATTCTACGATTGTTATTGTAAATATGTCCTATAGAAACTACTTGATGTTTTTATGCATACTTATGAGTTTTCAGTAAAATGGGTTTTAAAGGGTATTCATGTTTTGACTGGACTATTGGGTTTTCTTTCTTTATATCCCGTACTAAGATTTGTTTTCTCATCCCATGTTTATAAAAAAATATAGGATTTATTAATAGTTCAAAGGATAGTTAAGGTGCTAATGCAGATAAATCCCATTAGTTGTATTTTAATTGTTTTTGTAAACTCTGATTCAATCTATGTAAGTTTCTTAATTCTCTAGAACCTAGAACGGAAAAGGTCATCATTTGTATAATGTACAATGTATATTTATGTGATCTATTATATAAAAAATGCACAACATATTTTAGCACCCAATCTGGCAGTACGGGTTCAGGGATTTATTATTTGTATCAGAAGAATGGTATATAAAACATTGGAGATTAGCCGTTGTTGTTTGTTTTAGAAAACATTTAACGATATTATTTAATTTTTAACATCCATTTAATTAAGTAAACATAAGAAAAAAATTCTTCATAATTATCAATAAGTAAATTTAGAATTATATGTAAAATGAACGAATTGCACGAGGGAAATTCATTTAAGCTGGGGGTAATATAAAAACTTGTGATTTTAAAAGTGAACACTATGTGCTTGAATTAACTATTGAGTGCTATGTGACCCTTATAGCCTAGTGATTAAACATAATTTTGACACTTATGTGTTTTTAATTTCGAAGAATAGAATACACGGTTGTGATCAGTATGTTATTTGGAGTCTGATAGGACCAACTTAATTTGTGGTAAATATTAACCTACCTTTATGAAAATTAACCTACAATTACAAATAGTAATATGACCCTTATGAATAGTAATATTTTAAAATAAATAGAGATCTCACCAATTAATGTATTATGAGAAGGAATTAAATAAGTAACAATATGACCATAGTATAAGTGTTGTTATTTTTTGTAATTCATAAATCTTTAATTACACTTCTGTGATTTATTTAATAATTTAAATAAAAATGTATTTTACTAAAATGTAATAACAAATTATTATTTTTTTGTGTTATGGTTATAAGATAATTTTATGAGACCGTGATTAATTTTTCAAGGTGTTATAAAATCAGTTATAGTTTTGAAATTGTTATTTTTTGAATTATCCATAATTTTATTTAAAAGTTAAATTATTCATATTTAAAAATTATTTTCAAAATTGGAATTTATATTATAATTATGAATGTCAAAAATGGATAGGGTTATTTTTTGGGTTGTTTTTCTGAATTTCTATAATTTTGGTGAATAGTAAAAAATACAGTTTTTTTATAAAATATAGTAATTTTTATAAAATATTGAGGATATAATTATACTATAAAATTTATTAAATTTATTTAATAAATAGATGAAGAATTTATAAGGATTATATTTTCCATAAATTATTCAGAACATGTTTTTTATAATTTATTTCATTATAGGTATAAACATTATTGTCATTGGCGACGTAGTGCCTGCTCAGGATTGACAATGTCAATTTTTGGTTATTTATAATTAATAATTGAGTGGTAAAAATTATATTCAAAAATAATTTCATAATTAATATATATTATTTATGTTTTTGGTTATTAATTTATGAATTTATAGTTATATTACAATTATATTGTTCAAATGTATGTGCACGCTTACACAGAGAAAGAAAAGACAAAACAAAAAATTTAAGAAGTTAACTTGACATGTATTGGAGTGAATATAAATAAAAAACAAATATAGAATTTTATTTCTAAATTAATTTATTTACTTTTATGATATAAATTTATTTTTAATTTTTATATATGAGATAATTAAGATTAATGCATATGTAATGCTGATGTAGTTCTTCTACAAGCATAAGAAAAATAAATAAAATGTGACTACTAAAATAATAAGAATTTTTAAATGAACTATATTGTGGCCAAAAATTTTTATATAAGAAAATTTTGAACCTTATCATGTTTTATTATGTATTTGGGATATTTTGGACCCATGTGGGTCACATCAGTACCTTTACACTATATTATTAAAAAGAATTACAATAAGATCACACAATAACTTTCAATTAGTTTAATATTTTAATGAATGGTTTTCCAGAAATTTTTTTCTAAAAAAAATTTATTTTAAAAAATAAAGAATTTATCTTTCTCATAGAATTTTGTTTTTAATTTTTAGGTAATAAATTATTACATTAATTTCTTTAACAATATTGACAAAGTAAATATTTAATTAATGACTAAATCTAAATAATGATTTTAAAAATAGTAAAATAAATATAATTTTGATAATTTTAAGTCATTTAAATATTTATATAGGTAAATATAATATTCATAATATATAATAATAAATTTAATTCAAATTGTAAACTTTTTTTTGATGTGTTAAAAATCTTAATTGTGAATAGTTTTTCTTATGAAAAGATTGTTTTTCCATGAATAAAATATTTTATTAAATTATCAAAAAATAAAATAATTATGGAAAAGGCAAAAAATTATTTTATTCCATTGAAAATGTAATCTCCTTTTTTAGGTATTTTTAGAAGACTTAAACCCTATAAAAAAATTTATATTTATTTAATTTCAGTAATTCTTATGTTACCCCTCATCTCAAATATAAAAGTAGACTCCGTCGTTCACATATTTTCATCACCCAAGCCATCGTATTGGGATAATCTATGAAAAATTCCATCATCCTAATCATTTTCATCATTCTTGAGATCCTGTTCTCACAAAACAATCACTTACAAGATCCTCAAATATGTTCTCAAGGAGGAACATTCAAGAAGAAATGTTCTTTTTTTCTTCCCTTTTAATTTCCATTTTACTTATACCTTATCCCAACCTCTTTTCCAATGATTCATGAAAAATATAGTGTTACTTTTATAATTTATCATTTATGTTTTTTGTGTATATCCAACACAACATCTCCCATTTTCTCATTCTTTCATAAATAATGAAATCATTATTTGTGATCCATTTATTCACCACCTTCATGGACGATGATTTTTTATTTCCCTCCTACCAAAATCATGGAAAGGTTAAATTGAAATTTAATTGTTCAAAATATCCTAAATATATATATATTTAATCACATATAGTTTTTTATTTTATTTTGATTAAGAAGTCCATAATATACATACTTTTGAAATCATGTAAATAATGCACCCAAAACAATGGAAGGAACAAAATACTAATATCTTAAGGGTAAAATAATGTTACAGAATAATCATATAAGGTGATATAAACATTAGTATGTTTCTGTAAGATATTTTTAACACTATTTAAACCATTATACAGGAGGTTAAAACACTTTTGAATTAAGACGAAACAATAGTAAGGGAATTCTTAACCCAATTTCTATTCTTTCGGTTACCCCTCTACTTCATTATATATGTCGTATTAAAATTATTTATGTGATGAAATTTTGATTGGATTATGCCGTATTATATTTATTTATAGTGTATACACATATCCATTCAATTATATTAATTCTTACTTCATTTATATTTGTGAGGGACTTTTTGTAAAATCCTTTTAAAAGTCTCTTTAATGAAAATAAAAAAATTATTTACATGGCATGTGTATTTATACTGATTTCATGATGATTTATTACTATTATGTTTCCATTATATATTGAGATGGTTTATTTTATAAACATGATTTCATTATTATGTACAATATTTTTATATTTTAAAAGGGATTTATTTCAATAAAAAAGTTTATATTGAAAATCTTAATGTGTTTCTCTCAAGGGTTAAAATGATTTATGAAGTGATTTATTCATGATATGTTTCTTGGACATAATTATGTTCGGTTGAGAAAATTATAGCAAAATATTTGTTGGGTTGAGCCCATTATAGCTCAAGATATGTTGGGTTGGGCCCATTATAACTCTAGATATGATGGGTAAGCCCCATTACAGCTCTGTAATGCATTGTGTACTCTGGAGATAGAAGTTTACCGAAGGGTTATTCCATGAGTAAGGGTGATTGTAAGAGTGTTATGGTAAATATATCCTAAATAAACTACATCATGTTTTAATGAATTCTTTTTTGTTTTCATGAACATGGTTCTTAATGGGTTTTAATGTTTTCACCAGACTAATAGATTTTATTTCTTTATATCCCATACTGAGATTTTTGTGCTCATACCCTCTTTTTAAAATATTTTTCATAGGATTACATAGTAGTTAAAAGAAAACATAAGGTGATAATACAGATAAATCCAATTAGTTTTCATTTAATTATTTTTGTAAACTCTGCTTTTATGTATGTATGTTGTCAAATTATCCAGAACCTAGACAAGAAAAGGTACCCATTTGTATAATGTATTGTGTATTTTTATGCGATCTATTATATAATATAATACATAGCATATTCTTGCACTGAATTTTGAAGTGCGGGATCAAGACATTATAGTTAGTATTATAGGAACGGTATAGACAAATTTGGAGATTAGACGTTGTCATTTATTTTAGAAATATTTTTGCAACATTATTTACTTTATAACTTCTATTTAATTAAGTTCTCATAATAAAATAGTTTTTCATAATTATCAATATTTAAATTCTGAATTATATGTTTCATAAATGAATTACAAGAGGGCATAATTAATTTATAGAGGGTATAATGTAACATCATGAGATTTTAAAAGGATACACTATGAGTATAAATAAACTATTGAGTATTGTGTTACCTTTATAGCATAGTAGTTGAACATAATTTTGACACTTACGTCTTTTGAATTTCAAAAAATTGACATACACGGTTGTGATCAGTATGTTATTTGGAGTCTGTTAGGACCAACATAATATTTGGTAAATAATAAACCACCCTTATGAATATTAACCTACCATTATAAATAGTAATTTGACCTTTATGAATAGAAAATTGACCAAATGAATAGTGACTTGACCAATGATTGTATAATAAGAAGGAATCTTATAAGTAACAATATGACCATAGTATAAGTGTTGTTATTTTTGTAATTTATAAATATTTAATTAAACATATGAAATTAATTTAATAATTTAAATGAAAATATGTTTTCATAAAATTTAATCATAACATATTAAAAAATTTTATTATTGTTATAGGATAATTTTATAAGATCTTGATTAATTCTTCAAGGTGTTATAAAATCAGTTATATTATAAAATTGTTATTATTTGTATAATCATCATTTTATTTAAAAATTAAATTAATCATATTTGGAATATTATTTTAAAAAAATGGAGTTTTATTTTTTATTATGAGTTTTTAAAAATGGTTAGGGTTATTTTTTGGGGATTTTTCTGAAATAATTTTTTATTGGTGAATATTAAAAAATATTGTTTTTCATAAAATACGGCATTTTATTATGAAATCATAAGGACACAATTATTATATAAATTCTATTAAATTTATTGAATAAAACAATTATGACTTTATAAGATTAATATTGTACATAAATTATTCATAACATGTTTGTTATGATTTATTTCATGATAGGTATTATAATTATTGTCAGTGTCTACGCATTGCCTTCACAATATTGAAAATGTAAATTTTTGGTTATTTATAAATAATAATTGAGCTCTATAAAATATTTTAAAAAAAAATTTCATAATTATTATATATTATTAGTGTTTTGGCTATTAATTTCTAATTTTATAGTTATATTATGGTTTTTTGTCCAAAAGTATGTGCAATTCTTGTGCATGGAATGAAAATACAAAACATCCAATTTCAGAGGTTACTTTGATATGTATAGGAGTGAATATAAATAACAAAAAAATATATAATTTTATTTTTAACCTAATTAATTTATTTTTAAGATATTAATTAATTTTTAATTTTTATATATTATATAATTAACATTAATGCATGTGCAACACTGATGTAGTGCTTGTACATGCATAAGAAAAATAAAAAAAATGTTTTTATTAAAATTATTATAATTTTTAAATGATTTAAATTGTGGCTAAAACATTATATATAAGAAAATATCAAACTGTATCATATTTTAATTTGGATTTGGGATATTTTGGACCCACAAAGATCTCATTAGTCCCTTTATACTATTTTATTTAAAAGAATGACAATATGTTGACAATATAACTTTTAATTAGTTTAATATTTTAATGAATCTCTTTCCAGATAATAATTTTGTATGTAAATAAAATTTTGGAATATAAAACATTAATCTTCCTCTAAGATTTTTTTTATTTTTTAGATGATAAATAATTACATTATTGGCTTGAAAAAAAATTATGTAGTAAATATTTAATTAAAGAATAAGTCAAAGTAATTATTTTGAAAATATTAAAATACATATAATTCGATTTTTTAACTCATGTAAATATTTCTAGAGGTAAATATAATGTTCATAATATATAATAAAAAATTTAATTCGAATATGAATCTTTGTTTTGATGTGATTAATGTCCTAATTGTGAATAGTTTTTATTTTGACAAGATTGTTTTTCTAGGAATAAAATAATTCATTAAATTTAATTAAAAATCAAAAAATTATTTATCAAGTCCAAATATTATGATATTCCATAAAAAATGTAATATAATTTCTTTATAGGCCATTTTAGATGTTTTGGAGCCCATAAAAATTGTTATATTTATTTAATTTTAGTATTTCCTATGTTACTCACCATCTCATTTATAAAAGGAGGCCCCCTGGTTCACATATTTTCATCACCTCAAGCCATATTATTTAGATAAGCTCTAATACATTCCATACTCCTTATCCATTTCCACATTCTTCAGCTCCTCATGTCAAAAAACATCACTTCCCAAATCAGTAAATAGTTCATTGTGGTGGAACTTTAAAAAAGAAAGGTTCCTTTTTATTCTCTTTAATTCCTTTTTCACTTATACCTTATCCCCACATCATTTCAAATTTTTTATTAATAGTATAGTGTTAATTATATACTATATTGTTGTTGTTTTTATGTTATATTTATCATAACATCTCTCATCTTCTCATTTTTTCATAAATAATGAAATCATTATCTGTGATGCGTTTATTCAGTGCGTTCATGGATGATGATTTTTTTATTCTCTTCTACCAAAGACACAAAAAGGTTAAATTGACATTTATTTGTTCACAATGACCAAAATATATATATTTAATCACTTATGGTTTATTATATTATTTTTACAAAGAATACCATAATAAAAAGACTTTTGAAATCGTGTTAATAATGCCTCTGAAAGAATGGAAGGAACAAAATATTAATAATTAAAGGGTCAAATGATGTAATGAAATGAGAATATAAGGTGTTATAGACATGAATATTTTTCTTTAAGATATTTATAACACTATTATATCCATTATACAGGGGTTTTAAAAATGTTTTATGTAAGATGAACCCAAGGTAAGGGAATTCTTAACCCAATTTCCATTCTTTAGGGTAACATTCTACTTCATTATTTATGTGGTATTAACATTATTTATGTGATGAATTTTTGTTTATATTATGTTTTATTTTGTTTATTTATGGTTTAAACACATATCCATTCTCTTATATTATTTCTCACATCAATTGTATATGTAATGGACTATCTTTTTAAAATCCTTTTAAAAGTCACTTTAATGAAATTCAAAAATATTGTTCATATAGCAAGTGTAGTTCTAAGGATTTCATGGTGATTTATTTCTATGATGTTTCCATTAAATGTTGCCATGGTATCTTTTTATGAATATGGTTTCATTATTATATGCATGATTCTTATTTTTTAAAAGGGATTTGTTTTAATAAAAAATGTATATTGAAAATATGAATGTGCTTTGCTTAAGGGTTGAAATGATTAAACAAGTTATTTATTCATGATATGTTACATGAACATAATTATGTTGGGTTGATCCCATTATAGCTCAAGATATGTTGGGTTGATGCCATTATAGCTCAGGATATGTTGGGTTGAGCCCATTATATCTCATGAATGAGTGGTGAGCCCCATTATAGCTCTCCAATTCATTAGGTACTCTGGAGATGTAAGTTGATCAAAGGGTTATTCCATATGTATGAATGATTGTAATTATGTTATGGTAAATTTTTCCAAATAAAACTACATGTTGTTTTTATGCGTGCTTATGAGTTTTCAATAATACAGTTTTTAAAGTGTTTTCTTGTTTTTACTAGACTAATGGTTTTTCTTTCATTATATCCCTTACTGTGATTTTTGTGCATATCTCATGTTTTTAAAATGTTTTTTAGAAGATTTCATAGTTTTTAAAATGTCAATTATAGTGCTAATGAAGATGAATCAAATTATTTTTATGGTAAATATTTTTGTAAACTCTGATTCAATGTATGTAAGTTGCATAATTCTCTAGAACCTAGATAAAAAATTCCTAATTTGTATAATGTACTATTTATTTTTATGAGATCAATTATATAAAAAAATACATATCATATTTTAGCACCAAATTCAGAAGCGCGGGTTCAGGTCTTTACATATTTTGGAAAAAAGGCAAATATTATTGTATCCATAATTTTCAATTTACGAGAATCCATTTGATGAATTTACTCCACATGAAATACCTAATTCAGTTTCCTTTATAAATTTCATTCCATTAGGCTTATAGTACCTTTTCTGGTTCCTCTTAGAATGACACTATTTTCTGTCTTTTGTTTTATGCCTTGTACAATCAGGTCTAATGTTCCCGACATTCATATATTCAAAGCATGTGACTTCTGAATCATTCTTTTCCTCCTTATCTTTTTTCATATATTTTTATTCAAAATCAATCTTTCTAATAATCGTTTTCATCCTTCAAGAAATATTACAAAACTCATTTATGAATTTTCAGATTCACTTGAGTCTAATTGAACAACCACTTTCTTCCTTATTGACATAATTATTTCCTCAGGTGTCTTGGCTTTCATCTGATTTAAAGTTATAGTAAAAGTTAGTCTTACATTATTTTTATTTGTATTCTCAGTATCTCTCTTCATCTTATTCTCATATCGCATAGGATTTCCAAAAAAACTCATCAACATTAACATTAATAAATTTTCGTGATTCATCAAATTTGTTCTCTTTTACTCTCATTCATTATGCATGATGTTTATGGTCATTTCCACAAGAACATCATATTTTAATCCTTTTTTCTATGGACTATATGATATTTACCATAGGCATAAATATTTGTTGAAAACTAATTACATTTTCTCCATATGTAAAAACAAAATTATGATTGTCTTATCTATGCAAAAATATTCTTGTCACGATGACATTAGATATACCGAAATAAGTAATATTAAGTTTATTCTAAATTTTATTTAGTTATTCAGATGATTATATCTAGATATATATATTTCAAATCATTAAACGATGTAAAATATTATGTACCATACAGTTAAGTTGATATTCTTGCTTCTCTTGATGAAAAAAAAAATTAACTTCTTTATCCATAATTTTTTAATCTATAGTAAGTATTACAAAATTATCTACACTAGTATTGATAAAAGAATTATTCATTCTGTCTCCAATAATCATAATCATTACCATAGAAAATAAGAAGTCTTGTAGGATTAAAATTGTCTATAGATTTGACATTAAAACCAGGAATCTTGAAAATAATAAAAAAATTCCATGATACACATTAGTGTATAAAATTTTTTATAAACAAAAACTGTACAAAAAATATAACTAACATAAAAAATTAATGTAAGAAAATATATGAGAATCGAAAACCTACTTTGATACCAATTTTTGGATTGAAATATGTATATTCAGATGGCATAATACAAGAGGGGGTAAATTGTAGGTTTAATAGTTTTTTTATCAATTAAAATGTTCAAATATTAAAAGGTTTTAAACTAATTCAAATTACTAGACCTCTTATTGTATTAAAAAATTAATTGGACTAGCCTTGGGTCCAATAAATGCTATCATAATATTGATTGTGATGATGTATTTCCCAGGTCATAAATTAAATTTATCATATTCATCGATGAAGAGATTTGATTAGAGTAAGCATGTAAAAGATCATTATCACAATGGTTATGATGATCAGAATAAAATAATAAAATTGATTCTATCATGACGATTATAGAATATTATTGGATAATTGTAATTATTTTTATCACAAAAGATAATAATCTATGTAATACAGAATTATCATTATTATAATTATTATGATAAAAAATATAATAAATAGAAAGATGAATGAGTAAAAAAATTTACTTTCTATTAAAAAATAATTTAAGTGTAAAAGAATGAAATTATTTTAACCCAAATAGAAGGGTATACTTTTTACTAGGATAGAGGTACCTTGATTTATACTTTCACGAATGTATGACTTAACCACAAAATGGTAAGCCCTCTATATTATAATCGACTTCATTTTTTCTGCATATCCTAAATGGCCCTCGATTAAATATGTAATCAGTACCACTATTGTGAAACACCAAGGATTTACAAATAATTTAATATTGAATGCACAAAAAACTGATCCGCTATAAACAATTATTATTATAACCTAGCTAAAAACATAATTTTTCTACTTCCCTAATTTAAATTTCAAAAAATATAACATAACTGGTTGCGTTCAGGGTGGTTTTTCAAGTCTGATAGAACAAACATAATTTTTGGTGAATAATAACCTGCCCTTCAAAATAGTTACCTACACTTATGAACATTAATATACCCTTATGAATTGAAATATACCATTTTGAATAGTAATGTTACCCTTATGAATAGTAATATAACCCTTATGAATAGTAATTGCACCCATGACATTATATATAAAATTTAGGTACATTATAAATAAAGTAGAATATTTTATAAATTATTAATAATATATTCATATTTTTGTGAGTGAAAAATATTTATTTAAATTTTAAATTAATAAATTAATTAATTTTCATAAAATGGGTTTCTAAATAAATATTTTATTATCCTATTACATTAGGATAATTTTATGAAACCATAGTTAATTTTTTAATGTATTATGAAAGAAGTTCTAAATATAAAATCTGTATTTTTTAGGAAAATAATGATTTTATATAAAAATTAAATTTCTCATATTTTATAAATTATTTTCACAAAATGAAGTCCATTTTTTAATTCCTCACATCAAAACATGGTTACTTTAAATTTTTTTTTCAAAAATACATGATTTTTTATGAATAGTAAAATACGATAAATTACCATAAATTCTAAATACATGGTTTATTAAGTCATAGGTGATGTAAGGATGATTTAGGCACACTTTGTTCGCACTCACAAGTACTAAATACTATTTTTGGTCACATGAATCATATACTATTCATAGTCTTGAGAAAAATATATTAAACTAATGATTAAAATAACGAGCTACCCCTCCTCTCCTCCACTATAAAAACTACCCCTCCTTAACTCTTCTATTCAATCCTCTTAAACCTTATTCCTTGTCAAAATTCAGCCCAAATAACCTCCCAAGATCCTCCCATTTTTCATCATCCCTTGGTCTCGTAAAATGACCGAATCCTCTGCCCTAAAGAGGCTCTCAAGGAAGATTAATTTAAGAGGTAAATTAAACTTTTCAATTCCTTTACATTCTTTTCATGTTCTTTTGTTTTCCTTTATATCATCACCTCTACTCATCCAAATGTTATGGAAAATCCAGTACATTCCATGTACTATAATTTTGTTATGATGATGAAATTTTTTATTATCATCTCTCATTTAACATTCTTTTATGCTAGTAGTAAAAACACAATCTGAGATGTTCTACTTTACCACATTCAAAGATGATGGGTTTTCAATATCTATTATTGTCTTCAATTCAGGTCATGAAACCATTATTATGGTTCATCGAAACTATAATATATGTATTACGTCTCATATATGGTTCTGTAATCTTTTTTTAAACATGTTTTTGATTTATAAAGAAAAATGAGTTCATTGTGTTGGAAAACCTCTAATTATCCCAAACAGTTATCATTAAATAATTTATATAATGATTCATTATTACTCTAAGTAACAAAATGAAATTTACAACCATGTAACCTTATGGACGTTTATTAACAACATAAAACATATATTTTGGACAGCCAACCTCATTTTACATGATTCTTCATTCATGTATATAATTATACAAAAATTGAAACCAATGGATCTCAACAATGAAATTGAACCACTTAAGGTAAGAGTTTCTTCATCTTATTTCCATTTTTGTGTGATATTTTGTGTTCACTACTACTACATGTTTTTGGGGTATGTATACTTTCCATTTATGTTTCATATCATTAATTTATTTATATTCATTATATTTAATGTATTATTTTAATGATTGTTAATTTTGGGGCATATTATTCAATTGATTATAATGTTTTGTGTTTTTCTACCCGAACCACCATTTTCATTTAGGTTGCTCTTATTCAATAATAACCTTAATTAAAGTATTATTTATTCTAATTTACTCCACATAAATTATGTGTTAATTTTCTATATATTTTTACTAATCACAATCCTTCTTTACTAGGGAGTCACAAATTTTAAAAGAATCTTTCAAAAAAATTCAGAAATGCACCCCAATTCAATGATCTTTTCGAATTTTTATATATCTTGATGTTCAATGTATAATCTATTTTAATACATATTTATCATTCTAAAATCACACATTTTAGCATGAAAAGTCTATTTTGGATCATTTATTGATTTATTAAATTGAAAATTCCTTTGCACTTTAAAATCTTTTAATATTGTCCTTAAACCACACTAACAATTTTTATTTCAAAATATTATTTAACAACACTTTTTAAATGATTTCATCTCAATAAGACATTATTTAATCCATAAAAATTATTTCAATGAATATCTTGTTAATTTTTTGGGATATAAATGTTAAAAATCTAATTTCATGAAAAATATAAATGATTTTCCTAAAGAACTCTTCTTTCCAAAGTAAAAAAGATTTTTCTCATCTCGCTTTACCTTTTATGATATATATTCCTTGTTCACCACTTATTTGATGACTGTGGTATATGTATTTCCCTTTGTTATATCATATCAACAGTCTCCTATTCTCATGATATTCTATGGGATTGTGATTTTAATGTTTTCAGGTGGTATGAGACACTTTGGAATGTTTAAGGATTATTTCCTCAAGGATTTTCCAATGGTCTCATTTTAATGTGTCTTTATATATGTACACATAATTTTTTTAATCATGTACATCATTGAGTTTTATCTTCTATGATATTATCCATCATGTTTTATTTAATGGTTTGTAAATAGTTTGAATCTGGATGTGCTATCTTGAAACCATTCACTATATTGCTATGAATGGTTAGTGTTTATGATTAATGAATAGGGAACGCTATTTACATTTCATAAGTTAGTTTCAATATGAATGTGTATATTTTTTATGATGATACACATTAATATGAGCAATGAATAGGACTTAGTATGTGTCGTGTGGGGCCTGTTATAGCCCCACGGTGCATCAATAGGTGTCATGAGACAAACTATGGTCTTGGCACGAGGCCTTGATAATATGATTATTTATGGTCTTGGAATGAGGCCTTGAAAGTATGGTTATGATGTCATGCATTATTCATTCCCTCATTATGAATCTATTAATTTAAAGATCATGTGGTTATTCAAATAATATAATACCCATGATTATGTTTTGTTATGGAATTATTTATTCACCTATTATTCTGACCATAGTTTGTAGAAGTTAATTTTTAATGGAATGTGTTTTTAGTTAATAACCATGCCTAATATTTATATTTATGATATCTTCCATTTTATTTTATACCCTTACTAAGCATCTGAGCTCTCCCCATTTCTTATGTTTTATTTTTTCCCAGGATGATAAGAGGTGTCTTGTGAATGAATTCATGGGATACACTTAGAGTTGTATACATTCCAAATCAAACATATATGTTGTTTTTCATTTCAGGTTGTAATGTTTAACCAATGTATATATCTAGTTTTAAAAATCTTCAAAATTATTTGGTCATTTGGGATATGACATCCTTGTAATCATACGAATGTAGTAAAATAATGCATGGACTTCGGGCTACTTGGGTGGGGGTGTTATAGTTGGTATCAATGGATATTTAGTATAAAACATGGAAACTATATTTATAAAATGTAGATTAGGGAAAAATACCCTAATATAGACTTGAAGATACATATACAAGAACATCCTATAATTTGGTAAGGAATATATTATTTGGATAATCATACCAAATAAGTAATTTTCTGGACACTACAAGTGGACTTGGTTCTATAATAGATATGCCTAAAAGTAACAACTCTGATAATGTGTTTTGAGCTTGGCTTAGGGTAACCTGGTCCAAAACAACAAGCCTTTCTATACAACTGTATTGACACTCTAGGAGGATATGTTTAGGATAATTCATGTCATGACCCCTCCCCACAAAGTGTACCCCTCCTGGGATGTCAATGTGAGAAGGGGGATAATGACTCCTGAGACCTACCTCTAATAGGCCCTGGGTTAGCGACTAGCACCGAGGGAATAGTAACACACAAAATGGGAGGCATTACCCTCTAAGAGAACACATGTATACGAGAGAGATAAGATTGACACAAATCAAATCCAACTCATACTGCAATATAAAAGAAAATCCAATTACACATATGAAATGTAATTCAGAAGTACTACAACTGAAAGGGGAAAACTAAAAGTACCCAAAAGAAAGTAAAACAACAGTAACCACAAGCCCAAACAGCTCTTGCAACCCCAATCCAGTAAACACCAGCCTAACCTCCAACCTGCTCTATGTGACCTGAAAAACAGTTTATATATACATAGGGTGGTTATAACAATATACTCAGTAGGATCCTCCCCGAAGCCTCTCATGCAATATTAAAGAAGGCATGCTAAAGCACAATGAACAAATAGTGAAACTAACATATCACCTAAACATGTATACTAAGTTCCCAACCTCACCATGTCTACACTCACCAAGTAAGGAATACAATAATATATCATATAATAAAAAATATCAATGGTACCCCTCTACTACTTCCCCACCAGTTTGTCGCTTTGCCCCAACATCGCACATCCTGAGCATCTATCTCCAATAAGGATTTCCCACAGACACATAGGCGAAGCACCAGAATATGCACCTCATGCAACAAAACCACCCGGTCTCCACACCAACGTAACCATATAGTTTCCAAGATCCAATATAGGTCGCATAACGTGTATCAGACGTTGGGTATTATACCTCAATCCATTACAGCCCATACACCGAGTAAGGATCCTCAATCCATCATAGCATATACAGGTTACACATATAGTAGTCCCTAAAAAACTATATCAAAAAATATATGTGTGTGAATAACCACAAACCATTACATCCCTCTACACACATATATGGGGAAAACTAACCAATGTTCCAACCAGCACAAGTAATACCAAGAGAAGTGAGCAGGGCCAATAGGGGTAGTCAGCCATTCGTCCTCCCACCGAAATGTTGGGGAAAACACCCCTCGGGGCTCATAATACCCAGGGTGTCAGTTTCCCTCACTAACAGGGTGGAGTATCATATAGAAACACAACAAGTACAAAATATAATATAACTCACAACCAAACTATGGCCATAACCTAGTCTTAGACACATTGCAGATAACATCTCTCAGACTCCGGGCTGCTACATCTAAGACTAGGTATCCTATATGCACACAACCATTTAAATGGATTTATTTGATTACTACATTCCCTTTTTATCAGTTCCACTTTAGGTTAATTAATTCTTTAAACGTTAATTAACAATGAACAATTCCACATTAAATTCTTTAGAATCACACCAAAGTTCACTGTTCCTTCTAAATTACAACATCATCATTATGATCCAGCAAACTCTATACCCATGGGTTAACAACAATTATTCAAGTATTCATTATAGAAATACTTCCCACATTCCCAGGAATTCTAGAAAAACATTATATTCTACTAAACACAAGGGGGATCAACGCGGGGAGTAGATGTACTACCCGTTGAGTCTTTACCGCTTATAGTAAGAGAATATACCCATCCTTCCTTGAAAATATAAACACGGAAGTCACGTGGCATACCCTGCATGTCTTCGCCTCTTATGTAGGAATGGTAAGTAAGACCAACTGCCTTGAAAAGTGGGAAAATTTAAGGAAGATAAACCACCAATCAAAACCACCAAGCATCCAATAATCACATCCATCCTATTCCATCATCCATGGTTTCCTCCCTGACACACACATGCCTAAACTGATGCATCTCGCCAATCTAGGAATCATCTTCTACCACAAAAAAAGCCTCCATGCCACCACATATCACAACAGCCATCCAGGATCAAATCCCAACACAAGCAGCAGGAAAAAAACACCACATTAATTGGGCTATAGTCCATTTATCTATCAAGAGGGTTACTCAGAACCCCTTAAAGAATTATCAAATAATCAGTTCTTTAATCCATATTCAATTAATAGATTTGTTATTCGTAGGTTCCAAATTCAGGAAACCTAATCAGTGAGCTATAACAAATAATTAAACAAGCTTACTGTGCCAATTTTATTATCATCAAATTACAACTAGAAGAAGATTCGTTTACATGAATCTTTATATTTTAGACAAACACTTATCAATTAATCCCAATTTACATTCTTTACAGATTTCAATCAAGAATGAACAGCTTATCAAAGCAAGCATAGTTATCACACTATCTAGAAAAATATAAGGCAATAACATATGATCAATATCGATTTATTTATCCGGTTAAAATATTTATTATGTCAATTCCATTGTCATCCAGTGTGATTAAACATGCTAACAATATAGTTCCACATAAAAGAAAAGAAAAGCAATGAATCCCCTACCTCAAATAGTTCCTCATGTTCTTTATCCACACAACGGGTCATGATCCTCCTATCGCGACGACTTCATCCACCTGAGGATGCCATGGTACGACCGCACTAAAAAAACCCCAAGAAAACCCCCATTAGAAGCATGTAGATTAAATGCTAAAATATAGAAAGGAGAAACAAGAAAAGTTGATCCCCAAAGTAACGGTAATAAAACATACCTTATATCGAAGATTGATCGATACGACTTGGTTGCATCAAAATAGAGTGGAACCAATCCAAGGAGTAATGTTTGATTGTGAAACTCCTACAAGAAGGATTGAAAGGTTCTAGAGTCTCATAGTTGAGAACAAAGAGAAAGAAAAAGGGAGGAAGATATCTTGTACCTTTTGATGATTTAAATGAATGACAATTTAAGATACACTTAATTTCCCATTAAAATCAGATCGCATTAAACCACGTAGTTTGACCTAGTAAAAACATCCTGAGCCATAGGAATAATTAATATTAGAGTTATGGACTTTAAATCAGCTTTAGAGTCCTTAAAACAAGGCTTTAAATGTATTTTACGTCAAAGGAAATGTCAAAGGGGCGAAACTGTAGGAAGCTGGAACCACTGTTCACATACTCAAAATTTGGCAAAGGAAAGAAAAGGTCACCGTTAGACCTCACCGTTAGAAATTATCAATAGACCTCACCGTTATAGGTTACAGATAGAACTCAATATTAAAACTTTTCACTAAACCTCATCGAAAGAACTTTTCACAAAACCTCACTAATAGAACTGTTCACAAAACCACACTGATAAAACTGTTCAGAAAACCTCACCGATAGAACTGTTCACTGAACTTCACCGATAGAACTCTTCAATGAACATCACCGATAGAACTATTCACAAAACCTCACCTATAGAACTGTTCACTGAACCTCACCAATAGAACAGTGTTCACTGAACCTCACCGATAGAACACTGTTCACTGAACCTCACTGATAGAACAATGTTCACTAAACCTCACCGATAGAACACTGTTCACTGAACCTTACCGATAGAACACTGTTCAGTGAACCTCAACGATAGAACACTGTTAACTGAACCTCAATGATATAACATTGTTCACTAAACCTCACTGATAGAACACTATTCACTAAACCTCACCGATAGAAGACTGTTCACTGAACCTCACGGATAGAACACTGTTCACTAAACCTCACCTATAAAACATTGTTCACTGAACCACACAGATAGAACACTATTCACTGAACCTCACTGATAGAACGTTGTTCACCTACCATTATAGGTTACCGATAGAGGTTACCGATATAACTGCTCACTGATGGAACTATTCACATAATTGGAAATTTGGAAAAACAAAGAGAGGTTACCATTAAAGGTTAATGATAGAACTATTCATTGATGGAATTGTTCACAGAATTGAAAATTTGGCAAAGGAAAGAGAGGTTATCATTAGAGGATACCGATAGAACTGTTCAATGATGGAACAGTTCACAGAATTGGGAATTTGGAAAACATTATTGGGGATAAGTCACCTTGACCTCTCAGAACACCTCAAACACAATATTTTCACAAATTAATAGAACGGAGAGGTCCATTCCATTACATTAGATACCTCTCAAAACATTCTCATCCTTGGGAATTCAAAACCCACTTAAAGATAAAAAAAAGAAACGGGGTTAGAACAACCACCCCTCGAGATACCTCTCAAAAGAGAGCAAGCCACAAAATCAACAAAAGAAATTAATAAATAAAACATGAAAGGTCTAACCACAATGGTAACATCATTACATGAAAAGAGCTAAACATCAAACAACTCTGGGTACTGAGCACATATTTGTGACTCACGTTCCTAGGTACACTCCTCTATTCCACAGTGTCGCCACAATACACGAACCAAGGGAATAGAACGCCCACACAATACATTCTCCTTATGGTCTTGGATCTCCACTAGTCGCTCCTCAAAGGTTGCATCATCATCAACATCGATCTCTCCCCAATGGTTGATGTGAGAGTCCTCATGAATATAATGACAGCGCTATGATACATGGAAAACATCATGTATCTGACTCATTTATGGGGGATGTGCTACTCGATACGCCATAGCTCCAACATGAGCTAACACCTAAAAATGCCCAACAAACTGGGGAGAAATCATGCTTCCACGGCCAATTCAAAGCTTTCCATGATGGGGAGTCACCTTCAGAAACACATGATCCCCAAAATTAAACTCTAAGTGTCTCCTTCTTTGATATCCATATGATTTCTTATGATCATGCGCTATCTTCATCCTCTCACGAATCACCTAGAGCATCTTTGTTTTATTATGTAGTAGTTACAGTCCATGAATTGCTAATTCTCCAACACCAGTCTAGCACAATGGAGAACTTCCAGGTCGGCTATACAAGGATTCAAACGGAACCATACCAATGTTGGAGTGAAAACTATTATTGTAAGAGAACACCACAAAGGGTAAGTGCCTCATCTATGAACCTCTGAAATCAAGAACACAAGAGAATAACATGTCTTCAAGGGTATGGATGGTTCTCTCTGTCTAACCATCTGTTTGAGGAAGAAAAGCAGTGCTAAGGCATTGCAGAGAACCAAAATCATGTTGGAGCCCTTTCCACACCCTGTAGTTAGAACGAGGATCTCTATCAGATATGATTATCCTTGGGACTCCATGAAGTCTCACCACCTCATCTAGATCCTGAATTGACAAAACATCCATTGAGCTTGACTCCTTGATTTCTATAAAGTGGTCTGATTTTGTTAAACGACCCACTACCACCCAAATAGCATCATGTCCTCCCAGAGCTCGAGGTAAACCAGTAACAAAGTCCATTAGGATATCATCCCACTTCCACTGCGGAATATCTAATGGCTGGAGAAGACCACCAAGAACACGGTGTTTGGCCTTCACCGTATGGCAGACCAAACATCAAGACAAAAACTCCGCATTCACACGATTCATCCCAGGCAACCAAAACTGGCTCCTCAAGGCTCGGTACATCTTTGTCACACTAGGATGCACAACTAAAGGTGAACCATGAAACTCTTTGAGAACCATCTCACACATCGTAAATGGAAGAAAAATCCTTCCATGATACAACACTTGGTGGTGTTCATCCTCCGACCAACCATCAGGGGCCTCACCACAAACTACTCTGTCTCTCCCGACCTCCACATCTAGATCTCCCAATTGGGACTCTTCCACCTTCGGCATCAGGGATGACTGTAACATCATATAAAAAAGAAAACCTCTACAACAAAAATTTCCCATACTAAGATGTGATGCTGAAAGTTCTTCCATTACTCTCCAGGAATCCCTGGTTTCACAGACAACATCACCACATGTCTTTTGACTCAGCGCATCAGCTACAAAATTCCTTTTTCCAGGTGTATATAATATTTTGAAGTCGTATTCCTGCAAGAAATCCATCCACCGTTGACATCGTATGCTCAAGTCACGCTGGGAGAAAACATACCTCAAACTTTTATGATCAGTGAAAACCACAAAGCGCTCACCAATGAGGTAATTTATCCACAACTTCAGAGAAAACGCCAAGGCTACCAACTCAAGATCATGGGTGGAATAGTTGGGTTTATTGGGACGCAACTTTGGAGACCCATAAGAAACAACTGACCTCTGCTTCATGAGAACACAGCCTAACGCCAGATGTTAAGCCTCATAGAAAACATCCAAATAAACTCCCTCAGCTAGAAGAAAAAGGACTGGAGCACTTACTAACTTCTCCTTTAGATACTAGAAAGCTTCCTAACACTGATCAGTCCATATGAATGCCTGATCCTACCTGATCAAAGATGTTAGTAGAGTCGCAACTCATGAGAAATCAGCAACGAACCTCCTGTAATAGCCTGAAAGACCAAGGAAACTTCACACCTATGAAATTGTCTTGGGGGATGACCAAGACAAAAATAGTTTTATCTTCAATGTATCCATATCTAATCCCTATTGGGACACAAAATTCCCCAAATAAAGGACTTCTCAAGCACAAAAATCACACGTAGACAACTTTCCAAAGATCTGATGTTGACAAAGAACTCCCAAAACGGCTTGTAGATGATAAACATTCTACTCTTCAGATGTGAAGTGCACAAGGATGTCGTTGATGAAGACTAGCACAAACTTGTCCAGGAACTCATGGAACAAAGCATTCATCAATCCCATGAATACATCTGGATCATTCATCATGCCAAACGACATTAATACAAACTCATAATGACCATGAAGACAACGGAAAGCAGTCTTTGGGATATCCTCATCCTTCACACACATCTGATGATATCCCAACCACAAGTCTATCTTTGAGAACAAACTTGAACCCCTCAGTTGATCGAATAAATCATTAGTCTGTGGAAGAGGATAGTGATTATTTATTGTCAATTTGTTTGAGCGACAATAATCGACACACAACCGCAAACTACCATCTTCCTTCTTCATGAAAAAAAATGGTGCACCCCATGTTGACACACTTCGATGAACAAAACCGCACTGTAACAGACCATCAAGATGTATATGTAGCTCTCGTAACTCAGAAGGGTCCATCCTATATGGAGATATAGAGATAGGACACGCTTCTGGCTGTCGCTCAATCCCAAACTCAATCTCTCGTCGAGGGGGTAATGTTATAACCTCTTCTAGAAAGACATCATGGTACTCCTCTACAACCCTAGGAAACGCCAACTACTGAATCTATAATGAACTCAGAATCATCTCATCAATCATGGATGATAAGTATGGTACGTGCCTATGACCCATCCGAGGGTCTCGCTCACCAACAAACACCACTTGCTCTCTATCTGCACCAATGAAAACAACCTTCTTCCTGAAGCAATTTATGACATCCTACACCGAATACAACCAATTCATGTTGAGGATGAAATCATATAGTTGTATTCGTAAATATACGAAATCTCCCCAATAGTGGTGTTTCCACAACACTAGCTCATAGTCTCTACATATTTCAAACAAGTCAGCTCGACCTCCAAATAGTGTAGTCAATGCCAAGGGAAATGGAAGTCTCTTTACATCTAGTCCCAAAGCATGGACAAGGGTAGGTGATATAAAGGAGTGTGTCACTCCAGAATCCAAAAAGGCATACAAAAAGGTAGAAAACAATAAAAGGGTACATTGAACGTTTTCTGGATCGCCTGGAGATGGCAACTCTAGAGCATGATGCTGACCATGACCTCCACTACAACTTCTCTAACCCTGATGATGACCACCACCATGGCTGCGCTCTACTCTCTGAGGATGGGGAGCATCATGGGGCTATCCTGTACCTGCCCCATATACCCTATGCTGATCTAATGCTGTTGAAACCGTCTTATGCTTCCTCGGCTAGAACTATCTCAACGGAGGAACCTGGAGCATAACGCCTCGTGCAGGATGGATGCTCGGAAAGGTCAGTCACTCCCACTACTGATGACCATGTCCACCAAAAGAAAAAAAAAGCTCCTGATCCCTTGGAAAAGGCCTGAGTGTTTATTCCTTTGGAGAAATGATATGTGAAGGGCTAGGACCTACCCCCGGCTAAATGAAAACACTTCTACCCTGGAAACCGGGGACCCAAGACCACAACTCTTCTTCGTGAGGGGTCATGATGATTCCCCTCTCATGATGATCCCGTCCGGGAAAAAGTCCTCTCGACAACCTCTTCCATTGCCAGTACCTCAAGATATGTTTTCAGCATAAGTGGGGTGACCTGGTGCTAGATCTCTGGACGCCAAGCCTCTTTAAAATGTCTCTCCCAGGCCTCCTCATCTGGAAACAGATTCAAAGCATATCATAAAAGGTTCCTGAAACAGATTCCAAACTCTCGAACACTGTAGCTCCCCTGTAGATGGGTAAGAAGCTCTTGGAGATTGGATGCTTTCGTAGTCGATGAAAGAATCTTGACTCTAAACCTGTCTTGTAACTCATCCCATGAGATCGCTGACTCCTCACGATCCCCAAGGAACAAGAACCACCACTGTCTTGCTTCTCCATACAGCATCATCATAACCAAGGACACCCAATGCTCCTTTCGAGCATGGATTGAATTGAATCTGATCTCGAACTCCTCTACCCAGTCTTTCGTGACTGCATCTGAAACGGAGCCCTTGTACTTATGTAGACTCTGGTGCTGAAACTCTTAGACATTTTTCCTCCAAGTGTTGTCGTCGTCAACCTCTACCCTACGGCGATCTACTGGAATAGCATGCTGGACATTTTTTTGCACAAACCTGATGAGGATGTCGACCTAGAGCCATACCTATAAAATAACAAACTGTTAGAGCTCCTAAACCTGGAATATGGAATATGCAACATTAATTAATTATTTTCTTTTATTCATTCTAGGTAAACCTATCCCAAGGTCTACCCAATCAAACACATGCACAGAGAAGAATGACGCATGATCCTTTCCTATGTCTATACCCTGCAACTAGTATCACCTTGGTTAGTAGACATTGTAAACATAAAGGTCTATAAATTAGATTATAGGGGGCCCTAAACGCCTATGTTTTAGCCAGTCGCTAGTGTTTACCTCACTTGATAAAAATGAATGACACTATTTCCCTACCAACCCATGCATCCTCACCTGTGCCTAATTCCAACCTCTATCCTATCCCTCAACCAGACCTATGATGCCACTCTGTTACAACTCCCTCCCAACAAAGTGTATCCCTCCTTGTCCAGCAATGTGAGAATGGAGATAATGACCTCTGAGTCCCACCTCTAGTAGGCCCCGGGTTGGAGACTAGCACCGAGGGAATAGTAACACAGAAAAAGGGAGGCATTACCCTCTAATAGAACACATGCAGAATAGAGAGATAGGATATACACCAATCAACTCCTACTCTGACTGCAATATAAATGAAAAACCAATTACAATATGAAATTTTAGGCATAAGTACAACAACTGAAAGGGGAAAAATGAAAGTACCTAAAACAATGTAAAAAAGGCAGTAACCACAATCCCGAACAGCTCCTGTAACCCCATGCTTGTAAACACCAGCCAGACCACCAACCTGCTCCAAGTGACCTGAAAACATTTTATATATACATAGGGTGAGTATAAAAATATACTCATTAGGATCCTCCTTGAAGCCTCTGATGCAAAAGTAAAGAAGGCATGTAAAAGCAAAATGAACAGCAAGTGAAACTAACTCTTCACCTAAACGGGTATACTAAGTTCCCAACCTCACCATGTCTACTCAAACCAAGTAATTCATACAAGAACATATCATATGATAAAGAATATTAAGGTTACCCCGCTACTACTTCCCCACAGGTTTTCCACTTTTCCCAAACGTCGAATGTCCTGAGCATCTCTCTCCTTAACGGCTTGCCTACAGACACCTAGGCGAAGCACCACAATATGCACCTCGTGCAACAAAACCACCACGTCTATACACCAAAGTAACCATGTAGTTTCCGGGAGCCACCACTGCTCTCATAACTTGTATTATACGTCAGGTATTATACCTCAAGCCATTACAGCCCATACACCGAGTAAGGATCCTCAAGCCATCACAGCCTATAAACTCTACACCTATTGTAGTCTATTGAAAACTATATCCACAATATATGTGTGTGAATAACCACAATCCATTATAGAACACTACCCACATATATGGGAAAAATTAACAATGTTCCTACCAGCATAGGTAACTACCAAGAGAAGATAGTGGGGCCAATGGGGGCAGTCAGCAGTCCATCCTCCCACCGGAATGTTGGGGAAAATACCCACTAGGGCTCAAAATCCCTAGGGTGTCAGTTTCCATCACTAACATCTTGGAGTAGTGTATAGAAACACAAAAAGTATATAATATAATACAACTCACAACCACACTATGGGAATAATCTAGTCTTAGACACACTGCCACTAACGTCTCTCAGACTCTAGGCTGCTACTTCTAAGACTAGGTATCCTATATGCACACAACCATTTAAAGGGATTTATTATAATACTACATTCCCTTTTTATGAGTTCCACTTTACATTAATTAATTCATTAAACGTTAATTAACCACGAACAATTCCACATTAAATTCATTAGCATCACACCCAAGTCTATTGTTCCTTCTAAATTGCAACCTCATCACTATGTTCCAGCAAACTCCATCACCATAGGTGAAAACCATTAAATAAATTATTCATTATAGAAATACTTTCATACATTCCCATGGATTCTAGAAAAACATTTTATGATAATAAACACAAGGGGGCTCAACACTGTGAGTAGATGTACTACCCGTTGAATCTTTTCCACTTATAGCAAGATCATATACCCATCCTCCATTGAGAATCTATACACGAAAAGCATGTGGCATACCCCGTGTGTCCTATCCTCTTTTGGTAGAAGGGTAAGTAAGACCAGCTGCCTTGAACAACAAGGAAACATAAAGCAAATAAACAACCAATCAAAATCACCAAGCATCCAAAAATAACATCCATCACATTCTGTCATCCCTGGTGTCCTCCCCGACACCCACATGCATAAACTGATACATCCTGCCACTCTAGGCGTCATCTGCTGCCACAACCAAAAGCCTCCATGCCTCCACATATCACAACAGCCCTCCGGGATCACATCACAGCACAAGCAGCAGGAAAACAAACACCACATTAATTAGGATCTAGGCCATTTAACAATCAAGATGGTAACTCAGAACCCCTTATGGAATTATCAAACAATCAGTTCTTTAATCCATATTTAAATAATAGATTTGTTATTCGTAGGTTCAAAATTCCGGAAACCTAATCAGTAAGCTATCACAAATAATTAAACATGCTTACTGCACCAATTTGATTAACATCAAATTACAACTAGAAATAGATTCTTTTACATGCCTATTTATCTTTTAGCCAAACAATTATCTATTAAGTCCAATTTACGTTCTTTACCGATTTCTATCAAGAACAAACAACTAATCAAAGAAAGCATTGATATCATATTATCTTGAAAAACATGAGGCAATAACATACTATCGATATTGATTTATTTATATAGTTAAAATATTTATTATGTAAATTCCATTATTATCCAGTGGGATTAACCATGCTAACAATACAGTTGCACGTAAATGAAAATTGATGCAACAAATCCCCTTCCTCAAACAGTTCCTCACGTTCTTTATCCACACAACAGGTCATGATCCTCCTCTCATGACAACTGCATCCACTCGAGGATGCCACAGTATGACCGCACCAACCAAGCCCCAAGAGAAACCCCTATTAGAAACATGATGATTACATGCTAAAATATGGAAAGGATAAACATGATAAGATGATCCCCAATGGAATGACGATAAAACATACCTTATATCGAAGATTGATCGATACATCTTGGTTGCATCAAAACAGAGTGATACCAATATGAGGAGTAATGTTTTATTATGAAACTTATACATGAAGGATTGAAATTTTCTAGCATCTCATAGGCGAGAACAAAGAGGAAGAACAAGGGAGGAAGATATATTGTCCTTTTTGAAGATTTAATGGGGCAACAGTTTAAGATACGCTTAATTCCCCATTAAAAGTGGATCACATTAAACCACGCGGTTTGATCAAGTAAAAACATCCTGAGCTATATGAATAATTAATATAGGAGTTATGGCCTTTGAATCGGCCTTAGAGTCCTTACAACGATCCATTAAATGTATTTTACATCAAAGGAGACATCAAAGGGTTGAAACTGTAGGAAGTTGAAAACACTGTTCACATACTCAAAATTTGGAAAAGGAAACAAAAGGTCACCGTTAGACCTCACTGTCAGAAGTTACTGATAGACCTCACTATTAGAGGTTACCAATAGACCTCACCATTAGAACTGTTCATTGATCCTCACCGATAGAACTGTTCACAAAACCACACTGATAGAACTATTCAAAAAACCTCTCCGATAGAACTGTTCAAAAAACCTCACCGATAGAACTGTTCACAAAACCTCACCGATAGAACTATTCACTGAACCTCACGGATAGAACTGTTCACTGATCCTCACTGATAGAACTGTTTACAAAACCTCATCGATAGAACTTTTCATTGAACCTCTCCGGTAGAACTATTCACAAAACCTCACTGATAGAACTATTCACTTAACCTCTCCGATAGAATATTGTTCACTAAACCTCATTGATAGAACACTTTTCACATAACCTCACTGATAGAACAGTGCTCACTAAACCTCATCAATAGAACACTATTCACTGAACCTCACCGATAGAACACTGTTCATAAAACCTCACCGATAGAACACTATTCACTGAACCTCACCGATAGAGCACTGTTCACTGAACCTCACCGATAGAACACTGTTCACTAAACCACACCGAAAGAACACTGTTCTCTGAACCTCACTGATAGAACACTGTTCACTGAACCTTATGGATAGAACACTTTTCACTGAACGTCACAGATAGAACATTGTTCACCTACCATTATAGGTTATCGATAGATGTTACTTATAAAAGTTACCAATAGAACTATTCACCGATGGAACTATTCATAGAATTGGAAATTTGGCAATGGAAAAAGAGGTTATCATTTGAAGTTACTGATAGAACTATTCACTGAGGGAACTTTTCATAGAATTGGAAATTTGGCAATGGAAAGAGAGGACACTGTTAGAAGTTACCAATAGAACTATTCACTGAGGGAACTATTCATAGAATTGGGAATTTGGAAACCATTTTTGGGGATAAGTCACCTTGACCTCCCAGAACACCTCAAAAACCATATTTTTACAAAGTTATGGATCAGAGAGGTCTATTCCATTACAATTAACATTTTTGTTTCATGCCATTTTAAAGGATTTGATCCCCTAAAGTATCCAAAGTATATCGTTCTAGGATTTGTGATGCATAAATTTATATTATTTAATATACCATGTTTAGGGTTATATAGAATTGATAATTTTATGATATAATTTATTATATGGAATTGATTAGAAATGGCACCTCGAAGAAGGAATGAGATCTTCACCCATTCAGGTGACGCAATGAGTAAGAAAGATTATATCTCTTATAGTCTTAATCTATCATTTTGAAGGAATATTTTCACTAAATTATCCTCATCATATGAAGTGATAATATCTTTTGATAAGAAGGTATATAAATAATTCTATGAGTCCTATGGATTTGAAGGGATGTAAGAGAATAAGAGGGTGGTATAAGAATGAATGGATAAAAGAAAGAATAAAAAGGGTAGTTATCCAACATGTGGTACATGTGGTAGGAAACACCCTAGAACCTGCATAAAAGGAAAATAAATCATTTACATGTGTGGATTACAGGGCCACAAAGTTCATGATTTCAAGGGTGAGAAATGGTTTTCAATGTACAGTGCATCAACTGCAAGGAAATTGGACACTATGTGAATCAATGTCCGAAGAGTCAATTGAATATTCCCCAAATGATTTTACTAGATAATGATCAAGTCATGGTACTACCACATATGATGTGGAATGATCAACATGACTGATCTAGAATTATGTCATTTCAATATTTTATCATTAATTTAATGTATATAAGGATTATGGATTTTATGAGGATTGTATTGCAGTACTATTTCATTATGAATTTGAGGTCGTATCATGAATTCTACCATGGATAAGTGACTCAGTAGAAAGTTAATATCATGGAAAAGTATATGGATGCGGAAAATAAAACCCCAAATATATACTTTATGATTAAGTTAATGATGAAGAAATGATTGATTTGGATACGTACACACTACCTCAAAAATTACTGATTTGTCTACAAGTAGTATATACTATCATTGATGGATTTCACAACAATTATGGACAAAAGTAATATATCCAACATAATGTGGAAGGATGGGTAAATGATTCCAAAAAAAATTTATGTTAATTTTATTTATTACCATATTTTAAGAGGATACAAGATTAAGATATTCACATGCTTGAATTGTGAAAATTTAGGGTTGCTTCAGGTATATTAAAGGCAAAAAAGTTAGCAGATGCATTGAGAAGGATGTATCATTGAGATCTAAACAAAATGAGAATTTACAAGGACCCCATGTAAATGGATCTCCCAAATATTGATATGGGAATTATTATAATGTGTTGGATCATGTTTTTTTGGAATGTTAAACCATTTATGAAATGTTTTAAGTTGATCATTGTTCGAGGATTTAGAGTTTAATTTCAGAACATGATGCAACATGTTCTAAGAGATGATGTATAGATTGTTCAAGGGAAAAAAAGGATAAGATTATATTTATGAAATAGAAACATATATTTTTACTCTTATAGAGGGGAATAATTCCTTAACTCTTGTAAAAGAGTCTTAAAAAATGTTTTCCTATTATAATTTTTTTCATAACTATATTTTATGGTTTTGTACTAATGATATTTCATCTAACCATGTTCTCTATCACATTCCATTGAAAAGTAATGGTTATTTTATTCTTCCATGACCATGTTATCTAATTAGAATGCATGGTTTTTTAGTAATAGATTCATTTTCATTTCCCTTTTAATAAGAGGATATTTTAACCATATTTCTAACGTGGGATTCTGATAAAGGAATTTTCAAGTATTAATTATTAATTTTCGAAACTCAATTTCAAAATTTCAGGGTTGAAATTTTGTTTAGAGGGGAAAATTTAACACCCCACGGATTTACAAATAAATTTAATTTTGAATCTTATAAACACTGAGTCTCTACAAAACAACACTTTTTTCTAACCGAGCCTATAAACCCAATTTTTCATCTTCTCTGATTTGAATTTTGAAAATCTAACATACATGGTTGCGTTCAGGGTGCTTTTTAGAGTCAGATAGGACAAACCTCTTTTTGGTGAATAGTTACCTACCTTTAAGAATATTAACATACCCTTATGAATAGAAATATACCATTATGAATAGTAACATACCCTTGTGAATAGTAATAAACCCTTATGAATAGTAATAGACCCTTATTAATAGCAATTTTTCCCTCATGAATAGTAATATACTCTTATGAATAGTAATATAACGTTATGAATATTAAATTTACACTTATTAATAGTAATACGACCATTATGAATAGTAACCATGCCCATGAATGTATAAATGAAATTTTGGCCTCTTATAAATGAAGTAGAATATTGTATAAATCATTAATTAAGTATTCTTATTTTTGTGAGTGATAAATTTTTTATTACAGTTTTATACTAATTAATTAATTAATTCTTATAAAATGTGTTCCTAAATAAATATTTTTGTTTTCCTATTATTTTAGGATAATTTTACGAGACACAGTTAATTTTTTAAATTATTATAAAAGTGGTTTTAAATATAAAATCACTCATTTTGAAGTAAATAATGATTTTATTTAAAAATTAAATTTTGCATATTTAGAAACATATGTTCGTAAAATGGAGTCCTTTTTTTATTCTATATGACAAAAAATGGTTAGGGTGAATTTTTGTGATTTTTCTAAAATACATGAATTTTTAGATGAATAGTAAAATACAATAATTATTGATTAATGCTAAATACATGGTTTATTAAGTCCTGGGTGATTTAAGTATGATTTAGACACAATTGGTTTGAATTAAAATGTACTTATTAATTTTTTTGGTCAAATGATAATGGAAATTCAATGTCTTGGGAAAAAATATTAAACTAATGATTAAAATAATGAGAAACCCATCCTCTCGTCCACTATAAATACCACCCATCCTTACCTATTCTCATCACTCCTCTCAAGAATTGTTCCTTGTCTAAATTATGACCAAATATCCTCCAAAGCTCATCCCCCATGAACATCAGCATGTGGCCTTATAAAAATTCTACATCCTCTCCCCTAAAGAGGCTCTCAAGGAAGATTAATTCAATAGGTAAATGTCACTTTTTGATTCTTTTACATTCTTTTAAAGATCCTTCGTTTTATTTTCTACCCTAAACTCTCCTCATCCAAATGTTATGAAAACTCAAATACCTTACATTTACTTTAATTTTGTTATGATGAAGTAATAAGTTATTTTGATCTCTCTTTTACGCTTCCTTTATGCTAGTAGTAAAAATACCATCCGATATGTGCTAATTTACCACATTCAAGGACGATGAGTTTTCAATTTCTATTAACATATTCAAATCTGGTCATTAATCCATTATTATGGATGAACTAGAATATGGTATATGTATTTTTTATCATTTATTGTTCTGGAATCTTTTTTTACACATGGTTTTTATTTAAAAATAAAAATGAGTTCATTGTGTTCAAATCTAGCTAATTAACCCAAAGAGATATCATTAAATAATTTATATAATGATTCATCTTCACTCTAAGTAACAAAATTAAATTTGTAGACATATGACCTTCAAGATGTTCACCATTATCATATAACTTCTATTATGGACAAAAATCCCCATTTTACACGATTCTCCATTCATGTATATAGGTATACTGATTATGAAACAAACAGACTCAAATAATGATATTGAACCTATTAACCAATCAAAAAAGATATGGATGAGATTAATAAGTTTATAATAAATAAATTAAATCAATTGAATGTACTGGATTTATTAATTAATTTACCTAATTTTTATTATTCATCTTATTATGATCAAGTTGAGAACACCTTTGAACTTAAGGTAAAGGTTTCTTCATCTCATTTCCATTTTTGTTAGATATTTCATATTCACTACTACTTCATTTATATGGTGTAGTTATAATGAACATTGATATTTCATATCATTAATCTCCCTTTTTTCATTATATTGAATATATCATTATATGATTGTTAATGTTGGGGCATATGATTAAATTGATTATAAAGTTGTATGTATTTTTTACATGAGCCTCAATTTTCATTCGGGTTCTCTTATTCATCACTCACCTCAATAAAACTATTATTTATTCCTATTTACGCCTTATAAATTTGGTTTTAATGTTTTATTTATGTGTAGTAATTAGAATACTTCATTATTTTGGAGTTAAATGTTTTAAAATAATCCTTCAAAGAATTTTTCCGAAATGAAAGCTTGATTCAAGGAACTTATCATATTATTACCATTTTGAATTTCACTCTATAATATGTTTCAATCAATATTTATAATTCTAAATTCACAAATTTTATCATGAAAACACTATTTTGGTTAAATAATTGTTTTATTAAAGCAAAAATTCATTTGCGTAGTAAAATTATTTAATATATTCCGTAAACCACACTAAAATGTATAATTTTTAATGATTCATTAAAAATTATTTTTAAATGATTTCACCTCAATAAAACATTATTTAAGCCTAAAATATAATTTCAATGACCTTACATTATATTTTTCGGATATACTTGTATAAAATATGATTTCATGACAAATAGAAATGATTTTCCAAAATAACTATTCTTTCCAAAGTAAAAAAGGATTTTTCTCATCTCACTTTATCTTTTATGGGATATATGCCTTATTTGCTACTTATTTATTACATGTGGTGAATTTAATTCCCTTTGTTATGTCATATGAATAGTATCCTTATATTCATGATATTAAAATGGATTATGATTTGAATGTTTGAGGATGGTGTGGGACACTTTGAAATTTTTAAGGATTATATCCTCAAGGATTTTTCAATGGTCTCATTTAAAAGAATAATTTTTTATGTCAACATAATTTGTTGAATCTTTTACATCATTGATTATTATATATTAATATATCATCCAACATTTATTATTTAGTGTTTTATGAATATTGTTAATGTAGATGTGTTATCTTGATACCATTCACCATATTACTCTGAATGGTTACTATTTATGTTTAATGATTGGGGAAAGTTGTTTAAATTTCATGTGTTAATTTCAATATGAATGTGTGTGTTGTTTATATTGATCCCCATTCATTTGGGGAATGAATTGGAATTAGTAATTGTTGGGTGGGGACCTCTATAGCCCCTCGGTGCATCAGTAGGTCTCATGAGACAAACTATGGTCTTGGCACGAGGCCTTGAAAGTATGATTATTTATGGTCTTGGCACGAGGCTTTGATAGTATGGTTATGATGTCCTGCATTATTCATTACCTCATTATGAAGCCATTAATTGAAATTTCATTTGGTTATTCGACTGGTATATTACTCATGGATCTGATTTATTATGGTATTATTTATTCATCTCTTATTCCTTTCATAGTATGTACAAGTTTATTTTTAATGACATGTGTTTTTAGTTATTCATTCTGCTTGTCGTTTAGGTTTATGATATCTTCCATTGTATTTTTTACCCTTATTGATCATCTTATATCACACCTTTTATTATGTTATATTTTTTCCCCGTATGTGAAAAGGTGTATTATGACTGAATTGCAGGGATAAACATAGATTTGTGTATGTTCCTAATAAAACATATATATTGTTTTTCATTTCAATTTGTAATGTTGAACCTGTGTATGCATATGGTTTACCAAATCTACTAAACTATTTTATCCTTTGGGATATTAATTCCTTGTAATCATGCCAATGTATTGAAATATTTCACCGACACTGGGCTTCTACGTTCATGAATTACATTTGTCTTCCTATCAGGGGAATCCCTTGATTGGTAAAATGTTAGCATATTTGTATTCCTATCCATGGAAGAACATGATCATAATCACCAAGGATCAGAGTCTCACAAAGAAAATAATAGCTATTAAATATTACAATTATATCAAATAAGATATTCACAACTTGATCACATCAACTCTTTTTCACTAAGAAATATTGGTAGATCTCTCCCAGAGTATCAATTCATCCAAAAAATTCAGTAGTAACAAGCTCATCGAACTGAACTGGTCTTTAAAGGCCAGAATCCCAATGGTCATATTTTCTATAATGGTCAAATTTATTCCTTAAATATCAGAGGGAATTTGACACATGTCACTCCAGTGGTCTACATCAAACTAAAACAACAACATTGTTTTATCATGCATATCAAAATAGAATACATGACATCATTTTGATTAAATATTTTTTTCATAAAGAAAGGTTTTCTGATTATGTTAATGTGAGTATTAAAAGAATTTATATCTTATTATAAAATAAAAATGTGAATAGTAAATGATTATGATGATTTGTGATAAAATAAAGAATATTATTTATCTTGCCTGCAGGAAACAAAATGGTGTATATGATGAAAATCATAATCGGTGGGATTGATGAAAGTTATATCCACTTTGAATGATGTAAATTTTATTCAGACTTGTAACGATAATCATTGAAACATCCCCAATATATTTCTCAGTGTGTGTGATATTTATCATATGTAGAATAAAAAAATGTAATGATGAACTTGTATAAAAAAATAAATAAAGAAAATACAATAAAATAAAAAATGTATTCATTTGAATAGAAAGTTTGTGATTTATAAAACAAAAGGAACAGAAAAGTCAAAAGTGGACTTTTGACTCAATAGTATTATGTGTAAAAATACAATTGAAGTGAGAAAAATAGAGAATATATTATAGAATAATATAGTTTAATTGAAAAATTATTATCACATCTCATTCTAACAGATTCTATTAAATTCCAAATTTTCATGTCCCCTTTCCTATTTACCATATATTTCCAGATAATTTTTAGTTTTTTTTATTATTTTTTAAATTATATTAAGGTATAATTAGTTTCATAAAAAATAGTGGCTCCACAAGAGAGGAAACATATCAGAATCTCTCTTTGAGTAATCCTATATGAGTTTTGAAGTCTATATTTAATGTGAAATCCCTTAGAAAGGTTCCATCTTTATCAACAACAAGAGAATATCATGAAAAATGATATTAATCATAGTAGAAAAAACCATTTTATATTTTTTGATTCTTATATCATGTCCTCATGAATGATTGTAGGGAGTCTACTCTACCTCTAAAAAATAAGGACAAAATAACTATCTAGGGTATAATATTTTGAGGGATCCCTCACATATATGATATCCTATATCACCTAGAAGATGGATTAAAAAAATGAATCACAATTATCCAATCTTGAAGTGATGATATGATGCTCAGAGCTCTTAGAATATCCCCTAAAATTCTATGGAACATTGATATACACGTTGGATAAAATCAGTTTCAATTTCCACTCACAGTTATCTATATATATCACCTGGTCTAGTGTCTTTATACTATCCTCAATGCTATAATGTTCCCCTTCTAATTGGTGTAAACCATCTCAATGTCAAATGAACCTAAAACTCAACCCACTTCTTATATTTATGTTTTTTTGTAATTATATGAATATATAAAAAATATGGTCTATTAATTAGTATATATAATGAATATAAATCCCATTAGATATTAGTTCCAACACATTATCACATGAATAAATAATAAAATCTCTAGAACATGAGGTGGGTACTTCCCGTCATGTGGAAGCTACCTAGTCCTATAAAAATCTACTGATCAATTTCAATAAAATGTATAGTGTATACATAAATTTCGAAATGTCATTATATGAGAGGTTATTAAACTCCCTAATACCCATAGAAAGTATTACTGAACTAACTAGATCACACAAACTTCCCATTCATGTTTTTATGAATTTTTTGTGTTTCTAATCTATAGACATGTTAAACGAATCACCTATAGTATCCTTACAATCATAGGAAGAGACAAATCATTAAAATATTTTTGAGTATCTTTTAAGAAACCATATCATTGACCTTCTCATGGTCCATCAATATACCAAACATAGATTTCACATTAATCATATGTTTACTTCCATGATCCAAAAGTGAAATTTTTGGGCCATGGAATAAATTATATTCTCTGTTAGTGTTCTCACCATAGCATCCAAACAAATCCAATGACGTTATGACATATATAACTATAAAAAAAATTCATATATGGGCATGAAACCAAAAGACTCTAAATTTAGATGGAGTCTCTTATTCATTAGGACCATAAACACTACTGGAATGTGATTCATTGAAAATAGAATTAAAAGGAACTCATACATACCATATCACCTTCTAAAATAAATCAACTGAATATCAATGATGTGAGTTTTATCACAAACCTCTTAAAATAGATACCAAAATATTCTTAGTATTTATGCTAATGAATAACCAAAGTGTTCTCCCAAATATCATTTCCAAGCATTCGTTGTCTATTGAAACATCTTACAAAATTTATATATTAACAAAAATAAAAAGAGTTAATGTGGTTGTGATTTTTTAAATGATAAAAAACAATTAAAAGAAATGAATTTTTTAGTGTGAAAGTGTTAATAATCCTTGGAGAGCCATAGATGTCCCACCATTGTTATAAACACATTCCAGATAAAATCCATTAATTCAATCAATAACATTCATCTATCCAAAAAATATATGTTTTTTTCACTCAATGGACAGAAAATGCCATTATGTAATGTAAACACCCAACTACTACATGGAATAAAATTATATACAATATTCATTAAATAGTTTAATACCAAAAACATTGGTACAATATATTTTGTTTAATTTAACAACCCATTAAACTCCTATATATGTGTGAGTGGACAATATAATAGATGAAGATTCAATGTGATTGTATAACAAGTTTAGCTAAGGATGTGAAAAATAGTACTAGAAACTATAATCTGGGTAAATAAATCATAACATCTAAAAATGAAATGACTTAAAAATAGATGACATAAAATGAATAACTCCAAAAAACAATGAAATCCCCAAGGATCAAACCCTCGGTTAGATCCCATTTCCCACGAGGCTTGATATAAGGACCCAAACATAAAAATATATATTCTAGTATATATATATAAAATAATTAATTTTATATCATTCATGAAGATATTTAGGTTAACCGTTTTTTAGAAGTAGTTCATCACACTTAAATGAATATATATTACCATAAAAAGTGTAACATCAACATAGTATCCATTTTTACCACAAAAGACAAATTCAATGTTATAATATGTTTTCTTTTCTTGAAATATAATTTTTAATTTCCAATATTGAGGACATAATTATCCCCACTCATATATAAAACTACCTAAAATAAATTATAAAACATGGTATAAGAAAATAAATCTCAATAAGGGCCACAAAAATAATAAAAGAAAATTGTGAGTCCATGGATACTGATAAAATTTAACCCTTTTCAATTTAATATTTGGGCTTGAAATAAACATTTTCTTATCTAATAAACCAAATTATATTCCCAATTTTTATTAAAATATTTAATAAAAATCATAAAGGAAAAATAAACATATAATCATTTCTTTTCAATCCTGAAAATCACATTAAAACATTTCACAAAGTTACACTTTTGACCCTTAAGAAGTATAAAATAAATTCATTAAACATAACCACATTTTATTAAAATCGTAATTATATAAAACCCATAAAATCATAGATAAATCATGTAGGTAACTTGAGGCATCATTTTTCATATCAATATTTAATATGGTGTAACCTACATAGTTACAAATTGTGTATCATTCATGGTAAAAGATGGAATAAACACAATGGTTACACTTTGAATAACCATCATGGTCATCCTTATAACCTAAATCTTACCCAATGACTTTTATGGATATCATAGAACAACCCATCCATGTTTTATAAAGAAATCACACAGCATCATAAACCATTCCTATGAACCATAAGTTAATTATAACACACAAAATCATGCAGTATTCAAAATATTCGTTGCAGATATATGGAAACAATTATAGATAATGATATATCGCTTCCCAAGAAAACCTAGTATTCAAATTTGAAATTCAAAGAAAAAATGGAATGAGGGATTTCTTTAAGGATAACATGTAATATTATAATAAATCCAAAACACAAATAATGGATGTAATAGTGGTAAAATCATTTAATTCCCTATCGGTTAATATAAAACACACATTTTTTCCATTCAGAACAAATTAAAAATGTTTCATATAAAATATGTAAAAAAATCCAGCAAATAACCAGTGAATGTAAAATTTGATATATTATTTCCTTTATAATTAATTAATTTATATATAGATATATCAATAAAATAATTTCTCAAATATCAACACGGAAGAAAATAGAGTTTTAAGGGAACCATTAAAAGATGTGTTTTAAACAAAATCCCCTTATATTGAGTCCAAATCATGACGTATTTTATTTATATTCCAAAATAAAAAATTTATGTTTATTATTTAATTTATTAGGAATATATTTCATTTTCTTTATTCCTTTTATTTTATTGTATACCATGTTCTATGAAATTATATAATCAATTAAGTTCATGTCAGACGTTTTGATGATATTCGCTTTATGTGTCCAAACTAACTTTGGTAGCTTAACTATGTTCAAAAATTTTAGTATTACATCAATTAATTAATAATAATAATTGCATAATAATCATTCTTATACATCAAATATAATTCAAATACAAATCATAAATAACGGTTATGAATGATGAACTGTTTTATAATAATGGAGATGATTGAACCAATATATGCGTGTTTAACGTTTAAATTTTTCAATAATAAATACATAAAGAAGTTATATATTATATTAAATTGATAGAATTATAATTATATAACTAATAACATATTTTTTATTTAAATAGACATATATATACAGTCCATGAGGTGTGGAGATGAAAAAAATCACATCACTTCGTGGAGGTGGTAGTCCACACGTACACATGAATGATGTTATCATTTTTTAGTTATTGTAAATGTGGGTAATTATATGATATATTATATTTTCAGAAATAAATATTTTGATTTAGTATCATATATATATATATATAAACACGTTAAATCCATCATTATAACTAATCATGAGAGGTAGTGCTGAAAAATGAATTACCCTAGTTCACGTGGTCCTATGCCGCTATACACATGAAAGGTGATTCAATTTACCATTTAATGTAATAGGATATAGATATAGGTTATAAAAGTGATATAATAAAATATTTTTGTATTTTATATTTTTGTTTTATTATTTAATCATGGTTTAATAATATATGATGATGTGATAAAAAGAAACAAAATGAAAATTCAAAGTTATCAACTGTACCTATTCTTCATACAAAAATTTAAGGTTGACACATATAGAATTTATAGGATGGTGTTCTAATAAAAAATTAATCTTGGATATGTGGAGGGATGTGGTGATTTTTTTGGGTATTTATTGGATAATTTTTTTTTTGTGTGTTGTAAAGAGGAGAGAAGGTACACTTTTAATAGAGGGAGGGGAACTCTTGGAATTCTTTAATTGTGTTAATTAATTTTAATCATAAATTTGCGCCAAATTTATAATTTTATAAGGAAAGATTAGTATGAGTCTAAATACTCTAATATAATAAAATTTGAAATGATTAGGTGCCTTTAACCATTATCATTTTATATTAACCTGTGTTAACCCTTTTTGAAAATTACCACTTTGTTAAATATTTTACTCATTGAGGGTCACCAATCATATTATAAAAATAAAATTGGATCCTAAAAGGACCATTTATGAAATTTGAGACCATATCCTAATAATTTTACTAAAATTATGATTTTTATTATTTCAAGTCAATTTTAAAATTATTATTTATTATAAAATAACATTAATGTGAATGTTGGAACTATTTATTTAAATTTACTCATAAAAAATTAATCAAATATGGAATTAGAATAGAGAGAAAAAACTACTCTAATATGTACTTTTTATCTATAAAATATTATTATACCATAATTCATTGAAATAATTTTACATTAATCATTTTCAAAATAATTTATTTTAATTTTGTATAAATTAAAGAAATATCATATCATTGTTTTAAAGGAATTTAAGATAATTATTCAATAACATAAATTTAGAAATAAGTTTCCCTTATAAATAAATATTGTTTATATTTCAAATTTATGTTCACAGTTGAACATAAATGCATTCTATCCCTATATAAAAAATTTACAATAATAAAAAAGTAGAATTATATTTTTGACATTTAATTACAAAAAAAGTTATAGTGCTCATAATAATGGACATAAGTTAATAAGTCCATGTATTAGACATTTAAATTATTATGGATGAAATATATTCAAAATATAAAATTGAGGATTGTTTTAGGGTTTCATTATAGTAAATATCACATTATTTTTTCCCAAACATAATAAAATTTACTCTTATTGTGGTAAAAATACTTACTATGACATCTATTCATAATGAATAAAAATAAATTGGAATTATTTTCCATATTTAGACCACTGGATTCTAATTTTAGAGCTCAATTTTCAAATTTTGAATCACATAATTGGAAGAGTTTTATTTAAAATAAAACTCAAAAAAACGTGATGGAAATCATTTTTTCATAATACATTATTTTTAACTAAAAAAATGTTTTTATACTAAATTCAAGTAAAAATATTGATTACATAGAATATAAATGAATTATATTTAATAATAAGTAACTACATAAATTTTAAAAAATAATAAAAATAAATAAATTTTTAATTCATAAATACATTAAAATAGCATATTGTTTTCATCTAAAATCATAATTATTTATTATTCAATGAAAACCCAAACATTTCAGAAAAAAATATCTGTAAGATAATTATTATTGGATGATTTCAATTATTAAAACAGTTTTATATAAATAATTATCACTTAGTATCAAAAATTGAATACAATATTCACTCAAAAATTGAAATAAATACATTTTTTGGAGAAAATGTATTTCTGAATAATAAAATGAACATTTATTAAAATTTATTTCTTATTTACTATGTTTTAATGAATAAATTTTATTTATTATATATTTAGTAATGTGATTAATCATATTAACTACCAAAAATTCCCTGGAAATGCTATAATTATATTATTTAAATATTAATATTTTGTGGTTTGTTTAAGGTCGGTGTTCCGTTCCATGCACACTATTGAATATAATATACTTTTTTATTAAAATATCAACATATTATATTAATCATTTAAAAATCATTTATCCAAAAAAATTGGTCGTGGTATTGGAAATAAATGTTTTCATTAAACCTCAAAATACACTAAGAGGGTATAGGAGAATAACAATTTCATAGTTTTCTTTTAATAATATAGATATTCTACCTATGTTTGAAGGTATATATTAACCTTGTTTAATGGAAATATGAAATTAATAAACACCCTTGTGCAGAAATAGAAATAAGACAAATCAGTTTCACATTGTTTACTAATAAGGGCATGTCTATTGAGCATAAACATGTAGTTTTTTAGTCGTATCTGAGTTCACTATGACATAATACATTTTGTGACTTACCATTGATCAGACATAATAACTCTATTATAAGAACACTAAATTTTCATAACTACTATGGATGAAATTCTTCTTCCATTGGACCACATATATATAATACCCTATTATAACTACTTCAGGTGAATTCTTTCATAGTTTTTAAACATTATGGTCACATCCAGATCAGATCACATGAATATACTATTTTTGATCATGTAGGTCAGTTTAGGATCCTTCAATACATTCCACAAAATGTTCCCAAGATCATGTATTCTAACATAATTATCTTTCACAAAGAACCCTTTTTGAAATATTTTTTTTCAAAGCACTGTTAGCATTCAAAAAAATACACACATTTTATAAACATGCAACTTTCATAAAACTCCCAAATTTTAAAAAATACCTCCACTAAAATTCATTAGCATCAATTTGTTCTCAATTTTTTTGTCAACCATGTGTATTCATAATGTTCCCGATTAATGTATGATTTAAATTTGGGTAAAACCATTGTGAAATCAAGTAAATATACCGTCCAAAAACCTCTATGTTACTTGTATAAAGAGAGGATTCCTATTTATTGGTCAAGGTATCTGATTCATGAAACTATGAAGCTTTCAAATACAATATCACACCAAGAATATAGGTCTATATGATTCTCCAATATCAACCAATCTTTTGAAAAACTCTACCATGAAATAAAAACATGTCGCCTAGATTTCCCAATATTGACTGGTCTTTCGTGATCTAATGAATATTTATCCTAAAAAGTAATCAATCTTTACCAAAATTACTCATTTGAAAAGTAACCAATTTCTTGGGATTTTGAAATCATGACTTCGAAAAAAAATTAATTCCCCGATATTTTTATATCCAAAAATTTAATAAAACAAATAACCACAATTCCATATTTAACACTGATTTCATCAGAATCATATGATCACATGGCTTGAAAACACCATTACCAACCATGTGTAGATTGAAAAAAACAATTTGTTCCCATCTTTAAAAACCCATGGTTCCCACAGTTTTCCCATATGAAAATACATTTTTTAGATCATTTATCTTAAAAAGGGTTAAAAAAACTCCCTCTTGAAAAGATAAAAATGGTAATATGATGTTTATCTTGAATAACACATAAATAGGTTTATGAATAAGAATCATTTTGTGAGAAGTGATAATATAGACATGGAAGATTATAATAATGTATAAACATTAAAGGGGAGTGTAATAGACCATTAATCAAAAGAATGTAAATAATCATGATAAATTTATTAACCAAAAAATCCTAAAATGTAGATTTAAGAAAAAGAATATCACTCCTTCCAAAATAATGTTAATATGGTAACATATGTGTTTCAAGAACATTTTCATAGTTTTGAGGAAATCCATTAATATCTACAATATCAAAAAACATAAATATACCTACTTGAAATTTATAATATCATAATTTAATCAAATAAATAAAAAAATATATTATTTTTCTCCAAATGATGAGTATTAAAATGTATATTTTTATTCCTCATGCACTAAAATCAACTTCCATCATTCTAGTTCTTCCACAAAAGTGTAACAATCTACTTATCATATTTTCAAATATTAATAAAAATTCAAAAAGGTTATCAAAATGTATGATAATTCCCATAATGAAAAAACCTATATTTGAATATATATTACATTAATTTCCATAATTGAACAATAATACAGAAAGTTTTATCTAAATCACTATTATAATAACCATATAGTAAATTATTCATTCACTCATAATGAATCAAAAAAATATGACATAGTAATATAAGCTCCATGATATGACAATCATTTCCATAAATTATCTAAATCACCATAAAGCCATATTTAATTCATATAATTTTCAAAAATATAGTTGAATAATTATTCCCAAAGTAAAATCTAATCATAACCAAAAACATCATTTAACATTATCATATAATATTCAAAAAATAGTGATCTTCTTCTACGATAACATTAATAACGTAATCAATAATTCACTTTCAGTCCCATGGTTATTTATATGATAAAACATATGATCCCAAAATCAATTTATTATTCATATATACAATTTTTTATGTTAAAACTAATTTCATACTAACAAGGATATTACGTAAAATGTGGTACATGTTTTAAAATTGATACCCTTCATTTCTAGGATCAATCCTTATAGATTTTTTGAATGTGATGGGGTGTCACTCATTCTGAGGGTTTTCATTTTTATCAAACTATATTAATTTAATTCTAATAAAATTCCTATAAATATGAAGATCGTCATCAAAAATAATATTAATCATCAAAGATCATATTAACCCTAATGGTTATCAGTATCTATAAACTCATGTCCAAAAAATAATAAAAATATTATTTCTCAAATAACTTTTTTTCATGTTAATAATAATGGTTACATATAAATAAATATCAATAAATACTCAAAAATTATCTCCCAAATCAATTTTCTCCCATAAATCATTTATATTTCGTTAATGATTTTAAACATATGAGCATACTTAACTCTAACTCTACATTATAGATCCCAAATCCCTATATATATACACCTTAATCAGTGAATGTTATTTATAATTGTTATCCATATTAATCCTTAATATATAATTTCTAGAAACAAATATATAAATCATGTCCTATGATTAAATAATATCAAAACCTAACAAATGATATAATCCATATCTTTTAAATGTACTCTTCTATTTCCTTATATTCAAAAGTAATTGAATTGGTTATTTTTAATGATTTATATATAAAGTCTTGCAGATATTGTTCTTGAGATTTCTACCTAGGTCATTGATTTTCATAATTCACATAATATCCAAATTTAAAACATTAAATTGATACTTTGAGAATAAATTTATCCCCCTTTATGGATTTAAAATATCACTTATTCCATTATAGATGATTGTTTTAATCCCTCAATTACAATATAAAAATACCATCCTATTCGTATAAGACATTTTTCTCTATTATTATTCCATAATTCATTACACATAGGTCATTTAATAGTTTACCTTTATGATAACTATCACCTGAGCTCCAAGAGAGTTTCATTTATCTCATATTTGATGTGTTGGGAACTGCACCTAGGTTCATGTTGTTAATCTTAACTAATTATAGATGGTTAAGTATAAAAACAATATAATTCAATACAGATTCCATTCCATTATATTTCTCATTCAAAAAACCATTACATTTCACTCACACCAATTTTTTATTTGGTACCTACTAGATCCATCCAATTACTAAAACCAAAAAAAAAGTGAATGTCAGTATATAAAATAATAATAATAATGTATCTTTTATTGAGTATATGTTGTATTACATTCTTAACCATGTAATTCTCTATTAATAAATTTCTATTTATCCAATATTATTGTTATTATCTCATACATACTATCCTTTTGGGTTTATAAAGGATTTTTAACTTATTCTCACCAAAATTATGACCTCTCATTTTATAAAAACCATTTCCATAGACCCATACAATATGGACCAAAAATAAAACAATATATATTATTGTATATTTTGAAAATAATTGATTTTCTTGAATTCGCATAGATATATTAGGTCTTGAGTTTTAGATAATTACTTCATCACCATTATGTAAATAAGTATTACATCATAATGTAGAACATCCACATAGTATCATGTTTTATAACAAAATAAAACTATTAATATAGAAAAATATTATTTTCTTGAAACATAATCACAATTTACAACTTGACCTCATTAATGTCCCTAATCAAACATAAAAACTATAAAAAATCATTTTCAAATGTTGACTGACCCAAAAAAATTCAGGTAGGGACCTAAATATAATGAATGAAAATTGTTAGTCTGTGGATACTCATAAATTTTTCCATTTTTTAAAATAAACTTTTTTAATAAAATAAATATTTTATTACACAAGAATTCAAATTATCTACCCAAATTTAAACATAAAACATTTAATAATAAACCATAACATAAAAATTAACTCATAATGGTTTCTTTGGAATCATGAAACTTTCATATAAACTTATTCTAAAGTTGTACTTTAAATCCATAAGAAGTAGTACATAATTTTCATTAAACATAAGTTCATTAAATTTATATAAAAAATTATAATATCTTGGTAAAAACCATTGAATCATAAATAAATATTATAGGTAAATTGAGTCATAATTTTCTTTTTACTCTTACATATGGACTTACCTTTATAGTTACAAATGGAATGACCATATTGGAAATACATGGAATAACAATCATAGTTACCCTTGGAAAAACCAACATGGTAAACTTTCATGCAATAATCTTTCCCAATGAATTGGAGGCCTATCACACACCAACCAATAATCAGTTTATAATAGAACCACCCATCTTTATAAAAAAATTCCAATAACCCTGACATAATAATAACACATAAAAGATTTCATTTTTCAATATAAACATTTCACCCGTAAGGAAACATTTCCAAAGACCGATATACACCTTCCAATTACAATACAAATTTTAAATTTTAAATTCAATAAAAATTTGATAAAGAATATTTTTTTGAAGAAAACATGTAATATTTTAAAAGTTGAAAAATAATAAAATAACAGTTTTGGTGGTGGGAAAATCTCTTGACAATGTATACATTATACTAGAAAATTACTTTTCTCCTTTAAAAAAGAAAGTCAAACGATTTGTATAAAATTAAAAAACAATATTCCATTAGAATTTAATTTAATTAAATTCAAAATATATATAAAATTAACTTTAAAATTCCTTCATTTCCATATAGATACATCCATAAAATAATTTTAAGATTATAAACGTTAATGAAAATTGAGTTTCAAGGTAAATATTAAAAGATTTTTTTTCATGAATGTCATTTAACCCGAGTCTAACTCATCACTTAAATTATATATATCCCATAATAAAAAAATATGTTAATGATTTAATTTATCAAGAACCATTTTTATTTTCATTATTCATTTTTTTATATAAGACCATTTTACATAAAATTATTTAAACAATTGAAATCATGTCAGATGTTGTGTTGATACTTGGTTCAATTTTTCAATCCCACGTCAGTAGGTTGACTGTCATCAAGGAGGTCATTATTAAATCATGTAAAAAATAATAATCATAAAGGAATTATGATAATTAATATTCAATTATAATTATATAAATATTCATGGATGATGGTTATGATATATGAACAATGTTGCAGTCATTTAGAAGATATGTAGTATGGACGCATGTGTAACATTTTCATTTTCCAATTATCATTATTGAAAAAATGTAATAATTATTTTATATTTTAAAAAGAATATTATATAATTAATAAAATAGTATTTATTTGAAAAACATTATTATACCATCCATGTTATATTGTGATGAAAATATAATCATATCACTTCTTGGAGGTTGTAGACCACACGTACGGACGAATGTCATTTTTCATTTTTCACAAAATGGAAAAGTAAAAAATTTAATGATATATTTACTTTTTAGAATGATGAATACGTGATGAATTATATATATATATATTAATTATATCATTGATTATAAACATCCTTAATAGTTGGTGATGTAAAAAAATTACATTTTTTCACGAGGCGGCAGTCCACCATACATATAAACAATGGTTTCATTTCCAATTTCATAGAATATGAGGAAGATATAGGTTATTAAATTAACATAAAAACATATTTTTATATAGAATAAATTGGTTTTATTATTTCATCAGGGCTGAAGAAGACTATATTAAGTGAGAAAAAGAGACAAAATGAAGATAATTGGTTAAGAACTCTACCTCTTTTTTGGAAAACCTCTTATGGTTTACACAATCAAAATTCATAGAATGGTAATCTGATCAAACCATGTACTCTTGGACAATATGATAGATTAAAGGAATGTATTTCAGTAGTTATTGGAAAACCCAAAATCTTTTATAATTCTGAATAAAAGAGGAGAGGAGGTTCTCTTTTATAAGATAAGGAGGGGTACTCTTAGAATTTCCCAACATATTACATTCATTTTGACATGAAAATGGATCCAAACTGGTTATATTTTGAGGTAATATGACTATGAGTATAACATATCTCATATAATAAATATTTTACATGTTTAGGTTATGTTTCACCATTAATTGTTTGTTGTGACTCGTGTTAACCCGTTTTCACATTTGCTACTATATTAATGATATTACACTTTGAGGATTAATGATGTTAATATAAAAGGAAACTTTGACCCTAAATAGACAATGAAATATATTTTAATCTATATCCAATTAACTTAGCCAAGTATACGATTTTCTGAGTTTTTAATAATTTAGTAAAACATTATTTATTATAAAATTACATTCATGTAACTTTTGGTATTATTCATTTTATTTGAATTCCTAAACTACAAGATAACATTTTTATTAAAATATTAGGAATTTAAACCCCTATAATATTTCATGTTTATCTAAATAAATCATATAATTAAATAATTCATTCAAATGAAAATATTTTAATATTTTTAAAATCAGTTATTTAATTTTTTCTATTAATTAAATAAATATTGAATCGGTGTTGCATATTAATTTAATGTAATTATATTAAAACTAAAAATTAAAAATAAAATTTCATTATTTTTTAAACCTTGAATTGTGTTCCATGAACTTTTCAACAAAATTAAAAATGTGAACCTCACCTAGATTCCAAATTTTGTGCTATAGTAGACATGAGTCTTTATGCCGAAAAAAGGGAGTAGATTGGATTGCCTAGGTCATGACTCAAACCATCCTCGATCAGGTCCAAAAAGTGCATGGTGAACCATTCCATTTTTCATGGGTGTTAGTGATGGTAGTGAGGGAACCAAGAAGTAGGGTTGAAAATGGAACCTAAGAGTTATCACTTTATGTGGTATGAGGGCACATCCCCATTTGTATTGATCAGTGGATTCTCCCAGGTCATTCTCCTAGGTGGTCCTGCATGCACCAACACTACACACTAAGAGGGTGGAAGAGGTCCACTCAATGTAGTCCAGAAGGGGTATCATCCCTTTCATAGGGTATTTATTCCCACAAACTCTATTATACAGTATATAAAAAACACCCCTACATGAGGTACCTGCATTGGGTACCTTATCTTTGGACCTCTGTGAGGTAACTCATTCGACTAGGGATTCCTATTTTCATATAAAATGACCCCAAAGACTCCTCTTTTGAACAACTCAAAAATCATATGAATCAATGAATATCTGGTCGCACAACCCATTCACCCAGGTCCTCCAAAATCCATTGGGAAGCCTTCTACAATCATGAAAAAAATGGAATTGAAGGGATTGTTGGGACCAAATTCTCTCAAGGTGCTAAAATACAAGAAACTTATTTGATGACCCTATTTTCCCTAGTGGAAAAAAACTGCATGAGGTCCCTTACCTATGAAGGGAATTACACTAGAAAAATCATGGGAAACCTATGGAGACTGATGATGCCTAAGATAAATCCTCACCTCTATGATGTTTCCTAGGTGGTCTATTTCCCATGGAATCTCTAGATAAAAAAGGCATATCCCACTTATGTGGTGCACATCTGACTCCTTTGAGTCCCTACAAGAAGCTCCATTTGTCTCTATGATAGGACCTATGAATTCTACCTTAAAGAAATCTTCCATGAATCCAATGTAAGTACTCCTCTTAATTTGGATCCATTGTATGAGGGGTACCAAATTGAAACTTCCACTAAAACCTCCGTAATTGAAATACCATGGTAGAAGGCACACAAGTGTTTCCCGTGGTTGGGTATGCAATCCTTATTTCAAGGTTGTACCACAATTGTACAATCTGATGGGTAGGTTCCCCATGGTGCATGTGAGTATGAATCACTTCACTCAAGGGGACCTTGACCCTTAGGGAAGTATCAAGAATATCCCAGTCTTGGACATTATGGTTGGGTCCATTCCCCTCCCTCGTCGTCTCTATGACAAGGGACCTTTAGTTCTAGGTGGAGATACATTGAATGAGATCCTTCCATCATTCCCCAAACAAATTTTAGTACACCCCTCATGGATTAAGATCCTTGTATTTCATAGAGGACCTATCATACTTCATTCCATCATACTTCTCCATTCACTTAGGTTGTGTCTATATGGGCATCAGATATAACTAACCTAGATACAGAAATGGGAGGGTATGGGATAATCAAAGGTCATTATTAATCCCTCATATCCCTGACCTATTCCACCATAAAGATAAATATCATTTGGTTTCATAGTTTTTTTCTTCCTCGTCTTTCTCACACCAAGAATGTATAACATTGGCTTAGAGATTAGCTATGATATTGACAACCACATGATTAGATTCATGCCATAGAAGACAATATTTTTCCAGATATTCACATCATCTTACTTCATTGGGCCTCTATATGCATGGGCCCTCAATTCAATGTTTATCAACTTATGGTATCCTCATATATGGTATATTCCTTAAAACCCTACCTCTTGGGAATTATTCCTTGTGTATGTCTCAACCAACCATAGGCCTCATATTTGGTATAAGACCTAAATATAATCATTCACAAGGGATTAATCATTAAGATTAATCCCTAAAAAACCTCACAAATAATGAATCCTCCAAAAGAGTAAGCCCTGACCAAATCTACCAAATCACTAAGGTATCATCATTTGGGGTAATCCACAATACAATCCTCTCAAATGGATATACACCACATTGAGGAAAACCTTCAGAGGGACTCTATCAGTGTGGATACTCAAAACTAAACTATGTGGACTTTGATTCCCATTCATATGGGATACGTAGAAATCCTCCCTATCATCCAAATACAACAATCAAAATCAACCCTAATTCTCACTTGACCACATTCATGGTATATTCTTATTCCACCTGGTAATTTAAATCCATTCCAGGTTCCCAGGTCTACCTTTTTATATGACCTTTACAAAACATTGACTAGGCACCTTTCACACAGACATCCTTGCTGCATGATGTCAAACTGCATTGTTTCTTCATTCTCACATGACCTTACAAGGTGTTTTGTGTCTAGGTATTTTCCACCGATCATTTTGGGTTCTGATTCCATTCACCGTGAGACATTGAAAGTATATCCATAGATCCTTTCCTTCTATCCAAACAACTCCCATTTCAATGGATGATGATTCACTGTAGACTTCATGCTCTGTGGCTCAAAAGTATCCTTACAATAATAAATGATGAAAGAATCTATGATCAGTACACAAGTGGGTTCCATTTATGGAGAGCCTCACATATATATATAGATCTCTATTAATGTAAAACCTCAAATACATATAAATGACTCAAATTTCCACGCATGATAATAATTAATTTTTAATTCATGGGTTATCGAAGTTATACATGGGAACTAATGAAGGATTTTGGACGATATCTTAAATCTATGAGAGAGTCCGAAAGTGGGAAATAATTCCCCCAAAAAAGATGTGTTGTGCCTAACCTGTTATCCTCTCAAAAAATGGTTGTTATTAAGTATCACCGGCCCAATGTCCAAATGAGAACCTTCCCCCGGTAAGAAAGTCCATGATTTATTAAAAATATAGAACTTTTTGGTGTTTCTATATCTATGAACAAATCTTGTTGGAATCCATTTGAAAATTGTGAGCCACATGTGAATGAATGTGCACAATTCAAACCCCCAACAATCTACTAATGGATAATTTATTTTCATTAGAGACAATGAAAAATGAAAACAATTCATATTTTAAAAAATTATTTTAAACAAAAAACCATTTTTTATCTAATTATCATAAATTTAATGTTTTTAAAATAATGAGAATAACTTTATTTCATTTCCAAGGCATTAAATTTTATAAATGTTAACATAATGGAAAAATGAAAAAAATGGCATATATTTGAATTTTAGACTTTTATGGATGAAATATTCTATTCTAAAAAAACTAATTCAACTAATATGGTTAAATTCAAGTTTTTATCACATTACTTTTACCCTTAATTAATATATTTTTTCCCTTTCATTGGCAACATAAGTTAAAAAGATTACTACTTATAGTGAAAAAATAAAGAAACACATTTACCAAATTTGGACATAGAGAATAAAAATATAGAATATATTTTTCCAAATTAAAAACATAGAAGAATAATTATGATTCATTAAATTTAACCTGATAAATGTGATGAAAAACAGTTTTTTCAAAAAATGCCTATCAAGTACAAAAAAAATTTACACAAAATTCAAAAATAAAAATATTTCTCGTAACTATAGTTTGTTTATGTTTAATAAATATTAAATAATACAATTTTAAAACTAAAAAATATATAACATTATTACATTAATTGAAAATATAATTTTCTATAAAAATTAGAATTTTTTACTATTCATTGAAAAGTAAAACTTTTTATAAAAATATAAAAGCAATACCATAGGAAAATTTGGATACAATGATTTCAAAATTTTTACACTTTTTATGAAGTAAAATTTCCATTATTTTAAAAAACTAACGACTTTATTTTCTCAATAATATTAATATGTACTGTTATTGAAGAAAACAGATTTTTGACGAATAAAGCGATTTTTCAAAAAAAAATGTTCTTATTTACGAAGAATTAAACAATACGTTTTTATTGACGAAGAAATTTGTCTATATTTTATAACGTTTTTATTAATATTTAAACACAAAAATTCAACAACAAGGTTATAATGATCATATTAAAATAATAACATTTTATGGTTCGTTCAAGCACGATTTTGTTTTCCATACATGTTATCAAACCTAATATCCTTTTTTAATATCTCTAGGTGTTACACATGAATATTCATATATTATGAATCATGAAAACATATTAATAATTGAACAATTTTCTATTTAAACTAGAATTGTGATAACACAAAATGAAAACTATGTTACTTGAAATAGATTGAAACAATATAAAAGAGACTACTATAATTTTTCAAATTAATAAAAGAGGATTTGTGATACTCTCATTGATATTTATTAATTCCAAGATTAATTTATGTGAAAATATAGGGATTATTAATTTTTACTAGGTATAATTTTCCAGGACTATTAGTAATAGCAACAAAAAATTTCATTAGCTTGATCAATTCTAATGTGGATGTTTGTTGTGATCATTACCTGATTTTGTTCGAAAAAGAACACAAGAGTTTATCCATTCACACATGAATTATATGTGTGACTCATCTTTATAGAAAACTCATTTATATATATAATTATATTTATAGTCCTCTTCTTATCTTGGAAAATTATTTCATCATATATTATATTGGAAGAGAAAATTTCTTACAGAGAATTCTGGAGAGACTTATATATCTAGTGAGCAACACACATTATTCTAAAAAAGTTATAATTTCTCAAGAAAACGTACTTGTTAATCATATGTGGACATTATAATATTTTATTTAATCTGATATTAAAACCCATAATTCAGTTAGCATATGTACCTAATATTTATAAATGTATTCATTTTATATCTAGACCATATCATCATTTAATATGACATGGAAAATTTTATTCTCATATAGTCCTACTAATTCTCTACTTATTTAAATATAAATTTTATATTACTATCTTATTCATTTGCAGTATGTAGTATATACAATTTCACACTTCATCACATGTAATCTCTTATTCTCATTGGAAAACATTGTATTCCCCAAGTGAAAAACAAAAATATATGAATCAAGTGGGTTCTTCATATAAAATAATTTTAAAATGTACTAATATAATAATATAATTTATATTAGCAATTTATAATTTATCTACAGTTATTTTAATAAAATAATATAATGGTATTAATAAAAATATATTACATTATTTTAAAGGTTTCCATAAAGTCAAATTAAGTGAAAATTTATTAAAATATGGTTCTCTCGATTAGCCATTCTCACTGATTGATGATAATACAAAAGTCATATATCAGTCCAGGATATCCCCATGGATCCCCTTAGATTGTTGAGTAATCCATGAATTTGAGGATTATGATATTGGATCTTGATCATTTTCATATTCAAACCTTAAGAATATATGAAAATACACAAACATTCATAGCCCTTATAGGTAAACTGAATGAGAAAACCCTATGTTGAAGTGGTCTAGTAAATAGTTCCTTTCATCTATTGGTACTCAATCTAGGCAATAAGATCTATCTACTCTACGTTTTTCATCCACTATGTTGATATGAATATAAAATATGTATATTTTAATTAATCAATTATGAACTCAAAATTCCTCTCCGGATATAAATATTCTAAATATCAAGGCACTATTAAAACATAATATTACAAGTGGAAGAAACTAAACCATTTTACAAAATCATCCAAACAATGCTAAATGAAATTTATGAAAATTATAAATTAATAAAAACTATAAACCACCAACCGTTCTCCGATTATATTATACAACATCTTCAAACCATTTTAAAGGTTTTATGAGTATCACTAATCAAATGAAAAAAATACCATTCCCACTATTGTGTATCAAGAATCCATGATGAATATTTCATCATATAATAGTGGCCCTATTGACTACAATAATATGATAGTGAGATAGGGTTAATGGTTGTATTATTAAAGAGAATTGGTGACTGGAGATTATGAGTCTTAGAATATTCAAATATAATAATTACTACCATATTAAATAAATTAACATTTATATAGGCCCATGGATGCTCCTCATTGATTCATTACACAACTCTTATGTTTTTAATGAATGAGTTAATTCCTCACAAATACCATTTATTTCATGAATTATTATAACTCTGTAAATTAATCATATATCATGTCACTCTTTTCTAAATAATAGCCTACTTGGGATAATAATTGGAATAATAATGGTTTGTCATTGAACTCCATGGTAAAAATCCAATCAAATAGTATCAACAATATAAATTCAAGGTATGAACCTCATGAATGTCACAATACATTATTTACCCAGAACTAATAATACCCTACATAATAATACATAATGAATAATGTATTCTCTTTTTGTCTTTCAGTTATGTCAGATATGGCATAATCTCAAGGACATAGCAACTAAAACACATTATATATATTATTATATTTATAGAATAAATGTAACACCATGATTTTTTGAGTAGACATATGTTTCCATTAAATAATTACTTGTTGAACAAGTTTTACCATACAAATCATCAAAATATAAATAACTATATTATATTTTCTAATGAAATATTCCATTAATACATCATGTGAAATATCATTATAAACCTATATTTTTCATTTTGGAACAGGAAATATAATTTTTCCTCAGAAGAACTATTTTTTGGTTCATAAAATTTTATTGAGTGGATAAAACATTCTATTTGGGTCACATGTTATAAATTAAAAATTGACCAATTTTTTTGATAATTTAAATATTCCTAGGAATAACAACTATTTATAGAAAATATTTAAAATTAAAATGAATTTATTTTTTTCATTCTAAAACAACTCTCTCTTACCTTTATAAATAATCCCAATTCACCACCACATTTATCAACACAACATAAGATTTTATCTCAACCAAGAAAAACTAAAAATCCTCCTCAACACTAATATATATTTCATAGAGGTTGTTTTTCCATAATAAGGCCACCATTAAAAGGATTAATCCAAATAGAAATGGTATCATGTCAAATAGTAAGGTAGTTACAAAAAATCAAACATTTTCAATTATTTTTTAAAATTTTCTTCTTATACCTCCTACATTCATACTATAAATTTCATAAAAAAGTGATTTTATGTAATTTGTATTCTAAAAAAATTATGCTTATGGAATTACTATTATCTTCCATCCACTCATCCTTTCAAAAAATTAATGTGATACATGTAAGATGGTTAGTTCATCGGCATCATGCAAAACATTTATCAGTTTTCATCCCCCCTTGAATGGATGGTTATGAAATTGTTTTAATGAAATTGTTTTAAACATTTTTCATCATAAAAATTATTTAAGGATAAAATGGTAACCATATTAGTGATATTAACAATAAATGATCGTAGTGAATTTAACAGCCTAAAATAAGATTATCGGGACATCATTCATTAATTAAATATGGTATTGAAAATCAATAGAGATATGTAATTTTATTTCTATTAAATTCATATATATATATATATAATATAGGTTATTAAATCTATGTCACTAAATTATAATAGAAACCACTACACAAAGACAAAAACTATAAGGCCCCAGCCATAAACCTTACTTAATCTTGAGTTATTACAAGATTACACATTGAGGATCTTTTCAGGTTTAGACTTTTAAATAATTTGATCATAAAACATGCATTACATTCCACATTTAAACAAAGTGGTTACACAAAACATTGTATTCAATTTTCCCATCAACAGAAACATATTTAAAATAAAACATGGATTCTTTCATGACACTTCCTTGACACTACCATCATATCATGTACCCTTCCCTTGACCTGTGAAAAACATTTCAAAAAAACATGGGATGAGCATAAAAAGCATAGAAAGGGATATAAAAATATGGAAAGGAAACATGAGTACATGTATACATAAGAATGAAATCATACTTTACCCATAAAACATAATCACTTTAACATACCTCATAAAATCACGAATAAATCATAGAAATCATAAGACATAAAGGTAACTTGATGCATTCATAACATTCTTACGTAGGGAGTAACCCTCTTGGTTACGTTTGGAATACCCGTCACAGTATATTCCCTAAATCTCTTCAGAGAAACCATAACGTTTAACCCCTTCACGTTACCCAATGAATTGGAGAGCTATATCAGGCTCACCCTCCCTTATTTTATCACGGAACCACCCGTCTTCATAATAATTCCCATGAACCATAACATAATTGTATCACATAAAACATGCATAAAGGAAACATAACATTTCCACTTTTCAATCACAAGATATCAATAAAACACATTGATATAAAAACATTATGAAAACCATTTTCAATACCAAAATAAAAGAAAACTAAAACATGGTATGTATTTGTCTTTTAAAAAAAGGCATGGCTTGTAGAGGAAGCCAAAACTCAAATAATGGTCACGGCGGCGGAGAAGTCATTGTCGCCACATACGTACGGCAAAAACATTACCTTTTGTTGTTTAGTAAAACGCTTTGTATAAAAAAGATTCCTTTCGAATAAACGTAAAAGTAAAAGGGGTTTATAAACCATATAAAATAAGGTTGTGTATAAAACAAAATATGCCTCAATGAAAGGAGATTGAGACGAAGTCCCATACAAAGACGGTATCCTTTGATTAAGGATAAATCAATTACATAATTATGTCTCACAAACTAATACACCAAATATAAGTGGATAATAAGTGTAAACCAATAAGAGGTTATTCACACATATTCATAGAACGACATATTCAAGGAGTACAAGCTTATCCCAAAGAATCAAAATTGGGTTAAGAAGTTCCCTTGAAAATATTTGACAGCCTAACGGCGTCACTAAAAAATTCAGAAAATGAGTTTATGAAAGATAAAAATGATATCTCATCACGTGAACATAATATTTAAATCACTAAGTATATAGAAGAACATATCCCAACATAATGTTATGTGAATTAAAAGACATAACAAAATAAGTCTTTTTAAAAGAGGAGGGTGAAAGGTTCCCTTACCGACATGGGTATCTTTCAAAACATACACCCCGTGAAAGAAGGACAATACAACATTGATGTAAATACTCATAAATGAATGTATATTACACAATGATTAAAATAATGGGCAGTACATACACCACTAAAAGGAAATTGTGGAAAATGTAGCATAAATCTCACGGGAATAAAAGTGAGATGAAAAATCCATTACTGAAACTCGGCAGCCTAACGATGCCACTTAAAACATAAAAAAAATGGATTGATGAGATCAAATAGGGTCTCTAATCATATTAAAATAAAATTTACAGAAAGAGGGATATAAAAGAACATCCCCCATCAAAATAAAGAGGAGCTTAAAGTAAGTGACATAAAGGAGAGTACTTCAAAAGAAAGAGAGAGGTTAGATCTCTTACGACCATTCGGCAGCCTAACGGCGCCACTCAAAACATCCAAAATGGATTGATGAGAGAGAATAGGTTCTCTAATCATATGAATATAAAAATTACAGTAAGATTAATATAAAAGAACATCCCAATCACAAGAAATATGATCTTAAAAGTAATTACATAAAAGAGGGTACTTAAAAAGAAAGAGAGGAGTAGGATCCCTTACCTTGGGTCCGACATGACTCGATCGTTCTTTAACATCCTGAATAATAAACTTGAGTTAATTTATACTTTCATAAGAACCCTTTTCAAGTTCATTATTCCTTTTATATCACTTATTTCCATGTTAAAAACAATATGTAATCATTTAAGTTAATAATGTTTGTTTTGCCGATATTTGGTTCTTAAGTCAAAAGTGGACTTCTTACAATTACATGTTGTTCGTGTAGTCAAAGATTCATTATATCCAGAATTATATTCATGATTTGGATATCATATATATCATATGTATCCAGAATATACATGTATTCATAAAATTACATAACATTTAGAGTTAAGAAATGAAATGCACCATTCATGGAGACGGTAAGCCGTACGTACGCATGAACGATACTTCCATTTCTATTTCATATTTAGTGGAATTAAAACATAATGATACATAATATTATATTAATTATAGTATGGTATCATATATAATATCATTAAATATATCCTTTATACATACCACATATGGTATTAACGAATCAAATCACTTTGAGGGGGTGGTAGTCCGCACTTCCTAAAATGAAGATATCGCATATACCCATAATGGAAGCCATAAAGGTATGCCATAAATGAAAAATGCATAAGCTTAAGGAAAAGATAAAAAAGTTATATATCATATATAAATGTAGTGAAATCATAATGGCCACCATGAAAGGTGTTAAGAGATGATTGAACAATCATCGTTTCGTGAGGCAGTAATTCGACATCCACAGAAACAGTATGTTCTTTAACAATTAGATGAAGGTGTGTGGAAGTGTAGATAGAATACTTAACATAACAACATCCTAGTATATTTAAGATACCGTTGTTGTTACAAAATAAAGTAATAAAAATAGTTTAGGGGGGTGGAGAAGAAAAATAAAACAAAAGGACTCAAGTGAAGACATTACCTTAAAATCGGGTAACTCCCTTTGGTTTGAGCTCAAAGGATTCCATGGGAAGACATCTGACCAAGGTGAGGCTTCTAAGAGTAATAGAGGGATGTGTATAGAAACAATGTGTAGGGTTTGGCCGAGCCAAAGGCTTTGGAAGTGTGGTTAAGGAGGTAGTGGTGGGGGCCTTTCATAAGAGGAGAGGAGGGGCACTCTTGGAAAGTAAAGAAATGTTACTTTATTTTAGAATGAGTTTCAGATTTTATTAGTCCCACATTGATGTGTTTCAAGGATAAGGTGATAAGGGTTAGAAATCCTCCCATAAAATAGGTTTTGGACATGTGTAGGTCTTAGATGTTACATTATCTTTCTATTTTATTTAAATCGTTAAATAATGAGGTCATCGATGCATCATCATGATGTCATAAATAATTTAATTTATTTAATGTCTAAAAATTAAAAAAAATACTATGATGTATGAAATATTTTTATATTTCCAATTACTATTTATAGTCAAAAATCTGACTTCTATAACCCCATTTAAATTTTTTTTAGTAAAACAACTCATGTTTGTGTCATTTTAATTTTAATATTAAATAAAAAGGTATTTATGTCATTTTCCAACCAAAGTGGCTCCATGGGGTCCCCAAGATGATCCATGGATTGTATTGGTCGGCCATGACTCATCCAATGAGGGTAAGACATGTGTCTAGTTCATTTCATATTATTAAATCATTATTTTTACCTTAAACTACACTAATTACCTCTAATCACGATTAAAAACTTATTAAGTTACTATTCAACAAAAAATTATTTTAATCTCATTGAACCAAATTTTACTTCTTAATGAAAACCATGTATGTGGGATTTTTGAAATTCAAAACACAAAGGTGAAAAAATTTCATTTAAACGGAAAATCAGTTTTTATAACTACCACTTAGTGGTTTCACTATTCATCAAAAATTGATTTTTTTCAGAAAATTACCAAAAATTCACCCTAGGCTATATTTGATATTCCGAATTAAAAAATGATGTCTATTTTACAAAATTAGAAACATATAAGTTGAATTAATTAATTTAATAATTAATTCCCGCTGTCAAAATGAATAGCGTGTTTTTAAGAAACAATATCTATTAAAATATTGACACTAGTTGAAGTCCAATTTCAAAGTGAAATTAAATCCAGTGACCACCATTGTATTTAATGCTAAAAATATATTCTAATTTCACTTTAAGACCAATTTTAAAGATAATCTAATAATATAAATAAATTAGATTAAAAAGAGGTTTTGAATTAAAATACAACATTTTTCACTATTCATTAAAAAATTTACTTTATCGGAAAAATACCAGAAATTTACACAAAGTAAATTTTCATGTCCTGATTCTAAAGAAAAATTTTATTTTGTCAAATATAACACATAAAATTATCAAAAAGTGGATTTAAAAGAGGTTCGCCATCAAAAGGCGGTTAATCGACCTTTTAAAGAATATTAGAATGTTTACGCTTAAAATTTGATTCATTCACATTTTTAATCCTGTAACATTTATTTTAAAAAGTAAAAATATTTGACAAACATATATAATCATTTTGTAGTTAGTACTATTCATTCCCTCCATCACAACAGCAAGGCGTTAACTACCTTTTAAAATAATATAATTCTATTTTTAGAGTGCAACGTAAGATTCCCAAGAAACTCGTTGTTGCGTGTTGGGTACACCATCGGGCATAGCATCCCCTTTAATGTTATATTAAAAATTTTATTCACAAATATGGATAAATGTGAAAATTTCATACTCTTTATTTAACTGGGGTGTTACAAAAAAGGAACAGTTAAAACATCTAATAGCGATGACCATTATTAAATAACCTTATGTAATGACTATATAATAGATGAATATAAAAGATTACTTGAAAATAAATCAAGTATTAAAGAGGATAAATAATAGATGATTAATTATTATTATTTTATTATATAGTCTTCTATTTAATTTTTCACAAAGAAGGAATCCAAGATAAGGGTTATTTTTCCCCATTTCAATTCAATGAGATATATTTCTTAATATACCCCATTATAAATTTATATTTTTTAAATAATTTCCTATAAATATATTATTTCATTATTTTTTTATTATATGGTTTTTATCATTCATTTATGGTATCCTATTTTTTACATCTATTAATACATAACAGAATGTTTAATGGTTGTTGTTAACATAATATACATTGATTGAGTTATAAATTTTATTCTTGAACACCACCCATATTTGTTTTTTTTATTCCACCATATGATAATATTATATTATATTACATATTTTTTATGGATTTATATTTTTTTCGAATAATATTCTATCTAAAGGATTCTTACTTCAAAAATTATGATGCTTCTAACGGTGCTCCCATTACAAACATCCTTTTTGAAAAATTTATTGAAATACGTAGCTACTTTACGTATATGTGGAAGATATAAAATCATTGAAATATAATATTAGGAGTTCCAAATTATTCATGGTATATAAATTTCCATTTTATGTTCTCTATTTATTTGGACTTTGATTGAAATGGTACAATATTTTGATGGGTTTATTTTCCAATCTCATTAGGTTTTCAAGTTTTTTTATGTAAAAGTTCATATTTTATTGAATTGTATATTTTCTAAACAAAAAATATTTTTTAATTATTAAATTACTATATTTATCTATTTAATGAATTAATATAATTCTCTTTCCCCTTTGTAAACAATTAAGAAAAAATTATTCTCATAAGTGATAGTAGCCTGTTCAATTCTTTAAAGATAAGAATCATTCTATTCCATGTCCATATTAACTATATAGTTTAAAACTATTCTGAATTACACATCAATGACAATTTATTTTCATATAAATGTATCATATAATTTATTTTAAAAGGACTCAATGTAATATTTTTAATGTCTTCCATGTGGGAAATTTATTAATTTCTTACAAAAAGGATATATGAATCAAATTTTTTACACATATCGCATGAAAGCCCAGATATTATTTTATAACTATTCTCAATTTAATAATTATAATTAAAAAATTTATATATTTTAAATTAATTTTTTCATTTTTTTTTGAATTTTCCATTTCTAAAATGAAGGCCAATCATTCATAATAAAAAATAATCTCATTTAATTCTACATATAAATATATTTATATTATAATCCATGATTATTATCTATATCATCATATACATTTAAGGTTTCAATAGTTTCATTTCTCTTAAAAAATGTTTTTAGTGTCCTTAATTCAACCCCATTAACTGTATGTTTTTTCTGACAATTAATTTTTTTGTAAATTTTTTTTATAAAAGTTATATAAATATTCATTATATTATTTCTCTTATATTTTCTTCTCACTATATAAAACATCTATCATCTTTGATTTTATATTTAATTAATTTCCCTAAAAATTATCTTATGATGTTTTCTTTTGGATAATTGAAAATGTGGCATCGAAGGATCCACTTCTTGATCTCTTCTAATATAATACCATCTGAAAGTGTCAAGTAAGCTATATTCTTACAAACTTTTTCTTTATCAATTTTAACATCCTCTAATCCTTTAAATTCATCATTATGGATATGATCTAACAATAACATCAATATTAATTATTTTGAAGCATTTTTATTATGATTTAGGGAAATATTTTTTTAACCCATGTTGTTTCTCATGGCTTAATTATGTTATGATGAATTTATGAAAATGTTTCTTTTTTCTACACATCAACATGAACATATTATGATGTAATGGGTGGGTCATAAGTTTTATAGCCCCAAAATGCATTAGGTATCATTTTATATGTAATTAAATTGTATAAAACGTACATTGGATTTAACCCAATCTATAATGAGACTATGTTCACAATGTTATGTTATCTTGGTAGAGATCCTTGACTTCATATTACAATGAAATGATTTTTATTTTATCCTCATTCTTGTGAATCCATGTCACTTCGATATATAATTATTTAATACAAAATAATTATTTCCTGATTCCTGACTTATGTTCCATGGTTTATTCGGTATTATTTATTTATGATGTTTTCTTATACCATGATTATGAATTCATTCCAACCTTCTTATGTAATGATAAATTATCATCATCAATTATGTTATCTTATATTTACCCTCATATTGAAATTTCGCTCACTATATCTTAAGTTTTTATTCCAAATGTAATGACTAATAGTATTATGTATTACATGTATATAATAGTATCATTTGTGAAGTATTGGTTGAATGATATTAAATAAATATAGTAAAATTAGGAATCGTTAGTTCAGTGGGAAAAAATACCAATTCAAGGGAAAGAAATGGATTTTTTATAAAGGTTTTCCTAAATAATTATAACTCTATTCCTTAATGGTATTGGGTATATATCTTTCTTCATATTTGTTATTCATATTTTAATTATAGATGTTACATTCGGGTCTCTTCATTCTATATGATACGTTTTTTACATATTGTTTGATTTTTGCATCAAATCTAGGAGTGTTGTTTCACAACATCAAGGGTGTCATTAATTCTCATGGGGTTACTAAATTTATAAATTTATAACATGAATAAACAAAACTCAAAACTATAGGGTATTATAGGAATTACATGTTTGAGATTGAACTAATATATACCAGGTTGGAGAAAATATAATTTCATAAAATAAACCTCAAATAATTTCAATTATTAGAAAATGAATATAAGATACAAATAATTTTTTAGTAAATAATGTAGGATATGAAAATTTTAAAAAGGTTTCAGAAAGAAATAATCCTAGTTCATTGGATAAAAATGTAGGAAATCATTAATTTACCATCAGGCATTCATTAGAACGAGCTCTTACTGAGTCTAGTGGACATGGTAAACACGCTACATCTTAAAATATTCTTTTCAAAAGGTCGAGTAGATAAGATTACAATGTGTGGGTAAACCAAAACATATTTTAAACATAGGTCAGAGAAGAACTCAATGGTCATGGTTGAATTATAAATGTGAGATCCCACATTAAATAAAATTATTCAATCAACTTAGGAAATGGTCAAGATCATTAAATGATTGAAAAAAACCTTTTTCCTAACCTCAATCACAATGGTCATGAAAAAAATAATTTGGGAGGGGATAAAATTAAATAATACTTATGTAACAACAACATTAATTTTAATAAAAAATAAAATAACTCATATAGTCACTCTGATTTTATCATTAACTCCATAATGTAATGAAACCACCCCCTCATGATAGCCATTAGAGGGTGTGTGAAATAATAATGAAAACTCTAAATAAAGGTAGTAGTGTGGATCCATATCAGGTGTGATCTAGTCAAAAAGTCACACATGTGTGTTTCTCCCCCTCTCAAGAAGATCCTAAATGGTGTGAAAATGGGTGGTTTTATAATGGTTTTATCTGAACCCTCACAAATGCATATTTAATTTTTCATATTCTTGAAACTGTCATGATGTGTAAATTTACAATGCATATAATCCATGTCAGTAGGGTATTTTTCGTATCCTTCCCTATATTGAGCTTTCATGGATTGTGTGGTGTACATGATGTGTAATGGATTTTCGCAGTATGTAATGACATCACGACTTATAGTGAGTGGAGGTGGAATATCCAAAGTCTCACATCATGTAAAGGAATAAAGTACATGTATATGGTATTTTTTAGTTCTTCAGCTTTATTTCAGCCTAAAAATTCTATTATTACACTATGATGGAGGATCACAATGTGAAATTTAATATATCCCCTTTTATAAATTTATATTTTTAATTACATAAAATATAAAACAATATAATCTATTCGAAATATATAAAGTCATATCGATTAAATAAATGAATTAATATAACATAACAACCTTAAATTTATCCATGAAATGAAGATATCATATGTTTAGGGAATCTCAGTTGCAATAAAATTAGGGTTTAGATGTCTCTATGGACTATGGGTGTAATCAAATGAATATAATATAAGAGTTAGAAATCCCTTTTTAGGACTTATGTGATTGGATTTTAGCATGATTAATGTTATTATCATATATTATTATTTAGTTATATTAATAATTCATGATTGTGGTATAGATAGACCTTACAATAAATATGTGATCTAATGTCAAGGAAATTATGAATAATTGGGAAAATGGTTAGTTGAAGTTGGTAATATAAATGGGATAACCTTAGTATCAATAAGGATTCCATGAATTTTGGTATCATAATGTAGTTAGAATGATATTCATAAATTGAGGTCTAATTATTATTTGGAAATAGGACCAAAATACATTATTATAAACTATATGGATAAATAAAAGATAAGAAAGTTACAATGAAATTTGTTAATTTTAGGATTTTGTGGTTTCATACCTATACAATCAACGTATGGATAGTAAATGCGATGATGGATCTAGCTCTAATGTATCTAGAAGTATAAAATGTGAAATTATTTGATTGGTGTCAATTAAAATATCACTTATTTTAAAAAAAAAGTTGGATTATATTCACACAAATTTTTACAATATTGGGAGATATTTTTTATGTATCATATTCCCAATTTAATTATTTTAATTTATTTTTATACATTGCTATCATTGATCATAGGATTCATTTTTTGTCAATAAATTAATATGTGTTATTGTATTATGTTATCATTCCTAGAGGATTGTTGTGGATTCATTTTATGGATTGGATTTCATGCTTGAGTAATTATCCATATTATAAATTTTCACTATTATAGCAGCGATCCTATGTTCGAAGACATGTATCATTCTTCACATGTTTATTATAATAAAATTAATGACAATAAAAAAATAAATTAAATTTTGATGAGGATATTGAATTGATGTACGGCATGAAAAAAATAAAAATTTATGTTTTTCATGATGAAGATTAAAATATTTGGTTAGAATTTTATTTAAGGAAGGTTTGTATTTCATTTTATAATTAGATTATTATAATTGTTCTTTAATGGTGGCCTAATTACGAATGGGGGATAACCCACTATCCAAACAAGGCCTAGGCTTGACCAGAAAACATATGGGACTAGGGTCGACTATGCCCAAGGGAACCAACTTGGGCTAGCCTAGAGGAAACAGATGGTCGATACCTTGTACAAGACCTATGGGAAAGCCCACATGGAGTGCATTTCAGAAACAACAACACCACAATATGGCATGACATGGCATTTGGGAGAGCCGTTTTAGGGCAGTTCCAGTTGGGGTTCGAGAGTGTACAGCGATACTCTCTTCTAGTGACCTAAAGGCACACATTGAAAAATAATGAAGCATGATGAATTGAATAGATTCGGAGTGGGGGAGAGGCCACATGGGGTAATTTTAATTCATTAAAAATATTAAAACATTTCATTTTCCATAATATTTAACTGATTTGTGCCATCCAATCAAGATATTTTTAATCTTCCTCCTCCACTCGAGGGTTTTGTTCAGTGTAGGTTCATCCATCATTGAAGAACCAATACAATCATGGATGAGTGACCCCGAAACAATCATACAGTCATGAGTCCATGATAAATCCACATTTAACTCCTATGATCTAGTAGAGTGTAAGATAATATATTCGTATACTGTAATGTGAATTAATATTAATTAATTGATAAAAGGAAGAAAATGATGTATCTAAAATTCCAATGTATGAGTGATATTGATGATTCAGAGGACATGAACTATCTAAGACATGGATTATAAATAAGATGTATAGAAAATGAAGACCCAAAACCTTAAGGTTTTTAAATGGGTTTTGGTGTCTTCATTCCATGAGAATAATAATCAACAAAAGAATAATCCTTTGGGCACTGATGTTTGATCAGATTGTGTAATGTTTTGCATTATATAGGTATTAAAAATAGGGAATTAGTCATGGTATTTTTTATCCACTTAATGAAAGGAGAAGAAACATGAATCCTAAAACCATTAAGAAATTTTAAGGATCCTCAAGTTATCATGAGGCCGCATGATGTTATTATCATCATAAAAATAGTTTGAGCTTTAAATATGAACATGAGGAAGAAACAACCAAATCCTTCAAGTGTTTATTGATGAAAGATATACTAACTAAATAATGTCTACCACATGTGAAATATAATTACCATGAGTCTCTCAAGTTATTTAATTTATTTCATGTATGCATTAATAGTGATCAACGGGTAGTGAAAAATCCACATGAGTAAATAAGTTATACCAAAACCCCTATAGAATTCGAGATGTTGTCCCTAAAGAATAAAATACCAATGTATCACTTAGGTATTTATATATCTATGAAGGTGATGAAAAAATGTGTAGAATTGAAAGATCATTTTGATACTTATTTCAACCATTATGAAAGATGAATTTTTAGAGGGACCAAAATCAAGTTAATTCTTAAAGAAAGTGGTTACATCGACCCAGTCATTTAATGAAGAGAATTCAGATCATTTATGGTTTGAAATGAGTTTTGAGGATAACAATATTATTTAAAACATATATTGGAGATCATTAATAATTTTATACATGTAAGGGACATCAATCATTCATTTTTAGGAATAATATCAATGATGAAGATCTTTTTAGCACATGATCAATTGAATAGGAAACCTAATGTTTGGGTTTCTAACCAGCTAAATGAGTCTTGTGATTGGGGTGTCTAACAAATCATAGAGGAAGATATATATCGGTTTCTAATAAACATTGACGATATTAAAATTGGGGCATCTAACCAGCTGTGGAGAAATTTTTATTGGTGTTCTAACTATTTATATTTACTTATAGATATAGTGAATAGAATCTATAATGGGGTATCTAACCAACATAGAAAAGAGAAGTCCTTTCATTGTTAAACCTAGTAAATTCTATGTTATTACCTCTCTTATTTTAATGGTACATATGATTGAGATTGATATTTAAAACTATGTGGATTGATAACCATTACATGTTCATGAGTTTTATCTTAAAATAATGAATTTATAAATATTAAAACATTGATTAACCACCACCACCCCCTATTGTCTATCTAGAATGGGTATATACAAGTTTTATTACATGGTATGTTACATATAATGAATGAAATAGTTTTTTATTGTGTAATTTTCTTAATTTACTAATGAAAAAATTTCCCTTCTCTCATGAAACTATAAAAGGGGTAAATTAAATAAGGATGTCTTAAAATTTTTAAAGATTCTATCAATGAAGTTGTTCACTCCATTTATGGTATTAAATCATGTTTTATTTTTTATTTTAATTCTATTTTAGATAATGAATTTACTCTTTCAAATTTTGAAAAATAATACTGATTATGGTGATGAAGAGGAAACAATATCAAATTTTTATTTCAAGAAATACTCAGGCAGTGACAAAGAAGACCAAGGGGTAATCATGAATTAAGTTTACTACTCAATAATAATATATTTTCCCTTGGAAAAAAATATTATGAAGAGTGGAATATGACTTAAATATGAGCATAACTAAAATGTTATCCATGATAAAGAATAAATGTGATATGATTGAAGATATTTCCCAATAAATTCTAAAACATGTTTACAGGGAGAATGAGTTATTGTTTAGAATTGTATCTCTTAAATCCCAACATGAAGAAGTTATATAATCAGTTATAAATGGTACTTCAAATATGGAAGTAATAGTTACTAAATTTAATTAAAAATATATTAAAACAAGTTATCTTTAGGAGAAGTTGAACACCCCCAAGAAAAAAATGAATATTCCTTCAAAATCTATATTTACATGTCTAAAAAATTAGAAACCCAAATATAAAATTTTTATATAATGAGTAATCAATTGAATAATATATAAATATCATTTTCAAAATATAGAAGCACCAAATTCTTTTTGTGGGTGACTTGGGAACATCATTAGTAGATGTTTAGAAATCAGCATTCCTAAGGATGTTAGGTAATCTAAACAATTCAAACATATCAAATAATGAGATATAAAAAGATGTATGTATTTCACCGTAAATATATAATTTGTTCCAATCTTGTTCAAATTTATTTCACACGGAAGAATTCATGTAAAGTTAGTGAATCTATATATAAATACATTAATTGTATAAATTACAAAAAAATCATCATAGTTAAAGGTCAATCATGCTGGAAAATAGGATTAATGTATTTGAGAAAGAAAATGATCCACAACAAAAGGGTGTATCAAGAACAAAAATGTAGTCAATCAAATCAAAATTTTTGATGGAATAGAAAGAAATTGGAATTATTTAGTTCTATATGTGAAAGAGGTGGAAAAGGATTTTCTACAAAATGAAGATGTTCATGGGATGAAAATATATTCACAATCCATGAAGAATTTTAACAAGAATGAAATCACATCCTATAATCTACATGGAATAAAGATGAAATGAATGATCAAATAAAAGTGTCACATTTAATTTTTCTACTAAAGAAAAAATATGTTCTTCTTTATTACAAATTATTTCAGTTTCAATAAGCTAACATATATGGAATTGAAGGAGAAGTGATTATCACTCTTTTATTTATAATTATCCCTCATAATGAAGGATTATATTAGTTAAGGTGGACAAAACATATGATTAAATCTGAACAACATGTGAGAGACCTGAAGTAGAATCTAAAGGTATTCCAATCACACATTCTTCTATTACTCTTAATTGTATTATTATATCAATTAAAGGGGGTGCTTTATTGATTTCAAGATAATAATTATGGGGATTTATGAATTTTACACTAGAACATACTAATATTTTTGTTGATTTCTGTGTAAGATTTATCATTTTATTAATAAATATTATTTCTTGTAAACCAAAAAATGAGAATTAAGATTTTTTGTTCTTGATATCACATGTGAGTATGTTTTCTGGATTGTTTATAAAAACTATGTTAATTAAATTTTTTTTGTACCATGTTACCCCAAGCAGACTCAAAGTTGATTAAATATACTCTATTTTCTTAGATAATAATGTGAGATCGTCCATCTCTTCCAAGTGATTATGTTATTTTCATATAAGGGACAAGGTCATGATTCATGAAAAAATATCAGATGATGACCCCCCATAACTTATCCTTTACATTTTGTTTATAATAATTGGATGAATATTTTCATCTCCTTTTGACATAAATGAGATGTGTTTCTATTTACAACAAAATATAAAGGGGATATTTTATATCCCAAAATATTATTTATTTTTGATAAGTAAATATGTCTTTCGGATGATGTGGTGACTCCTTTAGTTTTTTATAAATTCTTTTAATTGTATGGGATTTCACTCTTGAGAAATTATCTATGATGTAAATTATTATAATATTAGATGTGATCCTAAAATCTAATAATTTTGTTTCTTCACACTTTCTTTAATACAAAATGAATAAGTATAATTCCATTATATGTTTTTTAATGATGATATTTAACTGATGGAGGCCATAATAAAATAATAAAATATTATTTTTATGATGAAGAAGAAACCATTTGTTTTGAATTTTTATTAAGGATAGAGTTTTATTTTATACATAGATTATTCTATGTATTTTATAAAAGGTTCCTCATTAAAAAAGAGTTACAACAAACTAGATATACAAGGATAATGTTCGACCAAGGTAACATGTGGGACAAGGGTTGACTAAGCCCAAGGGAACCTTCCCAATCCATCCCAGAGTTGGTGGATGGTTGGTCCCATTTATTAGGCATATAAGAGAGCCTAGATCGATTTCATGGTAGTTGAAGTAGTGAAAACATGTGGAAAGTATGGTAGATTGGAGATCTGGAACATGGTGATTGCAGAGGGGATTCAGGAGCACACCCCAGTATGCACTTATAATGAGAAAGAGGATCACTCTGATTAATAATGAATCATGAAGAATTATGAAGAATCAATGTGGGACGACATCCACACAAGGTATTGTTCTTATTCTAGAAAAATATGATTTTTTTTCTTTCTATTTGTGATAATTTGTGTCATTATATCAAGAAAATATATATTTCATATTCCTCCTCTAATCGAGGGTTATTTACAAATTTTTTTTTTACACCATCAATAAGCCATGAGGATCGTAGAGAAGCATCCTCAAACCAAATAGTAGGTCACTAGACCATTAATGAAGTAATTATTTAACTAATTTGACATAATAGACTCCAAGATAATATATTCATGTATTTTCATGTGGATGAATACTAATCAAATAATAATAGTAAGAATAGGGTGTGTCATAGATTCTAATGCAAGAGAGATATTAAATATTTGGAAGCCATGTTGTGTCTGATTCATAAGTGATAAAGAATCCACTTGAAGAAAACCTTTGGTTTTTAAAATGGTGATTTCATAATAAAAGAAAAATAATGAAAAAAACATGAATTTGTTAGGTATTCATGATTGAAGGGGTTGTGTAATGTTATACTTTCTACTGTAATTAAAAAATAAGGGATGTGGTGTGGTATATGTTATTTTTTTATGAAAGTAAAACAAGAAGGAAGCCCAAAGCCTATAAGAATTCTGAATGATCTACCGGTTATCATAAGGCTATGTGATATTATTATAATCATGAAAATATTGTAAGCCATGGTTGTGAATAGAAATAAGAAACACATAAATCCTTCAATAATTTATACATGGAAGGTATAAAACATTGATAATTGTGAGATTGCATGAAGAAGAATGAACATAGGTCCCTCATATGGTTGAAATTCATTCATGCATGCATTCATAGTGAGATATGAGTAATGATAAATTTGTGAGAATAAGGAGGTTATACCTAAAATCCATGGGAAGTTGTGATGTTATCATCAAAAAAGAATATACTCACAGTTCACATAGGTATTTGATATGTGCCTCTAGGTGATGATAAACTTTAATTAATTGGAAGTTCGTTGGGAGACTCTTAGAATCTATATTGTATGATGAATTTTTATAGTGATCCAAATATGGGTTATTCTAGGAAAAATGTAATTACATGTACCCAAGTATTTGAAGAAGATAATTCAGATCATTCTTGATCAAAAAGGATTTCTGGGTCCAATGTTTCTTCAATACATCTATTAAAGACCTGAATAATTGTAGACAAGGAAGAGACATATAACATTTATATAGAGGAATACTATCTATGAAGAAGATCTTTCTATCATTGGATTGAAGAGGAATCTTATAGTAAGGGTGTATAACAAACTAATTGATTATATTGATTGGGGTGTCTATCCAATCAGATACTAAGTAAAATTGTAGTGTCTAAATAACTGAGAAGAAATTATAATTGGGGTTTCTAACTAATTATGGTGAAATTATAAATGGGCTTTCTAACAATTTGAATCCACTTGTAGAGATATTGAAAATAATCCATGTTTTAGTGTCTTGCCATTGAAAAATGAGTATGAATTTAATTTCCAAACCTTTTAAAAACCATGTGCTTACCTCTATTATTTTAATAAATCACATGAAGTGATATTGTTTGAGATAATGAAGTGGATCAGTAATTGTTATAAATTCACGTGTTGGAATTCAAAATAAATAATTTATAATTTGTAAACCACCAATTCACACACCCCCCCACCCCACCATGGTTTCAATCCTCCATATATATCTATAGATTTATCATTATCCATGAAAATATGAAGTATAACCTAAATAATTTTCAATTTTGGGAGAAATTCAAATTTTGAGGAAGAATATAATTTTAATGAAGTAGAATTTAACCCCATTGTATTTTAATATGTATTTTTTTATTACCAAATTTAAATAGAAATTTAAATATAATTTATCACCTCGACACCAAACTAATATAAACCAAGATATATATTATATTTCAGTATAATAACTTATGCATCATGTGTAATGTCATTATGAAAATTACAAGATGTTTAAAACCAAAACTAATTGAAGCAAAAAACTATAATTAGTTACTAAATTATATATTTAGAAAATAATTCACATTTATCCACTTAGATGATATTTTTAGATTTACAGTATTGAAAATTAGGTCATAAAAATTACATAAAAAACCCATATATTAAACATTTGAAACTTCTACTCAGTATTATTTTACTAACAATATAAAAAATTTATAATAAAACATCTTTTCCTTTCATGAAAAATATTTATGACAATCAAATTGAATTATGTATTTTTACCCTTCTTTAATCACTATTAAATAATTTTTTTAAAATAAGGGATCATCATAAAAACCTTAGTAAGGGACATAAATTTTGGAAAATACATTAATCTAGTGAAAAACATGAAACCCCATATAAAATTTTTCTTCATAAAAATATTTATGAATGTGTGATATAAATATTTTATACATGAAAAACACATAACTTCTCTCTCAAAACACCATTTAAACTGATTTTAATGAAATATAAACCCATATTACGTTACATGAAACATTATATTCAAAGACCATGTTAGAAAGAACTATATCCCAGTTAAATCCATCTGATAAATCTCAACAAAAAACTCCATAATTGTTTACTATTATGAAAAATAACATTATCAAATATACTAGAGAGATATAATATGGATCACTTTTCATATAATATGTATCGGTCTCACCCAATAATATAAGATAATTGGGATAACCCATTCATATGAGTTAGATCAAGATAACCTCTTTATATAAGATATATTAGGATCAAATACAATTCCTCTACAAATCTCATGTTCTATATAAAATATAAAAACAATTATTCTTGAATTTTTCATCATAAAACCATGACAAAACTCTTTTAATTCTGAATGAAAAAAACCTCTTGTTATCGAAATATTATTTCCATTTTAAACCTAATTTTCAAAAATAATCCCCAAAAAAGGGAATGATTGGTTTTTTTAAAGAAATCATGAATTAATTTAGAGGAATAAAAACATTAAAGAATATTAATAGGTGTGGTAAATACTATTTATATTGTAAACTTAAAATTTAATATTCCATTTATCTTTTGAAAATAATTTCCAAGAATTCCATATAATATAAACAAAAAGATTAATGTAGATAATTGATGAATGAGAGTTGAAGGAAACATAAAATATCCTTTTTAATAATTTTATGTCCATATATACACATCCATTAAATAAACAATATGAATGAGTGGGTGGATGAAGATTATTTAGATAATAAACATTTATAACACTTAAAATAGGTTTTTTAATGTAAAGAGACTCTTACCTCCAGTCTGACTAATGACTTGAATTCAATATATTCCTAAATAATATAATTAAGTCACTTATTAACTTTATTTATAATATTTTTCATGTTTTTTATTCCTTTGAATTAATTTAATACCATTTTATATTCAATTGCATAATCAACTAAGCTCATTTCAGATGTTTTGATGACATATAGATTATAAGTCCAAAATGAATTTGGTTGGATGACTATGGTCGATGTGGTCAATATTTAATAATCTTTAGAATAATAATAATTTCATAATTATTATTTTTATATGTTACCTAAAATTTTTAAATGATCCATGAAATATGGTTATTAAAAATGATATATGTTTCAATCATGGGGACTCTAGCTCATACATACACGTGACTAACATTTGTATTTATCAACCATATTGATGGAAGTAAGTTATGTTTCATTTTATATTTCTAGGTGATACTTAAATAATAAATATCATATTATTTCATTTTATATAGTTTTATATAGTGTCTATGTACATTGGTCCTGAGAAATGAATCACATCGCTTAATTGAGGTGGAAATACATATATACTCATGAACGACTTTATCATTTTTCAATTGATGGAATGGTAAGAATTTATATGACATGTTATCCTCAAGAAAAAGAAAAATAATAATTAATATCACACACACATATATATATATATATATATTATTTTCATCATTATCCCCATCAATGAGAGGTGTTGATGGAAAAAAAATTATATCAGTTCGTGAGGCTATAGTCATCCGTACACATGAATGAAGGTTTTGATTCCAATTTGAGGGAAGAGGAGATTTATTTATTTTTTCTTCATAAAATAACAGAATTAAAAAATTATTATTCTTTTTTATTATTTCATAATGTTTTAATAATATTTTAATGAGTTAAAAGAATCAATAATACTTAAACATCTAGTAAAAGTTTATACATCTTATTCAAACAACCTGTTTTTCTTGACAGCATAATCCATATAAGTTTTAAATACATCCAAATATAAGTCCTACGTAACATGGAGTGGTTTTTTAGAATACTATTTGGGTATGTATTTTCCAAAATAATAGTCTTTGGATGTTTGTACAGAATAGAAGAGGGGTTTCGTTTTATAATATGGGGAGGTGATTCATAGAAATTTGGAAAGTATTAACTTATTATAAACTAATATTCATTTTAAAATGGATAAATAATGAAATAATTAGAATATAATATATGTATTAGTTTAAATACACACATCGAAAAAATATTTGACCAGTTCTATTGAAGTTTTCAACCTTCTCTTTTTTATACTCATATTCACCCTTTTGATGATCAATGTTATAACAATGTTTTTTAATCTATAAAAGTTATGATATTTACTAATAAAAGTTAAATTTGAAAATAAATGAACCATGGTGTGTATTTCCAATCATATGTATATCCGAAGGAAAAATATATTATTTTTATAAATTTTAAATCAATAAATAAATTATTATATATTTTGAGATATCATTAATTTTAGTATTCAAACAATTCATTTAATTTGATTTTGAATGCTACGTGATAGAAAATTAATTTTAATATAAAACTTTTAAACATATCTTAAATGTTATATATACATAAATTATTCTTTAAAAAATTAATTAATAATATATTACTTTCAATATTTTTAGTATTTATATTTTATTTATCAACTCATTGACTAAATAAGTTATTATCATTGAGTAAGAATTTTGTGTAATTATTTTATTATTATAAATAAGAAATAAATTACCTAGAAAAAAATATTTCGTATCTCAAAAAAAATTGCAACTAATCATATTTTTTCTGCCCCTATTAAAAATATTAATGATATTAATATAAATAGTGGAACCCTTTTGAATTTATCTTTTAAAAAATTATTATAAATGTAAAAATTAAAGAAATATTCTACCATGTTTCCATATATTATTAATGAGATGAAAATGGTCGAACTACACCCATCAAATGGGGTAAAAGAATGTTTAAAGTTAATTTATTTCTATTTACTGAATTATTGTAATCATTGATTATGAGATTTAACCTTACCATTGTTAAAATTGTTAAATATGGTTGATATTTATGATGAACAAAAATTAAAAGGACCTATTTTCCAGATTTTAACCCCTATATTCCTAATATGGAATCCATTTTTTTCTATTTCAATAAGGTGATGAAATTACTTTAACATTAAAATGAAAAAATGTAACTAAAATATATTTTATTAGAAAAAATTATTTTTATGAAAAAAATTCTCTTATACTAAAATATGTTTTAATAATGATAAAAAATCAATTTTATATAATAAGAATAAAAAATTAGTTTTATATAAAATTTAAATATTAATTAGGGTTTTTAACAGAAATAAAATTTTTATAATAACCGGTATTGTATACCATTCAATGAAAATAATATTCTTTTTATACAAATCCCAAAATTTCAGCCCAAGATAATTTTGATATGATGATTTAAAAAATGAATTTTATCTAAAAAATAAATTATAATAGCATAGTATATATTAAATATAATATTTTCTCAAAAAGTGCAATGAAAATATTTTCTAAAGGAATAATATTTTTGATCAATAATATGATTATACAAAAATTTTACTGTCAATTTCTTTATAATTAATCCACATATTTATATTGAGTAAGAAAATTATAAATTTATTTAGAAATTTTGTTAATTATATTCATACACCATAATTCAATATCTAGGTAATAATGGTCAAATTTAAACAACAATATTATGTGATTTTTTTAATGTTGGTGTTTCATGACCTATACGTTATCAAATAAGATTATCTTATTTTTTTAATCTATAAGTATATCATTAACACCCCATTTAATAAATTTCAACCTCAAAATTTATTAATAATTTTTTTATTAATATTTTTACATTTAAGAACAAATTTTTTGAAATACCACAGTATAAGAACAATTAATAAAAATCCTCTTGAAATGAGAGAAAAGTGAAGTATGAAGGCTATCTGGAATTACCCAAAATGTGTATTAAAATAGGAGAAAATTAGTCCGAATTGAAAATATGGACATGGAGAAAACTTTTAATTTCTATACAACAATTTTGAGTGACACATATCATTGATCATAAGAAATTAAATAATCCGGAAAAAATTAACTAGCACCAAACCATAATCTGAGGATGTCGGAAAAAATTACATCGATTCATCGAAAATGATTGTAATAGGATATCATTTTTTAATCGTGATTTATTTCTAAGAGTTCATTAATTAATTTACCATCTATACTATGAAAAAGGAAATATAAATACTTGATATTTATAATTGAATTGTTTAATCATTTTTTACCAAAATATCATATTTTCCTTATAAATGATCCGTACTAAAGATATTTGTTTTATTCATGAAGAAGTAAAATAAAATTCCTATAGATTTTTTAAGTATATAATTGGATAATATGATATTCCTCCTATCATTAGAGATTAAACAAAACAATAATTTTTAGCATATGAAAACATTTTTCCAAAAATAAATAAACCTTCTAATAAAGAAATACAACGTTAATATCAAAGACTCAATAACTAAATCCATAGTGAAATATAGATCATTCGATAAATCAATGTAAATAAAATTCACTAAAATATTCATGAATATGATTGATACCCAAATATTAAAATTATTTTATCACATATACATCGAAGATAAATTTAAAATTTATCTCTAAATAATATAATTCACCCTTAATGTCACATAAAAAATTAATATACTTTAATTATATAACCTCCATGAACTGATAACAATTTTCATAAATAACCGGAATCACTGTAAATCCACATTAAAATAATATATGAGTTCATAAAATAATTCGAATATTATTCCATAAATAAATCCCCACAATATTTTCCTCACCATATTTTTATAATTCCCCCAAAAATTGTAGTTATATCCTTAAAAAATTAAATTATTCAACTAATTACCAAATAGCTTTTCAATATCATTTTTATATTTAATGCATATGTTACCAAAATAAAATTAATCAATATCATAAAAATAAGTTAATTAAAAATAATAATTTCTTTCTAACCATGATATATGTAGGCTATATATATGTGTTTCACCACCATCACCCATCATTTATGGGTTTAAGACCTGTGGAATTACCAGATATGGCAGGTTGTTCTTTTACAAAAACTATATAAATATTAATTATTATAGAATTCAAAAAAATATAATGAAATTAATCTAAATTAACCTTATTAATTTCAACAATTTTGAATGTTTTAACGTCAAATTTCATCTCATACATTTCTTCTTACTTCTCAAAAACATTAATATCATACATATGAAATAATCCATCATATAAACAAAATGGTTACACATACCTCAACCAAATTAAATATCTTCAAAAATATATTTAGCCTCCTTAAAATAATATCACAAAAACCTTAAATTGGGTGTATATACCGTCAATCATCTGGATAACCATAAACTTTTTAACCCATGATGGTATCTATATCACTTAAGATATCCTCACATGAAAAAAATCTCCACAGTTATGAAAACCATTTCTTTTATACAATCTACAATGACCTTAAAATAAATAACCCATAAATTTATTATAAAGAAAATAATTAAATTTATTTCATTTTGTGGATATTTTTTTATTTATAGTTTTATAGAATTAGTTCATATGTCATACATAACAAACAATTATGGTAAATAATGAAAACATATACTAAGTATCATTTTACCAGAAATATAAAACATTTCAAAATAAAATTTGGTTACTTCCATGAAAATTCATCATAAATTTCCTTTTACCTTATTTTTTTATACATCTTTAAATAATATAAATTTTTTCAAAATATAGCTGGAGAAAATAAATATTAATAAGGGATATATGAAAATGAAAATCTACAAATCTGGTGAAAAACATGACAATATATAAAATTATTTCCTTTAAAAAACATTATTCTCTCAAGTGAAATAATGGAATTCTACAAAAAAAACTCATTTTGTTGATAATTATATTTTTAAAACTCATAGATGGAAAAAATAAAACTGTTTTAGTTGAATTAGAGCTTTATATTAGTAACTCGTGTTAGATATAACTAGTTCCTAGTTAAATCTATAAGGGAAACCTTCCATGTTAACTCCCTCTTTATTTCTTATGAAAACAAGGAATATTACGCAATGCGTTAGAGATCTATAATGGGTATCAACCATCATAAAACCTTTCTTGATTTAATATGTTCATATAAGCTGTATTGGGATCACCAGTTCTTATAAGTTTTATTAGGATCACAGATTTACATAAGTTGTGTTAGTCTCATCATTTTCCATAAATATCTCTGATGTTATATATATAAAATAAAACATTTTTATTATCACACCTTTCATCATAAAACCCCTAAAAATCCCTTTTACACCCCAATTCCAAACACAATCTGAAATTGAAAAACCCATTAAATTTAAAAACCCATTTTAAAAACCAAAAACCAATGATTAAATGAAAATATGATTATTCATTGAATAAAATATATATATATTAATATGGAACCCTTATATAAAAAAATGGTTATGGGGGTTGAAAATATCATTGAAACTGTATATGTTAAAATATAACATTCCATTTTCCTTTTTTATAAAAATTGAAAACATTATTTATACAATATGTACACATATTCCTATATAACAACATTTAATGATAGTAAAATGAGAAATAAAATTTAATTTTTAATTATTTAATTTTAATATAAATTCATCCGTAAAATAATTTTAAAAATTTGGACATCGAAGGAATGAATTTTGTAGATAAATCATTACAATATTTAAAATGGGGTTTTTAATATAATTTATCCCTTACCTCGACTTTGACTCATAACATACATTCTTTAAAATAATAAATAATAAACATATGTCAATTATATAACTATTTACGAACATTTTAAGGTTTATTTTTCATATTATTTTATTAATACCATGATATATTTAATTATATAACAAATTCAGTTCACATCAGGTGTTTTGATGATATTTGTCTCATTAGTCCCAAATGAATTTGGTAGCTTGGATATGATCAATATGATCCTTGTTTAATAATATAAATAATAATAATAATTAAAATATAATATATTTCACATATAAATTATACTTTTAAAACCAACCATGGATTATGGTTATGATATGAGAATGTTGTTACAATCATGGTGATGGTACGTCATACATACGCACGAGAAATGTTTCAATCTTTCAAAAATCATGAGGACAGGAAGGTATCAACATATCTTCCTATAATGATTATTATATCATAAATATTGTTTTAATTCATTAAATATACTTTCTTAATGCATTTTTATTCTATTTTAATGAAAAAATAACCATATTTCTTCATAGAGGGGGTAATCCACACATACACATGAAAACCATTATAATTTTTCAATGGATTAAAAGGTAAGAAATTTGATGATATATTATCCTTATAAAATTATATATATGTAATTAATATAATATATAAAAAATCAAATCATCATTTAAACAATCCTTGATAGGAAGTGTGGAAAAACAAATTACAAAAATTCGAGAAGTGTTAGTCAGTTATACACATGAACGACCGTTTTGTTTCCCATTAGATGAAAGTGGATATTGATATAGGTTATTCCATTTACATAAGAAAAAGTTAAAATCTGTTACATATTTTTTTACAATTTATTCATTTTTTATGAATATATTAAGGATGTTGAATGATAGCTAAAACTAAAACATTATGTGTGAAGATATACCACTTCTTCGGTAGACCTCCTTTCCATGAAACCTTAATCCCGCTACGGTTGGGATTCTACCCAAAAAATACATCTAGAATTTTTAGAGGGATAGTAGGTTTTTAATTTTCAAGGTATTATCTAAAAAATGGATCTTCAAGTGTATAGAGAGGAGTTTAGGGGTTACATTTATAATGAGGTGAGGAAAATTCATCAAATTCCATAAATAATTAGATTAAAATAAATAATTTTCTTGTTTAAATGGATACAAATTGAAATAAATCTAACAAAATTTTATTACTAGTTGAAATATTCTCATTCATTAAATATTTAAATGTTTTGGTGATATTGTTACCCTTATCTTTTGTTTTAAACCTCTATTATTAATTTTTATGATTACTGTGATAATAATTTTTTTCGAAGTTTAGGGGTCATGAAAGTGTTGAAAAATTGAAATTTTCCCACTAATGAAAAATTTCTGAACATTAACACCTTTTTAAAATTAGTTTTAAAAGTATATAATTTTTATTAATTTTTAATAATTTAATATAAAATTATTTATTTCAAAATATATTTAATTCCACTTTTGGAACAAATTAACTTAATATGATTTTGAGAGAAACATGACAGAAAAATTATTCTAAAATTATTCTATAATGAATCCCTAACATGTTAGATATTTCTATAAAACTCATGAAGCATAATAATTCATTCAAATTATATTTCATTTAATATTTATAGAGTAATTTATTTTATATTTTGGTTAATTTAATAATTACATTATCAGTGTTTCATAACAATATAAATTAATTATATCATCATTTAAAATATAAATTAATTAACATGATAAAAATAACCATTTATATTTTCTATAAAAATTTATAATCGAACATTTTTTCGTCATTCATGTTATAAAACATTAATTATATTAAAACCATGCGCATGTCACTTTTTATTTTTTCATTAACTTAAGTATTTTAAATTTCAAAATTGAAGATATATGGAACAATGTCTCAATATTTTCAAAAAAAAACTTATGGACATGGAAAGAATAATCTTATCTAATTGAATAAATGGGTGTTTTAGTCTCATTTTTTAGTTATCATCATATTATATTTAACCATAATTACCTCCAAATCAATTTTTTAAAATTATTATAAAGCTTATTTTAGGGTTAGTGGGCACCCTCACATCATAACACATAAGTCAACATAACAAAGCGGGAAAATTAAAAATGAAATCTGTCAGAATATCAATTCAACGAGATCATTATGAATCATGTCCTCTATTCCGGTAACACCAGATTAGGACACTCCACTGTGTGGAATGAGGCCTAATACGTCAGGCCAATTTTAACAAAATTTGAAATATAAATTATAAAAATTTAATCCTTTTTCTATTATTCAGTTTTAAGAAGCGGATGAAATTAGTTTTAGATTATATCATAAAAAGTAACAAAAATAAACTTTTTAATAAAAATGTGTTTTTACATTGAAAAATGAACATAAACCAAAATGGGGAATAATAATGAACCAAATCAGATTATATACAATTAAATAAGACTTATGTAACATTGTGATAAAATTAAAAGAATAATGGAACATTTTTAATATGGAAATTAAAAAATTACAAAAAACAATATTTTATTAAATTCATTGAAATGTCAATCATTTCATAGAAATTCCAAAAATATTCATAAAGCTACTTTTGATATGATAATTTAAAAAAATAATATGAATTTTTGAAATAAATTTTCTAAAAGTGGAAGAAATTAAATATAATATTTTATGAAAAAATTAAAAAGAATCATTTTTGAAGGAAACATAATTTTGATTCATATAATGACTCTACTAAAAATTATATTCATATTTCTTAAGTATTAATCAATACATTTGTATCGAGTAGGGCCTCTATAAAATATATTTCATAATTGTATCAATCTTATTTATTCCCTATAATATAATAACATTGTTATAATAGTCATAATTAATAAAATAATATTTTGTGGATCATTTGAGATCTGTGTTGTATATCAAATATGCTATCAAACACAATGTTCTTATTTTAAAATTATGAGGAGTCAAAAATAAGAAAAATGGTAGATAAAATTATTTAGTTTAAATATTATGTTTTTTAAATAATAACATAAAAAGTTTTAATAGAAATAAATTGGAAAATATCAATGGTTAAAAGATAAATAATTAAAGGTATGTGATTAGAATCATTTACTTTTATAAAGGATTATTTTTTGAGAATTTTATTTCTTATATATTATGTATTTTAATAAAAAAAATTAAATTGATAACTTTAAAAGATTATTATAATAAAAAATTCCAAATCATATAATTTATAATTGATATAAGATATTATTATGAGTTGATAATGTTTACAAATTCATTTTTCTTTAGAAACTATTTTTCATTTTATTTTTCATTTTTTAAATATTAAATTCAAAAAATTTATAATATAAATTTGAAAAAATTTGTTTCATTTTGGGATTTGTTATGCCATAAATTTAATATAGTGTTTTTTTATTTTTCTAAAAAGTAGATATTTAATTAATAGTGAAATTTTTTTATTTTTATGAAATATGAAACTTTTAGGACATAATCATGATATAAATTTGACATAACAATATATGAAACCATTTTAATGAATAGAAAATTATGGAATAAAATAATGAATTTAATAATATTTTTTAAAATAAATATTTTAATATTTGGAACATAAAATATAATTTTTCCTAATAAAAAACTATTTGTGGTTTTTATAATTTAATTTTTTGGTCCAGAGGAACCTCTAGTATTGGATTCATATTATGGCCAAATAACTCTCTTTTGTAATTATTGGTCAATAAATTCATGTGACGAATTACTATTCATAGAAAATGGAATACCTTATTAAATATAACATTTTCTATTCTTGAACACCACCTATATATACCCCCATCAACATCCCACTTATCCTAACATAATAATCCACTTTTATCAACCAATATCTACCATAACCCCTCCCTAACACTATCATCCAAATATTATCAGATTTGATCTCAACAAAACACCCATTCTGATGGATTAATCCAAATTGAAAAGGGTTCATCCCATATAGTATTATGATAACTCTCGATCACTCTATTTCAATTCAACTTAATTAAATATTTTCTATCTACCACGTCCAATTCTGTAATTTTAATCAAAACATAATGACATCAGTATCAATAGTGTAAAAAATATTGTTATATTTATGAAATAAACATTATCTACCTCCCTCCCATTCAAAAGAAAAATGATGTTGTAACCATGGATGACAGATTTCATTTTTCATGAAAAGCATACATTGATGATTTTGAATATAGATTTAATGAATATATAATATATTTATTACATTAATAAAAATTTGGAAATATTGATTTTTTAATTTTTTGCTGATATTAACAATAAATCATCATAGTTATCTTAACCACACAAAACAAGCATACATGGTCATTATCCACTAAATTTATCTATTTATTATAAAATATATTAATATTTGTAATATTTGTGTAATGGGCATGTGAAATACTATATAACTATATATTTCAGAAGATTATGAACTCATAAACATGTAATTATAACAAAAACTATTTCACAAAAATAAAACATTAATGGTTAAAACTAAAACGAATGATGGTAAATATTAACTAAAAATAAGTGATAAATTTTTGATAAATGAATTTATAAAGATGAGTGTAAAAGATAGTAAGTATAACTATGATTCTAAAATAGATTATGAATATGTATTAATTTATTATTCAAATTTTATCATCCCGTTAAACTAAAAATAAATCCATGGTAAGGGTTATTTTTCTCAATATTAATTTCCTAGAGACATTTTTCTTATGAAGAACTATTTTAACTTTATATGGTTTAAATATAGCCCTATGGAATTATTAAATCTAAAATAATTTATTATTCATGGTATTCGCAATTTAATTTAAAATTTTTTGACTTATTTTCCTTGTATTCATACATTACTAAAGTCAAAATGGTTATTGTTAACATAATTTAATTTCATTGAGTTATAAACATAATTCTTCATCTTAAAAAGTTTATGTTTCATTTCATACACACAATAATTGTGTCATATTTTATTCCCATTTATTTTATATGGACTTAAATTCCATTCTCATAAGACATTTTCTAAAGTATTGTTACGTAAATCATTATAGTATCCATAAGGGTTTACCCATCTCAAATTCATTTTTTAATAATTATTTTATGATTTAGGCCTACTTTATTATATGTTGTATATAAAACACCTAGAGAATTTATATTATATTTATTTTTAATAAATTTAATCATTTTCAAAGGGTGTGAACCACATGAACGTAATAATAAATGAATAATGTATATATATTATAAAATTAAGCATGCAATGTGATATTTAAACGAAATATAATTTTTAAAAATAATTTCTAATTTATTTAGGAAATATAATTGGTACTAAATAATGATTTTAAAGTATTTTATTTAAGATTGCTGTTTTTTCATATATGATTTATTAAAAAACAAATTTATTGTACGAAACATATAAAGAAGTTTTTCTTAATATTCATAAAATTGATTCATCGGTTATCAATATATATATATATATATATAATAGAAGATTTTAAAGATAAAAAAACAAATGTGTTTTCTAAAAACTGTGTTTATATGCACAATGACTTTTTTCTTAGCTACTTAAATAATAACTATTTATGAATTATTTTAATGAATTTTTTAGATTTTATATTAAATAAAATAATTAATCATTTAACTATTGGTGTTTACTAGGAAATCAGTTAGATTAAATTCACTATTTTTCTTAAAAATTAATTTTTATAAAAACTTTTTATGAAGTATTTCATATACTTATTCTAAAAAATTTCTTACAATTTTTATTATTAAATTTGATTTTTAATTTCCAATATTTTAAATCATAATTTCAAAAAAATTAAATGATTTCACATTCATATCTAGTCTTGTGTAGTAATTATGGGAAAATATTTACCTCAATTAGGGCCAATAATGTTTTAATGGGGCTTTAAAATATCACTTAAACTTTCATAAATATTATTTGTTGAAGATAATTTTTCCCTAAAAAATTTTAGATTCAAAACATTATCCACTTGATTCCACTTTTATATGAATATGACATTATTATAATTAAATGTTTTAAGATTTTAGATGAATTCCACCCACTTCACTTATAAAAGGGAACATCCTCTCATTACTTCTTCTTAAAATATAGATGCCCTCGAATTTTAAATCTAGAAAAACAAATTCCTATGTTTATTCCCCACATCCAATAGAATCATTTGTTCAAAAAATACATTCCTTTGAAGGATTTAAAGGTAAACTAAATGTGTCTTCCGAAAATTGAGGTAATTGTATATACTAATCTAATTTGTGTTTCGTTCTTCAATAACCTACTATAAATATTCTATAAGCATCATGAAAGTATTACATCTGTATAATTACAATACCAAAATATTTTTTGTTAAATGTATTGAAACATCTTGAAATTTTACAATGAATTTTCCATTAGAAAATATATGGAAAATTACAAGTCATACTCACAATACCAAACTAATACGAAATAGTGATATTTTTACCCAAAATTTTACCATTACGATATAGCCTATTATTATTTTTTGTATAAAATTATGCAACTATAATATGAAAAATATAATAGAAAGAAATGGAATTAAGTAGTAGAATTATAATTTACCAAGATCATTAATCCAAGACTAGGATGGAGCTTTCTTCAATAGGGTTCCTAAATTTTATTCCCAATAAAAAATTGAACAATTATAGTTGGGATAAATCGCATGTGAGAGAAATTAGAGCTCATAGAAATTTCCATGAGATTACTTCTAACGGAATAAACACCATCAAATGCCACAAGAGGGTATATTATGTTTAGATCATATGTAGTGAAATTTAGGGGATATGTAACTAAAACATAAGATTATGTAAACATTTAATTAATAATGCAATATGTTTTCTAGTCGATGTGTTATACAAATTTCATATTTTTGTTTAATAGAAAAAGAAGCATTTATTTTCTATGAAAACTGTTTTGTATTTATATTTTTTATTTGAAAGAACAAATTTATGAATTTTAGATTTATAATTTTATAAAATTATGTTCATTTTAATATTAACCGTGTTAATATAATATTGGGGATTTTTTTTATTTTCATAAATAATTGAATCATTTATGGATATTGAAAAATATAGTTTTTTTACTAGAGTTGTAAAAATTTTGACTATAAAAGTGGGACATATAAGTCTATAAATCATTTTAATTATTCAAGGGTTTATTTAAAAATAAACATTATACAATATGAAAATTATCCATCAAATTTATTTATCCAATTATCTATATTTTAAAAACATAAGTAATATATACAAATTAAAAATTATTTTGTTCATTTCTTTTATTTAGATATTATTTTGATAAAAATAATTTTGATAGTATCTCTAAATAAATATTATCTTTATTATAAAAAATAATTTTATATAATGAAAATCAAATAAATTTATAATTTTCTCATAAAAATTTAATTTAATCATAAAAATACATTATTTTCTAAAAACGTTTTTCAATATTAAATAGGAAAATGATAAAATTAATTTTAACTTACACATAGAAATTTTATTTGAAAAAATTATTGTATATTTGGAATCACTAGGACTAAAAATTTAACAAGGGGAAATTTAATTTTAGCGCATTAAATTAATATACACAGGTAAAAAATAGTTTCCACAATATAATAAATATTAGTAGAAGTTGAAATTCTATGAATAAAATTCTTTAAAATATGAAAATACTACAAAAATAAATTTTTGAGGTATTATCAACCTTATCTAATTCTTGACTTCATTAATTTCTATTTTGGATCCACTTAACATGTTCAGATGTGATCACTTTATATTATGTGGTTATAATTACAAGGATTACCTGGTCACCACTCATAAAAGAGCACTAGCACCACCCATTATAGAACCCTAAAGATATATTTTTTCCAAATAAAACACCACTGATAAATATTATATTGCAATCCTCCTCGTTTTCCATGATTCTATGTTCATAAGTTATTGTCTTAAGACCTCTATTTCCAGGAAATCCTCCAAGGAAATCACAATGATTTCAACATGAGTAATAAATTTTTCTTTCAATTTTTCATTAAATTTTTAATTTTAATATTCTCATTTCTTTATAGAGAAATTAATATTTATATTACATTGAATTTAAGTTTTCTAATCAAATAACAATTTACTATGACATCCAAGAAACAATGATTTATGATTTTCACTACTACCTCACTTTATAGATTTATAGGGTGAAATTTAATAATAGATAAGTAATCTGTAATATAAATAATATTATGAAGAAAAAATTTATAATACACATTCCTTACCTCACATTAATTAAAGAATGAATACACTAACCACATATTGTGCAGACTGTTACATGGTTGATTTAACATAAATTATTTTCCATATAGATTCAATAATATAGATTAGAAATTATTAACATTTGACTAACCACCATAATATAATATAAATAATTACATTATTAATATATTAAAATTATATAATTAAAAAAAAAATTCATAATAATAATAACCAATTAAATTATGGATTTTTCTTATTTCGGTCAGTTTGACCACCATCTTGATCCATGCTATAAAATAATATCATGGATAACTATTATAGGATAAATAAATAAAATATATGGTATTAATAAGTAAAAAAGAATAATTATTTTTTTGAATAATTTTAATACTAAAATTAATCTCACACACTAAGAAACCACCACATGTTTGTCAAAAGAAACATAGAAACAAATTCATCATCAAATATAACTTCAATAATCATAACTAAAACACCAATATAATTAAATTGTTTCCTCGTAATTATAATTATAAATATTAAATTATGGAACCTTAAATAATATCATAATGATTAACTATTTTATAATATTGAATAAAAATAAAAATTCCATTTAAAAAATTTTGAACGATCAAGATTACTCATTTATGATATTGGAAATTGATAATATATAATAAATATAAACATATATATTTATTATAATTGTGGATTAAAATGGGTAATAGTTGTTAATAAGGTTTTTAAACAAGTATTTAATATATTTTTGTTAGTTACATAGTTGGTTTTTGGGTGTTTGATGAAATCATGATAAGATGTAATGGTGATAAAATATAATGGTTTTCATATCAATCATCCTTCACTATGGAATGTTCTGATATTATACATAAATGTTATTTTATATAGTGTGACTAACAATTCATGAATTATACTTTCTTAAATTATGTTTGATCATATCAATTTTACTTCTATTAATAAGAATCCTTATTTTGGACTATGATTGATATATTCCAAAAAAATTTAAGGGTTTTTTATAAAGAAATATTTTAGCTTTTTTTATAATGTTTTCCATTGAGAAAAATCTTAAATTTCATATGGAATACCCAATTTTCATATATGGATATCACATTTTATTCAACACATCCATTTTTAGGAATTATCTTCCTAATTAAAAATGAAACTATAAAGTACTTGCCTTGTTACATTTCATAATCTTGAATTTTAGTCAAGAAATCTCATCCTTTCAAATTTAGGGTCTTTTTTAGTATATATTTTTAGAGAACTGGGATATAATACATAAATAAAATTACACATTTATATAGAGAGGATACCAAAAAAATAGTATTCATATCTTCAAAAATATACACCTTTTAAATAAAACATGATTTCTTTAACAAATATTTATAACATTTAACATGGAATCCTTCTTTGTCTTACACATCCATAAGCCTATTAAAATCATTCAAAAACATGGGATGAGAATGAGAAGATATGTATGGGATAAAAAATATGTAAATAAATCATCAGTCCCTGAATATGTGTAAATTTATGAAATCATTTCCCAAAAGACATACTTGTAACCAATATATACTTTGTGAAACATGATATTTTCATGATATTTTCACAATCATAAAGAACATAAATTTAACCATAAATGTATATTAGGGGAACTAATTAAATAATATTTTAACCCTATTTGATACCTTATTATTTTTATCCCTCACGGCTACCTTACAATGTAACCCTCACAGCTACCTTATTACGTAAGAATCACAGTAACAGTTGGAGTAACCGTACAATCGACATCCAAATTACACATTCCCAATGAATTGGATAGATTTACCAGTAAAAACCTTAATCATAAATAATTCCTAGTAACTATAATATTATCATACAGTATGAATAATTGCATGAAAACATTGCTTTTGAATTTAGTAAAATAGGATTTTAAAACAGTATTTGAAAAAGAAAATCTCATTACAAATATCATATAATTGAAGTCTGAATTAATAGAATTAATGGAATATGTATATTCGAGATAAATACCCATAAATAAAAATATTAGAAACAAAATTCCTCACATAAAAAATTTTAATATCACATAATTAATGAAGTTGAAGGTTAACCCAAAGAAAGGGAAATGGGTTAGGAATTTCATTTTCTCGGGTTCTTCATACTTCATTCATGTTTAAACCTCATTTAAAATGGTTAAAAAGTGTTATTAATATCTTAAAGAAACATATTCCTGTTTATAACAACTTATTGGTTCATTTCATAACATCATTTCACCCTTTAATTATTATTATTTTCTTCCTTCCATTGTTTCGGGTGTATTCTTTACATGATTTCCATGGCCAGTTTGTATATGATTTTCTTGTCATATGATAATGAAATTATAGAATTGGAATTAAAAGGTATTCATATTTTTTATTCATATTTAATTATTCCATAAATCATTTTTTATAGGGTATGAGGATTAATCATTAGATAAATCATCAATGATATCTGTTTAGATCATTTTTTGGTTCTTTGATAAACACTAACGCGTTTCATTATATAACAAAATATTATGTATCGTTGTTATCTATAAAACGTTAAAGAAGATATATCATGTAACACCCCGACCCCAGTTACCCAAATTAGGTATATTATTTTAATACATTGGCATTGTTACAAGAATCAAGTCCCGAAGTACCGATCAGTTTAACTGTCTTGGAAAATAGGTTACATACATGAACCTTACATTACATTATAAAATGAAAAACAACAGCAGCATTATCTCCATTGAACACATTTATATCCCTTAGTCTATCCTTATAGGTTAGTCATAATATTCTTCTTCGCATCTTAGGAAAAATAAAACATAGAAAGGGGTGATCTCAAATGCTCAGTAAGGATAACAATATAACGAAAACTTTCACAAATAAGCATGAACATTTAAGGAAATGTATAAGACTAAAACAAAAGCCTTTTAAACTTAAACATCAGCATAATATAGAAAGTATAAAATAAAATAATTCCATTTACTTATTCACATGGATATTCTACTAGTCGAATAATCACATGCAATATCAATAGCCACATTAATAATGATTGAATGCATAATACCAGACTTCATAACCTCATAGTCAAGGCCTTGTTCCAAGACTACAAATAAGATTTTGTCAACTCCTTGTGGGAAGACACTAGTTTTTCTCATGTGACCTACCGATGCATCGAGAAGCTATATAGGGCTCCACCAATCACTAACTAAGTTTAATGCATTCCTCGTATGAAAATATTTAAACATAACATAAACATTCATTTTAAAACTAGCATAATAAATGTGAATATTTTATCCATAAACAATGAATGATATAAAAATAACAAATCCATAGTGAAAAATATCACAAAACCTTCAATAAAGTATTGAATATTTGTATAATAAATCAAACTTGATCAAGAATAATATCTCGTAAAGGATGTTGACATAGTTAAAAATGATCAGTAAAAAATCATTAAGAGAAATATCCCTTTTTCATGAAATCATTTAAAAGTCGCAAAATTTATGAAGGAAGTAATTTAAAAGATAGTTTTGAATCAATTTTTCCTATACCACTTTAAAACATTTGAAATAAATTAACATTTTAATACATTCATGTCCATATAAATCAATCCTTAAACCCATTTTGAAAACATGGACATTAATGAGAAAGGTTTAGAAGAATAAATCATTAAAACATTTAAAATGTTGTTTTTGTTAAAATTAAATTAAAAATAATCTCTTTGAAAACTATTTTATGAATCTTGGTCATGTATAATAAATATTTCTTAGTAGATACTTATGTAAAAACAACCTTGGATAATAAATAGATTGTGAAAATTAACTCTTACCTTGCACATTCCTTTAGTCGATTGTACGTTTAACCTCTTGTATAATGACCATAGTATGTTATTAAATTATACCAGAACCATATTCATATTTATAATATCATACATGATTCATTTATGACTTTATACTAGCCATTTAATAATTATTTCCATGTTAAATTAATATATTTTGTAACAGTCACTTTCATTATCGTACGTGTTTTAAATTGTTATTCTTGATCGTATCATTTAGATCATGATTTAAATTATTATAGAATATAAACCTTGATTTATATATCATATATATTTAAATATTAATATTTATAATTGATATATATATGAAATGGAAGGCACCGTTTATAGGGATGGTACGCCGTACGTACGAATAAACATTGTTTCCGTTTTCATATCGTATTGAACATAAGTAGGCGAATAAGTTAAACGTAAGTACATACATACATACATACATATACATACATACATACATACATACATACATACATACATACATATATATATATTAATTAGAATTATTATTTCATATATTACATACTTATTAATGATATATATTTTTATAGTAATTGTTGAATGGTGAAGGTGGGAATGAATCTCATCGCGTCGTGGAGACGGTAATCCGTACGTACGCACAAGAAACAATATCATTATATTGATGGTGAAATCGTATGTAATTGGATGGTATATCATATATATATAATCATTAACATGTTATATTTATTATTTACATCAGTTATATTCATTATTATACTCTTACAAATTATGATGTGTTTGAATAACAAACTACACCAAGATGTGGAGACGGTAAACCATACGTATGCATGTATGGTGACTTTGTCATTTATAGGATGAATAGAAAAATGAATATGGTTATACCATTTTTATAATAACATCAAATTATATAGAAGATACTGGTGCTATTATTTTAAAATTAAAACCACAAATAAAGAGGAAGTGTAAGAAGAAAAGAACTTGAAAAAGGTGATGAAATATTTACCACTTCTTAGGGTTATTTCTTTTGATTTGATCGAAATAGCTCCGTAGGATGGATTTATGAAAAAAAAATTAATGATTGTAGGATGAAGGTAGGATAGTTAGGAGGATATATGGGTAGGTTTTGTCCAATACAAATGGCTTTGGATGTGTGAAATTAAGAAAAGGGCAAGAAACCTTTTATAAGAGATGTGAGTGTCACTTTAAGAAAAGCTTAACCTTTTATTTTTTAGTAAAATAATTTTCGGTTTATAATGGCTCAAAAATGATTTATTTATATTATAGGGTTTTGATGGGTCGAATACCTCTCAACCAATAGGTTTTAGACAAGTTTAGGTTACTATTTTAACATTATCTTTTAGATTTAACTCTTAGTTAAATAGTTTAACTTTTACCGTGTCTTCTTTTATTTATAAATTATATTGTTAATAAACATACTATAAACTTCCAAGATATCCATAATTGGTTCTTTAATTACATATATATTATTATTTAACACCTTGGATTATCCATAGATTTTTTTGGAATATTATATCATCCAATAATATAGTATTTTTAAAAAAGGTTTATTTATGTCAATTTTGACACTATTTGGTATTTTGTTTCTGTGAAACTCATCATAACTTGATTACTTCGAAAAAAATAAATTTAATCAACCACAACATGTCATATTCACATATAAAATTCATGTATATCATAAAAACATTCAAATTATATTTATTTTAATATTTATAATACCATTTATTTGATTCATTCATTAATAAGATAATTATTGCATCAGAATTGTGTCATAAATAAATTCAATTATTTATTGTCTAACAATTATAAATAAACTATCATGATGTAGGAAATCTTATTAACTTTATAATTAATATTTATAGTCTAATTTACCTTATGGATAACCCTATATTAAAAATGGTTTAGTTAATAAACATTGAATTTAACACTTTTAACTATTCTTTAAGAAAATAATATTAAATGTCCTAATATATTGTTAGTGGACCAAAGAGGATCATACTATTATTCCTAAGGTTGTTTTTAGTATAATTACACTTATCCAATATAATTAGGACATATTTTTGGGTAATTATAATATCATTTTTACCCTTATCTACCCTATTTACTTTTAACCGTGTTTAATAAATGTAAAAAGATACTATTATCCAAAAATTATTTTCATCTTATTGAACCAAATTTTATTTACTGATGTCAACCATTTCTATCATATTTTTTAAATTCGACTCATAGAAGTGGAAAAATTATGTTCTATCCAAATATGCAAATGCTCCTAGAAGGTGTGTAAAAAACATTAAAAAGTTCAATAACATTTTATACATCTAATTTTATTATAAAATGACTCCAATGAATTACATTGAATCTATATAAGTATTATATATCTATTTTTACTTAAAATAAATTTATATAAAATTAATCATTATTTAAATAAAAAGTCGGTTTAAAAAAATAACGTAGTGTTTTTCACTATTAATTAAAATATGAAAGTTTTTAAGAAAATATCAATAAATTACCCTAAGATAATTTTGATATTCAAAACATAAAAATTAATTCTATTTTACCAAATTAAAAACATATATGTTTCATTTATTGGTTTAAAATTAATTCTCGTAGTCAAAACCAAAAAGTGATTTTTTATAAAAGTAAAAACTATCTAAAGTTTGACATGTGTTTATGTCAAATTTAAATTTAGAATTACTTATAATGACCTACATTGTATTAAATGTTAAAAATATAATTTGATTATACTTCAAAACCATTAAAATGAATAATTTAACAATTTAATTTATATTGATTAAAAAAGTGGGTTTTAATTAAAATTTATTATTTTCCGTATTCATCAAAATATAAAAGTTATCAGAAAAGTACCAAAAATTTATACAAACTAAATTTTTATGTCCTGATTCTAAATAATAATTTAATTTCATTAAATTGAATAAATAAAAGTGTCAAATAATGTTTTTAAAAAGGTTCTCCATTAAAAGGAGGTAAAATTTCATTTTTTTGAAAATACTTCTTTTATCTGAAAAAAATGAATTTGTCCTTATATTATGTCTATGAGACACATAATATGGATTCTAAAATTATATTGAGTATTTAGAATTCAAAATTCTGTTAATACTATTCGTAACCGTTTTTTGAATGACTAGTTTAGTAAGTTGTTGTGCGTTCGAACTCGGTGTTGCGTATAGCGCAAGCTATTGAATTACTTTAATGAGATAACGTAATATGAAATCATGGGGTGTTACATATCATACATATTAAAATATTTTTCAACCATTAAAATTGACTTATAACCAGTTTTTAAGGATTGAAAGGAAATTAAGGCACATCATCTATGGTGTCGATAAATCAACACATCATGGACAATGTTTTTAATTTTAAAATAAGAGGAAGAGAATAGGGAGAATGATGATGAATTTTTCCATAAAAATGATAAAAATAATATATATATATATATATAATACCGTATCTTTAATTCTACTTAGATATGGTGATGATATGAGAGTATAAGAAAAGAAAATAATTAAAAAGAAAACACAAGAAAATGAAAGAGGATCTTTACCTCTTGACCTCTCTCCTAAAGCTCTTTTTTAAAGCCCCTGGTTTTAGAATTCTGTTGAGAAAAAAAGGTCTTGGACATGGAGAGGGGCTTGAGAAGAGTATTTTGTTGAACATAAACAAGGTTTAAGGCTTGAGTGGTGTGAGGGGAAGAGAGGGTGACAGTGGTATTTATAGGGGAGGGGAGGAGGGGCTCTACATTATGTTAATCATTAGTTGAGTATTTCTTCTAAACACTATGAATAGTATTGATTAATGTGACCAAAAACAGTAATAATTTCATGTGAGTTAGAACTAATGTCCATTTACAGAATCCCTGACTCAATCATGATGCAGGAATTCTTCTATTTAGATTATATTATTAATTACCATATTTCAATATTCACCAAAAATTCAACTATTTCAATAAAATCTCCAAAATATTCCCTATCTATATTTCGACATGTAGAATTAAAAAATGAATTAATTTTTCTAAAATACTTTTCAAAATATGTCTAAATTAAATTTTAAATAAAATCATAATTTATTAGAAAAAATAACAATTTTAAAACTATAAATCAGTTTATATCACCTTGAAAAATAAATCAAGATCTCATTATCTTATATCCTTAAAAAATAAAATAATAATTTGATATTTTATTCATATGGGTAATATTACTATTAAAATTACTATTCCCATGGGTATGTTACTATTCACCCAAAAAACAAGTTCCTTCTATCAGACTCTAAAAAATAAATTAATCACAACCGTAGATGGCCGTTTTTTAAAATTCATATCCAAGATTTGGTAAAGATAAGTTCAATAGATAGTTTATAAATAGATTCTTAAAAATGTTTCATTATTTATATAATCATTGATCCATGAATTTCAATTTATTCATAAAACCTTGGGGTGTTACAGCAACAATGTTAATAATAACTTGCATCCTCTTAAGCAGTTTATCACCCATCTCCATATTTTACCATTTCTCTAATAATCTCTTATCATATTACAAAACCCTAATATATATAAACTATTATGGCTAATATATTTCTATTTACCTCACTAAAAAGAGAATTTTTATTTCTTATTTTTATGATACATTTTTCAAAAAATGAATTTTCAAAAAATATCAGAAGGTTTTTCGTTCAATTACCAACTATTATATCTTCTAGACCATGTTTTCCATCGATACCTTCATATCAATTTCAATAATAAATATTCTATATTATTTTAAAATTAACTTTTTTCAATGATTTAATATAAATATTTTATATAGGTCATTTAGTATTGACATATCATATATTTTTTATGACTATATTCACAAAATATTATACTATTTTACAATTTCACTTTAAATTCCAATTTTATTTTCAAAATTATTTATCATACTAGGATTCATGATTCATGATTTACACACTATTTATATTTATCCTTTGTGTTATTAACCACATATTGTGGTATAATATGAATATTTAACCCTTCTTGTTTGGTTTAATTTAAAGGATTCATCTTTGAATTATTTTTTAGTCTATAAAAATATCATTCTTAGTTTATTTTACTAACTAAAGATAAATTATTTTATTACCATGTACCATATCTTTTGGGATTGTTTATGCCTATATTTTATAGAAGTAATCACAAAACCCAATTCTTTCTAAGGATAATGTTTCTTTTTTTGAAATTGTGTATGTTATTATCTTTGTGGTAAGATTATGAAAGAAAATTCTACGATGTGATGGGTGGTGCTAGAATTAGATATACATCCAATGAATTAGGTAATGTTTTCATCTCAAGAGAAAAAATATATAATTTTTGAGAGCTTATCCTAAGAATAATTTTTTAAATGAGAAGAGAGGCCAAAATTATATATTCCTCTAATATATTGTGTAATGATTTATATCTCCTAAGATATTATATATGGTAGTAGAGAATGAACCTAATATAGTATGGGATGTTTTCCAATATTTCATTATAATATTGGGTGTGAATGTAAACAAATTACAATGATTCCGTGTCATACATTTTGGTCAAAATCATATGATTCCAAGATCATTTGATATTGGTCTCTTTATCATAAATACACATCTTATTATTCTTGTGTTATGATATATTTTTTTTATTTATGAGTTATTTATATCATGTTCTTTTCCACATTTAAATACTCAAAATCAAATATTAATCATATATTCATGTACGATCTTTATTTTTATCTCTTACACTCACCCTTATTGAGCATTTGATCTCAACCATTATTATGTTTCAATTTCGACCTAGAATTATGTATAGTAATGTATGTGGAATGTCTAGAATATAATCTTGTGTTGAATATTTTAGGGAGATATTGAAGACTCAATATATTTTAATATGTTTATATTATACTGATTTATTTCCCTATGGATAAGAAAGGCATGAGTTTTGATACTAGAATGTTCATGTTTATTATAATTCTTCTAATGACACTTGAAATCTTGATCAATGGTTTGTATTTATAAAGTAATTTTATGTTTAAAATAAGTTAATATTTTTTTAATGATTCAGTTTCTATAGTTGGAATCGGAGTAATATTGAGTTATGCTTTGAGATTAGGATGGGGGAACATTATAAATTACTCTAGGAATATGTATATGTATATGATAACTTGATAATATTTTGGTAAAGTATATATTTTGTCTTTTGACTATAAAAAATCATTTAATGAATATTATTATCAGATGAAATCTCTTGAATAGATATACCTTGGGGCTGTAACCCGGAATGGGTCATTTGGTGTATTAAATATATTGTCACATGATGCATAAAAATGAGGTGTAACTACAGACCAATTTTGACACTTCTAGGGGATATTACATGGTTAATCAAATTCTATTTAAAAATTAATATGGATGATTTATTATATTAAGGATTTATGAAATGTAGTATGAGAGAATTTGATGTAATGTAACCTATATTTAACCAATAGTGATTTAGGCTGAACTGAAATCTAATATGATGGGTTTGAAGAGTAATACATTTCTTAGATTTCTTTTTATGAGATTATTTATCATAATTCAATTATGATATTAGCTATTTAGTACTCATGTTAGCCTATTTTGGTTTTAGTAATTGTTGGATCCTAATATAACCATATTTATAAAATATATCATGGGTGATATTTGGATTTTTTTAATGGGAAATCTATTCAAATGTGATCTAGAGTAATTAATCTTATGATTATTCCCAAAAATCTATCAGGAATTATTTTTAACAATTTGAACACAAATTAAACCCCAAAAAATTAAATGTCTTGAGTGTTAAATATCATGTATTTTTGTGTGACAAAGATGATGAATGAAATAATGTTTAATTCTGCCCAGGCCAAAAAAGTGGGAAGAGTCACCAAGGGGAATATCCCAAAAAATCATAAAAATATTATATATAGTAAAAGAGGCGACAGAGAAACTAATAACTAATGATAAAATGAAGATATTTTTGAATATAGTGAATAGAAAAAGATTTTTTCATGAGGAACAACAAATAGTTAAATGTCATAAATGTGGGGAACATAGGAATTGTCCAAGAAAATTCATTAATCTAAGGGATAATAACAATTAAAGGAATCTGCATATTCAACTTCTAAGGGGTTAAGGGAAACCCTATAAAATAAAAACTTATAAATTAACTACAAAAAAATTATGTGGATGGAAAAACTCCAATCATCCACTAAGGAACTACAAGTGTTGTATTTGTATCATTTCAACCAACATCATTGTATATATTGTGTTTTTTTAGGAAAATAATATTCCACCGTTGTGGATGTTTATTGATTTAATAATAATAAATTTTTGTGGTATTATTATTGTAACCCAATTATATAAATCCCCACTAATAGATATTTATAGGAATGTGTTTCATATAAAACCCTTTATACATTTTTAGTCAAATTTGATGTTATATGAAGTAGGTATTTTCCATATCTACATTGAAATCATGATAATTGCATGATATGAAAAACACATTTCAATTCATAAATCAATCCATGATCACCTATTGGTATAATGGTCATTATATAATCCCTATTAATAACTACTCCCATTATATTGGTGTATTTTGAACATAGGGTTTGTGATAAACTCATTTTTATTTATATTCTTACCATGATGTGATATATTATTTAACTAGTAAAACATAATTTTGTATTGTTTAATCATCAATATAAATAAAATTTTAATTCATTTCTATCTTTGAGACACCCTTATCTTTTTGCATAAATGAGCTGTAACTTAAATTGTGTGGACATAGTTTATTTAATGGGGGAGAATTTAAAGACCCCAAATTTCAGTAAATATTTTCTGTAAATAAATTTTTCATTAATTTAATGTTCTATATGAAATGAAAAAATAAAAACAAATGATGATATTTTAAAATAAAATTTGACCATTATAATATAGTCGTCAAATTATCAAGTATAAAAGGAAGTGATTATGTTACAAAATCCATGGACGAAAGAAATGACAATGAGTAGGGGAAATGTATCTTGTGAATATAATTTTTCTATGATTGGGAAGGAGGTAGTTTCACAATGGTTTTCATTATAACAATACGAATCTAAGGGTGAATAAATATGTTATGGGTGAAATTATATATGGCATAAATTCATGTTTTTAGAAATTTCCATGAGATATTTTTAAGAAGAATCAACACTATTGACTACTAGAGGAGCTTAAATTATACATAGATCTTAGGAAAATATCTTGAGGAGATATGTAACTAAAAAATTAAAAATATAAATGTGTAATAATTACTTTAATAACTTACCCAGAAAGTCAGTCAGAGGATAACCTCCGACCAATTATTAAATAAAAAGAAAAGTCCAGTACAGAAGAACACAAGCCCAAAAACAACAACTAGAACCCATCAGAACCATACCCATCGCCACACCCATGGTAGAAATCTTCCTTCATAGTGGCGGATTCCCATTCTGAGATTTAATAATGATTCAAGACTTTGGCATATTCCCTCCTCAAATTCAACCGCTCTATAGACATAAAATCATTAAGAGATTGCATACCATTACTTAGACCTACCTCGACTCCCTTTGTTGTTGATGACCTCATGGACATCGGCTTTGGAAAAGTTGGTTAATCCTTCCTCGACCGCCTTCTTGGTGAGGCAGTCCTCACCTCCTGGTTCTCAACTATCTTCACCTTCCCCACCTGGACAATGGTGCTATACGGGGGCCTCAGCAATTCGCCAATATTTTCTTTATCACCTCAGAGACCTCCCCCCATTTCCCAGGAATGACCACATTTTTATAAAATGATGGCTGATTCTGCTGAAGCTAAGCACTGTCATCAAATGATGCAAAGCATTGTGGCATTTAAGCTATTTCATGATCTTTATATAGCACCAGCCTCTATTCTTCATTTGCATTAATAGCCTCTTGAGATCCAGTCTCCGCATTGACACCAGTGTTTCTTGGGTTAATAACCTCTACATCCTTTTGTTTCAAACCCTAAAAACAATTTCTTATAGGAATTTCAATGAGGACCCCTACATCATCTTTGTTTCGGCCCCTTTTGTCAACACATTCCTCTGAAGCCCCCACTGAAAGGCCATCCTGCACTGCAGGACCTGTGTTCTCCACTGCCACTAGTTGCACCCCCTCAACCCTACTGCCAAAAGCCTAATCATCACTTCCAGCCTGCTGATCGCCTACTTCCCTTCTCAAGTTCAAATCAGACTCCACCTCTTGAAGGTTTGCAGGAATGTCCTTGAACATACCAGCATTAACCACAGCATTCGATGACACTGTGTTACGATTTGCCAAGACATCATTCCTCCCAATTTGTAGAGTACTGCAATTCTGTGCTACTCCTGAAACTCTAGTAGCTTCTGGAGGATCTTCCAAGTACTGTCACAACCTTTTAAAAATGTCAACAACCCTCGGTTTAAAAGGAAACACCCATGCCTATTGTTTCCTCGCCACTACACCTATAGAACCACCATAATCTTTACATTCAACTCCCCTAAACCCATACTTGAAATTAATAATAGGTGGCTTGATACACCCAACATCCAGACCAATAGCGTGTCCAATTGTGACTTGGGATTCCTGAGCTGTTGTTGTGGTCTGATCACCCTTTTTCCCATCACCTGGGGTTTCTACACCTAGGAACTCAACAGGTCGGACACCCCCATAATTTTTGTGACAACCATATTCATCATGTCCTTGCCTATGACAACGGGAATAGAAGGGAGTACAAGATTAATAAACAATAGACATATAATAAATGTATTCATTTTCAAAAACAACCTAAACAATCTCTGGTGGAACTCTCGAAAGATCCATTTCAATACAGATTCTCGAAGTCATCAGATGCGTCATTGATGCTGTCCTTTGATCAATAAATATAAACTGCCCAATTAAATTGCCAATTGATTTAAGCAACCCACGGTTCTCAAATGGAAGTTGAAGACCAGGCAGCAGGATCCATATCACAAAATTGGGTGAGTCGCATTTCATATGAGCATTGAAGGACCACCGAAGAAGATGGAAAGAGGAACCAGAGAATGATTTCCTATTTCGAGACCATTCCCTACCCAAATCATCTTCATCAGCAAAGATAATAATAAATTTACGTGGCCCCAGAATACCTACCAGCGCACGACACTTCAACCCCCATTTTTTGTTGACGGCCTTATCAAACTCCTCCACAAGTAGTTGTCGCCGCATGAATCTCACAATCAGAGCCAAGGAGAGTAACGATGATGCTTCATAGAACTCCTGCACTATAACCGGAACAACATGTTGTCCTGAGATACAGTTGGGGACCTTTGGAGAAACTTGGATTTCAGAAAATATGAAACCCACATCAGGAGAGGACTGGAAAAGATCATGATTAGGAGGCAGAAACCCCCCCCCCCTCCATGGGAGGAGGTTTCGTGATAGCTGTCATCGCCGTAGGGTTAGGGAATCGCAATCGGGAGCCTGCATGAGAGATCCCCCTGTTTGGAAAAAAACCTTACTTTAATAACTTATTTATCACATGTATTATACACATTTTTAATTTTTACTTCTATAGAAAAATAATATTTTTTATTATATTAAAATAGTTTTTTAATTTAAATTTAAATATATATATATATTTATATATATTAGAATTTTCATTTTATGATAATAAATTAATTTTAAAAATAATAATTTCAATATAATATTAGGGTGATTTTATAGGATTTCATTAAATAATTAAATTTCTAGGTTAATAGTGTGAAATATAGTTTTTAACTAAAACAATATTTTTTTTTATCTATACAATAAAGTAAAAGGGGTGAATAATAAAACAATTTAAAAAATATTCATTTATGATATAAAAGTAATTTTTTTAAAATAACCATTGAATTTAAAAAACACATTGTTCAAAATCTAGTATCATAATAAAGATTTTATTTAAAAACTCTCATGTTATTTTCTTCTAATTCATTAATATAATCGAAAAAGAGGGCTTTTTATTTCTTTGAAGTAAACATAAATTTAATATTTTTAATAATAAATATTTTATCATGAAAATCAAATACATTTATAATTTTATCCTCAAAATGAATCTTATGATTAAAATTACACTTTTTTCTAAAAAATAGGCATTTATGTGTTAAATGATCTAATGATAAAATCAATTTTTATTACACATATAAATTTTATATAATGAAATTTATTTCATATTTTCAATCATTAGGTACAAATTTTTTAATATCTCCAATTTTATTTTTTCATTAAATGAAAATTACATGGGTAAATATTAGTTACCAGGGAAAAATAAATATATAGTTAAATTTATAATTCATAGAATAAAGGACTTAAAAAAATTTTATATTATTTTTTACCATTAATATATGAGGAATTATAGACTTTATATCATAAAAAACTCTATTATTTTCCATTATTGGATCCGCTTTACATGTTTCATATTTGATTAGTTTTTCTTATGTGGTAAAATTATAGAAATTATATTCTCAACACTTATCAAATGGCCTACTAACCACCCCATTATGACCACATTGTTAATTACATTTAAGCCTAAAAATCAAACCATTGTCCTTCCTTTATAATCCCAATCATTTTCCTTGAGCCTTTGGTAACAATAAATTTTCTTAAGAACACTATTTCTGTGGAATCCTCTTAGGAAGCCAAAATGATTTCAATGTGTATACTATAGTTTCCTATATTATCTCTTTTTATATCAAAAATTTTATATTTTAATATTATGGAATATTAAAATAAAAATTACATTTATATTGATTTTTTTTTAATTTTAGGGAAAAATACAAAAAAAAAATTCTCTGTTTATATTATAAAAAATGAAACTTTCATTTCAGTATTATGTGGGAAACTGCCTCCACGATGCGATGATTTACAGTTTTGACCCCATCCTCTCCTAATTGAATATTAGCATAATATTTAAGAATAAAAATATCATATGAAATATAATAACGGTTATGATTAGAGAAATTAAAATCCATTATTTTTCATTATCATTATTTGTGAAATAAAAATATTAAACATGTGGTGTATGGATTACATCCTATATAAAGTAATATATCTTGTTCTTCATCTATAATCATTATTAAATTTTAATCCATCTTAAAATTATTTCAAAACCACTAATGCATCAATATAAGAATATTATTTTTCTTTAATGATGATAATATCCAAAAATAAACAACATTAATAATTAAAATGGTCCCTAAAATTAAATTATATTCATGTTTTAGTTGATTTGAACACTCACATAAACCATGATATAAAATAATATGATGGATTACTATAAGAAAAAAATTATAATATATGATATAAATGAGGAGATATTTTTTTTTATTTTTTCTATAAAATTAATAACAGAATTAAATGAATTCCCTAAGATACATTTTCTTATTTGTTAGCGTCACTAAAACATGATCATCACAGAGTTCCTCTTCAAGTATCATAACAAAAAATCCCATAAAATAAAATTCTATATTTATAAATTATTATAATAAAAACAATAGTACATTCAATGATATTATAATGATAATATTTGGGAGAATAATGAATACCTACAATGTTATTATAGAAATAGTTCACAACAACAATGATTACTCATACTCTTTATAGAAAAAATTCAGTAGATAATGAATATAATAATTATTATAAATTATAAATGAGGATTATAAATGAAAATTTCACGAGGAAGTTCCAGAAATAAGTAATTATGAATGATATGTTAGTTTTTTAGGAGGTTAGAGATTGTTTATTGAAATCAATATAAAGGGCAAGGGTTCTCCTCTTGACCATCATTCATTGTGTATTTTTTTGATATTATAAACCAATATTTATTTGTATAATGTAACTAAATCTCAATGAATTATAATATATTAAATTATTTGTGATCGTCTAAATTTTAGCTCCATTTATTCTCTTCTTTTAATTGTACTATAATTTATATCTTCCGTAAAATGCAATGTTTCTTCACAAATTAATCTAACAACTTGAGTTATAATGTTTCTCCTTGAGATTTATCTTTCATTTCATATAGTATACTATGTTTCCATAATGTGAGATCACTTTGGATTCAAATAATCTTTATTAATGTACTATCTTCACTTATGAAAATTTTTCTATGTTGATAATAACAAACATCCTCTCAAATTATTGTTGATCACACATGCCTACATTTTCCACTTCCCACCAATATTCACCTATATTATTATGAAACCATAATATTTATTGACTATAATAATTATCAAATTTAATTTCATCACTTTTTATGACGTGTTCGTAGCCAATATATCATTAAAAATATTAAATGATTTTTCCTCCCATGAACAAATGTATTATATTTGAGATCACATTTCCTTTGGATGCGTTTATCACTTTTTCAATAACCCATTATGGGAAATTAATTTCAAATTAAATGTTTTAATTATTCTCTTTTCAACATCTTATATTGGAAATTAGAATGTAACATATGTTATTTTTTATGAATATTTTAGAAAACATTTATATAAATTTTTTATTATTTACTTTCTTTTTACTTTTTTAAAAGGATTTACCATCTTAGTTTTCATGTATAATTATTTTCCTACTATTAATATTTATACTTTTTTGGGATTAAGCTCAATGTATCGAAAAATGAAAATCTTGGTCCCTTCATATGTGGAACTATTTGAATCTTTATTTTGACAATAGATTTTTTTAAAATAATGTTACGGTCATTCTTTGTATCTTTTGTTTACTGGTGATATTATTATTTTTTCAGAAATCAACCTTATCTATCAGGATGGTTGGTGGTAACTTCACAGAACTAATTATGAAACCGATTACTTTTTTTGGAAATTATTTCCTTTATAATGTTATTTATATCTTTTTATATGTTTCACAATTTTTCATATATTTAATATTATATAATAGGTGGGATTGGAATTATATATTCCTCTAATGCATTGGGTAATGTGTTAGTGTTAAGAGATATTTTATATAGTATACCAGTGATTATCCTAGCAATAATATCTTATGTGTTGGTTAGGGAATGAAATATAAATACCTTTAATGCAATGTTAAATGTTTATATCTCATGAGATGTTATATGTGGGGTTTGGGAGTAAACCCAATACATTATTGGAATATTTACACCTTGTGATGATGGAATTGGGAGAGACCCTTGACTGATGAGAATAATTTTATGTATTATGTGGTGGTCATAAACATATAACCCCAAGATCCATCGAAATCATTTTTATTACAATATACCTTTATTCTTTGATTATTTATTTATGATATATGTTCATTTAGTATTTAATTATTTATATTACGTTTGTGTTCCTTATTTTTCTTTATCATAACCATTTGTTCATCTTATTCTCATATATGATTTTTATTTTTATCACTTGTTATTACCCTTACAGAGCATTTGAGCTCACCCACTTAGGTCTTTATTCCCCTCGGTAATGATGGAATGAAATACATTTGGTTTTTCTAGAATATTACCATGGGTTGAAAATTTTTGGGATATATTGATGAATAATAAGTGTTTAATTAGTTCTTAACACAATTAAAAAATTAGTATAGGATATAAAATACATTGGGGGTTTAGTTAAAGGTTCTTGTTTTATCAAATTCCTCGAAATAAATAATACCCCTTGATCCTTGGTTTTTATTAAATATTGAATTTTGTATGTAAACTAATCTAATAATATATGTTTTAGGCTTGGTTTCATATTTTTACAACCTATTTATACCTCATTTCCATCTAATAAGAAATAGTGACATTGTTTGTGTGTGTATGTGGACTACCACCTCTAACAAGAGAGGTGATTCATTTTTCATCTTTGTGATACATGGTTGGTCATATAGATATTTTTTAAGAATATATTTTATATATAAAAGATTATTATATTTCTATAAAGGAATATTATTATTATCCTTTTTTTATTTTTTATTCCATGGAATATTAATGGAATACACATGTGTACATATAGATTATCATCTCTACGAAGTGATGTAGTTCAGTTTTCATAAACATATTATTTAAATAGTCATAAATGTATATATTATCAAAAAATATTGTAATTATAACATGATTAATATTTTGGAGATGATGAATACATGAAAAGGTCCAAGTACTAGAATTATTGAACCAAAACATGAATCAGAAATAGAATAGTTGATCCCAAATCCAGATTTTAATAAAGAATTATTAATAAAGGGTAATTGAAAATTATAATGGAATGTTATTTTTAAAGATAATTTTAAATATATTTATTTTATATACTTATATGAAATAAAAAAAATTTATACATTAAATTAAGAATACGTACAAAGTCTCTCATAACCCGAGGTAAGGGTTTATGATGAAATCCTATATTATATAGTAATTTTTTATAATTGAATTTATTTGGGGAAATTATTTACACATAAAACCAAAATAGTTTTTATACTCTACTTATTTCATGGTTTTTCATGTTTCCATCCATTATTCCGTCTTTATTCCTTAAAATTTGTGATAAAATGTTTTTATGAAAAGATGACAGCATTTCCTCTTTAGTTGATGATTATTTTATTCCGCACACATGTTCATTCAAATGAATTAAATAATATTATATTATTTGATCCACTGATTATTTAAACTATGTTTCTACTAAATGTGACTTTTTTTAATTTTTATAAATAATTATTAAAAAGTGTTCTAAACAGTTTCATTATTATATTTTTACTAAGAGTTCAAAAGGAATATTTTTAATGTTTATTGTAAAAATGAATTATTTTATATAATGAGAATTATTTATTTTCATGTTTCAGTTACATGAATCCATGATTATGTTAAAATAAATTTGTTTTTAAAATATTTTGGAAATATTTTCATTATGATACCAAAAGAAGATGATATTCTTCATTTTTATAAAGGATTGTTAAAATGATAATTTAATGTTTTTTTTCACCGATGTAAAAATCCTTTATGTATTATAATGCTTATGTGAAGATATTATCTTATGATAACATTCAATTTACATCCATTTATGGTTAATAAGTATTATTTTTTAGGGATTATTCAAGTAATCCCACTACATTCTCATATTTTTAATAAGCTATATTTAAATAACAGATGTTTTTATGATACCATCCACATCATTTCTCAAGATTTCATATGATTAATTGATGATAAAAAAATTTGAAATTTATTTCAATTTCAATGGCTATTCATTGATGGATGATTTTATTTTCTTATGCCACACAGATGTATGGTTTTCATCATTTCATGGGTGGGCATGAATTTTATAGATATCTAATGCGTTAAATAATTATTGTTATCTAATATGTTAATAAGAATAGGATGTGTTGTGAACCCATTAAAATTTCAATCTTTGTCCATTATGTGATGATTATCTATGAAGTTGTCCTTGACTAATGAAATTATTTTCAATACTTTTTTATTCCAATATTCCAATTATCTGTTCTTAAGCTTTTGATATGATTTCATGTCTCGGAACTGAATAATTATGATACCCCACACTTATACGTTATGTTAGTTTTAATTATAATTCTTTATGCCAAGACTCGTGATTTATGACCAAAGGAGGATTGGGTATGAACATAATGTTGTATTATCAAGTTATCATACCTTTATTCTTATCTTACACTTTTATATTATCATAAATTAATATCACTTATTTTTACAATTGTTGGGGAACTAATATCACTCTTTGTTATATTTCCATTTCTAAATGTTATAAAGAATATTTCCATGTATGATGTGTACATGATGAACATGCGCCTTAGCCCAGTTGGTAAGGACTCTGTAAGTGCATCTGGGAGACCCAGGATTAAATCCAGGCTGAGATATTATTTCTGGGTCACTTTAGCAGCACTGTAGCTGCACTGTAGTAGCACTGTAGTGAGAACTGTACAGTACTGTAGCAGGTACTCTAGCGGAAACTGCAGCAGGTACAGTTTAGAACTATAGCAGCTAGGATATCTCCCCCGTTTGGGCCTTCGTGCCACCGATTTGGTCCCCGAGTCCTTTAATGTTTTCGGGACACCCAGGCCATCAGGTCAGTAAGGCCATCGGGCCACCTCAAGGCCTTTGGGCCACCTTAAGTGTGGATGCAAACCAGACAAACTACGAGGAATAATCTCTACAAGGAGGATGGGCAAGGAGATTTCACCATAGCAGAAGCAAAACTGATTTCAAGAATGAGAGGTTATGGCACCTGCCATCGAAACAATCCTATTCATGCACTGGAATGCCTATCCAAAAAGCCAAGTGAAGGTGGAGAGTTGATTTCACGATGAAGATGCTGGGGAGGAGCAGTTCCAAGTAGTTAGATTGGGTTGAATGTAATGTTTGATGTCTATGGGAAAAATTAATTCCTCTAAGGCCTACGGGCCATGTAATACTTATGCCTACAGGCCTTGTAAGGGTTTCACCTCACACCTTGAAAGGTGGATTATCAAAATTAATAAACAAATGAAGGCCTTCAGGCCATTGAATGGATGTGTACAAGAAGGGTTCTATGGGATAAGGACATTAATGAATATATTAATGATATTAAATGAAATATGTTGATTATGTAATTTGTCATCAAAAACGCTGAACCATAACAATTATACAGTGAGTACTATTGAAAAATGTGATTGATGTTTATGTCAAATGGTGTAATTTTTATTTAGGTAATACTTAGGTCACTTGAATTAGTATAAGAGTATGTTTTAGTTATCTTTTAGATATTAGGTTGTGATAAATGTGATGAAAAAACGAAACACAAACAATATATAACTAAATGTTGCATAAGATGAACCTAAAATAATCATCGGTCGACATGTGGTTCTATAATTTAGGAAAACACATGAATTATTTCTATGATTATATGATATATCACTACTACTATTATACATTGATATATTAAAAGGTATTTTTCGTTTTATTCAATGGTTGGAACTTGGAGGAATCATGTAAAAATTGTATGTAGTAGACAATGTAAATATGTTCCTCTTGAGAAACCCAATGGATTAGAAACAAGATTATATAATATTAAATTGTTTTCATGAAACTCTCTCAATCCATAAATCATATATATAATCCAAATGATAAAAACAGGATGTAATTGACTATTGAGTCATTCATGAGGCAAAATTTACCTTCTTTCAGTGGGTCTTTAGATCTACTTGTTTCCAAGTAATGGATCAATACAAGGGAGAAAAGTATTAACTGTTATTTAGTGATTAAGGCTTGTAAAATATATACAGTAAGTGTACCATTTGGAAGGTGAAGTATAGAAATGGTAGAATATTATTAAAAATACATAGAATAAGGTACATATTTAATTAGTGTAATATGATGAGTTTAATAACTTACTTTTCAGTAAGTACTTTCTTTAAACTCCTTTCCTTGAAATGAAAAGGTAATTTCTTGATCTCACGTAGAAGGATGATGAATCTATGGGTACATATGAGTATAATTTTATAAGAAATTGAAGGTATAATTTGTGATTTATCATCGACCATGGTAGAACAATTAATCTAATATTCAGTGGAATAAGACCAAGTCTGTCAAACGATTTTTCCTTAAGGGATTATTGTTTGTTTTAGGAAATTATTTAATGTTCTATAAAGGTATAAATAGTGTGTGAATATTTCCATTATTTTCTTGGTTTTAAAAATATTTGTACTGTTAATGTTTGATGAAATTTTAATATTCATCCCTATAGAGGGAAGAAAATGAATCTTCAACTAATATCTATGTTTGGAAAGAATTATGGTGTAAATGCTCTTAAGGTTACTAGTAAATGCATAATGTTTGGAGAAGTAGGTCATTGATAATGTGATTTCAAAATATATGTAAATAGTAAATTCTATTAATCGATTGGGGAAACTCATGTCAAAATTTCTCACCCACAATCCTCTGAAATAACTGTAAGTATTATGGGAATTATAAAAAACAATTCATAAATTCAATGGTTAATGATGAAAATCAATATCATCAAACTCTAAAGATATTAAACAAAGAAAAGTTTCATCAAATGACAACTGTTTAAGTGGGTCATGAGAATTATGTGATGAAATGTATAATAATCATCAAATCTACAACATGAATTGTCTTATTTGATATAATTTTTACATACCCTTTAATATTTTATCAATTTTATTAGTGTATCACACCGCCACCTCAATGATTAGATTTTTAATTATTGATTAATAGTCGTAGTGGTATAAAGATTACATCTCAAGACTATTTTTCATCTATAATAGAATTTTTTTTAATATGCATCACCTAAATATTTTTATTCTTCCACTTTTTGAATTTTATTTTATTTTTCCATAAATTTTATTTTTATAAAGATCCCATATAATTTTTTTAGGAAGAAATTAATTTCATATTCTAAATGTAAAAATTATTTCATATAGATGGAAGAATTTATATGAACTTATAATGGAAACTACATGCATTGTATATGTCTTATTACCAATTCTTTTATTGAATCCATATCAGATGGTTGATGAGAAATTCAAAATTGATGATATACCAATTTTGTAGGAATAAACTAATCAATTCACAAAATATTTTCTTAGTCTTCCCCCAAAACATGAAGTGGATATTTCAATAGAGATTATTCCTTTTTCTATACATATTTCATAAAATCCTTATAGGGTGGCCATATTGAGTTGTAGTAATTTATGAAAAACACTAGGAGAATATTTATAAGGGATTTATTTAGCTATATGAATCACCCTTGGGTACATATTTAATTTTTTTAGGAAAAAATAGGCTTCAAGGAATATTTTCAGTAACTTTAAGGAATTTAACAAGATTAATATCAAGAATAAGTATCATTTATTATATATTTATCATTTTCTTTATTAAATTTTGGGAGATTAACATATTTAAATGATTTTCCTCTATTCTAAATATCATTAATTGAGTGTTAAATAATAATAAATATCCATTACATCCATTCACATCAAGTATTGAAACTAAGAATTATCTGTGATTCAATTTTGACATAACAATTCCTCATCCATCTTTATAGTTCATTAAAAAGTGTCTTTAGAGAATGAATAGTTCAGTTGCTTATTATATTTATAGATAATATTTTTATATCTTTTAAAATAATTTAATGTCTTAGATATCATTTTAGGAATGTATAAATTATCTTTATAAATTAGAAACTATATTCCAAATTTTGTAAATGTGAGTTCATTTTATTGAGTATATCATTTATAAGACACATAATTATGAGGGAGGGTATATCGATGGATCCCTAAAAGAAAAATGATATTTAAAATTGTACAGTACAAACCATGGTGACTAGAAACTATTTTTTTGAGGTTTTTTGGATACTACCAATTAGTTTTTATAAATATCTCACAATTATAAAAGTTACTAACTATGTGGGAACATAATAGAGTGAATAACTTTGATGTATTTATGTTAATATAATTTAATGTAATTGAATATATGGTTGGTCATTGCACTTAATATCAAACTGACCAAGAGTAGAGAAGTGTTTCTGATCTATAATGATGAATCAATATATGGAATGGTACGTGTTTCTATTCATAATTATGTTGAAGTAGCTTATGATAATTTCCAGCTTAATTTTATTGAGAAAAATTAATGGAATGATGAGTTTCAATTTTATGTGCTAACATTTAATTGAAGATATTGAGGCACTATAGTTATAGTGAAATTTAATTAATTTATACCAGTCATGAAAACATTAATTATATATTATGTTAGAAAGTTTATAATTCTAAACATTAATGATGGTTGTAAATTTTTATATACTACGACTACTCAAAACATTTCTACCCAGTGAAGGAGAACAAAGAGGATGAATCTCAATGCCAGAAGGACCCGACATGTTTTTCCATGATGAGGTTTGGAATTGATCTATTACATAAGTATTTATTAAGGATGTATCATGATATCATAGTGAAAAGAAAAAGATATTTACATTATCATATGAATGTTCAACCATATATATATATGGGAATATTAAAGAGGATTTTAAAGAATATATGGGTAAGGAATGTACCTTAGTTTAGTCATGATAGGGATGCAATGATAGGTGTCATTAACAGAGTATATTTCTACTAAAAAAATAATTAAATAAGATACTAGATAATTCTCACAATTTAAAAAATTATATTAATCTTGGAAGTATTATTTTTTTGAGATATCGTAAGGTTAATATTTTGTGGGATAATATGAATGGAGATGTTGTGTATTATATATTGTGGTCCTTGATATTCTAGAATGTTATTATTTGGAGATAAAAATATATGGGTATGTCAAAACCATAACCTATAACTGATTAAAATGGAAAAAACACCATGGATTTCATTATGGGACTCTAAAATACATCGAAAAGTCATAACATTATTTGGGTTTTTGTTAATCCCTTTTGAAATTACCACATTTCATTTCTATTATAGAGGATTTTTAAAATGATCATCTCACAATGTAATATTCTAAGGAAGTGGTAATGATACATTGGGCAATATTTTCAACCATATTTGATCAAGAACTATGGTTTATATTAATTGTAGAGAGAATTCATTAATACGATTTGAATTATGAGTTCATATTTAGCATGTATATCATCCACTTCTAGATGGTCTGTAGGATAGGACCATTAAAACCTTTGATGATATACTGAGATATGGATCATAGGATTTTAAGGGATGTTGGTATCAACACCATCCTCAGATATAGTGTTCTAAAAATATTTTCTTCACATTAGTATTCAGAATGAAACAAACAATTCTCTATATATAATGATATTTATAAATCCAACAAGTTGTGATGAAGTTAAGGAACAAAAGCTAATAAGACCTGTAGTCATTACAGATGTTGTAGGGAAAGATAAATCCTATAAATAAAATATTAGGTAAGCTTAGGGAAAATAATAAATTTATTCTGAAAATAATCGATTATATTTACTATTGATGGTTGATGATAAAGTATTATTATAGATACCTCTTTGGAATAATTTCATGATATTTTGAAAGATAGGACATCTAAGGCCTATATTTTTAATTCACTATAAAATTATTGATCACTTTGGTATGGTGAATTATTATTTGAAACATCCTCAAAACCTATACAAACATCAACATTTTTTTATTTGATAAATTATGATAATGTATACACCAAATACTTCTCAAGTACCAAACTCATTATTTCAACCACTTGATCAAAATCATTTTTGTAAGGATCTACAGATAGAAAATATTGATCATAGAGATAATGTGGTACAAAAAAATATTAGTAACCTTTTTAAGGATTATCAGAGGAATAAAAAATTTGGTGAATATTTGTCAGAACCTATAGATTTGATGTGGAAGGGGAATCCGTTGTCATTTTAATTAGTCTGATAGAATTTCAGGGAGTAAATTCTTATAAGCGGTGTAATATAATACTCAATGCTTTTATAATATATTACTCTTTAATAAAAAATGTCTTTTGATGCAATGTGATTCATGAAGACCTAAAATTACATGGGTAAGGAATAAAATTTATAAGATTAAACACATTATATGGACTTTTAGTGAAATAAAATTTTTGAAAATAAATTAAAATTCATTTGGGAAATACAGTTGACCATAATGCACAATTTTAAAGTATTTTGTTTGTAAGAATTTTATTTGTCATATATATTTCAATTAAAAAATAATTAAAAGTACAAATAATATAAAAATCTTTTTTACACATAAATATATACAATTAATTTGTGCTCAAATTTTTATAAATGAGGATAAAATAATCTTAAGGTAAAAAGTGTATTTTTTTAGAACAAATACTTTTATGTGAGTAATATGTTATTATAATATTAATTTTAATTAATCACAATTTATGACTGATTATTAACCATTGTGTTATAAAATATTTTATATATAATTTAAAATTCCTTAATTTTTTTCTTTAAAGTTAATTAGAATAAATTATATGTTCTTTTTGATAATGATTTTTTTAAAATATTGGATTCATTGTGTTTTGAGCACTTATTTTAAAATAGTTTCATTAAATATTATAAATTTAATTTTATAAAATTTTTTCAATATATTAAATCAAAATTTCTATATTTTTTAAGGAGAACAATTTCATTTTTGTACATAATAAACAATAACTATGTTAGAAATTTGAAGCGTCGAAAATTGTTAAAAAGAGTTAATGATATAGTTAAACTAAAAGATATGTTTTAAAATATAAATTAAGAATTTATAAATTTTATTTTTTGAAGATTTTTTAATGTTAAATTATCTTATATATGATTCTTTGTGAAGTTGGTTCCACTTAATATTGAATATGAAATTAAGATACTTTTTTTATTTTTTTTCTTAAAAAGTTTTCCACCCACCACAATTAAAAAAGTGAACCACGAATCATCACTTATTTACACACATGAAACCCTACAATTTTTACAACCTCATAAAAATATCTTCCTAATTTCTTCAAAATTTCCAAGATATTATATTCCACATATAATACAATCTTTTGAAGGATTCTGGTGTTTTAAAAAAATGGTTTCCAAAAAAAGTGGTAATTTCCTTTACCAATATATTGTGAGTTACATTAATATTTAATATCCTCCAAATATTATATAACCATCCTAGGATAATTATAAATTTATATTTACTATAATTTATTCTTTAAAATGTTATCTAAAAAAAATATTATTTATTCTTTCTGTCATTTGGTAAGTGATAACCTCATGTTGGTGTATGTGCGAACTACCACATTAATTAAGCAATTTTGTTCATCTTTCATGTTATCCAAACATGGATTCTCATATATATGAATTTCATGAATATATTATATATTTATGATATACCAAGTAATGTTGTAACAAACATTAATTTCTTATTTTCTTTCATTTCATTATTTTTAACAAGAAAACATTACTCCTGTATTAGTACATACTATTTTCTCCATAATGTGATGCTATTAATTTTCATCAAAATCTTATATAAATGGGTAAAAATATGTATATATAGAACAAATATGGTAATTATAACATGATTACTATTCTATAAATGTTTCTACCAAGTACAAGGTGATTCGATCGTAGTCCTTGAATAAAAACATGCTTGGGAAATGAAATAGTTAACACCCCAATGTTGATTTGATTGAATAATTGTTAATATCATCATTATTAAAAAAATTAATTGAATTATATATTGTAAAATGATAATGAATATGGGTATTTTAAATATTTTTAAAATATATACATTAATTAAATTGGATCATAAAAACCTGTATGATAAATATCATGACCTAAGGTAAGTAAATGTGTTAAAATATCAATTTTAATAAGGTTTTTAGGCTTCAATATCCTTTGGGGTAATTATATTCTATTATAACACATATATTATCTAATATATTATTTATTATTTGGGTTATCAAGTTTTAATTTGATTCCTATATCTTTTTTACATGATATGAATGAGAAAATATTTCTATAAAAAGATGAACATTTTTCTTCTTTGACTGATGAACTTTTGTTCCATGTATGTGTTCATTAAATTTTTTTTATGAATGTTATTTTATATTACCAAACTATTGGTCAATATAATTTTTAACGAAATTTTAATTTAATTTATTTGTTTTTAAAATTAATTTTTTCAATGTTTTTTGAATATACTATTTATGAATATTTACAAAAAGTTTTTCTAAAATGCTTATTTTTCTTTTTACCACATTAAAAGATTTTACCACTTTAATGAACATTATTTTGTTTAAATAACCCCTTACATATTTTCATGTTTCATTTCCAGGAAAATATTTTTCACAAAAATTTGTTAATAATTTTTTTAAGGATGTCGAATAAAGTATATTTTCCATATTTGAAATTTAATGTCAAGTTACTCTTGTAAAGTGATTTTTCTCTACGTCAATATCATTTTAGTATTTTAATAATTTACTAGGGATATAATCTTAGGAAACTATCCAATTTCAATCTCTATATGGAATAGTATGATGAATTTTCAGTGATGATTATATGAAACATGTTACTTCCCTGTGGATTATTTGAGCTGTGTTAAAATAAGGAATGTTTTTATGATATTTTACACTTAATTTCTATGTAAATATTATGATTATATGAAGATAGAATGTTTTTCAAAGAAATTTATTTTTCATCGGTTATGAAATGATGAAAAGATGAATGTTTCAAGGATATTTTGTTACATATATGTATGGAATTTAATATTGGATTGGTTGTCTCAAAATAACATATCTGGACAATTTATTGGGTAATGGTTAATATAACATGAGATAATATGAAGACGGCAAGGATTAAACTGATTCCAAGGGTGAAAGGTGTTTGAGGAGTGATCTCAACCCATTATGATACTATTTAGACTATATGATAAGGGTTTTATTATTATTCTTTAAATAAATAAAAAATTTCAGATTCTAATAATTGTTCCATGATTCTAATTACAAATTCTTATGCTTCTGATAGGCTATCACTTCTCATGATTTATTGATGGTGACACCTCATTATAATGACTCGTGCCCTTTGAAATGATATATATGTATTCCATATCTCTAGATTTATGATATATGATTTTTTTTATAATCATAATAATTTATGATCTCATATTCATATTGATATGATTATATTATCCAAACATAAGATCATTGATTAATATCTCCCATCACTACCCTTATAGAGAATATGAGTTCACCCTTTCTTAGCTTTCAATTTCCCAATGTTATAAAGAATGATTGTAAGATATTTATTACAAAAATAATTTTAGTGAAGTGAATTGGGGGAGATATTTAAGGTCATAGATAACGAAATTTTATTAGGCATCTATTCTCCTAGTACAATAATCTATTATATTTCAAATGTGTATACTGGTGTGAACTATATTGAATATTCATCTTAAATGATTTGATATTTATGTCTGTAATATGAGGGAAATATCAATATAGATATATATCAACGTTGAAATATTATATCATGAATATTATTTTATTCATAGTATATAAATTTCAATTTAATGTTATCTATTTCATGGTCCTTTGATAGAAATATTCTAAAAACCGTTATAATTTTTTCCCTATCTCACTTTTTTAAATATTATTTCTCTAAAATACTATTTGAGAATTTTCACTTATAATACATGTTTCCTTGTTTTATTGTTACTTTTGGTCTTATCATCCTTAATACAATTCCATATAACATTGGTTCACAATTTAAAAAATGGTTTCCCTTTAGTGAAACTAAATCTTTTTTCATTATTGTATGGATTATTTCTCTTCCGTTTAGGTATTATTTATATTTTTTGAGTATTTATCCAATATATATATTTTAATTTTTTGTTTTAGTTCTTTTTCCAATATCTATTACATTATTAATTAATTCTTAAAATGGATCATTATAATAATTTTTTCATGGAAGGTTTTTGACATTAACTACAATTGTGTGAAAAGAATCTCATTTTTAACATTTCCAACAAGAATTCCATTTCATTAATTTATTCCCATTATTCATAATGAGTATTACTCTATGTTTTCATATTTTTCGAATGTAATTTTTCCCCTTATTTTATTTAATTTTTTTAAGAATATTTTTTAATTTTTTATAAATATAAATATTGATATTTCATTCCACATATGAATATTTTTATCTCCAACTACAAAGTTATTAACATTAAATTCTTTTAGTATCAATGTTTCAGTAATTTAAATTAATTAAAAATTGTGGTTTTAAATTTCATTTTCTTCCCCTTGAACTATATGTTTTTAATAGAATATTTTGTTAACCATGTTACAATATATTTATGAAAAATAATTTATAATTTCTCGTCAATATTCCTCTCAAAATCTCACATATATATCTCCTTTAGAGTTATTTTTTACGCTATACCATCAAAATGTAATTCTGATTTATTTCTGTTAGGTGATTAAATTTGAGGTATAAAATGATCAAATTACTCATCTTATCTTTAGTAATAATTTCTGAAAGTTCTTAGTAACACATTTTATTATAATTTTGTTTTTCATCTATGCCAATAGAATCTTATCATTATTAATGTTCACTAGGGATATTCTGTTAAAGTACCATGCATATTCCATTTCTAGATGTCTTATGATCATGTTTGTTTTGTTAATATTTATGAAATATCGTTTCTTACTTAGTGGTTAAATATGCAATGTTGAAGTTATGGATGTTTTCTTATGTGGAACGCATATCAATGTAATTTTTTTTATTTAACATATGGTCTTAGATTTATATATCCTATAAATCAATTGGGAAATGTTTTATATCTCATGATACTATATATAAGGGACTGGGGAGAAAACTCAGTCCGCTATGATACTCTAGCTATTATGTTAGGTTTTTATAGAAGTTAACCTTGGATTCAGATTATGATGAATTAATTTAGCATATTTCAACATTATTTTTATCCCATTATCCAATTATATCACCTTGTTTATGGGAAAATAATGATGTTATGTTTCATTAATTTTGATACAGATTTTAAATAGAATGATTTTTTTATTGAATTTGTGTATCTTGACTATGTTCTCATACCCACATATTTATCTTATAATTACTTATGATCATAAATTGTATTCACTAATGTTTACCCTTACATAGAATTTTAGTGCACCCTTTATTATATTTCCATTACAGGGGTAATTATAATTAGTATTTCCATTACAATTTATGTAGGTGTATCATTTGTAGATAATTTTGTGGAAGATGTTCAAAATATATAACAAATTATGGAATTGTTAGTTTAGTGGGAAAATACCCATTTGATGAGAAATATATGTTTTTTTTAAATTATTTTTCTTAAATAATTATATAAAATGGTAGCCTTAAATAGTATTAGTTATTTATGTGCATCAATATTTTTTTATATTTTGATTTTGGATTGTTATATTTGGGCCTCTTTAGTAAGTAGTGAGCTATTTTTTTAAGATTATAACTTTTTAGCATAATATACTAGAGTGGAAGTCCAAGTATTCTCAATATATCCTATATTAACCTAGATAATAATTTATGATATTTATACTACTATAGGTATAAAAAAAATTATGTACTAGTTGTATCATTTCATCACCCCCAATGAAATGTTTATAAATTATAAAGTGATTTCACCTTGTAATTGGTTTTGAATTTTAATGAATGAACCCTAGTTGACCTGAAACTTGTCACCCATGCTAGCCTATAACAAGGCACGAGAGGCATTCCTAATCCCCTAATGATGAAGACTAGTGTTGGGAAGAAATAATAAAGTAATTATAAATGATTTGGTCCCTAAAAACGATAATGAAAAAAAATATAAATGGAACAATAAAAACGAACACTTTCAGTGGGAAGAAAATATAAATGTATAAACCTCAGTATGACCCAGTGGGTCACCACTAACCACTAAACCAACGTCTCTCCACAATAACTGTGTCCAATCTAGAAGCATCACCATGATATGAAAACAAAGATAATTATATGGGCATGAGTATTAAAACTCAGTATATATGCCTGGATAAACTATTCCCTATTCCTTACCTTTAAAAAGAAAACTATGTCATTCCAGTTTGAAAATAAGATATTTAAAAACAGGTTTTTCCATTATTTTTACAAACAAGTATTAATATTCTGTTTTTAATAAAAACCAATTCCCATTACACTTACAAAATAATTTCCAAAGAATGAGATATTTCCAATAAATCATTTACAAGATGGGGAAATATAATTAAACAGAAGTAACATTAAGAAAATAAAAAAATAGGTTCCATGAAATAGAATACGGGAATGTAATTTTTATTATGTTATACAAGATCAAAAATAGTACCATAGAATAAAAAATAAGGGTAAATTTTGGCAGCAACCATAGGAAATCCCTATTTATCTAAGGTTAGTGGAGTCATAAGAACTGTATACCTCTGTGATATGGCTTATAAACCACAACCCACAACATTATTATGCATGATTCCTTATAGGGGAACACATCACATAGTCTAGTGGTATCTCATCATAATAATATGTTTTTTTAGTGTTATAGTATCAATCATTATAGGGGAACTGGTCATCGTCCCTTCCAGACACTCTATTATACTAGATATAGTCTTCTAACCTCAGCACCCAGTGTCCCATGTATTTATTCCAAATGGGGGTGAGATTTTGTCCTGCTAGAATATACATACATATCACATTATTTACCCAAAACCTATCCAACTTATCACTACTGATATCCCTCCTTGTGAATATCCCTTTTTATGTCACATAACATTTTTCAAGCCTCTTCACTTGGAACATATAACATATCAAACATTTAATAGAAATATAAAATTTATAAATCAAGGTTCATTCCTCAAAAGGTATTTTCTACTACCATAATACATCCCCAATGTTCCAAATATGCCTCATTACTTAAAAAGGAGTAATTTTATTTAATAAAACACAATTTCCCAACACTTTTATGTTCTAAAACCATTTAAAAGAAAAATTTAATCTTTAAGGAACCTCATATTTAAAAAATTACTGAATCCATTGTTAAATACAAGCAATTCATTTTAAAAGCATTAGAGAATGATTAGAAACCATGTAAGAATATTCTTTCCATGAACCAGAACTAATTATATATATATAACATATTCATAACTTATAAAAGGTAAAAATATTTTAAAATCACTAAGAAATAATTCTTTTCACTTTTAAATTATTATGTATCAAGAACCTACCTCATTTGGGAGAGAACCAAGATGAAAATATTTGACACCTGATGCCTTCATTAGAATAAACATGAATCATACCCTTTCTACTTCCATGCATATGAAAATTAAAATATATAAATGTGTGTGTGTGAGTGTGTGTGTGTGTCTGTGTGGACACCTATCCCCAATGTACATATTTTCAGGGCCAAATATATACAAAGTTGTTCATACATATATTCGTATACATGCATATGCCCCTTAAAACATACACACATGTGGATTTTCCACATATATAAAAATGGACACTATGATAAAAAATATGTCCATGAAGCCATGAGTTAATATATATGCCTACTTATACATATACTTGTAAGTCACCTTTGACTCTAATGACTAAGAACCACCACAATGAGGTCCAAAAAACTCTAGAAAAACACTGGAAAATGAAAACCAAAAACACCACATATAAAAAATTGATAAAATAATTAAAAGGGTACAAAAGATACCCAAAACACGTGGAAACGCCACTGACATAGAAAACTACATTAATAACACTATTCAATCATACTTCAACAACCCTAGTAACAAATAGAAAACCAAAAAAACACCCCAAAATGGGTTTGGGTCCAGACCAACCTACATGCACCACCTAGGAGAAAATGAAACCACAAAAAATTTAAATAAGATGATGGATGTGAGCAAAACATTACTTGAGAGATCTCACAAGAAACATGAAGAAAAAATAGCCACCGAAGGTAAAGAGGAGGAGGTGGTGGCATGTGGCTGGGACCCTCAATGTGCAGCATCAAGTGAGAGATAAGATGGTAAGGGAGGTGGCTCATGATTGAATGGTGGAAATGGGAGAGGGTATCTCCTTTAGGAATTTTTATAGAAATTATATTAATAGTATTAATAATAATAATCATAATCACAATCATAATAATTATAAAATTATTATAATTATTATTATTAAAAAATATAATTTATTTTTATTTTTTAACCCTGGGAAGACCATAAGGTTTGGCCACACTTCCTTCCAAACTTTGTGTGAATCATGCACACCCTACGGGAGAGAAGGGATGCTCATTTGATTTGGCCGTATGATTTTAGAAATTGTGCACCAACCGTGAGACTTAACTCAATCTAATTGACTGAGACTCTCACATGATTTTTGTATGGATTCTCCCAAATGTGTCAAATTCATCCACATTTCCCCATGACTCAAAATGAGGCTTCATGTTTTCCTCTTTTCCTTTCATGGTTTGGTTCGAACTATGCGTGGACCATGGACACAGACAAAAAACTTCCCAAAACCATCAATACATGAAAACATCCATAAAATAATTAACCTAGGACTAAAAAAGGATCGAAATCCGAGAAAGGTAAAACATAAATGGAAATCATGGTTGGGGTTTGACCATTCTCCCTACGACAAAAACATTATTCTTATAGAAACTCACCCAACCAAATGAGGAGTAAGGATAGGTCCAAAAACTAATATAATCCAAACAAATAGACAAATGTCGGTTGGACAATTCAACTCAACAAGTCACACTCAACCAGATGTAGAGTAACCCACAATAAGTAGAACAACAATGTGAAGAGAAATGTATCTCCACTAAAAGAAACCATCTGGAACCGAGAAAATCAATAAGATACCATAACAAGATCCCTAGTGGATCTACCCACCATTTATGAACTAACCATCATAGACCAACTAGAATATAACGACATGGAAATCCCAAAACAGATGAACCTAGTATCTCCCTACACAAACAAATACCCACCATAGGGGACCCAAATTAAATAAAATCCAAACCTAGTAGTGGTCTAAACTATAATTCATTATTTCCACATTACATGATAATATCCAAAAACGATAAAAACATGAATCCAAAACCAAATCATGAGAGGGTTAACCATTCATGAATTCACATCCATAAGGAATAGTCACAACTATAGTGGTTTAAAAAGTTAAAAGTCCACTAATACTTTTACAACTAAAGTGTAACTTTTGAGAACCATGAAAACTAAAACACAAGAATGTAAAAATTTTCCACTCCAGCATAGGAGAAAAATGGTGGACCAAGGTCCCCAATACCCAAAAATTAAAGACAGTATAAAAAGATTCCCTCTTTGGACCATGGTCAGAGTCCTGATGTCATGAATCATTCCCTTCCCTACATATATGAAAAAAAACATGTCTAGAATAGGTTTATCTGGATCATACTCTTCTCCGAATGCAGAACCATCTTGGGTACAAAAATAAACCAGACTATCATTTACCATGGGCTACCCACTACTACCTTCCCAAATGAAATAATACAATATCCTTGAACCCTATATGGAGAACCCACTAAAAATGGGATCTTCTAAATGATTACTCAACACTATCATAGGATAAAAGAAAACCAGCTCATTGAAATGGACAATATCCCCCAACACCATCTGTGGACCTTGTCAAACATCTATGTTCCCTGGAACATTATTATACTCACAACCTAGGGAATAAACATCTAGATGAAGTTGTTCCTGATGATCTTACATGAAAACCCAACACATACCATTAATAGAACGATCATATTCAACAAATTCAGTCCCGAACATTCAAACACACCCAATACAACTCCCACCCTCACAACATATGGAGTTCCCAAAAACCTAAAGACACCAAATCCATTCCACTATATCTAGTGGACCCTGATTACTATAGATTAGAGGAAAAAATTTATAGGATAATGAATCTATAGCTCCTCTAGGAGTATGTGTAGCGCCAATGACTAGAAGAGGCTCTTTAAAAACCTTCTTGGTCTTTCTAGGTGGGATACTTTATACAATATAAGGCACAAAACTAAAAACCAGGATCATAAACTAAAAAATACCAGAACCAGGTTAAAACGAATACATATTTTAACCAAAAAAACCACAATGAATTCCCAAAACAAGACTGGAACCCTCTTTTAAAAATTATAATTTCTATTGTAAATTTTATAATATTTATCTCACTTAAAATGACATTTCAACACATCAACATTAATATACAAAACAAAATATCCCTATCCACATCAAAACCAAAAATCCAATTAGAAAATAGTCCCCTTTTAATGAAAACTATTTTCTTTCTTGGAAAGAACATTATAGATACCAAGTCAATCATCTTATTTTAAATAATCACTCGTGAACATAAGTGTTAATCTATATTATTAATAGATCATCCATGAATATGTACCACCACAGAACATCTACGCACACAAGCATATATATGTAAATGTTTGTATAAAATAAAAAGGGCCACACATATCATTTTTTCATCATAACCATGCATTTCAAATTTATTTCTCATTTCACATTTTATGAAACCATTTGAAATTAAAATGATTCTCCACATCCACATTGAAACACAAAATACCTTTAGAAAAGAAACTTGTTTCCCCTTCTAAAACCCATTTTATCACTCCAAAAAACCTTTTCAAAAACCATTTTCCTTTCAAAATCCACTCACTGTATCCGAATTATTACCAAATCACCATCCATACCAAAATAACTAAAAAAAGGTAACTCATGGCTATTTATTAAATGGGAACTTGGTTTTTCAAAATATGCACTATATATGCACCAACCACTAGAAACCTATTAAAGTATGCATGTGGGATCCAGATGGTTAACTACAACATGTAATCTCACTATGTAGCACCAACTCACTTCCACTATCATCCACAAACATAAAAAATCTAATCTATCACAATAAACTCCTACTAAATAGACCCATAATCAAAAATAAACACTGATAACTCAACTACCTCTACTCAATCAGGTCTCATAATGAGTGGTTGTGATCAGAAACCAACCCATACGTACCTCCTGAGCCCAGAAAATATTATCACCAATCTACCTGACACTCTAAATAACATGGTCATACTATGATACCATTTTTCATGAACCTACTAAAGTTGACCCCGATTAGATCACCCAGATCGGCTAGTGACATGGCTCGAAGGGCATTCCCAATTCCTAGAGCATGAAACTACTGTCAAGAATCGAAAATAATGAAATTGGGAATGATATGGCTCATAAAAATGAAACATAAATAAAAATTAATTTAACAAAAAATGGGAACTAAGATGGTAATGAATATAAAAATTCGCATACCTCCATGTGACCATATGGGTAACCAATAAATAATAATCCAATATCACCCCACAACGATAGAGTCAAAGCTGGACGCATCACCAAATGCTAGAAATATATAATGTTATATGTGTGGGTATTAAAAATTAGTATCCATGAACATATAAACTGTTTCTCATGCCTCATAGTTAAAAAAAATCAAGTCATTCCTGTTTGAAAATAAGACATAAAAATTGGGGTTTTCAAATATTTTCATAAAAATATTAGGATCCATGGAAAACCACATCCCATTAACATTCCAAAATAGTTTCCAAATCATGAGATATTTCCAATAAATCATTTACAAGTGGTATCATTCTAAAAAAACCAAAATCTTTTATAAGAATTACAAAACAATAGGATCAACCAAAAAAAGAAGGTAAATGTACTTTTTATTATTTTAATCATGTTTTAAGACAATACAATAGAATGAAAATTAGAAATAAATGATATAAATCTTGAGGGGAAATCACTATGTAGCTTTGGATAGTGGATTCCTAGAATCATAGTACCTTAATGATATGGCTTAATAACCACAACAGACAACATCCTCATGTAGGACCCACAATAGGGGAATGCATCCCAATATCTAGTGGTCTCCTATCATCATCATTTGTTTTTTAGTTTATATAATAAATTATGATAGGTAAATAAGGCATCATTAATGACATACCCAATAGAGTATAAGATATCATCTTCCCATCTAGATACTCAACGTCCCATCTGGTAATGTTTTGTAAATTTCGTGTAAATTTTTGATACTATTATATGGAATTATTTCAAGACCAGAAGCTGAGACGACGTGCGATTCCGAGGCATAGAGTGCCCAGAATGATCCATCAAAAAATGTAATGCTTTAAATAGCGTGCTTGAGAAGTTTTGATAAAAGAAGTGAAATAACTCTTAAAAAGGTGTCCGGATAAAAAATACAAGGGCACCATTTCATTTGGGATGGGGGGTTTACCCTTGGCGCGACTAACGTTTATTTGATGCAGCCCTCCAGTGAGAAAAACTAAAAATGGCATAACCGTAAATAAAATAATTAACTAATTTTTTTATTTTTCAAATGCTTATAACTCGCGAACGGTGAATCAGATTAAAAATATAATACCTAACAGGATCTCATGATGGTATTCTTCCCTTTGTAGAACCTAACATTGGCCAGTGCGGGCCGAAAATGGAAGTTGGTTTTTGGTCATTAATAAATTAATTACGTATCAATTGTTTTATTATCAAATCCTTATAACTCCTAAATTTTGAGTTGGATTGAAAATCTGAGAGTACCGTTGAGGTCATGAGGGCGTGTTCCCCTTTGGAGGAGCCTAACCTCAACCGGAGCAGGTTTAGGGTGAATGAAAATTTTTTAAACTTTTTTTAAGGTACGTTCAGTAAACATGCGAATGAGTTTTTCTAACACTTGAACTGGTGCACGAATCCAAAATACGAGGGCACCGTTGAACTCGATATGTAGTGATTCTCTTAGAAAGAACATATCTTTGACTGGAAAGGGTCAGACAGAAAAGTTATTTTTTGACATAATGAGACAAATATTAAAATAATTTAAAATATTTATTATATTTCTTTTCTAGCCATTGAGTGGTGGACAACGAAGCTGTGGTGAAGCGCTGAGGCGGTGATGAAGTGCATTAATGGATGGTCAATATTGGATCGTTTGAAACCACAACTATATATTCTTATTGGCTCGTTAAATTAAGCTCATTTAATAAGAATCATTAATGGGTGCAACATTTCTGTGCTTTTTATTTCATTTAATAATCCAACCTGTTGGAGTTTGGGAATTAACCAACATGGAGAAATCTATGATGAACCGCTGGTGGAATCCCTCTCCAATGAAGAATGATGAACAATGCAATAAAAGTTTTTGGATTACATCTAGAGGTTTGAAAGCAACGATGAATTCCAATAACCGCAAATCGATGACGACACGAATAACATCCCTCATCAACATCAGATCCAATGAATCAAGGAAGGGGTTTAGGCATACTATGTAATTGATGTATTCTTCCTCATTCATAAAAATTAATCCCAAAGGTGCATAACTGACTAATGGTTTCATCTGTGAATCCCTCATTCTTGTGAGTGGATTTTGTGAAGGGGTTTGATTTTTTGTTAATCAATCTTTGTGTTTATCATCATGTTTATCCCCATGATTAAACTCTAACACGAAGGGCGCAGGCTGACATGAACAATGCTATTTCCCTCCACCATAGTTGTTCTAATTGTGATTTTCAAAGTTGACTACAAAACATGTTAGAAATGCGGATTTCAAGGCCTCTTGGTAATGGTGGCACTCTAAGGAGACCGTAGGTGCAGACGGATCAAAAAAACCACTAGAGCAACTATGGTGGCCCATCGGGGGCACCACCAGTGCATGCGGTGGTCATGGGTTGTGGATGGAGGCGATCCCATCAGTGCACCAGGCACAACATGGTGGGATGTACCACATCTGGTCTATCAGGTGGCAGGCGATCTGTGGTCTGTCAACCATGGATTGAGGAGGCCCCACGTACACGGGGCCAATGGTGGTCGGAAGCGGTGCGACTGTCGCGTCCCATCTGGATGGTGCAGCACCAGCCACCCTTGTGGTCGGGCCTCTGTCCAATGGGATAGACCTGCTCCCAGTGGGCCTAACGCATGCCATCAGGCCAAACCCATGTCTTCAGGAATGGCCAGAAGAGACCGGGTCACCGGGTGACCCGGCGGGCTGGGCCCTCGGCCAAACAGGGTCGGGTCTGACGAGGCCCATTGGGCCTGGCCCACTGGTCGGTCCAGACCGGACCAACACCAACCCGAACTGGGTCAGATCTTGTCATTCAAATTAAATCATGGTATGTGGGACCCCCTGGGCTGGGATGGTCGGGTCGGACTGCGCCCAGACGCAACCATCCCATGTTTACTAAAATGCTAATAACATCCTAATTGGGCCACCGACTAACATGTCGTCAATGGTGTTGGGACCCTTGAGAAAATGCAGTCCTTTTGAGAAACTCTAGTTAAGGTTTTTCAGAAGTTTGGGTACGGCCGGGTCGGATCGGTCTCGAATCCAACCAAACCCTTTTTACTAAAAATCCAATAACTTACTTACCATGCATCCAATCGACACGTTGTCTATTGCATTCGAAACCTTGGAAAAAGATGGTCCCTTGGGTTAATTATAATTGAGAGTTCATTGTGATTGAGATAAGAACAATGTATTGAGTAGAAGAACCTTCAAAACTCACGCATTCTATGTACGAGAATCCAGTGGATGACTGTGACGTGAAGATTTAATAGGGATCCGGTGTGGGACAACACCTATCGATTCTGTGTGGGTCATCACCTAACAATCATGTGTCAGTCATCACCTAGCGATCTTGTGTGGGTCAGCACCTAGTGATCCAGTGTGGGTCATCACCTAGTAATTTTTTGTGGGTCAGCACCTAGAGATCATGTGTGGGTCACCACCTAGTGACCCTGTGCAGATTGGAAGAAGGGCCTCTTGAAATAATAAGATGATCTAGCTTTATGACTAATCATCTTTAATTTTGTACTTATCTTATACCTGGTGTGAGCTGTGCCTTTTACTTTGTTCTATGTGTTTGAGATATTGATTTTTGGTATTACCTATGTGGTATTTCCTTCACAGTATTTCCCTTCATGGATTAGTGAGAGACATTTGGGGGTCTCTGGGTTCCAAATGAGTATTGTTATACTAACCCTTTCATAGGATTCACCAACACCTGTTTTATCATATTCAAATAGAGGACAGTATTTACAGGGACTTTGGGGAGCTCGGACTAGATGGTGCTCAGAGGTGGATCGATTGACGTGGAGTGTTGTAGCAACATCTGATGGGGATTTGTACCTACCCTTCAGGTAGAATCCTTAGCGGACGACCTCCAGAGATTGTACTTTTTTTTATTTTCCTTTTAGTTGGGCTTTTATTATGGCCCATTTACTTTTATTTTACACACATTACTCTTATTGGTGGTAATTATTGGACGTTCTGTTACTATTCTTTCCGTTTGGGTTAGCTTTGTGCAGTTTTTCATATTATGTGTGTACAGGATTAAAAGTAATGTATTCCATTTTTGGGATATTTTTTCTAGGAGCTAGTCACCGGCCACTAGCCTATAAAAGGCAGGCATGAGGTAGTTACAACATAGGCCCTGGGGGACGGGTTGTAACAAAGTGGTATCAGAGGGTGGTCAGTTTTACTAGAAGAACCAAGTGTCTATATGTTTTTCAATGGGGTCAATAGTGTTGAGTGTCTTGAGTTAGGATTTTAGTCTGGGGAGTCTAGTGTTGGTGTGATAGCCGACATATCCGTACAACAGGACCCTGAATTATATTTTCTAACTCAGTACATTAAAAGTCTAGTAAAATGGGTTTTGAAAATGTGTTCCTCTTGATCTCTTTTGAGTCAGCTCACCATGTATAACTTATTTATCGTAGTTCATATTTATTATCTTTCAAGATGCCTCCACTTAGATAGGCACTGTAGCAGTGAAGACATGGGAGTCAATAGCATTGTAGCTCTTTTGAGAAATATGGCCATCGTTCACTTTAGCGACGTGGACTAACATTTTCAAATAGTGATCATCTTCTCCATTTTATAGCCCATTTTTGGGATAGGGTTACTACTATAAAAAACATTGTATCTTGTGCTCCTGATATAGTGAATTTTATACCTCTCTGTGGATATAGGGTTATTCCCAATCCACGTAAATATTGTGTCCCATGTCTATTTTTCATTCTATATTATTCTTTCTCTTCTCGTTTCTATCATTGCGACTCCTGAAGATTCTGTAACATTTATTAGTCAGCCATAGTTCATGCTTAGATTGAATATTTTATGCAAAATGATGCAGTATATCTGGAATGTTGGAATGGGGTTTTCCTTGGCATGAAAAAAAAAGAAACTCAGGCAACACATGATAAACTCTTACATAGGAGGGTGCAGCCGATCACTCTTCAGTCGACTAACCTTAACCTTATGGCAGGCGGTGGCTTGAGTTTTCAGTTCCCAACAGTTGTGTTAGAGTGTATGAAAATCCATTAAAAATAAGTTTCAAAGATTACCTCCCCATAGGGAGAGGAACTTCTACATTGACTTGTACCCATGGATGACACCGATATCTACACCTACATATCAGATATAACTCACGATGCTCTGGGAGATGAGATTATAGTTTGGGTAATTGAAGAGGAAGGTCTAAGTAAGACCCATTGTTTGAGGTTATTTTTGGATTACCTGCACTTTAACCATGTGGCCTTAGATAACTAGTGACCACTACCAAAGGGTCGATGAGAACATCAATCAGTTAAAGGGGATAGCCATTCGCCTGGATAGAATGGTGCCCATAGGATTCTCAATAGTTGAGATTGTAGCGATGGATGGTGGCCTTCGGGGACTATTAATTTGAGATAGTCTATATTCCTGGGAAGAGGAATGTGGTGGATGATGCACTCAGTAGGAGATTTGGTTTGCAGCTGGTGAGTGAGGTAATGAAGCAGCTAGCCACAATTCAGATATCCTTCATGGATGAATATGGAGAAGATTACCTCTATTCTTTGACTATCACTCCCTCACACCTTCAGTGAGTTAGGGAGGTACAAATTGTGGATATTGATTGTGTGGCCCGACGTGCTCAGATATCCTCAAGACATGCTCCTGATGTATTTTTGATATGTAGGGAGCACTTCATCCTTCTCAGAGGATGCACCATGGTACCTATGATGTTACAGGAGGCGGTGTTGATGGAATTCCATACATCCCCTTTGGTGGTACATCTTATTGAGGTGAAGATGTACCAGGAACTATGATGTCAGTACTGGTTGGCAGGGATGAAGAAAGTGATGGTTGAGTTCATTTCATGATGCCTCGCTTGTCAGCAAGTGAAGGTCGAGCACCAGGTTCCAATAGGCTTGGGCCAACCACTCAAGGTACCAGAGTGCAATTGGGATGGTATATCGGTATACTTCGTGATAGGGTTACCACACTTGTCCAGGGGCCACAATTCTATCTTGGTGATTGTGGATTGACTCACCAAGTCGTCTCACTTCCTACCCATTCGAGAGTAGGTACTGCTAGAGGGCTTGGGATGCCTCTACATCTAGGAGATAGTGCTTCATCACGGGGTGCTTCAACGGTTTTCCCAGACCATGATGAAAACATTAAATCCCGGTTGTGGAAGGGGTTACATGAGGCGTTTGGGACTTAGCTACACATGAGGACGACTTTTTACCCCCAGGAAAATTTTCAAATGGAGTGCACCATACAGAACTTGGAGGACATGCTTCATTCTTGTCTATTGAATTTTGGACATATTTGGGAGGACCACCTACCACTGGTGGAGTTTGCATACAACAATAAATATCACTCTACCATTGGCATGACACAATTTGAGGCCTTGTACTTGTGTCTTTGCAGATCACCCCTATGATGGAAAAACGCAGGGATGTTGACACTCATGGGTCTGGGGTTGGTACAGGATACCAATGAGAAGGTTCATATCATCCAGGATAAGATGAGAACTATACAAGGCAAGAATATGTCTTATGATGATAAGAGATGGAGGCACTTGGAGTTTGAGGAGGGCGATCAATATTCCTTTGGGTCTCACCTGGACGAGGATTACAGAGACTTAGTTAGGGCAGAAAACTATCTCTAAGGATCATCAGACCTTTTTAGACTAGGAGTAGAGTTTTCAAGGTGGAATACCGCCAAACTCTTCACCCACAGATGCACTAGTTTCATGATGTTTTTTCATGTGTCACAGCTGAGGAGGTACGTGCATGATCCATCTCATTTCTTCAACTGGGGAAAGTTGGACCTTGACGATGGGTTGACGTTTGCGGAGTTCCTGGGGGGTATAGTGGATTGATAGGAGGAGGTCTTACGTGGGTCGTCTATTCCTCTGGTTCAAGTTCGGTGCTAGCACGAGAATCTCTAGGAGAGCACATTGGAGTGGGAGGCTCAGATTCATGCACAGTACTCCCACTTGTTTGATTAGTTTTTTTATTTGGATTTTGGCGATGTATATCCTTATGTTTGGGAGAATGTAATGTCTCTAAAATTACATTTAATTTATATTATTATTATTATATGGGATTATTTTGAGACTAGGCGCTAAGAAGGAATGGGATTCTAAGGACCTGATGACTCGTAAGGATTCGTCAAAAAATTTATAATCATTAAATAACATGTAAGATCAGTTTTACTAAAAAGAGGAATAACTCTTAAATGGGTGCCTGGATCAAAACCTAAGGGAACCGTTGTGTTTGGGATGGTGTTTTTACCCTATTTGCAACTTCTGTTTAGTATATGCATCCATCTAGTGGGAAATCCGAAAATGTCATAACTGTTAATAAAATAATTAAATAAAATTACTTTATTTTTCAAATACATATAACTCAAAAACTGTTACTCTAATTAAAAATTTGATACCCCCACTGAGCTCATGAGGGTTTGCATTCCTTTGGAAGATCATAACAATGACCGACACTGTCCAAAGGTGGAAGTTAGTTTTTTTCCATAAATAAATAATTGAGTAAAAATTATTTTAGATTCAAATCCTTATAACTCCTAAACAGAAACACATATTGAAAATCTGAGAGTACCGTTGAGCTTGTGAGGGTGTGTTCCCCTTAGGCAGATCCTAACCCGACTGACACGAGTAGAGGGTGAATGTTAATTTTTGAACCTTTTTTTAAAGTTCGTTTAATAAACGTGCAAGTAGGTTTTTCTAACTTTTGAACCAGTTCTCAGATCAAAAATATGAGGGATCCTTTGAACTCGGAATGCTGAGATTCTCCTAGAAATGAATTAACTTTAACTAGAAGGGGTCGGACAAAAAGGATATTTTTCAGTCATTTAGATGAAAATAATAAAATAATTTCAAAGAATTATTTTATTTCCTTACTCACCGGTGTGTGGAGGACGGTGGATCTACAGTGCAACAATTAGGCGGTGATGACACGCATTAATGGAGGGTCAATAATATATCATTTGAAAACACGAAGAAGTTATCGTAATGGTTCGTTAAATGTGGCTCATTTAATGAGCATCATTAATGGGCACAACGTCACTGCATTTTTATTTATTTTAATAATACAGCAAGTTGGAGTTTGGAAATTAAAACATGCGGGGAAATCACTGACGAATGGTCATCGGAAACCCTCTACAATGAAGAATTAAGAACCAAGCGACGAATGTTGGAGGATTGGATCCAGTGGTTGTCAAGAGGCAACAAACGCCAATGACCACAGATCGGAGACAACGTGAATCACATCCCTCATCATTAGAGGATCCAATGAATCCAGGTAGGAATTTATGTGTTCAATTTATTTGATGATTTCTTCCTTGTTCTTAAAAACTAATGATGAACGTGGAGTAACTAAATAACTGGTTGATCCATGAATCACTCTTTCTTGTAGGTGGATTTTGTGTGGGGTTTGATTTGGGGTTTTTCAAGCTGTGTAGTTGTCATCATGTTTATCCCAATGATTAAAATATAATGTGGAGGATGTAGGTTGACACGAATAGGGACTGGCTCCTCCACCATAGTTTTTCTTATTGCGTTCATTGAATTTGACCACTCAACTTGTCATCAAGGTGAATTTCAAGTCTTCAAGGTGATGGTGGTGCCCTACGAGGACCGTAAGTGCAGGAAGATCAAAAAAATGGTCCACCAGAGTGAATATGGAGACTCGTTGAAGGGAATTCAAATGGTGAACTTTGGTGGCGGTCGTGGGTGTAGGGTGGCATTGTGCTTGTCAGCACGCAATGGCGGCGAGAAGATGCAGTGCTTGGAACTGAATGGAGGGACGACCTCGGTTTGGGTTGTTTGGTGGCTGGCGAGCCGCGGTCCATCAACAACGGTTAGAGGAGGGCTCCTGTATGTGGGGCTAGCAGGGGTTGGATGTGGCATGACTGTCATGTCCTAAGTAGATAGCGCTCTACAAACCGCCCCTGTGGCTGGGCCCCAGGCTGGCGGGTTGCACCCCCACCCTTTGTGTCAGACCCGCACCGATGAGCTAGACCCGCGACCCAACGGGATGATCTTGAATGCAGTGGGCCGAACGCATGTTGGCGGGCTTGACCCACACCCAGTGGGCCGGACCCGCACCGATAGACTGGACCCGCACCATTCAAGCCTGGCTGGACGAGACAATGTCACGAGGAGACCTGACAGGCGGGACCCTTGGGCAAACAAGGCCGAGTCCAACAAAGTTCATTGGGGCTCAACCATTGTCCAAGATGAACCAGACTGACCCAGACCCAAATAGGGTTATCTCGAGTTGATTAAATTAAACCAGGGTATGTGGGACCCCTTGTGTGGGTTCGTCGGCTTGGTCCGACCAGGCCATACTAGGCCCAGATGCAACTGGCCCCTATTTACTAAAATGATAATAACTTCCAAATCGAGCATCTGATTGACATGTCGTCAGTGGAGTTGGATCCCTTGTGATGATGTGGTGGTATTGAGATAGTCCACTTGAGTTTTGGAAGAATTTGGGGTACAGGCAGGTTTGGTCGGACTCAAGTCAAACAAATCCCTTTTTACTGAAAATACCATAACTTACATACAGGATGTCCGATCAACGTTCCATCTGTTGCATTGGAACCCTTACGACAATACGATCCCTTGGGTTACTTCTAAGTGGGTCTTAGTGGTAGTTGAGATATGACAGATTGATTGATTAGAACCTTCAGAACTCAAGCGTTTTATGTGTGGGAATCTAGTAGCTGGTTGTGACGTGAATAATGAAAAGTGATCATGCATATTTCATCATCTAGTGATTTTGTGTGGGTCAACACCTAGTAATATTGTGTAGATCAACACCTTGTGACCCTGTTTGGGTCAGTACCTAAATTTGTTTTGTGGGACATCACCTAGATATCATTTGTGGGTCATCACCTAGAAACCCTATGTGGATCGGAAATAGAGCCTCTCGATAAAATAAGATGATCAACATTTATGACTAATCATCTTTACGTCTGTACTTAAGTTAAACCTGGTGTGAGCTGCATATTTTACATTGGGATATGTGTTTGAGAACTTTCTTAGTGGTCTTACCTCTGTAGTATTTTCATCATGGTGTTTCCATTTGGGGATTACTGAGAGACCTTCGGGGGTCTTCGGGTCCCTACTAAATGTTGATATACTCACCCCTTCAAAATATTCGCCAACAGCTATTGTTTTTTGTCTAGACTACGAACAACTTTGACCGGGATTTTGGTGATCCAGGACTTGACGGTGCTCAGAGGTGGATCGATAGACGTGGTGTGCTGTAGCGACATCTGACGGATAACTATACATACCCTTCAGGTATGATCCTTGGAAGATGACCTCCAGAGCTTGTGCTTCTTTTTCTGTACATTCCTTTCAGTGGGGCATGTATTCTAGCCCCTTTACATTCAGTTTACACACTTTACTCTCAGTGGTGGTACATTGTGGTGATTTTATTATTTTCTTTCCTTCACGATTAGCTTTATGATGTTTTCCCCATAAGTGTGTGTATAGGTTTAAAGGAAATGTCTTCCATTTTTGGGACATGTCTTTTCGGTTCTAGTCAGCACCCCCTAATCTATGTAAGGTGGGCATGGGGTAGTCACGGAACATGCCCCAGGGGACGGGTTGTGACACAAGTTCTTATTACAAATGGTGATGAATTTTTATCAATGAAAAGTATAATGGTATATTACATTATTTAGCCAAAACCAAAATAATTTATCACCACTGATCTCCATCCATAAGTGAATCCCCATTTTTAAATCCCAAAATAATGAGAAATCCTCTTCCCGAGGGAAATATCAAAAATTACCCATTTAATGAATTCATCAAATTTTTAAATAATGGGAAATGATTTAAGAGGGGTTTTCTACTTCCATAAATCATACTCGATGTTCAAAACATGCCTCATTACATTAAAATTAATATATTATTTTAGAAAACATAGTTTACAAATATTTAAAAGATCTAAAACAATTTAAATTACAAATTCAATTTTTTAGAAACCTCAAATTAAAAAAAACATAAAATAATACAAAAATCATAGAAATACATTTTAAAAGCTTTTGACAATGCTGCATAAAAAAGTAAGAAGATACTTTTTAGGAACCAAAAATAATTATATATATAGAATAATCATTTAATATAAGTTGAAAAAATATTTTACAAACACCGAACAATAATAGATTTTAGTTTTAAAGTGTTATGCATAGGGAACCTACCTCTCAAGGGAGAGGACCAAGTCGAAACACTTTGGCACTTTATGCCTTATTTGGAAACCACTCAAATATTCCAATTTCAACATTTACCCATATTCTAGTTCGCATATTTTTTAAGGAAACAATTCCTTGATGTAATGATGCAAAAACTAGATCCGTTAAAAAATAAATTCATTTTTTTATAACTCAACCCGATATTGAAAGGTTATAATTTTAGAGAGATCAGATACTTTGGATAATCCTTATTACAAAACCTAAAATTTAAAAGATCAAAACCATTATTTATAACGGTTAAATTCCTTAATGGGACATAGACCACTATCATGCTTATAATCATCCTTAATCCCTATGGTAAGATATTTTTAAAATGTAGTGTGTGCGACAAAAAGCTCAGTAAGGGGTTTTGAAAAAAAAGGAAACTAAATAGAGTACTTCAAATAAAAATAAAAGTTATAACATATTATAAATTTCATTAATGAAATCTTAGGAGAACATGTATACATTTCAAAAATAAAAATTTTAGTGAATGGAATGATTTCTATATATATACAAAATTTGGAAAATCCACTTCGATCATTAATATAGTAATAGAAATTTCACATGAAAATGTAATAAGAATTCATAATTAATTATCAATGTAACCTTGGATCATAGCAGGAATTCTCAGTTCACTCCCAAGATATGGTGGACAAAGTCCCATGATGGCTTAGGTTCACTCCCTAATCCCATAATATTCTTGGTATAAACCACCTGTGTATCGTGATGTGATTAGGATAAACCTCACACGCACCGTGATGTGCTTAGGATGAACCTCTCTTTCACCATAAATGAAATTTCAAGATATTAACACATTAATCAACGCATTGGAGTACTATCAGGGCACACCCTCCAAAAATATTTCAATCTCATACAACCAAGTGCAAATTTTGGAATTATAACTTTAATTTTTTTATAAGGACCTTGAATTTTTTAAACCATGTTCTTTGAAAACCATTTCATAAAAGAACTTACGTGTATCCTAAAAAAAGTAGTTTTTCATTCAAACACATAATTATACTTCCATGTATATGTATATAATAGTTTTGCATTAAAGATACATGTATATACATTTATTTACATAAACATTAGTGTTCGAATAAAATATGATTGCATACTCATGCATATATATCAATTAAAAATAACAATAACAATTTTACATAAAATGAAAAACACATTCATTAATATATTTACATATATATAAACATAAAATTTAATATACATACAAGTACATATGTGTGTGTGTGTGTATTTATCTATACATATATTAATAAAAAATCACTCATAGAAAATGATATATATATATATATATATATTATTTTTAATCATCAAATTGTTTTGAAAAACATTAATTAGTAAACCTCGCTTACAATATTAGGGATTAATTAAATTTTTAGTAACCAATAAGTTAATTTTATTAAAGAGAGTTCCATTAGAAGACACAACTTTAAACATACCTTGATATGTATATGTGTTTATATATATATATATACATACATTTAAAACAAATTACTTTTGAAAGTTTAATAACATCACATGTATGCATATGAGTCCATCTGAAGTTCTTTAAATATTCAAAAAAAAATTATGATAAACAAGTCACGAACCAATATAATTTAAATATTTAATACATAACATGAAAATTTAAATCAAAACATAAAAGGATCATATTTCGATCTAAGAACAATCAAAATTCTGTTTATAAATACACTTCTGATAAATTAAAATTAATTTTAAATATAATCATAACAAGTATAGTTTAAAATATTTTTGCATATATTTTACACAAGTCATATTGCTTTCATATGACATAGTAAAAGAAATTATTTAAATATTAATGAAGTAAATAATATTTTTATGAAATTTCCCAAAAGAAATGAATGCAAGATAAATGTGTAGTTTTCTTACTATATAAAAAAATAATGATTTGGAAAATTAATTAATACCACAAAGATATTATAACTAATTCGTATAAAATAAATGAATTTCATAAAACATCTAAACATATTTCATAAAATAACACCTATTACTAGGTAGATAGTTCCAATACTTCCAAAAAAGAGAAAATAATTTCATAGCAATGATAGTAAAATACTACTGATAAATTTTGGAACAATTCAAAAAAATGGGAACAATTTTATATTAAAAAATAGAATCCCCTTACCATGCATGTGATTCATCTGGTTCACAATAGAGGGAAAGGATCTCATTTCATGATTGTTTTATTAACACAACTAAACAATGGGGTGTAATTAAATATTAAGAAAAAACTGATTTCTTATTGTTTTTTACAAACGGAATTCCCCTTACCATTAAACGATGTTACAGAATAGTCTTCCATAGTAGCAGAACTGGATACTAACTCCTATGAAACCCTATATAATGTAGAAGTGGGATGTATTCCAATTATTTTTTATGAAAATAATATTATTGAACAATGGAGTCGTTCTTACAACCCGTGACTTTATGGTGCAACGACATTTGGAGGAGGACGACACTTGTTCTTTGTGCCTCCATGATGTGGAATACCCTTTGCATGCAATTAAATCTTTTAAGGGGGTGCAAGGGGTGTGGAAGGTTTGGAGGCCAGATTTTGTTATTCTCTTTGATCTTTCAATTGGTTCAGGTCCAAACATTACTAAATGGGTGTATTCTATGGATCTAAGAGTGGTAGGGCTGATATGCACAATTTATTGTTTGTTTGGACTCGACGGAATGAATGCATTTTTCAAAGAAGGTGACCCCTGATCACCTATGGGTGGATAGAGAGTTTGAGTGGAGGAATGGTTGGAAGAAAAGTGATGTGGTGCATTCTTTGGGCCGCACTCGACAAGAATCTCCTTTTTGGTCTCCCCCTGAGGGTTTCTTCAAGAATAATACTGATGATGTTGTCTCTGCTAATTAAAGGGTCGATATTGGGCTCATTTCTCATAATATTTATGGCCATATTGTGGTAGCACAGTGTAGGGAGGTGCCTAACTCACAGAACCCTATGGTGGCATAGGCCTCGGACATCCTCCAGGGGCTTCTTTTTGCCCGTTCATAATTTTGGCCCAAGCTTCTGGTGAGATCTGACTGCCTAGAAGTGGTGAACACCCTCTCCACAAAAGATGAGGATTACCAACCTTATGGACTAATCTTGAAGAAGATCTGTTACCTAACCGATGGATTCAATGCATGAATGTTTTCGTTTATCAAAAAGAGAAGGTAATTTGAATGCCCGTCGTTTGGCACATTTTGGGAAATGTTTTGGTGATCATTGTTGGGTGAACTCGTTTTCTGATTGGCATTGTAATCCTAGTTTACTAGGTCAGTAATTTATCTTCTCCTCTCAAAAAAATCCCAAAAACCCACAAGTCATAGGTTATACAAGGAAATCATTACAGTTAAATGGCACTCACTGATCTGTGATCGAATCATGGGTTATAGGAATTAGTGAGATTTTCTACTCACAAGAAATATCTATTTTCACATAAAATATAACATTAAATCCAATAGATTTTGAAAATGTGGAAACCTGATACCAAATTCATATAATAGAAACAACCCCCAAACCAGTAAGATTCATCCATATCTCAGCAATCTGACTCACCTCTGAATTAAGATATTCATGGGAGAATGATTCCACAAGCACTCTGAAATTTTTAGCCTTCACTAGATTTCAGTGTGGGTTGCAGGCTGGCCGGCATCAGGAATGAGGAGGATGTAGACAAGGGGGTGGTCGGCTTTGACCACATGCGACTCCCCCTTTTTAACCCATTTTTTCTTTATCTGTAATTTTCTTTATTTGTATTACAATTTTTTAAGACTAATACATTCACATTTTTTAACTCATTTGAGATTTTTTAATCCATTTGTTTTCAATGTTTTTTATTACAAAGCATTCCATGTGTCATTTTTTGAAATTTTTATTGATTTTTAAAATAGAGCATATAACGTTATATATATATATAAATTCCTTTTTAATTTTAATATAATAATATATATTTATAATTTCAAAATTTTATAAAAAAACATATTGTAAATATTATATATTTATCTAACATTTTATACTAAAAAATATATTAATTTTCTTAAAAAAATAGGTTTTATCCTTAATTATTATAATTATTATCATAATCTTATATATAATTTTGTATTTTCCCTAAAAAAGATTATTGTGGAAAAATCAAAAAATTATAATGTAACATGTCATTTAATTTTCTCAAACTAAACATTTCATATATAATATTGTTTTCAACTAAGTCGCACAAACATGTATTTTAAATGTATACCTTATATTATAACATAAGAATCTTATTATAATTTAAAAATTAATCTTATAATTTTTTTGTAATAAAAAAATGTTTTCCAAAAAATAACATTGCCATTTTATTATTATGTCATGAGCGACAAGGGTAGTATTTTTAAATAAGTTCTTCATAAAAAATGTAAATTTAAAAATATTAGATTTTCAAAATAACATTTCATACGAGCAAAACACTATTGCACGTAGAAATTATATTACTTTATAATTACCGAAATTGGTCATAAATTAATATTAAAAATCCTTTATTTTCAAGAAATCATCATCATCATCATCATTATTATTGTTAAATTTATAAAAAATATACATACGTACATTTTATGTAAATTTTTTTGAATAGTTCAAAATTCATAACATACAAAACAGATATGTTAACTAATTGGTTCAAGGTTTATTTTAATTTAGTAACAAAAATTACATGATATGTTTTATATTTATACACAAGAAAGATACTATCTTTGAAACCATAATTATATATATATGTGTGTGTGTGTGTGTGTGTATTAATTATTTATCTTACTATTAAAACTAATATTTACCCTTAAACAAAAGATATTAACTAATATTAAACTCTAAAATATTAACTTAAAGGTAAAAAATATTATATTTACTAAAACTTAGGATGTTACATTCTACTCCCCATAAAATAATTGCATCCATGAAATTTCATCACTACACTTATAGAAATTCTGAATTTTACAATTCAAAATTGGTAAAACTAGGAGCATAATACCATACCTTAAAGTAAAACCCTAGAAAATTTACATAATGTCTCTAAAGGTTCAAATGTTTTCTCTATATCCTGAGCTTTAATGTTATTTATATGTCGGCTATGATATTAAATGTAACAACCCAAAAACCTGATCCATTAAAAAAACATTTATTTATAACACAACCCGAGATCACAAAGGTATAGAGTTTTTGAGAGCCTCGATACGTTATAAAATCCTTATTACAGAACATATAAAAGAAAAGATAAAAAATAGTCTTTATAATGGTTAAAAACATTAATGGGACCTTTACCACTATCTCGATTCTAAACATCCTTAAGCCCTTTTGAAAGAGATTTTGAGAACATAGGGAGAGTGAAAAAAAACCTCTGTAAGGGTTTTTGAAAAAAGGGGAAACTAAATAGAGTTTTGAAATTAAAAATAAAAGGTGAAACATATTATAAAGTTCATTAATTCAATCTTATAATAACATGTATAATTTTAAAAAATAATCATTTTGGTGAAGGGAATGATTTCAATCTATATATACAACATTTGGAATATCCACTTTGATCATTCATAAAGTAATAGTAATTTCACTATAAAAACTTATAATAATTTACAATTAATTATCAATGTTTCCTTATAAAATAGCGTTAATTATCGATTCACTCACAAGACAAGGTGGACACGGTCCCATGATGGATTAGGTTCACTCCCCAATCCCATAATGTGGTTGGAATCAACCTCTCATGCACTGTGATGTGCATAGGATAAAACCCCAACTTATTGTGTTGTTCTTAGTATAAACCACCCGCACATCGTAAATGACATCACATGAGATTCAAATATTAGACAATGCATTAGAGCACTATTAGGGTTAACCCATCATAAACACATCATTCTCATGCATCCAAGTGTGACTTTTGGAATTATATCTTACATTTTTTTGTTATGAGGACTGTAAAATTTATTGTAAAATAGGATCTTTGAAACAAATTTCATAAAAAAACAAATGTGTATCCTATAAAATGTAGTTTCTCATTAAAATACATAATTATAATTTTCATGTACATGTATGTAGTAATTTTTCCTAATAGATACATGTATATACATTTATTTACATAATCAATAGTGTATGATTAAAAAATGATTACATACTCATGCATATATATTTTGATTAAAAATAACAACAACATTGAAACATAAAATGAAAAACACATTCATTCATATTTGTACATATATATATATATACATAAAAAGTAATATATATACATATAAATACGTGTGTTTGTATAAGTATATATGTTTCTGTTTCTGTTTGTGTTTGTGTGCACATATACATATCATAATTAAAACTCCTTCATATAAAATGATATATATACAGGTGTATATATATATCTGTGTGTGTTTATTATTTTTATACATCCACTTGTTTTGAAAAACGTTAATTAGATAACCTCTCTTGGAATATTAAGGCTTAATTAAAATTCAAGTAACCATTAAGTTAATTTTAAAGAGAGTTCCATTAAAAGTCATAACATTAAGCATACCATGATATGTATATGTGTTTATAAATATATATATATATATACACCCATTTAAAACATATTACTTTTGACAGTCCAATTATATCACATGTATTAATAAGAGTCCATCTGATGTTCTTTAATTATTAAAAATAATTTTATGTTATATAAGTCTCACGCACCAAAAAAAAATAAATATTTAATACTTAACATGAAACATTAAAGAATAACATAAAATGGATCATGTTTCCATCACACAAAAAAATCAAAATAATTTTTATAAATACACTGTTGATAAATTAAAAATAAGTTTAAATATAATGATTCCATATATAGTTTAAAAAATAAATGCATAGCTTTAACAAAATTCATCTTACTATCATACGGCATAGCAAAATAAATTATTTAAACTGTGATGAAGTAAATCAACTTCTTATTAAATAATCTAAATGAAATTTATGCATGAAAAATGTGTAGTTTTCATACTATATAAAGAATTTATTTTAACAATCAAGTAATACTGTAAAGTGATTAAAACATATTGGTATAAAATACATGAATTTTATAAAACACATAAATTTTTTTATAAAATAGAATCTATTACAGTGAAGATGGTTCCACTACCCTGCAACCAAGAAAATAATTTCATTGCAAGGAAAGTTAAATACTGCTGATAATTTTGGGAATGATTCAAAAATACGAGGAAAGTTTTATTTAATAAATAGAATCCATATACCATGTAAGTGATTGTGCTGCTTCACAATCGGGGATAAGGAATCACATGGAAAGATAGTTTGATTAACACTAGTAAACAATTCATAACAATTAAAGATCAAGAAGAAACAAATTAAATTATTTTACAAAACAAAATTCCCCTTACATTTAAACTATGTTGCAGACAGGTCTTCTAAAACAACAGGACTAGATATGAACTCCTCTGAAATAGGTAATTTGGCCATAAGGGTGTTTTTTTTTATTTTAATGGGTTTAGGGTGAAATAATTTAGGTTAATGGGTCACTTGAGCACCACATGAAGTGGTGCTCAACATTTTGGGAGGCTAGAGCCACTTCAAGTGGCGCTTGGCCACCCTTTTTTCACCACTCCCTTTTATTGTTTTTTTTTCACCCCATCCGTTTTTAAATAAATAATTACAAAATAAAGAATTAAAATTAAAAAAATATACTTATAAATATATATTTAAAAATGTTAACTTATTTATAATTATATTTAGAAATATATTTATAATTATAAAATTATAAAATTATATTTATATAGTTATGAAACCTATTTAATTATATAATAAAATAATTAAATAAATCTTATATATTATAATTTATATAAATTTATTAATTTATATATAATTTTTTAAATAAAAAATATGTATTAAATTCAAAATATATGGTTTATTTATATTTATATAGTTATATAACATAAAATATAAGGGTTTTTTTTTCTGATTTGTGTGTTTTATTTATATATTTACATATAAATATTATAATTATTATAATTATAAATAGTTAAATATATATGTGGGTATAAATATAATTATGTATATATATAATTAAAAATAAATAGTTATAAATATTAATCTATTTATATATATTTTTTAAAATAAAAAATATATTTGTAATTATATAATTATAAACTAATATTTATAAATAAATATTTATATTTATATAAATATGAATAAATTTATAAAAATATAATTATGAAAATATTGTTACATATATATTTAAAATTTATTTATAAATATATTTAATATACATATATAAATATATATATGTGTGTGTGTGTATAATTATATATATAATTATATTTAGAATTATATTTTAATTGTAGTTATAATTATATATTTATAATTATATATTTGTACATATATATATATATATATATAATTTTAAATCTATAATTACTAATATATGTTTATATAGTTATAAGTAATTATTTATAAATAAATTTAAAATATTGTTAAACATATAATAAAATGGTAATAACAACAATATTATTAATGACTATAAAATATAAACTATATAACCAATATAAATGAAACATAAAACATGGATTAAACATATACTAAATAGACGGAATTAAACCAAATTATGTAAACAATGTTGATAAAAAATATTTTATAGTCTTTCAAAACCACCTACTTGAAACATAAAAATGTATCATGTGACTTTGAAATAATATAAAATATAAACTACATGACCAATATAAATAAAACTTAAAATATGGATTAAACATATACTAAATAGATGAAATTAAAAAAATTCGTAAAAAATGTCGATAAAAAATATTTTATAGGCTTTCAAAACCACCAAGCTGAAACTTAAAAATGTTTCATGTATGTGACTTTGAAAGCCTATAAAATATAATCTATATGAATAATATAAATGAAACTTCAAACATGTATTAAAAATATACTAAATAGATGAAAATAAAAAAATTACGTAAAAAATGTCAAAATAATAATAATTTATAGTCTTTCAAAACCACCTAGTTGAAACTTAAAAATGATTCAACTTAGTGACTTTGAAAGGCTATAAAATATAAACTATATGAACAATATAAATGAAACTTAAAACATGGATTAACCATATACTGAATATATGAAAATAAAAAAATTACGTAAAAAATGTCGATAAAAAATAATTTATAGTCTTTCAAAACCGCCTACTTGAAACTTAAAAATGTTTCAATAATGTGACTTTGAAATCCTATAAAATATAAACTATATGTACAAAATAAATGAAACATAAAACATTGATTAAAAATATACGAAATAGTTGAAATTAAAAAAAATACGTAAACAATGTCGATAAAAAATATTTTATAGTCTTTGAAAACCAGATACTTGAAACATAAAAATGATTCTAGTATATGACTTTGAAAGCCTATACGATATATTTATTAAATATACAATAATTAATTAGTTAGTAATATAATTATTAATTATTATTCGTTAATATAATTATTAATTATTAATGGTTAATGATTAATTAATTAATTACTAATCAGTAATTTACATTTATAAATATATTTATTATTATATAATTATAAATGTAATGTTTTTTAATATTTAAGTAGTCTTGTAAAATATTTTATGTTTACTATATGTCAGTTTTTCTTTTCATTTTTCCAGAAATTACCATATGTTTAGTTTGTGTGACAAATTTTGTTTACATTGTACTTCTACTTTATAATCTAATAGTTAATTTAAATCAGTTTTTATTTACAATATTTTTGAGTTTCTTGTTATTTGTATTAAAAAACAATTACATATCATAGTAAATATGCTTTTTAATATATACAACATGACATCCAAAAACATCAATGACGATGCCCCCTAGTACCATAATGCGGTGTCTTAATCTCACGTCCTCTCCACGTCCGACGTCTGTGTCACTTCGGTGTCCTATCTGTGGGTTCCTCCTATTATGGTGCTTCTGGTGCCTCCCCATGGTGCTGTGTAGTGGACTGACCAAAACCATGTGATGAGGATGCCCCCAAAATCATATGGGGTTCTATATGGCTCTGAATCTCTTATAAATGGTAGAAATGGGGTACTGAAGAGGGCCTCGTCAGGAAGAGAGGGGGCCACCATAAGCTGCGTGAATGCACCCAGATCGAAGTCCATAGTAGTCTGTGGAGATTCCATATGTGGTATATAAGTGTCTCCCTGCTGTGGAAAATCATCTGTCATCTGGGCCGGATTGTCTCTCTGTGGTGCGACGACATCTGCAGGAGCCGCTCTCGGATGTATATGCAGTCGCCTCTACCCCTTCGGATGCGCTCATCTATGTCGTCCAGCTAGCGGTGGTGGCGGCGGTGCATCCTCCTTAGCATGAATAGTAGGGACATCGTCATCCTCAGGTGCTTCAGCCTAAAGATATGGATCAAGATATATCTATTTATCCTCATCAAAATAATTGTCACGTATCAATTGGAGATGATCAAATAGAGCCACTACATCCCGATGAACTATATCTCGCAGAATATATTCATGCACCTAAGGCAGTGTGGAATGTTCCAGATGACCAATGACATCTTCCTGCAAATGAAATAACATTCAAATTAATATAAAAAATGAGTTAAAAATAATAATAAATCGTAGTAAACATACCAATCGTTGAATGTCAATCCCGTGATGTGTAAGGTGCATGATGGTGTGACATCGATACCAGTGTGTATAATCCCCCAAATCAGATAACTTAGAGTGTGTTGTGGTATATCCATGTGGAAAGATATTGAATCCAGCATGCATGTCCCAAAGCTCGATTTAAGATGCACGTAACACCCCGAGATTTTATGAAAAATATTATTTTAATTTCATTGATGTCTTCTATTATACAGCACACCAAGTTTAGCTTGTATGATACACAACACTGTATTAGCTTGCAGTATACGCAACACTATTCTTGGATCGTGTTACACTTAATTTCAAGTTTATTTTATAATAGTCATTCTACACAACATTGAGTGTGTGTGTATATATATATTCAATGTATAAATGAAATATGGTTGGATTTTGTTATACGAAACAACGAAGGATTCTTGAAAAACACGCAACCCTGACTTGGCTTCCATTACACGCAATCACGACCTTCCTCGATAGCGTGTGTTGTACGCAATAACGGGTTTTACTAAACAACGATATATTATTATAATATTATTATTAACTAGCCATTATGAATAGTATTAACTAAATTTTGAATTTTATAACATTATTATTCATCTTACACATTTTCTAGAACATAGTATAAGAACAAAATAAATTTTTCGGGTAAAATAAGTATTTTTCAAAAAAATGCAGTTTTGCCACCTTTTGATGGCACAGCCACATTAAATCTAGTTTTTGACATCTTTATAAGTTCAATTTTAAAAAATAAAATTATTATTTGGAATCAGGATATAAAATTTTACCTTGGATAAATTTTTCATATTATTCTGATAACTTTCATATTCTAATGAATAGTAAAAACATGCTATATTTTCATTAAAAACAACTTTTTTCATCGTAATAACTTATGTGGTTAAATTATAATATTGAATGGTTTTAAAGTATAAATTGAATATATTTTTACCATTTAATATAATTTATGTCATTATCATTGATTTTACATTGAATTCGTAGGTTAAATCAATTCAATCTTTTGCAATGTTTTAAACAAAAACCCATTTTCTTTCGACAACGAGATTAATTTTAATTTAATTTCTACAACTTTTGTATATTGGATTTTGAAAAATGGATTCCATATTTGGAATCAGTGGGTCCAAATTATGATAATAGGATACTTTTTATTTTTTGAAATTATGAATAGTAACTACGGTAAATTTTATTTACCATAGTTAAAGGTAAATCAGGTAATTAAGGGTAAATATAATATTATAAATTTACCCCAACACATGCCAAAATTCTATTGGATGACTAAAAGTCGACCCATATCACCTAAGTGTCGAATTAGATTCATTTAATGGTCTTTTTTCCATGAAAATAATTTAATTATTATTAAATCCAACGAAAGTGAAAACATGTCACTCTCTTAAATCTTATAAGTATAATAATTTTAATTTAGTGATAAACTTCATGAAACTTCCAACCTGAGTAGTCTCAAGAAATCTCATAAAAGTATATATATCATATGAATTTATTTATAATTTTTATGGATTAAATAATTGTCATTAATTGTGACACAATAGTGATGCAGAAATTCTTTATCTAGTGAAAAATCAAAAATATAGTTTTTATTAAACTAATAGTGACCATAAAAGGCACAAAACCCTGACCAAAAATTATTTTTCATGTAAATGTATACCATAATCATCCAATGGTAAAATATTTGACCATTTTGAGCCTTATAAAAGCTATTATGACACTTATTTTATTTTATTTTAAATGATCCCAAAGTTGTCACCTTCATAATTTAATAAATATAACAATTTAAATATTGTGATTTTAAGAGTATAAATTCGAGTAAAAGTATTATTATGAAATTTAATATATTTATCTTCATCATAGGATATTATTTTTAATTTTTATGCTACAAATAGTTATATTAAATAATTATTTAAAAATGTTGTAGTATTTATTTTATCAAGAGATAAACCACATAAATGGTTTTAAAAACAATAAAATAAATATTATATGAACTATTTAATGTGATAAACTAATTTTATAGATACATATGACCTTTTATGAATCTATTAAATATTTTAGTTCGAATATATCCCCAGTTTAGATTTTATTTAAATTCAAATAAAAGAATAGTGTCAAAATTGACACTATTGTTATATTATAAAAATAATATATTATTAAATTGTTTAAAAATCACAAAAATATTTAAAACATTATAAATTTAAATATATATGGTCTAAAATGTTATAAAGTATCCAATTATGGACAATTAACTACAAATAAGTAATTATTTGTTATAATTTAAAATTTAGAATGTTATTACCACAAATAAAATTAAATTGATTAAATAAGGATAAATCAAGTTGATAATGTTTTTAATAAATTCCTAACATGTCTAAATTTTATTGTTTGGTGATATTACAACCCTATAGCATCTAATATTCGAATATGAGTCATTTTTGGAGGTTTTTAAGTGGGGTTAGATTTATTGTAAATTAATATTTTTAAGATTTCCAAAGGTGCCCCTCTCCTCCCTTATAAAAGGGCACCTCCTCCCTCTCCTCATCATACCAATTTGAGCCTTCAAGCTCGGCAAAACCCTACCATATTATCTTCTCCACTTCCCTAGAAACATCCTAGTGTTCCTGGTATACTTCAAAGACCAATCTTAGTGCCTTGAGAGGAGGTTTCAAAGAGGCGTATCGAAGAAGAGGTAATTTCTTCTACCGATTCTTTCAAGCTTCGTTCTTCTTCAACTTCTTCTTCTTTAGTTGTTTCATTATAAAGTAATAACATAAGTATCAATAATATACTTATATGTTATTATAAATATGAAACAACCCCATTTCACCTTCTACCCATCCTATGGAAAACAAAATCACCGCGCGTGCGTACGTACGGAATACTGTCTCCACGCCGTGGTGTAATCTATTTTTCCACTAACACCTTACATGGATGGGTATAATAATGTAAAGAATAACTATACATAGTTATTATAAAATCATATTTATTCTGATATATTGTATCATCCACTCCAATTCAATTCAATAATTATGGAAATGATATCATCGCTCGTGCGTACGTACGTACTGCTGTCTCCACGACGCGATGAGATTCATTCTCCATGTTAACCATTTAAGAATGATTATATAGTATATAAAAGCAATAATAATAAAATATATGACATAATAAATCTACTGGATTTATGTATATAGATATATATAAGTATGTCATCTACTAAATTCCATTCAACTCAATAAGGAAATGAAAACAGCGTTCATGCGTACGTACGACCTATCGTCTCCATGAACGGTGTATTTCATTCCTCCTATCGATTTATAATATATATGTATATGATGAATATATATTATATATAAATCATGTTTTACATTCTGGAATTATGTAAATCAGGATATAAGTAATAATATAAAGAAACGACAAGTCGAAACACATACGATAAATGAAATGATTTTACCCAAAACGATACTTTAACATGGAATTTAAAAAAGAACGGGTAATATAAAGTCATAAGTGAAACATATATGATATCATAACAATTAATATAATTATTTAATAGGTCAATGACATTATTTAAATCATTATAAAGGAGGTTCGGAACCATAGGAAGCATATCGGACCTAAGGTAAGGGATAATTTTTCAAATCTCATTTTTATCCGAGATTGCTTATTCGTAAGTATTTACTGGGGTTATTGCTATCATCCATGTCCATGTTTTATAAAATTGTTTTCATGTATGTTTAAATTCCTTTTTATCCATTTTTGACTTTTAATACATGGTATGTAAGGAATCGTTTTTTTTGTTTACGTTACGAGGTACTTTTTTTGACTTTTCCGACAAAAGTATGAGGAGAATGTTATTTTTAACTTATACAGCGTGAACAAAATTTTATGGCTTCATAACCCCTCATTTTCATGAAGCATACTCTACAAGATTTTATGACTATTTTCAACAAAATACTTTTATTTTAAAAGTGCATGGAATTTTTTGAAAATAAAATGATTTTGACGAAGAAAGGATATTTTCCCCAAGAATTCATTTCAAATGTTTTATCAAAACCATTTTCCATATAAGATGACATTATTTGATATGTGTATGTTTCATGTTTAATGTCTCTATGATTTACATGTTTCACTTTTCTTATGATGAAATATCCATTTGTTTTATATGGATTATAAAATGATGGGATGATGTTTATGAAACCCATTTTATTATTTGGGTTATGATGAATGTTTTAAGTTTATTTTGTGGCACAAGTAAGAATGATTTCATTATGAGATCGGTGGGACCTATATCTCCCTCCAATTCATTGGGTAAAGATTTATATCTCATGAGATAGACATGGCTGGAACGGAAGGTTAAACCGGTTCAGTAATACAGGACTGGAACGAGGAGTGGACTTGATTCAGAAAGGGACTTTGTCTACTAAGATGGTCTTGGCAGCAATGCCTTGGATTCTATGCAAATCATATCATGTGATTAATGGTTGACACAATTACATGTTTTTATTCCCATGTTATTTTATCATGATTTGTGTTCTCGTTTTATATATGCCTTATGTACTTCCAAGATTCATGTCTTTGCTCGAGATTTTGATGTTTAGATTTTATGTTCATGGTTTTGCATTCAAATGTTTATGGATTGTTTTATGTTCGCTATTTTTACCCTTACTGGGAATTTGACCTCACCCCTTTTCTATTTTCTTTTCCCCAGGATATAAATAAAGGTTTTTGGTACGAAAAAAGGGGAAGATCTTTATTGGGAGATGTTGAAGATCTTTCGCCACGATTAGAAGATTTTATTCCGTGTTTCCAAAGACACTAAACTATTACGGTCCTTGTGTGTCTGTTTTGTTATGTATTATGTATTCCGCAAAAGTAATGTAAGGTCCATGTACATCAAGCTTCGGGTCTCTACAGTTGGTATCAGAGGAAAGGTTTAGTCAACCATTGGAAACTAGGATGAGAAAATGTTATTGAGATCCCTAGAGATATTTCTATGGTATGTCTAGGGATGTCCCAAAGGATAAGTATACGTATAGGATATAGTTCTAGAACTACGGTAACAATCGTAGAAAATAACCTAATATGTTAGATATTGAAGGTACTCCCCCTTTATTATGTTGTTTTCCCTACCATGATTTTTGCCTCTCACCCTATTCTTTTTGGGTTTTAGACGATGGATGGAACCCGAAGGAACCGTGTTGATCAATTCAATGGACAATGCAATGATTGTCCTCCTGAACAAACAAATGTTATAGGAGATGGAGTTAAAAATATCATTGATATACTTACACAAGCTATGAATCATTCTGGACTTCCAAATGAGCAGAGAAGGGAACAATATTCTATTGAGTCCTTCATGTGGCAACGTCCACCTTCTTTCAGTGGGTCTTCTGATCCACTTGTTGTTGAACAATGGATCAGTACCACTGAAATGATATTGTCAGTTCTTCAAGGTTCTGAACATGATAAAGTCATCTTAGTAGTATATCGTTTGTAAGGTGACGCTGATCAATGGTGGAATCTTATCAAGAATACGAGGCCAAGAGATGAAATTGAGTCCATGGAATGGGACGAGTTCAAGAACTTATTTTTCAATAAGTACTTCCCTAGTATTCTTCAAACAAAGATGGAGAAAGAGTTTCTTGAACTAAAGCAAAAGGATGATGAATCTGTTGGTGTATATGAAGCGAATTTTACAAGGCATGCAAGGTATGCATCTGGCTTTATCATCCAACCTGAAAGTAAAGTTGATCGATTCTTCAGTGGATTAAAACCAAATCTTCGAAGGGCATTAGCTATAAGAGACTTTAGTAGCTATGAAGAAATTGTGCATTGTGATATCAAGGTAGAACTGGAATTTGGTGTAACATATCCATCTCATGGTTTTGACAAGAAACGAAAGATGGTGTTCAAAGAGAAATCTCAGAACAGTGGTGAAAAGAATATGAATGTTTCTTTATGCTCAAAGTGTGGAAAGAAGCATGGTGGATATTGCCTAAAAGGTACTACAAAATGTTTTAAGTGTGGAAAAGAAGGTCATCGAGCAGTTAATTTTAGAAATAATGGGAAAAAGTTTTCTAATGAGGTGAATAGAGAAAATACTACAGAGAACTCTCCACCAACACTTCAATGCTTCAAGTGCAAGGAAATGGGGAATTATGCTAATAAATTCCCTAATCCAAGGGTTAGTGATGATCGACATGAGCGACCACTTAAGGAAATGGACAAAGGGATGTCACATGCGATCACTATTGGCGATGTTGAATATGACAACGATCTGGTGGAATGATTGAGTGTTTTTGTAATGGGATTCCAAAATAAAGTTGTATATAGTATCATGGAATATTGGAATATTTATGTATTGATCTATTGTGGTTTTCAATAATTTTATGGTACCGGTAACCATGGAAAGTGATTGAGATATTTTTGGAAATAGCATGATATGTGCATAATGAAGGGATAAGGAGAAAATGAAATGTTTGACAGTATTCATGTTCTCATGACTGATATAAGGAAATAGTTATATCCTGGTTTGAGTATATAGAATTTTGGGGTTTTGGTATGTGGAAAGAGTTAACTTTTGACAACACTCATGTTTTCACTAAGATTCAATGGGTATTCATTTTTTTTCCAGAGAATACATTATTGAGGCATTAAAATGTTTGTAATGTGACCAACAAGACATATCTTATGATATATGGGGATCAACGATGGTATTAACATGCTTGTTATATGAAATCTCTAGTAATCGTTTTCAAAATAATATGAGAGTGGACTGCAGTATTATGGATAAGCCTAAAGATTGGAAAGGATTATGTTGGACATCAGTTAGTATTGTTTAAGGATAAATGTTTTTTTTGATATTATTGATGGCATGTTATAGTATTGTTGTTTTAGAAAAAGGACAACCTGCAGGTTGGGAAATAGCTCATCGCGTCAGAAAAGGCTGTGGGAATCGAACCCAGAATCAAAGTGCGACTGGACTTTATCGCATACCACTGGCCTACAGGAAGTCCCTGGTTAGTAGAAACTAGTTTTATTATGTTAAGCAGTATGATATATGAAGTATAAGTCCATTTTAGGAACCATATATGATTAATCTCACTATAGATCGACTTATGTATATTTAATAACTTTTGCTAACCTTTTGTTTGAGACAGATGGAATGACCTATCATTCTATCACATGATCTGCTAACATTTCATGAATAACAAATTAAACATCATTTCTTTAAGAGATGAAGTGGAAATTGTTCAAGGAACGAACAACAGTGATATTGTACCAAAATAATGTAAGTACTTATTCTAATTCAAATTCTTCAACTTTAGGGAAATGATCTTGAAAACCAAAAATGTTGTCCTAGTTCCCTTATATCCGATGAATCAGATGGTACCCTATATCATCACAAATCTATGGCTTTGTGATTGTAGGATTTTACATAGCCCTGTTCTCTACCACTCTCCATCAAGAACTTGGTGGTTATATTTCTCTTCCATATCCATATTTTCACATATGATCTCCTACGTGGAAACCCAGTGATGAGTTAATTTGGGTAACCGTTACGTTTCATACTTTAGTTTTTAAAATTATGTTTCAGTATTCCTTTTTACGATGTGGGATTCTATGAATAGTAAATGATTTATAACCCCGACGAATTTCGAGGGAGAAATTCATTTTAAGGGGGGGTAGAATGTAACACCCCGAGATTTTATGAAAAATATTCTTTTAATTTCATTGATGTCTTCTATTATACAGCAAACCAAGTTTATCTTGTACTATATGAAACACCGTATTATCTTGCAGTATACTCAACGCTATTCTTGGATCGTGTTACACACAATTTCAAGTTCGTTTTATAATAGTCATTCTATGCAACATTGAGTGTGTGTATATATATATATATATATTCAATGTATAAATAAAATATGGTTGGATTATGTTATATGAAACAATGAAGTATTCTTGCACAACACACAACCCTTACTTGGATTTCATTACACGCAATCGTGACCTTCCTCGATAGCGTGTGTTGTACGCAATACCGGGTTTACTAAACAACGATATATTATTATAATATTATTATGAACTAGCCGTTATGGATAGTATTAACTAAATTTTGAATTTTATAACATTATTATTCATCTTACACATTTTCTAGAACATATTATAAGAACAAAATAAACTTTTCGGGTAAAATAAGTTTTTTTCAAAAAAATGCAGTTTTGCCGCCTTTTGATGGTGCACCCACTTTAAATCTAGTTTTTGACATGTTTATAATTTTAATTTTACAAAATAAAATTATTCTTTGGAATCAGGATATAAAATTTTACCTTGGATAAATTTTTCATTTTATTCTGATAACTTTCATATTTTAATGAATAGTAAAAACACACTATATTTTCATTAAAAACAACTTTTTTCATCGTAATAACTTATGTGGTTAAATTATAATATTGAATGGTTTTAAAGTTTAAATAGAATATATTTTTACCATTTAATATAATTTATTTCATTAGCATTGATTTTACATTGAATTCGTAGGTTAAATCAATTCAATCTTTTGCAATGTTTTAAACAAAAACCCGATTTCTTTCGACAACGGGATTAATTTTAATTTAATTTGTGCAACTTTTGTATATTGAATTTTGAAAAATGGATTCCATATTTGGAATAAGTGGGTCCAAATTATATTAATAGGATACTTTTTATTTTTAGAAATTATGAATAGTAACTACAGTAAATTTTATTTACCATAGTTAAAGGTAATTCAGGTAATTAAGGGTAAATATAATATTATAAAATTACCCCAACACATGCCAAAATTCTATTGGATGACTACAAGTCGACCCATATCACCTAAGGGTCGGATTAGATTAATTTAAGGGTCTTTTTTCAATGAAAATAATTTAATTATTATTAAAACCAAAGAAAGTGACAACATGTCACTCTCTTAAATCTTATAAGTATAATAATTTTAATTTAGTGATAATATTCATGAATCTTCGAACCTGAGTAGTCTCCAGAAAGCTCATAAAATTATCTACATCATATTAATTTATTTATAATTTTTAGGGATTAAATAATTGTCATTAATTGTGACACAATAGTGATGCAGAAATTATTTATCTAGTGAAAAATCAAGAATATAGTTTTTATTAAACTAATAGTGACCCTAAAAGGTACAAAACCCTGAGAAAAACTTATTGTTCATGTAAATGTAAACCATAATCATCCAATGGTCGAAACGTTGACCATTCGGAGCCTTATAAAAGCGATTATGACACTTATATTATTTTATTTTAAATGATGCCAAAGTTGTCACCTTCATAATTTAATAAATATAACAATTTAAATATTATGATTTTAAGAGGATAAATTCGAGTAAAAGTATTATTATGAAATTTAGTATATTTTTCTTCATCATAGGATTTTAGTTTTAATTTTTATGCAACAAATTAGTATATTAAATAATTATACAAAAATGTTGTAGAATTTATTTTATTAAGAGATAAACCACATAAATGGTTTTAAAAATAATAAAATAAAAAGTATATGAACTATTTAATGTTCTACACTAATTTTATAGATACATATGACCTTTTATGAATATATTAAAGATTTTATTTCGAATATATCCCCTGTTTAGATTTTATTTAAATTCTAATAAATGAATAGTGTCAAAATTGACACTATTGTTATATTATAAAAATAATATATTATTAAATTGATTAAAAATCACAAAAATATTTAAAAAATTATAAATTTACATATATATGGTCTAAAATGTAATATATTATCTAATTATGGACAATTCACAACAAATAAGTAATTATTTGTTATAATTTAAAATTTAGAATGATATTACCACAAATAAAATAAAATTGATTAAATAAGGATAAATCTAGTTGACAATGTTTAAAATAAATTCCGAACCTATCTAAATTTTATTGGTTGATGAGATTACTACCCTATATCATCTAATATTCGAATATGAGTCATTTGTGGAGGTTTTTAAGTGGGGTTAGATTTATTATATATTAATATTTTTAAGATTTCCAAAGCTGCCCCTCTCCTCCCTTATAAAAGGGAACCTCCTCCCTCTCCTCATCACACCAATTTAAGCCTTCAATCTTGGCAAAAACCTGCAAAATTATCTTCTACACTTACCTAGAAACATCCTAGAGGTCTTTGTATACTTCAAAGACCAATCGCAGTTCCCTAAGAGGAGGTTTCAAAGAGGCGTATCGAAGAAGAGGTAATTTCTTCTACCGATTCTTTCAAGCTTATTTCTTCTTCAACTTCTTCTTATTTAGTTGTTTCATTATAAAGCAATAACATCATTATCACTAATATAATCATATGTTATTATAAATATGAAACAACCCCATTTCACCTTCTACCCATCATACGGAAAACAAAATCACTGCGCGTGCGTACGTACAGAATACCGTCTCCACGCCGTGGTGTAATCTATTTTTCAACCAAAACCTTACATGGATTGTATAATGGTGTAAATAATAACTATACATAGATATTATAAAATCATACTGATTCTGATATATTTTATCATCCACTCCAATTCAATTCAATAATTATGGAAACGATATCATCGCTCGTGCGTACGTACGGACTACCGTCTCCACGACGCGATGAGATTCATTCTCCATGTTAACCATTTATGAATGATTATATAGTATACATAAGAAATAATAATGAAATATATGACATTATAAAGCTACTGTATTTATGTGTATATATATATGTATGTCATCTACTTAATTCCATTCAACTCAATAAGGAAACGAAAACAACGTTCGTGCGTACGTACGACCTACCGTCTCCATGAACGGTGTATTTCATTCCTTTTATCGATCTATAATATATATGTATATGATGAATATATATTATATATAAATCATGTTTTACATTCTGGAATTATGTAAATCAGTATATAAGTAATAATATCAAGAAACGACAAGTCGAAACCCATACGATAAATGAAATGATTTTTCCCAAAATGCTACTTTAACATGGAATTTACAAAAGAAAGGGTAATATAAAGTCATAAGTGAAACATATATGATATCATAACAATTAATATAATTATTTAATAAGTCAATGACATTATTTAAATCATTATACCGGAGGTTCGGAACCCTACGAAGCATATCGGACCTAAGGTATGGGATAATTTTGAAAATCACATTTTTATCCATGATTGCTTATTCGTAAGTATTTATTGGGGTTATTGCTATCATCCATGTCCATGTTTTATAAAATTGTTTTCATGTATGTTTAAAGTCCTTTTTATCCATTTTTGACTTTTAATGCATGTTATGTAAGGAATCTTTTTTTTGTTTACATTACGAGGTACTTTTTTGACTTTTTTGAAAAAAGTACGAGGAGAATGTTATTTTTAACTTATACGGCGTGAACGGATTTTGACGGTTTCATAACCCCTCATTTTCATGAAACATACTCTACATGATTTTATGACTATTTGCGACAAAATAATTTTATTTTAATAGTGCATGTCATTTTTTGAAAGTAAAATGATTTTGACGAAGAAAGGATATTTTCCCCAAGAATTCATTTCAAATGTTTTATCAAAACCATTTTCCATATAAGATGACATTATTTGATATGTTTATGTTTCATGTTTAATGTCTCTATGATTTACATGGTTCGCTTTTGTTATGATGAAATGTCCATTTGTTTTATATGGATTATGAACTGATGGGATGATGTTTATGAAACCCATTTTATTCTTTGGGTTATGATGAATGTTTTATGTTTATTTTGTGGCACAAGTAAGAATGATTTCATTATGAGATGGGTGGGACCTATATATCCCTCCAATGCATTGGGTAAAAATTTATATCTCATGATATAGACATGGCTGGAAAGGCAGGTTAAACCGGTTCAGTAATATAGGAGTGGAACGAGGAGTGAACTTGATTCAGAAAGGGACTCTGTCCACTAAGATGGTCTTGGAAGCAATGCCTTTGATACTATAGAAATCATATCATGTGATTAATGGTTGCCACAATTACATGTTTTATTCCCAGGCTATTTTATCTTGATTGATGTTCTCTTATGAAATATGCCTTACGTACTTCCAAGATTCATGTCTTTGCTCAAGATTTTGATGTTTAGATTTCATGTTCATGTTTTTGCATTCAAATGTTTATGGATTATTTATGTTCTCTATGTTTAACCTTACTGGGAATTTGAGCTCACACCTTTTATGTTTGCTTTTCCCCAGGATATAAAGAAAGGTTTTAGGTACTAAAAAAAGGGGAAGATATTTATTGGGAGATGTTGAAGATCTTTCACCACGATTAGAAGATTTTATTCCGAGTTTCCAAAGACACTAAACTATTACGGTCCTTGTGTGTCTGTTTTGTTATGTATTAAGTATTCCTCAAAAGTTATGTAATGTCTGTGTACGTCAAGCTTCGGGTCTCTACAATGCATGATGTTGCTGCCAGTTTGTGGTCTTTCTACCTATAAACACAATCGAATGTAACTCGGTAGACTTTTGTGGTTCCATGGGGATATCCCGTATAAAACCGAACTTGCGCATGACCCAGTCTAGCTCGTTCCACTCAATGATGTGGAAGTGAATGAGTGGCACCACTGGAGCACGATCTCCAACCATAGGTGTGCAGTATAGTGGAAGTGATGCGTAGACATAACCTATATAAGGAGTCCATGAAACCTGAAATATAAACTCAAAAAATAAGTCATATCATAGCATGACAATGTTACAGAGATTATATTTAAATAACTTAAAATAGTGATAACAAAACAAATTTTTCTACAAAAAAGTACTATTTATCTTACATCAGCTGGAACTATGGCGTCGAATATCTGTCGGAAGTTGTCCACACTATGTCTCGGAGTATGTGAAAACTTATGAGACTGACTCCACCTGGTGAGAAAAGAGTAATCTATGGTAATTTTATAAAAAACAATAACAAAATTACTAAATAACTGAAAGTAAGGACATAGACAAACCATCGTCCCCGAGGACAGTCCTCAAGTAGCTCTGATGCTAGAAGTGCGACAACTCGAGGAGAAATGTGTGGGAAATTCTCCCAGGCCCACATCTTTACTAACACCATACAACCTGCAATCTGATGTGAATCATCCTGAAAACTAGTGCAGAGAGATCTGTACTGATGTGCTAATAACGAGGACCCCCAATAGTATGTAGTCATCTGATCCAGATCCTCATGTAATGGGAGGTACATCATGTGTACCAAAGAGGTGGAGTAGTCAACACACAACATGCCTCCGAGCAACAACAAAATTTAAGCACATGTGTGCTGAAGAAGCGTATCCTCATCTCCATAATCAGGAATGACGTCGAAATGATGATCAAGCCACCTCATGCACAATCACGAACCCTGGAGGACACCCCGTACGCCGATGACATCAATGCCTAAAAGCCACTATATGACTGCAGCCCAATCGCCAGTTCGGGCACCCATAATTTCATGTCCTTGGATAGGTAACCCCAGTATTTAGGCAATGTCCTCTAGTGTAATAGTCATCTCCCCCTATGGGAGATGAAATGTGTGTGTCTCTAGCTGCCATCTCTCAACCAATGCAGCTATCAAATGATGGTCAATGGTATTGAATTCATACATAGAGACTCCATAAAAGCACTCATGTCTAACATATGGAAAAATCGCTACCGACGATGCCTCATGATGGAAACTAAGTGCTCTCCGAACATGAAGATGTCTAATAGGTTTTCGCGCCGACACATCACCCGACACGTGCATATCCTGGCAAGATTAAAGTGGATGATCCATCTGAGTGTGAAAATAGTAAAACATTAATTTCATGTAAGATATGAAATTTATCATGTATGATATGAAATTTATCATTTAATGATTGAAAGAAGAAAAAACACATTGAGTCAGTTGTTGTCTCCCATGTTGGGGTGAAGACGTTCAGAGTTTCCTGATTTTTTGTGGCCATTGTAAGTTCTTCATTTATTATAAATGACTGATGACATTTTCATTTTATAGTTCAAATGGTTTTGTTTTTTTATGGATGTGAACCTTTTAATTGTTAGCGCTGCATGAGTAGATTTAAACAAACAACACTACAAAAGTAGAAACAACAACAGAAATAACCATAACACATCATTTCAATGAACCCACACACGACGTATAAGTGTTTTCTTATACAAGTACATTATTTTTTGAGTTGGTATTGTCTACTTAAAGCTACTCATGTAATGTTGATAGTTTGACACAGAATTTCAAGTGAAATCGTGGTACATTTTCCAAACTTTACCCTATATACATGTAATAAAAATATTATGAAAAATGGTAATAATGATAATAATGATTACATGAACAATGTTTTACAGTAACTGATAGATACATGATTCATTTTAAAAATTAGATTATTTCCCGATGTGTCTAGGGTAACGTGTCTTCGTATGACCTTCCTGGAGGCATATGTTGCACCGCTGTCCTGCTGGATGTTCACTTGGCCAATCCATCTCATTCCAAATACGAGTCGACTTTGGCCTCCCTTTAGGTCGAAGTCTATTGTTGTTCGGTAGAAGCATGGGTGCACCATCAGGCAGTCAAAGTTTTTGATATTCCCCATTTGGTATCCACAGAGTACTTTAGCAGGAGTTGATGCTCTCAAGTCGATAAGCCGGATCAACAAACTGCTACCAAGATACATGTACGTAAGCACATGATGCAATCACATGGCTGCAGGGATATCTTAGTGGATGAATGTTTCCACATTCACAATAACGCTTCTCTAATAAAACAACTCTCACCTGACCATTGCATCATTCTACAACATCACTGGGCTCAACGACCTCAACAATTTTCTCTGGATGATTAAATGTAGTAACACGGTAAGTTGTAGCCTCCTGAAGAATTTTATCTTACTCGCGTTGGAAGTGGTGTCCATAGAACATCTCCCTGTTCATTCCCTCTTTAGCCTGATTTCCTCTTTCCGGAAATTACATTACACTACGTTAGAAGGACTCTTGTACAAACCCTGAAATTTTGATTTAAGAGATTATACAAATATTATATTATAATAGTAACTCTTATGAGTAACATATATTCAAATATTCATATTTACCTATGATAAGTAGTTTTCGATCTCCCTTGAAAACTTCATGTATACCTTCTACGATGTTTGTCTTCATATGACCATATCTCCTCCCATCATCATATACCAACGACCAATTATTCTTGGGAATTTCCATCATGTAATCATACACTTCCAGATTCACTCTGTGAATATCATGAAGATGCTCCTCCATCCTTTTTTTTAGGCTCATATTCTATCATATGAGCAGTCTTCTGAACAGTTATGAAAATGACTATGACAATAACATTTAAAATAGAAAAGGATGTTTATACCAATTTTAAGATTGACTTTTTCATTGAATCATTCTTGAACATCATTCACAAATTGATAGCAATGTGTCGAATACAGTATCGATGATGGGAATAGGGTGGTCTCCACAAAAGACCCTCAGACTGTATCGACTCCTTGAATGCGCGGTGGAAATCAGAAATAAGACAAATCCCTTCTGCATCTATAAGAAACTCTTGGAGACATTCCAGAAACCATCTCCATGATGAGAAGTTTTCTTTCTCCACAATTGAAAATACTATAGGTAGAGGGGATCATTTTGAATCTTGTGTGGCGGCAATCAATAATGTTTCTGTATACTGTAAATATAAAAATGTTACATCAATCTGTTTGAACTGTTTGCAATGTCTAAAATCCGCCACACATGGTAAAAAAGTCTAAATTAATCTATCAAACACAACCACTAAGTAGTCAAGTTGGTTTTTTTGGTCAACATATTAAACAGTATGTAACCAATATAAGATTTAATTATTGTTGCGTAAAAGCTCCAACATTTGTGGTAAAAATAGATAAGAGTCATCCCAATCACCGTACACTTTCACAATAGACTTTTTTCATGCCTCCCATGCCTTTTAGTAAGATATTTGATACCCAAAATTTTTTTTGATTCGCTCAATGACCAGAACCAAAGGAACGTCTTGACATGCTCTAATCATTTCAACAATAATAGTTGAAACAAACTCAACATCTATTGAAGAGTGTTCTTATGAAATGCTTGGGTTTACACAGGTGTGTGGTGTAAATCTAATGATGTGCCAGCTATGAAAAGTGTTATCAATAATAGCTCGCAGACGCATTTGAAAGTTTGATTCATATTTTTCAAAATTGATCAAATAGTAAGACCTCTTTGACTCTTCTACATCATATGAGTAATGTCTTTCAATGTGATAATTTTTTATCAAATTCTTCATTGCTTCTTTTCTATCAAAATCTCTGCCAATATACAGAATGTCGTTATCTGACACTGGATTTGCGCCACCAATAATTCCGTGAAATTGTGAACTAGGAGTAATAATTGAATAATCAAATTCTGGCAAGTGATTCATGCCTTCAGTCGACCATGAAGCCAATATTGGAGGATGGTTAAATGGTTGGTTTAACCTCACATGAGTTGGCATAGACTGATCTTCTGCATGCTCTTCTTCTTCTTCAACTTCCTATTCATCTTCTTCATCGAAAGTGTCATCATCTTCAAATTCATCAACCAATGCATCTAAATAACGTGGAGAACTATCTATTGAAATTGTGGCCGATGGAAACGATGGAACAACAACCGATGTTGATGGAACTTATTGATGTGAAGGATAATATGACATAGTCTCATGAATTTGAGATGGGTCAACTTCCAATGTCGATGGAACCTCTACTGTAGCTATAGTGACATAAAACTCCATCATTTGATTCTCCAGTATATAATTAACCAATGAAATTATATATTCCCAATCATCATCATCATTTACCGGATAGGGAACGTGCCAAAACCTATCTATAAATAAGTGATGTCTAAATGTTATGGACTCTATCACTTGATTCCTCGCCAGTTTTAACATCTGATGAATTTTCCTTTGCACATCTTCCAAAGTAGTACATCCTCCAAGCATCACAATAGTTTCTGGATTTATACTATAAGTACATCCCTATTCTATCTCATTAATTTGATAATTGCAATAAATATAAGCGGTGACCATCATTTTTATCTAAAAGGAACCATTGTTATTAATTAAATCTGATTAAAGAATCAATTTATGTGTGCATGATTCTATTAATTTAGGTTGGAATCCTAATCCATCCACCAAATCAATATGTTCAAACAATATTGATGTGTAACTATTTACACAACCCACAAGTTTGTGTTACTTACCCAAAAATAGAAGTCAAACCTATTTATACATATCCACATGCAATATATGCTTGAGCTACACGAACATGTCATGTAAAAGCATAGAGTTATATGAAATTGAAAATCTCTACATGAGTAAGCACGGAGCGACCGATAGTCAACACCATTTGCTTTCCAAAATAAGGAAAGCCTCCAGGAAAGTAGGTGGTCCGACCCAAAGCCCCTCTACCCGGGGATACTTTACTCAAGAGAGAAATCATTTCATGACAACTCTATAACTTAATATGAAAAAAAATCAACTACTAAATTCAAGTTCATAACTTCAATTACAAACTGAGCTCAAAGTAGATTGCAAACTCAATTCATTATCATTGCTAGAATGTAATGCAAAGGTATATTCCAATAGCAATTTACAATTACATCGCTAATTAATATAACTACTTAGCTAAATAAAATAACTACTTCGCTGATTAATATAACTTATTTAATGATTAAAATAACTACTTTTCTAATTAATATAAATATTTCACTGATTAATATAACTACTTCACTGATTAATATAACTAATTATAATTAATTAATTACCTAATTCTAATTAATTAATTAGCTAAAAAGAATTAATTAATAACCTAATAATAATTAATTAATAACCTCATATTAATTAATTAATAAATTAATAATAATTAATTAATAACCTATTTATAATTAATTAATAACCTAATGATAATTAAATAATAACCTAATAAAAATTAATTAATAACCTAATTATAATTAATTAATTACCTAATGATAATTAAATAATTACCTAATAATAATTAATTAATTAACCAATTAGAATTAATTACTTACCTAATAATAATTAATTATTTACATAATTAGAATTAAATAATTACCTAATTAGAATTAATTAATTACCTAATTAGAATTAATTAATTTCTCAATTAGAATTAATTAATTACCTAATTAGAATTAATTAATTACCTAATTAGAATTAATTAATTACATAATTAGAATTGGTTATTTACATAATTATAATTAATTAATTACCTAATTAGATTTAATTAATTACCTATTTATAAATAATAATTAACCTAATTAAAAACAATTATTAACCTAATTATAATTAATTAATTACCTAATTGTAATTAATTAATTACCTAATTGTAATTAATTAATTACCTAATTATAATTTATTAATTACCTACTTAGAAATAATTAATTACCTAATTATAACTAATTAATTACCTAATTAGAGTTAATTAATTACTTAATAAGAATTAATTGTTAACCTAATTATAATTAATTATTAACTTAATTATATTTATTTATTAACCTAATTATATTTAATTATTAACCTAATTAGAATTAATTATTAACCTAATTAGAATTAATTATTAACATAATTATAATTAAATAATTACCTAATTATAAGTCATTATGAACCTAATTAGAATTAATTATCAACCTAATTAGAATTAATTATTAACCAAATTAGAATTAATTAATTATCTAATTATAATTAATTAATAACCTAATTATAATTAATTAATGACCTAATTATAAATAATTAATTACCTAATTAGAATTATTTAATAAACTAATTAGAATTAACTAATTACATAATTATAATTAATTAATTACTTAATTAGAAATAATTATTTACCTAATTAAAATTAATTAATTACCTATTTAGAATTAATTAATTACATACTTGGAATTAATTATTTACCTAATTAGAATTAATTATTAACCTAATTAGAATTAATTAATTACTTAATTATATTTATTTAATTAATTAATTATAATGAATTAATTAACTAATTATAATTAATTAATTACCTAATTATTATTACTTAATTACCTAATTATAATTAATTAATTACCTACTTATAAATAATTAGTTACATAATTATAATTAATTAATTACTTAATTATAATTACTTAATTAATTAAATAACTATAATCATTTCACTACCTAATTACATTTAAAAAATTACACTATTTATATAATACAAATATTATATTATAATTCTATAAATTAAACAACTAAATTATTAAATCAAAATATTAAATAAATTTAAAGAAATATATACCTCAAGTTTGTGGAGATGTAGCTACATTGGCAGAGCAACTGGAGAGGTAAAACACAGAGCAACCAGAGATTTTTAGAGAGATAATTACTTTAAGAGAGGGGGGGAAGTGAGGAGGTGGGAAATGGGGAGGGCGAGCGGCCTTATTTATAGGCAGGGGGAATGTTACTGCGCGACTTCAAGTGGCGTCGAATGGAGAGGGAACAAAGGAGCAATGCCACTTGAAGTGGCGCTGCTCATTGGTAGTCTATTCCTTTAGCACCACTTTATGTGGAGCTGAAGAGTTGGTTGGCCAAAATGGATGAGCGTCAGTTCAAGTGGCGCTCGGCCTCCTCTTCCTTTCAGCGCCACATGAAGTTGCACTCAAAATCCCCATTTCCCAAATTTTTTTCACACTAAACCCATTAAAAAAACACCCCTCATGCGAAATCTACCCCTATGAACCCCTATAAAACTTATCAGTGAGATATATTCCAATAAATTTTTATGAAAACTAGGTTATTGAATGTTGGATGGAAGAGCAACGGAGTACTAAGGAAAAACTCCCTATTCTAAGAGAGTTTTCAACAAAGAAGTATTATAGGTATTTTATATACCCAACAAAGCCGACTAATCCCAAACAGCCTAAGTCAAAGGTTATGCAAGTATATCACTTCACTTAAATGGAACTCAAAAATCTATGATCGAATCATGGGTTATAGGAATCAACAATATTTCCTATTGATAAGAAATATCTAATTTCCAATAAAATATAAACTTAAATCCAATGGAAACTATAAATGTGGAAACCTAATACCCAAAATTGTAAAATAGAAAAACCCCAATATACCTGTAGGATTCTCCCACATACTAGTGATCTGTATCACCTCTACATCAACGGAATCATGGGAGGATGATTCCACAAGCATCGTAACATTGGAAGCATGTTGACTCTCCTTTTCATCACATTGTATAAAATAATGTAAAGGGAAATATCTTAGCACAAATTGATTCAGCCTCTGAAGAAAACATCAAAAATTGACAAAGGCATGAAAGAGGCATCAAAAGCACATGCGCCGCGCAAGTTCCACCACTGTCATGCAAGTCCACTTGCGTGACGCCTAATGGTCGCGCAAGTGAATTTCGCGGCCTAAGTGATAACCGCTCGGGCTCTTCTCTAGCCTATAAAAAGACCTAGTGAGCCCCCCATTTCAGGGAGCATTTTTTCCAGAATTCACATATAGAGATCTAAATGCCCAAGTCACTTCTTCAGGTCTTCTGAACACTTCTAAGGTAATTCCTTACCTAGAATGGAAGGTCTAAACAAGATGAGGAAGGTCTATGTGTTAGAATTCACTAACACATGCACACCTAAGGTGTTATTACCGTTAAGGGAAATGGACAAACTTTCGCGTCGCCGTACTTCTTCACCAGAACTTGCGCGGCCTCTTCTGGAAATCCTCTAGTGATAATACCAAGGTTTTGAGCCAAGTCTCTCCCAAGTATTACCCTAAGGACTAAAAACCACGCAAGTACCCATGTGTCGCGTAGGTGTACCTGCGCGACGAGGACTTGCGCACCCACGCAGTACCTGCGTTCCTGCCAGGACTTGCGCGCCCCTCTTTTTTTGGGTGCCCTTCTTGCCCATTTAACCCTTATTATGCCATGCCACCTCTCCTATTCAAGATTCAGTCTTCAAGACACTCTTCAAAGCCATTTATGGCATTATTTCTTGATTTGAATTCCTTATCTAAAAGGAAATACATGGAATATCTCTCAAAACCTAGTGATTTACACATCTTTATATCACTAAAGATTGAAATTTCATTCATTCAACCTCATCCTTTAAGATGATAGAACCCCTTAAACTGGACCTCCTTTTCAGGAATAAGCCCTAGTCATAATTCTAAAATCTGGGCATCCTCCATAGGAGTAAGCCCCAAACTCCCCTAATCTGGGCCTCCTTTTTAGGAGTAATCCCCAAAGTCCCCTAATATGGGCCTCCTTTTTAGGAGTAAGCCCCAACCAAAGTCCTCATTAACCTGAGCATCCTTTTTAAGAGTAAGCCTCGATCTCAAATATAGGCATCCACCTTAGTAGTAAGCCTTATGTCCCTTAACCAGTCCTAATTTACTTATGATCGGGACTTCCTTCTCAGGAATAAAACCCAATCATAAGTCCCCTCCTAACTTGGGTATCTTCCTTAGGAGTAATCCCCAAGATTAGAGTATAAAAATCTCCATGAAGCACATATACCTTTATGGACCCTATTCTTGTATTTCTTCCCTAAATTATATCTTAATCCTCATTTCTTATGATTGCATATTTCATGGCACAATTGTCTACGATTACCAATACCTCTTGTTTCTCACACTGAGCATGACTCACGAGAGCTTAGAGTGTAAAAGAAATTATGACATCACTCTTTGAGACATCAATCATAAACATCATTCTCCCTTAATTGAACTACGTGGGTTCTGATTCCTTTTCCAAAATAAAGGATACGTAGGAAGCTCATCTACGGGTACGATACCAACTTTGAAATAGTTCGTGTACTTTAGAATGACAATAAACTTCAAGTGCCCCACTAAGTGGCTTTAAAACCTGTATTGTCGTCATAATGACCATGATACTTTTATGTATCAAAGGATACCATTGACTAAGAATCTATAACAAATATAGATGATTCTCTATCAATGAAAAACCTAGAATACATATAAAAGATTCTCTAAATTTCCTACATATCAATCATTGATTGTCATATCTAAAGGAAAACTCATTTTATACATGGTAATGTGATAAGTATTCACGAATATAACTTAAATCTATAAAGAGAGTCCTGGAGTAGATAATAATTCTCCTCAAATAGGTGTGATGAGTCTGACCTCCCATCCTCTCGACCAATGAAAATTCCAAAGCCTCATTAGTATAAAACTAATGAGCGCCTACCTCTGGAAAGTAGGTTCAAATGGGTATGGAATCATTGGATTTTTTCAGTTCTACGAACAAACCCATTATAAACCGCTTGAAATGTTTGAATCTTTAATCGATGAGGTCATCCCCAATTCCAGAGGGAAACAAAAAATGGCGAACCCGACGTGAATCCTTAACCAAGTCAAAAAGATGTTTTGCTTATTTGTTAGGCCCCTATTTAAAACTCAATGAGAGGGAAAACAAAAACAATAATTGACATATGTGCTCATCCAAAAGATGTAGTGGATGAATTTATCTTGATTATGTCTGTTATATCAAACAAGCACTCTTTTCCAAGATCTTCTCCATTTCCAGAATGGATTCTCTTAAGTTCACATCCGTGAATATGTCTGCTGTGAAATATTTTGCTGCAAATGCCACTGATTCTACTCCTGCTGGATCATCATCCACTCTGAGGACAATATCACCTACTCAGCATCATCAACGCTGGGTATCAAACGTGATGGTTAAGGAGTACCGTCAACACGGTACCATTCCATCTCTGGAGGCTGCCCGACAAGCCCTCCAATTAAACAACTCACACCGGTCGTCTGGAGAACAATGGCCAGTGATCAAGAAGCAAGTGGTGTTAACCACCATCTCCAACCATTTCGGGTCATTATCCTCGGAATACAATCACTATTCTCTCTATTATTCTGGGGAGGTGAATGAGCAGGTCCCTCAGGGCCTTAATTCAAGGAGACATGAGTCCATCCTGAGGGATCCCCCCAATAATCGCCGCTAGACATGTGCTATAGTGCGCCCTCAACATGATGAGGGTACCAAATCCAGGTGTTAAGCCCAGGTTCCTTGAACCCGAGCAGGCAAGACGAATTGCCAGAGGCGAAGTCCGGTTAACAGTGAGCCGGTTCTCATCTCTACCATCTCCAATGAAGTCCACCAACCTAACTTGGTGGCAAGCAACGAGTGGGCACACACACCTGCCCGTTTTAATTCCGCTATCCAGCAGACTCGTCTGGCATCATCACGCTAATCCCGCCAGGAAATTCCGGCTGAGTATTATAGACAGGAACATATACCTGTTTATACTTCATCAGCTAGTTAGCAGGTTCATCTGACTACATATGATGGATATCGTCAACCACTTTCAACGAAGTGCAATAAGCAGGAACATACACCTTCTTGTACTGATCAAGCCTACCAATAGTATCGTTTGGTAGCATTCGGAGAAGTAAGTCAGAACGCTCCGGTGACAAACATGAGGCAGACTCAATTCTTTTCCCCCACACACGAGTACTGTCAAGATTCACTGACAGGAAAAGGAGGACAGGAGCAGGCACATACACCTACACCAAGCACGGAATGGACGTATATCCTCGTTCCGGCAGATAAAGTCACCAAGCATATTCTATCAATGGTGAAAGAGGAGAAGCAATTCCATGCTCATATTCTGGATTCTTGCCAGGATATTGTAACAGTTTCAGTAACATCTCAGGGAAATACACATAAATCTCTCCCTACCAGTGGAGTGACACATCAACAGTTCACTCCGGAATAGACACACACATCTATTCCAGTCCAAGAGCGTTGTGGGGCGTACTCCCCCATATCATACGGACAACCATGTCAGGCACATACACCTGGCTTGACCGGAGATAATCAACCTGACCTGATCATTTATCCTAAGCAGGCACACACACCTGCCAAATTGAGTAAGAAGGCATCTAAGAAAAAGATCCGTCCAACACAGTCATGAAATCAATATCCAATCTGTAATAAGGCCTTGCTCGATGCTGGAGTTCTTAAAGCCCTCAGACAGTTATCTGTCAGAATGCAAGATTCTACTCCCTCATTTCCCAATAGTGGGAACATTAATTCTGAAGGTGTTTAACAGACACATCCTCATGAAGGCTTTCTTCATGACAATTCGGTCGATCTCAAAGTTTCATCTTCAGATGAGAGCCACAGGAACTCTCTGTGTGGTCAGAAGGCCAAGGAGTAATATATCTCATCTTTTTCTATAACCCACCTTGGTGGTCCTCCCCATGATGTTGAATTTCACTGCGAAAGTCCTCTCTGCAGTAGTGATGCACATTGCTCCGAAAATGCTCTAGTAGACAATGTAGTGTTGAGAAATCACTCTTATCTTGAGGCACCTTCAAATGCGAAACCTGTAATGTCTGATGCTTTATCGCTAGTAGGTTAAATACTTTCTCAATAAGAAGATAGCCCATGGTGTAGGTCATTCTCCAAACCACCCCTAAGTCATGCATCTTCTAGTTTGATCAGTGATTTCTCTACCAATCTTGTTGAATACGATGAAACAACAAGGAAGAACCTACTCTGGTCGAATCAGGTAGAAGAATCTTCATTGAATGATAAAGAGAAAAATGTTGAACATGAGAAAACAACTGGAGAAAGGTGAAGTGCCAGTCATGTTTTGGCCTCTAGCTAACTCTCATTATGACATTCCAGAGATGTTGACGGAATATGGAATTCATGATATTTGTCTCAACATATGGAAAAATATTTTTCAGTTGAAAAAGAAGTGTTATATTATGATGAATATGAAAATCATGTTATGATAATAGAAGGGTTACTGTGCCAAATTGACTTGGCATCTCTATCAGTATCTTGATATCCGAAGGATGAAAAGCAGTAGAGATCCCTTCAGTGTTCATGCCTTGGCGCACTAAGAAGGTTGCGCCAGTTAATTGCCAATCCCCCATCGGGTATTCATGTCATAGGATGGGGTGTTCATGGAGCACAACATTTCACGGTGCTCTCCAGTCAGCAAAGCCAGCCGAAAATGGTCTCATGAAATGTTATTTCCCATGGCCGGCCACAAATACATGGATTTGTTTGTAATCAAAAGCTTTCCCAAGAATAGGCCTCAACTAGTTCTTCACAAAATCAATAATACAGAGAACTAGTTGTTGAATTACTCCTGCATCAAGAAAATGAGAATATTGAATAAGACTCTCGTATGGAGCAATAACATCATCAAGTGACAGAAGTGTCAGAAATCATCCAACGGTCTTTTGAACCGGGTGATAAAAGTGGATGAAGATTGATTCATCCAGCTAATTTCTGGACCAAGGTCCGCAAGATCAGGAGAGATTTTATGAAAGTCTCAGACATAGCATGTCAAGAGCCACCCCAGCTTGCCACACTGGGGACTGTTTTAAACCAACCCTCAGAATCAACAAATAGGATTCGAGGAGTTGACCAAAGACAACAAGAACAGCCCCAGTCCACTGAACTAGGGACTTTTTCAAATCGTCAATCCCCTCCTCAGCGAAAGTCGGTATTCTCTCTATTGGGGATGAAGCCACAGGAGGAACGAAGAGCCAAATTATCAGGAGACTCCCTCCAAATTACGGTTCGTCAAGAAGTTCCTGAGGGATCGAATCAATAAAAGGCAATGTCTCATCAAAGACATGGATGTAGACAATATCACAGAAATGATGATAGAAGGGATACGATGTGTTATGCATCAATCAATGTCATCAATGCTGTTGTTGCTGATCCACCAGATGAGGCTCACTCAGGGGATTCGGATGAAGAGGTTCCTACTCAAGAAGATGTACGCACAGACACAAATGAAGAAGGTGTGCGTACATGAAATCAAAGGATTTCTCAGAACCTAGGTAATCCTTCAATTAACCCACTCCCCCCTCTCCGAAAGGGATCAGAAAAGGGGAAGGGAAAGAATCAGGTTACATATCCTTCCTCTGGAGAAGGCCAATCACTCTCACTAGAGCAAAGGTTTGCTCAACAGGAGGAAGAGATAAAGGAATTGAGGAGGTTGAATGCAGAACTACTTCAGGGAAGTCTTCTTCCTAAACGTGCTGGAGTCAGTCAACCAAGGGAATTTGTTGTAGCTACTGAGATGGATCAAGAATATCCTCCTCTATCAGTACAACCTCACTGGGCTAATCCTACGGGTCAAGTGAAACAAAAGTTGGCAGTGTTGCCATCAGCTGCAGTACCATCTGCTATACCTTTTCAAAGTCCAGTCATTGCACCTGCTGAGGTCCAAGTTTAACCAGATTTTTATCAAAAGTTTATAACTACCATTGAGTCATTAGCAGCTCGGTTAGAGACTATGGAAGGGAAGCGTGCGCAGGTTCAACCAGAAATGAAGTCTTACCCTGAATGGGTAGATTCATTCTCTCCCCCAATTAAGTATTGGGAACCCTTTATTTTATATTTTCAATGGATCAGGCGATCCTGAACAGTATTTTACGCATTACGTGTCTTGTTTCGATCCTATGATGGGAACTCCAGTGCAGCAAGAAGCAGTGAAACTCAGATGCTTCGTGTGAACCTTGCAAGGACCAGCTTTTGTCTGGTACCCACGGTTGAAATCCCGATCAATTACCAGATGGGAAGATCTTCGTTAACTATTTCTTCTTCAATTCAGCTCAAATTTTCCAAAGACAATATTTTTTGATCTTACAAACTGTAAGAAAAGGGAGAATGAAAGGGTCTCAAATTTCATTGCTCACTAGAAGGGATTAACATATTCCCTATGTTTACCACTCCCTTAGGAAGAATTATTTCCAATATGTGTTGAAAATATATGTGATGAATTATGCACACTACTGATCTCCATGAAATACACAGGAGGGTTTTCGGACCTTACTTAAATCGCTCAACAGATTGAAGATTCCTTTATACAGATTAAGGAAAAATCTCGTGTAATTCCATCAGCTCCAGGAAGGAGAATGGGTAAAGCAGAGACTTCCACAGTTATGCTTAACCAAGCACCTGTACTTGCTTCTACTTCAAAACCTTCATCTTCCCGAAGGGCTCCACCTCATGAGCGCCAAAAACAGAGGTTGTTTCGTCAAGATAATCAATGAGATCAAAGATGAAAGAAATTTGAGGATCTGAAAAACAAATTTTACTCTTTCGGAAATTAACAAGTACATGGTTATTTCATTTCGACTCTGGAAAATAATTTGGTTCAATTTCCAAGGCCCAAGAGACTAAACAAGGAAGGAGATGAAGACGGTCCCAACTATTGTCTGTTTCATCAATTGTTAAGGCATCCTATCCAGGAGTGTTTTGTCTTCAAATACATCCTGCAAAAGATGGTCGACTCGGGACAAGTCAAACTGAAAGGTTCTTCATCTCAGGTAGCATGTGTTAATGCTATAGTTCTAGAAGATAAAGGCGAGGGGAAATAAGTCAAAAGAAAAAAATGCACAAAAATATGATCATTGGATGGTCAGAAAGATGATCAACCGAACTCATGCTATTTTTTGAACACAATTGAAGAATCCAATTGTGCCTTCTGCCATGAATGTCGCAGCAAAACCCTCTTCATCAGAGGGAAAATCCTCAAAGAAATGACACAATTCCAAGATAGAGGAACAATCAGAAGAAGATGACTATGTGTCAAAGCCTAAGCTGTCTTTGAGTCTGGTAGATTTCATGCCATCTACTTCAAAGCAACGGGCATCGTCCCACCAAAAGGCATAGCCTAAACATGCTAATCAGGAAGAGTCTTCATCAGATGAAGAATTGATTTTTGGTTCTGTTAATATGATTCAATTAACAGATCTGTATACCAGTCACAGTTTCAATTTCGATGAGCCTGAATTCCATCTATCAAATAGAGGAATCAGTGGAAGTTCCAGAGGCTCAGGGTACATGGGAAGACGTGGATCTTTCAGAAGCCACTATTCCAATTGTACCCCTGCTAGAACTATGTACGCAGTGGAAACTCATGGTAGATCCCTTCAGCAAGCTCAGCAAGAACAAGCAAGTTCTTCTACCAAGAGAAAATTCAGTCCTATCACAGTTATTCTGGAAGACTAGTTGAAAGTTCCATCTTCTTCCTCTTAGCAAGTAAGTAGATCTAATCGGTCTAATCTTCCAAGACCAGGAATTTTTCCAACTCTTATCCCGATACAAGATTCATCAACTTCCAAAGCATCTGCTTCCAAGGCACCTGCTAAACCACATGTTCCTATTGGGAAACTCATCCCTCTAGATCAAAATTATGATGTATTGAAACACCTGGCCCAAGTACCGGCTAAGTTATCAATTTTGGATTCCTTTAATTTATAAAAGGATCTTCGGGAAGCACTCATTGAGGCTTTTCCAAGTCCTTAGGATTTTGGAACTAAAATTGCTGCAGCTGAACTCTATCACATAGAGAATAATCCTGCAGAATTCCATGCAGGGATATCTTCCGCTGATAAAAATGAAGATGATTTCGTGCATGGACATATTAGACCTTTGTATTTATCTAGCAAGGTCAATGGAGTAGACGTCCGAAGAGCTTTCATTGATAATGGTTCAGGAGTCAACCTCATGCCCATTCGTACACTTTGTCGATTGGGCCTCAAGAAATCTGATTTATCTCCTTCTACCATGATTTTAAATGGATATGATAAAAATGAACAGGAATCACAGTGCGAATTTACAATCAGAACTCAGTTTTGAGATCTTGTATCCAATTCAAATTTCATGGTTGTTGATCAAGATTTAGCCTTCAACATCTTGCTTGGAAGACCCTGGCTACATCAACATGCAGTTATCCCTTCATCATATCATCAATGTCACAAATATTGTTTCGATGGTCAAGTTGGGACATTGTATGGTGATAAGGCCCCGTTCAAGACATGTGATTCACTATACATTGAGGCGTAATTATATCACATGAAGGGAAAGGATAAATCCATAACAAGGGAGCTTACCAAAGGAAATGATCCGTATGGTTTGGAAATGATTCCAGTAAATCCATTTGCGCATGTGAGGACAGATTATGTGTTGTCTATCAGTCAAATTGACAGAATAGACCCAAATCAAAATACTCTTATGGAGAGATCCATAATGTCAATTACGGAAATCAAGCCAGACCACATTAGAGAAATTGGTGATCTTCCAGCGAATGATAAAAGCCCAAATGGAGATTTCTTTGTTTCATTTGCTGAAATCCAGCATGTCTATACTTTTCCAATCGGGCCAGAATAATTTATAGCAACATCGGAGGTGAACAATGATGTCGAATCTGAATCCATCATCTCCTCTTTATTTCCCAAGGAAGACCCTTGATCATAAATTGGGTCAGAAATGGAAGCTTCCTCTTCAAAATGTTCAAATTTTAACATCTCTTATGATCATGGAAATTCTGCTTCATCATCTACTATGAATATAGAAATAGAAGAAATAACACATAATGAAGAAGAATAGGATGATCTTAGAGATGCTCCTCCAGCATTTGAAGAGGGTATCTATACCACCATGGATGAACTGAGAGAAATAAATCTGGGTACAAAAGAAGATCCAAACCCCACTTTAATCAGTGTGGCCATGAATCTTGAAGAACAAGAGATTTATATTTTCTTTTTAAAGAAAAATCGAGACATATTTTCTTGGAATTATACAGTGATGCCCGGGCTTGATCCTGATGTTGCTACTCATCATTTGGGTTTACCAGAAGAACATCGAGGATTTAAGCAAGCCGCGAGAAGAACACAACCAACTTATGCTTCCAAAATTGAAGCTAAAGGGGATAATATTATCAAAGATAACATCATCATAGAAGTTCAATATCCCAAGTGGTTGGCTAATATTGTCCCTATAAAGAATAATAACAGAAAAATTATATTTTCCATCGACTTCAGAGATCTTAATCGGCATTTTCCTAAGGATGATTCCCCATTTTTGATTACAGAACTTTTAATTGATGCAACAGCTGGCTATGAAGCACTTTCCTTCATGGATGGATATTCCGGATATAATAAAATACGAATGGCTCCAGAAGATGAGGAATCCATATCCTTTAGATCCCCTCAAGGTGTGTTTTGCTACCGGGTAATGCCCTTTGGCTTAAAGAATGCAGGCGAAACATATCAGTGTGTCATTCATCGTATCTTCAAACCCTTTTTAGGGAAGTTTGTTGAATGCTATGTGGATGATTTGGCGGTAAAATCCAAACAACTTTCTAATCACTTGGCTGATTTAGAAGTAATATTCCACAAACTTCGGCAAAATAATTTGAAGATGAACCCCTTAAATTGTGCTTTTGGGGTAACCTCCAGAAAATTTCTCAGCTTTGTTGTGCACCATCGTGGTGTTGAAGTCGATCCTGAGAAGAAAAATTCAATCCTTGATATTTCACCTCCTCGAAATTTGAAATAATTAAGAGGACTTCAAGGACACTTATCCTATATTCGACGTTTCATCGCCAATTTGGCTGGCAAAAGTTTACCCTTAACCAAATTGATGAAGAAGGGAGTCACTTACCAGTGGACTGAAGAATGTCACGAAGCATTTGATATTCTCAAGAAATACCTCTTGAGTCCATCGGTACTCATTCCACAAGTTTAAGGAAGACCACTTATCCTCTACGTGACAGCTTTAGAGAGATCATTGGGTGTCTTTCTTTCTCAGAAAAATGACACTGGGAATGAAAACAGCCTCTACTACCTCAGTCGGACTATGCTAGAAGCAGAAACCCGGTATTCAAGTATTGAGAAGTGCTGCCTAGAATTAATCTTTGCAATTTAGAAATTGAGACACTACCTGCAACATCATGAGGTCCAATTGGTATCTCGCAATAACCCACTCAAATTCATCCTTAGTCATCCAATGCTTACAGGACGTATGGCAAGGTGGGCAGTTATTTTGCAGCAATTCGACATTCAGTATGTGTCTCAAAAGGAAATAAAGGGCCATGATCTAGACGATTTCCTGGATGAACACCCTTTAGTGGAAGACACATCTTCAGATATTGAACTCCCTGATGTAGAATTCTTATCTATTAATGAAAGTCCTCTGGCATGGGAAATGTATTTTGATGGCGCTTCCAGAACTCCAACAGGGAGGGAAATTGAAAATCCTAAATTCAACAAAAGTTGGATTAGGAATTGTGCTCATTTCTCTAGAAAAGGCAGTGTTACCTTATTCCTTCTTATTATGGGAAGGTGGCACCAATAATGAAGCATAATACCAAGCTCTCATCGCAGGCTTGGAATTGGCGCTTCAAGCACAAGTGAATCACTTAATAGTGAAAGGTGATTCAGACCTGGTAATCAAACAAGTCAATGGGGATTATGCCATCATAAAAGAAGAATTAATCCCTTTGCATGATTACGTCAAAGAGTTAATGGTGGAATTCCCTTCAGAACCAAAATTTTCTTATGTCCCGAGATCAAAAAATGCTTAAGCTGATGCACTTTCTAATATAGCCACAACTCTGGCAGATCCAAATCGGGACGAGACAACCATCAGTATTGCCCACCATCGTGCAATTTCACCTTATGTTCAAATCAGAACAGAGGAAATTAATGACATTAGTCCCATTCCTGAACAGTATGGTCATACTTTAGGATGGATGTCACCTATCAGTGAATAATTTCAAAATGGAACACTTCCACCTGATAGAGCTGAGAAAGAACAAATCCGGCGACGTTTTGTCAATTTTACTCTTTATGATAGCCCAGATCACTTAGAGAAAATTCTCTACAAACATGGTTTTGATGGATTTATCTTCAAATGCATTGATGGTGAAGAGACAATGGCTGTCATGAAAGAAGTGCATGCAAGAATCTGTGGTGCCCACCAGTCTAGACATAGACAGTCTGATCAAATTCGAAGGCTTGGATACTTTTGGGCTTCAATGATAAAAGATTGGGTTGATTTAACAAAGAAGTGTCGTTCATTCCAAGTACATGAAAACTTCATTCATCAACCTCCAGAGTTGCTTCATACAACTAAATACTCATGGCCAATTTCCACTTGGGGAATGGATGTGGTGGGACCTTACCCTTCAGCTATGGACAAGTATTTGAAGTATATTCTTACTGATAATGATTTCATTTCCAAATGGGAAGAGGAAATAACTCTCAAAGAAGTCAGTTCTAAATGCATTGTTAACTTTTTCAAGTCTAACATCATTACCGGATTTGGCGTCCCTTATACCATATTGATGGAAAATGGAACCAACTTCTGTTCATCCGAGGTGAAGATGTTGTATCAAAAATACAACATCAAATCCAATCATTCATCGTAGTATCACGCAGCGGCAAATGGCTAGATAGAAACCTTCAACAAGACTCTTTCTAATATACTGCAAAAGATGGTGGATAAAGATAAGAATTCATGGCCTGATAAACTCTTTCATGCTTTATGGGCTTATCGGACTACCACTCGCACTACAATGCAATCAACTCCATATTCATTGGTATATGGAACGAAAGAAATCTTTCCCATTGAAGTTCAACTACACTCGCTCAGAGTAGCCATTTGTGATCAGTCATCTACAGATGAACAATCTCAAAAGCTATTGAATGAATTGGAATGGTTATATGAGAAAAGATTGTGCACTTTACACCACTTGGAAGTCTATCAGAATCGAATAGCACGGGCTTTCAACAAAAAGTTCATCTTCATTCATTCACTCAGGGAGAATTGGTATTAGTTCTCAGAACACCAATGATACCAGGAAAGAAACCTCCCAAGCTTTAGAAAAAATGGGAGGACCTTAGTCAATACATAGGGTCTTCTCCAATGGAGCTTATTCTTTAATCTCGTTGGATGGAGAACTCATCACTACTCCATCCAATGACAGATTTTTGAAGAAGTATTTTGTATAAACAAAAAATGCATCACCATGGTCTAGTATGACCTTAAACTACACCATGGTCTGGAATGACCTTAAACTGCACCACCGTCCTACATGACATTAAAACTGCTCATCATGTCCAGACAACATGACATTAAACTGTATCCCCTTCATCGTCCTTGCTATATGACGTTAAACTATATAGACGTCCCTTACGTCCAGCAATACATTAAACTGCATAACCAACGGTCCATGCATACGACCTTAAAATATTTTCACTTACGTCAAACATGACGCTAAACTGTATCATCCCTTTTTCGTCCAACATGACGTTAAACTATGAAAAAGTCCCTAATACGTCCAACATGAAGTTAAATGGTGTACTCTTTTGTCCTCACTGCATGACATTAAACTGCACAGTCCTCTTTTTTCCAACATGACATTAATCTATATTGTCCCCATCGTCCTAACTACATGATGCTAAACTGTACATAATGTCCTTTAATATGTCCAACATGACGTTAAACTGTATTTTGTCCTTGATACATGACACTAAACTGTGCAGCACCAATAGTCCTAACTGCAAGACTTTAAACTCCATAGTCCCTTCATATGTCCTACATGACATTAAACTGTGCATCGTTAAGGTTATTTCTGACTCTTGTTTCTCACACCATGTATGACTCACGTGATCTTAGAGCAAACTTCAACCATAACATTCTCCCTGGGCCGCTAATCACGTGTATGTCCGAACACTTTTTTTTAGATCGTTGTCCCCATGTACAACTTGATCACTAATTCATTCTTTAATTGAACTATGCAGACATTGATCCTTTCCTTCTAGACAGGGTACGTAGGCAACCTCCCAAGGTTCAAGCCCAAAACCAATCTCTTCAAATCGGTTCACCTCCATCTCATACGATGCTGATTCCTGAAACCTCCCCTAGAATCTATATTTTCTACATTGGTTCACTTTCATCCTTGCAATACGACGTTAAACTATACAAAACTTTTTTCCATTATGACAATAAACTATAATGTTCTTTAATACCCTCACCTGAGAGGGAATCATTATTTACATTAATTTTCAATCATGATTCATTTCAAAGACTATGTTCATACATGGAAATGCCCGAATATTTTATCTTGGGTCAAACCATCTTTGCACTAAGGTCCCCTTTCACCCTTAACATGTACGAACCAAATTTGTATAAAGGGTAGTTCTAGAACTACGTGGGATTGATTCCCATCCTTATGGGATACATAGGAACGTTTGAGTGTCCCTCAAATCCATCCCCAAGTCTTTTGGGCATAACCCCAAATTCCTCTTTCAGTCACCTGGCTGAAAAGTCCCCATGAAAACACACACTGTGTATTTATTATAACGGTCCAAGCTCTATGACCCTAAAATAAGATCTCCAATCCTTTTGTCCCACACGACGTTAAACTATAGTTCAAGAACTAGATATGGCTTGATTCCCATACTTATGGGATACGTAGTGAAGTCCAACATTTCCATTCAGGACCCATCCACAACATGATTGTGGTTAGTATTGATTTTTGTATCTCTGCATACATTTGACAATACCCATCTTTATGTGTCCTAATCCTATCCTTAAATATTTTCATTTCTTAATAACCCATTTCTTGACTTCTAGTCACAAAAATGTCAAACTTTTGAGAATTCTTTTGCCTGACTATGCAGTACGTGCCGTTAGAAGGCCTTGCATAAACAGTCTTCATAACAGATTTGTTAGCCAGAAGATGCTATTATTCGACAATGCAGCCAATGCCCTTAGGTGGCCCTGTATAATTCAACCCCCTAATGGGTTTGTCGGATACTGGTAACTTCATTCATAGGAAGCAAGCCTCTTTTATCCTTATTTGTCTTAAATGACAGTATGTAGGGATCCGCAAAATTATCCATCCTTAACATACTTTTCCCATATCTTTTTTCATGATCTAAAAGTCATCAAGTCTACGGTTTATATTCTCCTTCCCTACATTTGGGTTATACCTTCGTTGGAGTGATATCCATCCAGTTCTTCGATAATCTTGTTTGGATATATCTTCTCCATATTCAAGTACCTTTTTCCATACAGCAAACTCTATACTTTGGAAAATGTGAATCTCCCTAAACTTTCACTGGCTTTTAGCAATAGGAATGTAAATTTCTCAGAGTTCGTTTGCCTAACTATGCAGCATGTTCCCTTAGGTGGCCTTGCATAAGTATTCTATATAACGGACATGTCAGCCAAACGATGCTATTTATTTGACTATGCAGCCAATTCCCATAGGTGGCCCTGCATAATTCAACCCCATAACGGGTTTGTTAAATAATGGTAACTTCATTCTTGGGAACTACTTCTTCTAATCCCTTTTAGCTCTTTTTCATATCATTCATCAGATTCAGATATTCTTAAGTCATAGTTTACATATTTTCCCTCATACTTGAGTGTGGTAATATTTTTTCAGAAAAATTGTCAATGAATTGAGTCAATTTTAATCTATTCGGTCAAAGCTATTTAGACCTTAAACATTAGCCTTTTTATGTCTTACATGCATGAATTTAAACTGCCAGATTTCTTGTTCCTTCTCACCTTAGAGTTAAATCCTTTTTTCTCTTCGTATCCAACTCTGAGGGGGGACTTTTTTTGACGCTCCTTTTCATCACATTGTCTAAAAGAGTGGAAAGGGAAACATCTTAGCACAAATTGATTTAGCCTTTGAGGAAAACATAAAAAATCGACAATGGTCTGAAAAAGGCTTCAAAATCACATGTGCCATGGAAGTTCCATCACTATCACGCTAGTACACTTGCGCGACGCCTAATAGTCGCGCAAGTGACTTGAGCCCCCTAAGTGAAAACCGCTCGGGCTCTTCTCTAGCCTATAAATAGACCGAGTGGGCCCCTCATTTCAGGGAGGATTTTCTTTCAGAATTCACAAATATATCTCGGAACGCCCAAGCCTCTTCTTTAGGTCTTCCGAACACTTCTAAGGTAATTATTTACCTAGAATGGAAGGTCTAAACAAGAGTAGTGTGATCTAAGTGTTAGAATTCACTAACACTTGCACGCCTACGGTGCTTTTACCCTTAAGGGAAATGGACACACTTGCGCGTCGCCCTACATCTTCACCAGACTTGCGCACCCTCTTCTTGAAATCCTTTAGGGATAATACCAAGGGTTTGATCCAAGTCTCGCCCAAGTATTACCCTAAGGACTGACAACCGCGCAAGTACCCATGTGTCATGCATGTGTACCTGCGCGCCCAGGACTTGCGTGCCCACGCAGTACCTTCACGCCTGCCAGGACTTGTGCGCCCCTACCTTTTTGGGTGCACTTCTTGCCCATTTAACCCTTCTTATGCCATTCCATCTCTCCTATTCAATATTCAGCCTTCAAGGCACTCTTCAAAGCCATTTATGGCATGGTTTCTTGATTTGAATTACTTATGTGAAAGGAACTCCGTGGAATATCTCTCAAAACCTAGTGATTTACACATCTTTATATCACTCAAGATTGAAATTTCATTCATTCAACCTCATCCTTTAAGATGAGAGAACCCCTTAAACTGGGCCTCCTTTCCGGGAATAAGCCCCAGTCATAATTCTCAAATCCGGGCATCCTCCTTAGGAGTAAGCCCCAATGTCCCCTAATCTGGGCCTCCTTTTTATGAGTAAGCCCCAAAGTCCCCTAATCCGGGCCTCCTTTTTAAGAGTATTTCCCAACCAAAGTCCTCATTAACTTGGCCTCCTTTTTAGGAGTAAGCCCCAATCTCAAATATGGGCATCCTTCTTAAGAGTAAGCCACAAGTCCCTTAACCAGTCCTCATTTACTTTTGATCTGGATTTCCTTCTCATGAATAAATCCCAATCATAAGTCCCCTTCTAACATGGGAATCTTCCTTAGGAGTAAGCCCCATGATTAGAGTATCCAAATCTCCATGAAGAACATCTACCTTTATGGACATTGTTCCTTGATTTCATCCCTGATGTAAATCTTAATCCTCATTGTTTATGATTGCATCTTTCATGGCACAATTTTCTGTCTTTACCAATACCTCTTATTTCTCACTCCGAGCATGACTCACGTGATATTAGAGTGTAAACATAATTATTAAATCTTTCTTTTAGCCATCAATCATAAAAATCATACTCCCTTAATTGAACTACGTGGGTTCTGATTCGTTTTCCAAAATAAATGATACGTAGGCAGCCCATCTGCTGGTATGATCCCAACTTTGAAATAATTCATGTCCTTCTGAATGACAATAAACTTCTAGTGCCCCACTGAGTGGCTTTAAAACTTGTTTGGTCATCATAATGACCAACAGAATTTTATGTATCAAACGTTACCATTGACTAAGAATCTCTAACAAATACAGATGATTCTCTATCAATGAAGAACCTCTAATACATATAAAAGATTCTCTAAATTTCCTACATATCAATCATTGATTGTCAGGTCTAAAGGAAAACTCCTTTTATTCTTGGTAATGTAATAAGGATTCCGGAACATAACTTAAATCTATAAAGAGAGTCCCAGAGTAGAAAATAATTCCCATTAAAAAGGTGTGATGAGTCCGACCTCCCATCCTCTCGACCAATGCAAATTCCTAAGCCTCATCAATCCACAACTAATGAGAGCCTACCTTTGGAAAGTAGGTTCAAATGGATATGGAATCATCGGATGTTTCCGGTTCTACGAAGAAACCCATTAGAAACCACTTGGAATGTTTGAATCTTAAATCGATGAGGTCATCCCCAATTCCAGAGGGAAACAATGCCTTCATAGGTTGTCAATGTGAGTTGCAGGCTGACTGACATCAGGAAGGAGGCAGATGAAGACAAAGGGGTGGTCAGCTTCAACCACATGTGACTCCCCCTTTTTTAACCATTTAATATTTTTTTATTTGTTTTATTTGTTTTACCACTTCTGTTTTAAAACTAAAAAATTCACATTATTAACAAATTTGAGCATTTTTATCCATTTGTTTTCAACATTTTTTATCAAAAAGCATTCCACGTTTTTTTACATTTATATCATTCTATAAATAGAGAATAAAACATTATATATATATATATATATTCATTTTTTATATTTTTTTAATTATATATATTTATAATTTCAATATTTTATAAAACACAAAACATATTACAAATTCTATATATTTATCAAACATATTATCATAAAACTAATAATAATTTTATTTAAAAAATTGTTTTACCCTTAACTATTATTATTAATAATAACATCATAATATTATATATAATTATGTATTTTCCCAAATAATATTTAATTTTGGAAAAAACCCAAAAAATTATAATGTAACATGTAATTTAATTTTCTCGAACTAAGCATTTCATATATACATAATTATATTTTAAATATATACCTTATATTATTACATAAGAATCTTATTATAATTTATAAAATAATCTTATGACTTTTTTGTTATAAAAATATTTTTTCTATAAACTAATATGTACAATTTATTGTTATTTCATGTGGATAAGGGTGATATTTGAAAAACATTTCTTCTAAAAAAATAAAATAAAAAATTATTTTTTCAAAATTAAATTTTGTGCAAGAAAAACTCCATCACACATAGTAATTATATAACATTATAATTATAAAAATAGATATTAAATTAACATTAAAAAAACTATACATTCGAAAAATCATCATCATCATCGTTATTATTATTTTTATTATTTTCAATTAGAGACAAAATACACGTATATACATTTTATATAATTTTTTTGAAGAATTACAAATTTATAAAATGTAAAATGGATATGTTAAGTAATTGATTCATTGTTTATTTAAATTCAATAATTGTTTTCAACAATACATTATTTATATCTATTCTCACAAAATATGTAATATTACAAACCATAGTAATATATATGTGTGTGCGTGTGTGTCAGTTATTTCATTTATTATTAAAACTAATATTTTTCCTTAAACAAAAGAAATTATTTAATATTTTACTCTAAAATAATAATTTAAAGGAGAAAATATTATATTTTCTGGAACCTGGGATGTTAAACTGAATTTACATTTTTAATGGCCCAATATATAAAACGGGTTCCTTACACATATCCTTATACTTTCAGGCACCTCTTGAAACATACACAATTATGAATTTTTCACATATGATAATAAGAATACCTAGACCCAATATATATATACATATACCACTGTGAGTGAATATATATAAATTTGGAACATGGACATATATATATATAAATATATATATTTCTACTTGTGTATATACATATAAGTTACCTTCGACTTTGGCGACTCAAAACCACCAGTGCGAGATCCAATACACTCTTGAAAAACACTGAAAAATCAAAACAATAAAAACCAAAAATTAAAAATTGTGGAATGGAATTAAAATAGAACAAAACCTTCTAAGAAACCATTTATAACCCACATAATTTGTCAACTACACATGGAATGTGCCCCAATCATACTTCACAATCCATAGGATTTAAGAGACAACCAAAATAACACCACAAAATTTGTTAGGCTTTAGATTAGATTGCATGAACCACCCTATAGAAAATAAAAGCAAAAAAGGTTGAAGAAAATGATGGAGGATAGGAAATCCTTTCCTGATATATTACATAAGAAAATGAATGAAAAAAATGATCATTAGAGGGATATGTGTGGAGGTGGTGGTGCACAGCCAGTAGACCTCTGGGTGTGGTGTAGATGGATAGGGGATAATTAGAGGCAGGAGGTTCTCAGATGAATGGGGGGAATGGGGGAGGATTACACTTTTTCGGTTTTTAAAAATAACAATAATAATAATAATAATAATAATAGTAATAATTATAATATTATTATTATTATTGAATCATTTCATTTCATTATATTTTATTTTATTATATTATAATTGCATTTTTTCAACCCTGGGAAGACAACAAGATTTGGTTGCATGGTCATCCAAGACATGATCCAATCAATCTCACTATAATGGAGAGAAGGGATCCTTTCCCGAGGTGTCCACACAGTTTGGGAAACCATGCACGTACCATGTCACTCATCTCATTCAAAATGAGAGATTCTATCACATGCTTGGAAAACTATTTCTCTCAATCATGTTCAAGCCATTATCTTTTCTCCAAACATCAAAAAGAGGCCCCAAAGTTTCCCCTTAGACTCACATGGTTTGGATAAAAACGTTCATTGGGACAAAAGGAATCTGAAACGTCCAAACATTAATTATTCCCCTGTAAACACAACTAGGGCCTCATCCAAAAGATCCAAATGCAAGAAAGGGAAAAAATAAAGAGAAACCATTATTGGGGTGTGACAAAAATTATAGGATTGTACTCCTATATTTCTCACTCCCTAATAAAATTACAATTGTATATTCTAGGATATTCCAAATTACATACATATGGTAGTAACTGATGTGTCAATTATAATGGTTAATCACATCCATTCCTAGGATTACATACTTGTTATTCATTCCAATAATTGAAAATTTTAAATGATTTTCATTCCCAGTTACCGCCATTTCAAGTTTCAAATACCTCTAAAAAACCCAAAAATTGATTCCCAAATGATAAGTTGATTGGTAACATCCAAAAAAACTATTCCTCCTTATGGGTATCATTATTTCAAATGGGGTAATCTACTTATAAATTTATAATATTCATTTGAAAATATAATTAATAAGGAATAATAAGATTCTAGTTTGTGGTAAAATCCACAAAGTTATGTTATCTCAGATAGAAAATTATTTCTCAATTGTCAAAATAAATAAATTGAACAATTCATATAAAGAACTACAATAAATTTGGAAAGAAAATTAAAATAATTATGGCATACCATGAATATGAAACTAGAATCACAATGATATGAAGTAAAAGAAAAAATATATAAAATATGTTTTTGCTAAAAATGGTTCTATATAAAACATTTTTCTTAGAATTTACACTCTAAATAATAAACATCCCCCCTCATATGATCACATATTTCATGTTATTATGATATTGGTATCCCAAAACCATACTTAAATATAAATATTTTAACCCATATTATGATATTTCATGAATAAAATTAATTATTTAATGAATTAAAATAAATTCATCACCAATAGAATGAATATTGATGAATAATTAAGAAATTATATAAAGAAAAAAAAATTACATAAAATTAACTATATTTATAAAAATAACTAAACTATTAAAATCAACCATCAGTACATATATTGACATTAAGGAAAAAATTCCCCTCATGCTAATCAAGAGGGAATACGAAAAATATAAAAGAAATCCAAATGCGGGCTCTCCTACAAAGTAAAACATCATCTTGGTAAATGAATATAAATACCACAGATAAATTTACAAGGGTACAATAATAACTAGTTTTATAGGATGAAATTACTTCCTCAATATCACTATATAACATCATATTTGTTCTCCTATTTCTCTCCTATTTTAAATCCTCATAAAAATTATATAAAAATTATCTATGTACCTCCCACATCGCATAAAGAATATTTTATAACTGAAACATAAATACCCCATACTTAAATTGTTTATATAAAAGTTTGAATTAATTACATTAACAAGATATTTTAGGCTTATAGGTTTATAGAATATGAAAAAACCTTACATAAAAAAACCATGGATTTTTCAACTAAATAAGCATTTTTTCTAGTAAATCAATCACATTGAGTGATACAGATACTTATTATAAGATAAAAACCACATATACATAAAATAAATTCTTAAAAATTCTCACTCATCATTAATTAGTGTAAAAAAAATTTTAAATTGTGGAATGTCCATATCAATCTGAATACATTATAAGTGAATGAGAAAACAAATTTGGTTAATAAAAAACTGGGAACCCTTTGAAAACGAATTTCCTCTAAAAAAATATATTTCATCTCATATAAAAAATGAATCTCAACATGAAATAAACTATATTACTGAAAAATAAAAATAAAAAAATCAAATTTAAAAATGATAAAATAATAATAAGTGTTACATGGGGAAAATAATATTATTTAAAACATTGTTCCATGAAATAAAATCTGTTAACCCTAAAAATATTATAAACAATTCTACAAATATAAACTTTTATCTTTAAAGAGATCACAAGTTTTAAATTATTCCTGAAATCATCATCTCATTTTAGACAACTAAAATATTTTCACTAAAAATAATAGTAATGATAGAAAATCCAAGAATTCATGCTAGGGAATTATATTCATTATCACACTTAGAAATCACCCTTACAAATTAGTCTTATAATGTAATAACCTAAAGTATTATTTATTGAATATCATATATGAAGAATAAATCATTACCCATCATATTATGGGGGTTATATTCAAAGAATACCCATAAACATCAATAATTACCATGTTCCATACCCAAAATAATACATATTAGATATTTCACTTTATATAAAATATATTTAAATTCATGAAAACATATATTTTGACCTATAAACCCAACCATTTAAAAATTACATAAAATGAATATATCGATAATGGAATGGGTTAACCAATTATCTATTTAGAGGGAAAAGAAATTGATGCATAATATATATATATATATATATATATATTCCAATAAAAATATGATAAATAATATCCATATACATTATTTTAGAGTTGGACTTGAGAGAAAAATTTTAAATATTAGAATTAAAAATTTATAAGAAAACCCCATTCATCACATCTAAACACACCTTGAAAATCCTATAACTTCTAGAATAATAAAATTATACTAATTATATTCGTTATTTAGAACCATTTTTATCTTATTTTATTTATTATTATTCATTATTTTCTTCATATTCAATTTATTTTATTTGTCTTAGTCATTTTGAGATTGATCTATTCATAATTACACAATATATATTTTATAATGATAACAATAAAATACCCCTGTCAAATTATAAAATAAGATCAATAATTTTCAAGTTAATTGTTTTATTTAATTCTAGAATAAATTGAATAAAATATGTTATGAAATAGATATGGTTTAAGGGAACTTCCTCCATGTTCTTGTTTTTTACAGTGTAAAATAATTATGATCATTAACTTTTAATTTCCTTGTTATGATAAATACATTATATTATAGAATAATGGTCATAAAATTAATTCAATTTTAATGTTATATTAAATCATGAAGTAAATGTTTAATAATATTTACTAATAATGTGACTTTATTAGAACATCACCATTCACATAGGTAGCATTAAACCTTCACGATAATGGTTATTTTTCAAAATCAATTAAAAGAAAGGAAACCGCAATAAATATTTCAGTTTGATAAAAAATTAGATTATAAATAAACTAATTCTTTAAAATTAATTTTATAAATTACACATATTATTATATAGATTAATATGATATTTGAAATGAAAATTAATAGGTATTTAAAACCATGTATTTTGTCATAGAAACAGATTATGATAAAGTGTTCAATGAGATGTATTTTGTGATATCTCATCATTTATGGTTACAATTATTTATAATAAAATGTTAATGTAATAAGGGAATATAAGTAAGAGATTATTTAAAATATATTTATGGTTTAATAATTTTAAATAAAAAATAATGATTGAGTGATCAATTCTTACCTTTCTATTTGAATAACCTCCATATGAATGGGCCTAATGCCTTTAGATAATGGAATTTTTTATATAAAATATACTTATAACCACTTAAATGTATTCTTTTTTGAGTTATTTGGTAATTATATTGAGATAAAATAGATATTACATTTTTCATTGAATGAATAGAACGATTATCCTTTTATAAAACAAAATTTATTGATATTTTTTATAAAAAATCAATCTTTAAGGATCTAGAATGTAATTTAAATATACAATGTTTCTCACAAATGGATAATATATGATATTATCATTATTTTAAAATCTAAAATTTTCATATTTTAAGGTTTTATTATTTTCTTATTAATTTATAAATCGATTTATTATTAAATACCATTAAAATCTATTTTCAAAGATATTCTTTTAATTTAACATTAAAAAAATATCTATATATGAATGGAATTCATATTTAAACCTATAATTCTTTAACTACCAATAATATTTACCCCAAAAAAAATTATATTCCCCAAATAAATCTAAATATTTTCAAATTAAATATTTTAAAACAAAAAATTTTGACTTTTCTCATGCTCGCACAAGTGCTGCATTCACACAACCAAGTGTTTTACATTAGTATATTATCATTTAAAATTTAAAATATTTAAATAAATGAAATTTAATTTATTTTAATCAATATTATCAACATAAATAATCTATTTTACTATTTATTCTAATTTATAACATGACATCATTTTTAAGAAAAAAATATTGGCAATTCTTCCATTTTACAAGTGCATAGTACGAATTAGGATAATTAAATTGTTCTTAATTTCAAAATTTATAAATATATATAAAAATAAATTATTAATCCTCAAATTGATCATTAATTTATAGTATTGTAATTATCCCATCGTAAATATTATGTCAAAGATAACAATTTATTCTTTTTCTATTATTGTGAATCACTGTTTAAACACTAATAAATGGTTCCATATTTATCTTGACATAATGTTTGTTTATAATATATAGATTAGTTTTATGTTATTTTGAGTTTATTTTCATATAATAAATTTTATATATGTCTATTTAATGTTATATATCATTTTATATAAAAAATAAAACAATTATAATGTAAAATAACACTTGAATTTAACTTGTTATTTGAAAAATGAGTTTATATTCAGATTTATTAGTCAACATATAATCAAACTAAATATATATATTGAATTTAAAAATAGTCACCAAAAACCATTTAAAATAATCAAATGAAATAAAAATATCATTTATAATCATTGATAGTAATATTTTTTTCAAAACTAATATTACACATTAGAAAACTATTTATCATCAAAAATATTTCATATAAATAGATAACAAAATACTTTCAACTTAAATATTATATAAATAATAAAAATATATTATTCATTTTATAAGAATGAATCTAAAATAATAAAATAATAAATGTTTATTTAAAATTTATTATTTATTAAAATAATATATATTTTTTTTGAAAATTTAATTATTTAAACAAACCATATTCTCGTTTCATAGAATAAAAAATTATTTCAAAAAATATCATAAAAACAAATAACTATACAAATTTATAATTTAATGTAAAAAATTTTGTGAAATATTTCATAGAGAAACCATTTTTCAAATAGATCTAAATAAAATATCTTATCAGTAAAATCTATTTAAACTATAAATAAAACATTTTGGGTAACATGAAGTATACATATTTATTTAACATTTATAATGTTGGAAAAATTAATCATTTTTTATATATCATTATGTAATGTAATAATATATACATCTAAAAATAAATATATCTTTAATAAATACAAATTCTTAATTTTTTTATTAATAAATATTAAAAAGTCTTATAAAAAAATACATTATTAATCAAATTCCCCATAATAATGTTTCACCCTAAAATATTTATATTTTTTCTCCCAAATGAAGAAAATGATTATATAAAAAATAATATCTTATCTAAACCATGTATGATTATCTATAATTTAATATAAATAATACATTTAAATGAGTTTCCAAAGGCATACCTATAATGTATGATGATTTTTTCCACATATGAATCATTATATTTATTCTTCATTTTCATGGGTTTCAAGAGTTCCTATAACAGTGATTTGGAGGGTGAGAAAAAATGATTTAGTAGAATTATTTCCCTTTCCTATTATTGGTTTAATGCCTTTTTTATTAGTCACCATAACTAATTCACTTCAAATATTTAACAGTTGACTATCACATTGAATTTTTGAAGCATGAAGTAAATAAATCAATTATTAATGGATCACGAGGTCAATTAAAAGACAATTTTTTCACTTATAAAAAGTATTTTATGAAAATTTATTTATAACACCTAATATCATAATCACCCAATAATTCTATGATTTGTGAAAAAAGTATTTATTATTATATTATCATAATCATTTAGGTATATAATTTTAGAGAATCATGAAAACATTTTCATTACATAGGGAAGAATAATAGTGTGTCTATTTAAGAAAATGGATTCCAATATTTAGTCTCCAATTTCCTTTATGAAAGAGTAAATCTTTTATATTGAGCTTGATATTATAATATTTCTTACTCATATTTATGACCTATTTTTTTAAACATGGTATGAAAAAAATAAAATCTAAAATAGGTATATAAAAATAATTCAATCCAATTTGTCAAGTACAAAAATGAAAAACTATGATGATGTATACCTTTTTGACAATAAAAAATAGGAACATAAATAGAAAATTTCAGTATTGTAAAATATAGAATTTCAGAAAGAAATATTTTGAAACCCATTAAAAATAATTGGAAAAAAATTATGGAATTTCGAGGGATGTGTGATCTCCTAAAAATGTTCATTTGAAATTATAACCATTGAAGTCCTACCACAAAATAAGCACCATGACGTGTGGAACAAATTTTGTGTTTGGATAAGGGAGGCCATTACATGGAGTTAAGGGTATATCTTTGTTATGGTATGTTTTACTATGGAAAAAATTTGTCAGGACAAGATGGATATTGTTTATGGGTCGGGCCCTTCATCTTAGGGTACACTCTTTATTTCATATAGGATCAATATGGTGACAGTATTTGGATAGGGGTCATTCCATCTATCTGTAGGAGCTTATTCTATATACTAGGAGGGTTATGTTATGATCCCACAATTTCCTCATTTTAATAGGGTCCTATTAGCCATTTACGATTTGGTGCCTCCATGTTTTTTGGGTAAGATGCACTAAAAGAGGGGCCCCATTCAAACCCCCTCAGGGATAGGTGTTCGTGATAAAATTCCATGAAAATTTATGTTGTGTCCCTCCTTGTATCTCCATACATTCATATTCACATTCATACCTTTTGATTTTGGGGATATTTGGGCAAGGGTAAGATAAAATTTCTACTAGAGAGTGGTGTAATAATCCAACGATGATGAGAATTTTCGGTCAATGTATAAAGGTTATTTTGGGATTATTATTTCACACCATTTGTATCTGATTAATTTTATTTATGAATCCTAATGAATTCTTATAGTTTTTTTATTAAATTAAATTAAATTACTGAGTGATAGAGTTTCATGTGGTAGGTATTTTTTAGATGGATGGGTCAGGATAATTCTACATGAAAATTGAATTTTTTTGCTCAAGGTTAGGGATATTTGATGTTTCTTGGATCTTATGTGATGACATAAGGTGTGGAAATGCTTGGATACCAATTAGAAATATCATTCAAGCTTCCATAAATGGGATGTTAACTCGATGTATGAGGTTAATTTCCCTTGAATTTTTTTATATGGTTTATGATTTGTTTCATGCTTATGAGATATATGGCATCACTTTTTGGATGATTATTGGGATATGATATACCCTAGAACACCAGTTTGATTCCTTGGACACATATTGTTAATTGATTAACTACAAAATATTTCTATGTTACACAAGGATTCTATAGAGTTATAAATTGAATGAGTTGTATGGGACCTAGGGAACATGTATATAGGATGTCTTTCAACACCATGGTTTAAAAAGGTACCCCAAATATATTTGTTTGAAATGAGGTCACTCATGGAATATTCTACCAAGGGGGTAAAGGTAATAGTGGAGGTCATAGGAGACACAAGATTCATCTTCATGATTATGTTAGGATACAAAAATATTGAGTTATATTCATCAGTATTAAAAGGTATGTATATAATTAATAGGATATATGGTCATGTTTGGGATGATTTAATGTATTGTGTATAATAGGGAATATACACTTGAGAATAGAATAAAGAAATTTATTATTTAATGAGTGAGATAAGTTCTTCAGTGCGTGATGATGTATGAAATTTGGGTTTCTCCAGTTGATGGGTTGAGAAATTTTCTAACAGATTTGTGTAATGAGACTCAGGGGAGGGTCATCATAATGGTTTTATGAAATAAAATACTATAGTTTTGGTCAATATGGTAAGATAGCTCAGGAAAATCCCTAGTTAATAGGTTCAATTTATTATGGGAATTTTGAATCAGTATTAAGACTGATATATTGAGCCTATAGTCAGGAAATATCCCCCAAAATGGTAGAATAATGTGGGGTATTAAATACATATCGGTTCCATAGATAAGTTAATAATATGGGTCATATGAAACCAATGGATTCATGTAAGGGTTGGATGAGGATTATAACAGGATCGACATGTTATTATTGTGAGATTAATATGTTATTAAAGGATATTTTCTAGTGTGAATAGGTGGATGATGGGGACTACATAGTGATGTGGTGCTGGGTGTTGAGTTACTAGCTCCATATTAGTGATATGATGAGATTATGAGACTATTCTAGATAATTTATTTGTTATTCTTTTTATATTTCTAGTGTGTTTTATTCAACTATAATATTATAAATTGGTCTAACCATGAGTGAGAAGGTTGCGAACATATGCGATGATGAGAGAACTCCCTTGTGTATGGTAGGTTATTGTTCTTGTAGTGGATTACCCATTGTATGCGTATGAAATATGAGATTGTATGGTGTGAGTATGCCCCCCTTGTATGTGATATAAATATATATATATATTTAAATATTATTTTGAGGTGGGTTATCACCAACCTTGTATCTATATACATAATTTTAGAGAGGGGTGTTGTTCACCCAAATGATATTATAAATGTATTAAAGGGAGGAAATTATTACCCCTAAGGATTTGATATATGTTTTTAGGGAAGGGAATTATTTCCCATGAGGATATGATATATGTTTTCAGAGAGGGGAATTATTCTCCACTGATAATGGGATGGATGTTTCTAGGGAAGGGATCTATTACCCATTAGGATATGATATTTTTTTCCAGGGATGAACATTATTACACCATGGTGACACAATATAACAATCTATGGGGGGGGGGGATTTATTCCCCTATTAGGTTTTGATACACGTTTATAAGGAGGGGATTTATTACTTCTGATGATATATGCAATGTGATTCTAGGTGGGGATCTCATTCATAATGATACATGTATGTGTGACATGCCTAGACAAATCCAAAAAATGTAAAACATGGTTTGTTCAACCATTGGTGTTACCTTAAAACCCAAGGATCAATATTGGTTAATTTACTACACTTTTATACATTATTTATTAATTTTATTTTATCACGTCATACCTATATAGTATTTATTGGTTATGTTGGGGACCCATGGGTAGTTATAACAACCCTATCTTGGTATACATATAAATTTTCTAACATTTGAAGAATTGATAAAACATTATAAAAACAAACACCCAAAGACTGTACTAGTCTATTTCCATTGAGAACATGCCAACAAAAACACGAGTACATAAAGGAGCTACATTATCTCCCACTACATTCTTATTTACTAGATCCCATCTTATAAATATCAATCATAATACATATCATCATAACCTCAGGGGAAGGAATCATAAAAAGGGTTGAGCTCAGATGCTCAGTAAGGGTAATCAAGGGATACATGTAAGCATAATCATGAGAATAAGGGTATGAGAACATGGCCATTAAAATAGAAGATCATAACCTCCATATTAAAGATCATAAACATGAATCATGGAGAAAATATTTATATTTAATAAGACCTAAATCATAAGTAAATAAAGAAAATAAGACTTAAGAGCATAACATGGGAAGAAATCATGGAATTGGGACAGACATATAAGCATGTAATATTATTTCCATAGAAGTAAAAGCATCGCTTCCAATACCATATTAGTGAAAAAGTCATTTAATGAGTTGGATTCACTCCCTATTCCATCCTTATATTACTGAACCATGTTTACTCCTCATTCCATCCCTTTAATACTGAACTATGTTTTCGCTTCAGTCCATCCATGTTTATCTCACAAGATATAAATAATTAACCAATGGATTTGAGGGAGATATATGTCTCACCCATCTCATTATGAAATCATACATACATGTGCCAAAATTTTATAAACAATCATATCATAACCAATGAAATGAAACGGTTATCATAATCATGTAATCATATCATAACCTGTGGGAAAAGATACAAGCTTCACAACATTTTTAACAAAAAACCCATGAAGGAAAAACAATTTCATAAACATATAACCCATGAATGAGAAACGAGTTTCATAAATAACTTGACATTACTAAAAAATTATTCATATAAATAATATAAATGGAACTTTTAGATCATTTCATGGAAATACATGAGTAACATCAACAGATGTTATCTTTGATGGGAAATAATTATGAAATATCTTTTAAAAACAATTATTGAGTAAAATGACCTTCTTCTTTGAAAAATGAATTTTAAAACCAAAAAACATTTTAATACTATTTTATTTGAAAATAATCTTGAAATTTTATAAAAAAATCTGGAAATCATCTTTAAATCATTTTTCCTGGAAACATAAAAGGAATCTTGAAAACCATTTCAAATCCATTTTCTGTGAGAAAATATAAAAGAATCTTAAAAACCCATTTAGAACATAAATCATAATAAATATATATCATATAATGTGTATGTAAATACCCATTTATATAATTCTATGATGCATACAATTTATTAATGGGTAGTATATACACTATACAATATAAGTGACCTATGAATGTGGCATATATATCCTGGAAATAAATAGTGTGATGAAATTCTCTTACCGTACGTATAGACTCTTCTCTTACTCGTAAAAACCACCCATATAATAAATATAAATTTATTATAAGTATATCTCAAATTCATTATAAGTCCCCATCCTTAAACCTTACTTAATCTTGAGTTATTACAAGAATACAGATTGAGGATCTTTTCGGGTTTAGAGTTTTAGAGAATTAGATCATAAAACTTGCATTACATTCCACATATAAACAAAGTGGTTACATAAAGATAGTATTATTCTTTTCCATCAATGGATACATATTTAAAATAAAACATGAATTCTTTCTTGACACTTCCTTGACACTATCATCATATCATGTATCTTTCCCTTGACCTATGAAAAACATTTCAAAAAAACATGGGATGAGCATAAAAAGCTCAGTAAGGGATATAAAAATATGGAAAGGAAACATGGATATATATATACATAAGAATGAAATCATAATTTACCCATAAAACATAAGAACTTTAACATACCTCATCAAATCATGAATAAATCATAGAAATCATAAGACATAAAGGTAACTTGAGGCATTCATAACATTCTTACGTAGGGAGTAACCCTATTGGTTACGTTTGGAATACCCATCACAGTATATTCCCTAAATCTATTTGTAAAAACCTTAACGTTTCACTCCTTCGCGTTACCCAATGCATTGGAGAGTTATATCGGGCTCACCCGCCTTTAGTTTATCACGGAACCACCCGTCTTCATAATAATGCCCAAGAACCTCAACATAATCGTATCACATAAAACATGCATAAAGGAAACATAACATTTCCACCTTTCAATCAAAAGATATAAATACAAAACATTGATATAAAAACATTATGAAAACCATTTTCAATACCAAAATAAAAGAAAAGTAAAACATGGTATTTATTTTTCTTTAAAAAAAAGGTATGGCTTGTAGAGGAAGCCGAAACTCAATTAATGGTCACGGCGGCAGAGGAGTCGTTGTCGCCGCATACGTACGACAAAAACATTCCATTTTTTCATTTAGTAAACGCTTCGTATAAAAAGATTCATTTTGAATAAATGTAAAATTCAAAGGGTTTTGTACACCATATAAAAGAAGGTTGTGTATAAAACAAAATATGCCTCAATGAAAGGAGATTGAGACGAAGTCCCATACCTCGGGTCCGACTTGACTCGATCGTTCTTTAATGTCCTGAATAATAAACTTGAGTTAATTTATACTTTATTAAGAACATTTTTCAAGTTAATTATTCCTTTTATATCACTTATTTCCATATCATGAAAACTATGTAATTATTTAAGTTAATAACTGTCATTTTAACGATCATTGGTACTTGAGTCAAAAATAAACCCTTTATAATTAAAAGTTGTTAATGTATCCATTATATCCAGAATTATAATCATGATTTATATATCATATATATCCAGTATATACATGCATTTATAATATTACATAATCATTTAGAGGTAAGAAATGAAATGCACTGTTCATGGAGATGGTAAGCCGTACGTACGCATGAACACTACTTTCATTTCTATTTAATATTTTATAGAATGGAATCATAATTATATAAAGGTATATTATAATTCCAGTATAATATGATATATAATATCATAGTTACATCTTTTATACGTCCCACATATTGTATTTAACGAATCAAATCACTTTGAGGGGGCGGTAGTCCACACTTCCTTAAATGAAGATATCACGTTTACCCATAATGGAAAACATAAAGGTAACCCAAAATGAAATATACAGAAGCTTAAGGAAAACATAAACATATTATATATCATATATAAATATATTTACATCATAATGGAAACCTTTTAATGTGTTAAATGAATTTTGAACAATCATCGTTTCTGGAGGCATAAATTCACCATCCACAGAAACAGTATGTCCTTTAACCATTAGATGTAGGTGTGTGTATGTGTAGCTCGAATCATTATCATAACAACATCCTAGTATATTGAAGATACTAGAGTTGTTACAAAAGAAATGAATAAAAAGAGTTTAGGGGGTTGGAGAAGCAAAATAAAACAAAAGGACTCAAGTGAAGACATTACCTTAAAATCGGGTAACTCCCTTTGGTTTGAGCTCAAAGGCTTCCTTGGGAAGACTTCTGCCCAATTTGAGGCTTCAAAGAGTAATATAGGGATATGGAGAGACAAAATGGGCAGGGTTTGGCCGAGCCAAAGGCTTTGGGAGTGTGGGTAAGGAGGTAGAGTTGAGGGCGTTTTATAAGGTGAGAGGAGGGGCACTCTTGGAATGTAAAGAAATGTTAGTTTATTTGAATATGAATTTCGGATTCAAAAGGACCCACATTGAAATAATTCTAGGGTAAAGTGATAAGGGTTAGAATTTCACCCAACAAATAGGTTTTGGAAATGTGTAGGTCAAAGATTTTACATTATAATTTCATTTTATTTAAATCCTTTATTAATGAGGTAATCGCTACATCATCATGATGTCATAAATAATTTAATAAATTTAATGTCTAAAAATTATAAAAAAATATAATGATGTAGTAAATCATTTTATCTTTCTAATGAATATTTATAGTCCAAAATATCATTTATTTAGACAAAATTAAAAATATTTTACTTAGGTGATACATTCTTTGTTACATTTAACATTCTTTAAAAAATAAAAAGATAAAAAGTCACTTTCTCACAAAAGTGATCCCATGGAGCCCCCAAGTTTGGCACAAGGCATCCCATGGTCGGCCATGAGACAACCAGTAGCCTTAGGACACATGTTGTGGTCATTTTTCATTATTATGATATTATTTTATTATCTTTAACTACCCGATTACTCATTAATCAAGACAATTAAAGATAATTACCGTCGTGACTATTCATAATGTCCAAAAACAAAAGTGTCCTGATTACATAATTTGGACCTTCTGAATCCAAATATGTAATCCATTTTACAAAATTCCAAACACAGAAAATGGAATAATTGATTTAAAAATAATTCATGTTGTCAAAACAAATAGCGGGTTTTTTTAAACAATATCTATGAAAAGTTTGGCATTACTTTATGACCAATTCCAAAGTGAAATTAATCCTAATGACCACAATTGGATTAAATGGTAAAAATATATTATAATTTAACTTTAAAACCAATTCAAAAGATAATCTAATCATATAAATAAAGTAGATTAAAAAGCAGTTTTGATGTAAAATGCAGTATTTTCACTATTCATTAAAAAAATGAACATTGTCAGAAAAATACCAAAAATTCACACAAAGTAAATTTTGATGTCCCAATCATAAATAATAAGTTTATTTTGACAAACATAGATTATAAAATTATCAAAATATATATTTAAAAATGGTGTTCCATCAAAAGGCAGTAAAACAATCTTTAAAAAAATATTAGTGTATTCCATGCTTAAGATTGGATTTATTTTCATTTAAGCCCCTAAAACACTATCTAATTCATTAATAGAAATAGATAAAAATATCTATTATTAATTACCTACATGGGATGTTACATTCATATTATTAAATATAATACCATATAATATTTGATTATGACTTTTTAAAACCCTCTCTTTAACAATTTTATGTTAAGGTTTCACTTTGGTTAATATATGCTTTGTTCTTGGCATGTATCTTGATTTTCAAATCATTGGTCCTTATACGTATATCATGATTTCTAGAATGTAAACCATGATAAAACTATCATGATAATTCATTATAAATTTATTATAATTATCCATAGAATATATAATTATGAAATGGAATACACCATTCAAGGAAATGGTAAGTTGTATGTATGCATGTATGTTATTTCTTTTCAATTGGAATGTTGAAAGAAAGTAAGTAAAATTAATATATGAATATATATATATATATATATAATTATTATAATATCTTTAATATATCATATATATTCACTAAACCCATCCTTAATACATTCTATTTATTTTATGAATGAATCACATCACTTTTAGGGGCGGTAGGTCACACATCCTCAAACGAAATAATTGTATTGATGTAAAATGGAAAGTATAAAGATATGTGTTGTAAAAGAATTAAAAAATATTAAAGACAAAATTATAATAATATATAATGTATATAAATAGATTTAACATCATAATATCCACCATGATAGTAGGTAAAGGTAAAAGTAACAGTCGTCTTTTAGTGAAGCAGTAGTCCACCATACATGTAAACAGTATGTTATTACCCATTAGATAGAAGTGTGTGTAAGTGTAGGTTGAATACCTATCAAAAAAATATTATAGTATATTTAGGATAATTTTTTGTTATAAAATTATATAATAAGAATACTTTATGTGGTGGAGGAAGAATAAAATACAAATAAGTTTGAGGGAGGGTGCTAACTCTTAATTTGGTAACTCTTTATGGTTTGCACCTTAGGGATTATTTTGGAGGATTTAGGTCCCAAAGTGGATTCAACGAATAATTTTGGGTTTTGGGGGAGATATTTTTTCCAGTTTGGGTGGATCTTAAGTGGATTTAGTGGTGTGAGTACGTTGGAGAATATGAGGCCTTGTATAATGTAGGGGGAGTGGTACTCTTGTTGTATTTTTGAAAAAGGAAACCCCACAAACATTTTTTTATTTCAAGTGGATTCAATAATGATATATTTTATATAAAAGGGAGGATAGGGTTAAAAATTTTCATGTAGATATATTTTTGACAACTGTATAGATCAGTTTTGGCCTTATAGATATGGTTTAGTCCCTTATTAAGCTTTATTTATCCTTAATCGTTTTAATTAATTTTAATTACTTCAATAATATTTTATGTCATAAACTATGTTGAAATTATTAGAAATTAGAAATTATTATGATTCCAAATAAGGAATCCATTTTTCCAAATTGTAGTCACATAATTAGCAGAATATAATTTAAATTTAATCCCTTAGTTGGGTCAACAATGCGGGTTTTTAATGTAAAATGATCAAAAGTTTGCTATGTTTTTTATATCCAACTTCAATGTTAAATTAGTACTAATGACCTGCATAGGATTAAATGATAAAAATATTATCTAATTAAACTTTTGAACCTTTTTGAAAGTTAATTTATACTTATAAATATATTAGTTGAAAAATAAGTTTAGGAAAAATACAACATTTTTCACTATTCATTAAAAATAAAACATTACTGAAAAATACCTAAAAACCACACTAATTTTTTTTATTTGATTACAAATAATAATTATATTTTGTGACATAATATTCATCTATGTTCTAAAATTTATATTTAAAATAGGTTGTCCATTAAAAGGTAGAAAAATTACACTAATAAAGAAATATGGGGTTTTACAAGTAAAATTGGTTTTATTCTTACATTATGCTTATAAAATAAATTAGATGAATATAAAAAATATTTTCGTCGATGTATAATGGATATATTAAATTAAAATTATTTACTTATTTTAATTAATTTAATTTAGTCATATTAAAAAACTTTGTTAGCATAAAAATAGTTTTTTATAAAAATATTCCCTTTATATTCAATTGGTGCATTGTAATTAATGAATTAATTTTATATTGATATAAACATTAGGTTTTCATAAATTAGTTAGTACTATTTATTACCCCTAACTTATCATATATGTTGTATAATATTTTAATAATATTTTGTTTTTTGGTAAAATTCGTTGTTACGTGTAAGTAAACTAAGTCAGTATCGTGTGAAAGGAATGATTCACTTAGTGCATTGAAAAACATCAATTATAAATAATAAATTTAAGAAAAGATCCATAAAAACTAGAGGTGATACATTATACCCCCTTAAAATGAATTTCTTCCTCAAAATTCGTCATTATTGTACAAAAAATGACCCTACGTTTCTTCATCATATCCTAAAGATCCCACGTAGCTTCCTCTAACAGGTGATTTATCCAAAAAAAAATTACTAGGTGAGTGGGATTATTTCATATATATATTTTTTGCATGATCCATATTTTAAATTGGTTACCTCTTGTAAAAAAATATCCTTCTCCTATTGTATGACATCTGAGTTCAGTACATGTGAAGGTTGATCTAAGTACTTCCTCATGAGAGATACATGAAACACATTTTGTATTTGAGATACATTTGGAGGAAGTTCAAAGCAATAGACTACCATCTTGATATGATCATGAATATCAAAGGGTCCAATATACCTAAGGTATAGTTTCTCTTTTTTTTGAACATCATTACCTTTTTCCAGGGAGAGACTCATAGAAAAATAATTTCACCCAATTCAAATTATATATCACACGAACACTTATAAACATGAATTTTCTTCCAACATTGAGATACCATGATATTTTACCTAATGGATCTAACATTCTCTGCCCATTCTTTAGTGATCTTAGGTACCAATAGTATTATTTCTCTAACACCATCCCTACAAATTTGTACTATAAATTTATTCACATAGAGGGATTTATAATGTGTCATATGAATTCCATAGTTTAATATGTTATTATTAGAAAACCCAACTAGAGGAAGGTGTTAATCCCAACCACCTTTCAAATATACTGAAAAATATTTCAACATATCATCTAGGGGTTGATTTTTTATTTCAGAATGACCATCTATATATGGATGATTGGTAGTGCTGAAACTCAATTCCTTTTCAAGTGCTTATTGAATACTTCAATAGAATTTTTAGATAAACCTCAGATCACGAACTAAAGCAATGGAATGTTGTATGCCATTAAACCTTACCACTTATTTAACGTATATCATGGAAGGATGATCTAGAGATAATTATTATCTAATAGTAATGAATTGTGCTGACTTTGTAAGGTTATCAACTACCAACCATATTGAAATAAAACCTATAGATGGTTTGGGTAGTCGAATAAAAAAATACATAGTTATGTTCTCACATTTCTAATCTAGTATGGGTAGGGGATGAAATATACCATCATCATTTTTTCTTTCAACCATAAATTCATTACATACCATGAAATGAGATATAAACTTTTTCATATCTCTCTTCATTTATCCTACCAAAAATATTCTTCCAAATCCCTATACATCAATGTACTTCCATGATTAATAGAGAATGAAGAACTTTGAGCATCCTCTAGTAGGTCATTCTTCAAATCTGGAAGGGAAGGAACACATACACAGTTTCTAAATATTATCATTCTATCCATATCAAGGTTAAACTCAGAAATATTTCTGAATTTCTTTTTCAACTATACATTTTCCTTCTGCTCCTCATTAAAAATCACATGGATATAGGGTTGAACATTCATTATATAAAGATAAAAATTTTCCCATTCCTTCAAGAATTTTAGATCTCTCCTTTGTAAAATAAGAAATTTTTGATCTTTTGTGATTTTTTTCATGGATATTCTAGCATGATACATTCAACTTCACTCATTATCCACCTTTTTCACTTTATGAGGGTGGTAATTTATTGAGTAGCCATAATTATTTATCGACCCCAACCATATTCTTGAATGCATATTCAGATCCTTATATGGGAATATATATTTCATTCTTTTATGATCAGTATATATATCATAGTTTTTCGATAAATACAATGCCTTTAAATATTTAATGAAAAATTTACAGCTGGTAACTCCAAATCGTAAGTTAGTTAAATTTTATCATGAATCTTCAATTATCATGACGTAGAATCTATAACAATTTTAATCTTCATAATAACACATCCCAATCCCTTCTTGGATGTTTCATTATAGATTGAAAACCCTTATCCACAATAGGGTAATAAAATCATAGGTGTGATGACCAAAATTTTTTCTGTTCCTTGAAATTTTCCTTACAATCATCTATCTAGATGAACTTGACACCTTTCCAAGTTATCATGGTCATAGGATTAGATATTCATGAGATATTTTCATAAACTGTCGATAATATCAAGCTAAACCCTGAAATATATAGATCATAGTCAATATGGTTTGTCTAGGAAAAAATTCAATATCATATGTCTTTTATGGATCTACTACTATAAAATCTCTTGAGATTATGTGACCTAGAAATGAAACCTTCTGCAACCAAAATTCACACTTTGTAAATTATTCATATAGTTTCTCCTTCCTTAGGGTCTTCAGTAAAATTCTCAAGTGGTATTCATTATCATCCTTGATCATTGAATATATATGAATATTATCTATAAATTATACCTTAAATTAATCAAGGTAGTATCTAAATACTCTATTAAATAAATCCATGAAGATAGTTGGGGAATTAGTAAGAAAAAAATGAATTAATATATATCACAGTGTCCATAACATGTACAGAATTCTCTATTGGGTATATCTTCCATCTTGACCCTCAACTGATGAAATCCAAATTGAAGGTCACTCTAGGAAATGTATTGGGCTCTACGCAATTGGGTGAACAATTAATCAATATGGGGAAGATGATACATTTTCTTGATTTGGATCTTGTTTAACATATAATAATCAATAAAGAGTCACATATATCCATCTTTATTTTTTGTAAAAAGAATATGTTCACCCCATGTTGACACACATGGCTGAATGAATCCCCTTTCAATGTTTTCATGGAGTATCTTCTTCAATTCCTACAACTCAATCAAGGTTATTCTATAGGGAATCTTGGATATTGGTGGGGAGCCTTGTATGAGTTCTATTGAGAAATAAACATCACGTTTTGGTGTAAGGTCAGGAAACTGTTCTAGAAAGTCATCCAAAAATTCCTAAACAATGGTCATATCATCGATGATGATTTTCACCACATCCATTTGAGATAAATGGATTAATACCATTATTTTTTGTGTTTTTTTATTGAATCAATTTATCCTTTTTGATATTTTGAATTTCATGAATCACTAATGATAGTTTATTTTATCTTAAATAACAATGTTAGTCTTCAGTTATACAAAAAACCAAGTTAATCATGCACTACACGCAATATTAACCTTTCCCTGCTCTACATGGAACACCGGGGATACATTGCATTGTACACAATAATGACTTTCCTTAATGACTTTCATAACATGAAAGACCAAGGTTTACCAAATAATAATATAGTATTAAAATATGATTATTTAAAATAATAAGATAAAACCTTGATGTTAAATTATATGTTATGAATATTATTAACTAATTTATGAAAATATATGGTTTATACTATATTATATGAATTCATAGGTTACCAATTAATTATAAATGAATATGAAAACTGATTGAATAAGAAAGGAAGTATTATTATGGTCATAAATCTGTTTTACCCTAAAAAATTAAATTTTCATTTATGTATTTCAATGCGCTAATTCAAACATTCCTTTCACATGAATCATTTACGTGGTGTACGTTACACACAATACTGAGTTTCAATGAAACATTATATTATTGTTATAATTCTTTGAATGAGTTAGTTGTAACATATCCCTTAAATGTAGATATATAAATAGTATTAACTACTTCCCTTATTATGTTTTTATATAAATAAAACATATTGATAATACCAAATATAATTTTAATAAAGCATTTATATGTTTAAAAAATATTATTTTCTCAAATGGAATTTTTTTCATGTCCATCTGTGAAAAACAATTAGATGAATTTTGGAAACTTTTATAAATTTAATTTTATAAATTAATATTGATCTTTTAATTCATAATGTCAAAATTAACCAAGGATAAATGTTTATAATTTTTCTGAGAAACTTCAATTTTGATGAATATTAAAAATTACTAGGTTTTAGTTAAAACTGACTTTTGGTTTAAATTCTTATTAATGATAAATTTTATTTTAATTTTTTTTAAGGTCACATTATGTCAATTATAAATCTATTAATTAAATTTATTTCATTAAATATAATTTCACATTGATATTAAATATAAAAACATAACAATCATTTTAATATTTTCATACTACAAAACACATAATTTCATCCCATCTACAATATTAGAATTAATCTTAATTTTCCCACTTCTGTGAATTGAATTTCAAAAAACTGACATAAAAATTGTAGTCAGTATATTATTTAGATTATAATAATAACAAAATAATTTTTTACAAAACAATTTTATAAAAAGTGATTAAAATTAATCACAGTGATTAAGGTCAAATTAAGCGTAATTAGGAACTAATCCATAAAATTAATTGCCCAAATTACCTATCCACTTACCCAAAACCCATTGGATGTCCAAATTTAGGACATGAACCATCCAATATCTATAGTTTTATGTTTTTAGGACTTTTTAAGGTAATTACATGTGTACACCTAACTTGTTTTCTAAAGTTCCAAATTAGTATTTTTTTCCTTCCCTATAAAAGGCCATCAACTCTCCTTATTCACACCTCTCGAACATATTTATTTTGGATTGTACCAACCTAATAAAAATCCCATAAATCATCCCTTACTCTTAGAATCCTTCCCTTTGGAATAATTCAATCCAGGGAATCCTTTTCGTACAAACCAATATGAGTTAACTCATTAAGAGGTAATGTCTTCTCTCAAATCATTTCTTTTATTTTCATTCTCCACCCCATACAACTCTCTTTATTATATCCTTATATAAAAACACCAGTATCCTAAATAATATAGTATATTTTGTTGTAAATGTTTCTAGCTACACATACACACATCTCCATCTAATGGGTAATGAAGATATTTTTTTTGTGTACAATGAATTGTCGCCTCACGAAATAATGATTGCTCATTTTTCCATTACCACCTACAATGGTGGAAATTATGATGGAACACATATTTATTTGTGACATATATTAAATTATTATGTCTTTAACATTAATTATTCCTTTAAAAAACGCCTATATTTTTACTTATCATTTTTTGTTAATATAATAATTTTGTTTGAGGAAGTGTGGACTACTAAGCCCTCAAAGCGATATAATTCATTCATACACAACATTGATTGTATTAAGGATGGATTTAGATAATATGTAAGAAATAAATGATAAAATAAATATAATTTAATAATTAAATACATATACAAATATATACATATATGTCTTTTAATTTCAATTTATCAGCATGACAATTAAATGAAAATAGCATTCATGCGTATGTACGTCCTATCGTCTACATGAACGGTGTTTTCCAATTCATAATTATGTATTCTATATACTATTATAATAAACATATAATTTATATAAATTATGTTTATATTATGTATTAAATTATAGTAATCATGATATAAATTATATTTACCAAATATATAATTAATTAAGACACATACAAATAATAAAGCGAATATTACCTGATGTGGAACCTTAACATATGATTGATAACAAGAGGATAATATAAGGTCATAATAAAAACATATATTGTAATATATATAATATTATTGTTCTATAAAATACAGGTAATATATTTATATTTATTATACAGGTGTTTTGAATGCGTACAATGATAGTCATGACAAAAGGTAAGGGGGTTTCATCTCACTTTTTATTCCCGCGAGATACATGCTGTGTTCTACACTATTTTTTGTGGTGTAATTAAATAACATTATTGTATTATATGTATATTATACATCAATATCTATTTATTAACATATCTATTTTTTGAACTTTCATTCATGGGGTTTAGGTTTCAAAAGTTACCAAATCGGTAAAATGTTTTGTCTCAATTTTCCTTCTTTGAGACTCATGTTTTATTATACACCTAAACTCATTTTCCAGGTGTATATACATTCATTTTATATTTTCTATCATGAATATACCTATTTTAATTATATTTTTAGATTCATGTAATTTCCTTTTTTACATGGGGAGTATGATCCCAAGTTACCCAGTTATAAGAGTTTATTGAGACAATATCATCGCATTTTGATATTGTTTATGTTTATGCTTTGATTAATTATTATGTTCCATATCTCAATAAATTCATTAAATTTATTCTCTTGTGGTTATTCATGAAATATTCATGTTGTGGTACCATTTTCTACACTTTGGTACATAATATATTGAAGAAATTGTCATTACGAAATCCCAAATTTACCCTCTCTTCGGTCGAGAATTTATGTTCAATAAAAACCATGTTTTCTTAAAATATTTTCCAAGACTATTATACTAATATCCTATGACTATTAAAAGAAATATTTACCCTTTTGGTATTTTACCAAAATTTTTAAAGGAATCTTCTTGAAGCTTTCTTAATGAGAAAATAATCTATCATTTTTACCGTGTAAAAGAAATGTTCTTTTTTACCTCATATGGCATGTACAGATTTATCCACCATCAGTCCTTTAAATATTTATTTTCATGTTTTACAGCTTTTTTGAGAATTTTTCTTAAAATATATTTTCAAGAAAAATGGTTTTCCAAATGTTTTCAATATTCTTTAACAAGTTTTCATGGAAAATGTATTTAAAAACATTTTCTAGAGTTAATTATATTTTTTAAAATTATATTCAAGGAAAATAATTTTGAAAACATTTTCATGATTTATTTATAAGTGTTCAATATATTTTCAAGTAAAGTAGTTTTCAAAAAAAATTATTACTATTTATAATTTTTCATAGTATTTTCAAAAAATTATTTTCAATACTTTTCCAATATTTCTTTATATGATTTCAAAGTACTTTCTAAGAAAATTGTTTTTAAACTTTTTTGAAGATTATTTAATATGTTTTCAAGGAAATGGGTTTTCAAATGATTTCAAGTATTATTTATAAGTTTTAAAGGTATTTTCTATAAAAATTATTATCAAAAGGTTATATGTATTAAAAAAATTTCAATAAGAAAGTATTTTTTCCTCAAAAAATGTTTTTAGAAGATATTTCAAATTTATTTTAAATCTAAGATGAAATCAATTGATGTTACTCATTAATTTCGAGGAAATTTTTTAAATTTTCCATTCATATCCTTTCTATGAATGGTTTGTGCTTAATTTCATGGTCTAGGAAATCTATTTCTCTTTCAAATTTTATATTTTTATGATATCCTTTTATATTTTATGAGTTAGGATTTTGATTAATTGATTATGAAACTTGTAAAATTTCTGTATGTTATAATATTTTTATATGTTTATGATACCATTATTATTGCATGGGATACGATATGATTGTTTATGATTTAGTGTCACATGTATGTATAATTTTACTATGATATGGGTGGGACCTATCTCTCCCTCAAATGCATTGGGTAAGGAATTATATCTCATGAGATAAACTAAGATGTCCTTGGGAGTAAACCTTAACTACTAATATGGCCATGGGAGTTAACCATGACTACCAATATGGTTTGAGGATTGAACTCATGATACTAATATGGCAACGAGAGTGAACCATGACTACCAAGAGGTTATGAGTAATGAAAACATGCTACTAAGACGTATATGGGAGTGAACCATGACTACTAATATGGTATGGGGAGTGAAACCATTCTACCAAGATGGTCTTGGAATCAATTCCTTGGATACTATGGAAATCTTATTAATTGTTATGTGTATTCCACAATCCCATGTTTTATTTATATATTATGTTTTCACAGCATATGTTCTTTATTTCACTATGATTCATCCCTTATGAACTATCATGCTTTATTCCATTATTCATGTATATGATCTTTGATATGCAGGGTATGATCTTATATTTTCATAAACATGTTCTCATACCCTTATGATCATAATTTTTTGTAAATATATCTCTTATTCACCCTTATTTATCATTTTAGCTTTCCTCATTATTATGTTTCCTTTCCTCAGATTATGAATAAAGGCTATATATAGGATTACGAATGGTGGAGATCTATATAAGAGATGTTGAAGAACTTTCACTGGGATAGATGATTTTGTTTCCATGTTTCCAATGTCACTAGACTATTATGCTCATCGAACATGTATTATTGTAATTTTCAGAATATTCACATAATATAATGTAATATCCATGTCTATTAAGCCTGGGTTGCTTTAGTTGGTATCAAAGGAATGGTTTAGTAAACTATTAGAAACTAGTATAAGAAATCTTTACTGAGATCCCTGGATATATTTCTAAGGATATATCTAGGGATGTATCTAAGGATAAGTGTAAGTATGAGTTAATGTTTAGAAAATATTTTTGGAATTTTGGTAATGGGTACTGTGATTGGTTTCCTAGAAATATATCTCTGTCTGGATATTACAAGAGGATGTGTCTCTAGAACAAATTTACCTAGGGGGTAACATCTCTGGGAAGATGTTTTGGGCCAAACTCAAGGTAATTTGGTATATGAAAATGGGCCTTGTTGCACACTTGGATTTCACTCATATGGGATATGCTACTTAAATTCATAAACTCTTTATGATCCACCCTGAAGGATTTATATATAAGTTGTCTATGATTAACCTAGGGTGAACCTAGGGTTTTCTATATTAAGGAATGTGTCACGAATTAGAAATCATATAACTCAATATTTTCATGACTATATGGTATTCTACTATGATAAGTAATGATCACACTATACTTCTGTGTTTAGTAAATGGTGGGAACTAGAACGAATTGGATTAAGGTTGAATGTGATGGTCGATTTTTGGATAAGTAGTCAAGTGGGATGATCCCTGGAGTATAAGATGTTGTGATCATTCCTAATTAGTTTTAAAGGAACATGATTAACAAGGTGTACCTTAACCAACTCTCGGACCCACCAAGCAAGATAAAGAAAGAGTTTTATGAGAGTTTGGGTAATGGAGACCATAAAGGGAAGAAGATTAGGTTTACTTTGTGCCAATAATTCGGAAAGAATCGCCTAATTGAATGTTTTAGGGGAGCAGGGAGATGATTTTTCTCTGAAAAAAAAAGTCAAAATGAAAGTGACTATATAGTGAAAATGAAGAGTTCAATTAAAGGAATGGATCAGAATATTGTCCTCTCTAAGACATCATTGAAGGATAACTATTTTAAATGTGGAATAAACTGTCATTATGCAACTCAATGTCCAAAAAGGAAATCTTCTAAAGAGGATCAGAAAGGTGGTGTGAATAATTGTTACATTGTTGATGATAAAAAGACTACAGTTGAAATGTAAAAGGAGAGGGGCATTGTGTAATAGGATGAGGTATCCTGGTTAATATAATAAGGTTATAGTGGAATAATCAATTTTTATATGTATTTGGATTCAAAAAATAAGTTATTTGAGTGATGAAATATACAAGGTTTGCTCTAATTATTTTTTCTCTTAGTATTTACATGTTTATGTTGAATGTTCTTGATGGACTGGTGGGGTGATTTAATGACAAGGTGATTTTTTGACTATGTGAAGGTAACCCTTAATATGTTCTTTATGGAATGATATTTCTGTTATGAATGTGAAACTTGGATGGTACCGATTAACATCAAACTACGTGGGTACTTGTTTATAGGTGGGTTATGATATCATTGTTGATGTTTACATGATTTTTTTTGGATTTAAGGAATATATCTTGTATAATTTTGAAGAATGAAGAATTCATGTTTTCCACAATTATTTATGGTAATTAAGGTTATTACCATGTTTCAAAGGAATATATGATAAGGGTATTCATATTTTTGGAATGTGACAAAGATGTTGTACTTTATGATATATGGGGGATCAATGTTAACCTAATATGATGAATTTATTTCTAAATCATTGAATATCTATATTTCTAAAGTGTTATAAGGATTAGCATCCATGAAAAATATAATTTAAACATCATATGAGTTATTTATGTATTGAATTTGTATTAAAAACCTTGGATAAAATGTTATTTATTGATTAACCTTATTTCAAGGATGTGAATAATATTTATTTTTTACATTATATTAGTGTGGTTTTAGAAAAACACATCATGTTTATTGGGTAAAACTCAATCATGTCTGGAAAGGCCATGAGTCTTGAAGCCATGACCAATAGTTGATAAGGGTTTCATGCCTACCACTTCCCTACAAAATATCCTAGTTTATGTATATATATATTTAATGAATAATTATTCATGATGAAATGGTAGTGTTTCATTTTATTTTTAGAGATTAATTTATTATCCATATCTATTTTTAGTAATAGTTATAGATAAATAGTTAAACTATTCATTATTTTATGCACCTTAATATCTACTAAAAGTGTATTTTAGTGCTTCAGACATCAAAGATAATTTCTGGACATCCATTTCTATAAGTAATCGATAAATATGAAATAGATAAAATCAAAACCAAAAAATTATTTTTTTTATTCTTGGTCAATAAAATAATTATTAAATGATTGGATAATGACCAAAAAAGAAAAATGTGTGGTACTAATACATTCATTTTTTTTTTGAACTAATGGACTTTTAAATCATCAAATTTTTATGACTTTGAGGCCTAGAACTTTTCATTGACCATTAACATATTATGACTGATGACCTCAATCACTCTCATTAAATATTTATGCTTTTCTCCATTTCTAATCTTCACTCTCAACCTATGTTCTCCATTGTGGACACCTAGTTATATATTACATTGGGTAACCTTTATGGTTCCAACATTCCCTTTTAAAGTAAGAATTATTATTCATTTTTATGATATGGGTTTCTGTGAATGAAACATTCAACTATTAAACCTTTGTAACCCATATTAATTTCAAGGGGTAAATTCATTTTAAGGTGATTAGAATGTATCACCCCAATATATTGTGGTTTTTTTCGAATTAATTTAACCTTTTTTATATCTACACTCCCTTCAACACTGAAGAGAGTTAATTTTATATTAAATCACTACGTTTGGATTTCATTATACGCAAAACCAATTTAATCATTCACTACACACAATATAAACATTGGCCTATTCAACACAGAACACCGCGGTTAGCTTCTGTTATATGCAACAATGACTTTCCTCGATGACTTTCTCAACATGCAAGATCTAGGTTTACCGTACAATAATATATATTTAGAATATGATTATTTTATATAATAATATATATAATTTATGTTAAATTAGATGTTATGAATATTATTCACTAATTTATGAAAATATATAGTTTATACGATAATATAAGACTTCATAGATTACCAATTAATTACAAATGAATATGAAATCTGATTGAATAAAAACGAAAATATTATTATTGTCAAAAATATGTTTTACCTAAATAAAATAAAATTTAATTTAGGTCTTTCAATGTACTAAGTTAAACATTCCTTTCACATGGAACATCAACATGGCATATGTTACATACAATAATGATTTTCTACGAAACATCATTTTATTATCATAATTATTTAAATGAGTTAGTTATGACATATTCATTAAAACATAATATAATAAATATTAATAACTAATTATAAAATATTTTTTAATGGTTTTATATAAATAAAACATATTTATAATTAAAAATATAACCATTAGTAAATCCTTTATATGTTAAAAAATAATTATTTTCTAAAATGAACTACTTTTCATGTCCATCTTTGAAAAACAATAAAATTAATTTTAAACACATTTAGAAATATAATTTTATAAAATAAACTAAATTTTTTAATTCTTAACATTTATATTATCCTATGGAAATTTTTTGGGGTTTTTATAAGAAAGTTAATTTTTTATGAATCCTAAAACCTAGTGTGTTTAAGTTAACTACGTTTTTGTTTAACAAATTATTAAAGTTAAAATATACATTAAATTTTTTTCAGGTAACATTAGATAAATTATACATATATTAAAACAATTTTTCCCATTCTAAACAATTTCACTTTGAAATTGAATATAAAAACATAACAGTCTTTTGAACATTTTTCTACGTTAAAAGCTCATAATTTCATCCCATCTGCGGGATAAGAATTAATATTAATTTTCCAGATTATTTGAGTTGAATTTCAAAAAAACAATAAAAACCATTTTAATAAATATAATATTTAGTGTTTAATAAGATCAAAATAATTTTTGATCCAAAATATTAGTAAAAGTGATTATAATTAATCATAGGGTTATGGTCAAATTATGATTAATTTGGGACTAAACCATAAAAAAAGGGGCCAAATTACCTAGCAACTTTTCCAACCCTCATTTGATGTATATATTTTATCCACACACAATCAATTCTTGATTTTGGTTTTTTTGTATGAATTTAGTTGTGTAAGTACTTTTGTACACCTATCTTGTTTTAAAAGATTCCACGTCATTTCCATTCCCTACAAAATCCCACCACCTCTCCCTCTTCTTCACACCTCTAAATCATTTTAAGTTATGACATTACCTACAAAATTAAATTCCTAGAAATCCTCCATTAATTATAGAAGACTTCTATTGTGTAGATGGAAATCTAAGAGCACCATATGGCACAAAAACAAAAGGAGTAACACGATTAAGAGGTAACATCTTCTCTCAAATCCGTTCATATATTTTCTTTCTCCACCCATCCAACTCTCTTTATTTTATGGTTATATTACAACACCAATATCCATAATATACTAGTATTTTGTTATAAAATGGTTCTACCAATACTTATACACACCTCTATGTAATGGATAATGAACATACGATTTCTGTGTACAGAGAACTACTTCCTCACGAAATGATGATTGTTCATTTTTCCATTACCACCTACCATGGTGTCCATTATGATGTAAACTCTATTTATAGATTTCATATATAAAATTTATTATTTTTTTTGATATTAATTATTCCTTTTTAAAATACATATCTTTTTTAATTTTTATTCCGTGTTAATACGATAATTTATTTTGAGGAAGTGTGGACTACCACCCCCTCAAAAATATATGATTCGTTCAAACATCACATGAATTGTATTAAGGATAGTTTTAGAGAATTATATATATATAAATATATATATATATGATATATTAAATATATGGTAATAATTATATACATGTAAGTATATATATATATGTGTGTGTGTGTGTGTGTGTTTTAATTTTATTCTATCAACATGACAATTAAATAGAAATAGATTTCATGCATTTTTACAACTTACCATCCCCATGAACAGTGTATTCCATATCATACATATATATTATATAGATTTTTATAATACAAATATATAGTATATACATGATATTTATATCATTTTTTTAATTTCATTGATTTATGATATAAATCATAACTACAAAAGATATAACAAATTAAGACACATGCGTATAATAAAGCGAATATTACCCAAAGTGAAACCTTGACATAGGATTGTTAACATGTGTGTAATGGTGGGATGTAATAAAAACATGTATGGTATTAGATATATTAATATGGTTATATAAAATTTTTCTAATAAATTTATATTTTTTATACCAGTGTTTTGAACACATACAATGAGAGTCAAGACACAAGGTAACATGATTTCATCTCACTTCTTATTCTTGTTTGATACATGTTATGTCTGTCAATCTCTACATTTGTGTAGTATAATTACTTCCCATGATTATATTCCATAGATATTATAAATAAATTTATTGGTATTAATATATCATTTTTGTGAACTTCCATTCCTGGGGTTTAATTTTTAAAAGTCACTAAATCAGAAAAATATCATGTCCCAATTTTCCTTCTTTGAGACTCATGTTTTATTATTCACCTAAACTCTCTTTTGAGGTGTATATACATTAAATTTACTTGTTATATAATGAATATCCCCTTTTCAGGATATTTTAAGTTTCATGTAATATCCTTTTCTTATATGGATAATATGATCCTAATTTTTCAAGTTATAAGAGTTTATTGAGAGAATCTCATCATTTTTTAGGATTGTTAACATGTATGCTTCCTTCGATAAATTAATATTTTCCATCTCTCAATAAATTTATAAATATTCTTCTACTCTGGTTATTAATTATATATTCATGTTCGGGTACCATTTTTACTATTTTGTATATAATAAAGTTAAGAAAGTGTTTTTAGTAATGCCAGAATTTACCCTCTCTTCGGTCAGTAATCTATGTTCCTTCAAAATAATGTTTTCAAGAAAGGGTTTACATGAATATTATATTAATATCATATGATCATTAAAAGACATTTTTACCCTTTTTTATTTTACTATTTTTTTCAAAGGAATCTTCTTGTCACTTTATTAATGATAAAATTTATATCATTTTAACCATGCAGAAGGAATGTTCTTTTCACCTTGTATGACATGTGGATATTTATCCACTATCAATCATTGGAATCATTAGTTTCAAGTTTAATGTTTTTTAAATAATTTTTAAAAAAATATATTTTCAAAGAAAATGGTATTCAAAACATTTTAAAACATATTTTATAATTTTTCATGGAAAGTGGACTTGACAATGTTTCAATATTTATTTATATGTATTCAAATTATTTTCAAGGAAAATGGATTTCAAAATGATTTCATTATTTAATTGTAATTTTTCAAAGTATTTCCAGAGAAATTAGTTTTCAAAACATCTTCATGAAATATTTAAAATCTTTCATAATATTTTAAAATAAATTATTTTTAAAACATTTTCAATATTTATTTATAAGTTTTTATTGTTTTTTGTAGGAAAAAGTTTTTAAAATGTTTTGAAGATTATTTTATAAGCTTTCAAGTAAGAATTTTTTTTAAATGATTTCAATCTTATTTATTTGTTTTAAGATTAGTTTATATAAAAATTATTAACAAATGGATTTTTTATTAAAATTCACTTTTCAAAGAACAAATGATATTTTCCACATGAAATGGCTTTGAAATATATTTCAGAATTATTTACCATCTAAGATGAAATCTTTTGATGTTACTCATTTCCTTATATGAAATGATCTAAAGGTTACATTCATATCCATTATATGAAAATGTTATGCTTAATTACATGGTCTTTATGAACTCTGTTCCTATTTAATTGGTTATACTTTTAGGAATTATGTTTCCCTTTCATGAGTTTTTATATAAATGAGATGATTATGAAACCTGTGTATTTTCCATAGGTGATGATATGTTTACATGTTTAATATACCAAATTTAATTTCATGGGTTAATATATTAATGTTTATGATTTAGTGTCACATGTATGAATGATTTCACAATGACATGGATGGGACCTATATATATCTACAATGCATTGGGTATAGATTAATATCTCATTAGATAGACTAAGAGGGTCTTGGGAGCAATCCTTGAATAATAATATGGACAAGGGAGTGAACCATGATACTAAGATGGTGTGAGGAGTGAATTCATGCTACTAAGATAACCATGGGAGTGAACCATGAATACCAAGACGGTATGAGGAGTGAATTCATGCTACTATAATGGCCATGGTAGTGAACCATGACTATCAAGATGGTATGGGGAGTGAATCCATACTACCAACATGACCATTGTAACAATGCCCTAGCTACTATAGAAATCATATTATATGCTTCTGTGTTTGCCACAATTTCATATTTTATTCCTACATTATTCTTTCATGACTTGTGTTATTTATTTCATTATGATTCATGTGTTATAAACTTCCACTATTTATTCCATTATTCATGTATATGATATTTGATATGGAAGGTATGCTATTCTATTTTCATTATCATGTTGTCAAAGCCTTATGCTCATAATTATGCTTACATATCTCCCATATTTACCCTTACGAATCTTTTGAGCTCCCCCCTTTAATATGTTTCATTCCCTAGGTTATGAGGAAAGGTTATATGTAGGATTAATAAATGTGGATATCTTTATGGGATATGTTGAAGATATTTCACTAGGATATAATATTTGGTTTCCATGTTTTCCAAAACACAGAACTATTATTGTCCTCAGGCATGTAGTTTTGAAATGAATACAATGTTAATCTAAAATGATGTAATATCCATTTATGTTAAGGCTTGGTCAATATAAATATACCTCATGAATGGTAATTAAAACCCATACACTATAATTAATCTCTAAATGAAGTTATCATCACATTGATGGACGATTGTAGGAATGATTCAAATATTAAACATAACTTTCATTCCTCAACAATTAATTTGATATTTATTCATAGACTGATAATAAATGCCAAAGATGACATAAAATCCATCCAAAGGAATAATGAAAATATTTACAAGAAGCACATTCCCAAAATTCAATCAGTGAGGAATCATATACTTGGTATTCAATCATCATACCATTTGGGTTTTCACTTCTAAATCCACATCTAATCATTTTTATGGAATACTAACACCCATATCAAATTATTTTATTATGAAAGAGTTGGTAGATATATAATTAAATAATACATCATCATTTCTACAGTGGATGGTAAGTGTACCTTTCACAATTTCTTTGTTAGATCCCTCGTCAAAAATAGTAATTCCATGTGATTTACTCTTTTCCCTCGTCTTTAGAGGTTGTTGACATCGATCATCATCACCAACCCTTGGGTTTGGGCACTGGTTTGAATAATTCCCATTCTCTATACACTTTTATCACTGATTCAGGGAGGTGCATTCTATATAGATTTCAATCCATTATCATTTTGAGATAACTTCTTCCCATCCCTTCGACAATCAGTTTCATGGTGACCTTTCTTTACACACATAAAACATTTACATGACCCCTTGAGACAAACAACTCCATTCTTCTCCCAACATTTAGAGCTGATAGGATAAATCATCTTCTTTTCCCCATGTTTTTTAGAGTTTCATTTTAACTCCATGTTCATTTTCCTATCGAAACCACGAGGTTGATACGTGAATCCAACCACCATTTCATCCATTATTTCACAATTCCCAAATGCTTCATAACTAGAAATGTATCTTATGGAGAATTCCCTTATGAGACTCGGATTTAAGCCACTTAATAACCTATCAACACTACTTTCAGGATGGATGATAATTCCTAAATGTACCTTGCATGTCCTATGTAATTAGCCTCATTGGTACCAACAGATTCAAAATCCACTTGCTTCAACTAAAGGAACTTTTCTCCATCATTGTATGAAGAATACAAGGAAATTAATTGTACAAAAAACAAGTTATTGAAATCATCTCATTCCATGTAATAAATTTCATATTTTTTCCTAATATTCTTTGTTAGATGCCACCACTAACTCGTTTCACCTTCTAAATAATAAACATCCAGAATGACTTTCTCATTCTCCAAACACTAGAGAACAGAGAATATATTTTCAGTAGTACTGATCCATTGTTCAAAAACATGTATATCAGTAGACTACCTTAAATAATGTAGTTTTAGACTCATGAATTACTCAATAGAATTTTATTCTCTCCTTTATTTATTTAAAGGTCCACCATGATTCATTGATTGAGAATGATGTGTGAGCATAACAACAATATTTTCCATTACATATCCCATATAATTAACTTTCTCTAGATGAAAATTGTTGAACTTTTCATCACAATCCCTATTAACGTGGTTCATTCCTATTCCACCCATTGACTAAGACCAAAATCATAGAAAAAGAAATAGTTATCATAAATCGGAACCACACAATAATGAAAAGTAACTTATGGGATACTTATGTAATGAAAACATTATTACTATAACACACCTTAGGTTTAACCTAGTATATTCATATACATATTCTATTCAAATCCTTCATAAGGTTCTCTAATGATTTTTTTATTTTCCAAAACATATCCTTAGTGATTTTCAAACTAAGTGTGCTACATAGCCTAATGTCATGTACCAGATTACCATGGGTTAGGCCCATAACATCTTGTCGGAGTTGTTACACCTACGTGAATCTTTTCCATATCCACATACACATGTAGTATCTAGAAAAATATTTATTTATAGAAAACTAGTCACTCTATCCATTACAAAAAATTCATGATTATTTCGTAGATGTTAACCCATCCTCATACTTATCCATGGAGACATCCCTATGCATATCCTTAGAAATATACTTAGGGATATCAATAAAAAATTCTCATCATAGTTTTCAAAGTATAATTATCCTTTTCTATAATACCAACTTTAAAAACCTTTCCTTGATATATATATACATTTCATAACATTTTCGGAATACATAAAACATTATACAAACAACCACCTATATATCATACTAATATAGTTCCTTTGGAAAAATGGAAACATAAATACTGGTACATTAATGAGCTACATAATCTCCCACGATGTTCTTCTTGACTAGGACCCTTCTTAGAAACATCAAACATAATACATATAATCATAACTTGGGGTAAGGAAGCATAAAAAGGGTGATCTTAGGTGTTCATTAAGGGTATTCGAGGGAGACACTTAAGCATAATCATGAGCATAAGGGTATGAGAAAATGGTCAATAAAATAAAAGATCCTAATCAACATATCAAAGATCATAAACATGAATCATGGAATAAATATTGGTAGTTCATAAGATATGACTCATACAAAATATAAAGAACAGAATCCATGAGAGAATAACATAGGAATAAAACATGGGATTGTGGAAGAAACATAAAAATATAATATTATTTCCATAGTAGCCAAGACATCGCTACCAAACCATATATGTGAAAAAAGTACTTTACTAAACTAGGATAACTCACTCTTCCATCCCTATATTACTAAACTGAGTTCACTCCTCATTTCAACCCAATAATACTGAATTTAGTTCACTCCTTTTTTCATCCATGTCTACCTAATAAGATATAAAATCTTTACCCAATGCATTGGAGGGAGATATAGGTCCTAGCCATCTCATAATGTAAGCATACATACATGTGGCACAAAATCATAAAAAAATCATATCGTAACCCATGAAATGAAATGGGTATCATAAACATGTAATCATATCATAACATGTGGAAAATAATACAACTTTCATAATCATTTCATCAAAAAATAACATGTGAAAGAAAAAAATCATAAACATATAACCAGTGGAAGATAAATATATATCATAAAGACCATAAAATCAATCATAATCAATTTAGATAATGAATATTAATGGAAAATTTAGATGATTTCCAATAAAGTCATGAGTAAAATCAACAGATTTCATCTTCTATGTGAAATAATTTTGAAAAATATTTTAAAAACATTTCTTGAGGAAAATAACCTTCTTTGAAATTTTATTTTTAAAACCTAAAAAATTTGTAAAAATATTTTATTAGAATTTAATCATAAAAATTTATAAAAAAATCTTTAAAACATCTTTACGACCATTTTCTTTGAAACTTATCAAGAATATTGAAAACCATTTCAAAACCGTTTTCCTTGAAAACATACAAAATACACATAAACCTCTTTTAGAATAGAAATAATGTTAATGAAAGATCCTAGAATGGGAATTTATATACAAATAAATATAATTATAATAGGTATAAAATACAGTCATGGGTATTATATACACCACACAATATAAGTTAACAATGAATATAGAATGTATCTCACGAAAATAAAGAGTGAGATGAACATCCCTAACTTATGTCTTGACACTCCTAAAACATTAAAAATATCTTTCATAATAAATATATATTTATTATAAATATATCACAGAATCATATTCTTATATCTAATACAATATATTTTGTATGACTTTATATTACGCATTCATTAAAAAATATATGTTAAGTTTTCACTTCGGGTAATGTATGATTTGTTCTTCGCATGTGTGTTAATTTTCATATATTTTATCCTTATACTTATATCATGATTTAAGTAATTTAAACCATGATATAAATATCATGCATATTCAGAATATTTTCATTTTAATAATTCATATAATATATAACTATGAAATGGAATAAACCATTCATGGAGACGGTGTGTCATACGTATGCATGATCATTATTTCTGTTTCATTAACATGTTGAAAGAATGAAAGTAAAAGAAATGTTTGTATATATATGTATAAATACCTATATATATAATTATTAAATTATATTTATTATATAATATATATTAACTAAATCATTTCTTAATAAATTCCATGTAGTGTATGAACAAATTACATCGCTTTGAGGGGGAAACAATCCACACTTACTCAAACAAAACTACATATTAAACCAAAATGGAAATTATAAAGATATTTATTGTAAAATAATTGATGTGGATTAAAGTCATAAGAAATATAGAATATAACTTATATAAATAGAATGTATATCACAATTTCATCCATGAGAGTCAGTAAAGGAAAAATGAACGATCATCACTTAGTGAGGCAGTGGACCACCATACATGTAATCAGTATGTTCATTCCCCATTATATGGAAGAGTGTAAAAGTCTAGTTAAAATAATTAGAATAAAAATTCCTAGTATATGTAGTATAACAGGTTTTTTTATAAAATTATGTAATAATGATATTTTAGGGAGTGGAGAAAGAAAATAAAAGAATGAAGTTTGGGGGAGGGTGTTTCCTTTTAATAGGGTATCTCATTTTGGTTTTCACCAAAGGGATTCCTTGGAAGGATATCTTCCCAAAGAAGTATTCAAGGATGAATTTTTGAATTTTGGGGAGATATTAATGTTGTGTTTTTTCAAACATAAGTTTCTTTAGAGGTTTTAGGATGTGAGAGGAGAGGAGGTATTTTATAATGGAGGGGGAGTGAAACTCTTGTAATATTTTGGGAATGGGAAACCCCAACCACGTTTTTCTATTGAAAGTGGATCCAATAATGGTCCAATATTTAGAAAAGGGATTATAGAGTCGAAATATAGCCATAAAATGGTTTTTTTACAAGTTTATAAGTCCTTTTGAGTCTTAAGGATTTGGTTTATTCCATTATTAATGTTGATTTAACATTAATTATTGTAATTAATTTTAATTACATCACTAATATAGTTGGTCAAAAACAAAGGTTAACATATTATAAATTTTAAAATATGATGATTCCCAATATTAAAATCATTTTTCTAAATTCTAAATGCATATGTGGTAGAAATTAATTTAAATTCAATATCACAGTCAGGAAGAAAATGTAGGTTTTTAAAGTACAAATGATCAAAATTATTCTTTGTTTTTATATTGAATTTCAATATGGAATTTGTTATAATAAACTAAATTAGATTAATTGATAAAAATATTATATATTCAAAATTAAAAAAAATTACAATTTATTTTAACCCTATAAATAAATTTTATGGTAAAGTAGTTTTGAACTAAATAAATTGTTTTTACTATTCATTAAAAATAAAACATTATAGAAAAATAAAAAAAAGTGTCCCTAACCTAATTTTTTTTATTATAACTAAAATATGAAATTTATTTTTACATATAAGATTTATAAAAGACCCAAAATGTATATTTAAAATTCATTCTCCATTAAAATGTTGTAAGATTGACTTAATAAAAAATATTGGGTTTTGCAAGTTAAATTTGTTTTATTGTTATATAATGATTGTAAAATCTATTGGATGAATACTAAAAAATGGATATATAATACATATTTTACATTAAAATTACATACACACTGTAATTAATTTAATTTATTAGTTTTAATGCAAATTTGTGAGCATAATAACAGTTTTCTATAAAAATATTTCTATCATATTCAATTGGTTCATTGTAACTAATAAATTCATTTTATATTTTTATAAACCATATGTTTTCATAAATTAGATAGTAATATTTATAACCGATAACTTAATGGCTTGGTTATATAATATTTTAATCGGTGTTACGTGTAATGTACGCCAAGTCAGTGTCTTGTGAATGTAATGCTTGACTTGGTGAATTGAAAATCATCAATGAGAATTATTTCATTAAAAATGTCCATAAAAGCTCAGGGTGTTACAATGGTGTTGTATTGAGTATCAATCACATCTTCACTTATGATACCCTATCACTTTGGTACCTAAAGATATCCCTTGAAAGCAGCTAGTTATAAGGTATATGCCTAGTGTAGTATAGTCGAACTAGATATCGTGGACAGAGTCTAAAGATGAGTTTTAGAGATAGTATCATAACCTACTATTATTTTTTATCCTCTTATTTATTTTTTTTATCTGACCATACTACTATGTATGGGAATTATGGTTTTATTAAATCATTTCATTTGATATAGCTTGAATATGATTAGTATTTAATAAAGTTCCCATGTTAGAAATTACACTAGTTATTAGTGATATAATATTTTTTTATCCTATATAAAGATTACTATTGGAGGACTATGAAGGATTCAAGAGAAAGGGATTGTATTTAATGATTTATCTTCCATTAAATACTATATGTTAAATAATATTATTCCATGTCATGTAAAAATGAATATTTTTCAATTATTATACTTCTCCGTATGTGATCATGACATGTTCGTAGTATGTTTGAGGAATTGAAACTTCTTCCTAAAGGATGATATTGTAAGGTCATGAAAAATAATATATTTTCAATACATAATATTATATTGTTATGCACAACAATTCTAATTAATATTTTACAAATTGTTTTTTGAGATTTGTAAAAATTAGGCCTCAGTCAACCATAGGACTTAGGTGAACCCACTACATTGTTAGATTTTAGATTAAAAAAAAGGTATTGGTAGATGTATAATAGAGTGTTACCACATGAATGTGTGAATATCTGGAAAATTATTGGCATTGATAGCCTATAGTAGCATGCATAAATGGATCACATGAGTGGTAGTGGGTCATCAAAGTGGAGGCCCAACCCACGAGCTGAGTGTGAGGGTGTGTGTCCAGGAGCATAACACAACAACTTATCCAATGAATGGAGGTTAATAATTGGGTTATTATGTTATAAAACACCATCATATAACATATATATATATATATTGAATCATTTTTATTAATATTCAATACAAATCATTTTAAAAATCACCCCATGATAATAAAATTTTAAAGTGTTTGGAGACTACATACATAAATCACTTTATTTCATGAATGATCTTAAATATCTACCCAAAGATTGTAATGTATAATATAATTATTAGAAATACCATAATTAAAACCAATCATGATAACTAGGGTAAGGGAAACAAAATAAAGGGTGAGATCATAAGATTAGTAAGAAAAAACATAGGAGAAATCGTTCAATGATATGAATTTGGAATAAGATTAGAATATGCTTTTGATAAAATGATCATAAATTATAAAAATCATACTCAATAATTCATAGATTATTAATCATAAATCAAGGTATAAGTATTTTTTATAAAAATTAAATATTTTTTTAGTTTTTATAATCATAAGTAATCAATAACGAGCCATGAGAACATATCATAAGAATAAGATATAAGTTTTTGTGATTCAAATAATCATTTAAAATATTTTCCTTACCCAATCCTCACATACATTGATATCATGAATTATTGGGTTCACTCTCCATTCTATAATTTCCTTAGTAAGGGTTATATCCCATCACAATATTTGTTAGAAGAGTACATTACCTGACAGGTTTCACTCTCCAATCTAGTACTTATTATCTTATGAGATATCCATATTTACACAATTATTTGGAGAGAAATATAATGTTGGGCCCACCCGTATCATAATTAAAAATAGACATATGGGTTCCCCAAGATCAATAACTTTCATTATAACATAAATACAATAAAATAAATTGTTTTCAAAAATATTTCATAATTTTATTAGAGAATAATCTATGGAAATGAAATACATTTGAAAAAGGATTTATCGTGACTTAATTAAATTATGGGAAATAAACATGTTTTATAGAATATTCATTAAATAATCAGAATTATAAGACATGCAGAGAAATAAATTGGATAATATCTCAAGATAATATCCTGAATGAGTAAAGTAATAATTTATGGCTTTTGACATAGATGAAAAAATAACTTTTAAATACCATTTAGACCTTTCTCTGAAAACATGAAAAAAATATCCCTTTATTTTGAAATATTATAAAATAGAAATTTCAATTATATTTATAAAATAGATATATTTGAAAATAACCAAGGAAAATTTAAAGGAATCCTAAATGAAATTAATTTTCATGAATTTGGGATTATTTGTTAATTATGTATACATCAAAATAAAATATTCCGTTTACACGTTTCTCAAAAGTAAAAAATGAAATGTTTGTGATAATATTTCTTAAAAAATACACCATTTTAAACCTAAGTGAAAATAGAAAAATGTATTGATTTTTTTTTAAAATACATTTCATATTTAGGATAGGACTTTTTTAAATCAATATTGAATGATATGTATGTTGAAGAAAATGTTTATCGTTCGATGAGAAAATATGGTTATATTTTATTTAAATTTTTTTTTACCATTTTTACCACAAAAGAGTTAAAACTGGTAATAATACATAAAAACTATCGATATACCAAGTTAATAAAAATAGTACATGAGTTTTAAAGGACATTATCTATATAATTTCCCTCAATCAAAATTAAACCATTAACAATCCTGATTAAAATGAGATTAAAATATAAATATCTTACCACAAGTTCTATCTTACATCATAAAATTTAAAATATCATGTATAATAAATATATATTTTTTAACAGATATCATTGAACCACATTCATATTTAATATACTATGTATCATTAAAAAGTAATTTAAAGTCACCTTTTTTAATATTTTCTTCATTAAAATGAACATCTATGTGAAAACATGATTGTTTTACATGAATGCTTCATTATATGGTTACTATAAATTTATCATGAAAATGGGTTCATCATCTCTAGTATATTAATCAGGATATTAGTATCATATTTATTCAACATATATACATTTATAATTATAAATAAAATGAGGTTATTAGAAAGAAAATTGCATCACTACCTGAAGGTGGTGTTTCACAAGTATGCATGGGTGATGTTATCATTTTTCAATGATTTTAAATGTAAGAAGGTAGATACGTTATGATAATCTAAAAAGAAAAAATATTCTACAATAATAAATTATAATAATTTAATCCATTATAATTACCAACTGTGAATGATAGCTATAGAAAATCAATCATATCTCTATGTAGATGTGGTAGTCCACATGTATGCATGAGCAATACATTAATTTATCAATTGATAGAATTCAAGTGGGAATTTTTTGATCCATAATAATAATAAACATTATTTTATTGAAGATAATGAATTCAGAATTTTAAAATTGATACCGTATATTTATATGATGTAGAAGAAGAAATGAAATTGAAAGTACTTGGTAAATAATTATACCTGTTCATTGAGAAAAAATTTCTAGATTACATCTAACGCCTTTAAAAGATGGTATTATGATCAATAAAGGACCTCATAAATAGAGGTTGGAATTTTTATAATGTTTTAGGGTAGCTATATTCCAAAAAATAATTTTCATGAAGTGCGAGGAATAAAGAAGAGGTTTTATCCTTTTAGACAAAATTGTGATTTTCAATGGATAAAAATATAACAATGTCTTACTCATCTCAAGTGGATAAAATGAAAATGACTCTAATATAAAAAGGATAAGGTAAAAAATCCATCCACCAATCATATTAAACAAATTCTTTAGTGATATTATAGTATTTAACTCTTAGGTTATACCCTCAAGTAAACCCTTTTTAATCCTAAACGTGGTAACAAAATTTTACTATTTTTATTATTAATTTCGAAAAAAGGATAAATTATTATATTATATTAATTATAATGATTCCAAACATGGATCCCATTTTATAATTTTGAATTTCTATAGGTTCATGAATTTCATTATAATATAATCATGAAAAACACAATGAAAATAGTTTTTAAAAAATGAATTTTAAGCATGAAATTCGGATTACCTTCATCCCAGTCCATTTAATAACTATTAAGAAGAATGTTAAAATATTTGATATAATATATTATCTGAAAATTTTATTAAAATCATTATTTAATAAAGAATCACTTATTTTATTAAGATAAAAATAGATTGTGCATGATATATTTTTTTGAAAAATATATACGATTACCTTTACTGGATTTTATTTCCATTTACAACCACTTTATAACCAATTGTATAATTTTATACATGTGTAAAAATTGATTACTAATAATTAAGTTATAACTATTCATAACCTCTAATCCAATTTCGAGGAGATAATTATCACATAAAATAATAATTAATTAGTCATATTACACATTATGATTAAACTCGATGTTGCATGTAATGAAATCAATATATGAAATAAACATTTTAGAGATAAATATGTCATAAAATTTCATGGAATTATATTCTAACACCATTATAACAATTTCTCCCAAAAATTCCTTTCCCTAGAGACAAACAACTGGGTTTACTTCTACCTCATCACGTATTCATGTTCCCATGTATCATCCTCAAATTTATGGATTCAGAAAAAAACATTGAATAGTAGAGTGGAATTCTTCCACAACACTTTCTATATTCAATCCATAGTATATTGTGGGTATTAAAAATAAGATATATCGTTCTATAATTGTATGACCTCAAATTTTAGAAATGTTAAGGATAGGGAATGTAATTCCCCTAAAGTGATACAAGGAACACATCATGAAATGAGATATATTCAATAGTTGTTCCTAACGATAAGAGAAGGTAAAAAAATAATATAGAGTTTATAAGGGAATTATATATCATACGATTAGTTTAAATTTTTTTAAAATATCATAGCTTTCATCTAAGAAGAAATTTGATGCAATACGTTATCACAACCTTCAAACTCCAGATCTCAAAGATGATTGAGTGTAAATTTCCTATCAACAATGATCTATCATGATGTGTTTCTACATAACTCTATCCTTATTAAGAATTTAAAATTTTACCTCAATCCACAATATAATGTTTCCTAAAACATCAACCTATAACATTTGAGTTCTACCGTTCCAACCACAGTGGGATCCCTAAGTTGTAATTTTAATAGCTGAATGAATACTGATGTGGTAATAAAATTCAAGCAGAAAACGTTTTTGATCCAAAAAAACACCAAAATTCATAGATTATGATTTCAAAAAAATATTTTATGGTGTTAGATATACTCATAGAATATCTTTATTTATGAGGAAGATAGTACTAAACCTCGTCTATGTATCCAGATCCTAATAAATAATTCTCGAGGAAATTGTGGTAATCCTCAGATCTTAATTAGAAATAATTGAGAGTTGTACTATATAAAATTTTACCATTTCCTTAATATATATCCTAGAAATAAAATTAAAATTGAAATATTATTTTATTTTAATAATGTATTTTGAGTTTTTAAGTTAATTGACTACAACTCAAATAGAATTATTCCATTTTTTGGTGTGTCTGATGATGAAATCCTTGTTGATTTTTTTCTCATTGACTTTGGGGTATAGGAAATGGTGTTTATATCCCCTTAGACTTGTTTCTATAAACCTTAAATTACTCACATAATAGGAATTACAATATATACTTGGAAATATACATTTTCATGTTATCCCAAAATAAATACTCTTTTAGATCTTTATACATCTTATTACTTTTTTGATAAATAAAAAATGAGGAACAATGAACTTCATTAATGCACTCCATATTTAAAGATTGTAATGATGGGACACATAAATGGTTCGAGATCATTTTCATTACTTTAGAATCATAGTTGAACTCTATATCATTTCTCATATTATTCAATAGTTCTATATCATTCTAGAGTTATTTAATCCTCAAATGGATCCATTAATGAACATTCATATAAGAACGATTTGATATGCCCACATTCCTCATGAAATCTTTATTTATCCTCAATAAATCCACAAATATTTGTTAACATTCAGTCCACATCATGGAAAAACTATCTTAGCCTTTCCAGCAATGAACATCACCCACCTTAATCACCTTCCCAGGGTGGTGATGTATTGATAATTCATAATCTTTAATTAACAAAAAAATATCATTTAGTTAATATTCAATTCTTTCGATGTGAATTTAAATTTCAATATTTAAAAAATAATATATATGTCAACTCATTCTCCATAATGATGATTACTCCAAACAATTAGTTAAAAAATTACTTCTAAAAACTCTAAATCATGAGTTTCTAAATATTTATTAGGAATTTGCAATTATAAAGTAGAATAATCTATTACAATTTAATTATGCATAATGTCACCTATTACCCCCTTCATCTATTAATCATTAATGATAAAAAAACTCTTCTCCACTATAGGGTAGTGTGATTATATGTGAGCTAACCCAACATATTTTTATATTTTTAATATTTTCCTCATATTCATCTAGCCGAATGAATATGGATCTAATCCATGTAAACATATTCTTTTTCATGAGAAATAAATCACCATGTGTGGTTAAAATCAGCGAAACAAAAAAAACTATTATTCTCAATTTCTATAGTTGGTTTTGTTCAATTTTTAATAACATATTTTTTGAATGATCCATATATATAGCCTTAACTAATACTATATGACCCAATAATGAAATTTTTATCCAAAATAGAAACATTTTAAATTTAGCATCATAATTATCAACACTCAAGGTATTTAACCCAATCATAAAACTATATTCATGATCTTCCATAATCATTTAATACATAAGAATATTATTTATAAATACTACCAAAAAATGATCTTAATAATCTCAAAAGTCTCTATTCATTAGATATATAAATATATAAGGGGAATTGGTATGTCTTAATAGAATTAATATAAATTAAAAGTGATCATACATCATAAATAAGGCTATCATAGATATATACTACTTCAAAAACTGAAATTAATTATATTTAGAATGAAGGAAAATCATTCAAAATTTTGGTCTCCACATAGTTGATCAAAGAATCCATCAGTATGGGGTAGAGGAGACTTGATGTTTGTAATGATCTGGCCAAGTTTAAAATAATCCATCAAAAGATTCAATGACACACATTTCTTTCTAAAAATGAAAACAAGTAAAACCATAGTGATAAACTATGTCATAAAATCCCCTATTTGGATTATCATAAAATTTCTTCATCAATTCCAAAAATTCATTTAGGGATGTTATATTGGGTATCTTTAAAGTAGGTGTAAACCCACGTACAACTTCAATTGAAAACATAACATCACATTTAATGGAAAGAATATAAATTTATTCATGAAATACATATGAATAATTCAGAAAATAGGCATATCATTGATATTGAGTTTCTATCTAACTATTTGAGAAACATATCCCTTGTGACTAGGTTGTATTACCCATTTATGAACATTAATGTCAATGGGAATGTAATATTCATCATCACACTAAAATTAGATCAAACATTGATTCCGAATATCAAATTTCACTTCCATTCCTCATAAATTAATATAGTATCTATATAAATAGATACATTACATTCCCAAAATTACATCAAATACAACTATAGTGAGAATAAAATGATTTTCTAAAAGTCTATCCCCACAAAAATATTTTGGAATGGTTCTATAGGTATGATATTTTACTATTTTACCATTAAGATATTTTACTACTAACTTTAAATCTAGTCATTAGTTTGGTGATATGATATACTTTTAAATTTCTTTAGATATAAAAGTATGGGTAGAGATATAATCAAATAATAATTTTTAATTATAGAGTGGATGGTAAGAGTAAATTTCACAACTTCATTATTGTAACACATTTTTAAATTTGTGATCTTATTATCCTTCCCTTTGTCTCAAGGTATAAGAGGTTGTTAATGTCAATTTTTATCATTAAACATCATGTTCATTCACAGATTTTCATAATGTTCTTAATCCATGTAATTATAACATTAGAATATGGGTGGCACATTTGGTTCTTCATTTTCACCATTCCATTTATTGACTAGTATCTTCATATAAAATTAGTATTATTTAACACATTTTAGATTTCCAAAGTAAATACATTTTTGAGATCCCATTAGGAAATGACATATGTTCCTCTTTACACATTTTTAACTTAAATGGAAATTTATTTTTATCCCTCAATGGGTTTCAAAATTAGAATTAAATTAAAATTTCATATTTCTCTTTTTGACCTAAAGGTCATGAGGACATTGAGAGTTTCTAATTTCCAAATAAAAATTGAGGGCATGTCCAAATATTTCTTCATAAATATTAATGCCTCTAATTTTCAATTCCTTTTAGAGATTAGGTCCTAATATTGTAAATTATATGTCATATTTTCTTTCATATTGATGATAAAACCCTAAGAATAACATGATTTTTTGGGGAAATTTTCCTCATAGGTACAAATATATTTGTCACCCATACGATTTAGATAAAAAACACCATTTCTAATTTTATAAATGGTGTTTATAGAAAATAATTATTTATTATCAAAATCCTAAAATCTACCCATTCATGGAGTCAGTTTCCTACTCCTACATCATATTTTTTATAATAGTCCCCAATTGATCTACTTATCCTTTCAATTATTATACACCCAAGACAACAATTTTATAATGTAAACACTAGAAAAGGGAATATATCATTTTAATTTTATTCATACATTTCGTAGAGTTTAGTGGAACAAACAAAATAGTGAAGGAAGTTGGATACTAAGGAATAAAATGATCAATAGTGATATTTTCGTTCTTTTATCCATTGGGAAGATTAGTATAATTATTGTCACTATTCATATAATGAGAGATTTGGGGATAATAACCACAATATTTTACATCCCAACACCGATTTTATTTGATTTATCATAAGTATGGTTGATGTAATTCACATCACATTCAATGTTCTCACAATTACTCTATGGTCTAGCCATTGACTAAGAAAAAAACCATAGTTCACACAATAATAATCATATTGAGTGATCTAATAATCCTGAAAAATCATTTATAGGATGTATGAATCATAAAATATTATTTTAAATCCATTAATCCTTTGGGGTTTCCAATTTCATTCATGTTAATCATCTATCAAAATAATTTATAATGTATTATAATGAAAATTTTAATTAACCTAAGAATGTCTATCTAGAGTGTCTATCTAGTTGTGCAGTCTTAGGAACACTATTCATGGACTAGTGAAAATTCTATTAGTGACCAATATTCTCCAATTAGAATTAGTTCCCCTAGGTGAATATATTACACAAACACATCCACTTTATTGTATCCAGATACGGCATTATTTTCCATGAAAATCACTATATTTCTACTTTACGAAATCATTAGGATGGTATATTGTACATAGAGTAATCTCCAATGTTTTATTTAATGTTTTATAACCCAAATATTCATATATTAATTAAACCCTAATATATCACCAACTAATTAAAACCACTTATTTAATATATATATATATATATATATATATTATATTAAAAAATTTAATAGAATGTACAATTCATCTCATTCCATAATAATCCCCATAACCATATTGTTATAAAGTCTTCGGAGACTAGATATATAAATATTCATACTTCATGAATGAATATATACAAATCCTCTAAAGATATTATCACATAGTACACTTCTTGATCATTCCCTATATAAATGCTTTCTTCATAACAAGGGTAAAGGATAAAAAATAAGGGTGATCTTAGATGCTCAGTAAATATAAATATAAGTGATACCAATCAAGAATTATGTGTGAGAGTAAAACAAGATTAAGGGTATGAGAATGTGATCATCACTATAAACAACAAAACCTAATTATTTAATGATATTTATTTATAAATAATGGATAAGGTTTTATCATAATAAAGGATATAATTCATATGTTTGTGGAAACATAAAAAATCAATCATGAACTATGAGACAATATCATAAATATAGGCTTAAATTTATGGAATACATGTAAACATAAGGAATCAGTTTGTTAGTTAAGTATCTACAACAATGATATCATAATATATTTTTTTCACTCCCCATTCAATCATTAACATAGTAATGGATTGCTCCCAAGACTATCATAGGGGACAACGTCCCTTACTGAACTGGGTTCACTCCTAATTTTAGTTCATTATATCTCATGAGATAATCATCATTATCCAGTGCACTTGAGGACAATATCATCATTATAATAAGTAATATAAAGAAAAATGTTGATTTTTTCATTATATAATATACCTAATAAATCTAAAAAATTCTTACAATATTGTTGACATAGATGAGAAATACCATTAAAAGATCATTTGAACTGTTCTTTGAAAATATTAGAAAATAATTTTTTGATATGATGTAATCTAAAAATTCACAAAACAGTTATAAAATAATTTCTTTAAAAATAAACATGAACTCATTAAATGGAATCATAAACTAAAATAATATCATTGGAATTTGTAATATCAATTAATTACATATATGATAAATCAAAACATTCTTTTAACACCATTGTAAAAATTCAAAAAATGGCTTGTTCTAAATATTTTTTATTTAAAATGATTCCATTTTTAGACCATTGTAAATAAACTAAAAAGAAGTGATGATAATTTTTTATAACATTTCAGTTATAGGTAAGAACATATAAATGGTTTTTTGGAGTGTATCGATATGTAAAAAAAAGTTTAACGACCAAAGAGGAAATATGTTCAACTTTTATTTTAAATGGCTTCTTGAACATTTTTAGTGCCATGGAGAGAAAAATGGTAATAAAACATAAAATAATTAATTAATTAAATATATTATAATAATATTTATGGTGTTTGGAGTACAAGATATATATTATTTTTCTAAACTGAAATATAAGCATAAAAATTTCTTGTTAAAATGATATTTAAACATAAATCCCTCAGCACATATTCTGTCTTGCATCATATATATTCAAACCTATAATATATATATATATTATAAATATATTCAAAAACAATTCTCTTGAATATCATAATATGTATCATTATTTATAATTTCTTATTATCCATTTGTTATTAATATCATTGTAAAATAAATACATGGGTGAAAACTGATTAGTTTTCCATGCATGATTCATTTTTATAGTTCCATAACATGAAAAAATTTCATGGATTCATCATATACATGTTATTATTCATGAAATAGTTACTATATTTATTCATCATACACTCTTTTATAATTATTCACATAATGTAGTGATGAAAAAAAATAGCATCCCTGCATCGAGGTGGTATTTCCCACCTACACAAAAGTAACAATATCATTTTGCAATGAATATAAATTAGGGAAGGTGGATAATTTACTATAATTATAGTAGTATAATTATGTCATAAGATCAATGTATAAATATTTAATCCAAAATAATATCCAACCATGAATGATGATGATTGATAATGAGTCATATCGCTATATGTTAGAAGTAGTCTACACATACACACGAGTGACACTTTCATTTCCCATTTGATGTAAAAGAGTTGAAACGTGGTTGATATATTATAATAATAAAAATTCACTATATTTAATATATTGAATTAATTATTTTATAATTTATAAATTTTATTTGTAGGATATAGAAGAATAAATAAAATTGAATGTACTCTATTAAGAGTAACACCTCTTTATTGAGAAACCTTCATTGCCCACAACATTAATCCTTGAATAAATGGAAAACTATTTAAAAAATGAAATCAAGGGAATTGGTAGGAATGTTAGGTATATATTAGGGTAGGTATTCTAGTACCTTCAAGTACATGAAGTGTTAGTAGATGAGAATTGGTTTAAGCTTTTATAAGAGAGGGAGGGGACTAACATGGAATGTTCAAAAAGAATAAAATATAATAATGTCATAATCTAGTCAAGTGACACTGAAATGAAAATTCAAATAATATAGTATGGATAATATATAAATAATGAAATAAAAAAAATTAATTAAGGAGATTTATTATATTTTAGTCCATCATAATTAGGTTATCCCCTAGGTAATTAGTTATTTACAGTTATCATAGTAATAAAAAATTAATGTTATTAATATTAAATATGTATGGAAATTAATATGAAATTATTAAATTATATTATATTTTTTGATCCAAAATATTCTATTTATTTTAATAGATTATGTTTCTAATTTATTTCAAAATTTAGTTAAATATAAGCTCAAAAAAATGCAACAAAATTTATTTTAGTAAAATGAATTTTTAAGCATAAAATTTAGTTTAAATCTATTCCATTACATGTAAAAAGTACTTGACTATAGTTAAAATACTTTACATAATATATTATCTAAAATTTTAATTAAAAACATAAATAAATATAGATTAATTTAATTTTATTATGGTAGAAACACATTGTTATCACAAGAGTAAAAAATTAGAAAGACATCACATTTCCCTTCAAGTTCTTTTCTTTTCATTTAAAACTAATTATTATCCTCTAATTCCATTATATACATTATAAACAATAATTATTTGTAATTCAGTTAGTACTATTCAAGCCTTCAATCCAATAGTAGGGAAATAACTATCACATTAAATAATAATATTCTAATAGTATATCATAGTTCGTTTTAACTAAGCATTTTGTTTTTAGAAAACTATAAATTGAATCTAATTTATTAAAGAATATATGTTTTAAAATATAGATTTCATATATTGAGAATTTCATATCTAGAATTATGTTTAATTTAGGATTGGAGTTTTTTAGGTACTATTCCTCCTCCAAAATAATTCATGGATAAAATATGGTTCAAATTATTTAGTGTTGTATACCCCATATTTCTACCCAATATAAAAATATGTATTCAAGATAACAACATAAAATATCACATATCTATCCTAATAAGAAATAATGACGATCTCAGCTTGATTGACTACATTTTTTTTACTTTTTATTGACCACAAGCATATTTGATGGCCGACTTTATGAGTTTCACTAAACCGACTACGTTTAATGAAATAATCTAATATATTCGGAAACTACCATCATCTTTAACTGAGTTTCTAATTTTTTTAAAGAAATATCGAAGACAATTTTCATTCATGTACGATAACTATACCTACTGAACATGTAAAAATGAATTCACCATATAACTCCTGCTACTACTTGGTCAAAATAAAATCATAGAAAAATGATCATTTGACCGATCACGTAAAGAATGATCATATAGTCACCCAACTAATTTAATGAACTAGATGATGTATTAATGGATATTCTTCCAGATCAATAAAAAAAATCTATCACAACTGTCAACATTGTTGATTCATTGACCTTATGTGGAAATGGTGATCATCTGGAATCCATCACATTAGCTTAACCTAACATGAGAAGAACTCGATGAAACATGTTTGTTGCATTGGAGGGTTTTAAACTGAACATATTTCTAAGAATTAAAATATGACGATAAGTATTATAGGGGGACTTAACATAAATTATTATTAAGTAGAGGCTACGTAACTCAAAAATGAGTTTTTGATTTTTCATGAAAAATTGGTTAATATTCACAAAATGGTAAATCCTAATATATGAATGGGGTGAGGTTGATATATTCATATATACATATAGTTATACATTCATGTATGAAAATAATTTTAGAAGAATGAAATTGATATGTTTGTGTTCATGAAGAGAGAATGTGAATCATCTTCTATGAATGATGCACACTCGTTGCATAAGAAAAAAACTAGTTATATGCAATATTCATGAAATTAGAGAATGCATGAACCAATAGAAAATACTATAGGAGATTCATGGTTATAATGATTTGATATAAAATATTAGATCCTAGATCCTTAATGTATTTAAATGAATTGATTATTAGGTTATAGTAATTTAATAAACTTCATGAAGGAGTATAAGAATACCCTTTTCCTGTTCAGTTTAAAAATAATGAGAATAATAATGAATTTTTATGAGTATTTAATTAGCTATAAATACAATTACTCATGTTAATTTTAAATATATGATTTCGGAGGAAATAATTTATCATGGAATTTTTATAATGAAATACGTAATTAACAATACTGTATATACATGATTTAATTTGTGTATATATTTATAATTATGTAATGATGAAAAAAAATTGAGAATCCATCGATTATTAAACTATTCAAAAAATTAAACATAATTAAAATTTTGAGTGGTTGGTACACATATTATTATTGAAAAAATAATTTGATTTGTGTCTAGGATTCCTTGTAGGTGATACACATGAATATTCAGAGCTGGGAAGAATCCATATAACACATGATTTGGAATGAGTTTCACGACTAACAAACATATTAGAAAAACTTTTAAATATATCTATGGAGTATATGATAAATCCTTTTCCTAAAGGGTCATAAATAAGGATCATTATTAGAATAAATTTCATGTATTGGATTAATATATAAGAAGAATGATCTTATAGTTTGGGTGTATAACTAGTTACTAGATGTGATTATGGATAATGTTTATAACATGTAAAACATGAGGAATAAGGTTTGGATATATATTATTCCAAGGTAGATGATTAGTATAATGGAGTGTATAACAAAGATCAACTTGATAATCAAATAATAGGGTGTAAAATAAATTTCTTCTTATTCCACTACAATTTTTTATAATATTATAAAAGAGAATCCATGTTGGGGTATCTAACCAACTATACAAGGAGTAGTAATTTATACCAAACCTAGAAAATAATGCGTCTGTTTATACCTCTCATTTCTATTTAACATGAGGATAGACTATGATATATTATAGAATTGATAAAAATCACTTACTTATTTTATGAATTTAATTAAAAGAAAAATAATTCATAGAGGAAACTTATGAATCACTCCACCCCCCAAACCCACCCCTCATAGTTTTCATATAGTGATGGGATCTACAAGTTGTATAAAATGGTAGGTATTCAATAAATATCTATGGTTTTCCTGGAATTCATTTATTTTATAGTATTAATTACATAATTGAAGAAGTGTTTTAGCTACCTTATAAAGAGAAAATTCAAGTTACTCCCAAGTATTAATAATTGGAGTTTTCCACCAAGGAATTGAATAATGGGATGAAAATAATAAGAAGGGATCTAAATAATAAAATAATAGAAAAGGGAGAGTCAAAATTAATTAAAATTAAGTATAGTGGTTAAAGAACTGGTAATTCAGTAGAATATGATTCTTTTATTGAATATTTTTCAAAATGTTGTTATGATGTATCACTGAGTGATAATTATTCTAAAATTTAATATCACTTCGAGAATGATCCCAATGAAGTAGTAAATTATTTTTTAGAAGGGATATTTGGATAATAAAAAAGATATGGAATGACATTTTAATTAAATGTAGAGGTTACTGGATAAAAATGTATAGATATATAGCATGCTCACTAGTCTAGTGATAGAAATGGATGAAAAGTAGTTTCTTTTAATGTAATGGTATATTGGATCTATTAAAGAGTTTCAATGATCATCCAGTAAAAAATAAGTTTTCAACAATAAAATTAATGAACTATCCTTAGAATTTGAGAAGTTACATCATGTCTCCATGAGTTTTAATGTGGCGAAACTGGAAACCAAATAAAATAGAGTGAATTAACTGGATAATTAGTTATAATTAGTAAAAAAATGAATGAGGGTGGCGTTAAAAAGATGAATGAGATTTGGGTAGGAAGGTCAAAATTATTTAAGTATGAGATGAAGATTATCAGGATAATTTTTAAATAACTAAAAACAATATTGATAGATTGGAAAGAAGAAAAGGTTAAAACTTCTTAATCTATTGAGAAAAATAATGCTACCACTCAAGTGTTTGAAGTGATTTTTCCATCAAATAATACTAAAAATATTTTCCCATTGATATTAATATCATACGGATATGAATACACATGAATCAAATACAAATATATATCCCATATCCTAGAAAATATATTATATAATAATTATATTTTACACACTATTATTGGTTTAAATTCAAATTCTAGGTAAATATAGATTCATAAAAGTACTAAAACCCCACTATATCATTAAGTATGGTGATGTAAATATATTTATAAATAATTTTTCTACAATATGTTCCAAAAAGGGTGGTGGATCCTATAAAATTATTCAATGTAAAAAACCTAGGAAATATTTATATATATTATAGGATTATAACATAATGATGTTAATAAGATATTATGTGTATTGTTATAAGTTTGAGCCAATGCACTGGATTGTTAAAATAACATTACAATTCTTGAAAATCATATAAATCATCATGAAATATGGTAAAATACAATTATATGGAAAAATATAATGAGAAAATTCTAATAAATAAGGAAATAATAAAATCAGTGGAAACATAATGAAATATGTAGGCTTTTGTGAATAGTGTGGTAATTCCAGACATCCTCCACACAAATGCATGGACATTATACATAAATAGTAGGAGAAATTTTTAAATAATGATAAATCACATAAATCATAAATTGGTCAATTTAAAATTGAATAAAATTAGGATTAAAACAATGTATAGGTTGATATTTGAATGAAATATTAGTATAGGTTGAGTGGAATCTCTCAACCTTAGTGTTACATATGAGAAACCGATAAGTCCCTAATTATTTCTTATTATCTTATTTACATTGAGCTAACTCAAATGTAATTTTGGTAGTGTTGTGTATATTTCACTACTAGTTAAAAAATATAAAGTTCCCCATGGTTTTGAAAAACTACCATGGAAGGTAGAAAATCAGAGTATATGATGTGGGGGATAAAATTTTTGCTGAAGCTATCATAGAGTAAATAAAAAATTTATTAATAATAATATAAGGTCATAAAAAATGGTATTCCAATCAAAATTTTAACCCTTATCATTGATTATATATAATATATTTATAATGGGGGAGTTTCATTTGATGAAAGGATCATATAAAGGGGGTTCTTTCTTAGCACTTGATCTTTTTAATCAATTTATTGTTATGTATGTAGGATACTGAGTATTTATTGATAAGATTGTTTTATACAGAAGTATTTGGGAAATGATGATTATCTAATAATGGTATCAAATTTATGTTTTATATGGACAACATAAACAACATTATTTTTATCTCTATTTTATTTTCTAAACAATTCATTCCATCATAGAGAAAGAGTACAGTAACTAAAGGCTCATTGATTGGAGATCCATGTGGTGTCATCCTTCTCTCAAATCTAAAATAGGTTAAATATAGTGTGGTTACCGTGTTATTAAATATAAATTATGATAAGACCATTAAATTTTCCATTTTATTTGATGTCATTAAGGGGGGGAAGAGAGAATTCATCCATTAACACTTATTGGTATTATGAATTATAGCATTTCCTATAAATTCTAAGGGTGGGATTGAAATATGGAGGTTATTAATTACATTTTTTTTCAAAGTAATAATAAGTGTTTTTTAGTTTATGATGATACTGGACGGATATTTATGGACTCATAATAATGGATTTGGATGTCATTCTTGGTCATCTATTAATGTCTATAAGATGAATAAGTTACTATCATGTTATATCGAAAAGAATATTTTTCTTTTTCCATAGTTCTTTATGTGAGTATGACATATTATCTTAGTGTTTTATGAATTCACATTATATAAAATATGGAGATATGTGAAAAAAAATAAAAAACAATAATTTATTTTTTCATGATGAATTTAATAAAATAATAAATCTATATTTTACAAAGTATTTTAATATGTTTTTTGAGATGCCAAAATATTTGGTCTGGGTAATTCATAAGATCCTTGTGTTTGCACTAACACGATAGAAACTAGATTCAACCATGGATATATCATATATGAAATTACAAAAGTCATAGTGGTGGTTGTTCATATGTATGTGTTTCTTGGTTTTAATAGATGAACATTCATAGTGCATTAGTGCACACATAGGATATAGATTGTAGTGGATGTGGGTTAACATGTTGAGGCATAGCATATGGTCCATGTATAAGTGAGTCTGTCTATTATCCAAATCTAGTGAAATAACCAATGATCTAATTCCATATAATGTGTTATTAAGTGGATTATTTTTAGACTGAATCACGATGTGGGATTCAAGGTTGTGTGTGTATTATTCCTTCTCCTTAATGAGTTACACACATAAGAGAGGAAAAATGGTTTGGTGTCACTTCTCAAGTATTTTTCTTCAAGATCATTCCATGAATTTTTATAACCACTTCATACATCCACATGATTATATTAGATCAACAACATAATAAACATTATCATGTTCAATGTATTGACTGAAATATCCAATCAATCGACCACATGCATATCTTTTTCATTGACCACAAGTAGATTTTATGATCGATCGTATCAATTGTACTCAACCAACCATGGGTAAAGAACCACATTATAATGAGCTCAACCTACTATGATCTGAGTTTCTAACATTCCATAAATTCATAATCAATAACATGTGTTTTTAATATTAACTAAATCACTCTACCAAATTTACATGCAATGATGGATTGTAGGACCCAATCTATTATATGATTGAATCAAACTAACCAGATGATAGTTATTCATCCTACTGTTGGAATTATGGTCATAAAGTCAGTCAAAACACTGAATGAATAAGAAATTTGTTATTAAGGGTAATATATCATGAAAAAAACATGAAACTATAGAAAGTGTCCAAATGATCGATGGATGAACCACTTGAGGAAAGGGAGATTGACTAGAACCCTTCATGATTGCAAAACCTACAATTAAAAAACCCCATGAAATTTATTTTCTAAACATGGGGGTTTCAAACTAAAAATCAAGTTAATATTTTGAACATGAAAGATCAAAAGTATATGAGGAGTTACCATAAAAGATTATGAAATTAATGGAATATAAATCGAAATTGAGTTTCAGTTTTTTCATGCAACAAAATTAGATATTTTAAAAATAGTAAATAATAATAAATTAATTAGAAGAAAATGATATATTAATATATACATGTTGTTCCAATCTCATATATGTAATAATTTTAGAAAAAGAATATTTATTTACCCTTATTCTTATAAAGAGTATGTGCATCATCATTCATGAAATATTTGAACTCGTTAAACTAGATTAAAAAAATTGTATTGCATATTATAAAACATGGGAATACATAAATATAATTTAAATAAGAGAGATGATATGTGATTGGATTGATATACTAGCCAAAGTGATAACCTGAGTCCTTTTAGTATTTATGTGATAAGAAGATGATTTTATAGTTATGTAATTAACTGCATGAATAAGGATAATAATACATGTGTCCTTTTGTGTATTAACAAGGGGATAAAAATAGTGGGTTTTTTTATTATTTAATGTGATTTAAAATTGAATATCAATATATGTTTTAAACACTAGTGTTGAAGGCTAATAATATGTTATGAATTTTCCATAACAAATTATGTAATTGATGTGAGTTTATATTCATGATATATATATATATATATATATTAGTATGATGAAGAAAAATTAAACTAGAATCCTTTGATGAATCTTATATTTTGAAATATATTTATAACCAATGGAGTGAAATCCTGATACCTAAATTATAGAAGAAAAATAATCAAATCTAGGTGTACCTGATTGTGATTCACCTTGGTATTCGAAGCTGTTGATATTGAAAATAACACCTTACCTTGTTGGGGTTTTTAGATAAAACCCATTTCCAAATAGTTTTTGATGATATTGATGTCATATATGAGAAAATTTTATTATACATGATCTTGGAAGAGGATTATCTAAACAAGTTTATATTTCCAAAACACGATCAATATATAATAAAATGGAGCTTGTAGTTGGGGTGTATAACTAGTTTCCAAATAGGCTCATGGTTGGGGTGTATTACTAGTTAATTAAGAGGAGGGATGTTGGTTTGTAGAAAAAACCATGGTAGAAATGTTGGTGGATAGGGTGTAGAAAATGGATCAACTCAAAGATTGCCTACTAGGTTGTATAAACATTTTATTCCTATAACACGATAATTAATGATTATATTATAATAGGGAATCCATATTGAATCATATAACAAACATGGAAATAAGAAAATACTTGTACTGAAACTTTTAAATAGTGTGTTCTTATCTCCCCCACATTAATTTTTCAAAAAATTTAAAACTATGAGATACAGTTGAGTGGAATGATTACCTTAACAAATTCAAGGGTTCAGTTAAAAGAAATGGAATTTCTCAAATAGACCATTGATTCAGCCCTCCCTAACACTATTTAGCTATCATGGGGATATACATTTGTGAACTCTTATTATTATTATGAATTATTTTTGGGTAATGAATATTTTTTTCATTTTTTTATCACCTTGATATGACTGTATAGTCACCCCTTGGTAAAATCATAGAAACTCTCTATTAGTCATTGAAATCTAGAATACATGTATGTGCGTCTAAGGTCCTTGAAACTATGTAAAAATTAATTTTTACTAAAATAGGTAAGGGACACCACTCCCCAAAACAAATATACATGCTAAATTCTCTAAAATTATCCTTACCAAATCTGAAACCCAAAAAACCAAGAAAATATCAATCACATGTTTCCTCCAAAAAATAATATAACTTTTATCGAAAAAAAACTATTGAACCTAAAATATAAAAAAAACCCCATTATTGTTTTCTAAACCAAAAATAATATTAATATTTTTCCAAAATAAATTTAATAACCATGACATAAAAACATAATAAATTTAACAATTCTTCTAGAACCTAACACGATATTTATCCATCAAATAGTATAATCCACATTGACGTAATATGAAATAATAGCCAATAAATTTGAATATTTAACATAATAATGTATTCTAACAAAGCTATAGTGAGCTTCTTCGAAACCAACCTTAATCACCATGTCACTAAATCACTTATCAATCTCCTAATATTATCTAAACTAATCAAATAATATCCCAAAATAAAATTCTAAAATATATCAAAAAATATTAATTACCTCCATATCGAATCATATATTACCAATAATGGTTATTCATACCTCATTCATGAATTCTTCCAAAATCCCCATTAACATATTATAAAATATCAATATTGATTCCATATATAATCCCATAAAATCAATAAATCATTCACATTCCTTTGAATTCATGATCACCAATAAGATTATTAATATATATTGGTATCTAAAATATGTAATATTGTCCTCAACTTGTAAAATCATAATCTTTACTGTTATCCAATCCCCACTCTTATACAAACTATGATGATCCAAATATAACCATCACATAATTACATGGTTTATAGATAATATTACATTACATACATACCAAAGACCATTTTTTATTTATATATTAAACGAATTAGGGAAATAACTACATATTAGAAACTGTAATGTTTTCACACAATGGATAATATAGCATAAAAATACTTCTAGGACAACCCATCATGTCAACCCAAATAGATATATGTATCACACCATTTCTTATTCATTCCATGAAGTATACTGGTTACCAATATCACCCTAAAATTAGTGTGTGTCTCAATATAGTCAAATGTGATCTTATGTAAAAATATCCAGAACAATGATTCTTGTGTACCACCATTTCCTAAAAATTGAATGGATACTATAATATAAAATCTATCATAATGTCATACATTGATGAATCATCCATCATATCCTCATGACCAATCAACTATATAACCTAGTGAAGACTCACACTGATCTATTCATCTATAATATGACCTAATAAACATGATGTTCTAATTCCACAGATAGTTATTTATTCTCATACACACTCTCTTAGTTCTCTAATAGAGATCATAGAGGTGGAATGCCTCTATAATATGAAATTAATGCCTCATAATATTCTTATTATAGTTTTTTATATCGTATTTTAATGAAATAAGTTACCATAAATGAATCTTGCTATGTTGTACACACCCTAGTAAAATAAGGGTATCATGAAAATCTTGAATCTCGTTTCCAAACCTACTAACTGAGATGTTTATTATATATAAAATTGTTTTATTTATATAAATATTCATCAAATAGTGTTAAAAAAGATCTTGAAATCATGGGTTTAACAACATACAATTTTACTAATAAATAATAGAGGAAAAACTATATAACATATTATTAACACATACGATAATCCGACACATTATATTAAAACTAGTATTAATCTCATACAAGAACCTGGATATCATTTAAATACTATATATAAGATATAATTCATCAACTAATTTAATTTTATCACACCGAGGAATAAGTAAAATAATTAAATTAAACAACATCTCATATTCTTTAAAATCAAAACACTATTACACTCAAGAAACAATAATTATAATTTCGTTCCATGGTGACATGGGAATCCCCCATATAGGTGTTATATATACACTATACATAGTTTCTTTCTTATTTATTGATAATATATTATCTTTGAAAACAATTTCCTTAATTGTAAAATGAAACATAAAATTTTCACAAATATAACATTATAATATTTCAAGCCTAGTCAGGAGGAATGACTTCTGAACAAGAGAGCCACATAAACTAAAGATAACCTCCTCAAATGATATAGGCTACCCGGTAATTGAATGTTTCTATCAGTAAAATTATTAGAAAATATAAATGATTATAGAAATAAAAATATCCTTGAAAAAATAATAAATATTTCTTCAAATTACAACAACATGATAGCTAAATTACAGATAAAATACATATATAGAATCACATCCCATGTTTAATAAAAAAATCACACACTTACATGCCACAAATCTATATTTTATATGCAGGGCCACATGATAGATTAATCATATACAAAAAAATTTCACATATATTTAAATGAATGGAAATTTAAAAAAATAATTTAAAAGGCTTCATCTCATCCTAACTCTAAAAACTAGTTATCCATTCCCTAATATAATTATATATCACGAACCTTGAAATCATTATTCCTAACATGCTGAAAAATTTCCCTATGTGAAATATACATAGTAGTGCACCCCCAATGGTTTCCCTAAATAAATTCACTATATAATGTGGTATGTATAACATGATATGATAAAGTTAAATATAAAAGAAAAAATCATCACTTCATTGGGTGATAAATAATCCAAAAAAATAAGAAACCATACCTATTTCAATTAATGAAAAAATGGGATAATGATCCCAGGGAATGGTCATAGTAAAAGGGAGAATAATATATTACCACTCATGACATTAACCAAGTAAATTCATTATCATTATAAAATCACCATATGGGTGAAGAAGTTATCAACTAATAATGAAACATTCATTTTACTATTGACCTAAACGATATATCATCATATCAATTGTCAAGGAGAATTATATATCTGTATAATATTATATAGAATTGAATGGTGTATCACAAACTATACTCCTAGGGTAAAGGATGATTTATTTAATTGATTACTATGGGTGAAAATATATATCACTGAGACTATAAAAAGTTAAGTAATTCATTATTAATACACTAAGAAAAGGTAAATAATATATTTCATTGTCCATAGACAATATTACATGTAATAACTATAATAAGCCTTGGAAAATTATGTATCACCATCTCACCATCAATATAAAACAACATCTAACTGTTAAAACTATATTTGTGAATGATGTATCACATTAAAATTATCTAAGGGTGATAATTATAGGACTTCCATAAACACTAGGATAAAAAATACATCATAATAATACTACTATCCTAGTTGAATATAAGGTCAATAAACTAATTGAAAATTGTGGAAAATACTCAAAAAAATAAATAATAATTGTGAATGGGGTATTACAAATATCAATGATAATAGAAATATTTATTATAACAGTTCCTCTAAAACCCATTTTTGCTTTATGTTTACCCTCACTAGGGTCCCATGTAGACACCCATTTCACTATATTCATTCCATAATTTACATTAAGTATCACAATGTAACATAATAAATCTAATTCAATCATTATCCAAGCATTCAGAACTACATCCCATAGTAATAGAGTTCAAGAAACACCTCATAAGTCTAACTAAGTCCAAACATAGGTGGGAAAACCCTCAAGAGTTCAAATTATTCGGTCATTCACCACATTCCCTAGACTAAAACACAATTTATAGATATCTAATGGAAACATAACATATTCAGGGATTATAATGAGTTTGATATTTCATACACAATGCTCAACATGAAAGGGAACAAAATACAGCTCCATCTTAGGCCAGTCGCAGCAGCCTGACAGGAGATATATATCATATTGAATAAGAGCATATTTAAAATAAATATAAAATTTAAGGACAACATAGCTCAATATTTTACTCACCCAATTATCAAATATGTTTAAAAAATCATCTTAATTAAAATTAATAACAAAACATATCATAAAACTACAATTTTTTATATTTGGTACAAACCCCAAAATAGTGTTTGAGTATGTAAATATATGGAAGAAAAGTATAATCCCTTAAAATTTAGAGATCATTTCATATTATGGTGATTGATTATGTTATTATATTATAAACATGGATAAAGAACCATTAATGAGGTATGGGAAACATGAATATGGGTTCATATGTTTGAAAGGAAGGATTATGAGGTTATAAAATAAATTTTGATTCTGAAAATACTTAATCATCCCCAAAATATTTGGTTTGCGTTTCCTACTAAAACACATTTGGACCCCATAGAGAGACCATATTTTTCATTTGGGAGAGTTTGAAGTATTTTTAGAAATATTTTCACAGCCAGGCACAAATATGACATATAATTCCAAGTCCCTAAGTGAATAGAATCAATTTTATATAAATATTAATTGTATTTTATATTACATTCACAGAGTTTCATAAGTAAAATGGAATTAATCTTAAAATAAGTCTCATATCATGAATACAAGACCACTCTTGTGTCTGGAATGAATTGTTTACCCCTGGAGAAACCTAAAATTGTTTAGTGTGGTGTGTTTGGATAAAAGTGGTTGTGGGCGTCTGCACTGAGTTAAATAATTTAATTATTTAATTTATTTAATTTAATTAACACAAATAGATTTTTTAATTTAAAAACAGTTTTGAAAGGATATACATGGTTAGTTTTATATCCTTGGGTTCATTGATAGATGTTCTTTCTCTCCTCTATTTGCATATCGAAATAACTCAATGATGAGACTCTGGATCTAGGATGATCATCATGCAGTGAACACAATTATTTATCTTTTCTATTGGCAAGTGTGATAATCAGTGAAAAATGATCCAAAATAGGTTGGAATCATAAATTATTGTTTCGTTCCCATATTTTTTAATTTGACTGAATAGAATCAAAAACCTTGTCTTTTCTTCATTCTACATGATCAATTACATTCACTCATGTACCAGTTTTATTATTTTATTCAATTGCTTCTCACCCTTGATAACCATACTTGTATTCATTGTTCAAGAAATCTTGGACCATGAAAATATTCCTTTTTTAGTGTTTTTATCCCTTTTATAATTTTCAATATTCTCCATTAGGCTATAAGGCCATGGATTGTTTCTTTCAAGTGGTACTGAGCCTAATCAGACCACTACATTCATGATGGAATCGCTTGTAGTGAACAAAAAATTGAACCAGGGATGGAGTCAGAAAATTTTCAAATTGTGTGTGACTGATTTTTTGTTCTAGAATCCATAATTTAGGATTCATGGAACAAGATATGTGTGGATTCACACTTGAAATAATAAAATCAATAGAAATTTTATTTTCAGCCATTTCATGGACAGAAATGATAAATGAAGGCATGATCTAACAATTTTGGTATCATGGAGGCAGGATCCATAGAATATTTGATACATGAAGAATAACTGAGAACATATATGTGTTTCTATGAATACCTTGACTACAAGTCATGTAGTTCAAAATAACACATTACTTGTGACCCCTTCGTTCCATTAGCTAGGGTTTTTTTGAGATAAACTTACTACACGCCGTGTGGGACCCCTAAAAAATATATGACCCATGTGCTAGGAACCTCGAAAGTAATTTAGGAGTACACAGAAATGGTTATGACTACGGACATGTCATGTTCCAAAGTACATGGAGACAAGAAAGATATATAGACATGGACAAGGAGGACAGGTAGGACCCCGAGTGGCTAAGTCACACTATGTAGTCCACATACATTCAGTATATGGAAACATGGGAAGTCATAGGTGTGCCTATATTGACATGAAAATGTGATAGAGTGAGACCACACACCATGTGTGTCCCCATACACATCTATTACCTAATATTTCCTTTTGTGTAAACTTCAATCTCTCATGTATCATTCATTTGGACTCAAATTTGGGACCGCCAATACACTCTCCTAAGTGTTTCCTTTATAGAATATGATGGTATCCTCTACAGTGGTTTTTGAAATATGATGTAATTTTTTTCCGGTGTGACAATTATTTAGCTGATTCATGACGATGTATGTGTTTAGGAGTAATCACTAGGGACTTTAGAGTGGAACCCTCTAGCTAGTTTGGGCATGGGTCTCTATATATCTATCGAGTCAAACCCTTTTATGGGATAGGGAATGTGTACTGTATCTACTTTCAAAATGGCAGCCTCCTACTGGGATAGGGCATGGGTCCTGTACCTATCCACCAAGTGTCACCAAGCTATGGATTCAGGGTATGGGTCCTCAACTACAAGTGTATAACGAAACTAAAGAATAAGACATGGGTCCTCTATCTACTATTAGAGTGGAAAAATTATATTTTATTAGGGAAAGGATCCATAAAAATTAGAGTAGAACCCTCCTACTGGTTATTGCATGGGTCCTCTATATTCTATCTAAGGGTAACCCTCCAATTTTACCAGGGAATGGGTCCTCAACAACTAGAGGGGAACCCTTTAGTTGGTCAGGGCATGGATCCTCTACTAACAACTAGTGTGGGGCCCTCTAGCTATTCTGAGCATGGTTCCTCTACCAATTACATGAGTGTAACCCTCTTGTCAGTATAGGACATGAGCCTTATAGCTATCTACTAAGTGTCACCCTACTTCTGTACTATATCATGCATACTCTACCAAGAGATTGTTCCCCATGAATACGAGGAATTTTGGTGAGGTGTGGCTTCACTTTCATGTACCTTTCATATAGTTGTGAAAACTTTTGTGCATCAATGGTGGACTCTTGGAACTTATTTCAGTTTTTTTTTCTATGTTGGCCTTTGAGATGGAGGACCCATTTCTATCTCATTAATGATTATTTGGTGTGAGAATATATATATATCTATGTTGTAATTTTACTATCTTAATTTGGGTTGAGATATATATTTTCTATCTAATACTATCATGTCTCTTACTTCACCCCATTCAGCTTTCAGGGCATGCATGTAGGTTTGTATATACTCAACCACACATGGGCTTTTAACGCACATTTCATGTTTTATGGAGATGATGGATTTTCCAATATTGGATACAGGAAATTTTAGGGCTACATGGTGCATTGGACAATATATGTTGTTCGAAGCGGGGATATCCGGACCTAGGACCTTTCATCACTTTTACATTCTAGTTTTTTGGTACATATTTTAGGATGGGAATGCATTTTCCCCATTTAATTATGTTTTCACTGTCATAATCTTGTACACCTGAGCGGTTTTTCTTATGCTTAATTACACTATTGATAATTAATCTTTTATTATTATTATTTATTTTTACTTCTGTATTGAAATGGTTGAGTGTCTTTATATAGGTACATTAGGAAAATTAATCCCATGTTATATATGCTTTGGGTGCTTTTTTAAACCCCTAGTCTATAGAGTTTTTCTCAAGGTAGTTATGGATCGATCCCCGTTAGGGTGGGTCATGTAAGATTAGTATCAGAATTTTTCATTCCATTAGATGATGTTTGATGTGGTCCTATTACAAGGATATGTTTTGGATTTAGGGAAATAGTGTCAATGTGTCTTTAGTGTGGCTCTCTAACCCGGGAATCCAATGTTGGTGTGGCAGCCAATGTATATATTCACTAGTTTCATGACTTCATGTTTGTCAACAGGACATACCAAGACATTGGTTGGAGGGATAAATGGTATATGAATCATATAATATTTAGTGTTTTTCTATTATATTTTAATCATATCCATTATATATATATATATATTCTCATTTGAACATGGTAATCCTTGATTAAATCTTTAGGATTTCATTATGATAATAGCTAACCGGGTTACTAGTTCTAGATCAGGATGATGATCCCACGAGAGATGTGGCCACAGTTTTGGGTCCATCAAAAAAGATCCTTCCTCAAAGATGATATTTTATAGTTCTTCCACCTATTGACAATTATATCATACTAGCATAGAAGGACGAGGATGCGCACATGCTTAGCATACTCAGTGAGTATAATGCCAGAGGCCACTGTGGATCTATGGCGGGCTAGAACCCTAGGAAGTGGAGGATTGGATAGAGTTGGTTGTATATCTTTTTATTATGATCTATAAATTTATGGATCAGGTGGTTTCATTGGAATCTATTATTTTCCAAGGCAAAGATGGGCATTGGTGGACTCTTGCCACTCAGATGCACAATGAGTCGACACTCTCATGACACGACTTAGATAATTTTTTCTGTGAGAATTACTAACCCTACTTATTTCACTTGATGTGTATTTAAGACATTATAGATCACTAGTAGGGATGAATGATAGTGGATTATTACACAGTGAGGTTCCTAGACATTATGGGGATCTCTCGTAACATGATCATGGATTGATACTTTCATGAACAGAAGATTTTGTAAGGAATACACATATATATCCTTGCTAGTGTATTGCCCATTTGCATCCACACCTATGTAGTGGTGTTGGAGTGGGTGGTTGTGATAGATTGATTCCTTCCAGAGGTATGTTAGGAGGATAGAGCTAGTAGTGGGTGTAACGTGGACAAGATTTCTATATTATCTAGTAGACTCTAGTGGACGAGATCTTTGAGATGGAGATCATCCCAGGATGAGGCTTGAGACCATGATAAAGGACATAATAGAGGACCATGGTAAACCATATAAGATTATTGATTTTTTATGAGAGATGTCGCATGGGGACTGACTACTTGAGCATACTAGTTTAGGAGTGCAAGTAGATAATAGATGAATCTCCATGATTGAGGCAGTGTCCTGAATATGATCTCTCGAGTGATGGAATGGTGGCCCCAGGGAAACAGAGATAGATGAGGAGTGAGTTTATTCAAAATATAAGAAGCTATGTGTGTTGGATGATGTTATGAGATCATCCCACCACCACCACTTGGTGGAACACATCATGCTTAGGGAGCTGGTTGTCGGGGTTGCAAATAGCTGTAGTCAAATGGGGCTTCTGACCCAGCAGTATAGTAGATGATTAGAGGTATGATCATTTATGATTTTAATCTATTATTAGTAATAGTACAAATAGTTTTATTTCATTCCTTCCTCTATATAATATTGGTATGAGATCTATATATCCAATATGATTCTTTTCTAAGATGCTTCGTCTTGTCATTCCTATAGTGAATGGTTCTTCTATATATTTTATATAATGACAGTGTGATATACCTCTTAGTGGATAGAGGTTCACATGGGACATTTTGATCATCATGATGGAACCCTCTGATTTCATATTGGTTATAGAGTGGTTGTATGTGGTCCAATATTTGATTTACTATAACCGCAGATGAGTAAGATTCCTTCACACTAATGTGATGAGATTATTCATTGTGGGAAAGATATGTCTCATTGAAATATGAGTGTGTATTGTGATAAAGAGGCTTTAACCCATCACTCAACAGTTGGTGAGTTTATCCCTATGTGAATCCGGATATTCTGGCATCTAGATTCCTTCAGTCATGGAGGATTTCATGGATACCTTCCCTGAGGATGACCAAAAACAACCACTGTGGTGAGATATGGATTTTTGTATTAACATGCATCCCGAGAATGCTTTCATATCTTTTGAAGCATATAGGATGGACCCTAATTAGATCTGTGAGTTTCAGTTGTGTTTTTAGGACCCTTTATAGAATGGTTTCATTAGGATCGGTCTTTCCCTTTGGGAAGCTCTAATGTTATTCTTGAAAAAGGTGGACATGGGTTATGACCTTGTATAGATTATCGTCACCTGAACCACTCACGATAAAGATAAAGTGAACCTTTATCATGATTGATGAACTCTTTGACTAGTTTTGAGTTATGAGATGGTTTTTTATGATCGATATATGGTCCATCTTCCACCTGTTTAATTTTTTTGATGAAAATATTTTGATGATATAATTTTGATATTGCTATGGACACAATGAGTTCATAGTGATTCCCTTTGGTGTGAAGAACACACCATCCATTATTATGGATTTGATGAACTAGATTTTCCAACTGTACCTGGACCATTTTATGGTTTTCTTAATGGTTGAAATACTCATATAATATCCAAAAAAAGAGGATAATATAGGGAACTTGAGGATGAACCTATATTTTCTTTAGGAGAACCGTTATTATGGTATGCTCTTTAATTTCCAGTTTTTTATTCATGATTCTCACTTATTGGGGAATGAAATTTTTCGAGCATTTTTTATCCATGGATTTAGTGAATATCGATTCAGGGCTTGCTTGGGATCCACCTAAAAGAATGTCATATGTGTGGAGATTTCTTGGATTTATAGTGTAGTACAAGAGGTTTTTAGAATAATTATAAAAGAGTTCAGCCCCTTTGAAAAACCTAAAATGGAAATGGAAATTGTTTACCTAGACTAAGTAGTGCTTGAGGGCCTTTGGGGTGTTGATGATGAGTCTAACGAGTTTTCCTATTTTGAGATAACTGGAGGATAGTGTAAAGTATGTGATGGATTGAGATACCTCAAGAGATGGGCTCAGTTGTGTGTTGATGTAGTGGAAGGCGGTTATCACTTATTGGTCAAGGAAGTTGATAAACCACGAACAGAACTATGATACTCATGACCTATATTTGGTAGTGGTAGTCTTCACCTAGAGGATTTGGATGGACTATCTTCTTGGAGATCACTTCTTGGTTTACTCAGACAATATGTGTTTCAGTTATTTCATCACACATAGGGACTTGAACATGAGAAAGTGGTATTTTTTGGAGTTCCTACCAAATAGTGACCTCGAGATTTTCAATAGTCTTAGGAAGGGAAATTCGGTAGCAGATTGCCTTAGAAGGAAATTGTAGTCTTACATGGTATAGGAGTTGTTTGAGCATTTTAATTCCCTATAGTTGAACCTGGTTGAGCAATAGGGTGAAGCTTTTCATTAGTCAATTGTAATGAATCTTCCATTCCTCCAGTGAGAAAGAGAGTCATAGTTGGGATACATTGAATACGGGATATTTTGTGATGATATATCCTATGGAGATTCACTCGATGGATGTTTTGAAGAATGGAATCATGTCATCCTATTCTAGGAATGGATGGTGGACCCAGTCAAGAAGTGGGAGGAGTTGATGAGGGAGTTTGAAACTTGTCATTTGAATGTACATACCAGTGTAGGGAAGATGTATATAAATATGCAGCAGTAGTTTTGGTGGTTCAACATTAGATGTAACATGGATGAGTTCGTATGTTTGTTCCTAACCTATCATAAGGTGAAGGATAATAACCATGTTCAAGAAGGTTTATTGCAGCCTCTTGAGATCTTGGAGTGGAAATGAGATGAGATATCAATGGACTTCCTGATCGGGATTCCATAGAAAGAGAATGTCCATGATGCCATCGAGGTGATAGTTGACCGACTCATGAAGTCGGAACACTTCCATTCTATCAAGGAGTAGAGTTTGGTGGTGTGGTATAGATAGATGTACATATGGGATGTTTTTCACCTTCCTGGGGTTCCCTCGAATTTTGTATCCAACCATGATGCATGGTTCACGTCATGATTGTGGAGAGGCTTCCAAGAGGCATTAAGGACCTATATGAGGATGATTTTAACCTTTCATTCCTAGAAAGATAGGAAGACCAATCAGATTATCAAGGTGTTTTAGGATATGCCAGGGGATTTTCTATTGGGATTTTTCTAAACCTAGGAGGATCACTTTACCTTGGTAGAGTTTTCATACAGCAGTATCCACCACTCTACTATTGGCATGGAACCTTTTCAGTCCCTGTATAAGAGACCATGTGAGTCACCCTTTTGTTGGACCTAGATCAGTGATTCACCTCTTGTGTACCCAGAGATAGTGTATGCAATGATAGAGAAGGTACATGTTTTATGTGATAAGATGGAAAAAACCTAGAGTAGGGATAAATCTTACAGGGATTAACATCATAGGTCATTACCTTTTAATAATTATTACAAAATTTTCCTTAGAGTATCCCCCTCATGAGGATTGTAGATATTGAGCCGATGTGGCAATATGTCCCCAATGCTTATCAATCCATTTGAGATCTTGTAGATGGTTGGTGAGGTTTCTTATTTCCACACCATACCCCCATAGCTGGACCCGAGGAATGTAGTCTTCCACATGTCATAGCTGATGAGATACACGCATGTCCCCACACACATTATCAAATCAGTTGAGATAGAAATCATGTTTGGAGAAAATTTTGTGGGGAACTAGGTGTTGATCAAGGATTGGTAGAAAAGGACCCTCATTTTATAGATCATGTCCTTGTTTTATGTGATTTGGAAGAATCAGATCATAATGAAGAGCTCCTCGGATTGATAGATCCAGATGTGTGCTCAATATCCCATGATTTTTGTTTATATTTTTCTATTCAGAGAGAAAAGTCATTAAGGTGGGAATTATTTAAAGACGCTGTTTATTCCATCTAATAAATTGAAATATTTATTTTTATATTTTTGATGTTAGTCACTGATTTGACATGAGATTTATATTCCTAATGTTCCAAGAATTAATTTTATAAAAATATTCAATATATTTTTATTATGCATGTGCGGTTTCATAAATGAAAATAGATAAAATTTAATGAAAATTTTAGATCATATATATAATACCACGGTTGAGTCAGGAATGTGATTTTTACCTACAGAACAACCTAAAATAGGTTGGTGTGGGGTGTCTAGATAAAATTGCCCATTGGAGGGTGCATCGAGTTAAATAATTATTTAATTCTCAATATTTAATTTAATAAACTTAATAAGATTTCCATATTTAAATAAGGATATGGTTGGATCACTAGTGTTAGCAACATTTCCCAAGAATAATTTATATATAGTTATACTCTTCTATTTTGGTGAATCAAAATCATGTTATGATGAGACTCTTGATCTATGAAGATTGATGAGCAACAAATTCAATGATTCTTCTTCTTCATTGGTGAGTGTGTTCTTCAATGAAAAACGATCCAAATTAAGGAGGACTAGTCAATACTTGTTTTATTCCACTATTTATTAAATTAATTTATTGTAATAAAAATGATTCTTTGATCTACATTCTATTTATTCCATTTCATGCATCTGTGTACCTGTTTTATTGGTTTATTCATTTGTTTCACAACCCAGATATCCCTACTTGTGTTTGTTTTCTAAGAATGATTTTCCAAGGACTATTCACATTTTTTAAGAATTTTCCTCTATTTTAGTCTTAAAATTCGTTTTTATTGGGATAGGGGGTGATGAATCAATGTTTCCAGTTGGTAATGAGTATGATCAAACCACCGAACTTGTGGCAGAATAAAATGTCAATAAACAAAACCTCAAATCATGAATTCAATCAAATGGTTTGTGTGTTAAAAGTGATTTATTTATTTTTCCTGAATGCAGACTAGGGTTGGTTTGGAATGAGAGGTCTTTGGGATATATTGGTATTCATGAAAAGCAAAGAAAATTCAATTTCAGACCGCTGAATGGCCGAAAATAATGAACAGAGGCAAGATCTACTGATTTTGTGTGGTTGGAGGCAAGATTTGTGGTGTATAAGATGGATCAAGAACTATTGAGAGAAGATATATTTTTCTGAGAAAATTCTAACTACACACCATGTTTTTTCGAAGAACACATGGTCTGTGACCCCATGGTTGTAGTGGCTAGGGTTTAGGTGAGAAAAGTATAACACATCATGTGGGCCCCCCATATGCCATGTGACCCTTCTGCTAGAAACCTATCATGTACACTATTAATACATAATTAAAAGCATGTATGAGTACATATTGAGTTCTAATGTAGTTGGATATAGGATGGATACACAGACATGGTCGTGGAGCATAGGTAGGACCCCGGGTGGCTATGTCATGCCATGCATCCCACTTACATTCCATTTATAGATACATGGGTAGTGATCAATATACCTATAGGGACATGGAAAAGTGATGTAGTTTGACCACATGTTGTGTGGGTCCCCTTAAATTCCATGTACCCCCTCTTCCCTAGTAACGAATCTTCAATATCTCATATCCCCTTCGTTTGGACTCAGATTTTGGCATGTAAGTAGCCTATCTGGAGTTTTTTTTCTCATAGAATGCAATGGATGATTCCATAGTGTATTTTTACATATAATAAGATATTTTATAGGCATTTTTCCAATTTAGTTGATTCTGGATTATGAAAATTATCTAAAAATATCTCCAGGAACATTAGAGTGTCACCCTCCAGCTAAGCTAGGAATGGGTCATCTACCTATATATTGATTGGAACTCTATTGTGTGTCAGAGCAGGGGTTCTATATCAATTTTATGGTAGGTAATAGGTTCTCTACCTATATTTTGAGTGTAACCCTCCTGCTTGGTCATGGTATGCTTCATCTATTAGAAGGGTGGCATCATCCAATAGTATAGGGCATGGGTACTATATCTGATTTCTATGTGGAACCCTACTATTTTATCAGTGAATTGGTCCTTGACATTGAGAGATTAATCCTACTTATTGGTAAGGATTGGGTCCTATATCATCTAACCATGTGGTGCCCTCCTCTTGTATCAGGTCATGGGTCCTCAACCACTAGAGTGGAACCCTATTGGTGGGCTGGGCATGAGTCCTCTATCGACTGTAATTGGAGAACCCTATAGCCGAGTAGGGCATGAGTCCACTAACGATTACATTAGTGGAACCATCAATCTAGGATAGGTCATGGTTCCTCTAGATATCTATTGAGTGGATCTCTATTGTTGTTCCAAGGAATATTTCATCTTCCTTAATATTGTGCCCCTCTATTGAATGACATTGTGTTGAAGGGTGGCTTGACATGGATGTTTCTTTCAGATAGACATGTGTGATGATTGGCATCAATGATGGAATCTGAAAACTGATGTAACTTCTCCCTAGGTTGTGTTGTGATATGGAGATATCATTTCTCTTTGGTTACCATTACTTAGGTATGATAATATATATATATATGTGTGTGTGTGTGTTTGTTTGTATCCAAGTTATTGTATTTGTATACTCTTTGTACGGGATGATCTATATATTGTTATCTATTTTTATCGTGTCTCTTAATACCCCCTTAACCTTTAAGGAGGTCCTAATTGGTTTGTATATACTCACTCGAGCATGGTCATCAAGAAAAAAGTCATTTTTATGTAGACAAAGAACAATTTAGTATTTATTATAGGGGAACATATAGATACCTGGTGCATTAGATCACATATGGTGGAAAGAGCATGAAGATCAATAGTTGGTATCTTTCAACAATTTTACTTTCCAGTTTCTTCGGGTTGGAAACTCTATATATTTAGGAATTTATTTTCAACCATTAATTTAATATACAATTATTTTACCCTTACACACCCTAGTGTTTTCTAGTATTCATTGATACATTCTATATATTTCATCTATTTATTATTTTTCTTATTCACTTCAATGACATAGTCAGGTGTGTGGGTCCATATACCATAGGAAAATTCTTCCATTGATAGATATTCATTCTAGTGCATGATGATATCCCCTATCCTATGGAGGAAGGCTTGTTTTAGTGGTGGATTGAGCCCTGTTCATTCAGGTTCTAACCCCCCCTTATGAATAAATAGTGTTTCAGAGTTGTTTATTTACAGTTTTTTATAAAACATGCACTAAATTATAATTTGAATATTAAATTTGCCTTATGTTATTTTATTATCGTTAGTTTAGAAAAACTGACTCTAAATTCTTAATTTGTGATGTTTTTCCAAAGAAACAATTCATTATTAATAATTAAAAGATTTGTGATGGTTTTAGAAAACATAATACTATTAAAAAAATTTCATTCCACCACTTTACACCTTATCCTCCCTCTTTTATTGAATTTTATCAATCTCATTGTCACCCAAAAACCGATAGTTTTCAATATATTCATCACAAGACAATTCTTTGAGGATCTTTATCCAACCTACGTGTCCCACCACAATTCTATCGATCACTTACAGTCCCTTCAATCCATCATTAATACACATGTTTTTCCGAAACAACCTCAATCCAAACTCGTACACATTTATCATTATCATTAACCCTATTATTCATCCCAATAATTTTATTATAACTTTTTTTGTATTTTTTTCATTCATTTGTATTAATATATTATGTATTGTAAATTTTTTAGATTTTGGAAAACTTATTGTTTTCTAATTTGAGTTTATTATATTTATCTAAATATTTTTTCATATAATTGGATTTTTAATAAATTATTATTATTTAATTTAGTAATTTTTCTATAAACTCGCATTAAAATCTTATTTCAATGCTATATTCCTTAAAATACAACTATAAATCTAAAAAATAAATGAAAAATGCACATGTTATATCAATTATGTTTGTTTTGAAAACAATATTATTCCATCATTAATTTTTATTATGATTTTATAATCTCATAATGATACTTAAAAATAATTTACAGGAAAATAATTATTTTTCCATTATTTAAATTGCTTAAAAATTAATAATAATGGATTTTTATAATAATTGATAATTTGATAGATAAAATTTCAATTCTTATATTTAAATGAAATGATATTTAATTCAAAAAATATTTTACATTTTAATGTATTAACATTTTAGTAACGAATAATATTGTAAAACATGTATCAAATAGTAAATAATTATATATGGTGCAGTTTCATAGTTATGAAATTATAAATTCAGATTTTTAGAACTATTATTAAGAATATGATTTTTAACTTCTGTCAAATTAAGAATTTATATAATGGTTGAAATAATTATATTAACCAATAAGTAATATTTGTAAAATATATTAACATATTTAATTTAACTAAATATTATTTTTCTTTATATTTTTTCAATAATTATTGTTTCACATGATTTTGAAACTAATGAATCATCCCTCTTGTTAAGGAAATTCTATAAAAATACCAAAATATAAATAACTAACAAAAATTTTAAATGAAGATTAAATTCAATATGTTATTTATCTAGAAAATAATTATTTTTATATCCTATATCATATGGGAATGAGGCTAAAGCCATTAATAATGAATGTAATTCATTCATAAAAACATGATGATTTGAATATTATTGAATATTCCTACATTATCAATTGTATAAATGAGAATTATTGTATAATTTATAATACTTTAATTTAATTAATTTAAATATTCGTTTTCAAAAAATTATATTGACTTACATGAAATATCATTTTATAACTTGTGGATAACATTTCAAGATATATGATTATTTAAATCAAAATTATTCAAAAATATGAGGTAGTTTTTTATAACTGTTATTTTAAAAAATGATTAATATATTACTCTCCCACCTTCATTAGTTAAAATCCATTATTTTGGATTGACCTCTTCTGTTATAGTGATGTCATCTGATATTCTACAATATAAATCAAGTATGTTCCCAACCTCCAGTGCACCAACATTAGCTTCAGGGACTCTATCAAATATAGATAGGGCATTGGGTCAACCAACCGATCACCAAAAATCATATGAGTATATAGTGTAATTGTTACCATCATGTTGTTATTACAGGGGATTTAATATTTGTGTTTACATGTTAATGTGATATGTAATCTATCACATTGGTATAATTATTGTTAAATATATTAAAATTTTAATATGATGGAAATGATCATGATTTCATCATATGATTAGTGCATGAAAAATTATAAATCAATTATTTCATTGGATGTGTATTTGATTCCTATATATGGTTTCAGAATCTAATATGGGTGGATATTAAGCCAGATAACATGTAATATGATGTCTCATCCCATCAACTACTGTTATAAGAGGAACATTCACATTGATAGTAAAAATGATATATTTTATAAATACCTAAGGATAAGTTAAACTATATATTTACAGTTTTTTATCTAATTTTCATTATTTGATCTTGTAATCTAGTTATTTGGTTATATATTATTTTAATATGATTTTCTATTTTGTATATGACATGATTATCTATTAAGGGATGTTTAAAATGTACTGAAAAATGGATGGTCTTTATGTATAAGTTTTGGATCCAGTTCAATGAATCCTCTTAATTTATATTTAGATGTATGAAAAGGAACCAGAGGAATACCTAGAGATATGTGGAATATATTTGTGGATATGGATAATGAATATTTATATATTCTATATGATAATCACTATGTATATATATATATATTTATATCATAAAAATTAATTTTTTTTTATTTTCAATAACATTAAAATTCATTTTCATGGAATAATCGAAAAACCATATCTAGGAGGAAGAAACAGTCCATTCCACATAGAGTGGGCTCTAAAAAAAATTCAAAATATCACACACATGTTATTAATTAAATTAATATTAAATATAAATCAGTATTATCTTAAGGAATTAAATTTGTATAAGTGTATTTTAATTTATTGATGATACAAATGAAAGTGATGGGTCTTGCAGTTTTAAAATTCATTTGTAGTTTGACATCGACAAGAATGTAGATGAATATTACATGAATGAACATAATCTATACCTTGGGGTAATAAATCTAAATTATTATATTTTTTTATGTAATGTTTTTTCATAATTTTCTAAATTTTTATAATATGATTAAAGAGGCGTGAGGTGAAATTCCCTTTCTATCATTAGTATTCACCTAGGGTAATGGTATTACATAGTTTACTAAGCATGGAGCCTTTCAATCTAGTGTGATTGATGGGTTGGGTACTGTCCTTGTTAAGACTCATTGGAATGTTTGAATCATATTACCCTTGGTGTCTTCTTTCTATGGAGATTAGTACTATTATTATTTCTAGATTCCTAATCACAAAGGAAAATTGTTATTTTGTAGATTATAGTATAATGGATGGAGTTGAGATGGAAATAATTGGATGAGTACTTTTTAGTGATAAATACTATTTTAGAAAGTATACTTTTGTGCATAACATAGACCGTTCTAATATAAATTACATCATTTCTACATTAGAATCCATTATTAAATAATTACATTAATTTTTCAGGTATCTTTTTCAATACTATGATAATTTTATAAATCATATTTTTTACTCTCAACATCAAAATAAAACTAAAATATATTATATAATATATTTAATGTAGTAAAAAGAGGCTAGTAGCTGCCAAAAATATTTTGTTAAGGATCCAGTGGATTGAATATCATGTGGGGGAATGTTTGAACCATCATATTAGGGGAGATAGTGGTTCCTCATAATTATATATGCGGGAAAAATTAAATTAAACTATATAAAAATTATCTAAAACATCAATTGGTAGATATATATGATTAATGAGAAATATTTTATAAACTATAATAGGGGTGATGGTAATTCATCCTACTTCTTATCTTATTCATATTGTGAAAATATTCTACTTGTTAATTTTGCATGTTTTTTATATTATAGGAAGAATCATATTTAAGAGCCTAAAATTTTAGAATTACCACCATTAAAAGTAACTACAACTAATAAATTAGCGGTAGCACAATAAATACATATGAATTAAGAAACCATTACAAACTTCCAACGAACTAACTCCAACTCAATGGTAGTTGTTTACACTAAAAATAATTTCACTAAAATAAGAGTTTTTTTTCAAAACCACTACGTTAATGTATATGAATGTTAACCCAATCATTAAAACACATTAAAAATAAAATTTTATAAAACCATTTCTAAAATGAAAATTAACGATACATGGTAGTCTACAATTTTTTATTCAAAGTGGTTTCTTACTACCACTATATCTTTTAAGAAACCCACTAACAAATAGTTGAGTATCAAATATTCAGTATTATTTAAAACCATCATCAGTTATAATTCATAATGTCAATATAAATAAAAAACTATACAATCTCTTTTATTTTATAATCCTGAAAAAATCCATGTTGACCTATTCAGATTAATTAAAATTAAATCCTTTCCTAGATTTTGATGATTAATTTTTCCACTAATATATTATTTAAAAAATATTTTATTATTTAAGATTTACTTTTTATTAATCTAGAAATATTCCTTTATTTTATCAAGTATACATAATTCCTATTTAAATTTAAACACATAAAACTGTTTATGCAGTCATATAGTCAAACAAGAGTTACCAGAAATCATTATGCTCTGTTAAATAACTCATTTGGATCAAAATATTCCATATTATCTTTTTCCATGTGAAATTATTACATTAATTTTTTTAAACAATTACCTACCAAATGGACTCAAACATAAATTCCATTCAATACCAACATGGTACATTAATAATATACTATAATTATGCAAGAAAACCCCAATTTTTTTCATGGAACACATGTTTTTGTTGTTCTATATCATCCTTTAATTATAAACACAAAATACTTATAATCTATCAAAAGGTAATGACGAAACAATTTTTCATGATTGTCATCCTTACATATCACATTTTAAAATAAATATATCCCAAAGGACAGAAAAGTATTTTTCAATTTACTATGAATGATAGATACTATCTCAAGTATAAAGAGGACAATTAAAATGTGATTTAACCGTAAATTTATATTTACAAATTATTGGTCAATTAAGAAAGATTAAAAAACAATTATTTGTTTAGTATACAATGAAATAAAAAAAGACAATAATAATAAAATAGGACAATTAACCATCATCATAATGTAATATAAATTAAAATATAATTAATGTTTCATATACCATGTGAGTAATTCAAGTAAAATAAAATATACCTCCCTCCGGTCAGTCATATAATATAAAGGTGCTCTAAAAATGAAATAAAATGAAACGGAGACCTTGTTCTAAAATATGGGGATCAAACCCACATGTGTTCTATGATTCACTCCTCTATATAAATCATATTTTCACTATTTTAGATGAATCGGAGATATTATACCCTTATTTTCTTTTGGGAAAAATTAAAAATGTACAAATAAATATATACATATAAAATGATTGTAAAAACTAGTAATAGGAAGTCACTACATTAATTTGAATCTCCATAATCATGAAAAAATGTATGAATGTTATGACTTTATTAATAGAGTATCCTACATACACCAATTAATCTATATGAGTTTCAAATTATAACAAAATTTTAATTTTATATATGGAATCTCATATGAGATATCTCTGTCACATTACATGATTGATGATGTTTGTTAATCAGTCCCCCATGAGATATTATTTATTTATATTTAATGTTTTCATGACATTATTACATCAATTAGAATATCATAGTAGAATATATATAGAGGAAACCATAAAATATAAGTTTCCTTGTTCGATATACATATAGTGAAAAGAACGCATGTTATTCATTTTAGTGATCATCATCAATAGTACTATCATGAAGTAAACATACTTAAATCACACCTTTAACTAACCTTCTCATTGGAAATTACCTGAGGTAAAAGTGTTGGAATGAGAATATAATAATCCCAATTCAAAAGTAAAATCTCATCTCATATTATTTATATCACATCATAACGGTATCTTAGTAATTACTTCACTTTTTTTAGAAATATATATGTATCATTTTTATGTTTTTTACAACATTAGAATAAAATTTTAATTTATTTGAAATAATATTTTTTTGTTTTTGAGTTATTTTTATATTTTAAAATATTTTTTCGGTCTTATAAACATAATGTCCAAAAACTATGTATAATGTTTTAACATTTCAAATAATTATGGTAAAATATAAATTCCACTACTCATATAATAAAACATTAAGCATGTCATTGGATATGAGACTTGATGCTCCCCTCTAGTCGTAATTTTGTAATATTTTATAGTGGTAGGTGTAACCTACCATCCCAGATGACCACTAAACTGATGGCCGGATCGGTCTCCAAATGACCTCAAGTGTGTCTACCTATACACCAGAGTCTGCCGACTAGCAGCGAGGGTCTAAGGATAGTCAGTGGGAAGACTATACCCGCTTATCAGAGTTGCACATTGGTATATCATAGTAAATAAAAAATAATAGTAGAAGCAGTAATGCATAATTGACAAAACAGTGGAAGACAAATAGTACTCATTTTATAAAATTGGCCAATGCCAATTATACATCAGATGAATGCATGACAAGGTATGGATACATAATTCAAATCAATATGCATTACAAAATTATTTACACATCATGTATAATATAAATAAAAAATAACGAATCCCTACGGGATTTCAACTCAAGCATCCCGAGCTCCAACTTGGTCCTCTACTCTAATCTCCCAAGAATTTGATAACAACACAATGCTGAAACAAAATAGAATTTTCTCGGGCACCCTAGTGAAATAAGGGCTTGAGTTGGGAGTGAGATATAAATCTCAGTAGACCAGGACCACCAGTGCCTACCCCAAATCTAGACATTCAATAAAAAATTTAAATAGCGTCAAAGAATGCATAATTATAGTAAGCGTTACTATGTAACTATATACCCATGTACCTTCTTTAGCTCTCAGCTGGTGTCTGAACTATTGTTATACATTTGTCTCGTATACCCAACTATCCTCACACATTCATTTTCAGTTATCATGAATTCAATCCTTGATAAATTTCATAATTCTTGTTATCCAGCCTATACCCGACATCCCCCATATAAGTCACTCACCAAATATGTATCTAAAGGCCATCTAAGTAAACAATGAAAAGACTGAATCCAAGCTTGTGTTTTGCATTGGATAATGTGTCATAAGGTATTCTATTTAATCTTTCATATAAAAAGTATGACCCTGTCTACTAGAAATAGTGATTCTCTCCTGGGTCTATCCACTAATAGTGATTCACCAAATTCAATTGATAAGTCCAAAACCTTTCTCATATTCAATTCACAAATCATTATGTCACAAAAATTTTCACTAACCAATTATTTCATTTCATGTGTGACCAATTCGACTCATAGTCCAATGTCAATTAATGGGGGTAGAACATCATGCCTAGAACCTTCATGAGTTTTTGGAGTGTCAGTCCTTGTCTCACAACACATGGGTATTTGGAGCATCAGTCGGTGTCCAATAATAGAATGATTGCATGCAAGATGGGTGTAGAATACCATTTCGGGTACCCAGTGAGTATTTGGAGCATCAATCCCTATCTCACAACCCGTTTATCAATCAAACATATATATTAATAATATGTTTAGAACGCTATGTCTAACACCCTGAAACCATCCATTAATTAATTCATAAATTAATTAATACAAGCCGTTATTTAATTAAACAACTAATTAACAATATAAATCACCTGTCAAATAAGTTAACAATTAATTAACCATTAAACATCTCAATAGTAAATAATTAATTAACAATTAATTATTCAGAAAAATCCAAAAATAATAATTATCTCAACATTTAATTATCCAAATTCGTTAGCATGTCTGAACTCGTTCACTCAAATAGTGATTTATCCAGGACTTTAACCATTTACATTCCTGTCATTAACATATCAAGTGAAACATGCTGAACAAGGCCCAGATATTTCACAACCATCTCAAACAACATATCATAATTTTAAACAACTATATCAAAAACAACATGTGGCTTGGAAAGAAAACACACATCAAAAGGTACCCTTGGCCAATAGTCGTAATAAATAATTATTTCCCTATCTTAAATTAATGAATGAAAAGTAATTAATTCAACAAATATTTAATTAAATCATATCTCTTTAATCAAGTCATCAATTAATTATCCATTTATCATTTATCATTTAATAATTAATCCATCTATTAATTCTTACTAGTTTCTAATTAATATTCTGAACATGTCAAAATATTCAATATTCTCAATATTCAGAAATTGCCACAATTTTTCCAACACATGACTTGATATTTAATATTTTAATTAATTACCCAATTTCTCATCCGGCCCCATTCAATCCATTTAACTATATAATCGTATCACCTTAACAAAATTAGCAATACATGCTTAAAACCAACACACGATCAAGTCCTTATTTATCTCACGTGGGTGGGATCATTTAAAAACATCAAAAGTGCCATGCATTGACATATCATATATTAGAACCAGCAAGAAGGCCTATGAAAAGCTAAACCATAGAAAGCATGATATGACATTTCCACTAACCAACAGATTATCTTTAATCATCATTTCAAGAAAACATAAAAGTTCCATAATCAAAGAAGCTCGCATTATCAATTTATTTATAGAAGATATAATTCTTAAATAAAGTGATAGAGATTTTGTACCCTACCTCGGGTGGCACCATTTTTATTCTACAATGCTTTAATGAAATTGAGGACAACCAGTCGATAACTGGTCCGTAGTCACACATGAAGGAACCTTAATATATATATATGTGTGTGTGTTTTGTCTATATTGATCAAAAAAAATTCAATATATTAAAATGGTACCCAAAATCAATGTAGTAATGAACAATTCAACTCTAACACGGAACCACAGTCTCATTTAAAATTTACAGACCTTAATTTAACCGATGAAAAAATAAACAGTGGGTTTAAAAGCCTACCCGAACCAACAGATCCAATGAAAATCAATTCCATCCACCTTACCCTTGGCGGTGGATTCCATAACATACACCTATAGGTCCCTAAATAACATTCATATATCCTAAAAATTAGAAGAATGCAATAACTAGATAAAACCAAACCTTAGGGATTCGGTTGAGAAAAAAACTAAGAGATAGGAGTAAAATGGTCAATGTGAATCAAAATTTAAACGTAGAAATAATCACCTAGAGGAGGCAGGAAAGATATGTGAATATTCCGAGAGGAATCATCATGCGCAAACTAGAGTCTGTGAGAGGGGGTGGCACCCTAAAGGTTTTGCTCAGGAGTGTTGTGCGATGCTACTAGGGGGTCCTACTGAGGTCTAAACTCCAGGGAGAGGGGTCCATGTGTTGCCGGTGGTTGCTCTATAGGTAAGGACATAGAGCGGCTAGAGAGAGAGGGCTCTGCGCACCTGGTGCATCGCTTAAGGAGGAAGAAAGCAGGGGGTTGTGTGCCTTACCTGCAGGTCACACCTTCCCTTTTTATTTTCTTTTTTTCCCCTAAAATTAATATAATTAACAGGATGTGATAATTAAAATAATAATAATCATTTTATTATTATTTATATACACATTAAACACTTATCTAATAAGTGAAAAACTCCCCATTTAATTAAAAACGCTTCTTCATTTACTATTCTCTTAATAAATGATTCATAAATAATTATTAAACACCCTATTGATCATTTTATTAAATTCATTCAACATATATTTAACTAAATAACCACAATAATAATAATAATATCATCATTATTATTATTCCAACTTTCCTTTATTTTAAACCCATACCCCTAATTTATTACCATATTTTTTATATGATAAAAAATCCAATCCATAACCCCTGAATTAATTTCCATAATAATAATAATTATTAGCTTCATAAAACTAAAATAATAATAGACTCATCATTATTATTTTTCAAACCTTTGATAAACCCAACACCTTTATTTAATAATAATACTTCATTAAATACGAAATCCCTCATTTAATTAAAATAATAATTATTATTATTACCTTCATAAAACTAAAATAATAATAGTCTTTTTATTATTATTTTTCAAACCTTTGATAAACCCAAAGACTATATTTAATTACAATACTTAATTATATATGAAACACCTCATTTAATTATCTTTTTCTTTGAGAAGCTCAAAATCCATATTAAATTCTTTTAACATTTATTTAATTAAAAAAACAGTAATAATTATAACATCACTATTATTGTTATTCCAGCTTTCATTAAATTACAAAAAAACCCGAATTTATTACAAAGTCATTAATATGATATTAATGATAAAAACACCAACCCATAACCTCTATTTAATAATAAATCATCCTTGAATAATTCTGAAACTCCTTATTTAATTAAAACTGTTCTTCAATAAACCCAAAAGTCATATTAATTTCTTCCACAGTCATTTAATTAATTCTTTATCATTCATTTAATTAAACCACCATAATAATAATAATAAATTCATTATTATAATTATTATTCTTAAAAAATTCTTTTAATTAATCACACATCTATATAATCTTATTTAATTATATTAAATAATTTTTTAACGATTTTAAACTGCATGGTTTGGACCGCAACCGAGTACTGCCCTTGCATATCCATTAAAGTGATCTTTTTTAGATCTGGTGCACTAGAGACTCATTAGGATAAACAGTAAATTATTAGATAAATATGCAAGTCCAAAAATACAACATTAGGTGTTCTAACTCTCAGAATAAAAATCTGGAGCTCAGTTAAAAAAATTACATGTTGATAAACAAAAAAAATTGAAAACCTTCTAATTTTAACCCGGTTCAAAAACACAGGACCTTAATGTAGGGTATTCCATTAATTTATTGTGTAGTGTTTTTATATTTATGAAATAATTTTTATTTTTATGGTTTATTTTATGAAAATAATGAATATGGATAATGTGAGATATTTTTTGATGATGGTGTAAAATATTAGACGATATAAATGGTAAATATTTTTTATGTGAGGGAATTCCTATATAGAATATTTAATATGTTCTTAATAAATAGAAATGGAAAATAAATAAGAATTGTGAAATTGAATTTAGGGAAGAATTAGGATAAATGAAATTTGGTTTCATTTTCCACTTATAAGAATTTTTTCCCCAATTCACTCTTTTTTTCAATAGATTTTTTGTGTAAGGTGTGATGGGTTTAATTGGAGTAAGTGAAAGATGTAGAAAATACCATAGATGAATAATTAGTGGCGATAATTAAAGGATTTAGATATACTTTCTTTATGGAATTTAAGTTGTTAACTTTAATTATCATATATTTTAATAATCCCTATCAATATACGATGTCATCAATTCTTTATGATGGTTAGATAATTGATAAAAATCATGGAAATTGATGAATTTGTTAATTTCAATTATAAATTATTGATTAATATGAGATTTGTGGAAAAATTATTCTTATTAAATAATTGAAATGAGAAGGGTTATTATTTTGTGAGTTATCATAGAAATTTTTAAACGGTTGGCATAAAATTTGAAACTAGATAGAAATTTTAAATCTGTAATATAATAAATTTATTGAAAAATATTAAAGTAGATATATGATGGAAAATAATTAGTGGTTGATTAATGATGAGTTATGGACATGATATTTTAGTTGATGAACTGATTCTTATTACATTTTATAATTTATGTGTCATATATAAGATACTAGTACTCGCCTCTGTTATTGCACAACAATTTTGATTAATGTATTTTCTTTTAATATTAAATTAATATTCATAAAAGTGGAGAAGAAAAAATATTGTAGCTAACATTTTAATTATAAAGTAATGGTTTTTGATAATGAAATAACAATGCATTGAAAATGAAGAAACCCTTAAAATAGTTGAAAAAGAAAAAGGATACTGTTTCGGTGCGGATGTGCGTCGGGTTACGCTGTTCCGCCAGGACGCGTTCGCGCGTGCACCCGTCGCCCCGAAGGGATGGGTGCGCGGCTTGTGGCCCCGCAGTCCCGCTTTCCAAGGGCGGGCAGCATTCGTCCCTTATTCAGGGGCGTCTGCTCCTTGATCGAAACCGGGATGATGGGATGTCGGCTCCTCCTTCCGTGGACGTCTCCTCGGAACTCGTCGCCTAATCCGGGTCTCCCTCATAGATTTAAGAATGTTCGTGAATCTCGTTCCCGGCGCCATATCTACATGGACACCGGTTAATTACGTTGCTTCCGCCCAGACGCTCCAAGGGGTCTGGTCGGGGCAGCAACCTGCGGTGAGGAGACCGGGTGGCTCTGGATGTCGGGGGCGTGTCTTAACACTGTGCCTCTGCATGTCTGCCTTCCGTCCCTAATAGGGCTTCTCGAAGGCGTGATGGCCTGAGGCATCCCGCACTGGGTGCGGGGAACTGTGTTACCTGAGGTTTTCCTCAGCTTCCCATGTTTAACACGGGGTATGCCGCGAGTTTAACGTCCAGCGGGGACGACATCGAACTGATCAACACGAGGAGTGGATCAGATGACAGAACCCCTTGCGGGGAACCTCCGACGCTGGGGCCAGCACATGGGCGGCTTCCCGAGTGAAGTGGAGTGGAATGAAATGGCATGACCCCACCGGGATGTGGCGGCCCGGGTAAAGATCAGGGTGGATGATGGAGTGAAGATCTTGGACCCCGTAGGGGCTTCCTACGTACCGCGCGTTAGCACGGATCAAAGTCAGCGTAGTTCGGATATACAGTTTAACGTCATGCTGGACGTCGACAAGCCGACTCACGAAGAGGTCGAGGCCGCCGGGCGGAGGATTGAACCGAACCACCTCGCACAGAGGGGGATGGAACGGCCGGGTGGATCACAGTTTTATGTCATGCTGGACGGTGGCAAGCCGACTCGCAAAGAGATCGAGGCTACCTGGAGAAGGATTGAACTGAACCACCTCGCACAGAGGGGGATGGAACGACCGGGTGGATCACAGTTTTACGTCATGCTGGACGTTGGCAAGCCGACTCACAAGGAGATCGAGGCGGTGGGGAAGTACAATGGAGATACACACGTGCAGTCCCCCACAGAGGCGGATTTATAGGTGAATCAACGCAAGTGTGAACTCGGGAGGGGTCCACTGATGGACGAACCGACGTGAATACGACCGGGACGACCAGGTGGTGGGCTTGAACCTCGGAGAGGTTTCCTACGTACCCTGTTTAGAAGACAGGGATCAAAGTCCACGTAGTTCGTTCTGTTTGTAACGCTCTACCCCTGTGGGCGAAGGCCACTCCAATCCCGACATCCCTGCAGAGACGAGCGGATGGGGGCCACATCCAAACCGGGAGGACCCTGCGTGCGGGGCACGGGATCGGGTGATGCGGACGGTTTAACGTCTTACCGGACGAAGTACAGTTTAACGTCATGTGTTGAGGACAAAGCGGACGGTTTAACGTCTTTCCGGACGAAGTACAGTTTAACGTCATGTGTTGAGGACGAAGCGGACGGTTTAACGTCTTGCCGGACGAAGTACAGTTTAACGTCGTGTGTTGAGGACGAAGATGCTTGGCAGTTTAACGTCTTGTAGCGCGGACGATGGGGGCTAGGTAGTTTAACGTCATGCAGCTTGGACGTATGCAGTTTAACGTCGTGTAGGACGTGGTGCAGTTTAGCGTCACGCAGGACGAATTATAGTTTAACGTCGTGCAGTACGAATAGCGTACAGTTTAACGTCTTGTAGCTGGGACGAAGTGCAGTTTAACGTCGTGCGGGACGTATGCAGTTTAACGTCGTGCATGACGTTGAAGCCGCCGATAGGTCCGTGTCACTTCGCGCGAGCCTGGAGGGTCGCACGGGAAGACAACGCACGGTGCGGGCACCCGGGATGAGGGTCGTCGGGCGCCACGCAGGCGGGTACCCAAAGGGGGTCAAAGGGGGCGACCCTGGCGGTTTGCGCGCAAAAGAGGAGCTTTGCGCGCAATACCGCGGGTCGGCGCGCAAATGGACGGGCTGGCACGCAACTGGGCCAGCACTTTGCGCGAGAATGATAGAGATTGCGCGCACCGGGCTTCGGATAGCGCACGGGGGCAACGGCTCATTCTTTAATGAATGGCCACTTTGAAAAAGGGGTGGTGCGCGCAATCGGGCTGGATTGCGCGCACCCGGGGGCAATTGCGCGCAAGAGGCTTCTTTTGCGCGCAAATGCCTTTGAGTGAAGGGTTATTCAAAGGAAAGGTGCCAAAGGGATTGCGCGCGAAGGCGAACCCCGAGGCTTTCTTGCGCGAAAGAAAAGAGGTTACCTGAAGATCGGTATTGCGCGCGGAAGGGGTTGGATTGCGCGCACGAGAGACCTTTCGAATTCTGGCAACCTCCAAAACGTCGGGGGTCGCCTTCTATTTATAGGCAACCCCGGGCGCGGAATCCAGCTCGCGGGCGCGAAATTCTCTTCGCGGGCGCGGAATCGGGCCCGACGCGCAAGGGAGTCACGCGGGCCACTGGCGCGCAAAATTGCGCGCCGGCCCGGCGCATTGCGCGCATCCCGGGAGGTTTGCGCGCGGCTCATCAACTTTGCGCGCGAGTCTCCAAAATTCCGCGCAAGCCCTCCGGGCCCTCCGAAACATGCTTCCGACTCCAAATATGACCTCGCTTTCCGCATCCGGAGCATTGTTTGGGAACAACGGACTTTTCCGGCGTCTACAAAAGCCCCCCCTCGGAATCTGATCGGCGAGAGGTCGCAACGATCGGGTTCCGAGGGAGACGCCGGAATACCGATGTCCTGGGTGGCGCAGGACTGTGGCGCGCAAAAAAGGGCGTCGGGCGCGAAATTCGCCGGTGCGGTCGCGCAAAGCGCTTTCCGCGCAGCGCGGACTCCCGGCTCTGCCTATAAATAGGGGCCCTGGGTCCCCCGCACCGTACACTGGCCTTCCGCGCGATAAGAATTCGAGCTCTCGTGCGCGAAATTTCCTTTTCTGGCGCGGAATTCGCCCGCTCGTCGCGCAAACCTGTCCGGAATTCGGCCTGCTTTTGCGCGAACACCCGGGGTTTTACGCGACGGACTTCCCGATTGCGCGCCGTCCACTCGGATTGCGCGCCAACTCTCAAACTTCTCTACCAGCCTCGTCCGACCCCGCACGCTTCATCCCTTTACCCACACGACTCCCGAAGCTTCTGAGATGGCCGCGAATCAAGGAAATGAGGGGAATGCCGCCACTCGCAGAGCTGATATGGCGACGAACGAGGAGGTCTACGGAGCCAAGGAGATTGTTTCCAACAATCAATCCTTGTTCGACTTGCTGACGCCGGCCTAGAAGACATATCCACTGTCAGACAACCTGCCGCTCTGGGACTTCGGCATCCTAGATGAGGTTCCGGTGCCAGGGTTCGAGGTTGATGCGCCACGGACCTGGGTGACTCGGGAGGACGAGCTTCCCCGCTATAACATCACCAACAATGGGCATCCTGCCAGGGAGACCAGACACTTAGATGTCTATGTCCTGAACCCGAGGACGCGAACCATCGTCGGAAGTGAGCCTACTGCGGAGAACTCTCCAGCCCTCTACTCGAGCACATATCGCCTGAGTGTCACCGACGACACCAAGGGCTGGCTGAAGGACTGGGACTTGCGATCTGGGGGCAATTTCACCAGTGAGTGGGCCTGGGCGTTTTGGGCACGTCACACCTGCGATCACTTCGCGGAGGAGCTGCGGTACATCGGCCTGTTTGAGGCGGTGTGGACGTCGCAGTTCCATTTCTACCAGCAGTCCGAGCTCGGGCCGGAGCTGTTCACCCGCTGGTCCCCGGATACCAACACCTTCCATCTTCACCATGGGGAGGTCGGCATCGGTCTCTGGGACATCCACTGCATCAGAGGTATCCCGCTGGAGGGTTACCAGTACGATGAGTTCCTGCCTCCGAAGAACACCTGGGAAGACAGGTCACGGACTCCCATTCTGACCTGGCATCTGCTTGACGTGGCTACGCAGCGGATCGGGATCAAGGACTTCCAGAAGGACATAGCCTACAAGGAGTGGTTCGGCAAGTTCTTGGAGCATGACCCAGCGGTCAAGATGCCAGGCAGGGGGAAGCGGTGCCCGACCGCGGCTCAGAGGATCCGGAACGGGTCGTACTGGCGGGTCCTGGAGACGGGCGACTACCGCTCATGGGGGTACCGCGTCATTGAGGCCCGGGACCCAAATGTCCGGTACGCGGTGTTCCTGGCCGCCTTTCTGAGTGGGTGGCTCCTGCCAGTGCGAGACGCGAGAATGGGCGTTCGCCCGGCGACACTGGCGATGGCGGGCGCTATGGCCGCCAACAAAAGATACAACCTCGGGGTCCCAGTACTGGCGAAGCTGTATGCCCTCCTGGGACGCATCTCACGAGGGGGGTCGCCACGGGGGATCTGTGGGCCCTTTCAATTCTTCCACGGCTGGGTGGCTGCTCACCTTGGTGGGTACACGTTTCCGAACGCCATCATTCCTCCGGGCGACAGCCTGCGACCCTCCCTGCTGAACATTGCGGGGGTCGCTCCGATGACCCTAAGTGAGGAGGGCGTGAGGATTCGGATTGGAAATCACGCCAATTTCAACTTCAGCCCGTTCCCCACACCCGTTGGCCAAATGACCGACAACGGGCAGGGTCCGCTGGAGCAGCACGAGTACTTCCTGAACATGCGGGGCGGGGTGCTCGTGGCTCGGATCGACGGGAAGGTGATCTGCGAGCCCTACGTGCCAACCCGGTTCGCCAGGCATTTCGGGTGCCTTCAACGGATGCCGAAGAGGGTATTCACTGCTATCCGGGAGGAGACGAACCCTGGCGTCCTTCGCCAGATGTGGCTGATGTTCGTCGCCTTTGGCTCTGGCGACGTTATCACTCTCCCTCCTACCGGGGTCGACGCAGGCTTGGCAACCGAGTACGCCGAACACTGGGCCATCGCGTACCCCGAGGGGCTTTTACGGAAGCCAGTTCGGCGGCTCAAAGTCACCCGTGCGGAGACCGGGCGTCAAGGAAGGAGGCGAGGCGTCGCCACACGGGGGAGAACGGAGGCGCGCCAAGCAGCGGAGCCGGCGCGGGCAGGGACTTCGGCGGCGGGCACATCGGAAGCTGCCGCCACGACTTCAGCGCCCAGAGAGGGGGCACATGCGGCGGTCGGGGTGCAGCCCGGGAAGCAGGTAAGGCGTCTGCTCGAGCCCTCCCATGATGCAGTCTTCCCAGCGCTGTGGTCGGCCTGGATGACCCTGCGGCAGTCACTGGGGACCGACGCCATCTGGCGAAAGATACTTAGAGAAGGAATCCATCTGCCAGAGGTCGGGCGCCTCCATATCGCCGACAGGGTGGACTTCAACCGGCAGTATGCGTATCTGACGGCCATGGACGAGTACGCGCGCCAACGTGGTCAGCGTGCGGAGCCATCCCTTCTGGTGAAGGTGATGCTCGGTCTAGAACCCGCTCCAGAACAGATGCCGCCGGCGGAAGATGACAGTAGCAACGACTCCGAGGAAGAGGAGGAGATGGGGGAGGATGAAGGCTCCAAGGGAAGATCCCATCAGGGGAGCCCGCGGGAGAGCGGTGAGGTGGCCGGCTCTGACAATGTTGATGTCACTGAGCTCCTCGAGGTCCGCTTTTATCCCTACTCAACCTGCTTCATCCATTCTCTTATGCAGCTTCTAACCCATTTCTCCATCTTTCTCATGAGCACACGGATGTTGGTCAGGCATCCTCAGCGGGAGTAGGAGAGGCGCCAGCAGGACAAGGCGGGGGCCAGACACCCATCATTGAACTGACAAGCGCTAAGGGGTCCCCTGCTGCAATTGCTCCTACGGCGGCCGGGATAGCGGAAGATGACGCTCTGAACTCCCGTAAGTCTCCTTACTTTACTGCTGGTGCTTGCCGTTGAAGATCCGTGACTAACCACGACATGCCTTGCGCAGTGATCTCAGGACTGGAGGCCCGTTGGGCTACCGAACCCGGGCCATCTACGAGTGGACCAGTGGCAGACATGCCGCCTGCTCCGGAACAGACTTCCCACACAGAGCCGGCCCCACCAACTGCTGATCAAGGGGCTACGGACGTCGGCGGTGCTGACATCGGAGAGAGGTCGGGGGCTGACGAGGGTGTCAACGCCGCTGGGGAGAGAGAAGAAGGTCACCCAGATGTTGGGGAACCTATCCCCCATGAGGACATCCCAGGGGCGGACCCTACAGTAGACCTGCTGGCTGCCTTCCCTGCCTACCGGCCTGCCGACCCCGAGGAGATGGACGACTCGGACACGGAGGCGGTCGAGGAGAGCCGGATAGCGCGCCGAAGGGGGTGGAAGTGCATCCAACGCTTCCTCAAGCGAGACCCATCGGAGTGGCTGGGGCGCATGGGATCACTCCAAACCTGGCTGCGCTTCCTGTGTGCCGGGGGAGCTGATGCTCAACGCCTCCATCTGACGGTCCTTGATTTCATGGCCGAAAAGATGCGCGAGAGCCGCCGGCGTGCCGACGTCGCACAATGTCGGGACATGTCGGAGAGCACGCGGGCGCTCCTCATGGCGGAGCAGGATGTCCGGCGTCTCGAATGGCAGGCGGCAGAGAAGGAGGCCTTCGTCGCAACGTGCACCGAGCTTGTGGAGCAACTAGCAGCCCAGCTAGTTGACGCCCAGGTACAGCTGACGGAGGCGGGCCAACAGATGGTCACAATTCAAGTCGAGCGGGAGCATGCACAAGCCAGAATCGACGAACTGCGTGCTGCGACCGCCGACGAGGAGAGGGCACGCAGAGAGCGAGAATCAGCTCTGGAGGCCGCCAGCCAAAGGGTAGCGGCGTTAGAAAGACTTATCCAGCACGCTAATCCCTAGGGGTTTTGTTTTTGCCACTCCCAGAACATTTGCTTCCGCTACTCAATATTTTGATCCATTTGTATGAATCACCATATTTATCTGCATCTTTTGGTTTAACATGCTCAACCACAATCCATTGTCTCGCGGGAGCGTTAACCAAGCTTCAGGCATCCACAATTGGGCCTGGATTTCTAGAGAAAAGAGGGAGGTCATTCCTAGGAAAGGAGACCTCAAGCCTAATCAATGTATCACCCCCCCAACTTGTTCCGACACACGAGCGGGACAATGCTAGGGGCGTTGAGATTTTATCCGAACATAGGGAAATGAGAAAGGGTGAATCGCGCGTCCCGAATTCAGAAATCCACAACGGTTGGCCTTCCAGGAAATGCCCAAGACGGCAAGCGGACAATGGATCAATCGACCATACTACTTCGATAGACGGACCGAAGGTCATCATCCATATTGCAGGAGGCGGATCACATGTCATCATCAATGCCGCTTTGGGGGTTCCTTCAGGCACAAGGGTGGAAATCCAGATCAACAGGGCATGCGAGGCGTGGGGCGAAGTGACCATTTGTTCGGATAGAATCCAACTCTCTCAAAATTGCGCCACCATAGGGAAAGCGTATTAGGAGGATGCACTAATCTGGCCGTGAATCACCCCAATTATCAGACAGAACCTTTTTGACGAGGAAACTGTCGCTTCCCATCATTGCGATGGGGCATCCCGAGCTGAATCGGGGAGAATATAACAACTGAACCACTTTACCCGAAGTCAGGCTAGACGGCCGGTGACGAGGAGGGGCGGGACTTGGCGATCCCTGAGGCTGGACCCGAGTCGAAATGCCCTGGCATTCCTACGTACTCCATCAGGCTGGAGATCAAGCCATACGTAGTTCTGCGAGTGCAGTTTAACGTCATGCAGGACGCAGAACCCCGTTTGGGGAGATCTTAGTTTAGGGTCGTAGAGCTCGGACCATAGGGGTAGATCTTAGTTTAAGGTCTTAGAGCTCGGACCATAAGGGTAGATCTTAGTTTAAGGTCTTAGAGCTCGGACCATAAGGGTAGATCTTAGTTTAAGGTCTTAGAGCTCGGACCATAAGGGTAGATCTTAGTTTAAGGTCTTAGAGCTCGGACCATAAGAACCTCAAAGTACGCCACATCATGGTCCTATCCCCTGGATATGCGAAGATGCACTGGGGGATAGTGTCAAGAGTGTCGAGATTTTGCCTGGTCAGAATGGGGGGTGGAAAAAGTGATGTGAATCATGCGGCCATTCACTCAAGGACTGGGTGCACCAGCGTAACGATATGGGAGTACTGCCGACCGTGGCGGAAAAGCAGCATCAATATCGCACTAACCGTTGATGGAATGAGGCAGCAAACGAGCATCGACCGCTCAATCGTAGGATTCATATCAATTTGCTGCCCGAGGCCATTGGGGGCACCAGCCCGAGTCGGTGGGAGAGCACTGAGGCATTGTGTCCAAACCGTTCACGGGGGCTCCACCCAGGGCGTAGGTGATGGGTCCGAATGAAAGGGAGCACGAAGCCTGAAAATGGAAGGAACCTGACCAAGCTGAACCTGACCCACCTGGAAATAAACCAGAGTACTCTTGACACCAGTGGACCACTGCAAGGGGTCGAGGGACATGCCTTGAGGGTGGCCTGAAGGCGGCGGATTCCCCAGAGAAGGGGGGAATCTTTGAGAGGTGGGGGGCTGGACCCGAAGTTTCAAACATCCGGGCGTTCCTACGTATCCCATGAGGATGGGAATCAAGCCACACGTAGTTCTTGAAGCGCGGCGCAACACAATCGGGCACCAGCGCGGGGAAGGGTGCGGGTCTGACCCTCGCACACAAAAGAAGCGGTATTTGATATTTCTTGTTTGTCCTTAAAGATGGATGGTTTTTCGTGCAGCGACATGCCTGTGATTAAGGAATCCCTGGCGTCGCCATAATAATCAAGCCATGAAAGGCATTGATGAATGGCGTGGTTATTAACTAGCGCCCAACGTGAGTGTCCCCTGAGGAGAACATCACGATGCAGTGTCGTTTCTCGTCGGGCGGCCAAGACGATCACAGTTTACGGTCGTGTGGTAGGACCAGACAACACAGTTTAAGGTCGTGTGGTTCGGACCATGGAGGAATCCGCTTATCGCGATACGGCGGACTCAGCGGAGGTGGGAACATACCCAGCCCTGCGGTCACGCATGATTCCAGGAGAAGGATCCTGGGATAGGGGCCTGCGTATGTCCATCACCCGAGGGGCAGAGATGCTAGCCTCCAGATATACTGGGCCCAAAACGCGATTGTTCGGGCGACTCCTTCCTCATTATGGGGACGAGGGTCCAGCTATACACGGCCCTTAGGGAGGACATCAGCATATATCCTTGGTGCTCAGATCGTGGGAGCCTCGACAGACACCATTACCCTGGTTGGCCTGCCTAACGTGTAAAGGTGTACCGAAGGTCAGTATGAAGAGAGTGTTGAGATTCCACTACAACGCACAAAGGCGGAGTGTGATGAGGACCGTGCAACCAATGTTCGGAGCCTAAAAGAGCCGACATGGCGATCAAGGATGTCGCTGACCATATTCGCAACACAACATCCGATCGCGTCAGCCTAGAACTGGGCAAGAAAACGAGCATCAACCGCTCAATTGAAGGATTCATATCGATTTGCGGCCCAGGACCCGCCGGTAAATCGACCTGGAGCGGTAGGAGAGCACTGAGGCATCGTACCCAAACCACTAACGAGGATCCCTTTGAGTGAAGGCTCGAACAAGAGGAAGCGCGCGGCCCGACAAGCAACACGGGACTTGCCGGGATTGCATCCGACACTATGGGTCATAGACCAAAGTACCCAAGACATGTTAACAGATCACCGGAATGGGTCAGAGGACCCACCCTGAGAGCAACCAAAAGACGGTAGATCCCCGTGATCAACCAAGAGACGGGGCTGGACCTGAGACACAAGCGTCCAGGCGGTCCTACGTATCCCATAAGGATGGGAATCAAGCCGCACGTAGTTCTTAAGAGGCAGTTTAACGTCATGCAGGACGATGAGGGGTGTGAGGTAGTCCCACACACGGGGGAGGCGTATGGCGCGGCCAGCAGACCAACGTGAACGAGGACATAATCCCCCGCTCACGCCACACGCCTTGCACAAAAAGGAGGGGAACTGGGGCCAGAGGCCCAACGCGGGATAGAGATTCCTGGGAAATGGGGATGGGCCTGAAACATGAATGTTCAGGCGGTTCTACGTATCCCATAAGGATGGGAATCAAGCCACACGTAGTTCTTGAAGTGCAGTTTAACGTCATGCAGGACGAAAAGAGAGAAAAAAGGGGGGAGCAGAAGGCATCCCCAAACGTGGGGGGCGTACAGCGTGGCGAGCAAACCGACGTGAATGAGGGCATAGCCCCACGTTCACACCATACGCCACATACCCAGAGGCAACTGGGCCAAGGGCCCGAGGTGGGATGGAACTTCCCGAAGGATGGGGCTGGGCCTGAAACATGAATGTTCAGGCGGTCCTACGTATCCCATAAGGATGGGAATCAAGCCGCACATAGTTCTTGAGAGGCAGTTTAACGTCATGCAGGACGAATGCTGAACAGTTTAACGTCTTGTAGCTCGGACGTAGTACAGTTTAACGTCGTGTTGGACGAATGCTAAACAGTTTAACGTCTTGTAGCTTGGACGAGGTACAGTTTAATGTCATGTTGGACGAAACACTTGGCAGTTTAACGTCTTGCAGCGCGGACGATATGCTAGGCAGTTTAACGTCGTGCAGCTTGGACGTTATGCTAGGCAGTTTAACGTCGTGCATCTTGGACGTGGACCACTCAGACAAAGTACTCCTTGAGGAACCTAGCGTTGGTGGGAGGAGTGACACGCTCACCATCCAAAGTCGCTAGGGAGTACGCGCCATTGGGATAAACTTTGTGGACGACAAGAGGTCCCTCCCACTTGGGCTCCAACTTGGGTGGCTTCCTGCCGGGGATCAATGGCGCTCTTAGGGCTAGCACTAGGTCACCCTGCAGGAAGGAGCGGAGGCGAACCTTCTTATTGAAAGCTCGAGCCATTCTGCTTTGATGCCTCTCCAAGTTGTGCAAGGCGCGAAGTCTATTCTCATCCAGTGCTTCCAACTCGACTAGACAGGCTTCAGCAGCTCTTTCCGGCGCTTGCTGGTCGTAGACCGCAGTGCGCAAGGACGGTAACTGGATCTCGATGGGCAGGACGGCCTCAGCTCCATACACCAGGGAATAAGGGGTCATCTGGGTGGAATTGCGAGTCGTCGTCCGATAAGCCCAGAGGGCGTTGGGGAGCTTGTCCGGCCAACTCTTCTTGTTCTGACCAACCATCTTTTGCAGAATGTTAGAGAAGGTTTTGTTAAACGCCTCGATCTGTCCATTCGCCTGCGCATGATAGCGAGATGTATGGTTCGAGCGAATGTTGTACTTGGCGTACAACTTCTTCAACTCGGCTGCTCGGAAATTGTCTCCGTTATCCGTGAGGATAGCGTGAGGCACCCCAAATCAATGAATGATGTTGGAGGTCACGAAGTCAGCGATCGAACAGGATTTGACCTCTCTGAGCGGAATCGCCTCTGTCCATTTGGAGAAGAAGTCCGTGGCGGTCAGAATGAACCGGCACTGGCGAGCCGTCGCCGGCGAGTAAGGTCCCACAACGTCCATCCCCCAGACTGCAAAGGGCCAAGAATACCTGGTGGTATGGAGAGGCTCCGGCGGCCGATGCACAAAGTTCGCATGAACCTGGCACGCATGGCACCTCCTGGCATACTCGATGCAGTCATGGATCATGGAGGGCCAGAAGTATCCCAACCTCTGAATCTGGTGGGACAGCTCCGGCCCAGTCTGATGGGCACCGCATGAACCAGCATGAACCTCTCGCATGACTCGTGGGATCTCAACTCCCTGAAGGCAACGGAGGAGAACACCATCAAATCCGCGTCTATAGAGGATCTGCTCCAGGCCGGGACTGCTCTGGAGGACAAACTGCGATGCGTGGCGTCGAACTCGCTCGCGCTCAGCCCGATCCGGCGGGAGAATGCCATGTTGGAGGTACTCAACCAAAGGCGTCCTCCAATCAGGGGCTGGTTCGACTGCCGTATATGAGGTACTCGGGGCTCCGGACGTAGGGGCAACCGCGGTGAGATTACTTACCGACGGGCCGCGATCTCCCTCCGGGATAACGGGAGCGATGAGCCTGCGGTGCGTCACGCGGACGGTCAGGTTATCCTGTTCAGGCTCTGCAAGTGACGTAGCAAGGCTGGCCAAAGCGTCTGCTCGACCGTTCTGCGACCGGGGAATATGGACAATTTCTGGCCGAGAAGGGAACCGGGCCATCAGAAGGAGGGTGCACTCCAGCAATGGCCCACGTTCCGGCTTCCTGACAACATAGTCTCCATTTATCTTCTTAACAACTAGCTCAGAGTCCCCTTTCACACACAGATGGGGCACGTCGATCTCGAGAGCTAACTCGAGGCCGGTGATGAGGGCATGGTATTCCGCCTCATTGTTGGTACAGCCCTCTGACAACAGGAAAGAGTATGGCAGTACAGCCTGCTCCGGGGTAATGAAGACGATACCCAAGCCCACTCTGTTGAGCTTAGGATTATCAAGTCTTCTACCGGTGGGGCTCCGTGAGGCACCGTCAAAGTGCATCTGCCAGCATGGACCGGCATGATCGACCGAGAGAATGGCCTCATCAGGAAAGCCTAGATCCAGCGGCTGATCTTCGGAGGTTGGGTGAGCAGCCAGAAAGTCTGCCAATGCTTGCCCTTTGATGGCCTTCTGAGACACATACCTGATGTCGAACTGCTGGAGAATCACATCCCACCGCGCAAGACGGCCAGTCAACATAGGCCGGCTCAGGATATATTTCAACGGGTCTACCGGAGAAACCAACTGTACCTCATGGTGCTGCAAGTAGTGCCGTAATTTCTGTACGGCAAATACGAGCGCCAGGAAGCTCTTCTCGATGGGGTAATACCTAACTTCCGCATCGAGGTGCATGCGACTGAGGTAATAGAGGCTATTCTATGTTCCCTCGTTGTTCTTCTGGGCGAGAAGGGCACCCAGGGACAGTTCCAGGGCGGTCACATAGAGGACCAGCGGCTTCCCGGATACAGGCGGCATCAGAACCGGAGGTTGCAGCAGGTACTGCTTGATTTCCTCAAAAGCGGTCTGACACTCTTTATCCCATACATAGGTGGCACCTTTCTTCATGATCCGAGAAAAGGGCTTACACTTGCCGGCCAGATTCGCGATGAATCGGCGTATATAGGCTAAGTGTCCTTGGAACCCTTGCAGTTCCCGGATGTTACCTAGGGGAGGCATCTGGCTAATCACCCTGATCTTCTCTGGGTCGATCTCAATACCCCGGTGTCTTACCACAAATCCAAGGAACTTTCCGGAGGTGACCCCGAAGGCACACTTCAACGGGTTCATCTTCAGGCAGCGAGACCGGAGGAAGCCGAACACTTTCTCAAGATCTTTGAGATGGTCCTGACGCTGGCGCGATTTGACTACCAAGTCGTCGACGTAGCATTCCACCAGTGTGCCGAGGATTGGCTTGAATATGTGGTGCATCGCCCGTTGATAGGTGGCACCTGCATTCTTCAGGCCGAAAGGCATGACCCGGTAACAAAAGGTACCTTGGGGGGCCCTGAAGGCAGTGAACACCTCATCCTTAGGGGCCATCCGAATTTGGTTATATCCGGAGTATCCATCCATGAAGGAGAGGGCTTGGAACCCTGCCGTGGCGTCAATCAACAGCTCTGTCACTGGAAGGGGAAAATCATCCTTCGGACAGTGGCGGTTGAGATCGCGGAAGTCGATGCAGACTCTGATCTGCCCGTTCTTCTTCCTGACCGGCACAATGTTGGCCAACCATTTGGGGTACTGAACATCCCTCATGAAGTTGGCTTTGATAATCTTGTCAACTTCGGCCTCAACCATGGCACCGTGGAATGGGTGCATCTTCCTGGGAGGCTGCTTGAACCCGCGATGGTTCGTCGGGAGACCAAGGCGGTGGACGACTACCTGAGGATCTAGCCCTGGCATCTCATCATAGCCCCAAGCGAACACATCACGGTGTTGCCTGAGAAAGTCCACGTACTGCTGCCGCTCCTCAGAGGGAATGGAGGCACTGACCAATGTGGGTCTTGGATCTGCTTCGGTTCCAAGGTTCACTTGTACTAACCCATCGACCGTGGCGGAGACGCCCTCCTCAAAGGCCGGGGGTGCATCTTCCACGTCCTCTCCACTCGGAGAGGGATCGTCCATGGGAGAGACTGCGTTGGCAACTGCATTGGGGCTACCAGATCCTGCTGGGCCGCTGGTGCTGGCATGGGCGGTCGCGGTCATCTCATCAGGAGACTCACAAGCCGTCGAGACCATGGCTACGTCCAACCGCTGAATCGGGAGGACGTAAGCGTCATCCAAACTTGCCCAGGGATCACTTGCAACAGCGACAGGCTCGACCTCACCTGCCAGGATCTGCTTATCCTTGCTCTTGTAATAGTCCGAGTCCAGATAGCGGGCTTCACATGAGGCAAAAGGAGAGGCATCTCCCTGAAGCACGCCTACTCGACCATTAAGGGAGTATTTGAGGCATTGGTGGTATGACGAGGGAACCGCCACATGAAGGTGGAGCCATGGCCTGCCCATCAATGCGTTGTACGCAGTGTCTTGAGAGACTACCATGAATTCGGTGTTGGCAACCAAGTCACCGAACTGGGTCTTCAAACGTATCTTGCCGACCAGGGTTTGCTCGGTGCGGTCATACCCCTGGATCCTGAGGTCGGAAGGAATCAAGTCATCCTCAGACAACCCCAATCTCCGGAGCGTCCGAGTGGGAATCAGGTTAATCCCGGACCCCGTGTCGACAAGACAGCGCCTGACTTCAAGGCCATTGAACTGGCCGGTAACATACAGCGGACGAATGTGCCCCTGTATAGGAGGGTCTTCATCCTTACCAGAAAACGAGATAACTGCCTGACATTCGGCGTCCTCAATCGTTTCGGCGTGAAAGGCCTCTGCAGCCGCAACCTCTGTCTCAAACTGGAGGGGGATCTTCAGGGCTTCAGCGAGTGCCTCGCGCATCTCAGATGACATGCGCAGAGCCTCAAGGATGGAGAGTCTCACTGGGATGTCGGCCAAGTGCTTCAGGACATCATTCTTTTTGGCCAAGCGCGAGCCCCTGGTTGCAGAAGGTTGCTCTGCGGTTGGAAGCATGACGGGCCTTGCCGGTTGGGCCGGCGGCTGACTGGTGCTTGGCGCATCTCGCTGTTCATTGGTTGAAGCCCGGGAAGTATTCACCGTACTGGGGCCAGGAGGCCGGGATGGACTCATGGCAGGGCGGAGCTGATCGCGACGCGGCTGAGGCGGTTCTGCCTGATCCCATACCACATACAGTGGCGGAGGCGAATCCGTCATCCCCGGATGGGGGGGATGCGCACGCTGAGCTCGGTTTTGAGCCTGCTGCCTGGTCTCAGTGGCGTGCACGGCCTGGCTGGAGGTACCAACTGCTGTGCCCCGGCGACTCCTGTTGTTGCGGCTCCTCCGACGGTGGCGACGACCGGGGACACTAGGGAGGTCCACCTGGTGTTCTTCAACGTCGGGAACCGAAAAGGGATTTACCAGCTCGACGGTATTAACCGAAGCGTACCCAATACTGTCATCGGACGAATCATTCACCACTGGGCGGATCCGAGGAGGGATCCCCATCTCCGGGGGCATGAAATCGCCGAGAGTGCGGGATAGTGGCGGAACTGGCGGGGCGCGCTCTTCCTTCTTGCGCCGCCGCCGTTTGCTCTTCTTGGAAGAGGCAGGCTGGGACGACGATGTCGAAGCAGCACCCGCAGATTCTGGGGGCTCAGGCTGATTCAAGCGCGCACGGATGATTCCATGGGTGCGAATGATCGTCTTGCGGGCCATCCAGTTTTTATACTTCTGGGATCCGCGGTCGGAGACCAGCTGCCATTCGTCCTCATTGCCGCTATCGTCATCTGATCCCACGAACACACCCGCCACTTGTGCCGGAGATGGGCCCAACCTGATTACATTGTTGTTAATCTGGTCTTGGAGCCAATCCTTAAACACATAGCACCGCTGGATGGTGTGCCCCAGGGCCCGATGGTAGGGGTAGTAGCGGGGGTTATCCGTGAGATGTGCTTCCTCCGGCCTCCAACACTCAGGCAGTCGCACAATCCTCTGCTCCAGGGCGCTCCGGAAATAACCGGGGACCTGATCCTCGTGAAATGAGTAGGTCAGGTATCATGGGCCCCTGGGAGCATGGTCTTGACGAGGGGCTGGAGGGGCCTGTCGAGGAGGTGGACCCTGATTATCTCGCCTGGGTTGCGGCGGTACATTACGCGGAAGGGCCGAACGGTTCTGAGGCTGCCGCTGCTAGGCCGGGAACTGAGTCCGTGGAGGCGGATTCCTGTGAGGCTATGGAGCTGGCCTCGCCGGCAGCAGCTCCAATGGCCTGGGGGCCTCTATCTGGGCAACAACTGCGGGCTCAGCCCTGCTGTCTCTCCTTGCAGGAATCATAGGAGGCAGCGGGTGTGCCTGACTGGCCTGTTGTAGGGCTTCCTCAAGACGTTGAGCTTTGTCTGAGAAGTCCCTGAACCCTCCGGGGTAATTCTGAGTGATCAAGGAAGGGACCAGCTCAGTCTTGACGTTCCCGACGCACATTGTCAGCAACTTCTCCTGAGTCAATGGCATGTCAAGGGAATACGTGAGACCCTTCCATCGGGCGACGAAGTCTGCGACTCGCTCATCAGGCCTCTGCTTGCACTTGAATAGGTCTGCGATACTCGTCTTCCGGGTCGTGGAACTGAACTGGTAGAGGAACTGTCTACGAAGGTCCTCCCAGCTAGTTATCGACCCGACGGGGAGCTGGCTGTACCAGACAAATGCTGGCCCTTCCAGCGTCTGGACAAAGCAGCGAAGCATTGCGGCCTCTTGCTGCGCCGGAGTCCCCAGCATAGGCCCGCACCTCGAGTTGAAATGGGCCAAATGCTGTGGCGGATCTCCAGTCCCGTTGAAGGGGGAAAAAGTGGGATTCCCGAATCCCGGAGGCGCCGGCATGTCATCCACCCATGCTGGGTATGGCTTGCCGTCCGGTGGGATCGCCACTTGCCGAGTCTCCAAGGCCTCCAAGCGGGCGATGAGTGCCGCCATCGTATCGTCCGGACATGGGTTCCAGTCCTGGCGAGGATCTCTAACCACGAGCGCATTTCATGGCCCTTCAATCGGGTCGTCGACCGGGTCATCGAACTCGGAAGCTCGTGGGATGGCGGGCGGAGCGGCCCTTGGGGCAGCAGGAGGAATCCGAGCGGGGTCTCTCAGGTAGTCACGCCGCTCAGGAGGGTGTGGTGAAACATACCGCGCCCTCTTGCCATAGGCGGTGGCCTCTCTCATGTCGGCGAACACGGCATAATCGCGGTTGCCCGGGAGAGCCACATCGAGGGGTGGTTGTTCCTGTCCCTGCTGTCCTGGCCTAGGATCACCGTAGTCAGGCCGCTGCTCTGCAGCGCGCTCAGCGAGGAGCTGGTCAACCAGCTTCTTCTACTCGACGAGCTGTTGACGTAGCATAGCCTTCTCGGGATCCTCATCCGCCCTCTACGTGGAGGCAGATGGGTCGGCGGGCTTTATAGCCTCGCCGTGCTCTTTACCTTTACTGACGTTTCGGCTCAACGTCAGTGCTTCAGTGGGTGCGGGGAGACCCAGGAGGCTCCTCTGGTGACGAGTAACTCTCGCCGATGGATCCAACAACGGCTTGTCTTCGGGGGGAGAGCCCCCGTCGAGAAGTTCCAAACCGTTCCCCTCCCTCGACAGGTCAGCCATATTGACTGTTTCCGTCCCTCGGGATGTACCCTCAAGGCCACCCAGTGAATCGGGCTGTCGGCGAATCGCACTGAAGCGTAGGGTAGTGTACTGCCCCCATCCACGGATATACACGTGGGGAGTGGCTTCCTCGATAACCTTGCGGAGTACTTGAAAACACTCAACGCATCGTTGTTGGAGGGCCTCGTGGTGCCCAAATGACCCGGGGTGCCGAACCGCGGGGAGCGTGGCCAGGTCAATTTGACGGCACTGCTCACCAATATCCTCCAGGTGCACTTGACTCCCAGGATATGGAATTTTTAGGCGGTGAATACGGGAGTGAGTCTCCCGGAGAGTTCGGCGGAAGCATTCGAACTCATCCGGGGTGAGCGATTCGGGTGCATCAAAGTCCGGTCCTGCGACTGGCCAAAACTTCTCAGGGAAGTGTCCCTCTGCAAGGACAGTCCAGAAACTCCACGAATCAAACTCGGGACCCAGGTCTCCTTGGTCCTCTTCAACGACTGGGAATGGACGGGGAACCGGCAGTGGTGCCGAGGCGGGCCGCCGGGCCGACGGGCTGGCCGGCGGTGAATACGGTGAGCAGGCCGATTGGCCTCCATATCCCGGGCCGCCCTCTGAGGGTGGCAGTTCCCTGGCTACCACATCACGATAGGACGGGCCGGCGAGCGAACATCCTGTCGTAGCGTCGGTGCTCGTCGAGGGTGCACTAGATCGTGGTTCGACCGTCGGTCCCCAGAAAAGGTCTCCGGCTTCTCCGATCGAGGCAGAAGGCGCTTCCAGAGGGGCCGGTACCAACCGCAAGCTTGATCCTTGGGGGTCTACCAGGCCCTCGCTGCTCCGGATATACCTTCGGAGAGAAGCGGGGATCATATCGATCTCGCTCTCGGGAAGTACGAGGCTGACGTGCCGCATTCCTACCCCTGCCCCTGACAGGTGGGATTGGGGGGAGGGCTCTGTCGCCGAATCATACTCCGCCTCTGTATCAGAGAAACGAACCGGTCGGATCTCTGTCTGGAATTCCGTAACATTCTTCCCTCGGCGTCGACGCCTCGCCCTCCTTCCCCTGGGTGGTTCTTCGGGGCATGGCTGATCTCTATCCTGGCGTCCTCCGGCCGCACTGGTGCTGGGGCCAAGAGGACTAGAAACCAAGGTGTGAGGGGCACCGGGACAGATATCAAAGGGGACGCGGGAAGAGATGATTCCGGGCAGGCCTCCGGGCCGGGATCGGAAGGCGGGGTGACCCATGCCTCTTGGATCGGCCACACGGAGTAGACCCTGTTGGCGAATAGCGCTACCGCGAGGTGGTCCGCGGTGGCCATTGTCTGTACCAGCAACCGGGAAAGTCAACCCAACCTGCCTTTGGGGCGGTCGGGGCCTCGATCCGGGTCGGGCATAGAAGTGCCCCTGCTCAGGATGCGCAGGGGCCTGGTGACTCGAGCCAGCAGTGGCTTGAGCCAACGCGGCCGCTGTTGCTAGGGCCACAAGGTGGGCATCCTCTTCCGCTCGAGCCCGACGTTGGCGTCGGGACAAACGAGTCGGGATGAGCGGCGCGGGCAGGTGGAGAGCCCGTTCTTCGACTTGAGAGGCCTGGCGGCGATGTCGCCGTGGCCTGACAGGAGCCCTCATCGCGGATCCCTGGAGCGAATCCCAGATAGGGTGGTCCCGGGCATCTTCCACCTCATCCGCATAGGGGAAGGAGTTGTCGGAGCACTCCGAGGATAAACTCCCAAAGCGGTTGGACGTCGAGGTAGGCAGCAGTGCCTCCCTGCGCGGCCCTCGGGGGCGGCGTTGGTGGCGAGGTGCAGCTCCCTCGAGGTCTAGGCGAGCCATGTCCTTGGTGGGGATGACTCCCTCTTCCTCATATCTCCGCACCAAGTTGTTGATCACCCTTCTTTGGATGACCTCCGAGGGGGAGAGAGGGCGTGGTTTCCCCGCAGCTGCGGCTGCTGGCACGGCTGTGGAACGGGCGGGACCGCGCGGAGTAGCCGCGTCGGTGTTTCCTCTACCCCTGCGCCAGTGGGCGGGTGGCGATCGGGCACTGGGTTGGGCGACCTGATTTCTAAAAGCAGGGAGAAGAACCCATTAACACTGACAGGAAAAGGAATCGACAACCAACCATTAATGCCACGACGCCTTCCGTGGGGGGGACCCAGGCCCTCGACGTCGCGAGACGGAGTGCCCGAGTTCCCTTCCTCAGCCCCTGGCGGGTAAAACTGAATGCTCGGTCGAGCAGCATGCTGGTCTTCCAACACCTCTGAAAGCCATCGGTCTTCGTATTGAGGAGAAGAGATTCACGTTGGGTTCACCATTTTTCTGTTTCGGTGCGGATGTGCGTCGGGTTACGCTGTTCCGCCAGGACGCATTCGCGCATGCACCCGTCGACCCGAAGGGATGGGCGCGCGGCTTGTGGCCCCGCAGTCCCGCTTTCCAAGGGCGGGCGGCATTCGTCCCTTATTCAGGGGTGTCTGCTCCTTAATCGAAACCGGGATGATGGGATGTCGGCTCCTCCTTCCGTGGACGTCTCCTCGGAACTCGTCGCCTAATCCGGGTCTCCCTCATAGATTTAAGAATGTTCGTGAATCTCGTTCCCGGCGCCATATCTTCATGGACACCGGTTAATTACGCTGCTTCCGCCCAGACGCTCCAAGGTGTCTGGTCGGGGCAGCAACCTGCGGTGAGGAGACCGGGTGGCTCTGGATGTCGGGGGCGTGTCTTAACACTGCGCCTCTGCATGTCTGCCTTCCATCCCTAATAGGGCTTCTCGAAGGCGTGATGGCCTGAGGCATCCCGCACTGGGTGCGGGGAACTGTGTTACCTGAGGTTTTCCTCAGCTTCCCATGATTAACACGGGGTATGCCGCGAGTTTAACGTCCAGTGGGGACGACATCGGACTGATCAACACGAGGAGTGGATCAGATGACAGAACCCCTTGCGGGGAACCTCCGACGCTGGGGCCAGCACATGGGCGGCTTCCCGAGTGAAGTGGAGTGGAATGAAATGGCATGACCCCACTGGGATGTGGCGGCCCGGGTAAAGATCAGGGTGGATGATGGAGTGAAGAGCTTGGACCCCGTAGGGGCTTCCTACGTACCGCGCGTTAGCGCGGATCAAAGTCAGCGTAGTTCGGATATACAGTTTAACGTCATGCTGGACGTCGGCAAGCCGACTCACGAAGAGGTCGAGGCCGCCGGGCGGAGGATTGAACCGAACCACCTCGCACAGAGGGGGATGGAACGGCCGGGTGGATCACAGTTTTACGTCATGCTGGACGGTGGCAAGCCGACTCGCAAAGAGATCGAGGCTACCTGGAGAAGGATTGAACCGAACCACCTCGCACAGAGGGGGATGGAACGGCCGGGTGGATCACAGTTTTACGTCATGCTGGACGTTGGCAAGCCGACTCACAAGGAGATCGAGGCGGTGGGGAAGCACAATGGAGATACATACGTGCAGTCCCCCACATAGGCGGATTCATAGTTGAATCAACGCAAGTGTGAACCCGGGAGGGGTCCACTGATGGACGAACCGACGTGAATACGACCGGGACGACCAGGTGGTGGGCTTGAACCTCGGAGAGGTTTCCTACGTACCCGGTTTAGAAGACAGGGATCAAAGTCCATGTAGTTCATTCTGTTTGTAATGCTCTACCCCCGTGGGCGAAGGACACTCCAATCCCGACATCCCTGCAGAGACGAGCGGGTGGGGGCCACATCCAAACCGGGAGGACCCTGCGTGCGGGGCACGAGATCAGGTGATGCGGACGGTTTAACGTCTTACCGGATGAAGTACAGTTTAACGTCGTGTGTTGAGGACGAAGCGGATGGTTTAACGTCTTGCCGGATGAAGTACAGTTTAACGTCTTGTGTTGAGGACGAAGCGGACGGTTTAACGTCTTGCCGGACGAAGTACAGTTTAACGTCGTGTGTTGAGGACGAAGATGCTTGGCAGTTTAGCGTCTTGCAGCGCGGACGATGGGGGCTAGGCAGTTTAACGTCATGCAGCTTGGACGTATGCAGTTTAACGTCGTGCAGGACGTGGTGCAGTTTAGCGTCATGCAGGACGAATTACAGTTTAACGTCGTGCAGGACGAATAGTGTATAGTTTAACGTCTTGTAGCTGGGACGAAGTGCAGTTTAACGTCGTGCGGGACATATGCAGTTTAACGTCGTGCAGGACGTTGAAGCCGCCGATAGGTCCGTGTCACTTCGCGCGAGCCTGGAGGGTCGCACGGGAAGACAACGCACGGTGCGGGCACCCGGGATGAGGGTCATCGGGCGCCACGCAGGCGGGTACCCAAAGGGGGTCAAAGGGGGCGACCCTGGCGGTTTGCGCGCAAAAGAGGAGCTTTGCGCGCAATACCGCGGGTCGGCGCGCAAATGGACGGGCTGGCGCGCAACTGGGCCAGCACTTTGCGTGCGAATGATAGAGATTGCGCGCACCGGGCTTCGGATAGCGCACGGGGGCAACGGATCATTCTTTAATGAATGGCCACTTTGAAAAGGGGGGGGGTGCGCGCAATCGGGATGGATTGCGTGCACCCGGGGGCAATTGCGCGCAAGAGGCTTCTTTTACGCGCAAATGCCTTTGAGTGAAGGGTTATTCAAAGGAAAGGAGCCAAAGGGATTGTGCGCGAAGGCGAACCCCGAGGATTTCTTGCGCGAAAGAAAAGAGGTTACCTGAAGATCGGCATTGCGCGCGGAAGGGGTTGGATTGCGCGCACGAGAGACCTTTCGAATTCTGGCAACCTCCAAAACGTCAGGGGTCGCCTTCTATTTATAGGCAACCCCGGGCGCGGAATCCAGTTTGTGGGCGCGAAATTCTCTTCGCGGGCACGGAATCGGGCCCGGCGCGCAAGGGAGTCGCGCGGGCCACTGGCGCGCAAAATTGCGCGCCGGCCCGGCGCATTACGCGCATCCCAAGAGGTTTGCGCGCGGGTCTCCAAAATTACGCGCAAGCCCTCCGGGCCCTCCGAAACATGCTTACGACTCCAAATATGACCTCGCTTTCCGCATCCGGAGCTTTGTTTGGGAACAACGGACTTTTCCGGCGTCTACAGATACAATAAAAGTATATGAATATTTAAATTTCAAGGAAGAATATTAGAATTCTTATACAATTTCAACCACAATAACTATAATTTGGGCACTGAAATAAAGTCAATGAGAAATTAATGATAAGAAAGTGGTTGTATTGATAAAAATGAGAAATGTGAAAAATAAAATGAAATTATAATAAATTTAATTAGTGGGATGTTAGGGAAAAAATGGAGTGAAACTATTCTTCATATATACAGAACAATATATAATGAGGTACATAGAAATCGAAGACAAAGATGAAACAGAAGATGCAGATGAATAAAATAAATAGATTAAGACAGAGATTGGACAACCACTTCATAATACTCAACATTAAATTGAATCAAAAAAATAGATAGACAAATAGAATCTGGTTGTTTCTTCACTATTTGTCAATGGTCCAGGGTTGTATATCTATATTTAGAACCTAACTTGTTCTTTTTCACAGAATGTTCATTTAATCAGACATTTACTAACATAAAATTTTTACTGTTGCCCATATAAATTTTTGGTAAATAAATCCATATTGGAGTGAAATTATATTCTATATAATTTCATTCTGATAATGCATAATGGAAAAACATTTATTACATGATCACATACAGTAGTCATGTCACACTTATTTTTTTCAAGTGAAAATTCAAAATGCATATGACAATTTCTATATAAGTGAAAATTAATATTTGCAAATGAATTTAAATTTATTTAACCTTCTTAATCATATAAGTTAATTAACAAATCATTTTCTAAAGAAATTGAGAAAAAAATATCCTATATATTGTAAATACAGATATGTGAATACATTAAATTAATAAAGAAGTGGTAATATTTATATATTTATTATATGCAATTTGAATGTAATTTCAAAGAATATATACACAGGAATGAATATAGAATAAATAATTAATATATACATGTCACCACAAATTAATGAAACAAAGTGTTTGTTGAATCAATAGTGTTTTCTCAACATTGAGTACCTACATATTTCCCATGAGTGGCTAAGTTTAATCCACATTTCCTACTTATCGTTGTTCTTATCCTTGTTCCAAGAGGTTCTTGATATTTTTCTTCTATCATAGATAGTTTTCATGCCTTTTCAGCTGAAATTGTAGGTGGGGGTGTGACTTAAACATCCTAGGCAAGGTGTTCTCACCCACACCTAACACTTATTTCATGAATCCGAATAGAAGAATATTTAAGAACCTATTACAGAGAGTAAAAAAAGGTAATAGTTTCAGTGTACTACTAATTGATACTAATCAAAGATGTTGGAAAATAATGTATGAAACATGATATTGAAATATTGTATACTTTTGTCTAAAATGTGTACGGTTTTATTAACTTTGTAACAACAGTACCAATTTAAAATTATCCCTTCAATGGGCACATTCCTTCAAAGCCATATCACATGTTTCACATACCATACATTCCTCCCAATGAAAGCTCTTGGTTGTATCATTTAGAAGGCCACAGCCAAATCTCCCATGCCACCAGAAACCCATGTTCTGCAACCTATAATTCCACATGTAGCTAGATAGATAAACGTGAAATAGGTCTGCCCTCCCTTGACTAATTCCATCCTTCCCAATCTCCTGAGAAGAAGAGGTGGTATGTGGATTCATGATGAGTGGTGAAACAACAGCCAAATCTGGGAAATGAGGACACCCACCCTACAGACACAAACCGTAGTAAAAAATATAAGTCCTAATAATATTTTGATAGCTTAAGTAAAATAAACAAATTTTTATCATTTTCTAAGAAGCAATGAAATTTCCAATGGTGTTTGTGTGATCAAATATGACAAAAATATGAAAAAATTATGAAACGGTCAAACCAGTATATGTGTTGTGGATATATCATAGATATGATAAAATAAATTTATATTGGAATAGAAAGATGTTCAACTGATATGTGAAATAACCACATGAAATTTATGCTCTAAACATTATATCGATTATAGAAAACACAAAGTCATGGAAAATATGTTATGTAGTATCCATGCCATTGGCTAATTCAGAAAACATGGTAAACATATTCCATTAACCCTAATGTAAATAACATATTATAATATAGTTTGGAATGTATAAAATAATTGCAAAATCAAATATGAAAAAATATGAAATGGTAATACTGTAGTATTACCTTGCATTTACAGTTATCAAATTCAGTCAACTATTTCACTCTTCTTTGTTGTGTTCTCCATACATAAGAGTTTAATCTATACATAATGCTTAAAAAAACCAATTACATAACAAGGTGAAACATAGTTTAAACAACATTGAGAAGGTATTATGTTACCTTACATGATTCATAGGCATTGTGACTAAATAACACTGATATAGAAACAACTAACATATGTATCTTTAGATGCATATCTGTGAAATGAGGTTGAATTACATCTCCAAACCCGAATGATAGATTCACAATTTACTCTAATTTTTTGTAAGGGAAAAACGAGATATTATAAAATAGGATAGTATTTTTTTCTTAAATGAAATATGTATAATCAGAAAATGTGAAATTTGTAATGAGACATCACTATTCCGAAAGTGGTTATTCTATTTAATAAGAAATCCATAAACAAACAACACTATTTCAGTGTCTTACCAATCACCTCTATGCGACTTCATTAAATCAGTTATACATAAGATTTCATGGTTACATTGGAAAACAAATCTAGTGAAAATTAAAATGGAAATAGGAGTTGCGTCAATGAAGGAATGACAGTTGTTTCAAAACATTCACCAACTCTAAAGGATGTTATCCTACTAATTCTATCATAAATAAAGTTCAAATAATACATTATGTAAATTATAATGTAAAAAAAGAAAATCCAAAAGCTACAGTTATAGGAAAATAGTTATAGAAATGTGTGAAATCTTATTTATAGAAGTAAATAATAATGTAAAGCGTCATCAGATTCTAAAAAAGAATAAGATAAAAAATAAACAGAACAAAAAGGTCCACTAATACTTGAAAATGAAAACTCAATTCTACTAAATTTCATCAATATGTGTTCCAAATTGCTGGGAAATAGGTTCCTGCAAATTCAAATTCATTTTTTCTTGTAACAACTACCACAAGAATATTGAAATGGACTGAAGAACAGAGGAAAATCATGATTGGGACTGTTAAGACCTGTAAAATTTGTTCTTCTGAGGATTCTGGACCATTATCCTAAATATCATTGGATGATGGAAACTAATGGTAATGAAACCTAGTAGATAAGTCCATTAAATTAATTAGGATACTGAAATTTTAGTTAAATATTACAGATGTACAACTCAATGTGATAAAAAAATCAAATTATAATATAAAACATACCAGTATAGTTCCCTTATAGTATATTTGTTGACCCTTTCATGGGAGATTTCAAAATGTATCTTATTCCTAAAATATTTCATTTTGGAACATAGTTTTATTAGGAAAAGCGTGTAGTTCAGTACACTGAAATTCTAATGAAAATAAGTATTTAATGCAGGTTAGAAAACAAACATTAGCTTTTGATGATAAAAATGGCCCCACATTGATATGTATTGCACTTCATCAACTTCAATTACATAAATCCCTTGTTTTTGTATAATACAATGAATAAACATGAAATAAGAACAAGCAATCATAATAGAACCAAGAAAAATGAATAAATGTGAACAAAATAATTTTTCAATATAAGAGGTCGGATACCTTACATCCACACCCAGAAGGAAACGGTGGGTCTGTTTAATAATCTTCTTGAATTGTTGTAAGCATGGCAGGTTGAAATGGCTGAAATCCACTGGGCTATACTATGTGTTCGACTGGTCAAAGATCTGGATCGTCTGGGCTCCGCTGTTGGCTTGGAACTATATGTACATGGCCATGGTGGGGGTGATTTTTTTCAGGACTAAAGATATAAAATTCTAGATGAATGGTGAAATTAGATGGGGGAAAATACGTAGATTAGACGTATTGTGTATGAGAATAAAATGACAACAGTAACCAAGACCCACATTCTAAATTTTAGCCAGAACGTGTATGAAATCTAAGTATAATGTAGTCCATGTGTGAAATCTAATTTGAATAATAATAAAGTGATATTAGAAATAGGTGATGGGACAGACTGAACGGATTGTAGAGATTACACATATTCGAGATGTCACACACAATTCAATCTATAGATTTCATGCAGTAATAAACCTGACTGGCATCTACTATGAAACCCACCTACCTTCTACATATATTACACATAGCGATGATACATCAATATATGTTATTGAGATCAATAGAACTAATTCTAGATTTTAAACTGTGGAATAATAAAGAGGTGTAGGTAAGTAAGTTGTTAAGTAAAACACTAAAACATTTATGAGCATCTAATTTTTTACCTTAAAATGCAGCATCTGAAGATACACAGACTCCATACCCAACTGCATATGAATCAACAGAATCGAGCTCCTCATGATAATATTTATTAATGCTGATTGATATGGAGGCAGAGGATGAGGAGGCAGAGTAAGCTAAGGCCGATTGAGGAGGAGCTGTAAATTATAGTTATGTTATAATATCTCTAAATCATTTAAAATAATTATATAACATGAAATTTATAGCTATTTTTAGTCAAACTAAACAATAATCATTTATTCTTCAATAGAAGGGAAAACATTGAAATCAAATTATTAAGGCGCAGCCTTAAGTCCGTCAAGAAAAATGGAAATCATAAAGTATAACTAAACATCCAGCAATGAATACGTCTAACATGAAAAACCAATGCTAAACAATCTACATTAAAACGTTTATCATAAAAAACATTTGGCATTTTCCTATTCAATCATCAGTAACATCCATCTTATTGGAAAACATCTAGAAAGAAAATATGATAAAAAATGGCCGCCATGAAAACCGTCCAACATTAGAAGAAAACCGTCGACCATGAAATGAATCCTCCATGAATAACTTCCAGCATTAAAATGTTATACTCAACCTCCAGAAATAATGATTCGCTGGATAATGACTTGATAACACAGGAACACTAAATTTGAAATATAAATGTAGAAGAATGTTTGGTTCATTTTATAGGGATTATGTTCACCAGGAAGATTGACATCATTAATAACCATTCAAGATAAGGTTATTCAAAGTGAACATATGATATCGACATGAAAAAATATGTTTTAATGAAAAAAAATAATTTTTCCATAATCATTACCGAATTTATGATTTTAAAATCTCATTAGGGAATTAGTAAACTACATTTTAAGCACACATAACGGTGGATAAATATTTTGTAATAGGACATTTGAAACTAACAGATAACTGAAATAGTGTTTCCAAAATGCATATGTACCATAAGACAAACCTTTAGTCAACATTGTATGTTTTTTATTTATGTTATCCTTTATGAGAATATCAACTTCGGTGGCATCAATTGATGGTGGTGTGGAGTCACCAGTCACTGACAAATTCTGCTTGACCGCATCCTCATCATCGAAGTCAGTCAACATATTTCTCTACAAGTGAAAGAAAATATAAAATAAAATAAAATAAAACGACCCACTACTCAATTGAAAACCTTTATAACGATAAATAAAAGTACTAAACATATTTTTTTAAGAAAACATATATTTATGTGAACTATTGAGATAATTGAAAATGATGTTACAAATCCAGATTGAGGATTTGCACTAGGATGAAAATATTCAACAGTCTGATGATCTTATAATGGAATGTTAAGAATAATAGTCCAGTACGTTGTTATTTACTAACAGGGAAAAATAAATAATAGAATTGAAAATATTATACCTAATTTAGTTCAATATCACTACTTACTCTAGTAAATTCAATGCTCTGATGATATTTCATAAAAATTACAATAGGATTAATTCTTTTCATATATAAAATTTAAAATAATTTTGGAATAGATATTAGCTATTACCTGATTGTATGAAAAGATGTAATTGAATATCCTGATGTAGTTTTCATTTTCAGTAATTAAAATAACCTTGTCTGTGTTTTGTTCTATTGAACTATGATGACATTGAATATTGAAATTTTATATTTCAATTGATAAGAGCACTGTCTTTGATTTGAAAATGTTCAGTTCAGGAGGATATCCATATTCTTCATCGTTCGGATTATGCAATTATCAAACAATATTCAATGTTAGGAATAATAATTTTAAAATTTATTGACATGATAGATATAGTTTGTTTTACCTATATCAAAGCAGTTCTCAAGTCAGTAGCTATCTTGCGTATGAATTTCATCACATGTTTGTTAAACAAAACTATTTAAAAGGAGTTTTTGTTATCAGTAACCTTTACTTGCACACAAAATCTGTTGAATTTAAAATGATGACAGCACTGTCACGATAAATACGTATTTTCATTTATTAGTTCAAAAGTAAGGAATTCATAATAGAAAATTTAATAATTTAAATGAAATTAACCTGGGAGTAGTGCTATGAGGAGATACATTACAATTTTGGCACCAAATTCTCTCATCTGAAAGCAATACTTTCTTCATTCAAGTAATGCATGACACATAAATCCAACTGTAGGTGCTTTTGATTTTTTGTATTTTTACAGCATGTACACATAGTGTAGGCTATAAAAGATTAAGGACGAAATAATATACTAATTAGATGAGGACAGAATTAAATAATTCAAAATACTGATTATTGAATTTTCAAAATTCATCTCTCTTTTTGTTACATCTGTATAGTTTTTGACATTTGAAATAGTTGTCTTCTTATTACAATATGGTACATCTCTAGAAGGGTTTCCAGTTATCAGTGGTGGAGTATTGAACGGTGATTCAACAGCCAAACCAAACCAAGAAAATATACAATAAAATACATCAAAAAAAATATTAACAACCATTGATTATTAGATTTTAGATGTAAAAAGCGGAAAATGTAAAATTACTGAATCGGGATTAGTCCAAAGGTCACCTTTTTCTGAAGCTGTTTACTTCTGGAATATCTATTTTGTACGGAATTTTTTTAGCATTATTAGTAGTAGTCACAATAACTGTCACTGTAATATGTTTGAAAAAATTGAAATGATTTAAACTAATTAAACATTCAAATCAACCTCTTCAAAAAAAATAGAGATTTACTAAGAGATCAAAATGAAAAATGTAGTTAGAAACCATACGTCTTAGTCGCTTCACACGTAAAAGTAGTAATATAATAATGGATGATGACTCTTTGTTATTTTTCAAATAACTTTTCATTTCATTCACAATGTCTCCCCTTAAACTGCACGTATGTTGAATACCTATGTAGGGAAATAAAGTAATGGTAAGCCTCAAATTTTTTTGATTCATTGTAATATAGTAAGAGTATAAAATTAATGACCTGTCATCCTCTAGAAGAATAAACATTTGTAGGTTGGAATGTCCCATAGATTGCACTGGATGTGTGTATTGTTGATGTCCAATAATTTCTAAAAAATAGATAACTGGAATAAACATAGTTTGAAAATTTTATGGATGATAAAGATATTATTGTAATCATAATTTTATTAAAGTCAACTACACATAATAGTCACAAATAGTTGTTAATGAAATATACTTATTAAATGTTCCTTTGGAATCCTCCATTGAATAATCACATCAACTAAAGTAAAGTCGAAACTAAAAAATGATATGTCTGAATCACATGGTCAAATAAATGTCATGTATGTAAACACGATTATGCATGGATATCTACTTCCCACGTAATTTCCTTGGTTTGAAGTTATTTGGATGTTTTGTATCATATAGCACATTCCTTCATGCGAATAATGTTTGTACTTCGAGATAACATGACAGTTACTTATTGTACACTAAATCATAGTTCCCTAAATAATTTATATTGAAAAGTAGGTTAGTATGTAAAGAATACTGATGAGAGAGGACGGATAGATACAACATGTGTAAATGTTGAAAGACGTACAGAACATAACAGAACAATATGGAAATAAATCAAATTTTATTCATGTAACGTAAAATTACATCTTTATGGAATAGTATTAGATCAACCACGATGATATCATTGGATGATTTGGGTGACGAATTACACCACATGTTCAAAAAACAAACCTGAATCGGTATTGTCTCATCATCCTCTGGTGGAATCTCATTCAATAGGTTTATTGATCATGACATTTTTATTCTCTTTATAGTTACATTTAATATTGAAAATATAAACATAGTCATCATGTAAAGAAGTCATCAAAGAACACATCATTCATAAATAATACATTGTAAAATATAAATAGATTAATTTAAAAGATACCTAAGAAAGGTTATAAAATATTTCATTATACATAATATTATGTGTGTACCCAGTAGACGTGTTAGTGCTATCCTGTATTAATATTTTTCCACCATTTGGGGATGTAACCCTGGAAACTGAAACATATAATTGACCATAAGATAACACAGGCTTGTGAAGATATAACCCAACATAATACAATGATTGGCCTTGACTTTTATTAATAGTCATTGCATATGAAACTGTTAAATGATATTGTCTTCGTTATAATTCGAAAGGCCATATATCATTAGAGTGTGGCATAGTTAGTCTTGGAATGAAAGGCAAATACCCTGAATTATAGCCACTAAATTTTTTTGCTCCGATCACATGATCATATAAATTTGTAACAATCATACCAGTGATGTTACATAAACCAACAGATTGATCAAAATTTCTGAGTAAAATAATAGGAACACCAATATGTAGTGTAATTTTGTGGGCAGCCAACCCAGAGACATTGATTCCATTCAACATTTCAGAGGTGTATATGTTTTCTAACCTATCAGTACCAAAACTGGCATTGCAAACTGAATCAGAGCTAAATTAATCTCTCTTATGAGAGTCAGTGAGAGACAACACGCACCTGTTTACTTGTTGAACAACATCCCGGGTTGGAGCTTAAAGTTCACAATCATTAAGATAGGAGACAACACCATAATTTTCTGTTAAATTAGGAAATGTATGATCAATAATGGCAGACATTAAATTTTATGAGTTGGTAAGAAGATATTTAGATGGAATATGGATGACTTCATCACCATCACTGGGTTCTCCAACTCTACCTTCTCCAATTGATGTGGTTCGTCTTACGAACTCATGGACATCCTCTGAAAAATTTGTGGATATAGTCGAATGCAATCTCATGTTTCATTATAGAGTTAAGACCTAATAGTGTTTCCAAAGATATTAATACTTAATACTTGCAAAGACAATGTCACAACTGTTACCACTAGGTATTACCAGTAGTATTTTCCTGAAATCCCCCCAAATACAACTATTAGACCACCAAAAGGTAAATTCAGAGCATTAACATTTATTACTGACATTATATCTCTTAGAGTACGGTATAGAGCTTCGATGTTGTACTTATGAACCATAGAAACCTCACCCCAAATAATAATTTTTTTCAAGTGTAGAAGTTCCACAAGATCACTTCCTTGCAGAATATTTCAAACTCACTGCTCAGCAATAGAGAATGGAATTTGAAATTTAGAATGTGCAGTTTGTCCCCTGGAAGTAGTAATGATGCTATTCCAATCAAAGCATCATATAGAACAATAGAGCCCTCTGACCTCAGCAAAACTATTAGCATATTCCAAATAAAGGTTTTACACGTGCCTCCATATCCATGTAAGAAGAAGAAACCTCCCAAATTTGAAGACAATGAAGACATAATGATATCCATCACATGTTTTTGTTCATTGGTAATCATATCTTGTTTAGTTCTATATTCCATTTGAAGTAACTCTCTATGGTTATGTAGTTCATATGAAACTAAACGATTTGGATGACTGTCAATTGCAGAATCTGGAACTGGCATAGGAGTATAAAACTGAAGAGAAGTACAATTTCTCTGTAAAATCTTCTCAATTTCAAAGAGAGCATACATATTCCTCTGATGATCTATCAATGTAAAATCTACAAAAAATGATACATATATATTGATATTAGTGTAAAATAAACTATATATGATCATTACAATAATGTATAATAATTAAAAGATAGCATAGATGATGTAGAATGAACTAATCATAGAGAATACAGTAACCAAGAGGCAATCATGAAGTAAAAAATAAGAGAGAATTTTAGAGGAAAATACTCCTAAAAGAGTATAATATAGAATAATACAATAGTCATCTATGGAGTCATTTAATTAAATTATAATCTGAATTAATTATGTTGATAGTAAATATGATCATCGGGAACAATAAAAAAACAAAATAAATTTGTTTTTTAAAATATAATGAGAAACATACAGAATTACCTGGAATTTCTAGCCTTCGTCTTTGTCCATACAAATATCCTCAGCAAGAAAGTCACAAGTTTGATTCCACACAATGTCTGGGTGAGATATGTTATTTGAAAATAACATTCTTGCGAACAACCTCCGTAAACAATGTCCCATTCCCCAGGCTAACACCTCCCTTAGAGCTTCAATAAATTCAGCAACATCTTCCAGTGTTCCTAAAGCATAATAGGTCTCTCTAAATGTTCCATGAGTAATAATTTTCACTGTTTTCATATCATCATATTAATTCATTCCTTTTATCTTAGTTAGAAGTAATCGCATGTAAAACAACTCTCCAGTTGTTGGAGAGACATTGTATAGTCTACCAATACTGAATATTTGTTTTCAAGGATTCCATTTCATTTCATTGTAGTGAAAGAAAAATCTAGTTGTAAACTCTACATAACTGAGACATCTACCTTCCGAGTTATTTTTATTTTCTTTAAACCATGTGGTGAATATTGATTCAGTAATATTTCCATGAGTTACAACATCTTCAATATTATCATTGTCATTGTAAGTAACTATATTTTTGTCCTGGAAAATGGAAACATAATCTCTCAACTGGTGTGTATTTGTAGTGGATATCATAAGAAAATATTTTCCATGAAGCCTCAGAATGAGTTATGTACTGGCAATCATAGTACATCTTTATCTCAGCCACATTGTTTTCTGGATAGTCAATGTTGTTGCTCTCATAGAGTGCTGTTATAACACGATCATTACCTTTCCTAATATATTTGAAGAGGTACTTGATCTATGTTTATTGATTTCAAACCTCGATATTCATATGAGCTTGATACTTTAAAAGAAAAACAATATTGTATGGCACCAAAAACTGGTTATCCAAAGGCACACCATTTCTAACAACCATATGTCCATCATATCTTCTACGATATACCACAGAACTATCCCCGTTAACTGTAGTGTTTGTCCCAAATTGTTTTGGATAATGTTTTGTACATTTTCTATTTCTCATACAAGGGGAGGAACGATTGGCATCACCGAAAGGGTCGTGCATCAGGAATTTTGTAACAGCTTCTTGAAGCATTGGGTATGCACAATGATTCAGAATTTCAGCGAAAAATATTTTGTTAACATCTAAAGGGGAGTTAACTTGGTTTTCATGGTAGAAATATAATAGGATGTGTACATGAGGTAGGCCACATTTTTTAAACTCCACGGTTCGAAAAACTACATGGGAAAAATAGTGTTATAAAACGTTAATAGAAGATGATATTATGTATGAAATGAACTAAAAAACTATAAATATTAAATATATAGATCATTACCATCCCGTGATTTTCCAAATAAACAGCCCTTTCTTAAATCTTTCATTAGATAATCATCCTTAATTTCAAAAATTTGAGATAATATCTGAGGGTAGTCAATTAAACAAAGATTGTTATTTCTAACAAATCGAGTAATTTCAGGCCACATTGGGTTACATGTAAATGTTAGAAATAGATCTGGATACCCATCCCAATTACAAATAGAAATTAGATCCTAGTTATTTAGAAACATATACCTGGTTCCATCGATAAATGATGAAGGAAAAATGATATTCTTTCCACATGTTAACCCTTCACGGTCACCTCGTAGAAATTCAACTTGCAACCCATTGTATAATTCAACCCTCAACCTTTTTTTATTGAATTGAATGAAATATATTCTTGGAGACTCAGTCATTGTATAAGAATCATCAATAAATAGCTGCAACAATCTTCTACAATGTAATAAGGTTGAGCAACTGTTTTGAAGAAATTGAAAGTGAAAGGAGAAGTACTCTCTCATTGTTACCTTCCTGAGTGCAGTACTTGTTGTGAAAGGAGTATCTCGATGAAATACATTGCCTATATATCCATCCTGGCCTCTTGTAAAAATCTAGGGGTACTGCAAAGGTAGATATAATGGGTTAATCTCATCTACTCTTTTTAAATCACCACTTTTCCTTTAAATGATGAAATCACTTTCTTGGTTGAGATCTTCCACATCACCGACAAGCAGCATAGCACTTTTAGATGTGTTCGGTAGGTTATATGTGGATTTACCTATATGTCTTCTTTTATGTAGTCGTAGATTTATTTTGTTACCTCATGATGATTAATAACATCCCTTTCACTTATGAATTATCATACGAAAGCATTGTTCTCATGTAGAAGATGTTATAGTTTATGTACAATATTGTCATCAATAATCGAACATTGATTACTGGAATCAATGATTCTTTAATGACATTATTAGATAATATTAAATGATTAACGATTTGAAAATTTTATACGTAATGTTAAAATACACAGATACCCAATTCTGTGAACCATGATCTGACATTCATTTGCAGTATCATACACGTATAGTTGTGAAAACCGTGGAAGTTGTTCATCAGGTGGATATAATATACCAATTCGATGGATGTTTTGTTTATTTAGTCTGAATATACATAGACCTCGACCATTGTTGAATATCCTATCTACCTTTCCACCCATGGGCGTGAATGCAAACATTGAGTTGTAAACATGCATGTGGTCTTGGAAAGATCGGGACTCAGCAGTAGTTCGATTGAATACCAACATCCTTACGTACGTAGGACATGACGGTAGTAAGTCCAACGATATTTTTCCCATCGATAATCATAGTAATAAACACGGGTTTTGTCTATTGTTTTAGTTTTTATTTCTCTCATCAATCCACATAAATGAGTGAAAATATTGATAGACTTTATAAGGGTCACCAATTTCCGAATAACCTAATAAAAAAACAGTACAATGTAGAACATATTAATAAAATATCAGAGTGTTATTCTGAGAAGTTGATGGTTGATTATAGAACAGTAGTGCAGGTTTAGTAATCACTCTAACCTGTGATCTCAGCATTATGAATCTGTATTGAGTTTTTTGTAACAGGAAATGTTGTGTTCACATGTATAGTAAAAAATAACTGTAGATTGATTTCTAATTATAGACAATATTGTTAATTGACATACCTATATTCTCATTGTCATGAATATAATTGGTAAGATAGAATCTATTTATTCAGGAAACCATTATAAATAAAAAAATTAACTAACAGGGTATCAACTTTTAGAGAAATTTTTTGGCCTTACTATGTTGAGGAGATATGCGAATCATCTGTCGGAATATATTCGTCAATCATTAATGCTATGCAAAAAAATTGAGGGAACTATTATACGGTGAATTCGGAGTTTAAAAACCCAAAAAAAAATTAATCAAAAAGACATTGACAATCTACTTACAGAATGGAAGTGGAGATAGTGTCATGTCCTGGGGTCTTTGTTTTATTTTGTTTGTTCTTGAACACAGTGTTAATGGACGAATGGATGGTTCTGGCACTGTGTTCAATTAAGATGATTAATATTAGTAGTTTATGTAATTATTAATTTCCCCATTAATATTAATAATTGATACTGGTAAATTTAAAAACTACATACCATCTATACATAAATGAGATGATGGTACATGTGTGACTCCATCTCTAGTGCAAATTGTTTGTAGCGCTACAGTAATTGTAGTATTAGACCGATTGGTACATGTCACTAAAGATATTCTTGTAGGAGACTCATCGAAAGATATAACTTAAGAATTTATAGTAGTGGTAGACTTTGTTAACATGTAAGACACAGTGAAATTAAATATTTAAAAAGTAATAATAAGTAGGACATTGTATGGTAAATAAAAAATTAGTACATACAAACTACTTGTCATTCCTTTATTAGTTGTCTCCATTGTAACCTTTCATGTCTAGTCGATGATGGTCCAGACATGTTTGTATTTGATTGAGGAGCATCTTGTTCAGGGATATTTGTCAAATATGAAGTTACATATCCGTCAGTTGTGTTAGTCTGGATAGTAGTTGAAAGTGTTGTTTACTATTATGTTAAAGATAACCGAATTAACCATTGACACAAAGATATGAAAATGGAATTCGTGTGAGTCTATGTGTGACCCCATCAGTTGATAGTCTTCCAGTTTATGCATTTTCAGTCATATTGGAAGATTTCACTGAATAATCTGTTGTAGATGTTGGCACAATTATGTTGGATGTTGTAATGAGATGTACAAATGAGACAACGACATTTAGTATCAAAATTATAAACAAACATATCACTATAATGACAAAGTTTGTATTATGTTCTATTAATTTGTTAGAAAATTTGATGAAAAAATAACAGATGACTTAAAAACTTTATGTCGTACATTTAGAAGCTCCCTCCACTATAACCATGCATCTCATGAGGTTGATGGGCCATACATGTTTGTATATGGTTGAGGAACAGATATTTCAAGCACTATCACCAATGATTAAGGTAGGTAATAGTAATTTTTTAGAATGCAAAGTAGATTGTAGTGTAATGTTTTATTTGTTGTAGTATAATAAGAACTAACCATTGATAGACAAAGATGATAACAAAATTTGTGAGACTGCATGTGTGATGCCATCAAGTGACAATGGTTAAATTGATGTAGTACTTGAAAGTTATATAGATGTCATTAAACAAATTTATATTTATGTTGAATCTATTATTGTGTTAGTTTTAATTAATACATATAGTAAAACAACGATATGAATTAGGACATGAGATAGTAAAGAAAACTGAGCACTTACCATATTTATGTATTTTTTCATAAGTTGGCTATCTTGTAACCTTAACTCTGTAGAGTTTGTAGGGTGAGACATGTTTGTATTTTCTATAAGAAAAATTTCATATGAACTGTGGTCAAAATAGAAGTTAATTACGTCTAATTTACATTATTATGGAATCCAGTTATTTAGTGCAGTGTTTTATTCTAATAAATTAAGTCACAACAAACCGTTGACAGATAGAGACCACAATGGCATTTCTGTGACTGCATATGTGATGCCAACAGATGATTATGGTTATGGTGACCTACTACCTGATAAAATGCTATAAGACATTGTTGAATTTCCAGTATATTTTAGCAATGTTATATTGGAATTAATGATGAATACTTCTAATGTGAAAAAATGGCAGTAAGTTGACGTATTTAAATAGAACAGAAAAACGAACTCACAAACGTTTTATTTTTCAGACTTATCATCCTTCTTCTATAATATTTTTTCTCTATAACTTGATGGGAAAATAGGTTTGAAATTTTTTCCTTAAATATGATTTTCAAGGCGTGGAATGAAAAATATGGTTAGTTAAATGTACTGATAATGTAATGCATAGTCCGTAGGAAAAATGAAAATTGTCTAAATGTCAAATTGGATAGAAATATATTTTTAGTAATGATAAATATATGAACCATGACAAACTAATAAAGTGAAAATTGATTAATGCAATTCAATAGATTAGAAGAAACCATTCAGACGCTATTATGTGGTGTCAAAGAAAGCTACATTTCCTTCTATGCACAGAGGTTGTAGAATATGTGTCTATATAAGTGAATGATGTTTGTTTTGTAGATGAAATACAAATAGAAAAGAAGGTCATATAATTAATTTTAGTTGATGTAATATACATAGATTTGGAAAAAACAATGATGCTTAAAGAGTTAATTGCAATTATGTAAATCCTGAAGTTTAGTTTCACAAGAGTTCAGTTTTAGTAATGAAGATTACATGAACCATGGGAAAATATTTCTATGAAAATTTTTTATTTTAAATAAATAAATTAGTAGTCACCTATTAAAAGATATTATGTGGCGTAAAAGATATCTTCAAAATGCGTAAAGGGATAATTGCAATTTTGTAATTACAAATGTTTAAATTATTAACAGAAAATAGATATGATAGCATGAACATTGAACCCATATTTTTTTTCAGATTTAAGTAGATATGCTCGTGTTACCTCTACCTGTGGAATATATATAGATAGAAAAACTGAAATTCTAATATAAGATGGCATACGAAAAACCATACAGTGGGAAATGTTATTCGACAGCGCGAGACAGAACATGAACATAAACATGAATCAAAAACAGAAGAGATAGTTAAAATAACCTTAGTCCACTGAAAAGAGAATCAATGGTAACAAAAAAGTGAACATCAATAAATGGACACTAAATCCATAAATAGTTTATAGTAGAGATGGTCTGGGTAAATGCAGGGTTACCTCCAATATTTACTACCCAATTCATGAGCAGAACATGTATCATAAGAATTTATTGATATCATATAGTCGATGATGAAACAAGTCATCATAGGAGATAGTGAGCACTTGAAGTCAACTGCAATGAAAGTCACTGGTAACAACACAATGAACATTCATGAATGGAATTTGAATTAATAAACTCATAATAGTTTAGAAGGTTTTGGTAAATTCAAAGTTACCTCCAAATAAGCCAACAAAATTACCGACCTAAATCAATCTCGAAGAAATAAATTGATGTCGAACGAAATTAGTGGATGCTGAAGTGATTCGTTGAGGGCATGGGGTTTGGCGGATCATGTGGAGTTGGAGTCGCGATGGGAGAGGGGATTCGTTGAGAGTAGCGGGAGAGGGGATTCTTGTAGGGGACCAGAAACCCTAGAGCAGGGAGAGGGGATACAGAGAGGGAACTTAGGGAGGGATACATGAGTGCAGCGAGTAGATGGTGACTCCATGATGCGATAACCCTAGGTCAAGATAATGACCATGAGGAGAAATCCATGAAACAGTCGGTAGGATGAAGGAGCGAACGACAGATAGTGCTTTTCTCGACCGAGGAAGGATGCAGCACGGAGGTGGAGTCAAAGTTTTTCCACTGAGTCCTCGAAGGTAGGGTTTTTTAGCCAAGGAAGGATGTTGTATGAAGGAGTCTTTGATGTTAGAATGAGTTATTCTTTATCAATGGAGTACGTGTAAATTAGAGAGAGTGGAAGCGTGGAGGATGGAACGCGAGGCACGTTGCAGAGGGAAAATCGTTGGTTTAGTATATTTAGTATATTTGTCTTTTAGAGGAATTTTTTTTAAAAAAATTATTTAAAATTATTATATATTTTTTAATTGATGATATTTAATTTTTATCTAGAATACTTGAATTCTGTGGAAAATACACTATGTTACAAGAGTGACACTTTTTTAACTGTAACAATGGTTTATTCCGATATGGAATAAAGGATATACCACTCTCTAAAATAAGTTTCAATAATTTATTTTATAGAAAGTACTTTTAGGGATTAATGTTAAAAGGGGCCTAATATATATAATAATATGGTCATCCAACATTCTAGTTTTGGGGTATTGTTTTACAAAAATTCGCAAGGGGGTGATATAGCTTCTATAGGGTCTATACCACCATGGAATATAGTTATTCCATACCCCTAATAGGTTTTGTAACATAATTCCAATTGGATGAGTTGATAGTGGATGACATGATAATGGAGGTGGCTCTCAAATATATTATAAACCCCTATATAAAATGCCCTAGTTTTTTATATTTTAGTGAGAACATGAAATGATATAGTGTATGATGTTTTTTTACTGAAAGGTGTCTCTTTTATACATGGAATAAGTATTTTAGAATAGAGCATGTGTATAATAAATATATGGTGACTGTTAGTGATTTATTTATTTAATCACATCAATATAACTATAGATAGAATAAGGTGGTTGTTTCATATATCTATGGATTGTAGTTATAATCACTAAGACCATAATATTCATTGTTTCCATGGTGAGAGAATAAATGTACAATGGAATTATGAATAAATTTAATATATTTTATAGTGATTTAGGTGTTTTGTATAGTCCTAGGGAATTATTTTTTAGTGTGTAATGATCATAAGTGTGATACTAATAATGATATATATGGTTGGATAGCCTTATTTTATATTTTATTTTTGTGGTAATGTTGTATGTTGACTAGGAGATTCCCTAAAGGTGGACACCATGAAAATATATTATAATGGAGTCTGACTAATTGTGTATCTACTAGATGATGGAGACATAATACTCAATTCACTACATGTGGATAGCTACATAGTTGTGGTTATGGTCAAAGGGGATTTTATTTCTTTATATGATATGGTATGGGAGTGTTTCTTTAGAATTTGAGAAAATTATATTTTATGGAATGGAAGTTATTGGAGTGTTAACTTCTATGATATGGATTTTATTGGTTATTTTCTATTACTTATTCAATATATAGATGAATGAGTAGTGATTCATTCACATGATCACATGATATTTTCAAGGATAAATCATCTAAGTATATTTATATGCTCACCCCATCATTACAAACATTTTCTTGATTTCCTAGAAAGTGTTTTTGATAGTATCATATGACCATAACATTTAACATGGTAGACTTATTGAGGGTAATGGTTTTATTATACCTTTCTTAAGTTATAGAGGAGATAATTGACCTATTTATATTTTTAATTTTATATCATGGATTTTAAAAATATGATTGGAATGGATATACAATGTTCATGTATTATATTTTATTGTTGATTTATATTTTTCAATATCATGTTCTTTTTCATTTATAAATGGTAATTACTTCAATTTCAATGTGATGACATAATCTTGGTTTTAGTGTCCAACCCATGGAATATTGAAGGAGGGAATCATAGGTCTCACTCAATATCAGAATTGGTATATGTTCAGTCTCCATAGGGGAGGGTCATGATAAGACAATATCAAAGAAATAACTTTATCATAAATTTTGGATTAATCATTTTTAGGACTTCATGGGAGATAGGTATATTTAATAACTTGATCCTATTATATAAAAAATATCATAGAAAACATCATGATGTTGAAGGGTCCTTATTATATAAGAGAGGATTATATAACCTATTGATCATTACACATTGACTAATATATTGAATTTAGGGTATCATGATAGGATTGGATACATGAATCTTGTAGTTTTAGGTCATAATGATTGTTTTTGTGTTTTTATTGGGAATCTTGTGAATGTGGGGATGAATAATGATGTGTGTTGGAAAACATTGTTGTATGAACCTGGATATTTTTTCAGGTTTTTTTCTCTTTTCTAGTGAATTTGAGAAAAAGTGGAGTTTCTGGATATTTTTAAAGGACACACCCCGTACGTATATGTACACGCTGTGTACTCTTTTTTCATATGTACCCGTGTGCTAGCCATGTAATGGAATATCACACAACCATGTGTGGTGACCTGTAGACCGCCTAATGCGTGGGCTGATAGGGGAAAGTACACGCCATGGACTTCTAAAGTACATGTCGTGTACTTCTATTCATTAAAGGGACTGAGGTCATGTCTAATTGGAAGATGTGAATTCTTATTCACATTCTTTGACCGAGAGCATCCGTACGGCGCTGATCCTTCCCTGATCCCCTGACTAAGCATCCATTCTTCAAATCGAACTCCTTCAGTTGCGTTGGAATCATAACGAGGAGTTCTCTTTTCTTCTTGAACCTCGTTTCCTGATTTCTCTTCTCAAGTGAGTTATCATTGGTTGAACATTTTAGACATTTTTATAGATCTACCACATTTTAGGTTGATTCTATGGTCGAATTCGGAGTATATCGATCATACGATGCTGAGGTAGGTGGTTTGTGCCTTTCCATAGATAGTCTTTGAATGTTATGTGAAAAAGTGCCCAATACCCAAGAACAGGGTATTGCGTGTATAAGGTTTTAACCCTGTTATTGACTGCTATGATTTATTTTCTTAATTAGCGGTCAATTAAATGTGAATAGTGTTAATTTCTATGCTATGGATTTGTTTTCCCATGCTTGTATTGTTTAAGACAGTTTGGTCTTGCTTAGCCTATTAGGCTTTTTGATTTCCATTCCTAGTGTTGATAATATGGAGTAATATTATTTATCTGACATGTTGTTATGTTGTAGACTGTTTATCAGAGTAGTTCATGAGGTACACATTGGCCAATATATATCTTTGTGCTCGATTGACTTACACAGGGTCGTGAGAACCTGGTGTAGTAGACCATAGGGATAATGGATGTTGAGGGATTCTCCTGAGTGTCTGTTTACTTTTACAATGTTAGACTATAGGGGGAATAGACGTAAGTGCTTCTTCATAGTGTCTGTAGTTCCTCGATGCGGGCCACCTGGAGAATTGGATGTTGAGCGCTTTCCCAGAGTGTATTTTAGTTACTGATATGAGACTACACGGGGAATTGACTATGACAGCTTCCTCAGAGAGTCTGTGCAAAAGCTGGACCATAGGGGTTGGACTGTGTGTACTTCCCAGAGGGTTGCTTGTGTTTGTTTTGGTCAGTCCAGAGGAGTTAGGCTTTGAGTACTTCTCATAGGTTTCTTTCCTTACGATTAGATTCTTACTTGATATATAATAATTGAATTCATTTGAAACTCTAGGATTGATTACTTTTGAGTACTTCCTTATTTACTGCTTCATTTTGATTATAGCCTGCCATATATATTCACTGACTGTAAGGAACAGATATTTGGGTGGATGCCTAATGGGATTTAGTCTCACACCATGTTTGGGTTATGCTTTTGGGACCAAGCAGATTATATTGTTGCAGGTATAGATAAAGGAAAGTTCCCTTCTACTTCAAGTACCGGACTCCTGAAAAGCTGGAGAGCATGGGACCAAGTTGAGGCTTGGGATGCTGAGGAGTTAATATGTTTTCTTTTTTACTATGGTTATTACTTTATTCCAGTATTGTGACTTGTTTGGATTCATTACTAGACATATGTGTCATGCATCATTTATATATGTGTGATCTAGTTTGTTCTTACTTCCGCTATTTACCTATTGCATGTTTTACTACTTCCGCTATTGATATCTGTTTTACTTCCACTCAGTTACTCTTCCAATGAGGGAATAGTTTCCCCACTATCACACCCAAGGCCCTTGTTACTAGTCTGCTGCATCTAGATTATGAAGAAATGTGCTTGAGGCCATGTGACCAACCAGGTACGGGGCACCTTTGGGTGGCTTCCGGAACTGGGACGATACAAAGTGGTATTAGAGGAATTCTTTTCTTCTTGACTTACTGTTTGGAGCAGATAACTAGGGATAGGAAGGAAATATGTACTTTGTAATATGTTTCGTGTGGGAGTAGCTAACCCGTGTATAGGGAAGATCCAATATACCTCATTATTGAAAATTTTCTGGTTTTTCAATTTTACTGTTGATTTGATTTCACCATTGGGTGATTCACGTGTTTTTTGTTGTTATGGTTGATATTATTAAGGTTCTATTTCTATTACAACCTGATTAGATGAGGGTATGACATCTCATGAATCATATAAGCACATTATAGAGATCACATGTCATGCATTCATTCCATGCCATCTAGGTTGCATTAGTTATTGTATGTTGTCGTGATATATGTTGTGCTACATATGGATGATCTTGTGATAGATGACTTGATAGAATACCTACTTTTGATAGTGTATTGAGTTGTGTATGGTTTCATTTAAATGAATGACAAACATTGGTTCATGAGGTTTTATGGTCCCTCATGGACCAGAAATTAGTGGATCATTACTCTTTCATGTTTATATATAACATGTATAAGATTCCATGCTTTGATTCACGGGAAGAATGAGCCCTCACAGATTAAAATTTGGAACTTTAATGTTCGTTTTAATGTTTTTCTGGGTTCTGGAGTAGTTTTTGAAGCATAATGTCCTGAAGAACCCAGAATACATGGTGTGTAATGATGAATTCATGCCATGTGTCCTTCTATTTGCGGAGTAACTATTTTTCTTGAGTACGCATCTTGTACTATATATACACGGCATGTAGTCTCTAGCTATGTCACTGACTGTGTGGGAAGAGACACGAGGTTGAGAAATCTTTTGTGGGACATACCATGTATCAGATGTACACGCCGTGTTTCATAGACCATGTATCCACCCTTGTGACTAATGACACGGACAGTTGAAAACTGAAGTTGTGCAAGCCATGTTAAGCTTGAACACACCATGTAGTGTAACCAATGTATCCGTCTATATAGTGAACAACCCAGGTCGGTGAAATATTTCTACTACGCACCATGTCTGGAAAAAACATGTCGTGTAGAGTAGGTCGTGTAACCGACTGTGTAACTAACAACACTGTTCAGTGAAGTTCCTCTAGTAACCGCCGTGTCTATAACTAACACACCATGTAGTCTTGTTCTAGAGGAACTGTATGGCATATCCGTGTAGAAGATCTTGGGTATGGAAAGAGGATTAAAGTACACGCCATGTCTTAGGACTACACGTCGTGTGTATGGGGTGTTACAGGACATGGGTTGGTAGAAGTACACGCCCATGTGAAGGTTTAAGGGAACATGTTGTCTAGTCATTATACATGCTGTGCATCCATGTTTTGAAAAAAAAACTTGAATTATTTATTTCCCTTGTTCCCTTCTCACACTTCTATGTTTCATCCCTTGGTAATCTTGATCTAAGGTGTGCATTTAACCTTGATGAGTCATACCACCGAGACATCCTACGGTTGTCCACCAACTGAAGGGTAGTGATCAGACGACAGATATGGCTGATCTAAGACTACCAGCAGATCCTCCAGTTGTGCCAGTCTTGGTACTAGCCGTTATTCCAAACACAGGGGCTGATGCATAGTTCTGAGAGGGATTTATGAGGTTTATTCATACTTTCTAAGGAGTACTGCATCTTGCCCCTTCTATGGCAGAGTTGACATGGGTTTTCTATCAGCAGCATCCCCCCACCATCATAGGGGAAGGGAGACCTCAAGATGAAGATTCATGGTAAGAAGACATGCTTTCTATCATCAAGCATCTAGAGATGCCTCCAGAGAGAAGGGTGAACCTTGCTATGTATATGCTTTGGGACAATGCCAAGAGATGGTGGGATTTGATCTCACAGGCGGGATGCCAGCAGGTTATGGAATGGGATGAGTTCCAGTGTTCCTTCTATGACTACTTCTACCTAGAGAATTTGAGGGTTGATCTAGCCCGAGAGTTCATGAGTCTAGAGCAGGGTACTGTTTCTGTTATAGAGTATTCTTCTCACTTCACAAAGATGCAATGATTCATGCCGATTCTTGGAGGTGATGAGTAATTTATGGAAATAAAGTGTACCACCCAAAGCTTTCACGATACATTTCCCTTAGAATAATGCAGTAGCTTGTGTTGTACACAACTTGGAGATTTAACACACCACGACCAATCAAACTAGCCATTGTGAATAGTAATACCCAATTTTTGAAATTTTATAATTTTTTTTTTCAAAATGGACTTCATTTTTGACTTCAGAATATCAAAATTAGCTTAGGGTGGATTTTTGGTATTTTTATAAAAACATTCAATTTCTGGTGAATAGTGAAAACACAACGTTATTGTTTAAAACCTTCTTTTTATTTAAATAATTAGTTATTTTATTTTAATTTATTTTAGGTCAAAATAGATAAATAATACCTATATGTGTTCAAATTAATTCATTGGAGTAATTTTATAATAAGTTTATATGTATATATAATATTATTGAACTTTTTATCGTCTTTTACCCACCTTCTAAGAGCACTTTCAAATTTGCATAAAACATAATTATACCACTTCTTTGAATTGAATTTCAAAAATCTAAGAGACATGGTTGATATTAGTAAGTAAAATGTGGTTCAATAAGATAAATATAAGTTTTGGTCAATATTAACTTTTGACTTTTATTTACCACAGTTAAAAGTAAATAGGGTAATTAAGGGTAAAATAATATCAAAATTACCCTAACACATGTCCTAATTATATAAGATAAGTGTAATTTGACAAAAAAAACCTTAGGAATAAAATAAGATCCCCTTTGGTCAACTTGTATTAGATTAGGATATTTATTATTATTCTATTTAAATAAGAGTTAAAAGAGTTAAATTCAATGTTTAATAACTAAACCATTTTTAATATAGGGTTACACACAAAATAAATTCGACTATAAATATTCATTAGAAATATAAAAAGATTTCCTACATAATGGTATTTTATTTATAATTTTTAAAAATTAATAATGAAATTTATTTATGACACAATGATGATGTAGTAATTACCTTATTAATGAAAGATTAATATAATTGATAATATAAATATCCAAATAAATCTAATTTGAGACTTTTGATGCATTCCACTAATTTTTTTAAGTTACTATAAAATGTTAAGGTTGATTAGATGATTTTGTTTCGAAATAATCATTCTTTTATGACTTTAAGAAAAACAAAATACCAAATAGTGTCAAAATTGACATGAAAGAGTTTAAAAAATATTATATTATTAATTGATATAATATTCATAAAAATATAAGGATCATAAAAAGGACTTATGTAATGCTATATATATTAATAATTAACTACATGGGGTTCTATTGGTATGTTATAGTAAATTTATTATCCATATAATATAAAAATACAAAGAGACATGGTAAATGTCAAACTGTTGATCTAAGAGTTAAATCTAAATAGATAAGTTTAATATAGTGAACAAAACCTATCTAATAACTATTGGTTGAATGGTTTTAGACCTATCCGCACCTTATCCTCGAAAAAAATTATTTTGGAGCCATTAGAAACCAAAAATGATTTAATTATAAAATAATATTTCAAGATTTTCCTAAAGTGACCCTCACCTATCTTATAAAAGGTCACTTCCCCTTCTCTCAAAATCACTCCTCCAAAGACATTTTTCTCGACCAACACCGGACCAAATATCCTCCAAACATCCATCACATAAACTTAGAGTACATATATTGATTAAAAAGCCATCCTAAGGAGCCCTTTTGATAAAATCAAATGAAATAACCTGAAGAAGTGGTAAATATTTCATCACCTCTTTCAAGTTCTTTTCTTCTTCCACTTCCTCTTTTTTTGTTGTTTCCATTATAAAATAATAACTCTAGTATGTTCTACACACTGTGATGTTATTATAAAAATGGTACAACCATATTAATTATTCTATCCATCATATGAATGACAAAGTCACCATATGTGCGTAAGTATGGATTACCATCTACACGTCATGGTGTAGTTTGTTATTCAAACACTTCATTATTTGAATGGGTATAATAATTAGTTTAACTGATATAAATAATAAATATAACATGTTAATGATTCTTTATATATGATATATTATCCAATTACATACGATTTCAGTATCAATATAATGATATTGTCACTTGTGCGTACGTACGGATTACCGTCTCCACGAACACGATGAGATTCATTCCCCATCGTAATCATTCAAGAATAATTTTCATTTTATGATTAAAAATAATGTTTATGAACATAATATAATTTTGTATATGAATCAAATATATCAAATCCATAACCAACATGGCTTACATAACAAACCATATAATGGAAAACGAATCAGTTAACACCCGAATCGATGATACTACTGAAATATTATTAACAAAAAATTTTAGAAAATCCTATATGATATAATATTTATGTATATAGTTTTTTAATAATTTAATAACAATTATTTATTTATTATACAAGAGGATAGCATACCATCGACCATGGAAATGTACAAGGTAAGAGTTAATTCCACAATCTATTTATTATCCGAGGTTGTTTTTACGTAAGTATCTATAAGGACCTCTTTATCATCCACATCCATGTTTCCCAAAAATGTTTGTGAAAACATTTTTACTATTTACTAGACTATGGGTTAATGTTATTTATACCCTTTTTTTGACTTCTTATAAAATGGTTTTAAAGGAATCTTTCTGTCATTTTCTAAATAAGGTCCTTTATGACATTTTTCAAAAAATTAAGGCAAGAATTTATTTTTTTAACTTATACAATGGGTGTGTATATTTTCTTCCCTTATATCATCATCAATGCTTACCATAAAATCTTATAAAAATATTTTCCAAATAAATTTTTTCTTTTATAATTATGTGACTTTTATATTATTTCAAAATATAAAGAGGAATTTATTTTTAATATTTTTCATTTCATCTATATCAACATCCTTTGATGGATTTTAAACTTGTTTGAAGTTGAATTATTAGGATAAAAATATTTCATATTTTATTGAAGGTTTTGTGACATGTTTGATTGTGGATGTGTTATTTTTACACTATTCATAATTTATGGAAAAAATATTGACATTTCTTAAGCTAGTTTTAATACGAATGTTTATGTTATGTTTAAACCTTTTCATATGAGGAATTAATTGCACTTAGTAAGTGAAGGGTGGAGCCCGCTATAGCTCCTCGATGCATCAGTAGGTCTCATGAGACAAACTAGTGTCTTGGAACAAGGCCTTGAAAAAATCATATTTTTAGTCTTGGCACAAGGCCTTGACTATGTGTTTATGATGTCTGGCATTATGCATTCCATCATTATGAAAGTGGCTATTGATATGGCATGTAATTATAATACTAGTATAATATCCATGAGAATAATTAAATGTAATTATTTGATTGTATCTTTTCTAGATTATGCTAAAGTTAAAGTCTAAAAGTATTTTTTTTTGTCTTATAGAGTGCCTTAAATATTTATGCTTATTTATGAATGTTTCTGCTATATTGTTATCCTTACTGAGCATTTGAACTCACCCCTTTCAATGTTTTATTTTTTCCAGTATGTGAAGAAGTATTTTATGGTTGTCCTAAAGGGATAGACTAAGGATATAAGTGTGTTCAAAAGAAAAAAAATGTTGTAGATGTTTTTATTTCGTCATGTAATGTAAAACTTATGAATGTATCTAGTACTTCCAAGGCCACTAAAAAGATCAGTCTTTCGGGACATGATTCCTTGTATCATGCCAATGTTATGTAATAATGCACCAAATTTGGGTAACTGGTGTCAGGGCATTACAGTTGGTATCAGAGAGAGTTTAGTACAAACCTTGGAAGCTAGATTTTGAAAAACTCTAATTAGAGAACACTATCCTAAGAACGAATTTGAGGATTAATATTGAAGAACTTCCTAGAATCTTAGTACTGTAGAGAATTTGTGATTTTTCCAAGAAATAAATCCCTGTATGGATACGAGTAGGTAGAGGCAGCTCTGGAAGATATGTACGTAGGGTTAAACCCCGAAAACACTACTTTGAGCTAGACTTGAATGGGAACTAGTGCACGACAACAGGTCTTGCTGCACTCTTGGTTACGACACTCCCGAGGGATATACTTAGGATAATTATAATTTTCATTACAAACCATTATGAAGTGCTTATGAGTATATATTTCCTCAAAGAAATTTTTTTTATGACTATGGATTATATCCATAAATAGTTCAATTTATGTTAACAGTTTTACAAGTGTGGAATTATGTATTGTGATTCATAAACTAATCAAGTGTATTCCATTTTTTCAGAAATGAAGCATAGTGGAAGGAATGGAAACTGTATCAACCCATCTAATACATGTTGGGATTTCACTCCTACTCAAGATAATTATAGTGGATATGGTGATGAAATTGGTGATGATCATCTTATGACCATACTGGGACAACTCACCCAGGTTATGAATACTAACCTTACCCGTATGGAGCACCCAGATCCACAACGTGGAGGATTAATGTTAGACCGATTCATGAGGAAAAAACCACAAACATTCAATGGGACTATAAATAAATTTGTAGCTGATAAATGGATAGTTTTTTATATAAAATCATTCACGCTTTGGGGAGTAGTTAAAGGAAAAAAGTTTAATGGTAGTTTATCGTCTCACGGGAGATGCAGATCAATGGTTTTCATTGATTCAAAACACAATTGAAGATGATGAAGTATCAAATATGGAATGGAGGGAGTTTGAAGATATTTTATTAGAATAATACCTTCTTTGTGACCATTTAGACCACCTAATGTGGGGGAGTTAAGGTAAAGTACATTCCATGTACTTCAAATGTACACACCATGTTCTTTTTTTCATTAAACGGACTGAGGTCGTGTCTAATTAGAAAAAGTGTCTTCTTCCTCACCTTCTTCGACCAAGAGTGTCCATACAGTGCTGATCCTTCCCTGGGGCCCCGATCTAGAATCCGTTCTCCAAATAGAACTCCTTCAGTTGTGTTGGAATCACATCAGTGGGTTCTCTCTTTTTCTTGTGCCTCATTTCCTGATTTTTATTCTATCGCGTGTTATCCTCAGTTAAATTTTTTAGTTGTTTTGTAGATATATCATGTTCTAGGTCAATCCAAGGGCCGAAGATAGATTATATCGATCATAAAATGCCTAGGTATGTGGTTCGTGCCTTTCTGTATATAATCATTGAATTTTATGTGAAAAAAATGCCCAATACCCAAGAATGAGGTATTGTGTGTTTACGGGTTTAACCCTGTTATTACCAGATATCATTTATATGATCGAGTAGAGGTCAATTGAATGTGAATATGGTAAATTTCTATGCTATGGATGTGTTTTCCACAATTTTATTGTTTAATACCGTTTGTTCTTGCTTATCCGGTTATGGTTCTTTCATTCCTTTCCTAGTGCTGATAGGATGGAGTAATATTATTTATCTAACATGATGTTATGTTGTATACTATTTACCCAAGTAGTTCTTGAGGTATAATTTGGCCATTATATATCACTATGATCGATTGACTTACAGAGGGCCGTGAGAACCTGGTGTAGAAGACCATAGGGATAATGGATGTTGAGGTCTTCTCCAGAGTGTCTGTTTACTGTTACGATGCGAGAACATTGGGGGAATGGACATTAGTTCTTCCTTATAGTGTTTATAATTCCTCGATGTGGGCCAAAAGGGGAATTGAATGTTGATTTCTTCCCCAAAGAACCTTTTAGTTACCGATAGTAGACTACTGGGGGAAATGAAGGTGAGTGCTTCCTTAGAGAGTCTATGCAAAAGCTAAACCAGAGGGGTTAGGATGTGTGTACTTCCCAGAGGGTTTATTATGTTTGTTTTGGTTATACTATAGTTGTTAGGCTATGAGTACATTCGAAAGGGTTCTCTACCTATGATTAGCTACTTACTTGATATATGATAATTGAATTCATTTGAAACTGTAGGATTTTTTAGTTTTTATTACTTCCTTATTTGCTGCTTTATTTTGATTATAGCCTGCATTATATATTCACTAACTATAAGGCACAAATATTTGTGTCATTGCTTACTGGGATAGAGTCTCACACCCTATTGGGACCATTATTTTGGGCCAAATAGATTATATTATTATAAGTATAGATAAGGGAAAGTGCCCTTCTACTTCAGGTACTGGACTACTGAGGAGGTGGAGAGCATGGGACCATGTTGAGGCTTGCGATGATGAGGAGTTCATCTATTTTATTTTGTACTTTTGTTATTACTATATTCCAACATTGTGACTTGTTTTGATACATTCCTATATAGATGTATCATGAATAATTTATATAGGTGTGCTCAAGTTTTTTCTTACTTCTGTTGTTTAACAATTACATGTTTTACTGCTTCCACTATTGATATATATTTTACTTCCTTTGTGTTACTCTACCAATGAGGGCATTGTTTCCCCACTATCACATCCAAGTCCCTCGCTGCTAGTCGGCAGCCTCTGGCATTCGTGGAAATACGCTTGAGGCCATGTGACCAACTAGGTACGGGGAACCTCTGGCTAACTTTCAGAACCTGGATGTTACAATTGTTTTTTGTGTATCTTTGTCTGTTAAAATGTATATACGTGGGCTTAGTTTGTTTTATCTATTTTGAAATTACATTGATTGTGTAACACCATCATGTGGAGAATCATTAAAAGGTGCATCAACCAACATAGAATATTAATTGAAGTGTATACCTAAAGGCTAAAAAGGATTAGAAGAAGACCATGATTGAGTTCATAAAAAAGGTAATTACAATATTAAAAGGGTTTATAATAAATTAATAGAACACAAATTTGTTGGGGGTAATTGAGATAGGTTTTCAACTGATCAATATAATAGGTGATCATAACATTCAATTTGTTTTATGTTTACTCTGTGGATTGGTGCATTAATTTTGGATGTTATGATTGGGGAAATATGATATTTATAGTATTAAATAGGCTTAATTTTGTAATTTTCCTTATTAGAGTTCTTATTATAGTCTCATAGGATTGATTTATTTTAAGAGTTATTTGTGATATATATGGAATGATATTGTTTTTTAGAGATTAGATTGATGTTAATGCTATTGATGTATTATAATTATATTATTATAATATATGAGAATATAAAATCTTATCATTTCCAAAGAGTCTCTGGGCCATTGATCCAATGGTATTTGGTGACATTTTCTCTATGTTAATTCTAAAAAAATATTTAAAAATTCGTAGATGGTGAGTATGTTTTATACAATGGATCCATTTTTTGGATGTAGCCAACCTTACATTTCAATGAGTCCTACAAAATGAAAATATTATCAATTCTTTAAAAAATAAATAGTCAAGTGAGGCCATGGGAGATGGTCGTAATTATGACATCATTTTTCTTGTGTGGAAAGTACACAAAATCTAGTCAGTTCCATGGATTTTCATGATCATCTATTAGAGGTATAGGACATAACCAACATATTTTTCCACCATTATTTGGATATAATAGGAGTAATTATGAGTGTGTGACTAAATATGGATAGCCTTATAAATTATGTCATTCTATTTAATAGTAGAATATTAAGTTTCACTAGTAAAGATAATTATTTGGATCACTAACATATGGTTTTGTGGGAAGATTACATATGAGGAGAGATTTATTGAGATATAGCAAGATATGAGGAAGTGGTATGAAACACAATTGATGAGTGGGATGAGTTAACATATCGATACATTATGGTATATATATATGTGTGTGTGTGTGTGTTGGATGAAATAGATGTATTCTGAGGTATAATGTTATTTTACATCACTCATTCTTATTTTTTGATAAATTCTATTGCTTCTAATTTATTTATCACCCCATCACTAGTTTATTGGTTTGGGATTCTTATAGAGAATCTTTAATAGCCAATTTTGTTTATTATTCTAATGAGAAGTTTGATGAGGTTGGATATGGCGTGTTTTTGTGAGTTAGTTTTGGATTGATATCGATTCTAATGGAACATTTTCTTATTTCATATTCAACCATATGATGTTTACCCTAGTATAGATTGTTTGAATCTATATCATTTTGTATTTTTTTTATCATTAATGGGTGATTTTTTCTAGCATGGATAGATATCGTGTTGTGTTCTCTTGTTTTCTATATATTGTGTGGACATTGAGATTATTCATTAGGTTGTGTGGGATTATACTAACAATATTCTAGATGATATTTATATTTTATAACTATGGTGGGATATTAGGTTTGGGATTATGATTTTTCAAGTTTTTTATGATAATTTTATGGTGGTTTATTATATGGTTAATTAAAAGTACATGAAGTTGAATATTTAAACTGCTAAGTAATTTCACAAAGGTTTTATTTATCATTGTTTTTCTATATGGGATGATTCAATGTTTTTTGTGATGAATGTGGTTAGGATATTAGAATTTTTTTTATTACTAGTGGTTGAATCAAGTTATAGTGAATAATCACTAACCACCTATGAGGATAATTGGTTTTTTTTCTAGTTAAAAGGGTAGTGCTAGTTTTTATTATTGATTTATAATCTAGATATCTTTATATGAAATTTAATGATAAATATAACCGTAAAACCATATTTAGGTGTTGGTATATTTATTTATATATATTATTGATTCCAATTAATGTTATCAATATATTTACTATGTTTAATAGCAATATGGGTATTGTATTTCAACTTAACCTTGATGATTTGTTGGTTTTATTCAGTAATGATATTTTATTTTTCCAAAATACTAATGAATATCATGTTCAGAATATTTAGATGTTTTTAGAGTTTATCTTGGGACATCAAATATTATGAGAATATGACAATGTGTTGATTTTGGATATCTGAGGTGAATTTTATAGGTCATGATATCATAGTGCATAGTGCATCAGTGGAACCAAAGTATATTGATGATTTTGATTCATATAATCAACCTTAGTATTTTTTAAAAGTAAGGATGTTTTAGTTATATGGATATTATATGAGTTTTGTAAAAAATGTTACTAGATTTTAACTCAATTTTTATATTTGACTTAGAAAGAAAATGACTTTTAATATATTGATGATTTTTGACCAATATTAAAATCATAAACAAAATTTTACAAGTTACCATATTCATAAAATACAATAGGAATGTGTTCCATGAATTGTTTTTTATGATCTATCTCATTAATTCTTTCGTGTTGTCTTGATACAAAAAAGGGTAGTTATTTCATAGACTAATAAAATTATGCACTCCTCAAAATAACTATGCTAATCATGAATTAAAGAATCATGAAGAGTTTTTTTAACTTAAACATTAAAGGAAATATATAATTTGAGAATTACTCGTGGTTTATAGATTTCATTAAATCCTATATTTTTTATCAAAATTATTTGAATTTATAGTAGGGAATTTGGGTGGAATGTCTCAATTATTATGATTTTTAAATCACACATAGTCATTGAAAGTGTAATGTGGATGTTGTATCATTGAGTTAGAAGTCTAATCTTGAATATTCTAAATGGTTAAGTGATTAGGATAATGTGATTATATTCCTAGAAAATTTTCATTTTTTCTATAAGTATATTTATGATAGACAATGGCATTATATGATGAAAATGAAATATTAATTGGCATGGATAATATAGGATTCTTATCTTGGAACCCAAAGGTATATGTTTAAAGTATTTAGTTATGATTTATAATATTGTATGTATATGGTCTAGGAATGTGGAATATCACATATTTTTTAATGATAATATTTATGTTTCCCAATGAATATGATAAGTAATTTTTTTGAGTCTCACATCTTATCATTGGTAGTACATTTAACTATTTGAATGATTTATTAAGATTTTGTGAAGAAGTTTTTGTGGTATAGGATAAATGATGTGGTCACATGGAATATTTCTTAAGGTCTCTTATTATGTAATGTAAAATCCAAATCTAGATTTCCAATAGTATTTTTTTCATCCCTTAAAAAAAATTTAGTTGAAGTGTGAAGATATTTCTATACATTGTGTTTTGGAAATTCATAATATATTGAAAGGGATTGATTTTTATATTACCATGGGTTGAATAATGAAGTATAATTATTCCTTAAAAATTAAAGAATCTTGAATAGTGGATAATTCTCTAATCCTTTATGTGATGGAGGTATTAAATCATGATATTATTCGAAGGATAATGGGATCAGATTATGATGCTTTGTTTAAATGTAGATTTTTAAAGGATAGTAGTGTGTTTATAATTCCACGTTGTGAATTAGAGTCTCATTTATACCATATACTTATTTTCAAATTAATATAATGGTATTTAATTTGAAGAATATATTTAAGGGGTTTTTTATTTTTGAGTATATTGTGTAAAACATTTCTAAATGGTGGAATCTATTTATAATAAAATCATTTATTCATTTATCATCATGTAAAATAAATAGGATTTATATGTATTACTATGTAATTATCTATTTTTATGGGTTGATATTGGTGAGATGTTTATTGTTCCACTAGAAATTATATAGGATATTATTTTCCATTTGAATGCTATTTGATATCGCAATATGACTATTTCATGTAGAAAAAAATCTAATGAATATCAAAAGAAGAGATACATATTATATTTTCTTAGATATCATGTGTTATTATATGTTTCTTATCAACATGGGAATTAGTGATTTAAAAAGGGATGAATGTTTGATTATGGATTTATCATCCCTTTTTATGTTTTGGAATGAGTTTAAGAGGTAGATTATTGTTTGATACTATATATTGGTTAGAAAGGATTTATGAAAATATCCTTATTTCTAAACTTCAAAACTATCATCATCAAAATTATCATCTGATTTATTTGATTGATGTAGAAATCAAGTAAAATGTAATATTTATGGAAAATTAAATAAAATTTTTGGATCATGTAAAGAATGTTTTTTTGGAATGATATTCCTTTTGAAATATACTTTCTGAACCACAATGGTGTAGAAGAAAGTACATGGAGGAGGTAATTATAGATTTGTGTGAAATATAATGATGTTTTTGAATTATTATTTATTTTATAATGATATGTAACTATTTTGTGATGATGAAGGTTATATTAACATGTTATTTTTTTATTTTCCATTTTCTAACTATGTTTGAAACTTTTTGAAGGATTAAAACATTAATGGGTTGTGCAATGTAGAGGACAAGAAATTTTAAATTTTTTGGTTTGTTGATTTTATAGGATTTTATATTATTAATGTAAAATTGGTAGTTTTTCTGTTCATGGAATTAAATTTTGAGCAACCTAGTAGATTCATGATGTGATTTTTACAATTGGGTGGTAATTTAATAAGCTTCTAAAGGGCTTTGATTTTTATAAATATTTGGTGGTGGTGGAATTTATTTAGATATATATTTAGATATTTAGGTAACATATAAATTTTATGGTCTATTTTAATAAAATTAAACATGTTGATACAATGATATATTTATAGTGGGAATTACATGGAACATTATAGGATATAGAGTCTGAGTATATTGGTTATGTGATGGAATATCATGTATGTTAATTTCATATTTTCATAAAGAGAAGAGTGCTAAATTAAATGAAAATTATAATATTTAATGGATGAGATAATTTGAATAATAATATTTTATATTCATTTTATAAACATAAAGAATTTCAACCATAATATTTATTTTCTATCAAGGGGATATTTTATAATGTTTAATTGTGGAGAATCGATGGTAGTGGAAGACATAAAAATTATTATTAAAAAACAAATGGTGAAAATCATCAGAGGATTGTGAGTAATGAAAATCATGGAATTGTGAAAGGTGAAAAAAAATTATTATTTTTTAAATAATTATTTTGAATATGACATATTTTTGTTTTTATTATAGATTTTTAATTCATAAAAACATGAATGATGTTGAAAAAATAATTAATAATTGTAATATACTATTGAATACGTGATTAGAAAACTCATTATTCAAATTGAATAATTAAAAGTATATGCTTTTGAATTTGTGGGTTACTATTTTAATTGATAAATTGTGGAAATAAAATTCAGAAATGTAATAGATATATGACTTTATGATATTATAATTTTACTGATAAATACAATAGTAGATTGAAAAAAAAATAAATGGTCGAAAATTTGATGAATTATGTGGGTGATCATAAATTTGATGAATGGATGGTGGTTATTTTTGAATAATTCATTTTTGAATTATTATATATATTGTGTAAATAATCATATATATATAAATTTTGATATATTTATTATATATTTATTTTGAATTATTACCCTAGAATAAATTAATTGTATGGAAAATGTTCTAACTGGTTTGAGGGATAAATTTATAAATTTTGAAATTTTTTATTCCAAAATATCATGAGGATTTATCTTCTCTAAATAAAAATTTGTTGAAGTATTATTTATGGATGCAGATGGTATTAAAGTGAGTTAAATGAGTTATATGCCATATATTTATAGGGTATTTCCACATTCTAGGGTTACATGACATTTTCTAAGGGAGTAACATTTGGTTGGTCTAGCTTTTACATAAGTTTAGCCACCTTCACCAAAGGCCTTTTCATACCACCAATTTTCTATAAATCCAAATTCAAATGCGATATATTAATATTTTTTGATCTTATAATTTTTTAGGAACTAAAATATACTATTAACACAAAGATAAGCCTCTCTTGTTTTAATATATAAAGGTGTGAATGTTGAATGATTATGTGGATGATATGGATTTCATGAATGTATTTTTCATATATTAATGGACTGTGTTTTGTGGTTGTAGAACTTTTTTATGCATAGAAATTGAAGAACAATAGTGATGTAGAAATTTACCCCATAAAATATGATATTGGTAGACCAATATATAAATTTTTTATATCAATGATATGTGGTTTTAATAGTTTGTAACATTGTATAAATAGTGTCCTTTGTGTGATAATTAAGGAATTTCAGATATCCCAATTGATCTTTTTATTTGAGTGATATAAAAGTGTTTACTCATTAGGTGGAAATAGTTTTTAGTTAGTAATGATGATAAAAATAAATACATAGACAATGTGGTAGAGATGGACATCCATATAACATATCTTATGTGTTGTGTTTGTGATTCATGTTTTGGAGGAAATATTCCCTAATGGGGGATAACTAGAAATACATTGATATTCCCTAATGGGGGATATCCTCCCAAAAGATGAATGTTGTAGTGGGAAGTGAATCTATGTGAATAAACTAAGAAATAATGAGAGTCCTTATTATTGACAAATTACCCAACTAAGTGATTGTATAGATAATGGATTATTTGAAAAAATGGTGTTGGGATGAGGTTGGGTGAATCCCCAGGGAAGGAATCCTAAAAAATACAGTGAGTCTCTGGTTCCTAATTAATTAATATATTTTATCGAGTGTTCCTCTAGATGGAAATCTACCTGATGACAGAGATATTTTTTTTATTTCCATGCATGATGATAGCTACATTTTTTTGGTTATGATTACATTCATGGTAATGTAAGGATGTTATATTGTAAAAAAGTTATGATATAACAATTAGAAAAAAAATTTGTTATGTAATTTACTTTAATTTATTGTTAAATTTTAGTATATGGCTATTATTTTGTTTTTTATTATTTATTGAATATTTTCATGGATTAGTATGCTCGGTTCTAAAGGATACATGAGATTAATGGGGATGAACCAATTGGGTAATATGATCATCCTTCCCTTATTAAAAAATTTAGAATACTTAGATAGTGTTTGTGGTGTCTTTGTTTTATGATAGATCTAGATTTGTTAGTATTACTAGAGGTGGTGGAAGTATTATACCTTTCTTGTTGAATATATGAGATGATAGGCTTGTGGTTGTTTTCTATAAGTGGTATGGATATATATGACATTACATGAATTGAAATGTATTTTCAGGGTTTTTGGGTAAATAAAATATATTATTCATGGAAATGAGGTGTTTTTATCTATAAATAGTAATATATTCCATTTATATGTTAAGATATACCCTTGGTTCCAGTTTCCAACAAATGTAATATTATTACTGGGTTGTGGGGGTCCCATTCAAACCTGTTTCTATCCCAAGTAGAATATTTGTGAGGGAGTGTTGTGAAAAGTGGAGTTAGTGAAATTAAGAGCTTAATATGTGATTTGAATTTATTAAATTCTTATAATATCCATAAGGAACACATTGTAGCTAATTGGTATTCATTGATCCATTTAGAGTCATTTTGTGCCTTTGAATATCCCCAAAAGGCTAACAGTAAGAAACTAGGAATAAAATTATTGTTGTGAATTTTATGGTTCTCCACGAAGATCACATTATCTGATCAACCTAAAATTTAATTTATGGAATTGTTGTAATTTAAATGGTTGAATTTTTTGTTAAAATATTTTATTTTTATTTGTAGATAAATAGTATCATATATTTACTTGTTTATATTCTATTTCCATGATACATTTAGAAACATATAATTTATCAATATATTTACATTAAACTTATTTCATTGTATTTTTAGTCTAATTATAACATAATATCCATTATTTTAGTAATTACTGATTTTTTTTAAATTTCCCAATATATATATATATATATTTTCTTCAAGTATTGTTGTTTTTATAATTTTTTTAACAATGTTTATGATATAGAAAAATTTTACCAAAATTAATCAATCATTCAATTCTAGGTACATGACCTCAAATATCTTCTATGATTTTTGGTTTAATATTATAAATATAATATAATAAAATGAAATAGGTAAGCAAAATAAAAATAATTGAGACTTAAATTTTACTGACATTAAGGGTAAAGACTATTAATACCCTTTTTATTTATCTTTATAAGAAAAATAATTTATTATCTTGTTATAAATTATATATATTTTTGAATTATATTAAGAAATGGTAATTATTCTTGTTATGTTATTTTAAATGATTAATAATTGATATAAATTGTTGGTTTCGTCCTAAAAAGTAGTATTTAAATTTAATATTAGACATGAGATAAATTAGATATATTTATAATATATGAAAACTGTATTCAAATATATTTTATACTATATAATTATTTTTTAATAATTATGTATTTGTATAAATTATTTTTTGATTATATATATATCCTGTTGATTTAATAAGGGTCATTAATTGTGTATTTTATTCCAAAAAACATTGGGGTACTCTAGGGACTATTTTATAACATCTTCTTGTGATAATTTCTAACATATATCATATACTATGGAATGTAAGTTTATCTGATGGACATGTTAAATAGTGGGTGTGAATTATTTCAATAATATATGTTCTGTTATAGTATGAGAAAGGATATATGAACAAATTATAGTAATTTCCTTTAAAATGGTTAATAATTTTACAATAAAACATTGTGTCTTTTTTTTAATGCCACAATTATCTGACGTGATTACAAGACATGTTAATTTAAAAAAAATCAATTAAATTTATTACTATATTAAACAAGTTATTATATAAAATTGTTTTATTAGTTTGGGTACTTTGGTATTATCTAATTGTTATTATTCTCACACATTAAGTATATATATAAAATATAGTGACCCAATACTTTAATACATATTATTATATAATTTTAATACAAATATAAAATAATTATAATATAATGATCATGAGGCCATGTGTCTGTAGAAGGCATGGATCATAATACATCAAGAGGATACTAAAACAATACATCATTATTTTGTTCTCCACAATGTGATCCAAAATACCTTTGAGAGCATATGAAAAAATAGGAAAATTTGGAGAATATATAAATGAAAAGTGTAATATAAAAATCCCATGAAATGAATAAATATAATTTGGATGTGTAAAGTGTGAGCTAAAGGTATAACCTAATATCAAAAAATATAATCCTTGTGACTAATCACATGGGAGAATAACATAAAGAACAAGATATCATGTGATCATTTTTACATTTTAAATTTTGAAGAAACTCAAAACATGACATAATCATAAGTCAATATTAACTGCCAAAATATCGTCACATGGTCGATAGAGTCCAAATATTCATCTACATTTACTCCCTAATACCAATAATAAATTTTCAGGAGACATAAGTAATAACCAATTAATTGGATATCTATCTTGGCACATCCACCATAAAATTTTCATGATTATTTCTTCCGAAAAATTAAATCAATCTTAGGTCATAATTTGAAAAAATATCCATGGAAAGAAATGGGTTTCATAATCATACCTCATGAAATAATTAATGGAGATTTCATAAAGAATGAATTAGAAAAATGAACACCAGTAATGTATTACCCCATAGAATGGTTATAATGAGATAATAATATATATAAGAGAAATATATATAGAATTTATATGCATTCTATAAAATTAATGTGATAGAGAAAGTGAGTTACAGAGAGAATAATCATAACTAGATGAAAAGTGTGGTTTAGAGATATCTGTTACATCAAGCTCGACTTATCATGAACATTTAATATATTCATAAATATTAAACATATTTTAATTTTTTAAATTTTTAAGAACATTTTTAATGTTTATTATTAATTTTATTTTATATGTTTTCATGTGATATTAAATTACTTAATCATTTATGTTCAAGGAGACAATTTGATGAAATTTGGATTTTATATCCAAAATAACATTGGTATGTTTTCTATAGCCAATGAAGTTATAATTTAATTATATAAAAAATAGTAATCATTAAATAATCATCATTTTTGTAAATTGATTATGATTTTAAAACCAATAATGAAATATGGTCATGAAAAAAGAACTATGTTACAATCATGGAGATGGTAGGTTGTACATGTATATGAGTAACATTTCCATTTATTAGTGATCATGATGTAAATAAGAAAAGTGTTATTTTTTATTTCCTTAAGGATAATTATATAATTAATATAATATTTTTATTTAAATAACCATATGAATACCATCTATGTGATGTAGTAATGAAAAATGAATGACATCGCTTCATAAAGGTGGTAATTCACACATGCACATGACTAATATTATCATGTTTCAATGAATTTAATGGTAATAAAATATATAATATATTATTTTTATAGAATAATAAATATTTCTATAATTTCATATATATTAAATAAATATTTTAACATAAATACTATGAGAGGAAATTATGGGAAATGAATTACATTAGATCACAAAGTGGTAGTCCACCGTACACATGAAGGATGGTTTTGTTTCCTATTTGATAGAAAAAGAGATAAATGGTTGTTATTACACTAAAATAAAAAAATAAAAGTATTTTTTAGTTACATTTTATAATATCATCATGTCTTAATATGTTATTATTGCATTGGTAGATGAAATTAAAAAAATTAGAAGTTATAAATGATACATACACTTTTGGAAACCTTCTTATTGTTGCTAGAAAATCCATCGTAAGAGGGTTTTGTAACAATAAAAGGCCTATAGAATGTGTAAATGGATGTAATAGATGTTTTATGAGAAGGAATTAGCCAAAAAATTCTTTTGGTGTGTATATAAGAGAGATATGGTGTCCTTTTATAAGTGGGGGAGAGGTCCCACATGTAATTTTTTTAAATATTAAAATATATAATTGTATTATTCACAGTAAATGGATATTAAATATTCAATTAAAAAATATTATATGGTATAACGTATATATTTGGACATAAAAATTTTTTTTTGTTTTTTTTTTGAGTTATTTAAACCCTTTCAATTTAGTTTAACCCCTAATAGACCAGTTTGAACAATAACCGTTGTAATAAATTTTAACAATTTTTACAAATTTTTATGGCAAAAAACAATTGACTGTATTAACTAGTATTAATTATTATAGTTCTTATTATTTAATAAATTTTATAAAATTAAATACATATAATTTGGATATAGTTAAATTTAAAATTTATACCCATAAAAAAGGATGAAAATCGTTTATCGAGACAAATGAATTTTTAAATAAATAGATGATCTTATATCAACTCAATTACTAGAAATAATCATTGTATTTTTTTCAATTCAAATAAATATATATTTAAAATAAAATTTAAATTTAAATAATTCTTTATTATCTGTTATTTTAATTAATTAAAATTGGTAAACATTATAAACTTAAATATAGTTTTCAAAAAACTGTGTTTTTATGTTTAAAAATAATCTTATACCGAAATCCCAAAAAATGATAAATAAAGTGATATTAATTAGAGTATTATAGATACAATGATTTATGAGTAAATTGATGATAAACTCAAAAATATAATGGGGGTTTAAAATTAATTTAATTAATAGAAATAAAAGTTAGTATTTTAAAAAATTGTCAATTTTAAATGTTCACTCAAAAAATAATAATTTAGGGAAAATCCCGAAATATAAATATAATTTAATATAGATATAATAATTTAAAATTTTATTTAAATTTTATATACTAATATTTATAAAATTTATATAAATTAATTATAATAATTTTCGATAATAATAAAGAAAATCATTTTTGAATAAATAATTTTTGTAATGATAATATTTTTATTAAAAATTGATGACATATGTCACAAGAATTTATCAATAAATTTATACATACTGGGAACTTTATAAAATTTTTATAAATTTGTTAATCATATTCATATCCTCCAATTTTTATGTATCTGTTATAATTTTCATTTTTAAACAATTATGGTTAATTTTGGCTTGGTGTTTCGTGTTGTATACACTATCAGATGTAGTTTTATTTTTTTAAAGTTTTGTGGTGTTAAATTCTTACCCATTAATTTTTTTACCTAAAATAATTTATTACATAGTAAGGTGAAAAATAATAAGGGTACTTCAAATTAATGGGTTCTTCTGATTCCCATGTTGCCTCTTCATTTTTATGGTTCCACAATAGTACTTTGACTCAGTGAGTGGTCTTGTTGTGTAGAACATTGTCTCTATGGTCCTAGATCTTCAACATATGCTCCTCATAAATGTTTTCATTTTGATACAATATAACCCCTATTTTCAATACTTGTTATAGATCATATATATACTTCTCGAGAGGGATACACGGAATACATCATGTTTTTGACAGATGTTTCATGGTAGTTCTAGCCAATAATCCATAGATTTAATGTGATAATGTATCTCAAAGGGGAAAACATATATAAGGATTATCTTTCCATTCATTTTAAATATCATGACTCACTTAATTGGAGATATGTGGAGATATGTGGAGAATCACATTATCTCATACCTCAAACATCTGGTCTCATCCATGATTTTCATCATAACTCTTCAGTGGACTCTGAGGAATCCAAATGTTTTGGTCAATGGTATTGACCTTTTCTACCATTTCATAAAAATTATCATTTCCAAACAGTTTTTTTCACTAAAATAATCCTAAAATGTAGGTTTACTACATATCTTCTAATAAAGCGATTCATAATGATCCATTTGGATGCTTAATTAAATGATATTCTTTTATGATAACATGACCAAAGAAATTTTTTTATCCCATCCTCCTTCGAAATCCAATGAGAAATCAATAGACATATCAATATGTGTTTCAATATTTTACTAATATTGGACATCATTTTAGAGGTGAAAATATATACTAAAGGTCAACTCTATATTTAGATAATATTAAATTCTCTTCGAGTACATGGAGGTAAAATTGATATCTCACTCATCTAAAATCAATAATAATGCTCCATGCAGCCCCACTACCTCTCTAATGTATATCCTTAAAAGTTTTTCTTATGATAATTCCTCTATAATCTGAATTTATTGAGAATTATTTGTATTAAGATCTACCAAAACCTCTACGGAATTATTTCCTCTTGATGAAAATGGAATTATAGTGAAAATTCCATGGGGATGTTTTCCCATATCTATATTGGTATGGGTAATGGTTTCATCATACACTTAAACTTTTCTCCTTTCAATATTAAACTTTAGAAATACCAGACAATTTGATAGATATTTCATGATCCACTTATTCATATTTCCCACCAATAATTCTCATAGATATATCGATTTTTTTTTGTTTATCAATACGTCTATAGAGAAGGTCGATCTATGTTCATCATTCAATAACTCAATTATTATCTCATGATTTGATGGAAGACATTGTTTTGACAAAAATCTTACCACTTCTTATTTATCTTATTTGAACTCTGAGTACTTCACTTTTAGTTACTCTTTATTTTACATTTCCACATCATATCTTTTAGAATCATTATCTTTTCTATAAATAATGGTCAATCAATCACTTGAGAAAGAAATAATGACGGACCTTCCTTCATGATTCCCATGTCTATAATTTACATGTCTAAGAATATTGGATCATTTTAATTCTCATCAGAGGTAATGTTTCTAGGTACTTTCCACTTATATAAACATTCACTTTATATTCATTCCCAATATGGTAGTGAAAGGAGTAGTGAGAGTGCTTAATTAGCTGAACCATATTCGCTAGCGTGTATTACGCTCTTTCTGTGTTAATATATATTTGAGAAACATGTGACCTAATATATTTCAATATTCTCCCCATATAGATAATTTATCTAGAATTTTTATGCAAAAATCATCATATGAAACTATAAATCACTTTTTCGATTGTTTTTGTTAAGATATTTCAACTATATTGAGGAATATGATATCAAGTCATCATTTTTTAATAGCACAAATTCCATATTATTCTTTAAATCATCACTATATACATTACATAATCCATGTATGATGGATGAATAAATACTGGAGAAATGAAATGCCTTATTTTGATATATATATATATCTCTATCTATATTAATTTTTTTCATAAAAACATTACTCTCTATACTGTCATCTTGTTTATTTGGTTTTATAATCATGATAATTTTCTCAAAAAACATCCATAGTATATAGATATCCAAAGGAACTATGGAAACCTGTTAGTGTTAAAAGTATTATAGAATATACAATTTCATTTTTCCTATAAGGTTCTATATATATATCCCATTATTGGTTATAACTTTATCAAGAATGATAATTCCTTCATCCAGAACACACATTTATTATACATTGCACATAGTTTTTCCTTTCATAATTTCATTATCACTATATTAAAATACTCCTCAAGCCCCCCCATTAAGATGAAGAATATCATCATATCATCTATAAAAACTACAATATATTTTTCTATGTAATTTTTAAAGTCTCTATTCATTAAGTCCATGAATATTAAGGATTTATTAATGAGTCTGAATGGATTCACTATAATGTAATCATGTCCATGCCTTGTTTGAATGTTTATTTTGGGAATATCTTTATTTTTCACTCTTAAGTGGTGATATCCCAACCAAAGGTCCAAAATGAAGAAATAATGGCCACCACATAGTTGATTTAACATGTCACATATCCCAACATTGGGATACCTATTTTTTATCATGACATTTTGAGCTCATGATAATCAATGAAAAGGTGTATACACCAATAATTATTCATGATGAAGTTGAATATTATACCCGATAGAGAATCAATCATATGTATAAAACCCTTTTTCATGTTCCCTTTTCACGACTTTTTTAGATCATCCAACTCATCAGGGACTATTATGTAATGAATATTTGATATGGGTAGCGATCCCTATATACTTTCTATTGGGAAATCAACCTCTCTATATTGAGAAATACTGGGAAAAAACTCAAAGAATAAATAAGAATAATACCTAATGAAGTAATTGAATTAAATAATTATTCACTCAATTTTCTCAATCATTTGGTCAATAATTTATTTTTAATTAAGAAAAAAATTCACATGCTTGAACAGGATCTTCCATGGGAGTTCATCCCCCTCTTTACAGTTGTATGGAATCTGAGGATGGCTTGGGACATGAAGAGTTATCTCCACCCCTACAAAATTTATATTCACTTTATATAATGATAATTAATCAATGCCCAATATACCATAAAACTCCCATAATATAATTAATATGATATTTTTTAGAATATTATGTCCACAATCATTTAATAAGGAGTTAATTATTACATAAAATAATTTCTTCATTTTCTATTCTCACATATTTCTCAACACCTATATTTTTTGGTTGCGTTTGAAAAGTTATACGAAAAATGAATGATATGAAATAATTTTTATAATTTTAATAAAAGTCAATATTTTATATTTTGGAACAAATAACTAGAGTACCTATCACCACATTCTTTCAGGAGCCACCTTAGAAATAGTGACAGCATATGCTCTTCTGTTATCTCTAGGTTTTAGAGTTTTTTTCGTTTATTAACACTAAAAAATTGTTTTAGATCATTAGATTTAATAATTTCCATATTTATTATAATTTAAATAGATAACATTAGTTTGGGTGTTGATCTAAACCATTAATTCATCTTAGTAATTAATAGGTCTCTTTATTTCTCTTCACAGAAAATTATCCTGATGCCCCTATATTCCCTATTTTAAACATGTTCTAGTTTCTTTGAGTTAATTTCTAGGGTTATTTTTCTCAAACCATTATCTTGTGGGATTTTTGATTTTATTTAGTCCATGAAATTTATCTTTTGATCCTCATGAAAGAATACTTTATACCCTTTTTGCGTCTAGTCCCAAGAGAACACTGAGTGTCACCAATCCCCATCACAACATTAAGGTCACAAAGAACATTATAATTATAGATATAAAATTCCATATTATATAGTTATTTTCAGACACAAAATATTAATCCACAAATGAATTTGTCTGAAATAATTTCATTATTGATGATGAACGTGGATTCATGTCATCCAAGCATTATGATGTTTTACTCATATGCCCAGATAAACTCTTATTCCATTTTATTCAATCCAAGTAACTCCATATCTATTTTAAGATGATTAGTTTAGAGAATATAATTATCTAAAAAATATTTTCAGGATTTATTCCCATTCCATGGAATCAATATTCTCTATGGAATTCGTGTTCTTGATAAGTTTCCACCACTAATCAGCTTCCCCCTCCATGCAATTATTTACGAGCACATCATTTGATTGCTTTGAGAATTGGGTGACAGTGAAAATATTCTCAATGTAATTAATTTATTATTCCATGATGAGGGTATAAAAATATCAACTGATTGTGGGAGGAATTATTAACATAAATTTAATTTCTATAACATTCTATTTATTTGGATAAAAATTGTGATCAATATGATTCATGTTATTATTCATAACAAGAGAATGTAGAGACAGTAGTACCATGATGTTCTCATCTCATGTACCTATAAGGTTAGGAACATAGTTAGTTCAATCATCAAATTTACTATCAAATTGGTTTGTGCAACCATTTCTCCTATTTTAAACAATTCACTAAAAATTATGAGAATAAATTAACTAATCAATATACAAAGAGGAAAAATAATAAACATAGATGGAATAAATCATATATGATAAGTATATATTAACATATGAGTCCCTATGTTTCATTATTGTTTATTTTTTTTAATATTTCATATTAGTTTTCCAATACTAACATGTTTTTTAATTCCATAAAAACGGTTCAAAAAGATTTGGTGAATATACAAATCATTTCCCCATGAATATCCCACATGGTGTGATGAAAGTCCTATTTATTATACACTAGGTGATGATTGAGTATAATCCGAATACATCATTTCATGTTTCATTCCACCTAGGTATAACTCTTCTAATCCCGCATCCACATGTAGTGTCAACACTGGGATAGAATTGTATAGAAACCAATCACACTACAAATCTCCAAAAATTAGGGATATTTATTTATAATTATAATTATCCCCAGGGTTAGAACTACTGTATTCTAGTACTAATACCCAAAAATAAATATATCGTTCTTTGATAGAAACTATATTGACCCAAGACTTGTAAAAATATTATTATAATATTTCAAACACAAAATATATAATAATTACAACCCAAAGATCGTAACGCCTAGTGTCTTTGGGAGACTAGGTTTATAATAAATTTAGTGGAAACTAAAATATGACATTATTGGTTTATTATACCTTATGAGATCCAGACTCCATTGTTTATTATAATACTATAGAGGATAAAATTAGATATTTATAAAATAAATAGGTGTGCTAAAAAGCTCAGTAATGGAATAAAGATAATAATGAAGCCTAATTTCTGAGTCAATTTCATAACATGATATTCAAATAGTTAATGGTTATGAGTTATCACATGGGAGAATAAGATTCAAAAGTTATATGATATGATCATATAGACCTAGGAAATGTTGATTAAAAAAACATGACATAAGTATATGTCTATGCAAACAGTTACAACATCATTACATAGTGAATAGAATTCCTTAGTGTATTAGGTTACCTGCCCAATCCAATAAATAACATCTCGTGAGACAAAATGTTTACCAAATTTATTGGAGCACTATATGGTTTCACCAATCATATTATGTTTATGGCTATGTGTTCCAAAAAATGAAATCAATCATATGGTATAATCCTAAAAATTACCAATGGAAAGATATTGGTCTCATAATCTTACCTCATGTCATAATTAAATGAGATTTCATAAAGTCATTTGAAAAATGAGAAAAATAATTTATTACCCCATCAATGGAATGGATAATGAGGAATTAATTTATGTAATATTCATATATAAATAGTTTATAAATTTTCCATAATATTAAAGAGAAAGATAATGTGAGTTAGAGTCAGAATGGTCAATACCAGAAGAAAATGGTGGTTTAGATAGATCCATCTCCTCCAGCACAACTTGTTATGTCCATTTTTTAACATATTTTATAATAAAATTATTACAAATATTTACATTATTATTTACCTTTTTCAATTTTATTATTCTTGTTACTTTATTTTTTCTCATTTTATATTGAATTACATAACCATTTAGGATCATGTCGTATGATGTGACGTTATTCAAGTCATATGTATATAATAACATTGGTGAGATAACTATGATTAATTAGATTATAATTTCATCATATCTAAGATAATAATACAAACATTAATATCATTTTTATTTTTCCATTATAATTTTGAAACCAACCATGAAATATGGTTAAAAAAATGAACAACCTCACAATCAAGGGGACTGTTGGCCATATATATTGATGAGTAATACTTACATTAATCAACCATAATTATTGAAATATGGTAAGTATATTATTATATTTCCAAAATTATAATTATAACACAAGTATATTAGTATTAAATTAATTACACTTCTATATACCATCTATGTGATTAAGTAATGAAAAAAATCACATCACTTCATGGTGGTGGTAATCCACAAATTCACCTAAATGATGTTATCATCATTAAATGATTGGAGTGGTTTTAAAATATCTCATAAATATTATATATTTATAAGAAATCCGTCATCATAATTTTTTTTGAGTGGTGATGATGGAATATTTATTACATCGATTCACGAGGTGATGGTCTACTGTACACATTAATGATGGATTCATTTCCCATTTAATGGAGAAAGAAATATATATAGGTTATTCCATTAAAATAAAAAAATATTAGTATATGAGAGATAATTAGGTTATTTTATCATCATTTTTTAATACTAATTTAATTATTTTTATGTATAAATATAATAAAAATTCTTGGTTAATAATGATAGTTCTTCTTCATAAATCTTCTTCAGGTTTTCACCAAAAGCCTTCTTCGGAGGGTTTTCTAAAAAAATGAAATATAAAGAATGGGAAGGGATGTAAATAGTTAATTAGGAAAGGTATTATCTAACAATGATCATTAATTGTATAGGGTTAGAAGAAGAGGTGTCCTTTTAAATGTTGGGGAGGATACCCACTTTTAATTTTAAAAAATAATTAAACATATAAATGTATTAATCACACCAAATGGATCTAAAGTAGACCATTACAAAATAATATATGAGATAGGGTAGAAATAAGGAAATATATTTTAAATTATATAATTCCTTTATATTATTATAACATTTATGGCTTTTTTTAATCCCCCATAAACCTGTTTTAACATTAACCATTGTTGTAAATTTGCACTATTTTATCTATCCATTATGGCCAAATAATAATTTAAACTTATTAACAAATCTTAATTATTAAGATTATAATTATGGAATCCATTTTATAAAATTCAATTTATAGAACATTCTAAATTTAATTTAAATAATATGACCTCAAAATTAGATGAAAAATATTTTTTTAGGAAAATGAATTTTAAAGCAATAGATGATATTATCTTAACTCTATGACTAAAAATAGTCATTTTATGAATATAAATTCATATAAATACATGTATAAGAAAACAATTCCCTTATAACGGTTCCTTATTATTCATTATTTTATTTATTTTAAATTTATAATCTTTAGGTACATATGAATAGATTTCAATGAACTCAATTCTTAAAAATAAAAATAAACTTATACCAAAATCCTAAATATTTCTAATTCAAATGAAACTAATTATATTACTATAAATAAAATTTTTCATATTTAAAATTAATAATACATCCAAAATATAATTTGATTACTAAATTACTTTATTTATTAATAATAAATGAAAGTATTTCAGAAATCAATAATTTTAACTATACATTGAAAAATGAATCATTTCAGAAAAATATTAAAATACTGTTTATTTTGATACAATGATTTAAATAGTGATATTAATTTTTTAAAATAACTTTTTAAAATTTATTTATATTAATTATAATATTTCTCTCATAAATCAATATAAATAATATTATAAGGAAACTAATTTTTTTGAAGAATCCAATAATTTTATTAAAATTTAAGTTCATGTTTACAAATAATTTATCAATATATTAATAATAAGTATCTGATTTATATATTTTTCATTTATTAGTTAATCTTATTCATACCCACCAATTTAATTGATAGGTTATAGACTTCATATTTAAATATTCATGGTTTGTTTAGGCTCAATGTTGTGTGTGGTATATGTTATAAAGCATGGTTTTATTTTTAATAATTTGATGGTGGTGCATATTTAAAAAAAATATTTGATAGTGTGATATGTAATTTAATTGGTAAGATATGGTTATGGCATATGGTTTAGAAAGGTTTGAATATACAATATTAATATTTTACGTAAATTGAATAATTATCTAAATTAATTATGAAATTTAATTAATGTACTTAGTTTGAAATGGAAAATAAATTAATGAATTTAGGTATTTTTATATTAGTTTTTTCCAAAGTGTATATAGTCTACTCTTATACATCTATATTTAGTAAGAGATAAATTGTGCACTATAATGTTTTTTTAAGGGGAATCATAACCTAATTTCAATGTTCATTATCTATTTTAATTATATATAGGGAACCAAAAGTTTGTATGTGGAGTCATAATTGAATTAATTTTTTTCTTTAGATAGTGGGATACAAATATTGAGTTGTACTGAATTTATAACCATAGAGTCACATCATAGACAAAGAATCATATTTTTATTATAAGGGAATAAATAAAAAGTTATAGAATGTGTGAGAGATGGGAATTATTGTTAAAAAACAAGAAACCATGTTTAAATTGATTGAAGATAAATAAGAGAAGTATAGGTACTAGTTCTTGAGTAATCAACCAACAGAACTCATTAAGGAAGTTGAATTCGATGCATTTTATATTCATTCCATGAGAGCTCATCCTTTTTATTTTTGTATCATTTGAAAATGTGAATTAACAAGCATTATATTCTATATAACATCATTTATTTTTATGGAATTAATAAAATTTATATTTTTATGAGAAAAAACAATGAAATTAATATATTAAATATTATCCTTTATATTAGCATAAAAACATTTTCATTTTAAAAAACTAAACATTTATTATCTCTAAATTTAACAATCATTAAATCATTCGATAATAGGTAAATTATAATTATGTAATATTTTAATCAATAAACATATAAAAATTTATAAATTATATCACTATTCAAAATACCTACTTCAATAAATCTATTAACATTGAATTTATAATTATCTCTTAATGTGATAGAGCCTCTATCACATTTGGTCTTATTAATGAATTTCAATATGAAATAAGTCTTGTGTTGAGAACAAATGAAATCCATGTACCATGTTTATTTTATATTATTAAGGATATTATCATGGAAAGATAATTATGTAGAGAAAAGTTTGGGTATCCAAACTCTTTTGGGTCTAATTAGGTTAACATTAAACTTTTTAAAACCCCAAATAGATTTAATAAATTTATCATAAGGTACTCTATTAGATAAATATTTTTAAATAAAATATCTAATTTATCCATTAAATATAGAATATATATGAAAAAAATCATTAGCATAATGTCCTTTCATACAACAGCAGAAGCATCCAATATAAAAAACCCTTCCAACTAAACATTTCACAAAGGTATTAAAATATAATATATCATTTTATATATTATATCCAAAATAAGGTTTTTATTTATTCTATTTAATCATAGATACTATCTTTTCATAATTTTTATATCCTTTAAAAAAATTGATAATTTTTCTTTTAGGAAAAAAAAGTATTACTATGTTTTTCATTAAACTTCCAAACTAGCCGAAAATCCTCAAAATTCATACATTTAGAACATGAAGAAGAATTTATCATTTTCCATTATTATAATCATTTTATTTATTAAATTTATCACTTTTATTCATAGGACTCTTTTTTTTTCTTTCAGTTCATTATATAACTCAATAACTCATATAACATATTTTTATGTTTTTTCCCCATACAACTAATCAAATATATAATAATCACTATCATAATAATAGCTAGAATCCAAAACATTACCTACCATATTTGAATTTGATACTATCCAATATAGGATTTATGTCTCCTTATCTATTTTGGATTCATCAAATGAATTGTATTCTTCATTACAAATCTATCATGCATGATAAGTATTTTTTAATTCGTTCTTCTGTTTTTTATCTCCGTATTTTTTAAGCAACTTCTAGAAATATGTTTTGACATATCCTATTATTCCATATTATTATAAGGTGTTATATGGTCCATATTTTATAAAATTATTCCCTTTTTAGCCATATTTTAATCTTTATTACATCTATTCTTGAACATTTTTTTCTCCATCAAATTATAATAAACATTTCTTATAATATTAATATCTCCTATATCTAATTCATATAACTCAGATTCAGAAGAGTTAGGGATAACATATAATGTTTTTTGAAAGAAATATCATTCTTATTTGATTACTATTTTTGGGAAATGTTCTTTAATTCAAGTTCATATTAATGAAGTTATTTTACAAGTTCATCTAATGGGTATTTATTAAAATAATGACATTGAATGAGCACAACATTTTTTTTCATGCAATTTCATAGGCATATCTCTTATAACTCATTCAATATGTATAGGGTTATCCAATGTTTATCCAATAAATATTACTACATTCACAATATTTGGAAACTGGTCGAAAATTTCATTAATTCTTCCATCTGTACCTATTTGGAAATCTTTTTACTCTCCTAATATAATTCCATGTTAGGTTCAAATCATCTTGTTCTATATGAGATTTTTTAATTTTTAAATCTTCCATATCTCCTGAGTTGTCTAACATGTAGAAACATGATGAAACAAACTTATGTTAATAGAAAAAATATTTAATATTTAATATTTCTAATTCAAAACATATATTATGCCATCATTTCTTTTATAAGAATATGGTACATCTTCTAATGTTTTTTATGATTTTACCTTACTTATCTAGTGTCTGATTCTTAACTGATTGAGGTATACCTCTAATCTATATTTATAGTAACTATATAATTTCCATACAAGTGAGGCGGTTTCTACAGAATCTTCCCATAATTTTCATTTATATATTCTATTTTATAGATCGTTTCATTTAATTGTGAGGTCCTGGAAAATATTAGCATAATAAATTAATTCCTAAAATAAACTGAAAATTCATTAATGGATTTTCCTTTTATACTAATTTTTTGATTTGATACATTGATGGTAGATGTTTAAAGAATAGTAAATAGAACAGAATACAATTTTATATAGATTGATTATTTATCTAAATTAGTTATCCATGTTAAATAATAGAGTTAATTATCAACCAAAAAACAAAAGATAGATCAAAAAATTACATTATTTTGTTAACCAGTAGATTTATTATACTCATATAACTTTATACTCATAGAGATATTTGTTGTGCACTATATAGACTTTTTAATGGAAATTAAAAACCATGTACAAACTAATTTTTCAGGTGGATGCATGTCCATGAAACTTGAATTTGTTATGGGTATTCCCAACCCAATTATAGTTATAACATTGCACTGTAGAATTCACAACCTTAATAATCGTGAAATTCTAGTCTTAGTGTCACAACCTCCAGAATGAAAATTATTTTTATATAAAAGTATAAATAGAAAGTGAGAGCATATGTGGGAGATGGGAATAACTATTATAGACATAAGAAGTCTGGATGAAATAGAGATAAGATAAATAAAGTGACACATAGGTACTAGTTATTTGGTATTTGATCAGCTTTTATCATCATACTAGTAGAAGATGACATAGTTTAGGATCAATCCTTGAGATATTTTCTAATAGATGAGATAGTTTTTTTTCACATGAAGAATTTTACAACACTTCAAAGTATCACACAACAATACTTTTTACATTGTATCACATGAAAATATTTATATTCTAATTGTGGAAGTGTCACTTAAGTATTTATATTTGTCCCAATCTCCCTTGAAGCCATACTTTAACTCTATGAATAAAATAAAATCTTAAAATATATTATCCAAAGGAGAGAAAATTAAAAATTATGTTTCCAAATGATAGTTAAATAATTATCTGAGAGACGGAGAGAGTAAAATATTATCATTACCAAATTATCACCCAACTCTCAGTTAATATTCAAAACCATGAAGAATAATTTAGTCTAATTTAAAATAATCATTTGAATATTAAAACTTCTGCATTTTAATAGTTCAATGTTAAATCCCATGAAATTCACACAACTATAATATTTAAAAAATAAAATTTAAAATAATTAAGAAAGTAATCATATAAATACCCACAAACTTTTAAATTGAATAAAACTAAATTCAAAATAATAAAATAATTTTGAACAAGTTTTTTTCATATAATATTAATTTAGAAATATTAAAAACAAAAATATGGCTCAAAATAATAAAATTTATTTTTTAGTTCCATGATTTCGGCTTTTGTGAAAAAAGAATAATAGTTTGGTATACCCAATAATATGTTTAAAAAATCCAAAACCACTTCACATAGATTCTATATAATTAACATGACTTTATTTAGTCACTGTAATAATTAAAAAACATAATAAAAATAACAATTAAATCATAATACCATAAAAATCCTAAAAATAGGGTAATATGGAATGCCATATTTATATAAGTGTAAAATAGTATGATTATTAAAGGTGAGAGGATCTTTTATATCTTACAAAAGAGTAAGTAATAAAATTTATATCTTTTATAGGTTTAACATGATATTTCATAACAATATACATGATTTGTAACTATTGTGTAAATGTAGATTGGAACATTTTTATGGGTAAGAGAAACATTTATAAGGGTAAAAATGAGTTTACATATCTTGAAATGTGTCACTATGTGATTATTAAGGGCATAACTTGTGTTTCATAAATATAATCAAAAAAATTCATAGAACCCATAAGGGTGTAAATCATGTTGTGTAATAATAAGAGTTGAGTTTCATAAGGGTATAGATAATGCTTCAAGACATATATTTGGGTAAGGAATAAGATATAAAGATTTCATAAATGTAGTAACATACCTATGTAAGGGTAATGAGAACATTAAAATCCAAATTTAAAGGTAACAAAACTTACGTAAGGGTAATAAATAAGTTTCATAAAATAAAAATCTATTTATCAAAACATGTGTAATGGTATGCTATGATTTTTAAGGGTAAATAAAGACATTGGAAACCCATGTAAGGGTAAGTAAAAACATAGAAATAATATAAAACTCTGAAATCTATTTTATAAAAGAATCATATTAGTAATTAATGAATAAAATTAATGAAAAATAAATATAAAAAAATACAATTAAATTAAAATTTTGGAAAATAAAATACAATTACATAAAAATATTAAAGAGAAAAAAATAATTAAAAAATTATTTCTTAAAAAATAAAATATATTTATAGGAATTTTAAATATTCAAAACATATAATATAAATTCTCTAAAAATAGAAAAAAAACTCACAACTCGAATAAGTATGGGTAAAGACCATAAATAAATGGTCTCTTGATGGTGATTTTATAGATATTGTTTCATAAGGATAGTTAGTTGATGTATAGGGGTTGTGTTTACTACTTTACTTAGTATTATTCTTCTATAATATATTTGGGTTCATTTATTTTTTATGAAGATCGTTTTAGGAATGAATTTGTTGAATCTAAATGCAATATTGGGGTATTTTGGGATTTCATATTATTAAGGACATTTTTGTTTTTTTATACATTTAATAAAAATATTTATTTTTGTATGTGATAATCCAATTTAAGACTAATCAATATCCAATTTATTTCATTAAACCCTAACTTCTTATCTCTGGCCTCTTGTTATTGGATAGGGAACTTGATGAATTTTTTTATCTCACCGTGAAAATTTTATCATATTATGGTCGGATTATTTATATTGGAATCAGGCATAAGGTTTTTTTATTTCATTCATCTTGATTTTTGGCAGTAATAGTAAAAATAATTTATATAGGTTGAAAATAGAAAAAAAATATGGGTATGTACTTAGTCATTACCATCATAGATGAAGTTTAATTTACCCAGGATGTAAAACATTTGAATTTATTTATTTAATATATTATGGTTTGGTGATTTATAAGAAGTTAATTTTTAATATTTGATGATTTATTATTTAATGAAAGGATAAAATAGTGTATTCATGTATAATTTTTGGCATGTGTGAGAATAAAATATTTATTCATATATTTGATTGTAATTTTATTTTAAATTGACATGAAAAAAATTATTTAAATAAATTATCTAGTAAAAAATTATTTATCTGATGATTTCATAAATACATTATTTAGGATTATTTTGTTAACCAAAACCCCTGAAATTAATATGATGATAATTTTTTTTGGATTTACAGGAATATATTGTATTCTTACTGGGGATGATGATTTGTTTCATGGATTAATATGGATTTTATTTTTTCTTTACACATTTATGTTTTATATTGATGATATATGACACCTAAGAATAATTATTTGGTATATCAATTAGAGGTAGTCATTCAAGAGAAATCCATTGAATAGAATCAATAACATGAAGTCGATTAAGATTATAATTTAAAATATCCTGAAGCTCATTCTATTCAAATATTTAGATTTCCTTTTTTAAGTTCTTTAACCCATTTTGAATGGTATGTAAATAGTGAAATGGTTGATGATAGTGAATTTCCAATGTGTATTTTAGTTCAACATCCTCATGAATTTAGAAGATATTTTAAAACATAGAGTAATGTTTAATTAATTAAAAGGGTCAATCAATTAATTTCATTGATTAATGATATGGAAATAAAATTTAAATATTATGTCTTAGTTTTTATTCAATATTTTTTATTTGTTCTGGTATTAGTGAATAAAGAATTTGAATTATATTTTTATCGAATCTAGATATTTTTATATGGTCAGTTAAATACTTTGTATTTCATGAATTATAAGGCAAAGGATTTGACAAAATTTGGGGGTGAAACATGTTTCATATGTAGTATGTGACTCAATTTACCAATCTAATAAATTATATATTGATTATGGGAGGAGATTTAGTGATGACGTTTATTTATTTAAAAATTTGATTGATACCAATTCATCATGATTATTTGGGATAAAATTTATTATAAAGTTATACCTAGGTGGAAAAATCATTGATAGAAAAAAAAATATTTCAAAAGATATTTCAAAAGAAAAATATGAGTTTTATAGTACGAGGTCATGATATTACATTAGTTTTTTGTTTTAATATAATATTGGAATATTTTTCATTGGGTGGTGAATAGTTATGAAAAATAAATGGGGGATTTAGTTATCTTCTTTTTTTAGTAAAGACACGCATAGATTGTTCTATGTGTTTCATACTAGCTATACCAAAATGATGTTTTGGAATGGGTTGGGATTTCTTCCCTTTTAGAAAATTAATATATCTCTAGAAATATTTTTTATGAGATTAATTAGGTGTTTAATATGGTCAAAAATCTTCTAGGAATAATAATTTTTGAATATAATACATTATAAGGGCATTGATTTTTTTTATTTCGTAATTGTTATGAATAGATTTAGTAGGGAAATTTTTAACATGTAAGTTTTTTTAATAGTCTTTATAAATATTTGTGTTTAGATCATGGTTTGGTATCTATGAATTTTTTCTAAAATTAATGACATTTTATAATCATGTATATATATATATATACTGAATGATAAAATCATTTAATCCATCCTTGACATGATATAGTAAAATTCAGATCCATCACATCTCATATGGTCTGATCTGTGCTTTTTTAGGTTTAAGGTGGTATTGATTTTGTTTTACCTCTAAATGATTATCATTTCTAGAACAATAATGAAATATTCTTTTGGTTTACCTCCATAGTGATAATTGGAGTTTACTTTTTACTTCGTACAAAATAATAAGATTGTATTTATTCCTCTTAATCATAAGGTATAGTAATTACAAATTCATCTTAAGGATGTTGAACTATAGAGATTTATCCATTAGACTATTTCATTATGAAGTATTATATTGAGGTTTTATATGAAATTGGATGTCAAGTAGAAGAAATGTATATACTATGAGATGAAATGTCACGAATTTATAAGGAATACCCATCAAATACCCTAGATATTATATATGTTTAATCAATATAGGGGAGCATGGTGGTTATCTATAATTTCTCTATAATCATCATATCATTATTATAATGTTCTTGTTGAGGAAATTGTGTAAACTACATTAAAAAATAAATATTATCTTTATGATCTTTTTGGATTTTATTTTTATTAAATAATGATCCAACTATACTTATGTACATTATAAAAATGTTCTTTTCCCTATATTGTTTACTTTTAGATTATTATTATCACAATACATACTTGAATATTATCAATCATAGGAAGAATAATATGTAAACTAATAAACTATTCGATAATAGATACAATATTATAAGATATATATTAATATTTCTAAATTATATTTATTTATCAATTAGATTAAATTCATGTGACATATTTTTTCAAGAATATATAATTATAGTGCATCATGGGATGGTAGTATTGATACAAAATTTGGGAGGAAAAAAGAATATCTTGTAGATATTATTTTTTTTGGTATCATGGGGTGATATTGATGATAAATTCCAAACATATCATTATTAGTGGATTCGATGATGTCACTTACTAATAAAAAAGTAATTCATTAGTGGTATGATTAATACACCCATTATTTTTAATAATTTATTAATGATATCTTGTTAACTATAATATATACCATACCCTAGCCTAATAGGAGGTATGATAGATATTTTTATTCTTATTTTATAGGTTTTGCGTGATTTTTGAAACAATATGATCAATTTTTGGCTGATAGATCTCAACAACTTAGGCTAGATGAGATGAATGGTCTTACTACTGATTTTGAGTTAGAAACTGCACATGATGCTCTTTTTTTATAGTGGAATTATTATTATTTTTTCTAATATTAAAGAATATAGTAAATCCTTACATATTGAGAGTTTAATAATAGAAAAATGATATGGGTATTATATCTCTAAACATTTTATTTATTTTATTTTCAGTGCGTAAATAGAAATTTGTCTCTGATTTTAATAGTATGGAAACTCTATTAAATGTTGTTAATTAATCCAGGGAATAATGTTGTTATTGAGCATATGTTTTTAATTGTATTTTGATATGGTTCAACAATAGGGAAAATTGGTATTGGTTCTATTTACTATAAAATGATTATTTATGGATTGATGATAAAAATTTAAAATATAAATCATAAGATCAAGGAGAACCATAAAATGATTAATGGTAGGGGAGAAAATTTATAACAAGAATCTAGGATCTAACTCTATTTTGTACGTTCATGGGAAACTGATGGTTCCATTACACATGTGATAGTCTTGACATTATTACTAATATATTTCAAGTTTTTATATTATTATAATTCTAGAGAATATGTACTGTGTTATTTGATGATATTCGAAAGGGTAGTGGATTAAGAGGGATATTTCATTATTTTTCTTGTATTGTCTTACATATTAGAAAATAATGTCTAAGAATTAGAAACTTCCAGATACATTTCAAACACGAATTATTATATCGTTGGCATGGGATAATGTCATGATATACATTATCATGCATCTTTCATGATCACATATAACAAGAGATATTGTATGGGTGGTGGTAAGATGGTTGAGTAAAGAATCCCATTTCTTATTAATCGTATATGCATTGAAATTAGGCGATATACATATTTTTTAAATTTATGGGGTAGACTGACTTCATAGGGGTTGAGATGTGTTTAATTTGGAAACAATGTGATGTTTAATTCATTTTTTTGGTAGGTCATAGGGTGGTATTTGGGTATTCAAGTAAATCAAATTATCATATTATGTCAATACATGGAATGATTGTTTGAGTGAACCATTATGATTATGGAGGATATGTTGTGTTCTTATTTTGTTGATTTTAATTGTTTGTGGGATAATGATTGATATTTCTAAGAGTTTTCATTAATAATAACTAATATTTTCTTATTCATATAGAAATGTTTGATACTTTGTATGGTATAATTTATATATCCCTTTTAAACTAGATGTTGGTTCGAAAGGAATATCTAATTGGGCATAGAATTGTAAATGAGATTATTATTTGGGATTATCTAATTAGGAATCATGTAGATATTAATAATTAAAATTACATATCCTATCATACTATAAAATATCTAGCATGGGACTTTAGTTCTGGTGATCATTTATTTTTTAAGTTTTACCTTAATTTGGACACATGACGTTGGGAATCTAATGATATTTGGTACATCATTTTATGGGATAATTTGAGACTCTAGAATAAATTAAATTGGATACCCATTGATTAATTTTACTAATATGATTTACTGGAATTCAGGAAGTATATTATATATTATTATTTAGATAGTATGATTATAAAAAATCACATATATTTAATTATGATGACTTAGAGTTTTCAAATGATGCATTAGTTTATAGAATTCAATTATGTAGTATTGAATATATTAAAAATTAATTGTTAATAATTATCATGTTACTCAATTATATGTTATTTATTATGTTCATGTTTAAGATTAGGGAAGAGATATTGAATTATAAATGAGGTACTAATGACTAGAGTGATTTTGAGATAATCATTTACTCTTCTTGAGGGCAATAAGTATTATAGTTCTATATTTATAACAACTCGATGTTTTTTTATTAATTTCAAAAATAATTTTCTCTCTATTGTTTATAAAAGTGTTTTTTCAAAATATTTTTTTGTTTGAGAAGGTTAATGAATAAAATTTGTACTATTATATATTATTTTTTATGCTACATGTTAGAACCATTAGGAACCTAATGGGGATTCAAGGAACACATTGAGCTAAATAAAAGCATTATATACCTCTAAATTCCATTGTACTGATAGTGGTAAGAAACTAGGAATTCAGAAATCACCATGAAGGTATTGTTAATCAATTGTGTTATTGATAGGTTGATTGAATTCATTTATATTTTGGTAATTATGGTAATTTCAATGTTTGGTTCTATATTTAAAATATTTTTTTTTATTTTTTGATAAAATGTTATAAAAACCACCTCTATGATTTAACTAAAATTTATTCTCTTTAGAATATATTTTTTATAAATAAATTTATAATAAATTAATTATATTGGATTCCCGAGGCTAATAAAAACGTAATACATTTTGTTTTACATGTGATTTATGGTTTTTTTTATAATATAAAATCTATGTTTCTCTATTAAATTCTATTTTAATAATTTTTCGTGAATTCATATGAATCTATATGATTTATCCACTATTTCCTAATATAAATCCTTCATTAAAATCTTGGTAAATTACCTTCAATAAATTCCATGATATACTAATTTCCCTTTATGTAATATTATATGTATAATATAATATATTCTCATATAGAACATAAACGGTAGTAATTAGTAATAAAATTTTAATGGGAATATTTTTATTGACTATTAAGCCTTATATTATTTATCTGTACAAGGTAGAATTATTTTTATTATGTATAATAGTGGTGTATCCATTATTATATATTAATAATTGGTGTTTTTTAAATGCTTGAGGGTCAAGACCCCATTATTGAACATAAAAAAGACAGAACCTCTTTTAGGACTGGGAAAGAGGTAAACCTTTACAAAAAGTGAAAAACTCATTAAAGAAACAAAAAAAATGGTTAAAATGGGCCAACAATTCCAAAATAAAATAAACATCCAAGAAGCTAGCATAATTCCTCGTCGCTCCCCTCGCTGGACATTGTAATATCTAGATCTATACAGATAATGTGTCACCCCCTCAACCAAGATGTTTCACCTTGCTAGTAGCACAATTTGGAATAGAACATCTCTAACTAACAAAGAAATATAGAGGGGAGTTGGATGAAAGTTTCCAACACAGACTTACACTACCCATCCAAAAAAACATAAAATGAACTCCAATCAATTTCAACCAGATGCAACAAAATATCAAATTGAAAAACAATGATAAAATTTCATTAGATCTGTATTCATACATCCATCAATGTGATGATGAATTTATAAATGATGAGTGTCCTCACACCCATCTCTCTTTTTAGGCATCCCACCTAGTGGGACCTGAAATATGTTACACTGGTTCAAAATGAAATGATGAAATCCAGTACCTGTAAAGAAATATGTACCCCCATATAAAATAAAACAAATAAGACTAAAGTATAATATCATTAAATTCATTTTAATCTCTCTTATGTCCACCACCAAAGCAGATTCCAAAACTCAGACAAAAATACTCATCTCGAATGTCAGCCAGAAGACCAATAGAAAATAGTCCCGCACTCAACAATCTACGAAAACCACTAGTCAATAACAAAGAACCCACACCAACACATCTCACATGACCCCTTAATATCAGCCAAAATGAGACCAACATCTGAACACCAAAATCCTTTCATCTAATGAACCATGGTCTTGCTTGAACATTGAACTTCATCACTCAGGAGATACATCGTACCTCCACCACTTGTCAACAGATCACTACTGCAAATATCAATGAAACATGAATTCCAGATCAACATCAATCCACATTAGAGAAAAATAATTCTGAAACTAGATCTAGGAAATAGAATCAAAGAATTATGGATGTAATGAGAGTGGTAGGACGATGGTGAGGAGCACCCATCCGAGATATGACAGGAGAAAACATCAAATAATGGTTTATATAAGTATCATCCTCCAAATAATTTTTTTATATATGAAATTCTAATTTATATATATGTTGTTCATAAAAAAGATTTTTATTTAATGATATATGTACCAAAATTATTTATAGATTACTGGTAGTTTGTGATAACTTAATAGAGTGTTTCCATATATTATGATATAACATATAAGTATTTTGGTTTTCTAATGAATCCTATATTATTATTTTATGTGAATATCCATGATCTATGTGATGATTACTGTTATTCTTTAATTGTGATTTTTTTTCTATGAACATTGATGTGGTATTTTACCTAAAATATAACACGTATAATATTTATTCATGTTAAATGATATAAGAATGTAAAATCCAACATTATTTTGGAATGGTATTTACAAAATGTTCTAGTGTGACAAATGAATTTATTTTGTTAATATTATTAAGTTCGTATAAACTTATATTATTATTAAACATGTGATCATATGAAATCTCCAAAACCGTTTAGGGAATTTGTTGATATCCTATTGATTTTATTCACATATTATTATTGTTATCATATGAAGTATTTTTTGACAATATTCTCCATTATGAAAGAAAGTGCAAATATACTATATAATTGGGGGGATATACTATAGAGCATTAGATATTGGTTCATATGTTTTTTGATATGTTATGGACATATTATTTTTACTGCTTCACTTGGGTTTACTTGATTGTATTTCATTTAAATACATATATTTTCTAAATGAATCCTGTTATGTATGACTGTATGATCTTTAATTAAGTTTTTCATATTTTTGGAAGATAATATTATTATGGATGTATTCATTTATAATATGTTTGGATTGACTAGTTGATAATGTTGGACATTATATGGGAGAATCCATCAATGTTTAAAATGATCTCTATTTTATTTGGTTAAACCTTCATTGATATTCATCACCAACTTCTGATTAGAGAGTTCAATAAAAGAATTGTGTCATTTCTCTTATGTAACATAGGTTTTTTGGGGTGGGGTGTCATAGTATACCACATCATCACATGTCAAATTTTAACATATAAAACTACACATGAAGTACTTAATAATATATGTCATAGAAACATTCAATGTCAAATAATAAAAAATAAATATCATAAGAATATATTAACTCAACAACTACATGTCAGAATAATGAAGTAAATATTCCACCAATATTCAACATTGTAAATCAAAAATAATAATTAAAGCATAGTATTAATTATTTCATGACAACTAAAGCCTATTCACCCATTTTAAATTTTATTTTCGATATAAAAAAATAATCTTATTTAATTATTTCTAGGAGAATCCGTCCAACTTATGAAGAATGTTAATTTAATATATATATATATATATATATCCACTCAAATTTTATATAGTAATATAAGGGGAATTAGCTTCCACATTGGGATATTTAGACATGGTTCTTGTATTTAAATCACCAACCCTCACATAGAAATAATATTATAATCAATGAAGAATGTTATGGTAATATATGTTATATGATATTGAATGATTATACGAGTAGATAACCCAATTGATCATTTAAAAAGAATAATTATAATTAAAAAAAATCATAAGAGGGTTACCAAAGTGGTGATTTAGATTCCATGATACAAAAAAATCAAGGTAATAAAAATAAACTGAGGTATTACACAAATTTTGATCACTTGATACCAAAAATAACTATGTGACATCCTCTAATCAGGTCAGTATCCCATGAGTGGTTCATGAACCAATGGGGGAGACACATAACTTTAGAGGATCATATCCTTATACTAGATACTACCAACTAGACATGTAAGTCAGTGGGCATATGATGCAGATACTATAAACATATATCAAAGATAAAACAATATTGGAAATAAAGGAAATAATATAAATTTATAATGAAAATTGATTAAACATCCATGAAATTGAAAATAAATAATAAAAAATAATCCATGAGACATCAAAATGAGAACTTATTCATGTTATGCAAGTAGTTCATCATTAAAAAGGTATATACATCATAGAAAATGAGATAAAAAGATAAAACTAGGATAATCTTCAAAAATTGGTACATTGTTCTATCCTGATCCAAATCATCAATGCTTCATCATAGCAGTCCAAAACAAGAATGCATCATAGGGACTTGTTCCTTATCCTATCTAGAAATAAAAAATTATACTCATATAATAAACAGTGGCAAAAAATGGTGTCAGTAAAACGTATTAGACCACCCCTAATGATGTATATAATCACACTAAGTATATGAAAATGTGAATTCATATGTATATAATAATATATCCATGTGTAAATAAATAAATCATCTATGATCCTTAAGTTCCATGGTGAAATATTTTATAGTATATAACCACTTCAGCCTAATATATATTTCCCTATCCAAAAAATACATAATGAAACAAATAGATACATGGGAAGAGTCCCTATAACTCCAAAAATGTATCCATATTATCTCAAAAGACCAAATCCATGGTCTCCCAAATTAGTGTTCATATTTCTAACCCAAGAGGGACTTCTCGAAGTAGTTTCAACCACATCATCATACTCTGAACATAACGAGAACTTCCCAAAGGTGCTCTAAATGCATCATTATAATCCAAACACAATTAAGAATTCCCCAAGGAATTCCGAACTCTTCATCATAATTTAAACCCAAGGTGGAATTCAATATGAAATTAAAAATTTAATATCATAATCTAACCCCATGAGGGATTTCCCCAAGAAATCCCAAAATCTGTTTCTTAATTGGTACTGATACAAGATTTCCCCATGTATTCTAGAATAATGTTTCATAATCCACAACTACAGAGTATTTCAACACAACATTGAAATGTGTGTTTATTTATCAAGAATTTTGTAGGATTTTTTAATAACATCCCATATCATATATCATACTCTAGACTAAAGGGTATTTCCCCACACTTTCCCAAACTGCATTTCATATTCCAAAAATCATTTTTTATTCCCCTGAAATATCCAAAATAGTTAAAAAACAATATGAGTACATCTGAAATTCATTTATCCCTTCATTTAATTATTTTTCTATAGGTTTCAATCAATAACCATTTACCCATGCCATATATAATTTATTAAGAATACCCAAACACTTAAATTCTGAATTTCTAAAGTATAGTGGGTTTTTTATCTTTTTTGTTTTATAGGGAGTAGAGGATATACAAATAGTTCAAAAAACCATTGGTATTCAGTATGTTGGACAACATATATCTAAATAGTTTCACTGAAACTGTTGGTATAGAATATATATTTCTTGTATACCAATAGTTCAAAAACCATTGGTATACATATATTCCAACAGTTTCATTAAAATCGTTAGAATATATTATATGTTGGATAGTATGTATACCAATGGTTCTTGAACCATTGGTAAACATATATACCAACAGTTTCCCTTATACTGTTGGCATATATTAACTTTAGACAACCTATACCAATGGTTCTCTAGATTTCATTGGTGTAGAGATATTGCAATGTTTAACATGCCAACAGTTCCTAAAACCATTGGGATATCCTATTCCAACGGTTTAAGGGGATGTCCCAATGGGTTAAAAACATTTTTATAGATGAAATTTTTAGTTTTTATGTAATTATTTTAATGGAAGAACAATTATTTATCCCTCTCCATCCACCTATAATAATAAAAGTGTTGTTAATGTGTTGTGCTGAGTACCACCTACACAAAGTGACTTCTTCAATTTTCTATCACTATCACTAATAGATGATAAAGAGGATATAATTTATCAATAAATATTATATATATAATAAAATTATTATTAAATTAAATATTTTTATATAATTTACTTCCCCCTCATTTATTGAGAAATTGAAACATTAATAATGTCTATGTATGAACTGTCACCTCTATGAGCAACGAGTTTCATTTTTCATCACCACCAAATATGTTTGGATTGAAAATTATATTTAATATCTAAAAATTATGAACAAAAAAACAATTTTCATTAAAGATACTGTGAAGATATTTTACAATGCCTTTAACTATGGTTAACATACATTGGAGTTACCTGAAAATTGGCCAAACAAACTCAAGTGAATGTTGTAGAAAATAAAAAAAAACATTATAAACAAAGGGAATATGATTTTTGAATCACCTTTTAATATGAACTACATATTTATTATTATAATTTACATATATATAATTATCTTAAAATAATTATACAAGAATTTATGTGCATATGTTTAGTAGTTTCTAACACAAGTAAGGTTTTTTGTTGCAATGTCTTGTTATTTACAAATTTTCTAATCTTTTCACCACTATATTATTTCTATAGTTCCTAAATATACCCATAATATATTTGGGAATAATAAATTATTTATTTCAATTCATTTCTATACCTAAAATTTTCAACATTCTAATGACCCTTCATTCAAATTTTCTAATGTTGGAAGGGTTTCATCTCAAAATTTTACTATTAGATACACATTTTTTTTTCTAAACCTAGTTTTTTAAAATGCAATGTATATTTAAAATTTCATATATAATATCATGGTTTATTTTTATTAATATTATTTTAACTTCAAATAATTTCTCTCTCTCTCTCTCTCGTAACATGTTTTTAATATAATATTTTATAAAATGTAAGAGTTTCTTATCTAAAATTTCACCCATTGAGATATCATTATTATTATATATCATTATTTAATTGAAATTTTTTATATAATTCCCATGATTTTTTAATAATGATTCTCCTATATTTCATGATATTTAATATTTAATTATATGTTCTCTCTTTATTGGGGTTTTGAGTAAATAGAATCTAACATGGTAAGGTTCTTCTTCTAAAATTAACCTCCATGAGACATGTCACATATTATTCACCGTGAATCATATTTATATGGTATAAATTTTATTTAAAATACCATTAATTTTATATACATTATTTTTTTATAAGATAGATATATTATTTCAAATAATGTTATTTTCTTAAAATTTCATTCAGAAAAAGTGTTATCCTATATATAAGGGGTATTTTGTACCTCCTTCATGAAATTTCAATTAAAAGTTATATTTAATTTCTACCTAATATAAAATATTCAACTCATGCATCACTTATATTATTATATACATTTCTATGACCTATATATGTATTCAAATATACCTTTCATTATTGAGGTTATAAATGTTTTTATTTCCCTTCAAAAATAAAGCTCTAAAATAAAACCATTTTAAGGAAACATTCTAATTTTTTATCTCATGTGAATTATAATCTCATAAAATGTTATTTACAAGAATTATCATTTTAAACCCTAATTATTTTATATAGAACCATATATTTTAATTAAATTATTAAAGAAAACAATATGGTCTTTCATTATTTAAACATATACCTTAGTAATTTCATATAATGTTCACCCATGTAGTACATTCATATTATATCATCTCCAATATCCTTCTCACTAATTATATATAATGGAACTCCATATTTAAGAACTATATATCTTTTCTTAAATATGAATATCGGAAATTACTTTATTTAAATATTATCTTAGTAATACTCACAATTCAATCTTCAATAATACCTTTAATCATAATTTTGAAACACACTTACTTATCATGGGTTTGATCATTATTAATATTTATAAGTGGTATAATCTCATCATGTTGAATGAATAGGTATAATTTTCATTTATTTTATGGGTGTGAACATAATTATAATCTCAAAAATAATTTATCTTCATCATTTTATCTAATAATATGTTATGTAAGAGATTAGGGATGGAACCAAAATCCACCTAAAGTGACCCTATCCTTTTACACATAACATTACATGATTTTAAGATTAATTATAAATCAGAGTACATGCCAAGGATTGTAAAGTCTATTGTCTTATAAGAACATGTATATGATCAAACATTAGAAAAAAACATTTATTTAAACCCCATAATTAGATCCTATTATCCATTGTGCTCATACGTATACATAGGATAACCTAGGGATAAAATAAATAATGGAATGATCTAAAACCCCAATAAGGGAATAAACATAAGAACAAAGCATTAGCACATAGTATAGAAGGCATGACTTGACGATATAAAAATGCATGTAATATATGGAATCATAACATATAATCAAAGGATCATTTAAACATGGAATCATATAATTGTAGAAGAAAAATAAAACATGAATTTAGTATGATTCAAGGCTAGTTTACATGACTGTTTCCCATATTAGCACAAGCCAAGGCTAACCGCCAAGACTTTTTCACATAATAGACAAATCCAAGGCTAACTACAAAGACTATCGCACAAAAAGTCTCATGAGACTGAACTTTACCCAATGAAATGGAGCACTATCTCAGCACACCCATGTTACATTTCATGAATATGGTTTCCACATAAATAATCATACATTATCAATCTTACAAAAACATAAGGGTTACCCAGGGAAAGAATTGGGTACCACAACCATGAAATTAATCATAAACAATGGGAGTATCATGAAAGTGCTCATCAAGAAGGGAATTAGAACATATATGGAAGTTTATAAGGTAAAATAATAATATATCATGGTACGTGATGTGAAAAATAAGTGAAAACATGTATGAAATTTATTTCAGAAATGTTAGCATTAAAATATTTTTGTGCAGTTTTATGGAAAATACTATAGAGCATGAAAAATAGAAAAGGGAAAAATCCTTTATATAAAACCATAAGTTAACCAAAAATGTTTTCATAATAAGAAAATAATTATTTTATAAATACAATCATTTCTTAAAACATGTTTTTGTGTTCACTTGAAATTAGTTAAAAATTTGGGAAGCTCTATTAAAATGAGTTTTCTTTTTGTGAAGTATCGAAGAGGGATTCACTTAAAAGCATGTATTTCCACAAAATATAATGAGGAATTGATATTTAAACATGATTTTGGAGCATATAAAAATAATTTATAATTTTTACATAAAAATAAAATACAACTTTATTTGGGTAAAAAGAATGATAGAAAAACCCGAAAGAATAAAGGAGATTCATGTAGAATTCCTTACAGATTATCTACATGGTATCAGGTGTACTTAAGATGGATTAATGAGAGATAATGGGGTTTATCATCACTTATACATCATGAGGGATATATGTTGGTGGTGATAAATCATACTCCATCAATAGGGATTACACATAAAGTGTCATATCATAAAGTAAATTCTTGAATAAAAGTGAAATGAACAAGATCCAATACCTTAAGTCCGATGGTGATATTTTCATGAACATAATGACCTAAAAAATAAAATTAGGTTTAATAAAAAATAATTAAAGAACCAATTAGAAATGTAAACTATTTATTTTATCCTCTTTACATTCATTTATAAACATTTTGATTGGTTAAGAGGTTCAATTTCATTATTCGGGTTCGTTTTCTTACTTGGTTTTAATAGTCGGTTCGGGTTCAGATAAACATGTATGATGAAGGTGGTTGTACAGAATTGAAGTTATATTTTATTGTTGGACATCCAGAAGCTTACATGGTTGAAAAATTAATTTGTTTACTTAATGTGAAGTTGAATCATTATATAAATATTCAGTGACATCCTTTTGGGTTAATTGGAGGTTTCATGACCACAAAGAACACCACTACTAGAAATTTAGGTTATAGGCACAGACCTATAGCCACAGTTTTATAGGCTTGTGGCTATAGAAAATTTAAATCCACGATTTAATTAAAAAATTGTGGCTAAAATTTTTTACCCCATTTTTTTCCCAAAATCCACCGGGCTCCTCCGTTCTCCCCCGATCTGTTTTCTATCTCCCCCCCCCTTTCCCCCAAAATACTTCGGGATCCTCCTCCATTCTCCCCTGATACGTGACCCTCCGCGCCATCCTCCTCCATCTTCCCTTGATCAGAGACCCTCCACCCTCTACCTCTCTCTCACAGTGACAACCTCCTCCTCCATCCTCCCCTGATCCATGACCCTCTGCCATCAACCTGTCTCATAGCGGCTCAATCCTCCTCCATCCTCTCTTGATCTGCAACCCTCTACCCTCGACCTATGTAATGGCGACACACTCTTCTCGGATACCCTCTACGTGTAACCCTCTAACCTCTACAATACCCTGCGTGAGCTCTCCCCATTACTTGTCATTTCATTATAAATCTATAACATGGGGGATTTTATCTTTTTTAGGAATCATGTGGATTTAAATCGGTGCATCCATCAATATCGGACTAAGAGGCTAATATAACTATGTGGTAGGTTATCCCTATGTTTATTCTTCAATTTATGAGTTATATGTGCTTTATTTCATGGGAGTATTTACAAGCATGTGAAAATGTCTTGAGATGAAACCAGATTTCATTTCTCAAGGGTCTTTCATACAACCACAGATGAAGATATCCCAAGATGCCATCTACACCCAGTTTCTTGTCAATTTTGAATGTTATGTTATCATTGTGGATATTCTTAGTCTTTCACTAAATTTTATATTAAAAATACAATTTTATTGGAATGGTTTTTTGGGGATTTTTCTTGATGTAGTTTTGTGGATATGAGACAGACCCTTGGGATGTCGTTGGACTTGGTTCCAGTGTAATAAGGTATCCAGTTAGTTTTTTGATGATTATTCCCATTGATAATTAAATTGATAAATTAATTTTTATATTTTTTAGATAATTGTTTTAAGCTTCTTAGATAGTGTTGGGAACTTGATTAGTGATGTGGGATGGGGCTGAGCATTGAATGACCGTTTTGTGCCTTGGAAACTTCTTCCTACCTTTGGGAAGTAATTAGAAAAATGCCGAATAAAGATATGTGGTATGCATACTTTACCATGTGGTATTTATGCTTTTGATTTATTCTCATGGATTTAAATCTTGCTAATGAAGTGATCAATTTATTTAAATTAAATTAACCCCATAACCAATATATAAATTAATTGGTTTTAATTAATTAACTTTTATAATTAGTTAAATTGAAATTCATCGATTTTTATTTATAAAGTTCTACAGCCATGATAGACATTGTTAATATCCAGTTTACCTTGGACACTAATAGTTGAGGCCTTAACTTAAGACACACTTAGCCTCGGTTATGTACTTGGGTTGGGTGAACAGATAGACCTTGCGAGACCTTGAAGGGAAAATTGGGTCATGTGCCATATCTTGCATCTTGTCAACCTGACATATCATTTGTATTAAAAAATATTGTGCTCTATTGATTATGATGCCATGAAAAACTGTACTACTTTGAGAATCAGTTCTTGAACCAAGACCTGGATTGAGACTGAGGACCTATGTGAGGGTGCCTCTATTACTAGGGGATCCCAATGGGTTCCATGTTGACTAACCAACCCTAAGAGGATACATATGGACTTGGTAGATATGGTAGATGGTGTCACCTTAAAACCTGCATCAAATGTATAATCCCATGGGTTTATGAATTGTAGTAATGGGTTTTGAAAATTTTAAAACCCTTAACTTTTGTTTATACCTTCATATGTTTATTTTGGATGCAACCATGGAACCCAGATATACTTCGTGGGAACTAACCTATGGGTCTGATGTGACGATGGTATGGTGGTCACCTACGAGTGTTTCCTAGGATCCTACCTTGGGACTTATGTGGTATGGTTTTGAGAAAAATTCTACATGACGATGCCCTCATGGATTCCTGACATGTATCTTGGGATTCAGCTATTGAACCATGTGAATAATGCTTGGGACGTTGGGATTCGACCTCAAGTCCATATGGGATTCTTTGGATGCCAAAATTCCCAAGGATGCCCAACCAAACTAGGATCCAACTGAGATGGATTAGGGGATTATTTATTTTTATTCAAGACTATTATTATTATGAGATGACTATGTTATCTCTAAGATTATCCAGTCAATCCTGATGATTTCACTTATTCTTGATCAGGATGCATGGGATCCGACCATTTGGCATGGTGACTTGGGGATTTTTTTTATTCAGTGATTACCCGAGGTTCCTAAGAATCTCCCTCAATCCATTAAATTTATTGGAGTTTATAGACATTATCATGATTCTTGGAATATATTCATGGAGCCATTCATGATGAGTAGTTGGCTGTTTAGACCTGATAATTTGGTATGCCTGGGTTACACAAAGATCTGATATTTATATGGTTGGAAGGATATCATGAAATGCTTAGGGGAAGGGGGTGTGCAGTGGGGAAGGGGTAGTGGGGGTGAAAGGGGTAGATTGTGGGGTGAAAGGTATATAGGGGGTGTTTTAGGGGCAGGGGGTGGGGCAGGGGGTAGGGTGTGAGATAGGGGGCAGGGGTGGGGCAGGGGGTAAAAGAGGGGTGGTAGGGGGTGGGGAAGGGGTGGTGAAAGTTCTTATTGATAAAAAATAGCATGAGTTTTTAAGAATAATATAGATGAGGTTTATTAAATGCTTGTGTTATTCATCACAACTTAAATCATTGTTATTTGAGTTGAGTGATGTTTGAAAAATAAAGAGATTTAGTAATGATCATGTTATTTTGTATTGGGATGTACATATCAATCTAAATATTATTTGTTCATTGTTAGTCATGGATTCATGTATCATTTATCATGTGTAGTTGACACACTGATCACATATATATAATAAGTAGTTATAACTCATTTCTTTTCCCACTATTTTCTTATAGGAGGATTCTTATATTGAGGCTGTTTGTATCCACCACCATTAAAGACAGTGGGTTGAACATTGGATTTGGGAAATGTTTATTTCATTTTTTATTCATTTTCCCAATTTTAATTAGATATTTTTTTATTTTTGGGTTCCTTATATTTTTTTAGTTCATTTTGAGAGAAATTGATCAACTCCACCCTAAAAAACCGGAACAACTGAAGGTTTTGAGGAGGAAGTTATATAGGGTTGAAACCTTTTAATGAACTAAAACTATCTTAATACAACACTTTATAAAGTGTGTAGGATTCCATTTATTTCTATCCTGAAATACATAACCTCATCAATAAAATCTTGAGACATGTCTAATTTCACCATTGGAATATTTTGGAACATGTACCTTTGAGATACAACCATAACACCAAGATCATTGAACTCATACTTGGTAGTATAAACATGAGGTTAGTATTAACTTGTGTAATGGAATGTTTCCCAAGGACTTGATAAAGGATGCCAGAAAGAGTAGTATAAGATCTCGACCTGGAGGAGGAAGCTCTATGGGAGTACAAACCCCTTGAATATCTACTATAAGTAAGCGAAAATGATAAATATTTTTTATAATTAAAGAGGGGAAATGATATTTTTTTCCCAGAACCCCACTACACATGGTTTATGCACACGGTTCAAAAAACCATGTGCAAACTATGATAAATAGATATTTCCCCCATCTTCATTAGGAAACATGGTTGTGCATCTAACCTTGCACGGTTGTCGACAAGCCCTGTGGAATTTTTCGTTCCCCTGTTTGTAGCTGCATTGTTTAAACAAACTGTGCATCCTGGGTGACATAGTTTCCACTAATTGTTCATGCCAGAACCCTCTCACTCAAGGAGGGAACCCATAACAAGTTATGATATCATGTTTTATTTCGTACTTCAACCCTCCCACTCAAGGTGATTCCCAATAACTTATCTAATAACACCTCCCACTCAATCAGAGTGACTTCACATAAACCCTCTTAAATGGAAACCATCTCACTTTGGGTGAGGTCTTGTATCTTATCTTATACCATAAACATCTCACTCGAGGTAAGGTATTTCTTCTCATCTCATTATATCACCCACTCACATAGGTTGAGGTCCCATATCTCATCTCATATCACCAATATATTCTTTAGGTCATGCCTCTTATCATATCATGAACCACCATTATCTCATTCAAGACATGGCCTACATGAATACAGTAGGAGAGTATGAAATATATAGATAACACAACAATAAACCTAGCTCATGGATATCCATTAAGCCATACCTCATTCCCCACAAGAGGATACCCCACTATAAAACTCATAATCTGCTATTTTTGCCTTTATTATACTTGGTACCCGGTGTACCTAGACATGGTAATTGATGGGTCTTAAAATAAAGTGGAATGGACTAGAATCCCTCTAACTGCTACTTGATTACCCCCTGAACCACTTGAACACCTAAATAGGCATAAAAATCCTCAAGAGACATCCCAACACTCAGATTGTTTTTTCAAAATACAACTTCTTGAAACTCTCACTACTTGGAGACTAAAAATTCAATTTTATTTGAATTCTCTGACTCATAATGATATAGGTAATTATAAACTCCCCATGAAATAGATACACATCCTTGGAAAGTATTCTGGATTATCCATCAAATCAAGATTTATTAATCATAATGGAAACAACTACTCATTCAAAATTCAAGATTGGATTCCTAGAAATCATCCATCATCCTGATCTAGGGTGAAAAGTTTTTTTCAGAAAAAATATCACGAATGATCTTTATAAACATATTTCATTATGTCTTTGAAGTGGAATTAAATGTAGAGCATGGGGAGGGGTGCATGGGGTGGGTTAGGGGGTGTGGGGTGGGCAGGGGGTAGACAGGGGAGGGGGAAGGGGTGTGCAGGTTGGGGGGGGTGTGCAGGTCAGGGCAGGGGGTTGCTGGTGGAGGGATGTGTAGGGGGGGGGCAAGTGTGGGGCGGGGGGGTATACAGGTGGGGGTTGGGTGGTATGGAGATGGGGTGTGTAGGTGGGGGGCATGGGGAGGAGGCTGGGGGTGTGCATGTGGGGGGTAGGGGAGGGGGTAGGGGTGTCTAGGTGTGGGAATGGGGGCAAAGATAGGGGATGCTGGGGGGAGGTATGTGCAGGTGGGGTGGGGGGGGGGTAGGGGAGGGGGAAAGGGGTGTGCAGGTGGGCTTTTTTGATTATAGATCATTAGCCTCCTCTCATATGAATTGGGTATGATTTATTGGTATCAATTTATTGTCTTATTTATTGTGAGGTTTTCTTTGGTTATGGTTTAGTTTTTTTGACTTATTGAATATGATGCAGTTTATTTGATTTTTTGTTTATTATAATTTTATATATTATATTTCTAATTTTTCAATTCTTATGTATAGATATTTTTCAATGTGTCAGATGAACAACAGTACAAAGGTACAATGTGTTTATCATTTATGTTTTCTATTATTTTAACTATCTCTATATTTAATCCACTTTTATTTCAATATTTTTTACCACTAATTTATGAATTCAATATATTCAATATAATAAATAATAATGCAATGTTTCAATCCAGAATACAAGGGTACATGGTGGAGTAACACTCGATTTTGGATAAATAAACCATCGTTGAAGGTACAATGTGATTATCATTTAATAAACTGAATCTTTTGTAACCTCACACACCCTTCTTTTCACAATTAATTTTTTTTCTGTATATATTTTGTTATATTTGATTGGTTTCAAAACTATCTCTGTTATGTTGACATTCACAATTATAGTCTTTTGGTTTCAATGTTCATTACTATTAGTTATTATTTAAACAGTGCTTTACATCATATATTTGATTTCTCAATGGTAGAAATAATTTTTTATTCCTTTTCACATAAAATTAATGTTTACTAAAATTGTGATGATGTCTTAGAAACTTCTTAAACTATTAGTTCTTATTTGAGTAGTCTATTCATTTATATGTTATTTATTTTTCCGAAAATTTAAAATTTTTACATAAGATTAGAGCATTACAACTGCTTTAGAATGAGAATGGGTGATGAGTCATTAGTAAACATTAACTGTATTGGGATGTTCTTGATTCTACATACATGGTCACAAGGTGGATCCACACTACAATTTAGAGAAATACACCATCATGGAAAGGGGATTGGTGTCTCATTTTGATGATGTTTATCTTTACAAATTAGTTTCAACACTGATGTTGGGTATGTTTTTAGTATTTCATCATGTTTCAAACAGTTTTATTATTTTAGAAAATCCATTACATCTCCACTACGCACATATTAGTTTAACCAGTTATTTCCAAAAAAATTATACATTAAATATAAAAATCATCAGTACTTTTTATGATCATATTGATTAATAAAATTTTAGAGGATTGATCTTTCTATTCACTTCATTCAAACTACCCATCCATATGAGTGGATTTTACAAAATACTAAAAAAATATACATAATTTTATTTCAAACTGAATTGATTTTCGTCTCTCCACTCTCCAGTATCCGCTGCTCCTCCATTAATTCTTCCTTGCAGTCCACCGCCTTAAGCTTCTTCAATTTTCCCAATCTAGTGTTTCCACAGCTTCTCCATTTTTGCGCTTCCTTCCTCGCGGTCCCTACACATTCCTCCACAACCATTTCCCCTATAACCCACCACTCCATCCCTTGATTCTCTTCTTTTTATGGTTTATACTTTTTATAGGTATCAAATTTTTTCTATTTAAGTTGGCGTAGTTGATATAACAAACATGCATTCTGTTTTGATTTTGTTTTTTCTAACTGACAATTCAGTTAAAATTTTGATTAGTTATTTTTTAATGAAGAATTTTGAATCAGTTTTTCTAGATTTTCAACTGATGATTTCATTTTAAATTTTCATTAATAGTTAAATCGTTATGTTTATTTGTTCATGAAGTTACTTACATTCTTGTTACTCTAAATATTTAATTTCTATAATAGATTTATAGGTTTATCTATGATAAAATATGTTTTCTGTTTCAGGTTTCTAAATAATGAATATTCATTTTTTTTCATTATTAAATGAAGATAGTGTTTCTTTTATTTTCCTCATGCGATCATTCTTCTAATTTAGGTACTCTTCCATGAAACAAACTCCATAAATGGGTCTATAAATGGGTAATCTCTTTCATTTAGATGAGCAGTATGTTTCCCCTTGATGTTTTTAAGGATTCATGCATATTGTTTACAAAAAATGGAGCACCAATTTCATCAATGGTACTTAGACTACTAGATCCTAAATCAGGAAATTATTACACTCAGAACATCGGCTCTTCGTCACCCAAAAAGATCCTTCTTCTCTGTTTTCCTACATGTCAAAATTTTGAAACTATCATATTCATGGTTTTAACTATTCCACACCCAGAATTTTCTACATAATCCTGAAAACATACAGTACTTATCATATGTGATATATGTTTTCAGATGATTTTGGTATATTCTTCCAAATCAATTCTAATTTGTAGTAATTGGGGCCTAATGGGATACTATTTTGATAGATTTGGGATTTTTTTTGGGTTGAGATTTTTGAAATAGACCTGGTGATGCATGGGATTTTTTACCATTGCATTTTTATGTAACTAAATAAGGGCTCCACTACAACTACTCAGACAACTACTGGAGTGATTTACATACATGGCTGTATTCTAATAGTATCTCTCCCATGAACACATGAGACGTTATGAATTACCAGAAACTACTATTACAACACTCATAATTTTTTTCAGATAGAAATATTACAGTGTAAACATATTTTTTTGTTTTCTCAATTTGTATATTTTTCATTTACATTGACATTAAATGTTTGAATTTTCATATTTTAATAATCATTATTAATTATTATTTTATTTGAGCAGTGAATCGTGTATTTAATTTGAGCATTGGATTTTTTAAATAGAACTGAAACATTTATTTTATTTGAGCAGTGGATCATGATTTTTTATTGAGCAATGGGTCATTTTTAGATAATTGGAATCAAATCGCCATGTGAATGCACAGTATGTCCCGGAGGGAGGGTGGGTCTTTAGAGGGGCTGTACAAGGGGGGTATGTAGTGGGGATGGGGCCAGGGGTGGGGGAAGTGGGGTTTAACAGGGAGGTGTCCAGCAAGGGTGGTGCAAGGGGGGTCCAGCAGGGGGGCAAGGGGTGTGCAAGGGATGTGTAGCGGGGGATACTGTCTAGGTGGCTCCCACAGGGGGGGCTATCCAGGGGGTCCAACAGGGGGGATACTATCCAGGGGTTCCAACAGGGGGGGATTCTATCCAAGGGGGTCTAGTAGGGGGCTTTCTGTCCTAGGGGGTTACTGTCCAAGGTGGTCCAGTAGTGGGGTGGGGGCTGTGGTCCAGGGGGTCCAACGGGGGGTGCAAGGGGGTATGTGCAAGGGGTTCAAGGGATGTGTGTGTATATGGGGGGTGGATGCTATCCATGGGAAAGGGATGTGTAAGGGGGGATGCTGTTCAGGGTGGTCCAGCAGGGGGGGCTTCTTTCTAGGGCGTCCAGCATGGGGGCTGCTGTCTAGGGGGGTCCAGCAGGGGGGCTGCTGTCTAGCGGGGTCTAGCAGGGGGGATTCTTTCTTGGGGGTTCCAGTAGGGGGGCTGCTATCCAGGGGGGCTAGGGCTGCAATCTAGGGTGGTTCAGTAAGGGAGGGAGGGGGCTTCTATCCCCGGGGGTCCAGTAGGGGCAGGGGTGTGAAAGGGGGTGTGCAAGTGGGGTGTAAGGGGGTGTGTGCAAGGGGTGCAAGGGATGTGTGTAGGGGTGGGGGTATTAAACAAGAAGGGTTTTAGCCACGGTTCATTGACCCGTGGCTGGTATTGGTGCGGCTATTAGGCCAAACCTATAGCCACTATTCCAACCTTGGCTATAGCCCTATATCCACGGTTTGAAACCATGGCTATAGGTCTATAGCCATGGTTCAAATAGTGGCTATAGGGATATAGGCACAGTTGGAAACTGCGGCTATAGGTTTTTCCCTATATCCAAGCCAATACCAGCCACTGTTCAATTAACCATGTATATAACATATTGCCACGGTTTTTGGGCTTATAGCAACGGTTCCAAACTGTGGCTATAGACTAATTTTCTAGCTGTGCACATTTTGTTTTATAAACCAAAAACATATATACAAAAGGATTAAAGATATATATATGAGGTAACAAACAAATATTATGGTATGGTTCAACCATGAAATTTTTTCATTACCATAATTGAATATGGTAATGGAAATTGATAACTCGTCTTCATTTATTGTGATAAATTAACACATCTGAAATGATGTTTTCATTTCTTTCCAATAAAAGATGGGGAAAGGATAAAATATATTAAATTATTCCATTAGCATAATATAATTCCATTAAATTTATGTTACTAGAGTTATCATACCATTTCGGTTAAGGAAGCTGAGTAAAGAACAAGAAAATAATAGAACTCAAAAGAAATAAAAGAATTGGAATGAGGAATTTACCTCTTGAGTTTACCTTCTTTAAGAGCCTCTTAAGGGGATAGTATTAGATATATTGAAGAGACGAGGGGATGTTGGACGTTGGGAAGAAGATTGGGAGAGATTTGGGTAGAAAGATGGTAAGGCACAAGTCTTGAGGGGAGTGACGAGAAAAGGTAAGGTCGGGTGGTATTTATAGTGTAGGGGAGGAGGGTTTTCATAATATTATAACCATTCATTTATTATTTCTTCAAAGATAAGAAATATTGAAAATTACATGACCTATAAAAGTAATAAATGAATTTTACTTCGATATTTGGGTTCTTACATCACTTATGATGTCAGGTAATAAAATATTTAAATTATAATGTATTTATATTGTAAATTAATGTATTTTACTATTCACCAAAAATTAAAGTATTTCAGAAAAATAAAAAAAATCACTGAAACCATGTTTCAACATGTAGAATCCAAAAAAGAAATTCAGTTTTCAAAAATAATTTTCTAAATATGATTAATTTAATATTTAATTAAAATCATAGTTTACTTCAAAAATAAATATTTTCAAACATTAATTTTTTAATTCCCATTTATAGGTAAATCGTGCATCACTTGAATCTTATTTATATATTTAAATAGTTAAGGTTACTATTAATTAGGGTTTTCCACTATTTATAATGGTGAAATAACTATTCATAATGGTATGTTACTATTCAATAAAAATTAATTTGGTCATATTAGACTCCAAATAACTTCCTGATCGAAACCGTGCACATCAGATTTTAAAATTCCAAACACATAAGTGTCAAAATTATGATTAATGGTCTGATACTAACTAGTATTTCATTGTGTTTTGATTTCCTGTTATTGTATTATATATTTATAAGAAAATAATTTCCATATAAAAACATTGGGTCGTTACATCTTTCCCCCTTAAGAAATTTTGCCGTCGAAAGTTTGTTTTACATTCTTTTCCACAAACAGGTATATGTACTTTCCCATCATTCCCTCCTCTAGTTCCCATGTTTCCTCTTCATACTTGTGGTTCCACCATATTACATTGACCATATGAGGATTCTTGTTACGTAGAAATTTATCTCTGCTATCCAAGATCATCATTGGCTACTCTTCGTAAGAAGGATCATCCTCCAATTGTACCACCTCGGAAGAGAGTACATGTGAAGGGTCTGGTATTTACTTCCGTAAGAGGTATACAAGAAATATATCATGTACTTTGTCCATGGAAGGTGGAAGTGCTAGTCGATTGGCCACATCCATGACATAATCAAAACTATCATTGGGTTGATGTACCTAGGACGTAACTTCCCTTTCTTTCCAAACCTCATGACCGTCTTTTATGGAGATATGTATAGAAATACCATGTATTCAATTTTGAACTCAAGGTATCATTAACAGTTGTATGCATAATTCCCTTATCGACATTGGGCTGTCTTGATATGTTGCTGAATGGTTTTCACCATCTCCACCATTCTATCAACCATTTCAGGTCTTAGAAGCTTACGCTCTTTGACTTCATCCCAACTTGTCGGTGATCTACACCGTTTCCCATAAAGAGCTTCATATGGTTCCATTTGGACACTCGAATGGAAATTATTGATATAGGATAATTCAACTAGTGGAAGTTTTTGTTCCTATACTCCTTTAAAGTCTAGAAACAATTCTCTCAACATGTCTACTAATGTTTAAATAGTTCTCTCAGATCGGCTATTTGTTTGAGGATTATCGGTCGTACTGATATTTAGTTTAGTTCATAGAGCATGTTAGAAACATTTCCATAACATTTAGGTGAATCTCAGATCATGATCTCATATAATATATAGTTATACTCTATGAAGCCTTATAACATCCTTGATTTAAATTCTTGCATGTTGATCCAATGAGAAGTCCTCTAGAATTGTGATAAACTGATCTATCTTTATTAGATGATCCACAATGACCCATGTAGCATTGTTTCCTATGGATTTCCTTGGATGTCTAGTGACAAAGTCCATGTTGATGTTCTCCCCCTTCAATGTTGGTATGGGTAGTGGTTTCATCATCCCCTTATACTTTTGCCTCCCAGCCTTCACTTGTTGACATACCAGGCACTTTGATATATATTCAACAATATCCCTTTTTAAATTGCCCCTCAAAAAGTTTCATGGATTGCTAGATACATATTTGTCCACCCTAGGTGAATAGGAAAGGTCAAGCTATGCGTGTCATTAAAAATATCCTTCTTTATCTTTGGATCAGATGGTAAACATAATTGTGATCCCAATCTTACCACTACTTCCTCATCAATCATGAACTCTAAGTATTTCCCATTTCTAATAACATCGACCCTTTTTAGAATTTCCACATTAATTATTTTAGAATCCATTATTTTCTCCACGTGGGGTGTTTGATAAATAATTTGATAAAGGATTGATGATGTTCCCCCCTTAATGATTCCCATGTCCATTATCTGAAAATCAAAGAAGATCATATCTTTTTCAATTCTCATCTTTAATAATGATTGAGGATCTTTTCTACATAGAGCATCTACCACCTTATTTTCCTTATCAGGATGGTATTTTATTAAACCGTCATAAAACATTATGAGATCTATCCATCTTCATTGGAACATATTAATCTATTTTTGAGTGAATATATATTTAAGACTCGTGTGGTCAGTATATATCTCACACATATCCCCATAGAGATAATGCCTCTAGATTTTCATTGAAAATATCACTGTCACCTACTCCAGATCTGAGTAGGGTAGTTTTTGTCATGGATTTTCAGATTCCTTGAGGCATAGGATATCACTTTATCATTTTTCATTAGCACACATCCAAATCCCTTCTTTGAAGCATCAATGTACACCACAGAGAGTTCTCCACTTATTGGGAGTGTGAGTACTTGCGTAGTGATTAACCTCATTTTAAACTACTTAAAATAGTCTTCACATACCTGAGTCTTGGAAAACGTTACTCCCTTTCACGTTATCTTGGTCATTGGGTTTGACAATCGTGAAAAGTTCCTCACAAAATATTGATAATACCCAGCTTGACATAGAAAGATGCAGATCCCCATTATAGATGTTGTCCTTGGACACTCATTGATTACCTCTGTCTTGGAGGGGTCCACACATATCCCTTTTTTAGTGATAACATGCCCCATGAATAATAATTCCTTTATCCAGAACACACATTCATTACAATTTCAATACAACTTCTCCCTTCTCAATGTTTTTAACATAGTATTAAAATTCTCATAATGTTCCTCTATGCTCTTGGAGTATGTCAAAATATCATCCAAAATACTACCAAAAATTTGTTGACGTAATCTATAAAGACATTATCCATTAAATCCATGAAAATATATATAGCATTAGTGAGTCCGAATGTTATCACTATGAACTCATAGTGTCCATACCTTGTTTGAAATAAATTCATGGGAATATCATCCTTCCTCACCTTTAATTGGTGATATCCTGACCGAAGGTCCACCTTAGAAAAATAACTGGCCCCACGAAGTTGATCAAACAAGTGATCTATCCATGGAAGGGGATACTTGTTCTTTATCACCATTTTATTGATCGCACAATAATTAATGAAAAGGCACAATGATCCATCCTTATTCTTGATGAAGAGGTCTTGAGCACCCCATGGTAACGCACTAGGGTGTATAAAAACCTTCTCTAGATTCTCCTGTAACTATTTCTTCAGCTCATTCATCTCTATGATGGTCATACTATAAGGTTTCTTTGATATAGGTTGAGATATAGGTATAAGATCAATTGAAAACTCAACCTCTCTTTCTGGAGGAAGACCAGAAAACTCTTTAGGGAATACATTAGTGTAATCCATTATGACGAACATGTCTTTAAGCATGAATATCTACATTATCTCCATAATTTGGGATAAATATTCATGCTCATAAGGAATAAATATCCATACTTCAGATGAAGATTCTATAGCAGAATCATCTTCCTCCTAACACTTGTAAATAATCGGAGGATGCTTTAGGATATAAAGAGTGATCTCTCTTTCCCAACAGTTGATGTTTTCATTGTATAAATATAGCCAATCTATGCCTAAGATAGAATCTAACTCCACTAAAGGAAGTATCCCGATATTTCCTGGGAGCTTTAGTCCACAAACGTTAACTAGGGAGGGGTTATAAACCATGTACGCAACTATTTCCCCATTATTTTCTCTCAAAGATAACTTTTCCTCCACATTTTGAGGTGGGATTTGAATTTTTCTACTAAACATTAAAGATATGAATGAGTAGTAGAACTAGAATCAAATAGTAAATTCTTTATTATTGAATGAATAACTAGAATACCAGTCACCACATAGTTTTACGGATCCACCTCAGTAGTAGTGATAAAATAAGACCTTACTTTTTTCCTTGGAGGTTGTTGTCGATTTCCTCTGATAACCCTTATCTTAGAGAAATGTTTTTCATAATTCCTATGCTCCATGCAGTTATATCACTACACCACTGGCTGAGAGTTGATATGAACCTTCTTTTCCTCTTAAATATTAGCAGTCCTTTTCATATCCCATTGGCAGTTCATGGATAGATGTCCCAACATTCCACATTTGAAGCAATTCCTTGATCACATTAAATAGTTCCCAGGATGCATCTTCCCACAACTTTTAAAAGTGGGATATTTAGGTTTCTTTCCATAAATGGATTTTTTTCTGAACCACCCATGTTTTTCTCCATTTCATTCTTCTTATAACTGGGCCCATGAGACCACTAAGAGTCTCTAATCTCCATTTCAAAATTGAGAGAACAACAGACAATATTCTCATAATTTTCAAAGTCTCGAATCACCAACAACTTCCATATACTCAACTTAATCCCAGTAAAGAAACCATCCACCTTGAATTAGGTGTTCATGACAAAGCCAGAGGCATACCTTTGAATCCTCGAGAATTTTTCATCATACATCCCAATGGACTAATCTATCTTCTGCTTGATATCGATGAACTCTATTTCCATCCTAAGACAGAGGGTTTGAGGAAAATATTTATTGAAAATAATCCTCTTTAATTCCTCCCAATCCATGGAATCGGTTTCCTCTTGGGAAATTCTATTCTTGATTAGTTTCCACCACTATCCATCTTTTCCATCAAAATTATAAACCGCTAGTATAACTTTCCCTTCTTCCAAGCACTGGAGGATAGAGAGTATCTTTTTAATGGAGATAATCCACATTTCCATGTGGAACCGATCATAAGATCCACTAAACATGATTGGCCTTTTCCACATGAAGGACTCTATGGGAACATTCTCTTTACTTAGAGGAGGAGGGGGTTCCACATGATTTAAGATATTATTCATAACATGAACTAGCTCAGCAAGTATTGTCATGATGATTTGAGAACCTGTTCCCATCATATTAGGAATACCATTAAGTAATTCTTCACATTTCCAATCACATTGATTATTGGAACATGTTATTATATTTCTCATAATTAACTAAGAAAAAAGAATGTATAATTAGAGGTCTTGAATACTTAGTTTATTGAACATTAAAAAGAATCTTTTGAACATAAAAGGATAAACTTATAGAGGAGAAGTATATCATGTATTGTGATTCTGTAGCTTTAAATATAGGTTATCCTTGATCTATTTATTAACTTATATTTGTATTAGATTTTCTTTTATTACCTTAATTATGATTTTTACTAAGCTCGTGAATTTACCAAACCATATCCCCCGGGAATGTCAAACCAAAAGTTTCGTAATGCCTATTGTCATGTACCAGGAAACCCAGGGTCATACCTGAAACTCTTGGTCAGAGTTTTCCCTCCTAGGTATATCTATTCCAGAGCCACCTCTACCTATTTATATTCAGACATGAATGTATTTTTTTGATAAACCACTTACAATAAACTTACCAATATTTTGGGATGTTTTCTTATACTTCATCCCATCCTTAAGGTTCTTACTAAAGTCCTTTATTCAAATTCTCAAAAAATTTCTAGAACATTCTATTATAACAAATATAGTGACCATATCCTTTTACACATAACATTACATGATTTTAAACATAATTGTACATCAGAGTACAAGCCCAGGATCATAAAGTCTAGTGTCTTGGAAGACTAGGTACATAATCAAAAATTATAAAAACATATTTTATTTAAACCCCATAATGAGATCATAACTTCCATTTTGCTCATACATCTACATTGGATAACCTGGGGATAACAGAAATAAAGGGATTATTTAAAATCCAACTATGGGAATAACATAAGAACAAATCATTACCACATAGGATAGAATGCATGACATGATGATATAAAAAGGCATGTAACATATGGAATCATAACATATAAACATGGGATCATTTAAACATTGAATCATAGAAATGTAGAATAATAATTAAACATAAATTTAGTACATGTTAAGGATAACCGAAATGATTGTTTCCCATATTAGCACAATCCAAGGTTAACCACCAAGATTGTTGCACATAGTAGCACAAGCCAAGGCTAACTGGTTAGACCATCGCACAAAACTTATGATGAGGCTAAACATTACCCAACACGTTATAGTGATATCGGGGTGAACCAATATTTCATTTCATGAATATTTTTTCCATAGAAAAAATCATTCAAAATCAATCTTGCATAAACAGAAGGCTGGCCCATATAAAGAATTGGGTACCACAACCATGACATAGAGCACAACCAAACGGCGTATCATGAAAGTGTCAATGAAAAAGTAATTAGAACATACATGGACATTCATAAAGTAAAATAGGCATATATCATGGTAATTTATTTTAAATAGTAGTGACAACATGTATGAAATTTATTTTAGAAATTTTAGCATTAAAACATTTTTTTGGTGTTTTAAGGAAAATAATATAATGTTTTTAAAATAGAAAAGGGAATAAAATTTTCTATCAATCCAGAAGTGAACCTAGAAGGTTTAAATAATAAAAATAATGATTTTATAAATACAATGGTCGCTTAAAAAAAGAATATTTTCACCTATAATTGGGTAAAAATTTGGGAAGCTCCCTTAAAATGAGTTTTCATATTTGGAAGTATCGACAAGGGATTCAATTAAAATCATATATATCCCCAAAAGAGAATGAGGGATAGATCTTGAAACATGAGTTTGGTGGATATTAACATCATGTATAAGTAATACATAAAAAGAAATGATAACTTCAATTGGGTAAAAATAATGATAGAGCAGCATGAAGGAGTAAAGGAGATTCTAGTAGAATTCCTTTCAAATTATTAGCATGGTATAGAGTGTACTTAAAAAGGATTCATGAGAAATAAAGGGGTCTCTAATCACTTATAAATCATTATTTTAGTATGGTGCCATACAAAATTTCACCCCATCATTAGGTATTACACATAAAATGGCATAACATAGAGGTTATTCTTGAATAAAAGTTCAATGGAGAAGATCCCTTATCCTAAGTCTGATGATGACATCTTCTTAAACTTAATGACATGTGAAATAAAATTAGGTTAATTAATTAATTATTATAGAACCTATTATATATTTAAAATATTTATTATAACCTTTTTAGGTTCATTTATAACCTTTTTTATTGTTTTAGAGGTTCAATTTCACTATTCGGGTTTGTTTGCTTACATGGTTTTAATGGTCGGTTCATGTTCGGATGAACATGTATGATGAAGGTGGTTTTCCATAATTGATGTTATATTTTATGATTTAGAATACATATTTTTACTTGTTTGAAAAAAAAATTTGGTTACATAATGTTATTTTGAATCATTATATAAAACTTTAGTGACATCCTTTTGGGTTAATTGGAAGTTTTTTGACCACGAAGAACACATATAGTTTTATAAAACAAAACCACGTGTAAAAAGGACTATAGAACCATGTATGAAGTATAAAATATATATTATGGTATTGTTAAACCCTTAAAATGGTTTCACAACCATAATTGAATATGGTAATGGAAATTGATAACCCGTTATCCTTGATTGAGATAAATTAACACATCTCAAATGGTGTTTTCATTTCTTTCCAACAAAAGATGTGAAGGGAGTCAAGATAATGAATTAATCCATTATAATAATATAATTATAGTACATGTATATTTATATAGTTATCATACCATTTGGGTGAAGTGAGTTGAGTAAAGAACATGAAAATAAAAAGTAATCAAAAGAAATAAAAGATTTGGAATGAGGAATTTACCTCTCGAGTTTACCTCCTTTGAGGGCCTCTTAAGGGTGGAGGATTTGGTATATTGAAGAGACTAGGGGATGTTTCAAGTGGGTAATGATCTTGTTAGAGATATTTGGGAATAATTTTTTCAAGTTAAAAGGCTTGATAGGATTTTATATAGAGGATATGATTGGTGATAATCATAGTGTAGCGGAGCAGGGTTTTCATAATATTATAATAATTAATTTATTATTTCTTCACAAGAAAAGAAATATTTAGTATTCAATGAGATATAATAGTAATAAATTCATGTGAGTTAGATATTTGTGTTCTTACATCACTTATTATTTCATTAATAGTGGATTTAAATTATAATGTGTTTATACGGTAAAATGATGTATTTTACTATTCACTAAAAATTCATGTATTTCAGAAAAATCCCAAAAAATCACCCAAACCATTTTTCGATGTGTAGAATCCAGAAATGAAATACCTTTTTAAAAAATAATTTCCTAAATATTATTAATTTATTATTTAATAAAAATCAATATTTACTTGAAAAATATAGATTTTAAAACATTTATTCTCTTCTTCCCAAATATAAGTATATCGTACTTCCACATAAATAATATTTATATAGTATCATATGTAAGGTTAATATTCATTTTGTTATGTAACTTTGCATAAGGGTATGTTACAAATCACAAAAAAAATTATGGTTGTTATATTAGACTCCAAATAACGTACTGATCGCAACGATGTACATTAGATTTTGAACTTCCAAACACATAATGCAAAACATATGATTAATGGTCTCATAGTAATAATTAGTTCATTGTGTGTTGATTTCATGTGATTATATGACATATTTGTAATAAAATAATTTATGTATAAAAACATTTGGTTTTTACAACACCATTGTACTGTATCCACTTTATGATATTGGTATTAAGAGTAACCCATGAATTTTGTTTCTAACATCACGTCTGGTGTTGTTTCCAAATGTTTATGATTCAATAATCTTCTGAAATAATTTAATCATATAATTTTTCTATTCTTATGGTCATGAAACTTATAATATCATGTATTTACTTTCTATTTCCTTGTTATTATTTATTTCCATGTTTACTCCATTACATCTCACTCTAGATCACCATTTTATAATTTTCCCTAGAACAACCAATGAATTTTTATAATATCTATGGGAGTTAAGAGAATTATTCTTAGTTTTAAATTATATTTGTTTTTTGGGTTCAAGTAATTTTTTATATCTAATAGTCAAAATACAATAGATCTACCAATCCATAGTGTGTATCTACTGGAAAATAATGTAATGAATCATGAAATAATGTTTTTTTAAGGCTTCGGTAAATTAAGTTTCTATCATTGAATGGTATAGTAATTTTATTTATCATGATAGAAAAACCTTACCGAAAAACATATGGACAATTCTATGGGATAATCTTATGTATATGAGCACATCCTATATATTTTTAATTTTCATAATTTTTATTTTTTCCTAGAAATACATCTATGTATGGTTATTGCAGGTGGATGTGGGTTTATAATAGGTTCACCTTGGGTAGTATCCATGTAATGATTTAGTCATGTATATATCATCCATAAGTCTAGGTCATAGTGAATTGGCCATTTCCGGGCACCTTGTTTGACACTCTCGAGGGATATTCATTATCTAATCATATATTCTTTTGGAAATTCCATAAAGGATCATATGTTTAGATACTTTTTGGGACTGGGTAAGAAGTAAAATATAATTTAATTTAATGTATCTTAGGTGAAACATTTTGAGTTATAGGTTAACAGATAATTTGGATTTTATAAATGAAGTAATAATTAATTTAAATGAATTATTTATTGGATAATACATATTATAAAATATCTCTCAAATTTATTTGAACATTTAATCTGATTATATTCATAAAAATTACATGTCTAATTATTTATTTGAAAAATTATAAGGTAAATTAAGCTTATAAAGTTATCCAATAATAAAGTAATATATTATACATCCAAATAATTCAGAATACATTTATGGTTAAGAATCATGGTATATTCATGTTAGAAAATGAGATCTATTCAGTCATACATTATGTATTGAGTTTGATAATGTAAATTAAATCAAGATAATCTTAGTTGTTTTTATTTATAAGTGAAATAAATCTATGATATTTAAGTACGTTCTAAAATTTATAATGGTTATGTGAAACATATAATGATTTTTTCATCATTAGTGAATTTTATAGGTGTAAAAACGTATATTAAGTGGTATCAATAATAGTAAAAAAATGATTTTATGACATGGTTATTTTTAATGTGATTATTTTATAATGATAAATGAATGAGGTATAGTTAAATCTTTGGTTTAATATGTTCTTGATTTTGAGGCAATAAATGGTTTATGGATTTTTAACGATTAACTTATACAAATATTTTAGCATTAGGAATGATAATACATGATATTTGTAGTGTTTTTAATCTCATTTTTAGGATTATGATATATATATATATATATAAGTTTGTGATTTTCAAAAAAAACATCATACCATTATAGGATTAAAATAGAGTTATTTTTTGGGAATATTTGATTTTTAAAAGGTTTAATTTCTTTTACATCTAAATGGTTTTGGGCAAGGCATGTAATGGATAATATATTATTATGGTATATACATACATGGGTACATTATTAAATGAATGATCAATGTTGTTCAAGGAATGAATGTAACCTGGTATATGCTTTTGAAGTAAAGTGTATTCCATATTAGAAGTTATATATTGAATGATAAATAAGTAAAAAATACCATCACCTAAATTCATTAGTTAGGAGTAATTAAACTATTAAGACACAAATTATTTTAAAGGGGGGAGAATGTAATGACTTCATATTTCACTACATATTATCCATAAATAAATAATATATTATATAGAATATTCCACACAATATACTAAACTTAAACAAAACAGAAAACCATGATATATTTGGAATATTAATTGTGGTATTTAAAACATAGCCATTAAATTAGACGGTATTAATTGATGTAACCATATCAAAAAAATCAACAAATAAATTTGGATAAAAAGGAATATAGAAGCTAAATTCCTCCTCACAGAGCCTATTTTTCTGATCTTAGAATGGAAGTAGCATAACTAGTTTTTCCACTAGACCAATCCCAATATAAATTCACAAAAGTATGACATAAGTGAAAATGTTTGAATAACTATCTTAATATTTTAATTCTAACTATGAAATACATTCTAACTGAATCACCACATGTGACTTCTACTACCAGTTACCTTACCCTCAGATCTAATATATAGGTTATAAGGTTTTGTAAGTAAAAACTAGTATGATATCAATATGTAATTATTTTATATAGAATTGAATGAGTATATCAATATAAATATCATTTTAATATTAATAACGACTATTTCCCATGTTATGGGTGTGTGTATATAAATGAACTCATATCACATTTACATTTTAATTTCTTTATAAAAAAATTTATTATCCATCGATAGATATTTCATGACTCTAAAAAATAATGCTTTCAAATTAAACATAATAAAATGTTTTGTTAAGAAATTATTATTCAGAACATTTTTCATTTATATTTTAACAGATTTTTATGAATTAAAAAATTATAAACTAAAATCAATTAATTTTTTTTAATTTATCAAATAAATATTTAAGTAGTTTTAATATTCACATTTTTCTAACATAATCAATATTAAAGTGAATACATGATAACAATAATTTTTAAATAATACAATTTCTCTATTGAATAAAAGTTTTTGAAAAATTTATTATTTATAAAATAAAACTATATAATATAATTTGAGGGATTTTAAAACACAATTTCAATTTATAAAACCCATTAACAATAATTTTAAAAAAGTAATATTTTATGAAAACTATTTTTGTTCCGATCATATAAGAAAATTTTTGAAATGGAGAATTAGGTATTTGGATTTATTTTTATGTCAGATAAATTATTTCTGAATAATAATAATTTTTTTTATATAATTATAACCAATAACTTTAAAAATTTTGACCTATATATTATTTATGCATAAAATACCTTATTCCTAAAACAAATTATGCATTACATGCACTAACATTAATATTAATTTTCCTACACATAGAAATTATTTTAATAAAATGATTATTTTATTTTATATGATAAGTTTCTAATTATCTTATTTTTTCATATTTATTTTTATACTAAAATTTATACTATTATGATTAATATTAATTACAATTAATAATGGTGAAATATAAGTTTTTAAAATTATTTTTTTGTTAATATCATTGAATTTATATATAGACAATTAAATTATATTCAATTAAATAATTAATCTTATATTATATATGAAAACATTAATATATATATTAAAACTAATTTAATTAGTAATTAATAATAATTAATATTAAAAATCTATAGTGGTCAAAATGACATTTTTCTACCAAAACAGTTTTCCTACACATTAACTTTTTTAACATGAATGTTAGTTATATTGTAATATGATATTTAATTTAAATAAATAGATGTAAATTTATTTCAATAACACCAAAAAAATTTACATGCCTAATGTTAAGTTTTTAATATAACATAAAAATCACTTTGTTAAAAACTAGTTACCTATTTTAAAAGATAAGATGTAAAATAAAAGTATTGATTCTAAAAACCCTATAAAATTATAAAAACATGTGTGTAAAACAATTATTGAACCTTTATATACACAAATACACGCCATGCTCCATTATTTTAAATGTTTGGAGCCCATTACCATTTAATGGTGTCATGGAATTTTTAAGAAATAAATTGTGTTTCAAAAAGTGCCATTTTACTCTCTTATAAAAGGGGGTCACATAATCCCTTTCAAGAATAAAAATACAATATGAAGTTTAAATAAACCTATAACCAAATATCTTCTCCCATAATTCCCCCATTTTTTAATTTTCTCCTGGTCACACTATCCTAAGCCCTCCAATTCCAAGGAGTTTTCCAAGGATTAATCAAGTCTCTGACATGAGTATTATCTCATTATAATGTTTTTCACCTTAATATTTCTCTTATAAAGAACCTATATCCATAAAAATATAATTAAACAACTATATATATTATATTTATATGTTATTATTTCAATTTAATATCCATTATTTATTCCTCTCTATCCATTATTAAAAACAGAAGTGTTCTCCGTTTCTTGCATGAACTACCGCCTCCACAATGAGGTGTATTCCGTTTCAGATAACCATAATTCATGACCAATAAAAATGATTTAATTGATTAATAAATATTATATTAAATTTTTTAATTTTATATTTAAATTTAATGTTATATTATATTTTTTCCCTCAAATTCATTGAGAAATGTAAATAATAATCATGTGTACATGCGAACTATCACTTCCACAATCAATAAGATCAATTTTTCATCACCACCCAATATGGTTTTCTTTATAAATATATTTATTATATAAAAAATTATTTTCAAAAATTATTTATTAATATATATATATATATATTATGAAACAATTTAAAAACACATTCTACCATTGTTAAAATCCATAATTTCTTACGGTAAAATTGACCCAATGACCGCATGTAACTGATGTACACAAGAAAACTACATTATATAAAAATAACATATGATAGTCAAAGGAAATTATAATATGAAATATAGATGAATAAGGTTCGTGGTTATATATATAATTTACTTCATTTAATTATTCATGAAGTTATTTTTAAGGGCATTGCAATTTCTATCATATGTAAGGGGTTTCATCCCGATTTCTCTTCATTGAGACATGTTTTATTATTATGCACCAATTTCATATTTATATGGTGTATATATTGAATATGAATTTATTTTTGAATACTCCACAATTTAATTCTTTTTATTTATAAATCCATATGAGTTTCTATCATCCAATGACACTTGATTCAAAATTACTACTATTGTATGGTTTTCATCTCCAATTTTCCCTATATGAGAAAGACTATAATTTATACATGTAATATTTTTTAAATGGTGTGTAGACAAAGTATTTGATATATTATATTATTTTTTATTATTAATAGTTGTATTTTATCTTAATATACAAGTTATCTCTCTCCAAATGGGGTTTTATAGGAATTCTTTTTAAGCCATAATGATCTGTTGTTTCAATTATCACCCATTGAGGCGTGCTTGTTATTTTCAATCATGACTTATTTAGAGTCGTTTATCTAATTACCCATAGGTTTTATGAATAATTATTATATTATATTTCATGATTTTTAATTTTTAATTAATATTTATTTATTTCATTATAATTTTACAAAATAATGCTAATCGTCTTATGGGTTATCATCTCAAATTATTTACATCGAAACATGTAACATTTTATGCTCCATGATTCTTTTTTTATGGTGTAAGTATTATTTAATATCTATTTTAAACATTATATTTCTTGTTCAAGGGATATTATAGATTAAATAATGTTCTTTTCTTCAAATTACCTTTGACTCTAATGTCATGCTGGTTGTAAAGGATCTTATGTTCCTTCTTTGTGGCTTTTCGGTTACAAGTTTTGTTTCTTTTTCTCCATTTTATGGTATATTATTGTCATTAAACTCTTTTATTTTTGTATGTATTTCCCTTAAAAATATATCTAGTTAAATATCACGTCAATTTTTGGTTATAAATGTTTTTAGTTCCTTTCAAAAACCCCACTTTTAAATAAACCCGGTTTAAGTTAACTTTGCTATTTATTGTCTCATTTCGATAATCACCATGATAAAATTTTTTAAAAACATATATAAATTCAAAAAAATCTTCTTATATTATAGAGGATCCTATTGTATAGATTTTTTTTGAAAAAAATAATTTCTGTATGTCTATAAAATGATCCATTAGTAATTTTATAAAATCATCACCGATGTGTTATGTTTCTAGACTTTCTTCTCAAAGATCCTTCTCATGGATCTCTATATGGGAACTCCATATTTGCGACCAATATTTATTTTTAAAATATAAACATAAAAAATCATTTATTTCCATATTCTCATGTAAATTCTTATTATTTAGAATTAAATTATGTCTTGATTCAAAATTATGTATCCCAATTCTCATTTTTTAACCATGATTATAATATTTGTGTTGTTTAATTTCCTCATGTGGAAAGAATGTTTATTTTTTAATTTAGGTGATTGATGGGCCTATAAATATATATCCCACCAATTCATTTTTTAATTATTTATATGGAAGGATATGTTATGAAAATGATTATGAAGGGGAAAATCTGATATGGGGCATTGTACACTTTATGACGTTTGTCTTGGGAGTGACCCCTGAATTATTGTTATGATACCATGTTTTATATTGTTGGAATATTTTTATGATTCCATGATCCTATGAAATAATTTACATTTTCTATTTTTTGTGCTTTTTTTAAGGCGATTCATTGGTCCAGAATGACCAAAGCACAAATATTATTAAAAGAATTTTTATAGGATTCGAAAATACGGGATCACATTACAATATTTTTAATTAAAGGAAATGCAATCAGTGGGGAGGTATGAAAACTAGAAAAATGTCTTGATCTACTCCCATGTTGGCCAAGCCATTTGTAATTTTGTTTTATTATCAATAAACATGTGTGATGATATAATTAATATCGATAAGCATATGATTCCATTCCATCCATCACGTAGTAATAGGCCATGTAAGATGTGTTACACCATTCCAGATCGCTTGAACGATGCTCATCGATTCACTTTTAATCTAGAGGTTGTTCTGAAAAAATATCTTGGAAAAAGAAATGGCATGTATAAAACTCAATATCACAGCTTCAAGGGTAGTGGAAATGCCACAATTACACATGATACATCCATGAATCTGACCGAGGTAATTTCTGAAGACAACACCACACCCTACAAGTCTATGGTTTCCCTTGGAGGAACCATAAATGTTGATTTTGATTCATCCAGGGATAGGGTCTCTCCAGAACAACTCTATAGTGAGATTCAGTTGATAGAAACTGTCGTTTAACCGTAGACACTTCAGGATTCCAATGTCGTGCACGGTTTTTTGGTAATGTCCCTTTTGCAACAAATCAGCGTCATGTATGGCAATAAGGATCCACATTCGACCTGCATTTTGATTTAGTGGGTAATTGTTATGAATTTAGATTGAGTGAGTAATTGATATTATGTTATGCCTTTAGACTCTCACGGTATGATTTCTTTCTTATTTTATACCCTTATGAGGTTATCTAGCTTACTCATTCCTTATGTATTTTTCCACGGATTATATTATACAAATTTAGAAGATCAGTTTGAGTTTGGATAACTATATCATGTTTTTTAAAAAGATAATTTTTTATATTTAATGTGATTTATATTTATGTAAAATCTTCCCAAGTAAATATACCTCTTGGTCTTTGGTGGGTATTTATAGGATATGTATATTAACAATCCTGAAATAAATTATGTTTAAGGGTTGGTCACTATAAACCATTTCACATTTTACTCAAACATGGAACCTCATACTTATCCATTATCATCTAATAATGAATCATCATTCAATCCAATTGGAAACTACAACTTCACTTCATATATTCTGGGAAACTAAAGAGTCATAGACAAAACCTGGACACACTAAAACCTCATTAAGACCTAACTTTAATGGGTCTCTATAGACTAAACACACAAAAAAACATATCCACAAATGATCCCTCAATGATCTAAAAAAATTAAAAGAAACCACTTATTAATATAATCAATTATCAAAGTATTGTCTAATGAGTTACAAAATGTTCCCAACTCAAGCTCCCCATCCCATTTATTTTCTCAAAAATTTACTACCAACTTGTCCCAAATTCCATTCAAAGTGATCCAAATTTGTTTAAAAATATATATTACCTTTATAACGAAAAGATTTAGCTAAAAACCCCCACATACAATGTAGGTTAAATAGAACATCACAACATTTGTATATGGTAAATGTGTTTCTATTTAACCACTCACAATAATGTACCAATAGATCTTGTTTTCAACGATGAATTCCCAACATGAACACATCCTAATGTCCCTCTACTAAACCACCTTTCTTGAAAAACTCATTATATGACCCACCATAATAGTATAATGGTCATAATAACCTAACTATCCATTTTCATTAAATGTCAAACTCAACTATAAAAAATAACTACACTTAAAGATTTGTTTTTGGAAACCCTTTGAAGCTCACTTATTCCGAGGCCAACAACATGGTCACTAGATACATTGGTCATCGACACAAATCCAAAAGATTTTACCCATTATTCAACAAAATATCTTGGATTAACTTAATAATAGGTACATATATCCATCTAATCCTACCCTTTCAAAACCCAATCACAACCTCATGGTTGAGTGTCTATATCTATATCCCAAAAGGTATCCACACACTTGTACCATGTATTTTTTGGAATTTCCATACTCAAAATTTGAAATAAAAATTTAACAACCCTATTGGCTCTAAGAAATCCACTAATATATTATTTACCCACTCTTATTTTATCCTATAATGTCATATCAATCTCTAAAAAAGCAGGAAAATACCCTTTTATTCAGTCGTGGTACCTAACTCTCCAGTATCCTAAGAAAGATCTCAAAATTTCAAGGTAAATAACAATCTAAAAACCCATATTGTGTTTTAATATGATTATATTTAAATATAAATCACCACATTAACAATAAAATTACCCACCAATGGGTTATACTCAACTCATTTCCATGTACCATAGTGGAATTACAATAGTAGATGACACATCTCATCCCTTTGCTCTAGTATTACAAAATATGGGTCTCTCTTACTAGCTCAAGTATATCCATGCCTAACCATTCACATGGCAGGAAAAAACCCACACCTGTAATAGAGAGTTCCAATAAATCATAATTTCTAAATCACCTATTAAAACCAATGTCACAATAGGCACAAAATTTCATTATCACAGAAACCACACATCATAAGTCTTTCAAAAACGTAATCTATATCTCTAAACCCATTTACCAATTTTCAAGATTATGTTAATGAAATTTTATAACCCATATCATTAATTTTCTTTCAAATATCATTGTTTAAGTAAACATATAATAGTCAAAAGCCGCAACTATTCCCTACAACTCATATAATAAGATTTTCCTAACTCAACCGTCTCAATTTTCCCAACCACTTAAAGAGAGGTATAATATAACATACACACAAGGTCCACATCATATATATATATATATATTAAAAAAACATGTGATTTCAATTTAATTCATTAACCATAATTTTAATAACAATAGTCTTAGGTAAATGAATTATTAATTACAAGTTAAAGGAGAAGCAGACTTATCTATTGTAATTGGAATTTCTATTGGTATACTTAGCAAAATAGTCAAGATATTTTGTTATTAAATACACATTTAACTATTTAATTAAAACTTTTTTTTTCAATTTTAGGCTTAGTTAAATTAATTTTAAATTACAATTTATACAGGAAAAGACATTATAGGTTGTAATTGGCATTATATTTCGTCGATACAAAAAATAATCATGATAATAGATTTCACAATACATGTTTTTCCATTTATAAGATTGGTAAATTTGGATTAAATCATAGATTTATGTTTATATCAGAATTAAAATTACTACATATACTTTATACATCTAACCATATGTCCTAATCTTGGTAACTGAGTAATCAAACATTGGCGCTCTGAAAAATGAGATGTTAATCCTATATGATATGAATGATTCGTGAAAAGTTTCCCTCTTTCTAAAAATCCCATCCTTAGAAACAAAAACATATATCATACATTAGATATCCAATCTTAGGAAATATTTCTATACCATGTTACAATATCACCATAACACTTATATACCTTTCCCAAATATTAAGAAAAATGAAAGAGCTATAATTCAATATTGTGACATCCTCCCATTATGGTCGTAATACACTATGTTGTTTCTGAACTAGAGCTAGTGCCACTAGACTGCATTCACTAATTACTGTATACCTGCATTGCTCTGACCCCAGAAGCCCAGAGCCAGGGCATTATTTTAATTCATTGACATGATTACAAGGAATCAAGTCCCGAATGACCAATTAGTTTATTAGTCTAGGTAAATAAATCACATACTTGAATGTTACATTACACATTCAAACATAAACACAACATAAATAATAAATTGATAATTCTATTATTCCCCTGGATTAACCCTACATATTAAACATAATACACTTCTTGGAATCCTGGGAAAACAAAACATAAGAAAGCGGTGAGCTCAGATGCTCAGTAAGGGTAAAAAATTTAGTGGAAGCTTTAAACTTTCAAGGAAAGGTGTTTAATAAAAAACAACCTTTTAAACATAAACATGAACATAATATGGAGAAAATAAATAAAACATAACCTATAAACATTCACATGGATATTATACTAGTCGAGTAATCACATGTAATAATTAATGTCAAAATGAGGGAATGCCTAACGTTGGACATCATTACCACATAGTCGAGGCCTCATGCTAAGAATATATATAATTTTTTTTCAAGGCCTCATGACAAGACACTAATTTATCTCATGAGACCTACCGACTCATCAGGAGGCTATAGCAGGCCCCACCCTTCAGTTTCTAAGTCCACTGCATTCCACATATAAAAATGATGAAACATAACATAAATATTTTTATTAAAATTAGCATACGAAATGTCAATACATTAACCATAAACTATTATGGGTATAAATAGAAAACATCCACATCCAAACATATCATAACTCATTAAATACAATATGGAATATTTTATTATAATAAATAAACCTTAATCTATAATAATATCTAGTAAAAGATTTTGACACAGTTGAAAATGATCAGTAAAACGTTTTGAGAGAAAAATACTTTTTTGTGATACCATTTAAAAGTCACACATTTATAAAGGAAGTATTTTCAATGAGATTTTTGAATCAAATTTTCCCATACCACTATGATACTTTTTAAAGGAATAAACTTTTCAAAACAATCGTGTCCATATAAATAAATCCTTAAAATCAATTTAAAAACATAGACATTAATGAGAATGATTTAGAAGAATAAAAATTTAAAACATTTAAAATGATGTTTTTGTAAAATAGTACCTTAAAAGAATCATTTTTAATATTCATTTATGAATAATGCACATGGATAATAAATATGTCTCAGAAAATACTTACAGATAAACAATCTCATATTATAATGTGATTGAAGAATTAACCCTTACCTTATACTTACCTTTAGTTGAGGGTACGTTTAACCTCATGTATAATGACCATAGTATGTTATTAAATTATACAAGAACCATATTAATATTTATTATATCATACCTGATTCATTTATGGCTTTATACTACCCATTAATAATAATTTCCATGTTAAAGTAACATTTTGTGTAATAATCGCTCTCTTTATCGTACATGTTTTAACTTGTTATTATTAATCGTATCATTTAGATCATGATTCAAATACTTCCATAATATAAAACATTATTTATATATCATATATATATTTATATTAAAAATATGCATAATAGATAGATATATGAAATGGAAAACACCGTTTATGAAGACGGTAGGCCGTATGTACGCATAAACACTGTTTTCGTTTTCATATCATATTAAACGGAAGTAAGTGAATAAGATATATGTAAGTACATACATACCTAAAATATATATATATTTCTACTGTAGAATTATTATTTTATATTTTTCATACTTATTAACAATATATATTTTTATAATCATCATTGAACGGTGAATGTGGAAATGAATCTCATTGCTTCGTGTAGATGGTATGTCGTACGTAAACACGAGCAACGATATCATTTCCTTAATGATTAAAAGTTGTGGAATTGTATGGTATATTAACTGTACAGAGAAATTAGAATGTTATTTTCATTATTTATATACATATTACTCATCATTATATCCATCCAAATAACATAATGTTGAATAACAAATTACCCCACGACATGGAGACGGTAAGTCGTACGTACGCACGCATGGTGAATTATCATTCATAGGATGGATAAAATAATGAATATGGTTGTACCATATTTATAATAAGATCAATTTTTGTATAAGGTACTGGATTTATTATTTTTTTATGGAAATTACAAAGAAAGAGAAAGTGGAAGAAGAAAATAACTTTGAAAGTTGTTATAATATAATTACCACTTCTTTGACTGTTTCCTTTTGATTTGAAAAAAAAGGGATCCATAGGATGTCTTTATGCTCAATGCAAGGCCTCTAGGTTGAAGTTAGTTATGTTGGGAGAAGATTTGGGCAGGGTTTGGCCAAGCCAAATGGATTTGGAGATGTGATTTTGAGAGAAGGGGAATTACCCTTTTATAAGAGAGGTGAGGGTCACTTTAGGAAAATTTTGAAATATTAGTTTATTATAAAATCATATTCGGTTTATAATGGCTCAAAATTGATTTATTTAGAAGCTAATGTTGGGATGGGTCTATATACTCTCAACTAAAAGGTTTTATACATGTATATGTCACCATATTAACCCTATATTTTTTATTTAACTCTTAGTTAAATAGTTTAACTTTTACCATGTCCTCTTGTATTATTATAATAAATAGTTAATAAACATACAATAAAAATCCAAGAGAACCCCAATAGTTTTCGTAATGACATACTTATCATTATATAAGTAATTTTTCTGAATCATAGATTTTTAAAAATGTTACATCATTTAATAATATAGTATTTGTTTTAAAAACTCATTTATGTCAATTTTGACAATATTTATTATTTTGTTTTTGGGAAAATCATAAAATCATTATTACATTGAAGATAATTCATTTAATCAACCCTAAAATTTCATATTAATATATAAAATTCGTGTATGGCATCAAAATCCTCAATTTACATTTATTTTTATATTTATATTATTAATTATTTTAATCTTTCATTGATAAAGTAATTACTACATCATTATTGTGTCCTAAAAAATTTATTTATTTAACCCTTATATATTATATATAAAATACCATTATTTATTAAATCTTTTTATCTTTTTAATAAATATTTATAGTCAAATTTATCTTATGTATAATCCAATATTAAAAATGGTTTAGTTATTAAAACTCAAATTTAAAACATTTAGCCCTTCTTTAAATAAAATAATAATAAATGTCCTAATCTAATCCAAGTTGACATAAAGGATCATATTTTATTCATATTCTTGTTTTTGATTGAAATACCCTTATCTAATAGAATTAATATAGGTTTTGTGGTAATTATAATATCATTTTTACATTTAATTGCCATATTTACTTTTAACCATGGTAAATAAAAGTCAAAAGTTACTATTTAACAAAAATTATTTTCATATTATTGAACTACATTTTACTTATTAATGCCAAATTTATATCTCGGATTTTTTAAATTCAATTCACAGATGTACTAAAACTTCATTTTATGCAAATTTGCAAATGTGACTAGAAGGTGAGTAAAAGACGGTAAAATTCTAAATAAAATATTATATATCTAAAATATATATATAGAATGAATCCAATGAATTAAAATGAACATATATAGATATTAAGTATCTATTTTTACTTAAATTAAATTTATGTAAAATAATAATTACTTAAATAAATGTCGATTTTAAATAATAATGTAGTGTTTTTCACTATTCATCAAAAATTGAATGTTTTCAGAAAAAATACCAAAATTTCACCGTAAGATAATTTTGATATTCCAAATCCAAAAATGATTTCTATTTTACAAAATTAAAAACATAATAGTTTCATTAATTAATTTAATATTAATTCCTGCTGTCAAAACAAAAAATGGGTTTATAAAAAGTAAAAAACTATCAAAAGATTGACATGCGTTCATGTCCTATTTAAATGTGAAATTACTTATAATGACCAAAATTGTATTAAATGGTAAAACTATACTCTAATTATACTTCCAAACCATTTAAATTCATAATTTAACACTATAAATTATTTTGATTAAGAAAGATGTTTTCAATTAAAATTTAGATTTTTCACTATTCATCAAAAAATGAAAGTTCTTAGAAAAGTACCAAAAATTTATCCAGACTAAATTTTTATATCCTGCTTTTATATAATAATTTTATTTAATTAAATTATATATATATAAGTGTAAAATATTGGTTTCAAAAAGGGTTCTCCATTAAAAGGCGATAAAATTCAATTTTTTGAAAAATTCTTCTATTGTCTGAAAAACATGAAATTGTTCCTATATTATGTCTAAGAAACACATAATATGAACTCTAAAATTATATAGAATAAATAAAATTAAAAATTCAGTTCATACTATTCATAACTGCTTATGAACGACTAGTTTTTTAAATCGTGGTGCGCTCGAACTCGGTGTTGCGTGTAGCGCAAGTTATTGAGTTACTTTGAAGAGATAACGTACAATGAAATTTTGGGGTGTTAAATTCTCCCCTCCTTAAATAAATTACATCCTCACAATTTAAAATTTTTCTTCGAAATAAATGGTTAAAAATATAAAAATACCTTTGTTGAAAATCCACATCTAAAATTGGGTTAATAAAATTTAGTCTTAATAAGAGGGAAAGAGAAATGAAAAATTCACCACTAAATTATGATCATGATTAGGATAACATTTGAGGAAATCAGAGAAAAATAGTTGGAGGAGAAATTTAAATATTTATAGGGAGTAATTTAGGTCACCAATCACAAACAAGTGTAAAATTGAGGGCCTTAAAGCCATCAATCTAAGATGATTTAAAATATCATCGGTTCAACAAAAAATAAGGTATTAGGATGAAACATTTTTTGTTTTAAAATACCTTCCATAATGTTTAAGAATTAATTTATTCATATAATAAGAAGGAAAAACTATACATTACAAGTAGAACATCATCATTCAACTGATTCCTACAACAAACTCATCTTCCACTCTAAAAGATAATAGAATTCAAAAATATTATATTTATCCTAATCATATAGGGTTCCAAAAATAATGAATTTATAATTAATTTGTTAGAAAATTTAAAAAATAAAATTATACAAACTAGAACATCACGTAGGTCAGTGGTATGTGATGCACCCTTGTCACCCTTCGGTTGCGGGTTCAAGTCTCGCGGCCTTGCTAAACGTGACGAGTTGTCGGCCGACCTCCACGCTGCCCTTTTTATAACAATCAAAAAATAATCATAAGAAATTATTTAACTGAAAAAATAGTATCCAATGTCAAACATAATCCATTCCAACCTTTAGAGTTATCAAAAATACTTCTATCCAAACTCACAGTCCAAAATTTATAAGGTAGGTAAACTCAATGAAGATCTTTTTTTCCACGAAATAACATGTGAATACCTTCATCATGAATTATTTTAAAACATGGAAAAACCCTAAATTGTATTCAAACCTTATTTACTAAATTTATGCCCCCTCATTCCTTATTGAATACTATATATACTCCTAATATCCAAAAATTTTGTAAACTCTAACAATAATGAAATAAACAAAAAATTAATTAGTTTCAAATTAGTCAATAATATCGAATATAATTTATCCAAATCAATCATATCATATTCAAAAATTACTACCTAAGTATCAGAACCATATTAAGGTTTATCTTTCCTTTAACCATGTATTTCCAAAATGATTAACTTGATATTGAGTCACTTTTCTTAGAACCACATAATCTCAAATCCTCAATGAAATAGTACTACAGTACAATCCTTATTTATTTCCATAATTATATAACCAGTATATCGTTGATACAACAATCAAATAATTATTTAATAAGAACATAAGAACACTAGTCATTACTCTTCATCTGTGGTAGTATCATAATTTGATTATTATCCAATAGCATCATTTGTGGTACACTCTGATGATTTGGAAATTGATTCACGTAGTGTCCCAACTCCTTTCAAATGAAGAATTGTGTATTTGAAATCTTTTTCATACCCTTGCAATCATGAACTTAGTGTCCTTTTTCTCCAAACATATAACAAACTCCCATTCCTTTCCATCACTTCCTCGGGTTATTCTTTCCATAGTTACCCCATATGGGAAAATCCTTCTTTCTCTTCTACCCTTTATCCATTTTTCTCTCTACAATCCTTTTCTTATCTGGATTCCCTTCAAAGGCATAGGACTTAGAGAAATATTTACATATCTTATTGACACATGATACTATTTCATCATATAATGATAATACATGGGAGACTATTTCCATTCTAAATTTTGGCTTACGACCATGAATGATATGACCCTTCTTACTCTTTGGATCATGTGTATTGGTGTAGTTCTCATTCCTTCTACTAGGCACCATTTCTAAATAGTGGAGTACACTAGGTTAGTTTATGAATCACAAAGTATAATTCCAAACTTGTAAAATACCTAAAATAAATTGAAAAATTTATGCATATAATCCATAATCATAAAACTATTTTCTTTGAGGAAGTAGTTACTCATAAATCCTTCATAATTGTTTGTAATGAAAATATAATTTTATCATAATCATATTCCCAAGGAGTGTCGTAACCAAGAGTGAATCAAGGCATGTTTTCAAGTACAAGGATACCCTAGGTCAAGCCTGAAACTCTGTGTTGGAGTTTTCACTTCAAGGTACATCTGTACTAGAGCCGCCCCTACCTACTCGTATCCTTATAGAGATTTATTTCTTGGAAAATTCAAAAAATCTCTACATTACCAAAATTATAAGAAGTTATTCTATACTAATCCTCGAAGCCTATCTTAGGGTAATGTTTTCTAATTAGAGTTTATCGAAATCTATTTTCTAAGGTTATTGATAAACTTACTGTGATACCAACTGTAATGCCCCGAAACCGTTATCCCAGAGCTGGTGCATTATTTTAATACATTGGCATGATTATAAGGAATCAATTCCTGAAGGACCGATCAATTTAGGAGCCTTGGAAAATATATTACATACATGAAAGTTATATTTCACATTAAAACATAAAACACAACATAAATAATCTATTGATAATGCCCTTATTCCCCAAGAATAACCCAACATATCAAACATAATAAACATCTTAGAATACTGGGAAAACAAAACATAAGAAATAGGCGAGCTCAGATGCTCAGTAAGGGTAAATAATTTAGTGGAAGTTAGAAACTATTAAGGAAAGAAGTGTAATAAAAACAACAGCCTTTTAAACATATACTTGAACATAATATGTTAAAAAATAATCAAACATTACCATATAAACATTCACATGGATATTCTACTAGTCAAATAATCACATGTAATAATTAATTTTACAATGAGGGAATTATTAACGTTGGAATTCATTACCACATAGTCAAGAACTCATGTCAAGACTACAAAAAAATTCAATACCATGTGTCAAGACACTAATTTGTTTCATGATACCTACCAATGCATCGAGGGGCGGAAGCAGGCCCCACCCGTCACTTACAAATTCCACTGCATTCCACATATGAAAATGTTGTAACATAACATAAAAATTTGTATTAAAACTAGCATAAGAAATGTCAATACTTCATCCATAAACCATTTTGGGTATAAAAATAGTAGATCCATAGCTAAACATATCATAACTCATTCAATACAATATGGAACATTGTATAATAATAAATCAACCTTAATCAAGAATAATATCCAGTAAAGGATGTAGACATAGTTAAAAATGATCAGTAAAACATTTTGAGAGAAATATCCCTTTTGTGAAACAATTTAAAAGTAACAAATATATAAATAAGTAATTTAAATTTGATTTTTGAATCAAAGTGTCTCATACCAAATTGAATTTTTTGAAATGAATTAACTTTTTAAAACAATCATGTCCATATAAATAAATCCTTAAAACCATTTTGAAACATGCACATTAATGAAATGTATTTAGAAGAATACATATTTAAAACATTTAAAATAATGTTTTAGTTAAATATTACCTTAAAAGAATCATTTTTAAAATTCATTTATGACACATGGACATGGATAATAAATATGTCCCAGAAAATACATACACACAAACAATCACGGATAATAATGAGATTGAGGAATTAACCCTTACCTTGTACTTTCCTTTAGTCGAGGGTACATTTAGCCTCAAATATAATGACCATAGTATGTTATTATATTATACGAAAACCATATTAATATTTATTATATCATACATGATTCATTATTGGCATTATATTTCCCATTAATAAAAATTCCCATGTTAAAGTAACATTTCTGGTAATAATTGCTTTCTTTATCGTACGCGTTTTAACTTGTTATTCTTGATCGTCTAATTTAGATCATGATTAAAATACTTCCATAATATAAAACATTATTTATATATCATATATACTTGGAATATAAATATGTATAATAGATATATATATATATATTAAATGGAAAACACTATTTATGTAGACGTTATGTTGTACGTACCCATAAATGTTGTTTCCGTTTTCATTACGTATTGAATAGAAGTAAGTGAATAAGATATATGTAAATATATATATATATAATAGCATTATTATGTCCTATATTACATACTTATTAATGATATATATTTTTATAATCATCATTAAATAGTGAACGTGGAAATGAATCTCATCACGTTGTGGAGACTGTAAGCCGTACATACACACGAGGGACAATATGATTTCCTCAATGATTAAAAGGTGTGGAATTGAATGGTAAATTAACATAACAGAGAAATTATAATGGTAGTTTCGTTATTTATATATATATTACTCATCATTATATCCATCCAAATAACATAGTGTTGAATAACAAATTTCACCACGGCGTGGAGACGGTAAAGTGTATGTACACACACATGGTGACATTATCATTCATAGGATGGATAGAATAATGAATATGGTTGTACCATATTTATAATAAATAATCACAGTATGTATAAGGTTATGGATTTATTATTTTGGTGTGGAAATAACAAAGAAATAGAAAGTGGACGAAGAAAAGAACTTTGAAAGTGGTGATAAAATAATTACATTTTGTTTAGGTGTTTCCTTTTGATAAGAACAAAATGGATCCTTAAGTAATAATTTGTACTAAATTTAAGCCCTCTTGGTTGAAGTTAAGGAAGTTGGTATGTGATTAGGGTAGGGGTTGGCTGAGCGAAAAGGGTTTGGAGGTGTGATTTTGAGAGAAGGGGAAGTAACCTTTTATAAGAGAGGTGATGGTCACTTTATGAAAAGTTTTAAATATTATTTTATTATAAAATCATATTCGGTTTCTAATGGCACCAAATTGATTTATTGAGAATATAAGGTGGTTATAGGTCGAAATACTCTCAAAAAATAGGTTTTAGACCAGTTTATGTCACCATATTAACCCTATATTTGTTATTTAACTCTTACTTAAATAGTTTAACTTTTACAATGTCCTCTTGTATTATTATAATAAATGGTTAATAAGATTACTATAATAAACCAAGAGAACCCCAAGTGGTTCTGTAATGACATATCTATCATTATATAACTAATTTTACCAAACCTTATATTTTTAGAAATATTACATCCTTTAATAATATAGTATTTGTTTTAAAAAATCATTTATGTCAATTTTGAAACTATTTAGTATCTAGTTTTTGTGAAAGTCATAAAGTATGATTAATTCGAAAAAAATTCATATAATAAACCCTAACATATCATATTAATCTATAAAATTCTTGGAAAGCATCAATATCTTCAATTTACATATATTTTTATATTTATAATATCAATTATATTAATCTTTCTTTGATAAAGTAATTACTGCATCATAATTGTGTCATAATTAAATTTAATTATTTAAACTATAAAAATTATAAATAAAATAAAATTAGATAGGAAATATTTTACCCTTCTAATGAATAACTATATTCGAATTTATCTTATGTATAACCCTATATTAAAAATTGTTTAGTTATTAAACATTGAATTTAACAATTTTAACTCTTCTTAAAATAAAATAATAATAAATTTCCTAATCTATTCAAAGTGTACCAAAAGGATCATATTTTATTTCTAAGGTTGTTTATTGTTGATATATACTTATCTAATTAAATTAATATATGTTTTGGGGTAATTATAATATCATTTTTACCTTTAATTTCCCTATTTACTTTTAACTATGGTAAACTAAAGTCAAAAGTTGCTATTCACCACAAATAATTTTCAACTTATTGAGCCAAATTTTACTTACTAATTTCAACCATGTCTCTCATATTTTGAAATTCATTTCACAGAAGTAGTAAAACTTCGTTTTATTAAAATTTTCTGATGTGCCTATAAGGTGAGTAAAAGACGGTAAAAAGTTCAATAAAATTTTATATATCTAAACATATTATAAAAGGACTCAAATTAATTTCATTGAAATTATATAGGTATTATGTATATATTTTGACATCATATAAATTTAAATAAAATATATAATTATTTAAATAAAATCTTGTTTTCAACAAAAATATATTGTTTTTCACTATTCATAAAAAATTGAATGTTTTTTGGAAAAATACCAAAACTTCACCAAATGATAATTTTTATATTTTAAATCCTAAAATTATTTATATTATACCAAATTCAAAACATAGAAGTTGAATTAATAATTTAAAATTAATTCTCATTGTCAAAACCAAAAGGCGGGTTTTTAAAAAATAAAAACTATCAAAAGATTGACATGTGTTTATGTCAAGGTTAAATGTGAAATTATATATAAGGACCTAAATTTTATTAAATGGTAAAAAAATAATATAATTATAATTCCAAACCACTCATATTCATAATTTAACTCTATAAATTATTTCGATTAAAAAAGTTATTTTCGATTATAATTTAGTATTTTCACTATTCACAAAATATGAATGTTATCAGAAAAGTACCAAAAATTTATCCAAAATAATTGTTTATGTCCCACTTCTAATGAAATATTTAATTTAATTAAATTTAATATATTAAATTTTCAAATATTGGTTTAATAAAGGGTTCACCATTAAAAAGAGGTAAATTTTCATTTTTTGAAAAATAATTCTTTTACTTGAAAAAAATGAATTTGTTCTTATATTATGTCTAAGAAACACATAATAAGGATTCTAAAATTATATTGAATATATAAAATTCAAAATTCAGTTAATAAAATACATAACCTCCTTTTAATGGCTAGTTTGGTAAGTCATGGTGCACTCGAACTCGGTGTTGCATGTGGCACAAGTTATTGAATTACTTTAAAGAGATAGCATACTATGAAATATTGGGGTGTTACAATACCATAGAAAACTAACTAGAAATATTGGTTAGTGATTCTATGATGGGAAGAAAATACCCTGACAATGTATAAGTAAATGAATATAAATAAATGAAATATTATCCATAAAAAAGGACCATTGAATAGAAATATTGCAATGTACCAAAATATGATATAATTTAATTAATGTTATATTAAAATAAGACTATATCCATATCAAGTAATCCATTCATCAAATGTGGTACATATACATCACAACGCAAAATGAGATTATAAAAAAATGTAAAATACTACAAATTTGTTCTTTAGTCTCTGTCAGGTCACAAACTCCTATGATATATCCTAGATGTTCAAATAAAGCATCATTCATAAAGTTCCTACCATTTTCTAATCCCATTATAATAAAGTCAACTCAGGTACCAAGTAATAGTCCAATTTGGGTGTGACTAAAACTCAGTGGGACACCAGCAACAATGTTTTTAAATATATCAAAAATGAGAAAAAGCGTATACTAATTCACATAATATGATAAAGGCCCAAAAAAATAATCAATACCTAGGTTTCATGGTGACACATAGGGTAATATATACCTATTTTAGTCTAATATGGATATATCTACCCATACAACCCATAATAGAACAACTGGATTCATTGGATAATCCTACGCATCCAAAACTAATAGCCATCCTAACTCCAAGGATCAAATATATTGAATCCAAAATCAGTGTCCATAATTTGAACCCAGCGGGACTTCCCAAAGGAATTCCAAACCTATCATCATAATACAAACAGAAGGGGGACTAAGTTAGGGTGTTAAAAACAATTCATCATAATTTGATCCCAAGGTGGATAGCCTCACGGATTTCTAAACTTGTTATCATAATCCAATCCCAAGGGGGGAATTCAATATGGAATTCCAAAATTGTCATTATAATATGATCCCATTAGGGATTTGTCCATGGTGTCTCAAAACATGTTTCATAATACATACCTATAAGGAATAACCCGATAGTGACATAAGATAAGTTTCACAATATAAACCCATGGTGTATTTATTACCTACAACATCCAAAACCTTGTTTAATTATCAAGGACCATGGGGTATATTCCTATGATGTCCCAAACAATGTTTCATAACCTGAAACCATGGGGAGATTTCACCACATATTCCTAAACCATGTTTTACAATCCAAACACATAATGAATATTCAAATGATGTCCCAATATATGTTTAATAATCGGATCATATAGGGTATTTCCCCTGGTATCCTAATAAATTAATTAAATGACCATTAACTTCATAAATTATTTTAACAATTCTTTAAATTCCACTTCAACATGCCACGCAAAACAACAATATACCCTTCATCCTAGATCCTGACATTATAATAAATATATTATTAAATTATAAATATATTATGTCTAGATTCCCCAACGTCCCCCCTTTAATTATGTATATTATGTTCTAAGTATTGAGCACTAAAATTAGTGGATGAATTACTCGTCACACACACAAATGGTTACATATTATGATTATTTCACCTATAAGGTCACCTCATTAATTTTATAACTCACTTTAGATAGTAAATTTAACCGCATTGGTGTATAATTTATTGATCTAAACATAGTAATGAACTATTAGTTACCCATGGGAAGGTTCCACATCATAAAATAGGGAAAAACATTTAATTTATGTTTTAGTGGAATAATGGGTTTGTTGGTGTGTCCATAGATGATGTGCATCGAATAAACTAGGAGAAAGTGAGTGAAGTCTCATAAACCACCATCCTAAATCTTTTATACATCCACTCATCCATTAAAGTCAATTCATTCGAGTTAAAATTTTAGTATTTTCAAAAACAAAATGAACATTGTAGAAGTTTGGAAAATTTACATAAATGACTTCAGGCCTCTTCATGGTGAATGATTCCTAGAATAATTAGAGACATATATTTGGAAATAATGCAACCATAAAATTTCAACTAACTTCATTTGATTTGGAGGAGAAACAAGGGGAACTCCCTATGGAATGTTGGAGAACCATGGATAAGAGAGGTGTCATGTATTTGAGACAAGAAGAGACACCATCCTTTTTTAAAACCCCCCTGTAATTAATTAATTAATTAATTAATTATAATAAAAAGGATAATATTGGGTTTCATAGTACAACCTACTAATTCATGTAATGAGTTTTCAGGGAAGGGTGATCCTCCCCAAACCCATTAATTTCACGGCAAGGTGAAATTTTCACATAATGAATCAAATTTAGTGTACAGCTAAAATTTTCCCACTAACCTTTTATAGGCCACTCCTAACCCCTAACCATATCAACTGAGAAAAATACATGTGATTCAAATAATATTAAAATAATTTGTATTTTATATCAGAATCAAAATTAAAAAAAATTATAAATTTTCATTTAGATGAGAGAAGAAGAATATTTTTTGGTAAGATATGAAATAACGAGTGAATGTAGAGTGAGATGGGTCTGGAGTCATTAGATTGTGATGGAGGAGAAAAAGATGTGATTTTTAGTTAATTTCTTACCAAATGAATAAAACTACCCCACTTTAAAAAAATTGTTACTGTTATACTTCTTCAAACCATGAAAATGAAATTAATTGAAATTACATTATTAATATTGTGGTATAATGTTGTGGAAGGGACACTGATTAACCCACTATATCTTCCTTTGGTATCCATAGACTCTATTTTAGTTCCTCTTATCAGACACCCAGTTCCATTATTATTATTATTCAAAAAAATCTATTCTATACAACCTCCCACCAAATTTTCAATAAAATTTTAAATTTAATAATTTTTAAAAAATCTAATTAAAAATAAAATACATTCTAAAATACTATTTTAATTACCAAATCATTGTTAGAAACCCATTAAAAGAATAAATTTTTATATAGGTATTAATTAAAGAATACATTTCTCATATAATTAGATATTAATTAAGATAATTTTATAAAAAAATAATAAGTAATTTTTTTAGCATTGACTCCTTTTGTGGTCAATAATATTGAGAGATAGATAAATATTAAAAAAATGAATATAAATTAGTCAATAAATAATAAATTAATTAAAATTTATAAAACTATTTAAGACATATAGTAGGGGTGGTAGTTTTAGAACTTGGATTGTATGTTATGAGAATTATTTTTGGGATTCAATCATTAGAGAGGTCAATATTAAATAAAATTAAAATCTTGGAACTAGGAAAGTGTTTTTCATTTTATTGAGGAGGAAATGTCTTTTTAATCATTATAAGAAGTCTGATTTAGGAAAATAGAACTCTACCTTCATTGTGAAAACACAAACTAATCTAGTTATTATAAAATTAGTAGAGGGTGAAAAAATTAAACTATAAAATTATAGTAGATTTCTTGATCAAATTGGTAATTAATTTCCTCATCATGATATTGCAAGTATTTTAATTATTTTGATTAAATATAGTTTGCAATTTTGGGATGGAGAAAAATATGTGTGAGTTAAAGGACCCACAATGTTTTTTTATTATGTATGTGATCCATTACCCCTCTCATTATCAACATTTACACTAATATATACTAAACTCTTTCATTGACGATTTTATTATTAAAAAAAATATTTGAAAAATAAATTAATGAAGTTTACATTAAGTCTATTTTAAAATAATTGTCTAGATATTTAATCTCTTAAACATATTTGGCATTTTGAAAGAGATTTTTCTAATAAATATAATTTTTTTTAGTTAGAGAAGCACATTATTGGTTAATAGTCCTCCATGGATATATCCTCATATATATCTAATTGAAAAAAATGTATAACAGTTATACCAACAAAATATCTCATATGAATATTACAAGAAAATTAATATTTAATAAATAAGAATTTATATTGTCTAAAAATATTTATTTTATTAAAATTCATAATGATATATTCATATAAATTTGAAATAATAGAAAATTTGGTATACATGTACAAAAAATCATGTATTTATTAAATAATGTTTTTTATAGTGAAAAAAAATTATATCATAGATAATTGGATAATAAACTCATATTTATAGTAACTATATACTTTTCTGATTTTATAAAATAATTTTTTGAGAATCCATTAAGAGAATTTTTTGGAATTTATTTAATAAAAAAATATAATGTAAATTATGATATATTTGAAAATGTTCAAATTTTAAAGGAATGATTAGAAATATATAAAGTAAAATAGATAATTCATGATTTATGGAATCAGTAAAAATGAAATTTATTCCTTTTCGTTTTATTAAAGTTAAGAATATCATCTCCATAAAACCATTCATTTGAAGATGAATTCGACATTTTAAGTACTGGGAAAAATTTATTGTAAACAAAATAATTATATATGTGTATTCAGAGAACATAAATAATGAATGATAAATATAAACATATATAATTATCATAAATATTAAAATGGGAATCATGAATACCTTCAAAAAACTGAAAAATATTTTTATCTTTAATATTGACAATAATTATAATACATTGATCTTTTTAAAAAATAGGAGAAACAACAAACCATTTCATTAGTTTAATTCATATACTATTTTGTTCAATATATATATAATCATATATAATGAAAATAATAGTTTTTGAATAAATAATTTTTATAAATTTTAGATTTACTAATATAAAATAATGATTAATTATGCATCAGAAACATTCGAGATAAATTGGGCATGGGATATTATAAAAAACATATAAATTTTTTTACTAAAGAATATTTTTCCATTCTAATTACAACATAATATAAAGTTTGTGGGGATATTTAGAGGATATTTTTCTTTATTTTTACTATCTATACTCACCCAACTTAGACCTTATTTTTATTTTACTAATCCACCTCAAAAAATTGTAACCTATATACCTCAAAAACCTATTCCAAATTCAAATAATATTTTTATGTTCCTCGAACTATATATTTCACAAGATAAAGAAGTACTGTAACAACATACGAAATTTCTAAGCTATATTCATAAATTTATTCTTTTATGTTAATGATATTATTGTAATCTATTAAGTTATATTTATATATTTGGATTAACGTTTCTACCTCCTTTTCATCGTTAATGAAAAATAATTTTATTTTAAAAAAATTTATTCTTTTTTGGATCTTTTATTGTATGCTGGACTTGCATATCTAACATAATTTATTATTTTTTATTTAATTTAATAACAATAATTTATATAAATAGTAATGTTAAATTCCATTTAGCTTTTTTTTCTTCTAGAGAATTTGTTTGAAAAATATTCCCTACCTTTTTTTTCTGATTCTTAAATTACCATTTAAATGAAAAACATTTTAAAATATATATTATATTTCATCACCAGCATTATTTTTTACTCTGATAAAATATATTCTATTAGTAATAATTTTTAAAAAGTATATTATCATTAATAAATTTAATTATTTCATATTAAACATGTGAATCAAATTTACATTTAGATTTTCAAAAGCTCGCATGAATTAACATGATTTTGGATGTTTTCTAAAATTTTAATGAATTTTAATATTGTAGGAAGGTTGTATTAATTTTTTTATCAAAATAAATTTTGAATCATTGAAAAAATTATTAAATCATCCTATTATTTTCAAGAGGATTTTTTGGATGTATTCATATAATGAAATAAACAGGAAAACCACTGAAAAATGATAGAATATACAGAGTCTTATCACATCAAAAAGACGATTACCCATATAACATGTAGATTTTACCATCATTTATTAAATATTAAAATTATAGATCCTTTATTTTCATCCTCTCAATGTTCTTTTAAATGCAATAAAATATCATATAAAAGTATCAATCAAAAAATAACATCTCTATAGTGTTAATGAGAACTAAATCTCTCAAACTTATATAGTTAAAGGATAATTCATTGTTGATCCAACTAATATAAAATAAATAATTTTCAATGATACACTATATCAGTTCTAAAAAATTCAGATAAACTAGGTTATTTTATCACCACTGATTGAAGGCCTCCTTTATGAGTGATTCATTTAGCACTAATAAAGGCCACAATTAATTATTTATTTTATTAGAGCTAATAAAAGGTCCCCTTACTAAAAAAATTCATATATTCTCATTAATCATATTTAATTATATATATATATATATTGATAAACATATATTATATTTACTGAAATATAATTTATATAATACTATATATGAATTTAAAGAAACTACGGACAATATTTAATGAAATATGGTTTTTAAAATAATTAAAAGTTAATATAATATAATATTTTACTAATTAGTATTGGGTAAATGAAATTTGGTAACATTTTAATGATATAAAATATTATTAAATTAATTAATCTCTTAAGATAATTTTGAAACAAGACTAGAAATACAAATAAACATAACACTTGATCCGAGTGTCCGTTTGGTCTTTATGAGATCTCAAATAGATGTGTACCAAGATATCTATATCATTTAGAGTAGGGGAACCCAAAAATAAGTTTTTTATAGAGATACTATGATTTAAAAACTTTTGATAAAATTTATGATTCATTTAAGAGGATATTATTTTATTTTTGGGGGGAGATGACATTTATTCCTTAGGCATACATTTATATGGGTTTTATTGTAAGAACCCAGTTCTTATTCTTGAGGTACAGGTTTCTTATTTTACTTTTTTACATATGTTCTTTTATGAAAATAAGGAAAATGGGGAAAAATCCCAAACTGTGTGGGTACACGCCATGTACTTTTCCACACTCCGTGTACTTTGGCCGTGTGGGATGAGTACACAGGCCGTGTAGGTCTATCAGCAATAGAGGGTGTAAAACCCGACTAAACGTCATGTACTAGGTATCTACACACCATGTAATCAGTCAATAGGTGAACAGTAAGGCGGCTGAGGTAGCTTCCAGCGGAGTGACCATACACGCCGTGTACTCATGTCGACAGATGAATAATGTCGCGGTGGGAAGATGCCGCTAGGGGAACAGTTTAAAAAATGAAAAGTACACATCCTGTACTTGAGAGTACACACCATGTAGTTTGTTTTTTTTTTGCTTAAAAGGGGATCAAACCTCCTCAATTGGGAGAGGAGGCTTTGAGTTCATTTTGGAGCTACGAGAGGAGGCCGGAGCTATAATGATCTCCTGAACGCACACCGAGAATCTGAATCCTTCTCTAAAAGTCTCGATTGAACCGCGGGGGTGAGTTATTACATCTCCTTGTGTGTTTCTTACCAATTATTTCCTAGGGGAAAGTTATTTTCGTTTGAATGAGTGATCATTTATCCCAGATCTATTTCGTTCATAGATGATTCGGGAGGCTTCGTTCACGTATACCGATCAGAGACAATCGAGGTAGGTGGTCTGATATTTATTCTCAATGGTTGTGTTGAAAATGTGTATTGTTGTGATATGAACCCATGGTTGGGGTGTCGTATAGCTGAGGCCTTTGCTGAAAGATATTTATAATTTCATAAATAACATGTTGATAAATTAAAACTGTTGTTTGGGATTAATTCTTGAATCCAGGGCCACCCCAGGGGTGTGTTCCTCTGTTTAGCTGTTTGTCCATGATACCCGAGGGTATGCCATCATTTAGAATTCTTTAGTTTTCTTGGGAGAAAATGTATATAATTTCTTGATTATGTTTTGGACTCAGCCCGGTTGCTTTTTTAGCCTAAGGGAAAGTGTTTTATTTAGCCTGAGTGATATGTTTCATATTCCTGAGGGCAGTTGTTTCCATGCCTGAGGGCATTATCTCATATGTCTGAGGGAAATATTAGTTATTCTTGAGGGCAATCATCTGTGGGCGTGATTCTAATTATCCTAAGGGCATGATTCTGATTAGCCTGAGGGTGTGATTCTAATTATCCTGAGAGCGTGGTTCTGTTAGGCTGAGGGTAAGATGCTGATTACCCGAGGGTAAGGTTTGGCATGTCTGAGAACACTATTTATTTTATATATTCAAAGTGGTGATTTTCTATGTTGTACCTGCCAGGCCGAAAGACAAGTTTGGAGGTGATAAGTAATAATTAAAATTGAAATGAAACTGGTAGTGATAGTTACTTTTGATTACTTACTACTTTAGTGCATTTACTTTTGCACACTGTTGTTGCATATTTTCACTAACAGTTGGGTCGGGACCTCTGGTGGGTGCCTTCTGGGATTTATTTCTCACACCCTGTTTGGTTCATGTGTTCTTCCAAAATAAAGTTTATTTATATAGGTGTAGACTGGGGAATGGTTCCCTATACAGGTACATAATTGTAGTAGAGGAGTAGGAGAGCATGGGACCCAGCGTTGGCTTGCGATGCTGTTGTATTTTGTTTACTCTGCTTTTTTTTTGTTTGGTTGTATCTTGTACTTTGAGTTGTATCATATTTTATTTCAGTGTATCCTATTCTAACACCTTTCATTGAATTAGTGACATGATTCATCTTTATATATATGAATGCTGGTTCTCTTTTACATCAGTTGTCCATTTCAGTTGTATATTGTTTACTACTTCTCTTGTTGTATGTTATTTATCTTTTCCGATGTGCTACACTTTGACAAATGAGGTCATAGTTTACCCACTATCATACCTAGGCCATCACTGCTAGTTGGCACCCTCTGACATTTGGGGAAATTATATTGAGGTCATGTGACCATCCAGTTTCGAGGCACCTGTTTAGTGGCTTCTAGACCCGGGAGGTTACAAAGTGGTATCAAAGGGTTCTTTTATTTGACATACTATTTTTTCCTTATTCAGGGATAGAACGGGAATGGTAGTTGGTCAGATATTTTTCCCGGGAGTAGCTAACCTGTGTACAGGGAAAAGCCATTCTACCTCATTTATTAAATGTTTTCTGATTTTGTAAATTTGATAGTTGACTTGATTTTCACCATTGGTGATGCACTTGTAGTGTGCTATTTATATTTTATAAATGGGTTTTATTTAGTTGAAACCAAATTAGATGAGGGTATTTTATCTCATATATCATTTAGGAACTTTATAGAAATCACATGTCATGCATTCTTTCCATGTCATGCAGGTGCATTTGAAATTGCATGTTGTTGTGATAATTGTTGTGCTAGAAAATCATGTCGTTCTTATAGATTCTTTGATAAATACATTCTATTTGAAAAGGTATTATGGTTCGAGGTTTTGATAAAATGAACACCAAACTTCGGATATTGGGGAGTATGGGCCCTCAATGACTGGAATTTGGTGGATCATCGACGTTTTTATTTTGTTATAACATTTGTAAGATTCCCAGATTTGATTTGTGGAGAGTATGGACCCTCACAAATCAGAATTTGGCACATAGATGATTATTTCTGTATTTTTATGGATTACGGAGTAGTATCTGAGGCTTACTATCTTGGAAAACCCAGGATACACGTCGTGTAGTTCCTTGGACACACACCGTGTGTTCTTCTTTTTGAGAAGAAATGACATCTTTTTAAGTACACGTCGTGTACTCTCAGTACATGCCATATAGTCTCTTGTCGTGTCATAGGTCATGTGGGTGGGGACACGGGGTAGGTAATGGCTTGGGAAAACATGCCAAGTACCGGTTGTACACATCGTGTAGTGTTGACCCGGTGTATGCCCATGTAACTAACAACACGTATGGAGGAAACCATAAGACATACATATCGTGTCTACCTTGAACACGCCGTGTAGTCAGACCCACGTACCTGGTCGTGTCACGAACAACATAGGTCAGTGTTATCTTTCCTAACACACTCTGTGTCCACCTGGAACACACCCTGTAGTGTCAGCTATGTAGGCGGCTGTGTAGAGAGAAACATGGGTCGGTCTAGGCCTTCATTGAACATGTCGTGTCTTTTTGAAACATGTCGTGTAGTGTAACCTGGGTACACAGGACATGTCACAAACAACACGGGTAGGTGAAAGCTTGTCGACTACACATTGTCTACCTATGGGACACTCTGTGTAGTCTTGTTGGAGGAGAGCCGTGTGGCTCAGCCATGTAGAAAGACTCATGAATGGAAGAAATATTAACATACATGTCGTGTATTTAAGAGACAGACCGTGTGTTTCGGGAGTTACACGACCAGTTTCAGCTGGAGTACAAGCCCATGTGAATGACTTGTGAGAACATGCCATGTAGTATTTATACACACTGTGCAGTCATGTTTTTTAAATCTTGAATACTTTATTTCTCTTGTTCCTTACTTGATCTCCTCATTTTCGATCTTGGATAATCTTTATCTAAGGTGTGTGTTTGACTTTGTAGAGTCATGTCGTCGAGACGACCACAGGTTGTTCTCCAGGATAGCGGCGACAATTATACTCCAAAGATGATAGGGCATGGGCTACCAGTGCATCCTCCAGCGGTGCCAGATGCGGCGTCAACCGTTATACCGGACATAGGCGCGGAGGTGCAGTTCTGTGAAGGCTTTATGCAGTTCATGAAGACCTTCCAGGGAGCACTACAGGCTGTCACATATATGGTAGAGTTTAAGCATATCTTCTAGTAGCATCATCCGCCTAAGTTTTCATGGAATGGAGGACCACAGGTTGCAGAGTCATGGATGGGTTCCATGCAGACTACTTTCGAGCATCTAGAGACACCTCCTGGGTGGAGGGTCAAGATCTCTACATACATGTTGTGTGATTCCGTCACGATTTGGTGGGATGTTTCCACCCAGACAGAGAATCAAAGACACATGGAATGGGATGATTTTCAGATAGTTTTCTATGACTTCTTCTTCCCAGAGACGCTTATGGTGGATCAAACATGAGAGTTCATGAATCTGCAGCAGGGTGCCATGTCAGTGATGGATTATTCTACTCGATTCACTGAGCTTCAGCGTTTTGCACCCGTTCTGGTGGGTAATGAGGCATTGACAGCTAGAAACTATGAGGATGGTCTTCGATATGACATACGAGCTCTAGTAAACATTTTCAGGTAGCCAACCGTGCATGCAATTGTGAACCAGGCATAGAATACAGATCGAAACCTATGGGAAGCTAGTGTTGTGGGCCAGGGCGCTTCAACACCAGTTTCTGGTACTATTTCTAACTGTAAGAGGACGAGACAGATGTATTTCTCTCATGATGGTAGTACTATCCAGATGATTTCCTCAGGTGGCCAGGTCATTTTCTGCCAGTGTGGTAAAGAGGGGCACAAGCGACCCCAGTGTCCCCAAGACCCAGTGGAGTGCCGAGCTTGCGGAAATATGGGTCATTAGCAGCGCTTTTGCTGGTAGTTTCTACCAGTGGCTAGTGAGAGGTGTTCTGTGCAGACTCTGTGTGTGGGAGAAGGACCAACAACTAATTTTCAGTCAGGAAACTGGAATACGTTAGGGTGTACAGGTAGAGATGGTGGCTGTGGTCGTGGTAGCCAGACACCAGGATCTCAGAGGTAGCGGGGCAGGTTAGCTCAGGGTTTCCAATATTTGTCACAGGTCCACGACACTGGGCAGCCATATGCAGTGCAACAGACCCAACAGAAGTAGGAACACGAACCTTCCACTATCAGAGGTACTATTCTAGTTGCCTCTGTTTTATCTTCTGCCGTTTTCAATACTGGTGCTATACATAGTATTATATATGTGGATGTTGTGGAGATTTGTGGGCTCTGTGTTTCTTCTTCTTCTGATATCATGATTCTAGACACATCATTGGGAGCGAGGATGGTGTCTGTGCATCAGTACAAGGAGTGTCCCCTTGAGTTTGTTAGGTGTCACTTCCTCTAGGACCTCTATGTCTTAGAGATGACATCTTATGATGTCATTCTCCGGATGAACTGGTTGGTACCCTTCTGATCCTTTGTGAATTTCTATCATCTCAGGGTGAGTTTCAAGTCACCAGAGGGCAGAGAGTTTCTATATAAGATAATGTGGGATGATCAAGCGAGCCGAGCTGGACCTGAGTATCGTGGGTGAGGTAGAGTGACAGCCAAGATTGTAATTTTATATCTGGATGATTAGGGGAATTGTTTGAAGGATTTCCCTCAGGTAGTTGATCTTTTTAGGGATGTCATCCCAGAGGACTTTTCTGGTCTTCCTCTAGAGCGAGAGGTGTATTTCTCTATTGAGCTTATGCTTAGAGTGGCGCCTATGTCCAATCCTCCTTATAGGATGGCTACACCTGAGTTGATGGGTCTCAAGAGGCAGTTAGAGGAGTTTAAGGGAAAGGGTTTTATCTGACCTAGTACTTCTCCTTGGGGTTCGCCGGTCATTTTTGTGAAGAATTCAGACGGTACCCTCAGACTTTGTGTGGATTATCGGAAGCTGAACCAGCTGACGGTTAAGAACCAATATCCCTTACTGAGGATTGATGATCATTTTGATCAACTTCGGGGAGCAAGAGTGTTCTCGAATATTGAAATAAGATCAAGATATCACCAGTTATGTGTTAGACCATCGGATATACCGCTGACAGCTTTTCAGAACAGATATGATCTATATGAGTACTTGGTCATGCCGTTCGGACTGACAAACGTGCTGGAAGTTTTCATGGACCTGATGAATCGTGTGTTCCATCCTTATTTATATACTTTTGTGGTTTTTTTCGTGGATGATATCTTGGTGTACTCTAACACTCGACATGACCATGTCACCCATCTTAAGATCGTACTGAGTACACTGAGAGAGAATCTGATATATGTTAAGCTCTCATAGTGTCACTTTTGGATGGAACAGATTCACTTCCTAGTTCATATAATCTTATATGAAGGAGTGGAGGTAGACCTAGATAAAGTGAGATCAGTAGTTTCCTAGGTGCATCCTAAAAACGTTTCTCAGATAAGGAGTATCTTGGGGCTGGCTGGTTACTACTGGTGCATTTTACAGGACTTCTCCCGCTTAGCAGTTCCGTTGACGGGTTTTTATAAGAAGGTTGTGAAGTTCGTTTGGTCATAATCTTGAGATATAACCTTTTAGGAGATGAAGGGAAGTTTGATATCAGCACAAGTCCTGATACTTCCAAAGTAGGGGAAGAGCTATATAGTTTACTGTGATGCATCATGGATTGGGTTGCGAGCAGTTACTAATGCAGGGTGATCGAGTTGTTGGGTACGGTTCTCGCTAGTTGAGGCCACATGAGAGGAATTACCTAACGCATGACCTCGAGTTGTCTACAGTTGTCCATGTGTTGCGTTGTTGGAGACATTATCTCTTGAGAGAGAATTTTTTGGTTTTCACCAACCACAAGAGTCTCAAATACATCTTTACTCTGCGTGGCATGAACCTCACATAGCCAAGGTGGGTTAAATACCTTCTGTACTTCGACATTGAGCTTTCCTATAAACCTGGAAAAGGTAATGTAGTAGCTGATGCACTGAGTATGAAGACTTAGACACTGGCAGTGCAGGAGGCCAGCGGAGATTGGCAGCTTATGACTTCGTTCTCTGAGATGCATTTGGAGTTTCATGATAGTCAGGGGAAAACCTATCTTACTTTCTTAGATGTGACTGATACCCTCTTGGATAGAGTGAGTATGAGACATCTATCAGAATTAGAAGGCCTAGTTCTACGGGAGTCAGTGGAAAGTGAGGGCCCTCCTCCTGGTTGGACGATAGGCGGTGATGAGGTACTGTGTATCCATGGATGAGTGTGAGTTCAAGGAGATATACGCGAGGATATGATGCGGGAAATTCATGATTCATCTTGGGTGGTTCATCCTAGATTCACCAAGATGTATCGTTACTAGAGACATCAGTATAGGTGGCCAAGTATGAAAAAAGAGGTAGCTAGTTTTGTTACGAGATGTTCCACCTGTCATCAGGTGAAGGTGGAGTATCAGAGGCTAGCTGGAATGTTATAGCAGTTACCCATTCTAGAACGGAAATGGGATGATGTCACGATGGATTTTGTGACTGGGTTAACGAGGTCTCCTCGAGGTAGTGATGTCGTGTGGGTTGTTGTCGACAGACTTACGACGGTATATCACTTTTTTCCGATCAAGGAGATCTTCGATGTTGACGAGCTCGAGAATTTGTATATATATGAGGTTATACATTTTCATGGGGTCAATCTTTATATCATTTCTGATAGGTATTCCCACTTTACATCTCATTTTTGGAATTCGTTTTAGAGGGAACTAGGTATACAGGTGCTTCTGAGAATAGCTTACCACACTTAGACTGATGGCCAGTCAGAGCGTATGATACAGGTGCTTGAGGACATGCTGAGTGCATGTGTTCTGGACTTTGGGGGATCTTGGGAGAAGCACTTACCCCTGGACATGTTTTGTCTCAATAATAGCTTTTATAAAACTATTGATATGGCACCTTACGAGGATTTATATTGAAGGCCATGCTGATCACCCTTGTGTTGGTTGGAGGCAGGTGAGGCGGCTTTACTGGGACCACGTATCATGCAGGAGACTTCTGAGCAGGTCCAATTGATTTATAAGTAGATGGCTACTGCACACTCTCTTCAGAAATCTTATATTGATCGTTTTAGATGACCCTTAGAGTTCGTGGTCAGGGATCAGGTTTTCTTGCATGTTTCGTCGAGGTTGGGACACTGGTGGATCAGGAGACAGGGTAAAATTTCACTAAGGTATGTGGGGCCGTTTGAGATTTTGGAGAGAGTCGGGTCGGTTGCCTACCGATTTCAGTTACCATAAAGGTATCGGGCCATGCACGACGTCTTCCATCTATCTCAGCTACGCCGTTATCACTCAGACCCATCTCACGTCTTTCAGTCTGAGGAGGTTGACATTCATGTCGATGAATCCTTTGAGGAGCATTCGAATCGTATTGTTGAAAGAAGCACGAAGGTTCTCTGAGGCCAGACAGCTCCACTCGAACGGGTGCTATTGAAGCATGTCCGATTGTAGGATGAAACCTGGGAGTGGGAGACTAACATGCGTGCTTAGTGGCCAGAGTTGTTCATAGTTTTATCTTCACCACCTTTGGAAGGGAAATTCCGAGATGAATTTCCTTAAGGGGGATGTTTGTAAGTACCCGGTTCTTATTCATGAGGTACGGGTTTCTTATATTCCTTTTTCATTAAGTGTTTTTATGAAAATAAGGAAAATGGGGAAGAATACCAAATTTTGCGGGTACACGTCATGTAATTTGCCACACGTCGTGTACGTTGGCCATGTGGGATGATTACACAGGGCATGTAGGCCTGTCGGTGATGAAGGGTGTAAAAACCAACTACACGTCATGTACTAGGTATTTAAACACCATGTAATCTGTAGACAGGTGAATAGCATGGCGGCGGACGTAGCTGCAAGTGGAGTGACCATACACACCGTTTAAACGGATATACATGTCATGTACTCATGTCGATGGATGAACAGTGTCACGTTGGAAAGAAGCCTACAGGGGAATAGTTAAAAAAATGAAATGTACATGCCGTGTAATTGAGAGTACATGTCGTGTAGTTTGTTTTATTCGCTAAAAACGGGTAGTATCCTCCTCATTTGGTAGAGGAGTCTTTGATTTCATTTTATAGATGCGAGAGGAGGCCAGAGCTTTGGAGATCTTCTGACCGCACATCGGGAATCTAAATCCTTCTCTGACAGTCTCGATTGAACCGTGAGGGTGAGTTCTTCCCTCTCCTTGTGTGTTTATTAACTATTCTTTCCTAAGGGAATGCTATTTGAGTTTTAATGAGTGAACGTTTATCCAAGATCTACGTCTTTCTTGGATAATTAGGGAGGCGTCGTTCACGTGTACCGATCAGAGACGATCGAGGTAGGTGGTCTGATATTTATTATCAACTGTTGTGTTGAAATTGTGTACCGTTGTGAAACGCACCCATGGTTGGGGTGTCGTATGGTTGAGGCCTTTGATGAAAGATATTTATAATTTCATAGATAATCTATTGAAAAAATAAAACTATTTTTTGGGATCATTTCTTGGATCTACGGCCACCCTAGGGGTGCGTTCCTCTGTTTAGAAATTTGGCCAAGATACCTGAGGGTATGACGTGATTTAGCATGCTTGAGTTTTCTTGAGGGAAAATGTATATAATTTCTTGCTTATGTTTTGGGATATGCCTCGTTTCTTGTTTAGCTTGAGGAAAAGTGTTTCATTTAGCCTGAGGGAAATGTTTCATATACCTGAGGGTAGTTATTTCTATGCGTGATGGCATTATCTCATATCCCTGAGGGCAATATTCATTATGCCTGAGGGAAATATCCTGAGGGAGTGACTCTAATTATCCTGAGGGTGTGATTCTGATTGTCCCGAGGTCTTGATTCTGATTAGCATGAGGGTGTGGTTTTGTTATCCTAAGGGAAAGATGCTAATTACCTAAGGGTAAAGTTTTTCATGTCTGGGGACACTGTTTATTTCGTATATTCACTATGGTGATTCTCAAATTTGTACCTACCAATCTGAAGCACATGCTTGGAGGTGATATGTAATAATAAAAATGGAAATAAAACTGGTAGATATTATTACTTTTGTTTACTTACTATTTTATTGCATTTACTTTTGCAAACTACTGTTGCATATTTTCACTGACAGTTGGGCATGGGCCTTTGGTGGGTGCCTACTTCGATTTATTTCTCACACCCTGTTTGGGTCAGGTATTTGGCCCAAACAGACTATATTGTTGCAGGTGTCGACAAGGGAAAGGGTCCTTATATAGGTACATGATTGTAGGAGAAGAGTAGGAGAGCATGGGACTGAGCTTTGGCTTGTGATGCTGCTGCATTTTGTTTACTCTGCTTTGTTTTTTTTGGTTGTACCTTCTACTTTGAGTTGTATCGTATTATATTGGAGTGTGTCATGTTTTGACTGCTTTCATAGAATTAGTGACATGATGCATATTTATATATATTACTGTTGGTTCTCTTTTACTTCAGTTGTCCATTTCAGTTTTATATTGTTTACTACTTCCACCATTGTATGTTATTTATCTTTTCCGTTGTGCTACACATTGAAAAATGAGGGCATAGTTTCTCCACTATCATACCTGGGCCCTCACTTCTACTTAGAAGCCTCTGGCGTTTGCGGAAATGTTCTTGAGTTCATGTGACCAACTGGGTTCGGGGTACCAGTTGAGTGGCTTCTGGATCCGAGACGTTACAATTATGGTGTTAAATTTTTATTTTTTTTCATATTATATTTAAATTAATAATTAAATATATTAATATATATATATTTGTATATATTTAACATAAAAATTTATTGTATAAAAACATATTTGAACATATTAATATATAGAATATCGTTATAAATATATACATTTATATATATGGACTATATTTAAATTGAAAATAATTACCAATTTTATTCAAAATAAAAATGTATGAAAATATATAAACCTATTCAATTGTATATATATTGTTTTATATTAACATATATATATATATTTCATAAAAATAAATATTCTTTATATATAATTAGATATATAAATATGTACTAATGTATAATATATTTAAATAAATATAAATATATTTATATTTATATATAGACACACCTGAGAAAATATGTGTATATATATTAACACACTTACACACAAAGAGAAAAACACAAAATCATATTTTTTATCATTATTTAAAAATAATTATATAAAAATAAATAAATAAATGGATAATAATGTTGTATCCAAATATATATAAATAAAGAGATAAATAATTAAATATATAAAAAACAAAGTTGGAGAATTTGTAAAGGAACATGCGCATGTGGGTAGACGTCTCAAGTTTAAATCTATACAAATGTTCAATCTTGGGAGGTGGGTTGATCACTTATAATGGTAGGAGTGGATATGTTGATACATTAGAACTAATAAAGCCCATGTGGGTGTCATGATGGAGTTATATGTGATCCCTGATAAAGAGGTTGATAGGTGGGGAGACTTTGGAAAATCTATCATAGATAAACCCTAGTTTTATTTTTGATCTTTTTAACTTTAACAAAGGATGTGTTTATTAGTGCTAAAAACATTTATAAAAGTGGATCAGATAAAGGAACCCGTTATGAATTCTAAAAAAATGTTGATGAAGTCCCCATTTATTAGGGATGTTTTATTACTGATAAATAGAATCTTTATCATTGTTTTTTCTAATGTAGATAAAAGAGAACATTTTTAAGGGAACATATAAGATCAATACATTTAAGAGGATATTATGGTGAATTAGAGTTATAATTATTGGTTGTTCGGTGGATCTTCTAGAAAAAAAATTCTATTATAGAGGGAAATATTTCATGAATGTTTTTAAAATTCAAGATATGCTTACTCTTATTATAATATAACCTAATTACAAAAATTTACACTCTCTATTTGAAAAAATAAACAACATTCAATTTAAAAATCTTGGATGAATCCTCCATTAATTGTCCTCCACATTACTCCCTGTTATGATATCGAGATCTAAAAATAGTTGATGAAGAAAATAATGTCATATGCATTTTAATGGATTCACTACCACACCAATAACAATTTTAATTCATCCTCTTTATTACCACAATCATATAGTGAAAATCCTCTCTTGTTGAGCTTGTCAAAATAACCATTCACAATATAGAATAGTCATTGATAGTGTCGATTTGTATATCATTTAAAGTGAATACTTACTCATAAATAAGATTATTTTAACCTTTCAGTACAAAATATGAAGGATAATTTTTAAATCAACTATAGGATTAACTAAATCAAGACTAACATCAAGATATACATTAGTAGTTAAGATATTTCCCTCAATGGATTATGTGAAATCCACTGAAATATGATCTAAAAGATCAAAATAAAGGGAGTTATCAATTATAGTTTTTTATATATATAATCATTTATAGGTTCCTAGTTTACATCATGAGGAAATTAATTTAATTTTATTGTCTATATAACTGAGAGTACATCATAGTAAACATGTGATGGCATCTATGCTCACTATTGTAAATACACTCTATACCAATGCACCTTTACCAACAGTTTATAAAAATATCTGTAAAAGCCTCCTTGGAGACTGGTTTTTCAATGGTTTTAGACAACCATTAGGTAGGGTGTTTTTATTAAGGTATACCAAATGTTATTTAAGACCATTGGGATACACAATCTATCCCAACAGGTTGTGAAAACCGTTGGGAAATTTGGCCCCAAATACACACCAGGACTCCATATTCCCCCTCACCCTGTATTTTTCCCTAAACCAGAGCTCCCCTATTTCCCAACCTACGAACCTCCTTCCCATTATTTGATCCATCTTAATTCAATCCATTTTTTTTTCTACAAATTCAAATCTTTAAGTGATAACTTATTTATAATATTCTATATCCATTTTTTGTGTTTTTTTATTTCCCCTAAAAAACAACTCCATTCTTATTCCCAGTGTGTGAACTATTCATCCCAACCATGTATCCATATTCAAGTAATTTTTGTTCTTCCACATCATATTGGTAAGCTCTAACTGAGTTATATGTTCTGCCTCCATTTATTTGTCCTTTTTCCATTCATATTAAATTTAAGACAGTGCTGTTTATTTTTTTATGTTTTGATCAAGAATTTTTGTTCTTTATGATTTATACCTCCCTTAAATATTATTTTCTTATTAATGAATCTATAGATTGACTCTACTTGATTCAATAATTACCTTGGGTATCCATTTTGTTATAGTTTCTCATGTTATATTAATTTTGTCATCACAAATCCCAAATTTTTGTGTGTCTTAGTCTCTTATTATTATTATATGATATCAAAGGAGATTCATCCCATTATAATTGTAGGGTTTTCTCTATATTTTCTATGGTGGATGGCCCCTTAGATTTTATCTAAAATTATATTCATTTTTGCTTGGTATTATTGTCACATAGGGAAAGTGGGTTTGTGTGATAATAAATTGAGTCAATATGTCCTAGTAGTTCAAGTTTGAGTAAGTGAGACTCCGTATAAATATAAAATATAAGTCAGTCCTAGTAAAAATTTAATATTAGTAGTGTTCCATAATTATGTTAAGTCTGGAGGGATGCCTATAATTGGTATTAGAACTCATAGAGGGTTCTTATCCCCAAATTGGGTCTTATATCTTCTTGATAGGTATAACAATTTGATATTCAAAAATTCAATCTTGATAAAACAATAAGTGTATTTGATGTGTGAATTGTTTTTTTATGGCAATAAAGAACAAGAGAACCCATTGTTTTTAATGTATTTTGGATTCAAATAATCTCCCCTAAAATCTTAAAATTATAATCCCAAATATATAAATATCAACTATAGAAACATCACTTTTTAATAAGAGTGAAAACTCTTTACAACCTTTCATTTTCAAACCATGATGCATAAATCCAAAATAAATAAGGATCATAAATAAAAAATTAGTGAAAACGATATAATCATAATATATGACATAAGTCATCATAATACGGTGGTAGTATTTGGTGGAAGATGTTATGGAGTGATGCGGTAATGATTGGAAATGTATTTAATGATATATACATGCTATATTATTATTTAAATAATAATTTAAATGGATTGTGTAACAACCTAGATATTTATAGAATAATACTTCTTCATTTATATTAATATTTATGAATAAGATATTAGTTTTACATTAAATGGGATGTTATGTTTGATGGCGTACCCGACATGAAACAATGTGCTTTTCTGAAATCTTATTTTTCACACATTGCTGAGTTATACAGAAAAAATAATAATATAATATTATTATTTTAAATGGTAGCTAATGCCTAGTTGTTGTACTGGTGGGGATGAGTAGAACATATTATATTATGATGGATCATTTTTTTTAAATGTTGTAACATTTATCCCATATATTTTTTAGGCTTAAAATGAGAATGAATCCCATTTTAAGCAAGAAATACTCTCATAACTATAAAATGTCAGTTTACCGCTTTTTGATGGAGAACCCCTTTTAAATCTAGTTTCTGAAACTTTTATATGATCCATTTGAAAACTGAAAATTTTTCTTTAGAATTGGCACGTCAAAATTTATATTGGGTAATTTTTTTGTATTTTATGATAAAGATCATTTTTTAATGAATAGTGAGAAATACTACATTTTAAATCAAAACTATCTTCTTCATCTGATTTATTTATCTAGTTACGAATAATTATTTAATTGGTTTTCAAGTATAATTTGATTATTTTTTTTATCATTTAGTCTAATTTTTTTCATCATAATTAATTTCACTTTTTAATTAGACATAAACACATGTCAATCTTTTGATAGTTATTATTTCTTAAAAACCCCACTTTTTTGTTTTGACAAGAGGAATTAATTTTAAATTAATCATTGAAACTTCTGGGTTTTGAATTTGGATAAATTGATTTCATATTTTTAATAAGGAGTTCAATATTGTGTAAATATTTACCTTTTAGTTTTAGACATTATGAATAGTAACTTTTGTAATTATTTTATTTACCATGGTTAAAGGGTAAATCTTGTAAATAAGGGTGAAAAAATATTATTATAATAATATTAAATTACTCTAACACATGTAATAACAATATGGGATGAGTTATTTCCTACCATGGAAACATTGGGTCGATTTTAAGACCCCATGGAGCAACATGTGTGTTAAAATGACATAATTGCTTTTAATTTAAAGTTAAGGAGAATATAACCTAAACATGTATCTTTTAATAAATAAATTTTTATATGGGGTTATATTAGTTATTTATTTGACTATAAATATTACATAGAAACCTAAAAATATTTCCTACATAATGGTCATCTATTTATAATTTTTAGACATCAAATATAATAATTCATTTATACCCTAATGGTGATGTAGTGATTACCGTGTTATTGAATGATTTAAATAAATGAGATTATAAATATTAAAATAATATTATTTTGAAACTTTTTATTACATAAACGAATTTTATGGATTATTATGACTTTATATATTTTAATTAATGATGTTTAAAGTAATTATTCATGTGGTTATGTATTTTTAAAAAGTCACGATATGAATAGTATAAAAATTGACATAAATGGGTTTTTAAATCAGTTAATATTTTATTAATTGATATAATAGTCCTAAAATTATATGATTCTTCAAAATGAAAAATATTATGTTAACAAAGACATTAATGATACATTTTTGGGTCTCTGGGCATTTTATAGTAACTATAGTAACCATATTTTACGAAAATACAAGAATACATGGTAAGAGTTAATTTATTTAACTAAGGGTTAAAGGTAAAAGATAAGGTTAATTTTATAACCTAAACTTGTCTAAAATATATTGGATGAGATTATTTCGACCCATACTCGTATTATATTCTAAATATACTACATTAGTGTTGTTATAATTCTAAAATCAATTAATAATTAAATAATATTTCAACACATTTCTAAAGTGCCCTTCCTCCCTCTTATAAAAGGACACCAACTGTAACCCATTAATCACACCTATAAATCACCTTAGCTCACCCAGATTCTACTCCAGTAAGCTCCCAATGCTTCTACCTTACTTTTAAAATCCTTACCTTGGTCATAAGTCAATTCAAGAAATCCTTTTATCTTAAATCCAAAGGAGATACCCGATTTGTGCTAATGTCTTCTCTTAATATTCTTTCATTTATTTTACCTTGTCCAAGAACCTAAATTTTATTTATTACATTATTTTATAACAACACAAGTATCTAAAATATAATAGTATGTTTTTATGTGAATTATTCTTACTAAACATACATATACCTTCATCTAATGTATTTAGAGTATACAGTTTATGTGGACGGTGAACTATTGCCTCACAAAACAATGATTGTTCAATTATCTCCTACCGCCTATCATGTTGGAAATTATGATGGAAAAATATTTATATATGATATATATTATATTTATATTATCTCTATGCTTCTGTTTTTTATTTAAATAATACTTTTATGCATTCCATAATGTGTAAATATGATAATTTCATTTTAGGAAGTGTGGACTACCACCCCCTCAAAGTGATGTGAATCATTCATTCCATGCATGGAACGTATAAAAGATAGAACTAACGATTTTTTATAACATATATAAAATATGATATTATATAGTAATTATAATATACCTATGTATCATTAAGTTTTCATTCCATTAAATATTAAATAGAAATGAAAGTAGCATTCATGTGTTGGTACAGATTACCGTCTCCATGAATGGTGCATTTCATTTATTATCTCCAAATGTTATAGAATATTATAAATACATATATAATAGATATATATGATATATATATATAAATAATATTCTGGAGATGATGGAATTTTGACCATTTGGAAAAAAATTAGTTATAAGAAGGTCATTTTTGACTCTCAAGTACCCAATATCGACAAAATGACCGATAATAACTTAATTAACTATGTAATTTTTATAATGCAGTAATAAGTAATATAAAAGGAATAATAAACTTAAAAAATGTTCATAAGAAATTATAAACTAACTTATGTTTATTATTCAGGAAATAAAAGAACAAACGAGTCTACTTGGACATGAGGTAAGGGACTTCGTCTCAATCTCCTTTCATTAATGCATATTTCGATAATATATACCTCCTTATTTTATACGGTTCATAAAAACCCTTTTAATTTTACTTTCATTCTAAGGGAGTATTCTTTCTACAAAGAATTTTACTATAATACCCAAGGACTGTTTTTTACGTATGTGGTGAAAACGACCTTTCTTCCACCATTAACATTATTTGATATATGGCTTACTTAACATGTCGTAATGTTTTTAAAAGGGAAATAAGGACCATATTACCTTTTTTATGTAATTTTGTATTAAAAATAGTTTTTGAAATATATTGAGTATATCAATATCGTGAAATGAGTTCTTATTATTTAAAATGAAACGTTATTAGTAAAATGCTGATATTTTCAATATTTTATGTGATATTTGGACACTTGACGGGTGGTTACATGATAAAACAATGACATGTGGTTATGTGATTAACCAAATGATGTGTGGTTCCATGATAAACCAAGGATGGGTGGTTATGTAATATCCTCCAAATCATTGTGTATGGAAGTCGGCCATATGGGTATTCCATGCGTAAGAATGATTTGTGGAAGTCGACCATATGGTTATTCCATTTATGTATGATTATTTCCCAAGTTTACCTTTTATATGATATGTTTTTTTATATAGGTTTTATGGTAATCTTCTGGTTACAAAATCGTAAGTAATTAGATTTTATTTATTGAAGATTATTTACTACTTCATAAAGGTGAAAAATATTACTTGTGATAATGTATTCATGGTTTACATGTTGTTTTAAAAAAACTAACATTTTTCCTTCTTTGTGTATCCCTTACTGAGATTTTTATTCTCATCCCATTTTTTTAAATGTTATTCATAGGATTTAAAGGTGAATAGAGTCAAGGATAGGATCAAGGAAAATTTGTGATGTGTAATCCAAAAACAATACCATGTTATTTTTTAAAAGTTTTTGTTTTATAAATGAAAATGGATAGTGAGTAGAAGTGTCTACTTTGTAATAAAAAAGTTATGTATAATTTATAGAATAATTATCTAAATCTATAAACTTGAAAATATCCTCAATGTGAATTATTAACTTAATTCAAGATTATGTAATTTTTAAGGCTGAGTCCTTATAGTTTGGCTCTATAATACTTGTTAAATCATGATAATATTATTTTTTATACATTTTATTACATTTTCGGATTTGTTGATAAATGAGTGAGAGAGAATATATTACTCATAGGGGATCTTTAATAGCTAAGATATAAATACATCATCCACTAATATGGTCTTTATAAAACTATTTTCTATAAAATCCACTATTTTTTCACATAATATCCAAATTTATTCCTTTGTGATAACCCACTAAATAAACTAAATTGAAATGACTTGATCAGAATCTAGGAAAACTAATTTGACCAAACCAACTGAATTGAATTAAAATTACATGATTTAAAACAAGTAGACTTGAGTAGACCCGAACAACACCAAACTAAATAAAACTGAACTAAAATAAGATTAAGTGAACTAAAGTGAACCTAACTAAAAGAAATTATATAGTAATGATGATAAATGAATCGAGTTGAACAATTATTGTCCACTTAAAAAATCATATCTATATAGTACTGTTTGGTCTTTCATATAATGATTCTCATATAGAGTTGTGTGTCAGTTATGGTTTTATATAAACTGAACAATTCTCATTTTCTTAAATATATTTTCAACTAAAAATAAATATTATTAAATTTTTTCATGAATTGACATATTAAAATTTTTTACATAATGGATAGAAGTTGGATGTATGAAACTGATTAGATCTCAAGTGATATTCAAAACAATTTGGATATATTTTTTGATTTTTCATTTGAGAATACTTTTGATAGTGGTCACATACACAACCAATGTTATAATTGTGTTGGAAGACCATGGTTGAGATTTTAAGAAGTTAGATACCATATAAACAAATATGATTTTCAATCAAACTAATATGTGTGGTATCGAAATAGGGAGAAAATAGAATCTCAAAATGCTGATGATCCAAATGAGAGGACTGGATTTGAGAATTTTTTATATGAGATGTTTCTATTTATTCATCATCAGGAGAAGGAAAGGATGTCGATCCTAGAAGACTTCAATAAGATCACACATTATGTGTCCTATGAAAATTATGATGTTGATAGGGTGAAAAAATTGAATGATACTACCACAAAACTAGTATATCAGTAATGTCGTAAAATGAAATGGCTGTAATTTTTAGTTCGATTGTTTCATGGGAAAACCATGTATGATATTTCTAATACTTCCAATGATTAAATTATTCCATTATGTAAAGACTTACTTCCATATGATGCAGATATTCCAACAAACCACTATATGGCCTGGTAGTTAGTTGAAGAACTTAGATTTTAAAAAAAAATCATGCATTTCTGAAAAATTATTGGTTATTCTGGGGGAAAATGATGAATATAATGATTGTATAAAATACAAAATATCCCTATGGAATCCAAAATAAGATAGAACATCATCCCTTGAGCCAAGAAAACTAATTTGGTACTTCACATTGATCACTAGACTCAAAAATACTTTCATGTATGGTTAAATATAAATGAAAATGTAATGTAATGATACCGAGAGAAAAAATAATAATAAATAACTGGTACACCCTATAGATGGATATTCTTGGAAGAGATTTGATGCCTGATATCCGGATTTTGTAGATGATGTGCGTAATGTGAGGCTGGGTCTCTCATGGGACAGTTTTAATCTGTTTGGGAAGATGCTTGATTCTAACAACACGTGGCCAGTTTTCATACTCATTTATAACTTTCCATCATTGTTTTGAATGAAAAAACCATCCACTTTCATGAGTATAATCATATGTTTTCCTTCTGATCCCAACAATTATATATAAATTTACATGAAATATTTAATAAAAGTGTTGAAGCTTTGTTGGGATGTGGGTGTGTGCACATATGATGCATGTTCGAAAGACATATTGCAGATGTGTATTGCACTTAAGTTTAAATTCAATGATTTTTTTACTTATGGAATGATGTATGGATGGATCATGAATAGAAAAATCTCATGTCTTGTTTGTATAAATTTTACTCGATCTAGAAGACTGAAATATCACTGCAGTTTTCATTTTATGTTACATTGAATATTATTACCAATGGACCATCCAAATAGTAATAATTGTCAAATAATTGACAATACTATGGAGACCGAAAATCCACCTCTGTGTATATTTGGAACTGTTGTGCTTAATGAACTGCAAGATTTTATTTTTTTCATTATAAAACGGTCAAATGAAATCAAGAAAGTGGAAGAATGTTTCCAATGATACCTATTAAAATTTGATGAAGAGGAGTACCATCATTCAGTTTCTTTATTGGTCAAACAATTTGTTACATCATTACATTGACGTACTGAACATTTAAAGGAATATATGTGAAATGATTCTTTTCATTCTTCTAAATATCAAGGGAAAGATGAAAGATAATTTATGATCTTGGCATGAATTGTTAGATTGGGGGATCAAACCATAAATGCATCCTATGTGTATCAGTGAAAATAAATGGCAAGTTCCATGTAATTCTTATGTGATGAAACATACCAAAAAAATAAATTTCTAGAAGTAATATAGACCATTAATGTTCTTTATGGATATTCAAGAAATATATCAAAATGGTTCAATAGAAGATAGTTGATGTTGAACTGTTTAAAAACTCTTTTTTACCATGTCCTTCTACATGAGTTGATTCTAATACTAATCCTTCATAATTTGTCCAATAATGTAAAGGTGTCACTTATTCAATTATGCCATTAGTTCATAGATATTTTTTATCATGATTTTTCCAAGTCATTCTTGCAAAAAAAAATGTTGGTAAATACACCATTGATTTTATATGACTTAGAAAGAATATTTCCTCCATCATTTTTCACATGCGTACTATATCTAAATTTCCATCTTCCAATTGAAATACTTATTGAAGGACCTTTTTCTTTTTATTGGATGTATCCAACTGAAATAAATATATAAACATTGAAAACTTACGTCTGGAATATGAATCAAACCTAAGGTTCTATTGTGTCTGGTTACGTGGCTCAAGAATGTATGTATTTCAGCTCAATGTATTTGTTTTACCATACTATGATAATTAATATACCAGTGGAAAATAAAGAAGAAATATATGAAAAATTTGAACCTAGTTTTCCGTCACATCCTCAAATAGAATGAATTATTGGATTATATAAATTGACAACATTAATCCTTGTAGAGAAAGAGATGGAACATCGTAATGTGTTGTTCAACTATGATTTATTCACTAACTATATCAATTATGTAAATTGAACATGTATATCTTATTTCATCTCTAGTAATTTTACATATCTGTTTAATTTTTTTTATTTTTATCTATAGGGAACATAAATAAATTATAAATAGAAACCATCATTCTTTATCTTTTAGGAGGGTATAGACATTACATAGAAAAGAGTTTTTTGCTTTGTTGAAATTGAAGGTAGTGGTATTTCTATAATAAATTAATCAAATCAATATTTAATTAAGTTTAATATCTTTTTAAATTTTTGGTATTAAGTTTTCTTGCTGACTGTGTCTCTGAGAAAATAATATCTTAGGGTTTTTGTCCCAATAATGTGGTTCATGAATGAGAATAAATTGTGATTAATGAGTACATATTAATTATCACTACATGAGAAATTAACATGAGAACACAACAAGATAGTGTTATACTAACTTCCATAATAGATTGTTATGCCAGTGAATCAGATAATAGACCATATTTCCAAAATATATCTTATTATAGTGGTTTTGAAAATAATAATAATATTGGATTATTAATCCCATGGTCAAGTCACTATGATTAAATGATAGTGGTTTGGTTTGATGACCAGGAAGGGAACCATTTTTTGATTATTGGGGATTTCATGTTATTAACATGAGTCGCACTCTTGCTATCGATGAACCATATGTATTGACATCAATGAAGAAACATGTTTTATATATTAAACATCATCTCCAACCTAAAATTGGTGCCGTTTTTAAATTAATTACAATACATATATTTTATGATGGTGATGATGGAGTTGACACTATCCCTACATCCATTGGATCTAATCCATTTATTTCTTTTGATGACCCTAGTTTCTCAATTTTTAGATTTTATTGTAAACCCGATGTTGCAGTGAGAAATATATATAATTATACATCCATTTTTTTAGTTCTTTTGGTTTAGCTCAACTTGGTTTGTTGTGGTTAGTACTATTCAAAATGATGTAATACTGATTTCAAAAATTTTGTATCCTACATGCCCTTAATGTTAATTTTCAATATTTATTGGTTGTGTTTTATTTTCTAATATTTAATTTAATTTCATTCTAACGTACAAAACCAAACACACTTGAAACAAATAAATTAAAATAAAAAAAGTGGAATTGAATTGGCCATATTAAACATATTGATATTAAAATCAAAACAAATAAAAATAATGACCTAACCAATAAAATAGCTACATTACCTAACCGAAAATAACAACCAAATGAACTAAGAAAAAAACACATGTCTCATATTTTTTTGGGTTACACATTAGTTATCCTTTTCTAATTAATGACATATTTTTTAAATGAAGGAAATGAAACCTATTGAGAAGATATAGAGAAAAATAATGAAGGACAACAATCGCCGCATGATTGAGATGGGTATTCCTCCATTAGTGCATGTTGTCAGTATTTTATTTCAAATATATTTATATATCAATAACATATATTTCCATGTGATTATTTTAGTTTTAAAATTTTATGCAGGATCCACCACTTATGCATCAGCTATTCGATGAGCATCCTATTAGTGGTGTAAGTACTCTTGTCGGTGGTAGGAGGGAGGGTGGTACTAGAGCTAGGAGCTCTAGTTTGTGTTACTGATTATACCCTGCCCCTCCCACTGACATATTATCTTCCACATGTTCTGATCCTGCAGTGTCATTAGGGGCACATTGGATATTTATGCCTCCTATTTTTTCACTAGTCTTTACATCTAAGACTCCTCAACCATATTTACCATAACTGATGATGATTCACACTCCGCATACATATCTTGCATTTGGCTATCCCTACATGCCATCTTCATTTCTGTCTACTTCTTTCTCTCCAAGATTCTACATTATTTCTTCAACTCCTGCTCCAATATAGCCTATGCCTACTGAGCATACACTGGGACCCACTCCACCTGGACAAAGTGATTTTCCTTCGGTGAATGTATATCCAGTGGCACCCATTGATCAGACTATTGTAGGTATACTTATAGAACCCTAATAAATATTTTTTACAAAAATTTATTTTCATTATAACATATATAGATATAATATTTATTTTTATTCTATAATCACTATATCTACTGAAAGGCAACACGGTCGTACAAGCATGTGTGTGGTGTGTATCCATAACACGTAGTTGATGGGGAAGAATAATTAATACAACCAAATGATTGAAAAAAATAGGGTAGTAATGTAAGAGTTTTTTGGTGATCCTTTCCAAATACTCAGACATCGTTCTCATTAGCCCGCTCTCTAGGAGGCAGTTTCCAAACAAAATCATGTGTAATGATTGGACACATATATGGGTAAAAAAATCTGATAGATTTTATGTAATATTATTTTATTTATATGAATTAAAATTTTGTTTTCAACTTCATTTTAATTTTCGTGATTGGTAGGGGCATGACCAGCACATCTAATAGAATTAGGTGAGCTTTGGAGAGCCTATAAAAAAGAGTTGTACATTTGTTGGCATGCTATAGTTGGAAAAAAGTTAGAGGCGTTACCTTTGATGGATTATTTTTTGATAGAATAATATTGGAAAATGATTACTCATTAGAAGACAACCATGTTTAAGTTATTATTAAAATTTTTGGGTTTTAAATGAACATTTTCTGGTTTTTAATTAACACATTCTTTTGTATTATATAATTTGATTTATGAACAATCCAAAAAAATAAAAAAACATCATTGCAAAAAAATTCTTCCACACATTGGGGAGTACTATGATGTCAGATCATGAGAAGAATTAGGTATGCCAGTCATTTAAAATATTTCTTTACTACTTTCACATTCTACTGTTTTCTACACAATTCATTCGATTTCTAAAGTTTTGATATAATTTTAGTTAGTAAATTCATTATTGGGAACCTATTTCCCATTATGGTTTCCTACATTCAATGTCAGTATAGAGGGAGGTATTTAATATTAATGGAAGTGTTCCTCAAGAATTTTATTTCCATTAGTAGAAATAAACAAGATGGATGTGCAATTAATGAATAGACACAACAACAAATGTTATGTTTTACTTTGTTGATTCCAATTTTTATTATCTTTTTTTTAACTTAATAATCTATTTATATTTGTAATTGGATTATTTGGAGGGCCTTTATGCCCAGGAACCTAACAATTTTGTGCCAAATGATGACTAACATAATGTTTTGGGACCTGAGCACTATGGAAGAGTACGCTGCCGACTTGGGAAAAGTATAGTGCCAATAAGGTATTGGACCACATTAGGTACCATTTGTTGTAGAACTGAGATGGAAAAGGATAAATCACAAGTATAATAGGCCACAAAAAGTCTCACATAGGTGGATGAATGGGTTGAAAGGGTAAAAATTGAATTTATGAAACTGATGAATGTTTTATGTCCATCACATCCACCAGAGACCAGCATGGCTTGTGGTGAATATATTTCATCGATGAATTAATTATATAGTGAACCAAGAAATATTAATATTGGTGGTAGAAATGATGTCACTCCTGGTGATGATGATGGATAGTAAGATCTTGAGGAAGATTCTATGGATGAGGATGACGTCAAGACCAAGGTTGAGGCTGAGGCGGAGGACGAGGGTGAGGATGAGAACAAGGATGACGATGGGGACATGGATGGGGGTGAGGATGAGGTTGATGATGGTGGTGATGATAGTGATGGTGATGAGGGACATATTGATCCAATAATTTTTTTACAGATATTTATGACCTTTTATGTTTGATTATTTACTATGACTGAATATATTTGTAATATTTTGTAAGATATTTAAATCCAATTTAGTATAAATTCTAGAAATCCTGGAAAATTAATCTTGGATTACACTTTTGGATGACCTGCCAAGAGGAATCCGACCATTTTTTATGGTTTTAATAAAATGAGAAGAGGGGTTTACAATATCATAGTAGTCTCCATGCTCGTGTATCTAGTTTTTAATAATACTTAGTGGATATATTATGGGTTATAATGGGAATGGTTAAAACCATGAACTTAAGAAGATATTGGAAATAAAGTTTTATTTAAAAAAATAATGTGAATATTTAAATGTAATATAGAGAGTTTCAATATAGAGGGAGTGGTCGAATGACCTACCTAGTGTTTCCCCATGACTTTTAATGCTATGGTTCTAGCATTCCATATTCCCATTCCATTCCTTGTCATGTTACTCTCATGCCCTTCCAAGCCATGCCACATCCAAACTATTCTTCACTCGATATCCCATACCCATGACAACCACATACTAATTATAGTTCCCACACAACTCCTGAGCCACTATTAAGAAACGGTTGTCTCACACACCCACACATTTTACCATGGAACCCTAGGTGGTTATGAGAGATAATAGGTACTCGTACCTCTTTTAGCCTCTAAAGGTCCCCTAGCCTCATCGTTTCAATAATGGTTGACACCAAGTTCCATTTATATATTAAAGAGAGAGAACATGATATACTAAAAAAGACATTTATATTCCCATAATTATAAAAATATCCCTAAGGTTATTTTTTTTTTAAAAAACCCCTTGGGAGAGTAATTAAAAATATTTATATTTGGGTCATCTAAAGGTTTTTACAACCAAACTCTTATAAAAATACCATTTCACCTAAGCCTCCTCCATGAAAAGGGTGAAGGAACCCTCTTGATAATGTCTCCCATGAAATAAGTTAAAATCCATGTGGAGATCAAGAATCATTTAGTGGAGTCATGCCTAGCTACATTCATTTTCCTAATTATATCTAATTGAACTTCAACAAAATGTATATATGTTCATATAAGATTTGAATGACCATTTTGTAGGACAAAACACATTGGATTCATCAATATATATTACACCACTCAATAATTTACAATAGAAAACCCACATTTCAATTTCTTTTCCAATTAATCAAATTTAAAATTTTTCTGGAATAACTATTTCGATTGTCTTAGTCCTTTATTTCAAAAACCATCCCATTCATTTAAAATTTCCATCCCATTCATTAAAATATAAAAATTAACTATGTATACATCATAACCAATTTTAATTCACTCATTAACATTCAACCTTTACCATTTAAATTATTATTAGCCAATATGATTCCATTGACATCTAAGAATCTATCCCAAAACTAACCACACAACAACAAGAAAAACACAAAAACCCATAAACAAAACTATTATCATCATAATTAGTCCAAATAACTCCACATCACCAATATTTTCCATCCATATCCACTTACTCCTCAGTAATGCCACATTATAACCACTTTCCATCACATAGCCTCACAAGAGCATGACCACACAAACCCATCACATTATTACCCCGAAGTACAACTTTACATCACTACCCTGTAAAATGGACACACAAACCCATCACATAACTACCCACATAAAATTGTAAATCACCTCCATACAAGAATTCCCACACCAAAACACTTCCAGATATTTCACAACCACATAAAACACCTACAATATTTTAGATTTTAAAAGGGATATTAATCACATTACACTTTACATTTGAGGGTATTCTCACACAAGAAATGTGTTTCCATGCATAACCAATTTGTTAGCTAAGTATATGTAAATAGGCATTATAAATAATGGTTATAACCCACAAAAAATAAACAACATGGATTCCACAATATTAACTATAGAGAAATCAAATATCTCTGATGAATATTATTTTTAGGGGGTATTTAGCTCATACAATTGACAGAATCATCAGCAATAAAAAATGGTAAAAACATGTGATTTCATTCCCCATCACCTTAAATTAAATTTACAAATATTAATTTACCTTTTTTAATATGGATGAAACCATATTATAAATATATAAAATGAGTACCCCTATATTTCATGATCCACAAGGTGAGTAATAATGGAATCCTTATCACAAACAATGGTTTTCTTCTCCACTATGTATGATTGTATAAAAAAGGGACATACTTCAAGAACCTAGATGAAGGGGGACACCTTAGAATCCTATATCACAACATTCACAATGTCATACTATCAAAAAAGCCAAGATTTAGTGCTTTCTCCTAGAATCAGCATCACTACACAAGAATGTCAACAAAAGAACAGGATGAATGGGAGAGGAACTCATTGAAACCCCCATAGATCAATAATCTAAAGATATGGTCAAAATCCCCAATTTAGGGGAAAATGTTATCCTTGGGATGAACTTGGGTCACTCAAATAAATTTAAAATGAAGTAAAAGTGACCCATTTTTTGTGGGTTAATGAATTTATACCCAAGAAAATAAAATATATAAACATGGTGCATCTTAGTGGACCATGCCACATAATTACTAAATTAACGGGATACTACTATACATCACACCCCATTATGCCAAAACCTATCTGGTCAAATTATCCTCAAATTTTAATTGATATTAACACACGACAAATCGTATAAATAGTTGATTTTCAATGTCATAGAAATTCTGTATTTTTTTTAATTATATAGAACTTTTTCAAGAACGTGAAATCTGACGGCGCATGATTATGAAGCCCCGATTTCCCAGAATGGTCCGTCAAAGTTTTGTTAATCTTTAAATTGCACACGTAAGCAGTTTTCCTAAAAAAGTTTAATAACTCTTAAACTGTTACTCGGATCAGAAATATGAGGGCACCTTTGCATTTAGGATGGAGGGCTTACCCTAGATGCGACTTATGTTTAGTCGGAGTGACCCTCCTGTGAGAAAACCCAAAATGGAATAACTGTTAATAAAATAATTAAATAAATTATTTTATTTTTCAAATGCATATAACTCACAAATGATAGCTTGAATTGAAAATATGAGACCACCGCTAAACTCGTGAGGGAATGATTTATTTTAGAAGACACTAACTTTGGCTGGTGCAGGCCACCAGTGAAAGTTATTTTTTGTCCATAAATAAAATAATTAAGTGACAATTATTTTATTGTAAAATCCATAACATTTAAATGGTAACTCAGATTAGAAATCCAATAGTACCATTGGATTCCTTGGTGTGTGTTTCACTTAAGAATATAATATCCTTGACCGGTGCGGGTACAGGGTGACTGTTAATAATTTTCTGACTTTTTTTCAGGTATGTTCAGTAAACTCACAAGAAGCATTTTGTATCTATTGAATCGATGCTCGAAATTGAAATCCTCAGACAATGTTGAACTCGCAGCGCCAGTATTCATTTAAGGATACCTTCACATTTACCGCAGTTGGTTGATGGTGGAAGTTAGTTTTTTACTTATTTGTGAAAGAATAAAAACAAAATAAAATGGTGTAACATTTTATTTTTATTTCTATTTTGAAACTCCCATGTGGATGTTTCATAGGTGGGGGAAAACTGAAATAAAACCTCCCATGAGAGGTTATAGAGGTGGGGAGCACCGAGCTTAACCTCCCATGAGAGGTTATCATGGTGGGGACCACCCGAGGTTTGAAACCTCTTGAACTCCACTCATAAGTGTGGGAAACCTCTTTGACACCCTCTAACCTTAATTGTTCCAACCCAACAAATAATTAATTATGAAAACCTATTTAATTAATTATCTGAATATGAAATTATGCTAAAATATTCCATAATGATGGGTAATTCATTTTTTGTGGAATTGGGGGAAACACTTGGAAAAAAGAAGAAACTTAGAGCCTTTGGAGAATTCTCTCCAACGAAGAACGCCAACGAAGAACGCTAATAAAGAACTCCAACAATGAACACTATCGAAAAACGTTCTTCGGAAATCATGGAAGTGGACAACGTATGATCCTATCATCCATGTTTGTTTTCGGAAGCAACAATCATTAGCATCCCCTCTGTCTTCATTGACTTCTTCCACATGACCTTCGTCGACAAATTGAACGTGGTAGGGGTTTAATATTAAATTCTTGATTTCTCTCATTTAATTTCCCCATTCCTGGGAAGCATGGAAAACATGTATAAACCACAGTGAGTTGATCCATGAATTGTATTAATTTAGAGAGTTTTTCATTCTTGAAATCCAATCTTTTTTGAGCCACTTGCTACCGCTCTAATGCAGAGAGTGTTGGCTAGACTAACATGGCCCTTCCTCTCCGTAATTCTTGTGTTGAATTGTGGTATTCTTCGCAATGGTGAAGGATGGTGACCCTCCATGAAGGGGCATGAGAACGGCGGTGAGCACCACCACCGGCTGCGATGAAGGTGACAACGCACTGGCACTGCGCCGCGACCCCCGCCGCCCCGCGGCCTCTGCTGTCAGTAGCCACCGCCGTCGTGGCCTCACCGTGCCTACCCAACAAAACCGATGTTGCGGATACGTCGCGCATCCTCGGCTGAAACGCCTCCACCCGAGCCATCGTCGCTATCCAATCCTCTTCTGCCATCCGGGCTGAGTTGTTGCCCGATCCGCCACCACCGTCGGGCTGAGACGCCCTCCGAACCACCCAGCAGCCCTTCGCCGCACCACTCTGGTCGAGCCCCCCCGTGACACCGAGCCGCCCCGTGACACCGAGCAGCCCGGTGGCCGAGTCGCACCAGTAGATCCACCTTGCGTTTGAGCCGCACCGACTGAGCCACCCTACGGCCCCATGCCACTCCAGTCGAGCCTCCCCGTGGCCTCCGACTTCCTAGCCGAGTCGCCCTACGGCCTCACGCCATCCGCCGCCGACCCCCCGCGGTCCCTTGCGGCCTACCGGACCATCCAACAATGGCCGGGCTGGACCCAGCGGTTCGGGCTGAACCCAACTGGTTGGGTCTATCCAACAGGATCGCACCGGACCCAGGCCCACTACAACCCATATACTTTCATTTGGCCATAACTTTGGCACCAGACGTCCGTATGACAAACAGCCAGTGACGCAGGAAATCATGGAGCGAGACGGTCCCTTTGAGTATACCTCACTAGAGTTTTTGATTTATATGGGAAATAGACGGGATGTATTGAGCACAAATCCAACCGGGCCCCTGTACTAAAATACCAATAACTCATAGACCAGACGTCTGATTGACGCGTCGTCTGTTGAGTTGGGACCCCTATGAAACGACAGACCTTTGAGAAACATCCTTGTGGGAATTTGTGGAAGTTGGAGTATCTACAAGGGCCTCGTGGAGAGGATCCTCTCAGAGACGAGCGAGCATAGTGCGGGAATCCAGTAGCTGGATGAGACTTGACGACTGCTGGCCTTTTCGACTCGGAGTGACATGACAGGCCTAGTGGGGAGCGTCTCTGTGTGACGTGGCAAAGCCATAGTTGGGAGAGCCTCTGTGTGACACAGAAGACCCATGGTACCCGAAAGGTGGGGTACTACAACAGGCCATGGTGGGGAGAACCTTTGTTCTATGTGGCAGACCCACAGTACTCGACAGGAGGAGTATCTCAGCATGTCACGAGGGGGAGCACCTCTGTGTGACGCGGCAGACCCACAGTGGGTAGAACCTTTGTGTGACATGGCATACCCATGGTACTCAACAGGAGGAGTACCTAAGCAGCCCAATATTAGTGGGAAGCGCCTCTATGTGATGCATCAGGCCCACTATACTCGATAGAGGAGGGGTTCTCTAGCAGCTGAGGTGTTCGACGATGTGACTCGAGATGTTTCTTTTTACTACCCCTAGAATAAATCCTAGTGTGAGAAGAGTCAGTATCTCTATGTTTTCCTCATGTTTAAGATGGATTACTTGATAACTAAGGTATATGTATGGGCATATACCTAAGTAGGGTAATCAGTTGATTTCATACTTTTTGGTTTATCCTTGGTGTGTTTGTGAGACCTTGAGGGTCTCGGGGTCCCTACTTAGTATTTTTAAACTCACCCCTACACAAGATATGCCCTCACCTTGTTGTGTTGGATTTAGACGATGGAAAACTCTGACTAAGGCGGAGATTACCATGATTGGATGGTACCAGGAGGTGGACCATACATCGTGTCAGTACGTAGAGGAGACAGGTGGATGTGGAGTGATGAGGAGGTGATCTATACATACCCATCAGGTAGGAACCTTGGAAGATGATCATGTAGCTGTCTTTTCTCTTTCTTAAGTTGTTTTGTATTTCAGTTGTACTTGTACCATTACTATTGGGCTTGTATTCTGACCCCTTAACTTTCAGCACTATTTTGGTTATATAGTTTTCTTGTGTTCGTATCTTACGTTGTGCTAGGTTATGTGAGGTTACAAGTTATAAAGGTAATTCCTTCCCAGTTTTAGGGAAAACGCCTTTCAGTGAAAGTCACCAGCCCCTGGCCTATGGAAGGCGGGCCAGGGGTAGTCACGGCATGGGCCTCGGGGGACGGGTCGTGACAGGAGGAGACCATGATGAAACTAGGACTGATACACCATAGACCTTAGGCTATTTTGAAGAGGTTATACTAAAACCTCGTCTCCATGATGTATCTAAGCCTAAAAATTAAGTTTCTATAAAGACTAACATCGTGAAATTATGATTCAGTCGAGCTCTTCCATCCACAACCAACACTTACCAAGAAGGGGCTACGCCATAGACAATGCTCTATGGTGCATGTACCCCCCCTCCAAAATGATTGTATATAAAAAACACCTCCTCGGGCTTCCTAAACCACAACTGAATCATCCTATGTGGAATTGGAAATAATTATAGTGAATCCCTAGGTTCCACACTCAATCCCTTCAAAAATTTGCAGTGGCACAATACTTTTCTTCTAGAAAACCTCTCAACACCTTGTGACCACCCCCAGGCACCTCCGGCACTAGATTTCCCATAATTTAATGGGATGAAAGGTCTACTCTTTTATAATTAATACATGATTCTCTAAAACATTAAACCTAATATGATCTATGTGAATTAAATAAAATGAATCCCTGATTAAAAAATCAATATTTTGTAAATTGTTAAGGTTTGTTCCTCATAATACTTCATTTTTATTGACTTTTATTTAGAATGAATGATGGAAGGCATTATCCTTCTTCTTGGTTAAATCCCTATAATAAAATACCATAATCTATATATCCTTGAATCACATAAACTATTGATTAATTTTCTAATACGGGAATGCCTTTAGATATTGTAATTCATTATATTATTCTTCTTCTCGATTAAGACGATTCGATCCAGGGGAGGGGTTGTATTTTACATGATGAACTTTACTATCATACTCTTCTCTCAGGACCTTATTTGGTTTGGGAGATGAGTTCATTGAATATTATTATTATATTCAACATTTGAAATGTATATTTTCATTTTGTGTTATTGGTTTAGTTCATTCCTAATTACTTTAAATTTATAATTATAATGGGTTAATTATTTTTCTATTTTACTATTATATTGATTGAGTGGCATGGATTTTCTAATATTACAATATATGATTATCTATTTAAATGGGAAGTATTTTGGGAAATGAATGTAAAGGAGAAACCATGAATTTAAATGAAAAATAGAATATGAATATGAGTTTATTATATTGGTATTTTTTGTTTATATATTGATAATATGAATCTAGTTTATGTGAGTTCCCATGTTAAATAGGAGTAACTCTATAAATGGATATGATAAAGGGAATCTGGAATGATAATGATGGATTTGCAGTGGTGCTTTTTTTTATAATTATAGCATGAATAATTAGATATGAATTAATTGTGAACATCGGAATCCACCAAAAAATTTCATTATTGAATTTTTTGTTGTTTTTTTTTGTAAGTGATGTATTCAGGTGTTGTATACAAAGAAGGGGAGGCTACTACCTGCTATTCAGAATTTTGGGAAAACCCTATACTAAAGGTTTTAAACCGTTGGTATAGTGTTGAAAACCATATTCATACCAACAATTTTTATAAACTATTCGTAAAACTATATACCAATGGTTACTTAACCATTGGTACACTATATACACATGATATATACCGATGGTTAATAAACCATTGTAATAAATCAATACCAACAATTGTAAATAAACTATTGGTATACTACAATTTACGGTGTCTTTTACCAATGGTTTATGAATAACTGTTGGTATAGGCCTATACCAATTCCATACTACCCAATGGTTTGTAAGTCCATTGTCATAGGGTATAACAATAGTTTTCCTTCATATACCGATGGTTTGAAATTGTTTGTATAGCTTGGATTTCCAGCAGTGGCTTCTTGGGTCTGACAATCTGATGGGAATATATCAAAAGCATATATAGGTTTACAATTAATTTTAAATGAATACCAATTAAAGAATCTTGTATAATCCTTCTTATAGGATTAATTTTTCATGATAACCTAGAAAAAATATATTATATAGGTTTTAGATCCGAAATATTTTCGAGGACAGTCAATCATGGAGTAACCTCAGAGAAACAGTTCCCCAAGAATAAGTAGAATGAAATGAATAATGGGAGTACATAATAACCTGTCAATTTAAAAAGTGCTAAGGGACCATTATAAATCAATATTAGGCATGTTAGTGTGAATAAAACTCTTAATTTCACATAACTCTTGGAAAACATAGGAACAAAATATTATCAGTTGATGGGGGTATGATAATGCCAATGATAGTTGAAATGGTTTCCAATTAAAATAAGATTATTAAATGATATACAATAACTAATAGTAGACATTGTTAGGTACCATAGAATGTATTCACTATGTGTTGGAGGATTAATCAATTAATAGTAATATTTTATGATTTTTTATTAATCAACCTTCATAATCGATTAAGTTGGAATAAATAATATACCCTCCAATATTTCTTTTTCAACATTATTTTTTTTAAATTATTCAAATTAATTTTCTAGAATCTTATGATCATTGATATCCACATAAAAAATTAACAATGGTATTAACATGTTTCATCATTAAAAATATATAGACAATTCATTTTCAAAATAGAGTATATTCATTTCCATATGATCTACTTGAATAGTCGGGTCTGTTATACTAAGAAGGATGTATGCTTGAACATGTAAATAAAAATGTCTCTAGAAATTTATGATATGATCATAAACATGAAAATATTAATCTTCAATGGTATAAAAAAATATCTACTTCAACCTCAGATAAATATCTTAAAATCACTTACACACAGAGTGCTAAGCCACTCTACAACTATAAACACTAAACATGAAAATTCAAAAAATGAATACTACTCCAATATAAATAAACATATTCTTTATTATTTTACTAGGATATATTGATTAATTTTTGAATTTCATATCTAAAATCACTAATTAAAATTTTTCCACAATCATTTTTCAAAAAGTGAGATTATTAGTTTTATAAAAATGATGATGTTGTGACAACCTCAAAAATGTGTTATCTTTAATCAGCACTAGAAAAGTAAAGGATAAACATAGCTTTTATCAGTTTTAAATAAACTCACCGATAAGAGGGAAATTATAATATCTTTTTTTTTGTACTGAGAAGGGGTTACCATACTAGTTATTATTTTATCAGTATTTTTTAGAACTATCAAACACACCCTTAATTAGTGCTAAAATATGTTTTGATAAAACTTGAGTTCATTACTTCTAAGTAAATATATTTTCTACAATCTCACACACCACCATCATTTTTATCCCTCACACACCTCACCCATTTTTACTCACAATACTTAATAAAACCTTATTAGATCTTAAATTCCCTCCTTCCCACACTACAATTAATAGTTCTCACCCAACTCCCTGATCACCCATATGTGCACACCTCTACCTAGATTTGAACCTCATACTCCACCCATGGGCGCTTATTCCACTACCACTAATCCATGTTGATTTATTCTCTAATTTATGAAATAACTCAATATTTATATATTTTTGGGGAAATCAATTTTATCCAAATATTTTTTCATAAATATTTAAATAATTATTTTTAAATACATTTATAAAATATGTTTGTGTGTTTTCCTTTATATATATATATATATATACATACATTTGTTATAAATTAATATTTATTTATGTATTATTATAATTCATATATATACATGATTATAAATATTGATACACACATGTGCTCATATGTTTTTGTATATATACATTTTATATGCATCTTTATAAGTATATAATTATATTTTTTTAAATAAAATGGATAATATTTATTTCTTTATGGTTTATATATTTAAAAATTTATTTTAAATGTATATATCCATAAATATTTATTTATGTAAATAAGATATTATATTTAAATGTATACATTTATATATGTGTGTATATAACTAATTATAAAAAATTATAAAATATTAATAATGATAAAACTTGTCTACTGTAATATCCATATTAGAGAAAAATTCTGAAATAATTTTTGTCTCCATCAAATATATAAAATACCCTCATAACAAATGTGAAAATTCATTCAACTGTTTAGAAATTATGGTATCCCAACTAAAAAATAACACTTAGAGCCCTTCTAGGACATTTAGTCTAAAAAAATAAGTTACACCACCACCCTAATTTAAACTAAATATATCTATTTGAAATCATAAATAAGGAATTTCAGGGGTCCAAAATGAACACCAAGATCATAAGTTAGGTTTGTTTGAATTTCGATTCAGGGTTTCATTACATACTAAGAGGTTAATTGGATTATTGATTTTCTATCATGAAATTTTTGTTAAATAGAAATTTCTAGATACTATTTAGAAAATTATTAATTAATACTAAACTTAAATTATTTAATAATAAAATATTCTCAAAATATAGTATATATTATTTTTAAATACATATATTTTTTATAAATATTATTATATCAAATATTATACCTATATATATCCATATAAGTATATATTTATATTCACATATGATTCTTAATAATATATAATTTTTTTATGAATATCATCTTTCATCAATATAAAGAAAAGCACTAATATAGGAGGTGTTTTATCAGTTCTAAAAAAGAACTAATAAAGGGTGAAATGTAGCAGTGCTAAAAAAGTAGTAATGGAGGTGGAAAATTTTAAATTATTATTCTAGTACAAATAAAGGTACATGCTATCATCATCTTGAAATATTGTTGATAAAATAATCACCTTTATTATTTAGTTTTTTAATGAAAAGGCATAAAATGATTGAAATTGATGTTGTAGTTGTGAATAAAAAAGAATAACCTATTTATAATACTTGTAAAAAAGGGTAGATTTAATAATAATTAAAAACACTTCAATTATCACTTCTTTTGGATTCATTAAATACTTTGATAAATAATGAAATAGGATTAATCTTCTCTTCAATGGGATATTTCTTCCTCTTATATTACCAATTTCGGCTCCCCTCCCTCTTCCTTTATTTCATAAAACATACACCTAGAAGCCACCGTGTTACCATTCCATGAATATTTAAATTGAAGTATAAAATTCAAATCACATGTAAACTTTTATCTTCATATATATGATTCACTTCCTTGAAATCACATTATTCCTTTACCCTTTCATTGATTTGGTCGATAGACATTAATGATAAGTTTTATTATTCATATATCATAGGGAATGATGTGATTAACCAAGGTGTGATTTGATGAAACCTTGATTTCTTTCCAAAAACTGCTCCATTAAATTTGAAAACCATGTATAAAGATTCCAATCAATGGATTTTTCATAGATAAATTTCCACCATAAAAAACCAATTTCTTCATCATCACGTAGATTGATAAGATACATATTCCATCAAAAACCCTTATCCTGATTAAAAAATTACATCATTTGTTTGAAATTCTTTGACACTCTACATTAATTCATGATCACTATCCATTTCATATTCATTTTGATATAACACCATGTAATTTTATCTCAATGCTATATGAGTTTTAGCTAATAACCATGATCAATTACGTAAAACCATTCCTTGTATTGATTTTATTTGACATAAATGATTTCCTATATAACCAAAAATTTCCAATATTCCAAATTAATCAAGGTATTCTTAAGATATTTAACTAATAATTTCAGTGATGCATGATTTTCAAATAACAGTGGCTTGTTTGGTTCATTATCAAACCAAAAAACTAATAAATTAGAACTTTGACTAAAATTTTATTCTGTCACATAATCCATCACAAAATAAATTTCCAAAATACACATAAAAACCTATGAAAATCCTAAATTCCCTTAATATGGATAATGAATCTTGTTTACAAATACAATAAAAAACATTTTGGAAATCACCTAAATTCATGAACACTTTATCTTCATTACTACTTGAATCTTCTCTTGTATTAAAATTCCTTGTTTGATCATAATATTACCCCCACTATAGTTTTTTTTATAACAAGTAAAATAAATAAATATGAATTAAGAAATTAATCACTACATAATCATGCCAAGTCTAGTGAGAATAATTAGTAAAATAATAAATATTACAAAATACTAATATTTTATCTATCCATAAGTGTAACTTATAATTATTTCAAAACTTTTATCATACAATTATTCTAATTTAAAATAAATATATATATTAATAACTTTATTTCTCTCACACACACACTCAATAAAAAAATTAAGATATTTTATAAATAAATTCATAATGTAATGTTGAATTCATATCTTCACACATACAAAACAATAGTGTATAATGAAATCTTATATATCCTATTTTAAAAAATCCCCCAAAATATATTTTCCCCATAATAATATAATTCTCCATTAAAAAAATATAACATTGGATTTTTGTAGTTATATTTCGTATCTATGGACTACAAAATCTAAAAACCAAGTGATAGAGGGGATAAAAATTAATCCTTGTTATTAAGAATATTTTTTGAACACCAATCATTATCCTTATTTTCTATAAATCATCCTAATGAAATTGTTTGATAAAAAAACCTCCAGATTCTCATTTGTAGAAATGTAATATATATTTATAAAACATATATCCAATTTCAATTTTCTAAAATGGAATTATATTTCAATGTTCCTTGAGCATGTATAATGAACGACATTTCTTCATAACCTTGCTTCTATTATATTATCACAACCCACCAATAAAGGTAACATCACTTATATGATTACCTGTATCATTGTGATTTTGGGTATCAAAATAAAATTTTATTTTTTAATAAGGAAGTTGGAAATATTAATTGGGTTCTAGATTATATTCCCAAGTGATAGAATTTCTATAAAGGGTTTTTTTATATATTTTAGAGGACCAGGATGACTTTCAAGAAACATGATAAGGATTGGGGATCAGTGAACAGGGAAATAAAGGTAGTTGACACCAACAGATACATAGTGTCAGTAGACCAAGTACCTAATGTGGTTCTAGTAGTGATGATATACTATCTTCTACCATTGGGAAACTTCAATTAGTCCATCAGGTGCCTAACAGTGTGGCTAGAGTGATGTTCATTTTTAGTAGTCCATAAGGTATTGTGCGGTAGTGTCTGAAATACAATAATTCCCCTAGACTAATTTCAAAAAATGGGGATATAGAAATAATTTCAGATAGTAAAACCATTCGTTTATAGTTAGCAGGGATAAATGGGAGGAACATCTGGACAAATCCTCCCCACAATATTTGTTATATCCTCCCATATTAATGGGGGATTTCGGTTTGAATTCTATAGTTTCTTGAGGTATGATACCACATCACCACCATTGCACAATACCTCGTGATCCATTTGTGTTAGTTGTGGTGGATGTAGGGTTTTTATGATGATTCCACCAAAACATGGTGTAATATTTTAGAGATGCTTGTTACTTTGTAGATGGGCTGGAGGATTCTTGAGGATGATGAACATTTATGTTTACTCATAATTTAAACTAAGGTATATCTCCATATGATTTTATTTGGGGATTTTATAAATGTCAGAAAAATTAGGATATTTATTAGGAATTATATAATGGTAATTGTATTTATATTATTATTGAGAATTCTCCATGGATTGTTCAAAATGGGTTTCTCAAGCTCCCAAAAACATAGTGTGTTTTTTATAGATTATTCAACTTTGGATAAGAGAAATTAATAAATTAGAATTCTTATTAATTAATCAATTAGGATGTATGGAATAATATATGATCACAATTCTTTAACCATGTGTCTTTATAGAAGGAGGACTTGGGTGAACAAAACTAAAGGAGGGGTAAATCTAATATCCAGGATGGTTGTCCAATTTATATTAATTAATATGAATTCCATAATGTCTGATGTTCCATGATTGTATGGGGATTTGGGTAACTTAATTAGTGAATAATGGTATTTTATTTTGAAATAAAACATTTCTTGATACTTGTCATATTGTAAATTATTTTTTTCTCTAGCATTAATGATTTTAGGAACACTTAGAAACTTAGATTTCAATGAGTGTGGGTGTTAGTTTTCTTTGATAGAAAAGAATGGGTCTACGGTTTGGATAAAAATTTTAGTAGTAATTGGTGGGATCATAAGGTTTAATGAAAATTTTAATGTGTTATTAGACTATTAGTTAGTTAATAAAGTGAAATTTTATTTTTACAATTTGTAGGGAGATCTATTTGTAGGTACATTAGCGTTTTGGAATGGTTTTGGAGATAGAAAGGCCTTTATAAGTGTGATATTGATATGTGAGAACGTTATATAATAGTATTTACATGAGATTATTGTTGATGGAGGTATTTTCCAAAGATTATCTTTAATGTGATTTAGTGAATGCAGAATCCTTATAGTGTGGGATTTTACATTAAAGAGTAATTCATGAAGTATCATGGTGTGCGTTGAGGGGTAAACTTACATGGATTAATTACTTTGACTGGGTATATTACCATGGAATAGGTATAAGGTTTTTTTGATGAGTTTATTGATATGGGACTTATTCCATTTAGAGACCCAACCCAGAAACCCAGACCTAGGCTTTGCTATCAATTACATTGGCAGGATTACAAGGAATCAAGCCCCAAAGGACCTGTCAGTTTAACTGTATTGGTAAAACAGATACAAAAAAATGTTCCATATACTAAAAATGACTACAATAATTATAAAATAATAATTATTTATTATTTCTAAAATATAAATAAATAACATCAATGGTAAATCTAATGCATTTAGTAAATCTAAGCATAAATTCCATAGTAATCTTATTAGATACCTAGGGAATGAAACATAATAATGGTAAGCTAAAATTATCATAAAGGGTATGTAAATAGAAATTAACAATGAATCAATAGGAATAAATTAACTTGTAATAGTAAATACCTCATAACAAATTCCATTCAAATAACTAGATAAAGTGAAATTAATATGAAAGGGTAAGAAACTATAACTCATTCCATATTACTTAACAAACTGTGAATGAAATGAATCCATATATATATTGATAAAATTCTTATGGATGAATAATAACTAAATACTGAAAATGAAATGCATCCATGGATATTTCGATGCAAAATCTCATCGATAAATAATAACTGAATATAAATGACGTAAATTCTTAACTATTGGATTCCATGTTATCTATATACATAATACCTTTACCATCATGACCATTCACAAGACGGTTTAAAAAATTTCATGTAAAACCCCATCTAAGGTGGATACACAAATGACTCTTCTCTTGAGACTACTGATACATCAAGGGACTATCAATTAATGGCCCCCACCGATGTTGTACTTGTCTAAACAATTCCTCGTATATGGAATAATTGACTTTATAATGTGCCTTATCACATATCGATATGGAGTAAGAGATACATATTTAACAATATTTACCCAAATAATCAAATAATTGGTATATTATAAAACATATGTAAAATGGTATAAGGATTAGGAAATAGCAATATCCCTGATAAATGAAATGTATAATTAGGGTAAATTCGATGTTCAATGATCATAAGAGATTCAATATTTCAAGGGGAAAAAGAAATCAATGAAGGGAATGTGAATACCATCAATAGCCAAATTCATAATCAACCATCCTTAAAATGATTAAGGATGGTATCAATTCACCAAACCCCAAGTTGAGTAAAATAAAGTGTTGATGTCATTGATGAATGAAAATATTATAAAAATATATTTTAAAAATATTATTGATAAAAATAACCTTTTTAAAAAAACGTTTGAAAATAATTTTCTTTGAAAATAATTTTTTAAAAAAAAATATTTAAAAATTAACCTTTTAAAATTTCCATGAAAGCTGCAAAAGAATGATGGTGATAAATCTATAAATGACATACAAGGTAAAAATAATATTTTTTTCACAGTAAAAATGTATGAAAAATTCCTTGTTCAGAGAGCGATAAGAAGATTATTTTGAAAACATTGGAAAAAGTAAAAAAGGGGAAATTAATTTACCAAATCATTTTGAAATATTTTTTGAAAACATTTTAATAAAATATTGTTTTTATAATAAAGCTGACCCTCTAACTAAAGAGAAAAATGAATTCAGGTTTTCCTAAAAACATTTTTATAACACATTGAGTAATAAAGAGTGGAAAAATGGTACTGATACCGTAAAATGGTCATGAATAATCAATGGATAGAAAAATAAAGTTATTATTGAAAAATGTTCATAAAATTTCCTCAAATTGACATATAATTGGAATATCATTAAATGTTTTTTTGAGAAAAATAATCATTAAACCTTCCAAAGTGTCTGGTACCACTTTGAAGCATTATAAATCATAAAACTCATGAAGTAAAAATATTAAATTAAATATTTGAATTAAATTAAGTTAAATTAATTAATGATATAATATATAAAAATGGGAATTATATGCTCCACACAAAATATGTAAGTGGTGTACATGACATTAATCTCATAGATGTAAAAATCTGAGATGATAATCCCTTACCTTGTGTTTCATTTTGTGTGAATGTCCATAAACTTCTTGTATAATAAACATAAATTAATTTTCTAATTTCCTTCAAAACATTTTCATGTTTATCAAAAAATTTATTTCACTTATTACCATTTTTTATAAAACTACTTAAACAATTATGTCTACATCAGGTCTTTTGACCAAATTCAGTTTATGTGTCAAAAACCACTTTGGTATGTCAAATATGGTTAAATAGGTAAATATATAACATCTCCAGAAGAATAATTATGAAAAAATTACCATATTTATATATTAATTATTCTTTTAAAATAAATCATTAATTATTTTTATGAAAAAATAACCAACATTACAATGATGGAGACAATAAACTGTACGTACACATGAGTAACATTGACATTTTTCAATGATCGTTAGGGAGAGAAAGAAAATAGAATTATATCGTTCCAAAATTATCATAAAATTATGAATACCATATTATTTAATCATATATTCTTATATATAAAATTATCATGATGTAAAAAGAATCACATTATACTGAGGAGGTAGTAGTCCATATGTCCATGACTGATATTAACACTTTTTAGTGTGTTAAATGAAAATAAATAAAATGATGTATATATATACCCATAAATTTAATTATTTCATGAATATAATATATATGTTTTTTATGCCTCATATATTCTATTATAATCATCCTTTATACATTCCATGGATTGTGTAAGCGAATCACACTACTTTGAGGGGGCTGTAGTCCACAATTCCTCAAGCGATGTTATCGTATTATCAAAAAATGGAAACTATAAGGGTATGTGTTTTAAAATAATTAAATAATATTAAATAAATAATAAATATCATAATATATATATATATATATATATACAATGTGTCTATTATAATTTCCAATAATGATAATTAGAAATGAAAAAATAAACAATCATCGTTTCCTGAGGTAGTGGTTCACCACACACAGAAACAATATGTTTGTTACCCATTAAGTGGAGGTATGTGTAAGTGTAAATATAAATAAAAACCTAAAAAATCCTAGTTTATTTAGAATATTTTATTTTTTCTATAATCACAAAATAAGAAGAGTATAGTGGTTGAATAATGGAAATGAAACTAAAAATCATGAGAGAAGACATTACCTCTTAATCATGTTACTTCTTTTTGTTTGAACCAAAATCATCCTTAGATTTCATTATTCCCAAGGTGAGGATTATATTACAAGGGTAGGTATTTTTTAAGACTAGTTGGGAAGATTTATTATGAGCTAATCTGGATTGACCAGTGTGAGGAAGGGGATAAGTGGTGGACTTTTGTAAGGAATGAAAAGGACTCACTTGGAATGTTTTAGAAACAAGTTAGGTGTACAGATGTTCATACCTAAAAAAGATATAAAAAACAAAAAAACACAATAATGTAAGGTTCAATGACTAATTATGTATATTAAATGTGTGTCGGAAACTTTTCTAAGTCATTTGGCCCCTAAAATATAAGGTTTAGTAAATTTTTAAGCCTAATTACACCTTAATCACTATAATTAATTTTAATCATGTTCCCTAATAATTTTGGTTAAAAATTAATTTGATCTTATTAGACTAAAAATATCATCATGATTAAAACATTTATGTATATTTTTTAAAATACAAATCATAGAAGCAGAAAAATTATCATTAATGCTAATCTTGCCGATAGACGGTTCAACTGGTTTTAGTAGAAAAATGTTCAAAAGATTTATGAGTTTATATATTCAATATCAATGTTATTTTGATTGAAAGAAACGAAATTGTATTAATATATGTATTATTTATCTAATTTTACATTATAATAAATTTAAAATATAAATTAATATTAATATTTATTTAAACAAAAAACCATTGTTAAATTAAAATTTGGTATTTTTCACTATTAATCAAAATATGATGTTTATCAGAAAAATAAAACAAAATTAATCCTAGAATAGTTTTTACATTATGAATTCGATAATTAAGTTTATTTTATAAAATAAAATTTATAATTGTTTCCAAATTAATATTTAAAAGAGGTTCTCAATTAATAGGTGGTAAAATTGACTTTATAAAAATATAGGGTTTTATATGTGATATCGAGTTTGTTTCTATCTTATGAATATAAAACCCAATGGATAAATATAAAAAATATTTTATTGAATATATAACATATATGTTTCATAAAAATTATTCACAAATTGTAATTATTTATTTTTATTAGTGTAATACTCTTATAAAAACCTAAAAATAATATTTCTTTGTATATCCAATTGGTTGTTATTTTCATTTCCCATTAATTATTTACCAATGAATTCATTTTACATTAGTGTAAACCATATTGTTTTAATTTTGTTGTTACTATTCATAACAACTAATTTAATGGATATTTTATATCATATTATATTAAAAATTAATATTTTAATAAATCAATGTTATTTAGTGAAACTATGTCTTACGTGTAACAAAAGCTTTCAAGGAAGTCCACTCTTTCATGTAACACTATATAACTCGATGTTGTGTGCATTACAAGAAATATTATGTGTTAAATTAATTTAAAATAGTACATTTTTTGGATATTTTTGGGATATTATATTCTCTTATGTGTTTGTTGTTTCATGTCATACTCGCTATGGAATACAAAGGTGTACTTTAGAATTTCGAGGTGTAACATTGCATGATATTTTTAGATATATGGTCCATAGGTTTTGGGATTGTGATTTACCTATAATAAATGAAATATTATTACTATTAATGTAGCATAATACCTGATCGAGAAAGGTTTATAAGTTATGAAATCAAATTTTAGTGATTAATTTTTTTTAGTGTCAATATATATGAATTGATATTGCTTTTATCGAATTAAATGATTCATATCCTTTAACTGAGAAGGAAAAAATGTTTTCTTAAATATATGACATGGTAGTTGAAAATTTTGTGTAAGTGTATGTACAAATACATCTCGGGTAAATAGAGATTGGGTTTTATGTAAAGATAAAATAATTATAGATATACAAGGTATTATTAGTGTGATAGAATATTGGTTGTGTTTGAAATTCATCACTATTTATATAATCATGAATCTATAAATTTATAATATATCATGGTGATAATTTTTCTCCAATTATTGTTTTATACATGAGTAAATCATTGGTGGACTAGAGTTCCTTGATAGCATCCTAAATGAGGGAATATTATAATCTACTATTAGAATATATTGTTCTTTGGGTGTTTTATGAAAATAATTACCCCTTCACTATTTCATATTCTCAAATGAATGTGTCTTAATCCACCACCTACAGATTCATATTATGTGTTTTGGATTGATCAGTTGTATACTAGGTGTCATTACCATTCTTTGGCAACAATAGTCAGATTTTATTTTCGGACTCCTAGATATAAATTAGCTTGGACAGACCATCATTATACCATGTCTCATTGATATATCATAACTTGGAAAAACTATATGTATATAAAGAATCATTTCAAACCATTATCGCATAAAAATTAGTTATACAGTTGGACTCTATTCGTATAAATTGATTGGAGAGACTAGTTATTAGGGAAGATCCTTTCTAGGTTGTGTCTTGATAAGACTATGATATACTAAGAAAAATTAATATTTAATCATGTGCCTCAATAAATTTTTATTCCTCATTGGGAATTTTTATCATAGGAAGGGAATAATATTATGGTGGCTTAGTTAGAAGATAATGAAATAGTGTGATTTATTTCATGTTGTGTTTAATATATTTACTAGTATTTCTTATATACACATTGGTATATAGTAGTGTATATTATGGTCCATGTTGATGGTTCCATACTGAGATGTTTTTTACACACATTACATGTTTACTTAGGTGGATGTAATGATCTTAAGTATGATATAAAGGTTATATTATATGTTGTATAAAATATTTTGTCCGAGTTTCTGAATGTGTTTTTTGAGAAATGATTGTCATGTGAATCAAGATTGTAGTGGAGCTCCTTTGTGTATTTTTTCTTTTTTTTTTTTGTATATGATCATCCTAACAGGTGATCCTTATTATTGATGATATATAAAACCCAATTTTTCATTTTTTTTGAAACATAGAAATATGTTTATTATGATTTGATTTTTTGATATAATTATATGATAATACACAAATATATTGATTTGATTATTTTTTTATTATTCAAATGTCATTTTTAGGATAAAATGAAGAGTATAGTCATAGAAATGTTGGATATAAACTCTTAATCCTACTAATAAGACATTAAAATTTTTGGATATATTCCCTAGGTCACGATTTGCTCCTAGGTCACGATTTTCTCCTAGATCACATAATAATAACATGATCTAGACCCTTGAATTATGGAATTTTATCAAATAATCATTTAGGTTTACATAATAATTGGTATATATTATATGAATATATGAAATTTCAATACTTCATATGGACATTATTATTATTGACTATGTTAATATAGTTTTATTATTATGGTATTACATTACCTCTATTACCATTGATATTTTTTAAAGTGTGATGTTATGGTTATTTTTTATTGTTTTACTTTTGGGAATGATTGGTTAGAGGCGTGAATACATGAATCATACATGGGATATAGTCTTATTGGGTATGTTTACGTCAACTTGTGATTTTAAAATGTTTTTTGAAATTAATATAGTTTTTGAAGACCTATTCATATAAATCAACTAAGACAATTTCAAATTGTTTTGGGAAGGTTATAGCTAATTAAAATGTGGATAATAAGTTATTTTGAGTTATTTATATTATCATATTTTGGGTGTATTATTTAACCAAAAACCACATCATGAATTTTCATGTGTTATTACTATCTAATTTTGATGATACAGTCATTGCATGCATGAGATCTATAGAAGACTTCAGTGGGTTGGTTTTGGAATTAAATGCCATAGGTATATCTTGGTATAGGAAATTCATTCTTTGGATATGGTTTAAGATATAAATATATTAAAAGGATGGTTATACTTTATTGAGAGGGAAGATATGGAATTTCGAGACCCCTATGATTTTTGGGTGGTGATGCCCTAAAATATTTAAGGGTATCATAGTTATATTATAATAGTAAGATCAAATAGATTTCACACCTGTTGAATTGAGATGTTGATTTAAATAGTATAGTGAGATATGACCTTACACACTATGATATAATGTGTGTAGTGAATGCCTAGATTATTTTAGATTGGAATAATTAAATGGTGATTTTTGATCATGTTGTTAGATCCAGCATTTAAAAAAAATTATGTATCATTGGAAAGAATCATGGAAATTTCATTTTGGATGAAGACATTTTACACTAAATAATGACATGGTTAGTTAATTATGCATGTGATCCTAGAAATTTATAATATTTAACTCATCAATGTAGGATTCTATGGAAATCATTTAATAATATATGAATAATCCTTTACCTTTTTTTAAAACATATTAAGATTAATTAAAAATATAAACCATTATGATGGTTTATTAAAAATAATCAATAATTCTTGTTGTATATTAACGATTAATTTTACCTATATGTGAGTCCTTCTTCATATGTGGTGTATTGGAATAGTTCTTGTGTGGTTTAGAAATAATTTTATTGGTTTAATTATATTTTTGAGATATATTGAGTTGTGAGTGGATTCTAGGACTCTCTAGTCACCAATTAATTATTTTGGAGTCATTGTACTCTAGAAAAAAATTGTAAATGGTCATGTATAATTTGTGGTTGATATAAAGTGTAACGTCCCGGATCTGGATGCCACTCAATGGGTGACCCATACCCGGTTCACCACGTGACCTCATGCACATTTCCCCAAATGCCAGAGGCTACCGACTAGCAGTGAGGGCCCAGGTCTGACAGTGGGGAAACTATGCCCTCATTTTTCAAAGTGTAGGGTAACAGAAGGAATAAAACATACAACAACAGCAGAAGCAGCAACCGTTTATATAATTGAAATGAATAACTGATAAAAAAAGGAAAACCAGCAGTCGTATATATATATTAAGATGCATCATATTACTATTCTATTAAACAGCCAGAACATGTTACACTACAATACAATACAACTCAAGTACAGTTACAGAAAAGAAAAATAGAACAGCCAGCGGCATCGCGAGCCAATGCTTGGTCCCATGCTCTCCTACACCCCAGTAGCAATCAAGTACCTGTATAAGGGCCATTTCCCTTATCTACACCTGCATAAATGTAATCTGTTTGGGCCGAAAAGCATGACCCAAACAGGGTGTGAAAAATATATCCCAGTAGGCACCCACCAAAGGCACGTGCACAACTGTGCGTAAACATTCAATAATAGTGTGCAAAAGTAAAATGAAATAAAGTAAGCAGTTCTAAAAAGTAACTAACATAGCCAATTATATTTCCATTTTAATATCCATTTAATGATTTAATTTAAAATATTACCACAATGAATATTATAATAAACAGCTAATTTTCTCAGACATGTAAAATCCTACCCTAGGGTAAAGAGAATCCAAACACAAGAATCTACCCACAGGAAAATGGATATTTCCCATGGGCATAAGAAGTGTCACCCACAGGCATAGAATCAACTGCCCACAGGCACGACAGAAATTTCCCTCATGCTTGGATAACAACTTCCCTCGAGCTAAGAAAAACAACACCCACGGGCTAAATAAAACACTACCCTCAGGCGCAAGTAGCCGGTCCATGACCAACATGTAAATAAACATTCACAATCAATTCCTATTAAGACAATTCTACAATCATTACTTTAAAGGCATACCCTCGGGTATCCTGGCCGAACGGCTAAAGAGAAGAACGCACCCCCAGGGTGGTCCTGGATCCAAGCACTGATCCAAACAACAATTTTCCAATTTTATTTATTTAACTATACAGTTTTAGGTAGTTAAAATAGCCACGGCCTCAGCCACACGTCTCACCAACATGGGTTTATGGCAGTAAAATACACAAAACACACATCAGTTGGAAAAATAAACACCAAGCCACAAACCTTATACGCCCCCGATCAGTATACTCGAACGATCATCCACGAATCATCCTAGAACAAGGTAGATCTGAGGTGAAAGTAAACTCGGATAAACACATATAACATCCATTAGAGGAATAATTGGTATGAAATACACAAGGAGATGAGAGGGCATACTCGTGTGGTTCCAATGAGATCGTCCGAGGTGGAAACAGATTCCCGAAGTGCGCTCGAAGGATCTCTAAATGATCGTCCATCCTCTCCTGAGCTCCCATATGTTTCTTATCCTTCCCTGTGAACAAGGGAGGCTACTGCCCATTCTAAGAGAAAAAAAAGTACACGGCGTGTACTTCCCATTTTTTAAACTGTTCCTCTGGCAGCTTCCCGCCAGTGTGGCACTGTACAACTATCAACATGACTACACGGTGTGTCTGCATGAGCACACGGCGTGTTCTATCACACAGTTGGCCACCACCTTACTATTCACATTTTGATTGAATACATGACGTGTAAAGGAACACTACACAACATGTAGTCAATTCCTACACCCTTCATTGCCAACATGGATACACGCCCTATGTACTCATTCCACGTGGCCAGAAGTACACGGCGTGTGGAAAAGTACACGGCGTGTACTTCCAAAATTTTGGAATTTTCCCCATTTTACTTTTTATTCTCAAAAACACTTAAGGAAAATAGAAAAGAAGAAACTCGTACCTCAAAAATAAGAACCGGGTTCTTACAAACTTCTCCCCTTAAAGAAATTCATCCCCGAATTGCCCTTCTAAGGGTGGAGACTATAAATCTCAGAACAGCTCTGGCCACAGAGCACGTACGTCCGTCTCCCGCTCCCAGGTTTCGTCCTGCACTCGTCCATGCTGCCATAGCACCCGTACGAGTGGAACTGACCGGCCACGGAGAACCTTCGTGCTCCTGTCAATGATACGAATTGGATGCTCCTCAAAGGATGCATCCATATGAAGCTCAACCTCCCTGGGCTGAAGGATGTGAGACGGGTCTGAATGATAGCATCACTACTGAGATACATGGAAGATGTCGTGCATGGCTTGGTACCACTGCGGTAACTGCAACCGATAGGTAATCGGCCCGACTCTCTCCAGAATCTCAAATGGCCCCACATACCTAAGTGAATGTTTTCCCTGACTCCTGATCTGTCTGTGTCCCATCCTCGATGAAACATGCAAGAAAACCTAATCCCCGACCATGAAATCCAAAGGTCGTCTACGGTGATAAAAATAAGATTTCTGACGAGACTGCACGGTAGCCATCCGCTTCGGAATCAACTAGACTATCTCAGATGTCTCCTGCACGAGACATGGTCCCAGTAAGGCTGCCTCACCTGCCTCTAACCAGCAAAAAGGTGATCGGCATGGCCTACCATATAAAGCCTCGTATGGTTCCATCTCGATAGTTTCTTGAAAATTGTTATTGTAGGAAAACTCGGCTAGTGTTATATACTACTCTCAAGAGCCCCCAAAGTCTAGGACGCATGCACACATCATGTCTTCTAGCACTTGTATCGTATGCTCTGGCTGTCTATCGGTCTGAGGGTGGTATGTTGTGCTCAGAAGCACCTGTGCACCGTGTTCCCTATAAAAACTATTCCAGAAATGAGACGTAAAGAGGGTGTCCCTATCTAAAATAATAGAATAGGGGACCCCATGAAGACATACGATCTCTAGGATATACAACTTCCCAATCTCGTCAACCCCCATGGTCTCCTTGATCGGAAAAAAGTGAGCTACCTTCGTGAGTATGTCCACAACAACCCACATGGCAGTATTGCCTCGAGGTGACCTTGGCAACCCAGTCACGAATTCCATCGCGACATCATCCCATTTCCACTCTTGAATGGGTAACTTCTGTAATAGACCAGCTGGTCTCTGATTCTATGCCTTCACCTGCTGACAGGTGGAACACCTCGTAAAAAATACCAACCACATATCCCTTCATACCCAGCCACCAGTACTAACGTCTCAAGTCACGGTACATCTTGGTAACCCCAAGATGAATTGCCCAGGTTGAAGCATGAAACTCCCGCATCAGGTCCTCATGTATATCCCCTAGAACCCATACTCATCCATGGAAACACAGAACCTCATCACCACCTATCGTCCAACAAGGAGGAGGTTCCTCACTTTCCACCAACTCATGTAGAACTTGGCCTTCTGGATCAGATAGCTGTCTCATCGTCACTCTGTCTAGGAGAGTAGAAGTCACAGCTAAAGATGAAAGATATGTCTGCCCCTGACTGTCGTGCATCTCCAAATGCATCTCAGAGAACAAATCCATAAGCTGCCACTCACCACTGGCCTCCTGCACAGCCTGTGTCTGAGTCTTCCTGCTCATTGCATCAGCTGCTGCATTACCTTTACTAGGTGTATAGGCATGCTCAAAATCTATAGACTGTAGGTATTCGACCCACCTCCTCTTCCTCAAATTAAGGTCATGCTGAGTAAATATATATTTGAGGCTTCTGTGGTTGGTGAAAACCACAAAATGCACTCCCAATAGATAATTCCTCCAACAGCACAATGCATGCACAACTACAGCAAACTTGAGATCATGCGTTGGGTAATTCCTCGCATGTGGCCTCAAATGCCGAGACCCGTACGCAACAACTCGATCGCCCTGCAGCAACACTACTCCCAGCCCAATACCTGATGTGTCACAGTAAACTGTATAGCTCTTCCCCTGCTCTAGGAGTATCAGGATCGGTGCTGATGTCAACCTTCCTTTCAAGTCTTGAAAGGTTGTCTCGCATGATTATGACCAAAAGAACTTCACACACTTCAGAGTCAGACCCGTAAATGGCACTGCTGAGCGGGAGAAGTCATGTATAAAGCGTCTGTAGTAACCAGCCAGCCCTAAGAAACTCCATATCTTAAACACGTTCTTAGGCTTCTCCTAGGAAACAACTGCTCTCACATTCTCTGGGTCTACTGCAAATACTGCCTCTCAGATAATGTTACCCAGGAAGTTAATCTGGTCCATCCAAAAGAGGCACTTTGAGAGCTTAGCATAAAGATGATGTTATTTCAGTGTAATCAATAAGATTTCAAGATGGGTGGCATGGCCGTGTCGAGTGTGAGATTACACCAAGATGTCATCCATGAATACTACCTCAAAAGAATCCAGATATGGATGGAACACATGATTCATCAGTTCCATGAAAACTGCTGGCGCGTTCGTGAGTCCGAACGGCATAACCAAGTACTCATAAAGACCATATCTTCTTCGAAAAGCCGTAAACTGTATATCTGATTGTCTCACGAACAACTGATGATATCCTGACCTCAAGTAAATCTTCAAGAACACTCGTGCTCAACTAAGTTGATAAAAAAGATCATCAATCCTTGGTAAGGGATATCGGTTCTTAACTATCAACCAGTTTAGCTTCTGATAATCCACACAGAGTCTGAGGTTACTGTCCGCCTTCTTCGCAAAATGGACCGGAGAACCCCATAGAGATGTACTGGGTCAGATAAGGCCCTTTGCCTGCAACTCCTTTATTTTCCTCTTCAGATCTTGCAACTCTGGTGTGGCTATCCTACAAGGAGAGATAGACACTAGTGCTGCTCATGGAACAAGCTCAATAGTGAAATCAACCTCACGCTCTGGAGGTAGACCTGAAAAGTCTTCTTGGAAGACATCCCTGAAATGATCAACAACTGAAGGGAAATCCATCTAGAAAGTCCCCTGATCATCTAGATATAAGCTCGCAATCTAGGCTGTGACTCCACCTCGCCCACGATGCTCTGGTCCATCTCGACTCGCCTGAACATCCCATTCTCACTTTTATAGAAACTCTCCGCCCTATGGTGATGTGAAACGCACCCTGTGACGATAGCAGTCTACAAAGGCTTGAAAGGGAACCAACCAGTCCATCCCGAGAATGACGTCATAAGCTGTCATCTCTAAGACATAGAGGTCCCAAGGAAAGTGACACCCACAAACCTCTAGGGGGAACTCCTTGCACTGATGCACACCAGTCATTCTAGTCCCCAACGGAGTGTCTAGAATCATGATATCAGAAAAAGTATAAACCAAGATCCCAAGGCTCTCCACTATGGGTACAGATATTAAACTATGTGTAGCACATGTATCAAAAATTACTGAAGATAAAACAGAAGCTACTAGAATAGTACCTCTGACGGTAGAAGATCCGGGTTCCGGCTCCTGCTGGGTCTATTGTACTGCATATGCCTACCCAGTTTCGTGGCCCTGCGACACAGCCTGGATAGCCTGAGCTGTCCCGCCCTGCTGCCTCTGAGATCTTGGTGTCATGCTACCACGGCCACGCCCACCATCTTTGCCTGCGTGCCCTGACATATTCCAGTTCCCTGGATGGTAAGAAGCCAATGGTCCTGCTCCCGCACGTGGAGTCTGCATAGAACCCCTCTCACTAGCCACTGGTGGAAACACCCTACAAAAGCGCTGTAGATGACCCATCTTTCCGCAAGTTCGGCACTCCACTGGGTCTCGTGGACACTGTGGACTCTTGTGCAACTCTCTACCACACTGGTAGCATGTGACCTGGCCACCTGAAGCATTATTCTGGCTGGTACTTCCACCCTGAGATAATTACATCTGTCTCTTCCTCTAACTAGTATAAATAGTACCAGAAACTGGTGCTGAACCACCCTGGCCCACACCACTATCATCCCGTAGGTTCCTCTCTATAATCAGTGCTTGGTTCACAATAGCATGCATAGTAGGCAACCTGAACATATTCACCAGTTCTCAGATGTCATACAGCAGACCATCCTCGAAGCGTTCGGCCCTCAACATCTCATCACCCACCAGAACTGGTGAAAAACGCTGAATCTCGGTGAAGTGATCCGAATAGTCCATCACCGACATAGAGCCCTACTGAAGATTCATGAACTCTTGATTTCTATCTACCCTCAGCGTCTCCAAGAAAAAGAAGTCATAGAATACTGCCTAAAAATCTTCCCATGCCATGTCTCTGTGATGCTCTGACTGGGTGGTAACATCCCACCACCTCTTGGTGGAATCACGTAGTATATAAGTCACGAGCATGACCCTCCTCCCTAGAGTCATCTCAAGATTCTTGAAAATAGTCTGTATTGACCCCATCCAAGACTCCGCAGCCTATGGTCTGCCATCCCCTGAAAATGTAGGCAGATTCTACTACTGGATGATACATGTCAGCTCGGCAATAGATGTAGCAGCCTGCGGTGCTCCCTAAAAGGTTTGCATGAACCACATAAAGCCTTCACGGAACTGTGTCTCCTCTCCTATGTCTGGTATAACGGCTGGCGCCGCATCTGGCTCTTTTGGAGGATCAAATGGTAGCCCATGGCCCACCATCTATGGAGTATAATCATTGTCGCTCTCCTGGAGAACAACATGTGGTCGTTTAGGTGGCATTACACTACAAGGTCAAAAACACGCCTTAGATTCAAGATTAACTAGACTGAAAATGAAGGAACCCCAAAGGGAACAAGAGGAAGAAGGCATTTCAAAATTTTCAAAACAAGACTATATGGCGTGTACAATTACTACACGGCGTGTACTTGACTTCCCTTCCCCTGCCCAGGTCCTTCGACGTAGCTAAGCCACACACCTCCCATTGAACAAAACTACATGGCGTGTATAATATCTACACGGTGTGTATGGTGTTATTTTCCAACTGCATGTGTCGTTTGTGACACGGACAACTACTCGGCTTGACACTACACAACGTGTTACACCCACACATGGCATGTACACCACCCTGTTTCCCAGCCACATGGCTATGTCCACATGGTCTGTCTTCGGAAAAGACTAAACGACGTGTCCCATAGGTACACGTCGTGTACTAGACGAGCGTCGTCGACCCGTGTTGTTAGTTACACGGCCGGGTCCCTAGGTCACACTACATGGCATGTCCATCATTGACACGACATGTTCAAGAAAAGAGTTCACCGACCCGTGTTGTTAGTTACACGGCCGGACTCCGGGTCAACACTACACGGCGTGTACATCAGGTACACGATGTGTTTTACCAAAGCCTTTCCCTACCCCGTGTCACCGCCCACATGGTTTGTGACACGGGAAGCGACTACACGGCATGTAAAAAAGCTACACGGCATGTTCGCCCCAAGCTCTTCCCTTCCCCGTGTCGCCGCCAACACGATTTGTGCCACGGGAAGAGACTACACGGCTTGTACTCTAGGTACACGATGTTTACTCGAAAAGTTTATTTTTCTTCCCGAATAGAAGACCATACACGGCGTGTTTAAAGTACTACACATCGTGTATACAGGGTGTCTGGACAATATTCCTCAGATACTTCCCTAGAACTCATAAAATACCAAAAAACAACACCTAAGTGTCAAATTCCAGTCTGTGAGGGCCCATACTCCCCATGAATCAAAGTTTGACATATTATCTATGTTACTACTAATAAATAGCTAATGATCCACCAAATTCTTCTCAGTGGGGGCCCATACTCCCCAAAAACCAAAGTTTGGCATCCATTCTACAAACTGGCGCACACAAGAAAATACCCTATTACAAAGAAGGTATTTATCAAGCTGCTTTCACAACAGCATGCTTTTCTAGCACAACAACTATCACAACAACATGAAAATTCTAATGCACCTACATGGCATTGAACTATGCATGGAATGTGATTTCTATCATGTTCCTAAATGATGCATGAGATGGCACACCCTCATCTCATCCGGTTGCAACAAAATAGAGCCCATAGATAAAATATAAACAACACAATCAAAAGTGCGTCACCCAACGGTGAAATCAAATCAACTGTAAATTGAAAAATCAGCAAATTGAAACACGAGGTAAATTGGATTTTCATTGAACATGGGTTAGCTACTCCCGGGCACAAATTATTACCAACTACCATTCCATCATATCCCTGACTAAGGCTCTAAATAGTAAGTCAAAGAAAAGAACCCCTCTGATACAACTTTGTAACATCCCGGTTCTGGGTGCCACTCAATGGGTGCCCCGAAACCAGTTCACCACGTGACCTCAAACACATTTCCCCAAATGCCAGAGGCTTCCGACTAGTAGCGAGGGCCCATGTCTGATAGTGGGGAAACTATGCCCTCATTTTTTCAATGTGTAGCGCAGCGAAAGGAATAAAACATACAACAACAGCAGAAGTACCAATAGTAGATATAACTGAAATGAATAACTGATAACAAAAAGGAAAACTAGAAATCAAATTTATATGAAGATGCAGTATATTAGTATTCTATAAAATAGCCAGAACATGTTACACTGCAATACAATACAACTAAAGTACAGGTACCGAAAAGCAAAAACAGAACAACTAGCAGCATCATGAGCAAATGCTCGGTCCCATGCTCTCATACACCCCAGTAGCAATAAAGTACCTATATAAGGGCCTTTTCCCTTATCTACACCTGCAGAAACGTAATCTGTTTGGGCCGAAAAGCATGACCCAAACAATGTGTGAGAAATATATCCCAGTAGCCACCCACCGAAGGCTCGTGCTCAACTGTGCGTAAACATGCAACAACAGTGTGCAAAAGTAAAATGCAATAAAGTAAGCAGTACAAAAACATAACTAACTTTGCCAATTATATTTCCATTTTAATATCCATTTAATCATTTAATTTAAAATATCACTATAGTGAATATTCTAAGTAAACATATAACTTCCTCAGACACGTAAACTCCTACCCTCGGGTAAAGAGAATCCAAACACAAGAATCTAACCAGAGGCATATGGATACTGCCCACAGATGTAAGAAGTGTCTCCCACAAGCACAGAATCAACTGCCCATAGGCACAGAAGAAGATTCCCTCAGGCTAGGATAATAACTACCCTCGGGCTAAGAAAAACAACGCCCATGTGCTAAATAAAACACTGCCCTCATGCGGAAGTAACCAGGCAATGCCCAACATATAAATAAACATTCACAAGCATTTCCTCTGAAGGAAATTATATAATCATTACTTTAAAGGCATACCCTCATGTATCCTGGACAAATGGATAAACATAGGAATGCACCCCTGGGGTGGTCCTGGATCCAAGCACTTATCCAAACAACAATTTTAAAATTTTATTTAATTACCTATAGAGTTATAGGCAGTTAAAATAGCCACGGCCTCAGCCACACGACACCCCAACATGGGTTCGTGGCACTAAAATACATAAAACACACAACAGGTAAAAAAATAAACACCACGCCACCTACCTTATACGCCCCTAACTAGTATACTCGAACGACGTTCCACAAATCGTCCTAGAACGAGGTAGATCTGAGGTGAAAGTAAACTCGCTTAAATGCAGATAAATTATATTAGAAGAATAATTGGTAAGAAATAAACAACGAGATTGGAGGGCTTACTCGTGCGGTTCCAATGAGATCATCCGAGGGGGAAACGGATTCCCGACGTGTGCTCGGCAGATCTCCAAAGGTTTGTTCATCCCCTCCTGAGCTCTCTTCCGGTTCTAAGACTTCCCCGTGAATAGGGGAGGCTACTTCCCATTTTACGTGAAAACAAAACAAAGTACACAGTGTGTACTTCCAATTTTTTAAACTGTTCCTCTGGTGACTTCCTGTAAGCATGACACTGTTCACCCGTCGATATGAGTACACTGCGTGTCTGCATGAGCACACGGCGTGTTCTTTCACACAGTTGGCCACCACCTTACTATTCTCCTGCCGACTGAATACACGGAGTTTAAAGGAACACCACATGGCGTGTAGTCGGTTCCTACACACTACATCACCGACATGGCCACACGCCCTGTGTACTCATTCCACACGGCCATAAGTACATGATGTGTGGAAAAGTACACGATGCGTACTTCAAAAATTTTGGATTTTCCCCATTTTCCATTTTATTCTAAAAAACACTTAAGGAAAATAGAAAAGAAGAAACCTGTGGCTCAAAAATAAGAACTGGGTTCTTACATAAAGGTTCAAAATTTGTAGGACCATGAATGGAGTAAGATAAAAAATTATGGGAATTGAAAATGAGAAGGGAATCATAAAAAATACATTTGTATGTTAGAGAGTTTTTTACATCAATAATGAGATGATTCATTATTGTAAATTCTTTCATTAATTGGATAAAAATTAAATTCATCATTGTTTGGACATGTCATTGATACATCAGATTTTTGGGATGTATCCACAGTATGTCGGATCAATAGTAGTTTTTCAGGATTGCTCTAACTTTTAATCCAACTTGGGACAATCTGTTGGTCTACAGTGATGCAGAAAACATGCCTTGTGAGAAACTATACTAATTATTTATAATATATGATAAAGTTATATCTTTGAAATTAATGATTAGAAAATTCACATTGGTGGGAGATCACAACTGACAGTTTACAGTTATAACTGAAAATAAAGGAATTTTTATGAACCTATAGGTTTTGGTGTAATGAAATTAAAAATGATTAGTGGAGTAGCATCCATGATAGAGATGTGGAAAAAAAACATTATCTAGTTCATTGGTATGTATAAAATATCGAATTAAATAATGATGTTATAATTGAGACACTATTTTGGGTAGCTAGATGAAGATGGTATGTGATAAATAATTGTAGGATGATTAATATTGGATAAATGATGTTAATAATGGAAGGGGTAAAATATTGGATTATTTAAATTATTTTTATACAAATATTGAAGTATTATTACATTTGGATATTTACATTGAGTATTATGTGATGGATATTTTAGGTCAGAGTTGACGTTTTCATAGGGAATCCACTTGTCTGTATCAAATAAACAATCTTTAGAACTATATATAGTTTGGAACTATTAATATATAGAAGAAATATATTTTGATAAATGGATTATGGGTTTGGTTATAATCTTAGAATCTAATCAAGGATGTGAAGTCCTGTGGTGGGGTGTTTATAAACACATGATTCATTATCATCCATTAGATTTTGTGAAAATATGAATTTTTTATATTTGAGAAGGGATGGACTATAATTTGGTTTTAGATTGCACATCTGAGGCCTGGAATTTCTCTAAAATGTGATTATATATATTTTGGAGTATCATGAAGAAATTTGACAAATTAATCAATGATAGAGTCCCAATGGGTTGGTTTCAAAAGGAATCAAACACCATTAGGTACCTAGTGCAAAGGGAACCTATACCCAGTGAGGGTATGATGGTTATGACGTACTATTGGAGATCATTATGTACTTGGTGGTGCGGTACAGGGTATCCAGTGGTGTTTCCAAATGGTTGGTAATTGTAAATAGATAGTCAGGATCCAATTTTTCATGTATTGGTTAAGTAGTTCCCCTATATATTGATTTAAATAAAAAGGGAATTATTATAATTTTATGGTTGACCCACCTTCAATTTTTATTTAGCAGGGGTAAGAGGGATATTTGTTTGGATCCATCCCTCCTTTTTGTCAACTAAACCTTGTTAAGTAGTGATTTATAGGGAGTTTACAAATATTCATGATGTATTATTCCTTATCTCTTCCATTCATTTCTATCTACCTTAATTCCCCTCAATTATAATGGTGGTAGATTTAGGTTTTTAATGATGATTCCACTGAATCATAATAGATTTATCCTATGATAATGGTGTTTTTAATGAGATTTCTAGAGGAATCCAATATACTATAAAAACTAATGGATTTATATTATTTATACCATGGTATATATCACAATGATTTTTTGGGGTTTCTATCAAATGATTTTTAAATTTATTATGTATACATTGTTGGATCATGTGTGTTTTGTTTGTAAGAGTGTTGATCATGTGTTATAGATTATATGTATGATGATGTTTAGAGTTCCGATTCGTTTTCACTAGTTTTTGTGTTTTTGGATATTATACCCATTTGAATTAAATTCATTACAAAATTATAAGTATTACTTTTTAATTAATTAATAATTGTACTACAAGATTGGAGCTCAAGATCTATATAATATGTGAAATCTAGTTTGGATACGAGTGAATATATCTAAAGGATGGGTAATAATGATATCGAGGTTGTTACAACCATTTATATTGAACCATATTAACTGTGTTATGTGTGATGGAATGTGCATGCATGAAAAATCAGGTAATGTGTATTGGGAGTCAAAGTGTCTTTTTTAGAGGTTTTTTAGATCAATCCTCTTAGTATTACAACATGTTTTCTGCTCTAGGTTTTTTCATATTACTAATTGTTAATAACTATATTTATATGGGTTGGAAGTTATCATTATATTTAATATACCAAAATGAGTCATCATATTGAGATAAAAATATGAGAATCCTTTGGCGGGCTCACAAAGTCTAAATAATGGGGATTGTGGTCTTAGATATTTAATAAGTTAGTATTGAAAAACATTATTCTAACCGGAAGTTAGGAGATCCATTTCTTTTGAAAAGGGTGTTTTGTGTTAGTTTATATATTGGGAATGTCTTATTAAGCATGGTGTAAACCCTTGATAATTTCATATGAGATAAATTTCATGTGTTTATGATTTCGGGAGGTTTCTCCCTAAGAGAACACTCATTGTGTGTTAGAATGTGGGGAATACTTTATGTGTGGAATTTACCTTGTAAGGTAAATTTGAGAGGTATCGATGCATGGGTTGAGAGATATAATTATCTTTATTAACATGAATAAATTGATAAATCACACCAAGAATAAATGGATGGGTTAGTGGGATAATAGGTATTCAATGGTACAAATTTAGTGGTTTTATTGAGAATATTGTCCATAGGTTTTGTATTCTCGATATCCAAATAAGAAATAGGAAATGGGTATGTGGTAGTTTTCTCGAGACCAACATAGGTAAGTCCTATGGGTTTTCAAATATCCTTTGGGTGGGTAATAGGGGATAGTAACATTATGTTATTTGAATGATAGGTTCTACTGAATCAAGTTATATGGACCATTTGATTATGAAGTGATGTATAATTGGTTCATGATATAAACATTTATTTATGGTGATTTGTATATGGGTAAGTAGGGATACAACTAGTGTGACTATTACTTGGGTTAGGATTTAGGATATGAACTTGTCAAACATGTGATATACTTGGAGTGGTCTAGGAAATTGGGTGGTAAATAAAATTTATATGATTTTTATAATCCAGAAAATGTTGATATAGTGGAATGTGAGGTGATTCTATTTCCTTGATGGTGGTTTAGACATGCGAAATTTGAGGGTGGAGTGAAGTTCCATGATTATATCATCTCATCAATAAATCCTAATCCACTATATAATATATCTTTTTATACATGTGTTTTTTGTTATGTTCTACAACATGGTTATTTACTCTTCTCCTGTGATTTTTTCATGATCTACCACCCTGATATTCCTAGTGTGTCGTTTGGATAAACTAGTTGTATACTGAGACTCCATATTATCATTTTTCATTGAGAGACTGGTTATATAATCTGAATCATTTCTATCATATAACGTCAAAAAACAATTATATATTGAGATTCATAAAAATATTTTCCCCTAGATTGAATGAATGTATACTGGGAGACATTTTTATCATATTACATAAATATTCTGAATATAGCTTGTCTCTCCTTTCAAGTAAATGTATTCGAAAAAAAATGTGATTACAAAAACCCATTTCTATTCTGTGTCTTGGACAAACATTTTAAATGTCAGAACACTATTATAGTTAATGTTATGTCTTGTTACATTACAATAATTCTTCATCAATGGTTATCATAGTTAGGTTCATGTGTCATTCTATTATGGTTATCACATGATGACCAAATACAATTTCATTCATGTCTTGTTTTACCATATTTTTTAACTTTTTCATACATATGGTTGAATATTGTGGAATATATTAGGGGCTATGTTTTTGGTTCCTTAATAAGATTTTTTTATAAAACTCTAAACATACACCTTAGATGACTTGAAAATCATTTTTAATGTTTATGTGAGAGATGTGGAATATCCATTAAAAAGTTCATGATGAGTTTTTTGAGGAATGATAAAGAATGGTGTTGGGATTATAGTGGATCCTATTTTTTTATTTTTTATTTTTTTAATTATTTATATGACTAACCCAATAAGAGATATTTTTTTGAGATTTACGTTTCATGATTTTTACTTTACATACAATGTGTATATTTTTATTTTGTTATAATTAGCTCTAAAAAATAATTCCACATGGGTACTAAAAAATTATATTTTAATGTTGGTTTTATTATTTACATGTAATTTATTATGATGATACAAAGACTATAATTTTTCCAAATAATTGTATAGAAACCCATCTCTGTTTAGTACCATCTGTAATATCGGGAGTTAGACATCATTTAAATGGTTCTCCCAATTCAGGTAATTTTTAGGCAATCGATATGGGTGAGGTTCCTCTAACCTGTACTTTTGGATATGATGCTAAAAAATACCCTATATTCTAACTTATATACACATCCTTTAATACCAAATATTTCCTAATTAATGTAACATATAAATTTTGAGGTCCTATTAGGTTTAGTGTTTCAGAGTGTTAGAAAAACTAATTAACTTGGAGAACCCCTGTTCGTTGTATCAAAATAAAATTTTCCATCTATATAATAAACTAATTAATCCATAAAGATCATTCAATATCTCTTGTAAATTTTCTATAGAAGATAATCTTCCCAAGAAATATTACATATTACATTCCTTTAGTACCTTGGGAAATATGAATTTTATAAAGGGTTCAATTCAAATGCAATGTAAGAGTATATGTAAGAGATAACTATCAAAGATCATAAGATAGAACAATATGAGGATATAGATATAATATAAATTCATAATAAAGTTACACCCAATATATAATAGATCCTAAATCATTGAAAGAAACTTGTAATAACATAGTAAATGAATTAAATTATTTTGAGGATATGATTCAAAAAACATAATCCATGAGAGTTTAACATAGTAACGGGAATAAACATAAAACTATGGGAAAAAATATGCATATAAACCATGTTCCAAGGCTACAAACCAATACATTCATCACATACTAGGCTTGGGATTACCACTTTTATAACTTCATGGTCTAGGTATAATCCTTTCATGTACCCTTTGTCTTTGGATAAAACCTATTGTGTACACCTTTGTCTTGGGATAAACCCTCCCATATACCATTTGTCCTGGGATAAAATCTACCATGTTCCATTTTTCATGGTATAAATCCTCCTGTGAACCCTTTTGATATCACGAGACATTACAACCCATTGTATTTGAGGGAGATATATGAAACCACCTATAATTATTCCTATATAAGTGGGCCACATAAAATAAATCATCATCATATCACAAGAAAACTGTGCAATGAAAATGGGTTTCATATCCTATTCATATGGAATAACATAAGGAAAACATTAATGATTACATAAATAAATTAAAAATGATAATAAATGGAAATATAAATATTTTCAATAAAATTATAAGTGCATACCATTCAATCCTGATAATAGAGAATATGGTATTTAAATAATACAGATAAATGGTATATGTGAATGTTAATAATTTCCCTAACTAAATTGATTCATGGAATCTAGATGATCACCCTTCAAGAAAATTAATGGAATGGAGATTATTTAAAATCAAATTCTAAGGAGGAAAATATATTCTAATTCATGGAGGATGGTTAATAAGAAATTATAAAATTATTTATTGCACCTCCCAAAGAAAAGGTCATTATATAATATATTCCAAGAAATAGGTTTTACAGTATATTTTGAAGAACATCCTCAAGAAATTATAAGATATGTCAAAGTGGAATAAATTACATGAAAAGTACCTTTTAAGAGTTCTAAAACGATAACATTTTAAATTAAATGTATTCTAGATTTTCAAAAATAATTTTTAAAAAAATATTTTATAAATATAAGAGAAAATGATTTATTTTAGAAACTATCACTACCACAAAAGATGTTTTTCCCAGCCCCACACTTTTATCATTGCTAACGAAAAAACACTTATAAAGGGGGGTACCTTTATCGGCGCTAAAAAAGCACTGATAAATGTTCCACTTTATCAGTTCTTTTTTTAGCGCTGATAAAGGTACCCCTTTAACAGCGCATTTTTTAGCGCTATTAAATGTATCTCCCTTTATCAGTGCTTTTTCGTTAGCAATGATAAAGGGGGGGTCTTTATCAGCATTTTTTAAAAGCGCTGATAAAGGGTCTACTTCCAAAAAAAAATCATTAAAAAAATATATTAATATTTAAATATATAGATATAGTAATATTGATATAAATATAATATATATTTTTTAAATATAATTTTAAATATATTTTAGATAAGTATAAATATACAGTTACACTTAATATATAGGATATTTAGTGAAAATGGATTATAAAAAAATTTAATTGATAATTTGCTAAAAATTATAGAGTAATGGTCATTTAATAACAATTTGGAGACTAAAAAATAAAAAAAAAATAAAAAGGATCCACAATATGTTGAAAAAGCAACTCAAACTTCAAATGGTCATAACTTTTGATCCAGGTGTCCGTTTGAGCTCTACCACATATCAAATCGAAGTCTGCTATAATCTCTATGTCGCTATGACCGGGGAGATCCCAGTTAAGGTTTTTTTGAGGCCGAAAAATTCCCATAAGTCTCCAAAATAGAGTTTTTAGTCATCGTACCCCGATTTTTTAACATTTTGTGGATTTTCAACCTCGTTTAAGGGGTTATTATAGGATTTTTTTTTGGTGAAGACTGAATTTATTCCAAGGTATTACATTAATATTGATATTATGTCTTTGAAATTGTGTTGTTGTTTCTAATTAACTTCTATTTATAATCAAATATATGAAAATATATACATATTTTTTTATATATTCACACCTAAAAATTTAATTATAAATATAAATAATAAAATATATTTAGATATTAAATATATTAGCTTTATATAAATATTTAATAAAATCCATTTTTTTAAAATACAAATATATGGATATTTATATACCTATATATTAATCTATATATATACATATTAATCTAACAATATATATCTATTAATATAACTACATATATATATTAATATTACTATAAATATATATATTAATATCACTATAAATATATATATTAATGTCAATATAAATATATATATATTAATATAACTATATATATATTAATATTAATATATATTACTAAACAAATAAATATAACTACATATATATATATATATATATATTAATATAACTATATATATATTAATATAGCTATATATATTAATATAAATATATATTACTATACTAATAAATATAATTATATATATAGAGAGAGATATAATGAAATGTAAAACAAATCAAAATAGAGGAGTGGTAAGGGATTAGGCGCGCAGGGGGGAGGTCTCGAGTTCAAAACCTGGTGGAGGCAGGGGCGCGCACGCATGGGGGAATATGGGAGCTAGCGCTGATAAAGGGTGGAGGGGGTGTGAGGGGGCACTGGAGTGGGGTTGAAAATCCTGGTAAAAGGGGGGCTCAAGCGCTATAAAATCCCCCCCGATTGGAAAGATTTTTTAAATTTTTTTTAATTTTTTTATAAATTTTTTAGATTTTTCTTATTTCTTTAATTTTTTAACTTTTATCAGAGGTTTAAAAAAGAACTGATAAAGGACTCTTCTATCAGTCCTAAAACAAAGCGCTGATAAAGGACCCTTTTATCATCACTTTTTTAGAGATGATAAAAGGGTCCTTTATCATCGCTTTTTGGAGCGCTGATAAAGGGGACCCCCCCCCCCCTTTAACTTCGCCGAGTTTAACAGCGCTTTTCTAGTGCTGATGAAAGGGGGTTTTTTAGCGCTGATAAAAGTTATATTTGTAGTAGATAATGGAATACTATAGAGAATGATTCTTATTAATTGAAAAAGATTTCATAATGATGTGTTCACTTTTTAAAAATGATTATAATATATTTTTGATTATATTCATAAAAAGAAAAAAAATATGGGTAACATTATAATTATATTTTTTAAAAGGTGGTTTTAAAAATAATAATAAAAGTTTACTTTGGTAAAATAAAAATAAATAATAGATACTTTATGTGGAATAATGTTTATTAAAAGAAACTTGTGGTGGAATATAAAACATTTTAAAATAGGGAAATTAATTTTTACTGTTTTAAAATATCTTTGTTGAAAGCCCACATCATAAAAAGAGTAAAAAATATTACTTTTTAAGTAGGAAAAAGAAAATATAGGTGAAACAGGGGATAAAAAAAATTATGTATCCAATTATAAAGGATAATATTCGTAGGAAATGAAAATATGGACAAAGAGAAGAAATCATCATTAAAGATGATGATAACTATTCTAGGAAATAATATACTTTTTTGTAATTATATATTGTCAATGTAAAATATCAAAATTAAAAGATAACTTTTCACAAGAGTGGAAAAAATATATAATGAAATAAACAATTATTTTTCAATATAATAATATTATAATAATTAATTTAATGAGGAGGCAATATAACATAATGTAGGTAGTTATTTTATAACAAAATCTTTAAAATCATTTTTATATTCTAAATCTAATTTCATTCAAATAAGGAATATAATATTTCACTTCAAACAAAATAAATTACATGAATATGAAAAATACATTAATTTGGCTGTAATAACACTATATCAACAATTTCATGGCACAAAATAATAAATATATCTCATTAAATTAAATTTTAGATATTAAATCCATACCATGAATCCATGGTAATTTTACCTCATCCTAACGTCTTATATATCAAATATAACAATAATAACTATCTATATAAAATCATTATAACCATTTATAAACATTGTTTACAATTATTCCCTATATGTATATTGGTTAACTATTGTCTATTTTCAATATTAGGGATGAGTAATCTTGATCGTTTTGAACTTGATTTGTAATAGAGGTGTTGGTCTCCATTAACATCATATGATTTGTTATTATAAGATCAGAAAAAATATTAATGTTTCATGAAATTATATATTGTTGTATTTGTATTCTATGAAAGTTTTAGTCATGGTTCTTGTAGTGGAAATTCACATCAATTATGTTTCAAACGTTATTTTAAAAAATGTGAACTGAAACATTAAAAGAACATATATTTTTAAAAAACAACCTTTAATAATAGATCCATCAAAAAGAATAAAAGTTATAAATATAAATTTTGGTGTAATATATAAAATTTTAAAAGATAGAAACATTTTTAAATATTTTGAAAAAAACATTATATAACATCACCATCATAAAAATAGTAACAAAGTGGCCTTTTTAAAAATATAAGGAAAATATAGTGGATTCATGTGATAAATCATTAGTATGTTTCTAATTATAATGGAAAATATTTTAGTGGAACTAAAATATAGGCATGGTGTGGAAACTTCCATTACATATGGTGGGAATTATTATCAAAAATGATATACTTTTTGGGAATGAAATTTTATCAAGGTAAACGATATGAATTAAAAAGTAATTGTACACTAGAGTGGAAGAGAATATACAGTGGATTAGATTTTTATTATGGAATAACCTGATATTATAATAAAGAAGTTCAAGATGAATCATTATAACTTAATGGAGGGATTCGAGTAAGCATAATACCTTTAAATATTGGAATATTTTGAATCAAAATCCATTTTAATATAGAACATAATTTATCTCTTGGAAACATAAGAATTACATAAATGTGGTAAAAGACATACATTAAGTAATAATCAAATAATATAAAACATGTCCTAATGAATAGTAGGATATATGTCTCATGAAATTAAATTTGACACATGAAACTTATAACTTGAATTTCTGTATAGTTGATTACACTCTAAGCTACTGTATAAAAAAATTTACCATATAAATCACCTATCTAAAAACCTTATCATCATTCGTAAACATCATCTAAAATTATTTAATGCATTTATATTTGTTTTTAATTAGTTATATTCTTAATTGGGTGTGTATAATCTTGCACATTTTGATATAATAGTGACATTTTCTTCAATATTCTCCCAAAATTCACAATTATATAATCAAAAAGGTAATGTAATTCATTTCCATGATAAATTATAATATTTTATTTTTATTAAAGTACTTTTTAGTAATGATTCATATAGATGAAATTGGTTACAAAATATATCTAGTGATCCTTAACAAACCCTTGATTTTAGATTAATCAATGAGCTTCATATTAATTTTTCCATTATAGAACCAGACTCAATTTATTATTTACTTATTTATATCATATGTAATCTATAATTTACTTACAATGGCCATACATGACATAATTTTTTGTCATTTTTCAAGTAGGTGGTTAAAGTGACCGAAACATGAACATACCATACTTAATTAATGATTATTTTTCTTATAGTTATTTATTTTTGGATAAAATCGTGATTGAATAGTCATAAAGACATTATTTAAATTCCACTAAGGTGATTAATCATATTATAAAAGATTTAAATAAATAAGAAAAAAACTAGATGAAACTAAAAGATATGTTACCTCTTAGAGGTGGTAGTTCGAACAACACACATTTAATGTTTTAAATTTTCAAATAATGTGAGTGAATGATAGTGGATTATAAATTGAAAATTTATAATCATAATTATGGTATATGTGTCTCATTTCTTCGCTAATTTAAAATTTAAAATCCAAAAATTTAGGTGGTGGTGAACAAATGGATGTCGCTTCTTCTTGGAGGTAGTAATCCGCACAACCCATGATTGATGAATTAATTTTACAAATAGAAAATGAAAAATTAGTTAACATATGTTATCTTGTATTAATATAATTCCTTATATAAGAAAACATTATTTAATTATATAGGACTGAAAAAATTATAATGGAAAATATAATAAGGAAATAAAATTAAGTTAGTGTGAATGAGTACTCACATATAAATACTTGTGTTTTCCTTATAGGATGTTCCATAAACACCTCCCTCCAAATATTTCTTAAATAACGAAGAGAGATAATGTCCTCATGATTATTCCCTCCAATGGGACACAAGTTGGTGAATATCACCTATGGTATACAAATATCATCTATGGTAGGTATTAAACACTTTAAATAAAAAAGGATCAGGACATAGGATAAAACCGCTAAAAAATACAACAAATAATATAAAAGTACCCTAAAACCATAAAAATATACATGAATAGAAAAAAATAATAAAAAGTCTATGATATATTCAAAAAGAAAAGTCCTACAGAAGAAACTCAATTACTGCTCTAAACACCAAGATAGAAATTCCCTACTTGGTTCCCAAAGTCCTCCTAGAAATCGGAAAAAAGTATATCTGTATGGTGAGAATAACATGTATAATCAGTAGGGATGTAACCAAGGTCTAATGTGAACATATGGAAAGAGTATGATAAATCACATGTGACTAAACAATATAACTAACAAGAACCAAAACAAGTAAATTATCCATTCATAGACTAACCATGTCCGACTCACCAAATCACGCATCCAGTATAGTATTATAGCATCCAGATCAAAACAAATCATGGTGCCATGCTACCTACTCCCCATAGATTTTCTTCTCTCACATTATATCCTCAAATATCTTGTTCTTCCATCCATTCCATTTGCATCACATCACATCACAGTACATCACAACAATATATCTCTAATTTGGGATAGAATGCATCTTTACCAACACAACCCTCCAAAGGTCTATCATCTGGTGCTAGCATCGGGAATCACCACATAAAATGTTTCCTGAAGACACCTAGTCATTCACAACATGTCTTTCCAGAATACAAATGGGCCATCATATCACATCTCATCACATATCAAGTGTAGTAGGGTATCATAAATGTGAAGGAAATCAACCACATTTCCTCCACCAACTACACATGACCCCCACCATATATCACATCACATCACTACCTCATCACATATTATCTCAGCTAAAAACACATGGTCCATTACATCACATCCCACCAAAAGACACATGGACCAACACTACAGAAGGAAGACCTGGGAAGAGGTGGTATCCATAAATTCATATTACCACCATCCTTAATTTTTTGGAATACACCCAAAATCCAGAACCTATTATAATTGGTAAATATATCCATGTTGGGTGGGGTGAATATAGAAATAACATAAAATACATCATATATAGATATCACACAGTACCCAGCCTATGGGTTCAAAAAAACTACATTGGCTTAATCTTCCACCACCACTACACTATATGTCAACCATCATTATTGCAGCCACTACTATATAAAATAAAAAACATTACCACCACACAATACATATATCATTTTACACCTTCATTTATTGGTTTTTTCAATTCCAAATATTAGATGTTCCATTAAATTTTATTACTAATCTATTTAATACCCATTTACAGACACTATTAAATAATAGTTCAATTCATTTAATCCATTTTCCACTCTAACAATTTGACCACAAATCGTTTATTTTTCATCCCATTTTTTATTATTTATCATCTATATTTATTATAAGGATAATCGAGAAACTAACACATCATCTACAAAACAAATTTCTAATCTCAGATCAAATATATTCATCATGGCACACCAGCTAAACCATCATACTAAAACAAACTCACATTGGATTTCCCAAAAACATCTCACAATGTATATTCCTCACATAATAACTACACATCACAACCATACATCATCACCGATGTGATGCTCGACCACTAAAATCCGTAACCATTTTACAAAAAACCATCATGCTACATATTTGACAACTTCCCACATTGTATACATTCCAACCAATAACTGGATCATAGACCCACACATCACACAACCTAGTTCGTCACCTAAATCAACCCTTTATATCCATGACCACAAAGGGTAACACAATAGAAATAACCACACACAACAACCACACACAAAAATATACATCCTTACATCAATATTTATTCAATGGATTTCAGTTCAATATTTCATTATTTATCATGGGTGTTATAACAAAAACTAGATTCCTTGGGAAACAAATTCATTAAACATATATAAATTACTCATCCTTTTATTCATGGTTAGATCACACAAAAACATAGACAAGGACTCCTAACATATAATCTAATACATATTAATGGCTCTATAAAATCATTATTTTTATAAAGGAAACTACATGGAATAATAATAACAATAACATATATCAAAAATAGAAAAGAATGTGACATATCCCCATACCCATAAATTTCAAATATGATAACTATTTATCCTATAGTTCAACACTTACCATCCACCCAAAAGAAATAAAATTCATGAATAAATCCCATCAAACAAAAAAACATGTGAGAATGTGGATTCCCAAGATCAATAATGATCTTTGATCTCACTTTACACTATTTTGTGAGGAAGGAACAACCTTAAACTCACAACTTTGTAAGGAAAAACATGATAACTCTAAATCTCACAAAAGGTTTATAAAAAAAATCCCAAAATCGACAAAAACCAAATAAATAACAAATAATTTGATCTCTATATGAATAATGGAAGGAAAATGGGTAAAAAGTGGAAGTAACTCACCACATATAACCCATGGGAACCCACTAAAACCTTATAATCAAGTTTAGGGGTTATGGGGAGGAAAGTATCCCAAACATTCATAGGGTTATTCCACAAGGATAGATATAGAATATTGAATGAGAATAGAATTTGAGGAACATTGTCTATAAAAAACCTATAACATTCCCAATTTCCAATGTAACTTATACTTTTACACCATAATTTCCACAAGCTTTACATGGATTGCACCATAAACTACTCTCATATAGGGTAAACCATCAAATACCAGTTCTCTGTAGATAATCATGGTGCTTCAAGATATATTAAATAAAGGTTGAAAAACCTCATTATAAGGTATACAACTATATTTCATAGCTAGTCCCTCACTATATATAAGTTGTAAACCGCCATATTCTCAATCCATAAACAACAAACATATATCGTAACCCCAATTTATGGTGTAAATTCTTTTTCATACAGTTATGTTCTATCTCCAACAATAATAAAACCTCTCAAATCCTCCTTTGAAACACCTCCAACTACAACTCATTGAAAACAAATTGTCCTGGAAGGTGCAACCCATTACATTTAATATGTCTCCAATGATTCTCTTCATCGAGAATCAAAACCAACACCATCAAAAATAAAAGGGGCACAATCAACCACCCCATGATATATCTCTAGTGAATTTCATTATGCCTTACAGTACCAAAATCCCATCACACTGAAATGAAATGGACTAAAAATATATTATTCAACCACATCACAACATGACCACATCATGACCTCTCACCACACATAATAGTACTCATCCAATATTTTATGAACCAACCGAATGGGGCTCAAGCCGCAACTACCCTGATACCTCCCCCATAGTACACGGGCTAGAAACAAGTACTGAAAGACATATCTAACATGGGGATACATTTGGATAATGTAAATTTATACACACACCCAACCATATAAATGCAGACGCAAAGTGAAATAATATAAAAAGATGAAAAATATAGTGTAGAATCCAAAAATGAAAAAACATATAGGGTGTTAAAGAGTATGACACTGTTAAATGAAAATTAAAAGGATAAAAATACATGCCCAACCAGAATGATGTCACCACCCAAAAAATTGGTAATGTAAATGAAAAGAGATACTAGCTCTTGATTTCCAAACTCTGACCACCATATGTGGCCCAACGCACCAGGAATCCCTATTCTCTTATATTGTCACCTCCAATAAGTTTTTCATCTTCATAAGACATGACACATATATGAAAGTCCTATATATGGGTGAGTATATAAATAACTAGTAGGAGTCGCCAAAAGGTGATGGGGAATCATTAAGAGACGGAATAGAAATAGACAGTAGACAGATCAACCCAAATAAAGATAGTATAATAACCAATTATATGGATATGGATATATATTCTATCAAACTAATGAAACCCAAATGGGAGAGAGGGGGATCTCCATCTCACATCCCAACCCAGGTAAGAGTGCTAATGGTTCCAAGATTCTATCATTGATTCCCAACATCTTGTGTTTTTTGACAGTCCATATTATCTCATGTATGAAAATGTTTTAAAAAAATACCTTAAATAGAATAAAAGAAGATATATAAGGATCAAAAATTCTCTAAAGGCCCTCTATGAAGGTCCTATGAAGTAGCATATTTGTACTAGGTACCTACACCTGAGGTTACATGACTACTTTGTACATCATCTTGTAAGATAAACTTAGACATCATCCTGAATGACATACCTGTGTGATCCAACACCTTTTCCTGGGGTCCCATATTTTCCTATAAATGTGACCCTAGGGATCTTCATTTTCATGAATGAAAAATCATGAATAACTCCCAACCATTGTTTACCCTATTCCTCCGCCAAAGACCTCGAAAAAAATTCATGTTTCCCTCTAGAACTTGAAGAAGATTGAATTAAAGGGGGGTGGAATGAAAGTACCCCCCATATTCTAAAATACCTAGCTCTTATGTGAGGAACCCTTTCCACCATGGTTGATGAACACTAAAGTGTGGTCTCATTCCCTAACCAGGTATATATGGGAGACACATTCAGGAACACATATGGAGACCATAGAATCCTTGAGAAATACCTTGTACAAGTGTTGATTCCTAGGTGGTACATCGCCCAATGTACCTTCATCTCACATAGTCCTGCCTTCATGAAGCACTCCTAGACCACATGGGTATACCATGCATGAGACCTCCTAGCAATCCTAACCTATACTATGTGCGACCCACTTCTCAGGTCATCTACCAAGCCACAAATGATAGGAAATAATTTCCTTTGGATACCTAGACTGAGAGGGGCCAAATTAAAACCTCAAACAAATACTCTAGATTTGAAACACTATGAATAGAGGAACACTAGTATGTAACACCCCGAGATTTTATGAATTTTTTTTTTAATTTCATTAATGTCTTTTGTGGTACGCTACACCAAAAGAAGCTTGCACAACACGCATCCTTGACTTTCCATGCATTACACGCAATCGCGACCTTCCTCGATAGCGTGTGTGGTACGCAATACCGAGTTTCACAAAACAACGATATGCTATTAAAATATTATTAAAACTAGCGGTTATGAATAGTAATAACCACTTTTAGAAATTTTTTAAATTTTATTTTCAAAATGGACTTCATTTTGGGATTCGGAATATCAAAATTTTCTTAGGGTGAAATTTTGGTACTTTTCGGATAACTTTCATTTTCTGATGAATAGTGAAAATTACTAAATTTTATTTAAAAACAACTTTTTGAATCGAAATAATTAATAGTGATAAATTATTAATTTGAGTGGTTTTAAAGTATATTTAGAATATATTTTTACAGTTTAATACAATGTTTTTCAATGGATGTAATTTCACATTTAAACCAGACATAAAACAAGTGTCAATCTTTTGATATTTATTATCTCTTAAAAACACGCTATTTGTTTTGACGACGAGAATTAATTTTTAAATTAGTTAATGTAACTGATATGTTTTGAATTTGGTAAAATAAACATCATTTTTGAGTTCATAATATCAAATACAGCTTAGGCCTAATTTTTGGTATTTTTCTGGAAACATTCTTTTTTTGATGAATAGTGAAACCACTAAGTGGTAGTTTAAAAAAATGAATTTTTCATAAAACTTAATTTTACCGCTTCTGTGAGTGGAATTTCGAAAATCCGAGAGACATAGTTGATTTCAGTAAGTAAAATGTGGTTCAATGATATGAAAATAATTTTTTTGGTGAATAGTAACTTTTTACTTTTATTTACCGCGGTTAAAAGTAAATAGGGTAATTAAGGTTAAAAATGATATTATTATTACCCTAACACATGTACTAATTCTATTGGATAAGTTTAATTTGACAAAAAACAACCTTATAAATAAAATATGACCATTTAGGCCCACATGGATTAGATTAGGACATGTATTATTAATTGATTTAAAGAAGGGTTAAAATAGTTAAAATCAAAGTTTAATAACTAAACCATTTTTAATATAGGATTATACGTAAGATAAATTCGACTATAAATATTCATTAGAAAGATAACACGATTTCCTACATAATGATATTTTATTTATAATTTTTAGACATTAAATAATTTAATTTATTTATGATACAAAAATGATGCAGTAATTATCTTATTAATGAAATATTGACATAATTGATGTTACAAATACCCAAATAAATGTAATTTGATACTTTTTATGAATTAAAATAATTTTCTAGGTTAATTTGACATGTTATTAGTGATTTAATTAACTTTTTTCGAAATAATCATTCTGTTATGATTTTCACAAAAATCAATTACTAAATAGTGTCAAAATTGACAGAAAATAGTCTTTAAAAAAAATTATATTATTAATTGTTATTTTATTCCTAAAAATCTAAGGTTCAGCCAAATGACTTAGATAAGGTTATATATATTATTAATAAAAAACTTGGGGTCCGCTTGTCTTAATATAGTATGTTTATTAACCCTATAGTGTAAGAAAACAAGAAGACACGGTAAAAGTAAAATTATCTAACTTAAAGTTAAATATAAATGATAAGGTTAAAATAGGAACCTAAACTTTTATAAATTCTATTGGATGAGAGTATTTAGACCCATCCCCACCTTGGCTTTGAAATAAATCAATTTGGAGCTATTTAAAACCGAATTTGGTTTTATAATAAAATAATATTTTTAGTTATTCCAAAGGCCCCTCCCTCTCTTCCACACACCACTTTGAGCCTTCAAGATCGGCCAACCCCTACCAAATTTGATTCTCCACTTCCCTAGAAACATCCTAGAGGTTCTGGTCTTCCTCAAAGAGCAATTTTAGTGCCCTAAAAGTAGATCTCAAAGAGGTGCTTCAAAGAAGAGGTAATGTCCCTTACCGATTCTTACAACTTTATTTCTTCTTCCACATCTTCTTCTTAGGTTGTTTCATTATGAAGTAATGACATCAGTATCACTAATATACTGATATGTTATTATAAGTATGAAACAACCATATTTCACCATCTATCCATCCTATGGAAAACGAAATCACCGCGGGTGCGTACGTACGGAATACCGTCTCCACGCCGTGGTGAAATCTATTTTCCATCCACCTACAATTGTTTAAATACAATTTTACCCTTCAGTGTGTTTTTAGTAAAAGATATGAAGAGAATCTTTTGTCGTTTTTTGTTCGAGGTACTTTTTGACATTTCCGACAAAAGTATGATAATAATGTTTTTTTATACATAATTAATGGATTTTTAAAACATTATTTCCAAGAAGCTTCCTTTAAAAGTTTTCAAGTTTATTTTTAATCAACTTATTTTAGTTTAGAATTGTATGACATGTTAAGAAAGGAAATGTGTTTTTGAAGTACAAATGATATTTTCCTCAAAAATGGAGTTCAAGTATTTTATCAAAATTATTTTCCATATAAGATAATAAAGGTTTCTATTTCTATCCCTATTATTAAATTGATTTGATGATGTTGTGATGGAATTATTTTTATTATTCCTTTATCTTATATGAATTTTTTTATGATTTCACGATGTTTAAGAATATTATTTTTATTACATGGATTATGCAGTGATGTATGGTTTATGATTTTGTGGCACACATAATAATTTTATCATTACGATATGGGTGAGACCTATATCTCCCTCCAATGCATTAGGTAAAGATTTTATATCTCATGAGATAGACAGGGCTGGAACGGCAGGTTATACTGGTTCAGTAAAACAGGACTGAAACGAGGAATGAACTCCATTCAGAAATGGACATTGTCTACTAATATAGTCTTGGAATGGAGTCTTGACTAATAAGAAATTATTCTCTTTGATTATGTGTGTATTCCACAAAGTTTCATGTTTTATGTTATGATTATTGGGATTACATTTCACTACTATGATTTATCCCATGTTATGATATTATGATCTCTTTTGCAGGTTAAGATTTCCAAAATGTTATGTTCTTATGAATATGATGTGATTGATTTTTCTTTTGTTTACCCTTACTGAGCATTTGAGATCACCCTTTTATGTTTTCTTTTCCCCAGGATATAAAGAATGGTTTTAGGTAAGAAAAAAAGGGAAGATCTTTATGGGAGATGTTGAAGATCTTTCACCGTGATTAGAAGATTATGTTCCGAGTTTCCAAAGACACTAAACTATTACTGTCCTTATGTGTGTGTTTTTGTTATGTAATAAGTATTCCTCAAAAGTAATGTAATTTCCTTGTACTTAAAGCTTCGGGTCTCTACAGTTGGTATCAGAGGAAAGGTTTAGTCAACCTTTGGAAACTAGGATGCGAGAACTTTAGTGAGATCCCTAGAGATATTTCTAAGGTATGTCTAGGGATGTCCCTAAGGTTAAGTATAAGTATAGGTTATAGTCCTATAATTGCGCTAATGATCATAGAATTTATCCTAAGATGTTAGATATTTAAGGTACTCCCCCTTTATTATGGTGTTTTCCCTAGCATGATTTTTGCCTCTCACACTATTCTTTTTGGGTTTTAGAAAATGGCTGGAAACAAGATGATTCAAGATAATGGAGGATATGATGGACAATGGAATGATATTCTTCATGAGAATCCAAATTAAATGGGATTTGGTAGTCCAAACATCATTATTATGCCGAATCAGCAATCACATAATATGATCAATAAACTCAAATTTGGAAAGTTTCCTGACTCAGCTAATAAGAGAAAGATGGAGTATCATGATGATCATAGGGGAAAGAAAGTTAAATTTCCCCTATGTAAATCATGTGGGAAGAGGCATCAAGGAGAATGTTTCAAAGGAACCGGAAGATGCTTTGGCTGTGGAAAAGAAGGGCATAAAGCCAGTAAGTTCAAAGGAAAAGGTTCAGTTAACACCATGGATAAGGATAATGGTATTGCTACGACATAATCAATGGTTAAATGTTTTAAATGTGGAATGTACGGGCATTATGCAAACCAATGCCCTAAAGGAAGGTCTCATGAAGATAATCAGTATGGTCATATGGGTAATAATTATGTTGATGATGATGAAGAGACTATAAAGGATATGTGAGATGAAAGAATTGTTGAAGCTCGGTCAATGGTTTAAGAAGGTAGTGGAATGATTACATGTTTATCAAGTGTAATGTTGTATAAGTAATATCATGGTACTATGGAATAAAGATACATCTAAGGATTGTTACACTGTTGTCTTTCCTTATGTTTTGAATGTATAAGATGAATGGTACCAGTGACCATGAATGTTTTTTCAGATATTTTTGGAAAGTAGATGATATGCGCATAATGAAGGGATAAGAAGATAATGAGATGTTTGATTGTATTCATGAGATCATGATTGATATATGGACTAATTGATATCATGGATTGAGTATAAAGAATTTTAAGGATTTTGGTATGTGGAAAGTGTTAACTTTTAACTGCATTCATGTTTTCACTAAGGTTCAATGGGTATTCATTTTTCAATAGAATACATGATTAAGGCCTTCGAATGTTTGGAATGTGACCAACAAGACATATCTTATGATATATGGGGATCAACGATGGTATTAAATCTCTGGTAATCGTTTTCACTATATTATGAGAGTGGACTGCAGTATTATGGATAAGCCTAAAGATTGGAATGGATTATGTTGGAAATAAGTTAGTATTGTTTAAGGATATAAGTTTTTTTTCAATATTATTGATGGGATGTTATAGTAATATAGTTTTAGAAAAAGGACAACCTGCAGGACGGGCGATAGCCCATTGCGTCGGACAAGGCCGTGGGAATTGAACCCACAACCGAAGTGCGACTGGACTTTATCGCCTACCAGAGGCCTACAGGAAGTCCCTTTTTAGTAGAAACTAGTTTTATTATATTAAGCAGTATGATATATGAAGTATAAGTCCATTTTAGGAACCATATATGATTAATCTCACTATATATGGACTTATGTATTTTTTGATAACTTTTCTATCCTTTTGTTTGAGATAGATAGAATGACCCATCATTCTATCACATGATCTGCTAACACATCAAGAATTACAAATTCAACTTCATTTCATTAAGAGATGAAGTTGAAATTGTCCAAAGAACGACCAACGGTGAGACTATACCGAAATCACGAAAATATTTCTTCTAATTCCAATTTCATCAACTTTAGGGAAACGATCTTGAAAACCAAAAATGTTGTCCTAGTTCTCTTATATCTGATGAATCAGATGGTACCTTATATCGTCACAAATTTATCGCTTTGTGATTGCTGGATTTTCCATTGCCATGTTCTCTACCACTCTCCATCAGAACATGATTGTTAGATTTCTCTCCCATATCCATATTTTCACCTATGTGGAAACCCAGTGATTAGTTTATTTGGGTAACCATTACATTTTATACTATTGTTTTTAAAGATTGGTTTTGGTATTCCTTTTTACGATGTGGGTTTCTATCAAAGAAACTTTCGAATAGTAAACAATTTATAACCCCGACGAATTTCGAGGGCGAAATTCATTTCAGGGGGGTAGAATGTAACACCCTGAGATTTTATGAAAAATATTCTTTTTAATTTCATTAATGTCTTGTGTGGTACGCTACACCAAAATAATCTTGCACAACACGCATCCTTGACTTTCCTTGCATTACACGCCATCGCGGCCTTCCTCGATAGCGTGTGTGGTATGCAATACCGAGTTTCACAAAACAATGATATGCTATTAAAATATTATTAAAACTAGCCGTTATGAATAGTAATAACCACTTTTTGAAATTTTGAAAATTTTATTTTCAAAATGGACTTCATTTTTGGATTCGGAATATCGAAATTAGCTTAGGGTAAAATTTTGGTACTTTTCGGATAACTTTCATTTTCTGATTAATAGTGAAAATTACTAAATTTTAATTAAAAACAACTTTTTTAATCGAAATAATTAATATTGATAAATTATTAATTTGAGTGGTTTTAAAGTATATATAGAATATATTTTTACAATTTAATACAATGTTGTTCAATGGATGTAATTTCACATTTAATCCAGACATAAAACAAGTGTCAATCTTTTGATAGTTATTATCTCTTAAAACACGCTATTTGTTTTGACGACGAGAATTAATTTTTAAATTAGTTAATGTAAATGATATGTTTTGAATTTGGTAAAATAAAAATCATTTTTGAGTTCATAATATCAAATATAGCTTAGGACTAATTTTTGGTATTTTTCTGGAAACTTTTATTTTTTGAAGAATAGTGAAACCACTAAGTGGTAGTTTAAAAAAATGAATTTTTCATAAAACATAATTTTACCGCTTCTGTGAGTGGAATTTCGAAAATCCGAGAGACACGGTTGATTTCAGTAAGAAAAATGTGGTTCAATGAGATGAAAATAATTTTTTGGTGAATAGTATGTTTTTACATTTATTTACCACAATTAAAAGTAAATAGGGTAATTAAGGGTAAAAATGATATTATTATTACCCTATCACATGTACTAATTCATTTGGATAAGTGTAATTCGACCAAAAACAACCTTAGTAATAAAATATGACCATTTAGGCCCACTTGGATTAGATTAGGACATTTATTATTAATTTATTTAAAGAAGGGTTAAAATAGTAAAAATCAATATTTAATAACTAAATAATTTTTAATATAGGGTTATACATAAGATAAATTAGACTATAAATATTCATTAGAAAGATAAAAAGATTTCCTACATAATGATATTTTAGTTGTAATTTTTAGAAATTATATAATTTAATTTATTTATGACACAGCGATGATGCAGTAATTATTTTAATGATGAAATATTGACATAATGGATGTTATAAATACCCAAATAAATGTAATTTGAGACTTTTTAGGAATTAAAATAATTTTATAGGTTAATATGACATGTTAGTATTGATTTAATGAACGTTTTTTTAACTAATCATTCTGTTATGATTTTCACAAAAATCAATTACTAAATAGTGTCAAAATTGACATAAAATAGTTTTTAAAAAAAATATATATTATTAATTGTTATTTTATTCCTAAAAATATAAGGATCGGAAAAATGACTTAGATAAGGTTATATATATTAATAATAAACAACTTGGGGTTCTTTTGGCTTGATATAGTATTTTTATTAACCTTATAGTGTAAGAAAACAAGAAGACACGGTAAAAGTAAAATTATCTATCTTAAAGTTAAATATAAATGATAAGGTTAAAATAGGAACCTAAACTTGTCTAAATTCTATTGGATGAGAGGATATCAACCCATCCTTACCTTAGATTCGAAATAAATCAATTTGGAGCTATTTAAAACCGAATTTTGTTTTATAATAAAATATTATTTTTAGTTATTTCAAAGGTACCCCTCTCCTCCCTTATAAAAGGGCACCCCCTCCCTCTCTTCCACACACCACATTGAGCCTTCACGCTCGGCCAACCCCTAACAAAGTCTCTTCTCCACTTCCCTAGAAACATTCTAGAGGTTCTGGTTTTACTCAAAGACCAATTTTAGTTCCCTAAAAGGAGATCTCAAAGAGGCGCTTCAAAGAAGAGGTAATGTCCGTTACTGATTATTTCAACTTTATTTCTTCTTCCACTTATTCTTCATAGGTTGTTTAATTATGAAGTAACAACATAAGTATCATTAATATACTGATATGTTATTATAAGTATGAAACAACCCTATTTCACCATCTATCCATCCTACGGAAAACGAAATCACCGCGTGTGCGTACGTACGGAATACTGTCTCCACGCCGTGGTGAAATATATTTTCCATCCACCTACAATTCTTTAAATACAATTTTACCCTTCGGTGTTTTTTTAGTAAAAGATATGAAGGGAATCTTTTGTCTTTTTTCGTACGAGGTACTTTTTGACTTTTCCAACAAAAGTACGAGAAGAATGTTTTTTTATACGGAATGAATGGATTTTTAAAACATTATTTCCAAGAAGCTTCCCTTACAAGTTTTCAAGTTTATTTTTAATCAACTTCATTTAGTTTAGAATTGTATGACATGTTAAGAAAGGAAAAGTGTTTTTGAAGTAGAAAGGATATTTTCCTCAAGAATGGAGTTCAAGTGTTTTATCAAAATTATTTTCCATATAAGATAATAAAGGGTTCTATTTCTATCCCTATTATTACATTGATTTTCTTATGTTGTGATGGAATTATTTTTATGAATTCCATTATCTTATATGAATTGTTTTATGATGTCACGATGTTTATGAATCCCATTTTTATTACATGGATTATGCAATGATGTATGCTTTATGATTTTGTGGCACACATAAGAATGGTATCATTATGAGATGGGTGGGACCTATATCTCCCTCCAATGCATTGGGTAATGATTTTATATCTCATGAGATAGACATGGATGGAACGGCAGGTTATACTAGTTCAGTAAAACAGGACTGAAACGAGGAGTGAACTCAGTTCAGAAATGGACATTGTCCACTAAGATAGTCTTGGCAATGAGTCTTGACTAATAAGAAATCATTCTCTATGATTATGTGTGTATGACACAAAATTTCATGTTTTATGTTATGGTTATTGGGATTACATTTCACTACTATGATTTATCCCATGTTGTGATATTATGATCTCTTTTGCAGGTTAAGATTTCCAAAATGTTATGTTCTTATGAATATTATGTGATTGATTTTTCTTTTTTTTACCCTTACTGTGAATTTGAGCTCACCCATTTATGTTTTCGTTTCCCTAGGATATAAAGAATGGTTTTAGGTAAGAAAAAAAGGGAAGATCTTTATGGTATATGTTGAAGATCATTCACCATGGTTAGAAGATTATGTTCCGAGTTTCCAAAGACACTTAACTATTACGGTCCTTGTGTGTGTGTTTTTGTTATGTAATTAGTATTCCACAAAAGTAATGTAATTTCCCTATACGTCAAGCTTTGGGTCTCTACATAGTATGTCTCCCATTTGTGTATGCATTCCGTTAGTGCGAGGTGTCTCTCACCTATCTTACATGATGGGTTGGGTCATGTGGGTTCATGTGGGTATGAATTCCCTTGATCATGAGGACCCCAAACCTATGGGCAGTGTCAAGGTACTACTAGTTTTAGAAACTAGGGTTAGGAACATGTCCGTCTCTAACTGTATCTATGATCCTAAGCCACCGGTTCTAGGTGGGGAGGGGGAGTATCACACTTGTCTTTCCCTTAGATAGGGAATGTGATCCTCCTATTCCCCCCTGAACCGATTTCAGGGAATCCCTCATGGATGAATCCCCTACTCTTTAATGTAGGAACTCTACCATTTCATTCCTTACTCCTTTGCAATTCTAGGATGAAATGATATTAGGGAAGGGTCACATTACAACACCTTCTTCTTTACCCCTTCTCCCTTCCCTCATCCACCAGTGAGAGATGGATGTTGTGGTTTGTTGGATTCACAACATCCTCTTGTTTCTGAAATGAAGAATGAATCATGTGATCTTAGAGGTTTTTGATGATCACAAAATTTGTATAATCCCAAACCATAAGGGAATCCCTCATGGATTAAGGAAATAGTCTTTTTTCATGAGGGAGAACTCTTTCTCCTCTTAGATTTCCCGAGTTGTAGCTAGAGAGATCATTAGATGTCACTATCCTTGTTACCAAAATAAAATACAAGGCCAAGATATTCAAATTCCTTTCTATTGTCATTTTGAACTCCATCACTCATCCATTAATGAAAAAATCAGATTTTTTTGGTTTCATAGGATCTGACATTTCCTCTTGTTTCTCACACTAAGAGTGACTCGTGTGATCTTAGAGTTTAGTGGTGAATGTGGAATCCATATCATACACAACCTTTGGGAATTATTCCATGTGTAATCCCTATCCAATCATGGGCCACCTACCTGGTATAATCCCCAACCATGTCCCCATGAAATAACTAACTAGTAATCATTCTAAGTGTAATACCCAAACAATCATGGGCCTCCTACTTGGTATTAGCCCCAACCGTATCACCATACTCATCCAAAGGTCACCCTACTCGAGATTAATCCCTATCTAATCCTCCTTAACAATAAGGACTTATTTTTTAAAATATACCCCAAATTAATCCTCTCATAAGGCCATACTCCACTACCAGAAAAACCTAAGGGCCTCCTTACACATTGTTCATCACAATCAAACTATATGGGCTTTGACTCACGTCCAAATGGGATGTGTAGGAATCCTCCCTAAGGGACAAAACTAACACAACAAATAAACCCTAATTCTATTTGAACTACATTTCTAGTAGAGTCATATCTAACATGGGAGACCATATCTATTCTATGTTCCCTGAGAATATTTCGAAAAAGTACCATAAAAAACATTGAAGAATATCCTTTCACCTAGATTTCCTTGCCACATGACATTAATATATGTGGTTAGGTCCTTATAAAATGACCTTATAAGGTATGATTCAACCCCATTAAGTGTCCCCGAACTAGGTTGTTTCAAATTCCTTTCACACTGATACATAGGAAATGCATTTTATGGTTCTGATCCTGACATCAAAAAAACTCACATGTCCCTAGATAAAAACACAATTCAGAGAACCATATTGTGTAGTTGAAAACCAGTATCATTGTAACAACCAAAAAATAATCTCTAATAAATACATAAATGGACACCATTAATGGATAACCTTCGATACATACGGATATCTCTATTGATGAAGAACCTCTGATATAATGATTAGAAATTCTATAAATGATCATAATTGATTGTTAATTCAAGGGGGGGGGGTCCACTAATTGGGATTTAATAAAGGATTCATGGACATATCTTAAATCTATAAAAGAGTCTTGAAGATGAAAAAAATTCCCTCCAAAATGGTGTAATGATCCCAACCTCTCATTCTATCAACCAATGTGAGATCTTAAGTATCATTGGACAATTTTCCCAATGAGGGTCTTCCTTTGGAAAGTAGGTCCCTCATGGATTTATAATTATTGAGTGTGTTTGGTTCCCTGAATAAAACCCATTGGAAACCACTTTAATGGAATGTGGATATGTGTAATGGCTCTGAACTCAATGGTCTATTACATTGTGAAAATCCTGTCTTTATGGTGTTTTGGGAGGTAATGGTGACTCATTTTCAAGAGTTTTTCAAAATCTAGTTTTTACAATGATAACTCATCTAATGGAGAGTCATCCACTGGTAGGTGGAAATGGTATGTCGCACCAGTGAGTCAAGACTGATGGGTCATAACGGTGACTTGCACTGGTGAATCGAATCAGTGAGTCATTGACGGTGGGATACAACGGTAGGTCACCAACAGTGAGTCATCCAATGGTGACTCCTCAACCAGTATCTCATCCATCAGTGACACACTACATCAAGTCATTAAAATGAATCATAATGATGAGTCACTGATGGTATGTCTCTATTAGTGACTTAGGATGGTGATTCATCCCACGGTGAATTGTCCAATGATGACTCGTCCAATTATGACTCATCCAATAGTGACTCATCCAAAAATGAATTTTCCAATGGTGAGTTGTTCAACAGTGAGGTTTCCAATAGATGGTCAACTAATGGTGATTCATCCAATGTTATTTTATCCACTAGTGAGTCATTTCCAATAGTTTTTCAAAAATTTTGTTTTCTCTAGTTTTCTAGTTTGTTGCAGTTTCAACCCTTTAATGTTTTATTGGTGGTAAATTCAGTTTAACACCATATTTAAAGGGTTTAGAAGCCATTTCAAGGGATATAAAATATATCATTAAATTCTTAACACATGTGACGATCCTATATGGTCAATTCATGTGGTCTTGGTCATGATCTTCTATTAATGTATTTTAAAGTAGTTTCTTCCATTGATTTAGGATTTGGCATTTCTAAAGAAGAGACCCTTTCTTCCTTGTATATTTACCTCTACTCTTGATACTGGGAATCCCTAAACATTTCATCCACAATGATCCATGTGTCTATGTTACACCCTCTGATCACATTTCCTTGGATCCTTGCCCTCCCCTTATTTGGCGTAAAGAAGAGGTGTTGATCATTTTTTTCTCAAGGTTAGGATACCTTCGTAAATGTGTATCATGTGGGGTGGTGTATGAATGACCAATTATAAAAGATATCAGTATACCAAGTTAATAAAGACAATTTAATCAGTTTATGATCAATTTACATGGATTGGGTAAAGTAAAACATTCTTATACTTTACTATTATTTTGATCCATGTCGTGAATTGTATGGGCTATATGCCTACTAAAAATCATGGTTGTTGGTTGTCTTAGTTTTCACATGAGATGATATATGGAATGAATGATGTTTGTTCTCATATGAATGATTCAACATGAAATCTGTTAACCACATATACATGGATAATAAAAGAATTCCCCAGGATCAAATTTTTTTCAGTGATAACCCTTGAATGAAAAAGTTGAAATTGAATGAGGAATGTCCTACAAAATCTGGAAGCATGTCTTGCTCTATTATGTGTTATAACATTGTTTTGGACATGATTGTGTGTTTTGGTTTGGATATAGTGATATGATGAAGGGAATATGACTGTTTTGTGATATTTGGGGGTAGTGGATGAAATGTTTTATATAGTGGGGCTACGATTGTTGAAATGGTACATATGGAGGTACAGTGGGGATCCAATGGGTATGGTTATACAGTAGGGTTGTATGATGGTTATAGTTTCGTTGTGTAGTAAGTCTACAAAAAGGGTATGTTCATGTAAATTGGTGGTGATGTTGGACTGTTATAAAGAATGAAATGAGTGGTTGTGTGGTGTTACATTCTATTTGTTGGTTATTGTACTAAATGAATTAATTCTATTTTCATGGGAAGTATAGAACTAAAAATGCATATCTTTTCTTGGGATGAATCTTGAAAAATGGATTATTTGAAATGGAATGTGGAATGTGAACAGCTATAGAATTAATAGAAGTATGATGGAATTTAATGAACAAATGTGTTGTTAATATAGTATTATTCAATAATTTTTGAAAACTGTAATGCGGAAAAATGTGGACAAATAGTGTAATGTGACTTGTGTCTTGAATTTTACTTGTATAGTGTTGTGCTTATGCTCTGTGGTTGGTTCTGTTAAGACTACTCAAGTATTAATGGAATTAATACTTCATGTTAAGGACTTCAAATAGTTATGTATACTGAAGAAAATGATGATGGTTTGTATTGTTTCACCTGTTAATGTTTATTTATAGACAAACTGGTTTGGAATGTGAATGGGATTTTGTGACTTATTGTGTGGTGTTGTGCATCTAGAGGTGGCTGAAATTGTGGAGGTTTGTGAGTTGGTTCTTTTTTTAGGAACCCATAGGTTGGTATGAGTGTTTTATTTATTTATATATATAGTTATACATCCTTGTGATTTCAATACACACCCCAACCTAGTTGTGCACTATGTTCAAAACACCCGCACTGTCATAGGGGGGGGTTATTTTCGCAACATGCAGGTGGGAGGATGGATGGGTGGTTATTGGATCTTCCCTACTCCCTCGTATAGGTATTGGTAGCCCAAGACTCTTTGGGTAGGATGTGTGGCATTTGTGGGGCCCAAATGTATGCGGGTGAGTTGTGTTATCCCAAGTGTCCATAGGATGAGATGTGGTGTGCTTTCCCAGGTATCATTGTGATAGGGTATGGTTTTGGCCTAGGTGTCTATGGATGTATGTGGTATGGTTGTGGCCCATGTGTTAGTGGGAAGGATGTGGTGAGCTTCATATTCAAAGGATGTGGGACCTGCTCTGAGGGCCAAGTGTGTGTGTGCAGGTTGTGACATTTGACTTGAGGAATAGTGTGGATGTTTCATGAAATTATCCATTAGGGTGCATGTAGTTAACCAGTGGGAAGTGGTGCAGTGTAACCAAACCTCGATTTCCTTATTATCTTACTTTACTTGAATTGTGTTATTTAGTGATCATGCCTTTTTGAGGTTGGGATAGCTATTATTCCTTGTCAGGTGTTGTTGGTTTCTTCAATTTTCTCACAGGGGAATCATTATGATTCTCCCACATGTGTACGAGAGACTTTGGATTCCTACTGAGTATATATGTATGATCACCCTATGTATATAAAAACTGCATTCAGGTTTCTAGGATGATTTTATGGATAGTGCTGGTCATTTCTAGCTTGAGATTTTCAGTTGTTGTTGGGTCATTGCCTTAGATTTTTTTTCTTCGGTATCTCTTTTGGAGACATATATATATGTATCAATTTTTATTTATACATGAATTATGGGATAGTTTGGAATTATTTTATTTATTTTATAGAGTTTCTTATGGTTGATTTATCCTATATCCTGATCTTGTTTACATTAAAAAGGTTAATGGCTCCCATTTTGTGAGATTTTTATACCATTGGGGATGGTCACCTCCCTAGGGCCAGCTAGAGGAGAAACTCAGAGGTCATTATCTCCATTTATTCATTATTAGCCTAGGAGGGGCTTCTTTGTAGGGAGGGGGTTGTGATATAATGATATCACAGGATGATGGTTGAGATATAGAATGGAGTTTAGAGTTAGGAATAGTGAGGATCACATGGTTTGGTAATGAAACAATGTCAGTTGATCTTGGTGTGTGACATAGGTCAGGGAATACTAGCTAAGAAATGGGATTTTAGGCCCCCCAGTGATCTGATGCAAGGACACTCAGCCTACCAAATAACCAAATGAGGAAACATCGATTGCAAGTTAGAGACCCTAGGAAAGGTACATGCATCATAATGACTTTTGTTCAAATATAATTTTTTTTTTTGTGATGTTTAAATGAATTAAATTAATCGTTATATTTTATGTCTGTTTATTTGACTTTTTCCATGCTTTTATTGCTAATAAAATTCATTAATTATTTGGTGAATCATTTTTATAATAAAAATGTAGGAGTAATGTGAGGGATAACTAGCTCGAATTATTTGTATGAAACCCTCTTGAGGTTTGAATGTGTTTTCCCTCTTCTATTATATCATGATTCTTGATAAATTGGATTTGTCTTCCCTTGTTAAAAATTTAGAACATACCGTATAGCTTTCTCAGTGTTTTAAATTATCCATGAAGCATGATTATTATATTTTCATATGATTATCTATTTAAATTTTGGAAACCCTAATAAAGCATTCTACCTTGAAGTAGATTCCATAATGGAATGATAAAATAAATTATTATTGTTTAAATCATGGATAGATGTATTAATGTTCCCATGTGAGTTAGTAATCCATGCATTTGATGTACATTTTTTTATTCTATCAAAACCATGTGTTGTTGACTTGTTTTAAAATATGGATTAAGACATTTTAATTATGAAGTTCTTGAATATTTATATATTAGTTATTAAAAAAACTTTCGATTTGGATACCTTAGAAATAAAAACATTCTCTTTATTGGACATGATTTTATTTCTACAGTATTGATATAACTATATGTTATAATAATGTATTATTCTATAAATTCTTTTGACATTTATTTGAAAATTTAGAAGACTATAAGCATGACTTGTGGTAAAGTGTTGATACTTAAAACTATTTATTTGATTAAACTTTTTATTTTATGAGCAATAATAGTTTTTATGTTCTGAGCAACCTTACCTCACATGTTGATTCATGAGTATTTTTTCATGGTAAGCATGTACAAAGTTGATATCATTTTTGTGGTAAATGGGAAAATTCTAGTATAATGGTTTTGAGCATGTAGCATGTTCAATACATTGTATCTGAATATATAATAATGCACATTCTATCCTTATCATAGTATGTAAGAATATTCTTCAATGTAATGAATTGAATAAGGAATTTTTTTTTAAACATGATAAAGAATTTTACATTATAATACAACATGTTTAGTTTTAATTTTGTTATCAGAAAGCATGTTTTTTCTTGATGGTTATAACAAAAATTTGTTTATATAATGTAGTAATTGAATTGACCCCTGGAACCTATAATATATATACATTCAAATGAAAATTGAAATTGTATTTCATTGATAATAATATGAACCTATGATTTCTTATTTAAGAACATTAAACATGGTGTGTGAGATGACATGTGTACAGTTTTGTCTTTAACATGGAACATGTTAAGACAATTTAAAATGCCCGTCAAAATGTTTCACTAAAAATAATATGGGAATGTTGAGTGTTTTTTTTCTTAATTTTCATCATTGCATTAATGTTATTGATATGCCTTGCTGAAAATATTAGTTGTTGGAAACCATGTTTATGCTATGATTGTTTTAGGTAATTATACCCTTCATATGGATACTTGTTTAAACGAAACATATATAAAAAAGGATAATCAATTAGATATGGATAATTAAGTGATTACCGATGGGAAATTTAAAACTGTGTTAAATTACCCTAGTAAAATAATGAAATTAAGTAATATATACTGCTGGGAAATTATGAAAGATTCTATGTGTTGTTATTATGTGTGATTGTTATTTTTGTAATTTCCTTGTGTAATATGTAGTTTAAAAATATTATAGTATAATTGGAGGGGGGAACCTAATCCCTAACTGATATGTATTATTCATTGACGCAATTAAAACTGTGAGGGAGAGTCAGTGCCGCCGAAAGAGGATAACATCTCGACATGGGAGACAGAATTTCTCAATTTGTGTGCTTGGGGATTTGTGTATGGTAATTTTGATAGTTGGTTTGATTAGTGTAGAGGATGATATAAATTAGGTTTTTATGTGTAAAATGAATATTCATGTAGATGGAATAATGGTTTGGTGATGTGTTTGCATGAAATTTTTTGGGGGAAGTTTTTGTTAGTTGTTCTGTTTGGGGGCAGTGATTATATTATGTAGTAGTGGTGAAGTGTAGTGGATGAGATATATGTTTATCATGATGTTTTGTCTTGTGTTATTATTTTGATGTGTTATGATTATTCTAATTAAATTCCACACCACAAATAAAAAGGATTAATCACTTAATGGTGACAATAAAATAAAATTGTTATTTTGGGAATTTTAAAATAAATAAAGATGGGCTTGGTTACCAAGTGTATTCTCTTTTTATAAATGAAGTGATGAGATGGTTTGACTGTTATCTTGTTTTTTATGTTTTTTGTTATTTATTTTTTAATATTTATGACTTCTGTTATGACCTCAAACCTATGATGAAAGGTGAAATTAATTCCATCATCATGACATGTAATTTTATGACACATTTTAAAACCTTGTGGTGAGTCAGTGCAACCAAAAAAAACAATATCACTATTTAGTGGATGATATCGTTTAATTTGTATTCTTTTGGTAACTATGTCTCAGTTAATATAAATTTTCATGTTTATATATGGATACTATTAGAAACTCTTGCACGTAATGACATGCATCTGTGAAAAATTGGAGTTGGAATGTTAAACCCTTTACAATTTCAATATAAGCATGTTCCTATAAATTAATGTCTTGATGGGAAACAAAGTTGAATTTTGAATTTGGGTAATATGGAACATTCAAAACTCAGGTCATGTTTGTTATTAATGCCACATGTTAATTATAGTTTTCTAAATTTTCTTTTAATTTCTACAAATATTAACTTAGTAAAGGGAATGAACAAAATATGTTAGTTGAACAAAATATATTTTGTTAGAACGTGAAGCCTTCTAATTTAGTTTTCTTGTTCTGGAAAACATGTTGTAGAAAAACTAGTTGTACAAAATTTGTTGAAATTGTTTTCACAAAGACATTTTGATAAAAAACCATGTAAATAAATGATTCAAAATTTGAGTTTTGACTCAAAATGGTTTTCTTAGCCTTCTGAATTTATTTCAACACAAGGTTTTTCGGGGGAATGATTTAACAAGTATTATGCCAATGAGCCCATGCCTGGGTGGTAAGGGCTCATGATTGGAATCTATGAGAATTGGGTTTGAAACCGGGTGGAGGTAAATTTCTGGGGTAATTGTATCAATATTGTAACAAGTACTGTTTGGTACTATAGTAGCTGGAAAGATTCACCCAATTTGGGATTTCAGGCCACTAGATTGGGACTAAGGGTCTCAGGGCCTTAAATTCATCAAATTACGTCAGGCCTCAGGGCCTTCGGGCCATAGAAACCATATAGTATCCATGTTCACATAGAGAAGGCCCCAGAAGAGAGAAAAAAGTAGCAGTCACTAGAGCAGAGCTAACCAGATTGGAAGAATGAGAGGGTATAGAAACTAACATTGCGACCCGGCACCGTGAAGCTTTGCACGGGGCAATGCTAGCCGATAAGAAATGTAAGGTGCGGAGAAAAGGAGATCAATGATGATAAATATGGGGGGGGAGTTCTAGTGGGTTGGTCTTACGGGTCATGTAATGGGAAGAGTATGCCTCTAGGCCTTTGGTTCATGTATTTGGCCTTCAGGTCGTGTTGGGTCTTGTTCCATGGGCCTACTACTCATGTAAGTGTTCCCCTTCAACACTTAAAAAGGAGATTATCCATAAAAAATAAAAAATATGGCCTTTAGGCCATTTGATGGGGGATTTGACAAGTATGATATGTTTTAAATTCTATGAAATTAATTTTTTTATGAATTAGAAGATAAAGATAATCCATGAATAGATATTCATGAAATGGAATGTCTAAGTGAATTAATTGAAGTAAAGGGGTTATAATAATGTGAAGGAATTTTTTAAAGTTCTCCCCTCCATGGAATTGTAATGGTTGTTTTATTGATGTGAATTTTATACTTGACATATTATACCTATCTATATAGCCTTGTTTTGTTTGAGAGGTATATCCCGTGGTATATTATTTAGAGGTATTATGTCGGTTTACACTACTTTTTCATTTCAATTGTTGTGTTCCAAATATATCTATAATCATGAGAGGTATCTCATGGGTTGGCCGGAACACCATTCTCTTTCATTCTAGTTTTTTTTTGGTTCTCAAGGATGAACCATTCTACTGGTTTTGGTGATGGGGAGGCAGGTGTCTTAGAGGGTAGTATTCCCTTTATCCTATGTTCAAGGATGTTTATTATGATGTTGTGGGTGTTTGGGAAAAAAGTTCTTGTTTTGAAAGTGATTCATGTGTACCAGGGTTCTTGAGAGGTATCTCATGGGGTGTTTGTTCAGACCCCTATTTTTTTGGATTTGGTTATAGTTCTCAATGGTGAGAATAGTTTAAGAGGTATCTAACGTAATGTAACGCACCTCTCTAGTCCATTACTGTGTTAAAATCTTGTATTTGAGGTATTCTTGGAGCTAACAGTGGCTCATTTCAAGAAGTTTTCAAAATTCAGTTTGTACAATTGTATCTCATCTTATAGTGATTCATCCACTGGTAGGTGGAGATGGTAGGTCACACCGATGAGTTGGGACCGGTGAATCAAAATGGTGAGTTTCACTGTGGACTCACAATGTTAAGACTTTAACAGTTTGAGGTGTCAGTAGGTCGCCAACATTGAGTCACCCGACGGTGAATCATCCATCGGTAGCTCATCCACTAGTGGCTCGTAGTGGTGAGTCATGACTATGAGTCGCAACGGTGAGTCCCTCATAGTAGGTCACTAGCAGTGACTCATGATGGTGAGTTGTCCAATGTTTACTCATCCAACGGTTACTCGTCTACTAGTGACTCATCCAAGGATGACTCATCCAATGGTGACTCATCCAATGATGAATCCTCCAATGGTGACTTATCCAATGGTGACTCATCCAACGGTGACTCATCTAACGGTTAGTCATTAAATAGTGAGTCATCCAATGGCTCGTCAACTAATGGAGAGTCATCTAATGGTAGGTCATCTACTTGTGAGTAATTTTTAATAGTTAGTCAAAATTTTGGTTTTCTCTAATTTTCTAGTTTTCTGTTGTTTTTCCCCTTTAACATTTTATTTGAAGTAAATTGAGTTTAACACCATATTTAAGTGTTTTTTATGTTTTTTCAAGGGATATAAAATATATATTTAAATTATAAACACCCAGGAGGATCCTAAAGAACCAAGCCACATGGTCTCGGTTAATATCTTTCATTCATAGCTTTTAAAATAGCTTCTTATCTTGATTTAGGATCAGGCCTTTCAAAAGTTGAGACCCTTTATTCCTTGAAAATTTTCCTTTACTCTTGATATCAGGCATACCTTATGATTTATTCATCTAGGAGTTATGTGTCTGTGTTTTACCCTTGGATCACATTTCCGTAGAGCCTTGTACACCCCCTATTTGGTGCAAGGAGGATGTTCTAATCATCTATTTCTTGAGGTAGATATCCCTTCATCTCTTTTAATTGTGTATCGTGTTGGGTGGTGTATAAATGTCCTCTTATATAGTATAGGAGGATAAATGGTTAATAAAGATACTTGAATTTGTTTATGATCAATGTACATGGTCTGGGGAAAGTGACACATTATTATGATTTATTATTATTTTGAACCGTAGAAATAAATTTATAAGTTATATACCCACTGAAAATCATGGCCATTGGACTTCTTTGTTTTCACATAGGATGATCTATGGAATGAATGATGTTTTTTCTTGGTTGAATTTTTCAACATGAAAATAATTAACTACATATACATAGAAAATAAATGGATTCCCAAAGATCAAAATATTTTCTGTTATAATACATGAATTATCAAGAGGAAATTGAATGAGGAATTCCATACAAAATCTAGAAGCATGTCTTTCTATATTACGTGATGGACCTTTTTTGTGGACACGATTGTGTGATGTGGGTTGGATATGGTGATATGATAAAGGGAAAATGATTCTGTTCTGATATTCAGAGGTATTTGATGAGATTTTTTCTTCAATGTGGTTGTGATTTTTGAAATGGTAAATATGGTTCTATAGTTGGGAAATAATGTGTATGGTTATACGGCGAGGCTGTATTAGGGTTATGGTGTGGTTGTTCAGTAAGGCTGAAAAAGGGGGATGTGGCTGTAAATTGGTGGTGATGTGGGATTATTAGAAAGAAAGTAATGGGTTGTTGTGTGGTTCTACTTTCTTTATGTTAGTTATTGTACTGAGTGAAATAATTCTAGTTTCCTAGGAAGTATGAAACCAAAATGGAATATCTATTCTTGGAACGAATCTAGAAAAAATGTTTATTTGAAACGGAATGTGAAATATGAATAGCTAAATAATGAATAATAGCAGGATGTAATTTAATGATAATATGTGGTGTTAATATAGGATTATTCAAGATTTTTTGAAACTTGTTAAGAGACAAAATGTGGACCAATAGTGTAATGTGACATGTGGCTTGTATTCAGATTATACGGTGTAGTGATTATTATATGTGGTTGGTTCTGTTTAATATACTCAAGTATTAATGGAATTAACACTGCATGTTAATGAATTCAAATAGATATGTTTAATGAATAAATTAATGAGGGGTGTTCTTTTCTAACTTCTTAATGTTTATGTATAAATAAACTGGTTTGGAACGTGAAATGGGTTTCGTGACTTGTTGTGTGGTGTTCTGCATCTTGAGGTGGCAAAAATAGTGGTGGATTGTGAGTTGGTTGTTTTTTTTGATTAACCATATGTTGGACTGAGTTTTTAATACCTATATATATAGTTGTAGTTCCTTTTGATTACTATATTCACCACAACCTAGTTGAGAACTGTGTTCCAAACACTCCCATTATCATTATAGAGGGTATATTTTTCCCAAAATCCCAGTGGGTGGAGGGATGATTGGTTATTGGATCTTCCCTACTCTCTATCCTAGGCATTGGTAGCCCCAGACTGTTCCAGTAGGTTATGGTGTGGTTGTGAGGACTAGGTGTCTGTGGGTGAGATGTTCTTTCCCAGGTGCTTGTGGGATGAGATGTGGTGTGCTTTCCTAGGTGTCTTCTAGATAAAGAATTTTTGTATACTATGTTTCTGCGATCGGGGTGTGGTATGGTTTTGCCCATGTGTCTACGGGTGGGATGTGGGAATCTTAATTTTCTTAGGTTATGGTACTATCTCTAAGGCTAAGGTGTGTGCTAGAGTGTTGTGACATGGGGCTTATGGAATTTTGTGGAAGCACTATGATGTTTGCTGTTAGGGTACAAGAAGATATCCAGAGGGAAGTGGTGTGGGGTACCCAAACATTGATGTGGTTGTTATATTAATTTACTTGACCAGCATTACATAGTTATCATGCCTTGGTGAGGTTGGGATGGCTAGTATTCATTGTCTGGGGTTGTTGATTTCTTCTGTTTTCTCACAGGTGCATTAGTATTTTTCTCCAACTTGTGAACGATACAGTTTTTTCCTACTAAGTATACATTTATTCTCACCCTATGTGTATAAAAACTATTTTCAGGTTTCCAGTAGGACATTGTGGACCTTGCTATATATTGCTAGTTCGAGCTTTGAAGTTGTTTCTATGTCACTACCTTAGTTTTTATTCTTTGGTCATTCTTTTGGACCCTTGTTTAAGTTTATGTTTTGATTTATACATGAATTGTGGGATGGTTTGGATTTATTTTATATATTTCATGTATTTTTTATGGTTGATTCCTTCTATATTTCTATATTATTTACATAATAAAGGGTAATACCTCTCATTTTGTGATATTTGTATACCGTAGGTGCTAGTCACTACCCCATGGCCTACTGGTAGTGGGAATCTGGGGTCATCATCAATCTTTCTTCATTAACAGTCTAGGAGGAGCATCTTTGGAGGGAGGGGGTCATGAAAATATGTGTTTGATGTAATTGTTATTCCACAAGTACAATAAAAATGATATTCTAACCCCGCGTGACACCTTCAAGGATGAAACATGAAATGGTGAACCTGACATGATTCTTTAACCAAGGTGATAGTGTCACCCACCTGTCACACCGCTTTAGCTCTAAAAAATTAAGAGGGAGAAACAAGACAATAAATCATACATGTATTCATTTAAATTAGATGTTTCTTTGGTGGGGTTTTCTTGATTGTGTTTCTCGTCTATATTTAGGAACTTTTAACAGGACCTGCCTTTAATTCAAACGGAATAACTCCATATATCACTAATTTATTCCCTATAAACTATTCATATGGGGTATTTATCCAAGAAATTGATTACATCAACAACCTAGTGTCCCCAATTCTAGGTCTCTAATGCACTTGTCTAGAAGTTCCATCAGAATAGTACATTCCCAACCAATGATGCCACCTGATAGGCCCTACAGCTCACAAATCCCCACTGATCGTCCAATATGAAACTGTCAGTTGTCCATAAGTATACAACCCCAATTAATGTAATCAATAATTTTGGGAGCATATCCATAAAATTAAACAACTAGTACATTTATTTTATGTGGAATTTGGATCAAGAGGCCACATATGGAACCATACATAAGGCACTAGTGTCCTTATAAATGGACCTCAGTAGGAGTTTTCACCGCCAATGTTGTGCAAATATGAACCATCAATATGATGAGGGTGCCTTCTCCGGTAGTCTATCCATTTTCATCAAGACTTGGGCATGAACGATGGCCCATCGGGTGCAGAAACCATCCAATAGGAAGTAGGGACACCCCTCTATCTCTTCCATAGAATCCCACTATCCAAATGTGGTGGAAAACTATGTACAGTAGCATATACTCACCCATGCTAATTCTACTAGCTAGAAGACATGTCTGGAAACATATTAGGAGTTCTTTTGTTAAAATTATATGGAATCCAATGACTAGGTACATACACATTACCAAATCAATTATCCATACAAAAAACCTCATCTGGTGGTGTACAAAGAATACCTTCAGTCAAATTCGGTAGAAAACTACTACAAGGTGCACACACTTTCTCACACCTATCAAGCCTTCCTGATGCCTTATCTATAAATACCTAGATAAGGCAGTCAGGAAGTCCCAATATTGAATAGGGGAAATACCCAAGTCTCTTCCCCAACGCGTGAGTACTTTCTACATGCAGTAGACGGAATGGGAGGAAAGGAGGAGGCACACACCCCTTCTCCAGATATAATGTGGGAATATATCACAATTTAGGTTTCTAAAGTCACCAATAATATCATGAAAATTGTGAATATTTAGATTAAAATACCTTACCACATATTATATACCACACATGACAACATAATGGTAAAAACAATAGTGATAGAGGGATGAAGACATAATTATATCACCAAAAATGTGGTGGCTCAACAGTATGCCACCCCCAAGTAGACACATACATATGCTCCAATCCAAGAAGTTCATGGGGAAAATCCTAATGATATAAGATCAATTGAATCATGAAAATACACATATTACAATAGGACATAACCAACACATTCCAATGGCTAATCAGTGGTTGGAACAATCCCTTAACCAAATTCTAGAAGTCTATAGGAAAATCATTCAAGAAACATGGGATCCAATAAAGAAATATTATGTGCCTAAAAACAAAATACCCTAGAATGTATCCCTAGTATATCATATTAAGGCATCCAAAAAGGTGGATCACCATGGATTTCTAGGGAATAAAGAGAATATATACGATATCTCTGTACTTTAGGCTAGAATTCTTGAATCACTTAGATGCTTATATGTGGAAGCTCAAGATCATACTCTCCTCTTACCAAATTATGAAATAGTATAAGTAATTAGAATGGTCCTACTTAGACACTTCACCATGAAGGTATTCTTAATGACCATAATAAGATTGGTCTCGAGATCTCATCTCTTAATTAGAGTAACGGATGTCCACTACATGGATAGAAAATCAAAGAGAAGCAGGGTATTCCCCTTTCAATAATCCACCATTATAGTCCTCCCTGTGATTAAATTTTCTATGAAATTATTCTATGTAGTATTGTTTTATTTCATAAAAAAGGTCTCCCCATTGTAAATTTAATGATGGGAAAGCCCTCCTACCATGATTCAATTGGGAAAACCTGGCCACTCTTTTTTTTGATGCATTGTCATTGAAAAGTGAAATTATTTCTAATGTGGATGATAAAATAAGGTGACAGACACTCTCCAAACCACCCTTGGATATCATGTCTTCTAATTAAATATATGAATTAACCATTAATTTCACTACTTATGATAATGTTGTTGGGAAGCGTCCACTCTAGTTGAAACTAGTTAAGAATCCTCTAGTAAAAGATGATGATGACATACTAAACATTAGGAAATAGCTAGCTAAAGAGGACATACCAATCATATTATGGCCATTAGGCACACGTTAATATATAATTAATGATATTTGTTCAGAAGATTTTGTGCACGATATCCACCTAAATATATGGGACACTCTTTATCACAAGATAGAAAAAGTACTACATTGTTATGATTATCGAAGTCAAATCATGGTAATAGAAGTTATTTAATGCTAAATTGACTTGATAGCTCCCCTAGATGCATTAAACCCAATGTTTGGAAAATTAAAGGATCCATTCAATACACATGCCTCAACACATTAAAAATGTTATGATAATTGATTGTCGACGCACCATCTAGTTTTCATACCAGATGATGGGGAAAACACATAGCGTTACATTTCACTATGCTACCTAACTAAAAAAGTCCATAGAAAGTGGTATCCTGTCATTTCATAGCTTCAATATAGCTTCAACAAATGTAATTTGTTCACAACTAACAATATGCTCAAAAAAATAGGGCTCGACTGACTCTCACCAAAACTGGTTCAAAAGAGAGATGTATATTGAGTGATTTCTTTTTCAGGCGTCGAAAAATATCGTGAAAGCTTCCCAATTAGTCAAAATAAATATTATAGAGCAAAATGGTTAAAATAAAGAAATGATCTTTTTAAGTTGGTGATTCAGGGGAATACCGAGTGATGCAACCTTCTCATGTTTGAAAAAACACTATAAAATCAATAATGCAACTATGATAGTAGTAACCAGGGATGTTCAGGGGAAACCCCATCTTGCAGGACTGGGGTTTTCTTTAACACAACCTTTGAGGTCAACAAAATTGGTCTCAAGAGTTATGAATGTCGAATGGGAATAGCCGCAGCCCTTAGAGCTAGAGATTTTTAACCTCAACAGTCTCTTACATAGTGGAAGTTGACCTTATAATAAATCGAAGAAACATCACAGAATGAATCCCACCAGTTCATCACATACCATGATTGAGTACCCTAATTAGGGATGCCAATAAATGAACTTTCTAGAGATTCCTATAATTCATTATGCATTATTGAATGTCATAAACACTACTCATATATAACCTACAAAACATGAGACTAATTCGAAGGTGGAAGTAGGGGGATGTTTTAGATCAAATTATGGTACACACTAAAACCATTGAAATAGCTATGTATACCCAAAACTAGAGACTATACATGAATATAGGAATTCTCTAAATCACTCTACTATTACCTCCATGAATGTAATTCAATATGAAAATGGGTACGAGTAAAATTATTCCTCACCAACATCCTGGAGAGGTTGAACCCCTTTAAGTTAAGAAAATATTTGATCTTCAAGTGGATGGGGTGAATGAATAAATGAGACTTAATGAAAAAATAGATTTAGGTTTCCTTCTTATTGGATATATTCTACAAAAAAATCCTTAACTCATACTCCTAACCTATTTACCTCAGAAAAGAGGGTTTTCTACAATGACTAAAGTGGATCTGTATCATTCTCTCGACACAAGATACCAACCACCAATATACTTGGATCCCATAGTAGTAGATTAGGAATTTTCTTAGTTGGGTGCACAAACAAAATATGTTCAGGGACATCCTTATAGGATTTCCACTCTTGGATACCCACAATAGAAACCATCAATTCCATTGCAGATGGCCCTACCGACCCCTACACCTATTAAAGATCCAACTCATCCAAACAATCCCCGAGGTCTCATAAACACTATTGAGTCACTAATGGCTCGAATGGAATCCATGGAGGAATGAAATGTTCCAATATAGCTATAAATGGTTCCTTACATGTATGGTTATATCTGAATATTCCCTCATCTATCTTTGGGAACGCTACATTTCTAATTTATAATGGATCGGGAGACCCAAATTAGCATTTGATGCATTTTGTCTCTTGATGTGATCTCATGATTGGTAACCCTAAACAACAGGAGGTAGTGAAACTCATTTTATTCATGAAATAACTATAGGTACCAGCCTTTGTATAGTACACTAGCTATAAGGCTCAGCTAAGTACTAGGTGGTAAGACCTCGGTCTTAATTTTATCTTCCAATTCAGGTCAACACTTTAGAAGACAATAGTCCTCAACCTCTCAAACAACAAGTAGCAAGAGAATGAATGTGTCTCTAATTTGATTACTATATGGAAAGGATTGATATACTTCTTAGAACAAATTGTCCCTCAAGAAGACTTATTTATCATCTATATAGTGAATGTTCACAAATATTTTTTCACACTGCTTATCCCAATGAAATATACAGGGTAGTTTCAATACCTTGTCATGATTTCTCAAATAGCGGAAGACTCCATCACACAGAACAAATCTAAGTCCCAAGTAATTCCATCAACTCAAATAAAGAGAATTGGGAAAGAAGAGGATACCATTATTATGATTAAGTAGTATTATATACCTTATCCTAATAAAATTCCTAGATTATATCATCCGATGTTGTAACACCATGATATTTTTTGTATTTTTTAAAAAATTAATTTAATATTTCCTACATTTTTCATTTCACACAACACTAAATATAGATTTTTCATACGAAATCAGTATTTTTGGATTGCAGTATATGAAACACCAATTTAATCATGCACCACATGAAACAAATATATTCTCTTCTAGTACATACAACACAATGTTTGGATTGTATTACAAATGATTATGTGTCCCTTTGATAGCTTTCGTTATGTGCAAGACCTCCTTTTACCGAAATAAAATATACTATTAATATTTTTATTACAATTTTATTACAGCAACCACCAAGATGTTGGATTGAAAGTTATGAATAATATTAAAAAAAATTGATTCACACATTTATATAAAATGTATCATTTGGTAATGAATTGGACAAAAATGAATGTAACAACTATTTGAAAAGAATGAAATTACTTTTATAAGAAAACTATTTTTCTATGTACAAACACAATTTTACTCCAATAAATTAAAGAAACCCATTTTTAAATATTTTTAATATAATTTATATATTATATATTCAATAAATATTTTTTATACACATCAAATATATTTTATAGGTATTAGATAAGAATAATTCCAATTTTATGCAAAAAATGTAATCTTATAAAATTTAATTTGACCACCTTTTGATGGAGAAACCATTTTAAATATATATATTTTACAATTTTATCATATTTATTTGTTAAAATATAAATAATTTTTTAATTTTTAATATCAAAATTTACTTTGGGTGAGTTTTTTTTATTTTTCATAGAAGATTCATTTTTGGATGAATATTGAAAATATAGAATTTTAATTCAAAACTTCTTTTTCGTATAATTTTTTAAAATAGGTAAATTATATATTAATTTTTTTTAAAGTATAATTAGATAAATTATATATAAATTAATAAAATTTATTTCACTGTATCCAATTTCAAAAAGAAATTGGATATAAAATCATTTGAATCTGTTTGACGTTTTTGCTTTTAAAGCTTTCTTTGGCGACATGTTTGTGAGATTAATTGTAAATTAATTTATACCACTTATGTGTTTAGAATTTTTAAAAATGAATTACTTGTATTCAATCATAATTATTTATAATATCTATTATGTTCTTTTTTTTGAAATAAATGACTAGTGAATGTAATGAAAATGTATTATAGTGATTAAGGTAAAAACGAGTCTACTTCATGGTTAAACATTAACTTAACCGGACAAATTCCCTAGACACATGTCAAAAATACATTTTGGGGGTATATATCAACCATATTATCCATTTTATCATAATTGGACAGTAATTGGAGGTGCATTATGTAAGGGAGACCTCCCAATAATGATTACATTTTATATTTATAGGAATGTCACTCCTCCTCCACTATTAAAGGTAACTCACCCCCACACTTACTCACAATTTGAAGACATTTTGGATTAAATAAAAACATCCAAAATAATCTCCCAATATACCTCCTCTCAATATATAATCCTTAATTTTTCCAAAAATCATACGAAGTTAGTCCTTTGATGAAAACAGAAATGAATTACCCAAAGAAGACGTCACATCCTTCGACAATCTCTTTTTTCATTTTCATTTTATACCATAATAAATTAATCATATTCCATTATTATACAATAAACTCAGTAACCCAAATATATTTTCATTTTTATATTTTATGTTTTACATATAATCCTACACATACTTCCATCAAATTGGTGACGAACTTACCATTCACGTGTATGGTGCACTACTGCCTCGTGAAAAGATGTCATGAATTTCTCTTTTACCACCTATCATCATGGGAATTATGGTGAACACAATGTTTTTATATGATGTTTATGATATTTATTATTCATTATTGCTTATGTAATTATTACATAAAATATGCCTTTATTATTTCCATTTTATGTAAATATGATAACTTCGTTTGTGGATGTGTGGACTACCACCTCCTCAAAGCGATTTGATCTATTAATACTTTACATAGAATTTATTAAAGACAAGTTTAGTAAAATTATATGATATAAAAATAATAATATTTCTAATATAATGATAATATATATACATATATACATATATGTAAAATTAAATTATGTCTTTCAATGAGATAGAAAAAGTGACACATCGTTCATGCATGCATACGGCATACCATCTCCATGAACGATGTATTCCATTTCAAATTTAAATATTTTATATATTATTATATATATTTATATCCCTAATATATATTATATATCTATCATTATATTTTTCTATAAAAAATTAATTCACCATCTATGTAAAGTAATCAATAATAGAAAGTAAAAACATATACGAAAAACAAAGCGGATATTACCCAAAATGTAACATTAACACGAATTTTTTAATAAAAGGGTAATATAAAGTCATAATACAATAATATATGATAATATATATAATTAAATATATATATGGTAGATTTATAAAAAATATTATTTATTATAAAGGAGTTTTTAATTTCTATGAAGAAATTCAATACTTAAGGTAAGGGTTTTCTAGCCTCACTGTTATTTCTGCAAGACTTATTCCATATTCAGCAGTAATTTCTTTTGTATTGTGTATATGGTGATTAATTTCATTTATGATTATTTTACTTAAATTTATGTTCATTTAATTATCCCTTTGATGGTCTATATTTTATGGGATTATGGTTTTAATTTTACCAATTTGGTAATGTAACATTTTCTCTATTTGTCTTCTTTGAGATAAATTCCTTATTATGCATATTTTTTTTTTATATGGCGTGTATATACTTACCTTTGATGTGTTAAATCATGAATATAATTATTTTAAAGATATTTTATGATTTATGTAATTTTAATCACTTATTGGTTTTATGATTCAATGTTAAAGAAGTTGTAAGAGTCTATTAGTATAATTTCATCGTTTATCGGGATTCTTTAAGATTATGCTTCCAATGATGAAATAATATGATGCATATCTCATGAAATATCATGAAACATATTATAAAATTGGTTTTCATGATTTAGTCATGTAATGGAACTATTTTTCTACTCTATGGTACTTAAGATAATTAATAAAATGTTTTTATAAAAATATGAGTTTATTTCTCTGTTTATTCAGAGATTTTTTTTTTATTCCAAAACCATGTTTTCTAAAAAAAATTTACAAATATTTTTAAATTATACTTGAATATTATTTCAAAAGAAAAATTAATTAAATGATTTTAGAAGCTTCCTTTATAATTTTTCAATTTTATTTTTATGGAAAAAATATTAGTCTCCCTTTATAATTTTTCAATGATATTTTCAATAACGGAGTTTTAAAAACATTTTAAATGTTATTATAATATTTTTAAAATTTATTTTCAATTAAAAGGGTTTTAAAAAAATTTCAAATATGATTTTATTTGTTTTGATAGTTATTTACAAGGAAATGTTTTTCAAAATGTTTTTAATATTCCTTTATAAGTTTTCAACATTGTATTCAAATAAATGGTTTTAAAAATGTTTTCAAAATTCCATTATATATTTTCATGGTTATATACTAACAAAATGTTTTTCAAAAGTGTTAATGTTTTAAAAATAAAATTTCAAATAATGAAGTATATTTACATCAAGAAATGTTTTAAATGTTTTTAAAAGGTTCCATTATATGGTTTTCAAAGTCATTTTTATAGAAATTGATTTTGAAAAGGTTTTATGTTTTAAAAAATAATTTTCAAAGAAATATTATTTTCCATTTAAAAATTTTGTAGGTGATCTTTCAAAGTCATTCTCTGTCTAAGATAAGAACCATTGATATAGCTTTTTCATTTTTGGGTATATGATTTAAGGTCACCATTCTAATTACTTCTTTGAATGGTTTATATTTATGATGACATTTTGTTCATGAAACATGTTTCTTCTTCCATAAGTTATATAATGATAAAACCCTTATATGTTCTAATTCCATTCATGGGTCATTCTGTGATGAAAGTATTATGAAACTTGTCTCTTTTCCTAAGTTATGGCATGATAAAAAAAATTTTACACCCATTTTATTTCACATGTTATGATATAATGGTTATGAAACCTATCTCTTTTTACGGATAATGATATGTGGATGTTTTATTATCATGTGGAACATGAATGTATGATTTTATAATTTGAATTGTGGGACCTATATATCCCTCCAATTAATCAGGTAATGATTTATATCTCATGAGATAATTATTGGAAATATGTTGATGGGATTTATCCACTATGGTATGAAGTTGATACCCCATCCATTGTGGGATGAAAGGGAAACAAACTCCACTATGAGAAGAAGGGGAGACCTAATAAATGATAGGAAGAAGGTAAAATCGAATACCTTATAAATAAAGGACTATGACTAGTGATGGTGGTGTCTCTGGGAAAATAGTTGTAGTCCCCATGAATTTCACTTATAATTTTGGATGTGATCACTTCCTTATAGGGAATTATTTTATATGTTTAAGTGTATTCCAACAATTCTACGTATTATTATTATGTTATGGTCTAATGGATTATTCTATTGATTCCCTTATGAATCGTGTCTTATGAACTTCCAATATTTATGAAATGACTCATGTATATGATTTCTGATATGCAGGTTATGATCATCAATTGTTATTCTCATGTTTTATACACATATTATCATTTTATGATTACATATCTTATTTATTTATCCTTATTGAGAATATGACCTCACCCATTGTTATTTTTCCATTCAATAGGTTATGAAGAAATGTTTTTAGTAGAAATACAAATGGGGAGATGAATGTGGGAAAGATTGAAGATCATTCACCCAGTATGAATATTGTGTTCCAAGATTCAAAAGGCACTAAAATTTTATGGTCCTCGAGACTGTATTTTTTTAATATGATGAATATTCATCTAAAATGTTGTAAATTCCAAGTATGTTGTGCCTGGGTTTCTATAGTTGGTATCAATGGAATGGTTTAGTCATCCTTTGGAAACTATGATGTGAAAAAAATATTGAGATCCCTGTAGATATTTATAAGGACATGTCTTGGAATGTTGCTAAAGATAAGCCTAACGTGTCAAATATTTAAAAGTATGTGTCATGATTTAGACATCCAATAAGTAATTTTTCATCCTTATTAATTTTTCTACTATGATAATTGTTTCTCACATTGATTTTTTGTTTTAAGTTAATGGAAGGAACTAGAAGAAAATGGGTTAATGATGAATGTGATACACAATTTTTTGATGAGCAATCAAATGGGATGATCTCTAGAGTAAACAACATTTTAATCATGCCTAATATGTTTTGAAGGAAAATAATTAACAACATATAGCTTTATCAACTATTAGACTCACTAAATAATAAAAGGAAAAATTTCACTATGATTTCAGGTAATGTAGACCATAGTGGGAAGATTATTCAGTATACCTTATGTCATGAATGTTGGAATAAAACCCCAAGTGAATGTCTTAGAGGAACAAAAAAAATTCAATACAGAAAAGAAGGATAGAAATCAAGAAAATACAAAGGGAAAATGATAAGTTATGCTAATGTAATGGATGGAAATTTTAGTCACCATTAGAATTTATCAATAACTGTATGTTTCATCAATTTAATGTATGGTCATTATGAATATCAATGAATTCAAGGAAAATCTCTTGAAGTTAATTAATAAGGTTGTATGAGTAATGTTTTTTTCATTGATGATTAAGATACCAGAAATTACCTATGAATGGTAATACAGAATAATATGATGAATCTATGTTATTGGATTTAGGATCAAGAGGACTAATCAATAATGGCCAAAACATTCATTAATGGAAATTCCTCTTGATCTAAGTAAATGTTTTTTTATTGTTATATAAAATGTTTACTTCATTGGTTTTAAATTTTTGTATTTTAAAATTCCGTTATGAATTGTGACCATTGCTAATATAGAAGTTGAATAGTAATCACATGATTAGTATAAATATAGGGCTCTAACAAACCCAATTTACATAGAAGAAGTAGGTGATGGACTCATCCAGTAGGCTTGCCTCATACGAAGCCCATTTTTTGGAGCTCGGAAAGGAGGTGGAATCATTGGGATTTTCTCTTGATCAATCCCAAGATGAGCTTGAACACGTTAAGTTTGAGCAGAACCATCTACGGGAGAAGTGGAAGTTAATTGAGATTACCACCCGAGTAATGTTATCTGATCCACCCCAAGATTCTATCACCATCACACACCTTACCCTTTGGTCTAATGTGAGTGTTATAAGGGGTTTTGTAACAATACCCTATAACTATGACTATGTGCATTATTTTTGTATAAGGAATGTGCATTCATTTTCTTATTATTACTTTGTAAATAGTTTTTAAAGCCCAAATATATTTTTTCAGTTAATATTCAACTAAGAAATATATTTTGATGAATTAATGGATTTTTTAATTAAATAATAATTTAATAAAATATTATTATAACTAAATTATTTTTTATTAAATATAAATGATCATATAATTTTGTGAATGCAATTGTTATTTTTATTAAGGTTTGGAAGCTGTTTTGTCAAAACCCAGGAATTTTCAGTAAATATTAGTTTTAATTTTAAAAGTAAAAAATCACATATTTATAAAATTATTTAGATAAAATTAATATTATTTTTGGAATCAGGACATCTAAATTATCTAGCGGTGGATTTTTGATAATTTTCTGAGACAATCAAATTTTTCGGTAAAAAATTAAATACCGTTTCAATATATAATGTGTTTTATGACATCATAATGACCCAATAGTGATGTAATAAAATAATATAAACATTAAGTTCGACCAATATATTTTTACTGTTTAAAGGATGTGATTTTGTGTTTTTTTGATTTATTTTACAAAGCATTAGTGGACCATTGAAGGCTTATAAAAAAAAATTTCTATTTAAATTTTTCTCCTTGAGAGTGTGACTCATCTCGAAATAAGAAACCCTATTTTTTTAAGAATTTCGTCCATTTTCCATATAAAATATTGTTTTCAAATCATTTTTGTAAAACACCATGGGAAGAAACCATGGGATGGTGTGTGGTTTTGATTAGTTTAATGTGAGGTGTCCCAAACCTAAATAATAAATAATTCCCTCTCGTTTCCTATATAAAGTCACCCAAGCTCCCACTTCATATTCACTCCAGGCCATTGGATTTAGACCAAGCCCTAACCTCATCTCTCTATAATCGTTAAAAGGTTCCCCAAGCACCCAATAGGCCTCTCTTAAACCTCTCCCAAGCCTTTGGGATCACACATCCAAGTAATGGATTTCTTCCTTTCTCATTTTTGTCCAATTTTCATTAAGTTGTTATGACATTTTGTTTTCAATTAAAAATTTTGGGGTATGATTTAACACCTCCCCCATACTATTCTATTTATTTCTGGATGATGGGAGACCACTTTATCTCTCATTAATTCCTCCCATGTAGACCTGTTACCATGCTGAAATTCCTTGAGGGGTTTTTATCTCCTATTTTACATCCAGGTAATTCTTTTGTTTTATGCATCTAAATTCCATTAAGTTTGTTGGGACATTAATATATATGAACCTCTTACATTCCATTTCATATATATATATCAAGACACCCTTTTCTCTCTCATCAACAATTTTCATGAATCCTTATGTCACGTCGTTATGGTGCCGAAATTGCACTGCGTTTTTCCAAGCCAAGATCATTGTATAGTGAATACCATACCCATGTATCTATCAAGGATATTCACCATTATACACATATAAATATTGAATGTTACTTTCATGTATTTTTTCCAAATTACATAATCATGGAATAACTTATGATATTGATTGATTCCATGATCCATGTGGCAAACTTATGCATAAAATGAAATGTTTAAGAAGGGTGGGCCCTGGTAGCGCTCCAATGCATTGAGTAAAGTATATTATCATGATACATCATGTGAAATGGGTGTTAATTCATGATAATTCAAGTTAAACTAGTTTTTAATCGTGTTTCATGTGCAATGATGGTTTTCTCATGCTCCTTGTGCACTGAGACTTGGCTCATGCTGATTCCATGTTAAGTGTTGTTGCAACATTTCCAGGTTATGATTATCATGCTTTATCATGCCTTCATGTTCATGTTTGTCTTGTGATCAATTGATATGCCTATTATCTAACATGTATTTTATTCCTCATTTTATTCCTCATTTTATTCCATGTTTATTCCCTTAATGGGCATTATAGCTCGCCTTTTTCTTATACATGTCCTCGGGTTATCCAATGAAATGCAATGTACGAGGGAATGTAGTGGTCATGTAAAGGGATTTTTCAACAAAGTTGTTGTGTGTTTTATGTTCTATGCTGTTATGTAATATTTTTAATCCCCAAATAAACTATACCTCTCAATCTTCTATGTTGTATCAAGTGAAGGTTTTATGTAATAAATCAGTTTTAAGTGTGTAATAAAAAGCAGGTCAGTTATATAATCGATGTCTTTATATATTTGGATTCTAGAATAATGTTTTATGAATTGTGAAATATATAGGGATTTTTATTTTTATTTTTTCTCTATGAGTTTATAGGAATATTTTGAATAGTTATGATGAAATGGAAAAGTGGTTTAATTTCATGGGGATATTAATGGGAAGCACATGATTATAGGAAATACGACCATTAATATGTTCCTATTGTTGATATAATGAATTTGGGATAATGATATGTTGGATATGAATAGGTAAATTAGATGTAAATTATTACCTTGTAACTTAATATGGATTTTTTGTAAATGTGTTCTATGTTATTGTGGATAAGGTTTACAATATTTTTTAGATTTGAGGAATATAGATGATTAAATTCGTAATATGGATACATTCATGTTTTCAATAAGGATTTATGGTAATTATAGTCATTACCATGTTTCAAGAGAATACACAATGAAGATATTCTCATGTCTGGTATGTGACAATAAGAGATATAGTTTGATATATGGGTGATCAATGTGAAGCTAATTTTGAGTAATTTAGTGACACTATTTCAAATGTTTTGGAATTTTGTCTTTCATATCGGTTATATGTTTAACCATTTACGGAATTTTTTATGTTAAACTTCATATAATGTTTTAGAGAATAATATATTATATCACCACATGAGGATCTATGCATATTATATAAATTTATCTAATTATTTTGTTATGATAAATATAGATAGAATAACCCATCTTTCTATTTATAGATATCATGATATGACAATGCTTTAGAAATAAAAAATGCACCTTCATTTCATGGAATAATCGATGAATTGGAAAATGATCAAAAAAAAAAGATAAGATTGTGATAAAATCATGTAAGTATTTATTATCATGAAAATTATTCCACATTATAAAAATGGTCTTGAAATAAACGTTTTTTCAATTGTCATCATTTTTCATGATATTAATGAACTCTTTCATGCTTATTTAGTTTATGGTTTTATTATTTATTACTTTCTATAGATCACCCACTTTCTTATGATTGGTGATCATTATCAATCTATGTGATTATTTATGATTTTCTTCTATGTTAAGGATTTTTCATTCAACCTATGTTCTCCAATGTGAAAACATAGTAGTGAGTTTCTTTTAGTAACCATTATGTTTCTAACCTTACATTTTTCTATATTGTTTTACTAATCATTTTTATATTTTGGTTTCTATGAAAGTAACTTTCAAGTATTAAACCATTGATAACCTAGTTGAATTTTGAGGTTCAAATTCATTTTTAGTGGGGTAGAATATAACACCCTGAGATTTTGTGAATTGTTTTTCAAATTAATTTTATCTTTTTCATATTTTTCCTTTTATACAGCACTGAATAAATATTTTTTTATATTTAATCACTAAGTTTGGATTACAGAATATGAAAAACCATGTTACAAATTCACTACATTAAACACTTTTATTATCTTTTGGTACATTAAAAACTCTTTTTGGATTGTATTAAACACATAACTAAGTCTATTCGATAGATTTCATTATGCACAAGGCTGATTTTTACCAAAATAAAATATACTACAAATATTATTAATAAAATATTATTATATCTACCACCTAGGCATTGGAATGGCTGTTATGAAAAAGATTAACTAAATATAAAAAATATGATTTAAAAATGTATATAAAATGAATAAATTGGTTATAAATTAGTTATAAATGAATTTATGTACTATATTAAAATAAATAAATTACTTTTATATGAAAACTATTTTTCTATTTTATCCCAATAAATTGATCAAACCACTTTTTATTAATGTTTTTAAAAAAATTAATATATTATATACATTTGATAAATATTATTGATACTCATAGAATATATTTCATATGTATAAAATATGAATAAATATAACTTGATTAATAAAAAGATGTATTTTTCTAAAAGGTAGTTTTAATGTCCTTTTGAGGGGAATCCATTTTATATCTAAATTTTTAAACTTTTATAATTTTTATTTTAATAAAATAACTTCACAATTGAAAGTGTAACATGAAAATTTACATTGGTTGAATTTGTTTCATTTTTAAAGAAGTTTCATTTTTTATGAATATTAAAAAATACTAAATTTTAATTCAAAACTGTTTTTTTATCTAATTTATTTTTATATTTAAATAATATACTAATTTGGATATAAATTTTAATTGGATAAATTATAAATAATTATCCTATTTATTTCATTATAACAAATTTCACATAGAATGTGGATATAAAACAATTCAATCTTTTGGACGTTTTCCCTTTAAAAACCTACTTATAAGAGACAACTTCACGATTGATTTTAAATAATTTTCATCCATATATGTGTTTAGAATTTTGAAAAATAGATTCCATATTGGTAATAAGTATAATTTATAATATATATTAATTTTAAATTAGTTATTGGCCATAAATATAATTGAATGTAATTAAAATTAATTATAATGATTAAGGTGAAAACAAGTTTACATAGTGGTTAAATTTTAACATAAGGGGCCAAATACCCTTGAAACATGTTCAAACTCTATTGGATGGAAATATTTCAACCATTAAATATTTTATAGATAATGGAATATTATTTAAGGTACATGATGTAATGGAAAAACCTCAATAGTGTTTACCTTTTTATATTTACAAAAATATCACTCTTCCTCTGCAATAATAGAACACCCACACACCTCAATTCCTCACACCTCTAAAACAAATTTTTCTAACCTAACCCCTACCCAAGTAAGATCATGAATTTTATACTATCAAACTAGAAGCCTATTTTTGGGCATAAAGCTAACCATGTTTGTTCTTTGGTGTAAACCAAAATGAATTACCCAATGAAGATGTAACAATCATCTGAAGGCTCTTTTGTCTTATTTTCATTATTCAGCCCCTAAATTATTCATAGTTAAATGTTATTTAATAAGTTAGGTATAATAAATACATATATATGTTTGTATTATAATTTTTCTACCTACACATATACACACTTCAATCAAATGGGTAACAGAAATACCATTCTTGTTGATGGTAGTCTATAGCCTCGCGAAACAATGTCATTCTTTTTCATTTACTACATATCATGGTGGGATTTATGAATAACAAACTATTTTAAAATTATTTATTGGATATTTATGATTTATATATTATTCTTTCATTAGTACATAAAACATACCTTCATGCATTCCATTTTTTGTAAATAATATAACTTTTTTGTGGATGTGTGGACAACCGCCACCTCAAAGTAATTTGACTCATTCACACATTACTTGGAATATATTAAGGTTGGGTTTAGTAAAATTATTTGAATATTTGAAATAATAATTATATCGGAATTATGTTATATATATATACATATATGTAATTTACTTTATTTATTTCAATATGATAAAAAAATATAACCAACATCCATGCATACGTACGGTCTATCATCTCCCTGAACTGTGTATTCCATTTTATTTTTATAAATTTTAGATATTTTTATAAATATAGATATACTTATTATATATGATATTTAAATCATTCATTACATTCTATAAATAATTAAATTGGGATCTAAGTAATGTGGTCTACAATAACAAGTCAAAACATATACGAAAAACAAAGCAGATATTACCCAAAATGTAAAATTAGTAGGCAATTATTAATAAATGGTTAATATAATGTCCTAATATAATAATATATTGTATTTTATATATGAATATGGTTATGAGGTAGATTTATAATAAACTAATATTTATTATAAAGCAATTTTGAATCTATATGAAGAATTTCAAGACTTGTGGTATGTAACACCCCGAGATTTTATGAAAAATATTCTTTTAATTTCATTAATTTCTTGTGTTTTATGCTACACTAAGATTACATTGCGCTATACGCAACACCGTATTAGCTTGCAGTATACGCAACACTATTCTTGGATCGTGTTACACACAATTTTGATAATAGTTATTCTATGCAACATTGAGTATATATATATATATATATTCAATGTATAAATGAAATATGGTTAGATTCTGTTATACGAAACAATTCAGGATTCTTGCACAACACGCAACCCTGACTTGGCTTGCATTACACGCAATCGCGACCTTCCTCGATAGCGTGTGTTGTACGCAATACCGGGTTTTACTAAACAACGATATATTATTATAATATTATTATGAACTAGCCGTTATGAATAGTATTAACTAAAATTTGAAATTTATAACATTATTATTCATCTTAAAAATTTTCAAGAACATGGTATAAGAACAAAATAAATTTTTCAGGTAAAATAAGTATTTTTCAAAAAATGCAGTTTTGCCGCCTTTTGATGGTGCACCCACTTTAAATCTAGGTTTTGACATGTTTATAAGTTCAGTTTGACAAAATAAAATTCTTCTTTGGAATCAAGAAATAAAAATTTACTTTGGATAAATTTTTCATTTTATTCTAGTAACTTTTATATTTTGATAAATAGTAAAAACACGCTATATTTTAATTAAAAACAACTTTTTTCATCGCAATAATTTATATGGTTAAATTATACTATTGAATGGTTTTAAATTATAAATAGAATATATTTTTACCATTTAATATAATGTATGTCATTATCATTGATTTTACATTAAATTCATAGGTTAAATCAATTCAATCTTTTGTAATGTTTTAAAGAAAACCCCATTTTCTTTCGACAAAAAGATTAATTTTAATATAATTTCTGCAACTTTTGTGTATTGAATTTGGAAAAATGGATTCCATATCTGGAATCAGTGGGTCCAAATTATGTTAATAAACTACTTTTTATTTTTGAGAATTATGAATACTAACTACGGTAAATTTTATTTACCATAGTTAAAGGTAAATCGGGTAATTAAGGGTAAATATAATATTATAAAATTACCCTAACACAAGCCAAAATTCTATTGGATGGCTAAAAGTAGACCCATATAACCTAAGGGTCGGATTAGATTCATTTTATGGACTTTTTACCATGAAAATAATTTAATTATTATTAAAACCAAAGAAAGTGACAACATGTCACTCTCTAAAATCTTATAAGTATAATAATTTTAATTTAGTGATAAATATCATAAAACTTCGATCATTAATAGTCTCAATAAATCTAATAAAATTATATAAATTATGATAATTTATTTAGTATTTTTTAGGGAATAAATAATTGTCATTAATGGTGATACATTAATGATACAGAAATTATTTATTAATTGGAAAATAAGTAATATAGTATTTATTGAAATAATAATACCCATTAAAAGGCCCAAAAACCTGACCAAAACTTATTGGTAGTGTATATATACACCTTAATCATCCAAGGATCTAATTTATAACCGTTTTGAGCCTTATAAAAGTGATTATAAAACTTATATTATTTTATTTTAAATGATGCCAAAGTTGTCACCTTCATAATTTAATAAATATAACAATTTAAATATTGTGATTGTAAGATTATAAATTCGAGTAAAAGTATTATTGTGAAATTTAATAGATTTATCTTCATTATAGGATTTTATTTTTAATTTTTATGCAAATAATTAGTATATTAAATAATTATACAAAAATGTTGTAGTAATTATTTTATTAAGAAATAAACCAAATAAATGGTTTTAAAAATAATAGACTAAATATTATATGAACTATTTAATGTGATCCACTAATTTTATAGATACATATGACCTTTTATAAATCTATTAAAGCTTTTATTTTGAACATATCTTCTGTATATATATTATTTAAATTCAAATAAATGAATAGTGTCAAAATTGACACTATTGTTATTTTATAAAAATAACATATTATAAAATTGTTTAAAAATCACAAAAATATTTATAATTTTTAAATTTAAATTTATATTGTCTATAATGTTATAAAGTAAACAATTATGGAAAATTACAAACAAATAAGTAATTATTTGTTATAATTTAAATTTTAGAATTTTATTACCACAAATAAACTTAAATAGATTAAATAAGGATAAATCAAAATGATAAGGTTTAAAATAAGATCCAACCATGTCTAAATTTGATTTTTTGATGATATTACAACCCTATGTCATCTAATATTAGAATATGAGTCATTTTTGGAGGTTTGTAAGTGGGTTTATATTTATTATAAATTAATATTTTTAAGAATTCCAAAGGTGCCCCTCTCCTCCCTTATAAAAGGGCACCTCCTCCCTCTCTTCCACAAACCTCTTTGAGCCTTCATGCTCGGCCAACCCCTGCCCAATTATTTTCTCCACTTCCCTAGAAACATCCTATAGGTCCTGGTGTCCTTCAAAGACCAATTTTAGTGCCTTAAGAGGAGGACTCAAAGAGGCGCTTCAAAGAAAAGGTAATTTCGGTTACCGATTCTTTCACCTTTATTTCTTCTTCCACTTCTTCTTATTAGGTTTTTTAATTATGAAGTAATAACATCAGTATCACTAATATACTGATATGTTATTATATGTATGAAACAACCCTATTTCACCATCTATCCATCCTACGGATAATGAAATCATCGCGTGTGCGTACATACGGAATACCGTCTCCACGCCGTGGTGTAATCTATTTTACACCACCACCTTAATTAGATGGGTATAATGGTGTAAATAATAACTATATATGATTATTGTAAAGTATTATTGATTCTGTAATAGTATACATACACTCCAATAAAATTCCACGATCATGGGAATGATATCATCGCTCGTGCGTACGTACGGAATACCGTCTCCACAACGCGATGAGATTCATTCTCAATGATTAACCATTCATGAATGATTATAAAGTATATATAATAAGTAATCATGAAATATAAGACATAATATTTATAATGGATTTATGTATATATATATTTATGTCATCTACTTAATTCCATTCAATTCAATAAGGAAATGAAAACAGCGTTCATGCGTACGTACGGCATACCGTCTACATGAACGGTGTATTTCTTTCCATTTATCGATTTATTATATATATGTATATTATGAATATATATTATATATAAATAATGTTTTACATTCTGGATGTAAGTATTCATGATCTAAGTAATCATATGAATAATTAAAAGTTAAAACACGAACGACAAATGAGACGATTTTATCCAAAACGCTACTTTAACATTAATTTACAAAAGAACGGATAATATAAAGTCATAAGTGAACCATATATGATATAATAACAATTAATATGATTCTGTAATAAGTCAATGACATTATTTAAATCATTATACATGAGGTTTGGATACGTATGAAGCATATTGGACCTAAGGTATGGGATAACTTTTCCAATCTCGTTTTTATCCGAGATTGTTTATTTGTAAGTATTTACTGGGGTTATTTCTATCATCCATGTCCATGTTTTATAAAAGTGCTTTCATGAATGTTTAAAGTCATTTTTACCCATTTTTTACTTTTACGACATGATATGTAAGGAATCTTTCTTTTGTTTACGTTACGAGGTACTTTTTTGACTTTTCCGACAAAAGTATGAGGAGAATGTTATTTTTCACTTATACGGTGTGAATGGATTTTTACGATTTTATAAAGCCTTATTTTCACGAAGCTTCCTCTAAAATATTTCATGAATATTTTCAAAAAAAATCTTTTTTTCTAAAATTGCATGACATTTTGTGAAAAGAAAATGATTTTGAAGAAAAAGGATATTTTCCTCAAGAATTCATTTCAAGTGTTTTATCAAAACCATTTTCATCTAAGATGACATTATTTCACATGTGTATGTTTCAAGAATCATGTCTCTATGATTTAAAATGTTTCACTTTTCTTATTATGAAATGATATCCATTTCTTTTATATGGATTATGTGATGATGGGATGATGTTTATGAAACCCATTTTATTAATTGGGTTATTATGAATGATGTATGTTTATTTTGTGGCACAAGTAAGAATGATTTCATTATGAGATGGGTGAGACCTATATCTCCCTCCAATGTATTGGGTAAAGATTTATATCTCATGAGATAGACATGGCTGGAATGACATGTTAAACCGGTTTAGTAAAACAGGACTGAAATGAGGAGTGAACTCGATTCAGAGAGGGACTTTGTCCACTAAAATGGTCTTGGCAGCAATGCCTTGGATACTATGGAAATCATTACATGTGATTAATGGATGCCAAAATTACATGTTTTATTCCCATGCTATTTTATTATGATTTATGTTCCATTATGATCTGTGTCATATGTACTTCCATGTTTTATGTCGTTGCTCAAGATTTTTAATGTTCATTTTTTATGTTCAAATGTATATGGTATGTTTTATTTTATCCATGCTTACCCTTACTGAACATTCGAGCTCACCTTTTTTTTATGTTTTTCCCCCAGGATTAAAAGAAAGTTCTTAGGTAAGGAAACAAAAATGGGAAGATCATTATTGGGAGATGTTGAAGATCTTTCACCATGATTAGAAGATTTTATTCCGAGTTTCCAAAGACATTAAATTATTACGGTCCTTGTGTGTCTATTTTTGTTATGTATTAATTATTCCAAAAAAGAAATGTAATGTCCTTGTACGTCAAGATTCAGGTCTCTACAGTTGGTATCAGAGGAATGGTTTAGTCAACCTTTGGAAACTAGGATGTGAAAACGTTAGTGAGATCCCTAGAGATATTTCTAAGGTATGTCTAGGGATGTCCCTAAGGATAAGTATACGTATAGGATATAGTCCTAGAACTATGGTAACGATCATAGAATTTAACCTAAGATGTTAGATATTGAGGGTACTCCCAGTTTACTATTTTGTTTTCCCTAGCATAATTTTTACCTCTCACACTATTCTTTTTGGGTTTTAGAAAATGGCTGGAAACAGGAAGATTCACGATAATGGAGGATATCATAGACAATGGAATGATTTTATTCATGAGAAACCAAATGAAACGGGATCTGGAAGTCCAAACATCGTTATTATTCCTAATCAGCAATAACATTATATGATCAATAATCTCAACTTTGGTAAGTTTCCCGACTCAGATAATAAGAGAAAGATGGAGTTTCATGATGATCATAGAGGAAATAAAGTTCAATTTCCCTCATGTAAATCATGTGGGAAGAGGCATCATGGAGATTGTTTCAAAGGAACTGAAATATTCTTTGGGTTTGTAAAAGAAGGAGAAAAATCCAGTAAGTGCAAAGGAAAAGGTTCAGTTAACACCATGGACAAGGATAATGGTATTTCTACGACATCAAGAATTATTAGATGATTTAAATGTGGAATGTACAGGCATTATGCAAACCAATGCCCTAATGGAAAATCTCATGAAGAGAATCAGCATAGTCATATGGGTAGTATTTATGTGGATGATGATGAGGAGACTACAAATGATATATGAGCTGAAAGAAGTGTTGAAGCCCACTCGATTGTTTTAGAAGGTAGTAGAATGATTGTAAGTTTATCGAGGGTTAAGTTGTATAATTAATGATACTATGGAATAAAGAATCATCTAAGTATTGTTACACTATTGTTTTTTCCTAAAAGTATTTGAAAGTATATGTTGAATGGTACCAGTAACCATGGAAGGTTATTCAGATATTTTTGTAAAGTAGATTATATGCACATAATGAAGGAATAAGAAGATAATGAGATGTTTGATTGTATTCATGAGCTCATGATTGATATAAGGACTAAGTGATATCATGGTTTGAGTATATAGAATTTTGAGGATTTTGGTATGTGGAAAGTGTTAACTTTTAACTGCATTCATGTTTTCACTAAGGTTCAATGGGTATTCATTTTTCAAGAGAATACATGATTAAGGCCTTTGAATGTTTGGAATGTGACCAAAAAGACATATCTTATGATATATGGGGATCAATGATGGTATTAAATCTCTGGTAATCATTTTCACTATATTATGATAGTGGACTGTAGTATTATGGATAAGCCTAATGATTGGAATGGATTATGTTGGACATAAGTTAGTATTGTTTAAGGATAGAAGTTTTTTTGATATTATTGATGGGATGTTATAGTAATATAGTTTTAGAAAAAGGACAACCTGCAGGATAGGTGACAGCCCATCGCGTCAGACAAGGCTGTGGGAATCGAACCCACAACCGAAGTGCGACTGGCCATTATCGCCTACCACTGGCCTACAGGAAGTCCCTAGTTAGTAGAAACTAGTTTTATTTTATTAAGCAGTATGATATATGAAGTATAAGTTCATTTTTGGTACCATATACGATTAAGCTAACCATAAGATGGACTTATAACTTTTGCTAACCTTTTGTTTGAAAGAGATGTAATGACCCATCATTCTATCACATGATCTGCTAACACATCACGAATAACAAATTCCACTTCATTTCTTTAAGGGATGAAGTGGAAATTGTTCAATTCACGAACAACAGTGAGATTGTACCAAAATCATGCAAGTATTTCTTTTAATTCATCAACTTTAGGGAAATGATCCTGAAAACCAGAAATGTTGTCCTAGTTCCCTTATATCTGATGAATCAGATGGTACCTTAGATCATCACAAATCAATAGCTTTGTGATTGTTGGATTTTTCATAGCCATGTTCTCTACCACTCTCCATCAGAACATGATGGTTATATTTTTCTTCCATATCCATATTTTCACCTATGCTCTCCTACGTGGAAACCCAGTGATGAGTTAATTTGGGTAACCGTTACATTTCATACTTTAGTTTTTAAAGCCATGTTTTGGTATTCCTTTTTACGATGTGGGTTTCTATTAAACAAACTTTCGAGTAGTAAACCATTTATAACCCCGACGAATTTCGAGGGCAAAATTCATTTTAAGGGGGGTAGAATATAACACCCCGAGATTTTATGAAAAATATTCCTTTAATTTCATTAATGTCTTGTGTTGTATGTTACACCAAGATTACAATGCGCTATACGCAACACCGTATTAGCTTGTAGTATACGCAACACTATTCTTGGATCGTTTTACACACAATTTTGATAATAGTTATTCTACGCAACATTGAGTATATATTTATATATATATATTCAATGTATAAATGAAATATGGCTGGATTATGTTATACGATACAATGAAGGATTCTTGCACAACACACAACCCTGACTTGGCTTGCATTACACGCAATCGCGACCTTCCTCGATAGCGTGTGTTGTACGCAATACCTGGTTTTACTAAACAACGATATATTATTATAATATTATTATGAACTAGATGTTATGAACAGTATTAACTAAATTTTTAATTTTATAACATTATTATTCATCTTACACATTTTCTAGAACATGGTATAAGAACAAAATAAATTTTTCGTGTAAAATAAGTATTTTTCAAAAAATGTAGTTTTGTCGCCTTTGGATGGTGCACCCACTTTAAATCTAGTTTTTGACATGTTTATAAGTTCAATTTGAAAAAATAAAACTCTTACTTGGAATAAATAAATAAAAATTTACTTTGGATAAATTTTTCATATTATTCTGGTAACTTTCATATTTTGATGAATAGTAAAAACACGCTATATTTTAATTAAAAACAACTTTTTTCATCGCAATAATTTATATGGTTAAATTATAATATTGAATGGTTTTAAAGTATAAATAAAATATATTTTTACCATTTAATATAATTTCTGTCATTATCATTGATTTTACATTAAATTCGTAGGTTAAATCAATTCAATATTTTGCAATATTTTAAAAAAAACCGTTTTCTTTTGACAACGGAATTAATTTTAATTTAATTTCTGCAACATTTGTGTATTGAATTTGGAAAAATATATTCCATATTTGGAATCAGTGGGTCCAAATTATGTTAATAAGCTACTTTTTTATTTTTGGGAATTATGAATAGTAACTACGGTAAATTTTATTTACCATAGTTAAAGGTAAATCGTGTAATTAAGGGTAAATATAATATTATAAAATTAACCTAACACATGCCAAAATTATATTGGATGGCTAAAAGTAGACCCATATAACCTAAGTGTCGGATTAGATTCATTCTTTGGACTTTTGACCATGAAAATAATTTAATTATTATTAAAACCAAAGAAAGTGACAACATGTCACTCTCTTAAATCTTATAAGTATAATAATTTAATTTAGTGATAAATATCATAAAACTTCGAAAATGAATAGTCTCCAGAAATCTAATAAATGTATCCACATCATGCTAATTTATTTAGAATTTTTATTTATTAAATAATTGACATTAATGGTGATACATTAATGATACAGAAAGTATTTATTAATTGGAAAAGAAGTAATATAGTTTTTATTGAAATAATAATACCCCTTAAAAGGCTCAAAAACCTGACCAAAACTTATTGGTAGTGTATATATACACCTTATTCATCAAATGACCTAATATATAACCGTTTGGATCCTTATAAAAGTGATTATGACACTTATATTATTTTATTTTAAATGATGCCAAAGTTGTCACCTTCATAATTTAATAGATATAACAATTTAAATATTGTGATTTTAAGATGATAAATTAGAGTAAAACTATTATTGTGAAAGGTAATAGATGTATCATCATCATAGGATTTTATTTTTAATTTTTATGCAAAGAAGTAGTATATTAATTAATTATACAAACATGTTGTAGTAATTATTTTATTAAAAGATAAACCAAATAAATGGTTTTAAAAATAATAAAATAAATATTATATGAACTATTTAATGTGATCAACTAATTTTATAGATACATAATACCTTTTATGAATCTATTAAAGCTTTTAGTTCGAACATATCTTCTGTATATATTTTATTTAAATTCAAATAAATGAATAGTGTCCAAATTGACACTATTGTTATATTATAAAAATAACATATTATAAAAAAATTTAAAAATCACAAAAATATTTAAAAAGTATAAATTTTAATATATATGGTATATAATGTTATAAAGTAAACAATTATGGAAAATTTACAACAAATAAGTAATTATTTGTTATAATTTAAAATTTAGAATTTTTTACGACAAATAAACTTAAATAGATTAAATAAGGATAAATCAAAATGATAAGGTTTAAAATAAGATCCAAACAAGTCTAAATTTGATTGGTTGATGATATTTAAACTCCATATCATCTAATATTTGAATATGAGTCATTTTTGGAGGTTTTTATGTTGGGTTAGATTCATTATAAATTAATATTTTTCAGAATTTCAAAGGTGCCCCTCTCCTCCCTTATAAAAGGGCACCTCCTCCCTCTCTTCCACACACCACATTGATCCTTCAAGCTCGGAAAACCCCTTCCCAATTCTCTTCTCCACTTCCCTAGAAACATCCTAGAGGTCATGGTCTTCTTTATAGACCAATTTTAGTGAACTAAGAGAAGGTCTCAAAGAGGAGCTTCAAAGATGAGGTAATTTCTGTTACCGATTCTTTCACCTTTATTTCATCTTCCACTTCTTCTTCTTAGGTTGTTTCATTATGAAGTAATAACATAATTATCACTCATATACTGATATGTTATTATAAGTATGAAACAACCCTATTTAACCATCTATCCATCCTACGGAAAACGAAATCACCGCGCGTGCGTACGTACGGAATACCGTGTCCACGCCGTGGTGTAATCTATTTTCCACCACCACCTTACTTGGATGGGTATAATGGTGTAAATAATAACTATATATGATTATTGTAAAGTATTATTGATTCTTTAATAGTATACATACACTCCAATAAAATTCCACGATCATGGAAACGATATCATCGCTCGTGCATACGTACAGAATACCGTCTCCACGACGCGATGAGATTCATTCTCAATGATTAACCATTCAGGAATGATTATAAAGTATATATAATAAGTAATCATGAAATATATGATATAATAATGATACTAGATTTATGTATATATATATGTATGTCATCTACTTAATTCCATTCAATTCAATAAGGAAACGAAAACAGCGTTCATGCGTACGTACGGACTACCGTCTACATGAACGGTGTATTTCGTTCCATTTATCAATCTATTATATATATGTATATTCGGAATATATATTATATATAAATAATGTTTTATATTCTGGATGTAAGTAATCATGATCTATGTAATCATATGAATAATTACAAGTTAAAACACGAACGTAAAATGAGACGATTTTACCCAAAACGCTACTTTAGCAGGAATTTACAAAAGAACGGATAATATAAAGTCATGAGTGAACCATATATGATATAATAACAATGAATATGATTCTTTAATAAGTCAATGACATTATTTTAATCATTATACAGGAGTTTTGGATACGTATGAAGCATATCGGACCTAAGGTAAGGGATAACTTTTCCAATCTCGTTTTTATCCGAGATTGTTTATTCGTAAGTATTTACTAGGGTTATTTCTATCATCCATGTCCTTGTTTTATAAATTTTTTTCATGTATGTTTAAAGTCATTTTTACCCATTTTTTACTTTTACTACATGATATCTAAGGAATATTTCTTTTTTTTATGTTACGAGGTACTTTTTTGACTTTTCCGACAAAAGTACATGGAGAATGTTATTTTGAACTTATACGGCGTGAATGGATTTTTACGGTTTTATAAAGCCTTATTTTCATGAATCTTCCTATAAAATATTTCATGACTATTTTCAACAAAAACATTTTCTTTTGAAATTGCATGACATTTTGTGAAAAGAAAATGATTTTGAAGAAAAAGGATATTTTCCTCAAGAATTCATTTCAAGTGTTTTATCAAAACCATTTTCATCTAAGATGACATTATTTCACATGTGTATGTTTCAAGTATCATTTCTCTATGATTTACACGGTTTCACTTTTCTTATTATGAAATGATATCCATTTCTTTTATATGGATTATGTGATAATGAGATGATGTTTATGAAACCCATTTTATTTATTGGGTTATTATGAATGATGTCTGTTTATTTTGTGGCACAAGTAATAATGATTTCATTATGAGATGGGTGGGACCTATATCTCCCTCCAATGCATTGGGTAAAGATTTATATCTCATGAGATAGACATTGCTGGAACGACAGGTTAAACCGGTTCAGTAAAACAGGACTGAAACGAGGAGTGAACTCGATTCAGAAAGGGACTTTGTCCACTAAGATGGTCTTGGCAGCAATGCCTTGGCTACTATGGAAATCATTACATGTGCTTAATGGATGTCACAATTACATGTTTTATTCCCATTCTATTTTATCATGATTTATGTTCCATTATGATCTATTCCATATGTACTTCCATGTTTCATGTCGTTGCTCAAGATTTTTAATGTTCATTTTTTTATGTTCAAATGTATATGGAATGTTTTATTTTATCCATGCTTAACTTTACTGAGCATTTGAGATCACCTTTTTCTATGTTTTCTTTTCCCCCGGGATTAAAAGAAAGGTTTTAGGTAAGGAAACAAAAATGGGATGATCTTTATTGGGAGATGTTGAAGATCTTTCACCACGATTAGAAGATTTTATTTCGAGTTTACAAAGACAGTAAACTATTGCGGTCCTTGTGTGTCTATTTTTGTTATGTATTAAGTATTCCGCAAAAGAAATTTAATGTCCATGTACGTCATGATTCAGGTATCTACATGGTAAGGGTTTTCTAGTGTCACTTTTATTTCTGTGAGACTTCTTTCATATTCACCACTAATTTCTTTTGAGTGGTTTATATAATGAACATGAATGTATTATATGGTTATTATCATTAAATTTATTTTTATTTACATATCTATTTTATGACCTATCTTTTGTATGATTTATGTTTCGAAAGATTCCAAATTAGTACAGTAATTTTATCTCAATTTTCCTTCTTTGAGATACATCCCATGTTATGCACCTATATTTTTATAAGGGGTGTATATGCTTCCTATTGAAATGATATATCATGAATATCATAAATTTTATGATATTATATTATTAATATAATTTTATTATTTTTTATGTATTGTAAATCATTGTTACCAAAGTGATAATAGTCTATTGAAATAATCTAATCGTTTATTGGGATTTTATATGATTATGCTTACATTTATGAAATCATAAGATCCCTCTCTTAGAAACTATCAAGAAATTTATTATCCTACAATTATTAATTATATATTAATGAAATGCTACAATGCATCCACTCTTTTTTACTTATAATAACTAAGAAAAATATTTTTATGAAAATCTGACTACATTTCAATCATCGGTCAGAAATATGTTTTCTTCCAAATAAATGTTTTATAAAATAATTTTCAATATGTTAAATGATATTCAAAGTATAATTTAAAATAAAAGGTATATAAATTATTTTATAATATTCCTTTATAATTTTTCAATACTATTTACAAAGAAAATCATTTAAAAAAAATTCATGTTTCATTTACAATTTTTCAATGTTATTTTCAAAGAAATGATGTTCGAAATGTTTTAAATATTATTTTATTTGTTTTATAGTTATTTTAAAAAATAGGTCCTCATATTTTTTTCAAATATTACATTATATGTTTTCAAATTTATTTTCAATGAAATGGTTTTTGAAACATTTTTATTCTTCCATTATATGTTTTCAATGTTTATTTCAAAGAATGTGTTTCCAAGCTTCCATTATATGTTTCATGTTTAATTTCAAATAAAATGGTTTTCATATGGTTTTATTTTTTAAAAACAAATTTTCAAAGAAAAAATGATATTTTACTCATGAAATGTTTTATATGTTTTTAAAATCTAACTTTATAATTTATCAATGTGGTTTTCAATTAAACGAACATTGAAGCTACATTATGTTTTAAAAAGCTATTTTCTGAGAGATATTATTTTCATTTTGTAAATCTTCTAAGTGATATTTCAAAATCATTCTGTATTGAAATTTTCATCCATTGATATTTTTTATGCTTTTCTTTCAATATTAACTCTGGTTAATATTCTAATTATTTCTTTGAATTGTTTATTTTTAAAATCATTGGTTATTTATGAAACCCTTTAATCTTACAAGGGTTATACCATGATAAAACTCTTATGAAAACTTCCACCTTTAATGGTTTATTAAATAATGAAATGATTATGAAAACTATATCCTTTCCATTGGTTATAATATGATGAAAGGTTTATGGTACCCATTTCATTTCATAGGTTATGATATGATTTTTATGAAACCCATTTCTTCTTATGGGTGATGATATTATGAATGTTTTATTATACTGTGAAACAAGTATGTATGATTTTATTATGTGTCTAGTGGGACCTATATCTCATTATAATTCATTGGGTAAATATTTATATCTTAATATGTAACTGTTGGAAAAATATTGATTGCCTTGATCCACCATGGGAAGATGGGGAAACTCAATCCACTATTGGAGGATGGGGAATCCCAATCTAATATGGGTATAAAGAGAGACCCGATCCACTATGGGAAGAAGGGGAATATCATTCCCCTATAAAGAATGGACTAGAACTGGGGATGGGGGTGTGTCCCACCCAGTAGGTGTAGTCCCCATGAAGTTCCTTGATAATCTTCAGAAATGATCCTTTACTTATAGGGAATGATTTTACATGTTTATGTGTTTTCCAAAAATTACGTATATTATTGTTATGTTATCCTCTCTTTGATTATTCTCATCATTCTATTGTGACTCATTTATTATATACATCCAATAATAATTCCATGACTCATGTATATGATCTCTGATATGAATGGTAAGATCTTCAAATGTAATTATCATGTTCTCATACCCTTATGATATTGTTATTCTTATATAAATATTTTATTTAGTATTACTGAGCATCTGCGAAAACCCATTATTATGTTTCCCTTCCAAAGGATATGCAAAATGGTTTTAAGTATAATTAAAAAATGGGAATAACTTTTTGGGAAACATTGAATATCTTTCACTAAGTTAGAAGATTTTATTCCATGTTTCCAAACACAATAAACTATTATAGTCCTCAGGCATGTAATTTTGAAATAAGATGAATATTCATCTAAATTGATGTAATATCCATGTATGTTATGCTTAGGTCACTATTGGTTCCACCTCTCATGTTTCATCAAAAATACCCACCTCATCAGGATAATCAAAGAGAGAAGATGATAAAATAGTTCAAGGTTATGGAAGACATGATCTATTCTTTTCAATGTGACTAAGTCCCCGAAACATTTTTCTCAATTTTTTTAGACAATTTAACCAAGTTGAAAAATCTAAATAAACCTAGAAAGGATGGTGAAAAGTGAATCTTGAACTATTTTCCCTTCAGTTGTGTTTTAGAGACCAATATCGAGGTATGTTTTGTTTTCAATGAAATCCTTCAAATGATGGAGAACTCTGAGAATGTTATGATGGGAAGGCCACCTGTTCAAGTAGAATGTGTTTCTTCCAATTATCACGAAGAAGGGAGTGAATTATGGGATGTTAACTCCAAGATAAAATATAATTTTAGTGACTGCATGGTCAAAAATATGTTAAACCTAACAATTTCTATCCTCTAAGAATAGTTTCATAGATGACTATGCCTGCAACAGCTTTGGCTTCAACACATCATACTCCATTGGAATTTGAGTACTCTGAAATCCTGTCATCCAAAAATTACATGGCTGAAAGAGAAAGAATAAAACTCTAGAAGATAGTCCTTTATTAAGACCAAAGTTAGATTAGATTTTAGTGGACATCATGCCTCTATTCCTACGAGCATGGGAACCACCCTAGCATACAATCTAAATAGAGTCAACCTACAGGACAAAATCTGTATCACCTGAGTAGATGATCATTAGTTCCATTAATGTTATTCACTTAATAGTTCCCTTCTCCAATAAAGAGAAATATTATAAACCTTAATTACCTATATTTGATTGTGGTACTGGGGGAAGAGTTCATCATATTTGAGTTTATATGGGAAGATGTGGTTGTTCCATTAGTCACTACTCTAACCATATCCCTACGTGATCCATATTTTTGGCCGAAACTCATGGGAGAGATCTCCAGTGAGATCCTATGGAGAAAAGAAGTTCCCCCACAAATGAAAGGGTACACCCTGATAGGACCATCCTGTATGATCGGTTATAGGATATATCATCACCTAATCAACCTCAGCATGAAAGAAGACCTAGTGGACCAAATCCACTGAGTGAAAAGGAACCTTATTATTATATTCCAAGGGTTGATCTTTCCACATCAAGTAATTTACATCTTAAATAATCCACAATATAACATAACCATGTTTTTAAGCATATAAATTTGGACTAGGAGTATGATGTTTTGAAGAAATTATCCCTGGTGCTAGCCAAGTTGTCAATCTTGGATGCTCTGTTACAATAAAAAGTCCCACAGGAAGCACACATAGAGGCCTTATGAACACCTTATGAATTTTAAGTCGAGGATTCTACTACTAAATTTTATCTTGTATAGAATGATCCTGAAAATTTCCACATTATCATCTCCATCATAGACTAGAAAAAGTATTCCACCATACTAAGAAATTATAGACCCTTGTATATACCCGGATGGATAAATTACACAGATATCCACCAATCCTTCATTGATAACATCTTAGGAGTAAACCACATTTCAATCTAAACACGTTTTCGACTTGGTTTCAATGAATATCACTTTTCCCCTACACATCAATGTTATAGGGTTATGAAAAGAATGAAAAAAAGTCTCTTAGAGAAATAAAACTAAGAAATCAACTCAGGAATATCATGTTTGGATTATAATTCATGGTTGAGAGAATGGATACAACCTTCAATGTTATTTTTGGAATACCTTGTCCACATTTTCATATTGATATCCCCTGATCATGCCATCAATACCTCAAATATTTTATCAATGGTAACATTGTTTTAGTTCATGGTGAGAAATCCCAATTTAAATCCATTAAATCATAGTACATTGACGCAAGATTCAACTAGAGTGAAAGGAAACAATCCATGAATAACAATGTCAGTCGAATTAATTCCCCAAATGGTTTGAAGATTATTATGAATAACCCTTTTATACATCATGGTTAATAGTACATGTGACAACTGGGTCTCGGTGACAGCACAGCCACCCCGCCTTAACATGGCCGTCGGGTCCTGGCCAACCAGGTACCCCCAGTTGCCCCCGCAGACACGTGGGGCCCACCCCAGGGTCCACCCACATGCCCAAACGAGTCATATGACTAATGAAAGTCCCCACAGGTCAACACATGTCCTTTCCAGTGTGCTTTGTCCTCACACACACACACCCTGGGAAAATTCCTAGAAGGTCACCCATCCTGATCACTACTCCAGGCCAAGCATGCTTAACTGTGAGGTTCTAATCAGACATGCTCCCTAAAAGGAAGGTTTACCTTGTTGACATGAGTCATACCATTTAGTCATTTAACACTTTATAATTTGGGGATGTTACAATCACACCCCCTTTAGAGCACAACGCCCTCATTGTGGACCCTACATCTCAACCCAGGCAGTGCACCGCACTTAAGGCTGGGTTCCTCCTCTGATACCAAATGTGACAACTGGGTCCCGGTGAGAGAATAGCCACCCCACCTTAACATGGTCGTCGAGTCCTGTCCAACCAGGTACCCCCAGTTGCCCCTGTAGACACGTGGGGCCCACCCCAAGGTCCACCCACATGCCCGAATGAGTCATCTGGATAATGACAGTCCCCACATGCCAACACATGTCCTTTCCAGTGTGCTTTTTCCTCACTCACACACACAGAGAGAAAATTCTCAGAAGGTCACCCATCCTGATCACTACTCCAGGCCAAGCACGCTTAACTGTGGAGTTCTAATCAGACATGCTCCTGAAAAGGAAGGTTCACCTTGTTGACATGAGTCCTACCATTTAGTCATTTAACCCTTTATCATTTGGGGATGTTACAGTACATGTTTCCCATAAACCAAATAGATGATATGGTTCCAAATTCTACAACACATCCTGCTACTTCCATGATGTCAGTCGTGAGAATTGAACATGAAAGCATTGGAGAAGTTCCCAACTCTCCAAGCAGTAATGAAGTCTGGGATAAAAATTATTTCATTACATCCCCTAATCTTCAAACATTCCCCATTCTATAATCTAGTATAGAATAATTCATCATGTCAATGGGGGGGAAATAAAGACTCTCATTCTTAATCCCTCATCTCGCCTCTAGAGCTCTAAAAAGGATCGCACCATCAATTGATCTAGAAGTAGTTGCTTTTACTTTCAACTATCCAAATGTAAAATCATCCCCTATCTCAGTGAAAATGTATTCATCTTTCACATCCTAGGAATAGGAGGAAGAGGTGAAGCATGAGGGAGTAGAAGAAGATGAAAACCACATGGATTCCTTTCAAGAATTTGTGGATGGTGTCTTCACCATAGTAGATGAACTCAGAGAAATAAATATGGGTACAAATGAAGATCCATGACCCAATTTGATTAGTAATGTCCTGACTTCAAAATAATATTATGTATAAAATTCCTTATTTTAGAAACACCATGACACTTTTTCTTGTAATTTCCTAGAGATTCTAGGACTCGATCCTATGGTGTCCACCCATCACTTGGGTGTTCTAGAATACCTTCAATGATAAAAATAGGCCGGAAAACATACACACCCAACTCATAGCTCCAATATTGAGGCTGATGTGATAATTTCATCAAATTCGAATTCATCTAAGATGTATAATATAAAAATATCTATCCAAAATTATCACTGTAAAGAAGAATAATAGGAAAATTAGAGTTTTCATCGACTTTCGATATCTCAAACAGCACTGTTTAAAAAAAAATTATAGTTCCAATCACATAACTCCTGACTGATGCAGTAGCTAGTTTTAAATCCCTCTCCTTCATGGATGGATATTTAAGGTACAACTAGATTCGGATGGTCGTAGAAGATGAAGAATCCACCACCCTCAAATCCCCAAATGGAGAATTCTAATATTAGTTAAGGATATTTTCCTTAAATAATGTTGGTGGCACAAACTGTCATTCCATGCATCCCATCTTCGATCCTTTTTTGGGAAAATTTATTGAATGATTCATTGATGATCTATTGGTTGAGTACCCAAAAATATCTGACCACTTGGATGACTTTTAGACCATATTCAACATCATACGCCACCATATCTTAAAAATGAACCCCATAAAATGTTCTTTCTAGGTAACCTTGGGAATGTTTCTCCGATTCATCATACACCATTGTAGAATCGGTGTTTTCCCTAAGAAGAAAATGCTTATCCTTAGAATGTCTCCTCCTTGAATTCTTAATGAGTTTGGAGTACTAAAAAGAAACTCAATATCAAGAACTTCATATCCAACCTCACTGTAATTGTTTACCCTTCACCAAATTATTGACGAAAGGGGTCGGGTAGTAGTGGACTCATGATAATAAAAAAATCATTAGATGGTCTCAAGAAATATATTTGAGGGTGGCATTTTTTATGCCTCTCATCAAGGGAAATCAACTCATCCAATATATGAAAACCCTAGAGCGATCAATGGGAACCATCCTTATAAAATACAATGATGATGAGAATTAAAATAGCCTTTATTATCTTTATTGAACTATGACTGGTGTTGAAACTCCTTATTAAAAAATCGAGAAGAGCACCCTAGAATTAATCAACAAGGTTCAAAAATTGAGGCACTACTTGTAACACCACAGGGTCCATTTATACTCTCACAATAAACCACTCAAATTAATCCTCTATCATCCTCTATTGATAGGATTTTTGGTATGGTTGGAAGTTATTGTATAACATTTTAATATAGAATTCATGCCTCATAAAGAAGTTAAAGGATAGGGCTTGGAAAAGTTTCTTGTAGAACACCCATGTATAGAAAAAATAGCTTTGAATACTGAATTGTTAGATAATAAGATATTCTCAATTCAAGGTGGCCCCCAAATGTGGGAAATCAATTTTGACAGCTCATCCAGGATTCTAATAGGGAGGATAATGGAAGATACTAAGTGCAACAAATTCAAGTTAGGAATAATGATTATCTCCCTAGAAAAAGAAGTATTTCCTTACTCCTTCCTATTACCACAAGGTTGTAAAAATAATGAGGCTAAATATCCGGGCCCTGTTATAGGTCTGAAACTGGAACTCAAAATACCACCGGACCACCTATATGTTTGTGTCAATTCAAAATTGGTAATAAAACAATTGAACTGGGATTATTCAATTATAAAAAATTGATAATACATAATCTTGATTATTCTTCTGGATTAATGGAAGATATCCCCTCATAGATAAAATTTACTCAAATGCAAAGATTCTAAATTCCTAGCATTATGCATGGGAAAATGCAGTTATGGATTTGGTAGAATCAAACCTAGAGAAATAGTTATCAGCATTGCACATGGGGGGGATGAACGCACCTTGTCATCAAGTCAGAACATATGAGATCAATGATGGTAGTCTTTTCCCTAAACTATATGGTCCTACTATTGGTGGATGATGCCAATAATGGAATACCTTTAGAAATGATTCATACCATTGGATATAGATGGGAAATATTAAATCTGATGGCTAACAAACAACATCAATCTTTATAATGGACCAAATCACAACAATTTCATCTATAATCAATGTTTTTATGGAGTCATTATTAGATGTATTGATCGATAAGAGACTGTTTTCATCATGAATGAAGAACTCTCGGGAGACTATGCTACCCACATGTCAGGATACATACTTTCCATCCAAATCCAATGGCTTTTATACTTATGACTGTCGATGATACTAGATTCCACAAAACTCACAAAGAAGTTTTATTCCTTATATGTTCCTTACCACTTCATCTATAACCCCATATAGTTTCTACATAAACCCAAATATGTTAGGTTATTTTATAAATGTGTAATAGATGTTGCGGGGACATAACCTCTAGTTGTGTCCAACCAGTTCAAATAAATCCTAACTACATGGCTGCTAAACCATTTTAATGAACCTTAGTTATATCTTTTTTCCTCAAAAGAATCTCATTAATCCTCATCATGGAGAGACTCTCTTGAAAACGTTTTCTCCCTGCTCAAACTCCAAGTGAATTTGTATTAGATCTATGAAAGATTTATTCCTTATCAGGGATATCCTAATCCACTCACAGGTGACTTGGACCTTCTCCATCATCACCTGCACCATCCTTGTACCCATAATAGATGACTCACCAATTTGTGTCCAACACAGGGGTGACATGAAGGGTCACCTAAACATGTCCTCAAAAGGTGACATACCAATAATATAATGGTAGTAGTAATTTTATAGAAACTCTACCAGTGTAATTTGATCCTCTAAACACTAGAAAAAATCTAACATGAAAGCCCTCAATATATCCTATGACACCTTGATAGTGTTCCCACTCTTCCCATCTATCTGGGGATGAAAGGTTTTTCTCATCCTCATCTGCGTCCTAAATTCCTCCTATGGGCCTCTAGAAAACCATTCTATGAATCCTGCATCATGGTCAGATAAAATAGATGAGGTGAATCCCATGAAGTTGAATATCCTCTTGAACATAATCTCCCCCAAACTCTCCAGTAAACTATGATCCCTAATAACAAAAAAGTGTTCCGACTTCATGAGTTAGTCAACTATCACCCATATGGTGTCATAGTCTTTATCTTTACATGGAAACCCTATCATGTTGTCCATAGATATGGAATCCCATTTCCACTCTGAGGTATCTGTTGGCTACATCAAATATTCTAGAACTTGGTGTTCAACCTTCAACTGATGAACACCAAGAGATGAACACATCCACGGTTTGTCTCATGTCAGGCCACCAAAACTACTCCTAAAGGTCTCTGTACATCATCCCCATACCAAGATGTAAACCAAGGGATATGTGTGAAAACCTCTTACAACCTCCTCCTGCATCATGAACAGGGCCATATTCCTTCCCTAGAAATAGATGATATGAATCTATCCTTTATAAAATCTATCTGGTGAATCTATTGGGGATATCTGGTCCTGGAAGACCTAACAGTCAATGTATTCTAACTGGAAATCTCTCACACACTCAAGAAGTGGAGGATTCAACACCCTCATCTATATAAATTATCAACCTCATGCACAACTAGGGTCTGATGCAAGGAAGCTAACTTCTCTGATGCCTCCTGCACCAAACAATCATAGGATATCCTACTGAGGGAATCTACTACATTGTTTCCCTTACTATGAATATATAATATCTTGTAGTCATATATCGATTGTAATTCCATCAAGTGATGCTATCTCAAGTTCAAGTCTCTCTACGTGAATACATACCTGAGTGTTGGATTATCACATCCTCAAGGATATTCTAGAGAAAAAATTTACCTATGACTTGGTCTCATATGGAAGACCATCTAGATAATGTATTACCCTGGAGATCTCATCACCTGGAAAATAATTTTAAAATAATTGAAGGTCGGTAAAACATCCAGCATAGTCTAACAAATAAATTCCCTCCTACATCATATGCATGAAATCACATGATTTTTTATCCATCAATATTTCAAGATAAAAATTGATTAGAAACTTCATCTCAATGTCCTTCTATGGTATCTCATCCTAACAAACAACTTCCTCTAGAATATCCCACCAAGTCATGGAAGGTACACAAAGAATATTTGCAGAAAGCTTCACCCTTATATCTGTGGATGACTTGAGATTCATGATGGATGTGTGGACTGACTCATTCTAGAACTCAACTACCAAGGTTCCACCTTCCCTAGAAAACATTGGTAGATTTTGTAGGTAAAACTGTCTTTTCTTCTCGTACATTGAAGGAATGATATGAATAGACTCCATTTCCAGGGATCATATGACACTTAGGAATCAATCTCGATCCTAAACATCCATGTAATGCTAAAAAAATACATGAATCATTGGTTTAATGGTGTTTGGATCATGATGATTTCCATTCTTCGGATGCTCAAGTAAAAGTTTACAAGGTTGAAATTTCTTTACAAGAAAAATGAAGTCCTTAAAAAACTATCTATAAAAATTTTCAACCATATAACAGGTGATGAAAATAGAGAGCCACTAGCTCCGGGTATCCTAAATCATGGATTTAATGTGTTTTAACATGACATGTCAACTCATTTTAGTTATCCAGTGAATCAAATATCTCATATCATTGTACAATGGGAAAGTGTATGTCACATTAAAAAATAGATATGAACCTATCATGGATAGTTCATGTAAATACATCTCAATATTCCAATCATAATGGATGTATTCTCATCTCACACCATACCAGGCCACAAGTACAAATCTCATGAAATAGTAACATTATAAAATGATGACATGACACAACATGTTAATCAATCAAGGTGAAATAACATCATTTGTAACAAGTATGCAATAGAAACTCAAATCCCATTCCTATGTACTCAAATCTTCCACCATACATCGGTTAGCTACTCCCATGAACAAGATCATTACCATTTCCCGACACATTCTAATTTATATTCTAACTTTACCAAATATTATATTATAATAAAATAAATACTTATCCTTTGATAGAACTTTGTAACATCCCTTAATCTGGAACTCACTCATGTGGAAAACAACTATTTCATATGAGTCCTCAATAATGCCTCCCTATATGCCAAGAGCTGACGACTATAATTGGGGGGTGTGATATGTATAGTGGGGAGTCTATAACACCTAGTATGAAGTGTCCTAGAATTTGAAAATAAACTATATAAATGAAATAAATCAGATTTTAGGCATATATTAAGAAAATAATGAGAGAAAATGAATAATCCAATAAATTATAAATGAATAATGCAATGACGTGATGAAATTTAATAAAAAGACATTATATTAAAAACATAAGTAAAACACTATAAGACTTGAATAAATAGTAAAATTCCCTGGTCTAGATCCCCACATTGGTCCCATCACCAAACTCGAGCCCATCCAAAAAACAAGTAATCAATAGCATGTTCCTTTTCCCTTGTCCAAACCTGCATCCATATAATATGCTTGGGCACCAAATGGAGGCCTGAATAGGGAGTTATTCTAACTCCGCAGGTTGACACCACCAAGTATAATCTAACCAGTCATATAAGAAGTTTACACTATAAAGAAATAAATAGGTTTATTAATTAATTTAATGATTAATAAAATACAAAAACAACATTATTCATCTCCAGGATAGAATATATTTGAGCATGACTTACGACCACGCCAACCCCTACCATAAAAACTTGGTGAAATCATTATAATACAGGTCAAATCCCTATAACCATGACAACATCCTAGTCAAATCCCTATAAGTATTATAACACGGAACTGAGTATAGCCTGCTCTCTATAATCATTATAGTGTGGATTTGGGCAGAGCCCGCTCAATATTAGTATTATAGCATATAAATGTGCAAGTTCCCAGGTTGAGGCCAACATATAATCATTTCGGCATGGGACACAATTTCATATCACGCGACATGGGTATTATAATATTACATACTATATTTCAATGGGTAATTATAAGAATTACCATTTATCTTCTAAATAAAACATTCAATTTAAATCAAAATCGATTAAATGATATATCAAAAGAAATAAGCCAAAACATATGGTTTTTATATGAAGCAGTTACATAAGGTCATATTTCATGCTAAACACACATTAATTCATTATAAAAATAAACTATACTCATGTTTTCTTATCTCACATGTAGTTATAAGATATGTGAGAAGAAAATTGAAAACAAAGGACCTAAAAAAATAATTTCATTCATTGATTTAATTTATTTCTGTTCACACTACATTGGAATCATAATAATATTCTATAAACATGGAAATTATCAATCCCTAGGGTTAAGATTTAGACCCACTAACTTTAACTGACGATCCAACAAGGCTTCTTGTGGAAATTAACCATGAAGAAGAAGGTGTAGATGATTTCATAGAGGTTCATAGATCCAAAAATGATAAAGATCCAAACCAACTACAAGATTAGTAAAAGGATTTCACTAACACTAATGGAATAAGATTACAGAAGGAATAAACCTAACTCAAATGACTTACCATGGATTGCTCACCCAAAAGGGACATCCAAAAGGGATGTTGTCACTGCAAATTTTCCTGGAAGATTTATTAGGGTTTAGAGCAGAGGTGCTACAGTAGAATGAAATAAAAATTTAATCATACATCATTTTTAAAATATTAGGATGAAAATTAATATGATGTGTAATGTAGATACATATAATGTAAAAATTTTATTAGAAAACATGAAAAAACCCATACCCTCTTTTTTATTTTATTAAAACACCTGAACAATTAAACAATTTTTAATCCCTTTACATGGCGCATAAATTTTATGAATATGGTTTATATTCCAATTTTTCCTTTGAACAACCTTAACCCACTTTAATTATTTTTTACATACAAGGAACCCATGATAACACATAAACTATTTCTATAGACCCCATTAATTCAAAAAACATACATCCCCAAAATTTAGGTCATTTTTAAAAACAATGTACTCTTTGAGGATATACTACCGTTTCCTCACATTTCCTTGTAACCATAGACTATTATTATTCAAATGATATACTTCCATGATAGAAACACAACAGAAATAAAATATAAACAAAAAACTCATAGAGATACATACCTAGAAAAAATAGGATCTTATACACAATCAATCACACAATTTTAAGGATAATAATGTATAATACATCCTTATTAGGAATTATTTTTTCCACTTAATCATATTTTGGTAACACTAGAACACATAAAAACATTAAGGAAATAGAAAATATCATAAAAGAATATGATATAAACAACACATCACAACAAAAAATTACTAGAAAAGAAATAACATTAGGTAATATGCATGAATCTATGCCTCTTGCGCCCATGTACTCTTATCTAGGATACCATGACTCTATAAGATGTGAAACAAGGTAATGGTATATCCACAAAAAACTTCTCTTGATTATCTCAGAACTCTACTAGGTACTCCATTACCGTCTCATCATCCTCGATATATAAATCTTCCCAATCAATGATGTGAGATTCATCATAGTGATACTCATGAAGATTATACAAATAGAAAATTTCATGGATTACCTCCAACCATGGTGAAAATTACAACTAATAAACCAAATCAAAATCATGACCCAGCACCTCTGTGGCCCCAACAAACCAAGGAGAAAGAATACCCCCCCCCCCCTTCCAAACCTCTACTAACCATAATGAGGAGAGAATTTCAAGAATACATAAAATCCAACCAAATACTCTTGGGGCATCTACCTTTGTTCGTCATATGATTTTTTAATTCCTTCCAATCCCATCATCCTCTCTCTAACTAACTATATCTTCTCGATTATTCTCTAGTCCACATCTAGAGGATGAGCTACTAACTCTTTTACCTCCATCCATCATAATGGATAATGAAATTTTATATCATACTATTACCAAAATGAGGTCATTCCAATGGATGGGTTATAGGTGTTGTTTTATGAAATCTCATCTATGGGAAGGTTACTAACACATGATGCAAAAAATTCTATAAGAAAGGTCAAAAAATAACCTCCAACATCTGAAGGCTCCCTTCATCTTTCAATATGTCTGCTAGTGGAATGTATTTGTATGGTGAAACTAAGAGCCTAAATAATAATTCAATCCCATCTAGAATCATAAGGTAAAATGATAATCCTAATCCAAGAATACTTTCTTGGGTACATATTGAATCCTAACCACATCATCCTCATATGTCCTTACAAAATAATCCAAAACACTTGACTCACATATCTCCAAAAATTGAGAAATCTGCATTGAATGGTCCACTACCACCCATACCACATCACATCCTTCCTGATCATGGGGAATACTGGTTTTAAAATACATTAATGTTTCTTCTTATTTCCACTTAGGAATATCCCTAGACTATAAAAATGATTGAGGAAAATGGTGTTACTATTTTATCTGTTGACACACTAGACACATCACCATGAAATCTACCGCTGACTTTTTCATCTCTGGCCCCAATTTTGTCCACTAAAATTTGAATACATCATGGTCACACTATGATTTACCACTGAAGGTGAGATACTGAAATAATGAATAAATACCTATCACTTTTCCTTCTAAATTAAAAACCTCTCCATAAACAACATTTGGTTTTATCCATCCTCTAAGCATCCCTATATAGAATCACCACATCCAACACGATCACACATCACCTCTATCTCTGAGTATCCCTAATGATACTACTCCCCATATTGTATCAAGTATGACTCAATATTTAGATAATAAATATAGCCACAACCCCTACTCTCCCTCATTTCGTGATGGATCTCTACAATATCTTCATCCCTTTCCAAACATCTTTAGACTCCCAAGGCACATATCCTTATGACTTCCGACTCAACGTAATAAAAAGTATTCCCATTTCCCCTGTTTTAAGATAAATCATGATCATAATCATACAAAAACTCTATACCCCAACGTAGGCATAGATTTAGATCCCATTGAGAGAAGTCATATTACATGATCATGTGGTCTATGAAAACCACATAGCCCTCAATGATGAGGTAATTCAATTAAAACTTAAGTCCAAATACATTTTTCATCAAATCTAGATCATGGTTTTCATAGTTATTCTCAAGGGTACATAACTATCTAGACCCATAATAGTCACTACTCTCTACTAAATCAATAAGAATCCCAGTATCATATATGAATCATCATAGAAAACCCCAAAAAACACTCACTCCTCATGAGAGAAAAGCACTGGATCCCTAAACAACATTTCCACCAGCTAACTAAGCGCTTCGTGGAACTGATTATCCCACATTAAAGACTAGTCCTTATTATTCAATGTTTTTAACAGGGATGAAACTCAAGATAATGTCAGTAAAAAACTCTGATAATGTATCATGAGCCTAAGAAAACTATGAACCTATACTATGTTATTATGTGATTCCTAGGAAACAACTATGTCTCCCTTTGATGGTTATACATCCACATCGTAATGAGACACAACATATCCATGAATACAAACTTCTCACATCTAGAACACAAATTTAGATAACTTTAGATATATATGGTGTCTTCAAATAACATGTAATACTACTCTGAGATGCTCAGATTGATCCTCCTCTACCATTGAGTAGATCAACATATCATCTATGATCATGTTGATGAACTGTTCCATGATCTCTCAAAACATGGGGTTCAAAATCCCCATGAACATATCTAGTACATTCATGACATTGAATGGAACGACCACTAACTTATAGTGTACATGACTTTGTTAAGTCAAAAGTCTTCTTTTGACTTCTATATCATGTTTTGGAAATCACAAATGTATTCTATCATATGTTTGTAATTTACAATTGTCTTTTATCATGTTTATCGTATCGTACGATGTTGAGCGTACCGATCAAATCGTATCGTACTGACTCTGTCAATTGTATCGTAATGACTCTGTCAATCGTATCGTATTGACTCTGTCAATCGTATCGTACTGACTCTGCCATTCAGATGATCATTATTTGTTTTGGTACTTTGTCAAAAACACTCTCTTCATTTGAATCGTACTCATGTTTTTCATTTCTATATATCTCTTGTCCTAACAAAACGATGTCGTTGAGTTAGTTACAAACTAATCAAAACGATGTCGTGCTTTCTGTTTCAATATGACCATTGGAGGAAATATGACCGTTGGAGGCAATATGACCGTTGGTACCCGAAGCCTATAAATAGGAGGTCATTAGAAGCTGAGAGAACAACGATGAACAAAGAGAACGAATGAAGAGACTCTGTGAACTACAAAGATTCTAGAGAGAGACACTGTGACTTCTCTCATCTGCCTTGTGCATCCGATCATCGTATCGAGGGCTTTCAAGTAATTGAAAGACATAGGTGACGATTACCTACAAAGTCAAGGGCTTCCGGGGATAGGCAGACAGACGTGCCGATCATCGTATCGAGGGCTGCCGGGGATAGGCAGACAGACGTGCCGATCATCGTATCGAGGGCTGTCGGGGATAGGCAGACAGATGTGCCGATAATCGTATCGAGGGCTCACCAAGGTATTGGTGAGACAGACCTTTTATCCTAGGTGAAAGGATAACCCTTCTCTTTGGGTCAAAAGAATTGTAATACTTTTACATTTCCGTTGTTACTTGTATTAGAAAGGGATTTGTATTGTTTCCTTTCTTCTTTACATTCTCAATTGTAATTGTTTCAATTACAATCATTCTATTATTTTTGTATTGATTGATTCTATACGCTTTAAGGTAGAATCATTCATCTTTGTATTGCTCTGATTATTGTGTTCACCTTGAATACAATTGTTTAACTTTACACTAGTATTAAATTACATCATACCTTTTATATTCAATACATTTGTTGGTGTTTATATTTTCATTAGTTTAAGATCATTTAAACTAATCTCTTTGTTGCAAAAACTCAATGGTTTTTGAATCTACAATTCACCCCCCCCCCTCTTGTATTGTTCCATCTAATAAACATATATATCTACTTATTCGATCCAACAATTGGTATCAGAGGATGTTTTCCACTGATTTGTATTACTATCTTTATTTCTTATTACTATATTGAATACTTACTACACTAACGTGTGGAGTGGAAAAGTTGTTTTTGTTATATTAGATGGCAGGAATGAATATCGGATCAATAGATAATCTGAATCCTTCTAGACCACCAATCTTTGATGGGAATGATTATGAGTATTGGAGATATCGTATGAAGACTTTCTTCATCAATACTGGTGTAGACAATTTTATTATGCTTACTGGGGGTTACAAAATTCCTGACAAAGAAGTTAGTACTTTCACCAACCAAGAGAAGCAAGAATATCAACTGAATTACAAGGTACGCAATAATTTATTATGCTCTATGACCAGGAATATATATAGTCAGATATCTTCATGTGAAGCATCCAACTGTATTTGGAAGAAATTAGAAGTCACTCATTTTGGTACATCCAAAGTTATAGAAACAAGGAGAGCAATGCTTCGAGCAGAGTATCATGGATTTGTTTTTCCTTATGGAGAACCTGTATGTAAAGTGAAACAAAGGTTTATGACAATTTTCAACAGCTTACAATCTATGGGAGAAAAAGGACTTGATGATGAAGCTCTTGTTGATAATATTATAGATATTATGCCAAATGAATGGGAGTCGAAAGGGACAGCTATTGATGAAAATAGAAAAGTTTACCAGATTACTCTTGATGAACTCTTTGGAACTCTTCTACAGCATGAGACAAGAATGAAGAGAGATGCTGATTTTAATAAGAAGAAGAATGGGAATGGAAGTGTAGCTTTTGCATCTAAAGCTAAAACACCTGAAAGGCTTACAAGGTCTAAATCCATGAAAGTTGTTATATCTGATTCAAGTGATTGTAATATTTCGGATAATGAGTTAGCCAATCTTGCTCGAAGGATGAACAAGATTGTGGGAAAGAAAGATTTTCAATATAGATTCAAAAAGAAAGACAGGAAAGATAGGAAAGATTCAGAGGTAACTTGTTATGAATGCAAGAAAGCAGGACATATAAGGCCTGATTGTCCTTTACTGAAGAGGAAAGATAGAAAAGAGAAACAATCTGAAAGAAACAAGAAAATGTTTTATAAGACAAAGAAAGGCTTGAAAGAAAATGATATGTGGAGTGCAAGTGGTAGTGATTCCTCAGATGATTCTTCAGAATATGAGACATCAGGACAAAGAAATATTGGACTTCTAGCCAGACTACCAATCGAAGATCATTGTCTCATGGCTAAGGTACATAATGCTGAAGCTGTTACAAATGTCTCTTTAAATGAAAATTATATTGATAATAGATATTATGAATCTTCAAATGATGAACCCTCATCATCAGAAGATGATACTTTACCTTCTTTTGAAGAGGTCTCTAGATTTGCTAAGTTACTTGAAAATGAAAATTCTAAACTCAAAAAGAGATTTGAAAAAGCAAATTCTAGAATTTCTATTTTGACTAAAGAAGTATCAGATCTTTCTAAAGATATTGATGAGAAATCTTCGGATTTTGAAAGTATTTTAAAAACCCTTGAGAAAGTCAAATCCGATAAGGATAAACTTTCTAAGGATCTTGAAACTGTAATTTTAAAGAAAATTATGTTAGAGTCTAACTCTAGTTCAAATTCAAATGTTTTAGAAAACAAGAATTTAGTTTTAAAACTAAAGTCATAGATTTTATCCTTGAAAAAGTGTTTGTCAAACTTTACTCATGGAAAAGAAAACTTTGATATGATGTATTCTAAAATTAGACCTTTGAGAAATCGTTCTGGTCTTGGTTATACTTATTCCAAACCTGTTTTTAGTAATAACTATTTTGTTCCTCAAAAAACCATTTTCTGTTCCAAGTGTCAATGTGGTGGACATTGGAGAAGAGATTGTTCTCTTAACAAAACTCAATCCTTAGGATTTCATAAAGCTCATTTTGCAAAACAAATATGGATTCCTAAAATTCTTTTATCTAACCCTTCTGGATCCAAACAAGTTTGGATTCCAAAAATCTAATTGTTTCTTTTTCATGAAAACGAGAAGTGTATCAATAAGAACATTTGGTACATGGATAGTGGTTTTCTCGACATATGACTGGAAACAAAGATTTCTTTGAAAAGATTATCAAAACAAAAGGTGGAAAAGTTACCTTTGGAGATAATGCTCTTGGAAAGATTGTTGGTATAGGTAATATCGTTTTTCTTGGAAAAGTTCTTATTTCAAATGTTTTTTTGTTAAAGGTCTTAGGCACAATCTCATCAGCATAATTCAATTATGTGATGAAGGTTACCTTGTGAATTTTAGAAATGATAAGTGTCTAGTTCACAATTCCAAGGATGAATTCATTCTATCTGCCCATCGGCAAGAGAATGTTTACACTATTAACTTAGAAGACCTTAGGAACCAAAACTTACCTTGTTTAAGTGTAATAGAAGACCAATCGTGGCTATGGCATAGGAGACTAGGACACTGTAATTTGAGAAACCTAAGAAAACTCTCAAAGAAAGGAATCGTAAAAGGGCTACCGGACCTTAGATATGATTCTTCAAAAGTCTGTGATCCTTGTCAATTTGGCAAGCAACATAACACTAGCTTTAAACCAATTAATGAAGTTTCAACTTCTAATGCATTACAGCTTGTGCATATGGATCTATTTGGTCCTTCACAATCTGGAAGCATTGGAGGAAAATACTATGTATTTGTTTTAGTTGATTACTTTACTAGATTTACATGGGTCTACTTTCTCACAAAGAAATCTGAAGCCTTTTCCTATTTCAAAACTTTTAGAGCCCAAGTTAAAAATGAGAAAAACCTACCATTGATAACTATTCATAGTGATCATGGTGGTGAATTTCAAAACTTATATTTTGAAACTTTTTGTAGTAAGAAAGGTATTACTCACAATTTCTCAGCTCCAAGAACTCCTCAAAAAAATGGGGTTGTTGAAAGAAGAAATCGTATTCTTCAGGAAATGACTCGAACCATGTTGAGTGAATACTCAATTGCTAAGAACTTTTGGGCTGAAGCTGTTATTACTGCCTGTTATACTATAAATCGTGTTTTAACTAGACCATTTCTTAATAAAACCCCTTACGAATTATGGACTGGCCTAAAACCTAAAGTTTCATACTTCAATGTTTTTGGATGCAAAGTATTCATTCTGAATACAAAAGACAATCTACACAAATTTGCACCAAAATCTGATGAAGGAATCTTTCTAGGCTATTCTACAACCTCTAAGGCTTATAGAGTTTTCAATAAAAACACTTGCACTGTTGAAGAAACAGTACATGTAAAATTCGATGAAACGAACCCTTTTGTTTTTAACCAACCCAATCCTACATCCTCGGATGTGTTTTCCAAAGATGTTTATCAACCTTTATTAGAAGAACATTCTGATAAGGAAAATGTTCAAGAAAGTATTCCTGAAACATTTACCACATAAGATTTTCTACCATATGTTGATGAACAGGTTTTACAAAACCCAAATCAATTGTTTCTTAGGAATCATCCCAGTGATAACATCATTGGTGATATAAATCAACCTGTAAGGACCAGAAATTCCTTAAGAAATGAAATAGAACAACTTGATTTTCTTTCCCAATTTGAACCTAAAAGTCCAAGTGAGGCCTTAGGTGATGATGATTGGATCAAAGCAATGCAGGATGAACTAAATGAATTTGAAAGGAATCAAGTCTGGACTTTAGTTGAAAGACCTAAAGAAACAACTGTGATTGGTGTAAAATGGGATTTCAGAAACAAGTGTGATGAAAATGGAATCATTGTAAGAAATAAAGAAAGACTTGTTGCTAAAGGCTATAATCAACAAGAGAGAATAGACTATGAAGAAACATATGCTCATGTATCTAGACTTGAATCTATTCGTATTCTATTAGCCTTTGCAGCATATTTTAATTTCAAACTATTTCAAATGGATGTCAAATGTTCTTTTCTAAATGGTTTTGTTCAAGAAGAAGTTTTTGTCGAACAACCTCCTGGTTTTCAAGATCCAAAACATCCTGATCATGTTTTTAAAATTACCAAGGCTCTATATGGTCTCAAACAATCCCCTAGATCATGGTATGATAGACTCACAGGATTTCTTTTACAAAACAATTATACAAAAGGTACAGCAGATCCAACTCTTTTTATCAAAATGGAAAACAAAAATGTTTTGGTTGTCCAAATCAATGTTGATGACATCATATTTGGATCAACTCAGAAATCTTTAACCGATTATTTTGCAAACTTAATGAAATCTGAGTTTGAAATGAGAATGATGGATGAGTTAACATTCTTTCTAGGTTTTCAAATTTCTCAAAAACCAGAAGGAACTTATATATCTCAACAGAAGTATATTAAAGACTTAATCAAAAAGTATGGATTTGACAAAACTAAAAGTATTAGCACCCCAATTGGTACCTCAAATACTCTTGATCTTGATGAAACTGGGAAACCAGTAGATAAAAAAAAATTTAGAGGTATGATAGGGAGTTTTCTATACTTGACAGCTAGTCGACCCGACTTGATGTTTTCTATATGCTTATGTTCAAGATATCAATCTAATCCAAAAGAGTCTCACTTAAAAGCCGTCAAGAGAATCTTTCGGTATTTAAAAGACACTATGGATTTAGGTCTTTTCTACTCTTCTGGAAATGATTTTGTTTTAAAAAGCTTTTCAGATGCTGACTTTGGTGGTTGTAGACTAGATAGAAAAAGTACATCTGGAACATGTCATTTCTTAGGAGACTCTTTGGTTTCTTGGTCCTGCAAGAAACAACACTCAGTAGCACTCTCCACTGCTGAAGCTGAATATGTAGCAGCTGGAAGTTGCTGTGCTCAAGTATTGTGGATGCAGCACACACTCACTGACTATGGTTTGAGTTTCTCCAAAACTCAAATTCTTTGTGATAATACAAGTTCCATAGCTCTTAGTAAAAAACCCAGCACATCACTCTCGTGCAAAACACATAGATGTTAGGAATCACTTTCTTAGGGATCACACACAAAAAGGAGATATTATTTTGCAATTCATCAGAACGCAAGAACAACTTGCTGACATTTTTACAAAACCTTTACCTTCCGATAGATTTGAATTTATAAAACAGAAGCTAGGAATGATTACATTAAAATAATCATTCATATCTACTTCTTTTTTTTAAATCTCTCCTAATAGTAAGAAACTCCTCGTAGAAAGGGGGAGGACATTTCTTTCTGTCTTTATGTTTATTTTATCTTATGTTCTTTAACTATTTACTCTTTGGATTGTTTATTTTTTCCCTGTTTATCGTATTGACAATTTTAGTTTTCTGTTTATCGTATTGACAATTTTAGTTTTCTGTTTATCGTATTGACAATTTTAGTTTTTCTGTTGACAGTTTTATCGTTTCATTCATTTTTTTTCTGTTTATCGTATTGACAGTTTTATAGTATCATTTACTATCGACCGATGATGGTATTCAAATTCTTTTCCATCGTATCGACCGATGATGGTATTGAATTTCTTTTCCATCGTATCGACCGATGATAGTATTGAAATTATTTTCCATCGTACCAATCAATCTTGGTATTGTATCGACCGATGATAGTATTGAAATTCTTTTCCATCGTATCATTCAATAGTTTTGAATCGACCGATGATAGTATTGAAATTCTTTTCCATCGTATCATTCAATAGTTTTGAATCGACCGATGATAGTATTGAAATTATTTTCCATCGTATCATTCAATAGTTTTGTATCGACCGATGATGGTATTAAGATTGTTTTCCATCGTACTGTCAGTTCATGGTAACAATATTATTTTCCATCGTACGGTCCTATCATAGTAATAACTTTGTTTTCCATCGGCATCATATTTTTTTTCTCCTTATGATTGTATTTTCTTTTGATTCTTACCAAAACCAACAATCACCTTATGTTCTCCGAAAGGTATCTTTTTCATTTTTTTCTTTCTTTCTTTGTTTTAATCCTAACCATTGATCTGGGTTTCTCTAATCCTGATCGTAGAATATCAACGGTCACCCTTTTTCGACCGTAGAAGATCAACGGTCATCTCTTTATCGCCAATAAATACCCCCTCCCCTCCCCAAACCCACATTGCTTTTTCGGGATTTGAGGCACAGCTCTGCTCCACTAGCTATATATCATCGTACAATCTTCTCAATCGGCATCACCTTTATGTCTCAATCCTCTGCTAACACTCCCGCCGAAATGTCTTCAAAGACTTTTACAGAGAAAGACTTTAACAGAGAAAGGTTAGTATCTCGAGACTTTTTCGATACGTACGATTCTACAATCAGGAGGATCATTTTGTTTCAAGGATGGGAACATCTGTGTGTTGAAAAGCCTGATATTCAAGATCCAGTTCTTTTTGATGAGGCTTTTCAGTTTTACAAAACCGTTTCTTTCGACAAAGACATGACTATAAACTTCTCCGTGTACGATAGAAAATTATCTATGTCTGTGAAACAAGCGGCACATTTTCTCAATGTTTCTATAGAAGGGGATTCTTTCTGTCCATCGCACAAACTACCAGAGGAAGTTGGTACGTTTAATAGAGAAAATTCTGAAAAGACTTTGTTTGTTATTAATGAAGAAAAGAGAAAAGTGTCTCATCTTTCTCCGGACAATCGTTTTGTAACCTTATGGATGCAAGGTTTTCTTATCCCAAGGAAAGGGGATAGAGAAACTCTGAATGTTTCTGATATCTTTATGCTCGACTATCTTGTGAATATGAGAAATGTAAATCTCATGGGATATGTTTTTGAAACAATTAAGAATGTCAAGACAGGAGGGATTAAGTCCCAGATGATTATGTATCCAGCTATCCTTACAAAATTCATTCTTGAGAGTATGATGTTTTGTAACATTCCTTTGAAAGAAAAACCCATGTATTTGAGACCATCATGGATCAGTAAGAGTACGATGAAAAAGCTGAATGTTTGTTTTGATCCGAATTCAAATTTTTTTTTCAGAGATGTAGAAGCTGAATTGGCTCAGAATCAATCGGCACCTATGCCAGCCAAAGACTTTCAATCTACCGGTGTTACTCAAAATTCTGATCCGCAAACCAGTTCAAAGCCGAAGAAGAAGCCGAGGTACAGTAAGGAAGTTGTAGCAAAATGGAGAAAGGGTAAGGAACAGAGAAAGGAAGGTGATCCGATGTTTGGTCTTGACCCTGCTGAGGCCTTTGCGGAAAGAGTAAGGGTAGAAGAAACCCTTCAGGCTGAAAATAAGAAGAAGGTTCTTTTGAAAAGAAAGGCTCAGGACTTTGATGTCTCTAAAGTCTTGAAAGCGGTTGAGGATGCCAGTGCCCAACTAACAGAAGAAGTGCATCAAGATCCCATCGTACAGAGTCTTCCTGAGGAAGGAAAACATAAACAAGTAATGGAAGAGATAGAATAAGTGGAAGAAGAAGAAGGATACTTTCTTTTAGAATTTCTTCAAAGTTCAAAGAAGAGTAGAGAGGAATCGGTTCAAAAGAAGAGTGAAGGTGTTCAACAAACTCCTCATGCCGATCAGGATCAATATCTGGACAGAATGTCGTCTCAAGAAAAACAAGGTACTCAATCCTCTCATTCTGATAAAGTTGTTGTCATTAGTGACAAAGTAGAAGAAGAAAGAAAGCAGAAAGAAAAAGCAAAAGGGAAACAGCCAGTTGTTGATTCAAGAAGATCGTATGAACTAGCATTGTACGATGAAGCTACCGATTCAGAGCATACAATCTCTCTCAAGAAGAGTGACTACATTGTTCATGTTTTGAGAAGAGTTGAGAAGACTATTCCTTATTTCCCGAGGCTGGAAGGGAAGATTGATTTTATCACTGACAATCAAAAGAAGAAGTTTGGGTCTGTGAAAGAATTAAGGAAGAAAGTTTTGTCAGTAGAAGCCGATTTGAAATTTCTTTCAGAAAGCTCAGTTGCTCATAAGAAGGCTTGTAATAAGATGACCAAGTGGTCGTAAAAAACAGAGAGATCAATCAATTGATCATGAAATAGCTATTGAAGATATAAGGAGGTTATCAAATGAGCTTGCAATTGCTTTCAACAAGCTTGACAAAGAAACGGTTGAATGGTTGAACCTTTTGTCTTCTCAAAGAGCCGATGTTCCTTCAGTGAAAGACTTGCAAGAAAGAATGAATGTTTTCCAATCTGAATTCTCGAAGGTTTCATCTTTCAAAGATGAAATGGTTTTACTAAAGAATCAAAATTCTGTGTTATCCAAAGACAACAGGAATTTGCAAAACAGGATTGATACCCTTGAAGAAGTAATCAGAGTCCAGGAGGAGACTATCAGAAATCAAGATCAGATTTTTTCGGATCAACAAGAGCTTCTCAAAACTCAGGGTGAATCAATTTCTGAAGACAAGAAGGAGATCAAGAAGATGAAATCTGTTCTTCATGAGCTTATAAAGAAGGAGAAGGAAAGAGAAAACAAATGATTGTTGTATTTGTTTCTTTTGGAACTTGTATTTGTTTTGTAATAACTCTTATGATCCTTTTCTTTTATCTTTTGTCTTGTATTTCTTTACTAACTCCTTCAGACAATTCAAGATTACTCATTTCTTTTTGTAAATCACAAAGGGGGAGAATGTTTTACAATGTGGGAGAATGTTTTACAAAAGGGGAAAATGTTTTAGAAATGGGGAGAATGCTTTACAATGCTCTTAAGGAAAATCTACGAATACAATCCTTAGGAAAGTCCATACCTAAGGGGGAGTTAGTTGTATTCAATTTCTTATTCAGAAGAGTTTTTCAATAACTCAGGGGGAGATAAGTATTTCTTGTTACATTTACTTTGTGGGTTGTGCTTTCCAAAAAGGGGGAGATTGTTAATTCAAAAGTATTCTTTTGACTTCTATATCATGTTTTGGAAATCACAAATGTATTCTATCATATGTTTGTAATTTACAATTGTCTTCTATCATGTTTATCGTATCGTACGATGTTGAGCGTACCGATCAAATCGTATCATACTGACTCTGTCAATCGTATCGTAATGACTCTGTCAATCGTATCGTATTGACTCTGTCAATCGTATCGTACTGACTCTGCCATTTAGATGATCATTATTTGTTTTGGTACTTTTTCAAAAACACTCTCTGCATTTTAATCGTACTCATGTTTTTCATTTCTATATATCTCTTGTCCTAACAAAACGATGTCGTTGAGTTAGTTACAAAATAATCAAAACGATGTCGTGCTTTCTGTTTCAATATGACCGTTGGAGGCAATATGACCGTTGGAGGCAATATGACCGTTGGAACCCGAAGCCTATAAATAGGAGGTCATTTGAAGCTGAGAGAACAACGATGAACAAAGAGAACGAATGAAGATACTCTGTGAACTACAAAGATTCTAGAGAGAGACACTGTGACTTCTCTCATCTGCCTTGTGCGTCCGATCATCGTATGGAGTGCTTTCAAGTAATTGAAAGACAGAGGTGCCGATTACCTACAAAATCGAGGGCTGCCGGGGATAGGTAGACAGACGTGCCGATCATCGTATCGAGGGCTGCCGGGGATAGGCAGACAGACGTGCCGATCATCGTATCGAGGGCTGCCGGGGATAGGCAGACAGACGTGCCGATCATCGTATCGAGGGCTCACCAAGGTATTGGTGAGACAGACCTTTTATCCTAGGTGAAAGGATAACCCTTCTCTTTGGGTCAAAAGAATTGTAATACTTTTACATTTACGTTGTTACTTGTATTAGAAAGGGATTTGTATTGTTTCCTTTCTTCTTTACATTCCCAATTGTAATTGTTTCAATTACAATCATTCTATTATTTTTGTATTGATTGATTCTATACGCTTTAAGGTAGAATCATTCATCTTTGTATTGCTCTGATTATTGTGTTCACCTTGAATACCATTGTTTTACTTTACACTAGTATTACATTACATTATACCTTTTATATTCAATACATTTGTGGGTGTTTATATTTGCATTAGTTTAAGATCATTTAAACTAATCTCTTTGTTGCAAAAACTCAAAGGTTTTTAAATCTACAATTCACCCCCCCTCTTGTATTGTTCCATCTAATAGACATATATATCTACTTATTCGATCCAACAGACTTCATATAAAGGTAGTATTCTAGATATCCTCATAATTCACCTTCAATAGGTGACATACAAATTTTGAAGCAATTTTTAATAACAAACAAGATCATGTTAGATAGACTAATAGATCACAGATCATTGTAAGTGGGTAATAGTTCATCGATGTTAGCTGATTCAACCTTTGATAGCTATATGTGACATCATACCACCATCCTCCTTGTTGTTGAAGAACGCTATAGCACCCCATCATTAAAAACTATTTCAGATGAAACCCCACTACATCAGGCCATCCACTTACAAAATCAACTCATGCAGATCTATAGGTTACATTCAACAAAGAGACATCAATATCGAAGATGAAACTGAATGAAATTTTATCCCAAACTCGACTTCACATCTTTGGGTACTGTCATAACCTCATTTAGGAAAACATCCAATAACTACCCCACAACTCTGGAAACATACCCCACCTAAGATTACACTGAAATCCATACCAACTAAGAAAAAAGAGGCTACACATTCCGACTACCCAACTAATAAAATCCCTCGTAAATGAATGTTACTCTATATCCATCAACATCAGAAAATGAAACAATCCCCCATAAATATTTGATGACATCACATATGGAATATAGATAATCCATTCCAAGGATAAAATTATATGGATATATATTATAAGAGGAAATATCTAATGGATTGGTGTTTCCCCATCACCATCCTACACCCATGGCACACATAAAATAAAGAATCCTCACCTCTACAAAGTGTAGATAACACTAGGGTACTTGAATTATCTTTACATCCAATATTAAAGCATGGAATAGTGTGGTAGAAATATAGTATGAGTCTCTTTAATCAAACAAGGCATAAAAAGGTAAGTGTTAAATTTTCCATACCTAAAAAAACTATTACATCCTCTGACACTACCACCTATAACATGTTCATATTACAATTCCTAGCTCCTCTAACACTCTATTGATGACCTTAATAATCACACTCTATCTTGTACCCCAATAGATGATTTTCATTTCACAGTTTCCCTGTACCAACACCATCTACCCCTGGCTACTAATAAAGAACCATTTTTCCCTACGATGGATAATTACTTGAAGGAAAATGTTTTTTTACAAATAGGGGCATAAACACCAACCTGATATCGGCCATACTGAGTTGCCAGACACCAAGCCTAGTGATAACCATGTCCTCTATAGTCATTTCATGAAACACAAGCCTCCATAAAGTTTCAAGATTCACATCCCCCAAAATAATTGGAAGATATATTTCATTGTCAACTCCACACTTGTTGAAACCTTGAATTCTTGATCTTCTATGGCCCACTATATGAATCTCTATTTCTTGAGGTGCCCTATTAGGGACCCTATTGAAGCTCAATCCTCACTGAAAACATATGATTGATAAAAAATACTTTATTTTTCAATTATTGGTTTGTAGGGAGATTAAAAATATTTTCCTCATATCTAATAAGTGGGAACATATCCTTCTCTTGATGTTAGGATCTATACATCTAATGTTAAGAAACATCTATTAAAAAAATCAAGAGGTCAATGAACATTATCCCATTCACCCACATAGTCAGCCTCCCTTGCTGAAGAGAAAGTAACTTCTATCTATTTTTTACCATCTTCATCACTGAAAGGAACTCTAAACTGAGTCCCATCAAAAATTAAGGCCACAACACATCTGTCTCAATAAGATCACCAAAAACTTATTTCAACTTTGAACTAAAAATTTGAAAAACTAAATAACTACCAAAAACACTTAGAACTCATCATGTGATTTGATCATGCCACATGACAACTCAATAACCTTTACCTAGCACACCATATCCAAATATGAGACACTCTGAAAATAATTTCCCATACTCTACCAGTGAAAGGAACACAAATACATTTACAAAATCTCATTCTCCTCTAGGAGGACTACCCAATTACAATCAACTAGATCATCATTCTGAAAAACAACTACCTGATCCACTCACAATCAATGACTAAGATCCATTATAGAAAAACAATGATAACACACAAAAATTTAGAGGATGGAATTTTATCAAATAATATTTAATTAATTAATTATAACTTTACTCATATCACCCAGCTCGCTAAAAACACAATAAATTATGATTCAAAATTATGTAATAGGTCTCTACCCTATAAACTATTCTATATCATGTGATTGTTCGATAAGCTCTGAGTCCATGTATTGGATCACAGTGGGAAGAAATAATTTGTCCTAGCTAGTCTCCATGAAATATTTCATGAATAAATGTTAACCAGAATCATATCCCTACCAGCCCATACAGTCCTCACTATGTCTAACTACAAACATAATTCTATCTCTTAACCAAAACCATAGATACCATTATTCTACAACCACTTCCCTCAAAAGATGGTGTAATGAAGGAAGAGAGATAATTCTCCCCTCCAACATAAATCTTCAATAGGCCCTATTTTGGAAACTAGCACTGATGCTATAAAAATCTCACATATTGGTGAAATTACTCTCTATAAATAAAACAAGATTATAGATAGCATAACAGAAACCAAACAAATATAGTGTATAATATAAAAATAACCCAAAAACCATCCAACCATACATTACTAGAAATAGACCAATATAATAAAAATTCACTAACATATACTAAAAGACAATTCCTATAGAAAAAAAATAGTGTCTCCAAATCTCATGCTAGTAATGTCCATGTCGGTCCCCAAATTATTTTTATAATCCTAAAAAACAATTTATATACATAGTGTGAGCATAACATGTTTACTATGTATAGATATAACAAATGTCTCATGTAAACTTGTTGAAGGAGAATACTAAAGCACATGTGAACCAGCATCAAAAGAAACAAGAAACATATTATGTTATCTGACTAATCCTAGCCTCACTATGTATCACTCACTATATCACACATCAGTATTATAATATAGAATCAAGATCAAAACAAAGAAAGGTTCCCCAGTTCTGATTCCCCGCTGATTTTTCACTCTCATCCCCAACAATGAACGTACTGTGATCCAATACTTTCCATATGTACCACATCAAATAACATCACAACTATCCCACTTTGATTTTGTTCAAGATGCATACCCACCTACCCCACCCTATCAATTTCTAGCATTTGGTTCAACCATCAGGAATAATCACATATCATATCAGCAAAAGTTTCATGGTCTATCACAACACATATCACCCAATAAATCCAAGTCCATCACACCACATATCATCACATAGCTAGAGTAGTGGGGTATAATGAACACGAAGGATATAATCCTAATTACCTCCTCATACCATGCATGGCCCCCACCATGTATCACATCACATCACTACATCATCAAATCTCATATCTCCCAAAAACTCCTTGGTAATCACATCAAAACTCAGCCAAACACATCTTGAACATAATTTTTGAAGGAAGAATGTGGGTGAGGGGTATCCCTCCATCAATATCATCACTATCCTTGATATTAATGAAAACACTCAGAACCTAGAACATTTGAGTGATGGAATAGTTGTTTAACTTGGGCAGGTTATGTATAAAAATAACATAAAACACATTATATATAGATACCACACAATAAAAAACCTAAAAGTTCAGAAAAAACACTATTACAGTATACCACCACTACCACTACAATATACATCAACTATCAAAATGCTTGCCACTACTATATGAAACAGAAAACACAACCAACACATAATCTATACAAAAGTTTCCAATTTTATTTATAGGTTCACCACTTCCCGAAATAACATGTTCCATTAACCTTCATTACACATCCACATTTTAAAAAATTACAAATCCATTAATTTAACATTCAGTGATGTTAATACACTTACCAAACAATCATTTCCTTCCCATATCATTTATTTATGTGAAACATTTCACTCATTTTATAATTCTAATTTATTCCATATCTAACTGGGAAATTAACCCAACCTCTACATAATAACCCACTCATATCACATCAACTATAATTATAGATCCACAATTGAAAAACCTTAATACCATAATAACCACACTTTATACATCCCAACCATATCTAACAACATGGATGTGGAACACATAAAATTCACATCACCATCACACATCATCGCCACTACGCAACTCAATAAATGTTCTCCATGACCAATGTGCACCATAACCATTATTCACAACATAACACAACATCCCATATCACATTTATTAAATCAAAACCTCACATCACAAACACAAACATCATACATCCAATCTTCTCAACTATATCGATGCACAATACCCTAAACCACATAGGTCAACACAACACGTACAAGCATAAGAAATTTCACATATCCTGACTTACAAATTTATTCAAGGTATTTAATTTCATTATTTCTTTGTTCATCATTATTATTATAATAAAAACTAAATTCAATGGGAAATTAATTCATTAAACAAACACACACACACACACACACACACACATATATATATATATATATTATTTAGACTTTTATTTAGGGTGTGATCACATAAAAACACAACGAGGTTGTCATCTCATATCATCAACTATACAAGAAAGGCTCCCAATGACTGTTATTTTCATCAAGGAATGAACATTTCATAATCATAACACTAACATATAAAAAATAGAAAATCATTATTTATCTCCTCACACCCATCAATAGTGAGTGAGATGAGAATTTGAAGTAAAATATTGTTTCCTAAACTAGGTTTATAAACAACCTATAGGTATCCCAATTTATGATGTAAATTACAAATTGATTGCATAACTTCCATGGACTCTATAATTATTACACCCTAAATTACACTATTATGGTGTAAACACTGAATCTTCAGTTCTTTTCCAAAATAACAAGGAACTTTAGGCTGGATTAAACATTAACCATCAATTCCTATCTTATGGTGTAAAACCCTTCTTCATTCCTATCCCCTTGTCATGTACAATCTATAAAAAACAATCATATATTACATTAAATGGCCCTATTAAATAGTAAACCCCTCTTTCATTTCCATAAAATCACTATTGAAATTTTTATGTATATTCAAAATCTAAAAATCCTCTCATTGATTCTCAGAAGAACCTCTAGCATTAAAACATGGAAAAATAAAAGGTCGATAAGGTAGAAAAAAAATATAAGACTCGTAAAATATAATAGTATTAAGACAATATATTATGACTAGTGGATAAATGTGAGTGAATAAAATTATCAAGGAAGTTGATTGGGAATATTTTTAGGTTGAAACCTAGTTTTCATAGTGGTATTGAAGTGGTGGTGAGAGGTCCCTTATATAAGAGTTTATAATTGTATTTTTGTAAATATTTTAACTTAAGATAAATTGAGCACATGTTTTACATGTAAAGTGGAATAAAATGGGAAATAATGGATTTGAGGATGAGATAAGTTCATGAATATTGCTACCACTAAATAATAAGATTTTTTAACCTATTTCAATCACTTTTACCCATGATTTATTACTTTTTCTATTTTTGATTATACCATGATATCTAGTTTTTACCAAAGTAATTTTCATTTAATTCCAAAAATTAAAATTACCATCATTACTTAATTTAAACCATAATATTCCAATTATGAAATATTTATATTTATATATTATTTATATCTATAAAAAATTTAATTTAACATTTTCATATCTAGTGAGTCAAAATCCATTTTTAGAAAAAATATATTTTATGATTAAAACATTTTTTAATGATACAATTTCAAATGTATTTTATTTTAATGAAATAAACATGTCTATTAGAAATAAAATAATTTTTAATTGGATTTCAAGGAAATCTAGAAAACAAATGTCAAATTATTTTTTAGTTAAAAGGAAAGGCCAAAAATAGTGTTTATTAACAAATATTACATCAGTAACTAAAATTTCAATCATAGGTTTTCTAAATATTATTTTTTTAAAATGTAAAGTTTTAATTAATATTATACCAATTAATAGTGTTTATAAATTTTAAGACATTAAAATATAGTTATAATTTTATATTTATGTTAAAAATGATATTTTCACCATTCCTAAAAAAATCAATTATTTTAGAAAATTCACAAAAACTCTGATTAGGATAATTTTGATTTGATAAAATAAAAAGATAAATTAAATTTTTAAAATTAAAATTCAATTAATTATAAAAATTTATTAACATGAAAATAAAATATTTAAGTAAAACTATATTTATTGAATAATTCCCTTTAAAACATTAAGTGTTCCTAATACAATTATGTTTGAATTTCTAAATGATTACAATATTTATTCATACTAGAGGTTTTATTATTCTTATTCTTTTCTTAATAATAAATACATAACATCTCGTTTTATTTTGGTTTAATGTATGGATAAATTTATTAATCAAGGTATTTTTTTAAATAAATATATTCCAAAATCTTATCGTGTTTCAAAGGGGGTATTATAACTTCTACATTCAAAACATTAATTTATATTTGTATTAATAATTATTGTTTATTTACTTGTGTGGAAGAAAGAACTTTTTATTTTACTTCACTATAGGTAATTAAAATTTTCATCTTCATATTCCAATATAAATGAGTTTTTCACAAATAAAACACAACACCAAATGTGGATTTTTTTTAATCAGCAAATCTAACAAAATCTATATCAACCAATCCAAAATGATAAAGCTTTCATTTTTTGTTACAAAACAAATGAAAATGTATAATACCTTTAATATAGCATATACATTCCTTGTTTCTAATAAATAATAAATTTTTTCCCCACATTGATATCTAGAAAAAAATATAAACACTTAGATAATTTAAAATCTCTATGTCATTCAGTAGATAAAAATGAAAATTAGTTTTATAAACATCTCTTGAACATCAAACCTTCCATATTTATCCATAAATTTTTTTTACATATTATATTTTGGGGAAATCTTTTTTCATATTCCATTATAAAAATCATAATGATCTATGAGGAATATTTATTTTGAGAAATAAAAATATAATAACTTGTGGAGAAATTTGAAGCCCAAGAGTGTAACTTATCTCTCTATTAATTGTTATCTAAAACATATCCTTTTTCTGAGATAAATATTCCATGATAAATCTCTCTTCATTTAAGTTAGTAATATCATCATCAACATATATAATAGAAATGAGAGATATATACTTGATTTCATTGATGTAATGGGGTTATCCAACTTTCCTTTTCGTAAAATCTATTAGCTTCAAACCTACTTTATGATTAAAATTTTATAATACTAGTTCTTTATTTACCAATAAAATCGTTATTCAATCAAAAAATACATATTTCATTATCTCTATGCAAAAATAATTTGGGTTCCTTAACGTATAAATCATCCTCAAGTTCACTATTAAAAAATGTTGACTTTATATCCATTGGGAATATATTCTTTAATTTAGTGTGTCAATATTATTTTGCAACCTTATAGTATTATAAATTGGTAAAAAAAATTTATAATTGTAAATTCATTTATCTTGAGGTTATCCTTTGCATAAAAGCATTTTAATTTTTCCTCAAAATTTCTCCCTTCTCATTGAATTGTTTGTAAACTCATTATTTATTCTAATAAGATTCTTGTTTATTTTACATTAGATGGAATTTTATTATTTTATTCAAATAAATATGATTCTATATTTCATTATATTTATAAAATAAGTCTTTATACTCCAACCCATAATTCAGGTTCTTCAGTATTTCATGATAAATCAATGGATTATGTGATGTTTTCTATCAAGATAAAATTATTCTAAAAAATTATTAATGATTAGTAATTTTTTTTATAAAGATCCAACTATATTCATAAATGTTACTTAATTAAATTTTATATTTATCAATCTATTTATAGAGATTAATTATCATATTTTTCATTGAAATCACATGAATCATCCACATTTCTAGAAATTGAGCAGGATTTTCAACTTATTATCCAAAATCTCATTCATCTTCAAAAGGTGATATTTTCCATTCATGTTCATTGAATATGTTTTTGTAAAATGTAAATAATATTTCTAGGTTTTATTTTTTAATAGATACACCCATTTATTTTTGGTGGATATCCAATGAATGTTACATCAAATAGTTTTACTCAAATTACTCAGATTGGTGAAATTTGGTTTGATGATTCAGTGACTACAAAATACCCTAAATTAATTCAACCATTTATAATTCCTATAATATATTTAATTATAATATATATCATAATTTTTAACATGTAATTTGCTTTAAATTTTTAATACAGTTCAGATTACTGGACTCTAATCAATGTGAGAAGTACTATGTTCCCCCAACATGTCTTCACATCTCAAACAAACATATATTATTCCTCTATGATAAACAATTTTATTATAGTGTAAAATAAAAACTACACATTATTTATATTCTTGGAGTTTCTAAGTAATATTAATTTTTTTTATTTTTTTATTCAACATCAATTTATGATTTATTTTGTAAATTTCATATTTAATATAATTATTTTGATAAATCATAATATACTTTTAATTATTTTATAAATAATATATAAATAATTTTTACTTTTATTATAGAAATTAATCATTTGAACTACATACCTTCAAAAATAAGGATTTCAAAAAATATCATCATAACAAAAAACCTGAAACTCTGACCTAAAGAAAAAAAAATAGATGTATTATAGTCCTGATAAACCAAATATATTAGAAAATAGTATGTACAATTATTAAAATATAAAATTGATTTACAAAGGATATATAAAAAAATATTGAAGAATTGAATAAATAATGTAAATACTAAATCTACTAAACTATGAATCATGAACTCTTTTATTTAATGTGCGATTTAATACTACCTTTTTTAATTCAATTATAGTATTTGTTCCTCTACTTGTGTAGGGATTTATTGTAATGGAACTATTTATTTGTTGGAACCATTTTCATACTCCATGGTGTTTTATGACTTCCAAGTTAAGTATTGGTTGTTTTCAATCATCTTATTAAAAACCACTTGGGATAGGATCATGGTACTTTTGATCCTCTTATTAAAGAATCACTATGGATAAGAGATTATTACTTCTAATCATTTCATATATGATATTATATATAAGATACTCATGTGTATAAATTAATATTTTGATTCTACATCAACATTTCATTATAAGTGAAGATATTTTTTCATAAGAATTTATATATCCATGATTAATAAAATTATAGGGGTTTCCTGCTTTATTTAAAATCCCATTGCATTACTTACATTCAATGTTTATTAATTTTTAACATCTTTATAATTCTGATTGTATTATTTTTATAAAAATTGTCATTAAATTCAAAATTATATATTTTATTTAGATAGATTAAAAAAATTTTGTTTTATTTTAATTTTAATTTAGCGGCATAGTTTAATTTTTCAGACAAACCCATTTTGATTAGAAAATATTTTTCTTTGTAATATTTTCTAAATCTTCAATCCACCCCACCCTAAATCTACATATCTAGGAAAATATTTTGAATGGAGAAAATTAATACGGTATAATTAATGAAAATAATACTTCTAAGATGAATTTGTAATATAATAACAAGTGCATAATTTTTATTGATCCGTCTAAATAAGTTTCTATAAATATACCACTAAGGCCTAATTCAGAAAAATCAACCAAAACATTTACTAAAAAACATTTCCAAAAGAATTTATTTATGATCTAATGATATTTTAGAACTACCATAAACTAAATTTCCAAAAAGAATAAGATCACAAGGAAAATGGAGAGAATGTAGATATTGTAAAGTTGAATAATTTTATAGAATACGAATGAATTACATTTTAAAAAAAGGAAAAATATTATCTATAAATACTGAGGAGAAAACTTCCTATAGTAATAACGTATTATACATGGCTTAAATAAGGGTAAAATTGAGTATTTAAATATCCCTATAATAAATTAATCAAGATTTGATTTTTAAAATTGAAAATGATGTCATAGTTTAAAATTATTAATAAATACATCAAGAAAACCTAAATCCATAAACGTTTTAGTACCTACATGAGTATTGTATAATAGGAAATAATATCTAAAAATAAATTCAATTTAAATGGTTAATTCACAATAAAAAATTAGAACAATAGAGGTTCTATTTATATCCTGTGATGATTGTTACAAAAAGATGATGGTGGTAAAAATATTAAATTATATACAGATGATCGAGAAACCAAACTGTAAAATATTATCTCTTAGAGAATAATTATAAAAATAATTATAACAAGAATGATATTATTTAAGGCAATAAGAAATATCAGGAATGGAATAATGTAGATCATTACAAACAAATGAAGGATTTTTTGGAAAATAATTAGTCCTAAATTTCTATTCTCTAAATATGTATTGTTAAATTTTATTAATGATAATTTTTTAGTCCCATGTCTAATTTATACTCTATATATATTTTATTACACTTAACATAATTTGTTTTCAGATTCTAAAGGGGTGATAAATATTATCAGTTCATGATCTCTAATTAAAAAAATTATAGAAATTAAAAAATTTCTGGAAAATATTATTTTTGTAGGTAAAGAGGTCAAGTGATTTGGTGAAGTTTAAAATTATTTCAATTAGTTAAGAAGATAAAAAATCGTGAGTTTTAAATGTGATTATTGTAGAGTTTTTTAGTAGTTCAGAAGACATGTGTCTTTGGTTATTTGAGTATGGCACAAATGTCTAAAACATTGAGAGGAATTAATTTTTACTGATTTTTTGTTGAGTTCCAAACAGAATGAAATGAGAAATATGAGAAACATTTTGGGTTTGAGTATGATAGTTTTGAATTACATTTGAATAAGTATTATATGTATTTATATTATTTAGAATTTTTCTAAGTATATATTTTGTTCCTTAAAAAATTATCCACCACCGACACATCTGACTAAGGGGAGCGGCACCACAAGGGAAGCCGATCTTAACCCTAAACCATACATTATGAGGCCTTAGCTGTGAAAGTGTATGAGTGCACCTAAAGGAGGTGGTAGAGCACCACTGTATGAAGAAGCAGATTGGAAAAGGTGGGTGCAGGAGCACACCTGCAGAATCGGTACGGTGCGATATCAGGGAGGGAGGGGAGATTTATGAGAAATGGATGTTTTGTCATGTCATATAAAAGAGAGTAAATTTGGAGTCCATTTTGATATGAGATTTCAATAAATCAGTGAGGATTTTCCAATTGATCAAATCTTTTATCCTGGATTTTTAATTATCCATCCACAATCCACAACCTTGCGATTAGTTTGGATGAATTCTTTGTGTTGTTTGATCAACCTCACTGATTCATCTTTTCTAGGAAGCCTCGCACAAGAGGGTTCTATTCACTGATCTCTATTAATATGTCGATAATAGCATCACATGAACTCTCTGATCATATTTTAAGAATTTTGATGACTTCAATAGGATTGAAATAATGCTTCATGTTTTATTGAATAATCGAACAAGTATCAAAACATTGTTTAAATAGTGTGTATAAGTTTAAAATTTTGACAAGATGATTCTTGAAGTCACAGAATAGAGAAAGTATTTGAATGATTTGATGATGAAATGAGTCATCTTTGTGATTCTATAATATTTTGAGGTGATGATCGATGCCTATAAATACTAAATACGATCTCATTTCCTATATTTGTTTTATAACACATCTGAGAGATTTTTGATGAAATTATATACTCATTTTCCTTAACATATATAAGTGTAGTATAATAAAACATAAAAAATTTATTATTTGTCTTCCCTTACTCTGTCATTCTGTATATTATTATTCTATATATTCACACTAATTACATTTTATACATTGATCAATATAACCTTGATGAATTAATTTTCTAAAAGTGAGGCTATGATATCATTAAATTCATGATGGACTATTTCAAAATTCTTTCTATCATCTTGAGACGTTCTGGAACCTTCCTCAACATGAGTGAAATCATCACTTACAATGTCAATTATTTTCATAAAAAAAATAAATATTCAATAATATATCCTTCTGATAATTGTAATTTTTCCATGGAATATTATAACACCTTTTATAATCAATGAATTGATATGGTTCATGATATACGTAAAAATTTAAACACAAAATCAACTTCGAAAGTTAAGAAAGCTCATTAAAATGGACATATATGAACTTAAATATCTATTAAGGGTAACCCAGTAACCACTATAATACAAATCATAAAATCACTAATTCAGATATTAGTGGAGTACCACAATATGTATTCAAAATTTGGGTTATACTAGTTAATATAAATAAATTTGAATCATCAACTAATCAATATTCATCACCGGTTGAAATGAAACAAGAAATATGTCTACTATTATTTTTTCACAATAAATATTATGAAATTACTAAGAATAATTTAGATACCTAATATGATCATTCACATCCAGAAAAACATAATGAATATAGTGACAAAAAAGTTTTACTATACCAAATGTTGTTTTACATCCTTGGTAAGTTAAGATTTCATTAATTTTCATAAAATCAAACTGTATAATATAAGGGTTACAAGGAGTAGGGTATACCTATAAAATATGTTATTTTTCTGGGTTTATGAACAACATGACCTTTATTACTTTATTTTAGTGAATATGGGAACATCAAACTGAGACCAGACACTTGGATTCTCATATATATACGCTATCTATAAAAATAAATCTAATTTTCCTAATATGATGGTAGATATGTAAAGAGAGAGGATCCATATCTCAAATTTTTTCCTAGGATAAATCCACTAGATATACTACGGTAACATGATAAAGACCTATACTCACAAGGATATTCCAGGTTTTGAGAATGTTTGTCTATGATTTTAAACTGAATATAGAAGGTTCTTGTGTGGTTGGAATGATTCTAGGTTATGGTTTCTTTCAGGAGGTTCAAGATTCCATTATTCTCTCATTGGATGCTATCTAGATTGAAGTTAAATCACCTATCAAATATTTTTGATCTATTTCAAGTGGAATGTTTTTGAGATTATTGTATAATATAATCCGGAATGAGGTGGACGTAGAGTACACTTTTCATGAAAAGAAAATTGAAGGGTGTCTCACCCACCAATTAATCTATTACTTCATATATTGAGAGCTATTGATCTCTTCTAGGGAAAGAGGGAAAAATATCACATATGATGTGTGAGAAATACAATATTACAACATTAAATTCTTCCTTGGGATATCCATATGAAAACCATAAAATATTCTATATAATAGGTTCAATTCCCTATGGATGTAAATATATTATCCTTAATGATGCTCGTAGGCTTCATTATTTTCAACCCATTATGATACTGTAATTATAATATTTAATAAATATTTAAATTTTTTGCGAATATAATTGTATCTTGATATGTATGATGTAATCCGATAATAAGTAAAAGTAAGCCTCAATGGTTTAAAAATAAATCATTCAACCTCTCATATTAAATCCTAAATTACTGTTAAAAATATGACCAAACTACTCCTCCTCACTCACCCAAATTTCACTATTTATTCCTAAAAAAAGGAACCATAAAGATCAGAGAGGCTTGTAGTGATAAAAACCTAGAGAATATCAACTAATAATGAATTTACAATCATGGTGGGGGATTAAATGGTATAATAAATCATAAGACTACCAATAGGGTTTCCTTTCATATCAAGGATGTCAGCATCAATGTTTCCCTCCCTTAAAGTGTGAGTGACCTCTGTTCCATTACAGATGATACCCTTGTAATTCAATATAAATTAATTATGTTACCATGAAGTTATATTATTATCCTGAAATAAACCTACAGGAATATTAGATTTAGACTCTTTAGCCATAATATTGATATTATAAATCTTTCAAAAAGAAATTCCATTATAAATGGGTCTAGTATCTACAATGGTTGTGTTATGGGGCATATAAAAGGCACTAAACCCAATGAGCACTAACCCTCTAGCATCACAATCAAGTCCTCCACCTCTTAGATATCCCTGAATGCATCATCCATCCACATTAATTTTATAACCTGAAACAGGTGGGTTTCACTTAACCTACCTCCTAACAAAAGCAATTCATCCAGATCTTGAGCAGCTGCAATTAAGGCCTCTATGAGTAGCTGAGGTCAAACTTCTATAGATTAAAAGAACAAGTTCATCCACTAAGGGAAAAACTTAGAACTTAAAAAGTTTAATTGAATAGTTATTTCCTTCTATACAATTGTTTATCATCTCCCAAAATTCCCAAAACATTGTGGCATGCACCATACAATGAAGCATGTCTTCAAGCCAGTGAACATCCACTCTCTGGAACTACTATTCCTCATTAAACATTGAAACTCTTTAATTTAATTAATGAAAACTTCTCTAAGACCATAAAAATACATATGTCTACATACACATGACTTCATGATTTTCATATAATTGTTAAATCATTAGTTATTAATAATTACCTCAATATGAAATCGAACAAACAATGGTTTCCTTTATAATCAATAAAAAATACAATAATATAAATTTATTATGATTTTCACTTTTATAATTTCATTTTTGAAGAACTATAATTAATATACCCATTAATGTGTCTTCTACTTTTCTTATCGTCCATTTTTATTTCCATCCACTGTCTATTCTCGTCATATTTTACACATTTTAAAACCACAATAATATCATTCCTAGAATTCATAACTTATAATTAAATACCTAAATCACTTATAAACTCAAATATTCTCTAAATGTTTTCCCTACATTCAAGTAAATCTTCAAATTTTCTTTGATCTAGTCTATAGATATTGAGGTTTTAATTTCTATAGTATTAGTGGAAGACACCAATAAACTTCATCAAAACAGATCAACAGCCTATTCCAAACTAAACCGTGGCATGTTGTGGAAAACCAAGTTTTATATTACTATAACTATATCCAAAGATCATAAATATATCTTCTGAATCTGAAAACCATGACCAGTACTTCTAAGAAATAACATTTTCATTAGCATCATTCTTATCCTTTAAAAATATTTATCTTTATAATCATGAGGTTTTAAAACCCATATCATCCACTAAAAACCAAATCCATTAACTAAATACTACTAAATATTTAAAACATCATTTTTTTATCATTGGCATGAAACCACTATCACTAAACATTTAAAAATTTCATTTATATTGCACCAACCCATTTTACCTTTAGGCCAAAAGTATTTTCATTATTGACCACGATCAAATAAATTCAAATACAACCTTGTTTATTTTCCAATGGTGTAAATAATATTAAATAAAATTAATAGTTACCACTATATCAATTTTTTTTAAATACTTCATAAATAATTTTCAAATCATAGGAACCATGATTTTGATATTTGATCACCACGATACATTTGTATCATATTTACTCCAAACACATTTCAACATCAAACTTCAACTGAAAACATCCTACATCACTTTAACTACCACATGGTAAGCATAAAACACACATATTAACACCTATAAATTATTTAACGTAAAATAAAATTGAAATAATTAAATGAATTGAAATAAAAATCCAATACTCTTATGAATATCATCACATTTATCACCTATATGAACAAACATTGAATCATCTTTTGAACATCATTCTAAACTTATATCCAAATGCCTTAATTAGTCTCTATAGAAGGAAAACTTGTAAGATCATATATATTTCACATAATATTCAAAATCCTAATGAGACAATGAGAACCACATATAACTTTCCATACTACTTCCCAAAATATTTCATAAACCGTAAATCGACAACTGATAATACATTTCCCCTTATTCACAGATAATGGAATATCATGGGTATTCAATCAATCCTAGGATGGTCCTTGAGAACCCATTTCACTCTAATGAACTTATCACCACAATCACTATTTGCCATCAATAAAATAATTTCTCAATAAATGTGAAATGAAATTTGGAATCCTAGGATGGGACCACATCTGAAGATAAATACATTTCCAGCTATCCTTTACACATAATGAGGGATGTAATGAGATTGGTGTGCTTAGTTAGGTAATAAATACCAAATATGATATCTTGATGTGAACATAGGAAATTTATTGCGTAGGGGTATAATTTTCATGGTTTTTAGGTTATTGGGTACTTATAGAGGAGCTGCTTGTTCCATCTTTATACATACATACCCAAATATTAATATTTGTTAAAAAATTTAACAATTTTGTTCGTTTATGAGTTAATAATAATTTAACATAACTATCAATCATTTTTAATTATAATAAAATATTTATGTTAAAATAATGAAATTTTATTTAGAGTGATTGTTTGGAAATATTTTGATATGTATATATAACCTATAATTTCTCATGCTAAACTACCTAACCAACGTTGGCCTTATGGAACAGCATTACCTCGGGAATGCCTACGGATAAACCATCAGTTATCCATTAGTAAAAAGAGCATGATGAACCATGTTTGGAGAATATAACCACTATTATCATTGAAATAATAAGAAAAAAATAACATAACACCTATGATAGGTGTAATATCAGAGTAAAAATATAAAATTATAGTGGTATGCTAACTATAATAATAGCATCGATGTGATATAAAACAATTTTACCCATAAAAATCATACAATCATAAAAATGACATGAGGCCACCCAATGGATAATAATATAAAGAAAAATAATTAAAAATAATTAAATAATTGGAGACCGACACTATCCATAGCCCTATATAAGCTATTTCTCTCAACACTAATGTGCTCCCCTATATCATGAACATGTACTTAGTCCATTACATACCCAACTTTCCAAATAGAAGGTATGTGAATTCACTAAAGTTACCATTTTATGTGTGATCATAAGACATTGTAAGCCACCACCAATGATGTTCGAAGTAAAAAATAACATATATTTTAATGCATGTACCAAATGAAAATAGTATGTCATATATATCATGAGAAAAAACAAACACACTACTATGTACTAACAAATCCACAGATACAACAATGTTATACATTATTCTACTTGTTTTAGAATATAACAACACACCCATATTATGAAGACAACAATATTTTTAATGATTTATCAGCACTCATATATTTATTTAGCAATAATGATTAATCTCTATATCATAACTCAATATTTAATGTTGAAACAAACATACAATTGTCGAGGCTCGTGATATATAACCAACTCCAATATTATGAGAATGATATATCACCATTTTTTGATGGATTATGATTCACCACCAAAACCCAAATGGTTAATGCGGAATCTCTTGGTGAATAGTCTATCAAAACACAAAAGTGAGGTGATTGATACATCTACAAGGGAATTATCTATGGCCAAATAATGATAGGGAGAAGGATGTGTCAACAAGTGAATGATCTATTACCAATAAAACCATAAAAAAATATTGAATCATGTGTGACTAAGTTAATGATATGTCACAATACCACAACATATTGGTTGACGATCTACCACCACAAAAAAACACTAAGCTGAGTGATTCATCATCGAGGACTACCCTAAGCACGGGAACTACCACTAAAGAAAAAACATAACAAATGATATATCCTTGATGGATGGGGTATTTCTACTCAATTATAAGGATAATAATATATCAATAATCATTAATCTCAATCATGAATGGTATATAACTGAACATATCTAGGGTGGAATGATCTATCAATAATTCACATGTCTTTGGGTGAACTATCTACCTTCATACCACACACAATGTGAATAATAGATCACTATAAGAATTTTTTTTGGTAATGACTAATATATATAACATGAGGTAAGATGTATCATATAAATGGTGTAGGAGTTATCACCAGATACATTGGTCCCTTAAACTTGAACTCTCTATAGGCTACAGATGCCTAAAATGTAGCACATCTAGTATACATACATCAAGCCCATACTACCACAATATTGATTAGGGTCTCAGGAAACTACTTGTATCACATGGGTTATTATATATTATAACTCACTAGACCAAATTATTATCATAACAACTAGTAAAACATTTAAACATAACAACACATGAGCTTTCATGTGACTCCTAAAGATTTTGGAATATATTCCACTTTAAATTCAAATTATGTTTGATAATTTGTTTCACATGCATCAAAAAAAATAAAAAATTCACAAAATATTTGATGAAATTATTTAAAATTGATAAGAAAAACAATACATCTATAAGGTAAAAAATATTTACGAGTTAAAAATGCTTACATTTAGAAGATATATAATTAATGACATTTAAAAGGATTGTTCATTCTCCAATGACTATTTAATATTATTTATATATATAATTAACAGATTTTAGATGATTATTATGATATTTAATGACATTTTAATATGTTAAATGATATATTAAAATTTATTAAATCATATATTTTTATGAAATAATATTGAGAACATATACTTTTTGATAGTTAATTTTTCATAAAATATAGTTTTTTGTTATATTTTGAATTTTCAAATAAAAGGCAAATTTATAAATTGTAAAACATTAAATTTATAAAATAAAATTAATTTTTGCACTCAAAATAATAATATTATCTTATTATACAAATTTTTTATTTTTCTGAAATAGTTGATTTTTAGGTGAATAATGAAAAATATAGGTTTAACTAAAACTATTGCATTTTATCATTATATAGATAAGTAACTATAAATTATAACATATAAAACATTACTAATGAAAAAAAATTATTTATGGAGTCTAATTATATATTTTAAAATAATATATTGAATTTAAAAAAAACTGATTATTAACATTTTTCAAATTAACCAATATTTTTTCTAATGAAAACTATTTTTAGTATTTCTCTTTCAATTAAATTTCTGATAGGTGAAATTTGGTTTTGGATTTATTTTAATGACACATATATCTCATATGTTTAAAAATACACCAATTAATATTAATAAAATCAACAACATTGATAATTATTACCTAAAAATTACATTTATGCTTAAAATGAACATTTTCAAAAAAGTAGATTTTTACGCATTATAAGTGCTACTAGAAAAAACATCACATATTAAAATTTTATTTGAAAAAAATTATTTTATATTATAAAACATTTTGTCCAAATTATTTAATTATTATCTTTTATTTTATGGTAAGAAATATAAAATCCATAGTTAAAAATACCATACCATGGAAAAAAACAAAAAATGTAAAATTAAATAATATAAGAGTAAAATGAATTAAAAAGTGTTTAAAAAATATGTTCAAATGAATGGTAGAGGGTATATTGACCATAAATCGTCCCATAATCCATTATTATCTATTTTTATCCATATTCTATGGGAATCTTGTTCAATATTCATATTAAAAATTTATATTTAAAAAATTACATTACCTTTACCTATAAAGGAAGCTCACATCTACCCCATTTCTACATTCGATATAAAGAGTTATATCAATTAAATAACTACCATAGCCTCTTTTATTCATTCTCCTCAAATTCTGTAAACCTTGGTATTTCCAAAATACAAATCTATGGATACTTAACAAATTTCCAAGGGAACCCATTTAAAGAGAGAGGTAATGTTCTCAACCAAACACTATTAATTCTAATCTTAAATTACCATTGAAAATATATTCTATAACTAAAATTTTGATAAAATTAGTTTTAATAATATTATTAAATATTATTATTCTAATGTAATATATATTTGTTTATCTTCTCCCAAAACCATTCTAAAATTGAAGGCATCATCATGTGTACGTGTAGACTTCGGCCTCCATGAATAGAGTGCATGATTTTTCATTACTACATACAAGAATGGTTCAAAAATTCCATTTAATGAATTAATATTATGTTCAAAAAATTAAAAAAATTAATTAAGTATAATCCATTTTCTATATTCTTCATGATCTATGGATGAAAAATGTGTCACTAGTGCGTACATACAGATAATTACCTTCAATAAAGCAACATGTTTAGTTTTTCAATGTAGTGTTTTATTATTTCCAACTATATTTTAATAATATTCACCATCATAAAAACATAATTATAATTTTTAAATGATTATATTATTATAAAATAATCAATTTCTTAACCAAACACTCCCATATATTATTGTTTTTTTTTTGATTGGGTTGTTTTAACAACCTACATGAATAGTGTTATAAAATTCTATCATTGATAACTATTGAAAACTAATTATAGGCTATATTAGGAAATAATAATTCAACAGTTATTTCTTTATTTTTTAGGTATTGTAATAGAAATATATATCATATTATTAAGATATCATACACCTTTCATCATAATTACTAATACTAGATAATCACTGACATCGTCTTCATGAATCATAACTAAAATAATTATGAAAAGGAAAAAATAAATTTATAAAATATTACAAAACATGTATTAATGTAACATGTATGGCCACATAATTATGATATTTCAAACATTACATATGAATATAAACCTCTATTACAGAACTACTAATAAAAAAATGGAAACTAATAACATTTGACAATGGAGACAAATATGACTAACTAATGAATTTATATCAAATGAAAATAAATGATGTTTAATAATTTTAATATGAATTAATAATTTTCTTAATTAGGTGATTAATAATTTTTTTAATTTTAAAATAGATAATAGAACTTTCATATCAGTGGGATTAATGTTAATTATTATATCATTGGTATCAAAGGTAATGATTTTTATCAACTCAATTTTCATTCAATGAGTTGCAATTGTTCTTGTTGAACATTATTTTGATAAGTTGATAATATTCTACCCTATTACTGTATTAGTTTTATCTTCCTCATTTAATTATAGTTTTTTTTTTCATTTCAATCACATAAACCCATTTTCTAATGTTACTTCATGAATTATGATGTTTGTAAGGGGTTTCTTTTCACAATTTTCATTCAATGAGACTTTTTCAAAATCCACCACTTGATTCCATGTTATGTTGTATATTTTCATCCCTTGTATGTTTTGTAATTTTCCTGAATTTCTGTATAATTGTTTTTAATTATATGGAATTATTTCGAGACCATGAAATTTGTTGGTGCGTAATTCTGAGGCCCGTAGTGCTCGAAATGATCCGTCGAAATATGTTAAGTTTAAAATAGCACGTGTTAGTGGTTTTCCTAAAAAAGTATAATAACTCTTAAATGGGTGCCCTGGTCAGAAATCTAAGGGCACCTTTTCCTATAGGATGGTAGTTTTACCCTAGGAGTGACATAAGTTTAGTCGGCGCATGCCCATAGGGGGAAAACCCAAAAATGGCATAACCGTAAATAAAATAATTAGTAAAATATTTTATTTTTCGAATGCCTATAACTCACAAACGGTGACTTGGATTAAAAATTTGAGACCATCTCCGAACTCGTGAGGGTATTTTTACCTTAGGAAGATACTAACATTGTCCAGCGCGGCCCACCAGTGGAAGTTAGTTTATGGCCGTAAATAAAATAATTAAGTGACAATTATTTTATTGTAAAAATCCTTAACTTATAAACGGTAACTTGGATTGAAAGTAAGTGAGTACCATTGAGTTCTTGAGGGTGGTTTCACCTTAGACAAATCCTAACCTCGACTGGTGTGGGTCGAGGGTGACTGTTAATAATTTTATGAACTTTTTTGGGTATGATCAGTAAACGCGTGGGCGATGTTTTCTATCTTTTGAATAGGTGCGTAGAATTGAAATCATGGAGAACCGTTGAATCCATAGCACTGGGATTCGCTAAAGGGAGGCATCACTTTGAACTCAGTTGTTAGGGAGAAGAAGTTAGTTTTTGGACTTCTTGTAAAGGATAATTAAATAATAGTTTTATTGTTATTTTATCTTACTTTTATCCAACATATGAGCGGCATTGGCGGGACCAACTACATGTCAAGAAATTAAGTGGATTGACTAACCAATTGCATAATCTCACCATTGTGAATTAAATGATGTTCAATAATTACTCATTTAATGAACTGCATTAAATTATTTCATGCATTACTCACCCTTTCCCCATCCCATATAAATAAGGCTCGGGGGTGAGTTTTGGCACGAATTTACCATTTGGGGAACTCTGGAAAAGTAACGCGACACCATCCACCAATGGAGGACAGAAGCTTGGGTGGCAATGATCCGGGACCGATGAACACTGAAGACTCCATCCAATGGGGATGCTCCTCCTACCGCATATCCTCGAACGTGGAAGTACCACCATCTGCGGCGGTCACCTAACATCTTAAAGGTATGGGTTTAACTATTTTAGTTTTTCTTTTATGACTTCTGTGCTCAAAATTGTTATCATATTAACGCAGTGGGAACAGGCCACACGAACAAGGCTCGAACCCTTCTCCACTTCTCACATGTTGCGTTCTTTGGGGAAGGTTTCATGAATTAGATGAAAATGTGAAATAGCGGGTCATGCTATGATGAAGGCATCCTGGGAGGCCCGTAGGTGCAGAAATTAATAGAAATGGAGCTCCGGAGCACCGTCAGATCCCCACAGAAGATTATCCGGCATAGCACTGGCCGCAGGTGCCACGCCGTCGCGTGCTACGAAGGGGAGCCGCGACATCAATCTGCGATGGCCGCAAGTGGCGGTCGGCACCTCAGCCAGCTTCATAGGTAGAGGTGGTGCACTATAACACGGTTCATTGAAGAGGGTTATGGCGTTATGTTGTGACGGAGGATAGGGACCCACGTCTACGGGTCCTACGGAAAATGGGGCGGTGCCACGTGGTGCCGCAGATTGAAGAGAGGTCGAATGAGTTAAGACGTTTGGAAGGAAAACTACGCTCCCCACGTATGGCGTGCCTGTAGACGGCAATATGGTCGACCGATTGGGTCAGACCCACCGAGTGGGCCAAACCCGGCCCGCGGGGCCAACCCATCTAGTGGGCTAGGCCAAACCCACTGCCCAGCGTGCCAAAACGGGTGGGCTGAGCCCCACCCAGTGGGCAGGGCCAAACGTGGCCCGGGCTCGTGAACTAGTTGGATCGAACCCGATGGGCCGGACCCAGTGCACTAGGCTGACCCTTAATGGGTTGGACCCATGCAGGGTCAGGTAGACCCCGGGATCCGTTGCGTCGGGTCGACCTGACCAAGTCGGACCAACCCCAGACTCAACCGGCCAACGATTAAACAAACGTCCATAACTGAAAAACTGAGGGTCCGTTTGTAAAGCCTTCAATGGAATTCAGACCCCTTTTGGGAAGTGATCCCTTTGTCATATTCTGACTGGCCTAACCAAGTTGGGCCTGACTGAGGTGCGAACACCCCCATTTCATGGAAAGGGGATTAACTAACAGACCGAGCATCTGATCGATGCACCTTCTGGGGCATAAGGACCCCTGTGACAAGGCTCTCCCTTGGAGATACTCTAAGTGGGTTTTTATGGAGTTTAACATGCAACCTGGGTTGGATCAATCTTGAATCCAACCGGGACCTTTTTACAAAAGTGCTCAAATATCACAGATCGGGCGTCCGATCGACGTACTTTCTGTCACATTAGAACCCCTATGATGGGGTGGTTCCTTGGGTATGCCTTTTTAATGTTATTTGTACTGGTTGAAATATGACCTATGGCATGAGGAGCGGTTCTCCTAGAATCGAGCATGTTAGGAGAAGGAATCCATTGGCTGGTTGTGACATGAAAAAGAAGAGCGACCAATGTGGGTCAGCATCAGAAACTCTGGGGTGGAATAATCTAGCTGTATGACTAATCATCTCTACCTTTTTAATAGATACCCTATGTGGATCATCATCATAGAGACCCTGCGTGGATGAGCATCATATCGACCCTGTGTGGATCATCATTCTAGCGACCCTGTGTGGATCTACAGTTCTCGACCCGATGTGGACTAGCCTTAGAGCGGCCCATCATGGAATAGAGGCATAAAACCTTCTGGGGATCGAAAATGGAACAAATTATTTGTGGTTCAATTACGGAACATCATAATGGAATAAAATGAAATAGGTTATGTCTCACCATCTTTATTTTTTATCTCAAGTTGTATACCTAGTTTGAGCCGAGCCTTTTTCTTTGTGATTCATTATTTAGATCATGCGTGTGATATTAAATTTGTGTTAATTTCTTGTGATATGTTCCTTTGTGGATTACTGAGAGACTGTAGGGGGTCTCGGGGTACCCTATTGGGTATTTTTATACTCACACCCTGCACGGGCTCTACCTGTATGTGTGTGTCTAGTGCAGACTACTGATGCTCCGAGGAAGACTTTGGAGGTTCAGGAGTTGGTGGAGTTTGGTGTGATGGGAGCAGTCAAGATCCTCTTCTTCGACTTCAGACTTACAACTACTACCCTCTAGGTAGAGCTCTAGGGAAGATACAGTAGCAGTTTACTTTCTTTTCAGATTATAGGGTTTGTATTTTGGCCAACTATTTTCAGTTTACAGTTCTACTTTTTGTTTTACTTTACTATTATGGGCATACCTTCTTTTGTTGGTTATTTACATCAGTTTCCCTTTTTTGTGTGTACATATCTCTAAATAAATGTCTTCCCTATTCGGGAAAGGAATTCAGGTGCTAGTCATCAACCCCTAGCTTATGGAAGGCGGGCTTTGGGGTAGTCACGTCCAGGCCATGTGGGATGGTTCATGACAAAGTGGTATCAGAGGGAGGTTGGTTCTATGAGAAGAACTAAGAGTGTATGTTTTCAATAGATCAATAGTGTTATGTGTCTTGAGTTCGGGTTTCAGTTCAAGGAGTCTAGTGTTGGTACGACAGCGGATGTATCCACACACCAGGACCCTGAATTCAATTTTCTGACTCAGTACACAAAACACTAGTTGCATATGTTTTAAAAAGTATTAATGACCTTTATTGAGTCAGCACACCTAGTATAACTTATTGGTCATGGAACATCTGTTTCTTATAGGATGCCTCCATGAAGACATCCATCGAGGATTTGGATTAGAGATCATGGCAGTGGCCCACCGAGTGACGAGGCGTTGGTTCAGGGACCACTCATAGTGATGGAAACTTTGGGTGGTGTACCGAAACAACCACCAACCATTGCGCAGTAGATGCTACTAGTGGATCACGCATGATGGCCGAGTACATTTCATCAGTTTCATAAGCTAAGGCCTCCATGATTTCTTGGAAAGACGGACCTCACAGGCAGTATACGACTAACGTGAGGATATTTCTTGGGTCTTTCATTTATTAGAGACACCCGTCGAGTAGATGACGATCTTGTCCGCTAGCCATATTCAGAGATCGACGTGAATATGGTGGAGGTCAACGCTACAGGTGCATGAATAGACGACTCTCACCTAGCTAGACATTGAGAGCCTTTTCAGGGCAGATTTCATGCCAGTGACACTATGCTCTATGCATATTCATGAGCTTATGCATCTGAATAAGGACATCCAGACTATGGCTCAGTACTCGGAGAGATTTGTTGACCTCTCCTGATACTCCAAAAACATGGTACAAGACCCTTACATCAGGACCCAGACCTTTGAGAAGGGGCTCCGATGAGTGATTAGAGCTGCCATTGTTTCTCAAAGCAACTAGACACAGGCTGGGGTGCTAGAGAAAGCTTTACTGATGGAAATATTCCTTAAAAAGCTACCACCAATAGTGAGAGCCCCTATCAGATGATAGGTTGCAGAGCCATCAACTAATGGCATTAGATATACAATGCAGAAACCCAATCTAGCAAGACCATTTGGAGGGCGACCCCGGGATGTGGGTTCTGAGGTGCAAGGCTCGAGAGGCCGAGAGAGCCTCCAGCAAGGTATGATATGTTCTTCCTAATGGGGACAGGGTCACAGAGATCGTAACTGTATGAATCCCCGCAAGGATGATCGTAGATGGTGGAATGGTCACCGAGTTAGTGGCAGTGGAAGGAGCATGAGTGTCAGCCTTGTGGAGGATGATGTTGGGATCATGACATGCAAAGAGAGGTGGTCGAGGTCACCAAGAACTACCACCACCACCCCCAGGTAGTCCACCATGAGATCCGAGAGTAGTTGGGTGGGGACAGGCCCAGGTACAAGCTGTAGAGGCTCACGATCCTAATATCCCTGAGATGATACGAGGTACGATCTGTAACTTCTCTACATTAGCAGTAGTGCTTATAAACATTGGTGCTAGCCATTATTTTCGTGCAGCAGACTTAGTTTGGGACTCTGAGATTCTGACTGAGCTTTTAGCTAGACCTTTGCATTTGGATACTCCTATGGGAGGAGAATCAGTTGTCACACACTAGTGACAATAGTTTGATCTTACTCTCGGAGGAGAGAGTTTCAGATGGGATCTTCTAGTAGTGGTGTAGAATCTGTACAACATCATTCAAGGCATGGACTGGATATCAACATTTCACATGCAGATTGACTACATGAGACATAAAGTGCGGTGTACGTGTAGAGATGGTGGCCAGTTTTCCTCTATTGGTGAGAAGGAAAACAGAGCAGCACGAGATGGACTTGCGCTCAAGAGGGTGGAACCGATTACATATCATATAGATTTCATGAAGTTTTATATGGTGGATGTGGTGAGTCCACAGTTTCAATGGGTGGTGGAAGAGTATGAGTACATCTTTCCAGATGTTGTCCCAGGACTACCTCCTCATAGAGAGGTAGACATCCACATTGACTTGTACCCAGGAACAACACCGATATCTACATCATCATATCAAATGGACCCTGTGGGGATCTAGGATTTGAGGGTATAGTTGGAGGAATTATAGAAAAAGGGATTCCTAAGGACTAGTTTTTCTTCATGGGCACCCCCAGTGTTGTTTTCCAAGAAGGCAGACGGATGTTTGATGATATGCGTGGACTTCCGGCACCTAAAACAGGTGACCGTGAAGAACAAGTATCCTCTTCCAAGGATTGATGATATGTTTGATCAGTTAAATGGAGTGAAGGGGATCCAGCAAAGACCGAAGCAGTACTTGCTTAGGAGCCACCTAGGAGTGTAACTAAGGTGAAGAGCTTCCCTGGATTAGCATGCTACTATCGGAAGTTCGTACTCGATTTCTACATAGTAGCAGCACATATGACTGCCTTGATTAAGAATGGTAAACAATTTCAATGGTCAATGGCATGTCAGCAGACCTTTCAACAACTGAGGAAGAGCCTGACCAGTGCACCCATCCTGAGGTTTCTGGAGGACGACACTAGCTATGTAGTTTACTGTGATGCATCAGGGACCGGACTGAGTGGTGTCCTCTTGCAGGATGATGTCATGATATTTTATGTCTCACAAAAGATGAGGCCTCATGATCAGATTTATGTGACTCATGACATGGAGTTGGAAGTAGTAGTCTTCACACTTAATATGTGGTGAAACTAATTGATGGGAAAGTAGTTCATTGTTTACTCTGGCTACAAGAGTCATAGATATATCTTCACACAGAAAGATCTGAATCTGAGACAGTGATGTTGGCTCGATTTCCTCTAATACTATGACTTTGATATAGTCTATACTCATGGGAAAGGGAAAATAGTGGCAGATGCACTTATTAGGAGATTGAGTTCGTAGCTACTAAGTGATGCTTCAGAGAAGTTAGCCTCACTTTAGATATCCTACATGGATAGAGATGAGACAGTCTACCTCTATTCAATGGAAGTTTCCCCTCCACTCATTTAGTGAGTCTGGGAGACACAACTAAGAGATAGCAGTTGTGAGGCTAAACATGCTCAAATATCCTCAGGCCATTCACCTGACAAATATTTTGAATGTTGGGATCACACAATCCTTTCTAGAGGATGTAAAGTTGTACTAGTGGTCCTAAGAGAGGAGGTATTGAGGTAGTTCCATTCATCCCCCTTGTCTATACATCCAGGTGGGATGAAGATGTATCATGAACTCTGGTGTCAGTACTAGTGGCCATGGATGAAGACTACATAGATTCGGAAGAAGTCATATACTGAAAGTAGATAGAGGCCCTTAGATATTGAATAGGGAGACCATGTCTTCATATGGGTCTCACCCGGATGAGGATTATGAAGGTTTTTCCAGGATGGAAAACATTCTACGAGGGTCATCGGACCTTTCCAGATTTTCAATAGAGTTGGTGAGGTGGCATACCACCTAACTCTTCCCTCACATATGCACCGAGTTCATGATGTTTCCCATGTGTCGTAGCTGAGGAGATATGATCATGATTTATCGCACGTTATCAACTAGGGCGAGTTGGAAATTGATGATGGGGAAACTTTTACAGAGTTCCTAGTGTAGATAGTGGATAAATAGGAGCATGTCTTTATAGAGGGTTGATCCCTCTAGTGCGAGTTCAGTGGCCACACGGGGAACCTCTAGGAAAGAACATGGGAGAGGGAGGCTCAGATTCATGCTAGGTATCCTATTTTGTTTGGTTTTTCTTGTTTTGGATTTCGAGGATGTAAATCACTAGGATTGGGAGAATGTAATGTCTCGAAATTTAAATATAATTTTTTTTAATTATATTGAATTTTATCAAGACCTTGAAATCTAACAGTGTGTAATTCTAAGGCATGGAGTGCCCAGAATGATCCGTGGAAAATGTAATGTTTAAAATAGTGCAGGTGAGTGGTTTTCCTAAAAAAGTGGAATAAATCTTAAAATGGTGCCTAAATCAAAAATCCAAGGGCACCATTACTTTCAGGATGGTGGGTTTACCCTAGGCATGACTTAAGTTTAGTTAGCATAGGCCTATAGTGGGAAAACTCGAAAACGGCATAACCATAAATAAAATTTTTAAATAAAATTATTTTATTTATCAAATGAATATAACTCAAAAATGGTTACTCTGATTAAAAATTAGATACCATTTCTAAACTCATGAGGGTATGTTTACCATAGTTAGATACTAACATTGTTCAGCATTGGCCACCAGTGTAAGTTAGTTTTTGGAGGTAAATAAAATAATTAAGTTGAAATTATTTTATTGTAAAAATCCTTAACTTCTAACTAGTAACATAGATTTAAAATCCGAGAGTCCTGTTGAGCTCATGAGGGATTGTTCCCCTTACTTGGATCCTAACCTCGACCAGCACCGGTAGAGGGTAACTATTAATAATTTTATGAACTTTTTTCGGGTATGTTCAGTAAACACCCTGGCGGTGTATTCTATATTTTGAACGGTTGCTCAGAATTAAAATCTGAGAGAATAGTTGAATTTGCAGTGCTGACATTCGCTTAAGGGAGGCTTCACTTCAACTACAATTAGTTGGGAGAGGAAGTCAATTTTTGGAATTTTTTAAAAGGATAATAAAATTAAAATTTTATTTTTAGTTTATCTCTCTTTTCCCCAACGAATGAGAAACGTTGGTTGAACCGACGTTTCTCAAGCCATTAAGTGAATTGACTCACAATTTACATAACTTCACCATTGTGAATTAAATGAGATTCATTAATTACTCATTTGATGAACCGCATTAAATTATATCATGTGTTACTCACTCATTCCCCCTCCAATATAAATGAGGCTCCGGGATGATTTTTGACACTCCTTCACCAAGCGAGGAGACTCTGGAAAAGTACCGCGACACCATCCTCTAATGGAGGACAGAAGCTCAGGGGGTAGCAATCCTAGATCAACGAATACAGATGAATCCATGAAATGAGGATACTCCTCCCGCTGTATTCCCTCGAATATGGAAGTATCATCGTCTGCAGCGGTAACCTAACATCTTCGAGGTTGGGGTTTAATTATTATAGTTTATCTATGATGATTTCTTTTCTCCTTTATGTTATCATATTAAAGAGGAGGGAACGAGCCAAATGAACAAGTCCTGGACCGTCTTCTGCTTTTCTCATGTTGCGTTCTTTAGGGATGGTTTCCTCCATTTGATGAGAACATGAAACAGCGGGTCATGCTATGACATCGGCATCCCGGGAGGCCCGTAGGCGCAGACGGGAAGTGAAACGAGGGTCTAGAGCATCGCCGGAGCCCCACGAGAGATCCTCTGGTGACGAAGACTAGCACAGCAGCACCGAAGACCGGCACTGGCAAGTGAGGGAGGCGGCCGGTGACATCCATCCGGGGCGACAGCAGATGGCGCGCCGTCACGCGTCGTGGAGGGGAGCCGCGACATCATGTCATGGCCGCCCCCGATTAAAGAAACACTCGTAACTAACAAACCAGGTGTCTATTTGGCATTATTCCAGTGGATTTGGGACTCTTTTTAGAAGTGGTCCCTTCGGCATATTCCAGCATGCCTGACCGAGTCGGGCCGGACTGAGGTGCGAACAACTCTGTTTCACAGAAAGGGGTGTAACTAACAGACCAAACGTCCGATCGATGCACCGTATGTGGCATAAGAACCCTTGTGACAAGGAAATCATTTGAAGACAATATAAGGGTCTTTTGATGGAGTTTTATGTGTGACCTAGGTTGGATCAGACTTGAATCCAACCGGTCCCTCTTTACAAAAGTTAAATATCTCATAGATCGGACGTCTGATTGGCGTGTCGTCAGTCATGATAGGACTTATATGACAGGGAGGTCCCTTAGGTAGGACTTTTTGCAGGACTTCATACCGGTTGAAATATGACCGATGGCTTGAGAAGTAGTTCTACCAGAATCAAGCGTGTTATGAGTGGGAATCCATTTGATGGCTGTGACATGAAGAAGAAGAGCGACCAATGCGTGTCAGCATCAGAATCTCCAATGTGGGATGATCTACTTGTATGACTAATAATCCCTACCTCTTTACTAGCGACCATATGTTGATCAGAATCATAGAGACCCTTTGTGGATCAGCATCATAGTGACCCTGTGTGGATCAATATCATAGCAACATTGTGAGGATCAACATTCCATCACCCTGTGTGGATCAGCAGTGCGCGACCGTGCAAGGACCAGCCTTAGAGTGGCCCATTATGGAATAGTGCAATATGACCCTGTGTAGATCAACAATGGAACAACTTCTCCGTGGTTTATTTGTGGAACTCTTTACTGAAATAAAATGATATATCTTGAGTCTAATCATCTTTATTCACAATCTCGAGTTGGATACCTGGTTTGAGTTGATCCTTTTGCTTTGGGATTCATGATTTAGATCATGCTTGTGGTATTACCATTGTGGTTTTTTTCTGTGATGTTTTCCATTGTGGGTTACTAAGAGACATTCTGGGGTCTCAGGGTCCCCTTATAGGTATTGTTATACTCACCCCCTATATGGGAAACGACTGCACATGTGTGTCTAGTGTAGACTACGAATGCTCCAAGGAAGACTTTGGAGGTTTGGTAGTTGTTGGAGCTTAGTGTGATGTAAATAGTCGATATCCTCTTCTTCGACTTCATACTTACAACTATTACCCTTCAGGTAGAGCTACAAGGAATAGACGATAGTTGTTTAAATTTATTTCAGTTTCTAAGGCTTGTATTCTAGCCCACTATTTCCAGTTTATTGTTGTACTTGTGGTTGTAATTTATGCTTGTGGTTAAATCTTCTTTTGTTGGTTTTTTAATTCAGTTTCCCTTTTTAGTGTCTATATATCACTAAGGCAATTCCTTCTCTATTTGGGAAAATCCTTCAGGTGCTAGTCGCCAACCCCTGGCCTATGGAAGGCGAGCTTGGGGTATTGACGTTCGAGCCATGTGGGGCGAGTTGTGACATGTTTTGTAACAACCCAAGGTTTTCTATAAAATGCTTGAAATTTTGTGGTATATATTTATAAGTATCCTTTAAACATAATTTTATTTCTTCTATGTTTTGAATTTCATGAAACTGTCATCTATAATTGTGTTTAGTATGTTATTTAGAGTCTGATGAAACAAACTTGTTTTTTTGGTGAATAGTAACATGCCCTTATGAATAGTAATATGACCTCATGAATAGTAAATATTATTATAATTTTATTTTCCCATGGAAATAGGATAATGGGATCTTAATTAATTTTCCAATGTCACATAAAACTAATTGCACTTCAATATTGTTATTTTTCGAATTAACTGTGACCTTATTTAAAAATTAACTTAATAATATTTAGAAAATTATTTCTGAAAAATGGAGTTCATTTTTGAATTCTACACATCGAAAAATTGTTGGGGTAAATTTTTGGTATTTTTCTAAAACTCTTGAATTTTCGGTGAATAGTGAAATACGATAAAATACTGTATAATCAATTTATCAGTAAAAATGCACTATTTATGCCATCATAAGTGATTCAAGGCCACTTGCATCGAACTCACTTGATATTTTCACTAATTAAGGCCACTTCATTTGAAATTATTCATAGTCTTGATAAAAATATTATAATAATAATTAAAATAATCTAAAATACCTCCCCTCCTCCACTATAAATATCACCCTCACTCCCCTCTTCCTCCCACACCTCTCAAGCCTTGAGAATTGTCTAATTTCTGCCAAATTCTCTCCCCAATCTTCTTCCCCACGTCCTAGAGCTTCTGGTCTCACCAAAAGACCAAAATCAAAGTCCTTAAGAAGGATCTCAAGGAGAAGAGATCAAGAGGTAAACAACCTCTTTTATTTTCTTTCTTTTCTTCCATTTAATGTTATTCTCTTCCTTTCCCTTTGTCTTTTGTTGGGATATATCATTAAATATTTCCCCTTAATGTCCAAATTTTGTATGAATGATGAGATATTCTATTCCTCTCATCAATCTTGTTTTTTTTATGAAATTTTAAGAGACGTCGTTAGGCTGCTGAATTTTCGTAAGGAATTTCTCATGTTATCTTTATTTCATGATTCCTTTCTCTTCTTTCTTCACCCCCTCTTATCCAAGAGGCATAAGATCACCAGAATAATTTATATTCTGGATGTTTTCATGTTTATGGAAAATTAAAAATCATTATTCCTATCCTCTCTAACTTATTTGAGGAATAAGAACATTGTCCGTGATGTGTCGAATTACCGACATCGTGGACGATGTAATTTCACTTTCCACTAATTCTTTCAAGTCTGGTCATGAAACCATTTATATGGTTGAACCAGGTTATAATATATGTTTTATAACTCATATATGGTTGTTTAATTATTTTGTACCCATGGTTCAAATTTATAAGACTAAATGAGGTTGTAATTATCAAAGAACCACTTATATTATCTAAACGAACATAATTAATGTTTTAACTTATAAATCATCCTCATATAAAGAACCAAAGTGATAAATGGTATAATTTATGGTACTATAAACATGTAAATACTACTCCATTCCAATTCTAGAGTTTCACTTCCAATCAACAAGAACGATTCATCATGAACCGATTGTGAAAATCACAAAAGAACTCGCCCAAAATAATGCAAGGAACAAAATACTAACAATTAAGGGGTGAAATGAGGTTATGAAATGACCATGTAAGATGTTATAAACATGAACATGTTTCTATAAAATACTAATAACACTCTTTTAACCATTATACAAGATGTTTAAACAATTTTGAAGTAAGACAAGTCCAAGGTAAGGGAATTCTTAACCCGATTTCCATTCTTTGGGTTAACCTTCTACTTTATAATTTATGTGCTATTTAAATTGTTTGTGTGATGGGTACTATTTATATTATGTTTAAATATGTGTATTTACAGAGTATATACATATTCCATCCACTCTATTAAGTCTCACTTAAAGTATATGATGTTTATAAGGGACTTTTCTTCTAAAATCCTCTTCAAAAATTCTGTTTTATAAGATTCAAAAGGTATGTTTTTATGTTATTGTTTATGTTGTATGGTCATGTTTTGGTTATTGGGAATTGTTTATGATGAAGGGTGGGACCTATATTTCCCTCTAATGCATTGGGTATGAGTAAGTTGGAGGTCGGCCGTATGGTTACTCCAAGTGTAACTGTGATGGTTACACAAAGTAAGGTAGTCGTGAGGGTTACAAATTTTAAGGTAGCCAATATGGTTACATGATTATGTAAGGGAAGCGCGCTGCAATGGTCGACAAACCCTATTGTGTTTCTCTGATTTGCCTTTGATTTTTCATGGCAGGATTCGATCCGGCTTGGGAGAATGTTTCTCCCACGGCCACTGTCTCTCTAGATCATGATTCTAAGAAAACCGAAGTCGGATCTTCTGAAACCCCTTTTCGCATTTTACCTATCTCCTTTCGTGATGCTTTGAAAGGAGTGGATCCGAGCAATGAAAAGTTATGTTAACAACCTCTTTTCAGAAATCTTGAGGATGGAAGTTTTTTGGTTGATGCAGATCTGGAAGCCATTGTTCAAAGGGAACAGCTGTTCAAATTCTCCATTATTGGCCGAATCTCATACAATTCAGTAGATCGGCCTTGGTCACTGCTTGATCTAAAAAGCCGGATTGCACATTGTCGGGGCTTCTCTAAATGGAATATGGTTCCTATAGGTAAAAAGTATTATCACATCCTATTCAGCACACAAGTTGAGCTTGATCAGGTATGGAAATTTGGTCATTTGCATCTTAAGCCTGGCTATTTTAGGATTTCAGATTGGGATGCGGATTTTAATCCTTTTACTCACAAAAACTCGATGGCACATGTCTGGGTTAGGATTCATGGTCTTAATTGGTTTTATTGGCACCCAAAAATTTTGAATGATATAGCTTCCTGCATAGGTTCCCCTATCAAAATATATCATAGAACCCTGAATGGTGACCTTGGTTTATATGCTAGACTAATTGTAACACCCGAGACTTTTATGTTATATAAATCATCAAAGGAATCTTTTTCTACACAACACTTGCTTGGCTTGCTTTACACGCAATCGCGACCTTCCTCGATAGCTTGCGTCGTACGCAATACCGAGTTTCACTAAACAACAATATGCTATTAAAACTAGCCGTTATGAATAGTAATAACCACTTTTTGAAATTTTATAAATTTCTTTTTTCAAAATGGACTTCATTTTTGGACTCAGAATATCGAAATTAGCCTAGGGTGAAATTTTGGTATTTTTCTGAAAACTTTCAATTTTTGATGAATAGTGAAACCACTAAGTGGTAGGTTAAAAACTGAATTTTGCATAAAACTTAATTTTACCGCTTCTGTGAATGGAATTTCAAAAATCCGAGAGACACGGTTAATATCAAGGACTAAAATGTGGTTCAATGAGATAAAAATAATTTTTTGGTGAATAGTAACTTTTTACTATTTTTACCGCGGTTAATAGTAAATAGGGTAACTAAGGGTAAATATGATATTAATATTACCCTAACACATGTCCTAATTCTATTGGACAAGTGTAATTCGACCAAAAACAAACTTAGGAATAAAATATGACCATTTAGGCCCACTTGGATTAGATTAGGACATTTATTATTAATTTATTTAAAGAAGGGTTAAAATAGTTAAAATCGAAGTTTAATAAGTAAATCATTTTTAATATAGGGTTATACATAAGATAAATTCGATTGTAAATATTCATTAGAAAGCTAAAAAGATTTCCTACATGATGGTTTTTTATTTGTAATTTTTAGACATCAAATAATTTAATTTATTTATGACACAAAGATGATGCAGTAATTATCTTATTAATGAAATATTGACAAAATTGATAATATAAATACCAAAATAAATGTAATTTGAGACTTTTTATGAATTCCACTAATTTTCTAGGTTACTATGATATATTATTATTGATTTAATCAACTTGGTTCGAACATATAATTCTGTTATGACTTTGACAAAAATCATATATCAAATAGTGTCAAAATTGACACAAAATAGTTTTTAAATCAAATATTATATTATTAATTGTTATTTTATTCCTAAAAATCTAAGGTTCGGCAACATGACTTAGATAAGGATATATATATTAATAATAAACAATTTGGGGTTCGTTTGGCATGTTATAGTAAGTGTATTAACCATATAGTGAAAGAAAACAAAAAGACATGGTAAAAGTTAAATTATTTAAGTTAGAGTTAAATTTAATTGATAAGGTTAAAATAAGATCCTAAACTTGTCTAAATTCTATTGGTTGATAGGATTTCGACCCATCCCCACTTTAGCTTCGAAATAAGACCCTTTGGAACCATTATAAACCGATTTTGACTTTAATATAAAATAATATTTTGAGATATTCCTAAGGTGCCCCTCTCCTCCCTTATAAAAGGGCACCTCCTCCCCCTCCTCCTCACACCAATTTGAGCACTCAAGCTCGGCCAAACCCTGCCATTTTCCCTTCTCCACTTCCCTATAATAATCCTAGAGGTTCTGGTCTTCTCCAAAGACCAATCTTAGTTCCTTAAGTGGAGGATTCAAAAAGGCGTTCCAAAGAAGAGGTAATATCCATTACCGATCTTTTCAATTTCTTTCTTCTTCAACTTCTTCTTCTTTAGTTGTTTCATGATAAAGTAATAACATCAGTATTACTTACATACTGATATGTTATTATAAATATGAAACAACCCTAATTCACCTTCTATCCATCCTACGGAAAAATGAAATCACCGCGCGTGCGTACGTACGGAATACCGTCTCCACGCCGTGGTGTAATCTATTTTCCACCATCACCTTACAAGGATGGGTATAATGGTGTAATGAGTAACTATATATGATTATTATTAAGTAATATTGATACTGAAATAATATATATATATACTCCAATACAATTCCACGATCATAGGAACGATATCATCACTCGTTCGTACGTACGGAATACCGTCTCCACGATGTGATGCGACTCGTTCTACATGATCTTCATTTCATAATGATTGTATAAATGAATTGAATGAATGAATATGGTATATACTACACTAATACCATTCTGGAAATGAATTATCTATAACCTAAAGATAATAATAAGAATTTATTCGACAAAACACGCATAAGAACAAAAAGTTATAAAGACCCGAGTAACAAGTAACAATGAAATATTACTAACAAGAAGCTAATAATATGACCATATATGATCTCATATCAATATGTATGATTCTGGAATAAGTCAATAACATTATTTAAACCATTATACAGGAGCTTCGGACACGAACAAAGCAAATCGGACCTACGGTAAGGGAAATATCACAATCTCATTTTTATCCGAGATTGTTTATTCGTAAGTATTTACTGGGGTGTATTTTATCATCCAAATCCATGTTCCCTCAATATGTAATATTGTTTCCATCCACTTGAAATAGTTTAAATCCAATTTTACCCTTAGGTGTGTTTTTAGTAAAGAATATGAAAGGAATCTTTTGTCGTTTTTCCGTACGAGGTACTTTTTGACTTTTCCGACAAAAGTACGAAGAATGTTTTTTTTAACTTATACGGCATGAATGGATTTTTTAAAACATTACTTCAAAGAAGCTTCCTTTACAAGTTTTCAAGTTTATTTTTAATCAACTTCTTTTATTTTAAAGTTGTATGACATGTTATGAAAGGAAAAATGTTTTTGAAGAAGAAAGGATATTTTCCTCAAGAATTCAATTCAAGTGTTTTATCAAAATTATTTTCCATCTAAGATAATAAAGGGTTCTATTTCTATCCATATTTTTACATTGGTTTGACTATGTTGTGATGGAATTATGTTTATGAATTCCTTTATCATATATGAATTGATTTATGATGTCATGATGTTTCAAGAATCCCATTTTTGTTATATGTGTTATGCGATGATGTATGTTTTATGATTATGTGGCACACATAAGAAAGGATTCATTATAAGATGGGTGGGACCTATATCTCCCTCCAATGCATTGGGTAATGATTTTATATCTCATGAGATAGACATGGCTGGAACGGAAGGTTATTTCGGTTCAGTGATACAGGACTGAAACGAGGAGTGAACTCGGTTCAGAAAGGGACTTTGTCCACTAAGATAGTCTTGGCAATGAGTCATGACTAACAAGAAATGATTTTCCATGATTATGTGTGCATGCCACAAAGATTCAAGTTTTATGTTATGATTATGGGGATCTCATTTTCACTTCTATGATTTATTCCATGTTAAGATATTATGATCTCTTTTGCAGGTTTTGATTTTCATAAAGATATGATATGATTTTTATTTCCTTTATTTGCCCTTGCTGAGCATTTGAGCTCACCCTTTTATGTTTTCTTTTCCCCAGGTCAGGAAGATGGATATTAAGTAGAATATGCTAAAAGGGACCCTAGATATGATGAAATAAATGGGAGACACTGTAGAAGATTTATGAACCAGTTGTTTATGTTTCCCCAGTTTCTAAAGACACTATACCTATACGGTCCTTTGTGGTTTTGTCATATGTTGTAATAAGAGTGATTCAATTTTGAAGTATTAACAATGTATGTAAAGTGTGGGTCATTATAGTTGGTATCAGAGGAAGGGTATAGTCAACCTTTGGAAACTAGGATGTGAAAGCCTTAGTAGGAACCCTAAGGATAAGTCTAAGCATAGAACACAATCTTAGTGTTTTAGAAATGGCCTTGAATAACCTAGGATAAGACCTTAAGCATGAAAATTTTATTCTTGAATTATGTGGTTTCCTATTATAATTAGTGTTGCTCACACTATTCTTCTTGGTTTTAGTCAATGGCTGGAACCCGAAAGAACCGTGATAATGCGGAATGCGATGGGCAATGCAATGATTGTCCCCCTGAGCAACCAAACGATATGGGAGCTGGAATGCAAAATCTTGTAGCCATGCTCACACAAATTTCTCAAGCTATGAATCATGCAGGATTTCCAAACGAACAAAGAAGGGAGCAACATTCTGTTGAATCCTTCATGAGGCAGCGTCCACCATCTTTCAGCGGGTCTACTGATCCATTAGTTGCTGAACAATGGATTAGTACTACTGAAAAGATATTTTCAGTTCTTCAATGTTCTGAGCATGATAAAGTCATCCTAGCAGTGTATCGTTTGGAAGGAGATGTGGATCAATGGTGGAATCTTGTTAAGAATACGAGGCAAAGGGATGAAATTGAGTCTATGGAATGGGACGAGTTCAAGAACTTATTTTTCAATAAGTACTTCCCTCGTATTCTCCGAACAAAGATGGAGAAAGAGTTCCTTGAACTGAAGCAAAGGGATGATGAATCTGTTAGTACCTATGAAGCAAATTTTACAAGACTTGCAAGGTATGCTTCTGGTATTATTATCCAACCTGAGAGTAAGATCGATCGATTCTTTAGTGGCTTAAAACCAAGTCTTCGAAGGGCGTTAGCCATAAGGGACTTCAATAGCTACGAGGAAATCGTTCGATGTGCTCTCAAAGTCGAGATGGAGATTGGAGTAACCCATCAGTCACATGGGTTTGATAAGAAGAGGAAGATGGAATTCAAAGAAAAATCTAAAGAGCACACGGAAAAGAAGATGAACTTTCCCTTATGCTCAAAGTGTGGAAAGAAACATGGAGGGAGTTGTCTTAAAGGGACAAGTAAATGTTTTAAATGTGGAAAGGAAGGTCATCGGGCATTTGAATGCCGTGATAATGGGAAGAAGATGTCTAATGATTCAAACAAAGGAAGGGATACACAGAATGAACCTGCTACACTTCAATGTTTCAAGTGCAAGGAGATGGGGCATTATGCCAATCAATGCCCAAATCCAAGGGTTGATGATGATGGTCGACGTCAACAAACTCTTAAGGCTAAAGACAAAGGAAAGTCACATGCAATTTCTATCAGCGAGGTGGAGTACGATAACGATGTGGTGAAAGGTACACTTACCATCCACTCTAAAGTAGCAAATGTTTTATTTGATTCTGGATCCACCCACTCTTTTATTTCTGAAAAATTTTCTAAGGGTATCGCCGTATTACCTCAACAATTAGATGTTGAGTTAGCTGTGACAACACCTAATGGCACATCAATCGCATCAAAAGTTTATAATTCTTCTCCGATCGAAGTTTGTGGGAAAGTGCTTCCTGCAAATCTTGTGATCCTTCCTTTAGTGGAATTTGATGTGATTCTTGGCATGGATTGGCTTTCTCTACATGGAGCTCATATCGATTGCCAAAGAAGGGAAGTCACATTTCATATTCCAGATCAACCTACGATCGTCTATCAATGCAAGGATGAACATAACCTTCCAGTGGAAATTTCTTCCATCTTATGGGTATTGATCCCACTAAATGAAGGTTATTTATCTCAAATAGTTGGTGAGAAACTCACGATTAAGAATATGCCCATTGTACAGGAGTTTGATGATGTCTTTCCGGAGGAATTACCGGGTCTTCCACCAAATCGTGAAGTTGAGTTTTCAATAGAACTCGTACCGGGTGCTTTGCCTATTTCAAAGACACCTTATAGAATGGCCCCAATTGAGTTGCAGGAATTGAAGAAGAAACTCCAAGAGAATCTTGATAAGGGATTCATACGCCCTAGTGCGTCACCTTGGGGAGCACCTGTTCTATTTGTTAAGAAGAAAGATGGATCAATGAGACTCTGCATTGATTATCGAGAACTTAACAAGATCACTATCAAGAACAAATATCCTCTCCCACGCATTGATGACTTATTTGACCAACTACGCGGAGCTCAATACTTTTCCAAGATTGATCTTCGTTCAGGGTATCATCAATTAAGGGTCAAAAGGGAGGATATACCAAAGACGGCTTTCCGTACAAGGTATGGACACTATGAATTTATAGTGATGCCATTTGGTCTTACTAATGCCCCTGTTATCTTCATGGATCTAATGAATAGAGTCTTTAGAGACTATCTTGATAAATTTGTGGTAGTCTTTATAGACGATATTCTTGTCTATTCAAAGAGCAAGGAAGAGCATGAAGATCACTTGAGAATTATATTGATGACCCTGAGAAAAGAGATGCTTTATGCCAAATTTACCAAGTGTGAATTTTGGCTTCAAAAAGTTGCATTTTTGGGTCATATAATCTCAAAAGAGGGGATATCTGTGGATCCAGCAAAAACAGAGGTTATCGAAAGATGGTCAAGACCAACAACAGTAACTGAGATCCGAAGTTTTCTTGGTTTGGCTGGATATTATCGACGTTTTGTAAAAGATTTTTCACGGTTATCTAATCCAATCACCAAGTTGACTCGGAAAGGAGTTAAGTTTGTCTGGACAGAGGAATGTGAAGAGAATTTCAAGGAGTTGAAAAGAAGGTTATCCAGTGCACCTGTGCTCACACTGCCTTGTAGTGGATAAAGGTTTGTGATCTACAGTGATGCATCCAAGAAGGGATTGGGGTGTGTTCTTATGAAAAATGATATGGTGATAGCTTATGCCTCACGACAGTGGAAAATCCATGAGCAAAATTACCCAACACATGATTTGGAGTTGGCTGCGGTAATCTTTGCATTAAAGATTTGGAGGCATTACCTTTATGGTGAAAGGTGTGATATTTATACTGATCATAAAAGTTTAAAGTATATTTTCACACAAAAGGAGTTGAATATGCGCCAAAGAAGATGGTTGGAGCTGATTAAGGATTATGACTGCTCAATCCATTACCACCCTGGGAAAGCAAACAAGGTGGCAGATGCATTAAGTCGACAAGACCATGCTAGTTTATCCATGATGAGGATCACAAAAGATCCAATATTTATGGATTTACAAAGGATGGATCTTGGAATTATAATGGAAGGGGAAAAATCTTATCTTTCTCAAATGAATGTTCAACCATCTATACATGTGAAGATTATAGAGGCACAGAAAGAAGATGTCAAGTTACAAAAGAAGGTGAGAAATGTTCCTGAATTCAACCTTGATTGTGATGGGATAATAAAGTTCAGGAATCGGGTTTGTGTTCCTCCCATCCCCGAATTAAAGAAAGAGCTGCTGGATGAGGCTCATAGTTCTTCATTCTCTATTCATCCTGGAAGCACGAAGATGTATAGGGACCTGAAAGAGTACTTCTGGTGGGATGGCATGAAAAGAGATGTTGCTGAATATGTCTCTCGATGCTTGGTTTGTCAACAAGTTAAAGCTGAGAGACAGAAGTCTAAGGGGATGTTACAACCATTACCCATACCCGAATGGAAATGGGAAAACATCACTATGGACTTTGTCACAGGACTTCCTAAAACATCCAAAGGCAATAATGCTATCTGGGTCATAGTTGATCGTCTTACAAAGTCTGCACACTTCATTGCTATTAGAGAGGATTTCTCTCTAGATCAGCTTGCCAGGATATATGTAAAGGAAGTGGTAAGATTGCATGGAGTACCACTTTCTATTATATCTGATCGGGATCCGAGATTTACCTCGAAGTTCTGGCGAAGTCTTCAGCATACTCTGGATACAGAGTTGAGTTTCAGCACTGCTTATCAACCCCAGACAGACGGTCAGTCTGAGAGAACAATTCAAACCCTAGAAGATATGTTGAGATCTTGCTCTATGGATTTCAAAGGAGGTTGGGATCAACACCTACCTTTGGTGGAATTTTCTTATAATAATAGCTTTCACTTCAGTATTCAGATGGCTCCTTATGAAGCTCTCTATGGAAATAATTGCAGGACTCCAACTTGCTGGGATGAAGTTGGGGAAAGAAAGCTATTAGGACCTGATCTCGTTGATGAAATGGCAGAAAAGGTCAGATCTATTCAACAACACATAAGAGCAGCTCAGAGTCGACAGAAAAGTTATGCCGACAACCGAAGAAAAGACCTAGAGTTTGAAGTGGGTGATAAAGTGTTCTTACGAATATCTCCCTGGAAGAGGGTTATGAGATTTGGAAAGAAGGGGAAGTTGAACCCTAGATATATCGGTCCTTTTGAAATACTGGATCATGTTGGGAAGGTAGCTTACCGATTGGCGCTTCCACCGAATCTCTCTCAAGTTCACGATGTGTTCCACGTATCTCTCCTGAGAAAGTACATACCAGATCCTTCACATGTACTCAGCTCAGAAGTTGTACCGCTGGAGCAAGATCTTTCTTATGAAGAACAGCCGATAGAGATTCTGGATCGTAGCGAAAAAGTCCTACGAAACAAGACCACTCGCTTGGTGAAAGTTTTATGGAGAAACCACCAACTTGAAGAAGCTACATGGGAGCTTGAGGATATGATGAGGGAGAAGTATCCTCATTTTTTTGTTGCAAAGTGACGAATTTCGAGGGCGAAATTCTTTTTAAGGGGGGTAGAATGTAACACCCGAGACTTTTATGTTATATAAATCATCAAAGGAATCTTTTTCTACACAACACTTGCTTGGCTTGCTTTACACGCAATCGCGACCTTCCTCGATAGCTTGCGTCGTACGCAATACCGAGTTTCACTAAACAACAATATGCTATTAAAACTAGCCGTTATGAATAGTAATAACCACTTTTTGAAATTTTATAAATTTCTTTTTTCAAAATGGACTTCATTTTTGGAATCAGAATATCGAAATTAGCCTAGGGTGAAATTTTGGTATTTTTCTGAAAACTTTCAATTTTTGATGAATAGTGAAACCACTAAGTGGTAGGTTAAAAACTGAATTTTGCATAAAACTTAATTTTACCGCTTCTGTGAATTGAATTTCAAAAATCCGAGAGACACGGTTAATATCAAGGACTAAAATGTGGTTCAATGAGATAAAAATAATTTTTATGTGAATAGTAACTTTTTACTATTTTTACCGTGGTTAATAGTAAATAGGGTAACTAAGGGTAAATATGATATTAATATTACCCTAACACATGTCCTAATTCTATTGGACAAGTGCAATTCGACCAAAAACAAACTTAGGAATAAAATATGACCATTTAGGCCCACTTGGATTAGATTAGGACATTTATTATTAATTTATTTAAAGAAGGGTTAAAATAGTTAAAATCAAAGTTTAATAAGTAAATCATTTTTAATATAGGGTTATACATAAGATAAATTCGATTGTAAATATTCATTAGAAAGCTAAAAAGATTTCATACATGATGGTATTTTATTTGTAATTTTTAGACATCAAATAATTTAATTTATTTATGACACAAAGATGATGCAGTAATTATCTTATTAATGAAATATTGACAAAATTGATAATATAAATACCAAAATAAATGTAATTTGAGACGTTTTATGAATTACACTAATTTTCTAGGTTACTATGATATATTATTATTGATTTAATCAACTTGGTTCGAACATATAATTCTGTTATGACTTTGACAAAAATCATATATCAAATAGTGTCAAAATTGACACAAAATAGTTTTTAAATCAAATATTATATTATTAATTGTTATTTTATTCCTAAAAATCTAAGGTTCGGCCAAATGACTTATATAAGGATATATATATTAATAATAAACAATATGGGGTTCTTTTGGCATGTTATAGTAAGTGTATTAACCATATAGTGAAAGAAAACAAAAAGACATGGTAAAAGTTAAATTATTTAACTTAGAGTTAAATTTAATTGATAAGGTTAAAATAATATCCTAAACTTGTCTAAATTCTATTGGTTGATAGGATTTCGACCCATCCCCACTTTAGCTTCGAAATAAGACCCTTTGGAACCATTATAAACCGATTTTGACTTTAATATAAAATAATATTTTGAGATATTCCTAAGGTGCCCCTCTCCTCCCTTATAAAAGGGCACCTCCTCCCCCTCCTCCTCACACCAATTTGAGCACTCAAGCTCGGCCAACCCCTGCCATTTTCCCTTCTCCACTTCCCTAGAATAATCCTAGAGGTTCTGGTCTTCTCCAAAGACCAATCTTAGTTCCTTAAGTGGAGGATTCAAAAAGGCGTTCCAAAGAAGAGGTAATATCCATTACCGATCTTTTCAATTTCTTTCTTCTTCAACTTCTTCTTCTTTAGTTGTTTCATGATAAAGTAATAACATCAGTATTACTTACATACTGATATGTTATTATAAATATGAAACAACCCTAATTCACCTTCTATCCATCCTACGGAAAAATGAAATCACCGCGCGTGCGTACGTACGGAATACTGTCTCCACGCCGTGGTGTAATCTATTTTCCACCATCACCTTACAAGGATGGGTATAATGGTGTAATGAGTAACTATATATGATTATTATTAAGTAATATTGATACTGAAATAATATATATATATACTCCAATACAATTCCACGATCATAGGAACGATATCATCACTCGTGCGTACGTACGGAATACCGTCTGCACGATGTGATGCGACTCGTTCTACATGATCTTCATTTCATAATGATTGTATAAATGAATTGAATGAATTAATATGGTATATACTACACTAATACCATTCTGGAAATGAATTATCTATAACCTAAAGATAATAATAAGAATTTATTCGACAAAACACGCATAAGAACAAAAAGTTATAAAGACCCGAGTAACAAGTAACAATGAAATATTACTAACAAGAAGCTAATAATATGACCATATATGATCTCATATCAATATGTATGATTCTGGAATAAGTCAATAACATTATTTAAACCATTATACAGGAGCTTCGGACATGAACAAAGCAAATCGGACCTACGGTAAGGGAAATATCACAATCTCATTTTTATCCGATATTGTTTATTCGTAAGTATTTACTGGGGTGTATTTTATCATCCACATCCATGTTCCCTCAATATGTAATATTGTTTCCATCCACATGAAATAGTTTAAATCCAATTTTACCCTTAGGTGAGTTTTTAGTAAAGAATATGAAAGGAATCTTTTGTCGTTTTTCCGTACGAGGTACTTTTTGACTTTTCCGACAAAAGTACGAAGAATGTTTTTTTAACTTATACGGCATGAATGGATTTTTTAAAACATTACTTCAAAGAAGCTTCCTTTACAAGTTTTCAAGTTTATTTTTAATCAAATTCTTTTATTTTAAAGTTGTATGACATGTTATGAAAGGAAAAATGTTTTTGAAGAAGAAAGGATATTTTCCTCAAGAATTCAATTCAAGTGTTTTATCAAAATTATTTTCCATCTAAGATAATAAAGGGTTCTGTTTCTATCCATATTTTTACATTGGTTTGACTATGTTGTGATGGAATTATGTTTATGAATTCCTTTATCATATATGAATTGATTTATGATGTCATGATGTTTCAAGAATCCCATTTTTGTTATATGTGTTATGCGATGATGTATGTTTTATGATTATGTGGCACACATAAGAAAGGATTCATTATAAGATGGGTGGGACCTATATCTCCCTCCAATGCATTGGGTAATGATTTTATATCTCATGAGATAGACATGGCTGGAACGGAAGGTTATTTCGGTTCAGTGATACAGGACTGAAACGAGGAGTGAACTCGGTTCAGAAAGGGACTTTGTCCACTAAGATAGTCTTGGCAATGAGTCATGACTAACAAGAAATGATTTTCCATGATTATGTGTGCATGCCACAAAGATTCAAGTTTTATGTTATGATTATGGGGATCTCATTTTCACTTCTATGATTTATTCCATGTTAAGATATTATGATCTCTTTTTCAGGTTTTGATTTTCATAAAGATATGATATGATTTTTATTTCCTTTATTTGCCCTTGCTGAGCATTTGAGCTCACCCTTTTATGTTTTCTTTTCCCCAGGTCAGGAAGATGGATATTAAGTAGAATATGCTAAAAGGGACCCTAGATATGATGAAATAAATGGGAGACACTGTAGAAGATTTATGAACCAGTTGTTTATGTTTCCCCAGTTTCTAAAGACACTATACCTATACGGTCCTTTGTGGTTTTTTCATATGTTGTAATAAGAGTGCTTCGATTTTGAAGTATTAACAATGTATGTAAAGTGTGGGTCGTTATACTAATGGTTGAGGTCAACCTAGCCAACGTTTTACCAACTACTATTGGTTTCAATACTCCTACTCATAGAATTGAAATCAACATTGAGTATGAAAAGTTGCCTCCTTTCTGTGATGTGTGCAAAATGATTGGGCATAATTTTTCCACATGCAAGGTGGCTAGAAAACAGATGGACCGCCCATAAATAATGATTGGAAAGAGGTTTCCTATGGTTAAAAAGGGAAATTTATTTCTTATAACTATGAGCACACTAAAAAAGGCAAGATGTTTGGGTTAAAAAGCTTAATTCTCCTGTTCCTTTAGAAGGTAAATCTTGGAGTGTTTTAGTTGATGAAGAAGATGCCTCTCATAGAAATGAATCTACTACTTTGGGTTTAGAGGCCATAGTGACTGGGGAAGTTGCAAATAACATTGAAAAAAATCCTCTCACTATCCCCAACACCTCTGCTTCTGCTAGTATTTTTGGAGCTGTAATTTTTCAGGAAAATGATATTAAGGTCTGGGAGGTCTATCCTCCTGCGGTCCAGGAAGGCACTCCTGATGTTTTCTCTAAAGAACATGGTGAGAAGGGGATAATCCCAGACTCAGGTAACCCTGTATTTGAGACACCTGTTGCTAACCTTGTTATCTCCAATTCTGATTTGCCTTGTTTAGTGCAGCACTCATCTATTGCTAATACTGGTGATTCTAAAATTGTCCATAATTCTACATGTGTTTCTGATACTGATGCACAACCTATTGATGTTTCTGCTAACATAGAAATATCCAAGACTTTGGCTGACTCACATACTGCTACTCTGTCAAATATGCTTGCTAGAAATGATAAATCTGTTCATGCAGCTATTCACATGTCCAGTCCTCTTTCCTCTTCTGGCATGGCCACTCCAGTTGATCTGGATTTGTCACAATCTTCTTATGATCAGTTACCTGTACCTGGAGATTTGCGAGAACAGCCTCTGGAAAGGTCTAAAATTAAGGACCCTTTACCTCCTATCATAAATCCTACCTCTAATATGAGAGAAAATGACTTGCAAAACTCTGAAAACCAAGAGTCCAAACTGGATACCAAACAAAAACCCCCACCCTCCTCAATGGTCACGATGTCTCCAGGGACTAAAGGTGCTGGGAAATCAAAAAATAAGAAGGGTCCTACCCAAAATCCTAATTTGTAATGAATATACTATTTTGGAATTGTCAAGGTGTGGCTAATCAAGACACCTCCATCACTCTTAGGAGGTTTTTAAATAATCACATTCTTCTGCTTTTTGCTATTTCTGAACCGAAAGTTACTTTCAAAATGAATTTCTTGAGGTTTGGTTCTTCCAACTACAATTTCCTAGGCTCCTGCAAAAGAGATTCTAACTCTGATTCTATGTGGATATTTTTTCATAACTCTCTGAAAAATTTCAACATTTTTAGATCTTCTGATCAATACTTTACTTGTAATTTTTCTTGAAATGATCGTCATATTTTTTGTACTATGGTCTATGACAAGAATAGATATCAAGATAGAAGATACTTATGGAATGATCTTATTGATTTGGATAAATGCATTAAATATCCTTGGATGATCATGGGTGATTTTAATGCCATCCTTAGTCCCTGTGAAAAAAATGGGCCCTCTCACCTTTCTATATCCTCCAGGGAATTCAGAGCGGCTATTAAAGATTGTAATCTTTTTGAAATCACTCTTTCTGGGGATAAATTTACTTGGTACAGAAATCACCATAATAAAAAAGTTTCTAGTAAGCTCGATAGGTCCTTTGTTAACATGAAGATTCTGGATAGCTGGGATAATATTTCTAGTGTTACTCTACCTAGGCTCAATTCTGATCATCATCCTATTCTTGTTAGCCTTCTCACAAAAGAAAAGAAATATTCCTTTCCTTTTAAATTTAATAATGCTTGGTCTTCGAATCCTGATTGTGTTGCTTTCATTCAAAACATCTGGAATTATATGAAACACCAACAAGATTCTTTTGCCTGTTTATATAAGTTGAAAACTCTGAAACATGCCCTCAAAGGCTGGTGTAAATATTCAATTTCTCAAATTGATCTGTATATTTCCTTACTTGAGAAAGAGCTTAGTATTTTTCAATCTCAAAACACCAACTCTGATTTCATTCTGGATCCTCAATTGGAAGTGAATATCTCTGTCAAACTTAACTCCTTGCTTACTTTCAAAGATAACATTCGTAAACATATGTTCAGGAACAAATGGCTCACTGATGGTGATCGTAATACCAAATTCTACAATTTTCTTCAATGAATTCGAAAGATTAATAGTCCTCTTTCTAAACTTACTATTGACAGTGTGATCAATGATTCTGAAGAGGCCATCTCGGATCATGTTACCTCTTACTTTTATAATCTCTTTAATGGTCCAGATTCAATCACTAATCTTAATCCTGGTCTTATTCCTCTATTAGTGGATAACAAGGAAAACGACTTGCTTTTGAGCACTCCTCTTGATCATGAAATCAATGACACTATTTTTGGCCTCAATCCCGATAGTGCTCCTGGCCCTGATGGGTTTAACAATGTTTTTTTCCAAAATCATTGGGACATAATTCACATAGATGTATGTAACCTTGTTAAAAACCTTTTCACTCGTGGTGTTCTCCCTCATGGAATCAATGCTCAATTTTTAACTTTAATTCGTAAGGTTGAAAATGCCACTGAGATCCATCAATTTAGACCGATTGCTCTTATTAACATGATTTTCAAAATCATAACCAAAATCATTGCAAATAGACTTTCTCCTATTTGCAATAAAATTGTTTCTTGGAACCAGTTTGGTTTTATCAAAGGAAGATCCATTCAAGATTGTATTTTCCTTGCCTCTGAATGCTTTAATATTTTAAATAAAAATAATAGAGGAGGATGTGTGTCTATCAAATTGGATATTAAAAAATCTTTTGACACTATTGATTGGAACTTTATCTTTAAAGTGCTAAAAAGCTTTGGATTTCAAGACCTTTTCATTGAAAAAATTAGTATCTTATTTCTTTCAGGTCACATCTCTGTCCTTATTAATGGCACTCCTAGAGGGTTTTTTACCTTCTTTGAAGGTGTTAGACAGGGTGACCTTCTTTCCGCTATCCTTTTTGTCATTGCTGAGGATTATCTTAGTAGACTCCTCAGCAGTTTGGTTGATCAATGTAAGCTTAAACCTATACAGGTCGCTAGAAATCTTAATGCCCCCACTCATCTTCTATATGATGATGACAATATACTGTTTTTAAAACAGGACCAAAAGAATATACAGACTCTTAAGGAAGCCATTGCTCATTATGAGGAGGTCTCCGGTCAAGTGATCTCTTGGAATAAATCTTTCATTTCTTTTGGTAAAAATTTTCCGGTCGGTAGGAAAAATAGTATTACCAATTATTTAGGTATTAAAAAAGGTCTGATTCCTTTTACCTACTTAGGAGTTCCTATTTTCTGGGGCGACCCAAAGTCAGTTATTTTGCTAATGTTATTGACCAGATTACAAAACAACTTTCCAATTGGAAAGGGAAATCTCTCTCCATGGCTGGGAGAATTTGCTTGGTCAAATCAACCATTGTATCTAAAATGGTTTACTCCCTCATTATTTATAAATGTCCTGCTGGCATTTTCAAGAAAATTAATACCTTTATTAAAAATTTTATCTGGACTGGAAGTATTATTGAAATGAAGCTTGTCACCATTCCTTGTAATTCTTGTTGTAGACCTATTGATAGAGGTGGGATTGGCATAAAAAATTTAAAGCTTTTCAATGACGCTCTCCAGGCTCATCTCACGTGGCATATTATTAATTCCCCTTCTAAAGACACTAACTTTCTGTATCATAGATTTCTTTCTAAGCTTCTAAAAGGGAATCTCAATTTCATTAATTCTTCCATCTGGACATCTATCAGGGACTCTTATCATAAGATCATGGAGAATTCTAGATGGATGGTTAGTGTTAACTCTTCTATTAACTTTTGGTGTGGTAAATGTGATGATAACCCCTTGATAACTTTGTTACCTTCTAGTCATACTCTTGAGGAAACTAATCAATCTATAAAAGATGTTCTTCAATTTCATCGTCATGATCTCCCGGATAATATTATGGAAATCATTGATAATCATTCTTTCTCTCCTGATGGTGATTTCCTGGTTTGGGAACCTGCCCCTAATGGTGTCCTAGACTCCAAAAGCTTTTATAAGCAGAATTTCTCTCACTTTGATTCTAGTTATAGTTGGGTAAGTCAGTTTAATAAACCTTGGATTAAACCCTCCAGGCTCACCCTTATATGGCGTATTTCCCATAATAGATTTCCTACTGATTCAATTCTCCAAAATTTTGGGATCCATCTTTGTTCTAAATGCCGCTTATGCAACCTACACAGGGAGGATGCGGATCATCTTTTCCTATCTTGTGAAAGAACCTCTGCATTATGGAATTTTGTCTCTGATCTTTTCAATTACAGATGCTCTTTTACTGATTCTATTTCTTTGTTTCTAATAAACTGCACTAGATATGATTTTTCTTTGCAGATCAACAACATCTGGTTGGCGGCAGTGGCAGAGCTCATTCATGAGATCTGGTATGTTCGAAATGATCTTATTCATAATAATCATTCTTTTAATCTCAATTCAGGGAAATCTCGGATCCTTGTGGCCATCCAAGAAGCTGCTTTTATTCAAAAAGATTGTTGCAACAACTCAGTTGGAGACTTTGAGATCCTTCGACATCTCCGTGTTCCTAGAAATTATCCAATGCCAAAACGCACCTTCGAGGTTTTCTGGCAGGCTCCAATGCAGGGATGGATCAAAGTTAATGTTGATGGTGCATCAAAATGAAATCCAGGTCGTGCCAGTTGCAGTGCTATTTTTAGAGAGTCTGCTGGCCAGTGTCAGGGCTGCTTCTTCGTTGGATGTGGTCACTCATCATCGCTGGAGGTGGAACTGCTGGGTGTCATTCATGCTGTTGATTTTTCTCTTCAAAGAGGTTGGAGGAAACTATGGATTGAGAGTGATTCATCCACCATCATTCATGCCATATGGAATGGCAGCACTCATCTGGCCTGGAAGCATACTTCACGTTGGATGAACTGCCTTAACTAGCTCCACAGGATTGATTATATCGCCACCCATACTTATCGTGAGGAAAACTCCATCGCTGATGCTCTTGCCAACAAAGGAGTTCACCAGCAGATGACTTGGATGGACTCCCTGCCCGCTGATTTATTTGAACTCTTTGATAGAGATTGTAAAAAAAATCCCTTATTTCAGACTCTTGTAACTTTCTTGCTTTTTTAATAATAATTTGTGCTTTGGTCTTTGACCAGAGCATTACCTTTAAAAAAATTATTATGTAAGTAATGCCCCAATATACCTCTATGATTATAATTATGTTTATGTGGATCTTGTGTAATTCTCATGTTACACAAAGTAAGACTTTATGGGTTGAAAGCATGTCTTTTGAAAATGTTTTCATACATCATGCATATTTATGGACTAATGTGATTTTTCCTTCTTTTTCATACCTTACTGAGCTTTTGTGATCATACCATGTTTTTAAATTATTTTTCACAGGTTAATGTATGAGTAATATAAGGAAGGAAGACATGTTAAATGTTTAAGAATTGTCAAGGAGTCTTTTTTTATGTTTTAATGTTTTATATTCTAAGGAAAATAGAAACTGATTTTATGGTATCCATTATGTAACAATGTGTAATGTTATGAATGTTTTGTCTTAATTCTCTAAAGCTCTAAACTTGAAAAGATCCTCAATGTAAAATGAAGTGTTTTCTTGAATAAATTCAAGATTATATATGAAATAAGTGCGGGTATTTATAGTTGGTATCAAAGGATGGTTTAGATAACTTTAGGGGTTAAGGTGTTGCTAATAGAATACCATAAATAATTTTCACTCTATGTTTAATTTGTTATAGCATTTAAAGATTACCATATTTCTTCATCTAAGAAATGTTTGTTTAGAATGGTTGTCCGCAGAAGAAACATGGATGCGGAAGAGGAGAGGCACCGACAGAATGACATCCTTCCTGATCTACAGCCCGGAATGGTAGGGATTAGAACCGAGCAGTTTGTGACAGTAATGGATCAGCTAACGCAGGCAATAAATGGTGGTGACATCCATGCAAGAGGACAAATAGAGGTACCCCAACGGAACATGACAGTGGTGGAACATTTTATGAGACAACATCCTCCTGTATTCAATTGATATTCTGACCCAGTGGTAGCAGAAGGATGGATTAAAGCCCTTGAAAAGATATTTGATGTTATGGGATGTTCGGACAATCAGAAGGTAATTCTTTCCATTTATCGTTTTGATGGGGAAGCTGATCAGTGGTGGTCAATGGTAAGGAATGTCAGGGGTAGAGAGAATTTTGATGCCTTAGTGTGGGATGAATTTAAAAGTCTTTTTCTTGAAATATATTTTCCTAATGTGGTGCGACTTAGAAAGGAGAAACAATTCCTTGAATTGAAACAAAAAGAGGAAGATTCAGTGGCTATGTATGAGGCAAACTTCACCCGACTAGCGAGGTATGCTCCAAATCTTATTCTGGATCTTGATAGAAAAATATACCGCTTTTACTCCAGATTGATGCCAAGGTATCGAAGGGCGTTGGACTCCCGTGAATTCAAAAGTTATGAGAAACTTTTCCGATGTGCTGAGAGGGTAGAGATGGAATTTGCTGACGATCGCATGCATTTTGGAAACAAAGAGAAGAAGAGGTCCCGTTGGCAAGAAATGGGTAAGAGTCAACCAAAGAAATCTGATGGTAAGAAAATCCAGTTTCCAGTTTGTGAAAAGTGTGGCATGAAGCACCCTGGGGAATGTATTATCAAAACTGGGAAGTGTTTTAAATGTGGTAAGTTTGGACATATGGCCCTAGATTGCAATGAAAATGATCCAAAGAATAATCCTGATAGGCAAACTGTAAAGTGTTTTAAATGTGGTGAGATGGGTCACTATGAAATTGCCTGTCCAAAGAGGGATCCCAATGATGCAAAGAAGCCAGAATACAAGTAGAAAGGTGTAGTGAGATCCTTTTCGACTACGTCAGCAGATGTTGGGCCATCCAATGAAGTTGTATCAGGTACTTTGTTTGTTCACTCAGATTTTGCTAAAGTTTTGTTTGATACGGGGTCTACACATTCCTTCATCTCTGAGAAATTTTCTAGTAAATTGGAAATATCACCTCAACAAATGATACCCGAACTTGTTGTTAAAACACCAGGGGGAAATGTTATAGCAAAGAGTAATTATAAGAATATTTCTATTGTGGTATGTGGAAAGACTTTACCTGGAAACCTTGTTGTTCTACCCTTAGTCGCGTTTGATGTTATTCTGGGGATGGACTGGCTTTCTGATTATCATGCTAAGATTGACTGTAGAGATAAAGAAGTTGTTTTTCAGAAAGAGTTTCAGTTTTTATACAAGAATGAACCCATACAATTGATAACATATCAAGAAGCTGAGAAACTACTGAAAGATGGAAATGAATGTTATCTGGCTCATATTGTTGAAAACAAGGGAACTATTCAAATTAATTATGTGCCAGTGGTAAATGAATACCTTGATGTTTTTCATGAAGAGTTACCCAGTGTCATACCTAAATGAGAAGTAAAATTCACAATTGACTTAGTTCCTGATGCTAAGCCAATTTCAAAAACCCCATATCATATGGCTCCAAAAGAACTTCTTGAATTGAAAAATCTGTTGCAGTATTTGCTTGTCAAAGGCTTTATTCGTCCTAGTACTTCACCATGGGGAGCCCCTGATTTGTTTGTTAAAAAGAAAGATGGTTCCATGAGACTTTGCATTGATTATAGAGATTTGAATAACATCACTGTTAAAAACAAGTATCCTTTTCCACATATTGATGACTTGTTTGATCAGCTCCAGGGAGCTCAGTACTTTTCCAAGATTGACTTGAGATCCGGATACCATCAGCTGAAGGTGAAGGAGGATGGCATCCCAAAAACAGCATTTCATACTAGATATGGGAATTATGATTTTGTTGTTATGCCATTTGGGTTAACTAATGCACATGTTGTATTCATGAATCTTATGAATAGAGTATTTCATGAGTTCTTGGATAAGATTGTGGTTGTATTTATTGATGACATTATGGTTTTTTCTAAAAATAAATAGGAGCATGAAAAACATCTAAGGGTTGTTTTACAAACTTTAAAAGAAAAGAAACTATATGGAAAATTTAGCAAGTGTGATTTTTGGATGCAACATATTTCTTTTCTTGGGAACATTGTAAATAAGGATGGAATAACAGTTGATCCTACCAAAACAAAAGTAGTTAACGAATGGCCAAGACCCACAAATGTTACAAAGATTCGCAGTTTTTTGGGCTTAGCAAGTTATTACCGACGGTTTGTTAAGATCTTTGCACGGTTATCTAGCCCAATAACTAAGTTAACACGGAAAGGGGTTAAATTTGTTTTGACAGAGGAATGTGATGTTTGTTTTCAGGAACTAAAGAAGAGATTGGTGAATGCTCTAGTTTTGGCCTTACCTTCCTGGAATGGTGATTTTTTCATCTACAGTGATGCTTCTTTGAAGTGACTTGGTTGTGTTTTGATGCAGAATGATCAGGTAATTGCCTATGCTTCGAGACAACTTAAACCTCATGAGCTGAATTATCCCACACATGATTTGGAATTGGAAGCTGTGGTTTTTGCTTTGAAAATTTGGAGGAATCATCTATACGGAACCAAATTCCAAATATATACTGACCATAAAAGTCTTAAGTATATATTCACTCAGAAGGAATTAAACATGAGGTAGAGAAGATGGATGGAACTAATAAAGGATTATGACTGCACGATTAATTACCATCCTGGAAAAGCAAACAAAGTAGCGGGTGCCTTAAGTCGGAAAAATCATGCATCATTAACCATGATACATTTGGAACATGATCCCATGATTAATGATTTGATGAATTTTGGCTTAGAAGTTGTTGGTGTAGGGAATATATCTGTTTTGTTTCAGGTTTCAGTGCAGTCTTCATTGTCAGACAGAATTATGATAGCGCAGAGGGAAGACCGTGAGCTACAGAAAAAGGTAGAATTGGTTAAAATGGGTATGTTTCCAGAATTTAATCTTGATAAAGATTGTGTTTTAAGGTTTGGAAAAAGTTTGTGTGTGCCTTGTGATTCCCAGCTAAATAAATAATTGTTGTGTGAAGCTCATAGTTCTCCATTTTCTGTTCATGCTGGAAGTACTAAGATGTACAGAGACCTTCGAGAGTATTACTGGTGGAATGGTATGAAAAGAGATATTGCTAATTTTACAATGAAATGTTTGACATGTCAGCAGGTTAAAGCAGAGCGGCAGTTACCGAAGGGGATGCTTCAGCCTTTTCCAGTGCCAGAGTAGAAATGGGAGAATATATACATGGATTTTGGGGTGGGACTACCAAAGACTTCTCGAGGTAACAATGTGATATCGTTTATTGTTGATCGACTAACAATGTCTTCTCATTTTCTTTCAATTCGAGATACAATGACATTAGATCAGATTTCTCGATTGTACCTCAAGGAGATTGTCAGGTTACATGGAGTTCCTCTTTCTATTGTGTCTGACGGAGATCCCAGGTTCACTTCTAAATTTTGGAAGGGACTTCAGAAGTCTTTGGGCACATAGTTGAATTTCGTTACAGCTTTTCATCCTCAATCAGATGGGAAGTCAGAATGAACGATTCAAACTTTGGAGGATATGCTTCGAGATTGTTCAATGGACTATTAGGGAAGTTGGGATCATCATCTTTCATTAGTTGAGTTTTCTTATAATAACAATTTCCATTCCAGTATTCAGATGGAACCTTTTGAGGCCTTGTATGGAAAGCTGTTTCGAACTCATGCGTTTTGGGATGATGTCGGTGAAAGAAAGTTGATGGGGCCAGAATTAGTAGAAGAAGTGGCAGAGAAAGTGAGGATGATCCAGAAACAAATGAGGATAGCTTAGAGCAGGAAGAAAAGTTATGCAGATAACAGAAGGAAAGACTTCTCTTTCGAGGTAGGTGACCATGTTTTCCTTAAAATCTCTCCTTGGAAAAGTGTGATGTGTTTCGGTATGAAAGGGAAACTAAGTCCACAGTTCATCGGTCCTTTTAAAATCTTGGATAAAGTTGGAATAGTTTCATACCACATAGCTTTGCCTCCGAGCTTATTTCAGGTACACAATGTTTTTCATGTTTCGATGTTGAGAAAGTATGTTCCAGATTCATCACATGTCTTGAGGCCGGAAGCAGTTCAGCTGGCAGAGAACCTTTCTTATGAAGAAAAACCGGTTCAGATTCTTGATCGAAGAGAACAGGTATTACGGAATAAGGTAATCCACCAGGTAAAGGTTTTGTGGAGAAACCACAGGGTTGAAGAAGCAACATGGGAGTCTGAAAATGCTATGAGGGAAAAATACCCTCGTTGTTTAATAAGTAAATAAAAATTGCGAGGACGCAATTTCAAGAAGGTGGGGATAATTTAACATCCCAAGGTTTTCTAAAAAATGCTTGAATTTTTTTGGTATATATTTATAAGTATCCTTTAAACATAATTTTATTTCTTCTATGTTTTAAATTTCAAGAAACTGTCATCTACAATTGTGTTCAGTATGTTATTTAAAGTCTGATGAAACAAACTTGTTTTTTTTGTGAATAGTAACATGCCCTTATGAATAGTAATATGAATAGTAATATGACCTCATGAATAGAAAATAATATTATTATTTTATTTTCCCAGGGAAATAGGATAATGGGATCTTAATTAATTTTCCAATGTCACATAAAACTAATTGCACTTCAATATTGTTATTTTTCGAATTAACTGTCACCTTATTTAAAAAATAACTTAATAATATTTAGAAAATTATTTCTGAAAAATGGAGTTCATTTTTTAATTCTACACATCAAAAAATGGTTGGGGTAAATTTTTGGTATTTTTCTGAAACTCTTGAATTTTCGGTGAATAGTGAAATACGATAAAATACCGTAAAATCAATTTATCAGTAAAAATGCACTATTTATGACATCATAAGTGATGCAAGGCCACTTGCTTCGAACTCACTTGATATTTTCACTAATTAAGGCCACTTGATTTGAGATTATTCATAGTCTTGATAAAAATATTATAATAATAATTAAAATAATCTAAAATACCTCCCCTCCTCCACTATAAATATCACCCTCACTCCCCTCTTCCTCCCACCCCTCTCAAGCCTTGAGCATTGTCCAATTTCTGCCAAATTCCCTCCCCAATCTTCTTCCCCACGTCCTAGATCTGCTGGTCTCAACAAAAGACCAAAATCAAATCCCTTAAAAAGGATCTCAAGGAGAAGAGATCAAGAGGTAAACAACCTCTTTTATTTTATTTCTTTTCTTCCATTTTAAGTTATTCTCTTCCTTTCCCTTTGTCTTTTGTTGGGATATTTCATTAAATATTTCCCCTTACTGTCCAAATTTTATATGAATGATGAGATATTATATTCCTCTCATCAATCTTGTTTTTTTTATGAAATTTTAAGAGACTACTTTAGGCTGCCGAATTTTCGTAAGGAATTTCTCATGTTTTCTTTATTTCATGATTCCTTCCTCTTCTTTTTTCATCCCCTCTTATCCAAGAGGCATGAAATCACCAGAAAAATGTATATTCTGGATTTTTTCATGTTTATGGGAAATTACAAATCATTATTCCTCTCCTCTCTCACTTATTTGAGGAATAAGAACATTGTTCGTGATGTGTCGAATTACCGACATCGTGGACGATGTAATTTCACTTTCCATTAATTCTTTCAAGTCTGGTCATGAAACAATTTATATTGTTGACCCAGGTTATAATATATTTTTTATAACTCATATATGGTTCATGTAATTCTTTTTTACCCATGGTTCAAATTTATAAGACTAAATGAGGTTGTAATTATCAAAGAACCACTTAAATTATCTAAACGAACATAATTAATGTTTTAACTTATTAATGATCATCATATAAAGCACCAAAGTGATAAATGGTATAATTTATGGTACTGGAAATATGTAAATACTACTCCATTCCAATTATGGTGTTTCCCTTCTAATCAACAAGAATGATTCATCATGAACCGATTGTGAAAATCACAAAAGAACTCACCCAAAATAATGCAAGGAACAAAATACTAACAATTAAGGGGTGAAATGATGTTATGAAATGACCATATAAGATGTTATAAACATGAAAATGTTTCTGTAAAATACTAATAACACTATTTTAACCATTATACAGGAGGTTTAAACAATTTTGAAGTAAGACAAGCCCAAGGTAAGGGAATTCTTAACCCGATTTCCATTCTTCGGGTTAACCTTCTGCTTTATAATTTATGTGCTATTTAAATTTATTTTGTAATGGGTTCTGTTTATATTATGTTTCATTGTGTGTATTTACAGAGTATATACATATTCCATCCACTATATTATGTCTCCCTTCAAGTATATGATGTTTATAAGGGACTTTTCTTCTAAAATCCTCTTTTAAAATTCTGTTTTATAAGATTCAAAAGGTATGTTTTTATGCTATTGTTTATGTTGTATGATTATGTTTTGGTTATTGGGAATTGTTTATGATGAAGGGTGGGACCTATATTTCCCTCCAATGCATTGGGTATTATTATGTTGGAGGTCGGGCGTATGGTTACTCCAAGTGTAACTGTGATGGTTACACAAAGTAAGGTAGCCGTGGGGGTTACAAATTTTAAGGTAGCCAAGATGGTTACATGATTATGTAAGTAATGCCCCAATATACCTCTATGATTATAATTATGTTTGTGTGGATCTTGTGTAAATATCATCTTACACAAAGTAAGATTTTATGGGTGGAAAGCATGTCTTTTGAAAATGTTTTCATACGTCATGTGTATTCATGGACTAATGTGATTTTTCGTTCTTTTTCATACCTTACCGAGCTTTTGTGCTCATACCAAGTTTTTAAATGATTTTTCACAGGTTAATGGATGAGTAATACAAGGAAGGAAGACATGTTAAATGTTGAATAATTTTCAAGGATTCTTGTTTTATGTTTTAATGTTTTATATTCTGAGGGAAAATGGAAACTAATTTTATGGTATCCACTATGTAACAATGTCTAATGTTATGAATGTTTTGTCTTAATTATCTAAAGCTCTAAACATGAAAATATCCTCAATGTAAAATGAAGTGTTTTCTTGAATAAATCCAAGATTATGTATGAAATAAGTGCGTGTCTTTATATGTTTTATCTCTATAAATTTTATGAAATTAATAGTATTTAAAAATCCATCATGAAATTAACATTCCATTTTTTTCAATTCCAATGTTACTGAGGCTTTAAGAGTTTATACATATCATTTTTTCTACACTGTGAAATGATACTATAAACCATTTATTTCCTATTAAATTATATATATGTCTTATATGGAATTATTTTATCTTAATTATCCATATAATATATATTATATATAAATCTATCTCAATTTTTCCTTTCGAGTGTTTTAAATTTTATAGATAATGACAATTTAAGGGTTTATAGTCTCATTTTTCATTCTTTGAGACACATTACATATTCACCACCTCTTTTCTTCAATGTTATGTATATTATTCTATATAAACTTATTTTATCATAATTTTATTTAAATTATTGTGGTTTTTATATCCATTCAATGTTATCTCCTTCAATTTCCATTTGGTTGAAACTTTTTACAAGTCATAAGGGTTTTCTATTAACTAAAATTAATTTTCTATGAGTTATGATGTTTATTTTTGAAGTTATTAATTCTCTAATTTTTTTTCACCAAAATATTTTATAGTTTAAATTCTCTTTATCTAAATGGAAAGTGAACCTTTTGATTCAAATATTTCTTCTTATTGAATTTCTTCCCTATAAAAGTATGACATCAATAATAATAATTCCAATTATCATTAATAATTATTTTCCTTTCATATCAATATTTTTTCTTCTCACCCATGTTTTAAATTATATTTTGAAAGATAATTACATATTATCTCATGTGACATTTATATATACCTTATCTTAATTTCAAAATTAATTTTTATTGTCCCTTTTTACTGTGTGGTATTTTAATTAAGTTGTTCTTAAATATTCGAATGGTTTTAATTGTTTAATAATTTGTTTTAGATTTCACTCCACATTTCCTTGATACCTACTTTATACCATTTTATATGATTTATTATTGAATTTTCATTTTTAAAAGAAATTTTTTCAAATTTTTTCACTTATCCATTTTGAAAATAACTTTTTAAAGTGATCTATAACCTCATATATTTACAACAATGATAAAAATGTTTTATAAAATTTAATTTAATATTTTTATTATGTGAGAACTTTTATTTTTTTTATGACCATTATTTTCATTGAAGTGTGTGTTCAGTTTTTTAAAATGGTTTTTCAAATATTCAAAGTTCATAATGATTTTAAAATTAAGAGGGATATTTTATCTTATATTTAAAATTAATTAAGCTAATGGTATTGAAACGTATTTTTTTCATTTATGTTAGTATCCTAAATTCTTGTTATGCCACATTTGGGATATATTCATATACCACTGACCACCTTCTTTATCAATATGTATTATGAAATGTTCTATTGGTGTTTTCATGACAGTCATCTTCTGTCTATGAGTTAATTAAGTGATATTAAAAATATTATTTTTTTAGGTTCTCTTGGCACAGAAATGTATAGTTGATAATTATTGATGTTGGGGTATAATATCACCATCTATAACATTCATTGATGTTTTATATCTTATATTCATAGAGATGGTGTACAGATTTTATCCCATGACCAATATGGATCTAGGGTAGTATTGCAAGCCCAATGGTTATATAGGTAGTAGCCTAAGGGAAAGATGGTAAATGGGAAATTACTCCAACCCAATAGGGTACACGGGTAGTATCATAATATAAACATTGTAAATGTGTTCTTATCCAAATCACAAGATAGAAAAACGATTATTATCCAATGAAAACTATATGATGTTATTCATGTAGTAATGCAAGAAGCACAAAGTTAATTTTTCCCATTATTTTTCTTAAGCCACAATTTTATAAGGTTATGTTTAGATAATGGGGATCATGTTTATATTTTCAACTTTATGAACTTTTATGTCATGGAATTTGTTTGTTAATTTAAGAATATAGTTTAGTATATTATGCCTAGTATAAATTTATTATTATTCTATGTTTTTGTAATAAAATATTTCTCTCATGAACATGTTTTCTCATATGATTTTGATCTATACCATGATGATATGTTTATGAGTTTTACCCTTAAAATGTTTTTGGCATAACCCCGTCCTTTTTTTAAAATTACATTTGTTAAGAATATTAGTATATCTTATGCAGAGTATAAAATACATTATATTATGGTTCTATTATTCACAAAATTGTATAAAAATCGTGAAATATGTCCCTTATATAGATAATATTCTAAGAAAATAAACATTCTATTATTAAGATTGTGACTATTTGAATGATGTAATTATTAACATGTGTAAATGATGTAAAATAATTCTATTTTTATATAGTATTGTATCAATACTAATGATTAAAGAAAATTTTTTATCACATAGCTCGAGAGTGTGGGTATGGGGCACCATAGTTGGTATTAGAATAGGGTTTAGTTAGTTTGGTGAAGTGGTTTAGTTAATTAGCATGATTATGATAAGGTTAATTTAGTGAAAACCATAAGGATAAGTTTAATGTATATGTATAAATGTGTGATAACATATATAAATATTTATGATGTTTTGTGTATTTTTTCTAGGAAATTAAATATCGTCCTTAGTATTTTGTATGTGGATGGGGAAGTGTAATAAATTCACCAAGGAATAAACCCCTTGGAGATGATTGGTTGATTATGAACTAGAACATCACTTGTTGCATGATTAGTAGGCCTACGATTGAACACATGGATTGACACAACCAGGGGATACACTTCGGTAAATCATAAATACTTTACCTAATATAAGGAAGAAAAATTATGTTAAGGGATTAGGTTTGGAATATAAGAGATCGTAACCTAAAGAAACCAATATAAGACTAAGATTGTTATAAGTTTAATTGAAATTATTATAATATAAAAGTTTATTACATTAGGAATTTATAAGATGTAATATTCCGAATTTGTTTATTTATTTAGGTTGATTCACTTTTATATATTATTGACAATACGGATTACTTATTTTTAATTTATCTGATGACTAAAAAAATTGGTTTCTAATTACAAGATAATTTGGAGTTAGGTAGTCCATTATAGGTGCAAATTATATTGTCTCAAAAGATTTAAAGTCATTTATCAATATTATAGGAATTATATCCAATTGAACCTCATATCCCTCTCAAATGATTCAACTGCAATCATCGGTGAGAAATTTAGATCTAGTGATCTTGCCCAATTTCTAAAATTCATCTCCTTGCAAGTTAATTTAAAATATGAAAAAAATTCTTTTTATATTCTTACATTATTAGGGATAATTAAAATATATTTTCTATATTTTTAACACATAAATTTATCATATTGTTTAATTTAGGAATTATCACACTAAAAATTATCAATTTTTCACAATGTTACAAACAAAACATGCCTTTTCATCCTTTAAAAAGTTATAGGGTAGGATGATCTCTGAGTAAAATATATATACCTTAATTAAAAAATAATAATATTTTTTTGCATATTTCTACAACCAACCATGTTTTCAAACATTTCACTCAAATCAAGTCCAAAGGTTTTAAGGAGAACAGGTTTTTAATTTCATTTTAAAATAATATGTTAATAATAAAAAAATAGTATAAAATTAATTTCCATTTCATACACACGTTTTGATGAGGAAGTAACATGTTTATTTGAGAAGAACAATACAATAACTATAGCAACCTTGTGATGTATTGTTTTAAATCATGGATGTGGACAAATTCACTATTTAGCCTCCAAAATCAACAAAATAATTTGTCTACCAAGTGATCCTCACTTTAACAAATTATACATTTAGAAAAAAATATATCCTGTAACCATATAAGGTATCATATTTGGTACAAATTATAGAAATTATTAATATATTCAAAAAATGATTTAAATATTTTGTTTCTTAGTTTAAACTAAGATATTATGTTTGATATATAATTTTAAAATATATATTGATTCTGGAATATCTTTTATATACCCTTAGTTATTCTTATTAGTAGAAGATAAGTAAAATTTTGAGGTTAAAATTTAGTTATGGTGTGAATGTAACACCACAATATTTTTAGATATATTTCTTTCGAGGTTAATATTATGTTCAATAGCTTTTTTCACATACAACACTATACTAAAATGGGTTGCAACATTTTTCATTAACATTGTTATGAATAATAATAATACCTATAAAAATAAAAATATATTATCCAATTTAAAAATCATACATTTAGGATGTATATAATTAATAATATTTTATATTTAAAATAAATTTAGAATCTAAACTAAATGTTTGATGTTTTAAAAATTAAATCATTCATTTTTTAATGTTTATTTTTTTAATATATAATATTTATATATTTTAACTAATATATTAAAATTAATTAAATTTTTAATGAGTATAAATGAATATTGATAAAATATAATGTTTAAAAATACCATTTTCTAAAAAAGAAGTGGATCATTGTATTTTGAATATTCATTTACAATATTAATTTATAAAATTAATCATTTTAATTTAATAAAATTAATTTCATTTATGGACTCATCATTTTAATTTTATCTAATAGAAAAAATTTGACTTTTAAGAAAAAATTAACATTAAGGTTAATAGGGAAAATACTATTTCTCATGTTAATTCTAGAAGTTATGCTACTAAAATATTTTTCCTTACACTTAAAAAAATTAAATATGGTCATAATCATATCATGATTGAAAAACATGTGCATCTAACAATTTCATCTTCAATTCCCATAAAATGTGATAATGCTTGTCTCGTCTCACTTGAATATAGAGAAATTGTAAAGGATTCCTAGAATATTGGGTTACTTGGTAGCCCGCTTTAAAGATTAGCAGGAAATTTAAAAATTCAACATGTACCCTTAAAGGAATGTGGAAAGAAATATTTTTAAAATATGGCAATTGATATTAAAGATTCTGAAGAGAATCCTCTTTTTTGATGAGTTAGAAATCAAAACCACCTCATTCCCTCCATGGATGAATTGAAATATATATCCAAATTGGATGAGCTATTGACCATCAAGGATCGGCTAACTAGAAACCAACTTAATGATAAATGGAAAAAATATGGTGATAGAAACACCGAATTTTTTTTCATCACGTACATAAATATAAATGACTTAAGGGATAAATAAATTATATAAACATTAATTGGGGTCTCTTAAATTTTGAAAATTATATATCTACGTTATATTTTTAATACTTTAAAGATATCTAATCTAAGGATAGAAATTAAAACACTCATTAGATGGTTTAAACTTCTCCAACATGATTTTAATGTGATCATAATTGAGGAATCAATTTTCCTTCTTCTAAAGATGAAAAAAAATCTCTATGGTCTCTTAACATTGGTTGTTCTCATGGACCTTATGGGATTGAAAAAAAGTTCTTTATATTCTATTGGGACATAATTCATGAGGAAGTTATGTATTTTATGAAATAATTATTCAATAATTATTTTATAGCATATGGTATCAGCTCCATCTTTATCGATCGGATACCCAAGAAAGTGAATTCTATTAACATAGGGGAATTTAGGATAGTTTCTGTTGGAAACACTGTCCTCAAGAACATTGACAATTTTATTATGATTAGTATGGAAGGATTGGTTGGGGATATTTTCACATAAAATAAGACTGGTTTTTACCTGGCAAGTGTATTCAAAATTTTCTTTTCACTACTTGGAAAGTATCCACATAATGAGAAACATGTCAATGGTTGTCATTATTTCTCTCAAAAATTCTATCGTGAAATATTTTTATAATATCAAATAGAGTTTTATTTTTTATTCTAATTTTTTTAATTCTAGAATATTTTTATTAGTCTCATCAACAACATTCTTATCATGGAAAGGTATTCCATTATTATTGATGTATCTCCAAGAGAATTATTCTATTGCTCAAGTGGTGTCAAGAAGGGATATCCTCTCTCAGTTATCCTGATTTTCATTATGGAAGACAATATGAGTTTCCTTATTAATGAAAATTTTTATTACAAGTATTTGAAAAAATTTCATTGTTGGATGATTTCTATTTACTCCCACACCACATTTATACAAATGATATCATTATTATTGTTAATGCCTCCAAAAAACATTAACTATAATCATATACAATTTTTCTAATTATGTTAAAGTGGTTGGGAAAGATATTACCTATTGAAAATATTTTATTTTTATTATAGAAGTGGTCTCTATAATAATAAATAATAGTATTTCTAGAACACTAGGTGTAAAGAGGGGGAATCTCCCCTTAACTTACCTTGGTGTCCCACACTTTTGGGAAAAAATAGAAAATATAACCTTGCAATTATTTTCTCCCAAATCATTAATAATTTTTCAAAATGGAAACTAAAATCAATGTACCATGTTGGGATACTATGTCTATTCAATTTTTTTATGAATTCAAAATTTTTCTATTATTTATATCAATATAGATGGCTTGGAATCATTAACAAGGAGCTACAACACATGGTGAAGAAATGTATAAAGACTATATCTATTCATGAAATAAAATTAATTTTTATGGTGTGGAAAGATTTCATTAAGCACATTGATTTGGTGGGACTTGGCATCAATGTTCTCATAATCATTAATGATTCACTCCTTAGATAATTAACATGGAACCATTTTACCTCTAATGATTCTTCTCTTGAATTCCTTTCTAATGGATTAAATGAATGTTTGATAAATAGATACCCATATTATCTTTCATATTACACCTGGACATCCATAAGGGACACATATAATGATCCAATGGGAAGCTCTAAGTTCATGTTAGCGTGACGTAAAATCTGAATTTCTAGACTACTCCATTGATTTAAAAACATCTTGAAGACATCATGGATGTCCCTCCCAATTGGAATAACCTTTCAATTACTAAGTTCCTTTACACCATTACTATTCATGAAATGATTATACCTACTAATATATAACATGAAATATAGAGAAATAATTTCATAGAGAGGGACACTCTTATTTGAACTTCAAAGTGGAATAGTCATTCCAATGACAATTTCTTTTGCAGAGTCATATGTGAAGGAAATTTTTACACACCCTATTATATTTCCAAACTCTGACTTCCCTTTATCCATCAATCAAGGTCATTAATTATGTAGAAAATCTATAAAATAAATATTTATACCTATGATAAGATGCAAAGAGTTAGTGTTCATCTTTCATCAGTCTTTTTAATCATCATGGGGGAGGTAGATAAAATAAAGAACATTTTTGGACTTATGTGGTTTCATCTCCAAATTCATGGATTATATGAAAAATATAATTGTAATTAAAATTTACATGAATAAAAAAATTAAGGAACTATTAATTTCTATTGTTACTGCCACCTATAGAGAACATATCTGCAACCTATTGACTGTAGTATCATTAGTTGTAATCTCATAGACATTGAGATCCAAGAATGATCCAATCATTGATATCTAGTCTCCCTCAATTCATGTAGAAATAATTTTTGTTAATCAAGATGTATTTTATGCATTTAGAATCAAAACTGATTAAATATATAATTCATTTATTGATCTTAACACACTTAGGATTCTTGTAGTTAATTTTAGGGGAAAAGGGATGTTGATTTTTAAATACATTTGATGGATTCCCCTGATCCCCCTCATGGATAAATGATAATGTTGATGGTATAGATTTGGGTGTTCCAAGTCTCTTAGGGTGTGGATTTGTTTTTCATACTCATCATATATTTGTTAAATTATACTTATTTGATTATGTTGGAAGTGGTACAACTTATGATCCAAAGCTATGGGCTATTATACAAGATATTAAAAATGTGGTATACCATGATTGGCAATATCATTGGTATTATTTGGACTCAAAAAGTTTCATTGAATATATGAGGAAAGGAACTAGGGATGTACCATAGAAAATAATCCAACACAAGATTAAATGTATTCAAGAAAATATCCATATCGACCAAATTATTTCACATTATTTTAGGGAAGCCAATAAAGTGGGAAGGCATTACCAAAAAAATGAAATTATGGAGATGAGATCGATGCGGTCATTTGGGGGTCCGTAAAATTTGTTTTTTTTTGTTGATACAGATGTATGGGGTGGGAATTATTTATAAATTTATAAAACCTCATGTAAATCTTGACTCAATTTGATTGATTATTTTTAATAAATCTTATGATAAGGATTTCATGGATACGGAACCTTTTCAGTGTATTTATTAGGTAATGATTTATTACTATGGTAAGAAACAAAAATGGTAAACTGAGAAATATTATAGTAAAAGACATAAATTGATGTTTACAAATGTTTGAAAATTAATTTTTGAGTGTTTCTTGATAATAACATATCATAAATTAAATTATTTTCCACTTTTTCTCAACATTTCATGTGAAACATGTGATATATTTATACTAAATATATATATATTGAAAATGTTATTTAATTCTCCTATAATATGATCTCACCACAAATGTATTTCTATTTTCATTATAAATAATTATATAAACCATAAATTGACCTAGTATTTCCGAAACTCTCTCTCCAGGTCATAGAATCCTTTTTTATTTCCAAAATACCATGGTAATTATCTTTAAGGTGATTCCAAGTGATAACAACCAAGGGGGAGTTAGTGTTCTCATTCGATCTCTCTCAATTATGTTTATTTTTTACACCCAAAAACATATTCTATACATGAAAGTATTTTATCATCAGTATTAATAATATCCTTAAATTTTATTATCCTAATGGTATATCCATTTTCTAGCTTCCTCTAAAATCATTTGTAAAATGAATATGTCGTGATGAGTACATGAAAAATACCTCCTCCTTGAGCAGTGTATATGATTTCTCATCACCAACACAAATGGATGGTTAACACAACCCATTTAAAAGATTAATATGTTTAATTTAACTTTATTATGATTCAATAATTATAAATTAATCTATATATTCCTTTTCACCAATGGAAAATGAATGCATCACTTGTGTTTAGATGTGGACTCTCACCTCTAGTAAAGTGACGTGTTTTGTTTTTCATTATTTTCTTTTATTATGTATCCAATTATATTATATCTAGTTTTAAAATCATATAAAAATATAAATAAAAACATTATTATTCATTTATATTACTTTCTACCGAAGTAGTCACTTTTTTAACAATAATCACCCATAGATTATAACTTGTTCTTGTTTATGTAACATTAACCACCTATATGAACAATGATATAAATTTAAATCATGGATTACTAAGGAACTATAATTTTCATACATATTATATAATAATAAATAAATTATTATAATTTTTCTCATAATGTAAATTGTGACATCTCAATAGTAATTAAGATACCACCCATCATTCGTTATAATTACTGAAACGGGCTTGCCATCGGCTTCATTGTTATTAGCTATAAATAAAATAATTATTAAATGAAATTAAAACATTAAAAATAATAAAAATAACTTATTATAGTACTAATATTGTTATTATAGTTAGGTAATTTTAATCTCTAATGAATAATAACCTCCACCATTATGAAACTACTGAACAAACATAATTTAATCCAATAACATCTGATGATGAAAGTTTAATAAAACTAACTATTTTATTTGTAATAAATGAATATAAATGATGTTTATAAATATTTATAGTTTCTAATATGGTTATAAAATATTTTATAAAGATATAAATTTTCCTCTTATATGAGGATAGAGTACAATCAAATAAGTTGGATTAAGGCTAAGTTTTTTTGTTAACTAAATTCTCTTTAATTTAATTTTGATCATTCTTCTTGATATTTTTTATTATAAGTGAAATATGTTCAACCATATAATAATATTATTTTGACATTAATCTTTATTTTATATAGATTTACATTTCTATCAAAAAACCCCTTTTATAATATTACAACCTATATGAATTATGATGTACATAAGGGATTTCAAATCTTAATTTTAATTCATATAGATTTATATCGTATTCAACAATTGGATCCTTTTTATAGTCTATATAATTTATATGGATATTTTATTTCCATAAACGTATTTAAATTAGTGATATTTATATATTTATTGTGAAGTCACTATTAAATAAATTTTTATTGAAATGATACTGTGGTCATAAAGGGTTTTTCGGTCATAATTTTTCTTTATTTAGATATGATACTTATTCAATGCATATTTTGTATTTGTTGTGTATATATATATTATATCGATTTATTTTATCATAATTTGAAATGATATATTCGTTATTCCCAAATATATCACTTGATTACCTTTCAAGGGTCTTCAATTTGAATGATAACGATGATATAAGTGTTTATCATCTCATTTTTATTTCATAGAGGTTCATACCATATTGACCACATATTTTATTTCATATTGTTTATATTACTCATTATCAATTTTTTTATTATAATGTTCGAAAAATTAATGTATTTTTTTAAATCCATTTCATTTCCCCTCCTTTGATATCCTTTTTGTTCAAAAATATCAAAATTCATAGGGGGTGATTTATCTCATGATCTGTTTCATTGAGTTATAATGTTACAACATGAACTTATTACTTTTGTTATTGTTTTCTTCTTTCCTAGGGTTCTATATTGTACCATCTCTTTAATTTTTGGAAAATGAAACTCTGGATTTAAATCTTGTTACTTGATGAATTTCTTCTCAATAAATGTATGACACTGTTAGGAATTATTTTCATTATATTTAATGATGATATATCTTATATATCCATATTTTTTCATCCCACACATGTTATCCTTTATATTTGGAAACCTAATTGGGCATTACATCATGTGACCTTCATAAATCCCTTTTGTTTTATTCAAAATAATGTTTTATTATCCCATTTTATTATGTAATATTTCAAAAATGATATTTTAAAATATTAAAACTGGTTCTCATTTTAAGAATTTTATTTTATCTTTCTCTCCTTATTTATTAAGTTTATCATTATAATAATAAAAGGATCTATTATCGTATGTTCATTTTTAATAGTTAATTTTCTTATATAAAAAATAACTCCACTTTTTTGAAAATATAATTTTAATGCGACTCATAACATCATCATATAATGATAATGTAAAATTAGTTTCCTAAATATATTTTTAATTTATTTTATGAAATTAAAATGACTTTTACTCTTATGACCATACATTGTAATGTATATTACTTTATATATTTTAAAATATTTTTCCAAATAAACCTATTTCAAAAAAAATATAATATAAAAATAGAAATTTTCACTTAATTTTCAATGTTAATTACATAATGATCTTGAAAATGTATTTTTCATATATTTGAACATCTTAAATGGTCCTTATCTAACATTGAGTATATGTTCTAATACCACTATAAAACCTATTTCCCTTAATAGAATATGAAAAGTTATATAGTCGTTTTTATGAAACTCCTCCCTTTTCCATGGGTTAGTAATGGGATGTTTGAAACATGAATTTTTTTTCTATTCTCTTTGAATAAAAATGAATAGTAGATAATTATTGATAGGTGGTGTTATATGTAATCATTTAATTCATTTTTTTAATGTTTCATATCTCATGATATTAATGATGTTACATAGGTACAATCCCATGTCTAAGAGAGTAATGGGATATATCTCAAACCCAAGGAAGTGCATGGGTAGTATCCTAATCCAAATAGTGTAAAAGAGTAGTAACCCAATTCCAAGAGGGTGTATAGGTTTTTCTTATATGGAAAATAGGGTAAAAAGGTTGTTTTACCTGACCAAATATTTTATGGGAATCAGGTTTCAATTCTTACTCTACTAGGTTTTGGTTTCCTATGCTTTCATGTATGGAACATTTCTATATTATTATATTATGATAACATAGCTCATGTTTATTATTTCACGTTTATTCACTTCTATTATATGGAAAAAATTTGGTCATCTGAGACTATAGGTCATTAAATTATTCCTTGTGTACTACTTTTATTATTCTATTTTATTTCTAATATTTTATTTTTCTATTAATAATTCTTCCTCGTATAATTATGATATAACCCCTAATGATATTTTAATGAGTTTTACCCTTATTAAGTATTTAGACTCACCCCTTCCTTATGTTTCCATTCTCCAAGTTATGAAGACGATTATTACTTATGAGGAGTCTATAAGGAAGACTAGTATGGTTTGATTATGGATAAATGATCCTAAGTATCGTAAAATATATTTCTTATGTAGAATATTATTAAATACTATAAATAATCACTCTTGATATTGAAAATATTAATGATATATAATCTTTAAAACAAAGATATGATGTCATATAAGGATATTTTTATCTTGGTTTGATTCAAACACAATTATTAATGAATGAATTTTTAGCATCGGGCAGGGAGTGGGGGTCTAGGGTGCCTCATTACATATCTAAGGAATACTCATGTATTTCATAAAAGGATAAAAATAAAATAAATTTACTATGTAATATCCTGAGATATGAAAGTCATTAAAATTCATATTATGTTCTATAACAAGTTTCACATGCTATAACCAACGTAAAAAATCCACAAGTAATTAAGAATACATTTTAATAAATATATAATAAATAAAAGGATAAAACATTAATAGTTATTAACTTTTGAAGGTAAATATTTAATATGATTTAAAATTTAAATGGTTATTTTCAATAAAAGTGGTGTTCTTTACATTATATATTTTCATTGAAAAACAAAAAATTATTAGTTTTTTCATTAAACAATAATAATGTAGTATTAATTTTTGAATTCCTCACACACAATTAGTATTATATTTATATTTAGGATTTTTCTCAAAAAAAGAGTTTTTAGGTGAATAATGAAAATACTGATTTTTCTAATACAGCCAACATTATAAGAATTATAATATGTTGAATTGTATTGCATTAAAATAATTTTTTTGTAAATTATAATAAAGTATTTTAAATTATTACTTTAAGATCTCCATTTTAATATTAGGTATAGACCCTTTAATTCTTGGTTTAAATCCTTTATTTTATCCTGATAAATGTAATATTTGGTTTATGGAAGGGATTAAAAAATGTATGAGGATTTTTTGAAACCTAGATATCTCATTTTTTAGAAAAAAAGAAGAGACACATGGTTAGTGAAATATGTTCCACTAAAAATGTCTTCCCTTTAATGTTGCCAATTGGTCATTATAAAATTTATAAAGGTGGATATGTCTATGAAAGGATGTAAAAGAGGGTCTGCATAATATTTTCATGGTTTGTCTAACTGTATTCTATAATTCATGTGGTGTGTGTAACCAGGAAATGGGCTACACACAGTTGGCACATAGTTTGGACAACCATGTATCAAAACTGTGTGTCATTTAATATTTGGGTGAAATGAACATGTCTCCCTCCTTTTCTTTATACCTCAACTCCTCTTTTTCTTTCTCCCCCCATTAATATAATTATATCTATCGAAGATCTCCTCTTAATCCTAACCAATGTTTTTTATGTTTTTCTTATATATGGACTCCAATTTGAGTTTCATATTTTATGTTGGATCACCACCAGTAAGCTCTCCATTCATTTATCTCATTTCACCATTTATCTTTTTAACAAAGAATTAATTTTGGTGATAGATCTTATTAACTATTTTCATGGTGTTTTTCAATTTTTCCATTTTAATATGATCAAAAAAACCAAAGGTGGATACTAAATGAGTGTTCCTCTACAATAATAAGGAAAGTGGTTTATACCTTTTCATTATGTTTCTATGTCCTATTAAATTATCATCATTTTGATGTTCATTTGGACCATCTGAATGCTTCTCCAGAATTAATTGAATGCCTTAATTAAATTTTTTGTATCCTTAATGTGTTTCCCATTTAGCATTATGATATGGTTGGATGTAATTAACCACAACCCAAACCACCTCTTGGGAAAGTTATTTAATCATCCCTATAATATAACCACCCCTTTGATGTGTGACCCCTCGATATTATAGTGATATATTTTGGAATTAAATGAGATAAATAGAGATGGTAGTTCCCCCTTTCCAAAATACTAAATATTTTTATAATGATTAAATGGATGGATTGAAATGAAAATGTGGAATAAGATTTATATTCTCTTGGCTTGTTCCTTTTATTATTGATAATATTAATTTGGTATGGACTCTACCACATACCTTTTCAATATTATATTACATGCATGATGCTGGAAATATCAATATATCACTAACTTTTTATTAAGGTATGGTACCTATTTCATAATGGTATGAAACTTACTAGAGGATCGAGGTATGCCACCTACGACCCCTAGTTATGATTACTTATGGTATCGAAGATATTAGGGAGATCATGGTGTGAAACCTAAGACTTCCATATACATTTATATATTTCTATTTAGGTCACCCTTGTTATTACCATGTAATTGGGAACACATAGGTCTAATACTATTTCATAATTACCATTATACTAGATCCTTAGTCTCGATGAGGTATCTCTGGTTATATGCCTTGGGACCTGGCCCATGTAGTTTTGATAATCTTTTCACACGTGGTATTCTGAGCTAGTAGTTACCTATTGTTCACACATCTTGTATATATTTATTATCACCTATTATATCATGTTATTAATATAGATTACCCTTATGGAATTTTTTTTTTCTTTGATTCAATTTATATATTACCTATTATATCTATACACAATTAGAGTTAATATGAAATTTAGGAAATTTTTGTAGTCAAAATATTTAGTGGACTATTGAGTATATCTCACAACCTTTTTGTCTATTGATTGGTAACTAGATAGACTTCAGGGATATAGGTAGGGGTAGCAGAAAGAACCTAGTTATCAATGATTTATTGATTGTAGTATGGGAGGGGGAAGCACCATATCGAGATATAGATCATGATGCTATATAGAGATAGTATTTTGGTATTATTGGTTCTTTTGATATACATGTATGTATGTTTCCTTTCTTCCACATTTTCTTATTCCTTTTTTAGAGACATAAAACACATAATTTTTTATATGGTACTGGATATTTCTATTGGTGACTACTAGTTTCATAGGTTTTTTTATCTTCTATTTTAGTTTGAATTATGATTCATCATATTATCAATTGTTATTCTGTTGTGATACTCTGGTCATGGGGGTATAGTCTTTCCATTATACCACCTTAGACCCAAACTTCTAATCAAAATCCTCTGGTGTATGGATAGGTGTTCTTGTGTCTTTGTGACCAACTTTGTTTGGTTACTTATGAGTGAACCGGGTCTAGGATATTAAAAATTGGTATATGTTGTTTCATTATATTTTATCTCGCCATTTTGATTATTAGACTGGAGACATGGATGTATTAAAATTTGTTAATTATTCTATTATGAGGAGTAGCTAACCCACATATGGGATAAATGCCAAATTCATAGGATTGGATATGATATTAGGGATTATTACTATCATAGTTTCAATGATTTCACCTTTTGTTAATGGACATGGATTTTGAATTTCCTTATTATTATGAAGTCTATTATTACCCTTGATCCTGTATGGTAAGGGGATAATGTCTCAAGAATCAATATATTAATTTGGTTATTTATATTTCATCCATTATACCATGAAAAATGTAATTACTATATAATTATTTGTTATGTATTCCTTATTTTGTGATATTTATATTTTACATTGTCCTAACATATCTTGAAGGGATAAATAATTTGAATAATTAAACTGTCGACTTCATCCTAAATGGTGTTGTTCCATATATTGTGATTATAGAACCTTAATTTCCCAATTATATTCAATTTTCATAATGAACCATTGTTTACCAAATATGAAATGTTAGTTGGTTACAATTATATTCATTTCAATTTCAATTTGAAGAGTGTGTGTGCATCTATAAATTGGGAGTAGAGATCAATATAATTAAACCATCTTAAAATCCTTTTTTATTAATAGGTAGTACCATTTTAAATGTATAATTTATAGTACTTTATAACTTGGTAATGATAGAAATATTTAAATAGACCTTTCAATATATACATATACATATCTGTAATGAAATACTTTAGGACTGTTGAGTTCTACGTTTATATGTAAATGATTGTCATTACATAGTAATTCTAATTGGAATTTATTACGTTCTCCCTCTATAAATTTAAATTAATACACTCTATACCAAAACCCTAATATAAAACATTGATCATGACCGATACCCAAACTTAGTAGTGGGTCTGAGGTATTGTTTGTTTCCTTTTTAATGACCATTCATATCACCAAGACCAAGATTTAGTAGTAGTAAGGGGGTTTTACTTTCTTATAATAAGTCTTGTACATGTTTTAATGTTATATATATAATAATATCATTAATAATCCTCTTTGAGTTATGTTTTCTGGAATTTATAGAGCTACTCCACCACAATTTCATCGATTCATGCACCAGGAGGGTGGAGACAACCATGCTCTAGAAGTGGTGGGTGATGATCCACCATTAGTGACACCTATGGAACTTACTTGTATCCCAAAAATGGGAAATAGTTCTCGATCTCAATGGTAATTCCTTTGGATTATGGATAATATATAGAAATTCTCAGAAAATATGTCATCTATTGAAGATTTGGCAACTGAGTTTCAAAAGAATCGTCTAACTACTTTTTGTAGAGATGGTGGCCCTGAGACTCTATGGTTTTGTCTTGAGACTATCATATCTATCATTATCATCTGTAGACCTCTCATTTGGTGATATTCAAGATTATAATTTATATTATTTTAGGATCTTCTAAAAATTTTTGTAATATTAAGAATAATTTAGATTAACATCATGAAATTATTTGGAGTGATTTCCAATCCATCTTTTATGATTAATTTTTTCGTGAGACCTTGAGGGTTGATCCTAACTATGAGATCCTGAACCTACAGTAGGTTTCTATGTTTGTTATGGATTACATAGCTCCTTTTATCTTCTTTAATCACATTTCACCTATTTATACCACTGATGATTCTGCAAGAATGATATTTTTTGATAATGGTATTAGGTATCCAATTTGATATTTGTTAAATGTTTTTTTATTTCAATACCATTTATGATATTATAAACTAGAATATTATTACCAAACATAAGATGAGGGGATATAGAGGTCTAGATCAAAGTGGACCAGCTTCTTGAACTAGTAGTGATCTATATTTTTGTAGGAAGCTTCACTTTGAGACCTCTTTTGAGGGAATTATATTTTGAGTAAATGTACATGTAGTTTTGTAGTATTTCATTACTATGGGATGTAGGAGCACATGAAACCTCAATATGAGAGGGCTCTAGTTTAGTGTTGATTCTATAACAAGATGGTCCTTCTGTAGTAGTTTTCATAATCATACCTCTAATTTCTTGTGAGAGAGAATCAACATCGACTCATTTCACTAGAGTGGGAATATAATAAATGTGTAATGGTGGGACCTGGAGTGATATCAGCTGGTTAGGATGGGGAGTTCATCATGGTCAAGGGATCTGGACACAAGTTACATAACATCATCAAAGATGCCTTGATCAAGGAAAAGATGTTATATCTCATGGATGATAAATGGTTTAGGATTATGCAGTGCATCATGTTCTAGGGAAGTAGAGCCCTAAACCTTCTATAGTTGGAGGTAACATTTTAGTACCATATACATTGGTTTCTGTTCGGTTTGACATTGGGCCTTCAATTTCATTGATCTCTATGTATATCATGTAAGGCCTCAAGTTTGAAATTGAGTACGTCTACGGGGTGATGACCCTTTATACTCCATTGGTTATCTTATCAAATATTGTACACCATTGTGAATATTTCCCCCTTGATATTATCATCTATCATTTTTTGTGGAACCTATTTGTCCTTGAGAAGTCTCATTTCGACATTATTTTCAGGATAGAATGGTTACTTATTTATTTAGTTAATATAGATTTCTGTAGTCAAAGGTTTTCATTCAAATAATGAGAGGGTGATACTTATATTCACAAGGGTAAATGGGATGTTAAGAAAGGTAGTGTTGGACCAGAGCATCATGGGTTTTGGGGCATGAAAACTCATATTTCTTTCCTTTATTTGGACGATCAGGGAATACAATAAGATATATTACCTCCTATAGTAGATAATTTTAGGTATGTATTAACCCATGAATTTTTTTGGTTTTCCTCCAAAGAATGTGGTTGATTTCTCTATGGATCTGGTTCCAAGAGCTTCACCAGTGTCCATTTCTCCTTACAGGTTGTCCCCTATTGAGTTGTAGGATCTTAAGAGATGGATGGAGGATATAGATGATAAAGGTTTTATGTATCCCAATACTTCACCATGGGGTTAATCTATATTTTTCTCTGTATTGATGGATGAAACCCTCAGTATTTTTGTTGATTATCATAAGTTGAATTCTCTTACAAGGATGAAATAGTATCTATCTACCCATATAGATGACTAATTTGATTAGATATAAGGAGATTAGTTATTCTCAAAGATTGATTTGATGTCAGGATATCACTAGGTATGAGTTAGGCCTTCATACATACCTCATTTAGTATTCCATAGAAGGTTTGGTATTTTTGTGTATTTGGTTATGTAATTCGGCCTCGCAAACACTCCATCCATTTTCATGGAATTGATGAATAATGTTTTCCACCCGTGTTTGGATTCATTTATGGTAGTCTTTTGGGATGAAATCTTTTGGTATTTTGGTACTCAAAATAAGCATAGAAATGATATTGAGATCATTCCAAATACACTAACATAGAACAATCTGTAGGCTAAGATCACTAATGGCCAATTTTGGATCGATAAGGTTCCCTTACTGTGTCATATTATCTCAAATGTAGGAGTATCATTTGAACCATAGAAGTTGAGAACTATAGTTACCATGGAGAATCCCAATAATTGTTTTGACAAGTGTAGTTTCCTGGGGTTGGCTGGACTGTACGAGTTATTTATACAAGACTTTTCATACCTTGTAGTACATCTTATGAGATTGAATAAAAATGGTGTGAAGTTTAATTGATCAAGAGCCTATGATACATATTTTATGTAGTTGAAAGTGTAACACCCAAATACTTTGTGGAATATTTTTTTCGAATTAATTTTATCTTTTCGATATTTTTCATTTCAAACAATACAGAATATATTTTTTTTATATGAAAAACATTATTCATGTCTAGTGTTATATGAAACACTAGGTCGATATTGAACTAAAAAAAAACCATGATTATATTTTGATATACAAAACACTATTATTGGCTTGTGTTACGCACAACACCAAGTTTTTTTGATAGTTTTCATTACACAGAAGAGAGAGTTTTACAAAACAATAGTAGATTATTAAAATATTATTATTTAATATAATAAGTTATAACCCATATATTAAAAAAGAGGTTATTAATAGTATTAACTAAATTATGAAAATATAAGGGTTATAATATGAATTCATTGATTACCAATTATTTAAAAATGAAAATATATTTCAATTGATTATAATGGAAATAGTTTTATTTTAATGCTTCCAAATCCATTTTTTCATTATGGATTAAATTAATTACAATTATTGAATGATATTAATGATTTATAGATATATATATTATATTCAATCAAATATTTTTTATATTCATCCAATTGATTTTATAGGCATAGTATAATAACAAAGTAAATTTGACACATAAAACCGTATATTTTTTAAAAGGGTAATTTTACCGACTTTTAATGGAGAACCCATTTTAAATCTAATATTTGATAGTTTGAGAATTTTTTTATGAAAAAATAATCTTCATCTTCAAAATAAGTATATAAAAATATACTTTCGTTGAATATTTGGTATTTTTATGATAATTTTCATATTGTAATTAATAGGGAAAAACACTGAATTTTAATTTAAAGGAACTTTTTCATCAAAAAAATTTATGGTGTTTAATTATATATTTAATTGAATTTTGAAGTATAGTTAGATATTTTTTTATCAATTAATCCAATTTAGGTAATTGGAGTCAATTTCACATTGAATTTGTATATAAAAACTTGTTATTCTTTTGAAGGATTTCACATAAAAATCAGCTTTCTTGTTCCATCAATGGGATTAAATTTATATTGATTTTTTCATTTTATTTGTTTTGAATTATGAAAAATGGATTTCATATTTTTAATTATAAGGTAAAAAGTTATTAAATAGGTATATTTTATTTTTGGACAATATAATAGTAGCTTAAGTAATTTCCACCACCGCAATTAAGGGTAAATGAGTAATTAATGGGGGAAATAATATTATAAATATTATAAAACATCTCAAAAACATTCCCAAATGTTATTGAATGATGTTAAGTCTACCCTTATAACACATGGATCAAAATTGAATAATTTAATGGATACTTTCCTTTGAAAATGAATTAAATATTATTAAACATAATGGGAGTGACAAAATATAACACTCTTACTTTTAATATGTACATTAATCTAAAAATGGGGTTAAATAGAATATATTCTACACAATACATATTATTCTGAAATATAAAAATTTTATCTACAACATATAAATTTATTTTAAATTTTTAATAAATAAATAAATATATTAAATTATTACAAAATGATAATGTAATAATTATTCAATTAATGAAATAATCAATTAAATAATATTTTAAATATTAAAATAAAAATAATATGACTTAACAACGATGATAAACGAACTATATGGGTGAATATGACATGTTAGTGGTGTATTAAGTGAATTTATAAGAGGTCAGATTGCTGGATTTATTTTCTTATAGTCAATGTTATGAATAGTGTCAAAATTGACACTGATGATATTTTTAAGAAAATAATATTCTATCAAGTTATTTAAAAATCATAAATATATTAAATAAGAACAAGAGGATGAGATATAGTCTAAATTATCTGAAATTTTCCATTTATTGTCAAATTGACTCTTTGTATGTAAAAATTACATCCTCTTAATATTGAAAACATTGTTACCATAGTTAAAAATAAAATGGATTAATTAATGTTTAATAAAAATGATAAAGTTTAAAATAACATCAAAACATGTCCAAAATATATTATTTTTAGTTATTACAACCATAGAATATATTGGATTCTAAAATGGAACCTCTCCTTCTCTTATGTTTAAACTTCAAAACCTATTTCGTTCGACCAAAATCATTCTAAATCTCCTCAAAACATCCCTACCTTCATCATAGAATCCTTAATTTGATCATAAATTCAACCAAAAGTGTCCTTTTGTAAAAATTAAAAGAAGATACCCAAATAAAAGGTAATGTTCATCGATGAACGTTTTTGTTTATTTCATCATTAAATCCATTAATTATTTTTATTTCATGTTAATAAAAAAACCATTGTATCATAAATATATGTTAATTATTTTATATTGTTTTTTCTATCTATAGTCACACACACTTCCATAAAATGGGTAATGAACTTATCGTTCTTTTGTATGGTGAACAACAGCCTGATGAAATAATGTTGTTCATTTTTCAATTACCCCCTCTCATGAGTGAGAATTATTATTAATACTGTATTTATATATTGTACATATGATATTTATAATTCCTTATGATTACATAATTATTATATAACACATACCTTCAGAAATTTAATATTGTGTAAATACAATAACATCATTTGTGGGCATATGGAATGCTGCCTCCTCAAAGCGATGTGATCTGTTCACACTATAAATGGAATGTATTAAGCGTGATTTTAGTAAAATGTGATTGTATATATAATATTAATTCTACTATAATTAGTATGTATATATATATATTCTATTTAATTTGTCTCTTTCAAAATGACAATTAAACAAAAACAACATTCATGCATACATACGACCTTCCGTCTCTGTGAACAGTAACTTCCATTTCATATTTGTATTATTTTTATATTATAATAATATTTATATACTGAATATATATTATATTTATATCATTATTTACATTCTGTAAATATATATAAATCATGATCTAATTCAAATAATAGCAAGTCAAAACAACTGGATATTCCTTGAAACGTAACACTAACATGGAATGGTTAATACAAAGGTTATAGAAGGACCTAAGTAAATCATATATGGTATGATTTAATTGAATATGTTTCTATAATATATATATAATAAAATTATATTTATTATAAAGGAGGATTTAATGAATATGAAGATATTCAAGAAATAAGGTAAGTGATTTGTGTGTCACTTTAATTTATGTGGGACCCATGCCTTATACACTACATGTTTCTTCTATGTAGTGTATATAAGGCCCCTGAATATTTTTTTATGGGTCATATTCAGAATATTATGATTTTTTCATATTCATATAATTCAATTTCCTTCATGGGGAATATGATCCTACGGATTATAAGTGATTTCTATTTGTTTCACAATCTCAACAATATTTAGTATTGTTTCGTTTTAACCCTATGTTACAGAATTTATATCTTCTATGTCCATGTTTTCTAAAAATATTTTCAATAATGTTTTAATTATTATCCTATGTATGTTAAATTACATTTTATCTATTAAAACTTTTTACTACATGGTTTGAAAGGAATATTCTTATTTTTTCCCATATAGATACTTTGTGACTTTTCGAGCAAAGGAATGAAAAAAATGTTGTTTAAATTATATGACATGAATGGATTTTTAAACATTCATGATTCCTCAATTATTTTAAATTTACATTAAAATATTCTACATTTATTTTAAAATAAAATATTTTCTTTTAAAATCATGCTTCATTTTAAGAAAAGAATATGTTTTCAATGCAGAAAGGATATTTTCCTCAAGAATGGTTTTCTATTGATCAATCAAAATTATTTTCCATATCTGATAACATTATTTGATGTTAATTAATTTTTACTTGGGATATTATTCAATTATACCATTATTATTTTTTCTGAGAAAGTTTTATGATTATGATAACGATGGAAATATATTTATGAAACCAATTTCTTTTCCATGGTCTATGTTATTATTGAATGATGTTTTTGAAATCCATTTCATTACATGGGTTATGATATAATGTTTTATTTATCTTCTTCTGGAACACATATATATAGTTTTAATTATGTGATGGGTGAGACCTATATCTCCCTTAATTTAATTGGATAAATATTTATATCTCATGAGATAATGATGGGAGTCAAGTTGGCAGGAATGATCCATGACGGAAGATGGGTAAACCCAATACACTATAGGATGATGGGGAAATCTGATTCCCCACAAGGACTAGAATGTGACTGCTGATGGTGGTGTCTCTCATTTAGTAGATATAGTCCTCATTATGTTCTGTGTTATTTTTTTGAAATGCTCTTTAGATATAGGAATTGATATTACATGTCTATGTGTCTGCTAAAAATTTAATGTTCTATTCCATGTTATAATTAGTGGATTATTCTTTCGATTGCATTATGATTCATGTATTATGAAATGGCAATATATATTCCATGATTCATTTTTATGATGTTTTATATCCCAGGTATGATCTTCTAATGTTACGATCAAATTATCATACTTTTATTCTAATGTTTATGCTTACATACCTCCTTTGTTTACCCTCACTATGCATATGAGATCACCCTAATTATTTTTGTTTCTTTTACCTAGGTTATAAATAATGGTTTTAGGTATGTTATGTAATGGGGAGGATATTTTTGGGAAAAATTAAAGTTTATCCTCCAAACTAGAAGTTTTTATTCCATGTTTCCAAAGGCACTAAAATAATACAATTTTTGGGTACCTATTTGTGTAATGTCTTTGGTATTCCCAAAAAATATTGATATTTTATATGTGAAAAGAGAGGGTCACTATAGGTGGTACCATAGAAAATTTTATCTAAACCATTGGAAACATGGATGAGAAAACTTTTGTGATTACACTAGGGATATTTCTAAATTTATGTATGCAGGTGTCACTAAGGATAAGTATAAATATATATTACAATCCTAAAGATTTCCAAAAATTAATTAATAAACTATGATTAAATATAAGGTATAATATATTGAAATGTTATAAGTAATTTTCATTGATTATTTGGTTCTACTAATTTGGTATGTTTTTTCCACACTATGCTTTCAAGTTTTTTTCAATTGATAGAAACCAAATGAACTATGTTAATGATGAATGTGATGAGAAAGGAAATCAATATCTTCATTACAAAATGAATCTTAGAGGAGAAGTAAGGTAAAGTCATGTTTCTTTGTTCACAAAACATTCTCAAGTATTGAATAAAACTAGACTACCAAAATGGAAAAAGAGGAAATGACATTCTTTTTTGAGTCTTTTATGAGTTAGTGTCCACCTTCCGTCATATGGTCTTCTGATCATCTAGTGGTTGAGCAATGGATCGGTACCACAGAAAGGATATTTTTGATTCTCCAATGTTTATAAAATGAGAAATCCAATTTTTTGGTCTATTATTTGGAAGGTGAAGCAGATCAATAATGGAATATTATTACGAATATGAGGCAATAATATGAAATTGACTCTATAGAATGGGATGCATTCAAGAGCATATTTTTTAATAATTAATTTATTTTAATTATTCATAGGAAAATGTAGAAGGAATTCCTTGAGTTAAATAAAAGGATGATGAATCTATTGGAACCCATAAAGAATTTTTTAAAAGACATGTGAGCTATGATTCTAACATTATCATCCAACCTGAATGTAAGGTATATTGATTTTTTAATGACTTAAAACAAAGTCCCTAAAGGGATTTATCCATAAGTTTATTTAGTATTTATGGAGAAATCGTCAGATGTGACATCTATTTGGAAATTAATGTTGGTGTTACGTATCAATCTCATGGTTTTGACATAAAAAAGAATATGAATTTTAATGAAAATTTAAACAACCATGGAGAGAAGAAGAAAATTTTTCCTTAATGTTCAATGTGTGGGAAGAACCTTTGTAGATGTTGTCTTAAGGGGACTAGTAAATGTTTAAACTATGGAAAGGTGGGTCATCTAGAAATAAAATACTGAAGTAATGGTATGAAGTCATCTAATGATGAAAATAGAGATAAGGCTGCACAGAATTAACACCCCACACTTCAGTGGTTAATGGGTAAGGAAAATGGGCAGTATACTAATTAATGCCCAAATCCAAAGGTTAGCATTCATGATCTCTGTTTGCAACATCTTAAATCCATAGTTAAATCTCATGTGATCGGTATTGGCAATGTGGAGTATGAAAATTAAGTGGCAGAATGATTGAGTATTTATTTGATGGAATTTAGGAATAATTTATTATATAAACTTTAATAGTATTATGGAATAATAAAATATCTTTTTATTGGTATATTATAGTTTCCCCATAAGTAGTTAAGAGAATATTTTGAATGGTACTGGTAATCATGAAATGTGATTGAGGTAATAAAGTGATATTTTAAAAAAAGCCTGATTAATGGAAGGATAACCTTTAGTTTGTGAATTATGTTGAGATAACGAAATTTGGGTAAAGTTTTGTTGGATATTAATAATTAAATTGAACTTTACTAATTTTCTTGGAACTGATTAAGGATTTATTGGAAAGTAGTTGATGTTATCATAGATAAAGTTTAAACTTTTTTACTTTAGGAATATATGCAACAAACTTGAGAAAAAAGAAACATTCATTCTTTTCAATAAGAATTTATGGATATTTAGGTTATTAACATGTTTTAATAGAATACATGATAATGTTTTTCACATGTTTGGAATGTGACAACCAGGAACAGAATTTTTTATATATAGTGGATAAATGTTAATATATTTTTGTGCGCTTTATTCTATTTTTTTGGAAATTCATATTTTTAAAGAGTTATAAGGTTGAGAATTTGTGGAATGGATTAAGTTAATCATCATACTATATTTTTAGGGATTAAAATATTACCTCTCTATAAGGGGATTTAATCATATTGGATAACTTTTGAAATTTTTTTTGGTAAATGTAGATGGAATAAATTATCATTTTATTTGTAGATATCATGATCCACTAATGCTTTAGGAATGAAAAATTCACCTTTATTTCGTGGAATAAGAGATAAAGTGTAAATTGATCAAGGAATAGAGAAGGGTGGGTTTGTCTTAAAATCAAGTAAGTATATATTATCATAAATGTTCTTCAAATTTAAGAAAAATGGCCTTGAAACAAAATATTGTCATGTTATCATCCTTTTTTTATGATATCAATGACCTTTTTGAAGTGTAAAATCTCATACCTAGATTCCACTAAACAGTTCCCCAAGTCCAGTTGGCCACATTGCCTCAGGCGTATCTCCCCAAATTCTAAAGGCTACCGACTAGTAGTGGGGGCCTAGGTGTGACTGTGGGGAGACTATTCCCTCATAACCATAGTGCCACACATTAAAAAATCAATAAAAAAAATAACAAAAGTAGTAAATATTACAGATAATAAGTTAAATAGTGGTGGAATGATATATACAACACCGGAATATGTCTCAAATAAAAAATGATGAGACATGTCATATGTATCTATAAAACAACAAAAATAGGTATGCAAGTAAGATATAAAATACATATTATAAAAGTAAAAAAGGCCAAAAGTATCCCAGTATCAACACAAGCCTCAAATCAGACCTTTAATTCCCAGATGAAATCAAGAACCTATAGTTGGGAAATTTCCCAGATCATTACATGAAATCATATATTTTTTTTGATTACCTAATGTCATCCCAGACAAGGTGTGAGATATAATCCTGGTAGGAAACCACCGATGGTTGGGTTCCAATAAGTTAGTGAATATATAATGACAATAGTGTGAAAATAGTAGTATAATATGTAAAAAAATAATCAAAAGTAAAAATCCAATAAAACCAAGTTCTTAGTTTATAACCAATTCATTTAATTATATTTAATAAAAAGGTAATTATCTGATTTAATAGTTAGGCCTGTTTCATTTATAACATTCTCATTTAACTAATAGATCATTTAATCATCATGTCTCAGGACCTGGAATAAGGCCTAGATTACCCCATTAGCACATGTGGAAAAGGATGCCAAAATAGTCCATCCTGAAAGTGTAAGTCAAGACCAAATCCAAGCTTATTCTTTAGATTCGTTTTTGCGTCAAAAAAGTCTTTTCATTATTTAATCTCTTCAGAACCTAAGCCTAAATTCTACATTCCCTAGTTGGAATCTAAGTATCACTCCATGTGTAATATAAACGAACACCCTATAATCCCATCCATGTAAGACTTTATAAGAACCCATGTATCGCTCACGGTGTGGTATAACATCCCTTATAATCAATTCCTTCCATGGAATCCCACTAGGGAGCCCCAAGTATCAACCATGGAATATATAATCAATGAACATTCATTCCATCCTTGGAATTTAATTTTTATTCCTAGTTTCACTTGTCCTATAATAGTGAAGCCTCTGAATCCATCCTTATAACTTCTCAAGGGAGTCCAAGTATCACCCTGGCTTAAGAAAAGTCCAAGATAAATGAATCCATCAATTTAATTCATTTTTGAATCCATGTTTCACCCAAGGAATATATGAATTCAATTAATTACATATCATTAAATAAAATTCTTTTCATCATTTCAATGTCAAAAGCAAGAACATTGAAATTGAAACCTCATCCCAAGGGTGGATAAAGGTATGGGCCAATCATGGAAGGGTTTTATAGCAGTTACTCACATGGGAAATATCATTATAACTATCATATCATTCTTAAAAAACTATTACCTTAAATATAAATCAATTAATCACATGGTAAAAATCATTATAACAAGCACTACATGCTTAACATCTATTCCTAGGTATTAACTCAATTTAACTCACATGGGAATATTAATAAAATATCAATTTATTCTTACTCAAGAATTTTTACAGCATGGTCCAAGGGATATGTTCATATATCCCTTCCCATTAAAAAAATTAAAATGAAATTATCCATTAATATTTCTATTATATATATAATTCATGTCCTTAATCAACTCATCATTTTGATTTACAATTCAATTTACAAATCACAGCCTAAGGGAAAGGGTAAAAGGTCACACCTAATGGCTTCCATTTCTAAGAGCAACCTATGGTGTTCTATCAATATAAACTTCACACCCAAAGGGTTGGTTCCATTTAATTCATAGTTCTCAACATATAGAAAAACATAAACATGGATCTTTAATAACTTAGGTTAAACATATGAATTCAAGGATTTCATTTTATTTGAAGGCGACACCCAAAAATTGGGAACACGATATGATGGAATATATAAATAGCTCAACATTATGATAAATTCATGAGACTACCTACCTTAAGTCCATAATTTATATCTCATCCAGTATCATCTTCTGATTTACTCCAAGTAGGATAAAATCAAAGAACGCACAAAGAACCAAATAATTGGTGAAACCAACATGCAACTAAATTACACAACTGATATCCAAAATAATATAGAACTTCTAAATACAAATCAAGATCTTACCATTTAAGATCCAACCAAATGAACATACTTCTATTCAGTTATTGAATGATTGAGTTATCAAAAATATAGATTAGATGCTATGGAGGGATTCAAAATGTTGCAGTTTCTCTGTGGGAGAAGGAAATGTGATTTTAGGGTTAAAATGGATTTTTATTTTATTTAAAATTATAAATCTTCACAAAATATAAGGGGTTCACGTGCTTATTGTGTATAGTTTGACAAATCATAAGTCAAATGTTCAGAGTTATCAATAGGAAAGGGGAACCAATATGGTTTACTCACACAGTTTGACTAAATTTGTGAAAAACATTCAAATTTACACTATCAAGATTGCAGAGCTAGATGCACAGCTGTGCAGCTCGAATCGTACAATTTTTTCGAAATCTTTTTGACCTAGTCCTACTCTCTACCCCTGCCTCACATAGTTTGTTAAACCGTACAGAAAACCCTGTAAGGTTTACTTTAACCATACAACCATACATTTTCACCTAAAATGTTGGGTTATGGTTTCTGAATGAGCCCCAAATTTCCCTGATACATCCACGACATCAAAGGGAATTCAGATTTGGACATATTTAAACTTTTTAACCAAGAATTGGTGAAAATAAAAGTATATATACCTCAAATAATAAATGTGTTCTTAAAAAATTCCACATTAAATCAATTCATCCCTAAATTTCCTTCTAAAGGGTGGTCAAGAATGTCTATGAATAACTTTGGGAACTGCAATCATATATCAGCCTCCCTCTCCCAAGTCTCATCCTATACTCGGTTGTGCTATTATATCACCCGTACTAGTGGAATGGATTTGCCTTAGGGAACCTTAATTCTATGAACCGCAATATTTATAAGATGCTCCTCAAATAACACATCAAACTAAATCTCATCCTCCTCGGGCTGAAAATCATGAGATGGGTCTGAATAATAGCATCATATCGAAGAAACATGAAAGACATTGAGCATGGACCAGTACCTCTGAGGTAACTATAATTAATAGGTTATCGACCCAAATCTATTTAGAATATCAAACCTCCCTACATATCTCATTAATGGAAACCCTATATATTGATCCTCTTGTGTCCTAACCTCGGTGAAACTCATAATAATATTTGATCACCAAAATCAAACTCTAGATGCCATCTGTGGTGATTGAAATATGATTATAATGAGATTTTATCACAACCGTCATCTTCTCAATCAATTAAACCTACTATGTGGTCTCTTGAACAATAATAGGTCCAAGCATAGCTACCTCCCCTACTAAAAACAAACCTAGGGTTGATCAGTAAGGACTATCAAATAAATACTCATAAGGAACCATATAAATAGTATCCTAAAAGCTATTATTATTGGAGAATTCAACCTGAGGTATATATCACTCCCAATAGACCTTTAAATCCATGACGCATGCTCACATCATGTCCTAAAGAACCCAAATCATTCACTCTAATTGACCATCTATTTGAGGGTGGTATGCTGTGCTTAGAAGAACCTAGGTACCTAACATCCTATGTATCCCTTTACGAAATCGAGAAGTAAATCAATTGTCCCTATCTGAAATGATGGTCTATGGGACCAACTTCTGTCCTACTATCTCATAGATATACAACCATCCAATATTATCCACACTGATTGTTTCCTTGATCAGTACTAAATGTGGAAAATTATTGATCCTTTTAACAATAACCCATATGATATCATTACCTAGAGAAGACCTCAGCAAACCTATTAAAAATCCATCACAACGTTATTCCACATCCACCCGATTATGGGTAACTACTATAAAAGTTTGGTTAGCCACCGGTGTTCCACCTTCACCAGCTGATAAGTGTAACCCATCATGAAAAAACATTGTACATTTATTTTCATACCCATTCACCAGTAATTAAATTGTAAATATTGATACATGTTGGTGAATATGTGGTGCACAACCCAATATGAAGCATGAAAATCTCACATCAGCTCCTTGCACATGTCTTTTAAAACCCATACACAACCATGGATGTGGAGAATCACATCCTTAGCTATGACCACCTAGGAAGATGGTCCTAACTTTCCATGCCCTCCTATAGAATTATTCCCTCAGAATCTGATAGCTACCGCATGATCACTCTATCCATAATTTTATTGGTTACAACTATGGATGATAAAAAATTCTACCATTGACTGCCATGAACCTCCAATTTCATCTCATATAACAATAAAATAATCTTCCACTCGTTATGGGCCTACTACAGTTCCTTTATTTGAATCCACATAATCAATGCATTAGCCATTGCATTTCCTTTAATAGGCATATTCGAAAGCTTGAACTCGAAATACTGAGGATTCTCAACCCACCTTCCCTACTGTATATTCAGATCATGCTATTTAAATATTTACTTGAGGATATTGTGGTCTGTATACACCATGAAACACTCTTCCAATATGTAATGCCTCTAACTTCCCAATGCATGAACAACAGTACCTAACTCAAGATTATTTTCTTAGTAATTATTCTTATGTGGCCTCAATTGTCAAAATTCATACGCGATGACTCTATCCCCCGGTATAAAAACTACTACAAGACCCATACCTGATGCATTTCAATAAATAGTGTAACTCTTTCCTAGATCTGTAAATATCACTATTTGTACTAAAGTCAATCTCCCCTTCAAATCTTGAAAGGTTTTCTCAAAGGAATCTATCCACACAAACTTCACGACCTTCTTAGTCAATATCTTAAGTGGAACTTCTGAGCATGAGAATTCCAATATTAAATCCCTATAATAACCATCCATCGTTAAGAAACAATGGTCCTAAAATATGTTATTGGGGTGATCCTAGGAAACCACAACTCTCACCTTCTATGGGTCAATTGATACTCTTATATCTGAGATAATGTTACCCCTGAAGGGAATATGATCCATCAAGAAGTGTCACTTTTTGAGAATAGTATATAAGTGACGCTCTCTCATTTTATTGAAAATGATCTTATGATATTTGGCCTAGTCATGTTTATTTTGAAAATACCCTAAGATATCATCCATTGAAACCATCAAAAATGAATCATGATGATGATGTTATACTCGTTTAATCTATTCTATAAAGACTATTGGAACATTTGTGAGGCCGAACGACATAACCCAATACTCGTATAAACCATACATACTACGAAAGGATGTGTGAGGTATATTAGATGGTCTAACTGACACCAGATGATAACCGGAACTCAAATAAATTTTTGAGAAGACCCGAGTTCCTCAGAGCTGGTTGAAGAGATCATATATCTACTATAGAGGATAACAGTTATTAACCATCATCTAGTTCATGTTCGTTTAATACACGTATAGTCTAAAAGTTCCATCAGAATTTTTCTCAAAAAGGAATGGATATTCCAATTGATAAGTAATAGGTCGGATAAACCACTTTGCATATAAATATTTTATCTTCCTCTCGAGCTCTTGCATCTGAACAGTAGTCATCTTACAAAAGGGAATTGATATAGGTGTATCTCTTAGAAGTATATCGATTGAGTAATCTACATCCCTCATTGGTGATAATGCTAAAAAGTCATCTGAGAATACATCCCTGAAATAATTAACCACTGGATGGAAATCTTTCTGACATGTTTCCATATCATCTAGATGAAAAATCGAAATCCAGTCTGTTATTTTTCTTAGACCAAAATGCTCAGGTCTAGCTCATCTCACCTGGATATCCATTCACCCTTGTTAATAAACCCACTGCCCTATGGTTATGTAAAATTCACCCTTAAGTGATAATAATATATTAAATTATGAATGGACACCAACCAATTCATCCCAATAATGATATCAAAACAAGTCATATCAAGGATATAGAGGTCCCATTGAAAGTGACACTCACTAACCTGAAGGGGCACGTATTTCACTGACACACACCCTTTCTTCTAATTTCGAAGGTAGTTTCAAGTTAAAAAACAACATTAGAGGTCTGAAAATTGAGGCCATGAATCTCCACAACTGAAAAATATATAAGGCTATGAGATTCCCATGTATCCAACAGTATAGAATCTAAATTAGAGGATACTAGAATATTACCTATGACAATATAAGTTTTGAGATCCTGTAGTGGATGGTTTTGTTTCATTCCATATACCTATAATTATCCAAGGTCTTGTGATACTGCCTAGTTACCCTAAGAAGATCCGATTTGTTTTCACTATAAAATATGGGTTTGACTACCATGACCACAACCACCACCTCATCATGATCGTCTAGGTATATTCCATCTCCCTAAATGATGAGAATAATTTGACCCTAATCCTAAATATGGAGTTAGTGTAGACTATCTCACATTGGCTACTGGGGGAAAATTCTACAGAAGTCATGTAAATGGTCCATATTTCCACAAGATTGGAACTCGATTGGGTCCCTTGTACATTGTGACCTAGTATGTCCCATCCTACCGCAATGGTACAACCTCACCTAGCTACCTACTTATGTTCTATGACTACTAATATCACCATGTGGAATCTCCAGACGAATCTTATTACTACTAGTAAATGAAGTATCAGATCTTGATACCGAACTACCCTTGCTCGCACCTCCATCCTCTCAAAGCATACACTCTATAATAAGAGCCTAATTCACTATTATATAAATGGTAGTCACCTTAAAAACATTTACCTATGATTAGATTTCATACCTACGAAAATCCTCAAATTGTTTGGATTTAGATACCTTGTCACCTATCAAAATAGGTGTGAAGCATTGGAGCTCAGTAAAGAGGGCCAAATAATCCAAAACTAATATCATTACCTACATAATGAGGGAGACGTCTTAGGCTCTATTATTCCTCAATGTATCATGATAGAATTAATCATTGAAATCCGTATGAAAATCCCTCAGCAACATTTCTCAATGACATTTTGTTTGAGTTTTGAAATCCCACCATCTCTTCGAAGAATCATACCGAATATATGTAGCAAGATTCACCTGCCTATTAGGAACCCTCTTTAGGTGCTCAAAGATAGATAAATTGGAATGTAGTCATGAAGGTATAGCATGTGTTCTACTATCCCCTGAAAACATTGGTGGATGATGCTACTAAAATTCACTCATCAACTCTTCCATAGTCAAGGAAGGTTGTGATGCTCCCTAAATGGTTTGTAGAAACCACATAAATCCTTTAGGAACTACGACTCACTACTTGTGTCTGGTACATCTACTGGGGACATAGATGGCATAGCTAGAGGATATTCTAGTATCCCATGGCCCACCACCCTTGAAGTTTGGTTGTCACCACTCTCCTCACATAAGACTGTAGGATTTCATTGAGGCATACCTCTATAAATTCCAACCACACAACTCAAATATTGATTATTATCAAAATTTGAAGCCTAGAAGCATAGATACAGAAATACAATAGGTATAGTCATTCTTATGTTATAACATACCCCTCTACCTCCTCCACAGATCGAATATCTGCATCACATAGATCATATATAAGCAGGAGACACTATCAATCACCCACTACTAAGGTTATTTCTGGTCATGTTATCTCTCATAATCCATTTTAGTTTCCATTTCATTTTCACTTATGTTCATAATTCATTCTCATTTGGATTCATAATAATTTCTTATTTATATCACGTTTCACTTTAAAAGATGAAGCAATGGTCCTCCAAATTCTGATCCAAGATGGTCCATACTTATCATGAATCAATGTATGTTTTCCCCTATTTAACACCATAGAACACTTCAGAATACCTATCAGAATAGAAGGTATAGATATCATAACACCTATCATAATAGAATGAAATAAATAATTCATCCAAAATGGCATAGCATAATGAATGGAATTTGAAATCTAGAAGATGTCTATATCAATTATGAGATGGCACACCCTCATCTCATTTGCTTGAAATGAAATAGAACCCAAGGAAATATCAATAATAAAATCATCCCAAAAGTGGAACAAATTAACATTAATAGTCAAAATTCAAAAAACATCAATTTTATTTGAGGAAATTTGGATTTTTCTAGTACGAGTGTCAACTATGCTAGAGAAAAACTCATTAAAAAATATCAATTCATTTCTATTTTCACCATATAGTAAAGAAAACACTAAAATAATTATATGACGCAACTTTGTAGAATCCCTGACCTTGAGTCCACAAAATAGTACCCTTAGCCCAGTTTTCCACATGGCCTCAAGCGCATCTCCCTAAACTCCAGTGACTGCCGACTAGGAGTGAGGGCCTAGGTGTGTCTGTGGGGAGACAATTCCATCATCACCAAAGTGTAGAAAAGTATAACATCAATAACAGATATATAACTGAATTAGTAAATCATACAAATAATAAGGTAAACAGTGGAAGATATATATATACAATGCCAGAAGATGTCTCATGTACAAAATGATGATACATGTCATATGTCTCTAAAAAATAGCCAAATTTGTATACAAGGTAGATGTACAATATATATTACAAAATCAAAAAAAGTCCCGAAATATTTCATCAGAATTTAAAGCCTCAACTCAATCCCATTCACCCATTCTCCCAAGAAAAAATCAGAAACTTTTAGCAGGGTTCTTGCACTTATCATTTCCATTAATCATATAGTATTCTTGGGTACCTCAAGGTGGACCAGATAGAGTGTGAGATATAATCCCAATAAGAAACCACTGATGGTTATGTTCCAATCAATCAGTGAATATATAATGACACTAGTGTGCAGGGAGCGGTATAATATCTAGGTTAAGTACTCAAAATTAAATATCCAATAAAACTTGGTTCACAGTTTATAGACAATTCCTTTAATTACTAAAAAAGGTAAGTCTTTGATTTAACAGTTTATCCTATTTCATTTATATCATTATAATTTAACTAAGATTTTATAAAATCATCATGTCTCATGACTTGGCATAAGGCCCAGAGTCCCCTATAAGCACATGTGTCAAAGGATGCCAAGACAGACCATCCTGACAATGCTGGTCAAGACCAAACCCAAGAATGTTCTTAGACTTCGAAGTTGCCTCATAAAATTCATTTCATTATAATTTAAATTCATAACTCAATCCAATCATTAAAATTACTTATTTGGAATCCATGTATCACTCCAATTGTAATATAAACCAACTCCCTACAATCCCATCTATGGAGGACCTATCAAGAACCCATGTATCACTATAGGTGTGGTATAACATACCTTACATTCAAGTCCATCCTTGTAGGTCCACTAAGGGAGCCCCAAGTATCACCCATGGAATATATAATCAATTACCCTTGAGTTTTTTCATGGTAATCCATTTTGTTTCCAAGTGTCACTCAGACTATAATAGTCAGCCCTCAGAGTCTATCCTTATGAGTCCTCAAGGAAATCCATGTATCACATGGGCTTAAGAAAAGTCCAATACAATTGAGACCACCCAATTAATTCATTATTTAATAAATTTTTTACCCAAGGAAAAATAATCCTTCAATAAATTCCTTACAATTTAATCAGATTCATTTAAACAAGTCAATGTCAAAACCATGAACATTAAAATTCAATTCTCTCCATAGGGGTGGATAAAGGTATGGTCCATGCTTATAAGGATTGTTTCACAATTACTCACATCGGAAAAATCATTATAAATAGAATCTAATTCTTAAAAAACTATTAAATGTAATAAACATCATTTACTCATATTGGAAAGAAATTTAACAAGCACTAAAATCTTAGTATCTATTTCAAGGCATTAACTCCATTTAATTCAGAGGGGCATATCAATAAAAGTACAACTCATGCTTACTCAATCATAAACATAGAATGGTCCAAGGTCCATGGTCATTTATCTCTTCCCATTAAACAATTCAATATGACCATTACATTTCATATTGTAATTTTATTCAAAATTCAAGTCATTAGTCAACTCATCAATTTGATTCAAAATTTTATTTACAATTCACATCTCAATGCAATGGGTAAAATGGAACACACAAAGGATTCCATTTCCAAGAGCCACCCATGGTGGCAAATAATTGTAATCATCGCACCCAAAGGGGTGTTTCCATTTATTTTAAGGTTCTCATTCTATAGAAAGACATAAACAGACATCTTTAATCACTCAGGTCATGCCTAGAAGTTCAAGGAATCAATTTCATTTCAAGGTAATGATTAGAAATTGGGTGCATGGGATGATGACATATAAAAACAAATCTACATTAAGATAAAGGTATGAACCCAACTACCTTAAGACCAAAGTTGATATCTCGTCCAATATCAGGTCCTAATTCGGATCTAATCTGGATAAAATTGAGGCATAGATGAAGAACTTAATAATTTGGAAAATCATCCTACACCTAAATAGCACAAATGTTATCTAGGATAATGGATAATGGAAAAATATGAATCAAGATCTAATTGTTGTGTATCCAACAAGATGAATAGCCTACGATTTAGAGACCAGACGGAGAAGTTAGTTCAAATCCAAACACAGACACCAATGATGTCTTTAAAACGTTGGATTTGTTGTATGGGAAAACCAGGTGATATTTTTTGGATAAAAATGATTTTTATTTTTTTTAAATTATAATATTACCGAATATTTAAATGGGTCTCTTGGTTTGGGAACACTATTTGAAAAATCATACGGAAAATGTAAATGGTTATCTGTAGGCAAGGTTTACCAACATGGTTTAGTCCCAAGGTTTGAATAACCATGAACAAATTGTGAAAATCACCTTTGGAATGATTGAGAGCTAGATGTATGGTTCTTTATCTGAAATCACACGGTATTTCTAAAACCATGCGGCCAATTCTGACTCTCTACCCCTGCCTCACAAGGTTTACTTTAACCATGCGCTAATCTATTTTCACCCAAAAGGTTGGGTTTCGATCTCCAAACCAGTCCCAAACACCCTTGATGCCTTGATGAACTCAAAAGGACATCACATTATGCCATATTTAAAAATTTAAACAAAGAGTTGGTAGAAATAAAATTATTTTTACCTCAAAGAAGAATTGGGTTCTTACATCAAGCCTCTTTGGGTTATGTCTTTGTGATTGTCAATTTTATCCTAAAAATATTCTGTATAGCTCTCTATCAGAACATGATATTTAGTTTTCTCTTTTATTTCCATGTTTTCACTTTCCATATATGTTCTCCTATTTCAAAACCTATTTATTAGTTACTTTGGGAAGACATTATGTGTCAAACATCCCCTTTTGAAATAATGTTTAAGTATTCATTTTTAATATGTGGGTTTTTATAAAACAAACATTCATGTATTACAAATTTGATAACCCACACAGATTTCGAGGGAGAAATTACTTTTAAAGGGGGTAGAATGTAACACCATGATATTTTGTGACTTTTTTTTAATTTATTTTTTTATATTTTTCAATTCACATAATACTAAATATTGAATTTTTTATATAAAAGAACTTTGTTTAGCATGTATTATATGCACCACTAAGTCAATATTGCGCTACAAACAACAAAGGGATTAGCTTTCAGTATATGAAACACTATTCTTGTCTTTTATTATGCACAATACTAAGTTCTTTTGATATATTTCATTAAATGCATGACAGAGTCTTACCGAACAATAATATACCATTAAAATATTATTATTTAATATAATAATATATAAGCTAGCCATTAAATTATCATTTATGAATAATATTAAATAAATAATGAAAATATAATGTTTATAATATGAATTCTTTAGTTACCTATTAATTAGAAATGAAAATAAATACAAATTGATTATAAATGAAATAATTTTATTTTTATGATTCCAGAGTCATTTTGTCTTAATAAATTAAATTAATTACAATTAGTTAATTAAATAAATAAGATATATATTTTAAATATTCAATAAAATATTATTCATATTTATCTAACATATTTTTATAGGTATAAAATAAGAACATAGCCAATTTTATGCATAAATCCCTACATTTTTTCAAAATCGTAATTTAATGGCCTTTTAATAGAGAACCCACATTAAATAAAGTTTTTGACTTTTTTAGAATATTTATGATAAAATAAACTTCTTATATGAATGAATAATAGTAAAATTTAATTTGGTTTATTTTTTTGGTATTTTTCTTATAAGTTTCATGTTTTGATGAATATTGAAAAATATTGAATTTTAATTGAAAAATATTTTTTCATGTAAAAACGTGTTGTTTTTAATTATATATTTTATTCATTTTAAAGTATCATTCAATAAAAATTTTATTAGTTAATCCAATTTAGGTAATTTTGGTCAATTTCACATTGTATTTTTATATAAAAACTTGTCAATCTTTTGAACGTTTTCGCTTTAAAAACAGGTTTTCTTGTTCGGTCAATGGGATTAATTTTAAATTAATTTTAGAAATTTATGTGATTTGAATTATGAAAATTTTATTTAAAATTTGGAATTAGAAGTTCATAATTTAGTAAATAGGCCCCTTTAATTTTTTGACAATATTAATAGTAAATTTTGTAGTTTTTATTACCATGGTTAAAGGTAAATTGTATAATTATGGGTAAAAATAAAATTATAAATATTAGAAAACAACACTATCACATCAATAACTTCTATTGGATGAATTTAACTCAACCCTTAACATATAATTGCGGAAATTGATTAATTTAATGGTCACATGATGAGGAAAAGTATTTAAATATTATTAAACTTAACGGGAGTGACAAAATGATACACTCTTACTTTTAATATATATAATATTTTTAGTATGAGGATAAATATAATAAATTATTGACTATATATATTATTTTGAAATATAAATTTAACATCTAGATAATATAAATTTATTTTTATTTTTTAGTGATTATATAATTATCATAAATAAATACAAAATGATGATGTAGAAATTATTAAATTGATGAAACAATAAATTTAATGATATTAGAAATATTAGCATTAAATATAATTTTACTTTATAAAGGTGATCCATGAATTTTTTGGGATAATATGACATATTAGGGGTGTATTAAGTGAATTTTTTGTAATTAATCATGGTGTATTTATTTTTATAAAGTCAATGTTATGAATAATATCAAAATTGACACTTATGATATTTTTATGAAAACAATATTTTACCAAATTATTTAAATGTAATAAAAATATTAAATAAGTATGAGGGGGTGTGATATGGTCTAAAATATCTTATATTGGCCTTTTATGGTTTAATTTAAACTTTATATTTAAAAATTAAATCCTTTTAATAATAAACATTTTGTTACTATAGTTAAAATTGAATTGAATTAACTATGGGTTAATCAAAATGATAAGGTTTAAAATAACATTAAAACAAGTGTAAAATATATTTTATGATTATATTTCAACCTTATAATATATTTTCATATATTAAATTCATTTTTTTAGTTCTTTTTATTGATAATGAGTTTATTATAAATTAATATTTTGAGAAATTCCAAAAGTTCCATCCCCTCCCATATAAAAGAGAACCTCTCATTCTCTTCTATTCACACTTCAGAACCTATTTGGATCAGAATAGATCTATCTAAATATTCTAAAAACATCCCTCCATTTATATTTAAGCATTAATTTCGTCATAAATCTTTCCAAATTACTCATTTTGTGAAAATCAATGGGAAATACCCAAAGAATAGGTAACGTTCATCATTGAACATTTTTGTTTTATTTCTTCCTCAAACTGCATCAATTGTTTTTATTTAATGTTTATATAATATTATCATTATCCAGAATATAATGGGATGTTTTAATAATAATTTTTTAACCTACACTCACACACATATCCATATAATGGTTAACGAACATACTGTTCTTATGTGTGATGAACTACCACTTCACGAAACGATGTTGTTCATTATTCCATTACCATCTCTCACAGTTGGGAATTATGATAGAAAATATATTTTTATATGATATATATGATATATATTATTTATATTATGTATATGATGTATTTATTCTTCTTTAATTATTATATTACACAAAACTTCATTCTTTAAATTTTTTATAAATATGATAGATTTGTTTGTGCATGTGTCGATTAGTACCACCTCAAAAAGATGTGATTTGTTCACACTCTACATGGAAAGTATTAAGTATGTATTTAGTAAAATTTTATTGTATATATTAAATAATAACTATAACGGAATAATTATATATATACATATTTTTCATTTACTTACTTTCTTTCAAAATGATAATTAAAACAGAAAAACTGTTAATGCATACGTATATACTGCCCTCTCCATAAACCCTGAGTTCCATTTCACATTTATCCTTTTTATAGTGTATTATAAATATTGATATAATAAATATATATTATACTTATATCATGTTTTACATTTGGTAAATATGATAATCATGATCTATGTTATAGGATCAAGAATAAAAATTCAAAACAAGCAGATATTACATAAAACATAACACAAACATGGAATGATTAATAAATAGGTAATATAAGGTCCTATATAAATCATATATTGTTTGATGTAATTTAATATGGTTATGTAATATATTTAAAATAAACTTATATTTATTATTCATGAAATGTTAATGAATATTACGATAGTCAAGACATATGGTAAGAGATTTTTGTCTCACTTTTATTTCTATGGGATATATGCCATTTACAGTAATTGTTTCCTCTATGTGTTATATATACTACATATTAAAATTTTATTTATGATTATTATCCAGAATATTATGGCATTTTTATATCCTTATATTTTTTGTCTTTCATGGAGCATGTGATTCTATTTATTATAAATGATGAGTATTTATTTCAAAAACTCATCAATATTTTAGATTGTTTTGTTTTAAGGCTATATTATGGAACATATATATTTGACGTCCGGGTTTTATAAAAAAAATCAAAAAAATATGTACTATTATCATATATATTTTTAATTTCATTTTATCTATTTTTTACTTTTTACTACTCAGTTTTAAAGGATTCTTCTTATTGTTTTTTAAATGAGGTACTTTGTGACTTTTCCAGCAGAAGTATGAAACAAATGTTTTTTTAACATATACAGAATCAATTGATTTTTTTCATTTCATGATGTCTTAATGATTATAAGTTTCATTTAAAATATTCTAGGATTATTTTCTAATAAAAAAATTTCTTTTAAAATTGTGGATCATTTTATGAAAAGAAAATGTTTTCAAAGTAGAAAGGATATTTTCCTCAAAAATTGTTTTCAAGTGGTATCTCAAAATTATTTTCCATATAAGATAACATTATTTTATGTTAATTAGGTTTTATTTTTTTATTGTTAAATTATACCATTCTTATTCATTTGAAGAAAATTTTTTGTTTACGATGGAATGGTATTTATAAAACCCATTTATTTTCTATGGGTTATATTATGATTGAATGATTTTTATGAAATAAATTTAATTACATGGGTTCTAATGTGTTGATTTATTTATGTTCTTATGGAACAAAAATGTATGGTTATCATTATATGACGACTAGGACCTATATCCCCCACCAATGTAATGGTTTAAGATATATATCTCATGAGATAATTATGGGAGTCAAGTAAAAAGTCTTGATCCATGATAGTATATGGGGAAACTCGATCCTATTTGGGAATATACGGAAACACAATCCCTTACAATGAAATAACAGAGACTGGGGGTGGTGGTGTGTCCCACCCAATAGGTTTCATCCCCATGAAGTGCCCTGTTATGTTTTGGTAATTCTCCATGACCTATAGGGAATGATATTACATGTTTATGTGTCCGCCAAAAATGTCATTTCTTATTCCATGTTATAATTTATTAGATTATGCTTCTGATTACATTATGATTCATGTCTTATAAAATAGAAATATTTACTCTAAAATGAATGTTTATGATATTTGATATATAGGGTATGATCCTATAATGTTCTAATCAAATTAATATACCCATATGATCATGTTTATTCTTACACACCTCCCTAGTATACCCTTACTGAGAATCTAATCTCACCATTTTTCTTATGTTTTCGTTTCCCCATGTTATAAAGAATGATTTTTTGTATGGGTAATAAATTGGAAGATCTTTTTGGGAAACATTGATTATTTTTCACCATACTAGAAGTTTTTATTCTATGTTTCCAAAGGCACTAAACTAATACAGTCCTTCAGTTCCTTTTAATTTAATCTATTATGTATTCTAAAATTGATGATATTTTAATGTATGAAAAGTTAGGGTCTTTATATAAAAGAAACACAAACTTTTTCATGGATCCCAATTCTTCTAGATCTGGTAAGAAGCTATATAGTATATTTTGATGTATCAATTATCAGGATATGAGCATTTCTCATGTAAGAAGATTGATTTTTTGTGTGTAGGTTATGGATATTGAGGCCTCATGAGTAGAATTACCAAACCCAATATCATGAGTTGTCAGTTCATGTCCATGAATTTCATTTTTAAATACATTAACTACTAGGAGAACATTCTTTGGAATATACAGACCACAAAATCCTTAGGTATATTTTCAAATAGCATGACCTGATCCTTTGGGAGAGAATATGGTTTGAATACCTATAGTCCTTAAATTTTTATCTTTACTATATTCTTGGGTGAGGAAAATATTTAGCACATTCTCTGAGATGAATTACTAAGACAAATGTAGTTCTGTAGTACATTAGTGAGTGGGAGATTTTGTCCTTGTTTTCTGGGATTCAATTGGAGGTTAAGGACCATCATGGATAGTATAAACATGATTCATTATCAGTAGCTTCTTCACGAATGTAGAGAGTAAATATGAGGTATTTATCGGATCCCAAGGGATTAGTCCTAAGGGATATTTGTTCAGTTGAGGCAGCACCAATGGGATCTATCATTTATGGAGTTGAGGTATTTCACATCCATGGATACTTCTAGGTTCTTACAATCACTTGAGAGTAATTTATTGTAGTGGCTCATGATTCTTATTAAGATGTACATCCCTGTCATAAAAATATATTTCATGACTTACACCACCAATACTAGTGGTCAGAGATGAAAATGGATATATCTTCTTCACTTACATAATGTTCCACCTATCAGTAGTTGAAGGTAGAACACATGTTACTAGTAGGTATTATATATACATTTCTCAATCTATAGACGAAATGGGATTATTTCACTATAGATTTTTTATTGTATTACCGAGATCCCCATGTGGAAAATTATGTGGTATGGGTGATTGTCAATAGGCTCATGAATGTATCTCACATATTACCTATCATAGTTACCTTCTAAGTGGATGAGATAGAGAGAGTATATGTTCATGATATTGTATTCCTACATGGGTTCCCCATTACATTAATTTCTAATATTGATGTTTTTTTCACATAAATATTTTATATAGTTTTCATAAAGCTTTGGGTACATGAGTGATTTTGAGTAAAAACATTCACCCTTAGAAAAATAGTCAATCAGAATATATGATGATGTTAATAGAGGACATGCTCTGAGCATGCATCTTTGATTTTGGAGGTTCTTATGATTAATATATACCCTTATCTAAATTTTCTTATAATAGAATAATTTAGGATATTATTCAGATGGATTCATATGACAGTCTTCATGGTAGTGTATTTCATTTACCTCTGTGTTGGTGAAAGGTAGGGGAGGTAGTGCAACTTGGACCTCATATCATTTAGGAGACTTTGGAGTAGGTCTAACTTATTTGGAAGATAATGGATACAGATCTGTTTAGATAAAAATCATATACAGACCATCACTACTGACCTTTATATTTTGATTTTTGTGATCATGTATTCTTTCTTTTATTGACTACACTGGTTCATCTACATTTTAGGCGACTAGGTAATCTATCACCATAGTATATTATGCCATTTCTGATTTTGGATAGGTTCAAATCCATTACTTATCGGTGATCTCTTTCTGAGAGATAATGATATATGCATGAATCATTTCATATTTCTTTCTTATATATTTACTATTCTGAACCATCTCATGTGTTCCACTAGATGAGGTCGAAATATATGTAGATGCTTCTGTTGAGGAGCACCCTATTCATACTGTGGACCAGAGCACAACGAATCTTATAGGTAGGTAGATTACTTAGATACTTGTGTTATATCATCAAAAACCTTTATAATATTAGGTCTATATGTGATAGGCAGTCATATGTGATCAATGGTCCTAGTTATTCATAGATGATGATTTACCACCCATTGAAGGGAAACTCAGGGAACATTTTCCATAAGGGGGAATACTATAAGACCCAAATTTTCTACATGTGTTACTAAACCATTAATAATATTCTTCAACCCACTGATTTATCTTTATAAATGATTCCAATGTTTTAATGAAGGGTGAAGAATCATCTGGGGCTTGTTTGGATCCGGGAGAACCTATTTTCAGAGAAAATAGGAGAGACACAAAATTTTTCATACCTGTGTGCATCAAATCATGTGGCCCTATAAGTTTCCCACAAATTTTTTATAACCAATGAAAATGAGGCTTTAATTGTGGGTTTATATGATAGACGTTTTTTATGTTCTACACATTGATTTTCTAACTGTGTGCTGAAAGACATGTGGGGTGTGTCCATGTGCAGTAGGGTATGAATAGTTGATTAACTATTTGGAAAACAATTTTTCTAAACTGTGTTTCTTTTAATGTTTGGAAAAATGATTTATTCTCCCTCATTTTACATAATACATCACCACATTTTATCTTTATTACCACAAACATTTCTATTTCTCCTCTAGAAGCACTCTTCTCAAGCCTATCCTAAGCGTTGATGTTGTTTTCCAATCTGGACTCTGATTTGAGTAATGTGTATCATATTATATGACCACTGATATGATATATGTTTATTTATCTCCATTATTCATTCATATTCTTATTAATAGAGTTTTTTGTGTTAGATAATATATGACCTATTTTAAGCGTGTTTGTGTGATTTGTTGTTTTTTCTGATCTAAACCAAACCAAATGCCTATACTAGACGAGCATTCCTAAAAAGGCATGTGGAAGGTGGTCTAAAAATTTTCAATAATTTTTTGTGATATATTAAATTATATTTATTGATCCACATGTTGAACCTTACATATTTTTATCAAAAATTAAATCAATTTCTTATTTAAATTTGTGGGACTATAATGTGTTTCAATTTTATCACCCTGACATGGTTGGAGGTTTCCAAACTCAACCCGAGAAATCTATGAGGTGAGTTCATCAATATTCCCCATTATACAACCACTTTTTTGTGTGTGTGATCTCTCCATATTATTGTGGTATCCTTCTTGAACTAAATGAGATAAATAGATATGGCCATGCCTCATTTTCCCTGATATTATATTTATTAAAATGATTAAACAGTTTGATTTAAAATAAAATGTTGAATGAGGGAGATATTCTCTTGGATTTTTTATTTTTATATTGATAATTTTAATTGGGTATGGACACTAGTATATCCCTAATCATTATTCTATTACATGCTGGATTTTGGAATTCTCGGTAAGGCACCAACTTCATATGACGGTATGAAACCTATTGCATTTTAATATGGCCTAACTAGGGGATCAAGGTATGACACCTATGAACGCTAGGTATGATTACATATGATATGGAAGTGAAGATGGATACTGATGTATTTAACAAAATACTTCCATAAATACTAATATTTACTGATATAGGTTTCTATGGATATTATCTTGAGGCCTAGCCCTTGTAGACCTGATATTATTCTGACATTACCATTGGAAAATAACTTTGTCCTTGATGAGGTAAACCTAGTTATATGACTTGGGAAATGGACCATCTAGGTATTATACACTTTTCACATGTGGTATTCCATGTTATTAGTAACCTTCTATTGACACTTTATATATATATATTTATCCTCACCTATTATAGAATGTTCTTATTACACCAGGTGCTCAATGACTTGGAATATATTCCTTTAACATTACATGTCACCTATTATATTTGTACATGGTTGGAGTCTATATTCATATACTAGATTTTTAATAGATAGCATTTTTGGTGGACTACCTAGTATATCTCATACCTTGTTCAGGCCGCTAATTGGTAACCAAACAGACTCCATGGGTGAAGGTATGAAAAAATGAAAGTACCCCAATTTCATTTCATGATTTATCATATGATGGTAGTGTGGGATAAAAGGTCCAAGCTGTGAATCATAATTTTATTTATATATGGTATTTTTTTTCTTCTTTGTTCGTTTTATATACTTGTATGTATGTGTGCCTACATCCATGGTTTCTTATTTCTTTTTGTTTTGAGACATAAAATTACATCATATTGTATATAGTATTGAATATTTCTATTGATGACTATCTATTTCATCATAATGAGTCAACTTTTACTTTTAATTGATATTTTGTTTTTAGTATTTATCCATTTCTATACGGATATGCCCCTCTAGTCATTAGGGTATAGTCTCCTCAATATACAACCTTAGACCCATGATTCTAGTCAATAGCCTCTTGTATATGGGGAGGTAGGTTTTAGTACATGTTCCCAACCATATTTAGTTATATATTAGGGAAATAAAAATGGGGAATTACATTTTTTGTTTTGAATTAATAAATCCACGATCAATACTTTGAAAATTTATATAGTTTTTAATACAAAAATTGACTATTTTTTTAATAAATGATAACATGAAAAAATTTCTTTTTCATTTATTTTATAGATAATTAAATAAAATAATAATTAAATTAATTACTTTAAATTAATTTTAATAAAATTAATTTATAATCATATCAGAATTATAAATCATTTTTCCAAAAAACTATTTTTTTAAACAGGGTTTTACATGATACAATCGATATTGTTGAGATTAATTTCTCTATACATATACAGTTAATTTGAAGAAATGAATCTTATATTTGAGATAATAATTCACATAATGTTTAATAAAGAAAATTTAATTTCAAGATATAAAATATAGATTACTACAATTAATTTCAATTACCACAATAATGGTAAAAAATTTATTTTAGAAATTATTTTTTATCAATATCAAGAATGTTGGTTGGGGTGGATACTCAAGAGGGGGGTGAATTGAGTTCCAATTAAAATTTCTGTTAAAAATATTTCGATTAAAATCTTCCAATTAAAAACTTATTTAAACTGTAGTGAATTTGTAAAACTATAAGGGTTTGGTTAGGTTCTCAAAAGATTGATTATGTCTCAGGTAATTTAATCAGAAGATTAAATTAGCTTTTAAAACTAACCTACTGATTTACAATAGTTACAAACACTTGCAAGATTAACTATCAATGTAACTTTAAAACAGTTTTAATTTTAAAGTAATTAGAAGCGGAATATAAAATATAAAGTACAATTTAGACTTAATCTATGATGCACAACATATATAACCAATAAGTTCAGTCTCCAGCCGAGACTTAGTCCTCTTATAAAAATTTATATAAATTTGATCCACACCATGGATCTGGGTAAACAATCATACAGAGACAGCCCAGGCACTAAGAACTCTACCACAGTTCTTCATGGGAAAACAAAACAACAGCACACTGGCTGTCCAGGTCCTACTTGACCTCTACCACTATCCACAGTGGGATACAAGAGAGTTATATATTGTTTGTGTGAGGATTTAAAAACCCTCCAGTTTAGCACGGGAGATAGTGTGTCTATAAAATATACAGAGTTTACACACTACTCAAAATGTAAATAAAATAATCAATGAGATAGTAGATATGAGTTTTAAAATTCTCTAGTGATTTGAAGTGCAGCTCTGGACTCCTTTGATTAATCAGGAATGCATCTGAGTCCTCCTCTGGTTTTTGTCTGAAAAACAGAGGGTCGTTTTCTTCAAGTTCAGTTTGATCAGCTTGAGTGCATGAAGAGCTCATTGTAGTTCTTCAATCCTCGACTAAAGTTCAGTTTGTGTTCTCTCCTTGTATGAATGGCTTTGTGTATGTATAGTGTTCTTCCAGTATGGATGTAGCCTTTCATTTTTGTGTGTATGAACCACTATTCATCACTCTTCAGTCCTTGTTTTTTCTCTCCTATGCCCGGCCTTTGTCCTTCCTTTTATAGATTTCATCTCCAGTAATGGAAATGATTACCTTTTTACAGGTATGAGGTACTGTTCCCTGACATGGAAACAACTATCATTAAATAACATTAATTTCATTAAAATCATCAAATATGACCGTTAGCATTATTTTAATAATATTGACAAATAATAGAGTTTAAGTATCAATGACTTGTTAAGTCTTTTATCAGTAGATCTCTGTCGGTAGACTTGTAACGGTGGACTTTGTATAACGGTGAGCTTCTATTGGTAGCTCTTTGCTCTTGTACAAGTAGCTCCTTGTATCGGTATCGGCTACTCTGTGTATCATTAGATCTATTTTCTGGTGATTCCTTCAATCGGTATCTTTGGTTTATTAGTATCTCATATTGTCTATCAGTCAGTGGCTCATTTTATCAGTGAACTTCAATTGGTAAACATGATTAGCGGTGAGCTTCTTTATATTAGTGATCTTCTTAGCGATAGACTTTCTTATACTGGTAGACTTACTCTAACGGTAGCTCGGGTGTAACGGTAGCTCGTATCGATAGACTTTTGTATTGGTAGCCTATACATACTGGTAGCTGTGTTCTGTACCAATGATTAAGTGCATATCGGTGGACTTATGCACACCGGTCGACTTGTTCTATCAGTAACTCTGCTTCTATCAGTGGATGTTGTATTGGTGGACTCCGTACCAGTAGGTCATTTTTATCGGTAGACTTGATCTATTAGTTACATGTGCTTACCGGGGGACTTATACATATCGGTATCTCTGTATCAGTGGCTTTGATCATATCAGTGACTTAACAATTATCTGTTCTATGCAAAACTTATCCATATTTATTTAGAATTTGTTGAAAATATTATTAAACTTAGATAAGAATTGATTGATTTATTCCAATGATTATTTTGATATTAAGCATATAAATATATATATAGAGAATTATAAGTACGCATCAAGATTATCAAAAACATTTTAAAGCATGATTGGGATTATCAAAACATGTGAGGTCAACAATCTCCCCCTTTTTGATAATCACAACTCATGGTATTATAAACCAATAAAATCAATAATGTATCAGAGGATATAGAATTTAAAAATAATTGTATCAGAGGTAAATATAAAAACAAATGTACCAGAGGGAAATGAATTATTCTCATAAAATATAATGATATTGCATATCAGTTTTCCATGTTCTCAGTTAGATATTATTTCTCCCCCAGATATGTTTTCCTTAGATAGTATTTCCCCCCCTTTGTGATTAGGAAAAAGTGGGAGAAAAAGGAAATTCATGAAAAGAGAAGTAACAGAGAGTAAAAGAAAGTAAGATCATATATATTCCATGGAGAAAACAGGTACAAATAAATACATAAATGAAAAAAAGGAATACATGTGATTCCTATAAAAGATCCTATTCAAGAATCAATCCACATCTCAGCATGAGATTTCTCCTTGGGATCAGAAGAGGATTCAGGTGTGGTGGATGCAGGTGAAGGCTTAAGAACACTAGAAATGATCAGTGGATGCGGAGCTACTGAAACTATTCATGGCCTGTACTGTGTAGCTCTCTGAGTGATCATAGGAGTAAGGCTACGAATGGATTGGACTTGAGTCATCAGAGCAGGAGAAGTTGTAGAGGCATATGCAGGTAAAGCTAGAGGTATGATCACTAGCCGATCATCAACATGAAATAAGGGAAATAAGAGATTTCTGAAATCCATAATGATTCCTCCTCCTCTCTCCATGGAACAAATGAAATCATCCTTGTTTTCCATAAATTTTTCTAGTGCAGGGGTCAACTCTCTGAGTTTGCTGACTTTCTCTCTGAAATCTTGATTGAATAAAGGTAGATTCATGTTCTATAACATAAGATTCAAATTATTGTTGAGCTGATGCTTGGTGTAGACCCTTTGGAAATAGTAACCTACCTTGTCTATCACTTATTTTTTGAGAAGTAGAAGCTTCTCTCATATAATCGTGAACAATTTTCATTATATATCTGGTGGTAGACACCACTTGGGTCATGGAAGATAAATCCACAGAGCTACCAGTTGAAGCCGAAGCAAGCTCCTCCTTCATCAAAGCTCTAATTTGATCCAATTCTATTGAAAGTCTCGAAGAAATGGAACCAATAGAAAAAGTCACAGTTTCCTTGAAACTCTTAGTTAGCCCACTAAGAAGATTTTTCACAGAGGAATCTTTGGTGATAACATGCTTTGTTATGGAATTCTTAAACTCTTCAAAAATGGAGACCATTTTTCTGACAACACACTTATCATAGGCCAAATCCTTGACTTCATGAGATTTAGAACTCATATAGGATTCTAGAGAGGCAACTAATTTCTTTAGAACCTCAAAATCCTCTCCTAAGGTAGACATCTGATTCAGGAAGCTATGATTTAATATACTATCTCTTCCAGAAAGTTTGACACTTTACAACCAAGAGAGAGTTCAAAAGTCTTTTCCATATTGCTTATCTCTTCAACAATGTGATTGTTTAACTCATAAAAAGAAGCATTCAAAAACACTTTCAATTCATCCTTAAAAGATTCTAAATCATCCCTATTGATTATATTTTTAGGTGAACCGACAGGTTCTATTCCAGGTACAATATTGTCCACTGATTCATTCATAACTGATTGAATGGATGAAAATAGTGATGTTTTCACTCTCCTTACCTCTTCCACAAAACTGGATTTAAGATCAGACATTAACTTATCCAGATCATGTTTTCTTAGCACATCTTCAGGTAATAACTCAGACTAAATATCATAGTTGACTTTGGGTCTCCGAAGGGATGTCTCATTATCAGAATCTGGGTAATCTAATTCTCAAACCACAAAACCTGGGTCTTCTGCCCAGTCCTCAATCTCAAAAGCCACTGAAACACTGAAAAAATTGGTTGGATGCTCCCCCTTAACTGGTGTATTCTCCTGTACAGCAATAGCACCCTCTACTGCTTGGTCTTTCTCATCTGAATCCTCCACAGCCATATCAAATTCTACAATAGCAGGAGGCTCCTTAGGAATAGGTATATGTCTATCAACTTCATCGAATTATTTAGCAGACATTAAGGAGATTCCAATTAGTGGACTAAGGCTCAAACTGAAAGAAACAGATGCTTCACTTGCCTGATATTCTTCTTCATTCTCTCGAGTAGCCTCTTCCAGATCTGATCTCTACTGAACTTCCTTTTATTATGACACAATTTCAAGAGTTGGTCTAGGAGGCAAGTCTGGTTCTCCTCCATCTTCTGTAGATAAATCCTCCTATTCTGAGTCATCACTGTACTATGGATCCTCCTCATCAGGTCCTAGACATGGATCCCTCACATCATTTGGCATAGAAGGATGATCCACAGGATTAAAATTTTCATATAACTTCTTATTATCAGTAACTCACTCTCTTTTCCATGGGTTCTAGTTTATTTTCATGTACATACACATTGTGTTTGTTATACAAAAGATGTTTCTAACTTCCATTGTCTTATCCTGAGACTCAGCTACTCCTTTTACCTGGATCATCACTGAGATCAACTAGGAAAAGAATAAGGCATTGATCTTTGATTTGGGTCTGGTCATATCCTCCATTTGAATCATTAGAAGCCTGCACATATTCAATTTCACACCATGTCTCAAGATATGTTACTGATAGATATCCTTATATCATAGATTTACAAAGTCCCCTCTTCTTGTACTTAGCACATGTTGCACAAATATGAATAACAGTCTGTTTTCTCCATCCATTTCAGCAGCCACCACCTTTCTCTGCTTGCCACTACCAGTGACCTCCTATAAGGCAGTCTCATAATCAAATACGTCACTTGTAGGTGGTATTGTCTTCGATGAATATCCAAAAACATCTTCATGTGGTACTCTTAGGTACTCATCCCTTTCAATATATGAAAAACCTATCTCCTTTCCATTTACCCATGAAACCATTCTATTTTCCACCTCATATTTCTCAAAACTCACAAAATCATAGAACTATTTTACTAGATTTGGATAGTAGGGGCCATTGTTATTCAAAAAGCATTCTATCCACTTCTTATCTTCTAGAACCTATAGGACTAATGACTTACTAGACATCTTCCATGTAGCGCCCAACTCTTTCTCGATTACAATATCTCTATTTTGTAAATGTGGGTTCATTGGATGCCTTCCCGACCTTGTTCTACCAACACTGATACATGATTCAGGACTTATCTTCTGCTTCTTCGCATTCGTCTCATCAATGTCATCTCTGATAGTAGGGAGTTTGGTTTTATCCATCTCTGGTTTGAGGAACTTAGGGTTTTCGTGAGATTCAGGAGCTAAGGATTGAGGGTAAGGTGAGAGTTCGGTGGATTGAGAAGTAACTAAGACTTAGTTTTATCATTTAGGAATCATAAAATAAATAATTAAAATAAAATAATTAAAGTATAAATGATACGGATTATGGAAGCTAAAGATGGATGATTAAAACAGTGCATACTTAACGGTGGGATATACCTGTGAGAATTCCTAATAGTGAGGTTAATCTATCAGTGAGGTCCACTAATGGTGAGGTCTATACCAGTGAGGTATAATAGTGAGGTTTCAAACCAGTGAGGTATAATAGTGAGGTTTCATACTAGTGAGGTATAACAGTGTGTTTTCATACCAGTGAGGTATAAAAGTGAGGTTTCTGCCAGTCAGGGTTAATCATTCCTAACTCATGTCTAATGTAACATAACATATCCAAGCTTAATGGTTTGGTGAAAATGTCATCTAATTGATGTTCAGTACTTATAAATTCAAGAGTAATATCACATTTTTGGTAATGATCTCTCAAAACGTTGTGCCTTACATCAATGTGTTTGGTCCTAGAGTCAGATACAGGGTTCTCTGAAATTTTAATTGCACTAGTGTTATCACAGTTAATACATGAATTTCTTAAATCATAGCCATAGTCAAAAATATTGTGTTTCATCCACAGAATTTTTGCACATCTACTACGAGCAGCAATGTAATCTGCTTTAGTAGTAGACAATGTAATTGATTTCTGTTTCTTAGTACACCAAGATACTAAGGATTTTCCCAGTAAATGACATGTTCCAGATATGTTTTTTCTATCCAACTTACAACTAGAAAATTCAGCATCTGAATAACTCATTAATTCAAAAGATTGCCTTTTTGGATCAAAAAAACCTAAATTTTATGTATGTTTAAGATATTTGAAAATTCTTTTAATAACAAGAAAATGAAATTCTTTTCGATTAGCTTGAAATCTTTCACACATACACACACTAAACATAATATCTAGTCGAATAGCAGTAAGGTAAAGTAAACTTCAAATCATACCTCTGTAGTTGGTTTGATCCACTGGTTTTCCAGTTTCATCAACATCCAACTTAAAAATAGTACTCATAGGTTTATCACTTTTTTTAAAACTATCAAAACCAAAATGTTTTAAAATATCGTTTGTATATTTACTTTGATTCAAAATAATACCATTTTCATTTTGAAAAACATTAAATCCAAGAAAATATTTGGCTTCTCCCATTAAACTCATTCCAAATTAATTTTGCATACACTTTGAAAAATCAGTACATAATGAATATTTATAAAATCCAAAAATAATATCATCAATGTAGATTTGTACTATCAAAACATCTTTATAAATTATTTTAATAAAAAGAGTTGTTTCAAAAATACATTTAGTAAAACCTTTTGAAATAATAAAATTACTAAGTCTATCATACCAAGCTCTTGGAGCTTGTTTTAAACCTTATAATGCTTTATAGAGCTTGAAAACTCAATTTGGAAAATAAGGATTAGTAAATACAGGTGTTTTTTCAACAAAAACATCTTCAACTATAAAACCATTTATAAAAGCACTTTTAACATCCATTGGATATAACTTGAAATTCAGATGGGCAGTATAGGAAAGTAGGATCCTTTTAGCTTCTAATCTAGCTACAAGGGAAAAGGTTTCACCACAGTGTATTCCATCCTCTTAATTATATCCTTGTGCAACTAGCATAGATTTGTTTCTAACTATATTTGCAGACTCATCAACATTGTTTCTAAAACCCCATTTAGTGCCTATGGTCAAAGTGTCCTTAGGTCTGTCAACTAATTCCCAGACTTTGTTTCTTTCAAATTGATTTAATTATTCTGGCATTGCCATTACCCAAAATTAATCATTGATTGAATCATTGACATTTTTAAGTTCTAACTGTGAATGAAAGGCTTGATGCTCAACCTGGTTTCTTAGAGAAGCTCCAGTCCGTGTCCCTCTATCAAGATTACCAACAACAGCATCTAAAGAATGATTCTTTAGAATCCTAGTTGATCTAGTAAAGATGGGACTAGAATTTTCAGGTTCATCTCTAGATTCAGGTGTAACAGAAGCAAGTTCTGGAATATGTCCAGAACTTGTTTTCTTCACAGCAGGTTCATTGGTATTATAATTAAGGTCTTTAATAGACATAATTTCTTCACGATTTTCAAGGGAAGATTTGGGTTCATGTGGATCAGTTTCATCAAACATGATGTGAACATATTCATCCACACATTTTGTTCTTTTTTTAAATACTCTATAGGCTTTTTTGGTTAGATAATAACCATGAAAAATTCCTTCATCACTCTTGGAAGCAAACTTGTCAAGATTATCCTTATTATTGGGAATAAAAACATTGCATCCAAAAACTCAAAAGTAATTTACCTAATGTTTCCTATGGTTCCAAAACTAATAATTGGCCTTTTGAGAGCAGGTCTAATCAAGAATCTATTTATAATATAACAAGCTATGTTTATAACTTCAGCACAAAATTAAACAGCCATGTCATACTCATTAAGCATGGTTCTTGCAATTTCTTGTAGGGTTCTATTTCGTTGTTCTACTACACCATTTTGTTGAGGTGTTCTAGGGGCATAGAAATTATGACTATAGCCATTGTGTGAGAAGTAAGATTCAAAATCATGATTTTCAAACTCACGACTATGGTCACTTCTCATGGTCTTAATCTCATGTCCACTAAGGTTCTCTACAAACTTTGAGTATTTAATAAAGTAAGAACAAGATTCACTTTTGTGAGCTAAGAAGTATACCCAAGTGTACCTAGAATAGTCATCTACTAATACATAGACATTGTGCTTCCCATTTAAACTAGAAACTCTAGAAGGTCCAAACAAGTCCTTGTGAACCAACTTGAGAGGTTGGGAAGTTGAAACTTCTTTCTTTTATTTAAAAGAAAATTTATGTTGATTTCCCTTTTGACAGGGATTACAAACTTTATCATTTAGGAATTCAAGTTGAGGTAGGTCTCTAACTAAGTTCTTCTAAGTCAGTTTTCTAAGTGAATAAATGTTGCAATGTCCTAATATTCTGTGCCATAGCCAAGACTCTTTATGAAAATCATTTAACCAAGTAATGTTTTGTTTATCTAAAGAATTCAAATCAACTGCATAAACATTTTCATTTCTCAAAGGAGAAAATACTAAAACATTTTTAAAATTAAAAACATTACAAGAATCATTTGAAAATTTAATATTGAAACCAGCATCACACAACTGAGAAGTACTTAACAAATTATATTTATGTCCATCAACAAATAAAACTTTTGAAATTAAAACTGAGTAAGTGTTACCAATATGGCCTAGCCTGATGATTTTTCCTTTGGAGTTATCACCAAAGGTGACATGGCCTCCATCAACTTTGATTAAACACTTGAAGCATGAGTAATCTCCAGTCATATGCCTTGAACATCCACTATCCAAGTACCATACCTTCTTATGAGAACTTTTCAATCAAGTTTCCTACAAAACAGTTTTAAACAGAAAATGATTTTGGTACCTAGATTTTCTTGGGTCCAGACAGGTTAGCAATCAACACTTTAGGTACCCAGATTTCTCTTATGGGTCTCAACTAATTTAAATAATAGATAGATTTTGAAATACCAACTTTATTTGATCTATAATCATATGAATAACTAGTTGAAGCATATGAATTTCTAGAACAAGAACTAGCAGCATTCTTTCCATGTTTAGGAATAAATCTTGTTTTAGTAATTTGTCTCTTTCTAGGCTGATATCCTATTCCTGTGGTATATTTTGGTGAAAATTGTTATCCTAACATTTGAGTAAGAGTATTATTTCCATTTTCTATGTTTTCTAAGTCCTTACTTAATTGGTCATTAGAAAACTTAAGTCCAGTATTTTCCTTCAGTAATTGAGAATTCTTTTCCTTTTCTATATCAAGGGCATATTTAACAAAGCTGGTTAAAGCATGCTATTTCTTTAAGGCTTTACACTTGTCCTTCAATTCATTAGAGGTTTCTTCTAGCATATTATAGTATTCAAATAATTCTTCACTATGCATATTTTTAGATTCAGAATCAGAATCAACTCTAGAATAATAATAATTTAAAGAAGGAGTATCCAATGTTACCTCAGATGTGTTTGTCATGAAACACATATTAGCTTTCTAAGATTTTTCATCCTGAGTAGAATCAGAATCACTTGAACTATCTTCTGAATCACTCCAAGTTGCATTCATATCTTTCTTGTACTTGTTGTCCTTGTAGTCATATTTCTTCTTAAACATTAACTTTGGATAGTCTCTTTTCACATGTCCCTTCCTTTTACACTCATAGCAGACAATGTCATCACATTTATCATGATTTTTCCAATACTTCTTCCAATGACCTTTGTTGTCATATTTTCCTTTATAATTTGACTAATTAATCACATTTTTTTTAAATGGTTGGGGGTGAAGCCTCATTTTTATTAATAAAAAAAGTAAAGACCTCTTTTAACTGGGTTGAGGGAGACCCATTACATAGCCTGAAGGCCCAGTGGACTTGTAGCCCATTACATAGCCCGTAGGCCCAATTTCTTGGCCCAATTTAGATTATAAGAATAGTAACCCGGATGCTATAGTGCCCACACAATACCGCCACCGCTACAGTTCCCTACTGTCGCTACAGTACTTGCCGATCAACAGTATCTCCGCATCTACATTTTTTTTACAGTGCCTGTGCCCAATGGGTTTTGAACCCCTATTTTTCATGTAGTATTACGGGGTGCTTACCACTAATCCAAACCCTAACTACCTTTATAATTTGACTTTCTGAAGAATTTATTATTATATAGAACTTCTTAAATATCCTGATTATTTGAGTCATCCCAGCATCACTATCAGAATTTGAACCTTCACTTGTTGAGCTTTCAGTAGGTATGTGAACTTTCTCCTTATCCTTGCTCTTTGAGGTAGTATACTTAAATGCATCAAACTTACTTTTTGGTTTATCATCTTCTTCCTTATTCACTTTAAGTTCTTCCTCATACATCATAATCTTACCAATTAATTCCTTAACAGGTAAAGCACCAATATCATAGGATTCTCTAATTGAAACTGATGTGACTCTCCATTTGTCTGGTAAACATCTTAATATCCTCATGATCTATTCTTTTGTAGGAACATCTTTTCCAAATGAGCTCATAGTGTTGACAATATCATTGAACCTGAGATACATGTCAGAAATGGGTTCATTAGGCTTCATTTTAAAATTATCATGCTTAATAGTATAGGTATTGAATCTCATTTCCTTAACATGGGTTGTTCCCTCATTGGAAACACGCAAAGTATCCCAAATTTCATAAGAAGTTTTACAAATATATATGCGATTAAATTCTTCATCTCCTAAATCACAATACAGAGCATTCATTGATTTACAGTTATTATTTTATGTAGTTTTAGTAGGTTCATCCCATGTAGTTATTTTAGTGTCTGGAATCTTATATTGAGTTATTATAGCAGTACAGATGTCGAATCCCATCCTCTCTAAATGAATTTTAATTTTAATTTTCCACTGAGCATAATTTATACCATTAAAGAATGGTGGCATGTTGGTAGCAACACCTTTTAATCTATTATCCATAATCAGATTTTAGAAAATATATTTTAAGAGATTGAATTTAGAACTAACATAAATTTAAGATCTTTAAGATACACCTAAAATCACATTTGAAAAAACAGAGTGTTTCAAAAACCTTTAATAATAAGCAATCCTCTGATAAAAAATGTTATTCGTAGTGGATACTCAAGAGGGGTGGTGAATTGAGTTCCAATTAAAATTTCTGTTAAAAATATTTCTATTAAAATCCACCAATTAAAAACTAAGTTAAACTGTAGTGAATTTGTAAAATTGTAAGGGTTCGGTTAGGTTCTCAAAAGATTGATTAGGTCTCAGGTAATTTAATTCGAAGATTTAATTAGCTTTTGAAACTAACCTACTAATTTACAATAGTTACAAAAACATTCAAGATTAACTATCAAAGTAACTTTAAAACAGTTTGAATTTCAAAGTAATTAGCAGCGGAATATAAAAGATATAGTATACTTAAACTTAATATAAGATGCACAGAAGATATAACCAAGAGGTTCAGTCTAATGCCGGGACTTATTCCTATTCAAACAATTTATATAAATATGATCCACACCCTGGATCGGGGTAAACAACAGTACAGAGACTATCCAGAAAATAAGACCTCTACCATAGTTCTTCATGGGAAAACAAAACAACAGCACACTGGATGTCCAGGTTCTACTTGACCTCTACCAGTATCCACAGTGGGATACAAGAGAGTTATAGATTTTTTTTGAGGATTTAGAAATCCACCAGTTTAGAACTAGAGACAGGGTGTGTATAAATTATACAGAGTATACACACAGCTCAAAATGTAAATAAAAGAATCACTAGGAGATTAGATATGAGTTTTAGAATGCTCTAGTTATTTGAAGTGAAGCTCTGGACTCCTTTGATTAATCCGGAATGCATCTGAGTCCTTCTCTGGTTTTTGTCTGAAAAACATAGGGTCATTTTATTCATGTTCAGTTTGATCAGCTTGAGTGCATGAAGAGCTTGTTGTAGTTCTTCACTCCTCGACTAAAGTTCATCTTGTGTTCTCTTCATGTATTAATGGATTCGTGTATGTACAGGGTTCTTCCAGTATAAATGTAGCCTATCTTTTCAGTGTGTATGCACAACTGTTCAGAACTCTTCAGTCCCTATTTTTCTCTCTCCTATGCCCGACCTTTGTCCTTCCTTTTATATCTTTCAGCTCCGTCTATGGGAATGATTACCTTTTACAGGTATGAGGTATGGTTCCCTGATATGCCAACAACTATCATTAAATAACATTAGTTGCTTTCAAATCATCAAATATGGCCGTTAGCATTATTTTAAAAATATTGATAAAGTATTGAGTTTAAGTATCAGTGACTGGTTAAGTCTTTCATCAGTAGCTCTCTTTTGTTAGACATATAACAGTGGACTTTGTATAGCGGTGAACTCTTATCAGTAGATCTTTGTTCTTGTACCGATATCTCCCAGTATCTGTAGCAGTTACTTCGTGTATCAGTATCTCTATGTTCCGGTGAATCCTTCTATCAGTAGCTTTGGTTTATCAGTAACCCATCTTGTCTATCAGCTAGTGGCTCATTGTATCAGTGAACTTCTATTGGTAAACATGAGTAGCGGTGAGATTATTTATATCGTTGAACTTCTTAGTGATAGACTTTCTTATACCGGTAGACTTACTCGAATGGTAGCTCTGGTGTAATAGTAGCTCGTATCGGTAGACTTTTGTATCGGAAGCCTGTGCATACCGGTAGCTCCGTTATGTACCAGTGATTAAGTGCATGCCAGTGGACTTATGTGCACCGGTCAACTTGTTCTATTGGTAGCTCTTCTTCTATCGGTGGATGTTGTATTTGTGGACTTCATACCAGTAGGTCAACTGTATCGGTAGACTAGATCTATCAGTGACATCTGCTTACTAGTGGACATATACATATCGGTAGCATTATATCAGTAGCTATGAGCATATCAATGACTTAACACTTATCTTTTGTATGAAAAACATATCCAGATCGAGTTATAATTCTATTAAAATATGATTAAACATAGATAAGCATTGATTGACATATTCTAATGATTATTTTTATATTCAGCATATATATATAGAATTATTTGTACACTTCAAGATTATCAAAAATGTATTAAAGCATGATTGGGATTATCAAAATAGGTGAGGTCAACAAAGAAATTTATATTAAATCAATTAAATATATGTATATTAAATATTTAATATAATAAAATTTATAAAATCAAAAATAATTATGTTAATAATGATTTAGTTTGAAATCAATAGTAAAAAATATTAAGAATCCACAAATGGTCAACATAAATTTTTCTACTAATAAAATTATTCTGCACATTATTTATTTTAATTTAAAAGTTCATTTTATAATATTTATGAATTAAATTATATTAAATATATTTTAAATTTAGTTAAATAACACTAAATTTTGGTTATGTGGTTAATTTTAAATCTTTAATAAAAAAAATCACTTATTGGAAAACTCGTTATCTTTTTTAAATGAAAAGTCTAAAATGTAAAGCCATAAAGGGAAAAAAACTATATCATGATTAAGAAATGTGAGGAAAAACATTTTGGAGAATATATTTTCCTAAAATTACCCCATAATCCATTATTTTTAAAAAATTAACATTTTACCATGTAAAATCTCTATGGAATTATGAATATATAAAGGGTGTTTCCAAGAGTGTATATTTCCTCTCTTATAAAAGAGGATCACATACCCCATGTAAAACACAAACCTATCATTGAGTTCTATCTTGAAAATATTCTATTTTACTCTTCCTAGAACCATATCCCATAGAAATAATCACATAGTAAAAAAATTATTCCAATCCCTTTAATATCAAGGGATATTGCTAGGAAAATCAAATGTACAACAAAGTTACAATTTCATTAACTAAGTTAGGAAAAAAAGTTAAGTTTTTTATCTCAATTTCCATTTATTAAGACATGTTTATATTATAAAGAATATTTAAATTTATTTTTTTACTTACTACTCCATTATAATTTTATATCATGGTTATCTAATATTAAATGTTCATTTTCATGTTATCATTATCATGTAGTTTGGACTTAAAAGTTACAAAGGTTATAAGGGAAGTTTTATAACTCAAATATTTTACTTAGGGAATAATAATTTTTTTTAATATAATCATTCAATATTAACCTATTATTTCCTATTATGTCTTTATTCATTATTTACACCTAATTATATGATAAAATCATGGTTACTAATAAAGTATTATACATTTATGATTCTACTGTCTCAGAATTTTTTTTGTTAACAATAATTCTCATTTTATTCAATGGGGTTTCCTTCATTATACATGTTTTTAGTTGCCAACAATTTTATACTTTACTAAGTGTAAATACAGATAATTTTATGACTAGTTATCTATTTTCTCCCCATTAATCATTTTAAAACAATTTTGTCAACTTTTTCTAATGATGCGGGCTTTTAGAGAATCCTATATCGAAATATTCGAATATTTTTTCTGTATTTTTGAAATAAAATGTTTTATAATCTACTCTAAATTTTATTTTGATAAAATTTATCTTTTTTTTAAGATTATAATATTATATATTCTTTTTAAAATTATATTTTTTCGAGTATTTTCACTCACCATTTACAAAACGGTTTTTCCCTTTCAAGTATCCATTATTAAATATTATTTATAAAAATTGAAATATTCAATGTATTTTCACATAAAAGTTTTGAAAAAAATTATGAATTCTCTAATTCATTAATAATTAAAAAATTTCTAAAATTTAGAGTTTTCATAGTAATTTTTACATCATTTATTTTGAAACAATTATGTCATTTTCATGACTCCTTTATTAAGGATTCTTTTAAAATTCAATGTTTTCAAAGTATTTTCACTCCTCCTATTTAAAATGTATTGTATTTTCAGGGATATTTTATTTAGAAATAAGTTTTCAAAATGTTTTCTCTTTCCTTTCTAATTTGTTTCTGAATGAAATTTATACTATAATGTTTTCAAAAAAATTGGAAAAAAATTATATTTTCACATATATATAAACTAAAATGATTATGCTTCATGAAGTGGTGACTTGATCACACTTTATATGTTACTATTATAAGATTTATTTTAGAAAATGATGGTTTTGGAAATATATGATTTCTTAAGCTAATGTTATATGTTGTGTTTTAAATGTTTATGAAACTCATTTTCTTTCCATGTGTTCATTAAGATATGTTTATGATTTATTTCTTATAATCGAACAATTTTTTATGGATAATGATTTTTGGGATCTTATATCACCCTATAATGAATTTGTTTAGGATTTTTATCACATGGGAAAATTATTTTATGCATGATTTAATGTTATATGTTTTTTAAAATGCTTAAGAAACCCATTATCTTTCCATGTGTTAATCTGGATATGAATATGGTTGGTTTTTTAAATGGAATAATTTTGTATAGATGACGGTTGTTTGGATCTAATATCACCATATAATGAATTAGTTGATGTTTTTTATCTCATTGGAAAAGTATTTTAGGCATGACACTTTTTTATGTTCACCAAATGAAGCATGGGAAATTTTTTGAACACAACATGAATAATGGGAATTTTGTTTTGTCACAATATGATGTGTGGGAATGTTTTCATAATATGAATAGGGTGGAATTTCATTATTCATAATATAAAGAATGGTAGTTTTTCTGTTCAACATATGAAGAATGATTTTTTTCACAATATTAATTGTGGGAATTTTATTTGTTAATAATATAATGTATAAGAATTTATTTTTTCATAATATGTAGTTTCAGAATTTTTTTTAATGAAATGATACCTGGTAATTTTATTTATTCACAACCTGATGTTTAGACATTTTGTTCCTTTATAAATCTATAAATTATATTAGATTATGTTTTTGCATGTATTTATGTTTTTATGACATTACATATTTAAATATTCCTATAATTATTCTCCCTGGCTCATATTCATGTAACAAGATTCCACATAGTTTTTTAGTTTTATATGTTTGTTAATCTTGGATCACATATACTTCAGTAAGGAGTTATAAATGAAATTATTGTGCTTATTATTTTTAATAAGAAATTTATTTTATACGTCCATTTTTTAATAATATTTTTATATATCCTTTGATTATATATTAAAATGATTTACCTTTTTGAGAATTCAAGCTCACCCATTTCATGTTTTTATACTCCTATGGTTTTGAATATGATTATATCATATGAGATTTATAGAAGTGGGTGTAAAGGAATTTTTTTGAATTAATGATTAAATATTAATATTATTATGTAGTTAATCACTAATATAGTAAAAAATTTATCCAATGGGTTGTGTGATTGTTTTTAGGTGTGTTATTTAAATCATGATATTATTTTACTATTGAATTTGATATATATTTTGGTTGAAATAAATGGTATTTGATAATATTTTTTTTAGATATAGATTTATTTATTTATAGACATTAGTTTATATATATTCTTAGATTAGTTTAGAGAACATTAGTTAATTCCCTTTAGAAAAAGTGTATCGGATGAGTATAATAATGGGATAACATCTCAACAAGTTGGTAAAGTAGATACTTTTTAGTTATCCAAAATAAATTAATACCTTTCTATATGATACAAGTGGATTCAAGCTATGGAAATGTTTTTCCAAGGGAAAAATACCCTGAAGAGATCATATTGGTTATTAACTCTATCATCAACTGATGAATGAAAAATATTCTTAATAGAACCCCTAGTTTTAAACTCATGGGGGACATGAATTAGTTGATACCAATCTCTTTATAAAACACTATTATTGATTTATTTCCTAGTCACTTCATGGAATTAGGTTTAAAATTGTAAATAAAACTTAAACTAACCTAGGTATGGCTAAGTGAGTTAAAGGATTAACCATACATGAAATAGTTGAAATTAAAGTATCATTGATTGAAATGAATTTTTCATTAGAGAGGAGATATTAGGATTAATATTTCATATTCATGTAAACATATTTTATTAGATATCGTCATAACTTTTTTTTAGTATTTAGTAAATTCGAGATAAAGGGAATGAATCCATAAATGGTATGTTACCATGAACTCCTAAAAAGTGTATTTAGGATATGTATTTTAATATTCTTACCATAGTTAAAGAGGTGAATATCTCAATAGAAGATCTTTTCTAAGTTTCTTATTGACCACATACGTTCTTCCTTATGTAAATGGTAATAAAAATTGTGTTGATTTAATTTATTTAAGGTGGTGGAGCATAACAACTTGAGATTTTGAATCCTTTAATTTTTTTACTATGATCTGTAATTTGAGTCACAGGTTACACCTAATGTAATAAAAATATATAATATTTAAAATACATTATTAATAAATCTATAATAAACACTTTAATTGAAAACCATTAATTTTTTTTACTATTAGATGGTAAATAATTCATATTAGCTAATATTGGAATAGTTATTTTCATTAGATGTCATTTTATATATATTATATGTTTCTATTTCAAAATATAAACATAAATATTTAGAATTAAAATATATGAAATTATAATTCTTTTGTAAATTCCCCATAACCATATTAGATAAAGATAATATTTTTATTTTTCTATAATAGTTTTTTTTATGTGAATAATGAAAGTACTTAATTTTCTTATACCACGTCATTAAAAGGAATTAATTATTTTTTGAACCATTTTTTGATATTATTATATAATATAAAGAACAATAAATCAGTTTCAACAACTTTATATAACTTATAAAGAGATGCTCAATATTTTGAAAATTTATGTAGGGTTTTAATGAAAACTGTTTTTCAACTATTTTGTTTAATTAATAATAACATGAATAAATATATTTTTTGTGTTTTTTATTGTTAATAAAATAATCCTTGAATGATGACACATATTTGGAAATTATTAGAATTAATGGAATTGATAATTATATCATAATCATAATTCTTTTTTTCAAAATGACTATCTTTTAAAAAAACTAGTTTTTACACTATACAATTGTTAACGTTAATATTAATTCCCCTAAAAATAAAAATATAATTTAATAAAATGATTATTATATTTGAAAAAAAAAATTAGTACTATCTAATATTCCCCATTTAATATTCAGGTAAAAAAATTAGATTACTAGAATTAATTCTAAATACCATGATAATGGTGAATATTTATTTTAATAGTTAGTGTGTTATTAATATGAAGGTATTTATATTGAATTAATAACATTAAAATAAATTTCATAATGAATATTTTTTATTTATAAATACATAAATAAATATATTAACACTCATTTTGTTCGTAATCAAAAGTAAATAATTTTAATAATCCATAATGGTTGAAAATCATTTTTTCTACTCAAGTAATTTATCTACATATTTCTTTTAATTTAAAAAAGTAATGTTATGTTTTCTATAAATTGGATTGGATTAAATATACATGAATTTAGATATAATACACACAAAAATTGCTTATATTATTTTTGTTATATTTTTCAAAAAACAGAAAGTCGCTTATTTAAAAATGTATTACCCAATTAAAATTTAAAAGAGTGAAATGTAAAATCATAATGTTACAAACCATATAACATGTTTAAAAATGTGAGGAAACATTTAGTTTATACTTTCATGACCTAAAGATACAATAAAATCTATTATTTTGAAAATTTTGATCTTTTGGATTTGGAATAGTCTCATGGAACTATTAAAATATTAAGGGTGATTCCATGAGTTCCATTTTCCTTTCTTATAAAAGGGGATCATATACACCCTTTCAAATACACGCATCTCCTTAAAATTATGATATGAAACTCTACCAGTTTCATCTCTTTACAACCATATCCCAAAAAACTCTCTTGGACACACGTAGTTAGTATATACCATTTCATTTCATGGTAACTTCTAAAGTAAAAATATGTCTCAAACAATGTTAGAGTGTCATCAACTGTGAAAGGAAATTTGTTATTGGTTTCTGTCTCAATTTACTTTCATTGATACATGTTCATTTTATAAACCATGTTTTTATTATTATATTTTATCTCACACCCCATTTTAATGTTAATTTAATGGTTATATTATATTTCATTATATTCAATGTTCAATTTCGTGTTATTAATATTATTTTGTTTTGATATTAATGTTATAATGGTTATGGAATTTTTTACTAAAATATTTTATATTTTTCATAATAAATTTTATTTGAATATAATTTTTTTGTGTTGATCTAATCTACTATATGATCATTTAATATTATATTTCAACATAATTTTCTTGGGAAATAATTCTCCAAAGTAAAGTCTTTTACCTTTTTAATTATGTTGTTTCATTAAACTTCATTTTTAAGGGTATTTCTTCTATGTTTTAATGGGTATTCATCCCTTTTCTATGATCTTATTTCTATAAAATTTTCTTCCTTCCATTGTGTAAAATAAATTTTTTTATCTAAATTCATACATTTTATCCCATTTAATCAATTTAAAACATTATTTTCATCACATTTATAATGATGTTAGTTTTTCTATAGGTACATTTCAAAATGTTCCAAAGATTTTTCAATACTTTCAAAATAAAATATTTTATCATCCACTATAAATTTTACTTTTATAAACTTTATGTTATTTTTAGTGTTACATTAATAAATATACCTTTTTAAATTAAAATCATTCTTTGTGTTTCCACTTAACTTTTGAAAAATTTATGTTTTTTCAATTTTCCATTATTAAATATTATTTTTAGAGATAATGTTTTTTAAAATTATATTCACATATTTTTTTTTAAGTTTATTTCCTTTGGAAGTCTCCATTTCTAATTATTATTTTAAAAGTAAATGTTTTCAATGCATTTTCACATCCTTTTTTTTAAAACATCATATCTTTTTCAACTACATATTATTATAGATTATATTAAAAGTAATAGAAATAAAAAAATTTAACTGCTAGTTTTTTAAACCTAATTTCTATTCAAGGGTATTTTATTTGGAAATAAGGTTTTTAAATTATTCATTTTTTTCATTCAAAAAAATACAATTTATTTATTTTTTTTCTTCAAGGTTTGGGTTTTGTGAAAACATTTTTATTTTCCCATATATTTACCCCCCATGGTTTATTATTAATGATGTAATGTTTTAATTAACCTTTAACTAGAAAAGCCAGGAGCTGGTGGAAGCCGGCCCTAATAAATAAAATAAAAGAAGGAACCAAGTTAGGCACACAAGGGGCTATAACATAAATGAGTGTGCATCACACCTTATCTATCTGCCTCCACCAGCGGGGCACAGTAGTCATGAGCCATGAAGGACCACACCCCCCCCCCCCAGATCAATGAGTACCCTCTTGGCCAATGCATATGCCACCTGATTGGCCTCCTGGTAGACACGTGATTCATCCAATCGCATTTGAGTGATCTTGCTGAAGCAGTCAACCCACTAAGGCAGCACACACCAAGTAACTTGACGCGCCTTGGTTCTTAAAGCATGAATCGCAGTCTGAGAATCAGATTCAATACATATAGATTCCCAATTAAATTGTACATCATACCTGATATTATATATCATTTCCCATAGTTGAGCATCAAAGGCACTTCCAGTTCCAGTGGCGTGGTGCGAGAAACCCTTTACAAACCCACGATTGGTGCGGAACACCCCCCATAACCCGACGGACCTGGAGCACCCATCGCAGCCCCATCAACATTTATGTTTGTTAGGTCTACTAGGTTAAATACCCTGAGAGGGGGGTGAATTAGGGAATAATGATTAAAACTGCTTCCCCTTATATCTTGTTTCATTGTTAAAAAACACACTTATATCTTTTTTCCATAGAAATATAAGAACAAAAATTAAATCATGCACAAGACAAAGCGATTTTACTTGGTTCACCCATAGTGGGCTACGTCTAAAGATCATACTATAGCGATGTTTAGATGTACTAAATCCACTAAAACTCACTGGAAATTACAAGGTTCGGGATAGATCACTTTTATTCCCAAACTCACTACTAGTACAAGATTTAAGGTTTGGTAACTGAATTCCCAATGGTTTCTCCCTATGTCTGTTTCTCTAGATCACTACTAGTGGAAAGGATAACCATATTCCTCATCCTTTGTCCATAGCTCATGGAACAGATTCACTCAAAGTTTATGTATTTATAAGTACCTTCATTTATATGAAAAAAATGCATTCTCAACTGTATATGGATGCCCTATTGAAGTCCTTTTTTCACTCGTAGATGAAATCAACTTTTCCACTTATTTTTTGTTAGTGGAAATTTGTTTCACAGATTGTTAAAGTCCCTTCGCAAACAACCTACTTCCTCTTTTAACTAAGGTACACCACGTAGAGAATATTCTTGGTGGATCAACTCTTTCATGAACTGCCTTCATGTATTGACTTTGCATACCATCTCCATGTAATACCTCTACTTCTGGGGAACTCTTTCTTTTGTGGACTGCTTCTTCTGAAAACCTCTTCTTTGCCATGGACTTTTCTTCCTTTGTATTCTATAGTGCCCTAAAAACCAACTTTCATGAACCATTCTCATGAACCAACTAACCTTTCATGGAATCCTTCTTGTGAACTACTTCACCCTTGTGAATTTATCCCTCACAAACCACTTTTGGACTTCACCAAAATCTCAGAGAAAAGTTGTTTTCTTATGAAAATTGACCTTTTTTATACTAGGAGTACTGGTCCTTTATATAGGAAAATAGATTCATGAAATCCTCTGATCTGAGATTTATAAAATTTTCTATGTGGTACAGTCTTCACCGTGTAGCACTTCTCCCGCGAACCATTCATCTATATGTGGTCCTTATATACCCAATATTCAATTGTGGCTCTTAAAATCATTTTCCCGTTTCCGCCAATGACAACCCTGCCCATGAACCTTCAATCCTTCTACGAACTACTTGCCTCTTGTGAACCACATGCCTTACTGTGAATCATTTCCATGTGTGGTCTACAGACTGCACTTCGTGGTCCACATATCACTCGTCATACACCAACCTTGAGCACTCTCTTATTTTATTATTTCCATTGTCTCACATCATTTGGAAATAGTTGGGTTCGGGTCCCAGGTTGAAATTTTTTAAATTTAATAATATTTATGAGGTTTGGGCCGATGCACAGATACTACACTACTAGGGGTGACCGTGTAGTCGTCCTAGGTGACCATATTGTTTACCTCTACTTCAAATATTAAAATTTGATGAGAATAAAATATGGTAAATGTTTTAAACATAGTAATAATATTATTATTGTGTAGATAATAATATTCTTACTATTAAAAGAATTGTTAATAATATCATTATCATTAAAATAGTTATTGATATAATTGTTATTAAATTTTTATGAGTATCATTATTGTTTAAAATGAAATGATGAAAATTATTATTATTATTATTATTAAAAAAATTCAATAATATGTTTTTTATTAAATGGTTTTTAAAAGCATTTGTGATACTTTTATAATTAAATTATTATTGATATTGTTATAATTAAAACTTAAATGAATATTATTGTGATTGTAAATATAATGACAATGTTTTACTAATTTTTTACAATTACTAAAAATAATAATGATTTATTAATAAGAATATTTTAATAATGTATTATTATTTTTATTATTATTGACATTGTTGATATAATTTTTATAAATTTTATGATGTTATTGATTTTTTTAAATTTTTATTATATTTCATTTATTTTTTAAGATAAAACCTAAGTCTAGGACATCCCCCCTTGTTCTTCTCAACACAGCACCCCTACTGATCTTGCACACCTGACCTTGCCCCTCCGGACCCGTCTCCCATCGCCACTCTGACTGTTCCCTCCCCTACTTTCCCCTTCCCTCATCGGACTCTAGTTCTCCGAACATCCCTCCCCTCCTCCCTATGCAGCCACTACTGGAATACTAACCTATACCAACGGTTTGGAACCGTTGGTATAGGGCTCCAAACCGTTGGTATAGCCTATACCAACGGTTTGGAGAACCGTGGTGAAGTAAGCCGTTAGGATAGGTCTATACCAACGGTTTTGGGAAAACCGTTGGTATAGACTTATCCCAACAGTTTTGAAAACCGTTGGCATAGGTAATATGAAAATCTATTCCAACGGTTATAAAACCGTTGGTATATGTATTTCAAAAAAAAATACATTCGGTGTGATTTGATCCCTGAACCCCTCGTTTATAATAGAATGACTTAACCACTAACCTAATATGACTTTTTAAAACATAATTTCATAAATATATATATGTATTATAATAATTATTTAAAATTTAGATTTATATAATGTTCTCGTGCAGTAGACCTGGAAAACAAATCGAAGAACCTATCCCAACGGTTCGCAAAACCGTTGGGATAGGTGCATATTTTTTTCGGGGGTGTATGCTGGATTTTGGGGCACCCTTTCCCAACAGTTTGGGAGAACCGTTGGGAAAGGGTTGGGTCTTTCCCAACGGTTCTCCAAAACCATTGGGAAAGGGGTGTTTTGAGCTCCCTTTCCCAATGGTTTGGGGGAACCGTTGGGAAAGGGGTGTTTTGATCTCCCTTTCCCAACGGTTTGGGAGAACCATTGGGAAAGACCCAACCCTTTCCCAACGGTTCTCCCAAACCATTGGGAAAGGGGTGTTTTGAGCTCCCTTTCCCAACGGTTTGGGAGAACCGTTGGGAAAGACCCAACCCTTTCCCAACGGTTCTCCCAAACTGTTGGGAAAGGGGTGTTTTGAGCTCCCTTTCCCAACGGTTTGGGAGAACCGTTGGGAAAGGGTGCCTATACCAACAGTTTTTACAAACCGTTGGTATAGAAGTGTTGGGAAAGATCCGATTTCCAGTAGTGAGCACCTCCACCCTCTTGATCACCGGTGTGAGCCCCCTAGTTCGGAGAAACCTCTGGTGCAACCCCCCTGCCTGGGGCCTCCCTTTCCTACGGCGATAACCCCATCTTCCTCCCCTATGTTGTAAGTTTTTCTATTTTAGTGTCTTCTCCTTTGAAATTGTGTTTTCATTAATTTGTTCGAACCCAGGGTTTGAAGATAATACCTGATAGTTGTGTTCTTCCATCACTAGGATAAACTAATGGTGTCATAGGACTCGTTGGTCCATAATCGAGAATCTTCCGCCATGGGTAAGTTGAATGGACTTGATTTTCTATGAATTACAGGTTTAGGTAAGCTTCTAAACCTATTTTTTGGTGTTTTAACCATCTAATTTGGGGTCTATTGTGCTAAGTGATTCGCTGGTATATAATTGGGTGTGGGTTTCTCCTCTTCGCAGAAATTATGTGTGCCTAATGTTGTTGTTAAGGTGTGGAAATAAATTCCAAGTGTGCATGCTTTTGTGGAAGAGCATGTATGTGAGAAGGTGGTGGTTTGAGTTAGAAAACATTGGCTTGACCAATTCTTTAAGGTAGGTTCCTCCATCCCTTTTCTTCTGATTTCATTCCATGTGATGCTTACATTTTAGAATTTAATCTTTAAAATATATTTTATACCCTTATTATAGTCATAGTAAATTAATCATAGTATTTTTATGTTGATAGATTTGAAAACAAATATATTTTAGATTGTTTTTCTATTTCTGACCATGTTTGTTTTTCTTGCCTTTGGATTTGGATAATTTTCATTTTCCTTCAAAGTGTTTATGTTGGACATGTTGGGTGGTGTTTTCTTAAAGAAACGTTTTGGTGGATGTTGATTGGCCAGTTATTGTTGGTTTTTTGGAACATGGTGTTTCAGTGTAATGGGGTTGTTGTGCTGATAAATGATGTGTTTATGGTTTTTTAAAAACAAAATTGGAGAATACCACTTATGCTATTTCATTGGATGTGGGAACATGCATAGATGCATGAAGTTCACCCATGTATGGGACTATAGATTAATATAACATTTGGATTTTTCCTTTTATCAAACCCTTTTTTTATAAAAAGTACTTATATCTTCTCTTTCCCTTTCTTTTTGATAAATGGATCCCTAGTTTACAAATTTAATTAAGGAGTTTTCAAAATTGGGTGAAAGGTTTTATGACATGTTTGGAATTTGATAACTAAGAAATGTTTTCTTAAAATGGTTTAAAACCTATTTGGAACCTCTGTATGCATTATGCATGTTTCAAACACATTTTTATGGTAAAGTGTGTTGAGTTGTGGACCCCTTTTCAAAATATGACCTATTTGGGTGTGTGTTTTAAACATAAAGGCTGAATGGAGAAGGAATAGTGGAAAATTAATTTCTCATGGTTGGAAATTATTTTAAGGTATTTATTTCTATTTGATATATGAACCCTATATGGGTATAACTAAAGGAAATTTTGGAATTCTGAAATGTTTTTTGTAAAAACCTTCTAAGGTTGGGTTTATTTCCTAGTTGTTGATCCATGAAATTGGGAGGGTCCTAGGTATGGGACCTTCTTTGTGCAATGAATATTTGATGGAAAGGAACCACCTCTATGGTGGTCGGGGTGATGCCAGATTGTGTGGTGTGTGTGGTTATGTATGTACTTGGATTGTTGTTTAAATTACATGGCACACCCCTTAAGAAATATACATGGGAACCAAGCATAAGGAAGAGGTTTATAGAGAAGGATTTTTGTACTATTTTAGATTATTCACTTACAGGTGGCCTATAACAGTGGGATTTTTTAAATTATTTATATGGGATTAGGCCCATTAACTCGCCTAGGTAGGGAGATGGTCTGGCATTAGTGTGTTAGGACATCATTGGGTAGGGCATACCTTTTGGATGAGTCACATGTATATTATGTTCTGGTCTTCCTCTCAGTTCCTAGAATTTCTTGTGTTTCCCTGTTATGAGTATCACTATAGTTATTGTCCTCATTGTGTATAACCTTGTTCTTCTTTCCCTAGTTTTGGTTTTTATTTGGAAAATACTGTGGATGTATGATTTTTTAAAGGATTTCAAAGTGGATGTTTTGAAATAGATAGAGAAACACCCATTTTCACTCCTTGTAAATTGACTTAAATTAAGAGGGAGACAAATTATGTTTTTTTTAAAATGTAATATGTATATAAAAACCAAATTTTTATAAATGTATTTAAAACTAGTAACAATGGATTGTTGTTAGGAAGGAATGAAATGGATTCTGTGGTGTTTTCCTTTTGAGTTGTCGATCTCACACCCTACCCAAACCACTTTGTGTTGATAGACCTGAGATATTTTTCAGTTTTAGTTTTTGTTCAAGTTCCTAAACAGGTGCTTGCGGTTGGAGCATGGATAGTATTGTGGTTGGAGGTTACAAAGAGGTCACATGGGTATCTTTCATTAGCGGTTCAGTTTGTTCGTATTATTTTAAGTTTTCTATTTTAGTTTTCTACTTGTTGACTTTTATTTTGTAGCTAGGTCTATTTATATTATTTATGTTTAGTTTTTGGTTCTTGTGTCTTATTTTGTTCTTTTATCTATCTGGTCATGGTTTATCTATTTTTCTCTAAATCATTGGCCCTTGTATGTTTTGATTCCCTACAGTAGTTTCCATTTCGGGAGGATCAGGAATGCCCCTCAGGAAATGTTCTGGACTGGATCGGGTGACCAATTTAGGGTCGACTTGGGATGGTTCATGATAAAATGGTATCAGAGAAGGCCCTTGTTATTTGGGGTGTCTGGTAGGTAGAGATTAGGACTATCAGGACTCGTGAGGAAGGTGCGAGAAGAGGATTGTGAACTAAGTCTCGCACTAATTCTTGAGTCACCAGGGGTAGTCTAGGATTTGAGTCTTATGTCTTGGGTTGTTTTTGATTAATGGATGAAAAAGGAGGCGAATCAGGTTATGTTGTGCTCGTACGTGGGGCGGTGACCCATGTGGAGTTTAAGTGCATGGTTCAAGTTCTTCCTGGTTTTATGCCTTAATTGGGGCATAGCCCACCACCATGTCACCATGTTAGGCATGGGCACGAGTTCCTTATTCCTATGGTTCATTGTTGGTTGTATTTTGTTTTTATTTTAGCTTCTGTGAGTGACTATTGAAATTAAAAGTGGTATTAAAAAGTGAAAATGGTTTTGGAATATGAGTGATTTCCTCAACTGGTTTTAAATCGGAAAAGTAGATTGTTAAATGGGAAGTGTTTTGATTTGGAAAATTTCGTATATGTTTGTATTTGAAGAGGAAATGATATGTTTTGACCTTGTCACTCCTTATGGAGGGTTACATGTGTGTGGGTATATACAGATTGTGTGTGGGGGGAACTTTTCCATCGATGATGTATGTGGGATTGGATGAACGCACATGTGATGGCTCATAACATATCATATGTGAGTTTATAAAATATCAAGGTTTAGTAAATTGGGATTTGGTATTTGGAAATTTTCCTTAGAAGAAGGAAAATGTAATATTTGAAAGGAAAATAGTGGTCAAAAAGTTTAAATGATTTTTTGGAATTGATTTTGGTTTAAAAATAGTGTTTTGGTAATATAAATGTTGCTTGGAAAGGTGGTAATTTTTAAGATTTATATGAAATTGGAATTTTGAAAGGGTGTTTTTGGTTGTGCCTGAGATTTCTTGGCTTCTTAGCTAGATGTTTTGAGCTCAGGGATTTTTCTTTTTATTGAGTTTTGGGCTTGATTCCGGTTTCATTTTTTTCCACATGTTGTTCTAGATGTGCTACCCAGAAAGTGTCCCCATGGTTTCCAATGATTCATGGATAGTTTCCAGTTTGTTTTGAGTATTTCCTATTTATTGATGTAATTAATGTATGTTATAGGTAGTTGTGTCGTTTTTGGAATTAGAGTGGGTCTTCGGGTTGTTGGGAACTCCCATGTTTTTTAAGGTTCATCTTGTCTCGGGTTTGTTTGAGGGTCCAGTTTTGGGACCACTAGAGGTTGGATGTCCCGGCATCATTGTAGTTTGGGTTCTGGTTAATGGTGTTCTTCCCTCATGAAGGTTCACCATCTGGAATAGAGTGCATGCTGAAAGAACCTGTCTTCAAGAAGCTATCTTTTTTGTTTTTGGCTTCTTGTTTATCAAACTGTTCTCTTGTGTGCCACCAATATGGCCAGTTCGGGAATTCTACACAGTCATATTGCATCCTTCGAAAATGTACCACCCTTGTGGTCAGTTTAATCATCAGGAGGAAGAAGGATATTGGTACTAGAGGATGAAAATACCCAACTGTGAGTAAAGATATGCTTTATCCATCAAGGCCCCATCCACAGGTCTCGGGGTGAAGCTCACGCACACTCAGGAGTTGTTGAGGGTGTGTGGAACCTCGTTTTGGATCATATTTTTAGCATCAGTATGGAAATATCCAATGTTTTAATCTTTATATTATCATCATTGTTGTAAGATCATCCTTATTGTACCAGTGTGGTGAGCTCATTCTTCTGTAATCAATGCGTCCTTACTTGCTCCTAGTGTGGCTTCCAAATTTTTCATTGTCCTTAAAGGGTGTGGGACTCTTGAATAAATGAACCGGTTCTTATTTTGAGTTTTGTCTCAACTATATTATTTAGGGGGATGTTTTGTTTTGTGTAATTAATGGGCGGTGTTTCTGGTCCCCTTCCTAGTTCAGGTGCCTCTCCCTGGGTTTTCCTCTACCGTGTTTTAGTTTTGAAGGTGATTCCTCTATACTGGTGTCCTGATGTGCTGGTTTTCCCCATGATAGTATTAATCCTATTTGTGGAGTTGTTCCATTAGCATTGAGAATGTGTGTTTATTTCTGGCTAGAAATTCCCTAGTCTCTAGTTGGGATGAGTATTTTATTTAGTTGGTGTGGGAAGTGTTGAGTTAATTTCTAATCCTAAGGTTTCTAGGTTGTTTCGTAGCAAGATTTTTGATTAAGTCTCGGGTGTGTTGTTCAGTCCTTGTGGAGGAGTTTAATTAGTTTAGTTTGGGGGTTCCCGCATTGGCCCCCCGGGGGATGTGTGTTTGGGTTTTGAGGTTTTTGTGTTAGTAAATTCTCATGGTGGGGAGAACCCTCCCATGTTTCCCCCTCAATATCGGGAAGTCGTTTTATAGAATTTTATAGGTGTGGTGTTTGTTGGAAATGGACACCCCTAGGCCCTTAGTTTCCTTTCGTTTTGTCTAGGAATAGACTCTAGTTGTGTTAATTATTGGTTTGGTGACTTTTTGGGGGAAGAAAGTGACTATGGTGGGGAGAATTGTTGCTCCCCAACCTTATACGCTCTTTTATTTTATTCTTCTTGTGGTGTCACATCATTTTGAAAAAATTGGGTGTGGGTCCTGGTTTGAAATTTTTGAAGTTTAATAATTTTGATGGGTTTCGGGCCGGTGCACTAAAACCGCACAGTTAGCGGTGATCGTGCAATCGGCCCAGGTGACCTTGTGGTTTCCCCTACCTAAAAAAATAAAATTTTATGAGAATAAAATATGGTAAATGTTTAAAACATAATAATAACACTATCATTGTGTAGATAATAATAATATTATTCTTAAAATAATTGGTAATAAAATCATTATCATAAAAAGTTTCATTGATATACTTATTGTTAAATTGATATGAATATCATTATGGATTAAAATGAAATACATAAAATTATTATTATTATATTATTAGTATTATTATTATTATTATTATTAAAAAATATCATTAATATTTTTATTATTAAATGGTTGGTTAAAAAGAGTTTTTAATATTGTGATGATCAAATTATTATTGATATTGTTATAATTAAAAATGAAATGAATATTATTTTATTATAAATATAATAAGAATTTTTTATTAATTTTTTATTATTAAAAAATAATTATTATTTATTAATAAGAATGTTTTTAGAATTTATTATTATTATTACAATTGATATTGTTTATATAATGTTTTTAATTTTTATTTTGCTTCAATTTTGTTTATTTTTTTAAGAGAAATCCTATGTATAGCACCCCCCCCCACCCCACCCCTTGTTCTTCTTAGTGCATCACCCCCTACTGCTCTCGCAGGCCTGACCTCGCCGCTCCAGACCCCTCTCTCACCGGCACTCCAGTCGCGACCTCTCATGCTTTCCCCTTCCCTCTCAAGACTCCAGCGCTCCAGCCAGCCCTCCCCTCTGGACCTGTGCAGCGCCTCTACCCTCCAGCTCGCCAGCCCTCCCCCTCCCCCCAGTCTGAAGTCAACTTTTTCACTCCCCCTATAGTCCAAAGACAACTTTTGCATGAGCCCTTTCCCAGAGCCACACTCTCGATGGAGACCACCCTATCTTCCTCCCCTACGGTGCGCTTTTTCCCCTTCTGGTGTGTTCCCTTTTGAAATTGTGTTTTATTCAATTTGGTTGAACCTAGTGTTTGAAGATAATAATCGATTGTTGTGTTCTTCCTTTAATAGGATACGATAATGGTGTCTTTGGACCTGCTAGTCCTTAATCCGTCATCTGCCACCAAGGGTGAGGAGGATGGACTTGATTCTCTTTGAAGTCATTGGTTTGGGTAAGCTTCTAAACCGGTTTTTGGGGTTTTCACCATTTAATTTAGGGTCTGTTGTGATAAGTGTGTCTCTGGTATTTAATTGTATGTGTGTTTCTTCTCGTTTCACTAATTATGGGTGTCGAATATTGTTGTTATGGTGTAATGATAAATTATAAGTGTGCATGCTTTTATGGAAGTGTTCCTATATGAGCAGGTGGTAGTTTGAGTTAGAAATCATTGGCTCGACCAATTATCTGATGTATGTCTCTTCATTTCCGTTCTTCCAATTTCATTCTATGTGATGCTTTCATTTTATTATTTAGTCATTAAAACATATTTCTCACGCTTATTATAGTCATAGTTATATACTATTAGTATTTTTTTGTTGATAGATTTGATTAAAATAGATTTTAGATTGTTTATCTATTTATGATCATGTGTGTCTGTCTTGCCTTTAGATTTGAATAATTGTAATCTTCCTTAAAAATGGTTATGTAGGACATGTTTAGTGGTTTTGTCTTAATGAAGCATTTTTTTATAGGTTTATTGGCTTATTTTGGTTGGTTTTATGAAACATGGTGTTTTAGTGTAAATGGTTTGTTGTTCCAATAAATAGTGTTTGTGTGGTTTCTTTGAAAATGGTTGGTAGAAGACCACTTGTTCTATTCCATTAGATGTGGGCACATCCATGGATGCATAGAGTGAACCCCATGTATGGGCCTACAAATGATGATGACATTTGGAGTGGATCTTCTCTCGAACATTGTTTTTCTAAAAAGGACTTATAACTTCTATTTCACTCTCCTTTTCAGAAATGGATCCTTGGTTTACAAATTGACTTAAGGTGTTTTCAAAATTGTGTGAAAGGTTTTAGGACTTGATTGGTGTTCGATAACTAGGAAATTATTTCTTAAAATGGTTGAAATCCTATTTGAAATTTTTGTTTGTGTTGGGTATGTTTCAAACTCATTTTTATGGTAATATTGTTTCAGGTAAGGGCCCAGTTGGAAAATGTTCCCTATTTGGGAGTGTGTTTGAAACATTAAGGACGAATAGAAAGGGAAAATTGGAAATGGAATTACATATGGTTGGAAATGATTTTATGTTAATTCATTCTCTTTGATATATTCACCCAAGATGGGTAGAACTAAAGGCTCATTTGGCGTTTTGAAACAGTTTTTGTAATACCCTTCTAGGGTTGGGTTCCTTGCATAGTTGTTGATCCATGGGATTGGTAGGGTCCTATGTATGGGACCTCTCTTGTGCAATGAATGTTTCATGGCAAGGAACCGCCCATGAGGTGGCCAGGGTGATGCCAGATTGTGTAGTTTGTGTGGTTATGTATTTATGTGGCTTGTTGTTGGAATTTCATGGCACACCCCCTTAAAAAATATACATAGAAACCTAGCATATCAAAGAGGTTTACCAAGAACTATTTCCACACTCAATTAGATTATGCAATGGCTAGTGGACAATACCTGGGAGATGGTTTTTATTATTATTATGGTATTGAGCCCCATGAATTGGCAAGTTTGGGTGACAGTCGGGTGTTAGGGTGTTATGACATCATTAGGTAGGTCATTCCTTTAGGACGAGTCATAAGTATAGTACATTATGGCCTTCCTCTGTGTTCCTAGGATTTCCCATGTTTCCCTCTCATGATTATCACAAGATTTTTTCCCCTCGTTGTATAGAAACTTGTTCTTTATGATTGGTTTTAGTTTTTATTTGGAAAAACTGTGGACGTATTGTTTATGTAAAAAGGATTTCAAAGTGGGTTTTTTTAAAGAGAAAGAGAAAATCCCCATTTTCCCTCCATGTACTTTGTTTTAAATTAATAGGACGATGGATTGTTATTGTTTGTTTTGAAAATGTAATATTTATATAAAAATATAATTTCTATAAATTTATTTCAAACTAGTAATAATGGATTGTTGTTGTGAAGGAATGACATGGATTTTGTGGTTTTTTCCTACTAAGATGTTGAGCTCACACCCTACCTATACCAGTCAGTGTCAGTCGACCTGAGCTATTTTGCAGGTTTAGTTTTTGTTCAGGTTCCCAAGATGGTGCTCATGATTGGAGCACAGCTGGTCTTGTGGTTTGAGGTGAAAAAGAGGTCACATGGATATCGCACGTTAACAGTTAATTTTTTTCATTTTAGTTTTATGTTTTCTATATTAGTTTTTATCTTGTCGAGTTGTATTTCTTAGTTGGATCTGTTTATATTATTTATGTCCAGTTATCAATTCTTGTGGCTTGTTTTGTTCATTTTTTTATCTGGTCTTGGTTTATTTATTTTTGGATAAATTGTTCCCTATGGTATTTTTTGATGACCGACACTAGTTTCCATCCCTGGGGGATTGGTAACACCCCTTAGGACATGTTGCAGACCAACTCAGGTGACCGATTTATGGTTGAATCGGGCTAGTTCATCCCAGCACTATTATGTAGAATCCTTCATTTTCCGAAATTCCTTCATCATTCTATTTACCACCTTTGGCATTCTGTGAACTGTTCATCATGATCCACAAAATGTGAACCCCTTTGTGAAATACCTTCTTTTTTCAAAAACATTCTCCTGATTTTGTGGCCCATAATTTTTGAAACACTGTGAAACAACCCCACATTAAAAACATGCTTCGACAAACACCATCCATACACATTTTTGGTCATATATCTTTTTTCAAAAAACACAATTACACCCAAAAACAACAAGGGGATTCCTTGATGGATTTTTTCCAATAATCACCCCCTTTGGGTTTGTGGACAACTATTTACATTTTGATACATCATTAAAGCTCCTTATATTTTCAACCATCATTCACGTCTTTCAATTAATATAGTGATAAAACTCTTACACAATACATACTCTAATCCCAGATGATCTATGCTCTGCAGGAAAAGCTAGAGTAATATGAAAATTTAATCAATGAATCACTTCATTCCATTACAAAACCACTCATCTTCTTTCATCATGAACCTCATATATCATGATATATAATCATTCATCGATCTCCTTTAGACTCGTTAGACTCAATACTCCCCTGACATCACTTCTCCCACTGATAGCTTCAACTCCCCCTATCATCCGGATCCATCTAGCAACCTCTCTCCATGTCTTCACTATGACATTTTCTCCCTTATATAGCCTCAATTTCTCTCCATTTTTAAAAGTACCCTAAGTCCATTCCTTTTAGGTATATAATAGGTTTAAGAACATATATTATCACATTAGGGAAAAACACACCATAGATCAAGAGTGGGGGTCCCACAGAGACACTTTTCCAAGTGTGGGGAGTTGAATAAACTCTTACATCCAGTCGATGTCCTTCAAATACTTCTTTTGGTAAGGCCTTTGTCAGAATGCCCAAAACCTATAGTTTTATAGGTAGATATTCTAACATCACAATCCCTTCCTCCCCCTTCTCCTGGATAAAATGATACTTTATTTCAATGTGATTTGTCCTTGAGTGATGAAGTATATTTTTTTATAATATTTATAGAACTTGAATTATCACAATTGATTTTGATTGGAGACTTCACTTAAATTCACATATCCTCAAGTTGATGCTTCATCCATAATAACTATGTGCATTCTTTAGTATCCATAATATATTTAGATTCAGTGGTACTCAATGAAATGAAATCTTGTTTCTTTCATATCCAAGAAATACAGAGTCCTCCAAGATAAAATGCACCACCTAATGTCAATTTTCTATGATCTACTAGAACCAGCCCAATCTGAATCTGTATATACTAATAAATCTTGCTATGTTTTTTCATTATACATAAAATCAAAATCCACCATTCCCTTGATATACCAATGTATTATTTTCAATGTAAGAAAGTTGGTTTCCTTGGGATTGATTTGATATCTTTTTACTTGGCATGTGTAAAAAACAATATCAGGTCATATCATTGTCAAGTAAAATATACTTCTAATGATTGTCTTGTATTATATGATATTGATCAAATTGCCTTTATCATCACAATAATGATTCATCTGGGTAACCTCCATAGTTTTCCTCTCCTTGGAATTTTCCATTCCAAGTATTTTCAGAACCTCCTAAGCATATTTTAATTGAGAAATGAATGTTCCATTCTTTCTTTATGTCACCTGAAAACCATGGAAAAATGTCAGTTCACCCAAGTAATTTAGGCGAGTTGATTCTTAAGGCCTTCCGGCCACCTTAAGGCCTTAAATCAACCCCAAGACCATCAGCCCACATGAAATGAATATGTACCAGTCAGACTACAAGGGACAAGGCTTCAGAGGAGGATTCAGGGAAAACACATTCGCTGGAGCAGAGCTAACCAGAATTGGAAAAATGAGAGGGTATGGATTTTCCATTGGTACCAGGCCTATGCAGGTTTACATAACATAGCAAGACGACCAGCCCTACGAAGGTGGAGTGTTGATATCATGACATATGCTGGGAGGAGAATTTCTATGTTTCCGTATCTGGGTGATTCCTCTAAGATTTGTGGGTCATGTAATTGTCTCTAATCCTTCGGTCCATGTAAGGGTTCCACCTCATCCCTTGAAAGGTGGATTATCAGATAATAATAAAAATTGATGGCTTCAAGCCATTCTGACCGACCAATCATTGACATTTTGAACTCACTTTTTATGAATTTGGAAAGTTGTCTACACTATTCTTCATCTGATCCACAAAAGATTATTTCATTTACATATACCATCACCATCATCCTATGATCACTTTCATAGTTTACATACAGATTTTAATCAACTACACCATTCTGGAAACAAAGCTTCTTCAGAAACTGATATATCCTTTAAGACCATGCTCTTAGTTCTTGCTTCAAACCATATAAATCCTTATTCAAATAAAAAACTATGTTGTAATCATCATGAATGATAAACCCATCTAGCTACTCAATAAAATCTTCTTCTTCAAGAAATCATCTCAGAAATTTTTACTTGATATCCATATTAAAAACTGTGAACTTTCGTTGCACTACAATAACTAAGAATAATTTTATTATCTCTAACCTTACAAAGGTGAAAAAGTTTTTTGAACATCAACACCCTCTATCTGGGAGTACCCTTTCCACACTAGTCATTCAATGTTTTGAATCACTACCCCATCTTCATTCAACTTTCTAAGAAAGACCCATTTAGTCCTGATGACATTATTATTCATTGGCCTCAAAACAATCTCCCATGTTTGATTCTTATCAATTTGGTCAAGCAATTCATTAATAGCATGAACCCAATTCTAATCTCCAACTATTTCATTAAAAAATTTAGGCTCTACCTGTGATAAGAATGATGGTTTTTGTAGATTCTTTATCGTGTTTGTCTAAAATGGAGAGTTCTGATTACCAATTATGTTTTTCTATCAATTTCATCTCTTCTCTTCTATCTTTGTGCAGATACTAAATTGCACTCATTTTTTTCAGTATCTACATCTTCTTCTAAGTCAACCTCTTGGACAGGATCGTCCCCATATTTTTGAATCTATTTGTCACTATCCTCCTACAAATAATCATGTATTTTTTGAAGATTCTACCCATTCTCCATTATAGTTACATCATGACATTCAAATACCTGTCCTAACATCTTTTTGAAGAATTTATATGCCTTTCTTTTCTTTGAATAGCCAAGAAATATTCCTTCATCTCCACAGGATTCAATCTTCATGTATTTCTCCTTATTGAGAATGAATCATCTAATTCCAAATACTCGAAAGTACTTAAGTTATGGATTCTTTCCATACTATAGCACATATGGAGTCTTCTCTTCTTTCAGATATAACAATACTATATTTGAAGTTTAGACTACTATCATCACTACTTCTTTCCAAAACATCATTGGAAGTCCTTTCTCAAAGACCATTGTTCTGGCCATATTATTGACAATCTTATTTCTTGTCTCTACTACTCCATTCTAATGTGGAGTTCATACGACTAAAAATTAATAACTTATCCCATGTTTCTCGCGATAATCCTCCACATGGAAATTTGTGAACTCTATTCCATTATCTGTTCGGATCTTCTAGATTTTATGACCTAGCATCTTTTCTGCTTCTCGTCGTTAACTTGTAATGCCACTAAACACCTCAGACTTTTGGGTAATGATTGATACCCATTTTATTCGTCTATAATCATTAATTAAGAGAAAATAATATCTCCTCCCATCAAGGGATATTTGTGAAATTGGTCTGTACACATCAATATGAACCAACTCAAACAATTGTGTGTTCTTTTCTCTTTTGCATTATATTTCTTTCATATGATATTCCCTTATTCGCAGGAATCACACATATGTGTACGATCACAATATAATCTTGGGAGATCTCTAGAAGCATTATATTTTACCAGATCTTCCAATAATGTATGGATCATGTGGCCAAGACATTTATGCCAAATCTTATTTTCTTCCTCCTTGGATAGAAACCACATATATCCTACTCCCCTCATGAGCTAGATATTCTTTTCTGTTCACCTTCCATGAAATACAGCAACACCATATTTTTCCATGATGACACAAAATTTCTTAGAAAATCTTATGGCATGTCCCAAGTAACCCAATTGACTTACATTTAATAAGTTGTGACTAAGACCTTCAACAACCAAGATATTTTCATGTATCTTGTCTTTTACCCCAAACTTTTCTTTCCCATAACTAATAATTTTCAAACCTTCATCATTACCAAATATTATTATTCCTTCTTTATCGTACGTGATTCCCATTACTAGATCATTGTTTCCTATCATATGGGAGGTGCATCCACTGTCAATGATCCACATCCCAGTGTGATCAAATGCCTTGAACAAAAAAAATTATACCACTTCTTACTCAAATATTTTCTTTTTGATCTATTTTTTCTAGCTTCATACCTGGTATGGATTGATACTCTTAACATTCATTGGAATATGATGGACCAATTTCATCTTGTAGATATTCAAATATATTTTTCATTTTCATCTCATTTGATGATACATTTTTATACTACTTATAACCAACCTGAGTCTACTTTAGCACATTCCTATGTATTATTGGTGAGAAATATATTTTCATGTGTCTGAATCCCCCACACCTAAAACAATGAAAATCAACTGATTACATGGAAAATTGGTCTATGTATGACTACCTCTTTTGGTATTCTTACATTCGGTTCCTCTTTGAAATGGACATTTTTTTGAGTGTCGCATCTTTCCACAAAAAATAGAATCTTATATGGGGTACATTCTTATGTGGAAATACTACACCACTGATTATCCCATGTGTTCTCTGAATCTATTGACTCTACTTCATACCCAAATCAATCTTCAATCTCAGAGTGGGTGTTTGTGGTCTGACTTCAACTGTTACTAATTTCTATTTCCAATCAAGCCGCATACTAACCTTATTAATGGATTTGACTATTTCATTTATTACTCTAAAAAACTATGCCCACTGTCAACTTTTTTTCCCTATGTTATTTTGTTTCTTGATTTTGTTCTATGAGTCAACATTTTTTCATGATGCTTAACACTTTTCGACAAACTGAAAACTTTATCTTCAAGTTCTTTGATACGTTTGATTTGATCTTTTTTAGCTTCAGTAAAACTATCGATATCGTTTTTTCTATTATTCCATTTTGAGTTAGTACTCAACCACCTATTCTGATCATTCTATTATTGAAGACTTTAGTTTTATAGTTTCTTTATTCAGCTCAGAATTCTCTTCTTCCTACTGCTACATATAGAGTTTAGTATCACGAACCACATTTTTAGGTTTCTTTGTTTTATCTCTCTAAAAATATTTCTCTTCGAGGACATCTTCTAATTCAGCCTGAAGATCAACTCTTCCTTCTACTTCTCCCCAATCACTATCATTTTCTTCCTTTTTTTGGAATTTCCCACAACTACCACCATAGCATCTTCTTTATGATCTTGGAAGTCCTCCAACTTTTCTACCTCAAATTTTTCTTATCATTAATCTTCTTTTGAAAGTAGATTCTTATTTTAAAATAACTTTCTCCTATCACTTATCCTACTTTTCATATTGGATATATACTTATTTTCGAGAATTTCATCATTATCTTCATTTTCAAATTCAATCGTCTTGGGAAACTTTAATGTAATATTTCCAATCCTTCCACATCAAAATAATGCAAGTTGAAGTTTAACTTTGATCTTTTGTCTTCAGTTTTTTAGATTGGAGGAGAAGAATGACATGAAATCATCCAAATTTTCTTCCTCCTGACTATCTTCAATAGAGAGATTATTCATGGCCTTGAATGACACTTCCATGAACATCACTCTTTTCCACAACATCTTTATCATCATTTATCATTTCTTATAAAACAAGTATACTATTCAAGTTATCAATTGTCAGCACCTTCGGATCCCTGTGTTTTAATACATAAGTCTTCAGATTAAACTAAGGTGTATGTTTTCTCAAGATGCACTTGATAATTTTTATATCATCGATTATTTCTCCAATATCATGCATGTCTTCCACAAAAACATTCACTAGATCAGAAACATTATGAGAAAACTCACTAGGGTGCATTCTGAGATCCTCATATTTTTTCCATAGAACCTCTAGCTTTGCTTCTCTGACTTTTGAGTCTCTGTCACGACTTGACCCTACCGGTCTCGAGCTGCAACTACCCCAAGCCTTCCTCCATAGGCCAAGGGCAGACAACAAGCACCGAAGGCATAACAATCTCGAGTAGGCCTTTGCCTAAGCACCTGTACACACACACACAACCCACTCAATGAAGAAGTGTAGAGTAAAAAAGAAAACCAAAGGACAAACAACTATAACCCAACCTCAGTCATGCATCCACTTCTAAAACAGAACAAGTAAGGTGCTGAAAAGTGGACTGACAAGTAAATTGAACAGAAAAGGGAAAAACACGCACCCAACTAGAAAGGTGCCACAACCCAGTAATAGGTAAACGGAAGTAAACAGATGGTGAGTCTAACATCTGAAAATCATACTACGTCCACTAAACGCAGCCCATGCTCATGTGTCCTTTACACTCCTCCATAGTCTCGGTCGACCTGTCCATCATCTACAAGGGTACACCAAGTGTGGGAAAAGCCCAAGAAGGGGTGAGTATAAAGATACTCAGTAGGATGACCCGAAAGCTTGAGGGAGAAACAAAGGAGATACTAAAACGGTGAGTAGTATAATGATAAAGAACAGTGTTAGAGTACAATAGAGAGAGTTCATCTCAACCCAAAAAAAATAAATTGAGTAGACTCATCCAGTCCAAGAAGGGCTGGACATGGAAATCACGTGGCATACCCCGCACATCTTCACCCCTCCTAGAAAGAGAGTAAATTAACCCATGGAGTGGGAAAAAAGTTGGGTGTATATATATATATATATTCTCAACAAGATACCCAAATGAGTGTGTAATGAGATCTTTATCTCCAAGATTAGCCCAAGAAAAGTCTCCAACATTTCTAAGGGTAGCCATCACTGATGCCCAACAATCCCGTACGTCAAGAGGCCTCATCTCTAAACTGTACAACAAAGGGACCCACTCCGGTAATGAAGGAGAATAGTCACTGACTTGCCTCATAGAAAGGGATGAGTCTGAAAGAATTCATCGGGTAACCCACTACCTAGCCCACCGGAGGGTAAGCCCCAAGAGGTCGTCGGGTAACCCACTGCCCAGCCCCACTGGAGGGTAAACCCTAAGAGGTCATTGGGTAACCCACTACCCGGCCCCGTTGGAGGGTAAACCCTACGGGGTCGTCTGGAAACCCACTGCCCAGCCCCGTTGGAGGGTAAACCCTAAGGTCAATGGGTAACCCACTACCCAGCCTTGCTGGGGGATAAACCCTATGGTCAACGGGTATCCCACTGCCTAGTCTCGCTGAAGGGTAAACCCTGATACACAGTTGGGTAACCCACTACCCAGGCCTACTGGACGGTAAAATTGGAACTAGTCTGATATCTCTGCACCACTCGTGCCTTCACTAGGTGTCACTAACATCGCTATGGTGCATTGGTTTAGAGTGCGTTAGAGGAACCTCCGACCAACACCCTTTCTTGTTTCTACATTTAATGAGATATTGAATGAGTCTCTACACTCTCAAACAGATTACACCATTGCAATACTCATGGAAAAACACGTGAGATGACTATTTACTCGATGGAAATGGACTACCAACAAAAAAGTTATTCCACACCGCTTTATGCCCATATGACGTCTCGTGGTGCCCAAACCTCGGTCTCAAAAGAGGCCGGGAGAACTGTGCCATCACTATGCTCTCAGAAAAACACGTTGAATATACTATTCATACACCCCAAATGGACGCTTGATGAAAATGTCGCAGTACACTGCACACAGCTTAAAATACGGCCTATGGGGCCCATGCCTCAACCCTGGATTCACTTCCTGAAACCACACAGGTCAACTTCATCTCGATGCCAGGGTCACAACACCGCTGATGGCGCCTAAAACGGACTTCAGATGCAGAAGTTGCAACTCCTCACATTATATGCAAACTGGACCTTGTGGGGCCCACGCCTTGATCCCGAAACACATCTCATAGATCATACCATTGTGTTCCTTCCAGATTATTGCGAGGCATAGGCTATTCATTTTTCCAGAACGAACTTATGATGCATAAGTCTCCAAAACGTAGCATACGTCTGAAAGCCGCCACATGGTTCCCATACCTCAAGCCCAAATTTAGGTGTGCGGATTGCACCGCCACAATCCCCTCAGAAGAACACTCATAAATTAGTACTCAAACACCCCAAATGGATGTCGGGTGAAAAGTAGCGTTTCACCGTAAAATGTGTGAACTAGGTCATGTGGGGCCGACACCTTGTCTCCAACCCGAATGCTTCCAAAATCATATCAAAACTGCCGCACTAGTACTAGGGTCACGCTGCCGCTGACGGTGCGTCAATCAGACATTCCAAGCAGAAGTTAGGTCCGACACAAGAATTATTAATTAATTAATTAATTAATTAATTAATTATTCTCATTAACTGTTTAGTTCCATTGTGCAACGAAACCAATCTACAGGGGTCTTGAACCAACTTTTGAAGGAACATCTCAACAGGATGGCCACATCGCCTCTGACGGCGAGTCAAAAAGACGTCCAGCTCGCGAATACGTCCATTGTAAACTATAATAATAATTTAATATTATTAAATTAAATAGTTTATGGTCACCGGCCTTTTAGTGTAGAACTCAAAAACCCTGAAACCCACTTTAGAAAGTCCTTCTCACTGACAAAAACCCATGTCCACAGACGGCGCGCCAAACAGACTCTCCGTTTAAAAGATATGCCCCCTTGAACAAAGGGGGCCCAAAATTGGGCCGGTCTGGACCGCTGACCCACGGCCCACCCGAAAACCGTCGAACCCCTCAGGTTCGGTGCCATCAAATAGACTTGACATTTGGCTGATCTTTGTTCCATGCCGCCCAGCTGGACCCGTGTTCGGCGGGTCCTTGTCTGCGGATCCCCTGAGGTTAGCGCCTCGGGGTCCTCCTCCCAACTGTGACAAGGCGCCCACACCACGACCACCTGATCTCCCCTCCAGCCGAGTGCACTGCCACAAGCAGGTCGCCCGCCACAACTGTTGCCCGGTCCCTGCTCCCCACTCTGCTACACCACCTGGGCACCCCGCTACACCGCACCGGCACCACCTCGTCAACCCCTCTGCCAGGTCACCTGAAGCTGTCGCGCTCCATCACCTCCGGCTCGACCTCACCCGACTTCACTGCTCCGGCCACACCCGATGCCGGCCCTCCGAGCTCCTCCTCGGCCTACCGCCCGCCGCTCTCCGATGCGCCTCCGACTCGACCTCCAGTCGCCCCGTTACTAGAGTCGGACCTTCAACCAGACCCCCTAACCACTTAGGTGGTCATAAATATTATCTGAAACCGGTTTCAGAATCCTCGGGCCTGGATCTTCACAACACCGCCCCTCACTCGTTGATCTGTCACGGTTTTAGTCTGTCTGAAATTTTGGACGAAGAAAGCTTAAGAAAGGGATTTAGAATGGGGTGCGGACGACGGCCCTGTTCATTTTTCCATCGTCCAAATTCAAAAATTATAGAATTTAAACAACCTAATTGAAAAAAACTCAAAAAATCTATGAAGGTGCGAAAATTAACCAAAAATCCTACCTCGAATTGGTCGTGCATCATTGGCGGCATGTCCACGACGCTCCTGCTTCAATCCGCCAAGGTTCTGGTGGAGGTTTCTCCTTGATTTGGTGATGAACGGCGAAGAACACCGAAGAACGAGAGAGATAGAGATAGAGAGAGAAGAATAATAATAATAATAATAATAATTAGTTCTCCCCTTATCTCAAGTGAATTTATAAAAACTCACTGAAACACCACTCACGGTTGCAGATTCCTAAACCTCCACACCTGCTTATTTTTTAACACGCCTAGGAAAAACACCCCCATTTCGAACTCAATGGAAGTCTCAGATTTCCTTTCTGAGGCTTCGTTAGAAATTTATTCGAAAAGAACCTTAGTGATAAAAATAACTTAGTCATTATTTTAAAATGATGGTTTTTCCCATGGGTGACATCTCTCACAGCAGGACTACGCCCGCTACTTTTATACCACACCTAGGGTAAATGTAACGCTTCGGACGCAACCGTGCCCTCAAATTTCTAATCCAAGGAACCATTTAAGAGAAAACAAAACCCTACCATGCACATAGTATAAAAACACTTAATATTTTTTTAAAATTTATTCCGGGTACACCGGGCCTCGGAATAGCATACTATCTCAGCTCCTAGCTCTAAAAATAAATGTAGAAATTTTCCAAAGTCTTTCAGGGAAAAACTGGGTCTCTACATCCTTCCCTCCTTCAATCTTTTCATCCCCGAAAAGTTAAACTAGGAAAAAAAAGTTGGGATACAGAGCTCACACCTAGATCTCCCACTCCCATGAAAACATTCACAACACCATACTGGAAAAACACGCGAGCCAAATGAATTGTTCATACTCATAAGGTCTGCTACCTTCAATGACATGCATAGGAAAACACATGCACCTCATCAGCTTCGACACATGGAAGACGTTGTGCACCCACTCCTACTATTGGGAGGGTAGGGAAATAAGATAGACAACCTCGTCATCTCTTTCACAATTCCCGAATGGCCCAAAGAAACTCCGAGGAATTCTTCAGCCAAACCTCTACTTTCCACGTCGTGACCAAAATCACGATTTGTACCTCGAACATGGTCTCGTGATTCCTTCCTTCAGAATACCCATCTGGTGAGACACCCAAGGATTTCCGGTCACACAAGTTTTGATAGTCGGTGTATCACAACCAAGACACTCTTACATGCTTAAAAAAAGGATGAGTAAACACCATTGACTGAAGAAATGTTGCACCCTCTTGGTCCAACAAGGTCAACTCTAGGGAAGTTAACTACTACAAAGCTTCTTGTACCTAAAAAGTCTGGGACTTTCTGCAAAGGGAACATGCTACAAGACTTCCATTTTTCAGAACATAGAGTACCTCGAAATCATAGTCCTACAGAAATTTCAACTAGCATCATTGCCTCAGGTTAATGTCTCTCTAGTTAAGGACGTACCTCATAAACTGGTGGTCTGAGAAAACCACAAAGCGCTCTCCTAGAAGATATCATCTCTGCATTCTCAGGGAAAAGACCTCCACACCCAACACTACATAGTGAAATGCGTAGTTCTGTTTATGGGATTTCCATCACCTCGACCTGTACTTGATAATGGTATCAATATTGATGTTGAGCATGCATGGTACCAATGAACAGGGCAGGCAAGAAAAGTCATCCAACCTCCAGAGGCTAGACACGAAAAGCATGTGGCATACCCCACATGTCTTTGCCCCTATTATAAGTAGAGTAATCCCCAAAACAGGCACTCTGCCAAACCCACTAGTGGCGCCTCAAGCAAAGGGAGGTCATATAGAAAAGCCCCACTGGAAAATCCAGAACCATCTCTAACACTCCACCACACAACCCTGCCATGAATGCACATGTCAGAGGGACTCATCCACCACACCTCAATACTATCCTCTTTGGGTGTAATAACTCTCCATCATGTTTTTGATCGCATCACAAAAACGTGCCTCAGTGGGGGATGAACCCCACTTTCCAGTGCATTCAAAGCTATATCATACAATGCCAACACAGGGTTACATCGACGCCCTTTTTCACCCTCAGTAACCCTTCGAATGAGGAGTTAGATGAAAAGAGTACCTCACGCAGCGTCTAACAAGTTCTACTAAGAAAATTAGAAAAAGACACAGAGTGTACCTCCTATCATCTCATTCAATGTAGGATTGTATACATCCATAGCCCACAGCCGCCCGCCGCCCCATCCGTCATCTCCTTGATCCTGACATGGGATACCTAGTTCTGGTGGAAGGACCTCAAAACGTCATCCTCCAACCACTGTTCTTCCTGCTTTTTTGCCAACACAAACTCCCCGGGGACCACCCTATCCTCACCTAGGAGTTCTCTGATCATGACACTAACTCTGTCGTGGCAGTGCATTTACCAACATTCTAGAAAACTCAGCACATTTGGTCTAGTAGTCTCGCGCCACGTGACCTCTCACATCACAATCATACCACTTGTCCTACCTGGTCTATCTCAGTTCTCTATGCTTTCTCCGACCATGTTCATGAGTCTCATTAAGGGGAGACCTCTGGTTCTGAGTCCCTACCAATTCACTTCCCTCTGTCAGAAATTTCTCTGTCACCAGTGCCTGCCCCAGCACCCCAATATGGGGGATGATGCACACAGGCACTACGCTGGCACAAATCTTCTCTATAGAGACCTTTCTCAAACTTATGTGATCGGAATTTGTCGTCATGGACCACGTCCAAAGAGTACCGAGTAAGGTCTGCGAAGCTAGTCACGTACTCAGCCACTTCCATCACTCCCCTCTGAAGCTCCAGCACCTCCTAAAACCTTATAAAGAGTAAGTAGGAGGGGTAGTAATCCTCAAAAAATAGGTGCTAGAAGTCATCCCCCGAGAGTACCGACTCCTCGTGCATCTGAGTAACCCTAGTTCTACTAATGCCAAACCACTTGGTGGAAAAAGACTGGATGTTAAGGCCACCATCTGAACTGTCAGTGTCCGAACAAGCCCGAAGAGGCGAACCACTAACTCTAGCCAACCCTTCACTATCTGAGGGTATGGCTCACCGTGGAACCTCAGCGGTCTCTGATGCTAGAACTCACATAGCGCGCCCAGTCTGTGCTTATCATCAGCCTTCAATGTCGGTACTATATGCTACTCCACAAGTGGAGGTGCTACTGCCTTTTCACTTGGAGAAAGGGTAATCGTATGATGGATCTTGAACTAAGGCCTCTTCACTCACGGAGTCATCACCATGAATCGAATCTAGTATCCTGGCTAGTTATCATTGCAGAGATATCCTGAATATGATCAAGAAGTTTTGCGGTCAAATGAGCATATATATACCAACAATGATGGGGAGCTGACTTAAGAAAGATAGAAAAAGATTCAATCCTATATGATGCACGAACCAAATTCCCTGCAACAAGTGTCTCAGTGTGCCGAGTCGACAAGCGGATTATCAGGGTCCTGGATAATGGATATGTCGGCCGCCACACAATCACTAGACTCCCTAGCCTGAGATCAACTCTCGAGATACATTGACACTATTTCCCCAAAGCTCAAACAATTCCTTTTTAGGGACGTCCAAACAATTCCCCAAGGAACGGACCACCTCTGATACCACTCTATGGCTACCCGACCCTACCGGTCTCGAGCTGTAACTACCCCAAGCCCACCTTCATAGGCCATGGGCTGGCGACAAGCGCTGAAGGTATAACAATCTCGGGGAGGCCTTTGCCTAAGAATCTGTACACACACACAACCCACTCAATGCATAAGTGCATAGTAAAAAATAAAACCAAAGTACAATCAACTAAAACCCAACTTCAGTCGTGCATCAACTTCTAAAACAGAACAAGAAAAGTGCTAAAAAGTGGACTGATAAGAAAACTGAACAAAAAAGTGAAAAACATGCACCCAACTAGAAAGGTTCCACAACCGTGCAACATGTAAACAGAAGTAAATAATTGGTGAGTCTCATATATAAAAATCCAACCACATCTACTGAACGCATCCCAAGCTCATGTGTCCTCTAATCTCTTCCATAGTCTCGATCGACCTGTCTGTCATCTGCAAGGGAACACCAAGTGCAGGAAAAGCCCAAACAGGGGAGAGTATAAAGATACTCAGTAGGATGACCTGAAAGCTCGAGGAACCAACAAAGGATATAATAAAATGGTGATTAGTAGACATATCAAGAATAGTGTAAGAGTACAATAGAGAGAGTGTAACTCAACCCATCAAAAGAAAGGAATAAGACTCATCCAATCCAAGAGGAGCAAGTCACAGAAAGCATGTGGAAAACCCCGCGCGTCTTCACCCATCCTAGAAAAAGAGTAACCAAACCCAAGAAGTGGGAAAAAGTAGGGTGTATATATATATATATATGCTCAACAATAAACTAGGACAAGTGTGTAAGGGGATCTCTATCTCCAAGCTCAGCCTAGGAAAAGTCACCGATAGTTATATGGGTAGCCATCACTGATGTCCAACAATCCTGTACATCATCCGGCCTCAATGCTAAACCGTTCAACCAAGGGTCCCGCTCTGGTAATCACGGAGAATTCACTGTCTAACCTCATAGAAAGGGATGAGTCTGAAATTATTCTTCGGGTAACCCACTTCCCTACCCAGCTAGAGTGTAAACCCCAATAGGTCGTCGGGTAACCCACTGCCCAGCCCCACTGGAGGGTAAACCCTAAGAGGTCTTATGGATTTATAATGGGGCACGGATGATGGTTGTTTTCATTTTTCCATTGTCCAAATTCTAAAATTATAAAATTTAAACAACCGAATTGATGAAAACTCAGGAAATCAATGAAGGTGTGAAAATTAACCAAAAATCGTACCTCGAATCGGCTGTGAGTCATTGGCGGCATTTCCACGATGCTCCTCCATCGATCCACCAAGGTTCTGGCGAAGGTCGCTCCACGATTCGGTGAATAATGGTGAAGAACACTGAAGAACAAGAGAGAGAGAGAGAGAGATAAAGAGAGAGAGAGAGAGAAGAAGAAGAAGAATGAGTTCTCCCCTTCTCTCAAGCAAATTTATAAAAACTCACTAAAATGCCACCCACGGTCGCGGATTCCAAAACCTATGTGTCCGTTTATTTTATATCATGCCTAGGCAAAACAACCCCATTTCGGACTCAATAGAAATCTTGGATTTCTATTTTGAGGCTTTGTTTGAAAGTTATTTGAAAAGAACGTCAGTGATAAAATCACTAAGTAATTATTTTGATATGATGATTTTCCCCTGGGTGACATCTCTCATAGCAGGCCCACGCCCGCAACTTGTACACCCCACCTAGGGTAAACAAAATGCTCTGGACACAACCGTGCCTTCAGATTTCTGATCTGAGATACCATCTAAAAGAAAATACAACCCCGCCAAGCGCATAATATAAAAAACACTTAATATTTTTATAAAATTTATTCTGGGAACACTGGGCCTCAGAATCGCACAATGTCTCAACTCCTAGCTCTTGAAATATATGTAGAAATATTCCAAAGTATTTCAGGGAAAAAAACAGGTCTCTACAGACTCCCTCATAAATATTCAAGAACTTTTCCCATATATCCTTTGATGAATTAAATGAATTGCATTTGATAGGTCTCCCCTAAATAATTGATACCTTTAGAATCAACATCAAATTACCTTAGATCATCTTTTGATAAATCACCATTATCGATATTGGATGATATTATAGGCAAAGATACTATAAATACATTCATTCTTAATGATCGAAATGAGTGCCTCATCTGATTATTCGATAGCTGAAAATTGTTTCCATCAAAGATCGGAATCCCTTTGTGATGGATAACGTCCATTTCTTATACTAAGAGAGAACTACTAACATTAAAATTTTCCCTCTAATACCAATAGTTAGATCCACTAGGTCAAATAACATGATAGGGGGTGAATCTGGGTATGATAGATTAAAACTACTGACCCTTTGGATCTTATTTCAATGTTAATCAAAATACATTTCTATCTTTCTCTCGTAGCAATATATGAATATAAATAAGATCATGCACATGACATAGCAATTTTACATGGTTCACCCACACTGGGATATGTCCAAGGAGTATACAATAATGATGTGTCGATGTACCAAATCCACTAAATCTCCCTTCTAATTACAAGGTTCAGGATAGATCACCTATATGCCTAGTCTCACTGCCTTTATAAGATTTAGGTTCCAATCACTGCATTAACAAGGGTTACTCCCTATGTTTATTTAATTGGCTCACTACTGGGGGAAAGGATCGTTGTCATCATATTCCTTTTCTCACTACTCTTGGATGGGATCCACTCACAGTTTATTGACATTTAGGTCACTTTATTTTCATGAAATCATGCATCCTCAACTATAGATGGATTCTCTATTGGAGTCCCTTTTTCACTCGTAGATTAAATCAACTTTTACTCATATTGTTAGTTAGTGGAGATTTCTTTTGTGAAGAGTTGAAGCCTATTCACGAACAACCTCATATTTCCATGAACTGGCCTACATAATGTAGCTCATATTCTTCATGGATCACCTATTTTATGTATCACCTCTACTTAAAATCTCTGCATACCACCTCTTCTTCTGTGAAATTCCTTCTTCTACAGACCGCTTCTTCCGCGGACCTCTTCTTCTCCATGGACTGCTTCTTCTACATGGACCCTTATTCCATTACGGGATACATTGCCCATAAAAACACCATTTGAAAACTGTTTCTATCAACCAACTAACCCTTTTCAGAATCCTCCTCGTTAACTACTTCATCCGTCATGAAATTCTCTCTCAAAAAACACTTTTAGACTTCACCAAAGTCTCTAAGAAATTAGGTTTTCTTATTAAAATCACTCTTTTTAATATTGGGATTAGTGGCCCTTTATATAAGAAAATAAATCACAAAATCCTCTAATCTAAGATTTAGAAAATCTTTGATGTGGTATAGTATTCACCACATACCACTTCTCCCACGAACCATTCTTCCCTATGCGGTCAAAATACCACCACTCTTCCTTCATGGCCCCTAAAATCACCACCTCGTTTCCACCAACAACAAGCATTCCCACACACCGTCAATAATTTTGTGAACTGCCTACCTCTCATGAACCGAATGATTTCCCACAAACCATTTCTCTATACAATCTTCATACCACGCTTCATGGTCTACATAGCACTACTATGAAGAATCCTTCCTTTTCCAAAATTTCTTCACCATTACACATAACACATTTTTTATTCTGTGAACTGTCCTTCGCGATCTACAAACTGTGAAGCCCTTTATGAAATACCTTCCTTTGGCAAAAATAGTGTTGATTATTTTAAAATGGAATACATTTGTATGGATGATGATGTGTAGGGTTCTATATCACCCTCCAATTCATTAGTTAATTATTTATATCTCATGAAAAAAGGATTTTAGGCATCATCATTTTTTTGTTCACAACCCAAAGTGTGGGATTTTTTTCACAACATGTATCATTAGAATTTTGTTTATCACTATATGAAGCATGGACATTAGGTTTGTTCACTATATAAAGTTTGGTATTTCTTAAAATATAAATCATTGGAATCTTTTTTTATAACATGAATCTAGTGCATTTAGTCTAGTCACAATATGAAGTTTGGTGATTTTTTCTATTCACAACAATTCAATGTTGGAAAAAATTAGTTCAAAATTCTCTAATTTCTCTATCATTATGTTTGTTTCATGATTATTTGTTTAAAAAAAATTACTTATTTATATATGTTTATGATTATACTTATTGAATCGTATTTATTATATCATGATTCCTAAAAAAAATTCCATGCTTTAGGTTTGTTCATTTGAGATTACATGACATTCAATCATGGATCATAAAAAATTCTTGTTGTTCCATTTTATTTTGGATAATAAATTCCATACCTACCTATGTTTTGTCATATTATTTTGATCTAACCATTGAGTACATGTTCTAATTTTCTCCCCTTCTATGAATTTGATATCACCCCATTACTATATTTCCATTCCTTGGGTTATGAACAAGATTATACGATATGATATTTCTAAAAGAGTTTCTAGAGGAGAATAGTTATGGAGTAACAGTTATAGATTAAGATACTTATGTATCTAATCATCATGACACTAAAACACTATATCCGTTGTTTCTATGACTATGTTTGAGATATATTATTTAAATCATGAGATTTTTTGGCTGTTTAATACGTTTTTTTCGTAGGTCACTGTATTTTTTATATAATAGGTTTTAGTTATTTTTTTATATTAGTTTATATATTTTTATGATTAGTTTATTTCCATTTTTGTATTATTTTAGAAAATTTAGAGAAAATCATAGGAAAAAAGTCAAAGGTACGTGTCTAATTAGGGGATGATATCCTGATGATTTGGAAAAGTTGATAGTGTGTGTTTCTCTGTGAAATTACATCCATTTGTAGATATTATGAGTAGATAATGTCTTTTCCACATTTTTACCTTGTTGTAATTAACCAAAAGATAATGTATTTCATACTAACTAGATCATCTATTAGTATATGAAATATAATCATATCTTCACACCAGGTCTATCACTCTTAGTGGTTTTTTTATCACATACTCTTTAGAAACCACTAGAAATGATTTATTTCTTAGTTACTTTGATGAAGTAGGTTTCGATGAATGAGTGTAACATAAAGTAATCTAGCTGAAATCAATATAGTTATATGATTAATAAATTATGACATAATTTCATGAAAAGTATCATAGATTGAATTGAAGTTTTCATTGGAGAATACATATTAGGATTGAAAATTCATATTCATTAACATTAATTCATTATTATATTATAATAAAATTATTGATTTTAGTACGTAATAAAATTAGGATAGAGGAAATAAATCTATAAAATATATGTCCCTATAATCTTATAAGAAGAATATTTGGGATAAGGAGTTTCATATTCCTCTGAAAGATAATGATGTGGATATCTTTGTAGGTTCAGGGTGCAGTGAAAGATCATTGGTTGGTGTACCCAACTTTAATTTTAGTGTTAAAAATGATCAATCTGAGATACGTCATGATAATAAGACACTAGATATTTGGAATAGAACAAAGAATGAAAAAGAAAGAGGGGAGTCCCAGAACCATAGATAGGATCATCATATGTTGGTTATAATTAATATAATTAAAATACAAGAATTACCTTGATGGAATTCTCTATCCATTAATGTTTCCTGTCATGATCTGATGTGATCTATCATTGCGTAGTAGAATCCAAGTGTAGGATTCCTCTAGTGGTAATCCACAAATGCTCCACTTATCTCTGGACGTCGCCAAAGGGATCCCTGGGTTATTGCGCGGATCTTTTGGGATGTCCTCCTTCGATCACCTTGATCTGGTGGGGAAGGATCTCTCCCTCATAGCTTGAGAGCGTTCTTGGAAGAAAATAATTCTCTCTTGGCTTGAGAACATTCTCTAGATTCGTTGTGCACAACCACAAAAAATGCCTAAACTAATGAGAAATATATAATTATGAATTTTAATTACATAAAATAATAAAATGAATTAATTACCTGAAATCATTTATTCATTTCATTTAATTATTAATAATACCCCATGTGAAATGATAACAGATGTTTTTTATTATTACCTAACATGCACCCAACAAATTACACCTAATATTGTTGAATTTAAAAAATATTATTATTTCTCATAAATTTCCAGAAAAAAATACACTGCGTGTATATTTAATATACACTGTGTGTACTTTTGTTTTTTCCATTTTTCTTTATTTCCCCCACCACATTTATTTGTCATTGAATAATAGCTATTTATTTCTCAAATAAATATCTTTTCATTACTCGCTGATAAATATATTATTTTACCCACAATATATTCTCTCGAATAACTAGTGTCAAAATAAATGAGATCAAGAATTATTGAATGATTATTAAATTATAGTCAGGAATAATATTTATTCAACTTGTTAAATTAATATTTAATAGAGATACTTAGACACACTTAGTGTGTTACCCTCTAGGCCTCTTTCTCAGTGGCATTAGACAGAGCCTCCCTAAAGTCCAAGGTTGGTGTCTAGAAACATGCCAAGACACCCATAGAGAAAGAAGTTAATGCTGCAATGACATGTCACATCCTACGAACGCTTACTGTGTAATGTAATTCCTTTTCCATGATATATCAAATCAAGCAGGTTTCATTTAAGTGCCATCAACCCATGTGCTCGATTATTATTTCTTTGACCTTCTGTAATTGAACTCACCCATTTCTTACCATGGCCATGGATTTATTTATGCTATATCAATTCCAGCAAAGGGCCTAAGATATCTACTTCCAATATGAAATATAAGGTATAAATCCGTTCTCACGTTATCTATTAATTCATTATTACTCGTGATGCACCCAACATATCCTACCTCACTGCGTATAGTGTGTCATCCCAGTTTTCGTCAATACATATAAGTGCACGATTAGTAATACACATTAATAATAATCTTAAAGTCTAAGGACCAATACACATGTCTATAGATAGGAACATCTAATGATGCTATAAAATGTGGATTTCCTACTGGTGGGTCTCGTTCTCATAATATCCTCTTGAATATTACCAAGGGATCACTCCATGTGAAGGTTCCTTAAAGTTCTATGAGTCATCACCCCTAATGGTCTGTATTATATGGTCCCATCAAATAACATTATTCGGCCATAGAACACATGTTCAAGAATAGTGTTATGGCACTTCCGGGTTCTTATCGTAGCAGGGATCTTCTATGTCATTTTAATGCAAGAGTTATCCTTTGGACATTATCACATGCATTATCACATAGAAGAGTAATCAATATGTGATAAGTTATTTATTAATGAATAAAGTACATAGTAGTTGGTTCTAGGACACCAACTCTAACAGACTCTCACATAAACTAGAGCCAACTGCTAACAACCTTAAACCCACTAGACCTCAAATGATATTCATGCTTCTACTGAGATAGGTCTTTAGTCATGGGTTCTACCTCATTCTCTTTCGTGGACACTCTACTTACTGAAACTTCACCCCTTTGATAGAAATACCTCAAGAGGTTATACTTCTGAATTATGTGCTTTGTCCATTGATGTGACCTTGGTTCATTTGAAAGAGCCACTGCAGTAGTATTATCATAATATAATGTGATAGGATCTTTACTTATAGGCACCACATCAATCACCTAGACAAAGTTCCAAATACATACGACCATCTTGGCTACATCAGAAGCCTCTATATATTCAGAATCGGCTATATAATCGGCGGAAATTGGTTTCTTTGAATTCTTCCAGCTTAGAGACCCTCCATTGAGATAGAAAAACATATCCAAATTGTGACTTCAGATTGTTATGATCTGTCTAAAATCCAGCATCATCATAGCCTCTGATGAAAAGCTCACTGTCTCCTCCAAACACCAAGAACATATCCTTAGTTTTTCTCAGATACATACAGATTGTCTTAAGAGCAATCCAATGTTGTTCTCCTACATCAACTTGATATCCATCTACCAAGTTTAGTGCATATGAAACATCAAGCTTAATATATAACATGGCATAGATGATGGATCCTATAGCCAAAGAGTACGGGATCTTACTCATTCTACATTTCTCCTTTTGTGTCTGAGGACACATTTTATTAGAAAGATGTAGGCCATGTGACACTGGAACCAATCCCCACATTGATTATTACATACTGAATCTCTTTAGTATCTGGACAAAGTATGTACCCTAACTTAGTCCAAGAAGCCTCTTGGATCTATCACAAATGATCTTGATCCATAGAATGTAGGCTTCTTCACCCAATTCCATCATGGAGAAACACTTTTTCAACCAGTCCTCAACTGACTATAAGAATGGTACACCATTTCTAATAAGTAATATTTCATAAACATATACTACTAGGATAATGACTGGATTCACATTAAACCACTTATAAACATATGGCTCACATTCGTTCTTAAAGAAACCATTTTTCTTTATAGCTTTATCAAATCAAATATTTCAAGACCTGGATGCTTTCTTTAATCCATAAATGGATTTCTGCAACTTTCAAACCGGTTTGGCTTCACCTGGGGTCACAAACCCTTCTGTTTGGGGCATATAGACATTATCCTTAAGGTTCCCCTTAAGAAATTCTGTTTTGATATCCATTTTCCAAATCTCATAGTCATGGTAAGATACTATGGAAATTAGGATTCTTATGGATTTAAACATTTAAACTAGTGATAAGGTTTCATTATAGTCAATTCTTTGACGATGTCCGGATCCTTTAGCGACTACCCTTGATTTATAGGTTCTATCTTGACCATCCATGTCATGTTCTCTCTTGAATACCCATTTTCATCCAACATGATTACATCAAGTGGATCATCGACCAGAACCCAGACATGGTTCTGATACATGGAATCCATCTTAGAATCCATATATTCTATCCATCTTTCTACTTATGATCTTTTTACTACTTCCTTGTAGGAGAGAGGTTCATAATTTTCAAATAATAATGATTCACCATCCCCGGTGAGAAGGAAACCAAATCTATATGGTTCTCTTTCCTCTCTTGATCTTTTATCCAGAACTTTTTTTTGGAACCTCTCCCATGGGGACCTGTGGAACATGTTCCTATACCAAATCCTGTGTATCTGGAGTATCAACATCATTGGAGTAAATCATCCCCCCTATCCTTTTTTAGGATGTGCTCCCTCTCAAGAAAGGTGGATTTTCTGGCTACAATCACTTTCTTTTCTCAAGGGTTATTTAGGTAATATCCTTTCATTTCCTTGGGATATCTTACAAAGATACACCTCGTTCCCCATAGTGCTAGTTTGTTTCCTGAGAAGGCCTTAACAAATTCCTCACATCCCCACACACATGTGTGAAAAAAATGGATTTCATTCCATTCCATAACTCGGAGAGAATTGAATTTTTCACCTTAGTTAGTACGCAGTTTAATGTGTATGCCGCAATTTGTAATGTATATCCCCAAAAGGATAATCGAAGATCTTCATGAATCATCATCGAACTCACTATGTCCAACAAGGGGAGGTTACTCCTTTAACTAACACCATTCCACTATGGTGTATAAGGATGAGTGAGATGAGATAGAATCCCATACTACCATAGAAGATCGATGAACTCTTGGTTAAGATATACTTGACCCTGATCCGATTGAAATTTCTTTATCTTCTTACCAAGATGATTATCTAATTAATTCTTGAATTCCTTAAATTTGGTTAAGGACTTGGACTTATACCTCATTAAGTAGACATAGCCTTATCTACTCAAATCATCAGTAAAAGTAATGAAGTAATAATATCCACCGCTATCTTCTACTAGAAATGGTCCACACACATCTGTGTCCACCAATCCTAGAAGATTTTGGTCCCTTTCACTCGGTCCACTGAAAGGAGGCTTGGTCATTTTACCTTCTAAACAAGTGTGACATCTATCACGTGGTTTTAGATCAATAGTGTCAAAATATCTTGGTATAGCTTTTTCAAGTGCTTCATATTTACATGACTGATACGGTGATACCACAACGCTCTAGGGCTTCAGACCATTTATAAGTCTTTGGTCCCTTTGCCTTGTCCTTCCTTTTCATATTCACCATAAGGACTAAGGGTTTGTCACACCCCATGTCCTTATCTACCTAGAAAGTTATGGTCAGAAGTTCAGATAGACTTTTCTTATTATTTCTCATGTTGTAATTGACAATAAAGCTAGATAAGTTCTTCGGTAGTGATGATAGGATGATATATGTACGCAACTCATCCGGGAACTTAATCTGTAAGATGTTTAGGCATTAAATGTATCCAATAAGCTTGAATACATGAGGCCCATGTGGCATATACTCTCCATGCATAGTTGTGAACAAAGCATTGGAGATCTCATATCTCTCTTGTCTCGCCTTCACTTGATAAAGATCTTTAAGTTGAGACATCATGATATACATGTCCATGTTTTCATGTTGGTTCAAGAGCTCATTAGACATAACCGATAGAAAAAACATTGGACATATATGGAATAATCCATATGTTTCATATAGATAGATAGTTCCTCATCACTGGCGTCTTTTCTAGGTGCAAATTGAATAAGATCCTCCAGCACGTACAATTTCCTGCGTGGCAAAGGATGACCCGTAAATGCCTCTGCCATTTTTGGAAATTGGTGTTAGTGGGAAGGTTTTTCTTCTATAGTATGGTTCACAATGATATGTTTGAATTAACTTTTCTTTCCATTTATAAAAATTAAGATGATAAAAGTTTTAGTAATTTATCATGATAAAACTGAGATAAATAAATAAATTAATACGTATTAGCCTCCTGCTATTTTATCGAAATCCAATAGCCCTCACCATTGAATTTGGAATATTCTGTTTCCTAAATATTATAGTGTAAATGATCTATATTTCCCATAGAATTACCCCAAATAGGGTTGTTCAAGAGACTTTAAGGGTATTAGGTAGGCATTCCAAATGCAAACTGCATTAACTAGCACTACCTTGATCCACTGAGTGGACTCCCCAATCCTGAAATCCTTTTAATTTGGATTTCCTCATCCTTTTACTCGATCACACCAAGTCCTATTGTGGCAGTCAACCCTTAACACAAACCAAGTCACCCCAACCCAAAAACATGAATTATAATTCCCCAATAATTGAAATCACTCTAACAAGGGTTGGTCAAGCACTATGAACTATGGTTCGATTCTAACAAAGATTATGGATGGTTATACCGACTTAAAATTTTCTTTGAGGGATTTTATACTTATACGTAAATTTTCATTTTATTATATTTGATTAAATGATTGATAATGTTAAGTGGGATATACTTAATTGGTTAACCATGTCTATGATAATATTTATGTATGAACCAATCTTATTTTAGTTCCATCTTGCATTCTGGTTTAATTCATTAATTATGTGATTATGAAAACACACCCACAATAAATAAACCATGAAACTGACATAAATAAAATAAATGGTATGATCATGAGCTTGTTCTATTGGTTAGTTTATTTAGCAGTTGATAAACTAACCCAAGACCTAGGGGAGAAACACCTTGAATCTTTTGGGTTTGTGTTTACAACTTACCACCTATCAACCTTTGTATCTCCTTGGATTGGTTTCACCATGTCTCCTAACTTGAGCCACCTCCACTATCCTGGGAGCTCCATCTATTACATATTCTTTTATCTCACATGCATTTGAGGGGTAAAATGGGGTTTTACATAAAAGATCCCTTGGGCGTGTGGGCCCTATATATTAATGAGGAGAAGTCTCACAGGTGAACAAATTTAATTTAAATAAATAAATAAAAAGAAACCATTAACATACAAAGGTATTAGTCAAGCTCATGATCATCTATATATACAACAATATTTACACATAAATAAAACTATCATTTAATTCTTTAAAAGTTCTTGTTTAAGATAAATCACCCTCGAATCAATTAATTATCTTTAATTAATAAATTCGTTTATCTTAAACCCTTTTTCTGAATTTTTTTGAGATTCTCATCCATAATAATTTTAAAGAAATAAATTAATTTAAAATTATCTTTTTACGTAACTTATACGTTAGAGGAATCCTAGTGAATTCCTGTTCATAACTACCCAATTAGTAAAAATGAAAATTACACAGGTGTTAAATTAAAGAAATATATATATAACACCTATCAGGTGTTGTGCCTCAGCTTTACGCCTTTACTATGGTACACGCCTCAAGGGTTTATATAATACAATAAGAAATTTTAATAAATTTGCATAATTTGAATGAGTACACAACATGTAGTTCCGACTACATGGTGTATACTTTGGTTCACCGCCCACTCGATGTACACACCTAGGGACATGGTGTGTAAATGTACTTTGAAAATCATCAGAGTACACGGTGTGTTCAGTTGGACACACACCGTGTAGTATCCGCGTTACACGGTTTCCAGTCGGGCAAGCCATGTATGGGAAACATGGTCCAACCCTAACCTAGAGGGACTACACACCGTGTTTAGTGGACCACACGAAATGTAATCTAGAAATCACATGACACTTGTTCATTGCCCACACACAGTGTCATTTAAGACTTAGAAATACTCCAACACGTGACTTGATTTGGTGGACCAGTCCGATGCATTGAACCTAGATTTGGCGGACCAGTCCAATGCATTGAACCTAGACTACACAGTATGTAATGCCAAATACACATCATCTATTCTGGTGTTGTACGGCCAGGAACGTTTCGAACCTCTAGAGGATATCCTCTATTTTATTTTAATCAAAATTAAAAGAAAAATTTGTTTCTGTGAGGTGAACCAGACACGAGAGAGGTGGAACAGATCTCAAGATTCAGGTTTTAAAGAATGATTATATTGAATTGAAACAATTAAAATATTAACTGTGTAAATCACCAATGAAAAACTAAATAATTATAATCAACGATATGACCCCTCTAATACCACTTGTAGGTTCCGGACACATCAGAAGCACCTTGGTGGGTGTACCCAACTTTAATTTTTTTGTTAACAATGATCAATCTGAGATCTGAAACGATAATAAAATGATGGATATTCGGAATAGAACTAAGAACAAAAAAGAAATATGGGAGGACCAAAACCATAGATAGGATCATTATATGTTAGTTATAATTAATTTAATTAAAAGGAAAGAATTTCCTTGATGGAATTCTCTCTCTGATTATGTTTCTAGTCACGATGTGATGTGATCTGTTGTTGCGTTATAAAATCCAAGTGTAGGATTCCTCTAGCGGTGATCCACTTGTGCTCCACATATCTCTTGATGTCGCTGAAGGGATCTATGGGTTCTCTCATGGAAGATCATTCTCTTGTGATGTCCTCCTTCGATCACCTTGATTTGGTGGTGAATGATATCTCTCTCATAGCTTGAGAGCGTTCTCGGAAGAAAATAATTCTCTCTTGTCTTGAGAGCTTTCTCTAGATCCGTTGCCCACAACAAAAAAAAATGGCTAGGCTAATGAGAAATATATAATTGGAATTTTTAATTACATAGAATAATAAAATGAATTAATTACCCAAAATCATTTATTCATTTAATTTAATTCTTAGTAATTCCCCATGTCTAATAATAATAGTTTATTTTTATTATTAATTGACATGTGCCCAGTGAATTACACCTAATATTATTAAATTAAGTAAATAATATTATTTCACATAAATTCCCAGAAAATACACGGAGTTTATATTTAATATACACGATATATACTTTTATTTTTTTCATTTTTCTTTTTTTCTCCCACCACATTTATTAGACCTTGAATAATGGATATTTATTTCTCAAATAAATATCACTGTATTACTCGCTAATAAATATTTTATTTCACCCACAATATATTCTCTCGAATAACTAGTGTCGAAATAAATACGATTAGGCATTCTTGAATAATTATTAAACCACAGTTTGGAATAATATTTATTCAACTTGTAAAATTAATATTTAAATGAGATACTTATACACACTTAGTGTGTTTCCCTATAGGCCTCCTTCTCAGTGGCATTAGGCGGAGCCTGCCTAAAGTCCAAGGTTAGAATCTAGTAACATGCCCAGGCACCCATGGAGAAAGACTTTAACACCACAATGATGTGTCCCCTCTTACGAACACTTACCGTTAATTGTAAAACCTTTGTCACGCTATCTCAAATCAAGCGGGTTGCATGCTAGTTCCATCAACCCATGTGCTCGATTAGTCTTTCTTTGACTTTATGTAATTGAACTCACTCATTCCATACCATGGACATGGATTTATTTAGGCTATATCAATTCCATCATAGGTCCTGAGATATCTACTTCTGTTATGGAACAGAAGGGACAAATCCTTTCTCGCATTATCTATTAATGCACTGTTACTTGTGTGTCACCCAACATATCCTACCTCACTGCAAACAGTGTGTCATAATAGTTTTTGTGAATACATATAAGTGCGCGAGTTGTAATACCCATTAATAATAATCTTAAAGACTAAGGACCAATACACATGTCTATAGATAAGAACATCCAATGACACTATGAAATGTGGATTTCCTACTGGTGGGTCTCGTTCTCATAATATCCTCCTAGATATTACCAAGGGTGCACACCATGAGAAGGTGCATCAATATTTTATGAGTCCTCACCCTAATGGATTGTATTCTTTGTGTCTCTCAAAAAACATCATCCAGCCATAGAACATATGTTTAAGAATAGTTTTATGGCACTTCCGGGTTCTCATCATAGTAGGGATCTGTTATGACCCTTTAATGCGACAATTATCCTTTGGAAATTATCAAATGCATTGTCACGCAGAATAGTAATCAAGATGTGAAAATGTATTTAGAAATGAATAAAGTAAAAATTAGTTGTTTTTAGGCCACCAACTCCAATAATCTTATTATATGATATATATTGAGTTTATCATGGATCAATTTTCTTATTTCTTTTATACATAACAATTAAAATTGGGAGGGGAAGATTTATTTTGGGTGGAAATATGATGACTTGAGTTTCTGGATCAATTGACATAAGTATTATATTCTATAACTTCTATCATACACTACACTAAATGTATAAAAACACAATATATTAATAATACGTTATTAATAAATCTAATATAAACCATATTATAGTAAATCATTAAATTTTATTATATTTAAAATGTAAAAATTTGATATTTGTAAATATTGAAAAGGTTATTTTCAATAAAATATGGTTTATTTATATTTTATATTTTCTTTTAAAATTACAATTATAAAAAATTTATAATTTAAATTTGGAAGAGGAATTGGCTTTTAGGTGAATAATGAAAATGAATATTGTTCTAATATTGTAACTTTTATACAAATTTGATCTTATTAAAACAATTTCCTATAATATTTTATATTAAAAGTTATGACAATACATTTTTAAATACTCTGTTGAAATTATAAAAAAATGCTCATCATTTTAACAATTTATTTATCATCATAACTAAAAAGAATTTTTTGGTTGTTTTGTTTGATTTATTATAGCATGATGAAATGAAGAATATGATTGATTTTATAAAAAAAATACTATTTGAATGATAAGAAATATTTTGAATCCATTTGAATCAGTATCTAGGATAATTATATCATAATCATAATTCTTTTTATTTCAAATTGATCTTTTTCAAAAAAAAATAGGTTTTACGCTATACATTCACTAATGTTAAAGTTAATTTCCCTAAAATGGAATATAATTTGATAAAATGATTCTTATATTTTATAAAATAATATATATACTATTTAATTATTCTAGTTTCATTTTTTGGTACAAAATTTAGATTACTATAATTAATGTTAATGACCCTAATAGTAGTGAAACAATTATTTTACAAATTATTATTTTATTAATATCAAATAATTTTTATGAAATCCATTAAATTAAAATTGTTTGAATAATGAATCTAATATGACTTATGAGAATGTGGATAAATATATTAACACAAATTTAGTTGGTAAATAATTTTAAATAATACTACAAATCAATAATTGTCAAAATGTGTTTTTCTACTAAAATAATTTTTTTTACCCATTATTAGTTTTATTTTAAATATTAAATTTGAAATATTTAAAAATTTATTTGGATTAAATATATGTTAATGTTGGTTCCATAAAACCCATATATAGTTATATATTTTATGTTATATGTTTAAGAAAACATAAAATCGATTATTCAAAAACAAGTTAACTTATATAAAAGTAAACTAGTATAATATAAAATCGTATTGCTAAAAAACCCATTAACATGTTTAAAACATGTAAGAAAACACTTGGTTGAGACTTTTTCAACCTTAAAAAACCCAATTCATAATTATTTTGAAATATTTTATCCATGTTCCATCGAATAGTTTTACACTACTATAAATATGACCTATACCAACAATTTGGGGAAAACCATTGGTATAGGTTACTAATTTGGACCTATACCAAAGGTTGGGCCAAAACCGTTGGTATAGGTCACTTATATGGACCTATACCAATGATTCTGGCCAAACCGTTGGTATAAGTCCCCCCTATACCAACAGTTTGGCCAAACCATTGTTATAGGTCCATTATAGAGACCATATACCAACGGTTTGGCCAAACCATTGGTATAGGTCCCTCCTTATACCAACATTTTGTCCAAAACCATTGATATAGGTCCCAAAATCAAAGAACCTATACCAACGGTTCTCAAAACCATTGGTATAGGTATATAAAAATGGTTTTGAGAACTGTTGGTAAAGTTACATGTATTTTTTATGGAAACTTCTTACCGAGAACATTATATAAATCAAAATTTAAAATAATTATGATAATAAATATATATATTTATGAAATTGTGTTTACAAAAGTCAAGTTAGGTTAGTGGTTAGGTCTTTCAATAATAAACCGGACGTATGGGGATCAAAACCCATCAAATGATTCTTTTCTGAAATACATATACCAATAGTTTTATGAAACCATTGGAATAGATTTTTCATATTACTTATACCAATGGTTTTGAAAACCATTGGTATAGACTTATCCTCACAGCTTACTTGGCCATAGTTCCCTAAACTGTTGGCATAGGCTATACCAACGGTTTGGAGGCCTATACCAACGGTTCCAAACTGTTGGTATAGGGTATTTTTCCAGTAGTGTTATGGAATTATAAAACAAATAAAGATTGTTTCCAAGAATGAAATTTTCCTCTTTTATAAACGGGGTTCACTTATACCCTTTCAAACAAACATCATTCCCTAAAATTCATCTTTGAAACAATGCCACTTTACTATCAGTAGATCTCTATCCAAAACAATAATCCCAAAGTCACTCATAGTTAATATAATCCCTTCAATTTCAAGGGAACATCAAAGTGTAAATCAAGTCTCCAATGAACTAAGAGTGTAATAAACTAAGAAAGGAAACATGTTTAGGGTTTTTGTCTTAATTCCCTTTTATTGTAAAATGTTTGTGTTTGATGAACCCAAAACTATGTTCGATGTAGGATTTTATTCATTAATATAATAAAGGAATGTAGCTACGTATAAAGTGGCAATCTGACACCCATCTAGGAAAACATCTTGAATATATCCAATACATGATTATTGGGAGGAGCTAATTAAATGTCATCAATGTTTCTAAACAGGGTTAGTTGAAGGAAGTGTTCTTTTAATTTCATCAATAAGTCAAAAAATTATATATTATTTCTCAATAGTGAGATTATTAGAATCTAATCAATGTAATATATATACATCAAAGGAGGATGGATGCATCAAAATGATACAAGTGCTGAATTATTCACACTTAAATAATGATTCATGTGGTGTTGTGATTTATAGAATTCGGGGACTTAACTCCTATATCAATGATTTGTTCTCATATAGTTTTTCCTTAATAAAAAATGTGAATCCTAGAAGGAAATCACATATCATGAAAATATAATCACTAAATATTTATTAAAAGTTGTGTGGTCCTCCGGTAGTAGCAAAAGTTTTTGTCCAAAATAAAATAAAATAAATTAGTTGATAACTCAATAAGGTTGAATATTATTTCTGGAGAAAGGAATGAAATCTCGCCCATTATTAGTTGTTTTGAAAAAAAATTCTCTAATACATATAATGTAAATATGTAAATGGAAATATATTTTCATGAAAATGAGAATTTTTCATGAATTGTATTGGTTATTTTTTTGATGTTATATGGAACTGAAGATTCATGGAAGAATTTTCAAAATATTAAAAAAGATTTTGGTTCATGGAAGTAGTGAGTTTTTGGTCAAGTAAAATTTTTTTAATGTAGAAAATTTTTTGTGATCCTATGAAATACAGGTGAGAGTTGTGAAATAGCAATGAGTTATGTGCTAAGGGAAAAATCATATCAATGAAGATTAATAAATTAGGAATATTATGTGAATGGTATGGTGACAAAAAAAAATTACTTGATCCCATTAAATACATATGAGAGTTATACAATGTAATTGTGTTTCATTCTAAAAGAAATATAAAACAATTGAATTTTAGTGACCTAACAAAGTTTTATGAAATTTCAATAACATTAAAGGAAGTCACATGAAAGGTTTCCCACATATATAAGTATAAGGATACCCCCAAAAACCCCACCACATTTATTATAATGTATAACTTATCAAAGACCTATATATATAATTTATGAAATATTTTATTAAATATATTTCTTACATGAAATATTAATTATCATATCTGTTGCATGAGGAAAGAAAATTGAGTTTATTATGATAATGTTAGACTCTTGAAAGAGCTTATGTTACTTGAGTAAAAATTCAAGGAAATGATTAAATGAAAATATATTTCATAAATTAATATTATTACAAAATTCGTAGTTGGATGACAATGTAAAATTTGTGTGAAATATAATGACACGATTTTGAAACACATGTTACAAAAAGTAACAGTTATGTGAAACTAGAGATGTCTGAAAAAATATGTGCTTCATGAATAGAATGTTATAAAAATATGTTCCATGAGACCAGTGTATTTAAAGAGAATAAAATCAAGACTATCATGAATGAAATGTCTTATACTGCTTATGTAAAATGCTTTATCTAGAAACCCTTTTGAAGGATGTGGACAATCTATAAACATGGAAGTATGTTCATAGATGAAGTGAATTATATTGAAGAAGCTAAATTTTTCCTTGCATAAAGTTATTTCTTTCAATTTATTTTGATCCAAAAATGCAGTTATGAATAGTGGATTTTAGTACAACTAACACAACATCTATTTATTCTCCCTAGACTAAACCTTTGTGGTAAACCAATTAAAAATACTTGTGTACAGTGGATGTTTTAAATTATCAAATTATTGTTCATTATTCTACAAGGTGGATAGAATAGAGAAAACATGTGACAGGTTGAACATAGTTCCATCCAACATGGGAGAAAAATCCTAAAAGAAATTTAACAAGACTATAAAGAAATATTTAAATGTATCTATCACACTGATTCACCCCTCCCACTCTCAAGTTGTGTCTAGTTCGAGTGCAGCATTTTTATATTTATATTCTGTACATACGACCACTATTATATTTTTTATATCATTATAATATTATATTTCTTGGTAATCAATATTCAATTTCATGTCACCATTATCATTGATTTGTTTATTTAAAAGTTTCAATGGATTTAATGGGTTTTTCATGACTCAAATATTTTCCTAGGGAGATAATCACTTTTCTTCAAACACAATCTTTCAAGATTTTTTTATTCTACCCTATGATGTTTTTTTATATTTAAACATAAATTTCTTAGGAAATCATATTTCACACCTAAGAATTCTATCATTTTGATTCTATTGTTTATTTAAAATGATTTTTTGATAATAATAATTCTCATTAATTTTAATGAGTTTTCCTTACATATCTATGTTTTTTTGTCCCACCAAATTTATCCTTTCCATAGTGGAAACTCAATTTTTTTCTCCCCACTGATCCTTTTCCCCACATTTATCATCTCAAAATAATGGTTTCGTCATCTTTTTAATGATTTGGATTTCTCAACAAGGTTATTTAAAAATGTTCAAAAGTATTATCCATTTATCAAAATAAAATTTCTTATTATAAACTTATCATTTTATTATGATTTCAATTATGTTTCTTTATCCATTGTTAAAAATTAATTTTAAAAGAAAACGTTTTCATATTATTTTCCATTAAATTTTTTAATAAATTGTTTCTTTTAAATATTTCCATTATTATATATTATTTTAGTATTTACGGTTTTCAAAGTATTTTTTCTCCTTGGTTTTTAATCATTATATATTTTCATGGACCTTTTATTTAGATATAATATTTTCAAAATCATTCTCTTTTTTATCTAAAAAATGTTTTTTTAAATGTAATATTGACATTAATGTTTTCAATTGTTTTCTTAAAGCATTTGTATTCATACTTTTATGTAAAATCCATGGTTTATCATTCATGAAGTTATGTTTCAGTCACCCATTATATGTTTTTTTTATATTATTTCTTTTGGAAAATGATATATTTGATATTATATGATTTCTTAAATTTGTTTTATTTGATTTTTTTGAATGGTTTTAGAAAAACAACTAATTTTTATGGGTTATTTAAGATATTTTAATGATTGATTATTTTTTAAATAGAGAAAATTTGAATGGATGATGACTAGTGGGGTATTATATCATCCCCCAATGCATTTCTTAAGGATTTATATCTCTTAAAAAAATGATGTTAATAATGATTATTTTATTATATCACAATATGAATTGTCAGAATTTTTTTCCGTAACATCAAGCATGGGAGTTTTTTTGTACACATTATGATGTATGAATGTTTTTCTATTCCAAATATGAAGAGTCAGCATTTTTTGTTAATATTATAATTTCAGGTCAATATTTTAGTTACAAAATGAATTATGTGTATTTTTTTCTCATGATAAGAAACTTGATCATTTCGACTGTTCAAAATATAAATCTTGATCATTTTTTATTTCCAATATTAAACATTATTCTTTTTGTTCACATTAAGATGCATGTTATTTTTTTTTCAAAAATTGGTGTTAGGACATTTTTTAAAAATTCAATAAATTATCTATAATTATGTTTGTGACATAATTATTTGTTTATATAACATTCCATATTTTTATATGCTTATGATTATGATCTATGACTCATTTTTGTTATATCAAGATTCTACACACTTTTCTGGTGGGAATGGTTTTTTTATTTGAGATTACATGTCCTTAAATCGTGGATTATGATCAATTCATATAATTCCATGTTATTTTTAAGAAGTAATTTATTCCCTATAAGGGTTTATCATATTAATATGACCTAACCCTCGATGGAATATTGAAATTTTTTCCCTTACTGAGATTTTAGGATCACCCCTTTCTTATATATCTATTCCTAATGTTATGATAATGATTATATATTATGATTTGTATAGAATATGGTATATAGGAGAATAATTATGGAGTAATCCCTATAAATTAAGATTCTTATGTTTCTAATCTACTAGATTCTAATACTTTAAGTCTTTCAAAATTGTTATGTTTTTAGTAATATTTTTGAAATCATGATATTACTATATTATTTAATCCAACTTTATCGTGGGTAGCTATATACTAGGTCACACCTCATGGTTCTATTCACATAGTATCTTGCCACCTCAAAAGGAATCATGGCCATTATTTTGCAAGTGATGAATATATATTGCTCTAGGGACCTACCATAATCTAGGTTTCCTAGTTCATTTCTCAAGGGACAAGGGAACCACATCCTGTTCTATCCCTAATCATCCTCAATTACCTACTAAATCCCATATATTGTATAAACATTATAATAATAATCAGATAGACCCACAAAAAAGGACCTTGCCTTAAGTATTAAATATAATAGTTTTTTTGAATGAAAATTCTATTTTAAATTATAAGGGTATATTTAGTTTAGAGTTTCATAAAATTATATCCTTTGAATGAACCACACATATTTCATAGGAGTAAAAATATCTTCTTGAAGATTCCACTCATGTTTCACTTGAAAAACCCAAACAGATATCTTTCATTGAATCTCTTAAGAGCTCGAATATATAAAAATCTTCCTCATCGACAACATGATTGTTTAGAAAAATGGATGATGGAGGCTTTTCGGTCAATGATAATCCTGAATCATTTCAACAAAGAGTGCTAATGTGTATGTTTTCTATCCTTGACATAATTTATTATCTAAAATGGGACAAACTATGTCTGGTTCCTAAGTTAATTCCTAGAATTTCCCACTATTGGGGAACAACTAGTTTGAAACTAGTTAGAATTGGGAAATGTTATTTTCATGTAATCATACAATTATAGTAAGACATAGATAGAGTTTGTAAAATATTAATAATTAAACTTAACCCTAGATTAGTTTGATTATATGCATGAGATATTTCCTTCAGCTCATTCACCCATTGGAACTATGTGGCTCAATTTTTGGTTAGACTACATGGACTCAATTGGTAATTTTTGAACACAAAAATTATGAATGATATCAAATGATGCATTGGGGTCCCACTAAATATTGACCAAATAACATTGAATGGATAATTGGGTCTATATGAAGGAGTTATGGAGGAAGCAAATCTAGAATCAATACTTGCTCATGTCGTCCCTTTCAACGCCAAAGATTACAGAACTGTGGTCGAGATAAAATTTGAGAATAAGCCCCCTTTTTTGATTTTTTCAATATTATTGGACACTCCATCATGAATTTTAGAGTGGTGAAACAACAAGTTAATTCACCCATTAATAAGGAATGGACTGAATTAAAGAGTCACAAGAAGAATAAATGACCTATTTTGGAGAAGCCTATAAATGAAATATGGGTGAAAAGATCAATGATCCATCCCCTTAAAGGATACCCAAAGAAAATCAAGGGATGATGTAGTTGAAGATGAATAAATTTAAAAGGATTAACAAGATATTGGTGATAAAATTTCAACCCTTGTTATGGAAACTATCAATCAACCCCAAATGAAATTGGATTTTGACTCTAAGCACAGTACAAAGGTAAAAATTGATGACATGAATGGTGATCAAATCATTTTCATGGGATGATCTTCTCAAACCATATAGAATAATATTTTTTCTATGACTAGATAAAATACCTCATATGAATGTTTATTATAGAATAAAAACTCATCAAAGATGCCAATAAATGACTCTACCCCAAGGGATGTTGATGGATTCACTTCCCTTCATATTGTTAATGGGGTTAAGACCTCAACACCAGAGGGTGATTTTAGTCAACATCCTACTGTAGAAGACATAGAAAACGGACCTACTAATCATTCCCCTTAAATTGATATCAAAGTACACATGACATTCACCGAGCGTTTGCACACTATAGCAGGAAAAAAATACAATAGACTATCCAATTTGGGGCAAGAACGCACATCAGGGACCAACTGTAATCCCCATGGATACTTTAGTTGGGGAAACAAATATGGCTATAGAATCCTTGAATATTACCAACATTCCACTGCTTCATAATCCCTGGAATAGCATACCTAAAATATTTGAGAGAAAAGTCTCACATGAACATTGCATGAGGCCTCCATCAACTGAACAAATTCCTAGTGGTGTTAGTTGCAACAATTTGAAAAGAGGAATGGATACAAAACCTGATTACAAAGATAATCATCTTGATATCCATATCGAAAGATATATCTCTAATAAACAAGTCATTATTGAAAAACCAATGAATCAGATAGAGGCCATGATAGGTAAACATGATGATATTATTTATCCTAACCTTTCTGTGATCAAGTAGGGTAGGGAATCACACTAAATCAAGGAGAATTCTATCAAGGCCTTTAGAAAATCTACATAGAGAAAGGACTCTGGAGGTAAAAAATAAAGGGGGTCCCAATCCCAAACACATTTCCAAATTAATATACTTCATTGGAATTATTAGGGTATTTATAACCCTAACACTAGTATAACTTTTAAAATATTCTTATTTACACATAAACCAAAAACAAATTATATCCTTGATCCTAAATTTAATTCATCCACTAGTTTTACTGGTTTATATAAAAAATTTACAACGTTATTAGTGCTACTTCTAATAATATTTCAGTAGATTCTCTTTGGATCATTTCTCACTCTTATTTAAGATATGTTCATGTCTATAACATAGACACTCAATCTTTCACATGCGATCTGACATTTCAATAATTCATATTTTATGCCCTTTTATTTATGAAAATAATAGCTACCAAGATAGAAGATCTCTATGGAAAAACACTTCATCTTTAAAAAAATAATATCCAGACCCCTTGGATCATCTCTAGAGATTTCAATGCTATTATTGGATCTATTGAAAATATGGGGCCCTCTCACACAATCATTTCTTATAAGGAATTTAAATTTTTTATTGAGGACAACAATATCATTGAGATAAATCTAGTAGGTGAAAAATATACTTGTTATATATTAAATAATTATAGGGTTATGTCTTGTAAACTTGATGGATCTTTTGCAAATATTCAATCCTGGGATAATTGTGGTAATATCTCTAGCATCACCCTACCTAGACTAAATCTAAATCATAAACCAATTATATTTAGTCTCAATACTATAGTTTCTAAACTAATTGTCCATTTAGATTTAATAATTCTTGTACTTATCTTACTAATTTTGATAATATATTGAAGGACACCTAGAACTATATGAATACTAACAATGATAATTTAGTATATATAATGAAATTAAAACATCTAGAGAAAAATATAAGGGCCCAATGCAAATAATGAATTCATAAAATTGATAATGAAATTACTTACCTATAAAAAAATACCAACCAAATTCAGGTCGAATCTACGGTCACTTACTTTTCCAATGATCCTAATTAAGAAATTGATCTTTTCACTAATATAAATTATCATCTCAATTTAAAATATAACTTTTGAAAATAGACTTTCAAAATTAATTAGCTTAAAAATGGTGATAGAAATTTTAAATTTTAAAATGCTATGGAAATAGCCACGGAATCTTATAGACCTTTTTCATTCCTTAAATATGGTGATAACATCATTGATAATGAGGATGGAATAGCCAATCATGTTTTCTCATACTTTAAGAATATCATTAATGTACATAATCTTAACAAGGTCATAAAGATGGATATCATTCCTAGCATTTGTGACAGACAATGAAAACACTCTTTTGACTAGTGTTCCCATAGAGCATGAAATTAAGGATCTTTTCTTTGTCTTAAAAACTAATAGTTCCCTCAGTCCTGATGGTTTCTCTAACATTTCTTTTAGACACTATTGGGATATCATCCAATATGATGTTTTTAATCTGGTAAAATCCTTTTTTTTCTAATGGATACCTTCGGTATTGTTTAAATTCTTAATTCTTGTATCTTATTCCCAAGGTGGAGAATGGTTCAGAAATTCATCAATTTAGACCCATTTTCTCATTAACACATTTTACAAAATCATATATAAACTTTTAGCTAATATAACATCCCCCATTGCATGATGAACTATCTCTTGGATACAATTTGGTTTCCTAAAAGGAAGATGCATCCAATACTTCATCTTCCTAGCCTCAAGAAGTACAAACCTATTAAAGAAGACTCAAATAGGGGGTAGTATTTCAATTAATCTTAAAATTAGAAATAATTTTCACACTATGGACTAGATCTTTATTTTCAAGGTCCTCACCAATTTTGGATTTATTCAAAGATTTTGGACAAAATTAAAACCTTGTTTGACTCTTCTAACATTTTCTATTTTGATTAACAGTACTCCAAAGGGATATTTCAACTGCACAAAAGGTTTCAAATATGATCACCCACTCTCTACTATCATGTTTTTTATTACTAAGGACTACCTTAACAGACTTATCACCAATTTGGTTTACCAAGGTAACATTAATCCCATCATTTCCTCTAAAAACCTAATTTCTCTGTCTCATATCTCTTATGTGGATGATATTATTATATTACTTCAAGGGAAGAAAAGGAACAAACGAAATCTTAATGATTCCCTTTCTCAATATGAAGATGAGTCTGGTCCATCCATAAATTGGAAAAAATATTCCATTTTCTTTGGAAAAAGATTCACTATATCCAGAAAATATGGTATTTTAAATTATAGTGGTATAAAAGAGGGTTTATTTCCCTTCATATACCTTGGACTTCCCATCTTCTATTGAAAGCCTAAAAGAAATTATTTTTTCAACATAGTTGACTATATTAATAATCAACTCTCCTATTTAAAAGGAAAATCTTTATTGATGGAAGGAAAACACTGTCTCATAAAATGAACCATTGTATCTAAAATGGTTTAATCCATAATTGTTCATAAATGGCTAATTTAGATGATTAAAAAACAAAAGAATAAAAAAAACTTTATCTCGAGTGGAAGAACTCTTGAAACAAAACATGCCACGATTCCTTATAATAATTGTCTTAAACCCATCAATAATGGTGTCCTCGGTATTAAGATCCTTTTTCGCTTTAGTTATTCCTATCAAGATAAACTCACATGGAACATTATAAATAATAATTTCCCAGCCTTGGATTTCTTTAGAGGAATATTTTAAAACAATATATGAAAATGAAATTTTTTATACATGGACTCTTATATCTATCCATCCATCAATCATTTTTTTTCTAAAATTATGTTCCATTCTAAATGGATTGTTAATAAAGAATATTCTTGGATATTTTTGTTGGATAACTGGAATGGTTACCCGATTAGCTCTATGACTAATTCTATGCATTTATCTACTGATATTAATATCTCTATAAATGAATGAATGCACTATATGGATTTTTATTTACCTAATGATATTAATAATATTATAAATAATTGACCTTTAGTTAAAACTGGTGATTTTTTTAGTTGGGAACCATCCCATAATGGTGTTATAAACTCTAAAATTTTCTACAATCATAATTTTATTAATAATATCCAAGCTTTCACTTGGTAAAAAAAATTTAACATGAAATGGGTTAGACGCTCTAGATTCACCTTAATCCAGAGAATATACAACAATAGATTTCCCACTGATTTCAGTCTTCAATTATTTTGTATTTAACTTTATTCTAAGTGTTGTGTGTCTAATCAACGCAAAGTGAATTCTAGCCAAATTTTCTTTTCTGGTTCCACTTCCTTTGCATTATAGAAATATATATTTGAAATTTTTTATCTTAGATGGACAGGTTTGGACTCCATTTGGATTCATCTTCAAATATGTACTGCTATGGATGCCACTCCTCAAGTTGAACACCTTTTCATTGTTGTGGTGGGTGAACTAATTAATTTCATCTGGTATGAAATAAATATTACGATTCACAATAACAATACTTTCAATCTTCATGCAGCTCGAGTGAATATCTTTATTACTATCAAGGAAGCTAGAATGATGCCAACATGTACCTCCCACTATTCCATCAAGGATATCATTATTATTCATTGGATCGGAATCAAGGGAATACTCAGCCATCCAAAAGGCATGTTGGAAGTTTTCTGGCAACCCCCTTTCCTTAGATGGATCAAAAAAAATGTGGATGGTACTCTAAAAGGAAACCATGGCCCCGCCATCTACAAAATCATGTACGGAAATCATAATCATCATGTTATGGTATATTGGTACAATACGTTTGGTTTAGACTTCTCATTAGAACCAGAGATGTACGACGTCATTATTGTCATTTTCCTTATCAAGTAAAAATGAAGGAATAATGTTTGGATCGAAATTGACTCTACTAACATCTTGTAGGCCCTTTGACATGGAGAGGTTCACCTTGCATGGCCCCTCAAAGAAAAAATGTAGTTTTCCACCAACACCTGATTGAGCTCAACCATATAATCACTCATTCTAATCAAGAAGTGAACATGTTGATCGAAGTTCTTCCTAATAAAATAGTTAATAATGAAATCATGTGGATGGAGAATGTCTTGGAAGATATTTTCCTAATTTAAGAATAATATTGTAAAAAAACATCAACCTTTAGACTTTTTTAACCTAGTTTTATAACATTATATATTTTAGTGATTTGGTCTTTTGAACAACGAATCATCATTTGAAAAAAATATACTTAGCTTCTATTTTTTCCGCAAAAAAATCTTTTAATATAGAAAATCATTCTTTCCATAATAAATATTTACAAATTTCAACTTTCTTTCTTATTTTCTCTTACCCATCCTTAAATACATTGAAATAATTTTAAAATTTGGTATGGGAACAAAAAATCTCTTTATTGGAAATAAAAGAAAATAATCCATTATTCCAATGATAATCCCATTAAAAAATTTCTAAAAAACACAACTTTTTTTAATCAAAAAAGGAATCCTATTTTAAAAAAAAATTATCTTACCATTTAAGTATAAAATTAATTCTATTAAAACTCAATAGAAAGAATATAAAAGTCCTCTAGGTTCCTTGGGAGATCATCATCAAATATCCCTTACATATACCTTATAAATTAGAAAAACTATATAGGTAACATCAAATATAATTATATAGAGAATAGAATAATTTTCCAATTAATTGGATCTCAATTTGGTTGCACCCATAATATAAGCTACAATGGGCTCACTTGGTACTATCGGGGTGCACCCATCACATAAGCTATAACTGGATCACCTGAGGCTATCATGGTGTAACCATCATATAAGATTTAATGGGATCACCTAATGCTATCAAGGCACACCCATCATAAATAATTTCTAATGAGAATATCATTAATAAAAACCTTTAATACTCTTTTTTAACCCATTTGTAAGACACGTTTGGATATCAAAATTCTCATTCCTAATTAAAATCAATTCTAAATTCTAAATACCATGCCCAAAATAATGAATCAATTTTAATTGAAAAGAACTGTGAATATTATAATAGACACATTAAGGAACTAAATAAAAATGAATTAAAGAAAATATGATCATTCAATATATGTTATAAAATATTTCATTATAAGTTTTTAAAAATATCGTAAAGATGAACTTTAAAAGAATGTTTTTAAAATAATGTCCCTTAAAAATGTCATATCATTGAATTAATAATTAATCAAATGAATAAATAACATTTATTATATATAAATCCATATAAAATAAGTTGGAATAAAACATAATATATTAAAAAGTAATTTGACACCTTATCTTAGCTTAATTTAATCCATGATGTATAATTTTAACCCAATGAATGGAAATTGAATTATGAAATTCATTACCTCGAGTCTAACATGTATCATAGTTTCTTATCTTTCTAAATAATAAAACTATGTTAATTATTTAATTTCTTGATACCCTTTTCTATTTTTATTATTCATTTTGTATCACTTATTTCCATGTTATCAAAATTTTGTAATTATTTAAGTTTATGTCAGATGTTTTGACGATATTCAGTTCATAAGTCCAAAATGATTTAGGTATATGGACAATCATCAAAGAAATCATTATTAAACCATCTCCAAAATAATAATATTGGTATAATTATAATCATTATTCATCTATTATTCTTTTAGATACATCCAAAAAAAATATGTTTATTAAAAATAATCTGTATTATAATAATGGAGATAGTAGGTCGTATATACGCATGGGTAACATTTCCATTTTTCAATGATCATTGTTGAATGAAATTAAGTATTATATTATCTTTAACGAATGATAATAATAAAATCATATATATAATATTAAATCATTAAATATACTTATATATATTATTTATAGGATATGGTGAAGAAAACTAAATCACATCACTTTGTGGAGATGGTAGTCTACACATACGCGTGAATGATGTTGTCATTTTTTATGCATTCAATGGTAATAACATAAATGATATAATATCTTTTTTAGAATGATTAATATGTCATTAATATAATACTTAAATTTTATTTCTACAATTATTTCAATCCATGAGATGTGATAATGGGAGACAAATGACCTCAATTTGTGAGGCGGTAGTCCACGACAAACACAAATGTTGATTTTTTATGTCATTTGATGGAAGAGGTGATGGATTTAGATGATGATATTTGAATATAAAAATATAAATATATACAAGATATTTTAATTACTATTTCATCAAGTTTTAGGAGATATTCAAGGATGTAGAAGAATAAACAAACAAAGACATGGAGAAACAAATTATACCTCTTATTTGGAAATATTCATTTCCTTAAACCATAAGGCAAGTGAGTTTAGTATTGTACATAAAATAAGGCCTATATTATGATTTTTTTGTGATTATAGAAAATTATTTGGTTAGGTATTAGTTATTACAAATGGGTTTTGAAGTGTGTGGGATTGAGAAGAAGAGTTTCCCTTTTATAAGAGAGGGGAGGGCCACTCTTGGAATTTTCCAAAATAAAAAAATATAATAATATTTTTCAAGAGAAAAGGATTAAAAATGGAAAATAAATGCACATAAAATGAAATTTTAGAAAATATATTATCCAGGTTTTTTATTTAGTATATTTATTATTTTAAAATAATTTAAAAATATTAATTCCATAAAATATATTTATTATCAAATTTGAATCTATTCATTACTTTGACATTAAAAACATCAATACAACAAGTTAAATTCAAACCAACAATTTTATTATGTCCTTAAAATGTCGAGGACATCTAAAAACATAATGGATCATGTTAATTATAGAAAAAAAAATTATATTTTTATATTTTTAATATCATTTATTTGATTTATCAGTTAATTATATAATTACAACATCAACATTGTGAAAACATTTAAAATGATTATTTCATACCTAAAAATTAATAACAAAATTGCCATCATTAATATAAATATTTTATTTTTACAAATACAATTTATAATATAAAATATCCTATATATACCACATTATTTAAAATATAACACTTTTTAAAAACAAGATTCTGACATCCTTGACTTTTTGTTAAATAAAATATTATATAAGTTATAATTCTATATATGTGGGAAAAATTGTAATATAATATAATCAATAATTATTATTGATGAAAATTACTCATATAAATATATTGTGGAAAGTGTTAATGTAATTTTCTTGTCCTTATCATTTTATTTTTAAAATTAATAACATAATTTACCTTTTACTAGGTTATTAAAAATTACTAAGTTTACTATTCATGTTGTCCAAAAAAATATTTACTAAATTTGGACCCACTGATTTCAAATATAGAATCCATTTTTCAAATTTTAAATCATAGAGGATTTATAATTTAATATAAACTAAAATGGAAAAGGGAAAATGAGAAGAGTTTTAAAGAAAATGAATTTTCTAAATATAAAAGGCTTCTATACTAAATCCATGTATAACACCCATTCCAAAAATCACAACTTTATTAAATAAAAATGAACCAACTACAATTCAAAATTAATCCAAAAATTTATTTGACCTTGTAAATACAATTAATGAAGATACAGATCAAAATAAAAATCCATATTTTTCAATATTAATTGAGATATCCATATTTATCAAAATTCTAAAAAAATAAATCCTAAGATAATTTTGAAAAGTTGAATAAAAAAATTATATTTTTTGTTAAATTAAAATCCTTTAATTATGATATTATTATTTTAAATATAACCATATAATAAATTAGTTTAGTAAAACTATTTATCTTTTGATTTTAGGAATTACTTAAAATATTTATAATGAATTTAATTTTTAAATTCAAGAATACTAATAAATATGAAGACTAATTATTCTATCAGTACTTGGGTTATTAAATCACCCCTGTAAATGTATTCCTCTCAATATTATTCACTAATTAAATAATTGGAGATTTATTTCCCTCATATCATTTTAAGATTTTGATATTGGTTTATCAACCGTATGGTTTCTTTGAAAATACTTATCCAGGTGAAATACATTGTTCTATAATACTTACTCTCTACGATCAATAATCTGAAGTGGTTTCTCATCACAATAAAAGTTCTCTTCCAATAAAACTACTTTTGGGATCAAACATGAGATGAATCTAACATATATTTCCTAACATTGAAACATGAAATTCATTGTGTGCTTAAGATAAACATGGAGGTAAGGCCACTTAGTAGGCAATTGATCCAAATTTCACTAGCATTTAATATGTTCTAATGTCCAATGGACTTAATTTTCCCTTATTACTAAAATGAATCAAAATTTTCCAAGGAGATACTTTAAGAAAAACATGATCACGTACCTAAAAAAATTCATTCCTTTTGTTATTAATATAAGTTTTCTAACTTATTTATGTTTTCCTCCTATGTTACAGAATCATTATCACATTCTCAAACACTTCCTCATTGAATTCTAGTCCTGTTAACTTCCTCTCACCTACTTCATCCCAAAATGTTGGTGTTCGACACTCCATTCCATATAATGCATCAAAAGGTCCCATCTGTATAATGGAACAAAAAATTTTATTATAAGAAAAATCAACCAGATGATGATGTCAATCTTAAATGCCATTTTAATCCATTAATAAAGAACAAAAAATGTCTCCCATGATATGATTTTTTCATTCTAACTAACCATTTGATTGTGGATGTAAATATTTACTAAAATTTAATTCTATAACCAATGACTATTGAAGGTGATTCCAAAAATATTAAGTGAAACTATTATCCCAATTTGATACAATGGAGTGGGGTACTCTATGTAACCTAAAAATCACATTTAGGCACAATCGATAATGTTGATATAAATACATATTTTATCTAATAGGAAGGAAATGTTCAGATTTTTTAATTAAGTCAATAATAACCCAAATCACATTGTTGGATTAAGAATTATTTGGCAATCCCACCACTAAATCCATTGTTATATTTTCCCATTTCCATTCTCACACTAGAAAAGGTTAAAGCATTCCCTTTAGTAATTTTCATTCATCTTTTACCAGCTGATATGTAAAAAATTTCACTTAAAATTATGTAATATCTCTTTTTGATCAATACCAACAATAATATTCTCGATGTTCTCTATAAATCATAGTGCTTCCAAGATGAATGGAAAATTATGAATTACGAGATTTAGTTAAAAAAATATTCCTTCAAATGGGAATTAGAAGGTACAAACAATCTTTTTTTCAAATCATAAAACACCTTATTCATCAATATTAAAATCAATAAACCTCACCTTATTAATAGATTATACATTTCCCATCAAAGCATGATCCACAATCTGAGCTTGATTAATTTTTCTAACAAATTTTACTACACTAAAACAATAAAAAATAGTGGTGTTTCCAATATCCAAAACTTCTAGGCCAAAATTCATCAAATCATTAACAAATGGGTCATGTTCAAAACATAACAAGGTTGACATCTCATTTTCTTCAAATAAACACGTTATCTAATTTGTTCATATTTCTAGGAAGATAATGAATCATGTATTAATAATAATTTATTTGTTCGAACCATATTATCTATCTAATGTTAAATTCCTTCTGATTGAATATATACTTCAGACTTTTTTGATTGGTTTATATTTCACAATTTACTCCATTAAAATATTTCCTCAGAAGATTTAAAGAAAAAACTAAAGCAGCTAATTTTATATCATGTGTATCGCAATTTAACTAATGAAGCTTCAATTTATGTGAATATTATAAAATTACATGATCACTATACATCAGTAAACAACCAATTCCCTTCAATGAAGCATCACTATAGATGAAAAACTAACCATTTCTAGAAGGAGGGGCCAAAACAGTGTTGAGTATTTTAAAATGGAATACATTTGTATGGATTACGATGGGTGGGGTTCTATATCACCCTCCAATTCATTGGTTAATTATTTATATATCATGAAAAAAGTATTTTAAGCATCATCATTTTTTTTCACAATATAAAGTGTTGTATTTTTTTCACAACATGTTGCATTAGAATTTTTCTTCTCACTATATAAAGCATGTACATTAGGTTTGTTCACTGTATAAAGTGTGGTATATTTTCAAATATGAATATAAGGCCCCAGCCTTATACCTTACTTAATCTTGAGTTATTACAAGATTACATATTGAGGATCTTTTCGGGTTTAGAGTTTTAGAGAATTAGATCATAAAACTTGCATTACATTCCACATATAAACAAAGTGGTTACATAAAGATAGTATTCTTCTTTCCCATCAATGGAAACATATTTAAAATAAAACATGGATTCTTTCTTGACACTTCCTTGACACTATCATCATATCATGTACCATTCCCTTGACCTGTGAATAACATTTCAAAATACTTGGGATGAGCATAAAAAGCTCCGTAAGGGATATAAAAATAAGGAAAGGAAACATGGGTACATATATTCATAAGAATGAAATCATACATTACCCATAAAACATAATCACTTTAACATACCTCATCAAATCATGAATAAATCATAGAAATCATAAGACATAAAGGTAACTTGAGGCATTCATAACATTCTTACGTAGGGAGTAACCCTCTTGGTTACGTTTGGAATACCCATCACAGTATATTCCCTAAATATCTTCGGAGAAACCTTAACATTTCACTCCTTCGGGTTACCCAATGCATTGGAGAGCTATATCGGGCTCACCCGCCCTTAGTTTATCATGGAACCTCCCGTCTTCATAATAATTCCCAAGAACCTCAACATAATCGTATCACATAAAACATGCATAAAGGAAACATAACATTTCCACCATTAAATCACAAGATATCAATACAGCACATTGATATAAAAACATTATGAAAACCATTTTCATTACCAATATAAAAGAAAAGTAAAACATGGTATTTATTTTTCTTTTAAAAAAAGGTGTGGCTTGTAGAGGAAGCCGAAACTCAAATAATGGTCACGGCGGCGGAGAAGTCGGTGTCGCTGCATACGTACGACAAAAACATTCCCTTTTGTCATTTAGTAAACGCTTTGTATAAAAAAGATTCCTTTTGAATAAACGTAAAAGTCAACGGGGTTTATACACCATATAAAAGAAGGTTGTGTATAAAACAAAATATGCCTCAATAAAAGGAGATTGAGACGAAGTCCCATACCTCGGGTCTGACTTGACTCGATCGTTCTTTAATGTCCTGAATAATAAACTTGAGATAATTTCTACTTGATTAAGAACCTTTTTCAAGTTCATTATTTCTTTTATATCACTTATTTCCATTTCATGAACACTATGTAATTATTTAAGTTAATAACGGTCGTTTTAACGATCATTGGTACTTGAGTCAAAAATAAACCCTTTATAATTACAAGTTGTTCATGTATGCATTATATCCAGAATTATAATCATGATTTATATATCATATATATATCTAGTATATACATGAATTTATAATATTACATAATCATTTAGAGGTAAGAAATAAAATGCACCGTTCATGGAGACGGTAAGACGTACGTACGCATGAACGCTACTTTCATTTCTATTTCATATTTTATAGAATGGAATCATAATGATATAAAGGTATATTATAATTCTAGTATAATATCATATATAATATCATAGTTCCGTCCTTTATACGTCCCACATATGGTATTTAACGAATCAAATCACTTTGAGGGGCGGTAGTCCGCACTTCCTTAAATGAAGATATCGCGTTTACCCATAATGGAAACCATAAAGGTATGCCCAAAATGAAAAATACAGAAGCTTAAGGAAAACATAAACATATTATATATCATATATAAATATAGTGACATCTTAATGGCCACATTTTAATGTGTTAAAATAATGTTGAACAATCATCGTTTCGGGAGACATAAATTCACCATCCACGGAAACAGTATGTCCTTTAACCATTAGATATAGGTGTGTGTAATTGTAGCTCGAATCCTTCTTATAACAACATCTTATTATATTTATGATACTGGAGTTGTTACAAAAGAAATCAATAAAAAGAGCTTAGGGGGTTGGAGAAGCAAAATAAAACAAAAGGACTCAAGTGAAGACATTACCTTAAAATCGGGTAACTCCCTTTGGTTTGAGCTCAAACGCTTCCTTGAAAAGACTTCTGCCCAAAGTGAGGCTTCAAGAAGTAAGAGAGGGATGTGGAGAGACAAAATGGGCAGGGGTTGGCCGAGCCAAAGGCTTTGGGAGTGTGGGTAAGGAGGTAGAGGTGGGGCCCTTTTATAAGAGGAGAGGAGTGGCACTCTTGGAAAGTAAGGAAATGTTACATTATTTTAGAATGAGTTTCGGATTTTAATGGTCCCACATTGATGTGTTTAGAGGATAAGGTGATAAGGGTTCTAAATCCACCCATCCAATATGTTTTGGACATGTTTAGGTCTTAGATTTTATATTATCTTCCCATTTTATTTAAATCCTTTATTAATGAGGTAATCGCTGCATCATCATGATGTCATAAATAATTTAATAAATTTAATGTCTAAAATTATAAAAAAATATCATGATGTAGGAAATATTTTTATATTTATAATTAATATTTATAGTCCAAAATATCATTTGTGTAGGCAAAATTAAAAATATTTTACTTAGGTGATACATTCTTTGTCACATTTAACATTCTTTAAAAATAAAAAGCTAAAAAGTCACTTTCTCAAAAAAGTGATTCCATGGGGCCCCCAAGTTTGGCACAAGGCATCCCATGGTCGTCCAGGAGACAACCGATAGCCTTAGGACTCATGTTGTGGTCATTTTTTATTATTATGATATTATTTTATTATCTTTAACTACCCGATTACTCATTAATCAAGACAATTAAAGATAATTAATGTCGTTACTATTCATAATGTCCAAAAACAAGAGTCTTAATTACATAATTTGGACCTTATGATTCCAAATATTTAATTAATTTTACCAAATTCAAAACACATAAATTTCAATAATTAATTTAAAAAAACTTCCCATTGTCAAAACAAATAGCGGGTTTTTTAGAAACAATATTTATCAAAAGTTTGGCACTTGTTTATGCCCAATTCCAAAGTGAAATTAATCCTAATAACCACCATTGGATTAAATGGTAAAAATATATTCTAATTTTACTTTAAAACCAATTCAAAATATAATCTAATCATATAAATAAAGTAGATTTAAAAAGCAGTTTTGATGTAAAATGTAGTATTTTTCACTATTCATTAAAAAATGAACATTGTCAGAAAAATACCAAAAATTCACACAAAGTAAATTTTGATGTCCCAATAATAAATAATAAGTTTATCATGACAAACATAGATTATAAAATTGTCAAAATAAAGATTTAAAAATGGTTTTCCATCAAAAGGCAGTAAAACAATCTTTTAAAAAATATTAGTGTATTCCATGCTTAAGATTGGATTTTATTTTCATTTTAAGCCTCTAAAACACTATCTAATTCATTAATAGACATAGATAAAAATATTTATTATTCATTACTTACTTGGGATGTTACATCCTTCGCCCCTTTAGAAAATTGTGTCCCCGAAATTTATTTACTTATTGAATAAATGGGGGTACTTATCCCTCATTGCATTTTCAGACTCCCATGTTGCCTCTTCCATCATGTGGTTTTTCTACAAAACCATTACCTGATTAATCACCTTATTTCGTAACACTTTCTCCCTGTGGTCAAGAATCTGGACCAGTTGTTCCTCATAAGATAGGTTCTCTTCCAGCTGAACTACCTCTGGACTCAAAACATGAGATGGATCTGGAATATACTTTCTCAACATCGAAATATTAAAAACATTGTGTACCTGAGATAAACTCAGAGGTAAAGCCACCTGGTATGAAACTGATCCAACTCTCTCCAGAATTTCATATGGTCCAATGAACCTTGGACTCAGCTTTCCTTTCTTACCAAATCTCATCACACTTTTCCATGGTGAGACTTTGAGAAAAACATGATCACCTACCTCAAAAGTTAGATCCTTCCTCCCCTTGTCTGCATAACACTTCTGCCTACTCTGAGCTGTTCTCATGTGTTTTTGAATCAGCTAAACTTTTTCTGTCATCTCTTCTACCAATTCTGGTCCCATCAACTTCCTTTCACCCACTTCATCCCAGAAAGCTGGAGTTCGACACCGCTTCCCATATAACGTCTCAAATGGTGCCATCTGTATACTGGAATGAAAACTGTTATTATATGAAAATTCAACCAAAGAAAGATGTTGGTCCCAACTTCCCTGATAATCCATCAAACAAGCTCGTAGCATATCCTCCAAGGTCTGAATTTTTGTTCTGACTGCCCATCTGATTGAGGATGAAATGCTATACTAAAATTTAATTCAGTACCCAACGACTTCTAAAGGCCTTTCCAAAAGTTAGAAGTGAACCTGGGATCACGATCAGATACAATGGAGAGGGGAACTCCATGTAACCTGACTATCTCTTTAAGATACAAACGGGACAGTTGATCTAGGGAAAAATTATCTCGTATAGCAAGGAAATGAGCAGATTTAGTCAAGCAATCAACAATAACACAGATTGCATTATTACCTCGAGATATCTTCGGTAAACCCACAACAAATTCCATGGATATATTCTCCCATTTCTACTATGGCACTGGTAAAGGCTGAAGCATCCCTTTCCGTAACTGCCGCTCTGCCTTAACCTATTGACATGTCAAACACTTCACAGTAAAATCAGCATTATCTCTTTTCATTCCATCCCACCAGTAATACTCCCGCAGATCTCTGTACAACTTATTACTGCCAGGATGAACTGAAAACGGAGAACCATGAGCTTCACATAACAACTCTCTCTTCAACTGTAAATCACAAGGCACACACAATCTCTTCCCAAATCTCAATACGCAATCATTATCAATGTTGAATTCAGGAAACTTACCTTTCTGAACCAGCTCTACCTTTTTATGCAACTCACTGTCTTGCTTTTGTGCTTGCTTGATTCTATCTGATAGAGATGATCTCACTGATACCTGAAACAAAACAGAAGAAATTCCTGCACCAACAACTTCTATGGCAAAGTTCATCAAATCAAAAACCAAAGGATCATGTTCCAAATGCAACATTGCTAATGAAGTATTAATTTTTCGACTCAAAGCATCAGCCACTTTATTTTCTTTTCCCAGATGGTAATGAATTGTACAATCATAATCCTTGATTAATTCTAGCCATCTCCTTTGTCTCATGTTTAACTCTTTCTGAGTGAATATATACTTTAAACTTTTGTGATCATTATATATTTCCACTTTACTCCATACAAATGATGCCTCCAAATTTTTAAAGAGAAAACAACAGCAGTTAAATCCAAATCATGTGTAGGGTAATTTACCTCATGAGTTTTCAACTGTTGTGAAGCATAAGCAATTACCTAATCATTCTACATTTGGACACAACCAAGTCCTTTCAATGAAGCATCACTGTATATAACAAACTCACCATTCCGGGAAGGTAGTGCCAAAACTGGAGCATTCACCAATCTTCTTTTCAATTCCTCAAAACAATCATCACATTATTTTGTCCAGATAAACTTAACACCCTTCCAAGTTAGCTTAGTCATTGGACTAGATAAGCGTGAAAAATTTCTAACAAACCTTCGGTAATAGCCTGCCAAACCAAGGAAGCTACGAATCTCAGTTACATTTGTGGGTCTTGGCCATTATTCCACAACTTTTGTTTTTGTAGGATCAACAGTTATCCCATCTTTAATAACAATGTGACCAAGGAAAGAAATTTTTCGTAACCAAAACTCACACTTGCTGAATTTTCCATTAATTTTCTTTTATTTTAAAGTTTGCAAAATAACACTTAAATGACTTTCATGGTCTTGTTTACTTTTAGAAAACACCAAAATATCATCAATAAAAACAACCAACATTTTTCACCTGAGTCAACTGATCCATCACTGAAATAAACTGTTAAATTATGATTCTGACCATCTTAGGATGCCGATTTAGAAGTTCATTTCCATATGTATACCTTCCTAGCACAACTTCCAAGTTTCCTCTTCTAAAAACCATTATAAACACATGAATATCTTAGGCGAAGAAACATGATAATCTTTAAATGCTATATCATTTCAGTCATACCATAAATTAACATATAATTTAACAATTTTCTAAATCTTAAAGTTGTCTAAACCGACCTCTGATACCAACTATAAGGCCCCAGCCTTAAACCTTACTTAATATTGAGTTATTACAAGATTACACATTTAGGATCTTTTCGAGTTTAGAGTTTTAGAGAATTAGATCATAAAACATGCATTACATTCCACATATAAACAAAGTGGTTACATAAATACAGTATTCTTATTTCCCATCAATGGAAACATATTTAAAATAAAACATGGATTCTTTCTTGACACTTCCTTTACACTATCATCATATCATGTACCTTTCCCTTGACCTGTGAAAAACATTTCAAAAAACATGGGATAAGCATAAAAAGCTCAGTAAGGGATATAAAAATATGGAAAGGAAACATGGGTACATATATACATAAGAATGAAATCATACTTTACCCATAAAACATAAGCACTTTAACATACCTCATCAAATCATGAATAAATCATGGAAATCATAAGACATAAAGGTAACTTGAGGAATTCATAACATTCTTACGTAGGGAGTAACCCTCTTGGTTACGTTTGGAATACCCATCACAGTATATTCCCTAAATAGCTTCGGAGAAACCTTAACGTTTCACTCCTTCACGTTACCCAATGCATTGGAGAGCTGTATCGGGCTCACCCGCCCTTAGTTTATCACAAAACCACCCGTCTTCATAATAATTCCAAAGAACCTCAACATAATCGTATCACATAAAACATGCATAAAGGAAACATAACATTTCCACCTTTCAATCACAAGATATCAATACAGCATATTGATATAATGACATTATGAAATCCATTTTCAATACCAAAATAAAATAAAAGTAAAACATGGTATTTATTTTTCTTTTAAAAAAAGGTATGGCTTGTAGAGGATGCCGAAACTCAAATAATGGTCATGGCGGCGGAGAAGTCGTCGCCGCCGCATATGTACAACAAAAACATTCCCTTTTGTCATTTAGTAAACGCTTAGTATAAGAAATATTAATATTTAATAAACTTAAAAATCAAAGGTGTTTATACACCATATAAAATAAGGTTGTGGATAAAACAAAATATGCCTCAATGAAAGGAGATTGAGACAAAGTCCCATACCTCGGGTCTGACTTGAATCGATCGTTCTTTAATGTCCTAAATAATAAACTTGAGTTAATTTATACTTGCTTAAGAACCTTTTTCAAGTTCATTATTCCTTTTATATCACTTATTTACATGTCATGAACACTATGTAATTATTTAAGTTAATAACGGCCGTTTTAACGATCATTGGTACTTGAGTCAAAAATAAACCCTTTATAATTACAAGTTGTTCATGTATCCATTATATCCAGAATTATAATCATGATTTATATATCATATATATCTAGTATATACATGTATTTATAATATTACATAATCATTTAGAGGTAAGAAATGAAATGCACCGTTCATGGAGACGGTAAGCCGTACGTACGCATGAACGCTACTTTCATTTCTATTTTGTATTTTATAGAATGGAATCATAATGATATAAAGGTATATTATGAATCCATTATAATATCATATATAATATCATAGTTCCATCCTTTATACATCCCACATATGGTATTTAACGAATCAAATCACATTGAGGGGGCGGTAGTCCGCACTTCCTTAAATGAAGATATCGCGTTTACCCATAATGGAAACCATAAATGTATGCCCAAAATGAAAAATACAGAATCTTAAGTAAAACATAAACATATTATATATCATATATAAATATAGTGACATCTTAATGGCCACCTTTTAAGGTGTAAAAAGAATGTTGAACAATCATCGTTTCGGGAGGCATAAATTCACCATCCACGGAAACTGTATGTCCTTTAACCATTAGATATAGGTGAGTGTAAGTGTAGCTCGAATACTTCTTATAAAAACATCCTAGTATTTTGAAGATACTGGAGTTGTTACAATAGAAAATAATAAAAAGAGGTTAGGGGGTTGGATAAGCAAAATAAAACAAAAGGACTCAAGTGAAGACATTACCTTAAAATCGGGTAACTCCCTTTGGTTTGAGCTCAAAGGCTTCCTTGGAAAGACTTCTGCCCAAAGTGAGGCTTCAAGGAGTAATATAGGGATGTTTAGAGACAAAATCATTAGGGGTTGGCCAAGCCAAAGGCTTTGGGAGTGTGGGTAAGGAGGTAGAGGTGGGTCCTTTTATAAGAGGAGAGGAAGGGCACTCTTGGAAAGTAAGGAAATGTTACTTTATTTTAGATTGAATTTAGGATTTTAATGGTCCCAAATTGATGTGTTTCGAGTATTAGGTGATACGAGTTCTAAATAAACCCATACAATAGGTTTTGGACATGTGTAGGTCTTATATTTTACATTATCTTTCCATTTTATTAAAATCCTTTATTAATGAGGTAATCGCTGCATCATCATGATGTCATAAATAATTTAATAAATTTAATGTCTAAAAATTATAAAAAAAATATCATGATATAGGAAATCCTATTAGATTTCTAATGAATATTTATAGTCCAAAAGATAATTTATGTAGGCAATATTAAAAATATTTTACTTAGGTGATACATTCTTTGTTACATTTAACATTCTTTAAAAATAAAAAGATAAAAAGTCACTTTCTCATAAAAGTGATTCCATGGGGCCCCAAAGTTTGGAACAAGGCATCCCATGGTCGTCCATGAGACAACAAGTAGCCTTAGGACACAATTTGTGGTAATTTTTTTTATTATTTTATTATTTTATTATCTTTAACTACCCGATTACTCATTAATCGAGATAATTAAAGATAATTACCGCCGTTACTATTCATAATGTCCAAAAACAAAAGAGTCTTAATTACATAATTTGGACCTTATGATTCCAAATATGTAATTCATTTTACCAAATTACAAACACATAAATTGCAATAATTAATTTTAAAAAACATCCAGTTGTCAAAACAAATAGCGGGTTTTTTAGAAACAATATTTATGAAAAGTTTGGCACTTGTTTATGCCCAATTCCAAAGTGAAATTAATCCTAGTGACCACCATTGGATTAAATGGTAAAAATATATTATAATTTAACTTTAAAACCAATTCAAAAGATAATATAATCATATAAATAAAGTAGATTAAAAAAGCAGTTTTGATGTAAAATGTAGTATTTTTCACTATTCATTAAAAATGAACATTGTCAGAAAAATACCAAAAATTCACACAAAGTAAATTTTGATGTCCTAATCATAAAGAATAAGTTTATTTTGACAAACATAGTTTATTATATTGTCAAAAGATAGATTTAAAAATGGTTTTCCATCAAAAGGCAGTAAAACGATCTTTTAAAAAATATTAGTGTATTCCATGCTTAAGATTGGATTTTATTTTCATTTTAAGCCTCTAAAACACTATCTAATTCATTAATAGACATAGATAAAAATATCTATTATTCGTTACTTACTTGTGATTTAACAATTAATCATTCAAATCTTTTTTTATAACTTTAATCTAGTGCATTTATTCTAGTCACAATATTAAGTTTAGTGATTTTTTTTATTCACAACAATTCAACGTGGGAAAACATTAGTTCACAATTCTCAAATTTCTCTATAATTATGTTTGTTCCATGATTATTGGTTTAAAAAACATTCCTTATTTATATATTATTATGCTTATAATTATTGAATCATATTTATTATATCATTGTTCCTCAAAAAAAATCCATGCTTTATGTTTGTTCGTTTGATATTAAATGTCATTCAATCATGGATCATAAAAAAATCTTGTTGTTCCATTTTATTTTGGATAATAAATTCCATACCTACCTTGGTTTTATCATATGATTTTGATATAACCCTTGAGTATATGTTCTAATTTTTTCCCCTACTATGAATTTGATATATCCCCATTACTATATTTCCATTCCTTGGGTTATGAACATGATTATATGATCTGAGATTTCTAAAAGAGTTTCTAGAGGAGCATAGTTATGGAATAATAGTATAGATTAAGATACTTATTTATCTAATCATCATGACACTAAAACATTCTATCAGTAGTTTCTATGACTATGTTTAAGATTTATTATTTAAATCATGAGATTGTTTGGCTATTTAAGACGTTTTTTCTTAGGTCACTGTATTTTTTATCTAATAGGTTTTAGTTATTTTTTTATATTATTGTATATATTTTTATGATTAGTTTATTTAATTTTGAATGTTATATTATAAAATTTAGATAATACCATAGGAAAAATTCAAAGGTACATGTCTAAGTAGGGGATGATATCCTGATGATTTGGAAAAGTTGATAGTGTGTGGTTCTCCAAGAAATTACATCCATTTGTAGATATTATAAGTGGGTAAAGTCTTTTCCACATTTGTAACATGGGGTAATTAACCAAAAGATAATGTATTTGGTTTCAACTAGATCATCTATGAGTATATGAAATAGAATCATATCTTCACACCAGGTCTATCACTCTTAGTGGTTTTTTATCACATACACTTTAGAAACCACTACAAAAGATTTATTTCCTAGTTACTTTGATGAAGTAGGTATCGATGTATGAATGCAACATGAAGTAATCTAGTTTAAATCAAGATAGTTATAGGGTTAATAAATTATCACATAATATCAAGTATGGTATCATATATTTAAATGATGTTTTCATTGGAGAATACATATTAGAATTGAAAATTCATATTCACTAACATTAATTTATTTTTATATTATAGTAAAATTATTGGATTTAGTACTTCATAAAATTAAAATAAAGGAAATAAATCTATAAAATATATGTCTCTATGATCATCTAAGAAGAATATTAGGGATAAGGAGTTTCATAGTCCTATGAAGAATAATTATTTGGATATCATTGTAGGTTTCGGGCATAGAGAATGCTCATTGGTGGGTGTACCCAACTTTAATTTTAGCCTTAACAATGATCTCTCTGAGATACATCAGGACAATAAGACGATGGATCTTTGGAATAGAACTAAGAATTAAAAAGAAAGAGGGGAGTCCCAGAACCATAAATAGGATCATTATATGTTGGTTATAATTAATTTAATTTAAATACAAGAATTACCTTGATGGAATTCTATCTCTGTTAAAGTTTCTGGTCACGATCTGATGTGATCTGTCATTGCGTAGTAGAATCCAAGTGTAGGATTCCTCTAGAGGTGATCCAAACGTGCTCCATGTATCTATGAACGTTTCCAAAGGGATCTCTTGGTGCTAGCGCAGATCGCTTGGGATGTCCGCCTTCGAACACCTTGATCCTGTGGGGAAGGATCTCTCTCTCGTAGCTTGGGAGCGTTCTTGGAGGAAAAGAATTATTTCTTGGCTTGAGAGCTTTCTCTAGATCCATTTTCCACAACCACAAAAAATAGGTAGGATAATGAGAAATATATAATTATGATTTTTAATAACATAGAGTAATAAAATGAATTAATTACTTGAAAGAATTTATTCATTTCATTTAATTCTTAGTAATACCTCATGTCTAATAATAACAGATGACTATTATTATTACGTAACATGCGCCCAACAAATTACACCTAATATTGTTCAATTAAATAAATAATATTATTTCTCATAAATTTCCAGAAAAAAATCCATTGTGTGTATATTTAATATACATGGAATTTACTTTTATTTTTTACATTTTTCTTTATTTCCCCCACCACATTTATTAGACCTTGAATAATTTCTATTTATTTCTCAAATAAATATCATTGTATTAATCGCAAATAAATCTATTTTTTCGCCCACAATATATTCTTTAGAATAACTAGAGTCAAAATAAATGCGATCATGAATTCTTGAATAATTATTAAGCCACAGTCAGGAATAATATTTATTCAACTTTTTAAATTAATATTTAACTGAGATAATTAGACACACATAGTGTGTAACCCTCTAGGCCTCTTTCTTAGTAGCATTAGGCGGAGCCTGCCTAAAGTCCAAGGATAGTGTCTAGCAACATTCCAAGACACCCATAGAGAAAGAAGTTAATGCCGCAATGACGTGTCACCACCTACGAACGCTTAGCGTGTAATATAATTCCTTTGTCACAATATATAAAATCAAACAGGATGAATGCTAGTTCCATCAACCCATGTGCTTTATTATTATTTCTTTGACTTTCTACAATTAAACTCTCTTATTCCTTACCATGGACATGGATTTATTTAGGCTATATCAATTCAATCATAGGGCCTAAGATATCAACTTCTGTTATGAAACAGAAGGGATAAATCCTTTCTAACATTATCTATTAATTCATTATTACTCGTGACGCGCCCAACATATCCTACCTCACTGTGTAGAGTGTTTCGTCACAGTTCTCATCAATACATCTAAGTGCGTGAGTTTTAATACCCATTAATAATAATATTAAAGTCTAAAAACCAATACACACGTCTGTAGATAGAAACATCCAATGATACTATGAAATCTGGATTTCCTACTAGTGGGTCTCATTCTCATAATATCCTCCTGTATATTACCAAGGGAGCACACCATGAGAAGGTGCCTCAATGTTTTATGAGTCTTCATCCCTAATGGTCTGTATTATTTTGGTCCCTCAAATAACATCATCCGGCCCTAGAACATATGTTCAAGAATAGTGTTATGGCACTTCCAGGTTCTCATCATAGTAGGGATCCTCTATGAACCTTTAATGAAATTGTTATCCTTAGGAAATTATCACATGAATTGTCATGTAGAAGAGCAATCATGATGTGATAAGATATTTATTAATGAATAAAGTAACAATTAGTTGGTTCTAAGCCACCAACTCCAATAGACTCCCACATGGACTAGATCCAACTACTAACAACATTTAACCCACTATCTCTCACATGATTTTCATGCTTCTACTGAGATTAGTCTTTAGTCATTGGGTTTTCCTCGGTCTCTTTCATGGACACTCTACTCACTGCAAATTTACCCCTTTGATAGAAATCCATCAAGAGGTGATACTTATGAAGTATGTGCTTTGTTTGTTGATGTGACCTTGGTTATTTTGAAAGATCCACTGCAGTAGTATTATCATAATATAATGTGATAGGATCTTTACGTCTAGGCACCACATCAAGCTCCTGGAAAAAGTTCCGAATCCATACAACTTCTTTGGCAGCATTAGAAGCTGATATAAATTCAGACTCAACTATAGAATCGGTGACAACTAGTTTCTTTGAACTCTTCCATCTCATAGATCCTCCATTGAGATAGAAAAACATATCCAGATTGCAACTTCAGATCATTATGATATGTCTAAAAGTCATCATCATCACATCCTCTAATGAAAAGCTCCTCATCTCTTCCATAAAACAATAAAATTTCCTTAGTTTTTATCTGATACTTAAGGATTGTCTTTTCAGCAATCCAATGTTGTTCTCCTAGATCATCTAGATATCCATCTACCATGTTTACAGTATAGGAAACATTAATCCCGGTACATAACATGTCATACCTGATGTATCCTATAGACAAAGTGTATTGGATCTTACGCATTCAGTCTTTCTCCTTTTCTGTCTGAGGAAACATTTTCTTAGAAAGATGTAGGCCATGTGACACTGGAACCAATCCCCTCTTTGATTTTCCATACTAAATATCTTTAGTATCTGGTCAATGTATGTACTCTATCGTAGTCCAAGAAGCCTCTTCGATCTATCACGAATGATCTTGATCCCTAGAATGTAGGATTCTTCGCCCAAGTCCTTCGTGGATAAACACTTATTCAACCATTCCTTAACTGACTATAAGACTGTTACATCATTCTTGATAGGTAATATGTTGTCATCATATACTACAAGGATAATGACTACATTCCCATTAAACCTCTTATAAACACATGGCTCAAATTCATTATTAATGAAACTAGATTCCTTTATGGCTTCAAGAAAGCGAATATTTCATGACTTGGATGCTTTCTTTAATCCATAAATGGATTTCTGATACTTCAAAACCCATTTGGATTCACGTGGTATCACAAACCCTTTTGGTTGTGTCATATAAACATCTTCCTAAAGGTTCCCCTAAAGGAATGCTGTTTTGACATCCATTTTCCAAATCACGTAGTCATGGTAAGCTTCTATGGAAAGTATTATTCTTATGGATTTAAAAATGGAAACAAGCGGGAAGGTTTCATCATAGTCAATTTCTTGATGCTTTCTGAATCATTTAGCCTCTAGCATTGATTTATAGGTTCTAACATGACCTTCTATGTCTAGTTCTCTCTTGAATACCCATTTTCATCCAAAATGCTTTGCATCAACTTGATCATTGACCAGAACCCAGAATTGGTTCTGATACATGGAATACATCTTATAATTAATAGATTCTAGCCATATTGCAGCTTCTGAGATTTCTAAAGCTTCCTTATAGGATAGAGGTTCATCATTGTCAAATAATAATGATTCACCATTCTAGGTGACTAGGAAACCAAATCTATCTGATTCCCATACCTCCCTTGATCTCCTATACATAACTTTTGTTTCTGGAACCTCTCCCATGGGGACCTGTGGAACTTGTTCCTGTACCAACTCCTGTGTGTCTGGAGCATCAACTTCATCTAAGTGATTCTTTCCACCACTATCCTTTTAAGGATGTGCTCCCTCTCAAGAAAGGAGGCCTGTCTGGAAACAATCACATTCATGTCTGATGCATTATTTAGGTAATATCCATTTCTTTCCTTAGGATATCCATAAAGATACACCTCGTGCCCCATGGTGGTAGTTTGTTTCTTGATAAGGCCTTAACAAATTCCTCACATCCTCATTCACGTGTGTGCGATAAAATGGATTTATATATATTCCATAACTTGGAGAGAATTCCATTTTCCGCCTTAGTTAGTACTCGGTTTAATGTGTATGCTGCAGTTTGTATTGCATATACCCAAAAGGATAATCAAAGATCTCCATGACTCATCATTGGCCTCACTATGTCCAACAAGGTGAGGTTCCTCCTTTCGCTAACACCATTACACTATGGTGTATAAGGTTGACTGAGCTGAGATAGAATCCTGAACTCCCATAGAAGATCGATGAACTCTTGGTTAAGATATACTCCACCCTGATCCGATTGAAATTTCTTTATCTTCTTACGAAGATTATTCTCTAATTCATTCATTAATTCCTTATATTTCTTTAAGGACTCTGACTTATACCTCATTATGTAGATATATCCATATCTACTCAAATCATCAGTAAAAGTAATGAAGTAAGAATATTTACCTCTAGCTTCTACTGGAAATGGTCCACACACATCTGTGTGCACCAATCCTAGAATATTTGTCGCATATCATTTACAAACACTTCCCGTTTACATGACCGAGATGGGGATGCCACAACTGGGTGATGTATGAGTCATGTGAGTTTGTTTCATTATCGATTTCCAACACTTGTTTTTTGTAATTTGATACATACAAACAATTATTTATATGTGCCATACAATAACATGTGTTGTTCTTATAAAAGAAGAAACCCTTATTTCCAAACATGAAAATAAATCCATCCATATCCAAACATGATATAGAAATTATGTTTTTGGTAACACTAAGAAAATAATAACAATTTTGTAAAACCAAAATCAACCTAGTTGGAAATGAGAGATGGTAATTGCCAATGGCCAACACAGCCCGCCTCGCACTATTGGAAACTCAAAGATCCACCTCTCCTCTGGAAATATTTCTAAATCTTATTTTTTCCTGCATTTAAATACATATGTGACCCCTACAAGCTATATCTAAAACCCGATATATAGAAATGGAAATATTACACTCAATAACGAACGCACCTTTAGCCTCCCCAAGCTTCTGGGTTGAGTTACTCATCCAGTGGCCTTTCTCTCCACATGAAAAACATACCACCTCCCATTACTTACCCTGCCTTGGGATCTTCCCCTTCTTGGAAGGAAAGCGGTCAGGGGCTTCACACTATTTATAAGTCTTTGGCCCCTTTGCCTTTTCCTTCCTTTTTTTATTCACCATAAGTACTGCAAGCTTATCATGCCCTTGGTCCTTATCTACCTAGATAATTAAGGTCCTAAGTTCATATATACTCTTCTCATTGTTTATCATGTTGTAGTTGACAATAAACCTATAGAATTTCTTTGGTAGTGGTGATAGGATTATATCTGTACGCAACTCATCCGGGAACTTAATCCCTAAGATGACCAGGAATTTAATGTAGACAATAAGCTTGACAACATGAAGCCTAGCTAGTGTAGACTCTCCAAACTTAGTTGTGAACAAATTATTAGAGATCTCATATCTCTCATGTCTTTCCTTCTCTTGATAGAGATCCTTAAGGTTAGACATCATGTTATTCACGTCCCTGTTTTCATGTTTCTTCAAGAGCTCATTAGACATAGCCGATAGTATGAAACATTTTACATCTATGGAATAATCCATAAGTTTCATATAGAGAGATGTTTCCTCATCACTGTCCTCTTTTCTAGGTGCAACTAGAATAGGCTCCTCCAGCATGTACAATTTCCCTCATGGCGAAGGATGACGCGTAAACACCTCTTCCATTTCGAGAAATTGGTGTCTGTGAGAAGGTTTTCCTTCTCTAGTATGGTTCATAATGATATGTTTAAAGGCATCTGTCTTGCCATTTCTACAAATTAGGATGACAAAAGGTTTAGTACTTTATCATGATAAAACTGAGATAAATAAATAAATTAATACTTATTAGTCTCCCACTATTTAATCGAAATCCAATAGCCCTCACGATTGATTTCAGAATATTATGTTTCTTGAATATTATAGTTGAAATGATCTATATTTCCCATCGCATTACCCTAACTAGGGTTGTTCAAGAAACATGAAGGGTATTGGTTAGGCATTACAAATTCCAACTGTATTAACTCACACCTACTTGATCCACTGAGTGGAATCCCTAATCCTAAAATCCTTTTATTTCTGATTTCATCAACCTTTGCCTCTTGGTCACACCAAGTCCTACTATGGCAGTCAACCCTTGACACAAACCAAGTCAACTCAACCCAAAACCTTGAATTAGAATTCCCTGATAATTGAAAGCACCCCAACTAGGGTTGGTCAAGCACTTTGAACTATGTTTTGATTCTAACCAAGATTATGGAAGGCTATACCGACTTAATATTTTCTTTGAGAGATTTTATACTTATACCTAAATTTCCATTTTATTATATTTTGCTAAATTCTTGTTAATATAAATTGGGATATACTTAATTGATTAACCATGTCTAAGATAATATTTACACACAAAACAGTCTTATTTTAGTTCCATTTTTCATTCTTGTTTAATCCATTAATTGTATGATCGTTACAACACACCCATAATAAATAAATAATAAAATTGACAGAAATGAAATAAATTTTTTGATCATGATATTTTTATACTGGTTAGTTTATCTAGCGGCTGATAAACTAACCCAAGACCTAGGGGAGAAACACCTTGAACCTTTTGGGTTTGTGTTTATAGCTCTCCACTTCTCCACCTTTGTATATCCTTGGCTTGGTTTCACCTTGGCCTCTCACTTGAGCCACCTCCACTATCTTGGGAGCTCCATCTATTATATATTATTTTATCTCACATGCATTTGAGGGGTAAAATGTGGTTTTACATAAAGGAATACTTGGGTGCATATGACCTATATATTAATGAGGAGAAGGCTCACATTCCAACAAATTTAATTTAAATTAATAAATAAAAAGAAACCACTCACATAAAAAGGTCATGGTCTCGCTCATGATCATCTATACATACAACAATATTTACTCATAAATAAAACTAGAAATCAATTCTTTAACTATTCTTGTTTAATATAAATCACCCTCAAATCAATTAATTATCTGTAATTAATCAATTACTTTATCTTAAACCCTTTTTCTGAATTTTCTTGAGATTCTCATCCATCGTAATTTTAAACAAATAAATTCCTTTAAAATTATCTTTGTACGTAACTTATACCTTACAGGAAACCCAGTGTATTCCTGTTAATAGCTACCCAATGAGTAAAAATGAAAATTACACAAATATTAAATTAAACACACATATATATAACACTTATCACGTTTTGTGACTCAGCTTTACGCATGTACTATGGTACACGTCTCAAGGGTTTATATAATATACTAATAAATTTTAATAAATCTACATATTTCAGATGAGTACACGACATGTAGTTCCGACTACATGGTGTGTACTTTGGTTCACCGATCACCCGAAGTACACGCCCGGGGACATGGCGTGTAAATTTTCTTGGAAAATATTCAGAGTACACGGTGAGTTCAGCCAGACACACACCGTGTAGTATCCGCATTACATGGTTTCCAGTCGGGCAAGCCATGTACGGGGTACGCGGTCCAACCCTAACCTAGAGGGATTACACGCTGTGTTCATTGGACCACATAGCATGTAATCTAGAAATTTTAGGACACTTGTTCCTAGTCAACACATATTGTAATTTAAGACATAAAAATACATCAACACACGGCCTGATTTGGTGGACCAGTCAGATGCATTGAACCTCGATTTTGCGGACGAGTCTGATGCATTGAACCAATACTACAGAACATGTACTGCAGAATACATGACATGTATTCAGGTGTTGTATGACCTGGAACATTTTGAACCTCTAGATGAGATCCTCAATTTTATTTTAATCAAAATGAAAAGAAAAATTCATTTCTTTGAGGTGAACCAGTAACAAGAAAGGAGGAAAAGATCTTAAGATTCAGAATTTAAAGAACTATTTACTTCAATTGATACAACTAAAATATTAAATTCATAAATCACCAATGAAAAACTAAATAATTATAATCAATGATATGACCCCTCTAATACCACTTGTAGGTTCCGAGCATAGTATAAACACCTGGGTGGGTGTACCCAACTTTAATTTTTGTGTTAACATGATCAATACGAGATCTGTCATTATAATAAAATCCCAAATATTGGGAATAGAACTTAGAACAAAAAAGAAATAGGGGAGTCTCATAACCATATATAGGATCATCATATGTTGGTTATAATTAATTTAATTAAAAGACAAGAATTACCTTGAGGGAATTCTCTCTCCTTTGATGTTTCTGGTCACAATCCAATGTGATCTGTCATTGTGTCATAGAATCCAAGTGTACGATTACTCTAGCTATGATCCACATGGGCTCCACATATCTATTGACATCGCCAAAGGGATCTATGGGTTCTAGCATGGAAGAACCTTCACTTGCGATGTCCCCCATCGATCATCTTGATTCGATAGAGAATGATATCTCTCTCGTAGCTTGAGAGCGTTCGTGGAAGAAAATAATTCTCTCTATGCTTGAGAGCTTTCTCTAGATCCATTGTGCACAACCACAAAAAAGGGATAGGGTAATGAGAAATATATAATTGGTATTTTTAATTACATAGAATAATAAAATGAATTAATTACCCGAAATCATTTATTCGTTTCATTTAATTCTTAGTAATTCCCCATGTCTAATGAAAATAGTAGACTATTATTATTACCTGACATGTGCCCAGTGAATTACACCAAATATTATTAAATTAATTAAATATTATTATTTATCAAAAATTCCCAGAAAAAATACATGGTTTGTATATTTAATATAACAGCATATACTTTTTTTCATTTTTATTCATTTCCTCCACCACATTTATTAGACCTTGAATAATTGATATTTATTTCTCAAATAAATATAACTACATTACTCACTAATAAATATTTTATTTCTCCCACAATATATTCTCTCGAATAACTAGTGTCAAAATAAATTTTACTAGGTATTCTTGAATAATTATTAAACCACAATTGGGAATAATATTTATTCAACTTGTTAAATTAATATTAAAATGAGATACTTAGACACACTTAGTGTGTTACCCTCTAGGCCTCTTTCTCAGTGGCCTTAGGTGGAGCCTGCCTAAAGTCCAAGGTTAGCGTCTAGTAACACGCCCAGGCACCGATAAAAAAATAATTTAACACTACTATGATGTGTCCCCTCCTATGAATACTTACCATTTAATCTAATCCCTTTGTCACAATATCTCAAATCAAGAGGGTTGCATTCTAGTTCCATCAACTCATGTGCTCGATTATTCTTTCTTTTACTTTATGGGATTGAACTTTCCCATCACTTACCATGGCCATGGATTTATTTAGGCTATATCAATTCCATCATAGGTCCTGAGATATCTACTTTCATTATGGAACATAAGAGACAAATCCTATCTAGCATTATCTATTAATGCACTATTACTTGTGAGCCACCCAACATATCCTACCTCAACGCGAACAATGTGTCGTCACAATTTTTGTGAATACATCTAAGTACACAATTTGTAATACCCATTAATAATAATCTTAAAAAATAAGGACCAATACACACATCCATAGATAAGAACATCCAATGACACTATGAAATGTGGATTTCCTATAGGTGGGTTTCATTCTCATAATATCCCCATAGATATTACCAAGGGACAGACCATGAGAAGGTATATCAAAGTTTTATGAGTCCTCACCCTACTGGACTGTATTATTTATGACACACAAATAACATCATCCGAACATAGAACATATGTTTTAGAATAGTGTTATGGAACTTCCGGTTTCTCATCATAGTAGGGATACGCTATGACCCTTTAACCCGACAACTATCCTTAGGAAATTATCACATGAATTGTCACGCATAAAAGTAATCAAGATGTGATAAGGTATTTATTAATTAATAAAGTACAAATTAGTTTTTTTTAGGCCACAAACTCCAACAATATTATTATATGATTTATATTGAGTTTATCATGGATCAATTTTCTTATTTCTTTTATATGTAACAATTAAAATTGGGAGGTAACGATTTATTTTGGGTGGAAATATGATGAGTTGAGTTTTTGGATCCTTTGAAATAATTATTATATTCTCTAACTTCTATCACACACTACACCCAATGTATGAAAACACAATATATTAATAATACATTATTAATAAATCTAATATAAACCCTATGATGGTAAAACATTAAATTTTATTATATTTAGAATGTAACAAATTAATATTAGTAAATACTAAAAAGGTTATTTTCAATAAAATATGGTTTATTTATATTATATATTTTCATTTAAAATTACAATTATAAAAAATTTATAATTTAAATTTAGTAGATGAATTGGCTTTTAGGTGATTAATGAAAATACATATTTTTCTAATATTGTATCTTTTATATAAAATTGAAGTTATCAACAAAATTTCCTATAATATTTTATATTAAAAGTTATGACAATACATTTTTAAATACTATGTTGAAATTATAAAACCATGCTTTTCATTTCAATAATTTCTGTATCATTTTAGCTAAAAATAGTTTTTGGTTGTTTTGTTTGATTAATTATTGCATGATGAAATGAAGAATATGATTGATTTTATAAATAAATAAATACTATTTGAATGATAAGAAATATTTTTAATTTATTTGAATCAATTTATATAATAATTATATCATAATCATAAATCTTTTTATTACAAATTAAACTTTTTCAAAAAAATTGGTTTTAGGCTATACATTCTTTAACGTGAGAGTTAATTTCCCTAAAATGTAATATAATTTGATAAGATGATTCTTTTACTTTATATAATAATTTCTATACTATTTAATTTTTCTAGATTCATTTTTTGGTACAAAATTTAGATTAATATAATTAATGTTAATGACCATGATAATATTGGAACAATTATTTTAAAAATTATTATTTTATTAATATCAAATAATTTTTATGAAATCAATTAAATTAAAATACTTTGAATAATGAATCTAATATGACTTATAAACATGTGGATAAATATATTAACACAAATTTAGATGGTAGATAATTTTAAATAATACTACAAATCTATAATTGTCAAAATGTGTTTTTCTACTGAAATAATGTTTTTACCCATTATTAGTTTTATTTTAAATAATAATTTTACAATATTTAAACATTTTGTTTAATTAAATATATATTAAAGTTTGTTTCCTAAAACCCATATATAGTTATATGTTCTATGTTTTATGTTTAACAAAACATAAAATATATTATTCAAAAACAATTTAACTTGTATAAAAGTAAACTAGTAGAATATAAAATCTTATTTGTAAAAACCCATTAAAATGTTTAAAATATTTGAGAAAACACATGGTTGAGACTTTTCCAACCTTAAAAATCCCAACACTCAATTATTTTGAACCATTTTATCCATTTTCCATCGAATAGTTTTATGGAATTAAAAAACAAATAAAGAGTGTTTCCAAGAATGACCTTTTCCTCTCTTATAGACGGGGTTCACTTGTACCCTTTCAAACAAACATAATTCCCAAAAATTCATCATTGAAAAAATATCACATTTCTATCAGTAAATCTCAATCCCAAAAAAATAATCCCATAGTCACTCATAGTTAATATAATCCCTTCAATTTCAAATGAACATCACAGAGGAAATCAAGTCTCTAATGAAGTAAGAGTGTCATAAACTAAGAAAGGAAATAAGTTTAGGGTTTTTGTCTTAATTCCCTTTCATTGTGAAATTTTTGTGTTTGATGAACCCAAAACTAAGTTCGATGTTGTATTTTATTCATTCATATAATAAAATAATGTAGCTACATAGAAGGGTGAAGACTGACACCCTTCCAGGAAAATATCTTGAAGATGTCCTTTATAAGATTATTGGGATGAGCTAATTAAATGTCATCAATGTTTCTAAACAGGATGAGTTGAAGGAAGTATGTTTTTAATATAATCAACCAATCAAAAATTTATATATTATTTCTCTTTCATGAAATTATTATAATATAATCAATGTAATATATATACATCAAAGGAGGATGGATGCATCAAAATGATTCAAGTGCTTAATTATTCACACATCAATAATGATTCATATGCTGTTTTGATTTATGGAATTCAGGGACTTAACTCCCATATCAATTATTTGTTCTCATATAGTTTTTCATATTAAAAAAGTGTGAATCCTAGAAGGAAATCACATATCATGAATATATAATCACTGAATATTTATTAAAATTTGTTTGGTCCTCTGGTAGTAGCGAAATTTTTTGTCCAGAAAAACATAAAAATAATTAGTTGATAACCCAATAAGTTTCAATATTATTTCTAGAGATTGGAAAGAAGTCTCACCCAAAATTAGTAGTTATGAAAAAAATTTGGTTCCAATACATATAATGGAAATATGTAAATGGAAATATTTTTCATGAAAATTAGAATTTTTCCTAAAATGTATTGGTTATTTTTTGATGTTATATGGAACTGAAGAATCATGGATGAATTTTTCAAATATTAAAAAAGAGTTTAGTTCATGGAAGTAGTTAATTTTTGGGAAAGTACAATTTATGTAATGTAGAAATTTTTTTTGAGATTCTACGAAATACAGATGAGATATTTGCAATAGCAATGAGTTATGTGATTAGGGAAAAATCATATCACTGAAGATTAATAAATTAGGAATATTATGTGAAAGGTATGGTGATGAGAAAAATTACATGATTCCATTAAATAAATATGAGAGCTATACAATTTAATTGGGTTTCATTCAAAAATAAATATAAAATCATTGAATTTTAATGACCTAACAAAGTTTTATGAAATGTCAATAACATGAAAGGAAGTCGCATGAATGATTTCCCACATATATAAATATAAGGATACCCCCAAAAACCCCACCACATTTATTATAATGTATTACTTATCAAAGACATATATCTATGATTTATGAAATATTTTATTGAATATATTTCTTACATGAAATATTTATTATCACATCAGTTTCATGGGGAAAGAAAATTGAGTCTATTATGATAATGTTAGATTCTTAAAAGAGATCATGTTACTTGTTTCAAACATCAAGGAGAGGATTAAATGAAAATATATTTCATAAATAAATATTAATTAAAAATTTATGGTTGTGTGACGAAGTAAATTTATGTGAAATATAAGGACACTATTTTTCAACACATGTTACACAAAGTAATAGTTGTGTGAAACTAAAGATACCTGAAAAAATATATGCTTTATGAATATAATGTTTTAAAAATATGATCCATAAGACCAGTGTATTTTGAGATAATCAAATCAGGAGTATCATGCAAGAAATTTCTTGTACTGCTTAGGGAAATATCTTTATCTGGAAACCCTTTTGAAAGAGGTGTGCAATCTATAAACATGGAAGTATGGTCATAGATAAAGTGAATTAGAGTGAAGAAGATCAATTGTTCCTTTCATGAAGTGACTACTTTGAATTTTTTTTGATCCACATAAGTAGTGATGCTTAGTGGATTTGAGTACGACTAACACAACATCTATTTATTCTCTCGAGACTAGACCTTTGTGGTAAACCAAGTAAAAATACTTGTGTACAGTGGATGTTTTAAATTTTAAAATTATTGTTCATCACTCTACAAGGTAGATAGGATAGAGAAATCATGTAATAGGTTGAACATATTTTAATCCAACATGGGAGAAAATTCCTAAAAGAAATTTAACTATACTATAAAGAAATATTTAAATGTATATATCAAACTGATTCACCCCTCCCACTCTCAAGTGGTGTCCAGTTCTAGTGCACCATTTTTATATTTATATTTTGTACTTACCACCAGAATTATAATTTTTATATAATTATAATATTATATTTCATGGTATTCAATATTCAATTTCATGTTACTATTCTCATTGATTTTTTATTTAAAAGTTACAATGAATTTAATGGGTTTATCATGACTCAAATATTTTCCTAGGGAGATAATCACTTTTCTTCAAACATAATCTTTCAATATTTTTTTATTCTACCCTATGATTCTTTTTTATATTTGAACATACATTTCTCAGGAAATCATATTTCACACCTAAGCATTCGACCATTTTGATTCTATTGTTTATTTAACATGATTTATTTATAATAATAATTCTCATTCCTTTTAATGAATTTTCCTTACATATCCATGTTTTTACGTCCCACAAAATTTATCCTTTCCTTAGTGGAAACTCATTTTTCTTCTCCCCACTATTCCTTTTTCATCCCATTTGTCATTTCAAAATAATGGTTTTGTCATATTTTTAATGATTTGGATTTCTCAACAAGGTTATTTCCAAATGTTCAAAAGGTTTATCCAATTATCAAAATAAAATTTCTTATTAGTAACTTATCATTTTATTAAGATTTCAATTATGTTTTTATCCATTATTTACAATTAATTTTAAAAGAAAACATTTTCAAATTATTTTCCACTAACTTTTGGAAAAATTTGTGTCTTTTTAAAATGTCCATTATTAAATATTATTTTAGTATTAAGGGTTTTCAAAGTATTTTTTCTCCTCAGTTTAGAATCATTATATATTTTCATGGATCTTTTATTTAGAAATAATATTTTCAAAATTATTCTCTTTTTTATATAATTTTTTTAAATGTAATATTTACATCAATGTTTTCAATTGTTTTCTTACTACATTTGTATTCATACTTATGTGTACAATCCATTGTCTATCATTCATGAAGTTATGTTTCAGTCACCCATTATATGTTATTATTGTATTATTTCTTTTGGATAATGATATATTTGATATTCTATGATTTATTATTTTTGTTTTCTTTAATGTTTTTGAAAGGATTAAGAAAACCATCCTATTTTTATGGTTTCATTAAGATATTTTTATGATTTATTATTTTTTAAATGGAGAAAATTTGAAAGGATGATGAATAGTGGGGTCATATATCAACCCCCAATGCATTTCTTAAGGATTTATATCTCTAGAAAAAATGATGTTAAGAATAATTATTTTGTTAGATCGCAATTTTAATTGTTGGAATTGTTTTTCGTAACATTAAACATGGGAGTTTATTTGTAAATAATTTGATGTATGAATGTTTTTTTGTTCAAAATATGGAGAGTCGGCATTTTATTGTTAATAATATAATTCAATGTCAGTTTTTTATTCACAAAATGAATCGTGTGTATTTTTTTCTCATGATAAGAAACTTGATCATTTTAATTGTTCACAATATGAATCGTAATGATTTTTTATTCCCAATATGAAACATTATCCTTTTTGTTCACATTAGGATGCATGTGAATGTTTTTTGTTCAAAAAATGGTGTGAGGACATTTTTTAAAAATTCAATAAATTATCTATTATTAGGTTTGTGAAATGATTCTCTGTTTACAAAACATTACATATTTTTATATGCCTAGGATTATGATCCATGACTAATTTTTATTATATCAAGATTCTACACACTTTTCCCATGGGAATGGTTTTTTTTTTATTTGAGATTAAAAGTCCTTAAATCATGGATTATGATCAATTCATATAATTCCATGTTATTTTTAATAATTAATGTATTACCTATAAGGGTTTATCTTATTAATATCACATAACCCTTGATGGAATATTGAAATTTTTTCCCTTATTGAGCATTTAGGCTCACCCCTTTCATATATGTCTATTCCCAAACTTATGATGATGATTATATCTTATGATGTTTATAGAATATGGTATATAGGAGAATAATTAGGGAGTAATCACGGTAAATTATGATTCTTATGTTTCAAATATACTATATTATAACCCTTTCATTCTTTAAGTATTGTTATTTTTTAGTAGTATTATTTAAATCATGATATTATTATACTATTTAATCCAAGTTTATCATGGGTAGCTATATACTAGGTCACAACTAATGGTTCTATTCACTTAGTATCTTTCCACCTCAAAAGGCATCATGACCATTATTTTCCAACTGATGAATATATACGGCTCGAGGGACCTACCATAATTTAGGTTTCTTAGTTCATTTCTCAAGGTACAAGGGAACCACATCTGGTTCTATCCCAAATCATCCTCAATTACCTACTGAAGCCCATATATTATATAAAATTTATAATAATAATCATATAGACCCACTAAAAGGACCTAGCCTTACGTATTAAATATTATAGAAGTTTTGAATGAAAATTCAATTTTAAATTATGAGGGTCTTTTTAGTATAGAGTTTCATAATATTATATCCTTTAAATGAACCACACATATTTCATAGTAGTAAAAATCTCTTCTTGAAGATTCCACTAAATCTTCACATGAAAAAACCAAAGTTATATCTTTCATTGAAGCTCTTAAGGGATCAGATATAAAAAAAGCTTCCTCATCAACAACACGAATGTTTAGAAAGATGGATGATGGAGGATTTTTGGTCGATGCTAATCCTGGATCATTTCAATAAAGAGCGCAAATGTGTATGTTATATATCCTTGACATAATTTTCTTATCCAAAATGGGACAAATTGTGGCCGGTTCTTAAGTTAATTCCTAGAATCTCCCACTATTGGGGAACAACTAGTTGGAAACTAGTTAGAAGTGGTAAATGTTATTTTCATATAATCCTACACTCCTAGTAAGACTTAGATAGTGTTTGTAAAATATTATGAATTAAACTTAACCCTATATTACAATGATTATATGCATGATATATTTCCTTGAACCCATTCACCCATATGAACTATGTGGCTCAATGTTTTGTTAGACTACATGGACTCAATTGGTATGTTTGGAACACAAAAATTATGAATGATATAAATTCATGCGTTGGGGTCCCACTAAATATTGAACAAATAACATTAAATAGAGAATCGGGTCTATATGAAATAGTTATGGAGGAATCAAATCTAGAATCGATACTTTCTCATGTTATCCCTTTCAATGCCAGAGATTACAGAACTGTGGCCAAGATAAAATTTGAGAATGAGCCCCCTTTTTTATTTTTTCAAGATTAATGGACCCTCCATCATGAATTTTAGAGTGGTGAAACAACAAGTCAATCAACCCATTGATAAGGAATGGACTGAAATCAAGAGTCATAAGAAGGATAAATGACCTATTTTGGAGAATCCTAGAATTGAAAGTTGGGTGAAAGGACCGGTGATCCATCCCATTAAAGGATACCCAAAGAATATAATGGTATGATGTAGTTGAAGAGGAATATATTGAAAATGATTAAAAAGATATTGGTGATAAAATTCAACCCTTGTTATGGAAACTATCAATCAACCTCAAAAAAATTGGATTTTCACTCTAAGACCTGTACAGACGTTAAAACTGATGAAATGAATGGTGATCAAATCATTTTCATGGGATGGTCATCTCAAACTATATAGAATAATATAGCCTCTATGTCTGGATAAAATACCTCATCTGAAAGTAGAATTAAGAATACAAACTCATCAAAGATGCCAGTAAATGACTCTACCCCAAGGGATGTTGATGGATTTAGTTCCCTCCATATAGTTAATGATGTTAAGAGCTCAACACCAGAGAGTGATTTTAGTTGACATCCTACTGAAGAAGATAGATAAACCAAACCTACTAATCATGCCCCTTAAATTGAGATCAAAGTACACATGAATTTCATCAAGCCTTTGCACACTATAGCATGAAAAAACAATACAATAGATTATCCAATTAGGGGCAGGAATGCACAGCAGGGACCAGATGTAATCCCTATGGATACTTTAGTTAGAGAAACAAATAAGGCTATGGAATCCTTAAATATTACCAACATTCCACTTCTTCCTGATCCATGGAATAACATACCTATAATTTTTGAGGGAAAAGTCTCACATGAAGATTTAATGAGGCCTCCATCAACTGAACAAATTCCTAGAGGTGATAGTTGCAGAAATCTGAAATGAGTCACGTATATAAAACCTGATTACAAGGATAATCATCTTGACATCCATATCTAAGGATATGTCACTAATAAACAAGTCATTGGTGAAAACCCAATGAAACAGATAAAGGCCATGATAGGTAAACATGATGATATTATTTATCTTAACCTTTCCGTGATCATGTACGGTAGAGACTCACAGTAAATCAAGGATAAGACTATCAAGGCCCTTAGAAAATCAACATAGAGAAAGGACCTTGGAGGTAAAAAATAAAGGGGGTCCCAATCCCAAACACATTACCAAATTAATATACTTCTTTGGAATTCTCAGGGTATTTAAAACCCTAACACCATTATAACTTTAAAAATATTTTTATTTACACATAAACCAAAACAAATTATATCATTGAGCCTAAAATTAATTCTTACACTAGTTTTACTTGTTTATATAAATATTTATACACTTTTACTAGTGATACATCTAATAATATTTTAGTAGATTCTCTTTTTATCTTTTCTCACTCTTATTTAAGAAATTTTCATGTCTATAACATAGACACTCAATCTTTCACATGGGATCTGACTTTTCAAAACTGCATATTTTATGCACTTTTATTTATGAAAATAATAGCTACCAAGATAGAAGATATCTATGGAAAAATGTGTCGTCTTTAAACAACAATATCCAGGTCCCTTGGATCATCTCGAGAGATAGAAATGCTATTATTGGATCTATTGAAAAGATGGGGCCCTCTCACTCAATCATTTATTCTAAGGAATTTAACTTGTTTATTGAGAACAACAATATAAATTATCTTCTCAATTTAAAATATAAACTTTGAAAACAGACTTTCAAAATTAAAAGGCTTAAAAATGGTGATATAAATTTTAAATTTTACAATGATATGTAAAGATCCAGGAAATGTTATCGACCTCTTTTATTCCTTAAATATGGTGATAACATAATTGATAATGAGGATGGACTAGCCAATAATGTTGTCTCATACATTAATAATATTTTTAATGGACCTAATCTTAACAAGGGCATAAAGATGGATATCATTCCAAGCATTGTGATAGACAATGAAAACACTCTTTTGAATAGTGTTCCCATAGAGCATGAAATTGAGGATGTTTTATTTATCTTAAAAATTAATAGTTCCCCCAGTCATGATGGTTTCACTAATGATTCTTTTCAACACTATCGGGATATCATCCAATATGATGTTTGTAATCTGGTTAAATCCTTTTTTCTAATGGATACCTTCCGTATGGTATTAATTTTCAATTCCCCTACCTTATTCCCAAGGTGGAGAATGGTTCAGAAATTCATCCATTTAAACCTATTTTTCTCATTAAAACTTTTTATAAAATCATATTCCAACTTTTAGCTAATAAAACTTCCCCCATTGCTAGAAGAATTATCCCATGGAACGAATTTGGCTTCCTAAAAGGAAGATATATCCAAGACTTCATCATCATTTCCTCAGAAAGTACAAACCTATTAAAGAAGACTCCAATAGGGGGTAGTATTTAAATTTATCTTTACATTAGAAATAATGTTGACACTATATACTAGATCTTTAGTTTCAAGGTCCTCACCCATTTTGGATTTAGTCACATTTTTCTGAAAAAATTAAAACCTTGTTTGACTCTGCTAACATTTTCTATTTTGATTAATAGTTCTCCAAAGGGTTATTTTAACTACACAAAAAGTTTCAAATCTGATGACCCACTCTCTACTATCTTGTCTATTATTACTTAGGACTACCTTAACAGACTTATCACCAATTTGGTGGACCAGGGTAATATTAATCCCATCATTGCCTCTGAAAATTTAATTGCTCCCTCTCATTTCTTATATGTGGATGATATTATTCTATTACTTCAAGGGGAGAAATAGAACAAATAGAATCTTAATGCTTCCCTTTCTCACTATGAAGATGTGTCTGGTCTATCCATAAATTGGAAAAAGTATTCCATTTTCTTTGGAAAAAGATTCACCATATCCAGAAAATATGGTATTTTAAATGACATTGGTATAAAAGAGGGTTCATTCCCCTTCATGTACCTTGGAGTTTCCATCTTCTATGGAAATCCCAAAAGAAGTTATTTTTCCAATATAGTTGACTATATTAATAATCAACTCTCGTATTTGAAAGTAAAATCTGTATCGATGGTAGGAAAACTCTATCTTGTCAAATAAACCATTGTATCTGAAATGGTTTAATCCATAATGGTTCATAAATGGCATATTTAGATGACTAAAAATCTAAATAGTCAAATAAAAAACATAATCTCGAGTGGAAGAACTCTAGAAAAAAAATTCCACGGTTCCTTAAAATAATTGACTTAAACCCATCGATAATAGTGGCCTCAGTATTAAGAACTTTTTCCTATTTAGTTATTCCCATCAAGATAAACTCACATGGAACATTATAAATAATAATTCCCCAGCATTAGATTTCCTTAAAGGCATATTTTAACACAATCTATGAAAGTGAAATTTTTTATTCATGGACTCTTCTATCTAGCCATCCATCAATCACTATTTTTCTAAAATTATGTTTCATTCTAGTTGGATTGTTAGTAAAGAATATTCTTTGAGATTTTTTTTGGATAACTGGAATGGTTACCCTATTAGCTCTATGAACAATTCTATGCATTTATATACTGATATTAATATATCCATAAATGAATGAATTCGCTATATGGATTTGGATTTACCTAATGAGATCAATACTATTATTAACAATTGTCCTTTCGTTAAAATTGGTGATTTTTTTGTCTGGGAACCAGCCCATAATGGTGTTCTAAACTCTAAAATTTTCTACAATTATAATTTGATTAATAATATCCTAGATTTCTCTTGGTTAAATAGCTTTAAAAATTAATGGGTCAAACCCTCTATATTCACCTTAATCTAGAGAATATATCATAATATATTTCCCATTGATTAAAATCATCAATTATTTTGTATTCAACTTTGTTCTAAGTGTTGTATGTGTAATCAACGCATAGAGGATTCGAACAAAATTTTGTTTTCTAGTTTCACTACCTTTGTGTTATAGAAATAAATATTTGAAATATTTTATCTTAGATGGAGAGTTTTTTACTCAATTTGGATTAATCTTCAAAGATGCACTTCCATGGACTCCCCTCCTCAAGTTGAACAGCTTATCATTATTGATGTGGGTGAACTAATTCATTTCATCTGGTATGAAATAAATATTACCTTTCACAATAATAATACTTTCAATCTTTGTGTAGCTCAGGTGAAGATATTTATTGTGATCAAGGAAGCTAGAATGATGAAAACATTTACCTCCCACAATTCCATCCAGGATCTCATTATTCTTCATCGGATCAGAATCCAGGGAATATTCTTTCATTCAAAGGGAATGTTGGAAGTTTTCTGGAAACCCCCTTTCCTTAGCTAGATCAAAATAAATGTGGATTGTACTCTAAAAGGAAACCATGACCCCGCTGGCTACAGCATCATGTATGGAAATCATAATCATCATATTATGGTATGTTGTTACAGTACGTTTTGTTTTGCCTCCTCATTAGAACCAAAGATGTACAACATCATTATTGTCATTTTCCTTATCAAGTAAAATGGAAGGAATAATGTTTGGATCAAAAATGACTCCACTAACATCTTTCAGGACGTTCGACCTGGAGAGGTTCACCTGGCATGGCCCCTAAAAGAAAAAAGATAGTTTTCCACCAACACCTGGGTGAGCACAACCATATAATCACTCATTCTTATCAATAAGTGAACATGTTGGTCGATGGTCTTCCTAAAAAAAGAGTTAACAATGAAATCAGGTGAATGAATAATCTCTTGGAAAATCTCATCCTACTTCAAGAAGAATATTGTAAAAAAAATTAAACTTCATACTTTTGTATCATAGTTTTCTGATATTATATATTTTAGTGATTTGATCTTTTGAACAAGGCATCATCATTTAAAAAAACATATACTTGGATTTTATTTTTTCTGTGAAAAAAAAAATTTAATATAGGAAATTTTTCTTTCCATAATAAATGTTTAAAAATTTCAACTTTTATTCTTATTTTCTATTACCCATAATTAAACACAATGAAAGAATATTAAAATGTGGGATGAGAACAATAAATCACTTTATTGGAAATAAAATAAAATAATCCATTATTCCAATGATAATCTCATTAAACATTTTCTTAAACACAACTTTTTTTACCCAAAAAAAGAATCATATTTTAAAAAAATAATTATCTTACCATTTAATAATAAAATTATTTCTATTAGAACTCGTTATAAAGAATATAAAAGTCATATAGATTCCTTGGGACATCATTATCATAGATCCCTTACATATATCTAATAAATTGGAACAACCATATATATAACATCAAATATAATTATATAGAGAATATAATCATGTTTTAATTAATTGGATCTCAATCTGGTTGTACCCATCATATAAGCTATAATGGGCTTAGTTGGCAGTGCCAGGGTGCACCCATCACATAAGTTGTAACAGGATAACTCAGGGCTATCAAAGTTCAACCATCTTATAATCTTTATGGGGATCACCCGAAGCTATCTAGGAACACCCATCATAAATAATTTATAATGAGAATATCATGAATAAAACCCTTGAATACTATTTTTAACCCATTTGTAAGACACTTTTGGATATCAAAATACTCTTTCCTCATAAAAATCACTTTTAAATTCTAAAAAACATTCCCATAATAATGAATCAATTTTAATTGAAAATAACTATGGAAATTATAATAGAACAATTAAGGAAATAAATCAAAACGAATGAAATGAAATCTGATCATTACATATAAGTTATAAAATATTTCTTTATATGTTTTTAAAAATATCTTAAAGAGTAACTTTAAAAGGATGTTTTTAAAATAAAGTCCCTTACAAATATCATATCATTGAATTAAGAATTAATCAAATGAATAAATTATATTTATTATATATAAATCCCTATAAAATTAGTTGGAATAAAACATAATATATTCAAAAGTAATTTCACACATTATCTTAGCTTAATGTAATCCATGAAGTAGAAGTTTTACCCAATTAATAGAAATTGAATTACGAAATTCATTACCTCGAGTCTGACATGTCTCATAGTTTGTTATTTTCCTAAATAATACAAATATGTTAATTATTTACTTTCTTTATAGCCTTTTAATGTTTTATTATTCATTTTATATCAATTATTTCCATGTTATCATATTTTTTTAATTATTTATGTTTATGTCAGACATTTTGACGATATTCCGTTCATAAGTCCGAAATGATTTAGGTATATGGATAATCATCAAAGAGATCATTATTAAACCATCTCAAAACTAATAATCTTGATATAATTATAATAATTATTCATATATTATTCTTTTAGATACATCCATTAAATATATTTTTTAAAAATAAACTATATTATAATAATAGAGACGGTATGTCTTATATACGCATGAGTAACATTTCCATTTTTCAATGGGCATTGTGGAATGAAATTAATTATTATATTATATTTATTTAATTATAATAATAATATCATATATATCATATTACATCTTTAAATATACTTATATATATTATCTATGCGATTTGGTGAAAAAAACATAATCACATCGCTTTGTGGAGATGGTAGTCTACACATACGCGTGAATGACGTTGTCATTTTTTGTGCATTCAATGGGAAGAACATAAATGATATAATATCTTTATAGAATGATTAATATTTCATTAATATTATATTTTAATTTTTTTTCTACCGTTATATCAATCTATGAGAGGTGATAATGGATAACAAATTACCTCAATTAGTGAGGCGGTAGTCCATGACAAACACGAGTGATGATTTTGTATCTCAATTGATGGAAGAGGTGATGGATTTAGATGATGATATTTGAATATTAAAATATAATTATATATAGGATATTTTAATTACTATTTCATCAATTTTTAATAGATATTCAAGTATGTAGAAGAATAAATAAACAAATACAAGGAGAAAAAAATTATACCTTTAATTTGGACATCTTCCTTTCTTTAACCCATAAGGCAAGTGAGATTAGTATTGTACATAAAATAAGGCCTATATTATGATTTTTGGAGTTATAGTAAATTACTTGGTTAGGTTTTAGTAATTACAAATGGGTTTTGAAGTGTGTGGGATTGATAAGAAGAGTTTCCCTTTTATAAGTGAAGGGACGGCCACTCTTAGAATTTTCCAAAATATTAAAATATAAAAAGATTTTTCAAGAGAAAATGATTCAAAATGGAAAATAAATGCACATAGAATGAAATTTTAGAAAATATATTGTCCCTATTTTTTATTTAGTATATTTTCTATTTTTAAATAATTTAAAAATATTAATTCTAGAAAATATCATTATGATCAAATTTGATACTATTCATTACTTTAACATTAAAAACATCAATACAACAAGTTAAATTCAAACCAACTATTTTATTATATCCTAAAAATGTCAAGGTCAACTAAAAACTTTATGGATCATGTTAATTATATAAAAATTATAATTATTTTTATATTTTTAATATCATTTATTTGATTTATCAGTTAATTATATAATTACTACATCAGTGTTGTGAAATCATTTAAAATAATTATTTCATCGCTGAAAATTAATAAATAATTTACCATGATTTATATAAATATTTTATCTTTACAAATACAACTTATAATAGAACATATCCTATATATACTACATTATTAAAAATATAACACTTATTAAAAACAAGAGTGTGACATCCTTGACTTTTTGTTAAATAAAATATTATATAAGTTATAATCATATATATGTGAGGAAAATGGTAATATAATATAATCGCTCATTATTATTGATGGAAATTACCCATATAATTATACTACGGAAAGTTTTAAGGTAATTTTCTAGTCCTTATCATTTTATTTTTAAATTTAATTACATAATTTACCTTTAACTAGGGTATTAAAAATTACTAAGTTTACTGTTAATATTGTCCAAAAAAATATTTAATAAATTTGGACCCACTGATTTCAAATATAGAATCCATTTTTCAAATTTGAAATCATATAAGATTTATAATTTAATTTAAACTAAAATGGAAAAGGGAAAAGGAGAATAGTTTTTAATAAAATGAATTTTTTAAATATAAAAGGTTTCTATACTAAATCCTTTTATAACACCCATTACAAAAAAATAACTTTATTAAATAAAAATGAACCAATTACAATACAAAAATAATCTAAAAATTTATTTGAATTTGTAAATAAAATTAATGAAAATACAGATCCAATTAAAAATCCATATTTTTTAATATTAATATAGATATCTATATTTTCCAAATTTCTAAAAAAATCCTCAGATAATTTTTGACATGTTGAATAAAAAATTATTATTATTATTATTTTAAATTAAAATCCTATAATTTTTATATTATTAATTTAAATATAACCACATTATAAATTAGTTTAATAAAACTATTTATCTTGTGATTTTAGAAATTACTTAAAATATTTATAAGGAATTTAATTATTAAATTCAAGAATAATAATAAATATGAAGAATAATTATTCTATCAGTACTTGGGTTATTAAATCCCCCCTGTAAATTTATTCCTCTAAATATTATTCACTAATTAAACAATTGGGGATACCTTTCCCTCATATCATTTTAATATTCTGATGTTGATTTATCAACCGTATGGTTTCTTCGAAAATACATAGCCAGGTGAAATAACTTTTTCCATAATAATTACTTTCTATGATCAAGAATTTGAAGTGGTTTCTCATCATAATAAAAGTTATCTTCCAATAAAACTACTTTAGGGCTCAAACATGAGATGAATATAACATATATTTCCTGACTTTGAAACATGAAATTCATTATGTACCTAGGATAAACATGGAGGAAAGGCCACTCAGTAGACAATTGATCCAAATTTCACTAGGATTTAATATGTTCTAATGAACCATGGACTTAATTTTCCCTTATTACTAAAATAAATCACACTTTTCAATATAAATACTTCAAGAAAAACATGATCCCGTACAAAAATAATGTCTTTACTCTTATTATTAATATAACTTTTCTAACTTCTCTATGTTTTCCTCATATGTTACCGAATCATTATCACCTTCTCGAACACTTCCTCTTTGAATTCTAGTCCTGTTAACTTCCTCTCGCATACTTCATCCCAAAATGCTAGTGTTCGACACCCCTCTCAATATACTGCATCAAAAGGTCCCATCTGTAGAATTGAACAGAAATTTTTATTATAAGAAAAATCAACCAGACAATGATGTCAAACTCAAATTCCATGTTAATCCATTAACCAAGATCATAAAATGTCTCCCATGATAATATTTTTTTCATTCTAATTAACCATTTGATTGTGGATGAAAATATTTACTGAAATTTAATTCTATACCCAATTACTATTGAAGGTCATTCCAAAAATATGAAGTGATCATATGATCCCAATTTGATACAATGGAGTGGGGTACTCTATGTAACCTGAAAATCACATTTAGGGACAATTAATAATCTTTATATAAATACATATTTTATATGATTGGAAGGAAATGTTCATATTTTTTCATTCAGTCAATAAAAACCCAAATCACATTGTTGGATCAAGAATCATTTGGTAATCCCACTACTAAATACATTTTTATATTTTACCATTTCCATTATCACACTATAGAAGGTTAAAGCATTCCCTTTAGTAATTTTCATTCATCTTTAACCTGCTGATATGTAAAAAATTTCATATAAAATTTTTCAATATCTTTTTTTGATCAATAACCACAGTAATATTCTTGATGTTCTGTATAAATATTACTGCTTCCTAGATGAATGGAAAATTATAAATTACAAGCTTCAGTTAAAAAATATTCCTTCAAATAGGAACCAAAATTTACAAATAATATTTTTTCAAAACATAAAACACCTTATTAATCAATATTAAAATCAATAAACCTCGCCTTATTAATATATTATACCTTTTCCATCAAAGGTTGATCCACAGTCTGAGCTTGATTAATTCTTTCTAACAAAATTGACTACACTAAAACCTGAAAATAAAATTGAGGTGTTTCCTATATCCAATACTTCTAGGCTTAAATTCATCAAATCATTAACCAATTGGTCATGTTCCAACCATAACATGGTTAACATGTCATTTTCTTCAAATAAATGTGTTATCTACTTTGTTTATATTTTCAGGATGATAATGAATCATGTATTCATAATCCTTTATCTGTTCGAACCATATTATATGTATTATGTTAAATTCCTTCTGATTGAATATATACTATAGAATTTTTTAATTGGATTATATTTTACAATTTACTCCATACAAATAATTCCTCAAAAGTTTTAAATAAAAAACTAAAGCATCTAATTTTATATCATGTGTAAAGAAATTTAACAAATTAAGTTTCAATTTATATGAATAATATAAAATTACATGATCATTATACATTAATAAACAACCAATTCCCTTCAATGAAGAATCATTATAGATGAAAAACTCACCATTTCTAGAAGGCGGGGCCAAAACATGAAAATTTACCAATCTATTTTTTGATTCATGAATACAATCATCACATTATTTTTTCCAAATAAATTAAAAATGTATTCACGTTAACTTTTTTATAAGCCTAGATAACCAAAAAAATATTTCAACAAGATGCCATTATTATCCTGCCAACCTAAGAAAACAAAAAATAACTTTTGAATTTTTTGGTATCGTCCTTCTTCAACATCTTTTGTTTTATCTCGGTCATGTATAATTCCATATTTAGAAACAATGTTTCCAAGAAATTGTTTTTAATGGTTCAATTCAAAGCCTACTTTTATTATTAAATATAAGCAATCACCCCCTTTTTCTGGGTAGAGGGAGACCCAATAAATAGCTTAAAGGTCTGAGGGCATGAAAGCCCATATTTTTTGCCCATAGGGCCCTCCTCTGAATAGTAATTCTACAATACTCAGGATGCTACAGTACCTCCTATAGTACCACCACATCTATAGTTCCCACTATAGTACCTCTATCACTATTGGGTCACCACTGCTATAGTACAACTAAAGTAGGGGAATATATCAAAAAAATGAATATATACAAACTCATAATTCCCATATCTAGTTGGAAATGTTGTCTTTAGAATATATTTGTCCTTCTCTTTCAACAGATGGTACCCTGATCTGAGATCAATATTTAAAAAAGTAATGTGCTCCTAATAGAAGATCATATAATTCATCTATATGAGGAAAATTATACTTATTATTAACATTTATTTTATTCAGTTCTCTATAATAATTGAAAAAAATCATGGAACCATCTTCCTTTTTTTCAAAAAAAAACTTGTGAAACACATAGAGATGTTATATGTCAAATAAAACTATTACATAAAAAGTCATGTAATTTATTTTTCAATTCCAGAATTTTTACAGGGACCATTCGATAGGGGGTTTTGAAATAGGCATAGATTTTGTGACTAAATTAATAGTAAACTCAACCTACTGTTTAGGAATGGCATCAAGAAAATTATCTGGAAAAAATCCAATTATTAATTCACCACTAAAACACCATTAATCTGAATGTTTTGATTCTTTTAAAATACATGTTCTCATTAACATTCACTTATATTTCAAATCAATCTCTATGCTTCATAGAAGGTTGTTAAACATATGAAATCACTAAAAAAAACATTCTTATCTCTGGAATATATATTAAGATGGTAAACGAAAACTAATCCATACCTAAAACAATATCAAACTCAACTCTGAGTAGTAAAGAAAGATTTATAGGAAGGAATATTTCATAGATAATAATATGAATATTCTTATATATCTTGGACAATTTAGTTTTAGTATCCTATGTTTTCACCAAAAGATCTATCATACTTTAATGATTTGATATTCCCAGTATTATTGAAAATTTCTCAGAAATTAATGAATGTGAAGATCAAGAATAAAAAAGGTTATTTGAATAATTTGAATACACAAGTATAATACCTAAAACCAACTCATTTAATGGGTCCACATTAATTGTAATCATAGAAAATGAATTTACTGCACCTTTCTGTTTCCTATCATGATGATTTCCATCATGTGTAACTAACTTCGAAAACATGTTAGCATAATAACTAAACTCATTGAAACTAAAACACTTCACCATTGGATAGATATTGATTACCATAATATTTGGTTGTTTTAGAATATTTAGTCACAAGCCTTGTGACAAAACTGACCACACCAAAAACACATTCCAAATCATCTAAAATATTCATTCAAATGTATTTTACCACACTTGGAAAATATTAAGGCATTACCTATGGACATAATAATTCATTTATTCTCAATTAACTACCACATAAACCATTTCTTACTGTTTTCCTCCTAAGGAACAAACATTTCAGAAAACTCAATCTCAACTTTCTCAACAAAATGAACCACATTATCATAATTTTTAAATTATCATGTGACCAATGCTCTTTATAAACTTGGTTTCAACTAAGAGTATGATATTTAAATTTTAATATAAATTTAATGAAAAAAATATGGTATGTACCTGGTCAGTCATATAAAATTAGCATTATACGAATCCAATGATTCATTATTTTTCTACCACAGTTTAAGGAATTTTTCCTCCACTTAGAGTCAAACTATCTTAGGAAAATATTTTTCCCAGATAATAAGTTATAAATAATCTCATTAAATAACATCAAAATCATCCATATATCTATTATTATTATCTATAGACCACTGTTTATTGAATTATCCTTCAAAATGATAAAAAACTAATGTTACTTTTTGATGTTCCAAATATCCCATGACTTTTAGTATCTTCTCTAAGGAATTAATCGATCCTTCAACTACCACAAGGTTAGATGATCAACTAAATTATGGGAGATGATGTCTCATAAAATGATATAAATTATCCATATTCCTATGAGGTATACATAGATTCTCTCTAACAAATATACCACCACAATTTATACCTTGTGTCAACTAATCAGTCACATATAAAATTGTTCAGTTCCAATACTAACCATTCTATGTGGATGATATGGATGGATATCATCCTATTGATTTCATCCTTGAAAACTCTCCTTGTTTCTTAAATAGAAAACCATTCTTAACAATCCGAGTTTAGTCTAAGAAACATGGTAATCATAAAATTTTGTATCATTTCAACTTAACCATAATGTGAAAACATTTATGGGTATTCTATTTATATAATCTTAAACCCCTAATTTCTCTAAACCAACCTATTATAGCAACTATAATGATCTTCCCTTAAACAATAAATTTTGTAGTGTTTTTAAAGTAGAATTCAATTTCAAATTTATAGGATTTTTCATTTTAGATTTTTTAAGTATTAGGAAAAACTATTACGAAGTAAACACATACATTCCAAGTGGACAAGTCTGCTCGGGATCCAGTTTTTCTACAAAACAAAACTTTTTGAATATAAAACATGTTTTCATTCCATAAAAAATCCTCATAATATTAAACATGAATGATTATTTTATCTTAACCATCTTCAAACCCTTTCAAAAACATTGGAAAACATTGGTTCAGAACAAAAATCTCATTAATAGAAATAAAAGAAAAGAAATTGTAAGTCCACTGATAAACCCATAAAACATTTTCATATAAACCTACATTTTTACCTTGAAAAAGTATTAATATTTTCAAAAATATATTTATTTTACCTTTTTAAAATAAAATTATTTTCCTAAATACTTATTAGAAATAATATAATATTAATCTAGTTTCCTTGGGATGTCATCATCATTGAAACTTAACAGAAACATTAAAATTGGAATAATCAAATGGATAACTACAAATAAAATTATAAAGAGACAAGAATAATTAACCAATGAATTGGAGCGCTATCTAGGTGAACTCATCAAATAAGCTATAACATCCTCACCCAGTGTTATCTGGTCACACCCATCATATAAGCTATATTGGTCACACCTGACACTATCTGGGTGCACCCAATATATAAGTTGTAATTCGATGACCCGATGCTAACTAGGCACACCCATCATAAATAATTTCCAACGACCATGTGAGGAATAGAACCCATGAAATCTTTTTTAAACCCGTCTGTAAAATTCTTTTGGATATAAAAATACAATTTTCTTGTAAAAATAAATTTTGAAATATAAAAACCATGCACAAAATAATGAAATGATTTTGTTTGAAAGGAAATGTGAAAAATTATAAATGAAAAATTAAAGCATTAAAGTATCATGAATACAAGAAAAACCACTCATTCCCTATATGACGATAACATTTCTTTAGACTTTTTTAAAAAGAGCTCAAAGATGAACATTTAGGGAGGTTTTTTAAAATAATGTCCTTTACAAATATCATATCATTTAAGTGAGGGTTAATCAAATAGATCGATTAGGTGTATTAGATTTAAATCAATATAAAAATAGTGTAAATAAAACATTTGATATTCAAATTTCATTTCAAACAATTTCTTAGTGAAGCATAATCAATATAGTATAATTTTAACCCATTTAATGGAAATTTTGTTAAGAAATACCTTACATCGATACTAAAACGTCACATATGTTGTTTATCTTCCTGAAAAATAAAATTATACTAATTGTTTACTTTATTGAGAGGAATTTTAATGTTTATGATTATTTAATTATCACTTATTACCATGTTATTGAAATTATTTAATTAGTTAAGTTCACGTCGGACATTTTGACAATATTCGGTTCATAAGTCTTAAAATGACTTAGTTATGTGGAGAATGATCAAATATTTCATTATTCCACCATCTCTAGAATAATAATCATAATTTAATTATCATATTTATATATCAATTAAACCTTTAAATACATCCATTATATATGGTCATTAAAAATAAACTATGTAACAATCATGGAAAATTATGTCGTATATACACATTAGCAACATTTACATTTTTCAATTGTTATTAAAGAAAGAAATTATGTATTTTATTATATTTACAAGGATATAATAATGTAATAAATATTATATTACTTGTCTAAATATAATTATATTTAATATCTATGTGATGTTGTGATGAAAAATGAAACACATCACTTTACAGAGGTGGTGGTCCACACATACGTACGAACGACATTATCATTTTTCTGTTCTTGGAATTTAAATAAAATAAATGACATATTAAATTTCTATAATGACAAATATATCCTAAATATAATATATATAATCATTAATTCCATCATTATAACAATCCATGATAGTCGATAATGGAAAAAGAATAACATCATTTCAAGATTCTGTAGTTCGTCTTACACGCGAACGATGATTTTGTATAATATTTGATAAAAGAAGATATGTATTTAGGTGATGATTAAAACATAATAACATCTCCATATATAGAAGATATCAGAGTTGTTATTGTATCTTGGTTGATGTATGTTTGATGGATGAAGAAGAAGAATCAAAACTAAGAAATGTAAAAAAACTGTACCTCTTATTTGGAAATCCTTCTTTTCTTAACACCTAATGGATACTAAGGTTGGTATTATACCTAAAATAATGCTTATATAATGAAAAGAGGGATTCTAGGAATGTATGTGGGTAGTTTGTTTTGCTGAAAATGGGATTCAATGTCTATTTTATTGTGAAGAAGAAGATCCCTTTTATAAGATTGGGGTGGGGTACTCTAGAACTTCTAAAAATATTAATATATAAAAAGACGATTCTAGAACCAAATTATTCCAAATTGCTTATAAATGCACATGGAATGAAATTTTTTACCATATGTTATACCCTTACCCTTATTTAATATTATTATGATTTTTGAATAATTTAATAAAATATTAATTCCATAAAATATATGTATTCTCTAATTTGATACTATTCATTATATTGACATTAAAAACATCAAGAAAAAAAGTCAAATTCAAACCAAATGTTTTATTATATCATAAATAGGTCAAGGTCATAAAAAAGATTTTGATCACATTAAATATATCCAATTATATTTATGTTAATTCATCTAATATTATTTCTTTGACTTTTCTATTAATTAAATAATTTCTACATTGGCAATGTGCAATCAGTTAAGATAATTATTTAACTCTAAAATATTAAAAATTACTGTGATTATGATAAAAAAGATAAATTAAAAACAACTATATATTTTAGAACATAGCCTCTAGGTAAACCCATATTAAAAATATAACACATTAAAATCGTGATTTTGACATCATTGACATTTGTTTAAATAAAATATTATAATAGTTATAATTGTATCCATATTGGATCAAATGGTCATATAAAAAAACCAATAAAGATTATGGATGTAAATTACTCATCCAATAAAATAGGGGAAGGTTTTTAGGACATTTTCTTGTCATCATTTATAAACCCTTAATTACTAAATTTACATTTTAATGTGGTAATTAAAATTACTATGTTTACTAATCATATTCTCTAATATTAAAAAAGACATAGTTTTTAAATTTGTACACACTGATTTTAAATATGAAATCCATTTTTAAAATTTAAAATCCTAGAATATGAGGAATTTTATTAAAACTACACTAACAAAAGGCAATGAAATTTGTTTTTCAAAAAAATGACTTTTAAATTATAAGATGATTCTATACTAAAAAAAAGTATAAAACCTGTTCCAAAATCCATTATTAGATTTAATCAAAATGAACTAATAAAAAATTAAAACTAATTTAAAACGTAATTAGACATTGTAATTATAGTGAAAAAAATATAGTTTTCAACAAAAATCTTTATTTTCCAATATACATTTAAAAATAAATTTATTTCAAAAATTCACAAAAATTCATCTTCTCATAATTTTAACTTTCTAAATTAAAAAAATGATATTATTTTTATCAAATTAAAATTAAATAATTTAAAAATTATTTTTTAAAATAAAACTACATAACAAAGTAATATTAATAAAACTATTTCCTTTTTTATTTTAAAAATTATATAATATATTTGTAATGAAATTAACTATTAAATTCAATAATAATAAGAAATATGAAGAAAAAAACATTATTATATCATTACCTAGGTTGTTACACCCACCACTAGCCATCGCTCCAGGTGAGCACCACATTACTCTACATGACCCTCATAGATCGTGGGTTTTATATATCAAATTATGATAACTGACGCGCCTTTCTTCTCCTCTAGCTTAGGTCTTCCATGGCCTGATTTCTATGGCCACTGATTTCATCCCTCCCCCTCCTACGAGGGGGGGATGCGCAATCTTGGATCGTCCTCCTCCCCTTCCCCCTCTTACAATCCTATCTGACCTCCCCACCTTCCCCGCCAACATGCTCAACCCCAAGGATCCATCTTTCGATTCGGGTTTTCCCAAGATTTTGATTTCTGTACGAGAATTCACAGAGGCATCAGACCTCCATAGGCTCTCTCTGGCAGCTCGTTTTGGTCGGAATCGACATTTTTTGATGCCTTAGACTGATTCATTGCAGATTCGTGGGATCTGCTTCACCACACCATAGTAAGGATCGTGGATCCCATCCTTATTCGCATTCCCTTCAAGACAGAGAATGACCTTTTTTCGCCTAGTTCGGTGGTTGAATATACTTCAACGGTGTTCGTTTTTAGCAGTTCTATAGGTCCTTCAACTCCCACCTGAGACGAGACCCTATGATAGTGCTAATTTGGGTCTGTTTCTCTAAACTTCCATTACCTTTTCTGAACCCTGTAATTCTATCAATTCTTAGAAACATGATCGGTATTTTTTTGCTTTGATCATAGATCAAGATCCATTACAATCCGATTTCTCCTTGCATTTGTGTTGAAAATGTTGTTTCTAAACCTCTGGTTGACATTATATGGATAGATATCGAACATGAATACCGATTAAAATAGGATGTATGTTATGAGTATTGTATAGATTTTTTCTCTTCTTATTGTCATCTAATTTACCTTCAACAGTATTATAGGTGTGGATCTACTAGGAAAAAACCCATCATTTGCGAAGGGTTTATTGCGATGGGGAAGAGTCCCTTCGCAAATGGCTTGGGGCACCTTACGCGCTAAACCGTGAGAACGTTATTTGCGACGGGTGGTTACACCCATCACAAATTCCCTTTTTAACTTTCATCCCCTAATTAATATGTATTTGTGACTGCACCCATCGTAAATACTATTATTTGTGATGCACGATAAATCCTGTCATAAATAATATATCGACATGTAGTTATTTGCGATAGGTCCCATCGCAAATACATTTTTAACCTTCACCCATAATTAATAGGGTGTTATTATTTGCGACGAGGTCTGTCGCAAATAGTATTAGTTGCAATAAGATTCTCATCACAAATACACCCGTCGCAAATGATCTAACCTAAGTATAGCCACATCCATTTTTTCATTTCACACCTCTCTCAACTTATCTCTCTCTCTGAACTCTCATATTTCATTCTTTAAATTTCTCAAAGTTTAAAATTTCATATTGGGGCGATTTATAAGCTTCGTAGTGTACAAAAGATTTTTTACGGTATTTATCTATTGCTTTTATTTTTTAGTTAATTCATTTAATTTTATGTTAGTTATAATTATTGTCAATTAGTGAAGATAAAATTAAATTAGAATTAGATAGTTTTATTTTTCATTATTTATTTTTATAAATATGTTATTTCATTAGTAATAAATACTCTTAAATTATAATAATAAGCGCTAATTATTAATAATTAACGGTAATTATTAATAATTAGCGGTAAATATGAACAAATATATATAAATAGGAATAACTAATAATAAATAGGAATAGTGAGGAATAGATAGTAATAAATATGAATAAATAGTAATAAATAGGAATAAATTTAAATAATTAGGAATAATTAGAAATAATTAGCAATAATTTGTAATCAATAGGAATAATTTGTAATAAATATGAATAATTAGTAACAAGTCGAAGTCAATGTGAATAATTAGTAATAAATATGAATAACTAGTGAAAATTAGTAATAAATATGACTAATTAGTAACAAATAGGAATAAATATGAATAATTAGTAACAATTAGTAATAACTAGTTGTAATTAATAATAATTAGTATTAATTAGTATTAATTAGTATTAATTAGTATTAATTAGTATTAATTAGTATTAATTAGTAGTAATTAGTAATAATCAGTAATTAATAGTAATAAATAGGAATAATTAAGAGTAATTGGGGATAAATTGTAATAATTCATAATAATTAGTGATAAATAAAAAATATGTTGAAATAAATAGAAATAATTAGAAATAATTAAGAAAAAAAATTGAAAAATTAGGGAAAACTCAGAATAAATAGGAATAATTAGGAATACTAAGGAATAAATTGTAATAAATTGTAATAAATATTAATTAATAATAATAAAATGGAATAAATATCAATAAATATGAATAAATATTTATAAATATGAATAATTAATAGTAAATATGAATAATTAGTATTAATAAGTAATAAATATGAATAACTAGTAATAATTAGTAATAAATAGGAATAAATAAAAATAAATAGGAATAAATTGTAATAAATAGGAATAAAAAGTAATAATTAGGAATAAATATGAATAAATATGAATAATTAGTAATAATTAGTAATAATTAGTAATAATTAGAAATAATTATTAATAAATAGGAATAATTACTGATAAATAGGAATAATTAAGAATAAATAGAAATAAATTTGAATAAATATGAATAAATTGTAATAAATATGAATAATTAGGAATAAATACTAATAATTAGGAATAATTAGTAATAAATACTATCAATTAGGAATAAATATAAATAAATACTTATAATTAGTAATAAAGAGAAATAAATACAAATAATTAGTAATAAATAGGAATAATCAGTAATAAATAGGAATAATTAGTAATAATTAGTAACAAATAGTTATAAATACTAGTAATTAGGACTAAATAGTAATAAATATGAATAATTAGGAATAATTAATAATAATTTGGAATAAATAAGAATAATTAGGTATAAATAGGAATAAAAAGTAATATATAGTTATAAATAGGAATAAATAAGAATAAATGTGAATAAATATAAATAAATAGTAATAAATAGGAATAAAAAGTAATAATTAAGAATTATTTGGAATAATTGGGAATAATTAGGAATTAGTAGGAATAAGTAGAAATAAATAGTAATAAACAAGAATATATAAGATTAATTAGTAATAATTACTAAAAATTAGTGATAAATAGTAATAGATAGTAATAAATTGTAATAATTAGTAATAATTAGTAATAATTAAGAATAATTAGGAGTAAATAGTAGTAAATAACAATAAATAGTAATAATTAAAAATTAATATTAATTATTAGTAATAAATACCAATAGTTAGTAATAAATATGAATAATTAGTAATAAATTGGAATAATTAGTAATAAAAAGTAATAATTAGTAATAATTAGTAATAAATAGTAACAAATAGGAATAATTAGGAATAATAATGAGTAAATATGAATAAATAGGAATAAAAAGGATTAATTAGGAATAAATTATATTAATTAGTAATAAATAGGAATACATAGTACTAAATAGAAATAAATAGTAATAGTTTGTAATAAATAGTAACAATTAGTAGTAAATAGCAATAAATAGGAACAATTAAGAATAATTAGGAATAATTTAGAATAATTATAAATAAATAGGAATAAATAAGAATAAATAGAAATAAATAGGGATAAATACCAATAATTACCAATAAATACAAATAAATACCAATAAATAAGAATAATTATGAATAATTAGTAATAATTAGTCATAATGATAAATAATTTGTAATTATGAGGAATAATTAAATATAATATTTAATAAATAAGAATAAATGATAATAAATTGTGGTAATTAGTGGTAATTATCAGTAATTAGCGATAATTAGTGGTAATTAATAATACTTAGAAATGATTAATAGTTTTTTATCATGTTTTTATAATATATAATTATTCATAAAAAACTAATTAATTAATATTTTTAGAGGAATATGGAACAAGGATGTTGACAACAGTCATTATTAGATTATCTCCCTTGGATAAATCAACATAGGAATCCAAATGGTTATGGTATAAACCATATATATTAAGGGTTTTGACACTTTCTTATCATTTGGATCATCAAAGTTGGATTTTTTTTCATAACAGATGATTAAGTATCCATATAAAAAATGTGGTCTGAGGAAATTTGTCACATTTGGAAAAGTTGGGGTCATCTATTGTGTTTGGATTTTCAAACACATTATGTTTTTTGGTATCAATATGGTGAACATGGATCCCCAAAAGATACAAATAATTTGGTTCCAAATCTATCATGGTTTTATAATTTAGTACATGATGTGGCAGGTCCATCTTTTCAAGAAACTGAAACTCATGATGATATTGATTTTACTCCTGAGTTGAAACCATCCCAATTTTATGAGTTTCTGAGGTCTGCTGATGATTCCTTATATCCTAGTAGCAAGATAAGAAAATTTGAAGTCGTTTCAAAAATTATGGATATTAAAATAGATAATGAAATGTAAAATAGATGCTTTGATACAATATTATCTTTAATTAAAACATCGTTACCTAAACTCAATGTGTTGCCTATAAATTTATATGAGAGAAAGAGGTTGGTTCGTAATATCGGTCTGGGCTATGAGAAGATTCATGCATGCTGAAATTATTACATCTTATATTATGGTGAAAGTGAATCATTGGATAGTTTTTCCATATGCAAACTATAAAGGTATAAAAAAGATAACCTAGGGATGTATGGATTTATTCCTTTATAACTGTTGAGGTATTTCCCACTTATACCAAAATTGCAGCTTATATTTATGTCTCAGAACACAAAAAAAATTGATTTCATGGAATAAAAATAATATTAAAACTATTAAAAGCTTAAATCATCCCTTTGATAGTGATTTGTGGAAACATTTTGACCAATTACATCTGTCTTTTTCATCAGAATCCTAAAAAGTGTGATTGGTTATTTTTACTAACGGTTTCATACCATTTGGTTATTACGGTAGTCAATATTCATGTTGGCATGTATTTATAACTCTTTACAATTTATGTACTTGGATGTTGATATAGTATCTATATAAATTTTTAACCTTATTAATTCCAGGGCATCTGAAAAATAATATTCATGTTTATTTGAAACCATTGATTGAGGTGTTAAATTTAATATAGAGTAATTATGTCAGTACATATAAAGTTTTTCGTGAAACAATATTTCCTCTTGAAAGATTCATTTATGTGGAAAATTAGTGACTTCCTATCATGAGTACACTCGGTCCAAAATCTTTTTTGTACTGTATGGGAGATAGAAAAGCATTTATGCTTGTTAATGGAAGAAAAACTCATTTTTTCAACTGTCATCCCACATTCCTTCCAACTGATCATCCTTTTCAAAGGTACATATATCATTTTCGAAAAGGCAAAATGGAATGAGATGAACATCCAAAAATGATTTTAGGTACATATTTAAAAAAAATTCTCTTAATTAACCCCATTACATTTGGACTAACTATAAACTAGCAGAAAATTTATGGATTTGGGAAAGAACACAATTGGATAAAATAGATCATTTTTTATGATCTTTCTTATTGGTCTGATTTATAGGTTTTCTATATATTGGATATCATTCATCTAGAGAATAAATATTTTGAAAATATATTTTATACAGTTTTGGATACACCAGCTAAGACCCAAGATAAATTAAAGGCATGATTAGATTTTCCCAAATTAGCAGGCGACTAGAACTAGAACTGTTTGAAAATGTTAGATCACATTAGTTAATGAAGCCGAAAGTAGGTTATACAATTTCCAAATAAAATAGAATATTTTTTATCAGTGGATTTCATATTTGAGACTTCAAAAAGGTTATGTTTCCAATTTGGGAAGATGTGTCACAAATGTTAATATTATTGAATTAAAAATCCATGACAATCGTATTATAAGGGAAAGACTTATGTCGATTGGATTAAGAGTTGTAGTGAATTCTACAATTTCGGAAGTGCTAATAGACATATCATTTTTTTCATGACATTTTTGTGGTGACAAAAAACTATAATGCTCTAAGAAGACTACAAGAAGATGTTATTTTAATTTTATATAAATTGGAAGAAATCTTACCACCATCATTATTTAACTCAATAGAACATTTGATATTATATTTTTATCATGAAGAAAAATGTGGAGGTCCAGTTTTATATTGATGGATATACCCATTTGGGATATGCATTAAGAAATTGATGAAAAAAGTATATAACAAAGCATCGGTTAAAGGATCAATTTCAAAAGATTGTTTGTAGGAGGAAATTTATTTTTTTCTTCTCTCATTATTTTCAATCTAAATATCTCTCAAAACACAATTGCATGGGCATTAATGAGGGAAATTTTAATGATGAAATGAGAAATCAATTATTAGTTTTCAATCAGCCAGAACTCAGCTTCTGTGGAGTTCATGAACAATGGATTTCCAATGATGAACATCATAGTGCCCATATATATATTCTGCTCAATTGTGAAAAAATGACACCATTTATACTGTGAGTTCTCCAACCACTTATTCTATAATCATTATTACAGTAAATTAATATTATTTTCTATATATTTTATATGATAATTATATTAAGAAATAGCTTCAACAAATTACAGAATCTATTCTTGATAAACATCAGCAAAATATTTTTACTATACGTTTTAAAAATGGTAACATAAATTATTTATAGTTTAACATATAAAATCAATTTATTACTTTTTATATTGATTATTATTTTACCAATTTATAGGTATCTCAATATGCTGATAAAATTGATAATATATTGTGGGTATTGAGTAGCCCACCATCCAAAATTTTTAAATCTTATAATGAATATGTGGTTAATCATTTTGGATTTCATGCATGTGCGTATACGGAATCGAAAAAACAATGAATTCGGGTCTATTCTTTAGAGGATCTCATCATAAATAAATTGAAGTTATGTTTTACAGCATACTGGAATAAATTATAGAGTTGTGTTATCTAGGAACAAATTTTATAAAAATGTTTAAATGTGAGTGGTTGGATATTGAGAAATCTTTTCATGTTAATCTGATCCATGAAATTGTAGATATAAAATAAAAAGTTCTAATTGTATTAAATGAACTTTTTTTATTGGCTCATCAGGAACATCAAATTTATTATGAAAATTATTGTGCCTCTTCAAGAAATTTGGTTGATTAGTGAAGCATAATAAAAATTAAATCCCAGGAAAATTAGTTTATTCAAAGTGAATATGATTCGCTGAAGTGAAAGTACTTGAAAATTTTCAAGAGACTACTCTAAATAGATCTTTTTCATGAAGAGACATGAATGTCTTTGATGACACCCCAATGTTAAGGTTCGATGGTGACGATGATGTTAATGATGTAAAAAATATATTTTAAATGACAAGAGATGATGAAACTCAAACCCCTATGGAATTAGTTGATGCTGATAAGGAATATGAAGAAATTAACACCTTTAGATGTGAGGATGAGGATGAAGATGAATATTGACATAGTAAAATTCTATTTATAATCATATAATATATATATATATATATTTATTATCTTGCTAACAAAAGTAATTTTTTGATTCATATGGACTGAAATATGTGTCATGAGTTTGAGGAGGGTGGTCTACCTGATGATGAGAAGGATGTTGGATCATCTGACCCTCTCACTACTAGAATTTTAGGGAGGACTCGAAGGGGGTGTGGTTTTGTGTGATTGATTATTATTGATCCTATGTTTATAAAAATTCCTTATCTTGGATTCAATCCACGCATGCATAGGTTTGATTACTAGTGTATTTTAGTCAGTTTTCATTAATTATCATTAATTTATTTATAAACTAATTTTTTGACAATTTGTTATTTTTTTATCATATTTTTGCATATAGATATTGTATAGGGGAGTGATATATTGCAAAATTATTTTTCTAGAGCATATGTTACATGGGATCATATTCCCATAGACGTTTAGCATCACATGTTTAATTATTGGTAGGTACATAAATAAATAATATTTTTTTTGAAATTTATATAATTAATAGCTTGATATTATACATTTTTTGTATGTTTTATGGTATCACATTTATGAGAGAATGAATGAATCTATTTTTTAAGAAAGGGAGGTTGTATTCATGGCCATTATTGTCAATGTTTTCACAAATTGAGAAGGAAAACAATGAGGAAAGATTTAATCTCAGAGTTTTATTATTATTTCTATGCCCACCGACCTAATTAATATTCATCTTAGGTTTGGGATGGATTATGTTCCCATCGGATGGGTGTTAGTTGTTAGAGGAGATCATTAGTAGGTAGACATAACCTAGGGATACAGGATGTTACACATCGAGTTGGTAGTTGTATATTCATTACACATAGGGATCATATAGTAAAAACACTTTTTAATTAATTTATATAACATTTAATGTAAACTTTTTATTTTACATTCGTATAGGTAGTTGAACATCCCGATATTATGGAGTTCAAAGTTTATAGGTGGATTTACAATGATCTATTCACTAAATAGATTAGAGGTGATCATTAATGTCAGATTGTGTCAGTATAGTTTCTTTTTGAGTTTTAAAATTTACTAAAAATAATATTTTCACTAATTTAATTTTAAATTTCAATTGAAGGAGTCATATGAGGCTGGGACATCTCAGACACATACTAAGAGTCAGGTCAATACCAATGATCAGACCAGTGTAGCAAGATTTGATGAGGCAGGAGGGATGCATGTGACCTTGTATACCTTCTAGAAAGGCAAAGTTGTTGGTATCAACTCTCGATTTATGTCTGGGATTTATTGTGGTATTGCTGCAATGTCGGCATGCGGCTTTAGAGGAGATTTTGGAGAGTCATCATCTACTAGTACATTGTATCACGAGTATTTGAGATCTTAGGGTGAGCTTATAGAGTGTATTCATAGGGAGCTGTAAGAGCTCCATCGAAATCAACAACACTAGAAGGAGAAGATACGTCAATGGCAGTAGTAGCAGGAGGAGAAAACAATAGAGTAGATGCGACGTAAGACTCATGGTTTTTGGATGGAGTTCCCTCCACCATCTCCTCCACCTCCCCTAAATGAACCGCCCCCTTAGTGATGTATTTACTTTTTATGAAAAAACATTTGAATGTCATTTTTTTATAATATTATATATTTAAATTCTTATATATAATGTTTTTTTATATTATTACAAATATTTCATAGTTTATTATTTTATTATTTGTTTAATTTTTTATTCTTTTATCACTTTATCACTTTATTTTTTTTTATTGTTTATTTATTTTTTTAATAAAATTTTCATTTTTATTATTTTTTTATTATTATTTTTTTGTATTTTTGAGAATATTGAGGTTTTTATTATTTTAAAATTTTTTATTCTAATAAAATTATTATTATTATTATTATTATTATTATTAATTTTATTATTAATAATTTTATTATTATTATTATTTTATTAATACTATTTTTTTTATTATTTAATATAATTTTATTCAATTTTATTATTATTTATTTTTATTTTATTTTTTATGTTATTTGTGATGGGCTAGTCATAATAAGTTTTTTTAAAAACCTCACAAGAAAATATTTGTGATGAGAGAATTTACCCTCGCAAATGGTGTTTTTTCGGAAGCCATTTTCTGCAACAAGGTATTTGTGATGGGACCCCGTCGCAAATAACTCAATTTTTAGTAGTGATATGTCCCCCAAAACATGGTTCGTGATGTGGAGCATGCAGGTAGTGAGAAGATAAGGTCTTATACAGTTGCGGCCTCTCTTCCCTCAGGGGTTAGGATGTTTGATGTCGAAAGAGGTGGAACCCTTATTTTTTCTTATAAATGGGAGATTAGAATTCTAGGGATTGCTCGATTCCAAAACCCTAGATCAGTTCCTCAGGGTCACTCAGCAATACATGGACATGGCTCTTGTAGGATAAATACACTGATTTTTCTTCCAACCCCACTAGATATCTAACTGGTCCTCCTACAAAACATGTTATCAAGTTTAGAAAACAAATTTGATGAGCTAGAGGATCAATAGGGATGGAATATAATGAGATACATGAAGACCAAGAAGATGGGTCCATCCCCCATAGAGTAACTATTGGAAAAAGTGGCACTATTTTCTGAGACCCCCCAATCACAATCATCGTATGAGGAGGATGATAAAATCAATTGTTTCTCATAAAATGGATTTTCAAAAAAAAATTTAAAGATCATTGACATTAGAGACTATCTGGAAAATTTTGGGAGAAAGACCAAGACTCATAAATATTACTATTAAATTCCAAAACCAATGACTAATCGATCACCGGAAAAGGATATTAAATTTAGGGAGTTTGTTCAGTCTCCATTTGATGCTCATGATCTTCCATGAACACCTCCTAATGATATAGAGGTTGCTAGTGACAAGGTTGATGATAATAGAGGTAAAATTCTTGAAGATCCTAACCGGTTGTTTAATCATGTGACATTTAATGGTGTCTAGGAAGAGGCAAGGAAGCCTGATGCGGACCTGAAGCTTCTCTTACATTATGAGGAAGAGATAGTGAATAAATATTTTTATGTAAACATTTCGAAGGATGAAGATGATATTATATATGATAAAATAATTAGAGTTGATCTTAATGATGTGAAAGTTTATTCGATCAACAAACTAGATTGAATTTTGGCTTATTGAATTAAAAGGGGAAAAATAAACATAGAAGAATACTTTCAGACCTAGGATGGACTGGCCTACCATTTCAAGGACCTCATCAAAGATGATCCAGAAACGAAGGTAACATATCTATCATGGATCTTACATAGGGTGATTAATTCAACCTTTTTAAGTATTTTTTTTAATAGTTTGTTAATTTATTATGCAGTTTGAACTTGGTATGCCTTGTAATCTCTTTGGGTTTCTCCCTTTCCCTCAAAAGTATTTTCAAAAATAAAAAATTTACATTTATGAGAAAATAATGAACACCCCTCACCATTACATCTCCATCAAATCAAGCCTCTCACATATTCTAAATATCCATCAGTGGATATATCATAAATTCATAAAACCAAATATATCAATAAGAGACTAATGAACTCCCTATCCCATCCCCTTATAAGGGAACTCAATCATGGCATTGTTTGGGGACATTCTCACTTACTTACTCATGTTAACCATCCAAAAACTATTTAAAAAGACAAATATTTTAGTAATATTAGCCTTAAATAACCTAGATAAGTCGATAACATTTCATGAAAAATTCATCTCATACTACAATGACTCATATAAACCTATACCAACCACTGATCTCCACTATGAATTTGTAGGTCCTCCAAAATCCAAATTTAATTAATTATAAAATTATTTTCATTAAATTATTCCATTTAATCCATATTGAATACAATTATGGATTAATGAAAGATAACTAATCAAGATGTGTAATGAATCTAATACCCTAAGAAATAGGGTGTGTATCACCATTGACACACCTTCATACTACTGCAACCCAAATCCCTGAAAATATTTTTCAGATTTTCAACCAATTATACATGAATTGATGATATTCCAAAATTGATTGTGCTAGTGAGGTATCGATAATTAAATAATTTGATACTTCATGTGTTCATCCTTTAAAAACATCCTATATCCATGTTTCCATGATTCCCCACCATATCTACCCAATCCACCATGCTCTTATGGAATCAATGTTATGGCCTTAGATCCAAAATATAAAAAATAGTTAATGATTCAAGAGGTAGATAGTGGAGAAGAGAACAAAATGGAACATGCATAAAATGAGTTCGAATGGTTCATCCCATTTATATGGATAAAGGGTAAACAAAGGGGAGCGATATAAAAGAATGGAGATTTCCTCCCCCACATTATAGTAAACTAAAACCACAAAACCTTGTTATATGTTTAAAATAAGTAAAATTGAAAGAATAAAATAACTCCAATGAATAAAGAAGTCTAGGAAGCATTGGGTGTCCATTTCACCTATATTGTCTAACTGATGCTACAACCTATACTTGGTATTATCCAAAAACTACCCAATAGAACCATTTAATGGCACGGAACCCCTAACACCATAATTGGCTATCCAGTTTGCATATATTGGGTACCATTTGGCCCTCTATAGACATTGGTGTGCACCTCCCAACTTCTCAAAACCCTAAAATTTATTCATGGACTCATATACCAAATCTACTACATTGGAAGCTTCCCTTTGGGAATTTAGAATTCATCAAAAACACCGATTTTTTATGGGAATTAAAAATTTCAAATGAGCCCTAGTGTTACATCAACTAAAAATAAACTTTCATAAACTATACTAAAACAATCTAGTGTGGGTCATTAGAACCACCCCATGATAGTAATTATGATTCCTAATAATTCACTACCAATATTTCCCATTTATTGACTCAGTTACTAGTATCATAAGAATTCTAAAATTTCCAATCTTCCATTGGTTATGGGATGTCATTGTACAACCTAAACTATAAAGAATTCAAAAACCCAAAAAACCACATCATGTAGTTAATAAAAAACATTTTCCATCACCTTTATGACATGAATATATCCTTATCCATGTCCACATTCTTAGTCACACATGGAAAAATCAAACATATACCCCCATCTCATTGGCGAAAAATTAAAAAATGATTTCTCATGAATCGTGACATAGACTACTTACACCAAATCCCAGATGATTATCCACTCACAAAAACATTCATTAAGTCTTAAATTACTAATTATATACAACAATAAATTATTTCATTGGTTTATACTATAAGAAACACTCACTATGTCTCATACCCAGGAACTACTCAATCATTTTCATCAAAACTATCAATATCACCCCAAAGACCATACACATGACATGAATCCTCATGACATCTTACAAGCCATCATACCATTCAAGAAGCATTCACATTCTTCAAACTTGGTCCCCCTACATAAATACCTAAAAAATTAATACATGGTCATTACACGAGAACCTAACCTTCAACTCATGAACTTTAGTTATTGAAAATTCAAACATTACCCAATCATCATCAATTAAAACCCATATCTGGTTATTTTAAATTTCTCAACCATAACCTAAAATATTTCTACAAAAAAACTAATGAAAATCAATGACTAACCCATGGTTGGGTTTACCAACGTATCACCTACCATGTCTACAAATATTATCTCATAATAAATGTCTCATACTCCAACCATCTATGGTATTATCACAACTATAGAATTTCTATTTTAATGATTTATAAGAACAATACTTATTTGAATGTGATATCATTTGAATGCTGATTCTAAATATCACCACACATTACATCCTGATAGAACTATCCGACAATCTCTACTCTAGTTCCAATAACATCATAGTTCCCTACTCCACTAATTCTTAATTTCATACATGGAAAAATTCACACAGCATCGAGTTTCCACAAATTCATCATATTATTACTCACGCTATCCATATTTTTAAAGACCACACAAAAAAATTTCTAGAAATTACTATCATCTTGTTTCATAATAGATCAAATTTGATAAAAAAAATTATATCATTATTCAATAACACACAAATCATAATTTCCACCCATAATATTACATTTTCTATAAAAGGCTTCAACTAATCTCCCATATGAGTTGATAGTTTTGAAAAAAAATAACTACCATGACACCTTAATCATTTAACCATCACTCTATAGAGATATTATCTCCCTATTTTTTCATGTCACAATGTATGGGTTCCCACTATTCATTCAAAACTAGTTATCCCTAGAGAAACCCTTTCCCATACGAACACAAAATAAAACATTATGTGATAACAAACTTGATCATTCTATAGACAAGATAATTTGTGTCGAAACTTTAAACTATCTCATTATACATGATCACAATTCTAGTATGTATATTCATGGAGTTCCATCAACAACCCATGACCTGACACTAGTTAGTCATGGAAAACAAAGGATTCTAAGACCCCGCCATTGTATAGAGTATCCTATTAATGTCCTATATCAATATGAAACTTATGTGATTGAAACCACATCCCAAATTCATAAAATAATCACATAAAGAAGGCATCATATGTGTTAACTATACATTGACATCATCATAATAACCAAACCCAAAAAATTCACAGACCCTAACAACCCAACCTTCTTATACACGAAATTTTCAAAAATACACACAAAGATGTGTCCCACCACATCTTATTTGTCCAATTATTCGTAACAAAATAACTAATCACACCATCCAAGGATAATCCTAGTTCATAACATCCCACATACATCATTTGTCAAATGAACTCCCACACTATCATTAAAAATTTAAGAGGTTATTGATCAAATAATCATAATGATTCATAAATAACTCCAATATCAGTTAATGAAAATCAAAGTATGTGTAAACCACAGTTTTGTACTAGAACATAACATAGCTTCAGCCACTCTATGTTGTATTCAATCAGACCAATGATAACATGATTATTTAGAGCTTCTTATTTTTCCCATGCATTTAATAGAAATCCCTCAAATGAAATAGATCACTACCTTTTTTCAATAAGTAAATAAAACCTTACTAAATATTATTCTAAATTTTTTTAATCCACCTCTAGTTCATCTATCCCATCACCTAAATCATCTACTTATAATTCCCACATATGAAGGCATCCTTATACCTAGTTTATCCCCTTTATCTCTAGGGATGCCCTAAAAATATAACTCATCTCAAGAAATAACAAGTATGGTACCTCATTATTATAATAACATACTATAAATCACCATTACAATGAGTCATATATCATGAAAAATATTCCCTCCCACCGTTTCTATTGAGAATATACCAAAAGGTCATAATTTATAATGAACCAATGATGCTTCTACCTTAGATAACATAGAGAAATAAACTTTTTATGACCCATTCTATTGATATAATAAATATAACCCCATATAAGACACTTGAGAGTCATAATCAACTAGTATTCATACTCAATATATAGAGGAAGTACCCAAAAAATACATCACCGCTCCTCACACAACCTATGATATAAAGGGTTTTATATCGCTCCATTCCAACTCTAGGCAAACCCTCACACTCCCAATTTAAGTATCCAATATATATATATATATATATATATATATATATCATATAACAAGATTTCAAATACAACCTAAGAACTCATAACAATGGTTCAATTGATTATAATTCCACCAAGATATTATGTGGTAATACACCATATAGGTCATTATGAACCTTTTAAATTTCTAATATCTTCTCATAATCTGATTTCTAATAATATTAAATACGATGAATTAAAAATGAATAATATGTTTTGGATATGATTCACGAATAGATACCTCCATCCAATTATTTTCCAATATAATTCCAATAAATCAGAAAAATAAAAAAACCATTCTAGGATTAAATGAATTGAACTATACCAACAAAATAAATGAATACAAATAATATATATCTATTAATTTGGTCAATAGTTCTTGGATGTTTTATTTATACACAAGGCATGGAATATCCATCTTATGTATGAAAAATCTTATCTTTGTTTACCATACCCAAAAAATAATACAATGAAAAAAACTATGAAATAATGTTTTAACATCACAACATAGATTACCCGAATAGTACCAGATCAATGGTTTCATATTTTATCATGAATGCCTATCCATACTATACCAGTTCATAAATCTCTATATGGGTCTAGTAACCCATATTTGGAGGCTATATCCTCTGGTATCATTGAAAAAAATGTGTGTAAATATCTAAAGATTAAAAATAGGCATAACATCAGAGTGCGGAATATTGTAATATACCAGAAAGGTATATGAAAAAATAACCTAAACATGCTGTTGAAAAATATTACTTATATAGAACAAAAAAATAAATAACATATATGAGACCACCTAATGTTTGATAATATATAGAACATATAAAAGACTAGAAATAAATAAAGGGAGAGCCACAAAATCTGGAGACTATCCAAAGACATATTTCAATAACCTAATTGATCTCACAGATCTCATCCACATCTAATCTAGGAATTTATCAAAAAATATGTTAAATATATGGTTTTTACATACACTATTATTCCTATATAGGGTTTTATCATAAACTAAAAATTCCTCCACCAATGATGTGACTAATATAATCTAATATATATGTTCATGCATGTACTTAATTTTAATAAAGTTGTAAACATCACATGAATACACTCACCGCTCTATAGGGTACTCATGTAGCCACCCAAATGGAAACTATTTAGAGTATTGGTAAATGTGATCATAAATTTTCCATGAATTGATTTTTAATGATTTATCACTACTAACATCATCAACTAGCGGTAATGGTTTATCTATATATCATAACTCATGGGTAAAAAATACATCATCCAGATACTAGTAAATGTGAATGATATATCACTAACTCATATCTTATTTTAATGATATATCTTTATCCATAATAATGGGAGGAATATGTGCAAGGAAAAATAACCTATAGAATATGGTATCACCTAGGGAAATATTTATCACAACACAACAATGGTGGAAATTATGCGTTATTTTGTGAATCAAGTACCACTACATAATTAAAATGTGAATAGTGAATCATTAGGTTAATGATCTTCCACCAATAAAAAAATAAAGAAATAGAAAATGATTAATCACCATCTATAGAAGATCTACCCATAAAATAACTTTAGTGTGGAAAATATACTACTAAAAATAATTATTCTGAATAATCCATCACTTTGAAAAACTCTATATGGATTATATACCTGCACACTATATCAATGATAATGATTTATAATCAGTTGATAGGGAATAAATAATAAATTACAATGATAACTACACAACCCCAGGTGAAATATATATCACAAATCTATACTCTTTATAGTAAATGGTGTATCTTAATTAAAAATTATCTATGTGGATGATCCACCATTAACAACACACCCAAGGAAAATGATGCATCACAACACACCATTTGAGTGAATGAATAATCACTATTTCATAGTATATAAAAAAATAACATAACTATGGTGAACAAGTTATCAACCTAAAAATTAGTTTGATTGACTCCAAGTCTCACTAGGATTCTCAAACCTATGAGATATTTCACTTAGTATACATATATCAAGCTTGGACACCCATGGAATAGATTCACATCACATACAGTGATCTATCAAAAAAAAGTTATGGAATATAAAATATCATCTAAACAAAGTATTATAAAAAAGGATAAATTTTCACATAGCTTAACTAATACATGAGTTTCCATCATCAAGTAACACATAATAATAAAGATTAATTCTCTCAAAAAATTATAGCTAAAGATACACCCATGATGTTTCTGTTACATAATTATCATACCACATCCCAAGGTGTTGTGTCTATTAGTGGACACATGGTCAATGCACAAGGATCAAGGGAGAAACCAAGATTCATGTATCCCAATTCAAGAATAAATAGACAAGGGAACCAAATTTTTTTCAACACTGTGAAATTATCACATACCCACTCTAGACCATATCTCATAAAACCAATTTTATAAAAATAAAATAGAATTTTCCCTATCCACCACTATAGGTGATCACCACATACCACAACATTACCCTCCAAGGTCATGGGTTCTATATCTAAATGATTAAAAACTATTTAAGGTTCCATCTTCCTATAGAAAAGCCTATGACGTAGTGTTATCATACATATGTGGATCAATCCTGAATTCATAAAACTAGAGTTTTTTCTACAAGTCTGGCCAACATAATAGTCTAGCCTTCTATTGGGGAACCCATTGTAGACTTCATCTTAGGTTATTCACCCCCAATTAACCACACATTCTATCCACATAATATATGAAAAAATGTATAAAATATTAATATTTCCTACCATGAACCCTGATATGGATTTATCCCCTCATTTAATGTCTGGACATCACCACCAAATCACATAATATCCCCTAATGGACACTGATAACCTTCATAAATTCCAATATCAATCCAAATATTATATTAATTAGTTATAAAATGACCATAATTAAATAATCCATTTAATATAAATTTTTTATAATTATGAATTGATAAGGGATAACTCACTTTGTATAAAAACATCACTAATTCCCTAAGAAACAAGGTGTAGATCACCCATAACACCCCCTATGATCACTTACAAAAAAATAAAAAATATTTCAAAGGAATTCATCAACCTATTAAATGATATTTTGATGAAAATCCAAAATTGAAGTAGGTTAGTGACTTACCAACAATAAAATGATGTGAAATGTCACTCATTCATCCTTACAGAACCTCTTCCATCCATGTCGAACTAGGGACACACCATATTGTCCATACACATTGATATGTTGGAATCAAAATTATGATCCAAGATCTAACAAACAAATATAATTGAATAGGAGAAGAGGGAGCAGGTAGAGAAGACAAAATAAAAGAACTTGCCATAAATAAAGATGCATAAGTCTACTAACCATCATATATCAACAATGGACAAAATAGATAGAGATTAGAAAAAGGGGATAACCTCCACCATATTATGGCCTTCTAAAAGTAATAAAAACCATGAGTGGTTTAAAATAAAAGCATTCTAATTCCCTAAATACCCCCATTGAAAAAAAATTTAGGAACCACTAGGTACCCAATCCACCAACACCGTGTTCATTGTGGTCCCATCCATAGATTTTGTACCCCCAAAATTTTCATTAGGTATCCAATGCACCTTGAATTGCTATTTCAAATCCCTATAGATCCACCATAACTAGATTTATCCCTCCTCCCATGAATCTACCACCCTAAGACTTCTCTTCATCAATATCAAACATGACTAAAAACTGTAATTTCTGAATAGATTAAAAAATAAAACAATATCTATTTTCAAATTTAGTGAAGCCTAATGTTCATTATCTCCATCGACCCGAATTGGTGTGGTTCATTATATAACCATACCATAACAAATATTAGAGTCAACCATATTTATGTAAATATTATATGTTTAGATCCAAGCATAAAAAAATTCCATCTATTATGGATCTCAGTTATTCATATGGTATATTTTATGGTCAGTCATATTACTTATTACTTTTACATAGATGTAATTTGAAACATTAAGGTATTTTCATGTTAGTATATAAATACACACACAACTCTACAAATATAGTTATATGGACTTTCATATAAATTTTAAGAGACATTCTGTAATAATTTTTTGTTGAATTTATTTAACCAAAATTATCCTTAATGAAAAACGGAAATCCTTACAATGAAAAGTGTATTATGTATTAATTCAATATCATCAAAATTTACCATGGTCTTAAATTTTAACATAAGATCATTAGTGTATATAAAATGATATTAATAATTCAAAAATGTCCCATTCATGCATGAAAAGTTCTTATATTGAATTTGTATCTAATACAAGTTGTTATGTATATACTTTTAATGAAATAAGTCCTTTAATTATAAATTGTAATAAACTAAGAGAATAAATTAAAAATCCATACTAAAATTTTGGTTTATTGATGGAATTGATTATACTATTGTATTTTTGGGAATTTAGTTTCATTTATAACCCCCAATTACTATATTATTTTCTGAATAATATATTTTTAATAATGTATTATTTGGAACACTTTTTAATGGGTTACATTAAAAAAATTATTATGAATATAAAATATTAATTAGAATAATTTAATAGACTATATCTGATATATGTAATAAATGAAAATATAATATTAAAAAATCAATGTTTTGTATTCCATAATATGAATAAATTTTTTATTGCTTCTTAACGACCTGTAATTGAATAATCTTAAAAAAGTTAAAAATAAATTTGAAACATTAAAGGTTTCTATAATAAATATATTCTTTATACATTGATCATCATCATTGTTGAGATTCAGTAATGTCAAAACTAAACTTAAAAATATGAAATAACAACATTATATAAAAGCTTTCTTACTCTATTTCAATAAACAAATTCTAAATGAATTTCATTATTTTTTTATCATAACGAAATTTATAACTTCATAGAAATATATTTTACTCAAAAATACATTGTGTATAATGCTTATAGTCAATTATGGGAAAAATTATTATTTTAGATTTGGGTATTATGATCTTGGGGATACACACTATCTTGGTATAAGGTTATAACTAGGAGCACTAAATTATAAAATTCAAGAAAAAACATTCTATGAACATTATAATAGTTAAAATTGTTAAACCTGATTTGTTAATATGTTAATTATAGTTGGAAAAATATTTTATCTATAACCAACTATAAAACCTTTTAAATTTTTTATTTGTATTTACATTAGAAAATATTTTATAAAAATATTTTAAATAAAGGTCATTGAAAAATTACTTGAAAAATATGAATTTTTTATCATAAAGTATTCATGAAAATATTAAAGTTCTAGACTCACTTAATATAAATATCTCAAATAGGATAAATATTATTCATAATTGGAGTTGTTTGGAGTTCCAAAAAAATCATACTATTCATTCACATGTTATGAAATATCAAAACCAAAGTGACACATACTTTTTTGATTCTCACAAAGAATTAAAATATAGAATAAGCAAGTAACTAAAAAATTTAGTTTAAATAATGTATTAGGTATCAAATTGATATCATTAAATAACTATTGAATTTAAATATATTTTTCTCTTTTTTTTAAGATTTAAGATTTGTTTGTATAAATGTTCTTTATACTGTATTAAAATATTTTTTTAGATTACATTTTATTGATCATCACAGAAGGGGTTACATAATTTTATCATCTCATATTAGAATTGTTTTGTAGGTTATATGTTATATAGGACATTAATAAATTTGATTTTAATATTTAATCCCAATTTTTGAATAGTTTGATTGTTAAAAAATAAATAATATTTCAACTATGTTTTCCTTCATTTAATTTTATAAATTTTTTTCTATGGAAATATTTTATATAAATAATTATTTCTATTTCATAGATAAAATATTAATTTAAATTGTATTTTAACTATTCATAATACAATTTGATAATAATATTAGTTAATATTTACACTATAAAATTTTTATTAAAACATTGCGTGTCCATTTTTAAAATTAACCTAAAAATAATATTGTCCATCAACTAAGAGTCAAAATATTACCTCAAATTTCAGGATAATTCCCACACATTATATTTAAAATCAAATATATAATCTTAGGTATATTCAATTCAATGACAATTATTTTTTACATTATTTACATTATCTCAGTTATCATTCTTCTTATTTTTATTCTTCTAATTATATTATGATTCAGGTATGATGTTTCATAATTTATTTATTTCATAAAAAAGAAATTTTATATTATTTATTTAAATTTATTTGTTTAATGTGTTGAACAACTGACTCCAATAATTTTATATGTTATGTTTTTTAATTTAATATTGTTTAAAAATTTGTGTAATATAATAAAATATGTATCAACCTCAATTAACTCATATGGGTCATTGACAATTAGTACATTATTTCTATGGATTTTTAAGATAATAGTGTCTTTTTTATATTTTTATAATTTTTTTAATTATCATATTTTATTATTTAATTGATCAAATATTCTATAAAAGTGGAGAGATTTTAATCACCCTAAACTCCTTAATAATAGTTTTAATTATATTTATAGGATGTGACTCCTAAATCCTATTTATAAGTGCATCTTTATTTGGTTTGTTACCCAAACAATTCCTACCATAACTAAATTTAGTAAATAATTAGGGAACATATATAATAAAATAATATGGTTTCAATTAAAACATATCACATTCAATTAAAATCATAATAGACATAATATTTAGAACTTATTTATCACTAATGTAATTGCATTTTAATTTATTCAAGTTTCATCTATCATTTTACCTATAAAGAGTTTTATATGTTAATTCTAATCACTATATTTAGTAATATAAAAATAGGATGGAAAACTTAGGTTGAATAACTATAATAAAAATTGCATATTACCATTGTTCAGAACCGTAACAATAATCCCCATGTATTTGGTCATATTCCATGGTCATCTTTATCATGTTTTTGGCCTCTATTTTCATTGAAATATATATAATACAAAAGTTTGGGTTGATCATTATTTTATGTACATATAAACATGTTCTTATCCCTTTGACCATTTTTCATTAATGTTGAAGTATGTCTAAAACCATGATTGTGGACATAAGAAAATTTAATTTTTAAAATAAATTAAATATTATATTTTACTAATGATTATAAATTATCAATTAACTGTAAATTTTTTGAAATATTTTATATCATTTTCTAATAATTTATTATTGGGGTTTTAAATTTTTTCGTTTATGTAAAACATAAGTACATAAAATAATGTCACTCATCCTTAAACTACTCTTGTTGAGAAATGATTAAGTCCATGCATTAATACTGATTATTATCTTATAAACCATTATTTTTAGATAATTAAATATTTAAAATTATTATTACATGTATATATGTCCATAAATGAATCAAAATATTGATTCATAAGTTATGTAAAATGAAAGTAAATTCACTCGATATCACATATTTCTTATCTATAATATGATATGATATACACGATTAAAGTTATGATATATGCATCCTTACACCAACATTATGGTCTATGAGTTGGGGTATATTGTCCAATATGATATATCCATTTTAGTTAATTCCTAAAAATCATCCACTTTCACTAAAATCCTGTAAGGACTTTCTAAAACATATTACAACTCAATATGAATCCATCCATATACCTTTGGATATATTTTACCGAACACACTTCATTTTAAAGAAAAAACATTATCTCTAGTTTGAACCATATTCTACGTCTAAATTATTTAACCCTATGTGATTTTTAGTGTCATAAAAAATTGAAATTCTAATTTAAATTATATGAAAGAAATATAATCCTCTAACAAAATATTAGTGATACTAAAGATACAAATGGGTCTAGTGTGATTTCAATCAAACATATTCATATCAATATATGAATGTCTTCACCATGATATAGACCATATACATCATATTTATACATATATAATCACATTTTCCATGACATAAAGTTACCATATATCATGGAACATGTTAGAATATTATAAACTAACTCATTCATTCATGATTCTGGGAAATAGACTACCAAGTATGAATGAATGCATCACATTCATTCATCCAAGTAGTTGATCACATCACATGTCACCTATTTAATAATGGGAATTGCTTCATTCTGTATAATTCAATCAAGGTCCTAGATGTATTTAACTCATCATATGTGGGTAAAAATCCCAAATTTATTAAGCTCTAAAACATGACATGATCTGTAATATAGTTAACCACACCCTAATGAGATCAACCTCAAGGGATTTATAAGAAAGTTATGGATGAAAAAGGTTCTCATTCTATGTATTTATATTTCCTTTGGTAGTGGGGATTCATAATAGGCATACAACCCTAAGTATATTAATGATCTTATGAATTTATATATGATATATATTAGTAGTTTTGTCTAAAAATAATTCTCAACATATCATCTCATGAGTTTATTCTTTATATTATGTAGAAAAATATTTTTATCATTTATAAGATTCTATTCATTCCAATTTTAACATATCATCGTAACCCATGAAACATACTCATGATCATTAATTAGGTACATCATAAATTCAAACATTGAGAGGAAATCACCAATTGAATCATTATTTAATATAAACACAGAACACATGAGTGAATAATAAATGGAGATTTCTTTTATTAAAAAATAATTTTATATTTAGAAACCATTACATCCAATATTCCATGTATTTAATACTGAGAGATTCAACATTACCCTCATGGGTTTTCTATGCTAATGGTTTTTATAATTGATCTGATACATTCTACTATTTATCCTCACAATGGATCATTTTATATCCCATCAAACTGGTCACTTCAATATGATGGTACTTAAAAAGGTTGGGTTTGGTCTATTGGTAAGGCCATCATTCCTTGGCCTCTATAAGAGAATTTTTTTTTCAAAGTAAATCTCAAATAAACCCTCAATACTAGGAACTACCCCACGTTTATTTCATATTATCTCTATAAAATTGGAATCTACAAAATGTTTAACCTTATATAGAGTGATCACACTCCCCTCTAAAGGAAAATAACATATCATTACGTTTTCATAAATACTTAAGGTTGTTTTCTAAAATAATCCAGTGACTCTCAACCTGACTATATTTATATCTACTCGTCATTATCAAAACATAATTTCCACCAGGTTGATTAAAAAACATATTATACATGATAAATTCTATAGAGGATTTATAATGATTCATATCCATACATTATATATCATTTGAAGTATCTGTAATCTTCCTAATATTTATGCTATTCTATATAGGCATTTCCCCTTTTTATGTTCTCCAAGAAAACCCACTTTACCACTATACCAGTATATGTATTCTAACTCAGTCCAAACACCCTCTTAGAAACATCTATCTTAATCTTCATACCTAGTATGTAGTCTTATTCCCCTATGTATTTAATTGAAAATTATTTTCCCTACCACATAATTATATGATTTAAATATGGGAAATCATTTCGGATAAGTAGTATGTTTTATCCACACTATATTTTATTTACCACTACAGTCCCACTATATTTCTTATATAAACATTAATTTTCCAAATTCTATATTTAAATAAACATTTACATTGATATGACCCAAACTCACACTATTGGGTATTGTAATGGCCTGAACCTCTCTGGTCCATTCCTTTTCTAAAATTTGGGGTTTAAGGTTTTCAGGGAGGTCAATGTGACTTATCCCCAAAAAAAATCCAAATTTACAAACTCCGTCATTAAACTGTTTCATGAAATGGTGTCACTTTCTTTTCCAAATTTCCAAAATGTTTCATGATACTGTTTCATGAAACTGTGTCACTGCCTTTTCCAAATTTCCAAACTATTTCCTGAAATTTGGTCACGAGACAGTGTCACTTCCTTTTCCAATCATCTAAACTATTTCATAAAAATGTGTCACGAAACGGTAGCACATAAACTGTTTCATAGAAATTCTATCACATAAGTGGTAGCATTGAAACCTTAGTACTAAAACTGTTTCAGAGAAATAGTAGCATAGAAACTATTCCACAGAAATGATATCACAGAAACAGTAGCACAGAAATGGTAATAAATTAACGGTAGCATAGAAACTGTTTCACAGAAACGGTAGCAAAAAATGATAGCACATAAACTATTTCACAGAAATAGTAGCATTAAAACTATTTCAAAGAAATGGTATCATAGAAACGGTTGCACATAAATTGTTTCACAGAAACGGTAGCATAGATTTTGTTCACAGAAATGGTAGTACAGAAATGATAGCACAGAAATGGTACACAGAAATGGTCTCACAGAAATGGTAGCATTGAAATGGTAGAATAAAATTGTAGCATAGAAATAGTATCACAGAAACATTGTCATGAACAATTTCCCTATAACTTTTTCATTTCTTTTGTCAAATTTCATGATTTTTCCAGATTACCTAGTTTCTCCCATTTAACATTTTCATTGAAGAAAAATTCATTCAAGGCCTTTTTTAAGGTATTTAAGGCCAAATCAAATCCCATAACTCTTATATTAATTTTATTAAGACTCGGGATGCCTTTACTTGGCCAAACAATGTGGTTTAATGTGATCCTGTTTTAATGGAAAATCAAGCATATCTTAAATCATTGCTCTATTAAATATTCAAAAGGGACGATATATCGTCCTCCCTTATTCTACCTTCTTGTTCTCTGGTGAAAGGAATGTGATCCTTTCCTCCTTCCCATAAGAGTGGTGTGATCTACCCATAATACTTGGATCATTTCCAATTGAAGTTTCATTCTTTTACATGGGCACCCATTATTTTGGTGCAACAAAGCAGTATCGATCAATCTTCGATATAAGGTATGATATACCATCATTCTTCTGAGTTCTTATCCTTTTTTTATCCTTTCCCTATTATTTAATACTATCACCATGTTCCTAATATAGTTTTCTTGGGTGTTGGCTAGTGTGGTGGTGTCTCTGCATCCTCGGGTGGATGTAGTCCTCCAGAAGAGGTGATCGTGATCTATTTTGTTAGAATATTCTTAAGAAAAGAGAATTTGAAACCATTTGAGGTAGGGGATTTTTGGTTTCTCAATTATTTTACATGAAACTGTAGTGTTATCATGTTTTATCCCGCTGGATCACAATGGAATTTATATAATAAATATTTTAACCTTATAAATAAATTGGTATTGGTTTAATGTTTTTGACTTTTGTTTTTCTAGACAGTGTGATATCTATGCTAGATTTGTTAAGCATGTCATTATTGATGGAAATTAGTAAGGAACATAAATATGGGATTAATTTTAAATTAATTTGATAAAGATAAAAGGGAATGTTTTAAATATGGTTGTTATTGGGGTAAAATGTTAATAATCAAATGGATCCAGTTATGCATATTTAAATGAACCGTCTAATTCAAGATGTATTAAATAACCTATTGTTTGATACAAGATAATTTTTATATGGGTTCTGAGTTTCCCTCTTACTTGTAAAGGCCAAGAGCCTTATTCTTGAAGTCGTGACTGCACATTGTCTGTGAAGGCTAGATGCCTTGTTTAAGGTCCAAGAGCCTAGTTGATATGATTCTTGTTTTCCTGCTGCTTGTTTCAGGATGTGATCCAGGATGGCTGTTTTGATTTGTGGGGGCAGGGAGTCCCATAGGTAGTGACATTAGTTGATGCCTAAGGTGGTGAGATGCATCAGTTTATGCATGTGTATGTCGAGGAGGACACCAGATATGATAAAATGGATTGGATGTGAATAATGGATTCATGATGAATCTTGTTGGTTTTTTATCTTCTTTACTTTCCCCACTGCTGAAGGAATATGTTCTTGATTAAACTCCTTCCAAAAGAGGTGAAGACGTGCGGAGTATGCCATGTCATTTTAATGTATAGATTCTCTAGGGAATATGGGTCTACGCTCCTGCTATAGGTGGTAATGACTTGACATGTAGTTCATCTACTCACCATGTTGATCCCCTTATGTTTAGTAGCTTAGAATTTATTTCTATAATTCCTGGTAATATGGTAAATTAATACTTCTATTAATAAATTGTAGAATAAATGATGTTAACCCATGGGGTTTGAGCTTTCTGGCATGAAATGTTGAGGTAATATTTCTGATAAGTTATGGACTTGGTTTGGTTATACCTAGCGGGAATGAAACATTGATGGGGTGCTAGTGAAATGTAATGTGGAATTAATAATGGTTAATTAATGGTTAAAGAATCAATTACCATAATTTTCAACTCATAAAAAGTGATAAAGTAATCTAATGCAGCTCTTTAAATGGTTGTGTGCTTATAGGATACCTAGTCTTAGCAGTAGCATACAGGAGTCTGAGAGATGTTAGCTGTAGTTGAGTATAAGTATAGGTCATTCCCATGGTGTGGTTGGGAGATATATTATATCATGTACCTTTTTTGTTTCTATATGCTACCCCACCCTATCAGTTAGGGAAACTGAAACCCTGGGGATTCTGATCATTGAGGGAGTTTTTTCCCCATCATTCTGGTGGGAGGATGGATGCCTAACTACCCCCTTTGGCCATGTTCTCTTCTTTTGGTAGATACTTGTGCATATAGTCACAATGGTTAGTTTCCCCATATTTGTGCGTAGAATTTGTCCAGAAGGCTATGATAGTAGATCACCATAGGGTGGAGGTTAATGGCAACGAGGCTTGGAGGAGGAAACTATGAGGGTTTTAGAACCAGAGTCTACAGAAGTTTGAGGGCTCTATTTCAGATACAATCATGAAATATTTGTTGGAGGAGGTTGAGATATCATTTATTTCGATCCGTGCTTAGAAGGAGCACATTGTGTCTTTTGTTTTGATGATGTTGTGTGGGGTAGTGAGGCAGTGGTGGTTCTTATTCCTTGGGGATCGCGAGGTGTCAGAGATTTCATGGGGGTTGTTTCGAGACAAGTTTAGAGTCGAGTTTCTTTCTTCAATCCCAAAGGTGTCCAATATCCAAGATATTCTTACCCTTAGACTGAGGAGATCTAGTGTGTGAGAGTTTGGAATCAATTTCAGAAAACATTTATGATATGATTTGGGCCTATTGCTAGATTAGGAGGTCAGGGCGAGGCTTTTCGTGGAGGCTTTGCATCCAGAGATCCAGTTCCAGGTTACCCCAGTTATGATGAAGAAATATCTTGAGGTTCTGGTGAGGGTAGAGGTCATCGAGAGGACACTATCCCAAAACAGATCATCATGAGAGGGGATTCTTCAAGATTCCTCACAAAATAGAGATGTGGTCTGTGGTTCCCGGTTTTTAGGGCATAAGAGTTTTCATTCAGTTCGGGGTAGGTCCCAGCCCTCAACATCTCATTTATCTCGGGGCGGAAGATCTTAGGCCTATTCCAAGGGATCAAGTATTTTTTCTTCTTGTGGATGATGAGGTCATCAGCAGTGATAGTGCCCGACCTTTCATATAAGTCATCATGCACCAGGTTTTTCACTCTAGGTTCCTATGTTGAGTAAATTCAAGCTGAGGTAGCAGTAGTAGGTTGTACCAGCTTTGGATTAGTAGAGAGCAGATGGGGTAGGCAGAGGATATCACCATGATTCTCCCTATCCTCAGAGATTAGAGCACGGCCATGGTGGTGGTTTTCATTAGGGTCAGAGAGGTCATGGAGGTGGTCATTGTTGGCTTCATGCTTTTGCATTGCCAGCGCTAGGCGAGCCAAACGTCGATCGATGTAGCATTTTCTTGTTTTCTACTTGGGTGTATTACTTGTTTAATTTAAGAGAGACGCACTTCTTCATATCACCTACCCCTGTCCATGCTTTCGGACTTGAGGTAGAGAGGCTTCTAGTGCCCTTGTCATTGAAGACGCCAATTGGAGGTCGAGCTGACTTGTTTGAAGTATGTAGAGACTATGATCTAGTGTTGGGGAAACATTGTTCTTGGGGAGATTTCATAAATTTATGCATACACCCATATGATTTCTTCCTCATCATGGATTGGTTGTATTTGATTCAGGCTATCATGGATTGCTTTAGGGGGAAGGTGGTGTTCTTCAATGCTGATGGAGAGACAATGGTGTTTTTTACTGAGTGAGACCCTCAAATGGGTCAGTGACATATTCCATCCTTGTCATACCTGATGGCTGATCTGATGCTATGTTCATCTAATTTTCATAATTTACCATTTCCTAGGGTTGTAGAAGAGTACCCTGAGGTCTTTCCTAAAGAGGTAGTAGCATTACCCCCTCAACGAGAGATCGAGTTTGGGATCAAGATACAGCTAAGATCATATCCTATCTCTATGTCTCCATATAGGAAGGCCCCTTATGAGTTGAAAGAGATGCATATACAATTCGATGGTCTATTACAATGCGGTTATTTTTGGCTGAGTGTGTCACCGTGGGTTGAAAGTTTTGTTCATGAAGAAGGGTGATAGAAATTTGTGGTTGTGTATCAATTATTGTTGCTTAAACAAAGTCAAAGTTAATATTCTCTAGCCTCTTCTACAGATTGATGATTTGTTCGATCAACTAAAGGGTGAAATTTGGTTCTCAAATATTTACTAGTGGTTAGGATATCATCAGATGCATGTGAAGGATGAGGATATCCCAAAGACTGCTCTCTATTTTTGTTATGGGTATTATGTGTTTGTTGTAATGTTTTTTAGTGTGACTAATTCTCTAGTATTGTTCATGGGATTGATGAACGCTATGTTCTGTGAGTTACTGGAAAATTTCATGGTGGTTTTTATCGACATCATCCTTGTGTACTCCATGTCTGAGGAAGAGCATGTAGAGAATATGCACGTTGTTTTGGGAATTCTTCATCAACAACAACTGTTTGGGATTTTTTCGAAGTGTGATTTCTTGGCTTGAGAAGTCCATTTCTAGAGGCATGTTGTATCCCAATAGGGAGTAGCTCTAGATCCATCAAATAGAGAATAAGTTGTGTCTTGGGAAACCCCCGAGATAGAGGCAGAGGTGCGATGTTTCCTTGGTCTCACAAGATATTACAAGAGATTCATAGTTGATTTCTCTTGAGTTGTGACTCCTCTAACAACATTGATAAGGAAGGATCAAGTGTTTGTGTGGACTGATCAGTGTCAGGCATAATTTGGACTATTTGAATGAAAATTCAGTAAGTACTCCATTTATTTTTCATCCAGTAGAGGGAGTTCGGTTTGATGTATTCTGTGATGCTCTGCATCTAGCGTTAGGTTGGGTTCTGATGTAGTAGATATTAGTTGTTTCTTATGGGTCTTGGAAGTTGTGTCCCCATGAACGTAACTATGCCACCCATGATCTCATGTTAGAAGATGCAGTGTTTTCTCTGAAGAATTGGAACATTACATCATTTGAATGTGATTTGTGGTTTTCACCAATCATAATAGACTGAGGTTTGTTTTCTAACAGTATGAAATGAACATGTAACATCATCGGTGGATGGACTTTTTACTGGAATATGACATCAAAATCTCATATTCACCAGGAAAGGAGGGTGTTCTAGCTAAAGAGCTGAGTAGGAGGTCACATAGTAATGCAGTTCATGAATTTAGTTATTCCTTGAGAGTGGAGGAAGAAATTTCAGTATGGGAGAATTTTTGGGAAGACATAATAATTTTTCGATGATGGTGCAGTCATCTCTGGTGCCTCTAGTGGAAGAGTCCCAACTGGGGGATCTAGAGTTTGAGGTTTGGAGAGACTAAGTTGTTTCTGTGAGCCCCTAATGATTTGTATGAGGATTAACAACACCGAGTGTTGTATTAGGGAAGTTATTTTGTTCCTTGGGAAATGTTTGATACTGTTCTCAGAGGTTTCCATAGTTCTCCTTTAGTGGTACATCTTGGTGTTACAAAGATGTATTGATATTTGAGGAGTTAGTTTTAGTGGCCACGGCTAAAGAATGCAGTTGTAGAGTTTGAGTCTCAATGTTCAGTCTTCCAGAAGGTGAAGGACGAGCATTGTGTCCCCAATGGTTTTCTCAGGCTATTAGATGTCCCTCAGTTGAAGTGAGAGGACATCTATGTGGACTTTTTTACTTGTTTACCTTGAGCTCAGGGAGGCTATGATTCTATATGGGTGGTATTTGATCATTTGATTAAATTATCCCACTTCATAGAAATCAAAGAATCGAGATCAGTAGAGGTTTTATCGATTAAGTATCTAGAGGATGTGGTTAGACTCCACAGAGTCCCGAGGATAATCATTTCTAATAAATATCCTCATTTTACCTCTAGGGTGTGTAGAGGTCTCCATAATGCTTTCGGTTCTTAGTTATGCCTTAACTCTACTTTTCATCTGCAGATGGATGGTCATAGAGAGTGGACCATCTAGACTCTAGAAGACATGTAATTATCTTGTGTCCTGGATTTTTGAGGTTCCTAGATGAGGCACTTACCCTTCGTAGAGTTCTATTACAACAATAGTTTTCACTCCACCATCGGTATGGTCCCATTTTAAACCTTATATGTCTGACCTTGATGTCCTCCATTGTGTTGGAATGGGTATGTAGAGTCATAAATTCTTAGACCGGAACTAGTGTAGAATACAACAGAAAAGGTTTGGGTGATTTGTGAGAGGATAAAGGTAGTGTAAAATCACCAAAAATTATATGTCGATCAAAGGAGGAGACCTTTAGAGATTTATTTTGGGCATCACATTTTTCTGAAGGTGACTCTCCATCTTGGGTAGTGAAGGTTTTATCATAGTAGTATGCTTTATCACAGATTTTTTGGGACTTTTTAGGTTTTAGCTCGTGTAGGAGCCATGAAATATCGAGTACCACTTCCCCCATAGATGAGTCAGATACATTATGTTTTTAATGTGTCAAAGCTCCTCTATTAGCTTCCAAATGACTCTCATATCATTGATTGGGGTGATATCGAGGTTGATGATGATGCGACCTTCGAGGATCGGCCTATGAAGTTACAAGACCGCAAGGAGAAGGTGTTGCGTGGGTGTTCTATTCCCTTGGTTTGTGTCTTGTGGAGACATAGTCGCGTGGAGGAGAGTACATGGGAATGCAAGTTGGAAATATGTTCTCATTACCTAGAGATATTTGATGTTTAATTATGTTCATGTAATGATGTTCACTTTGTGGTTGTAGACCCTTAGTGTTTATGAGATGTCTTTCTTTTATTTATTTTTTATTTCTTTCTCTATTTTTAGAGGTATCTCATTGGGTGGTTGTTCAAAACCCTTTTCTAGTTCCTATTTATGTTGGTTTTGAAATCTCGAGGACAGGAATGTTTTGAGAGGTATCTTATATAATGTATTGAACCTCTCTGGTACATTACTTTGTTGAAATCTTGTGTTTGAGGTGCTCTATGAGGTCAAGGTGACTTATCATCAACACTTTTCTAAATTTCAAAACCGTTTCATGAAACTGTTTCACGAAAAAATTTCACTTCCTTTCCCAAATTTCCAAACTGTTTCATGAAACTGTTTCAAAAAACAATGTCACTTCCTTTACTAAATTTCCAAACTATTACATAAAACTATGTCACTGAGTGGTTTCACTTTTCCCAATTTCAAAATAGTTTCATAAAATTGTGCCTTGAAATAGTAGCACAGAAACTATTTCACAAAAATAGTAGCATAAAACGGTTTCATAGAAACAGTGTCACAGAAATGTTAGCACAGAAATGGTAGCACAAAAACTATTTCACAGAAATGGTAGCACAAAAATAGTTTCACAGAAACAGAATCACAAAAATAGTAGCATAGAAATGGTAGCACAGAAACTATTTTACAGAAATGGTAGCACAAAAAATGTAGCACAGAAACTATTTCACAGAAATGGTAGCCTATAAATGGTATCACAGAAATGGTATCACAGAAATAGTGGCACACAAATGGTATCACAGAAATTGTAGCACAGAAATGGTAGCATATAAATTGCAGCACATAAACTGTTTCATGAACAGTGTTTCCAGAACTATTTCATTTCATTTTTCAAATTTCTAGATTTTTCCATATTTCCCAGTTTCTCTTATTTAACATTTTGTTTGATGAAAAACACATTTGAGGCCTTTTTTAAGGTATTTAAGTCCAATTAGAATCCCATAACTCCTATATTAATTTTCCTAATACTAGGGATGCCTTTACTTGGTCAAACCTTGTGTTTTAATGTGATCCACTTTTAATTGAAAACACTACATATCTCAAATTGGTGCTCTGTTAAATACTTTAAAGGGAAGAGATATCTTCCTACCTTATTCTACCTTATTGTTTTCTATTGTGGCATGATCGAACCTTTCCTCCTTCCTATAAGATTGGTGTGATCAATCCATAATCCTATGATAGCTTCCTCTTGATGTTTCTTTCTGCTGCATGCACACCCCCTTTTTTTGGTGAAACCAAGTAGTATTGATCAATCTTCAATAGAATGTATGATCTATCGTCATTCTTCTAGGATCCTCTCTATATATTTCTCCTTTTCATGTAATTTCATGCTATCTCTATGTTACTAATGGAGATTTCTTGGGTGTTGGCTATTGTGGTGGTGTCTTTGCATCCTCGGGTGGATACATCCCTCCAGGAGAGGTGATCATGATAGGTTTTATTGGACTATTCTCATGAAGAGTGCATTGGAAACCTTTTGAGGTAGGGGATTTGTGGCCTCTCAATTCCTTTATGTAAAACTGTAGTGTTATCATGTTTTATCCGGCTATATCCTAATGGGATTGAAATAATAAATATTTTAACTAGATAAATAAATTGGTATTGATTTAAGGTTGTTTCCTTTTGTTTTTCTAAATAGTGTGATATCTATTCTTTCTATATTTATCATATCATTCTTGATGGAAATTTTTAACGTACATAAAGTTTTTATTAATTGTAAATTAGTTGGATAAAGATAAAAGGTTATGTTTTAAATCCATTTGTCAATGTGGTAAATAATTGATAATTGAATGGTTGCAGTTATGTATATTTAAATTAATTGGTTAATTAAAGATAGATTAAATAACCAGTAGTTTGATAAAATATAATTCCTAGAAGGTTTATGAGTTACCCTCTTTCTTGTAATGTCCAAGAGCCTTATTATTAGATTTGTGAGTGCTCATTTTCTATGAAGGATAGATGCCTTGTTTAAGGGCCAAGAGCCTAGTTGATACGATGTTTTTTCATGCTACTTGTGTTGGGATGTGAGCATGGATGGCTGTTGTGATATTTGGGGGAATATAGGCCCACTAGTTTTTTGTAGCAGTTGACTCCTAGGGTGGTGAGAAACATTGTTTTATGCATGTGGTTTTCAGAGATGAACCAAAGATGATTAAATGGGTTGGATGTGAATGCTGGATATAGGCTAAATCTTGTTGGTTGTTTATCTTCTTTACATTCCCCAATGGTTAACGAAGCTGGTCTTGTTTACCCTCCATCCAAAAATGGAGAATACGTGTGGGGTATTCCACGTGCTTTCCATGTTTATCTTCTCAAGGGAAGAAGGGTCTATTCTTCTATTAAGGTGGAAAAGACTTGATGAGTAGTTCATCTACTCACCATGTTGATCCCCATTTTTTTATTTTCTTAGAATGTTTTTCTAAAACAACTTAGAATATGGTAATGTAATAATTTTGTTAATAAATTATTGAATAAATGTTGTTAACCCGTAGGGTTTGAGCTTGCCGGGATGCATTGCTGAGGTAATATTTTAAAGAAACTATGGACTTGATTTGGTTACGCCTAGAGGGAATGAAACTTTGGTGGGATGCTAATGAAATGTAATTTGGAATTAATAATGGTTAATTAATGGTTAAAGAAAAAATTAACAAAAAGTTAAACTACTAAAAATGGATAAAGTAATCTAATGTATCTCTTTAAATGGTTGTGTGCTTATAGGATACCTAGTCTTAGAAGTAGTAATCGGGAGTTTGAGAGATGTTTACTACAGTTGAGTCTAAGACTAGGTAATACACATACTGTGGTTGTGATCTATATTATATCATGTATTTTTTCTTTGTTTCTGTACACTACCCCATCCTTTCATTTAGGGAAACTGACACCCAAGGAATTCTAAGCCTTGGGGGTATTTTTCCCAATATTCTGGTGGGAGGATGGATGGCTGACTACCCCAATTGACTCAGCTCTCTTCTCTTGGTAGATAATTGTGAAGGTAGTCACCGTGGTAAGTTTCCCCATATATGGTTGTATAGGGATATAATGGATTTCATTTATTTATACACATATATTCTAGATATAGTTTCCTATGGACTACTATAGGTGTAACATGTATAGGATTTGATGGCTTGAGGATCCTTACCCAGTCTATGGGTTGTAATGGATTAAGGTATAATGCCCGAAAAATGACACATGTAATGCGAGATATGGGGGATCCCAAAAACTACCAAGTTACATTGGTTACATGGATGTTGTGGTTGTGTTTCATGTGGTGTATATTGTGGTGCTTCACCTAGGTGTCCGTGGGTAGGCCTTTTTTGATGGAGAATCTTAGGAAGTGCAACGTTGGGGAAAAGTGAAAAACCAATGCGAAAGTAGTAGTGGGGCACCCTTGTTATTCATTATTATATTATATACTCTTATACGAAATACATGTTGAGAGTATCCATAGTGAGGATAGGAACATAGTATACCAATTTAGGTGATGAGTTAATTTCACTTGTTGTTCACTATGCTATAGCATGCTTACTTTACTTTATCACGATAGGCATCACGGATGATCCTACTAAGTATACTATTATACTCACCCTATGTATATATAAACTATTTGTCATGTCACTTAGAGAATGTTGGATATTAGGCTGGTTAATACTATCTTGGGGTTGCAGGAGATGTACGGGCTTCATGGTTGCTATAGTTTTTAGTTTCTTTTGATATTTGTAGTTGTCCATTTCAGTTGTAGTATTTTTTTCGTGACATTATATATGTGTACTTGGGATTTATTTTATATTGTATTATGAGTTGGAGTTGGTTCGTGTATGTCTTATCTCTCTATTACGCATGTGTTCTCTTATAGGGTAATGCCTCCCATTTGGGTGTTTACTATACCCTCGGTGCTAGTCACCAACCCAGGGCCTACTGGAGGCAAGACATAGGGGGTCACTATATCCCTTCAAATATTGTCGACCCAGTAGGGTTGCACCTTGTGGGGAGGGGGTCTTGATAGGTATGATTCTAAAAACGCATACATTACATACCCACTTTGATACTAAGTAAGACATCATAAGATAAAAATTCATATAGTTCATATTAATTAAACATTTCATCACACAAAATTCCCATAATCGTAAAACCCAAAGATTAACTGCATTTGATTATTAACAACGTAAAAAAATTTATTTCACATAATTGAGAAATGTTAAATATAATTGAACAATTAAAAACTCCTTCTAAACATATCATATTTTATACTCATATCTATAATATTGGGACTAGATAATGTATGAAGATGCGATCTCAAAATCATAATAACAAAACAATTATTAATGAGTCATAGAGAATGATATAAGTCTATGTAATCTCAAATAATCAAACATATACCATGGAATAAGAGAACAAAATCTTGAAATAATCATCATCGTCCAAGTTTTATAACAAAATATTATTGAATTAAATAAAATTATGGCATGATCATAAGAAAAATAAATCAGAACATTTATGAAGAATCTAAACATAATCATGTCCATGTATAATATTGTAAAAAATGTAAACATAATAAATTTCAAAAAAAATATCATAATCAAATAAAAAAGAAACCATTTATATTCATATTCTTAGTCACAATGGAAAAATATTTACTCCTATAAACAATCTTCTCAATAAATCTAAACATCAATCATGTCTATGAACAATATTGTTAATAATGTTAAACAGTAACCATGTCCACATGTGACATCTTTATCTCCTGAGATACAAAACCTTAACTAATAAAATATAGGGTTATATAGGTACCCACATATCATATAACTATAATAAAAATTCATGTGTCCCAAAAACAATCAATCATATATCATATCATGTGGAACCATTGGAAATAAAATGGGTTTCATAACATTTCCAAATGGTATCACATAAAATGACATCATTAGTTAGATCAGTTGATTCCCAAAATTCAGTGACCAAAAAGGATTATTTAAAAATATAATTAAGAGGTTGATTCATGAAACATATCTTTATAATAGGTAAATCACATATGGAGAATGATAAAAATGTAATTGAAAAAATTGTTGTTAGAAAAAAATTCATACCATTTTCATAAAAGAAGATGTTACAAGTCACTTTTGAGGAGATTATTTTCATGAAGGTAACAAAAAATATATTTAAACACTAAATTAATAGAAATAAAAATAATCTATCCTTGAAAAATGAATAGTAGTTATTAATAGTCTATTTAAAGTTGTAGATAAACTATATGATCAAGGAAAATATTTATAGTATTTTAAATTACCATTATGGAAACTGACATCTTAAAAAGGAAAATAAATTAATATTTTAAAAATAGGTAAATATAATTAATAATATTATATAAAATAATAAATATTTAGGATTTATAATAATAAATCAAAAATGGAAATAAATAATATGGACATATATTAGAAACAACCTTCAATGTGTATGTGTATTATTCTTAAGAACATTGAATTTTTATGATGAAATAAGTTTTTCAATGAAGAATAATTGATATCAAAACTATAGATAATTATTTCAAGAGAAATATATTTAAATCCACAAAAAAACGAATTTGCATTATAATTCATTAATAAGGTAGATTATACCCAACCTATAACAATGGAGTTCATGATGAACGTCCATTACTCAATGAATAGAAATTGAGGTCATAAAGGAATTTACCTTAGATTACTATATGGTAATATGTTCTCTAAACTCATCTTTTATAAAAATAACAGTATTATTTAATTATTTGAAAAAATTATAAAAAATTATTTTATTTTATTTTATTTTATGATAATCATTCATTTAATATATATTAGTTTATTACTATATATGTTCCTTATTGGATATTAGTGTATTTCATTATTTCCTGAACACTTAGTAATGTTGACATAAATCCCAATAATTTTATGAAAATTTTATCAGTATTTGGTTCTATAAATTAATTTAATATTTATTACCTAGTTATTTATAGTTTTTTAATTTCATTATATGAGTGGTTTTGTTATGATTCATGAAGATGAAATCAATGAAGTGATTCTATTTTTAATTTTTATTATATGAAAACTGATATGTTAATAATGGGTTAGATATCAATAAAATTTATAATTTGTATATATAAAATATTAATAAAATAATAATTATATTTTTTAATTAAATTTAGTAATAAAACCATCCATTTATGGTTGTGTTGAAAAATGAAATACATAATTCGTGGACACGATAGTCCACACAAAACATGAGTGACATTTTCATTCCCCAATGGATTGAAGGTAGGTAAATAATTTATGCTACATTAATATAATAAAATTTAAGTATAATAACTATATTGATGTTATTATATTAGTAAATTAATAATTTTTCTATCAGAGGATGGATGTCAAAAATATAGAAGAAAAGGGAATAGAGTGAATAATACTCTCATTAAGAATGTGAATCTTATTTTAAAGGATGTCTAGGTAATAAAGGATTTGGGGATAATTTGTGGGACAAGACATTTCAAAACATCAAAGATGTATCTAAGTGAGGTAATATTTGTTTAGTTTTAAGATAAATTAAAAATAATGGATTGTTCTGAAAAGGAAATAATTGAGACACTTGAATACGTAAAAAAGAGCATTGTTTCCTAATAAATAAATGTTATGTTAGGGTTGAATATGGAATCTAATGTTAGGTGAGTTAGGTGAGGAACTATTTATTAGGCATTTGGATATGAATTTTCCACTTCTCAGAGTCTTTATATAAGGTTTATGTTTCATTTTGATTTATTATTACTCAACCCATAACAGATTACCACCTTTTTATGCTATAACCTTAATTAAATATTTACTAAGCTAATTATATTTGTTTACCAAAAATATAAGATAACATTTCTTACCTAATTTCAAAGTGAAAAATAAAAATTAAGACTCTATTTAATAATATTTTAATTATAAATATTTAAAATTTGGATTCTGAATTAAAAAACAAGTCATATATATATAAGAAACTGTTTTTTATAAAAAAAATGAATTTTTAAATATTAATTATTCTTGTTCCTTTTTATTATTAATTATCTATTAAATTAATGTTAAAATATTATTAATATGAATAATATAATTTATTAAATTAATTTTTTATCCATAATTAATATTTTTTGTAAATATATTCAAACAATATGAAAATGAAATTTTTATAAAAAATATTTTACAACATAAAAATGAATTCATTACTTATTAAGATGCACTAACTGAATTTTATCTATACAATAGTATTAAAAATGGACTTAATTTTTTATTCTATATAGAAATAAATAATTTATAAAAATATGTGTGGGATAAACACAATTTATTACTTTGATTATTACTTGATTTTATTATCATATCTTCTACTTGTATAACATCTCAATATTTCTATATAAGTCTTAAGGATAAAATTACCATTCTCTATTGCATGAAGTAATTCAACTATCATAGATCTTGATGTTATTTTCCTTCTTTTTTTCTTCTCCTATAAATGTTTCACTCAAACATCACTTGTTGGAGTTTATCTTAGGATTATTATAAATAATACCCAAATGAATATGTATCCCTTGAAAGTTTAGAAAAATGATCTTCATACGGATGAATATATTATCTGATTCAATTTAATATATCTTATTCATTGACTTTTTTAATATGAATTCATATAATTATACCTACAGATTCAATAAAAATGTTACAACAGTTATGTTTTAATTAAAATATGGTTCATTTTCATTTAGTGGGGTATGTATGAAAGATACATAACTATAAGATATTATAATTCTCATAGTGATACATTCTACTCCCATGAAATAATTTCACCCTCAAAATCTTATTTAACATATGGAAACAATTTCGAATATTTTTATCTCAGTACATCATCTTGTTCCTATATAGCATCTTAAAATTGATGGTTTTCCCAAAAAAACATTGATAAAGAGGGTGGTCATGTCTATATAACCTTATCTGGTAAATTTAAGATCTCAAGGTGTTATTCCTCATAATAGGGAAATATTATTATTTCACAACTTTTGAGTAATTTTTATGTTAATGATCTAGTATGTACTTCCTCAAAAGTGATTCATGGAACACATAATGTACTTGTGATATGTATGGGGGAGATTTAAGAAATAAGCTATACCCATAATGTGATTAAGAATCTCAAAGGAAGCGATTCATCTAGGGATTGGATTTCATTTTTTCCAAAATCTTATAACTCTCTTTCAAAGTGATATCCAAAGAAATTTTTTATCTCCAAATTCAAAATATAGATCTTATCGATGTTTATTAATATATATATGCTACAAATAATGCACCTCTTTCATATGTCACTAAATTTTTTGAACATTCTCTATCATTTCATGGATAAGATTAAGATCTAATACCATCCATTCTCCATATTCATCCCAAAATGTTGGAGCCATAAATCTCCCCTCATACTGATCCTCCTATTATGTTATTTGAATACTATAATTAAAACTATTTAATTATGATAACACTAATAGTGGAATGTGTTATTCTATGTAACCTTGGAATTAAATTTAATATGATCTCATCATATCCTCTTAATTTTTGGTGATCTGTTAATATTGAAAAAAAAATTAGAGGGAGATAAAGAGTGTTGAATATTAGATTTTCATCTAATTATTTTTCAATACTTATCTATATATTCAAGTTAAACATCATATCTCTAATAGATTAAATAGATATTACTATTTCATACTCCCTTTACACTTCCCTTAGGTTTATCTTGGCCAGTTGGATAAGTGAGTAATCTTATCTGAATTGAAATAAAATGAACTAATTTTGTGAGTAGATCGACTACCACTCAAATGGTATTATGACTTTTTTATGTCTTGTAGAGTCCTAATATAAAATAAATGGGGATATTTTCCTTCTTTTAAACTAGAATGGGTAATGGTTTCATCATACCCTTATAATTTTTACATTTAGTCAATACTTACTAAAATACCATGCATCTAGGTATATTGTCTCCAATATCACTCTTCGTTTTGTCCCACTAGAAATTATCTTTGAGATCCATATATATCATTCTACCTCCATGATAAATATATAATGATGAGATATGTGAATCATATTAAATCACCTTCATTAATTTTTTTTATTAAAGGGAACATATTTGTTTCCAAAACGTTTTTATTCCATCACTACCAAGGTTGATCTCTTAAAGGTTCCCTAAATTGAAATGTAGTTTTATATCCTCCACCGGTAAATCCTTTATCTTCACATGGATGGATAGTTGGGTAGTAATTTGAGAAAGACATGATTTCTCCCCTTTTTTATGGCTTCAAGTTCTATCCTTTTCAAATCCACGTTTATTGGGTCTCCTTCAATCCCCATCATGGATAAAGTATCATGATAATTTATACTTAGAGTACATGTCACCATGTTTTCATACCCATGGGGTAATGTATTGAGAAGTCAGAGTCTTTGATCAACTCTATACATCAAATTCAGTGCATATTCAACTCCTTTTGTGTGATTATATACTTTTCTCCATTTTGATAAGTATACATTAAATAATTTTTCCCACTGAGATGATTTATCCAAGACATTAATGCATAGATCATTTCCAATCTTTCCAAAATAAGTGTTTGGAAATTTTCTCATTGTTATTTAATTGATGTTGTGTATAAGGAATCACCTTTACATTTTGTATAAAGAGGCATCCCAAGACCTTTATTGTTGCATCACTATATATTACATACCCTTCTCAACTAGAAGGGAATGTATGTATAGGTTTATTGACTAACGTATTCTTATTATCCTTGAATATTTCTTAAAATTATTTTATCTAGTGTAAATTAATTCCCTTTCATGTTAACATATTCAATGGATAGGTAAACTATGAAATATTTCTCAGAAACATCTATTGACATCTAACTAAACCGAGGAAACTATGCATTTCTATCATTGTGATTGGTCACAACTATTCATTAATCTCTTCTATCATCAATCAATCCATAGATATACCATTTTCTATAATGTAATAACTTAAGAAGGTCACTTTTGGCTACCAAGTTTCACATTTTCTAACCTTATAATATAATTTATTATTTCATTTGGTCATTATAAAAATCATTAAATTAATTTCACTTTGTTCCTTTCTCTTTGAATATAAAAGAATATCATCAATAAATAATAACATAAATTTCCTAAGGTAATATCTAGATATTCAATTCATAAAATCTAAAAATATAATAAGGGAATTTTTGAATCCCAAAGTAATACCTCTAAATATATAATTTCTAAACCTTGTTCATCAATTTTTCTTTGTTATATTTTCTCTCTTTATTCTTAATTATTGGATTTGTATAGAAGATATATTTTCATGAAGTATTGAGTTCCTCTATGTTTATCAAAAAATAAGAAATATGGGTTATTCGATACCTATTTAAATCATTATATTTTTAATCCCATGATATTCAATAAAAATAATCATTCAAATAAATTTATTTAATATAAGTCCGACTATTTATCCCATGGGGAAGCACTTTGGAATATAAAACACCTATCCTAATTCTACAGAAATTTATTTTTTAGTGTTTACAATTACACGAATGCAATTTTATAAGGAATGTTTAATTCATGAATAGAAACTACTTTGAGTTCAATTAAATCTCCAAACTCACATGAAAAGGGAAGATTTGGTAATAATCACACTCTAGTAAAATAGGCATGTCCTCAATGTTGAATGTCTCCATGATCATTTGATCTAAATTTAACTTATCATTTGTTCTCAATTATCTTATTAAGGGGTTTAATTGAGAACGTTGCATATAATAATTCTTTCATTCATATTTTATAACATGATTATTTTGGATAGAGAAATAATTCATTACCCCAACAATTGATATGAGCTCTATATAGGGAGCTCCATTCCATGCTCAGTATTATATAAATTCTACCAAGGGAATATTAACTAGATTCTCAAGAAGTGTTTTCTCAAAAAAATAAATTTTAGAATAATTTTATACAATCAATACAATATTATCCCCATAATTTATTTTTTAGGATAATTCAATATCCAATTTTGGAAGTGGTGAATCAATATTCTTAGTAAATTGCAGTGATATAAAAGAACTTGAAGAACCAAACTCAAATAAAACATTTAATGAGTGAGAGTGGATAGTATGTGTAAATTGTTTCACTTAATTATAAAGATCCACTTAATCTATACTGATATCATAATCTATTCTTTGGTCCTTTGGTCTATACGGATTTTGAGGATTATCAACCGAATTATCCATGGGATTACTAACATGATTTTCATAATACCCAAACTCCATTCCATTAAAATATTAAATTGTGGGTAAATTATTCTTTGGGAGTACATTTACTTCCATTTTTATAATTATCTCATTCATATTTCCTTAAAATTCACAAGATTTATTGGCAAAACAACCATACATATAACATTTTTCTTTTCCTTTTTTAGTACTGTCTAGTATATCTTTCCCCACATTCTTAGAATATAGGTTGTTTAACTTTCTTCCATCGATGTGATTTATCCATATAGTGTCCATGATACACTATTTTCTTTTGGTTAATAGTAACTTTTGACTTTTATTTTCCACGGTAAAAAGTAAATAGGGTAATTAAGGGTAAAAATGATATCATAATTACCCTAACACGTGTCCTAATTCTATTGGATAAGTATAATTAGACCAAAAAATACATTATGAATAAAATATGATCATATTTGTTTCACTTGGATTAGATTAGGACATTTATTATTATTTTATTTAAAGAAGAGTTAAAAGAGTTAAATTCAATGTTTAATAACTAACCCAATTTTAATATAGGGTTAACCACGATATAAATTCTACTATAAATATTAATTATAAAGCTAAAAACATTTACAACAAAATGGTAGTTTATTTATAACTTTTAGACGTTAAAAAATTAATTTATTTATGGCATAATGATGATGTAGTAATTACCTTATTAATGAAATATTAAAATAATCGATATTTTAAATATCCAAATAAATTTAAATTGAGACTTCTAATTAATTAAACTAATTTTATTGGTTAATATGACATGTTATGGTTGGTTAAATAAATTTTATTCAAAGTGATAATGTATTTATGGATTTCAAAAAAAACAAATACTAAATAGTGTCAAAGTCGACATAATTGAGTTTTTAAAAGAAATACTGTATTATTAATTGATATAATATTAATAAAAATCTAATGTTCTACCAAAAGACATATATAAAGTAATATATATTATTAATAAACCACATGGGCTTCACTGGGATTGTTATAGTAATATTTTATTAACCATATAATATAAAAATACAAAGAGACATGGTATATGTTAAACTATTTAACGAAGAGTTAAATCTAAAAGATAAGGTTAATATGATAAACTAATACTATATAAAACTTATTTGTTGTGTTTTTTTAGATCCATACCCACCTTATACTCTAAATAATTCATTTTGGATCCATTAAGAACCGAAAATTATTTTATTATAATATAATATTTCAAGCTTTTCCTAAAGTGACCCTCACCTCTCTTATAAAAGTGCACTTCCTCATCTCTTAATTTGACACCTCCAAAGCCATTTTTCTCATCCAAACCCTGCCCAAATATCCTCTAAATTTTCCTCCTTTCATCCTTGATTCCTTCTTTTGGTCAGAAAGCCTTCTTACGGATCCCTTTTGATCAAATCAAAAGGAAGAACATGAAGAATAGGTAAATATTCCATCACCACTTTCAAGTTCTTTTCTTCTTCCACTTCCTCTTTCATTGTTGTTTCCATTATAAAATTATAACACCAGTATATTCTATATAATTTGATTTTATTATAAAAATGGTACAACCATATTCATTATTCTATCCATTGTATGATTGAAAAAGTCACCATACATGCATACGTACGGCTTACTGTCTCCACGTCGTGGTGTAGTTTGTTATTCATACACTTCATTATTTGGATGGGTACAAGAATGATTATAACTGATGTAAATAATAAATATAAAATTTTAATGATTTTTTATATACGATATACCATCCAATTACATATGATTTGACCGTCAATATAATGATATTGTCACTCGTGTGTACGTACGGATTACCATCTCCACGAACGTGATGAGATTCATTCCCCATCGTAATCATTCAAGAATAATTTTCATTTGATGATTAAAAATAATTTTTATGAACATAATATCATTATGTATATGAATCACATACATCCTATCCATAAAAAACATGCCTTACGTAACCAATCATATAAAGGAAAACGAATTAGTTAACACCCAAAATGATGATACTTCTGAAATATTATTAACAAAAGAATATTAGAGGATCATATATGATATAATATTTCTGTATATAGTTCTTTTATAATTTAATAACAATTTTTTAACTATTATACAGGAGGTTAACATACCATCGACTAATAAAAAGTACAAGGTAAGTGTTAATTTCACAATCTCATTATTATCTAAGGTTGTTTTTATGTAAGTATCTACTGGAACCACTTTATCATCCACATCCGTGATTTTTAAAAATGTCTTTCTAAACATTTTTACCATTTACTATACAATGGGATAAAGTTGTTTATACCCTTATTTTACCTTATATGTTTTAAAAGGAATCTTTCCATCATTTTCCAAACAAGGTACTTTATGACATTTTTTACAAAATTAAGGAAAGAATGTTTTTAAACTTATACGGCGAGTGCGGCTATCTTCCACTGTTATAACATTGTTTAATCTTCCCTTACAATATTATAAGAATATTTTCAAAATAAATGTTTTATTTTATAGTTAAATGACTTTTAAATGATTTCAAAAGATAAAGGGTTATTTCTCTAAAAAAAGTTTTGATTTCATCTATGTCAACACCCTTTTGATGGATTTTAAGCTTGTTTGAAGTTGATTCATTATGATAAAAAATAGTATATATCGTATTTAAGGTTTTTTGATATGTTTGACTATGGATGTGTTATTTTTACACCATTTATGGTTTATGGATAAAGTATTGAAAATTTTTATGCTATTTTAAATAAGAATGTTTTTGTTATGTTTAAACCTTCTCATATGAGGAATGCATTAGACTTAGTAAGTGATGGGTGGAGCCTTTTATAGCTCCTCAATGCTTCAGTAGGATTCATGAGACAAACTAGTATCTTGGAATAAGGACTTCACAAAATCTAATTTGTATTCTTGCCACATAGCCTTGACTATATTGTTATAAAGTCTGGCATTATGCATTCCATCATTATGAAATTGGATATTGAAATTACATGTGATTATTCAACTAGTAGAATATACATTTGAATAAATAAATGGAATTATTTGATTTTATATTTTCCATATTATGTTGAAGTTTAAGTTTAAAAATATTTTGTTTTATTCTTATACATTTCTTTTATTCATTATGCTTATTTATGAATGTTTCTACTATATTGTTATCCTTATTGAGCATCTAAGCTCACCCCTTTCTATGTTTTATTTTTCCCAGGATGTGAAGAAGTGTTCAATGGTTGACCTGTAGGGATAGGCTAAGAATATAAGTGTGTTCAAAAGGGACCAAATGTTGTCGATGTTTTTATTTCATGATGTAATGTAAAACATATGAATATATCCAGTACTTCCAAGGATAATAAACTGATCGGTCTTTCAGGACGTGATTCCTTATATCATTACAATGTTATGTAATAATTAACCGACTCTGGGTAACTGGGGTCAAGGCATTACAAGTTTTATATAATTTTTTTATGTACCATATCATCAAAAACCCATGGAAATACATTTGATTTCAGAACATTTCTAAATGGTTTCCAATAAAATGACACTAAATATTAAATAGCATGATATCAAAAATTAAATCATTCGAAATATGTTTTTCACAAGTGAATTTAGAGGATGATTTGTGAAACACATCTCCATAATATATAAATATATTTGAAATAAAAACTAAAATATATGTGAAAAAATAGTTTCAAGAAAACATTTATTCCATTTTCGTAAGAGATGATGTTATGAGTGACTTTCAAAGAGATCATTTTCCAGAGGGTAACATAAAACCCATTTAAAAAAAGATTATAAGAAATAAAAATAACAGGTCCTTGAAATAAATAATTCTTATCTAATTAAAATAATTTTTTAAGGTAAATAATATGATCATGAAAGGAAATTAATTTTAAATAATATTAAATGCCTTTATTAAATCCTATATTACAAAAGGGATAGTGAAATATTTTTTTAAAAGATGTAAATATAAACAAAAAGTTAAATTGAGATAATATAAATGCAGGTTTCAAAATAGTAGTGGAATAATTTTTATGAAATAAATACTATAAACATGGAATAGAAATAGCCATCAAAGTGGATTAAGATATTTCTTAACAAAGTTTCATTTTTTTGATGAGATATGTTTTTTATTGGGTATTAATTGATGTAATAATACATTGAAAGATATTTATTGATAAATAAATTTATAACCCCAAAAAATAAGATAATATAAAATAAAATTCAATAATAATTTATATTTTACCCAACATAAAGAATTAATGTCCAAGAATAATTATTATATCTCAATGAATAGAAATTGAGTTAGAAAAACACATGACCTTAGATTCCTATTTGATCGAAAAAATATAAAATCTTGTATAATAAACTTAACCGTATGAATTAATTATTAATTAAAATTATTAAAAAAACATTTATTTTTTAAAATCATTAATTAGGATCATTACTTTTACATTTATTAGTAATTTATTATATATATTTTTCATTGGTTGTTAGTTTGTTTTATTGTTCCTCTAACACTATGTAATGTCGATGTCAATTTGCATACTATAATTACATGTTAATAATTAATATATTATATATGTTACGTGAATATTTTTTCTATAGTTATTTATAATGTTTTAAGATAATTTAATGAGAGTTTTAGTGTTGATCTATGAATGTGAAATCGTTGATGAGCTTGTTTAGATTACTTTTAATGATCAAAATATGATATGTTAATAACATGTTAGATAGTAATATAATTCCTAATTTAACATTATGAAATAATAATCATAACATAAATTTATCTTTTATTCATTAAATATATTCTTAGAACCATCTATATAACTGAGTGATTATAAATGAATTACATCATTCATAGTGGTGGTGGTAGTGACACAACACAAGTGATGCGTCGATTTCCTAATGGATGAGATAAATATAGATAATATTTTCAATTAATATAATAAAATTTTAGTATAATAACCATATTAACTTAATTTTATTAGTATTTTTATAATATTATTGACATATTTTGGGTCATAAAAATATAGATGAAAATGGTAGGTAATCGATAATACTCATGTTCAGAGCTTAAATATTTTCTTCAAGGATCTCTTGAATATGGTGTATTTATGTCTTATAATTTGGAATAAAATTTTCTCAAAAAAGAATAAGAATCTAGGACAGGTAAAATGGGTAGGTATTCAAGAGTAATTTTATGGAATAGATTATATTGAAGAGGTTTCAAGTGGGAACCTTTTATATGTGAAAAGAGGTATATTTTAAAAAAAAGTTACATATAGAGAAAATAGAAAATCACGTGGATGTTAGGAAAATTAGGTGAGACAATATTGGAGGAAATATCAGTATGTCCTTCATAAAAAAATAATTTATTATCTAATTTATATGTTTCAAGTTTACTTAGTAGAATTTGAGCCATATTAGATTAACACATTTTTACCCTTTAACATAGTATAAATATTTACTATTGAAATTATCATTCTTAATATAAATGTCAAATTAATTATTTTTCCAAATTTTTATAATCAAAATATGGTTTTGGTATCCATTTAGTATAATTTAGTTTATAAATATGAGATAAATTTCATTTAAATTAAAACATAATACTTTTAAAATAACATTTTTTGTAAGAAATTAATATATTTTAAACACATTGTTCTTATTATTATTTTCAATAAATTACTAATTAATAGAGTATTAATATATTATTCATAACAATATTATATTTTATTAAAATAATCATTTAATCTTAATATATTCTTTTCTCTTAAAATAAAATATTATCACATAAAAAATAATTTATTTGCAATAAATTATTAAGTATAAAAATGATTTTATTGGTTTTCTTCTACACTATTTGAAATTTATCAATTGATTATTGTTTAATAACTTAATTCATTTGTAATTATATGTTTATATTTTTATAACTTTTACTTAATTACACCTTAATATTTCCACATAGGAACTAAGATAAGAAAAGGTGGTTGTCATCGGAGGTGATTCTACTAGCATAAGCCTCGAAGTGATTTCCATGTGTTTGAAATTCTAACACAAGAGATTTATATCAAGGAAAAATTTTTGGTGCTTTTATTTGTATTTTTATAGGAAACCCCTAAAAAAGATGCCAACATTCCAATATTAGAAAAATGTTCTTATTAAGGGAGACATATACTACTTAATTCCAATTCAACTACCTTGTTTATTTATTTTTTATTATGGATACTTATATTTAAACATACTCATTAAATGGCTATTTTAAAACTTTATATTTTAATTATAATGTTATTTATTTCATTCAGAATTTTATTTAAAACAAGATAGCATAAAAATAAATTATTATATCTTCTAGGGTGTTACATTCATTGCATCAACAAACTAGATGTTCTAAAAAGAGGCACATCTAAACCCTTAAATGGACTATTGTAACAATTATGTTTTAACAGAGTTATTTGAAACATAAAAACATTACACTCTCATAAATTACATATTAGTGGATTTTTATTAGAGGTATATTCATTTAACTAAAAAATCAATGAAATTTTAATACCCTTATTTTTTTGAGCAGAAGTTTAAATTTTACCAAAAATAGTTAATTTTTTGTGTTTTTTTAAATTAGAACCAAATATATATTTAAAAGTGGTTTATTATTCAACTTCTACTAATATTTATCACATATCTTATCATGTCCCAAAATTCCTCCACCTATTTTACATTATGCCCTAACTCTTTCCGCTCTCATGGAAAACCCTCCCCTTAGGTGTGTCCTTGTTTCTAGAGACTTCTCCCATCAGTGAAATAATAATAGAGAGCCTCTAGAATATCATATTATCCTCACTATCATGCCCTTGTGGAAAACCATCAAATAAAAAATCTCTAATTACTAATGGTAATATTTTTGTAAAACTATTTTTTTTAATTTTCAATCTCCATAAGAAATTCAACTTAAAATGTGAAAAATTGTACTATACATTAAATTTTACCATATATGTAATATGAATTTAGATTTCTCTTTTCTAGCTACATGTATCCTAGAATAAAATCCTTGATTTTTCATAAAAATATTGTTGAATTTTATTATTTTTGAGATATTAATTGAAATTATTCCCCTATAAAAAATAAAGTTAGTAACTTTATACACTATGTGGGTTGGAATAATTCATCATACATTACCACGTGTAAGAATCTATATGTATTTATTAAACAAATTAGTTACAAATATTATGCATTTAAATATATTTGGAATTATACATGTTTATAATAATTAAGTTTCAGATTTTTCAAGTTAAATGAATTTAAAATTTCTAATTTTATATAAACAATTTATAGTTTGGGGAATAATGTGTTTATATAAATAAAACATGATACATATGAATTAGACATATATGTATACTCAAATAAGAATAAAATTTAAATTTTATTATGAAAAGTCAAGTTCTATGTTTGTGTGTTTTTGTACATGGACATGTTTCAGTTATCTTCACTCATATAAAGGTTACCACTAAAATAATATTCTTTGGAAAAACGTTTTTTATATTAACATGTAAATATATTATTGGTATGTTATTTATTGATCTCTTACATTCATGGATACAAATATCCCTCCACTATATGTCAATCAATATCCATCTAACAGAAACACACATAGACATATCAAAATAAATATTATAGTTAAAGTAATCAATTATCATTTATTCTTAATACCCTCATCTGTATGATAAATATATATTGATGCATGAAGAAACATGATTTATTGATCATTGCAGAAATTTTATTGTTTATTCATGATCATGTGACCTGGATACCTCGAATTATAATTAACCACCAAGTTAAATTCATCAAAAAATTATTATAAAAGTTTTTTATAGAAAACTATATAATGGATTCATTTTCCTTTAATTAATAATACATATTTTATATCATAAAATTTTTATAGTTAATTATTCTTAGTCAGATATTGAAAATGATAATATTCTATAGATATTAATGTTTTTTATTTCCTAAAACTTTTATATTATACATAATAAGATTTTATTTAATTAATTATAGTTATCATTTTATTCGATTATTTTCCAATATCATACAAATGGATAGAATTTAGTTTAATTTACCCTGAAATACAGCTCAATATGTTAAGGGGTTTGAAGAATTTTAATATTTTTCAATTTCAATTTGAACCATATATGGAAGAAAAAAAATTTCATGTCCTCATTTTAATTTTAGACTATAGATGAAAAAAGGAGATGTTTATAAGAACTCAATGATGAAATAATTTTTTTCCAAATATGTGAGATGGATTTGTAGCTGAGAATTTGAAATTAATTTTTTTTCAATATATTCCCATCAACAAAATATGAAACATACTACCCAAAAATAGGGGAATGAAATTTATAACATGATTATTGTTGTTTTGTAAACTATAAAGAATAATGAATATTGTGAAATATCAATAGAGTGAAATTATTTTTTTTTAGAGATCAGTACAATATAGAAGGTAAATAAGAAATCAAATGATGTTTATGAATTACTAGAATACTAAAATCAGAAGTTGCATGAATATTGTTTCAAATATACAAAAGTTTCCTTTTTATAAATGTTTTACCTTATAAAATGGTTGTGTAGAATTAACATTGAAGGAATGTTGATGATATTGAATGTTTTTCATGAGGCATTTTTTCAAACTATTATCATTGAATTATTTTATAACATAGAAACATTTATTAAAAAACTCAATATCTATTATACAAAGATACGTGCAATTACTAATGACTTCACGTTGTATTATGGAAAAGATTAAAATTAAAAAGTGTTGTAAATGTGTTATATTTATAAAAGGAAATTGTTGAATCATGATGACTAGATGAATAAATAAAAAATGGATAATAAGATAAATAATGTTTTTATTATTTTACATTAATTTCCATTAAAAACAAGATTTTATGAATTATTCATTTACAAAAGAATAGTAGTATAAATTATGTGGCATAATATGGGAAAAAATTATTGGTTTATATTACATCCTAAAATTTTAAAAGGAAATGAAATCCATTGATTATTTATATCCAAATTTTTCTTCTGATCATGATAATGTGTTTTTGAGATCTACTAAGGATGGAATTAATGAATTCTAGACTCTAAGTACAACTTTTAGTGTATTTTTAGTTATTTGGATCCCTAATAATCAACCTTTGCGAATGTGTATAAAATAAAATTCTTTCTTCATTTCATTTATCACTTTAGATATGAACATTCTCATAAATGAAATCAATGTATATTTTCAAAAACTAATAGAATAGTTAAATTTCCTATGGGATACTGGTGTAGAAACATAAGATTCATTAATAGAAAAAATGTTTAAAAAAATCGATAATTTGGACAATTGTATATATTCATATACTAGGGAACATTCTTTCTTGGAACATTCACGCTGGTAAGGACTTTTTAGTTTGTAACATTAAATTCAAGATGATAAGACCACTATATAATAGAATGTATTATTTCATGTTTCATCATCCATTCTTTTATGGAACTCAGAGTTATCGATTTAATAAGTCATAATTCAATTGAAAAAATGTCTTAAGGTCACCAAAAAATTAATTATAAGGTTTAAAAATTAGGGTGAAGTTATCAAATATTCATGCACAATTTCTGAAATAGTGATTGTTAAAGGTTTATGATAAATGAGACTAAAGTTCATCAGATGTAGTTGGTATGAAATAATATTCGAAACATAGTATTTTCTAAACTACCGTATTAATAATTTCAATTTTTATGCCATAATCTAGAGATTTTGCACATTGAAAATAATGTATATTATAATTTTTTTTTGAAATAATACATGAGTGGGGAAAATCAAAAGATCTTCTTAATGATCATAACTAATTGTAAAAATGAATATAATTAATGATCTACAGGTAAATGATAATGGAAATTTTTATGTAGTATTTTTTATATTTAAAAATAAAGAAAAATATGTTCTCCGTTAAAGATAGAAAAGTGTGAATGTATATGATGGATATTAAAATTACATTTCCTAATGTGTTGACTTGAAAAATCAGATGTTACATAAACATAAAAGACACGAGTCTCATATTTTTAAGGTGAAATTTTAACATTTGTATTTTCATAAATTGTTACATGATAAAATAACTGGAGCTATAATGAAGCTTCTCACTTCCAACAGAAATATTTATGAGAAAAAGTTAAAACCCATTGGCTATAACAAACATTTAGAAATCAATTTAGTGAAAATTCCGCCTTTAGAGATGATATTCCCCCCAAAAGTTTCTATTGTGATGATTCGTATAAGTTTCATTTTAACCAAATAAGTTAACGATGGAGTGACCATACATTATTGATGGATGTATCCAATGATAGGTGTTTTCATATTATATGTGAATAAATACTACATTAAAATTTTCAAAAACCATACATATGTGTCTTTTTCTTCTATGTAATATCAATTCATTAGGTATCTATGTCATTTAAAGTCTTTTCATGAAACAAAAAAGCACATGAAAAAGGAATTATTGTTCCATTCTATATAAAGGATGAGTGTCCCATATTTTTATCAAGGTATTAGGATAATATTTTTTCAGGATTCAATAGATCTGGGAATAGTTATGATAACATAAATAAGTTTCAATCCTATAGTAAATTAGAAAACATTACAACATTGGTTCATGATGTTTGGAAATTATCATTAGTTTTATTGACACAAAAAACATTTATAAAAGAACATAGATATGTGGAAGTAAATAGTGATATTGAAATTAATTTAATTGAATAATTGGAAAAACAAACAAAGATAAAACTTTACAATGTTTATTGACTTTATTTAAATTAAATTATCAAGGAAATTTTTTAGTTGTGTTATTCAAAAGCATGTGCATTGATATTTATAGAGTCATAAGGGATGATTTTTTATAGTTTACTTATATTAACTTATTTCTATTGATTGATATTACTGAACATGAAGAGAATGATCCATATATTTCTCCCACAACAGATAAAATGGTATATTATGTATATTATGGTTCAGATGACAGTTGGAGGGTTACAATCCATTTTCAACCAAGATCATTGGATGATATGGATGATGAAATTGAATAATTGTTTTGTGAAATCAAATCCCATCAATAATAACAGAATGATCTATCATTCCATGGTAATATGGAGACATTTTGTCTTGTATGGAAGGGTGAAGATGATGAAATATTTTTAATTGTGGATGATGAAAATAATAATATTAATGATGAATTAATTTATTGTTTGACCCATACTACTTTAACTTAAGGTTTATTTTTTTAGAATAAAAAATGTAATTAATATATATAAAAAATTTAAATTGTTTTCTTGTTTGATATTTTATATCATGTAATAAATTTTTTAAATACTCTTTGGATATTTTAATTACAAGAAAAGAACAATTTAATGATATGAGTTGATCATCAACAGCTCCTACAATGTTGGATGGGCCATCTGATACACTCCCACCTACATCAGGTGTGCTCCCCAATTTCGGTCATCTCCTCATTTCACAATTTAGTACCTTATAAAATGCTCCATTATTCAATGGGCATGATCTGTACACCTAGTGCATCTCTTTCTCCTCCTGTGATATTAGAGGGATTTTATTGAGCTATTAAGGACCCTTCATCGACTTGGAATATGGTTCCATGGTTACAATCATGATGGTACATGTGGGTTAACATTATTGGTATATAATTATTAATGTCAAAAACTAATTTATTTATTCTACTTGTCTTGTAATTCTTAAATATAATTATTCAATTAATTCATATAATAATAAGAAAAAAAACAAACATGAATAAATCATTTTTTGGAAGTTGGGTAAATTTAATGTGGTTGTGACATTAGGCATGATATGGTTCATATGTATGATTTCAAAAGCTAAGATGGGTAGATAATTGGATTTTTATCATGTAATATGGAATAACATACCATCATGTATCATTATTATAAGAATATTACCACTAGTCGGGAGAATTATTGTTTTTATATATAATTTAATGTAAGTCAAAATTAAAATTGATATTTTTTTATCTAATATCCCTATCAAATGTTATTATAATTATTTTTTCAAATCTAACTTGTATATGATTTCCCATTTTGATGTATATTAAATGGTTTTGTGTCAATGGACATTTAAATTTTGGGGGAAAATTTTGAAGGATGTTATCTATTGGATTTGGTCAGAATTCAATAAAATCTCATTGACACTCCCTCAAGTTTATAAAAGGTTACCCTAAGACACACCTTGGGATCATTAAAGGTTAATTATATTTTTGAATTATTCTAATTCACATTTGGTATTTTATTGTTCTTAAAAAATTTCTATTAATTTATTAAAAGTAATACATTTTTTATTAATATTACATTTCTTCATTAGGAATCTTCTCAAATACACTCATCAAACTGTGTGAATATGTTCATCCCACAAGAAACTAGTTTTAAAAACTATCAAGGAGAAGGCTGAAAATGGTACTCTCCAAGATATTTGATTAATAAATTTTTGGTTCATTTTAAGTAATTTAATTTTTATAGTATTAATATAAATAAATTTATGATAAAGGGTAACAAAGCTCATCATGAAGTTGGTCTAATCAAGTTCTGGTACGACATGTACATGAAGGCTTAAGGAAATTATATAAATGAACCTACTGCAAATATTGTGGTAAAAATATGAATTATTATATTTAATGAAAGGCATTTTGTTAAAATATATTTTATTCTGAAGAAAAATAATAAAATAGGCATGGGATGAAAATCCCTCAAAGTCATTATTAGTCTCCCATAGTGATGTTATTTCTAATGTTTTGGGTATGGAGCACATCGGTTATGTTTGAGGGTTGGGATCTGGACCATCCCCCTCATGAGTCCTTGAGAGTAAATCTACATAATTCATTATGATTCCCCTATAAGTTCAAGTAAGGATAATGATCATATTCCCATAAAATCAAAAACAAATTGTAATAATCACGAACAAAATATAGGAGTATGAGACTCGACCGATAGCTTAAGATAAGCGGTTTGTAGAAATGGGGAGGGTATTGGGTAATTTATGTATGGTAATGACTAAGGTTATTCTATTTAACATTATATACCTGATATGAAAAGCTAAAGTGTTATTGAAGCTGTTAAATTTATTTTAATAACTTTTTATTATTGTAATTGCAATTCCCTGACCCGAATCACCCAGTCAAGGCATGTAAGTTACATGACCTCATGTGTTCCTCCATATAGGCAATAGATTATCGACTATAAATATGGGTTTGAATGGTACATTGGGGAGACTATACCATCAGTATCAAAATCCATACATCATAATCATATTATGAAAATATTAATAAACCAAAAGGCATTGAGGAAATAAATAATAGTAAATAAAAACATATATGAAATTTCATGTATCACAAACTTATAAAATGTAATAATACAAGTAGAACCTAATTGATAGGTCAAACTATAGTTTAAGAAAGAAACATGAAATAAATAATGACATTCTTTTTTCAATCTATAGTTAATCCTCGTTACACAACTGAACACCAAGCTCTGTCTCTATAGCACTCTATCATTAGGCCCTTTCCCATACCCTTATCCCTAATCCTGATGTCTACCTGGGCATTGATATTCCCATGAATTGTGTGATTATAACCCCATAAGACACCACCAATGTTTCCTTAACATAATTTAACATGCATATGTGGTGTATTCCATGATAATAACTAAATTTGAAATAAAGAAACAATTAACCATTTATCAAGTAGTCGTGTGCTAACCAAGAAACCAGGAACCCCATCCGTACCTTATTTGACTCCATCCTAGAATGAACGTCAAAATAGGAATCTTCTTCATGGGTCACCCATAGGGAATCCATATATATCTGAGAAACCACTTGTCCAACAATCGTTGATTTGGGAGATAATAACATCAATCCCAGTCATTGTCATGTTTCATAACACAAGGTCACATTACCCTATCATTAAATTTGGTCAAGCTATGAGGTCATCATATCATGATGGTACATTGGTCCATGACTTAATGACATCACCCTTACCCATCACATATTGTACATTTATTCCCTCTAAGAAATAACCAACCCATGATAGTCTACTTTTCACTTTCTACTCAAAGTAAAACATCCATAGTCTATACAATCACATACCAATGGGAAGATCACAAATTCTCACAAATAAATCATATCAATCATGAGTTTTAGTATCCATACACATGCACATATGAAATTATTTTCAATAATGGGTCTCACAGGCTACGCACACATAAAAATTTGATCAATATGAATCATATGCCTCAAAGTTTACATATATAAACACATGTGATCAATATCAAGAAACAAACTTACCAAAGATCCCTATATAGTAGGGTCCTTTATACCTAAACTATATTAATGAAAATAACCTTGATTTTTCAGGATTCAATACCCAAAAATTTCCCCTAATTATCTAGATTAAATATTCATCTTGAGGATCCCTAATAAAACTCACTATTAATGATTGAAATTGACCCAATCAATTATATGATTTCCAAACCTGTAGATATTATTCCAATATCATATAAGTGGATGAATTGATATATATTTTGATCTTTGAAGATAAGAGAAAAATAAAAAATTAATTCATCACCTTGGATTCATCTGAATCATCATCCCTTAATGGAAGGGGAAGAAAAAATGTTATCAAGGGAGTGTTCAAGTAAAATAAACATTAAAAACTCGCCAAATTTAATGACACATGGTTTCCCATTTTAATTTCATAAAATTCATGAAGTTGGGTGGAAACTTTGTTCATTATAGTGAATTTAAATGATAGTCACCACCATGTCGTTATATCCACCACATTCATGGTGAAATCTATAATACATTTTTCAGTACATTAACAAAACATTACCACATCTTAGAGAAACAATATTGGTCTTTTTAAACCCACAACAGCCTCCATCATGGTGTGGTGATTACATTCTTGATGTGGTCCATAGAGAGACTCCCAATTCCACACGTCTAATACTGTTCCATTATTTGGGTGTGTTGGAATCCTCATTTTATAGAGGCGCATTCTAATCACAAAACAACTTCCACTATAGCTTTATCCTACTCATTATGTATCTAAAATCCATAAAAAAATATCCAAAATACTATAAGAATGATATGACATCTCTTGATCCATTTTTAAACCTATGTAAGGATAAAAGAATACATACCTTTAAAATTGAGGATGTTAAAAATCTACCCTATAATGACATTTCATCCATTAAAAGTTCCTCTAGTGGTCCTAGTCAAACAACTTTGATAATTTGGTCCAAACATATTATTCACACTCACAAGTTTCCTCTTTGATATGATCATGCTTCTATTAGCCTCAAAAAGTTGTAAATGATTCCCCTTAAACACATTGTCATTACACTCTATAATTGATTCCATAAACTCTATAAATGATTCATTCAGTTCTATCTCTACATACTCATAGTCGAACAACTATGGAGGACTGGACTCTCACCTTTGAAGTTGAGATACACAAACCATGTTATGTGTACCTTAATATCATGGAGTGAGATAAAATTGGTGGGAACAATCCCAATATTATTGATTATATAAAATGGTCCCATAAATAATTGTTCTTACTTCCCTTACCACTGAAAATAATGATGCCTTGGTATAGGTGACAATAACATGAAAACATGGTCGCTCATAGTGAACTCCAAAGTTTATCTCCTCTAGTTGGTATATGATTATTTCATATGATGAGTGGTAACCAACTATATTATGATCCTATTCACCCCATGGGTGTTCTATTTCACCATACTAAGTGAAATTATAGCTTCCTCACTTGGCTCAGGCCAATAAAGCATTGAATTACATTGACAACCATAAATAACCTCGGAAGGTTCAATCTGAATAGAATCCATGAAACAATTTTTTACGAGAACTTCAACATTTCCATATAATCAAACCATTCTCCAATGAAATAATAAATTTGTGACCAAATCATATCTTCTATAATCTGGATCATTCTCTTTAACTTTCTATCTATCTATGTATGATATACCATATTCATTATTAACTGATTCCCCAATTCCTTATACAAGAATTTCCAAAACCATGATGTGAAACAATGGTCTATTTACAAAAAAAATCTATTATAAACTATATAAAGTAATAAAAATATCCTAGAAATAAATATTCCCACACTCATTAATATAATGAATCTATTAGATCAGAAATAAATGTTCCACATCCATATGCTAATCAATTGTCACCCAAATTGCATCCCAACATTTTCGGGTTCTAGGAACCCTCATAAAAAATTCCAAAAATTTTTTTCCTACTTATATATAGGTATGGGAAGTTGGGAATAAATCCTACAGTTTTATTATTGTATACGATGATCATATGAGAGGTTAGAAAATGAGGGGTGAAGGGAATGATGTCTCCCTTCATTCTTGAAAACTATAATCATCTTCAAATATCTAGATACATCTTTGTCACACCTTTCTCTACTACTTGTTGAGAGGAATAGATATCCCGCATCATATATTTACTCATGGAGGATTTTCCTAAAACTATCTTATGGATATATATCATGTCGTCACTATCCATCGAACATCCTAGAACTAGGTCACTTCTCCAAACCCCTTTCCTTTTCTTTATGTATTCTGGATTTTCATCATGGATCATATTTACCTAGTCCACTAACATTTTTGTGCTAACCATGGGAGAACACGTAATCACCCCTTAGTCATATACCACATCCACAAAAAATTTATCCAAAAAGATTGTTAAATATTATTCTAACACTGAATGTCTCCCTACAAGCACCTATGATTTACTATTTTTATCATCTACAACAACATTTCCTTTTCCCAAATCATAGACCATATCAAAATTAAATTCATGTAGATAATACACCCAATGACTCTTTCAGAAATTTAAGTATCACTAAGAAAATATGTTCCATAATCAATTGTGTTCTAGGAATATGATAAATCACTCTATGACTGAAAATTGTTTTTTATTATTATGCAAGCACTTTTGTGGAAAAAGAGAGAAACCATAAATGACTTCACCATTTCACCACTTCACCACATGCCCCAATTAAAAAGGACAAGCCTTCACAACAAACAACATTCAAGCACAATGGATGGACAATACATTAAACTATTAAAACTGAAAAACCATAAAATCATGATCCAAAATCCTCAACAGAAGGTCGAGGTACCATGAACCAGGAAACACAAACATCAAAAAAGCTAGAAAAACCACAAAACCGATCTCCTCGCGCGCCCACTGGTGCCACCGTCAACACCATCCCAAAACCACAAACCCACCGGCGGACTCCAGTCAGAGTTCTCCCAAACCCTCCAGCAACATGAGATAACCCAAAGGACATCCACAATGGGTGACAAAAAAACCAGAACGAGGAAGCTCAGGCCGTGCGGACGCCACACCCTACTCCGCAGACATCGCAGCACCACCCCGAACCAGTCGACACTCCGCAGACCACAATCAAAGAAACCACTCCAAAAACCATCATGATCTGCGAATCCACAACATTGAAAATGTATAACTTAATCTAGAACACTGCTGCCAGAAAAGGCCACCGAACCAAAGCCAGAATAGCCTCCACAAAATTCAGATCCGATAATAACCATAACCAAAAACACTTCCAACAAAGATTCTAAATGCCAGTCGTGCATCATCCCTCAACTGATGACCTTCCACTGCTTGCCGCTGAAACTAAAACTAAAGACCCTAACACTTCCACAGAACATCTTTCAACCCAAAATGCGAAAAACTAGATAGGAATAAAAACCATGAGTATGAAGCCGAGTCTTCGTCACCTCATGATTGGAAGGCCCAACCACAAATCGAGGGAGCATCACCATTGAGAGGAACTGGGGAGATCTAGACCAGAAACGCCTCTCTGGGATGGACCGAGATAGAGAGAAACCTCAAAAGAACCCTTGCCGAATTCCGAACTGAACAAACTGCATGAAGTCGAAGGAGACTGAGGAGGAGGTATAAGGAACTATAATTCCATCGCTGCCACCTGAACCCCCTCAAAGCATCAAAACCATGAAAGAAACTGAGTCGAAAAACCTCCCCCCTCCGAGCCGAGATATCGGGGGCAAGCCGCACAGGAAACCGCTGATTATTGGTCGTTCCGGACAAGACAGGAAGCCGTGTAGGAGACAAGCCTCATCTTCGGATGATGCCGAACATGACTTGCTCTTCCGATGACACCTAGCACAACACCTTCTGATCCACGCCGATCCAAACCCAGAGAAGACGTTGAGCCCCGCCAAGACAATGACTCCGAACAAGGGAACCGAATGCGCGACAATGCCCACACCGAGCCGATAACCGAGAAAGCCACCACGAACAGACCAGGCCAGAGGTGGAAGGTGAAACGGAATCGGAAGAAACCCTAGGCATCGCGGGTTTGAGAGAATATGTCACTCTGAGGCCTTTCGACATCTCTCTATGAAATGATAATATAAGAAATATACTATATAATATACCACAACTTCCAATATGAATTCATTCATTGGGTACTTCCACTCAAGGGGTCATAGATAGTGAGACACATAAGATATTGTTGGATACCTTTGAATCAGAATAGATCCCAAACCCATAGCTGAGGCATTTCAGTAAATCACATAACTAATAATTGTCTTATGTATATATAAATTAGAACATATTTCAAACTCCAAATATACTTCAAAAATAAGCATTCACACTAATTTATCAACTAAAATATTACACCATTAATGGAAAGTGCAGTCATAGGCAATTCCAAGAGGGAGAAGTCTCGAAAAAATCGTTAGTAGTATCCCACAACCCTAAGGAAGCTTCTGATCTAAAACACATTTTAGGCCATTCCAAAGACATAATAACCTCTACCTCCTCTAGATATATATTTATTCTCTCCTAAGAAACTACTTATATATGAAAATATTTCTCATGGATCCATAAGTGACACTTAAAAAGGATCACATAAATTGGATGCTCTCGAAGTGTACTCGATAAAATATATAGGTGTCTATTATACATCATTTCAGTCTATGAGTACTTATGGATATCATCAATGAATACCATAGAGAATAAATAAATATATGGAAGGAAGATCATGTTCATAAAATCCATGAACACCACTAGCCCATTTTTTAACTCAAATTTCATTGAAAGAGACTCATATAGTCCATATATACTCATGAATGTTATATCTGGAATATCCACCACTCTAACCTAAATATATGGTTATATTGATCATAAATAAATTTTGGTGAACAATTAGGCTCCCCATTACTTATAAAATAATTGATCGACCCACATAAATAGGTATTGATTCTTCATGGTTTCCTATTTTAGCTTCTTATATCCCCCATAAAACTGATATCTGTCATCTACCTTCATCATGAACAACACTTGAGCACCCTAAGTAGGTATGATCAGAATGAGATAACCCACCACCTTAAATTCTTATAGATTCACCTTAAGTTCAATTAACTCAATCAATGAAATATGATATAGAGGAATCGACCTAGGTTACACTACATAAATGAGTTCAATCTCTAAATAAATTATTATATTAGAAGGAAGCATCTAGAATAGAAGCCAAGTAATGATCCACCAATATATAATAGAGGATATAGATTGTTCTTAATCTACCACAAGAACCATAACTTTTATCTCTTCCATGATAGCTTCAAACTGAATCAGGTCTAGTCCTATTCTACCTCCACTAACATTCCATTTACAATTAAAAATATTATCATCTACCTTAAGTGTTTTAAATGATGATCATATATTATAGTAGTTGATATGGGACCATATAGACCCAATGTAAAAACCTGGATATTCAATTTAGGTATGGATCTTGATTTCAGGTGTTTTGAGAAAAAGGTGAGATTTTGGAAAATTCATAAGTACACGCCGTGTACATAGTAGTACACGTCTTGTACTCAGTTGTCATTGGTAGTTATGTATGGGATGTGTAACGGCCAAGTACATGGTCGTGTGAGGTGACCTTGATACCACCTAAAGTAGGATCTAGTTAAGGAAAGTACACGGTGTGTACGTTAAATGAACCCGCAGTGTAATTTTAATTTTATTTATTAAATCAGATTGGGGTCACTCTAATTGACAAAAAGACATTCTTATAGCCCAATCTCATCCAGGTGTGATGGGAATCACCGAATCATCTCTAAGACCTTGATTCTTCATCCATTATCTGAATCAAACACCATCAATTGCATTTTAATCACCTTAGTGAGTTCTTCTTTCTTCTATAACATCTCCTCCTAATTTCTCTTCTTTCATGAGATATTTGTGGTTGAGTGTTTCAGACGTTATTGTAGATCTGTGACATTCTAGGTAAAATCAAAGGTTGAGATTCAACTATATGGATCATACAATGTTGAGGTAGGTAGTTTTTTCCTTTCCATAGTTTTCTTTGGATTATATGTGCAAAACGTGTTGAATACCTTAGTTTAGGGTATTGTGTGTCTTGAAATTTTAACCCTATTGATTCCAGTTTTTTTTTGTTTTCATAGGTAAGGATTTTGATTATAAATTAGGTTTGTTACCTTGCTTATGGATGTGTTTCCCATGTTTGAATTATATTTGTCGTTGGGTCTATAACTGCGTACTAGGATGTTTTTTTCCAGGCCTAGTGCTGTTAGGATGGAGTTGATTTTATATGAAATGCTTATGATATGCATTGTAGTTGTTTAGCCAAGTAGAATTTGAGATTTACATTGGATGATGGATATCATTGTGCACTATTATATTACTCAGGGCTGTGAGAACCTAGTATAGTTAGACAATAGAGGGAATTGACATAGAGGGATTCCCTAGAGTGTATGTTATACTTTTCATGTTTCGAGATCATAGGGAGGATTGATGGTGAATTATCCCTTGGAGTGTCTACAGTATACAGTTACGAGACCACAGGGGGAATTGACATTGTGTGATTCCTCATAAAGTATGTAGTTTATTGTTAAAAGGAAACAGTGGGGATTGATGGTGAGTGCTTCCTGAGAGAGTCTTTGTTTTCATGTGACCAAAGGGGTTAGACTTTGTGATATTTCCCATAGGGTATTTATATCTTTATTATTTTAAATGATAATTTGAACCAGAGGGGTTAGACTATGAGAACTTTCCCAGAGGGTTTCTTGTGAATGATTGGTTGAATAATTAATAAATTTAAATGAATGTAGTTTTAAACTATAGGATTGTTTACTTTTGATTACTTCCTTGTTTATTACTTAATTTTTCATATTCCCTTCTATATATGTATATTCACTGATAGTTAGGAAGGGATCTTTGGGTGGTTTCATATTGGGATTCGTCTGACACCCTATTTGGGTCATGATTTTGGGCCCAAGCATATTATATTGTTGTAGGTATAGATAAGGGTAAGTTCCCTTATACTTCAACTACATGATTGATGGGGAGCTGGAGAGCATGGGTCTAAGCTGAGGCTTGCGATGCTGCTGGAATTTTTTTTACATTGGTTTAGTACTGTATTTCTAGAATTGAGACTTTCTTGGACACTTTCCAAGAAATATGTGACTTGAATCATTTATATATATGCTCTAGTTGTTTATTTACTTTCAGTATTCCATTGTTTACTTACTGTATGGTACTAATACTTAAACCAAAATTATCTGTTTGTTTCCATTGTGTTACTCTACCAATGAGGGAATAGTTTCCCCACTATCACACCCAAGGACCTCGCTATTAGTCAGTAGCCTCTAGTGTTCGGTGAAATTGGCTTCAGACCATGTGACCAACCTGGTACGGGGCACCTTTGGGAGGCACTCGGAACTAGGACGTTACAAATTTGTATCAGAGGGGTTCTTTTCTTCTTTGAGTTTTTTTTTGGGGCCGATACACATGGATATAAAGGAATATGTATTTGGTAATAAGTTGTGTCGGGGAGTAGCTAACCCATGTATAGGTAAAAGCCAATATGCCTTGAATCTTGCAATTTTGTCTGGTTTTGAAATTATTATAGCTGATTTTATTTCATTGTTGGGTGATTCACATGTTTTGTGTTTTTATCATTAATATTATTGGTGTTATATTTCTATTGTATCTCGATGAGATGAGGGTATTCCATCTCATGCACATATAGGAACTTGATGGAGATCACATGTCATGTATTATTGTCACACCATTTAGGGTTCATTGTAGATTTCATGTTGTTATGATGGATGATGTGCTAGATATGCATGTTGTTGTGATAGATACCTTGATAGAATATCTGCTATTTGATAGGGTGTTGCTGATATGTAAAGTTAATTTTGGATGAGCACCAAAATTTGGTCCCTAAGGTGTTATGGGCTGTCATGGATAAAAATTTTGTGGATCATTAGATTGATTGCACTGTTATACTATGATATGACATGAATATGATGCCATGATTTAATTTGTAGGGAGTCTGGGCCCCCATGGATCAGAATTTGGAACTTTAATGTTTGTTTCAGTGTTTTATGGGGTCCCAAAGTAGTTTTTGAGGCTTACTTCCTGAAAAAACCTAGAATACAAAGTGTGTAATGGTGAATACACTCCATGTGTCATTCTATTCGGGGAGGAAAATTTTTTCTTAAGTATACACCATGTACTATATGTACTCGTTTTATAGTTCTTCACTGTGTGACTGACTGTATGGGCATAGACATGGTGTTGGGTTTTGTTTGGTGGAACACATTGTGTACTAGTAGTACATGCCATGTTATAGTGACCATGTATCTGATCATGTGACTGACGGCACAGATGGATTAAACTCAGGTAGTACGCATTGTGTTCAGATTGAACATGTCGTGTGGAGTCGACCTTGTTTTTCTCCGTGTGAATAACAACATGAGTTAGTGAAATCATTCTGTACACATCATGTCTGGCATAAAAACGTTGTGTGGTTTTGTTCTATGAGAACCATGTTGTTTAGTCGTGTAAAAAAACTTGGGCAGGTGGGAAAGATTCGAGTTCATTCCATGAAAAAGGAGAACATATCATGTGTATATGGTGTTACACGACCATGGTTGTAAGAAATACATGTCCATATAAAGGCTTAAGGGAACACACCGTGTAGGGGTCATTCATACCATGTATCCATGTATTTAAAAACATGGTTTTGTTCATTTCCCTATTCTTTTCTTGAAGTTATCAGTTTCCGTACTTGATAATATTGTATTGAGGTGTGCTCTTGACCTTGTAGAGTTAGACCACTGAGACGTTCTCCGGTTGTATTTTAGATACATGGCAGTGATTAGACACCAATCATGGGAAATCAGGGAATATTAGTATATCCTCTCACCATTCTTATCTTGTCACTATCAATCACTCCATATATATGTGTCGATGAATAGTTCCAATAAGGATTCATGAGGATGATACATACTTTCCAAGGGGCATCGCTCCTGCCCCGTCTATGGCAGAATTAACACGGGTTTTTCAGTAGTAGTATCCTCCCACTTTCTTAGGGGGTGGAGGACCCCAGGCTACAATGTAATGCTTAGAATCTATGTTGTCTATCATCAATCATCTTTAGATGCCTCTAGAAAGGAGGATGAAGCTTGTCACATACATGCTTTGTGATTCCACCAAGAGATAGTGGGATGTTATATTACAGGTGGGATGACAGTAGGTTATGGCTTGGTATGAGTTCTAGTGGACCTTCTATGACTTCTTCTACCCAAATACCTTGAGGGCCAATTGAGCCTGAGTGTTCATGAGTTTGGAGCAGGGTACTCTCTCATTCATTGAGAATTCTTCTCTCTTTATTGAGCTGCAGCACTTCCCACCCATTCTAGGGGGTGATGAGTTATTTCTGGAAAGGAAGTTTCAGGATAGTCTCAGGCACGACATCTGATCTCAGGAGAACAAATTCTGGTTGACTTCTATATCTTCTATAGTCAACCAGGCGTTGATCATCAAGTGAAACCTGAGGGATTATGGAGCTATGGTCCAGGGCAGTTCAACATCCAGAGTTAGTACCCTTTTGACTCATAATAGAAAGATCCACATGGAGTCTTCGTGTGTATATTCAAGTAGGCGAGATACTTCTTCATGTAGCTAGGTGGTATGATATCAGTGCGGGAAGAGCAGGCATGCGCGGCCAAAATTTCTTGAGGGACCCAGTCGCGTGCCGATCTTACGGAAATATGTGTCATCTTCAGTGATTTAGTTAGTCTTTTCACCAGAAGCTGCTAATAGTGGTTCTGCTATGACTCCACCTTCAGTAGCCAGAACACCAGTTTCTCATCTGTCTAAAAACTATAGTTCATCAGGCCATTCTGGATGAGGAGGTGATCCTTGCTATGGGAATCAGGATATAGGTTTCTAGAAACATCCAAAGGGGGATCATCTCATGGATCTCAGAAATCATCATAGGTCTGTGGTAGAAGTCAGGATTTTGTGCTATAGCAGACCCAGTAGAAGCAGGATCCTAGACCCTCTATGGTTAGAGGTATGATTTTGGTTTCCTCAGTTTAGCTTCTACTCTTTTCAATAAAGGTGCTTCCCATAGTTTCATATCTGTTGATTTTTTGGAGAGCCTTGGGCACTCTGTCTTTTCTTATGAGGATATTGTGATGCTAGACACTCCGTTGGGACTAACAAAGTCATGTGTATGTTAGTGTAGGGAGTTGCCTCTTGATGTTGGTGGGTGTCACTTCTTATGGGACATTTATGTCTTAGTGATGGTGGGCTATGACACCATTATCGGAATGGACTAGTTTGTCTCCTTCTAGGCTCTTATCAATTTCTATCATTGTAGGGTGAGTTTCACATCAATATAGGGCGGATCGTTTCTACATAAGGGTAAATGAGATGCCCAGACGAGCAGACCAGGACCCGAGCATTATGGGTTTAGAGGAGTTATAGTTGAGATATCTAGTTTGTATCTAGATGACCAAGGGACTTCACATATGGACTTTCCTCAGGAGGTGGATCATTTCAAGGATGTCTTTCTGGTGGAGTTTTAAGGTTTTCCTCCAGAGCGAGAGGTAGAATTTTCTATTTATCTTATTCCAGGAGTGGCACCAATGTCCATTCCTCCTTATAGAATAGTTACACTAGAGTTACAGGAGCTCAAGAATTAGTTATAGGAGTTGTAGTAAAAGGGTTTTACTCGACCATGTACTTCTCCTCGGGGTTCTCTTGTCCTATTTGTGAAGAGGGCAGATGACGCCCTCAAACTTTGTGTGGATTATTGGAAGCTGAACCCGTTGACTGTCAAGAACCGATATCCCTTACCAAGGATTGAGGATCTCTTTGATCAACTTCAAGGATCTTGAGTGTTATAGAAGATTGAATTGAGGCCCGGTTATCATAAATTTCATGTTAGACCCTCATATATACCTTTTATAGCCATTCGGAGCATATATGTTCTATATGAGTATGTGGTTATGTCATTTTCTCTAAAGAATGCGCCTTCCATTTGTATGTCACTAATGAACCGAGTGTTCCATCCATATTTGGATTCTTTTTTGGTTGTCTTAGTGGATGATTACTTGGTGTACTCTCACACTCGACACGACCATGCTATCCCTCTTAAGATCATTTTGAGTACACTAGAAGAGAATCAGTTATATTCTAAGATCTCAAAATTCCACATTTGGATTGACCAGATTAACTTTTTGGTTCATGTTATATCCGAGAGAGGAGTGTCAATAGACCCAGAGAAAGTGATAGAAGTAGTTTCTTGGGATCATCTGAAGAACTTCTTTAAGGTACAAAGTTTTCTGGGTCTGGTTGGTTACTACATATGCTTTATACATGACTTTTCATGCTTAGCAACACCACTGAAAGGAATGAATAAGAAGGTTTCAATGTACTTGTGGACAGATTCCTATGATCCAGCCTTCCAAGAGCTGAAATGGAGGTTGAATTATGAACCAATACTAGTTTTTCCAGATTCGGGAAAGATCTATACTATTTAGTGTGATGCATCCGGTATCGAGCTAGGGGTAGTGGTTATACAAGGGGAGGAGTCGTTTTTTACAGGTCTCGACAGTTGAGGCCACATGAGAGAAATTACCCCACACAAAATATTGAGTTGGCTACAGTTGTTCATGCTTTACGCTATTCGATAATTTTCTATTGGGAGAGTATTTTTTGGTTTTTACCGACCAAAAAAGTCTCAATTATATCTTCACTCAACGCGATCTGAATTTGAGACAGTGAAGGTGGGTTGAGTACCTTCAGTCCGATGAGTTTGATAATTTCTACACACCTGGTAAAGGCAACATTGTGGCTGATACGTTGAGCAGGAGGAATCAGATATAGGCAATTTAGGAGGCCAGTAGTGAGTGGTAGCTTATGGATCTATTCCCTAATATGCATTTACAGGTTCATGACAGATAGGGGAAGACATTTAATTTTTTGTAGTTGTGACCTCTAATATACTTGATCGAGTGTGGATGAGGCATCTATTGGATTATATAGGCCTAGTTCTATGGGAGAGTGTGTCATGAGAGAACAATACTCTTGGATGGACCATAGGTGAGAATGAGACATTGAATTTTCATGGGAACTTCTGGGTGTGAGAAGACATACATGAGAAGATTCTTTGGGATTTTCATTCTTCAGTTTGGGTAGTTCATCCTAGTGTCACCAAGATGTATAGAGATATACAGCATCAGTTTTGGTGGCCCAACATGAAGAGAGATGTTTTTGGTTTTGTCATGAGGTGTTTCACCTGTCAGCAGGTGAAGTCGGAGCATCAGCGACTAGAAGGGATTTTGTAGTAGTTACTCATCCCTGAGTGGAAGTGGAATGATGTCATGATGGACTTCGTGATAGACTTAATGAGGTCTCCTCTAGGGAATGATGTAGTTTGGGTTGTCATTGACATACTCACGAAGGTTTCACATCTATTACCAATCAAAGAGACCTTTAGTTTTTGATGAGTTGGGAAGTTTGTACATCCAGGAGATTGTACGTTTGCATCAGATTCTGCACTCCATCGTTTCAGACTGGGAAGTACATTTTACTTCTCAAGTCTGGAATGGACTATATAGATCTTTGTGTACACAGGTACTTCAGGGTACAATTTACCATCCCTAGAAAGATGGATAGTCTGAGTGCACGATTTTGGTGCAGGAGGACATGCTTCGGGCATGCATCCTAGATTTTGGAGGTTCTTGGGAGAAACACAAACCTCTGGTGGAGTTTTCCTACAATAATAGTTTCTGGGAATCTATTTACCTGGAACCTTATGAGGCTTTTTATGGTAGGCCATACAAATCATCCTTACGTTGGATGTAGGCAGGAGAGAAAAAAATTTTGGGACCTCGTCTTCTCCTGGAGACCACAGAATAGGTGGATTTGATTTGGAAGAGGATAGATACTAGACATTCACAGAAGAAGCCTTATGCTGATCGACGGAGATGACCTCTAGAGTTTGTGGTCAGATATCAGGTTTTCCTACATTTCACAACGAGGTTGGGACACAGGAGGATTAGGGGGAAGGGTAAGATTTCACCAAGATACGTTGGGCCTTTTAAGATTTTGGAGAATGTCGGGATAGTTTCCTATCAATTATAGTTACCTCATAGGTACTAGGCTATGCACAATGTCTTCCATGTTTCTCAGCTATGGTGTTAGTTCTCAGACCTGTCTCATGTTTTTTTAACCTGAGGAGGCTGAGTTGGAGGTGGAAGCACCGTTAAAAGATAATCCTATCAAGATTTTTGATCGCAGCGTGAAGGTTCTATGTGGCTAGTCTGTTCCTCTAGTATGGGTGTTGTGGCAGCATAGGTGAATTTAGGATGGGACTTGGGAGAGAGAGACCGATGTACGACCACAGTGTCTGGAGTTATTCAAGGATTCTTCTTCTTTGGCACCTTGTTAGGGAAATTCGGTGAAATTTTTTTTAAGGGGAAAGTTTCTAAGAACCAAGATCTTCATTTCAAGTATGGATCCTGATTTCATGTGTTTTCAGAGAAAGGGGAGATTTTGTAAAATTCATAAGTACACGTTGTGTACTTAGATGTACACACCGGGTACTTAGAAGTACACACCGAGTACTCGGTTTTCATGGGTAGTCATGTACTGGCCATGTAATGGCCAGGTACATGGTCTTGTGAGGTGACCTAGAGACCACCTAAAATAGGATCCAGTTTAGGCATATACATGGTGTGTACATTAAATAAACATGCCATGTACTTTTCTTTTTATTTGTTAAATCGGACCGAGGTTTCTTCTAATTTCCAGAAATATCTTTTTCTAGCCCCATCTTGTCCAGGAGAAATGGGAATCATCGAATCTTCTCTGATCCCTCAATCAATCATCCATTATCTAAATACAACACTGTCGATTGCGTTGGAATTTTCTCGGTGATTTATTCCATATTCTAAATCCTCTCCTCCTAATTTCTCTTCTTTCGTGAGATATTCATGGTTGATCGTTTCTAACATTTTTGTAAATCTATGTTTTTATAGGTTGAATACAAGGGTAAGATTCAACTATATCGATCATAAAATGTCAAGTTATGTGGTTTGTGACTTTTTTTGGTTGTTTAGATAAGTAGTATTTGAGATTTAATTTGACTATTTGATATCATTTTGCATGATTGTATTACACAAGGTTGTGAGAACATAGTGTAGTTAGACCATATGAGGAATTGATGTTGAGGAAATACACAGAGTGTATGTTATAATTTTCACATTGCGAGACCATAGGGGGGATTTATGGCGAGTGCTCCCTAAGAGTGCCTATATTATACCATTATGAGACTATAGGGGTAATTGACATTGAGTTCTTCCTTAGAGAGTCTGTAGTTTATCATTAAAAGACAATAGGGGGGAATTGATGGTGACTACTTCCTCAGCGAGTCTTTGTTTGCATGTGACCAAAGGGGTTATACTGTGTGATATTTCCCAGACGGTCTTTATATTCTTATTGTTTTAAATGATATGTTGATCTAGAGGGGTTAAACTATGAGAAAATTCCCAGAGGGTTTGTTGTGATTGATTTGTTGAATAATTAATAAATGTAAATGAATTTATTTTGAAACTATAGGATTGTTTACTTATGAGTATTTCCTTTTTTATTACATCATTTTTCATATTTCCTACTATATATATATTCAACGATAGTTAGGAATAGATCTTTGGGTAGTTGCCTATTGGGATTCTTCTCACACCCTATTTGTGTCATGATTTTAGGCCCAAAAAGATTATATTATTGAAGGTATAGATAAAGTAAAGTTCACTTCTACTTCAGGTACTTGATTGTTGTGGAGAAAGAGAGCATGGGACCAAGATGAGGCTTTTGATGCTGCTGGAGTTTATTTTTTTCTTTATAATTTGGTTTGGTACTATATTTCCATAATTTATACTTTCTTGCCTACTTTCCTAGACATATTTGACATGCATCATTTATATATGTGCTCCGGTTGTTTATTTTCTTTCAGTCTTCCAATGATTACTTATTGTATGGTATTACTTCTTCTGCCAATATTATCTATTTGTTTCCATTGAGTTACTCTTAAAATGAGGGAATAGTTTCCCCACTATCACACCCAATTCCATAGCTACTAGTTAGTAGCCTATGGCAGTCGAGGAAATACGCTGGTGGCCATGTGACCAACCGAGTATGGGGAACCATTGTGCGGTACCCGTAACTGTGACGTTACACCCAGCCATAACATATATGGATATTATACCAATTTAGATGAATATTCAACACATTTAAAATTAAATGCCTAAGTACTACAATAGTTCAGTGTCTTTGGAAGCATGGAACAATATATTCTAACTTGGTGAAAGATCTTCCATGCTCCCCAAAAATATCTTCCCCTTTAGTGCTTCAACTTAATACCATTCATCATAACCTGGGAAATGAAACATGAGAAAGGGGTGATATTATGTGGTTGTTAAGGGTAAAAAGGGAGATATGTAATCATAACATAATCATAAGTGTATGATAACATGATATTATCCTTATAAGATCATACCTTGCATATCAATGATCATAAACAAGAATCATGGAATAATAATTTTCAATTTATATGAAATGAGTTGTAACGAAATCAAAGAACATGAGTCTAGAGAACATAACATTGGAATAAGATATATAATTATGGTATACACATCAACTTATAACACTGTAAAGATATATAAATAGAAAAAGTTTACTCATTAAGTTTATTTCATGGAATTAGGCCCTTGAAAAAATCTTATATAAATGAATCCTGGTCCACACAAAACATTGTAAACATGTAATTAGGTTCACACATAAAAATAATTCCCTGTAATTCAAGGCTCATTTCCATAACATTTTATGGAATATTAGGGAGATTACACTTAGTATGCGGGAAACACCACCATCCACTGTCACAATCCTTTCTTTATAAGGGATTGGGATTCCCCATATTCCCATAGTGGATCAGGTTTACTGATCTTCCCATAGTGGATAAGGTTTCCCCATATTCCCATGGTGGATTGGGTTTTTCCATCTTCCCATTGTGGATCAAGAAACACATGTTTTCCATTTTGGATCAGGACACACCTTTTTCCCATTGTGGATCAAGCCTGACGACTTATTTTCCATCATTACCTCATGAGATATAAATCTTTACCCAATGCATTGAAGGGAGATATAGGTCCCACCAGCCACATAATAAAATTATACATACATGTTCCATAAGATAATAGAACATTCATCATATCATAACCCATAAAAAGACATGGGTTCATAAACATTAGATCATAACAAATTAAATGAAATGTGTATCATAAACATTTAATCATATCATTACCTATGTAAAATAGATAGGTCTCATAATCATTTCATCAAGGTATAAGCTATGAAATGAAGTGGTTTTTAAAATAATATAACATGTTGAATAGAAAAAATTATCATAAAAATCATTCAATCAAAACATAAACAATTTAATAAAAAATATGAATGATATTCCTAGATCAAATCCACAATGAAGTATACACTATAAAAGTATGTCATCTTAGATGTATAGAGATTTTAAAGGATCATATTAAACATTTATTAAGTAAAGTATCCTTTTTGTGAAAATACATTTCATAAAAACAATTTAAGAATAACTTTATTACAAATAAATCTTCATATTTTCTTTTAAAAAAATTTTGATAAAAATATCTTTTACACTATGAAAAATTCTATTTAAAACATAAATAATATTGAAAACATTTTTCATTGGAAATAGCTTTGAAAACTTATAAATGAGGCCAGAAAAAAATTAAAATACCTTTTACTTTGAAAATAATTTGAAAACATATAAATAAATATTGAAAATATTTTCAGACCCTTTTTAATTTAAAATACTTTAAAAACTTATAATGAGATATTAAAAACAATTGAAAACAATTTTACTCTAAAGTAGCTATAAAAACATATAAATGAAGATTTGAGAACCATTTTAAACACATTAAAACAAAAAAATTATATAAATAATTTTCCTTGAGAATTATCATAATAAATATTTTTTTTTTAAAGTAAACATTTTTAGGAAACATGGGTTGTGAATAAAATATATTTCTGAAAGAAGAGAAATAAAGTCACATATTATTAAAACATTTTCTTAATTATCATATGTACCAAATAGTGGTAAAATTGTATCAATACATTAATTTATCAAGAATAACTAATGGAGAAAAAATCTTAATATTTCTTAAGATATGGATCATAATATTTCATCAACATGAGCATAGTCATAAATAATCCTGATAAATGATTAAATTTTTACAATAAATTGTTACCACATTGGTAACATTGAATCAAAATAACCATGTCATAATAAATTTAAATGAAGTTTAAAATATCATGAAACTAATTATATTCATTATATAAAATATAAAATGTTAGTATATAAACCCCATATAAAAATATATTTTCAAAAAATGGCATGTATCTCAAAGAAGGAAAATTGAGACAAAATTACATTACCACTTTGGTAACTTTTGAACCAGAAACACCATAAAATAAAGATATTAAAATATATAAGTAAATAACCAAATATTAAATTATAATAACTATTTAATACATTTAGAAGAAATTATACAAACCATACAAAATAAATGAGTAGTGAAGAAGGCATAGGTCTCACATAAATAAAAGTGAGATGAAAAAACCATTAGCTTATGTCTTGACTTTCTTCACACATGTTCAAACCTCGTTTATAATAAAAATAATTTTATTATAAATCTACTATAGAGACATATTATTATATATAATACCATATTCAATTTATTCATGTCTCTATATTACGCATTTTATTAATAATTCTATGTTAGTGTTACATTTCAGGTAATATCCACTTTGTTTTTCATATACGTTTTGAATTGTTATTTTTGATCCTCCTACTTAGATCATGATTTACATATTTTCAGAATCTAAAACATTATATAAATATCATATATTTTTAGTGTATAAATATTTATAATAATCTATAAAATATATAAATATTAAATGGAATACACTATTTATGTAGACAGTAGGATGTATGTATGCATGAATGTTATTTCTACTTTCTTTTCACATTGAATTAATGAAAGTAAATTAAAAAAAATTATATGTATATTATAATTACTATAGAATTTTTATTTCATAAATATCATATAAATTTACTAAACCCATCCTTAATACATTCATTCAATGTGTGAACAAATCACATCGCTTTGAGGAGGCGGTAGTCCACACATCCACAAACATTGTTATTGTATTTTAAGAAATAGAAATCATGAAGGTATGTTTTACATAATTTTTAAATAAGAATAAATACATCATAACTATCATATATTTCAAATAAAATCATTATTTCCTTCATAATTCCCAACCATGAGATGTCGAAAAGGAAAAACGAACGACAACATTTCATGGTGTGGTAGTTCGCCGTACAGGAGTGGTAATTTCATTACCCATTTGATGGGATTGTGTGAAGGTGTAGTTTGAATCCATAAAATAACATAATATTAGTATATTTAGTATAATTTTGTTATTATATAAGTATGAGATAAAAATAATTTAATGGGTGTAAAGAGAAATAAAATATAGACAGACGTTGAAGAATGTTACCTCTTTTTCGGGTAACTCCTTTTGATTTTCACCAAAGGGAATCCTTGGTTGGTATTATTCCCAAATTGAGGAATATAGTGTTGGATTATCAAGGTTGGGAACTCATTTTCAAGGTTTTTGGATCATCTAAATGGCATTATACTTTTTATTAAAGGGGAAGGGTGAGTGTATTTTTATAGTAGATGAGGATTTGTATTCTTGTAAATATAAAAAGGGAAACCCTATTGGGAGGTATCCCTTAATTCATGTCCATAAAAATTAAAAATAATGGTTTTAATGAGATTAATGGTCGATAAAAACCTCCACCAAAAAAAATAAGTGCATTTTAATAATTTTGTTCCAAAACCGCTAAGTTTCCCTACTTTAATATGTTCAGTTTTTAATTAAGGTAACTAGTTTTCAAGCTAAGTAATTTATCCATTAATGCTAAATAAAATTGATATTTTTTAGAAAATATAGACCCAATGAGTTCTAAATATTATATATAATTTTTAAAAATATGACTAAAATTTCATGTAAGGTAAATTTAAAACAAGCGTATGTAACGCGCAAGAACAATTCTTTAACCTGAACTGTGCTAACAATTTTATTATTATTTAAAGGTAAATATGTTCATTATAAAAGATAAATTGTTCCATGAATAGAAAATAATTTATATCTATTACAATTTACAAATAATTTGGAATCTTATAGTATTTTTATTATATTTTAAACATTTTAATAAAATATCATTTATTTTATTTTATTATAAACTAAATAATTTCTGTATTTGGCATTCTTTAAGAAGTTAATATAAATATTGTATCTCTAAAAATTAATTTAAAATTATTATTATGAAAAAATCCTTTAAATCTAAAAATAATGTGCAAAACCAAACTAATATATTTTTCATCATATCTCAAGGAATTATAAATGTTAAAGGAAAGGAATGTTCCTTTTTTATCTTTTTCCTTACATAACTTATTATATAGGACACTTTCATGGAGTAGTATCCCAATAACTCATTAAAATCATAAATATGGTGTTGAGAGTATAAATATTTCCAAAAAATGGGTGTTTCAAAAGTGTTGGGCCAACTATACACCTCATATTCTATGTTTAATCATTAAGCAAGCTTGTTCTCACCTTAATCACTTTAATTAATTTAAAAAAAATTAGTAATCATTTCAGTCAAAAAATTATGTTCAACTTATTTGAAAAAAATCATAATGATTCTAAATAAATATATCCAATTTCCCAAATTAAATTCACAAAATTTACAAGAATTAATTTAAAATTAACCCAGCAGACATTGTGAGATGGTGGGTTTTGAGGATAAATGTTCTAAGAATTGAATTGTTTTTGTAACCAATTTCAATGTGAAGTCACATAAAATAACCTAAACTGGATTAATTGATATAAAATTGATCTAATTAAACCATAAAGTAAAATTAAAATGTGATTTAACTCTATGAATAAATTTGATAGATTATCAGTTTTCAATTAAAATTCAGTATTTTTCAATATTCAACCAAAAATGAAATATTTCAGAAAAATCCCAAAAATTCACCATAAGATAATTTTAAAATTAAGAATTCAAATATAATTTTTAATTTATATAATTAAATTTATAAAAGTATCTAAAATTAATTTTATTATTATTCACAGTAGGATATAAAAAGCATTTCATTTAAGAAAATAGTATTTTTAAACATATAAAGACATTACCAAAAATTATATATTTTATTTTAATTATGATTTATTTATATAAAAACATTATAAATACTATATAAAAATATTTTATTAATATTCATATTACTATTTTTAATGATTATGATATGACTATCGCATTTAAATAATTATAATAATAAAATGTTGTTCCGTAGAAACTCATTGTTGCATGTAATGAAAGACAATTTGGTGTTGTGTGTAGAGAAATATTGTATTTTTTAGCATATAATTAAATAATAAAAGGTTTTAGCCTGAAATTCAATACATCAATGAAAATTTAATCAAAAAAATCATTAAAACTTGGGGTTTTACATTCTACCCCCCTTAAAATTAATTTAACCTTCAAAATTCATCTGGGTTATCAAAGGTTTAATACATGATGTTTCTTTCATAGAAACCCACATCATAAAAATGTATAATAAAAAAATTCAAAAATGGAAATTTGGAACCATAATGGTTACCCAAAGTAACACATAAATGGGTTTCCGCATAAGGTAGCATAGGTTGCAATTGAAAACATGGTCATGGAAGAGAAATATAACATTCAACTTCTGATAGAGAGTGGTAATAAAATTGGTTAATTATCACAATTCCATAGACAAAATAGACAATAAAAAGTTCAATGATATCATCAAAAATGAGGATAATAGAAACATATTTTATTTTAAGACACTTTTCCTAATGATGATGAATTCTCATGAGAAGATATGCTTACTTGATTTCATCTCAATATCACCTTTTTGTGCCTTGACCAATTTACACTTCAACTATTATTCCAATATATGAAGGTGAATTTTTTATTCCTAAATCACTAATGGGTCATAAGATCAATAAATATAATGGAAATTCATTCTATCTGTCTTTAGTTAGAATCACCACAAAATTGTTCACACAGGTTATTCAACATGCATAAATCCTCATATTGTGAGATAATACTTTAATCTCAGAAACGAATATGAAGTATAACTTAAACTTTCCATAAATGTTTACCATTATAATGCTTATTAAAGGTAAAAATAAAAATTGTTTGAAATAAGTTCACTCAATTTCTCAAAATCATCTTAACATTAATCCCACGTATATCATTAAGAAGCTCTTGGTTGTCAAATTCAAAACACATGAATATCTTTCTCAAGTATTCTCTTGAAAAAAGGAAACAACTGGAAATAACACAAAACCATATTGAAAACATGCATGTTTCATTATTCCAATGTTTATTGGATATATTCCTTAAATCTAAAAATGTTATAAACTCCATCCATGATAACATAGATCACAATTTCAAAAAAAATACCTTATCAGTTATAAGGTCATAAATACTATCCAATTTACATTATGTATATCCCAATATATTTATCTATATAAAATATTATTTTATAATCCTTATGAACATGATTAGGGTTACCTTCCCTTAATGCAACCTTTACATTTAATCAATTTTCTAGGTCATCCATTTCATTTAGTACATTCATGATAACCCTTCATGAAACACTTATAAAAAAAATTCTTATATATTACATGATTCATATAACATAATATTTTAATTCCAAAATATATACCGCTCAATTATATGACTATGTTCTTAAAAAATTACTTAGGCTTCATCGTCTTATTCTTAATATACCTTTCCTATAATATAAAACAAGATTAATGTCTTATGGTTCCTCAATATAGTCATGCTTCTTACGTTTAATGTAAAGAATAATATTAGAATATACCATAACATTCACATGTTGCTTTTTGTCTCTTTATCTTTAGTAGTATAACCTATACTCTTATCCCCTTCCAGATTATCTTCATGATATTTCCACTTTGGACATCACTTTGTATAATTCCAATACTTTCCACATCTGAAACATTTCATGTTAACCTAGTTCCTTTTAGTTCATGTTATTGAATAAGACCAGAAATCATAGTGTGAGATACACTTATCAAAGATAAAAATAATAAAATCATGAATATTTACTTATAATATTCCTAAACAATGACACCTAATTTTAAATATAATACACCATAGGATTATCCATATATATGTCCCTAGAAATATCCTTATAATTATCCATATGGATATCACTAAAGTTTTCTCATCCAATTTTTTAAATGTTGACTAAACATTTCCTTTGATTACCACTCTAGAAACCCAGGCTTAGAATACATGGATATTATATAAATTTAGATGAACATTCAACAAATTAAATAATTACATACCTGAAGACCTTAATAGTTTAGTTTCTTTGGAAACCTAGAGAAAAATATTCTAACTTTGTGAAGAACTTAAATGATCTCCAAAAAGATCTTCCACTTTAGTAATTTTAATTAAAACCTTTCTTAAGAACATGATAAAATGGAACATAAGAAAGGGTGAGATCAAATAATTTGTAAGGGTAAATAAGGTAGATATGTAAGAATAAAATGAGTATAAGTGTGTGGGAGCATGATTGTATCATTGGAAGATCATTCCATGCATATCAAAGATCATAAACAAGAATCATGGAATAAATATTTTCACTTAATAATACGTGAGTCATAAGGAAATCAAATAACATAATTCATGAGATCATGACATTGGAATAAGATATAGACTTATGGAATTCACATCACCTTAAAACATTGTGAACATGTGTAAATAGAAATATGTTCACTCATCATGTTATGTACATGGAATTAGGAACTCTCGTAGACTTATAGACATGAAACCATGAACATAAATAACATTGTGAACATGTAATCAGGTTCACTCATAAAAAATTCTATATAATATAGGGCTCATTTCCAAAACATATTAGGGAACTTCATGGGGATACACCTACTGGGTGGGGCACACCACCATCCCAATTTTCAGTCATTTCCTTATAAGGGATTTGGTTTTCCATTTTACCATAGTATATTGGTTTTCCCCATTTTCCTAGAGTGGATCGGGTTTCCAAATCTTTCCATTATGGATTTGTTTCCCTATCTTCACATAGTGGCTTTTTTCCATTTTAGATCTGGAGACACATGTTTCCCATTGTGCGTCAAGATCACCAAATTATTTCACATCGTTATCAAATGATATATAAATCATTACCCATTTAAATAGAAGAAGATATAGGTACCACCAGTCATATAATAAAATGATACATACATGTGCCATAAGATAATAAAACATTCATTGTATCATGATTGATAAAAATAGATGGGTTTCCTAAACATCATATCATAACCCATGAAACAAAATTTTAATCACGAACATTTGATCATATCATTACCTATGGAAAAGTGATAGGTCTCATAATCATTTCATGAATTAATAACCCGTAAAAAGAATTGTTTTTCAAAATAATATATCCTGGGGGAGAGAAATAGGTTTCATAAACATCATTCTTTATAAACATAAACCATTAAATAAATAATATTAATGCTATTCATTGATCATATCCCCAGTAACAAATAAACTATAACAAATTACGTCATCTTAGATGGATAAATATTTTTGAAGTATTACATGGAAACTTTTATATGGAAAATATCATTTCATTTAAAATACCATTCAAAAAATAATTTCATAAATCCTTATCTTATAAATAAATATATGAAATTTCATTAAAATGTATCTTTATGAAAATATATTTTCCATTTTGAAAAACTCTATATAAAACATAAATCATGTTGACAACGTTTTTCTTTGAAATTGCATTGAAAATTTGAAAAAAAAAAATTATGAAAACATTTATAATACTTTTTACTTTGAAAATAAATTGACAACTCGTCGATAACGATTGAAAATATTTTACAATTTTTTCTTTGAAAGTACTTTGAAATCTCATAAAAAACATGAAAACATTTCGAAATTTTTTTCCCTTTCAAATAGAGTTTAAAACATGTAAATAAAGCTATGAAACCTATTTTAAACACTTTAAAACATAAAACATTTCTTTAAAATACTTTTCCTTGAAAATGAGATTAATATATAATTTAAAAACATTTTTTAATTTTTTTTAAATAAAGGGTTTCTGAATAAAATATATTTCTTATCGAAGAGAAAAAATGTGACATGTTATTAAAACATTTTCCTAATTATAATAAAATATAAGGAGTGTAATAATGGTATCAAAACATAGATATATCTTGATTAACCAGATGAGGATAAGAGTCATGATATTTCTTTAGAAATGGATCATAAGATTTCATCAATAGAAGCATAATCAAAAATAATACTAATAAACGATGACATTTTAGTAATAAAATGTTGCCACTTTTGTAACAATGAATTAGAATAACCATGTAAGAATAACAATACATGAAGCTTAAAATATCAATAAAATATGGTAACACATTTCATTACATTTCAAATGGCTATATATAAACCCCATAAAAAATATTTCTTCATAACATAGCACGATCTCAAAGAAGGAAAGTGGAGACAAAATTACTTTACATATTTAGTTAATTTTGTACAATAAAAATCATAAAATAAATATCAGAAAATTTATATTTAAACACAAATAAGTTTAAATATAAGAACCATATAATAAATTTATGTCCATTATGTACACAACACAAAATTAATGAAAGGTGAATAAAGAATAAGTCTCACAAAAATAAAAGTGGGATGAGAAAACCCTTACCTTATGTCTTGAATTTCATCATACACACTCAAAACACATGTATAATAAATATAAGTTTATTTTAAATATATAAAAACCCATATTAATAAATCTAATACAATTTATGATTTTATTATGTCTTTATCTTACCTGTTTATTAACAATTTCATGCTAATGTTGCGTTTTGGGTAATAACTACTTTTTTTGTATATGTTTTGACATATTATTATGCATCCCCTTACATAGATCATGTTTTACTTATTTATTTAATATAAAAATGATATATATATCATATATATTCAGTATATAAATATTTATAACAATATATGTAAGATATAAATATCAAATTGAATACATTGTTCACAGAGATGGTCAACTGTACGAACGGATAAACGTTGTTTCTAATTTCTTATTGTATTGAAAAAATAAAGTAAATGACACACACAGATATATATATATATATATATATATATTATAATTCCCATATAAATATTATGTAATACATGTCATATACATTTACTAACCCATCTTTAATACATTCCATGCAAATTGTGAAGGGATCACATCGCTTTGTGGAGGCGGCAATCTGCCCGTCCAAAAATGAAGTTATCATATTAACAAAAAATGTAATGCGTGAAGGTATGTTTTATATAATAATTACACAAGAATAAATACATCATATATATTATATATATCATATAAAAACATTATTTCCATCATAATTCCCAACCATGAGAGGTGGTAATGGAAAAAAGCAAAAATATTATTTCACGAGGTGGTAGTTCACCATACAGGAAAAACAAATAGATACCCATTTGATAAAAGTGTGTGTATTTGTAGGTAAAAACATTAAACTAAAAACATATTTTATATTTAGGATACTTATTTTATTATATAATCATGAAATAATAATAATTTAATTGGTGGAAAAATAAATAAAACATAAATAGATATTGAAGAATGTTACCTCTTTTTCTGATAACTCCTTTTGTTTGCACCAAAGGGATTTATTGGTTGGATTTATGCACCAAATGTGTAATCTAGTTTAAGAGGAGGGATTTTGGGAGCTGATTGTCTCATGGTTTGTATTATCCAAATTGATTTATAGGTGTGAATATATGGGAAGGGTGAATGTCTTTTTATAGTATAGGGGAGTTTTATTCTTGTAAATATAAAAAGGAAAACACTATTAAGAGGTTTAACTTACCCAATTTTCTTAAAAAATGAAAAATAATGGATTAAAGGGGTTCTAGGGTTGATAAAAACCTCTAACACACAAAATTAGTGATGTTTTATAATTTTTTCCCTTAACAGTTTTGTTTCCCCACTTTTATCATTTTGGTTTATTATTAAGGTAACTAGTTTTCAAACCTTTGTAATTTAACCATTAAGCCTAAATTAAGGTCATATTTATTTTAAAATATAGAAACTTTGAATTAAAAATATGATATATAATTTTTAAAAAATAAATTCCATTTGTTTTGGGAATATATTATAAAAGAAGCGCATGTAATGCACAACGACACTACTTTAACCTAAATCGTGCAAACAATATTTTAACTATTTAATGGTCAATTTGTTCATTATAAAAGATAAATTTGTCCATGAAACAGAAATATTTTATATTTAATAATATTTAAAAATAATTTTTTCTAATATAGTATTTTTATTACATTTTATATCTTTTAATAAAATATCATTTATTTTACATAATTATTAACTAAATATTTACCGCCTTTGGCATTCCTCAAGAATTTAATATAAATAATTCATATATAAAAATTAAATATAAATTAATATGATAAAAAACCAATTTACCTATCAAAATAATGTGTGAAACCGAACTATTGTGTTTTTTCATAAATCAAGTCTTTATAAATGTTAAAGGTAAGGAAGTTTCCTTTTTGTCTTTTTCCATACTTAACTTATTATATATGTCACTTCCATGGAATAGAATCCCAATAACTCATAAAAACAATTAATATGGGGTTGAGAGTAAAAATATGTGTATAAAATGGTTTTTGGACAAGTTTTGGGAAATTTATATACCTTATATTCTAAGTTTAGTCATTCTTTAAGCTTGTTATTATCTTTATCGCTATAATTAATTTTAATTTTTTTTCATTAATCATCTTAGTCAAAAAATTAGGTTTATAATATCAGACCAAAAATTTCATATTATTTTCAAATATTTATATCAATTTTTCCAAATTCAATTCATAAAGTGTTTAAAATTAATTTAAAACTCATCCTGTAGATCCTATGAGACATCATGTTTTTACAGAGAAAAGGTAAAAAGTTTTATTTTTTTATATAAATTTTTACTGTGAAATTGGTTCCAATGACATAAATTGTAATAATTGATGTAAAATTGTTCTAATTAAAATTTAAAGTCGAATTAAAATATGATATAACTATATAAATAAATTATATGAAATTTAATTTTCAATTAAAATATATTATTTTTGGATCTTCATCAAAAAATTTAATATATCAAAAAAAATGAAAAATATTAACCCAAATATAATTTTTTAAATTATAAATTCAAATATTATTTTTATCTTATCAAATTAAATTTCTAAAAGTTTCAAAAATTAATATTATTATTTTTCATATAAGGAGATAATATGTAGCTCATTTGAGAAATAAAATTTCTAAAGATATAAAGACATTACAAAATATTATTTTTTATATCATCGTTTTGTTTTATTTATATAAAAATATTATAAATAATATTTAAAAGTTAGTTATTACTATTCATATTACTATTTTTAGTGATTATGTTATAACTATATCATTTAAATAATTAAAATAAAAAAATTTGTTTTGTAGAAACTCAATATTACATGTAATGCAAGCTAGGTAGGTGCTGTGTGTAGGGAAATATTATCTTAGTTTAATGTATAATGAAATAATAACATGGTGTACCATGGAATGTAAACATCAAATAATATTTTTTTTGAAAAAAAAATTCATAAAAATTCAAGGTGTTACAGGACCCAACAACAAGTCATGTAGTCCATACTAAAGAACCCATCAAATCTAATAATCATAGGAAACAATAAATTACATATATTATCAAATGTAAATACTAATATAAAACATTCTAGACATCTTAAGATATAATTCAAATTAATTAAAAAGGTTTTATTAAAAGAGAGTCACCAAGAAGATAACTGCGGTTAGAAAATAAAGTCCAATAAATAATTGAAAATATATTAATGACTGGGAATATACTTTATTAAACATGGTAGAATATATTTTAGATGTGACTAATAAAAAACCTCAAACAACCAATGGCCCCTCTACACCTCCATCCATAACCTGGTCCACTACAAAATATATGCATGTCTTAGCTCTGTGGACCACCCTCTAAGGTGTATAACTTCCCAGAGTCACCAAATCTATAAGGTCTCTGTCTGTTGCTGAGGACCCAATCCAAATCAATGGGTTACACTCTATGAATTACCTATACAATTTTGATAACCTATCAAAAAACCCATTGATATAACTTCCAAATATTACCCATCTTACTCCACTGTTGACACCTAATCTAAGGTTTTCGGAAAAATTTATGACAGTACCCACTCTATCCACAGTTGAAACACTGGGGACCACCACATCCCATAGAAGACGATGAAGAAACCATTATCTGCATCGATTGACTTCAACTGATCTTCCACTACTACTTGGCCTTAATTTTTTATACTTGTAGAGACACCCACTACAATACTAGGAAGTCCACCAGTAGATACACTATGACTGGTATGAACACGTACAACTTTTTCCTCCTCTAGAACATTCTCAATCATAAAAGCCTTATGAGGAACCTACTAAAATGTATTTTGGTCAATATTCCTGGTCATATTACTCATCTTCAAAATAATCCTAATCTCAATCATTTGGTCCTTTAGGTTCTTTTTCATATATATAAGAGGACTAGAGTAAAGAAACTCATTGAAATGAGAACATAAAATCAACACCAAAATCGATCCTTGTTAAAGATCTATAAACTCATGTACGTGGTCCAACTTTTGCGTGTTTGGGTGAAAAATACTTGAAGAAAATGTCCTTTAAGTTCACACATATATATATATGGATCTCAAGACAAATATCTTTGTTAATTAAAACCCATATTCACTTGGTTGGTCCCAAAAACATACAAGATGTCAAGATAACACGTCAGTCATTTGGATTCACCTCCAGATCAAAGCTCCAATCAATGATGTTAATCATGCCCCAATATCTTGACGGCCTTCAATAACCGATAAGGATGTAGGATGTTGGAGATAGAAATATCATTCATAATTAATCATTTTCATGGGAAATCCTCCTCCTTCAATAAGAACTTTGTGGAAAACCACACACTAGATTTGTTCCTATATGTGAACATCTATCACTAGAATAGTAGCATTCTCAAATACATCCCCATGTATATCTGGTGGTGGAATAAGGGAATTCTTCCTTATGAAAGAATTATAGTTTGATTCACCAGGAGGTACTTTCAAATGTTGTTGAGGTGGAATATATCTAGCACCAATGTACACTTAGAAGTCTCCTAATATTATTATTAAGATAAAAACCAAAGTAGTTTATTGGTACAAAAAAAGGATTTCTTCAAGACAACCAATCCTGAAAGGCTAACCACAGTGATAAGAAATAACCATCATAGTACTACCCATGGCCCATGACACACATTCCACACTAACATGTTAGTCATATATATATATATATACAACAACAAGCATTACCAATTCTAAATAATCTAAATTTCATCACAGTGTATAACATAAGCACAAAGAACAGGTATAGAAATTTAATTAAATAAACTACTATAAATAGTAAAAAACATGTATATATAAGACATATGATCCTATGTTCATAGTCATAACACATGAAAAATGCTAAAATCCCATAAAACGTAACAAAAAACACTTAGGACTAGAAAGAATCTTTAAAGGAATAGATATAATATCAGCCTTATCATTGGTAACTTGAAGGTATGTCACATAAGAGAAATTCATGTAACATCGTAAAATTTTATGATATATTTAGTTTTAAATTATTTTTACTTCTTTCATAGTTTATTTTACATGTGTCATCATATTTAAATGAATGTTGATATTCAATTAAAATATTATTATTTAATGTGATAGTTATCACTTAACTGTTCGATTGGAGGGTATCAATAGGATAAAATAAATAATGGAAAATTATTGATCACATATATATCTAATTAATTAATTTGTTTTCAATGTGTTATAAATTAAAATAAAATCAATTGAATGTTATAAAAGAGATGTTTTTCTGCAAAAAACTATTTAAAACTCATATTATGTTTTTTCTTGAAAAAAATTAATTAATATCTATTTATGAATGATTTTAATTTAATGATTATATAATTTATTAAATAAAAAAAATTTATTCATAATTTTTTTCAATTTGAAATTTAAAAGAGTAAAAATAATTAGCATTAACAATTTATTTCTCTAAAAACGATTTTCGATGTAATTTACGCATGCATTATAAAATGAATTTATTCCACTTATAAAAATTGAATTTTTTAAAATTAATTAAAAATTTGGAATCATTATAATTAAAATAATTTAATTTATTCATTTTAGTTTATATTAAAATTTAATAGTAAAAATTTTATGTTTTGTTACAACTATTCTGGTTAAAACGGGTTTACGGTGGGTTAATCTATTAATTTAGGGTAGTTATGGAACATAAATTTGGATAAATATTATTGTTTGAAGATATTTAAATTTAATCTTATCTTAACTTTCCTTTTCATGGATATTTTGATCCACATTCACAAGGTAGTGACTATATATTTTTTAAATCATTTAAGTAATTCCATGTGTGTCCCTCCCCTTACTTATATAAAAAACCTATTATCCTCCTTTATTACAAAATTTTTTCCCTCTAACTCAGAAAATACCTATAAAAACCCATTCTAGATTCTTTAAAATTATTTTTTATCTATATTTACTACACTGATACCATTACAAGATGGTTTATTGTGTAAGATGATGGATGTGTCTCAAAGACGAGGTAATTGTCTTACCCAACTATTTCAAAGTATATTTCTTAATCTACTTATCATGATCTATTATATAAATATTTAAATATTGACTCTTATATCATCAATATGATGAGATCTTAATATTATTATATCACATCCATTTTTGATATCCTTCTTATCTAATGAATTATTATAACATTTCTCGTTCTTATATGTGGACTACAACCTCTACGAAGCGATGTGAATATTTTTTTCATTTCTTATTTACATGACTGGTAATAAGGATATATTAAATGAATATATATGATATTTATGATATAATTATGATTATATAATGGTGATTATTATTTTACTTCCTTTGTATCCCATTGTTCAAAAAGTGAATACATCTTCATTCTGTATGTGTGGGCTACCACCACCATGATGTGATGTAATTCCATCATTACTTTATATGAATTTTTATAAATGTTAATATATTAAATTATTATTATAATTATTACTTTATTAATATTCTAGATATGATGAATAATGACCATGGTCCATGTACTAGAAGCCTTTAACTGAATCATTCATGCAAAACAAACTTGTTTTCACTCGAATGTTTATTTAAAATAAAAAAAAATTAATAACAGGATAAAGGAAAATTATTTAGGATTTATGTATAGTGGGTTGTTTTTGAATATAGAGCTAATACATATATATATATATACTTTGAGGTTTGAATGTGTTTGAAGCAACATAATACATCATGTAATGATTTTATTTTATAGTCTCATTTATTTGGGGGATTGTCTACTCTAAATTTATATTATAGTAAATTATATTGATATTATTCTTTAAGCACCATACATTTTATTTTCCTCTAGTTTATTCCCATTTTTTATTTAATTATATAATTTTCTTCTCCTTGGTACTTAAAATTACTTAGAAAATATTTTTATGAAAAACCCACCCATATTTCCTCTTCCATCGACAAATATTTTCTTCCATGTTTATAATCATTCAAATGATATGAAGAATACCATTTTCAATTATCTAAATATTTTTTAATGAAATTTTAAATCATAATTGAGTTCTCTTTCATTGTTTTAAAAAATAATTTTTGAAATGTTTTCTTAATTATTTATTCATGTTTTTTTATAAAAAGTGTGAAAGGAATCAGTGTTTCAACATTTACCGCATGCCCAACATTTCCAACCATCAAGACTCTTATTTTATTTAAATATTACTTTAAAATTTTTCATTATATAATTTTACAAAAATTTTTGTTTTTAAAGATACCAAAATAATATTGGATTTTCATTATTTTCAGTGAAATGTTAGAATGTACATATAAAGGTATTTTTTGTCTTTTCAACATACATTAAGAATTATTTTTGATTCAAAGTGGATATGAGATTATGATACCATCCACATTCATTCATTAGATGGTTTATGATGATAATGATGATGAAATAATGATTCTATGAAACCCATTTCATTCCAATGGGTTAATTATTTAATGATGAAATCTTTATGAAACTTCATTCTTTCCATAGGTTATTCTATAAGTAAATGATGTAATGAAACCCTTTTACATTCCATAGGTTATGATATGATGTACTGAGTAGTGTTTATGATCTTGTGGCACATATATTTATGGTTTTAATTATGTAATTGGTGTTCCTTGAATTATACATACCTCTAACACATTGGGTAACGAATAATATATCATGAGATAATAAGGACTAGAATGGATAGGAACCCTTTTCTTAAGGGACTATATCTACTATGCTATTCATGGGAGTGAACCATAAAAAATGGATTTTTAGAATGAGGAGTGATCCAAATCGACTATGATTGTACGGGAAGTGAGCCTTGACTAAAGAAATTATTTTCAATGCTTGTGTATATTCCTAAATATAATGTGTTATTCCATTGATATATTTTTGTGACTCATGATTAATTATTAATAATTCAACAAATTTATAACTTACATATTTTATTATTCCAAATCCTTCTACAAAGATTTATGATTAATGATCACTAACTGATTATGTAAAACATTTCTAATTTATGATCATATTCTAATACCCTTATTCTTATCCTAGGATCAATTATAATCATTTAATTATTTATCTTATGTTTACCCTTACTGAGTATCTCAACCTACCCTTTATTTTATTTCCTTTTTACAGGTTATGAAGAATGGTTTTTAATGGGGTATGTTAAGGGTCTATAATATGTGATGAGAAGTTTGATGGATATATTGAAAATATTTAATAAATAAGATGATTATATTTCTATTTTATGAAGGTAATAATATTTTATATCTCCAGGGAATGATTTTTATGAGATATATTGACAATTCAACTACAATAATGAAATATTTTTGTATGAAATGCTTTGGTCACATTGGTTGGTATCAAAGTTGGGTTTAGATATTTTTTGATATTGGGATTAGAAAACATTAGTGAAACCCATTAAGATAATACAAAATGTATGATAAAACCATATGTTATGGTAAAGAAATGTGTGTGGTATTCCTAGAAAATACATCCGTGTATGGATACAATATATGGTTTTGTAAAAGATTCACCTAGGGGTAAAAATATGAAATGGGTAGATTGTGGACTAATTCATTCTTAGTTGGTGCACAATGAGTAGGCATAATGTTGGACACTTGGCTTGAAACTCTAATAGATATTATTTGGTTAATTCAAATTCTCTTTACGAACCAATATAATGAATGGGAGGATTGAACCTATGATAAATATGATAATCCATAGTGACATGAGAAGAAATTAATGTTTCAGGGGGTAAAATAAGGTATAATGAAATTAATTTTTTATACCTGACAATTAAAATCATTTTACTGATAAAAAAATAATATTTATTCATTCAATGATCAAAAAATTAGTATCTTTTGAAAATTAGGATCATACATCACTTACACATAATAAAACATAAACATTTATCTAATTACATATTCTTTTTCATTCTAAAATCTCACATTATACTTAGTAAATGTAGTAACCTAAGGATATACATTAATGAAAGGGGTGATCTAAAATCCTAGTAAGTGGATGAATAAATGACATGAATAAATATAACAAGGGTGAGCATAATAATCATCATCATATCATAAGAATTGCATCATCATCAAAATCTTGAGGGAATCATTTTATAATGTAATGGATGTGGAAATGCATAAAAATAAAACATCATGTATTAGTGGTCAAATACCACACATAGTTGTGAAGAAAGATAGAATCATGTACACAAATAACATAAGTGCATACTTATAATATCATTATTGTGAAAATTTATATCATCATGTCCACACATAATATAACTTATCTCGTGAGATACATCAAATTAACCAATGAATTTAAGGGATAAATAATTTCAGGCCCACTCATCACATCATAATATTTACATAATAATGCATGACACAAATAACATATAACAATCATAGTCATCAAATAACCCATGTAAAGGAATGAGATTCATAAATATTTAATAAATAATTATTTCATAAATAACATGGGGTTCCAAAAATAATAAAGGAAAACATATTTTTCATAAACATCATCATTCTTTATTGAAGAAGAAACAACTAAAAATAAGTAAAGGATGTGTTTTGGAAGGAAAAACCTTTTTTGAACATTTGTCTCTTTGAATTATAAATATAGGTGGATATAGTTTTTTCTCGAAAAATAAAATGGAATAATAGTGAAATTCTATTTAGGTAATATTGGAGGAATATCTATAGAAAATATTTCATTAAAATGGGGATAAACCAATGAAAATGAGTTGGGTTTTAGAGTTCACTTCCGTAAAATCCCACATTATTTCTCCATTTGTATGCCTCTTAGATAATAAACATAGAATTATTAAAACATATTTCTAGAAGTGAATTATATTCAATGTTTCCTCTATTAATAAATTATAATTATTGGATTCTAAATTATATCACTCTTGGTTAAATGTGAATTGATTTGATATCATGTTTTCATTAAATTATGCAAATTTGTTTGATGCTCCATTTATTTTTGAGGTAACTTATGTATATTAGTGGAGTGAATTTCATAAAAATAATAAAAATATATATTTATAGCATTAAATATAATAATTTATTTATTTTAACCAAATATAGTTTTTTTGATAACAATAGGATTTGAAATAACCCCATTTTTGATTAACCGACCGTTGATGTGACACTGTTGAAAGAGCGAGGAATGAATGATTAAAATTTAAATATTTCATATTTATGATACAGAAAATATATTAAAATCATTAATATAATGTTACCATAATTATTAATTATCTATCTATGGCTTGGTTTTGGAATGAATTGGGAGAAAATAAAGAAACGAATAAAAAGAGATAAGAGTTGATTGAATCCAACTCTTTCCTTGGGGTAGATTCTTTTGTATGACAACAAAACTTCCTTGATGTTTGGAATTAGATTACATTATAACATAACTAGGTATTATAAGGTTATTGATAGGGAGTATTTGGGTAGATATTTCGATTTTTTCAAGTTATTTAGGAGTTTTTTTTCAATGGAAGGGAGAGGTGTTATTTATACTATAGGAGAAGGGTATTTTTAGAAAAAATATAGAATAAAATATTATATCAAAGGTAAAACTTGTAATAATAATTTTTTAAAAAAATAAATCAAATTTAAATATAATATAATTATTTTATAAATTTAATCCCCTTTATAATTTTAATTCACATTGTTTATTGAAAAGGGAAGTGAAAGTAGAAAAAAAAATATTTTAGGGGAACAATTTTGACTTGCAGTTTGGGAAAATGATTTTTAGGTTTGAAACATAGTTTACGGTATCTTAATAAATAATTTATGAAATTAAATATGTTTTGGACAACCCTTATGTTATTTAAATGATTATTCCATTATTACATCATGAATTATGTAATTTAAGATACCTCGGTTATGTGAGAAATTATATTTTTACCATTCATTTGAAATTTGAAGAATTTTTTAAATTTTTAAACAAATTACTCATGGATAATTTCAATGAGATGATATAAAAAAATATTATTGATTATAATGAAATATATTTCTAAAAAAGTTAATTACAAATTTTAACAAAAAAAATATGATTATTAAAGAATAATTTAAAATATAGTTTATTAAAAATGTGTTTATATTTTATTTTCGTTTTTTAATAATGATATTTACTTTTTGGTATTATAATATTAATATTTACTTAAATTAATAATTATAAGAATTATTTATATCACAATTTATAGTGTTTAGGTAAAATTACTACTCTAATTGTTAGGTTATTATTCCCAACAGTCATGTTACTATTCCCAATAGTTAGGATACTATTCCAACTATTATATTACTATACCAATGATCACATTACCTTTTATAAATACCTTTACATTACTTTATACATTATTCAACTCAATTTTTATCAAAGTTCTATATTTTCATTTTCAATAATATTGATTGGTTTATGGACATATTATTTCATTTTTATAGTATTGTTCATAGGAGGGATGATTCTCGCATATTGGGGAAATCAATATTTTCTGATTTTAGTTTTTCTATTTTCTATTTTTTATCCCCTGGTAATATTTGGATTTTAAGGGGATTATAATTTGATTAATTTAAATATTTTCATTTATTAAATAATATTTTGGGTTTTTCCACTTAGTATCGAATGCGTATAATACTATATAATATAAAAAACATTAATTTAGGGAATAATTATAATTTAAAAAAATGTATGGGTCATTATGATCTTACCACATTATATATTTTTTCCCTGAAATTTCAACTCATATTCTCGATATAGAATTGGTGATGGTACTTCTATTTTATTGTTTCCACTGGATCCCATGTCCCATATTCATACATATGGTTCTCCCAAAGAATATTTACATGTTGAGTTGTCTTTTTTCATAGAACATTATCTTTATTTTCCAAGATCTTCACCTGCTGCTCCTCATAAGAGAGAACATTCGCCAGTTCTACCACCTCTGAATTTAGTATGTGTGAGGGGTAAGGTATGCACTACCTCAAGAAAGATATGAAGAACATGTCATGATCATGATCCATATTTGGTGGAAGTGAAATTTGATAGGCCACTACTCCAATGCAATCAAGGTTCTCAGATGGACCAATGTACTACGGGATAAGCTTTCTATTCTTTCCAAACTACATGAATCTTCTCCATAATTAGAAGGAAAATTTGTATCTAACTTTAAAATACATATCCGTTTGATGGTTTTTAGCATTTTTATATTTCCAACTCTGATCAAATTTTATTTTTTGTTGGATGGATTGAACATTTTCTATCATCGCTTACACAAGATCATGTCCATGTAGCTTTCTTTCTCCATCATCATCCAAACAAGTTGGAGTTATTCATCATATTACATGTAGATCTTAATATGGATCCATTTTAATACTTAAGCGGAAGCTACTATTGTATGATAACTCAACTAGTGGGAGATACTAATTGCATCAACCATTTAATCCCATTGGAAAATCCCTTAACATTTCCCCAGGCATTTGAATAGTAATTTTAGATTATCCATAAGTTTGAGGGTGATAGGCCATACTAGAATTCAATTTAGTATTCAAATAATGATTAATACCTATCTATAATTTAGATTTAAACTGTGGAACACTATTATAAAGATCAAAATTGGTACCCCATGTAGCCTCACCACTTTACATATATCATGGGAAATTGTTCAAAAGAAAAATCTTCCCAAATAGCAATGATGTTGGAAGTATTGGTGAGTTAATCCACTACTAACCATGTCACATTATTTCCTATGTATTGTTTTTGATAAAAATTAAAAAGTACATGGTAACATTCTCCCATTTTCACATTAGTATAGAAAACGAGTGCATCATCCCCTTATACTTATCTCACTCCACTGTAACATTCTTTCACACCAAATTCCTTAGTATAAACTCCAAAATATCCTTCATTTTGTTTTCCTACTAGAATTTCTCTTATATATCCTGGTACATCTTAGTACTTATAGTATGGATAGAGAAATGTGAATTATCCAAGAGCTAATTCTTTATCTCATGTGAAGATGGAACACAAAGCCTAGTTCCAAACTGAATCACAACATAATCATCAATTTAGAACTCATTTAGCTTCCCTTCCATTACTTCTTTCATCTTATTTTGTTTCTCCAAAAAATCCCTTTAAACCTTTTTGATTTTATCGTGGATAGATGGTAGGGAAAATATTTTGGGTATGGTTGGATTCATTACTTGTAGTTATGTTTTTCATATCCAACCTTTTTATATCTCTGATGATAGGGTCTTTCTCAATCTAAATTAAGGATAAAGTAGTATATTAATTTATACTAAAATCATCATATTCCTTGTTCTCTTTTCTTGTATGGTATTTAATAGAGAAATCATTTTTCTTTATAAGTTCTAAACATCTTCGTTAATTCATGTTGATCTCTGTTTAGGTGAAAATATTCTTTATACTATTGTGATCTATATAAAAGTCCCACTTTTCATCATAGAGGTAGTAATGCCAAATATTTAAAGAAATGATCACATAATCTAACTAAAAATAATGTGTCATGTGGTTTTTATCATGGATTTTCAACTAACATGATGCATAGTTTATCACTATGTCATTATTTATGAGTACACATTCCAATATCTTCAAAGAATTGTTGTATCTCACAAACCCTTCTCCACTTGTTGGTAGTGTGAGTATAAGAATAGTGACTCGCCTTTTCTTAATCTCCTCAAATAATACCTAGCATTTTTTTATCTATAATTAATTTACCCATTTTTATGATATCTTAGTTAGTGTAATAGAAAATAATGATAAATTTCTCAAAAAACATTAGTGGTACACCGCTAAGTCATGAAAATGTGGAATTTCCATGACACATATGGTAATGGTACATTCCTCATTTTCCTTTTAATTTGAAGGATCCATATATATTCCCTCATATGTGATCATGCTCCCCAAAAATGCACCTTTTTAATCCAAGAAATCACACTTGATGAAATTATCATACATTTTCTCCTTTCATAGTGTCACAAACAAAATCCTTATATTTTCTTCATGTTATTACATTCTCCTGAAGTAAATGAGGAAATCACATATAAACACTACCACATATTTTTCAATTTAGTCTCTAAATACACTATTCATTAAATCTTATAATATTATAGTGGAATTCATATGTTTGAAGGGAATCACTATAAATTCATAGTGTCCATACCCTGTACCGATGATTTTATTCTAAATTTATTTATTTTTAAAATTTATCTGATGATATCCAAATCAATTATCCAACTTTGATAAGTACTATGCTCCTCATTGTTGATTGAATAATTCATAAATCATTGGAATTTGATACATGTTATTTATGGTGATCTTGTATATCTCCCTTTAATTGATACACAACCTCACTGATCAATCCTTTTTCTTGAAAAATATCACAAACACAACCCAATGTGATGCACCAGGGAATATAAACCCTTTTTACAAATTCTCTTGTAGATCCTTCTTGATATCATCCAGTTTGATCGAGTCCATTTTGTAGGGGAATATAGAGATAGGAGTTTCTTACAGTATAAGTTCTATTGATAACTACACCTCAAAACTATTGGAAGTCAAGCTAACTCTTTTCGAAATAAATCATTGTATTCCCTCATGGTGGGAATTCTCTCCAAGTTGATACATTCCTTTAGTTCAGCCATTTTTTCAAGGTATTATTCTTCATATGGTATCAATACCCATGTCGTTGAGGTATTTTCCTATATAGATTCACGATCATCCTTGAATTTTTAGAGGAGTGGGGGATAGTTAGGAATATGAAATGATATTTCCATTTAATGATATTTGATGTGTGGTATATATAATTATGGCCAATCCATGCCCAGTATAGCATCAAATTCCACCAAGGGAAGTATTACAAGATCAATTAGAAGAATCTTCCCACACACGCAACTTAGAGAAGATTCTAACACATGGGTTTCAATGATCTCACCACTAGGTGTTTTTACAAATATCTATACTTAAAGTTTCTAATAATTAATTAAATAGTTCTAGAAAACTTACATAATATAAAAGAATAAGTACAACCTAAATCAAGTGAAATAATTCCCCACTTTTGAGTGAATAGTAATTATAACTTGTACGAATTCATTTTCTTACTCTACTTAAACATTCATGATGGAATAAGATTTCCCTTTCTCCTTTGGATTTAGTGATTTCTGATACTAAATACCCTCAATGACACATGGTTTAGTGCACTGACCTGTATAGTTCCTTTTATCTATAAATTAGGAGAATTGAACAATCGGTGGTGAATTTGGATGTACTTTCCTTTCCTCTATCATATTATCTTGATTCTTCAAGTATATTCTAAATTCATGAGATTATTGGACATCTCTCCCACACATAAAGTATTTCCCTGTCTCTTTGAAGAAATTAACATGATGATTCTTCACACATTTTTAACACATGGGTGGTTGGATCCTCTTTCCTCCTTCTTCATTTGACCCACCAGATTGAAACTACATTATTCTATTATTATCCTCATGTCCATATGACCAATCTCCAAACTCCATGTCTACTTTCAGAGAACATAAAACCACTTCTTCATAACTCCCATAGTCTTGGATAGCTAGATCATATCAAAGGTGTGGTTTTAACCCACTAATGAATATGTTTATTTTTATATCATTAATGATAAAAAACCCAAAGAGTATCTTGAAGTCCTTGTAATGGTTTCCTTGTAAGTTGTGATATATTTAACTTCTATTTTCATTAGATCTATGAATTATCTCTCAATCATTATTTGATGAGGTCATGGAAAATACATTATAATAAATATTTTATTAAATACTCTCCACCCCATATATTATATCAATATTTAGTTTTTTGTTCTTTATCATCCCCCACCACTGATCCGCTTCTCCATATATACGATAGACTACCATAGTCACCATCTCATTCTCATAATAGTGGATCATATAAAATATATTCTCCATTGACTTAACTGACTGTTTCATAATAATTTAATTAGATGATAAACTAAATGAGAGTGGTCGTTTCCTCATAAAAGACATAATTAATAGTTCCTTCTTCTTGGGTAAAGGAGGAAGTTCCACATTATTCTGGTTATTATTCAGAACCAGACACAAAAGGGTAACCATTACCTTAAATATTAAAACTCCACCTCCCATGGAAATTGGGGATGTCATTCAGAAAATCATTGCATTCTCCCTTACACTGGTTTTTGTCCTTGTTTCACCTGGTTCCCACCATTTTCTAAAACAAAAATGTTTGAAAAAAAATTTAAGTACAAAAATCATGAATAAATAATATATTATTTTGTGAAATTAACTATAAAGGAACATATTATAGGATCCCTATGATTATATATTTTTTAAAACAAACTTTCTTGGATGTTTACATATATTTAGATTTATCCTAAGGGATTTCACTATTGTTTCCTAATTCCTAAATTAACAAAACTATACATCTGACACCAACTATAGTGAACCTACATAATCTTACAAGACTATTACATCATTTGAAATATAAAAAATTAGAAATAAATTCAAGGATAAAATGTTTTAGTATCATGGGAAAATTAGGATCACACATCACTTATACATAATAAAACATAAACATTTATTTAATTACTTCTTATTTATTCTTTTCAAAACTCATTTTATCTTTGTACATATAGTCACCTAAGGATATACTACAAAGAAAGGGGTGATCTAAAAGCCCAGTTAGAGGATGAATAAGGGAAATGAATCAATTTAGAATTGGTGAGAATAATCAACATCATCATATCATAAGAATATGATCATCATCAACATAATGTGTGAAACATTTGATTAATGCATGGAATGCGACAATGTATAAAAATGAGCCATCATTTCATAGTGGTCAAATACCACACGTAGTTATGAGAAAAGATAACATCATGTTCACGCATAATACACATTATCTCATGAGATACATTACATTACCCAATTAATTAGAGGGATATATAATTTTGGGACCACCCATAACAACATAGTATCTACATAATTTCTCATGCCACATAGAACATATAATAAACTTTGTCATGAAATTACCAATTTAAAGGAATGGGTTTTATAATGATTTAATGAAGTATGATTTCATGAATAAAATTTTGGTCCCAAGATGAATAAGGGAAAACATATTTTTCATAAACATTATCATTATTGAGTGAAGACTAAAAACTAAAGAGAAGAAAAAGATGTTATTTTGAAAGAAAATATTTTTTTGGAAAATCATTGAATTTGGATGAAAATCAAGGTGGAAACATGTATATCCCCAATAATAAAATTGAATAATATATAAAATATATTTAAGAAATATTAGAGGAATATTCATACATAATATATCAGGGAATATGTATAACCCAAAGAAAATGAGTTGGGTTTGATTATCCCTATACTCTAAATCCCACTTTATTCCATCTCTTTTCTGCCTATGAGATAATAAAGTAAATATTATTAAAAATAGTTACAAACCATTATTATGTTAATTTTATCAATTATTTATCCATTATATTTATTGAATTATAATTTATAACACACTTTGTTAAATGTGATTTTTTTTGATATCATGTTTTTATTATGTTTTCCCGTTGTTTTTCAATGTCACCATTGTTTTTTGAGTTAATTTATACATTAGTACAATTAATTACATAAGATTAAGAAAAAAAATGTTTTAGCATTATCTATCCTAAATACATTATTATAACCAACCATATTTTTTTTATAATAGTAGGATTGACAATGTCCTCTTTTTCAATTAACTGTCTTTTGATGGGACATTGTCAAAAGAGTAGGGAATGGAAGTTTGACATTTATATATCTCGTAATTATGATACATAAAGTAGGTTAACATAATTAATATAATGTTAAAATACTACCTAATTAGTTTTATATTATTTGGGTTTGGAGGAATTGATGAAAAATATATATAAGAATAAATGGAGAGAAGAGTTGATAAAAACATACTCTTTCTTCAAGGTAGGTTCTTTTTTATAACACAAAACCTCCATTGATGTTTGGAGTTGGTTTACTCTAGAAAAAACATAGTTAATAAAAGCGGATTAATAGGAAGGATTTTGGTACTTATTTTTATTTTTAAAGTGAGGGATGGGAGGATTTTCAAGATAAGCGAGATGATTTATTTATACTTGAGGAGAGGGTTTTTTTAAAAAAAAAAATTGAATAAAATATTATTTAAAATGTAAAACTTTTAATAGTGAAATCTTGAAAATATAAATCATATATAAATATAATATAATGTTTTTAAGAATTTAAACCCCTTCATAATATGAACTCAATTATTTTATTAAAAAGGGTGAAAATTTTGTTATTTTAAGGGCACACTTTTACTTTATCTTTTCAAAAATTATTGTTAGGTTTTGAATCTATGTTTATCGTATTTTCATTAATAATTTATGAAATAAAATAATTCGTTTCCAATAATCATGTTATATAAATTATTAAGACATTATTACATCATGAATGATATAAATCTAAGATACGCCGGTAACAAGAAAACTGGTCTTTTTTACAATTCACATTAAAATTGAAGTATTTTGGAAAATTAAAAAAACAAAACTAGATAATTTCAATGATATTATTTCAAAAAAAATTACTTTTATTAATATAAAGGTATAACATAGTTAATGGTATTTTTTAAAAAATAAAAAATTTAATTCTTATAAAATACTTTAAAATACATTTTATTAAAATTGTGTGTAAATGTTATTTGAGCTTTCTAATCATGATATTTATATTCTTGAAATTTAATATTTATATGTAATTAAATTAATCATAAAAAATATTATTTATATGAAAATTTATTGTTTTGAAGTAAACATACTATTCCAATGGTCATGTCACTATTCTCAGTGGTCCCGTTACTATTCCAAACTATCAAGTTACTATTTAAATAGTCACATTACCTCATATAAATAACTGTATAGTCATTCATTCATTATTAATCTCAATTCATAATAGGGTTATTTATTTCAATTTTCTATAATGATGTTTGGTATACTAATATTTTGTTTCATTACTATAGTGTTCGTGGGAAGGATAATTCAATCATATTGGAGTGATCCAAAGTTTTTTCTTTGTACTTTTTCTATTTTCTAATTTTCACTATTTTAATATTTTTTATCTTAATGGGCTTAGTCCTTGACTAAAGTCATTATTTTTATTATTGAAAAAACATTTTCTGGGTTTCTCTATGTGATGTATGTGTGTAATACTATATAATGTAGGAACATTTATTCATGGAACAATTATGATTTTTAAAAATGTAAGGTTTTTTATCTAAGGTATCATTGTTTAAGACATCATAGGAATTATTTTCATAATAAAATTATTTTTCACTTTAATTATTGGTGATTAATTTCCAAAATATGTTATTTGGTTATAGTTAATGTGTGGAATGAGGAGGGATCATGTGAATAATGAATTTGGTGTGCATGGAATCATTTATCCACATGTTAACCAAAATATATGGTAGTTGAGATATGAAATCAAATAGCCATTCTCACCTGAATCTATCAAGATATGAATTGTAAATTTAATGATTCTTAACTTCCAAACAACCAAATGATGTAATAACTCGCTTTTGATTATTTTATGTAGAAATTTACACCTTCATTTTGTGGTTCCTTTGATTCAAATATTTCTATATAATTGATAAATTATATTGAAAATGTATTCTAATTGCATCAATTCTTAGAAAATGAGAAGGTTATTTTCATTTTTTATCATTTGAATGTTGAATATAATAAATTGTGGAATCTTATTATGAATATTAGGTAAGATAAAGAAATTAATTACGTTATATGGGAATATTTTAAGAAGTATTTTTCTATAATTATTTTCCATAAAATATTCACATAATAATGGAAAAGTAGTTTGTATAACTAAGTGTTGAATACATTAGAACCAATAAATTAAATTTTACTAGACTTGAAAGGTATGGCTTTTATTTTATCATTGATCCTGAAAGAAAAGGTGACTGATTATTTAGTAGATTGAAACTATGTGTTTTAAATGAGTTGGATATAAGATACTTTGAAATATATAAATAAATCATTTGATTCACTCTCGAGTTAGAAATGGATATCAGCAACTCTAAGTATTATCTTACTTTTGTGTATAGAATTTGAAAGATGTTAGTTTAAGTAAATTATAATAAAATCACTTTAAATAAAGGAAATTATTATTCCTTCATGTCATAAGTGTGCAAAGAAGCATGGTGGAAATTTATTTGTGGGATTTGGTAAATGTTTTTCATGTGTAAATGAAGTTCATCAAGAAAAATAATGACATATTTATGTGAAGAGGAAATCCAATATTGGTGATAAAGAATAATATAATATTACACCCCACACACACACACACACAATGTAGAAATTGAAATTATTATGTACATTATTCCATTTAGTTCTTGAATTTGAGGAATAATGATGAAATAAGAGTCATAAACCTCTTCAGATAGGATATAAATAGAAGGATAATATGATCACAACTATTAAAGTGGGTTTTGAGAATGAATTGGTGGAAGGTATGATTACCATCAACTCTAGAACTGAAAATTAGTTATTTGATATAGTTTATACCCACTATTTTATATATAAATAATTTTTTATGTTTATAATAGTACCACCTCAATGATTAGATGTTTCGATAGTAGTAGAAACATGTTATGGTAAAATGATCACATCTCCATTTTATAGCTCCATTCTGATAGAAGATTGTGGGATTGTTCTTCCTAAAGACCTTGTTATTCACAATCTAGTTCAATTTTATTTTATTTTGAGGATTAATTAGGTAACTTTATATGTATCCCATATAAATTAATAATGAATAAAAGTCATTTTTTTATATTCTGAATCAAACTCTAATAATCATTTGATGTGAGGATAAATATAAAATTCCCATGGGAATTTCTCTTGTTGTATGGATCATACAACCTATTCATAAGGGATATTTATATCAAATGGTAGGGGAAATCAACATATAAGATAAACCTATGATTCATTATTATAATGATTTATATCATAAAAATACTACTATTCTTCCATAGAATCATGAAGTTGCATTTTCAATATAAGTCATATGTGGTGTTACACCTATTTCAAATACTTCTTATAAAATGGATCCAATTGACTTGTTAGAGTTTAGTAATAAACTAATGGATAATAAATTAAAATGATTCATATGCTTGAGTATATCACCATGGGGTTCACCTATTCTTTTTTTATGATGAATAATGGGATAGTGTTTTTAATAATTGATTATCTGGAATATAACAAGATAACTATGAAGAAAAGGTTTTATTTAATCAGTATTGAGTAATTATTTGATAAAACATATATATATATATACCCTTATAGTATATTTAATATCATTCTAGATATCATTAATTAAGTTTAGAAAAAGAATACATACCCAAAATAGACTTCTATATGAGGTATCACCATTATGAATTTATAGTGATTCCATTCAGACATACTAATACCTGTGAAATATTTATGTATTTAATGAATAAATACTTTATAGATTACCTAAATAACTTTTTGTAATTTATTATGGATGATATTATTATAAATTAAAATATAAATGAAGATCATGATGATCATTTGAGGATTTTTTGAAGATCCTAAAGAAAGATAGGAGATATCAAAATTCTGAATTTTTAAATTTTTGCTCCATAAAGTATCATTATTTGGTCATGTAATATCAATACGGGGTATATATATAGATGATTAAAAGTAATGAGTTTTTTAGAAATGGACTAGACCAACAATGGTGATAGATATCTACAATTTTCTTGGGTTAACTAAATACTATACATTTTTTGTGAGAGATTTCCCATATCTAACTAATATAATGACCATGTTGAATTGGAGGGGAGACATTTTTTCTTTTGTTTGTGTCGGTTCCCTAGAAACAAATTATATTTACTTTATTTTTACTTATATTCTTGTATATTAATATTTATAAATATATCTTATCATATCATGATTTTTCTTCTATGTGATAGAGTATTTGAAAATGTTCTATGTTTACTTATCACACAGAAAGGTTATAGAAATTCCCTAGTCTATTGAGAACCTATAAGTGAAACAATATTATTCATAAATATAATTTATATAGATAGATGATATCATTTTAAAGAAAAAAATGATAAATACTATCTTGGGTGGAGATGCAAAAGTCTTTTAGCCACTTTCTTTTAGTGTGCGCCTTCGATAATCTATAATGCAAGAGATTATGAGAACATGACCTTCTATTAGAAAAACAACATTTAAAGGTTACATTTCATATTACTATCTACCAACATGTGCAACTATCCTTAAAATTTAGTATTGTTATAAATATGTGTCATAATTTTTTTACTTTGATGTATTGAAAACAACTGTGATAAAATATGCTTGTGATGAAGTAAGATACATCGGTTCCACCATGCATGATGTTGTATTAATGAATAATGAAAAAAAAGGAATTATCCCTTATATTATTTAATATAAAAAAGATATATATTGTGCATTGATGGGAAAATAATTTCATGATTATGTCCATGACCATTGTGGTGTTGACAACAAGTTCATTTCTAGACATTCAAAGAAAGAGACATCAATTATATAGGTTGAGGACAGAGACACGATACCTTCTTGATTAGGGATATCAATAAAAAAGATATTATAATAAATGGTGATTTTTTGTAAGCGGTAACATGTAATTGTGACATTAACTTCTTTCTCTATGGGATCCTTGGCATATTTCTAGATACTAACCTTGGAATTTATACAGTTCAGACTAATACCACTGAGAAAAGGGGCCTAAAGGGTTACACATTTACTGTATTAAGAATCTCAGTTAAATTCTAAGTGAATTTAACATTATGTATAAATATTATTCTAACTTGTTATTTAAAGATTTTTCATGTTTTATTGGTCAAAAATATTTTGAAAATAATTATTTAGTTTGATATACTTGTGAGGTGAATATTAAATACATATTTATTCACCGGTTAATTATTTATTTACTTACTTGTATAAAAAAATATTTATTTATTATAGTTTATTAAAAAGGTAAAAAAATAAATAGTTATTTATTTATATGAATATTTAATAAATATTTATTCACTAGTTTAAATTAATATAATAGTTATGTATTTATTGGAGAACAATACAGTCGTATTTATTTAATTAAATAACTACTCATCATTCAAGAACAAAAAAAATTTGAGGGAAATTAGCCAATCGAGTATAATGTTCTATTGATAAATGAAATATTAAATATTATTTCATTAAATTTTAATTTATTTACTCAAAAAATGTAATAATATTTTATTCTTGAGTTTATCTCATGTCAAGTAAATAATAAAATTATTATTATTATTTGGACTTGGGTTTCCCAAGGAATTAATAAAATAATAAGAGACTATGTAAAATTATTTACTGTATTACCATAGCATTATATAAACTTGGTTATGAAATTTTAGGAAATCAGTAGAGGCACATTATTCACTATACAAAATTATTTATAGAGTAAATCAACTCAATCCCTATAGAGATATCATCCTTAGAATTTTCAAACTAATGAATTGAAATTCTCCTCCCCCACCAGAGTGAATTCCTTCTTCCTTGAATGATTTTTTTACAATCGGAATTAATAGTTTCCATTGATATATTTGGCTATGATTGAATATAGAGAATTTTTTGATGATGAAAATAATTCCATAGATCATGTTTGGATCACTATTGGTGGGGGTCTATAATTGATTCCTTTGATGAAATGATGGTATACAAAGAGTGTTCTATAAATTCGTCAATCAATAAAGAATTAAATGAAAGTAAATTCATAATTAAGTTAATTTAAGACTAATTGTATGCGAAAATATTCTCTCTTTGTGGATTTCATGAATGAATTCCCATCTAAGTCGAAGGAGATATTACAATAATATGATGAAAAACATTTTTATGCATGGGCCTGACCAGTTCTGATGTACCCTAGAACCTAAATTTGAATGAGTGGTCGCATATCAATTTATATTTATTAACTATTATTTGATCGAATATAAGAAATTATTGTTTATTCATCTCTTCTAGTTAATTCGTTCTTTAAAACGGAGTTTAATTAAATTATTTTTTGAGATATTAATTTTAGTTTTTAGAGTTTCATAACATATTAAATTCAATAATATCTACTAAGGAATGATTGTAAATGTCATTAGGAGGTGCTGAAGATTCTGGCTCTTAGATATGAACACACAGTCTGGCATCGAAATTACACATCACTTACAAAATTTCACTGTAACTAGACTTGTCTGGGGATATATTATTCATCAAGTAGTAATGAGACGTTCAAAATTTAATTCACATTGGGTATTGACTAGAATAACATGGCACACTATCTATCGAATCATGTGTCATAATGAAAGTATAAATTTCATGATGTACATATAGTTTAATAATAATATCTTCACTAACTATATGGTTAAATACATGGAACAATGTTGCATTATATTGATTGCCTATAAAATTAAAGAGACACATGAAAAGTAACAAGTGTACACACCATGTGACTGATTAATTACTATGTCAGAATAATAAATAGAGTTTCCTGGAGGTTTATAGAGACACATAGAAAGTAAAACAAATGATGTGTTGCTCATTAATACACACTATGTAATCTATTAGGCATACATGCCAAGTCCCTAGGCATTTATCCTAGGCCAATGAAATGAAATGAACACATAATTTTTATCAGTAGTACACAACATGTAGTCTCTTAGTAGAGAATAGAATTAACTTACATAGTGAATAATTAATTATAACATTAATAACCTAATTACACTGTTCTCATTAGATGTGTTGAATTTTTCATAAGGTTTATAGAATTAAAAAATGATCAATTAATTCTACTTAATTATTTATAATTACTAGCCAGGATTCCATATTTCATTTATTATGGATATCCCTAATAGACTATAGATGGATATTATGAAAAAATATGTAAAATAATTAATTAATTAATTAATTGAATTAATTCAAGCATATTGATCAAAATAATTAACAAAAAATTAAGTTGGATGTTAGATAATGTACCTTTTCATATTTGATGAATACATGTGGATGGACTTGTGCTTGGACCAGTATGTGTATTTCATTGGTTCATTTAAATTTTTATTGCATTTTTTTATAATAATATATTAAATTAAATAATGGATTTCAAGTCATTAATCTCCTCTCATTATCTATATTCACATATTCCAATAATTTCATTTATGTAAGCCCTCTATTAATGAATACAATAGTTCCCCTCACCTGTATGTGAGTAAGATTATGTAATAGTTGAATCTCCCAGGAGAGTGGTGGCATTTAACATTCATAGTCAAGGAGAAACCAATTTATGAAGTACACAGTAGCATTGGTTGAATATTGTAACTTGAACACTACTTGGTCCAAGGAGTTAATTCTCTTATGTTGAGGGGATTTGTTTCTTAGCCACGAGATATAATAACAATTATATAATCTAATGGTAATTCCGCTATTTTTATTTTATTTATTCTAGTTGCATGGTTTATTGTTTATGTTATTTAAATAATAAAATAATCTAATTGAAAAGCCTTAAATATTGATGCAAAGTAAACAATATAATATATGTAAATTTCATATAGTCATAGTTAATCACTTAAGTAAAATCCACTTAATATTAATAATCATGTGATATGACAAAATTGGTAGTTTACATGTAAAGAAAAAAATACATCAAATAAAATTTTATGTCATTATAGCCTTCTGATTCATGGATTAAAATAGATTCATAGTTCAAAGTGGTTTACAAAACTTAATTTGGGTGCCTTCAAATATTAGGGAATCATTGTAATTGGTTTTCTGTCAACTCAACCTAGATTTAATTAACATTTTATCCCCTCTAGAAAACATAGGGAAACTAGTAAGAAAAGTGTTGATAAAATCATAATATAGGAATTAATGATTGGTGTGTCCACTAAATGGATCGAGGGGACTCGAGATAATAGAGTTGGCAACTCATGCCTACCAAAATACCATCAAGTAATTTGTATAAGCTCTATTAGGGTTATAAAAAGTGGGATATGAATCATTTCAACTAAGATATCCATGGAATTAGATATTTTTAAACTAATGGTGAGGGAAATTAGGTTTCCATAAAACAGTGGTATATTAATAAATTAAATTAAATTAAATTAATTCTATATATATTGTAATCTAAATAAAGTAATAAAATTCTAATATTATTTAATTTAGAAATTGAAAATCACATGACATAAACAATATCACTGGGATCCATTCAAGATAAGTATAAACTTATGAGAAACTATAATAATAAGTAATGGTATAGACACATATGTGTTATATTATTACATGAATAGAAATTATATGTGATGGAAATACCTATTCCAAATGCATTGGGAAAAGAGTCCCTTGAAGAAGAACTATATGTTTATATGAATCATTTAAATGATGCCACTAATGTCCAATGTCTCATGTTATCTTCCATGTATATTGAGATTTTAATGAATCATGAGGATATCGATCAATATATAATAATGTCTTACCTTTGAGATATATAGAAATATAAATAAGGAAAAGATAGATATAGGATCCCTAATGCACTATTCAAGTGAATGTCAGAGTTTTAGTACCAATTTTGACTCATGTAATCATTCTAATTTTCTACACTGGGTTATTTGAGATCATGGTATTTATGATTCTTAAGGATTTTTACACAGATCTAAATTTTTCATCATTGTATAAACGTTTCTCTAGTTTTATTATTAATTATAATATAATAAATAGTTATAAAAATATCTCATAACTCCTTACTCTTATTCTCCATGTTGATAAAAACATGGGGCATGAAAATCATGTGGTCCTTATAGTGAATAAGAAGAGGAATAATAAGGAAAAGAGTTATAATAATCATACCGTGTCTATTGATCTTAAGAACTTTTATTCAAATAAATGAAAGATTAGAACTCATGGAAAGAAAAAGGATGTATTATGTTTTTCATGTGGAGAGTTATACAACTGGAAGAATAACTACGCCCAGTTAATGAAGAAAGGTTAAGCTTCAAGTGTGTTTATTATTGAGTGAAACCTTTCTTTATCTATACATTAGATATTAAATATATCTTTTGGTGATCAAATTTGTATCCAAGTACAAGAGCCAAGTATATTTCAAATGATTTTTATAGGATATGTGTATTTTAATGCTACCAATGGTATGATATTATCTAATATAGCCCTTAAACACTACCACATTCTTCTTCAAATAGGGATGGTCTTGGTTTTAAAATAATTTTATTTTGTACCAATTTTTAAAAAAATATAATTATTGTATATTATATATATATATGGTATTATATTTAGTCTTGGAAAAAAATCTGTTTATTTTATAAAGAAATCATATTTTATTGTTTGGTGAATTTAAAAAATTGTCTTTTTATATTATATTATGGAAACAAAGTATTCTAAAATGATAACTGATCAAGTATGCATGACTCATTTCACACCAATTTATAGCACCATTATCATAGTTATGTAAATGTGAAGAATATGAAAAAGGTTTATCAAGATGGTTAGATGGATTAATTGAGCTAAAACCACTTGAAATATTACACACTTATTTATAAGTAATAATAATCAATCCACCTTTCGGTGGACAAGGTGAAAGTGCTATAAAGATTATATAATTGGTAGAAACTGATGTGTGAGATGATTTCCAATATAATACAGTGGTGGGTATTCTTACTTCATTAATTTTATTGATGACATGATTAGATATGGATATGTCTATCTAATTAGGTGTAAGTCAGAATCTTTTGGGGAATTCAAAGAATTCCAGATTATATTATAGAATCAAATTGGAAATAAGATAATGAAACTTCAATATAATCAGGTTTGTGAATATCGTAAACTTTAATTATTTAAATTTTTATGAGATTGTCAGATGCTATCCGAAATCACTCCTCCTTATACACCACTCTGTAATAATGTCAATGAAGAGAGGAAATTTACCTTTCATGACCTCAAATGGTTGACAATGTTCCATGAAAATCATTCATTATCTTTTGGGGTTATTAATTACACACTCCAATGAAAATTTCAAACCATGTACCAAATAAACTTACAAAAAAGATACCATATGAGTTAATGTATAAAATGAAATAAGTTTTGTGAGATATTATTTCATGGGGTTTCAAGGAATTTGTTTAAGATAACTTCAGAATCACACTAGAACCCTAAGGGATTAAGTATATCTTTATAGGGTATACTATGAGATCAAAGGGATAATATCTATTCATATCCTTAAATAATAATGTGGCTATCACAAAAAAATATATTTTTCTTGAGATTCAGCACATCCTCAAGAATTAAAGGGGAGAAAAAACTTCCTTCATGAATTTTATGCTCGTGATACACAAGATTTGGTACAGAAATAGGTTACGTAGTTCCTCATATAATATTTTTTTTCTGAAAAACAAGTATTGTATATGATAACCTAAGTGGTTAGTGAACCATAAAGATATGGTTTTTTACTAAATGAAGAGAGTGACATATTATTGGTTGATAATAATTATCCACTTTCCTACAATGAGGCATTATAGAGAATAAAAAATAACAGATGTAAATAAACAATGATGTCTATGATTAATTCTATATATCTGATCCAAGTCTTGGATCTTGTTGTTCTACCAATTGATATAAATACTACTTGGTTCAAATTGTAATTCAATAGAAAAATGGAAATGAGGGGTAAATTAAGTACTTGTAAATAAATTTTAGAGGCTAAGGGTTCTAAACATCATCATTTAATTGACTATACATAATACTTTTCTCTAGTTTCCAAGTTTAAATACAACATAATTTTTCATTCCTTGTCATATTTCAATTACTTTTTTATTTGGTAGATGGATATAAAAATAGATTTCCTTAGTAGATACCATCATGATGACATCTAAATGACACAACACAAAGGGTTTGTAACTCCAAAATATTATAATAAGATATATAAGTTGAAGAGATAAATTTATGTACTAATGTAGAAATATGGGTCATGTTACACATTGTTTGATGATATTATAAGGGAATTTGATTTTGTAAAGAATGAATATGAGAAATTAATTTACAATTAGATTAGTGTTACTGTGGTCATATTACAAATAGTATATATTTATGGCATATTAATTATTAAAAGAGAAATACCAGTTTTACAGTCAGTTAAGGACTAGTTAAACTAGGGCTTCTATATAAAGGACATATGTGAAGTAGTATATATCCTTATAACAAATATAATTAATAATAGTTCTAAAAGGATTCCTGGACTAAATAAATGTATATACATTTACTGGATAGTAAATAGATTTATTATTTAATAATCCCAGATGGGATTGGTTCTAGTTTCACATGGAAGACATCTCTCTAAGAAAATATGTTATAAAACACACCATGTGTGAGAGAAAGGATGACTAGGATCCCATATCCGACCTGAAATTTAAAATTTTATTTTAGAAAAAATTAGGGATGTGTGGGAACCCAAAAAGTTATGGAAAAATTAAAACCATAAACCAGGTATGAGATTATCAAACCATTCTTGAAAAAATATAAAATTTTCAAATGAATGTCTTTTTATATGCTCCACTCAATATGAGTTACCAACATATCTGGATAGTGTTTTATGGGATCCTAAAATTTTGTGGACATATTGTCCCATGTCTGAACATATTAATCCAATATTTTTTTCCTCTTGTTGAATCTATGAAACAAAATATGACTCTACGCATTCATCAAAAAATCTTACTCATCATTGAGATCAACTAAAAAATTTAATTAAAACATTTTAGTGTCATCCTCCTTTAAAATGATAATTAAAAAGGATCCCTTTAGAGTCTTTGAGTGATGAATAATCTCCAAGGAAGTAGTCTTATCATTATCCTCCATACATGTATCATTCAGAACACAAATATCTTATTCCAATTTCTAATATGGATCATTTTTATTGTTATATTGGGCTTCCCCCACCTCATCATAAGGGGGATTCTTTCACCTCATAAAAAATTATTTTATGGATTTCTCCTAGAATATGATCTAGTTCAGACAGCCTACTCTCAACCTTAGTGAGATTTGTCTTTCTAGAGGATCTAGTCGTAATGGTTTTTGGAAAATTGTAGTAGTCTTTACTTTGTATTTTTTACATTATCTTTGTTTACTATAAAATCTCCAGAATCACATGTTCCTTCCATAACTTTACTCAACTCAGAAAAAAATGAAATTTTTAGGTGATAATATTATTCCCTATTTAAATTAGGTCGAGTGTTCTCTTCTTTAACACATGGCTCTGATCCACCCTAGATCTTAGAAACATCCTACATATTTTTCCACCATGGAATGACAGTCTTCCACCCTTCTAAAATAGTATCACCCTACACAATCTCATTCAAGTAGTTAAACTAATTGTGGATAATAACTAAAGAAGGGAGACCCTATAACTCAAGAACCTCTTATGGAGGAAAAGGTGTTTCACCTAAACAAGTAAGATCATTGGTACTAAATGCCTTTAAATTGATTTTCATGGTAGGGTATGAATACTTACATGACACACAAACCTATGGAAATGAAATTCGATATATTCAAAAATTGAAAGAAATTCCCATTCCAAAGATAGAGTTGGGATGAACATAAAATTCCTAGACATTACACCCAACACCAGAATACACAGTCTGATCATAGGTGCAAACAATCATAGTTGACCTCATCGCCACCTCCCCCATGCCATCCAATACTAGCATAAATCCCCCCAGGTGGCGCCTTAGACCAGATAAGATTATGGAGATAAGTAATGATCTTATAGAAACCCCAATATTTTACACATATCATTACATGATTTTAACCATAATTATACATCAAATTACAAAACAAGGATGGTAAGGTCTAGTGTATTGTAGATTATGTACATAATTAAATATCATGATTCCAAAATAAGAACATATTTTATTTAATATTCATAAATATATACTAACATCCCTTGATCCCTTACATATTCATAGGATAACTTGGGGAAAAAATGAACAAAGGGATGATCTAAAAAGCTCAGTAAGTGAATAAACATTTACTATAAAGCATGACAAATAAGATAGAAGGAATAACATAATGGTATATAAAGGCATGGAACATGATTAATATAAAGAATTATAAGATGGGATCATATAATAATGGATTCATAATAATTTGGTAGAAACATAAAACATGACTTTAGCATGAGTCAAAGATACTTTCACATAGAGGAGCATGAGTCAATGCTAACCACCCAGATCATTGCACATAAAGTTTCATGCTACTAAAATTTAACCAATGTATTAGAGAACTATCAAGGATCACCCATAATAACATGTTCATGAGTATGCTTTCCACATATGAATCATACATAATTAATCAAACATAAACATAAGGGTTGCCCAGGGAAATAATTGGTTATCATAATTATGTCAAAAGCATAATAAATGAGTGTATCGAAAAAGTGTCCATTAAATAAAATATTGGTCAGAGTAGAGTAATGAAGAAGGGGATGAATTGAGTATCTATAAAATTTCTGATTGAAAATTATTCCTAGAAAGGTTCCCCAAAAAATTTAAATACATCTCAGTTAATCAAAGGAATAGGGTTATGAAAGTTTGACTATTTAAATAACTTCTCAGAAGATTGATTAATTCTCATTAATATTCATATCACTTATTATCATTACTTTTGAATATATTATAATAAGGCAAAATAATTATAACTTCTTTCCAAGATTAACTATCGAAATAAATTTAGTGATTTCTGAATTATACAGTAAAATAGAGTAAACTAAATTAAACAACACAGTGGATAGAAAACAAGTGATTCAGTCTTAAGTCGAGACATAATCCACTCTACTTGGTGATCACCTTCCACCAAGAAGTTTATATTAATCAAATTGATTCACATCCAAGATCGGGGTAAACAACAGTACAAAGGAATGTCCTGGTCACACAACCTCTTCCACAGTTCATCATGGGTATAAACTATCAGGTCACACATGGATCACTTCCACAGTTATCTGTGAGAATAAACAAGGGTAAAAATATGTGAGATGAATGATATCTTATATCCTCTAGTTTAATGCATTAGACAGTGCATGTTTTTATACAGACACACACACACTTCTCGAAAGCTAAAAATAATAAACAATAGAGAAAAAAATATGCGATAAGGTTATAAGTGATCTGAGTGTTAGTCTGTGTTTCTATGGACTTCTAGGATTAAGAAGATAAAGGAATTGAGCCCTCTTGCAAAAAACAGAATATCATAGGTCTAGTGCTCTAGTTCAGATCTGGATCGTGTTCTTCGTGGAGTCTTTATTGTGAAGATTTTCTCATCTATAATAAATGGTTACAGCGAATTAATCATGTGTTCTTCATATTTATTGAGTTTCATGTGTCTGTTATCTTCCCAAGAATGATCTTGCTTCTTCGTTATTGTGCACACTTTTTTCTTTATCCACTTATTTTGTTTCTGGCCACCCTATTCTTTTTATTCTTGGAATGCATGTGTTGGACCATATTGGATGCATGTATTCTACACCTCGTACCTCATACTATCATGTGACATGTCTACAAAGAAGAATTAATAATGTTAGTTCATTTAAAAGCTTAAAATATGTCTGTTAGAAATTAAATTGAAAAATGACAAAATATATTAAGAAAATGTGTCACAGTTTTTCTGGAAATGGTGTCTCCATGAAACAGTGTCTCCTTAAAACAATGTCTTCTTGAAACAATGTCTCTTTGAAATGGTGCCTACTTGAAATAGTGTCTTCTTCATTGACTTTGAGCAATGATATAGTCATGATGGAACAATTGTATAGGGATCAGGAACCAGTAGCATAGATGTTGTGTTTGATCACATTTCTTGGTCACGGTGTCTGGATGGTCACGGTTTCTGGATGGTCATGGTTTCTGGTCATGGTGTTTGGGTCATGGTGTCTGGGTCCTTTGTGATAAAAACATAACTAGTGGAAGACTCGCGGTTTCTCATACTTTTCCAAATATCTATACATAGACTAAAATAGTGATATTCATATAATGGATTAGACTTAATCATTTATCAAGGAAATACCTTATAACACTAACTCAAAATAGTTTACAATCATTAAACATAGCACTAACGATCTTGGATAGAAACTAATCATCTATACACCTGATTTTAGATAGATTAAACTGGAATAAAAAGATTTATAGAATGTATTGGATTTTTTATCATTAAAACATGATTAACACACGAGGATTCCAAAAATCTCCCCCTATTTTATGATCACAAATCATGTGAGTGGGATATCTGTTCTTAGTGAATGTGCCTCTTCCTTAGTGTGCATTTAGAGTACATATTTTTCCCCTTTTGGGATTATCAAAAAGGGTAAAGAAGTAATGTAGAGTATATATAAGAAGATTTCATAATGAATTGGATAAAAAGTTTCATTAAAAATAGTAAGCAACAAGAATACATAAATTATCCCTATCAAAAGAAAGTCGTCACTTTTCTACATGATCGTTTTTTCATCTCTTTTCCCTTGGCAGCAGCATCCTAAGAGGAATCTATAGGAGTAGAGGTGGAAGTGGAGGAAGGGATTGAACCAGTTGATAGAGAAGGTAAAGGGAGGCCTTCAAAGACAAAAGGGTCCAAGGTATGTTTAGTGGAAGACTGAGGTAACTTTTGATCAAGGATAATAGGTCTGATCTGACTTAGAGCATGAGAGATAGACATAGATGTAGAGGCAAGGGAATAGCATGTGAAGGTAGGAAAACAAGATCTCAGGGGTGCAACTATAGGATCCACAATAGCAGTACTCTATACATGAAGATAAGGCCTCAAAATCCTGATGAAGTTATCAATAATCTCACCACCATACTGCATGGATTTCTCAAATTCATCCTTGTTCTCCATAAACTTATCCAACAAAAGAGTGAAATATTTTAACTTTTGGACTTGAGTTTTGAAAGCTTGAGTGACTAGAGGGATTCTCATATTATCTATTAGTTACTTCAAGTGGTTGGTCATGTCATGCTTTGAGAAGATCCTATTGAATTATAAGTACACCTGATTAGTAATCTCTTCTTGAGAATCATTTTTTATTTTCGAATTAATTCTCACCAAATAAAGAACTCTGTCACTGTTCCTGACGACCACAGATAGAGATTCTTTGTCAAGTCCACTGAGCACAGCCTTCATTTCTTATTTTACAACTATTCTAAGAAGATAACCATACAAAGAGGGATGAGATGATTGTACAGAAGTATTAGAATTTTTAACAGCTAAAGTAAGAGACTTCAGTTGATTTGGGACTTTTTGGAGACAACCCTTATATTCATCAATCAAATTGTTAAGACAAATAAAAATCTCACACATATCTTGAGAAATTTTCTTGTTTCTTTTAGCTACCTTGTTAGCCTAGGAAGTTAGATTAGGTTGTATTAGGGAGTCTACATCTTGTGGAATCTAGCTACCAATATCCTCAACAGGATGAGAAATAGGTTCTGTTCTTGAGTTTATCACACTCTTCATTTCTTCAACCATGCCTCTGAGAGTCTTTACTTCATCACGGATTTGTTTGTTCTCAAATCTGGCTTCTTGAATTTCATGAAGCATCTTGTGCTGAATCTGCCATATGATCTTTTTCAACTAAAGGGTAGCATCTCTTTAACTAAAATTGGTTACAGGAGACGATTGGGTATTCATGAGCTTTCTAACCCTAGCCAATAGGGTAGCCCCAAAAGATTTTAAATCATCTTTACTCACCAAGTTTTAAGGTTCTTGTGAAGGCTCAGAAATAGGGGATGAGACATTCTTAGGATCTTTGGAAGCTATAACATCAAGAGAAGATACTAGTTTTAATTGAAACACAGTAGACAGAACTATACCTTTCACTAAGGCTTCCTGGGAGTCATTCACTTTAAAATAACTAGGAAATTTATACCATGTATCCATAGAGATTGAATCAACTAGATTAGGAACTTCAACACTTATCAGACTGGGAGGATGCTCCCCCTCAACAGGTGTATCTTTCTCAGGACTGAGAGATTTATATCCTTGATTTATTTCCAAGATTTCATCGCTTATATCCTTACTCATTTCATTTCTATCCAACTGAAAGGCTTTCTCAATTCTCTCTTTAGCATATGGAATAATTTCAAGAACAACATGTTCCTCTAGGTGTTCCTGAAGAGCAGCTTCTTGCACAATAGAAATATTTCCCTCTATATTCTCTTCTATAATATACTTTTCATTTACCTTTCCAACAAATTCTTCTTCAGTAGTAGGTTTATCTTCCAAATCAGCAACATCTTCAGGAACAGGAATTTCCTTCTCAATAAAGTCTTGGAGAACAGTTTCACTATCTTTCACATCCCGAATAGTTTCCCATGTGGGTACAACAACATCTTCCTCTTCTTCCTCATCATAATACTTAACAATTTCATCTAGTTCCAAAATGAGATTATAAATATCCTTAGGTCAATAAGAGTGTTCCTCCAGATTTAACTTTTCATAAATCTTGTCATTATCCTCCACCCATGCTTTTCTCCATGGATTCCAACTTATTTTCATTCTTTTTAGTGCATCTATTGAAAGAAAAAACTCATAGTCCTTTGTAGATTCTTCATCTGGTCCAAATAACCCTTTATCATGAAGTCTAGCCAAGATTAATCTTGAGTAAAATAGAGAGGTTGACTTGGATATTTTCTTGATCAACTCACACATATAGTGTATAACATATTTTTATAGGTTAATCTTATGTCCATTATTCATAAGGTGTATCAAAAATACATCATGATACTTGAGTGTAGAAAAGTCACCTTTTTTGGGGCTAATGAGATTTTGAAAAAATTTAAACAGAACTCTATTTACACCATCTAGCTCAGCATCTATGGCTCTTCACTTTGTTTCATTTCCATTTAATCTTACCAATTCTTCTGCCAAAACAAAGAACTCACTTGGAGGTGGTGGACCTCTCTTGTAGTCCTCACAAATACCCTCATGAGGAATCCTAAGGCATTCATCCCATAAGCTCAAAGAAAAGGTAAATCTATGGCCATTTATTCTACTTCTCACAATATATCCATCTTCTGTATCAAAAGAGAATTGAAAATACTGATAAAACTATGCACCTAGATTTAGTTAAATAGGCCTATCCTCCTTTGTGAACCAATCCAGCCATCCTCAGTACCCACTCCATGAAACCATCGGGTATGGAAGTACTGATCTTCCATGGTTGTAATAGAAAATACAGTTAAATCACCAAAAAACTTCCACACCTCATTCACCCAGTCACTTTAAAAGAACAAGTGATACGAGGATTCCTCCTTGTGCAGCTTACAACAAACGCATTTGGAGGCCATGCTGACCCCACGCGTTTTGATGTTATAATTAGTAGGAATGGATTTGTGCTGGATCCTCTGGGTGAGGAAGTTGAATTTTGTAAGGATGGCTTTATCCCATAGGGAATCGCTCCAAACATCCTCCACCACTTGCGTGACAGACACCTGATGGTAGTCTTTAGATGTCAATCGGCCTGATGAGGATGGGGTGAACACGCACCGATCGGGAGTCGTAGTTAGTTCAATGAGGTGAAATAGATCCTCTTGGTTCATTTTAAGAACGGCACTGACAAAAGGCGTTTGATTACTGGCCTCCTGGAAGGAATGTTTGGTGATAGGGCACCCTGGGTATCTAATTATCTCCCCACACTAGTTGATGTGCCATAAAGGGACGTCCCATGTACCAATAATCCAGCGAGCGTGATGTCTGAGGGAGTTCACCAAGGGGGAAATCTCGCACCAAAAAGGGGAGGCCTTTCCATCCCTGACACCCCCATTTCTAATGTAGCATGCATGCATGGTCATTCCCCATAGCGTACGCTTCTCCAAGACATCCCAGGACATCTTTGTGTGCATGGAGGTGAGGGAATCATTGAGATTATGGACATTGACACCACCTTCATTGATAGGTCATGCCATCCTATGCCAAGAAACCCATATCCTTCTACCCTCATTCATGGGGTCCCAAATAAAGCCAGTGAAGATCATATCCATGTTGTGGATAACCCCCTTATGGACCTTAATGGTGGATAGGGTGTGAATTGGGGTGGTAGTGAGAACGTTGTTGACCAATGAGATCCTACCTCCTAAGGACAAGAAGCGGCTCTTCCAGTTTAGCACCGTCATTGTGATCATCCAAGTAATGGAGTAGAAATTGCGATTGTGTAGAGGCATCATCGAGAGTGGGGCCCCAAGGTACCACATGGGAATATTGCCTTTTTTCATTCCCAATATGAGACCCACATTGAGGATACGCATATCAGAGCATGTATTGGAGATATAGAAGTTTATATTACTCTTGTTGATTCTCTAACCACTCAACCGACAATATGCCTCTAGTGCTCTGGTCAGGCTACGCACAGACCTGCTCAATGCGTTGATGAAAATAATGGATTCATATGCAAACATGAGATGAGAAACAGATGGGGAACGCACCCTTCTGCGGAAAGGTAGGATTGCGTTTCTGGAAAGTTTGTGATGGATGAGGTAGTTGAGAACTTCCTGGGTGATGATAAATACGCTCGGCAAGATTGGGTCTCCTTGGATAACACCCCATGTTTCTTTAAAGAAGCCAAACATTTTCCCTATGAACGAGATCGACATCGATGCTAAAATGCAATAGAGAAATATGAGATCATTATTCCATGGATAAAGGCTAATACCTGTGAGAACTTTGATGATGAACCTCCACTCCACGTCTATTATTTAATAAATTGTTCATTTCTATTTGAATTTATATAATTTATTTTTTATTTAATATTTTATCCTTTAATTTACATTCATTATAATAATTTAACATTATTAATTATTATATTTAATTATTCTATTAATTAGTTAAGTAAAGAGTTTGAGATTTAATTTAATAAAATAAATATTTTCTTAAGTATTCATTTAATTAAATAATTGAATAGTTTAGTATTTTAATGTTTTATCTTCTTAAAGATTTAATTTTTTTGTTGTAGATTAAATTGTAAGTCGTCGGTTCTACCAATACCACTGTGCCTTGTCGATGCCACTGATGTACACCAACGGTGCCACCGATGTACACCAACAGTGCAACTGATGTACAACAATGGTGACACTGTTCTTGCACCCCTGGCCTGCTACCAATGATCGCACCTGTCTTTCACCAACATCAATGGTGCCCAACCATCTCACTGTTTCACACTTATGATGCCACCACTCCTTCATACCAACATCGTAACGATGTCAGCTCCACCCTTAACCTCTTGGCACTAATGCACCTTCGTACCGACATCACCTCCTCCATATCCTTCTCGTTGTTGCGCAACTCTCTCCCACCCCACTTTCTTCATTGACAATGTCAGTTCCACCGAAGAAACCACCCCGCCTCCTCCACATTCGTTCCAAAATCAACACACACAAACCATACCAGAATCGTTACCCAGACAAAATCAAACTCGAAATTGATGCTCAATCCCAACCCTATGAACAAATAAAAAAATACAACAACCAAAAAAATCCAGACCTTTTGAATCTGTTTCCATGTGGGGAGGATTTGGGTCCAAACCAGAACCCTTGCACCATCAATCTGTACTCAACCCAGATCTAAGACACAGTGAACCCCTATGAAAAAGAGATCAAAGCTGCCACAAGTCTGCACCACAATTGTGGAGAAGTCATGCACCACAAATTATGCGATGTTGTCGCTTCAGTGGGAATCTAAGGAGGAATTTCCAATTCGGAGTTGTTTCACGCTGTTGTGAACTAGGACCCATGCCGAGTGAGGAGGAGTCCACCTTCTTAAAGAATGTTGGGTGGAGGAATCTATTGCAGCAGCCTGCACACTACGGAGGGTTCTAGAAGAAACCTTACCCCCTCTCCTATTGCGCCGTGGAAAAGGGGGAGGGGGAGAATAAAATTAAAGAAAATAATTATATTATATTTAATTAAAATAAAAAGTAAAATAAAAACTTAATAATAATATATTAATATAGCTAAAATATTAAATATTAATTATTATTATTAATATAAAATTTTAATAAAATAAATTATTAACTAATTAATTAAATAGAATAACTAAAAACTAAAATAATTAATAATAAGTTATAATTTAAATTATTAAATTAATTAAATTAATATAATTTAATTACATAACTCTAATTATAATAAACGTATTTATCAACTAAAATAAACTTTTATTAATAAATAAAAAAAATAACTTAACAAAATAATAAAATTAAAATTAATAATAAATAAATATAATTTTAATAAAACTTTTTAAATTTTAAAGTTAATCGAATTAATTTTATTTTAACTAACTTAATTAACAAAATAATCCTTAAATATTTAATGATTTTTTATAACTTAACTTTTATAAATAAATAATTATTATTTTAATATTAATATTATTTCATCTTAATTAATAATAATCTAATTCTAAAATATAATCATCATTTATTAATAATTATTTTTAAAAACATAATAAATAATATTAAATTAAAAATATAGTAATTTTATTTAATTAAAGACTTCATAATAAATTAATAACTTTACTAATTAATATTTAAATAATCTTTCTTCTTTTTTTAACTGTTTTGTATTGTTATATGATATGAGGTTCATTCAAGAGGAAAAACCCGTCCAAGTTCACTCAACTAACTCATAGAGAGTCAGTTACAAGATAAAATTTAAAGTGATTTGTGTGGAGTGCAAAAATACACATGTGTGGTGTGCAGTAAGAAGATAAGAATATGTCAGTCGAAGGTGGTGGTGACAAGCAGAGCATGACAGCAAATTTTAAAAGGAGTAAACAAAGCAGCAAAGCGGAGGGTATCATTTTTCGACACACAATGGAGAATTCGAACATTCAACAACTCAACTTCTCAGACATCAAAGTAGAGTGGATCCTTCAAGGATATTATAGAGACCCGGTGGGCAGCCCTATAATTTAAGGAGTACAGGATCCAAGCATCATTTGGGGAGTTCTTTCTCCCTCTTATATCAAATTCTCGTACTCTTCTCTAGAATGTTCTCAGTTTCTATAATGAATATGAACAACATAGTTTGCTGAATAATTTGAGTTCGGGGAAATTTCTAGATCTACTGGTTATTTCTTTTCTTCCTTATCACTTTTCATATTAATGCATCAAAAATTGATTGGTGAGATCAATTCTGAATTCATACATTTTCCTCATGCCACTTGATTTCAATTTACAATTCTAATATCATTCAATGAGAATGACTGTGGATGCATTTTCTAAAAGTTTTAATTCATAAAACTTTAGAACATACAATAAGTTTGTTCTATTGACATTTTCAAATTTTAATCTTGCAGTTGAACTTGTTTGGAGTGGAAAACTCTGAGAATGTCCTACCTGAGTGTCTTATCTCCTAGCGAGGTAAATATGTTATTATTTCTTAGTGGTATGTAGCAATAACATTTATGTTTTGAGGAATCCTTTTAAAACTAGTAGATTAGAGTTTTCCCGGGGCATTTCATTCTGATTGTTCATTTATCAACATTCTATATCTCAGTTTCTTATTGTTTTCAAGATACTTCATATTTCATTATAGTTTATAACAAAAAATCAAAAAAATGTGGTGTTATTTACTACTTTAAAAAAGTAAAAAATATAAAAAATAGAAAATTTACCTCACTCATTACAAAAGTGGGGCCTTTTTTTAAATGTTTTAAAAGAATAGTGGTCACAATTCCTTCCATGTGGGTTTGACCCTACTTTCCACTAGACAGTATTTTATAGGAAAACATAAATTTTATACTTTGACAAGCTTCAACTACGGTACTATAAAAAACTAGTCATAAAAATGTATAATTTTTCTATTTTCCAATCAAATATGAATGATAAAAAATGATAGTCATGATATGTATTCAGTATCAATGGAGTAGTTGTCAGCTAAAGAAGTTAAAACAGCTAGTGGTCACTAGTTCAATAGGGTTTCATGAGTATATAGTGGTTTTTGATGTGTCCAAATAAGATGTATGGATTTGGAACCTCATTCATGATCTTGATGTGGTTTCTATCAGTAGGGATCCTATAACATTATTTTGTGATTATACTATAATTTTTGATCTCACAAATGATCAAAGATGACATCAATGGATCAAACACATACCCTATAAATATCACCACTTGATGTATTCTTCTCAAAGGGGTGAAGTATCTATCAATAGATTTCCTTATAAAATAAATGAAAAAGCCTTTTACTTAAGCCTTTTCTTAGTAGAATCATGAATACCATGTGAGTAACAGTGGACTAAAGGTTTTTAGTAGTTGGATATAATGAAAGTAGATGATTTTTTTAATTTCTAAACTAGAATAAACTTCTATGAACTTTTTTCACTTATATAAATTTTCCCAAATATTTATACAAATATATGATCTTATCAGGATTATAATTCCATGTGACATAGTATTTTATATCCTAAGTCAACTTTATGTGTTAAAAGGTAATTATAGTTCCATTCTACGATGATATCCTATAATTTATACAACCACATTACTAAATATAATATCTATACTCGGATGATATCATTTAAAGGGACCTAAATGATAATGGGAATCTACTGTGAAAAAAAAATGATTTTGATGAACTTTATCATGGTTTATTCCCTTATTAATCTATAATGTTGGATATTATGAGAACATGTACCTCCGATAGGAAATACACATTAATATGTACCATTAGAGATTCCTACTAGAGGAAGTTTTTAATTATCCTTTGACTTTAATATGACTATTAATACATGTCAAAAGTTATATACTGTGAGGTATTGATGAAAACCATGACATAATATTCTCATTGTGATGTTGGGTACATTGGTTGTGTCCATGGTGATGATGTTTTCCTGAATATTACAATAAAAAATTTATCCCTCATTTTCTTTAGTATATATAGATATTTCAATCCCTTTGATTGGAATAGAACATCCTGATTAAGTCCAAGTCCATGGTGGTATTTTTAGAAAGTTCATTTACAGAAATATATAGAAAGATATAACAAGAATATATGATGATTATACTATAATTAAACCTTCTTATTTATATATATTGATATAAATGGATTGTATCGCATAGTGTACTTTATTAGGATCTTACATGTCATTGTGCCATTATCTTCTTTATCTATAAGATCCTTGACACATTTCCAGATGTTATCCATGGGATTTAGGTCATGTAGCCTAATGACACTAAGAATGGGACCAAGAGGGACAAACACTATGTGTATTTTAAGCCTCAATTAAATAATATATGAATTTAAAATAATGTTAAAATATTATTCATGTTTGTGGTTTAAAAATTGTTCATGTTGGTTTGATAAATAATATTCAATCATTGGTTATTTGATAGAATATATATGTGTAACACCCCAAGGTTTTCCAAAAATAAATTGAAATTCATGAAAATTTGTTTTAAGTATATATTTATAACTATCCTTTATACAAAATTTTTCCAATCTTATCTTTTCAATTTTGAAAAACGGTTATCTATAATTATGTTCAGTAAGTTATTTGGAGTCTGATGGAACCAACATGATTTTTTTGGTGAACAATAACATACCCTTATGAATAGAAATATGAATACAAATATGACCCTAATAAATAGTAAATTGTAGTATTGTTTTATTTTTTTAAGGCTTTAAAATAATGACATCTTGGTTAATTTTTCAATGTGATATAAAAGCAGTTATAGAATTAAAATTGTTTATTTTTGAATAATGTATGACTTTATTTAAAAATTAAATTAATAATATTTAGAAAATTTTTTTAAAAAAATGGAGTTAATTTTTTAATTCTAGACGTCGAAAAATGGTTAGGGTGAATTATTGGTATTTTTCTGAAATTCTTGAATTTTTATGAATAGTGAAATACGGTAAAATACCGTATATTCAAATTATCAGTTAAATACACTATTTATGACATAATAAGTGATGTGAGACAACTTTTTTAGAACTCACATGTCATTTTTACTATTTGGGGTCACAATAATTAAGACTATTCATAGTCTTAAGCAAAAATATTATAATTATGATTAAAACAATGAAAAATACCTCCTCTCCTCCACTATAAATACCACACTCATTATCCTATTACTCTCACACCTATCAAGACTTTATCCTTACCTATGTTCTTCCCAATATGTCTTAGATATTCTTGTCTCACCAAAAGTCCAAAACCAAAGGCCTTAATAAGGATCTCAGGGAAAAGAGATCAAGAGGTAAACATCCTATTTTGTTTTCTTTGTTTTCCTTTCATTTTCTTTTGTATTATTCTTTTTTTCTCACCTACCCTTATCAAAGAGTAATGAATGATAGAGTATCTTACATATTATGGATTTAATCATTTTTTTAAGACTCACCGTTATACGTATTCTCCTCTCCCACTTATTCAAGAAATTAAAACACTGTCTGTGATGGGTTGAATTACCGACATCTAGGACGATGTGAATTCAATTTCTTTTACTTCCTTAAAGACAAGTCATGAAACCATTTTATGGATGAACCAGATTATAATTTATATATTATAGCTTATATAAGTTTCTGTAATCTTTTTTCCCACGTGATATTAATTTTTGAAACAAAATGAGTTCTTTACGATCGAAGAATCGCCCAAATAATGTAAACCAATATCAATAATGTTTTAACTCATGAATCATCATCATTTTAGAATTCAAAATGATAAATTGTATAATTTATGTTTCTAAAACTATTTAAATACCTATATTTTTTTATTCTGAATTTTCACTTCCAATCTACAAGAATATCCACCATGAACCGAACATGGAAATCATGTAAAGAATGCACCCAAAACAAAGCAAGGAACTAAATACTAACAATTAAAAGGAGAAATGGTGTAATGAAATGATCTTATATGGTATTATAAAGGTGTATATGTTTATTTAAGATATTTATAACACTCTTTTAACCATTATAAATGAGTTTTAAATGAGTTTGAAGTTAGACAAACTCGATATAAGGGAATTCTTAACCTGATTTCCATTCTTTGGGTTAACCTTATACTTCATATTTTATGTGGTATTAAAATTGTTTGTGTGGTGGTTTTTGTTCATATTATGTTTAATTATGTGTATCTACAGTGAATATACATATTTCATCCACTATATTTAGTATCACTTCAATTATATGATATTTCTAAGGGACTTTTCTTTGAAAATCCCCTTTTAAAATTCTATTTTACAAAATTCAAAAGCAGTGTTTTTATGAAATTATTCATGTTGTATGATTATGTTATTGTTCCTGGTAATTGTTTCTGATGAAGGGTGGGATCTATATTTCCCTCCAATTCATTGGTTATGTATATGTTGTAGGTCGTCCATACAGTTACTCCAAGTGTAACTACGATGGTTACACAAATTATAAGGTAGTCGTGAGGGTTACAAATTATAAGGTAGATGAGATGGTTACAAAATTATGTAAGTAATTTTCCCAATATAAATTTATGGTTCTATTTATGTTATTATGTTTTGTGGGAATATTTTTGAAATATCTTGTTTCAAAAAATAAGTATATATGGGTGACAAGTACATCTTTTGAAAAAAATCATGTGTTACAAGTATTCATGGACCAATGTGCTCTTTCATTATTTTTATATCCCTTACTGAGATTTTTGTGCTCATCTAAAGTTTTTAAATTATTTTCTCAGGTTATAAGGATATTTAATACAAATAAGGAATCCATGTTTAATGTTTGAATAATTTTCAAAGAAATCATGTTTAATTTGAAATGTTTTATATTTTCCAAGAAATGAATACTATTTTTATGGTATCCACTCTATAAAAATGTATAATGTTATGAATGTATTATGTCCCAATTATCTAAATATATAAACTTGAAAACATCCTCAATGTAAAACTAAGTGATTTCTTGAATAAATTTAAGATTATGTAATGTAATAAGGCTAGGTCCTTATAGTTGGTATCAAAGGATGGTTTAGATAACATTAGGGGTTAGGATGATGTTAATATAAAACCACATATGGTTTTTTTACTATATGGTTAATTTGAAATGTTATAGAATTTAAATATTAACATGTTTATTTAACTAATATATGCTTGTTCAGACTGGTTTTCTGTAGAATAAACAGGGATACTAAAGAAGAGAGGCACCGACGAAACGATATCCTTCAGAATCTACAGCCTAGAATGATAGGGATTGGAACTGAATAGTTTGTGAAATTAATGTCTTAGCTAATGCAGGAAATAAATGTTAGTGGAATCCATTGAAGAGAATAAACAGAGGTACCACAACGGAACATGACAATAGTGTAACATTTTATAAGACAATGCCCTCTGGCTTTCAATGGATCTTCTGACCCAGTAGCGGTTGAAGGATGGATTAAATCCCTTGATAAGATATTCAATGTTATGGGATGTTAGTATAATCAAAAGGTAAGTATTTCAATTTATCATTTTTAAGGTGATGTTGATCAGTGGTGGTCAATTATAAAGAATATCATGGATCGAGAGGGTATTTATGCCTTAGAGTGGGATGAATTTAAAAGTATTTTCCTTTAAAAATATTTTCCTAAGGTGGTGCGACTTATGGTGGAGAAGGAATTCCTTGAATTGAAGAAAAATGAGTAAGATTCAGTGGACGTGTATGAAGATAACTTCACCAGACTGGAAAGGTATGTTCCAAATGTTATTCTGGATCTTGATAGAAAAATAAGCAGCTTTTAATCTGGACTAAATCCAAGGTATCGAAGGGCATTGGCCTCCCGTGAATTCAAAAGTTATATGAAACTTGTTAGATGTGCTGAGAGGGTAGATATGGAGATTTTTAATGATCTCATTCATTTTGAAAACAAGGAGAATAAGAGATCCATATGGGAGGAAATGGGTAACAATAAACCAAAAAACTGATGGTAAGAAAATATAGTTTCCAGTTTGTGAAAATTGTGGTAACAAGCACCTTGGGGAGTGACTTACCAAAACTAGGACGTCTTTTAGATGTGGTAAGATTAGAAATATGGCCTAAGATTGGAATGAAAATGATCCTAATAAAAATTTACCTAAACCTTAGTTAAATTCGGTCAAAGTTTAAAATTTATTATCCTACAAACTACTGTATATGTGTAAAGCATGGTTGAACCCACAGGGAAGGTAAATTTGGCCACTAATCTTCTAAAAAAACTTATAAGATGCAGTGTTTTTAGCAACAGAGTGAATTTTCTATTTTTCTACTTTCTTTAATTTTGTTTATTATAATTCAGAAATGAAACATCTCAATATTTTTATGTTTTTTTTCTAAAATACATCGAAGAAAGAAGCAGGCTAAAAACAGTAAGTAACAGAGAAATAATATGTCAATAAGTGAACAATCTAGAGAGATATGTTCGAGGAAAATATCTACTCTACTAGTTTTGAAAACACTCCTACTCAGAAAAGTGATTACAACTAATAACACTGAAAAATAGTTATTTATTTCCCTTTCCAGGAGATAAATCACTCAATTCGAAAAGACTTGGAGTTCTCCACTCCTAGATTAATCAACTTGAGAATTCTGGTTTGAAAAAGATTATAGAACAAACTCATCGTATGATTTTTAGTATTTCATTTCAATTTTAATGTAAAATAAATTTATTCCAATATCAAAATTACCAAATGAATGTGGAATTCATATATTATGTATAAGTTGTAAGTTGAAAATGAATGTAACCAGAGCTAATCCTACTAATCAACTCGGATCACATTAAAAATGATAGTGAGAAGAGATAAAGACGATAACCAGTAGACTCGATTTTTACCCCAAACTGAAAGTCTTTTTCCTAACATTGTTTCAATTACATAGATTAAATAATTTGGTTATAGAGGAAGAGGATTGAAATAAAAAACAAAGGAAGAAAACTCCCTCTTCTAGCATGAATCGCTGCTGCTCCTAGCCCTCGAGTCTCCAGGGAAAGGTTCTCCGAGAAGTGATCTAGGATTCCCCTTCAGTTCTCCCTATGCTCCCGAAGTGAATGCTCGAATGAATTCTCCACTCAAATCTGGTGTTTTCGTAAAATGAATTGTAGTCCCCAAATTCTGTTACATCTCTGTTTTAAACCCTCTATCATCTACTACATGTCACCACCCAATTTTCACCGACTTGGACTCGTCTTTTTCTATTTCACCTCACACGTGCTTTTTTCACGACAGGCACGTCACACTAATTTTTCACATGTAAATAACTCAGGTTTAGTTAGTTAAATGTATTTAGAAATAAACACTAATCTGAAATGAACCTACACAAAAAGAATTTAAAAGTAAATAAATTCAATGAAAGAAAGAAAGTTAATTATTAGATTAATGTTATAATATTTGTTAAAAAGTTAACTTAATAAAAATCTCAAGTTGATAATTATTATTTAATAGATGAAATATTAATATTATGATTATTAATTTATTATTAAAACATTTATAAAATTATTGTGTTTTTAATTTATTTTTATTAAGTAATTTATTTTATAAATATAAGTATTTATAAGAATTAGTTAACAGTGATTAATTTATTTCTTAAATTTGACTAATATTAATTTACTTTATTTTATAATTAGTTAAATCAAATTACAACTTAGCTTCATTATATAATTTAATTAGTTTAATATTTTAATTAATTAATTATTAAGCATTTATTTATTATGAACATTTTTATTATTATATTATTAATTTGTTTTTTTGTTGGTTTTTTTATTTTATTTATTAATTAATCTTATCTCCCCCCCCCCCCACACTTTCAGCACTTCAGGGGAAAGAAATTTAGGATTCTTCGGGAAGCCTCCACCAATGCTCATATCATCCTCCTCACACAGGGGTAGTGATGGTCTTCCTACCAGAGTAGAAGCAAAATCTTCCTTCAAATCTGGGTGGTGCGAACTTGCAGCAACTCAAGGTAAATGAAACCTCCTCTGGAGGCGAGACTCTTCAGAAGATTAGGACATGACCCCAACTCATACCGACGACAAATCTATCGTTCAACTCATGACATCTTCTATAGATCAACTTCTTCAAAACCTATTTGCGGCTTCATGTTCTAGTAGTGACAACATGACTTAAAACCAGATTATTGTGACTCCCCGGTGGTAATGTGGTTCTGTTCACCATCCCGATCTCAATTTTCCGATTTGTGGAAGTGCTTCGGCTAAAGACCTAGATCATGTTTTCACTTCTAATTCAAGTATGGTTATGATTGAACCAATTCTCTGGTTTGAGTCTGGAAAGATGTGAAGAGGTGGTCTTGTAATTGATTTTGGTCATGGGGTGGAAGGGACGCATGAGAAGAGAAGTGGCGAGTGTGGAATATTCTGAAAATTTTTGGCAGGGGATGTGCAGTGAGAAAGTGACTAGGGTAAAGCAGTTCCATAGGAATGAGAATAAAATGGAGGTAGAGAAATAATAGAACTGGTGAAAGGATCTGGTGAGACCGTAAAAGAAATACTAAGTCATGGTTGGAAACGGTATGAGACACACTGTGAGACAGTGAGTAGAAGATTACGATGGCAAAGAAAAAATGGTGAGAGAGTAAAAGAAATAGTGAGGAAGGAAATGGTGGCTGAGGAAAAAGTGGCAGAACTAAGGTACTGTATCCGAACGGTGAGACAACAAGTTGGGTTACGATAGAAAAGACATGGTGAGACTGTGTCAAGAGGTCACGGTGACACCGTGAATGAAACGGTGACAATAAAGGAGACATTGTAAAGGGATATGATGTAAGGATTAAAACGGTGTCACAGTGAAATGGACACGGTGCATGATGGCAACAGGAAAGGGGTGAAACCGTGAACCTGAAAAATAAATAGAGTAAATAAAATAAATTAAAACTTAAATATAATATGAACAAATTAATTAATAAAAACTAAAACTTAATTAAAACAATTGAAAATTTAAATACACATAAGCTTTAATAAATTAATGAAGCCTATTAAACATAAGTTAAATTTTTATTATCTTCTAAAATAAAATGATTTAATTTAAATTAATGAGAAACAAAGTTAAATTATAACTACTTTAAAAAACATAAATTAATTAAAGTAGACAATTAATTGCCATATTTTTGAATGATTTAATTGGATTAAGACTTTAAATTATAATGTTTGAATAAATTTGGTTTCTTTCAAAACATAAATTAGTAATTAAAGAATTATTAAAATACATCTATTAATTACTTAATATTAATTAATTTTTAATACATGAAATGTTAAATTAGGACTAAAGAATTATGTGCAAAAGCATATCTAATTAATTAATTAATGTTAGATTATTAAAATTACCGAACAAAAACAACAAACTAAATAACAAATTATTAGAATTTAAAATTAAAGTAAGAAATAAATTAATTATTTTAAAGGTTCAAATACACAATAAATTATACAAATTTATTAATTAATAAATTTGTTTATAAAAATACAAAAGTGTTAATATTTAGTATAAAGTACAAAAATAACCAATTAAATCATTAAAAGTTAATTAAAATCACGTGAAAAAACATGTGTTTTTAAGGGCACATAAAATTACCCCATACATAATCATTGTTTGCCCTTACAACTATCTCATGTTTTATTATCTTTGAAAATAAAAGTATGGTGTTAATGACTTTTCTCAAAATGTAACATGTCCATAAAATTGAAACAAAGAACAGAAACATGTAATTAGGCTTAGAAAATAAATTGCTCATATGAATCTTACTTAGAACAAATACACAAAGGTAGTCAAGGGAGCAATGAATCAAAAATAAATGAGAGTTTCATGCCTCATTTGTGGTACTTCTCAGTGACTAGCTTCAATCCAGGCTCAAGTCCAAATTCCAAGAGTGAAAAAAGCTAAAATTTATGTAGAATTAAGAACATAATAGTAGGAAATTTATACTTTGACTTTTTCACCTAGGTTCCATAAATAAATATACTTTTTTTTTGAATCTCCACAATGATACAACCTTAATTACTCTCATATAAACCAATTGACCCCTTCTTCATTTGGCTTTCATCATTCCCCTCACCTTAATGAACTCATTTTTGACCCTAGACACTTTATTTTATTTTTCCCAAGCCACGTATCATGTGCTATACACTGTGCAATTCACTTATTCAAGGTGTACAGAGGGCCTATAGTAATCAGAAATGCTCCCAGCATCTAAGGTCTCAAAGACTCACCATGGGATCCCAGAGGCCCAAACTACTCCAGTTTCAAAATATTTATACCAAAAATCATTTACATTGGCTCATTAAGTTAATTACTTTAATAAATAAAAGAAAAAATGAGTCACCTATGATCAAAATCGAATTTCCAATTCCAAGAGTTATGATCATAATTCCATTAATAGATCACCCAGGTCACTCTCAGAAGTAAGTCCCTAAACCAAGATATCCATTTAATCACTACTTAAAACCACTCAGTAATCATTCAATATTATTAATTTAAGTTTCAAATCAATTCTAAACTACCATAAAGAATCTTTTCCTAAGGCAAGACCCAATTGAGTATAGTGTAAAACCTAAAATTATGCAAGAATTTTGAAAAGGATTTAACCATTTTTTACAAGAAAGTTTTTGTTGTAGTGAGAATTAATGGGATTTCAATTAAGCAATGTTTAGCACAGTCAAAAATTGACCCCCTCACCCACACTTAAAATCCAAATTTGTCCCCAAAGATGACTTCTAAACATAGAGAATAACAATTAATCAATAATTTTCAAAATATATTTTCAATTTAGTAGATTTATGAAATGTTTTAAGGGTCTCTTTTAAATTTAAAAATATTTTTTTCCACAATGAATAATTTATCCTCATGTTCATTAGCAAGTACATGCATTAACATTTAATCTTGTGACAAAGATTTTCCATTAAAATTCAAACAAAGAATGAAACTTGTGTGTGCATAGTGTCTAGGGTGTAAGAAAGTCTAGACGAATTTATTCAGAGACCAGTATCATGTATCCCCTCACACATAGTTTCAAGCAGTGAATGGTTTTAAAAATAGTGAAAGTCAATTTACAACAAGGAGGAACATGCATAATTTTTACATTCCAGAACTTGTAGAATTATTTTCAGTAGGGTAAAATATAGAAGATTTTTTTTAAAGAATGCAAGACATGGATTAGATTTTTTAGGTAAGAAGAATTTTTAAAGTGAGAAAAAAAATTATTAGAAAAAACAGGATCCGGAATAAATGCGTAAAATTGAAGTACTTCCCTGATTTAAGATTTTTTCATCAATCCTTCAATAAGGGAATTCCACTCCTTTATTAAATAGAAGGAGCATCCTAGAAACACAGTGCATGAAATTCAATAACAAATATTCTGCAAGGATAGAGCATACAGAAGGTATAAAAGCAATACTTTTTCAATGAAAAATAGTACAAAATTGAAAACCAAGATAGAGTATGGGTTGACTCCCATGAAGCACTGATTTTAAAGTATTATTTTAGACATTATTTAATCACAGTTTTTTATTTATAAACAAAATAAAAACCATGGGTTACCTCCCATGTAGTGCCAGGTTTAAAGTCCGCTGCCAGACTTTATTCAAGATCAGTTTTCTAACACTGTGAAGGGAGCCACGCCCTTTGGTTGTATTTCAAAATAAAGTTTCACTCTCTTCCCATTAACTAACATGGCATTATTTTCTTCACATAAAATTTATAAAGAACCATTCTTTAACACCCTCACAATTTTAAAAGGTCCATACCACTTGGACTTATGTTTTCCAGGAAAAAGTTTAAACCTAGAGTTAAAGAGGAGGACCTTCTGTCCAGGTTTAAATTTTTTGGTTTGAATGATAGAATCATGAAATATTTTAGTCATTTCTTTATAAGTTATTTAATTATCATAACTCTCTCTCATAATCTCATCCAACTCACTCAACTCAAGTAATATCCTCTCATTATCACTCTTAAAATCAATGTTCAGTGCCTTAACTGTCCAATAAGACTTGTGTTGCAACTCCATGGGTAAATGACATCATTTCCCAAACAATAACCTATAAGAAGACATAACTATTATGGTGTTGAAATCATGTCTATATTCCCAAAAAGCATTTTCCAATTTAAGAGACCAGTCTTTCCTAGAGTTTGACACAGTTTTCTCAAGTATTTGTTTCAGCTCCCTATTTTAAATTTCCACCTGTCCACTAGACTGTTGATGATAAATAGTACCAGTTAAATGAACACAACCAAATTTATCCATCAAAGATTTAAACTTAAAATTCTTAAAATTTGTTCCATTATCAGTGATAAAGGCTTTGGGAACTCCAAATCTTGTAAAGATATTTTTCTTAACAAATTTTATTACAGAATTGGCTTGATTGATGGGAAGTGCCACTGCCTCAACCAATTTTGAAACATTGTCAACAACAACAAGTATATACTCATTCCCATGAGATAATGGAAAAGGACCCATGAAATCTAATCCCCAGACATTAAAAATATCTACTTCCAAAATTCCTTTTTGGGGTAACTCCTGCTTCCTACCAACATTTCCTTGCCTCTCGAACCTATCACAGCCAACCACAAATCTCCGAGAATCCTTAAAAAGAGTAGGCCAATAGAAACTAGATTGTATGAATTTCTTAGCAGTTCATTCACCACCATGGTGACCTCCCTAAGGTGAAGAGTGACAACTTTCTAAAATAGACATCATTTCTTCCTCAGGCACACATATCCTAAGAATACCATCAGCACACCTCTTAAACAATAAGGGATTATCCCAGGAATATTATTTAAGCTCAGAAATGAATTTCTTTCTTTGTTTATTGGATAGATTTTTCGGAAAAGCACCTACTGTGAGGAAGTTAGAAAAATTATAAAACCAAGTAGATTTCCTGATTGACACAGTAAGAAGCTTCTCATCTGGAAAGGAAGAGTTAATATCCCTAGAATTTTCAGATTGAGTAAGAGGAAGAGGAATCCTAGATAAGTGGTCAGCAACTAAATTTTCAACTCCCTGGTTGTCCATAATCTCTAAATCAAATTCTTGTAGAAAAAAATCCATCAAAACAGACTGGGTTTAGTTTCCTTATTATATAGAAAATACTTTAAAGTATAATGATCAGTGAAAATGATGACTTTGGAACCTAAGAAGAACTGGATAAACTTCTATAGAGCAAGCACTACAGCTAACAATTCTTTTTTAGTAATGGTGTAATTATTTTGGGCATCATCTAGTAGTATACAAGAATAATACACCACATTTAACTTCCTATCTTTCCTCTGTCCATGGATAGCACATACAGCTATGTCACTAGCATCACACATCAGTTCAAAAGGTAGTTTCCAATCATGTGCAGGGATAATGGGTGAGGTAGTGAGTTTCTCTTTAAGAAGATTAAATTATTTCAAATAGTTTCATCAAAATTTAATGGGGAATCCTTGACTAGAAAATAACACAAGAGCTTAGTTATTTTGGAAAAATATTTTATGAATCTCCGGTAGAAACCGGCAAGCCCATGGAAACTTATAATGATTTTAACATTTCCAGTAGGTGGCAGTTTTTGAATAACATCAATCTTAGTAGTATCAAATTCTAGACCTCTCTTAGACACCTTTTGACTGAGCATTATACCTTATATAACCATGAATTTACATCTATCCCAATTAAGAACAAGGTTGGTTTCATTGCATATCTCTAAGACTAACTCAATATTTCCTAGAGAAGTGTCAAAAGTACTCCCATAATGGAGAAATCACCCATGAAAACATAAATGATTCTTTCAATCAAATCTGAAATGATAGTTTTCATATGTCTTTGAAAGGTGGCTGGAGATCCACACAACTGAAAGGGAAACTTCCTATAGGAAAATGTCCCAAAGGGTCATGTGAAAGTGGTCTTTTTCTGATCCTCTAGATCAACATGAATATGGTTGTAACCAGAATACCCATCCATGAAATAGAAAAACTCATTTACAGAAAGCCTCTCAAGAATTTGGTCCAAAAATGGAATTGGAAAATGGTCTTTCCTAGTAGTTGCATAAATCTTCCAATAATCTATACAGACTCTCCATTTTTGGCTATCCTAAATTGGACTTCTTCATTTTTTTCATTTTTAACTATAGTGAAACCTCCCTTCCTGGGCACAACCAGGAAATGGCTGACCCAAGAACTATCAGAAATGGGATATATCATTCCAGTGTCCAGAAATTTGATCACTTCTTCTCTCACATCTCATTTTATATTCATATTTAGTCTTCTTTGAGACTCTTCCCTTGGCTTATGGTCAGGCTCCATAGGTATTTTATGCATAAAAAATGAGGGACTAATACCATGGATATCAGCTATGGTCCAGCCTATGGAAAATTTAAACTTCTTCAAAACATTTAACAATCTTTCCTTTTGGTTTCCATTCAGTTCAGAAGAAATTATTACAGGCAAAGTGGAGTTCTCGCCCAGAAATGAATATTTAAGATGAGCAGGGATTTTTTTCTGTTATAGAGTGGGTGGTTCTACACTTGATGAAAGACTCTTAGGCCTGGGAGGTCCAAGATCTTCAACATAACTTTTGTAAGGAGTTTGAAATGATGAAATATTTTCAATTTCATGATTAGATTTAGAAGTAATAGTGCTACTGTCCAGCATGGGTAGTACACTATCCATATTTCCAAGATCATATTTCAATATGTTAATCAGATCAGAATAATCTGGTTGTCTTATAAGTTCTCCCTCAATATCATAAAAGTGTTTAGAAAGGTTGGTGTTAATAGAGACACCCTCAAATTCAATCAAAAATATCCTAGGTTCAAGAACAGTAAACTCTTCTACAACAGAAACTGGACAGTTGTCCAATTTTGGAAAATTTTCTAGATTTTGTGTTTGATCAGAATTTTCAACTTTTAAGATATATTCACAAATATTTTCAGCTTCACAATTATTTTCTTCAGTAAATAATTGATTTTTATATTCATCAGAGTTTCGAATTGAGTTCTCATTTTTTCAGGACTCTACCCGAGAACAGTTTTCAGAAAAAGTTATTCCTTTAACATTTTTAAACACATTGAACACTTCTTGTTGTTCTCCAATTTTAAAAATTTAATTGAACCTTAGAAACATCAATAACAGCACCAACTATTCCCATGAAGGGCCAACCCAAGATTATGGGCACCTCTTGATCACGCTCCATATCTAAGACTAAAAAGTCTACAGGAAAAAATAGCTTCCCAACCCCAACTAGAAAATCATCTACCCTACCCAAGGGATTAGTGAATGATCTATCAGATAATTGAAATCTGACTGTGGTGGGTTGAAGATCACCCAACCTCAACTGTTGAAACAATGAGTATGAGATCATATTAATGCTAGCACCTAAATAACACAAACAGTTTAGCTAACCAGAGTTTCCTAGTGTGCAAGGTATGACAAAACTACATGGGTCTTTCAGTTTAGGTGGGATTTTCTTTTTAAGTACTACATTGCACTCCTCAGTGAGGCTGTAAGTACAAAATTATTCTAGTGTATTTTTGTATGAAATAATTTCTTTCAAAGATTTTAGATAACATGGGATTTGAATTAAGTCTTGAATGAAAGGAATGTTTACTTGAAGCTCGAAAACTAGTCCAAGGAATTGAAAAAGTTCAGCCTTGGTGTTACTTTGAGGTTTCAGCTTCTCAGGGAAAGGGATGGGTGGGGAATCTTTTTTATGGATGGAAGGTATATCCCCCTCCTCTTCTTAAACTTTATCCTTTCCTTTATTCCTTTTATTTTTAGATGAAGATTCAGCTTGATTTTCATGTGAAAAGTTCAGATTTAGATCATTTTCCCGACTTTTCTGTGAATTTCCAACATGTGAAAAAAGAAACTTTTTATTTCTAGGTTGAAGTAGATTTTCATTTAGGGTATTTTCAATGAGTTTTTCAGTAGCAGTTTGAGTATTAAGCAAAATTCTAGTGACAATAGCCACGGAATTCTTTCAAGGGTTAAGTTTAGTGGTACTAGGAAATCTACCTTTTCCCTAAATGAAAAATCTATAGTAAGTTGACAAAATTGGGTTTCCATGTTTTGAATTCTCAAATCATTTTGCATTTTATCTGAATCATATTGATTTTGATGTTTTGTTAGCTGATTCATGTATCTTTCCTATTGAGATTTAATTTTATTCAAGATTAGATCAAGCATAGAATACATGTGACTATTATTGTTTCCTTGTACATTTAAAGACTCACCCCTTTGTTGACTCTGAAAATTTTGTCTTGGTTCATTAGAGAAATTAGGGGCAGTGGTTTGTTTGATTAAGCCTTGATCTTTCCAGGACAGATTTGGATGGTTCTTATAGCCTTGGTTGTAATTTTTTGAAAATGGATCTTTTTTAGGAGTCATTCTAGGACCATAGTTAACAAAGTTTGAGTTTTCTTGTTGTTGGGCTGGAATATAAATGTTAGGAGAGATGTTTTAAATATGCCCAAAAATACCACACTGGACACATTATTCCCTTAAATATTGGTTGGTGTTTTGACATCCAAGTTGGTTAACAGTTTGTTTTGAATTTTTGTTCATTAAGTATTGAAGTTGGTTGGTGATTTCAGCAAGTTGAGCTTGAGTTTCCTTCATTGAACTAGTGTTTGGGTTTACATTTCTATTGACTCTTTTCCTTCTTGAGTTTATATGTTGTGAATTCAGGGCATGGTTATTAAAAATTTGTCTAAGTTATTCATCTATCTTATCATTGTAATTACCCCCAGCAGCTTGGTCGATTAGATTTTATCCAGATGAGGAAATCCCTTCATAGAATCTATCCATGAGAAGGTGAAATGTGAGTTGATGATGGGGACACTACCTAAGAAGATCCCTAAATATATCCCAATATTCATTAAAAGCTTCTCTATCCTCTTGATAAAAACTAGTTATCTTTGTTCTAAGTTCACCTTTTAATCTTTGGGGATAGAATTTCATTATAAAATAATTATACACTTGATCCCAGTTTTCATAAATGTTCTCATCTAGACTCAGAAACCAATTTCTAGCATTTCCTTTAAGAAAAAAGGGGAAAAACTCTCATTCTAAGTTCATTTTCTGTGAGTCCTAGATTAGGTAATTGTTGAACCATATTGTAGAAGTCTCTAATAAAGGAAATGTTGAGAAAAATAATGTTTTCAACAATACATAATAATGTTATTTAAAGGGGGAGATTATTGAAAATAATACTCTATCTCTTTATGATAATTTTGATGATCACAAATACCCTTAATTATTTTCTAATGATTTTATTTAGTATTTTGAAGGAATTTAGTAATTTATTTTATTCTTGAAATAATGAGAATTAATTACTTATTCGGGAACTGTTTTAGCACGTTCTGGAAACACTGTTCATACCTTACTTATTCGGGATTTACTTTAGCATGTCCTGGAATCACTGTTCATACCCTATGTAGATAAACGTAGCGTAAGGATGAAAAGTGTGTATACCTTTTGAGATAAGAAAAAAGTATGGTTAATCAACTATACGTTATCAGCAAAGTATGGAAGAATAACCTTATGGTAGGAAGGAACCTTACATTTGGTTTATCAACAAAGTATGGAAGGAGAACTGTACGTAAGTACTAAACGTTACATTTCTTTCTCAAAAGTATGGTTCATCAACCTTACTTTTGTAAACAACCATACGTTCTTTGAATGGATCATTTATATTTCATCTGAGAGTTGAAGAAAAAGTATGGATGATCAATCCTACGTTTATGATCAACCTTACATTTGAAGAAAGTAACATGAACCTATGTTTATGTTCAACCTTACGTTGTCAACCCTATGTTTGGAGGCCATGTCATCAACCTTACGTTTGGTGTCAGAAAGTCTGAAAGACGATATTTTTATGCAACAGTCATCAAGTTGATGGTTAGGCGCATTTCAAGCCGGATTTAAAGTCGATTTTAAAATACTACTTTGATCGATTTAAATCCATTTTATCAATGGATTAAAGATCGAATGTAATGGATCTTTTTATGCCGAGTCTTCAGGGAAGTTACGACTACTCTGTAAATTCAAATTTTTGAATATCGCGATTCAAAAGGAAAATTTTATGGATCTAAATGTGCAGGGGATATGATCAGATTTATTATATATATGTTTTCTCTGAAACACCAGGAATAGGAGTGTGGTAATCAATCTATTATTCAAAACGGTGGAAAATAGAGACTTTTTAAAGCACCCAGTTCTGCTGATTCAAAAGGAGTGTCAAAGCTCTATTTATTTAAGAAGAAGGAACTCAATAGAAGATTCACTTGTTCTACATAAAATTTCTACTGTGTATCTACTAATACTGAATTTGTGAATTATATTTCTATATATACAGCAACCGGATCGACTCAGAACTACTTCGACTTGAAAATCAATATTTTTAGATATGAAGATCCATCTACTGTCAATTGCATTCCGTTGCAATTGTGAAGATCAACTGAAAAAGTTCTTTCTAAAATTCTTTTTATCTTGAGTAATGATATTCTCGTACTAAGTTGAGTAGGTTCGTGTTTGAACCAAAAGGCTTTGTTAGCCTGAAAATACTAAAGGTGTCAACTACCTGTTTTTCAGTTGTTGGAAGGTCTGTGGAAAAGAGGACCAGATAGTGAAAATCACCAAGCTCGTGGAGTTGAGCGTTGGTGGAGTGGACTAGGGGAATTCTATTCCCTGAACCACTATACATATATGTGTCCCTGCTTTTACTTATTTTGATGCATGATCAATTCTGATAAAGCATAGAGGATATAACTCGTTAAATCGAAGAGTTAACAAAAAATCTAAAAGACACAATTCACCCCCCCTCTTGTGTATAATCTGTATATTCAAGATCCAATGATTGGTATAAAAGGTGGAGCTTCTGATAGAGCCTTATCAAGCTATAAGCATTTAAATATTATACAATAGAGCATCATGACTGATACAAGAGAAGGGATGTCAATGGTTAGAGCACCATATTTTAATGGAGACAATTATGGTTGCTGGAAATCGCGCATGATAATATATTAGAAAAACCTTGGATATAAAATCTATTCAAATATTCTGACTCCTTATGAAATTCTTGAAAAGCCTGAGACATGGAGTGTAGCTACAGAGGAAGAGTATGATATGAATTCAAAGGCTATGAATGCAATCATCTACGGTCTAGGACCAAATGAATTTAACAGAGTATCTCAGTGCCCGACGGTATATGAGATGTGGAAAACAATAATTTTGGAGTATGAAGGAACAAAAAATGTGAGATAAATGAGATATGAAACTCTCAAATTGAAATATGATACTTTCAGAATGTTTGAAGGTAAAATCATTACACAAATTAATGGGAGATTGACAGAAATTTTCAATAATATAACAGCTCTAGGAGAACCTATCAAGCAGGCTGATCAAGAATTATAAGTACTGAGGGTACTTCCTGCTCAATGGAATGGTATCTCTGCTGCAATCAGACAATCAACACCTATCAAAAATCTGAACATGAGAGAGAAAATTGGTACACTGATGATGTAAGAAGCTGAAATGCAAGATCAGGCAAATGAACATAAAGTCTACATCAAAAAGGATGATATTTCCTTGAAGGTAACATCACAAAAAAAGAATAGAAAGATGAAGAATAGAGAAGTCAAATCTAAATCATAGAGCTCTGACTCATCAAACTCAGATGAAGAACTGGCTTAGCTAGCCATAAAATTTAGAAAATTCTACAGCAAGAAAAGAGACTTAAAAAAATCCTTTAAGAGGGATGATAAGGAAGTAAGATGCTATGAATGAAAAAAATTGGGTATATCAGACCAGATTTCCCACAATTGAAAGATGCAAGGAAGAATAAATTATTCAAAAGAAATGACTATGATCAAAAAGAAAAGAAAGCTATTAAAGCCATTTGTAGTGTATCTGAAGACTCCAGTAGCTCTCTTGAATTAAGATCAGAGCAACAAGAAGTCAATATAAAATAAAACATGTGTTTCATGGAAGAAACTGATGAGGTACACTCATATTACTCCTATGACTCAAATAATGAATCAAATTATGAATCAAGCTACAAAAATGAAAAACTTACAGCCTACTGCAATATTCTTGAAGAAAGATATGAATCGCTATTTAAGAAACTTAAGTCACTAAAGAAAATATATAAAGTTGTTTCAGATGAAAGAGATACAATGCTGAATCATCATAAGGAATTAACTGATAAATACAATTATATTAACACTAACTATATTAATTTTGAATCAAGAATAAAAACACTACAGGATGAACTAGAATCATACAAACAGGCTGCTTTGGTTTATACAAAAAGAGAGAATTCATTAAATGAAATTATTGGAAAACTGTCATTAAAAATGAGATATTTGGAATTGGCAGTAAAGGAGAAAAACCTAAGTTATATAAAAATTATTTTGTTCCTAGATCTAAAAAGGTTAATTGTAACTTTTGTGGGAAAAAGGGACATATAGCTAAAAACTGTTTCTTAAGACAACCTCAAATTTGTGGTATTAAGAAAGCCTATGTTTCAAAAGACTTATATGATTCAGCTGATTTTAAAAGAACAAAGCAAATCTGGATACCCAGATCATTATAAGCTAACACCCCTGGACCCAATAGAATATGGGTACCAAAGAAATTTTTTTGAATGTCTTTGTAGGTAGCAGGCTACCAGAGTAGAAAAGATATATGGTACATGGACAATGGTCACTCAAGACATATGAGTAGAAACTCATTGAATTTTTCTTCACTCACTCAGAAGGAAGGATGACTTGTCACATTTGGTAACAATACCAAAGTAAAAATCATTGTCATTGGAACTATTGGAGATCCAAAAATAGTCTCAATCAACAAAGTACTTTATGTACAAGGATTAAAACACAACCTGAGAAGTATCTCTCAACTTTGTGATGATGGATATACTATTGATTTAATTAAAAATTGATTTACTATTACTAAAGATAATCTATTTAAATTTAAGGCACCAAGAACTGATAATGTCTATACTTTGGATTTAAATTCCTTGTGTAAACAACAAGTAAACTACTTGACTGCTAAAGTAAGTGAATCTTGGATCTGTCATAGGAGACTTGGACATTGCAATGTATATGTTTTACATAAATTATCTAAGAAACATCTAGTTTCTGATTTTCCAAGTCTCAAATTTGAAAGTGACATATTATGTGATGCATGACAACTTGGAAAGAAACACAAATCATCATTCAAATCTGTTAATAAAGTTGCTACAACTAAACCTCTAGAACTTATCGATATTGATTTGTTTGGACCTTCCAGAGTAGAAAGCTTAGCTGGTAAATTATATGTTTATGTATTAGTTGATGATTATTCTAGATTTGCTTGGATTTTCTTTTTTAAATTTAAAAATGAATCTTTTACTTTATTTGAAAGTTTCTGCAAATCTGTTCAAAATGAAAAAAGTTTTAATATAATCTTATTGAGAAGTGATCACGGTGGGGACTTTGAGAATCAGGAATTTAATTCTTTTTTCTCAAACATGGGTATTAAACATACCTTCTTTTCACTAAGAACACCTCAACGGAATGGGATTGTAGAAAGAAGAAATAGAACAATTCAAAAAATGGCTAGAATTATATTAAATGAATATAGCCTACCTATATATTTTTGGGCAGAAGATGTAAATACAGCTTGATATATAATTAATATAGTTTTAATTAGACCTATTTTGATAAAAGACACCCTATGAACTATGAAATAACAGAAAACTTAAAGTAAATTACTTTAAAGTTTTTTTATGAAAGGTTTACATCATGAACACCAAAGATAATCGTGGTAAGTTTGATCTAAAATATGATGAAGGTATTTTCTTAGGATATTCTGCTACCTCCAAAGCTTATAGATTCTATAATAAAAATTGAAGTATTTTTGAAGAATCAGTTCATGTGAAATTTGATGAATCTAATCCCTTTGAGAAAAGGACAGATCAAATGGATGAACCTGAATCTAATGATAACATGAGACTTCAGAACTTAAAGAATGATTTTGAAAATGATATAAAAGAAATTTAGTCCAGTTCAGAGGAACATGTTACAGAAGAACCTTTAAATGTATTTCCTAGACAGTCTAGAACCCTAAATAATCACCCTTTAGAAACTGTGATAGGTGACATAGAAACTGGTATTCAAACTAGAAGAAACATAGGAAACCTAGTGGAATTCTCTGTCTTCCTATCCCAACAAGAACCCAAGACCATAGAAGAAGATTTAGATGATAAAAGATGAGTAATAGAAATGAAAGATGAATTAAACCAGTTTAAAATAAATGAAGTTTGGGAATTAGTGAAAATACCTAAGAATTATCCCGTAATAGGAACCAAATGGGTCTTTATAAATAAACAGGATAACCAAGGCATAATAACTAGAAATAAAGCACGATTAGTAGATAAGGATATAATCAAGAAGAAGGAATAGATTATGATGAGACTTTTTCACCTATATCTAGGTTAGAATCCATTAGAATCTTTTTAGCCTATACATCATATATGAATTTTAAATTATTTCAGATGGATGTTAAATCTTCCTTTTTAAATGGTTATTTAATGGAGGAAGTTTATGTTGATCAACCTCCGGGTTTTGAAAACTCTCAAAAACTTGATTCTGTTTTTAAACTTACTAAAGCTCTTTATATCCTTAAATAAGCACCTAGAGCTTGGTATGAAAGATTATGTTATTTTCTTTTGAAAAATGACTTTACTCTTGGATTGGAAGATCCAATACTCTTTAAGAAAACTCTGAAAAATAATGTTTTATTGGTTCGAATTTATGTTGATGATGTAATTTTTGGATCAACTAATAAAACTCTTTTTCATTAATCTTCAAAACTAATGCAAGAATAATTTGAAATGAGTATGATGGGAGAATTAAATTTCTTTTTCGGTCTTCAAATATTTCAAAAAGATTTTGGAAATGTTTTAAATCAACGCTAATACATTGCTAATTTACTTAAGAAATTTGGACTTGAAAACAGAAAGCCATTTACAACACCTTTGTGTACTAATATAAAACTTTATTTGGATGAAATTGGGAAATCAGTTGACAACAAGTTATATAGAGGTATGATTGGTAGTTTGTTATATCTTACTGCTAGCAGGCCAGATATAATGTATTTAGTATGTCTTTGTGCTAGATTTCAATCAAATCCCAAAGAATATCATTTAACTGTTGTCAAAATAATTTTTAGATATTTAAAAGGAACTATTTTTTAATCTCTAATTTATCCTAAAACTTATGGTTTTAATTTGATTTCATATTCAAATGCTGACTTTGGAAGTTGTAGATTAGATAGAAAAAGAACATTAGTAACATGTCACTTTTTTGGAAAGTATTTAGTGTCATAGTCTAGTAAGAAACAACATTCAGTTGCCCTGTCAACATCCAAGGTAGAATATGTTTTTGCTGGGAGTTGTTGTGTACAAGTGTTGTGGATGAAAAACACTCTTATGGACTTTGGATTGAATTTTAATAATACACCTATTTTATGTGATAATATAAGTGCAATTAATATTTCAAAAAATCCTATTAGTCATCCTAGAACTAAGCACATTGATATAAGACATCACTTTTTAAGAGATCGTGTTATTAAAAAGGATAGATTTTTAGAATTTATAAATACAGAAATTCAATTTGCAGATATTTTTACTAAACAAATTCCCACTGTAAGGTTTGATTTTATCAAGGGGGATATAGGTTTATTTAATTTTGAATAATTTTTTTTAAATGTTATTTATTTGATTTTATTTATTTTTGGAAATTTTATTTTGTTTTTGAACACTGTTTAAGATATTTTTATTAAATTCGTCGTATGAAAATTTCATTTGTTTTTAAAATAAATGTAATGATTAGTGATTACAAAGGAATCATGGCTGCCAGAGTCCTTTCTAATTCGAAACTGTTTCTTTTCCCCCACAAAACCCTTTCGAACATGAAAACCCCATAATGTTGCACACCCCTAATCTTCGAATCTTCAAACCCTAAATTCTTCGATCCTTCAGAAATCTACTCAGAAATGGCAAAGACCAAGCGAACAGATGAACCGGAGAGCAGTGACACAAATAAGAAAAAGATAGTTGGATGAAAAAAATTTCAAGGTAAAGTTATAGATCCGGAATGGCTGTTCGAGATGAATTTGATGTTGAAAGAGGCTTTATCCTTTCAAAACCATGAGCAGACTTTCAATAGTGAATGGTCTAAGTTTTTGTATGAGGCAGAAATGCATCATTTCTTCATATCAGTTCAGTTTAGTCTAGGTGAGGACGAAGACACTATAATTGCAAATATTGAGGACAGAGATTTCTCAATCTCTTTTGTTGAAATAGGACAAATCCTAAATTTCCCGCATGAAGGAGTATATCATTTTGATTTGAAAAAAAGAGGAGATTATATGCATAAATCCTAGGACATTATTTCCTTTTTGTTTGGAACATCTACTATTAGGAAAATGATGGTGAAAGATTTAGAACTGGATCGTAAGATCCTGGTTAAATTTGTTCAGACTAGAATAGCTCCCAGAATGGCAGAAATGGATAATATTATATACCCTGATATGTACAAAATGTATCTTCTATTAAGTGATATCAAATTAAACGTCCCAAGGTACATTGTAAGGTACCTCAAGTACTGTTGTCAAAGTGATGCACATATGAACTTTTTCCCTTTCAGTCGATTTATTTCTAAACTGTTGTTCAAGAAGGATATGGTGATACTGGTGGATGCCAGAGTTCGTTGTCATCACAACAATGTATTCAATGATGGAACTATAAGAATAATTGGCTATTTCTAGAGCACCATTAAAAGAAAAAAATTTCCAATAGGAGCTGATGATGACTTAGAGAGTGCTCAGGCTCAACCTTCTAAGTCCAAAGAGGGACAAGATGAATCAAGAGTCAGTACTACGAAAAGAAGGATCCGATTTGAAGTGGAAGATGCTGAGGAAGAAAGAAGTCAAGAGGGACTTCAATATCGAAGAACTAGACCTGTTACTGAGGAAAATACTTCCCCTGCATTGGCAACAACAGAAGATGTATTTTCTTATACTTTTGAAAGAGAAGCTGCTATTGATAAGTCCATGGAAGATGTTAGTGAAAGGATAGCACCAGTAGAGGGATCAGGAGTTCAAGAAGAAGCTCAAAGGGAGACTCAGGAACATATTGTAGCTGATGTTGAAGTTACACTTCAACAGGAACAAGATAAGGAAGAAGATCCTGGTGAGGAAGTGGTCAGACCTCAGGAAACTCCAGAAAATATTATTCTCGAAGTTCTAGTGGAAGAAAAAGATACTGATATTTGTGATGAACATCTCCCTGATGCTCCAACAGAGGTACTTCAAGAAGATTTTTCTGTGGAGTAGTTTGAGGACTCTAAGGAAAAATCTGTGGACCGACCCACTCAGGAAAAAGAGAAAGAACAATCTGATGTTGAATCATTAACTTTGGTACCATTGCATCATCCAGAGCCTGAGAATGCGAATCAAGCACAGGGTTCCTCTAATTTAATGAAGAAAGAAGTTGAAGAACTGTACAAAAAGGTGTCTCAGTTGGAATCTGAGAATGTCACTCTAAAAACTCCTTATACATAGAACAATTTAGATTTTAAAAGCTGAAGGAGAGTACAATATCAAGGAAAGAAGTTGAAATGTTTAAAGAGGATATGCTGAATGAAGTTGTCAAGTTGAAATCTGAAATGGTTATGAAGTAAGATTTATCATATCTAAAATTTTTTATAGAGAAAAAATTTTCATCAGTTGAAAATAGTGCTATTAGTAGATCTGGTACTTTACCTGATTTAATCAGGAGATTTCAAGTTATCACAACCGCAATGAGAAACATGAATGATAGGTTGCAAGATATTCAATGTAACAGTTCTCCATTATCAGTGTTGCTGGACAGTCAGAAATTTTTAGTGGATAAACTAAAATCTAGTGAGCCACCAATCAGAACACTATTAAATTAGATGTCATAGAAGCTGTCAGTGTTTATAGAAAAAGAGGAAAGGATGCATGAGTTTCTCAGGGTCAATTTAATCGAGGACATTCATATGACTCAGGAGAACAGAGAGGTCATTATCAAACATGGAGATGGGATGATAAAGTGACTTAGGGAAAAGTTTACAGAAATCAAGTCTGCAATCCAAAGGAGATTGAACCTATTGACTACCTTGTCCAAACCTTGATTCCTGTGTACATAATTATCATGTACATACTGTTTTTTTTTTTTGAATGAAAATTTCCTCCATTGTTTATTTGTTTCTTCTCTATTTATTTATTACTGTTTTACGTTAACATATGCCAGTATATCAGATTACCTTACTATTAAACAGTTAATTATAGTATTTAGTAATGTTCAGTACAACATTAATCTATGTTCTATTCCATATTTTATCAATCTTTTTTATATCACAAAAAGGGGGGAGAACTTTGGATAAACACTACATTTTTTGTTAAGTATATTTTTGGGAGAAATTTGGTTTTACATTTATCATATTGGGGGAGAAATTAAAAATAGATAAATTTAAGGAAAAATTAATATTGTATTTATCCTTTTAAAATTTCAAAACTATATGTAATTAATTTTTTAAGTTGATTTCATTAATTATTTTATGGGTTTTGTGATCATCAAAAATAGGGAGATTGTTGAGCAAAGTATTCTTTTCAACAATACATAATAATGTTATTAAAGGGGGATATTATTGAAAATAATACTCCGTCTCTTTATGATAATTTTGATGCTCACAAATACCCTTAATTATTTTCTAATTATTTTATTTATTATTTTGTAGGAATTTGTTAATTTATTTTACTCTTTAAATAACGAGAATTTACTACTTATTTGGGAACAATTTAAGCACATTCTGGAAACACTGTTCATACCTTACTTATTCGGGATCTGCTTTAGCGTGTCCTGAATCACTGTTCATACCCTACGTGGATAAATGTAGCGTAAGGATGAAAAGAGTGTATACCTTTTGAGATAAGAGAAAAGTATGGTTAATCAACCATACGTTATCAGAAAAGTATGGAAGAAGAACCTTACGTAAGGAAGGAACCTTATGTTTGGGTTATCAACAAAGTTTGGAAGGAGAACCGTACGTAAGTAATAAATGTTACATTTGTTTCTCAAAAGTATGGTTCATCAACCTTACTTTTGTAAACAACCATACGTTCTTTGAATGGATCTTTTATCTTTCATCTGAGAGTTAAAGAACAAGTATGGATGATCAACCCTACGTTTATGATCAACCTTACATTTGAAGAAAGTAACATTAACCCTACGTTTATGTTCAACCTTACATTGTCAACCCTATGTTTGGAGGCCACGTCATCAACCTTATGTTTGGCGTTAGAAAGTTTGAAGGAAGATATTTTTATGAAACAGTCAGCAACCTGATTGTTAAGCGGATTTCATGTCGGATTTAAAGTCTATTTTAAAATATGACTTTGATTGATTCAAAGTCATTTTATCAATGGATTAAAGATCGAATTAAAAGGAGCTTTTTATGCCGAGTCTTCAGGGAAGATACGACTACTCTTTAAATTCAATTTTTTTAATATCGCGATTCAAAAGGCGACTTTTATGGATCTAAATGTGCAGGGGATATGCTTGGCTTTATTATATATGTGTTTTCTCTGAAACACCAGGCATGGAAGTGTGGTGATCAATCAATTATTCAAAAAGGTGGAAAATAGATACTACTTAAAGCACTCAGTTTTGCTGATTCAATAGGAGTGTCAAAGCTCTATTTATTTAAGAAGAAGGAACTAGATACAAGATTCACTTGTTCTACATCAAATATCTACTGTCTATCTACTACTGCTGAAGTTGTGAATTATATTTCTATATATAATGCAACCAGATTGACTCAGAACTTCTTCGACTTGAAAATCAATATTTCTAGAGACGACGATCCATATGCTGTTAATTGCATTCTGTTGCAATTGTGAATATCAACTGAAAAAGTTCTTTCTGAAATTCTTTTTATCTTGGGTAACTAGCTTCTCGTACTAAGCTGAGTAAGTTCGTCTTTGAACCAGAAGGCTTTGTTGGCCTGAAATTGTAAAGGTGTCAACTGCCTATTTTTCAGTTGTTGGAAGGTCTGTGGAAAAGAGGACCATATAGTGAAAATCACCAAGCTCATGGAGTTGAGTGTTGGTGGAGTGGACTAGGGGAATTATGTTCCCCGAACCACTATACATTTATGTGTCCCTGCTTTTACTTATTCCACTGCATGATCAAATCTGATAAAGCATAGAGGACAGAACTCATTCAATCGAAGAGTTAATGAAAAATCTAAAAGACACAATTCACCCCCCCTCTTTTGTATAATCTGTATATTCAAGATCCAACAAGAAAGGGAGTCCTCATTAGAGAGCCCATTAAATTCAGGGAACAATGAAATATGTAATTATTTTAATTCATAGTTTCCGGTTATAGGGATAAGTCTAATGGATGATGGATTACTTGAAACTTGATGAAGTTGGAATTCCCTCATCCCAGGCCTTTCATTTTCATCCAGGAGTTCTGGTTGATTGTTTTGAAAGCTATTATTCTTAGGAACTCTATTATCTATGTTCTCCATTTCAGTTTTGTTCTTCTTTCTTAAAGTAGTAAGATGTTTTTCTATTTCAAAGTTCTGTGGATCTAGACTAATAGTAGAGTGTCTTGTGCTCATACAAGAAGAAATATGCAGTACTCAATAGTAACAATTCCATAAGAAGTGAAACATTGTTTTTTCAATTTTCAATTTTTTCAATTTTTTTTAATATTTTTATTTATGTGGTTTTTTAGTTTTTTAGAGTAATGGATTGTGAATTCCCCGAAAATGGTGTCAAAAAAATGACCTAAACCATCGTTGAAGTTGGTCAAAGTTTAAAATTAATTATCCTACTAACTAATTTATATGTGGAAAGCAAGGTCGAACCCATAGGGAAGGTAAATTTGGTCACTAATCTCTAAAAAAACATCGAAGCTCCACTGTTGTCAGCAACAGAGTGAATTTTCCATTTTTATTATTTTGTTAATTTTTTTATTATAAGGTACAGATGAAATATCTCAATATTTTTTAGTTTTTGTTATAAACTATATCGAAGAAAGAAATAGGCCAAAACAGTATGTAATAGAGAAATAATATGCTGATAAGTGAACAATCTAGAGATATATCTTTGGGGAAAATATCAACTCTACTGGTTTTGAAACACTCATTCTCACAAAAGTGATTACAACTAATACCCCTAAAATGAGGGATTTATTTCCCTCACTAGGAGATAAATCACTCAAGTTGAAAAGTCTTGGTGTTCGCCACTCCTATATTAATAAAGTTGAGAATTCTAGTTTGAGAAAGTTTACAGAACAATCTCATTGTATGATCTGTAGTCTTTCATTTCAATTTAAATGTAAAAGAAAATTATTCCAAAATCAAACTCACAAAATGAATGTGGAATCCTAAGATTAATTGCATGTGGTAAGTTTCAAATGAATACAACCAGAGCTGATCTCGATGATCAATTCCGATCATATTAAAAATGATAGTGAGAAGAGATAAGGACGATAACCAGTAGACTCAATTTTTACCCCAAACTGAAAGTATTTAGCCTAAAAAAATTTCAATTACATACACTAAATCATTAAATTACATAGGAAGAGGATTAAAATCAAAACAGAAGAAGAAAACACCCTCTGCTAGCATTAATCGCTTCTACTCATGGCCCTTGGGTCTCTAGGGAAAGGTTCTCCGAGAAGTGCTCCAGGATTCGCCTTCGGTTCTCGCTCTTCTCCTAAAGTAAATGCTCGAATGAATTCCCCGCTCGAATATGGTGTGTTTTTAGAATGAATCCCAGTCCTCAAAATCTTTAGCATCTCTATTTTTATACCCTTCGTCATCTACTACATTTCACCTCTCAATTTTCACCGACATGGACTTGTCTTTTTCTATTTCACCGCACACGTGCGTTTTTTCGCAACAGGCACATCGCCCTAATTTTTCCCATGTAACTAACTCCAGATGAGTTAGTTAAATGTATTTAGATGTAAACACGTCTTTTTAATGAACCTGCATGGATAGAATCGAAAAGTAAATAAAAACGCAAAGAAAGAAAGAAAGTTAATTATTAAATTAATGTTATAATATTTGTTAAAAAGTTAACTTAAGTTAACTTAATAAAAATCTCAAGTTGATAGTTATTATTTACTAGATTAAATATTATTTTTATGATTATTAATTTATTATTAAAAAAATAATAAAATTATTATGTTTTTAATTTATTTTTATTAATTAATTTATTTTATTAATCAAGTATTATTAATAATTAGTTAAAAAATCGTAATTTAATTCTTAAATTGGACTAATATTAATTTACTTTATTTTATAAAAAGTTAAATCAAATTACAACTTAGTTTAATTAGATAATTTAATTAGTTTAATATTTTAGTTATTTAATTATTTACCATTTATTTATTATGAACATTTATATTACTATATTATTTATTTGTTTATTTGTTTTTATTATATTTATTAATTAATCTTATCACCCTCCCCCCCACACACACACATTCAGCGCTATAGGGGGAAGGAAATTTAGGCTTCTTCAAGAAACCTCCACCGGTGCTTAGCTCATCCTCCTCACTTAGGGGCGGTGATGGTCTGCCTTTCAGAGTAGAAATGGCATCCTCCTTCAGATCTGGGTGGCGCGAACTTTCAAAAACTTAAGGTAAATGGAACCTCATGTGGTAGTGAGACTCTTTAACGGATAAGGACATGACCTCAACTCAAACTGATGACGATTACCTCTTTCAACTCGTGAAATCTTCTGCAGATCAACTTCTTCCAAACCTATGTGCGGATTCATGTTTCAGAAGTGACAACAGGACTTAAAGCCATATTTTTGCAAATCCCCGGTGGTAATGCGGTTCTTCTCACCATCCCGGTCTCAATTTTCTAATTTGTGTAAGTCCTTCGGCTAAAGCCCTAGATCATTTCTTCACTTCTAATTAGAGTCTCGTTATAATTAAATCAATTCTCTGGTTTGAGTCTGGAAAGATGTGACGAGCTGGTATTGTAATTGGTTTTGTGTCATGGTTTGGAAGGGACGCAGGAGAAGCTAAGTGGAGAGTGTGCAATATTCTGAAAATTTGTGGCAGGGGATGTGCAGCAAGAGAGTGTGTAGGGTGAAGCAGTGCCATAGGGATGAGAATAAAATGGAGGCAGAGAAACAATGGGACTGGTGAAAGGATATGGTGGGACAATAAAAGAAATACAATGGCATGGTTGTAAATGGTATGAGACTCACTGTGAGACAGTGAGTAGAAGATTATGGTGGCAAGGAAAAATGGTGAGACAGTAAAAGAAACTGTGAGGAAGGAAATGGTGGATGAGGAAATAGTGGCAGAACTAAGGTACCGTATCTGAACGGTGAGACAACAAGTTGGGTTACGATGGCAAAGACACAGTGAGACCGTGTCAAGAGGTCACTATTCCACCATGAATGAAATGGTGTTAGTAAAGGAGATGTCATAAAGGGGATATGGTGTAACGATTAAAATGGTTTCACCGTGAAATGGACACGGTGCGTGATGGCACCTTGACAGGGGTGAAACCGTAAACCAGCAAAATAAACCGAGTAAATAAAATAAATTAAAACTTAAATGAAATTTGAACAAAATAATTAATAAAAACTAAAAATTAATTAAAATAATTAAAATTTTAAATACAGATAAACTGTAACACCCCGAGCTTCCACGATACGCCTCTCTTTCAATAATGTAATAGCTTGCATTGTACGCAAGTTCGAGTTCTAACGCACCGCGACTAATCAAAGTAGCCGTAATGAATAGTAATAACCACATTTTAAAATTATAGAAATTTTATATTTCAAAATGGAATTCATTTTTTTATTTGTAATATCGAAATTATCCTAAGTTGAATTTTTTGTAATTTTCTGAGAACTTCCAATTTTTTATGAATAGTGAAGAATACTTAAAAACAAATTTTTTAATCAAAATAATTTATAGTGATAAATTATACTATTTATTGGTTTTAAAGTATAATTAGAATATGTTTTTACCATTTTATCCAACGGTGTTCATTATAATTAATTTCACTTTGAAATTAGACATAAACAATTGTCAATCTTTTGATATATATTGTTTCTTAAAAACACGCTATTTGTTGTGACAGCGGGAATTAATTATAAAATTAATTAATGCAAATTATACGTTTGTAATTTTGTAAAATATACATCATTTTTGAATTCGGAATATCAATTATAGCTTAGGGTGAAATTTTGGCATTGTTCTGAAAAACTTCAATTTTTGATGAATAGTGAAACCACTAAGTGGTAGTTAAATAACTGATTTTTCCTGAAATATTACCACTTATGTGATTTGATTTTCAAAAATCCGACATACATGGTTGTCATTAGGAAGTAAAATGTGGTTCAATGGGATTAAAATAATTTTTTGGTGAATAGTAACTTTTAAGTTTAATTAATCGCGATTAAAGGTAATTAGTGAAATTTAAGGTAAAAATGATAATATAAAAATATTAAATGACTCTTACACTTGTCCTAAACCTATTGGATGAGTCATTTCCGACCTAGAAAACCCATGGGTAAACTTGGGGACCCCATGGATCCACTTTGGTAGGAAAATGACATTAAAAACTTTTTATTTAATGTTAAAATAAAAAAGTCACAAACATGAGTCATTTTACTAAAACAATTTTTAAATGGGCTTATACAAGTCATATTTTTGACTATAAATATTCATTAGAATTCTAAAAAGATTTCATACATAATGTGATTTTTTTTATAATTTTTAGACATTATATAAATTAAATTATTTATGACACCATGATGATGCAGCGATTACCTCATTAATTAACGATTTTAATAAAATGGAAAGATAATGTAAAATATAAGAATTACACTTTTCCAAAGCCTATTGGATGAGAATATTTCGAACCCTTATCACCTTATACTCGAATTATATAAGTGTGGGACCTTTAGAATCCGAAAAGCATTGTATAATAAAGTAACATTTCATTACATTCCAAGAGTGCCCCTCCTCTCCACTTAAAAAAGGCCCCCACCACTACCACCTTACTCACACTATCAAAGCCTTTTGGCTCAGCCAACCTCTGCCCAAATACTCTAAAAACTTTCCTCCCTTACTCCTAGAAGCCTCACTTTTGGCAGAAGTCTTCCCAAGGAATATTTTGGCTCAAATCAAAAAGAGTTACCCAATTTTAAGGTAATGTCTTCTCTAATGTTGTTTTGTTTTATTTTGATTATCCAACCCCTTAAACTGTTTTTATTCCTTTATTTTGTAACAAAATCAGTATCTAAAATATACTAGGATGTTTTTATGATAATTATTTGGTTTACACTTACACACACCTTCGTCTAATGGTTGAAGAACATACTGTTTCTGTGGGTGGAGAAATAATGCCTCATGAAATGATGATTGTTCAATATTATTTTAACACCTCTAATGGTGGCCATTTTGATGAAACTATTTTCATATATGATATATATATTATGTTTATGTTTTCCTTATGCTTCTTTATTTCTCATTTGTCACATACTTTATGATTTCCATTATAGGTAAAGGCGATAATTTCATTTTAGGAAGTGCGGACTACCGCCCCCTCAAAGTGATTTGAATCGTTAATTCCATATGTGGGGTGTATAGAGGATGGAGTATATGGTATTATACATTATATTATATTGGAATTATATTATACCTTTATATAATTATAACTTCATCCCATTAAATACGAAGTAGAAATGAAAGTAGCGTTCATGCGTACGTCCGGCTTACCGTCTCCATGAACGGTGCATTTCATTTCTTACCTCTAAATGTTTTGTAATATTATAAATGCGTGTATAAACTGGATATATATGTTATATATGATATATAAATAATGAATATAATTCTGGATATAATGGATATTTCACCACATGAACAACTTGTAATTATAAGAAGTATATTTTTGACTCAAGTACCAAAGATCGACAAAACGACTGTTGTTAACATAAATAATTACATAATGTTCATAACATGGTAATAAGTGATATAAAAAAATAATGAACATGAAAAAGGTTTTAAGAAAATAGAAATTAAATCTAGTTTATTATTCAGGAGATTAAAGAACGATCGAGTCAAGTCGGACACGAGGTAAGGGAACTTCTTAACCCAATTTCTATTCTTTGGGTTAATCTCTTACTTTCAAATTATGTCATGATATTATTATGTCCTATCTTGTATTTGTACTTTATTTATGTTTAATTATAGTTAATACACATAATAGATCTACTTTATTTAAAAAAATTATCTTTGTAAGGGTCTTCGTCTCAATCTCCTTTCATTGAGGCATATTTTGTTTTATACACAACTTTCTTTTATACGGTGTATAAACCCCTTTGACTTTGACTTTTATTCAAAAAGGAATCTTTTTTTTACAAATCGTTTTACTAAAAGACAAAAGGAATGTTTTTGTCTTACGTATGCGGCGATAACGACTTCTCCACCACCGTGACCATTATTTGTGTTTCGGCTTCCTCTACAAAGCCATAACTTTTTTAATGAAAAATAAATACAAAGTTTTAACTTTCTTTTATTTTGGTATTGAAAATGGTTTTGAAAGTGTTTTTATTATATCAATGTGGTGTATTGATATCTTGTGATTGAAATGTGGAAATTTTATGTTTCCTTTATGCATGTTTTATGTGATACGATTATGTTATGGTTTATGATATGTTTAAACCTATTCATATGAGGAATGGATTGGACTTAATAAGTGACGGGTGGAGCCCACTACAGCTCCTCGATGCATCGGTAGGTCTCATGAGACAAACTAGTGTCTTTGCACGAGGCCTTGACAAAATATTATTGTAGACTTGGCACGAGGCCTTGGCTACGTGGTTATGATAGTCTGGCATTATATATTCCATCATTATGAAAGTGGTTATTGATATTTCATGTGATTATTAGACTAGTAGAATATCCATGTGACTAAGTAAATGGAATTATTTCATTTTACTTTTGCCATATTATGCTAAAGTTCAAGTTTAAAAGGATTTTGTTTTAGTTATACATTTCCTTAAATTTCAATGTTTATTTATGAAAGCTTCTGCTATATTGTTATCCTTACTGATCATCTGATCTCACCCCTTTCAATATTTTAATTTTTCCAGGATGTGAAGAAGTTTATTATGAATGACCTACAGGGATAATATAAGGGAATATGAAGAGAATATGTTGTAGTTTTTCACTTTATGATGTAATGTAACATTTATAAATGTATCTAGTGTTTCCAAGTCTACTAAACTAACCGGTCTTTCGAGACTGGATCTTTTGGGATCATGCCAATGTTACGCAATAATGCATCGACTCTGGGTAGCTGGGGTCGGGGCGTTATAGATGGTATCAGAGGCAGTTTAGTACTAAACTTGGAAGCTATATTTAGATAAACTTTGATTAGAGCACATAGCCCAAATATAGACTTTGAGGATTAGTATAGAAGAACTTCCTAGAATTTTAGTATTATAGATATGTTATGAGTTTTCCGAGAAATACATCCCTGTCTGGATACGAGCAGGTAGAGGCGGCTCTGGAATATATGTACCTAGGGGTAAAACCCGAAAACACCGCTTTGAGCTAGACTCGAATGGGAACTGGTGCACGACAACGGGTCTTGCTGCACTCTTGGTTACGACACTCCCAGGGGATATGCTTAGGATAATTCTCGTTTTCCTTACAAGCCACTGTGAAGGGTTATGAGTATATACTTCCTCAAAGAAAACATTTTTATGATTATGGATTATATCCATAAATAGTTCAATTTATGTTAAATATTTTATAAGTATGGAATTATGTATTTTGATTCATAAACTAATCTAGTTTGTTCCATTGTTTAGAAATGGCGCCTAGTAGAAGGAATGGAAACCGTATCAATGCACGCACTCCGTGTAGGTATTTCCCTCATGCTAAAGATAATTATTGTGGATCTGGAGATACAACTGGTGATGATCAACTTATTACCATACTCGGACAACTCACTCAGGTTATTAATAATAACCTTACTCGTATGGAGCACACTGATCCGCAATGTGGAGGATCAATGGTAGACCGCTTCATGAGGCAACAACCACCAACATTTAATGGGGGTATAAATCCATTAGTAGCTGAGCAATGGATAAAATCCTTAGAGAAAATACTCCACGCCTTGGGGAGTAGAGAAAGGGAGAAGGTTGTCATGACAGTCTACCGCCTCACTAGAGATGTCGATCAATGGTTGTCGCTGATTCAAAATACAAAGGAAGATGAAGAAGTATCAAGTATGGAATGGAGATAGTTCAAAGATCTTTTCTTAGAAAAATACTTTCCTCGTGACCATCGAGCAGATATGGAAAGGCAATTTCTGAGTCTGAGGCAGAAGGAGGATGAGAATGTCGCAAAGTATGAGGCTAACTTTACAAGGTTAGTGAGGCATGTTGCAGATTATATACATAACCCAAGAAGTAAGATTGATCGTTTCTTTAATGGGTTAAAACCATTTCTTCATCGAGAATTAGTCTCACAAACCTTCTCAACATATGAAGATATAGTCTCGTGATCTATCAAGACAGAAAAGGAATTCTCTAAATCTTATGACAATAAAGTAATGCAAGAGAAGAAGAGAACGGTGGAAAAAGAGACAGATAAAGGGAAAAAGGGAAAGAAGGATTTTCCATTATGCGATAATAGTGGGAAGAATCACCCTGGTACTTGCCTGAAAGGAATGGGATTTTGTTATAAATATGGAGAAAAAGGTCACCAGGCTCGTGATTGCAAGGGAAAGAAAGAGGCTATCAATGTTGAATGCTACAATTATAGGAAAATGGGGCATTATGCAAATGAATGTCCTATGCGTCAGGGAAACTTACCTCAAAAAAGGCCAAGGGATCAAGGACAATCTTATGCTGTTACTACAGTTGAAGTGGAATAACTAATGTATTGGTGCTTTTGGACTCAAGGATTATATTCTGGTTATAAGGATAATGTGATATATATATATATAAGGATTTCACTGCAGTACTTGTTGTTATCATTAAGGTTTTAATATAATGAAGGTAATCATATTTTTAGTATGTGACAATAAGAGAAACTTTACTTTTTTGGGGGAATATAATAATTGATTTTGGAATTAAGAGACCTTTTAGAGAAAGTCTGGACATAGGTATTTTGGATAACTATAACGGTTGGGATGGATTAAGTGGAACTTTGAATAGTATTGTTTTAGGTTAAAACATTTCTGAAGATTATTTTTGGAATATTATAATACTATATTTTTAGGAAAAGGACAACCTGCAGGGTGGGGCATAACCCGTCACGTCAGACAAAGCTGCAGGAATCGAACCCACAACCATAGTGCAACAGGCCTTTACTACCTACCACTATCCTACAGGAAGTCCCTGGTTATTAAAAAAAGTTTTCCTAATCTAAATGATATGTGTTAATATTTTGAACCTTATACAATTATGATAAATAGAATATTTTCGAGTTTTATTACCTTTTAGAGTGAAAGATGGGTTTGTGGTAAAAATTTATTAAAGAATGAAATTCTACATGACCAGTATGTATATTCCCTTACATTCTTAGTAAATCTCCTAAATAAATTCCTCAACTTTATAAAAGGTAACTTAAAACAAAAACGTTGCCGGTTAACTTTTCCAACTGGGGATTCAATAACCGTTTAACCAATCACAAGTTTTTGATTTTCTTATGGTTAACTTTCTCCTAATACAGTTTTCTACAACTCTCCATCAAGCCTTGATGGTTTGTTTTTCTTCCATATCCATATTTTCATAGAATCCTAGTATGGGCTATCTTGGGTGACCTTTGTACTTATCTTACTTTCTTTTAATGTTATATTCTTATTAACCTTATTTCTGATGTGGGTTTTCCACAAAGGTATTTTCTATTTTCAAAGAAAAATTTCAAATTGCGAGGACGCAATTTCTTGAAGGAGTGGATAACGTAACACCCCGAGCTTCCACGATACGCCTCTCTTTCAATAATGCAATAGCTTGCATTGTACGCAAGTTTGAGTTCTGAAACACCGCGACTAATCAAAGTAGCCATTATTAATAGTAATAACCACTTTTTAAAATTATAGAAATTTTATATTTCAAAATGGACTTCATTTTTGTATTCGTAATATCGAAATTATCCTAAGTTGAATTTTTTGTAATTTTCTGAGAACTTCCAATTTTTTATGAATAGTGAATAATACTTAAAAACAAATTTTTTAATCAAAATAATTTATAGTGATAAATTATAATATTGAGTGGTTTTAAAGTATAATTAGAATATATTTTTACTATTTTATCCAATGGTGTTCATTATAATAAATTTCACTTTGAAATTAGACATAAACAATTGTCAATCTTTTGATATATATTGTTTCTTAAAAACACGCTATTTGTTGTGACAGCGGGGATTAATTATAAAATTAATTAATACAACTTATATGTTTGGAATTTTTTAAAATAGACATCATTTTTGAATTCTGAATATCAATTATAGCTTAGGGTGAAATTTTGGCATTGTTCTGAAAAACTTCAATTCTTGATGAATAGTGAAACCACTAAGTGGTAGTTAAATAACTGATTTTTCATGAAATATTACAACTTATATGATTTTATTTTCAAAAATCTGACATACATGGTTTTCATTAGGAATTAAAATGTGGTTCAATGGGATTAAAATAATTTTTTGTGAATAGTAACTTTTAAGTTTAATTAATCGCGATTAAATGTAATTAGTGAAATTTAAGGTAAAAATGGTATTATAAAAATATGAAATGACCCTTAAACTTGTCCTACACATATTTGATGAGTCATGGACGACCAAGAAAACCCATGGGTCATCTTGGGGACCCCATGGAGCCACTTTGGTAGGAAAATGACATTAAAAACTTTTTATTTAATGTTAAAATAAAAATGTCACAAACATGAGTCGTTTTACTAAAACAATTTTTAAATGGGCTTATAAAAGTAATATTTTTGACTATAAATATTAATTAGAAATATAATAAGATTTAATACATAATGAGATTTTTTTTATAATTTTTAGACATTAAATATATTAAATTATTTATGACACCATGATGATGCAGTGATTACCTCATTAATTAACGATTTTAATAAAATGGAAGGATAATGTAAAATCTAAGCATTACACTTGTACAAATCCTATTGGATGAGAATATTTCTAACCCTTATCACCTTAGCCTCGAATTATATAAGTTTGGGACCTTTAGAATCCGAAAAGCATTGTATAATAAAGTAACATTTCATTACTTTCAAAGAGTGCCCCTCCTCTCCACTTATAAAAGGCCCCCACCACTACCACCTTACTCACACTATCAAAGCCTTTTGGCTCAGCCAACCTCTGCCCAAATAATCGCACAACTTACCTCCCTTACTCCTAGAGCCTCACTTTTGGCAGAAGTCTTCCCAAGGAAGCTTTTGGCTCAAATCAAAAAGAGTTACCCAATTTTAAGGCAATGTCTTCTCTAATGTTGTTTTGTTTTATTTTGCTTCTCCAACCACTTAAACTCTTTTTATTCCTTTATTTTGTAACCAAAAAAGTATCTAAAATATACTAGGATGTTGTTATGATAAGGATTTGGTTTACACTTACACACACCTTCATCAATTGGTTAAAGAACAAACTGTTTCTGTGGGTGGCGAAATACTGCCTCATGAAATGATGATTGTTCAATATTCTTTTAACACCTCTAATGGTGTCCATTTTGATGACACTATTTTCATATATGATATATATATTATGTTTATTTTTTCTGTATGACTCTTTATTTCTCATTTTTCGTATACTTTATGATTTCCATTATGGGTAAATGCGATAATTTCGTTTTAGGAAGTGCGGACTACCGCCCCCTCAAAGTGATTTGAATCGTTAATGCCATATGTGGGATGTATAGAGGATGGAGTAAATGGTATTATACATTATATTATATTGGAATTATATTATACCTTTATATAATTATAACTTCATCCCCTTAATTATGAAATAGGAATGAAAGTAGCGTTCATGCGTACGTACGGCTTACCGTCTCCATGAACGGTGCATTTCATTTCTTACCTCTAAATGTTATGTAATATTATAAATTCATGTATACACTGGATATATGTGTTAAATATGATATCTACATCATGAATATAATTCTGGATATAATGGATATTTCACCACATGAACAACTTGTAATTATAAGAAGTATATTTTTGACTCAAGTACCAAGGATCGACAAAACGACTGTTATTAAAATAAATAATTACATAATGTTCATAACATGGTAATAAGTGATATAAAAAAATAATTAACTTGACAAAGGTTCTTAAGAAAATATAAATTAACTCTAGTTTATTATTTAGGAGATTAAAGAACGATCGAGTCAAGTCAGACACGAGGTAAGAGAACTTCTTAACCCAATTTCTATTCTTTGGGTTAATCTCCTACTTTCAAATTATGTCATGATATTATTATGTCCTATCTTGTATTTGTACTTTATTTATGTGTAATTATAGTGAATACACATAATAGATCTACTTTATTTAAAAAAAATTATCTTTGTAAGGGTCTTCGTCTCAATCTCCTTTCATTGAGGCATATTTTGTTTTATACACAACTTTCTTTTATACGATGTATAAACCCCTTTGACTTTGACTTTTATTGAAAAAGGAATATTTTTTTTACAAAGAATTTTACTAAACGACAAAAGGAATGTTTTTGTCTTACGTATGCGGCGACAACGACTTCTCCACCACCATGACCATTATTTGTGTTTCGGCTTCCTCTACAAGCCATAACTTTTTTTAATGAAAAATAAATACAAAGTTTTAACTTTATTTTATTTCGGTATTGAAAATGGTTTTGAAAGGGTTTTTATTATATCAATGTGTTGTATTGATATCTTGTGATTGAAATGTGGAAATGCTATGTTTCCATTATGCATGTTTTATGTGATACGATTATGTTATGGTTTATGATATGTTTAAACCTATTCATATGAGGAATTTATTAGACTTAATAAGTGACGGGTGGAGCCCGCTACGGCTCCTCGATGAATCGGTAGGTCTCATGAGACAAACTAGTGTCTTGGCACGAGGCCTTGACAAAATCTTATTGTAGACTTGGCACGAGTCCTTGGCTACGTGGTTATGATAGTCTGGCATTATGCATTCCATCATTATCAAAGTGGTTATTGATATTTCATGTGATTATTCGACTAGTAGAATATCAATGTGAGTAAGCAATGGAATTATTTCATTTTACTTTTTCCATATTATACTGAAGTTCAAGTTTAAAAGGCTTTTGTTTTAGTTATACATTGCCTTAAATGTTAATTTTTATTTATGAAAGCTTCTGCTATATTGTTATCCATACTGATCATCTGAGCTCACCCCTTTCAATGTTTTAATTTTTCCAGGATGTGAAGAAGTATATTATGAATGACCTACAGGGAAAATATAAGGGTATATGAAGAGAAGATGTTGTAGTTTTTCACTTTATGATGTAATGTAACATTTATGAATGTATCTAGTGTTTCCAAGTCTACTAAACTAATCGGTCTTTTGAGACTTGATCTTTTGTGATCATGCCAATGTTACGCAATAATGCACCGACTCTGGGTAGCTGGGGTCGGGGCATTACAGTTGGTATCAGAGGCAGTTTAGTACTAACCTTGGAAGTTAGATTTAGATAAACTCTGATTAGAGCACATAGCCCAAAGATATACTTTGAGGATTAGTATAGAAGAACTTCCTAGAATTTTGGTATTATAGAGATGTTATGAGTTTTCCGAGCAATACATCCATGTCTGGATACTAGCATGTAGAGGTGGCTCTGGCACAGATGTACCTAGGGGTAAAACCCGAAAACACCACTTTGAGCTAGACTCGAATGGGAACTGGTGCACAACAATGGGCCTTGCTGCACTCTTGGTTACGACACTCCCGGGGGATATGCTTAGGATAATTCTCATTTTCTTTACAAACCACTATGAAGGGTTATGAGTATATACTTCCTCAAAGAAAAAATTTTTATGATTATGGATTATATCCATAAATAGTTCAATTTATGTTAAGTATTTTATAAGTATGGAATTATGTATTTTGATTCATAAACTAATCTAGTTTATTCCATTATTTAGAAATGGCGCCTAGTGGAAGGAATGGAAACCGTATCAATGCACGCACTCCGTGTAGGTATTTCCCTCCTGCTCAAGATAATTATTGTGGATCTAGAGATACAACCAGTGCTGATCAACTTATTACCATACTGGGACAACTCACTCAGGTTATGAATAATAACCTTACTCGTATGGAGCACCCTGATCCGCAACGTGGAGGATCAATGTTAGACCGCTTCATGAGGCAACAACCACCAAAATTTAATGGGGGTACAATTCCATTAGTAGCTGAGCAATGGATAAAATCCTTAGAGAAAATACTCCACGCCTTGGGGAGTAGCGAAAGGGATAAGGTTGTCATGGAAGTCTACGACCTCACTGGAGATGTCTATCAATGGTTGTCACTGATTCAAAATACAAAGGAAGATGAAGAAGTATCAAGTATGGAATAGAGAGAGTTCAAAGATCTTTTCTTAGAAAAATACTTTCCTCGTGACCATCGAGCAGATATGGAAAGGCAATTTCTGAGTCTGAGGCAGAAGGAGGATGAGAATGTCGCAAAGTATGAGGCTAACTTTACAAGGTTAGCGAAGCATGCTGTAGATTATATACGTAACCCAAGAAGTAAGATTTATCATTTCTTTAATGGGTTAAAACCATTTCTTCATCGAGCATTAGTCTCACAAACCTTCTCAACATACGAAGATATAGTCTCGTGATCTATCAAGACAGAAAAGGAATTCTATAAATATTATGACAATAAAGTAAAGCAAGAGAAGAAGAGAATGGTGGAAAAAGAGACGGATAAAGGGAAAAAGGGAAAGAAGGATTTTCCATTATGTGATAATTGTGGGAAGAATCACCCTGGTACTTGCCTGAAAGGAATGGGAGTTTGTTACAAATATGGAGAAAAAGGTCACCAGGCTCGTGATTGTAAGGGAAATAAAGAGGCTATCAATGTTGAATGCTACAATTGTAGGGAAATGGGGCATTATGCAAATGAATGTCCTAAGAGTCAGGGAAACTTACCTCAAAAAAAGCCAAGGGATCAAGGACAATATTATGTTGTTACTACAATTGAAGTGGAATAACTAATATATTGGTTCTTTTGGACTCAAGGATTATATTCTGGTTATAAGGAAATGTGATATATATATAAGGATTGTACTGTAGTACTTGTTGTTATAATTAAGGTTTTAATATGATGAAGGTAATCATATTTTTAGTATGTGACAATAAGAGAAACTTTACTTTGTTTGGGGAATCTGATAATTGATTTTGGAATTAAGAGACCTTTTAGAGAAAGTCTGGACAGAGGTATTTTGGATAACTATAAAGGTTGGGATGGATTAAGTTGAACCTTGAATAGTATTGTTTAAGGTTAAAACAAATCTGAAGATTATTTTTGGAATATTATAATACTATATTTTTAGGAAAAGGTCAACCTGCAGGGTGGGGCATAACCCGTCACATTGGACAAAGCTATAAGAATCGAACCCACAACCATAGTGAAACAGGCCTTTACTACCTACCACTAGCCTACAGGAAGTCCCTGGTTATTAAAAAAGTTTTCCTAATCTAAATGGTATGTGTTAATATTTGGAACCTTAACAATTATGATAAATAGAATATTTTCGAGTTTTATTACCTTTTAGAGTGAAAGATGGGTTTGTGGTAAAAATTTATTAAAGAATGAAAGTCTACATGAACAATATGTATATTCCCTTATGTTCTTAGTAAATCTCCTAAATAAATTCCTCAACTTTATAAAAGGTAACTTAAAACAAAAACGTTGTCGGTTAACTTTTCCAACTGGGGATTCAATGACCGTTTAACCAATCACAAGTTTTTGATTTTCTTATGGTTAACTTTCTCCTAATCCAGTTTTCTACAACTCTCCATCAAACCTTGATGGTTTTTTTTCTTTTATATCCATATTTTCATAGAATCCTAGTATGGTCTATCTCGGGTGACCTTTGTACTTATCTTGCTTTCTTTTAATGTTATATTCTTATTAACCCTATTTCCGATGTGGGTTTTCCACAAAGGTATTTTCTTTTTTCAATGAAAATTTTCAAATTTCGAGGACGCAATTTATTGAAGGAGTGGAGAATGTAACACCCCGAGCTTCCATGATACGCCTCTCTTTCAATAATGCAATAGCTTGCATTGTATGCAAGTTCAAGTTCTAAAACATCGCGACTAATCAAAGTAGACATTATTAATAGTAATAACCACTTTTTAAAATTATAGAAATTTTATATTTCAAAATGGACTTCATTTTTTTATTCGTAATATCGAAATTATCCTAAGTTGAATTGTTTGTAATTTTCTGAGAACTTCTAATTTTTTATGAATAGTGAAGAATACCTAAAAACAACTTTTTTAATCAAAATAATTTATTGTGATAAATTATAATATTGAGTGGTTTTAAAGTATAATTAGAATATATTTTTACCATTTTATCCAATGGTGTTCATTATAATTAATTTCACTTTGAAATTAGACTTAAACAATTGACAATCTTTTGATATATATTGTTTCTTAAAAACACGCTATTTGTTGTGACAGCGGCAATTAATTATAAAATTAATTAATGAAAATTGTATGTCTGGAATTTTGTAAAATATACATCATTTTTTAATTCTGAATATCAATTATAGCTTAGGGTGAAATTTTGGCATTGTTCTGAAAAACTTCAATTTTTGATGAATAGTGAAACCACTAAGTGGTAGTTAAATAACTGATTTTTCATGAAATATTACCACTTATATGATTTTATTTTAAAATATCCGACATACATGGTTTTCATTAGGAAGTAAAATGTGGTTCAATGGGATTAAAATAATTTTTTGGTGAATAGTAACTTTTAAGTTTAATTAATCGCGGTTAAAGGTAATTAGTGAAATTTAAGGTAAAAATGGTATTATAAAAATATGAAATGACCCTTAAACTTGTCCTACACCTATTTGATGAGTTATGGATGACCAAGAAAACCCATGGGTCAACTTGGGGACCCCATGGAGCCACTTTGGTAGGAAAATGACATTAAAAACTTTTTATTTAATGTTAAAATAAAAATGTCACAAACATGAGTCGTTTTACTAAAACAATTTTTAAATGGGCTTATACAAGTCATATTTTTGACTATAAATATTCATTAGAAATATAAATAGATTTCCTACATAATTATATTTTGTTTATAATTTTTAGACATTAAATAAATTAAATTATTTATGACACCATGATGATGCAGCGATTACCTCATTAATTAACGATTTTAATAAAATGGAAGGATAATGTAAACTCTAAGAATTACACTTGTACAAAGCCTATTGGATGAGAATATTTCAAACCCTTATCACCTTATCCTAGAATTATATAAGTTTGGGACCTTTATAATCCGAAAAGCATTGTATAATAAAGTAACATTTCATTACTTTCCAAGAGTGCCCCTCCTCTCCACTTATAAAAGGCCCCCACCACTACCACCTTACTCACACTATCAAAGCCTTTGGCTCGGCAAACCTCTGCCCAAATACTCTCCCAACTTCCCTACCTTACTCCTAGAAGCCTCACTTTTAGCATAAGTCTTCCCAAGGAAGCCTTTGGCTCAAATCAAAAAGAGTTACCCAATTTTAAGGTAATTTCTTCTCTAATGTTGTTTTGTTTTATTTTGCTTCTCCAACCCCTTAAACTCTTTTTATTCCTTTATTTTGTAACAACACCAGTATCTAAAATATACTAGGATGTTGTTATGATAAGGATTTGGTTTACACTTACACACACCTTCGTCTAATGGTTAAAGAACATTCAATTTCTGTGGGTGGCGAAATACTGCCTCACGAAATGATGATTGTTCAATATTATTTTAACACCTCTAATGGTGGCCATTTTGATGACACTATTTTCATATATGATATATATATTATGTTTATGTTTTCCTTATGCTTCTGTATTTCTCAGTTGTGGCATAATTTATGATTTCCATTATGGGTAAACGTGATAATTTCATTTTAGGAAGTGCGGACTACCACCCCCTCAAAGTGATTTGAATCGTTAATGCCATATGTGGGATGTATAAAGGATGGAGTAAATGGTATTATACATTATATTATATTGGAATTATATTATACCTTTATATAATTATAACTTCATCCCATTAAATACGAAATAGAAATGAAAGTAGCGTTCATGCGTATGTGCGGCTTACCGTCTCCATGAACAGTGCATTTCATTTCTTACCTCTAAATGTTATGTAATAATATAAATGCATGTATACACTGGATATATATGTTATATATGATATCTAAAACATGAATATAATTCTGGATATAATGGATATTTCACCACATGAACAACTTGTAATTATAATAAGTATATTTTTTACTCAAGTACCCAAGATCGACAAAAGGACTGTTATTAACATAAATAATTACATAATGTTCATAACATGGTAATAAGTGATATAAAAGAAATAATGAACATGAAAAAGGTTCTTAAGAAAATATAAATTAACTCTAGTTTATTATTCAGGAGATTAAATAACGATCGAGTCAAGTCGGACACGAGGTAAGGGAACTTCTTAACCCAATTTCTATTCTTTGGGTTAATCTCCTACTTTAAAATTATGTCGTGATATTATTATGTACTATCTTGTATTTGTACTTTATTTATGTGTAATTATAGTGAATAAAAATAATATATCTACTTTATTTTAAAAAATGATCTTTTTAAGGGTCTTCGTCTCAATCTCCTTTCATTGAGGCATATTTTGTTTTATACACAACATTCTTTTATATGGTGTATAAACCCCTTTGACTTTGACTTTTATTAAAAAAGGAATATTTTTTTTACAAAGTGTTTTACTAAACGAAAAAAGGAATGTTTTTGTCTTACGTATGCGGCGACAACGACTTCTCTGCCGCCGTGACAATTATTTGTGTTTCGGCTTCCTCTACAAGCCATAACTTTTTTTTAATGAAAAATAAATACAAAGTTTTAACTTTCTTTTATTTTGGTATTGAAAATGGTTTTGAAAGTGTTTTTATTATATCAATGTGTTGTATTGATATCTTGTGATTGAAATGTGGAAATTTTATGTTTCCTTTATGCATGTTTTATGTGATATGATTATGTTATGGTTTATGATATGTTTAAACATATTCATATGAGGAATGCATTGTACTTAATAAGTGACGGGTGGAGCCCGCTACAGCTCCTCGATGCATCGGTAGGTCTCATGAGACAAACTACTGTCTTGGCACAATGCCTTGACAAAATCTTATTGTATACTTGGCACGAGGCCTTGGCTACGTGGTTATGATAGTCTGGCATTATGCATTCCATCATTATAGAAGTGGTTATTGATATCTCATGTGATTATTCGACTAGTAGAATATCCATGTGAGTAAGTAAATGGCATTATTTCATTTTACTTTTGCCATATTATGCTAAATTTTAAGTTTAAAAGGCTTTTGTTTTAGTTATACATTGCCTTAAAGGTTAATGTTTATTTATGAAAGCTTCCGCTATATTGTTATCCTTACTGAGCATCTGAGCTCACCCCTTTCAATGTTTTAATTTTTCCAGGATATAAAGATGTATATTATGAATGACCTGCAGGGATAATATAAGGGGATATGAAGAGAACATGTTGTAGTTTTTCACTTTATGATTTAATGTAACATTTATGAATGTATCTAGTGTTTCCAAGGCTATTAAACTAATCAGTCTTTCGAGACTAGATCTTTTGTGATCATGCCAATATTACGCAATAATGCACCGACTCTGGGTAGCTGGGGTCGGGGCGTTACAAAAAATTTAATAAATTAATGAAACCTATTAAACTTAAGTTAAATTGTTTTTATCTCCTAAAATAAAATGATTTAAATTAAGTTAATGAAAAACAATTTTAAATTATAACTACTTTAAAAAACTAAATTAATTAAAGTAGACAATTAATTACCATATTTTAGAATGATTGAATTGGATTAATACTTTAAATTATAAAGTATGAATAAATTTGGTTTGTTTCAAATCATAAATTAGTAATTAAAGAATTATTAAAAGACATCTATTAATTAGTTAATATTAATTAATTTTTAATACATGAAATGTTAAATTAAGACTAAATAATTATGTGCAAAAGAAGACATTATTAATTAATTAATGTTAGATTATTAATATTGCAGAACAAACACAATAAACTAAATGAAAAATTATTAGACTATAAAATTAATTTAAGAAATAAATTAATTATTTTAAGGCTTAAAATACACAATTAACTATACAAATTTATTAATTAATAAATTTGTTTATAAAAATACAAAAAGTGTTAATATATAGTATAAAGTACAAAAATAACCAATTAAATCATTAAATGTTAATCAAATGATGTGGAAAAAAAATTATTTTTAAGGCCACATCACTAATCCTAATAATCATACTATTAAGAGTTTTAAATGTTGTGAGATGGGTCATTATGAAAATTCATGCCCAAGGAGGGATCCAAATGATGCAAATAAGGTAGACTATAAGCAGAAAGTTGTAGTGAGATTTTTTTGACTACGTCAGTAGATGTCAGGCCATCCAATGAAGTTGTATCAGGTACTTTGTTTGTTTACTCAGATTTTTATAAAGTTTTTTTAAATATGGGGTTGACACATTCCTTCATTTCTGAGAAATTTTCTGGTAAATTGGAAATATCACCTCAACAAATGAGACAGGAACTTATTGTTAAACCATCAGGGGAAAATATTATTAAAAGGAGAAATTATAAGAATCATTTTATTATGGTCTGTGGAATGATGTTACCTCTAACCCTTGTTCTTTTTTCCTTATTTAAGTTTTATGTCATTCTGGGAATGGATTAGCTTTCTGTTTATCAAGATAAGATTAAATATAGAGCTAAAAAAGTTATTTTTCAGAAAGAGTTTCTGTTTTTATACAAGAATGAACCCATAAAACTGATAACATATCAGGAAAATAAGAAACTATTTAACGATGGAAATGAAATTTATATTCCTTATATTATTGAAAAAAAGGGAAATGTTCAGATTAATGATGTTCCAGTAGTAAATGAATACCTTGATGTTTTTCTCGATGAGTTACACAGTGTCATACCTGATTGAGAATTCAAATTCACAATTGACTTAGTTCCTGATGCTAATCTAATTTCAAAACCCCCATATCATATGGCTCAAATGGAACTTCTTTAATTGAAAAATCAGATGGAGGATTTTCTTAATAAAGTACTCATTCATATTAGCACTTCACCATGGGGTGATCCTATATTTTTTGTTAGAAATAAAGATAGTTCCATTGTTATTTACATTGATTATAGAGCTTTGAATAACATCACTCTAAAAAACAAGTATATTTTGCCTCATATCAATGACTTATTTTATCAAATCCCGGGAGATCAGTAATTTTCCAAGATTGACTTGAGATCCAGATACCATTAGCTAAAGGTGAATGAGGATGAAATCCCGAAAAAATCCATTCATACTAGATATGGGTATTATGAAATTTTTGTTATGTCGTTTGGGTTAACAAATTCACCTGTTGTATTGATGAATATTTTGAATAGAATATTTCATAAGGACTTGGATAAGTTTCTGGTTGTGTTTATTTATGACATTTTGGTTTTTTCTAAGAGTAAATAAGAGCATAAAAACATCTAAGGGTTGTTTTAAAAACCTTAAAGGAAAATAAACTGTATGGAAAATACCAAAAGTGTGATTTTTTTTACAATAGATTTATTTTATTGGGAGAATTGTAAATAAGAATGGAATAATAATTGATCCTACCAAAACAAGAGTGGTTGATTAATGGCCAAGACCCACAAATGTTACAGAGATTTGTAGTTTTATTGGATTAGCAGGTTACTACTGATGGTTTGTTAAAAACATTGCATAGTTATCTATCCCTCTAACCAAGTTAACGTGGAAAGGGGTTTAATTTATTTGGATAGAAGAATGTGATTTTTGTTTTCATAAACTGAAGAAGTGATTGGTGATTGCTCCAGTTTTGTCTTTCCTTCCTGAAATGATGAGTTTGTCATGTATAGTGATGATTCATTGTAGGGACTTGGCTGTGTTCTGATGTAGAATGATCTGGTAATTTCTTATTCTTCAATACAACTAAAACTTTATGAGTTAAATTATCCCAAAAATGATTTTGAATTGGAAATTTTGGTTTTTACTTTGAAAATTTGGAGACATAATTTATATGGATCCAAATTTCAAATATATACTTACCATAAAAATATGATGTATATATTCACTCAGAAGGATTTAAACATGATCTAGAGAAAATGGCTTGATTTGATAAATGATTATGATTGCGTGATCAATTACCATACTAGAAATGCAAACAAAGTGGCGGATTCCTTGAGTCAAAAACACCATGCATCATTAACCATGTTATATTTGGGACACGATCCCTTAATTAATGATTTGATGAATTTTGGCTTAGAAGTTGTTGGTGGAGGAAATACCTCTGTTTTGTTTTAGGTTTCAGTGTAGTCATTGATATCGGACAGAATTAAGCAAGCGTAGAAGTAAGATTGTGATCTATAGAAAAAGGTAGAATTTTTTAAAATGGGTATGTTTCTAGAATTTAACCTTGATAAAGATTGTGTTTTAAGATTTGGTAAAAGTCTATGTGTGACTTTTTATCCCCAATTGAAGAAATATTTGTTTTTTGAAGCTCATAGTTCTTCATTTTTAGTTTAACCTGGCAGTACCTTGATGTACAGAGACCTTTAGAAGTATTATTGGTGGGATGGAATGAAAAGCGATATTTCTGATTTTACCATGAAATGTTTGACATGTCAACATGTTAAAGCAGAGCAGCAGTTACCAAAGGGTATGCTTCCGCCTTTTCTAGTGATAGAGTGGAAATGGGAGAATGTGTCCATGGACTTTGTAGTGGGACTACCTAAGACATCTCAAGGTAATAATACAATTTGGGTTGTTATTGATGGACTGAAATAATCTTCACATTTTCTTTCTATTTGAGATAAAATGTATTTGGATCAACTTTCTCGACTGTACCTCATAGATACTTTCCGGTTACATGGAGTTCATCTTTCCATTGTATCTGACTGGGATCACAGGTTCACTTATAACTTTTGGATGGGCCTTTAAATGTCATTGGGTATAGAATTAAATTCTAGAATAGCTTTTCATCCTCAATCAGATGGGAAGTCAGAGCGAACGATTCAGAATTTAGAGGATATGCTTTGAGCTTGATCAATAGATTACCAAGGAATTTGGGATTAGTATATTTCTTTATTTGAGTTTTCTTTTAATGACAATTTTCATTCCAGTATACATATGGAACCTTTTGAGGCATTGTATAGGAAGCAGTGTCAGACTCTAGCGTTTTGGGATGAAGATGATGAAAGAAAGTTGATGGGGCCAGAATTAGTATAGGATGTGGCTGAGAAAGTGAAGATGATCCAACACCACTTGAGGGTAGCTAAGAGTAGGAAGAAACGTTATGTAGATAATAGAAGGAAATACTTATATTTTGAGGTTGGTGGATAGGTTTTCCTTAAAATATATCCTTGGAAAAGTGTGATGTATTTTGGTAAGAAAGGAAAGCTAAGTATGTGGTTCATCGGTCTTTATGAAATCCTTGAAAAAATTGGACCAGTTTCATACCAAGTAGCTTTGCCTCCAAGTTTATCTTAGGTGCATAATTTTTTTTATGTTTCAATGTTAATAAAGTATGTGCTTTATTCAACTCATGTTTTCATGCCAGAAGTAGTTCAGATGGAAGATAATATTTCTTATGAAGAGAAACTAGTTCCAATTCTTGATCGAAGGGAACAAGTATTGCGAAATAAGTTAATCCACCAAGTATAGGTTTTGTGGAAAAACAACATGGTTGAAGAATCAACATGGGAGTCTAACAATTCTATGAGGGAATGTTACCCTCAATTGTTTAAAAAGTAAATAAAATAGTGAGGATGCAATTTCTAGAAGGTGTGGATAATGTAACACCCTAAGGTTTTTTAAAAATAAATTTAAATGCATGATTTTTTTAAGTATATATTTATAACTAGACTTTAAACATAATTTTCCCACTGTTATGTTTTGAATTTCGAAAAACGGTCATCAACAATTATGTTCAGTAAGTTATTTGAATTCTAATGAAACCAACTTGATTTTTTTGGTGAATAGTAACATACTATTATGAATAGTAATACGACCCTAATAAATTGTAAATTTTATTATTATTTTATTTTCTGGAGGCTTTAAGGTAATGAAATATTGGTTAATTTTTTAATATGATATAGAAGTATTTATAGAACTAAAATTGTTAATTTTTGAATAAAGTATGAATTTATTTAAAAATTAATTTAATAATATTTAGAAATATATTTTCAAAAAATAGAGTTCATTTTTGAATTCTAGACCTTGAAAAATGGTTAGGATGAATTTTTTATGAATAGTGAAATACGGTAAATTACCGTATATTTAAATCATCAGTTAAATACCCTATTTCTGACATCATAAGTGATGTAAGGCCACTTGGTTCAAACTCACATGTCATTATTACTATTTGGGTCACAATAATTTATACTATTCATAGTCTTAAGAAAAAATATTAGAATAATAATTAAAATAATGAAAAATACCTCATCTCCTCCACAATAAATACCACCCTCATTCTCCTCTTCCTGTCACACTGATGCACCTGATTTGTGTATACATTTTCATATACTCTATTGAAAAATAAGAACAAGTTTTCAGAAAATACATACTTCTTAGGGAACAAATACTTTGATTTTGGCGATCTTGTTCATTTCCATGAGATTTATGGCCCAATACACAAAACGGGGAAGAACTGAGCAAAAAATTTACAACTACACGGCATGTACTTATATACACGGTGTGTACATTCAATCTCAGACAGGGGTTGGCCAGGAAAAGTACATGCCCATGTAACGATAAGCCATTACACGTCGTGTTCATACTATACACACCGTGTATACCATTCTAGAAGCGGTTGGTGGATGAGAAGAGTCTACACGCCAATGTGGCCGGCTGAAGGGGACACACCGTGTTTCACTAATACACACCGTGTATATAGTTATAGAAGTGGTTGGTGGCCGAAAATTGAGACTACACACCGTGTATGGAGGCATTACACGTCGTGTACATTCACCTACCAGGTGGCGCCGTGTTCCATGTCAAAGACGGCATGTTAGGCCACCTACCAGCTAAGAAAACAAAGGTAAAAAAACATTGACAAAAGTAAATGGCATGTAATTTTTTCACATACTGTGTACTTATTTTTTCTATAAAAGGAGGCCTTGGCCTCTGGACCAAGATAAGGGTGTGGGAATATTGTTTGGAGAAAAGAGTTGAAGTTATAAAGGAGAGACGCTCTGTCGTCATACTACCGTCATTCCACCGTCTACCGAAGAATAACTTCCACCTAGAATTTTCAAACATGATCAAATCAGGTATCAAGAGATTTGTGTTTATTTCCTTCTCCATGTGTAAATAAACACCCAGTGTGTTGGGGTTTTGGGAGATAATGAGTTGTAATTTGAATTAAGTTGCTATGAATGTGTTTGTTCTAATAATATCTTCTTATTCTTCTTAAATCACTTCATATTATCACTGGAAATTCTATACCGGACCAAGGGTATAATTTTCAGTGATTCAAAAGAAGAATACCGACAAATAATTTCATGAACATTTAATGTATTCGTCGAATTAAAATGGACTAATCCAAATAAAGATCTGTTGAACACTAACTACCGGACCAAGGAGTTAGTTTCTTCAGCTCTAAATATAAAGTTTACTGGACGAAGGAAACTTTATTACAAATAGAACCCAAAGTGTTGGGTTATTATGAACAACACAACCTCATAATCATTTTGATTTAAGAATCAACTTCTAATAAATCTTTAACCCCAACTCATTTCTATCTTTATTTTCATCAAAATCATATTTTCCTGTATTCACTTTCATTTCAGTAATTAATTTGTTAAAAGAAACCTAAAACCAATTATTCTTTTTGTATCCAAACAAATAAACAAAAATCGACTCTAAATTCATAAGCCTTCTATAAACCAAAAATACAAACTATGTTAAGCATGATAAAATAACATCTTAATTTCATATGGATCGACCCCTTACTGGTGCTATACTTGTTAGGGTAAAAATAATATGGGACACCGAAAACATACCTTCGGTGAAACCACTCACCAAATTTTGGAACCGTTACCGGGGACTTATAGTTAATTTTATTCTTGTTCTAATTAAATCTGTATCAAATTTTAGTGAAAATAAAAATACTAAATTCACATAAATTTCTTTTTTATTCTCATTTCCATTTATCTTTATTTTTCCTCATTTAGGCTTGGTGTTTTGTTTTGTTTTGTGCAGGACTTTAGGTGAATGAGTGGTCACCTCACACGTTCCAAGAACACTGAGTCATCAGGGTAATTCCAAACTAACCTGGAGATCGAATGAACTTTTTTGAGGTGCCAACAAGCACTAATGGCCGAACACAACCAAACAACTCCACTGACACAGAATGAGGAAGGTAATCCAGATTCTGTCCAAAGAGATGGACAACATTTAAAACTGGATGACAACCGGAATCTGCAAAAGATCCAAAAATTCCAACCAGAGCGGATTCCATATTTCAACCAAGGTCAGGGGCCATTCTATGCTCCTCAGGACCAACAATACATGTCTGTTCCCCTTCCTCAGAAGCCACCCCCATGCCATACTCTCATGGAGTACAGCCTACCATCGACTCACGGAGCTGACACGGGCATCATCCATCCACTGGTGCAGGACCAACACTTTGAGAAAAATCATGTTATCATGCATCTGATCGAGAACACCATTCAATTCGGTTTCCCGCCCAGTGAGGATCCTAATGCCCTTCTCTCCAATTTCGTGGAGGTCTGCGACACATTCCGCTACCATGGAGTATCCACAGACACCATCTATCTTCGCCTCTTACCCTTCTCTCTAAGGGATAATGCAAAATATTGGATTAAAGGCTTGCCACAACAATCCATCCTCACCTGGGAGGAGCTAGCCCAGGCGTTCCAATCCAAATACTTCCCACCCTCGAAGACGGTGACGATGCGGAACGTGATCCACAACTTCTTTTAACATGACTCAGAATCATTGTACGAATCATGGGAGTGCATCAAGGAGATGTTGCGAAAATTCCAACACCACGGACTCCCATTTTGGATGTAGGTCCAAACCTTCTATGGAGGGTTGAAAACTAATACCATGTTCGTGGTGGATGCTGCTACTGGAGGTACGATAATGAGGAAGTACCCCGAAGAACTCTTCGAACTACTAGAGGACATGTCTGTAAATAGCTTCCAATGGCATTCTGAGTGGGGGAACACAAAAACAAGGTTTTCATAACATTGATTCCACTACCAAGCTAGCTTCCCAGTTGGACGTTGTGTCCAAGAAAATCGATGCGCTCAATCTGAAGGGCACACCCCAAGTACATGTGGCAAACCATCAGGCGTGTAGCGAATGTGGTGATCACCACATCATGGAAGAATGCCCAGATTCTACTGGAGGCCCTTCAACGAGTGAGGTACATTATGTGTCACAAAATCAAGGGCCCAACCAGTACCAGTAGTATCAGAATCCAGCATCGCTTGATCAACAAAATACAAGTTGGGGCCAACAACAGCAGAATCCATCGCCCCAGCGACTGCCCGACTACAACCATCCTCCTTATCAGAACAAATACTAGAGGCAGCAACAGCCCCAACATGGCCCTTATCAACAGCAAGGGTATCAGAACCCTTTCCCACAGTAGCCATGGCAGGCACCACCTCCACCGGCTCAACAACCACCTCAGCATGAGAACACCTCAAGGTTTGGGGATCTCATGACCAAATTTACATCTACTACTGAGACCAGGTTCCAAAATCAAGAGGCATCAATTAGAGGCCTAGAGAACTACATTGGACAATTGGAAAACCAACTCTTGAGAAGGCAACCTGGTACTCTACCGGGAAATACAAAGAAGAACCCAAGGGAGGAGGCCCATTTTTTCATAATCTGGAGTGGAAAAGAGCTCCAACAAAAGAAACCAGCATAGCCAGGTGTATCCACACCCCTATTGATGAAGAAGGTACCAATACCAACCCATCCTCATCCAAAGGCCCACGGAAGGAGGGTTCACAGGATAAAAGGAAAGAGGTTTTCAAACCCTTTTAACCTACCTTACCCTTCCCAGAGAGATTGAATCATAGAAATCTGGACCACCAGTTCGACAAATTCATGGAAATATTTAAAAAGATACAATTAAATATTCTATTTGCAGAGGCACTGACGTAGATGCCCACTTATAAAAAATTCATGAAGGAAATACTCTACAACATAAGGAAATGGAGGATTTGGGCACCATTTCCCTAACCAAGGAGTTTTCTATAGTCGTCCAGCACTCAATTCTTCTCAAACTTCAGGATCCAGGTAGTTTTACTATTCCCTATACCATTGGGCCATGCAAGTTTGGGAAGTCCCTTTGCGACGTAAGGGCCAGCATGAACCTCATGCCCCTTGGAGTTTTCAAGAAGCTAGGGCTCAATGATTTGAAGCCTACCCGAGTAGCCCTTTAACTTGCAGATCGATCCATCAAACATCCAAAGGGACTATTGGAGGACGTGCTGGTCAAGGTAGTTAGGCTGATCCTTCCTTCATATTTCATCATCATTGACATGGAAGACGACCAGGAGGCACCTATCATTTTGGGAAGGCCTTTCTTGGCGACTGGGAAGGCACCCATTGACATTCACCAAGGGGAGTTGATTTTCCTGGTAGGAGACGATAGAGTCTCCTACAATGTCCTCAAGACTGTCAAGCATGTATAATCGCCCGGTCATGAGGGATGTTATGTCATAACTACCATGGATGATAGCTTAGTGGATGAGATAGTATATTATTTTATTTTGGATAACTTTAACATTATAGACATTCTAGTTGAAGAAGAGCCTGATAACCTACAATTCTTTGAAGTCCATGGTGGATACTATTGGGACCATTATCCACTATAGAGCTCAGGTAAATAAGGGAAGTAGGTTGAGCCAATGACCTAAAACAAAGGCGCTTCCTAGGAGGCAACCCTGAGGATACGTGATGTGTACCACCTATATACACGGTATGTACTTTTCCCTTTTCATTTTTCTATCTATTATAAATATCTATATTAACTAATTAATAAAAAGGGGTGATGTCGGTGCTGATGGTAAGGTCACAGAAGTTTATCTGAGCCGTCCCTACTTTGAATCCTCCTGACCTACCTTCATCACGGAATTCCTCCTTTTTATTTTCCTATTTTCTTACACGGCATGTGTAGTAATTTACACTGATATATATATATATATATATTAGATTATAATACAACCAATGGAGTGGATGGATCGGTTGGCCAATATCATAACCCGGCTCCAAAAGACCCGGGTTCGAATCATGGCAACCACCCAATTTCTATCATTTACCCTTTTAATAAAACCACACGATGTGTATTTTTATATATGTCATGTGTGATATATTTTTTCTTACTAAATTAAAAACTTTTTCATATAAAGTAATTCATGCTGGTGAATTTGGAAAATTGTAAAAGTCTCGGCCCTGTATCAAAAAGACCCGAGTTCAAACTCGGATAATCTCCCTCCTTCATCCTCTTTTTGTATAATTAAAAACCACAGGCCGTGAATTTTCTTATTTCTGTGTAGTATAGGCCATATGAAATAAATATATATAAATAATAAATTAGAGCATCAGTACAACCTTCTCTCCAGTGGTTGAGGGCTTCCCTTCGGAACGGCCGATCGCTGGTTCGAACCTTGCCCCTAGCACCGGACCAAAGGTTGTACTTCCCTTTTTAATATTTTAGAACACACGACATGTATTTACCAATACATTATGTGTATAATTTTATTTTAAAATTATGTATATACATATATATATATATTTATTTACTTTTACTATTTTAATAATTAATATTAATTATTATATAGTTTACTATTATAATTATATATCTATATATATATTTATGTTTTTAAAAAAATGTGATACACGGATTGTAGTCTATATGTACACTCCTTGTATCACGGATATATAATTTGCGGCCACCAGGCTTCAGGCCGTGTCGCGAGGAGCTCCCCCTCTTCCCGTTTTCTTCCCCTGGACGATACCTGAACCCCCTTAGCTGAAATCCATCAATTTTGTTTGTTTCTGGATCTGATTTTTGTTGCATTGCGATCTCCGGTCCAGGTATGCCCTTCTACACCCTCTCTTTCAAGTTATTAGAATCGTTTAGGGTGATTTTGGGATCAGCCTACCATTCGGTTTCCGTGGTACATGGCCACAAAATGAAGAACACACACCATGTACTTTTGTACACGACCACACACTAAAATGCTTCGCAATTTGAATATACATGGTGTGTATGTTTAGTACATATCGTGTACCTTCCCCCATCGTGCCCGAGAATCCTTTGCACACGGCCCCACACACCATTTTCATCAACACGGTGTGTGTATTTGGTACACACTGTGTATGCAATTTCTTTTGGCCAGCCTGTGTCTAGCCCCCCACATGGCGTGTCCTTTACTATTAGAACTGTTAAAATCGTGGTCGTGTCTTTAAAAATACACGACCATGTCCACTTTGCATGAACACGGCTTGTATATCTGGTACTCGTCGTGTAACCTTTTCTGGTCTACCTTCTGCTCCCTTGGAATATTTATCCAGAAAGCATGGGCTGCTCCTCAGCTTTCACAACACGCCGTGTACTTTTATTTTTCAGTTTAATCACATTTTCTTTGTTTTATTTTCTTTTATTTTTCTTTTGTTTGGTTCTTCTTTCTATTTCAGGTTATGGAAGATCAAGATCCTTCCCATGGGAAGAGAACTGCCTCTAGCACTGAGGGCGAGGGGCCCATTTATCGTCAGATACGACTTTTACCCGCGACGCAGCCAGACCCAGATGCTTCGGTATACAAGATCCCTCCATTGGTCATCCTTCCACCCCTCACTCCCTCAGCCGAGGCTAGTTCTAGTACAGCTGCATCTTCACCATCCCGTCTGGAGCCTCTGAGAACCATCGATACTTCTCCACCGGTTGTCGCACTTCCTGTGCCCCCTTCAGTAGCTACTGGACCCACATCGACCCCTTCATCCAGCGGGCCTCCGTATACTTCAACAAATCCACCCCTAGAGCCAGCTCCTCTTGTTGCACCTCCACCAGGTCCGGGACCTTCAAGTGTTCCCTACTCGTTCATGGTGTTCCTGGTCACCGACTTGGCACACGATAGGGTCCGACGCTTCTCCCGTCGCCTGATTCCATTGAGTGGCCACTACCTCGACCGCAGCATCCCATAGCAGCTCGGTATCTAGGGTGATTTGGAGGATCTTCTCGGCCATACTCCCTTACTTTTGACCTTCCAGGTCAGCACGCCTATTATTTGCGATTTATTTTTGGAGTTCATTGCCTTGATCGAGTTCAATGGGGCCGAGTACAGGGAGACACCTGGTGATGTAGTACCAGTGGTTCGGTTCCGGCTGGGCGGCCGATGATTTTCCCTTACCATGACTGCGTTCGTCCGAGGGTGTGGTTTCTACCCCCATACCATCACCCCACCCCGGTTTTTAACATGACCAGGCCCGAGTGCACTGAGCTAGTTTCTCTATGGTGGGAGATTGCTGGGCCTGACCACTGCTAAACCACTACCTCGTAGAAGAGTACCCTTATTACTGACCCCATCTTTCGTTTCACCCATCAGTGTCTCAGCGCCATTCTATTCCCCCACCACGAGGATATGGGGGTCGTGACTATTTGTGACAAGGATCTCTTTACCGGTGTCATTCGGTAGGACTACCCAGACCTCCCTTACCTAGCTGCCTCATACTTCCATGTCGTGTTTACCGACCGTCAGGGAAACCAGAATGGAGGGTTTTACGCCACCTTCCATGCTCACCACCTCAGGGTTTTTGAGCATTATCTTCCACATGACTTGTTAGGTTTCCCCCAGTGGATGGACTATCTCATTCTTATTCGCATGGGATTGGTCCGGAAGCAGGGGGTGCCCACGTCCTTGCCCAGGCTCCACCCCACCCACCTGTTGTCCCTCCAGCATCCGCTGATGCACCTCCTCCTCCTTCCCCGCCCCCTCCAACTTCCCCACCCCACCTCCTTCTACAGACCTCACTTCTTATAGACTTCCTTTCTCTATACCACCACTTACCCCCGCACCCTCGGTCGATCTCTCCCTTTCCCTCCGCCTAACCGCGATGGAGAATCACTTGGTTCGTATCGACAACTGCCATGACCGTATGGAGCAGATGTTGGGTCTTATTCTTTAGCATCTTGGTATTCCACTGCCCCCACCACCTACCACTTCCACATTTCCTGGACCTTCTACTGCAGCTCTATCTCCCTTTACTGCGTTGGCCACAGATTTCGTTCTTCTATCCATTGTGGGCCCAACTACTACTGCTACTACTTCCACCGCTGCTACCAGTCCAGGGAGTGATGCTGAGATTCTCATTTTGATTCCAACACCTGTGGCTCCTACTTCTTCGGCTTCCCTTCTAGGTGTATATTCCGAGCCTCAATCTTTTAGGCTCCTGATCTATCTCTTCTGTCTTGTTTTGTACTAGATGATGCCTCTTATGAGGCGACCTCCTAACTGGTTTTTGGACACATGTTTTTCATTGTATATATTTTTTTTTGATATTTGTGCTTGTGTCTGTTATGTATGCTTATATTGTTCTCTTTCTTCCCCCCTCACAGGTACTTCAGAACATTTTGGGCTACACTTTTACATCACATTCTGTTTTTCTACACCTAGACACGATGGTAGTATTCTTTTTCCATTTTTTACTTTTCTTTCTTAATTTACTTCTTTCCTTACTTCCCCTAGGTTTGGTCCACTATTGTGTCCCCACCATGCCTTGTTTTTCTTTTGGGGAACTTGGTGGACCACATGTGGTATTAAATATGGGGTAATCTCTCGACCACTTTATTCTTTTCCCTTTTTATCATTATAGGAGACATCATTATTAGAAGATATATTTTAAAATGAGAAGACATTTTGGTTAACCATATTTTTAAAATAATAAAGCTGAAAGTGGAAAATTTTAAGAAATTATATGCTTTTTTTAGTTCTTAAGTATTATAAAATGATTCCTGGTATAATTTAAACTGCAACTTGTAATTATTTTCTAAATACATCGATTAGACTAATCAAGTATTTGCAAGTCATGACCTGATTGTCTCTTTATTTATTTTTCCCACTCCTGAGAGGTATACTAAACCCTTTGTCATATTCTTTATAATACCCTCTTTCTTGAGAGATTCTTAGAATATACATAACTACCAGAATTTGCATGTTTTATTTTCAAAACATGAATAATTTTTGAATTACATTAAAATTATTGAGGCATTAGATTGTTTAAACCCATTTATCTTGAGACCTACCCTACATCTAATCTTTTTGAAGCCCCTAGAGACCATGAAAAACCTTTATCGGAATCCATATTACAATCCTATTTCCCTTCCTACCCTAATTCTTTTATAATTTTTCATGATTATTTATTTCAGCTCAAAATAATTGATTGGAAACACATGGTATAAATCTGTGAATTGTCAAGAAATTAAGTATGGGGGAGAGCCTCTTGATTATTCGGGGTGAAAAGGGTTCCAATCCTCTATTTTTGAAAGTTATGAAAGGTCCCCTTTGTTAAAAAAAATGGTACAAACAAAGGATCCTTATACTCACTTTTTGGTTTGTTACTCTTACTCAACTAAAGATGATGGTGGTGATGAGATTATTTGATAAAGCTTGTTGAGGATGTTTTTATATTGAGTTTAACTTTGAATATCATGCACTTTTATTTAAATAATTCAACCTCCTTTTTTCAAGCCTTATAGTTATTTTCACATCTTTACCTACCAACCTTTATCCACAGAAACATCTGATCCTTATTGAAAATCCCTCATGATTTCTGTAAGTCAAATTTTTAAAAGTGGAGAACTAGATTTCATGAAAACCTATGGAAAGAGTGTATATATATTTGATTGAGCATATCTATTATTAAAATCATATTGAGTGTGAGTAATTTATTGGTGAGGAAAATCATCAAGTGGATTGATTATTTTTGAAAGGTTGAAACATGTGTTAAAAGAGGATGAAAGTAGATAATCGAATTATATACGAGGCATGATTAGAATATCTCCTAAATTGAAACTGTTTTGTATTATTTTTGAGATTTTATACATTAACTTATTATTTACATTTATGATTAACTAAATTCCTTTATTTTAAAATATAGACTTTTTTAATTAGATATTGATATTTTCTTGTGGGCAAGAAAATGACTAAGTATGGGGGAGTTTCATGCACCCGGTTTGTGTATACATTTTCATATGCTCTATTGATAAATAAGAAAAATATTTCATAAAATACCTACTGCTTAGGGAACATATACTTTGATTGTGGTGATCTTGTTCATTTCTAGGAGATGTATGGCCAAATACAGAAAACGGGGAAGAACTGAGCAAAAATTTACAACTACACGGCGTGTACTTATATACACGCCGTGTATATTCAAGATCAAACACAGGTTGAACAAGAAAATTACATGACCAAGTATCCAGAATCCATTACACACCGTGTTCATACTATACACGCCGTGTATACCATTCTAGAAGTGGTTGGTGGATGAGAAGAGTCTACACGCCCATGTGGCCAGCTGAAGGGGACACATTGTGTTCCACTAATACACGCCGTTTATATAGTTCTAGAAGTGGTTGATGGCTGAAAAATGAGACTATATTCCATGTATGGAGGAATTACACACCGTGTACATTCACCTACCAGGCGTCGCCATGTTCCAAGTCAAAGACGACGTGTTAGGCCACCTACCAGTGGAGCAAATAAAGGAAAAAATGTGTTGACAAAAGTACACAGCATGTACTTTGTCCACATGCCGTGTACTTATTTTATCTATAAAAGGAGGCCTTGGCCTCTAGACCTAGAGAAGGGTGTGGGAATATTTTCTGGAGAAAAGTGTTGAAGATTCGAAGGAGAGACACTCTGACATCATACTACTATCATTCCACCATTTACCGAAGAATCACTTCCACCTCGAAGTTTCAAGCATTATCAAATCAGGTATCATGAGTTTTGTGTTTATTTTCTTCTCCATGTGTAACTAAACACCCAATGTGTTGGGGTTGTGGGAGATGATGATTTGTAATTCTAATTAAGTTTATATGAATGTGTTTGTTATAATAATATCTTCTTACTCTTCTTAAATCACGTCATATTATCACTGGAAATTTTGTACCGGACCAAGGGCATACTTTTCGAGGATTAAAAAGAAAAGTACCGACGAATAATTTCATGACCATTGAAAGTATTTGTTGACTTAAAATGGACTAACTCAAATAAAGATCTATTGAAAACCAACTACCAGACCAAGGAGTTAGTTTGTTCAGCTCTAAATATAAAGTTTACCGAACCAAGGAAACTTTATTAAAAATTGAACCCAAATTGTTGGGTTATTATAAACAAAAAAACCTCATAAGCAATTTTATTTAAGAATTAAATTCTCATAAATCCATAACCCCAATGCATTTCTATCTTTATTTGCATCAATATCAGATTTTCACATATTCACTTCATTTCAATAATTAATTTGTTAAAAGAAACTTGAAACCTATTATTCTTTTTGTATCCAAAAAATAGCCAAAAATCGACTCTAAATTCATCATAATTCACTAAAAAAATACAAACGAAGTTAATAAAGATAAAATAACCACTTAATTCCATGTGGATCGACCCCTTACTGGTGTTATACTTGTTAGGGTAAAAATAATTCGGGACACCGAAAACATACCTTCGGTGACACACCTCTCAAGCCTTGATCCTTACCTGAGTTCTACCCAATACTCCTCCCAAGGCTCTTCCCCACATCTTATATCTCTTGGTCTCACCAAAAGGGCAAAACCAAATGCCTTAAGAAGGATCTCATGGAGAATAGATCAAGAGGTAAATATCCTCTTTTGTTTTCTTTCTTTTCTTTTCATTTTCATTTCTTTTCTTATTATTACCTCAACTACCCTTATCCAAGAGTCATGAATGATACATTATCTTAAAGATTTTGGATTTCATCATGTTTTTGTAAGACTTTCCATTATACTTCTTCTCCTCTCCCACTTATTCAAGAAATTAAAATAATGTTTTTGATGTGTCGAATTACTGACATCTTGGACGATGTGAATTCAATTTCTTTTACTTCTTTCAAAACAGGTCATGAAACCATTTTTATAGTTGAACGAGATTATAATTTATTTATTATAACTTATATAAGGATATGGAATATTTTTCCACACATGATGTTAATTTTTTAAACCAAACGAGTTCTTTATGGTCCAAGAATCACCAAAATAACCTAAACAAATATCAATAATTTTTTAACTCATGAATCATCCTCATGTCAGAATTGAAAATGATAAATGGTATAATTTATGGTTTTGAGAATATATAAATATACCTCCTTTCCAATTTTGAATTTTCACTTCCAATCATCAAGAATATCCATCATGAACTAAACATGGATATCATGTAAAGAACGCACCCAAAATAATGCAAGGAACAAAATAATAACAATTAATGCGTGAAATGATGTAATGAAATGATATTATAAGGTACTATAAAGATGGATATATTTCTGAAAGACTTTAATAACTCTATTTTTACCATTATATAGGAGTTTGAAATGAGTTTAATTTAATACAAACCTGAGGTAAGGGAATTCTTAACCAAATTTCCATTCTTTAGGTTAACCTTCTACTTCATATTTTATGTGGTATTAAATTTTTTTATGTGATGGGTTTTGTTTAAATTATTTTTAACTATGTGTATTTATAGTTTATATACATATTACATCCACTCTATCAAGTCTCACTTAAATTATATTATATATTTAAAGTACTTTTCTTTTAAAATCCTCTTTTAAAATTTGGTTTTACAAAATTCAGAAGCAATGTTTTTATGAAATTATTCATGTTGTATGAATATTTTCTCATTCCTGGGAATTTTTTATGATGAAGGTTGGGACATATATTTCCCTCAAATCCATTGGTTATTTGTATGTTGGTGTTCAGTCATATGGTTACTCCAAGTGTAACTGCGATGGTTACACAAAATGTAAGGTAGCCATTAGGGTTAAAAATCATAAGGAAACCAAGATGGTTACAAAATTATGTAATTAATGCCCCAAGATACCTTTATGGTTCTATTTATGTTCTTATGTTTTTTGGGAATCTTGTGTAAATCTCATGTTTTACAAAGTAAGTATATATGGGTGAAAATTACATCTTTTTAAAATGTTTTCATACATTACAAGTATTCATCAACTAATGTGCCCTTCTTTTTATATCCATTACTGAGCTTTTAGTGCTCATCCCAAGTCCTTAAATTATTTTCACAGGTTAAAAAAATGAGTAAGAAAAAGAAGGAATCCAATTTTAATGTTTGAATAATTGTCAAAGAAATCATGTTTTATTTGAAAAGATTTCTATTTTTCAAGAAATGAATATTTCTTTTATGGTATCCACTCTGTAATAATGTGTATTGTTATGAATGTATTATGTCCTAATTATCTAAAGATATAAACTTGAAAATATACTCAATGTAAAAGAAATTGATTTCTTGACTAAATTCAAGATTATGTAATGTAATAAGGCTAGATCCTTATAATTTGTGAGTTTAATATTTAAGAAATATTTTCCCATTAGGAAATTATTTATTTAATTACATGAATATAAAATGTTTATTAATTCTAGTTTACCTACATGGTAATAACATATTTATTTATTAAGTTATGTAAATATATAATAAATATTTATAAACTAGTTTTGGTGAATATAATTTTATATATTTTTGGTGAATAATATAGTGGTATTTATTTAATTAAATAAATGGACATTATTAAAGGACCAATAAATATTAATGAGGATTAGTTTTTTGAGTTTAATGGTCTAGTAAGAAATTTCACATTTAATATTATTTGAATTCATTTAAATTTTTTTATTCAAAAAACAATATATTTAGTTAAATTTTTGATTTTAGTGTATCTACATAAAATAATAATAATAATATTATTATTATATAGTCATGGGGTTATCTGAGAATTATGAAAATAATAATATCCCTTGTGCAATTATTAATTTTGTAACCATAGCTCTATATAAACCCAGTTGCATAATTTTTTGAAATAGTTAAATCCACACTCTTTCTTTGCACACAATGAGTTTTATAGTGAATTATCTCCATCCCTAGAGAGATATCACTCTTAGAATTATCCAAATAAAGATAATAAATTATCTAACTCCACTAGAGAAAATTTTGTTCCCCTTGAAGGATTCACTTGAGATCAACATCGATCATCACAAGTCATAGATTTTTTCATTTAAGAAATCAGATATTTATTTTTTTACGATCGGAGGTTTATAGAGAAAATTTGGATCACCACTAGAGGGAATCTACACATGATTCCTCTAACATAACAAAAGTACAACATGATTGGTCTACTGAAACATCAACAAAGAAATAATTCAATGAAAGCTTATTTTTAATTAAATAAATCAATTATAAATTATATGTGAAAAGATTATATCTTCAAGGATTTCAGAAAATAATTTCTATAAAATTATAAGGAGAAATCTATATATGTTTATGGGAAAAGTGTGTTGGTAAATGTCCAAACCACTCTCTCTACACCCCAGAACCTACACTTTGTTATGAATAATGTGGAAAAAATTTCAAGTAATAGTACAAAATCTTGATTAGTGCACCTGTGCTCACACAACCCAATAGTGGATAAATTTTTTTATCAATAATGATGCATTGAATAAGGGATATGGATGAATCTCCATGGAAAAATGACATGGTGATATTTTATGCCTCATTCCAATTGAAAATTAATTTGAAAAATTACATAACTCGTGATTTTGAGTTATCAATAGTAATTTTTTCTATAAAAATATAGTGGAATTATATTTATGGTGAAATATTTGATATATATATTGATCATACAATCTTGATGTATATATTCACAAAAATAAATAGTTGAATATACTCCCAAATAGATGGTTTTTTTAGATTAAATATTATGACTGCTTAATACAATTCCACCAAGGCAAGGATAAAAAGGTGGATAATGCTCTTATTTAGAAAGACCATAATAGTTTTTCCATGATCAGGATTTAAATAGATCAATTACATATTTATTTTAAGAATATACAACATTAATTTCTGATGAAAGTGGATAGATTATATCTTTCTTAGATAAATGTTCATCCATCCATCTATGTGATGATTAAGGTGGAACAAAAGGAAGATGTCGAACTATATGAGATGCTTAGTAATGTTTCTAAGGTCATCCATGATTTTAATAGAATGATATGGTTCATTAGATGAGTATGTGTCCCATCAATACTAGATTTTAATAAGGATTTGTTGGATAAAGCTCAAAGTTCATCATTTTGTATTCATCATGGAATTATGAAGATGTATAGAGATCTAAAAGAGTATTTATTATGGGACCACATGAAAAGGAATATTTCAAAGTGTGTTTCTTGATTCCTAGTATGAAATAAATTTAAGGTTTAGAGAAAAATGTATAAGGTTAAGTTATAATTATTACTCATACTAGAATTGAAATGGGAAACCATCACTATAGATTTCAATGTTAGAATCCCCAAAACATCTACATGACATAATGTTATTTTTATTGTAGTTTATCACCATACAAATTTAGATCATTCCATTGTAATCAGATAATATTTATCTCATTATAATATTTATAGGATATAAATTAAGGATATTTTAAGGTTACATGGACTACTATATACTATTTTATATAATTGGGATCTTAGTTTCACCTCTATGATTTGGAGAATAATTTAGAATGTTCTGAATATAGATTTGAAATTTAGCATTTCATGTCAACCTAAAATAGTTGTATAGTATGAGAGGACTATTAAAACCCTTGAATATATACTGAGATCAATTTTTATGGATTTAATGAGTGGTTGGGATCAACACATTTCTCAATTTGATATTTCTTAAAACATTAGCATTCAATTAATCATTCGCATAGCTCTTTATGAATCCCTCTATGGTAGGAAGTAAGGAAATAGAATGTGTTGGGATGAGGTTGTATAACAAAATATTTTTGGATGCAATTAACCTAAGGAAATGGTAGATAATGTTAGATCATTTTAGATTCATGTTAAGGTATCACATAATTGATAAAAAAAGTTATGCTGACAATCATTGATGAGATATAGAGTTTAAAGTTGGTGACAATGTAATCTATGAATATATCCTTCAAATAATGTTATGAGATTTAGTACTAAGGGAAATATAATCTATAGATATATTTTTTACATCATAATTATTGATCATATAATGATAGTTTCTTATTTCTTGTTACTTATACTAAATCTCTCTCAAGTTCACGATGTGATCTATGCATCTCTATTGAGAAAGTACATACAAAACCCCTCACATTTATTGAAATAATAGATAGTATGACTTTATCATGATATCTCTTATAAGGAATAACTAATTCTGATAATATATCAAAGAGAGAAAATTTTGTGGAATTAAACCACTCACGAGGTTAATGTTTTGTTGAAACCAGAAAATTTATGGAAGCTACATTGGAACCTGGGGATGTATTGAGGAAAAATTATACTCATTTTTTTGTATTAGAGTAATGAAGTTTTAATGGAGAAATTGTTAAATGGTGGTATAATGTAACACCCCAAGATTTTATGACATATTTTTCTTTATTTTAATTGTATTTCTTTGGTATATTAATTTACACACAATACTGAATTTAAATGAATCATGATATACTAATGAAATATTATTATTTATTGGGATTCTTATTGCCTAGCTATTAAATTAGATTATATGAATAGGACTAACTAAATTTTTAAAAAGTATGGATTAGATATTTATAAAATGACTTCATTGGTTTTCAATTTTATATAAATTAATTTAGAATCATTCAATGGTAAAAAGTGGTGTTTTTATAAAAAATAACTTTAATGTGCACAATGTGTATTTATCTAAATAAATTAAACTAATAATTATTTACAAATAATTTTAATAAGTTTTATATATATTATATTCATTAAAATATTTGGTCATTCATGTAATGGAATTTACCACCATCCAATAAATAAAAATAGATTCTATTCTATTGTTAAAAATGCATTTTAAGAAAACGTTTTTGGATGTGTTTTTATCCCATATTTTAAAATTAATATCTACCAATTATAGAAATTTATTCTTTTCTAAATGGATTAAACATTTTTAATTGAAATTATAAATGTCATTTTATTGTTTCAACTTGATTTTTGGTCATAATGAATTGTAAAAAGAGTAAAACTTTGTTACCATGGTTTGGGTTAAAATGGATTTACCAGGGGTTACATTATGAGATAAGGGTAAATATTCTCCATAAGATTATTCAAATTATATTTTTGGAAGATATTTATACCTTATATTGCCTTAAATTATAATTATTGGTCATTTTATAGTTCTCTAACAAGAATGTGACTTTATATTATTTAAATATTTTAAGTAATTCACCATCTGCCCCTCCTGTCACATATAATTGGGAATATCTTATCTTCCCTTATTCACATAATTTTACCCCTAAATTTCAGAAAATAAATTCCCAAAAACCTTAATATATTCCTATATATTTTATTTATCTCCTTTTTTACCCTAATTCCAATATAACAAAGGAGGTCTCTCAAATAATAGGTAATCATTGTACCCGACTCTCTGAAAAAAAATTTATTCTTATAAATCCTATAAATACATTATAATATAATGAATCAAGTATCATAAATATATCTAGAATTTTATGTGATTATGGTATATCTATCTTATATCTCTTCGTATTAATTGGAAAATGATACAATCTCTCATGCATACATGTGGACTACTACCCCTCATAGAGATGTGATTGATTTTTCATTTACTATTTAAATTAAAATTAATAAGGATATATTTAATTAATATATATATGATATTTGTGATATAAATATTATTATTTAATGGGAAATTATATTTATTTATTTTTTTTCTTTCTGTTAAAAAGTGAAAATATCACTAATGTTTATGTGTGGCCTACTACCTCCATGGAGTGATGTAATTATTTTTTCATCGCTAATTTAAATGAATGGTTTAATAGTTATATATAATGAATAAATATGATAATTATTTCTAGATTAATATTTCTGATATGATGAAACCATGTCCAAGGTGAATGTACTAAAATCATCAAACCAAAAAATGCATGCAAGATGGAACAATTTTCTCCTGAATGATCATTTTCATAAAGTAATTTTTAATAAAATGATAATTATAAATTTTTATGGAATGATATGTAGTAAACTATGTGTGAATATGGTTATGTAATATATTTATAATAAATATATATTTATTATAATTGATTTTTTGATGCATACAAAGTGAGATGAGTCTTGAGGTAAGGGTTTTATGTTACAATATAATTTATTTTTGGGATTGTTTCTACTAAATTTTCATTATGGATAATTATATTGATATGTTAATTTAAACCCAAAAATTTAATATTTAATATTTATATTTTTAATTTTCAATAAAAATTACCACTTTACTCATTTTGGTAATTGAAATTATTAATAAAATGTTTTTAATAAAAACTGATCTTATTTACTCTTTGGTCAACGAACCTTTTCTATCATGTCTATGATCTTTAAAATGATTTCAAGAATGTTATTTTTTATGATCCAATGATTGATTAAATTTATATTCAAACATATATGAATTGATTATCATTTTTTTAAAAGGTAAATTTTATAATGAATTATGAATTAGTTTTTATGGATTTTTACCAAACATGTGAATTTTTTTTAGAGTTTATCATAGGAAAATAGTTTCCCACCTTTATTAAAAATCATTGATTTTAATATTCCATTACAAGTTTCCTATATTATTTTAAAATAAATTATTTTTCTCAATAATCTCGGAATTTTTTCATTTTTACATATATGAAAAGAAAATGTTTTTTCCTTATTTTGTAATAAATGTTATAATTTTATTATAAAGTTATTATTAATCTATATCAACATACATTATATTTTTTTATACATAACTTGGGATATTATCTTATGATACCATCTAATTTAAATTTCTAGATGGATTATAATGGTGATTATATAAGGATGATTCTATGAAACACATTTATTACCAATGGGTTGCTTAAATTATAATGAAATCATTATGAAAATCATTTAATTTTCACATGTAATGCTATGATGAAATGATGGAATGAAACCCATTTACATTTCATGGGTTATGATATGATGAATTGATGAATGTTTTATGATCTTTTTACACCTATATATATGTTTTTAATTAGATGATGGGTTTTTCTAGAATTATATAACCCTCCAATGCATTTAATAAATAGTGATATCTCCATTGATAATATGGACTATAATAGTGAGTGAATCAACTTTTGTAGGGTACTTTTTCCACTATAATAGTCTTATGAGTAAACCATTAATAAGTAATGGATTGAATGGTGAGTAAACCCAATCCACTATGAAATTATTTTTAGTGATCCTTGATAAAGGAGATGATTTTATATAATTATGTTAACACAAAAAGATTATATCTTATTTTTATGATATGTTCTCAAGAATAATGATTGATTATTGATGATTCCTCACACTTACAACTTGTGTATTTCAATATAAAAATTCATTATGATATGATTCATGTTAAATATTTTTGAATGATTTTTTATTACTTTCTTAAGTTATAATCATATTCTTATACACTTATACGTTTCTTACTCGCAATTTGGGTCATTGATTGATATATCTTATGTTTACACATATTGAGAATATGATCACACCATTTATTATGTTTCCTTTCACCAGGTTGTTGAGAAATGTTTTAATTAAGGTATGCCTATGAAGTGTATAATGTGATTATAACATTCTGATACATATTGAATATCTTTCATGAAATAAGATGATTATGTATGTAGTATCCAAACACACTAAACCATTATGGTTATAGGGTTTCTTTTGTTATGTGATGTATTGATTATTTATCTAAAATGTTGTAATATTTTTTTAGATAATTCTTAGGTGTCTTAAGGATATATTATTATTTGACACTCTTACCCACTTTCTATATAGTATATCTCTTTCCTACCATAGCCTCTAATAATATACAAGAATAATGAAATGAGAGTCTCCATTGATACAACTTTTTAATGCTCGACCTGAATCACCCAGTTCAGGCTAGTGATCTAAATGACATCTTGTGCCCCTCCCCGTACGTAAGAGATTTTGACTAGTAGAAAAAGATCAAATGGTGTAGTGGGGAGATTATACCATTAAAATCATAATTCATACATAATAATCATATTAAGAAAAGAACAATAACTAAAAATGAAATGTGTAAATAAATAATTATAAATGTTATAACATATGACATCTCATGTATCACAATTTCATATGGTTTAATAATCCAAGGACCGCCAATGTGAAAGCTCAAAAAATATCACAAGTAATCCAAAAATAAATAAATAAAGATAGTTTGAAATAACTCTAGAGTACATATTTATGGCCCCTTTGAATCCCAATCTCCATCTCTGAAACTCCATATCACTGGCTCATTTCCCTTTCTAGAATTCTGATCATGAAGTTTATACATGCATTATGATGTCTATGAAAGTTGTGAATATTACACATCTGAACCATACCAATGAATCCTTAACATAATAACACATGCATAATAAATATATTACTTAATAATAATTAACTTTTAAATCAATAAATAATCCACCATGTACTAATCGGTCTTGTACTAACCAATCATCCATGAACCTTATCCCTACCTCCTATAGCTCCTGCTAGAAGAAAGGTAATAATGGGAATTTTTATAATGGGTTATCAAATATGAAACCATATATCTCTGAGTAGAAACTTTTACATCAATCCTTGGTTTGGTTCATAAGGTTTTTAATTCCATTATCTATCACAGGTCAGTCCATAAGGCCATCATACCCCATCTCTACCTTAGGTCAAGCCATAATGTCATCATATCCCAACATTTCCATGGTCCATGCCTCAAGGTTGTTATACCCATACATCATGTCTATTTCTATTATTTTACACTTTTAATGTTGCACATTATACCCCTATAAGGGATAATAGATTCACCATGGTCCACATATAACTTGATACTAGAAAAAAAATCCATAGGCCACACAATCACACACTCTAGGGAACTACACATATAGACACAAAAATAGCATATCAAGAAAGATTTATAGTTTTCAAAAAACCACATGTGATCATTAACTATAATGGTTCATATGTGCTAAACATTGACACACATGTCACCAATATAAATCATGGGTATCATACGAAACACACACACATGTGATCGATGTCAATCAACAAACTTACACAAGGTCCATATATGGTATGAAACTTCCAACCTCAAGAAAGTTAATACCATATTATGAATTTTTTTAAGAGTTGATACCAAAAGAAAACCATGAAATAGTTATATCAAACATTTATGAAATGGATTCCCAATAAAAACTATTGTCAATGGTAGATTTATATCCAATCAATGAGAAGGATTCTAATACTCTAGATCTAATTTTTATCTATTGGAATCTAATGGATTGGTCAATAATTCAAGAACTAAATAGAGGAGAATGATAACATACCAGAAAATAACCATTGATTCATTGAGTACATCATCCCTCATTATAACACTAATAAGAAAGGTTATCGATGGAGAGATCAAGCCAAAACCGCATAAAAATTCCTGCAATTTATTGACATGCGATATCCCTTTTGAAACAAAAAATTACATGATTCTCGATGGTTGATTCAGTCATTTCATAGAATTTTTATAGTCTTCCCCACATAATTTTTATTCCCACCATGGACCTAATGGATTCAGTCACACCTTTCCCAAGAGATCCACCAAAGTGACCAACCATGATGTGTATTAAAAAATTTTCCCATGTTATACCCTCATTTCCCTCCACCACTTCTTAGTGATGTCATTTTTGTAGTGGTCTATAGGTAGATTCATAGTGATACACCCCTAAGAGTATAGAGTTATTTTCCTTTCCTTGTAATACTTTTAAGTAATTTGAGATATATTTTCAAATTGAATCACTGACACAACAAGCGATTCTGATACCCCGTATGCCCGAAATTAATTTTATAAAAATTTTAAATATATTTTATATTAAAATAACATAGTTTATTAAATAAAATTGGATAAATATTAAATGTAATCATGGATTATAAATCTTAGTTCATGGTTGAATTCATAATATGAGTTTTATTCTAGGTTTGACCTAAAATAGGTCAGCATAGGATGTTCTGATAAAAGCATCCATCAGCGGGTTTGTTAGGTAAATAAATAAATAATTTTATTTAATTAATTAAATTAATATAATGAAAATTAATTTCAAAACATTATTATTCCAATTATCCATGTTTATCTGCATAAACCCTATTAGAATTAAGTGGTTCCTTTCACCAATTATTGGTGAATCAGAATCATGTGATAATGAACCTCTAGATTCTAACAGATCAATGTGATAAGAATTGAACACCTCCTATAATTTTATGGTGATCAAAGATATTGAATAATAATGATATGAAAAAAATTTGGGCTCTTCGATTCATAGTTTACTCTCATATTGATTAAATTTACTAAGTAGAATCATTTTTCTTATTTGATCAGTATTCGAATTGAACCATTGTATAGGACCATGTATTGACATTAAATAGTTCATTAAATTTTTTCACCTTAAGAACTAATAATATGTAACTATTGGGTGATAATTTTTTTCCAATAATCATTTAAAATATTTTTATTAATCCATTCTCCCTCTATTATTTCTTTCAGTCATCATTGGACCACATGGTCGCAATTCGACATTGTCAGGTGTGACCGAGCTTCATCAGACCTCTGAATCTATGTTGGGTTCATGTATGATGAATGGAACAACAGACCAGGTATTAAATAAAAGTATTTTCTATTATGTTTGATCAATTTTTTGATTTTATATCTAAATATTATATGGTATCCACGGGAGGCGCGTGTAGGGAAATGATGGTGTGTGTGGGTTTGTTTGGGGGATCCATAGGTAAGATTTCTGACCGCCAAAAGGTCAGAATCACCATACAGATAAATATCCATAGCTTTTTAGGAGGCTTGGAGGCATGATCTGAAGAAATAGCTGCATATATGGAATCTGTGTAACAAATATGAGTTTCTAAGAAAAACATGACTACACATCGTGTAGTTCATAAGAATACATGGTGTGTCCCCTTGAAATCGGTGGTCCTACGGTTTCTATTAAATTTTAGGTATCACATGTTGTGTAGGATATCAACACACCATGTGATTCATGTGTTTTTTTCCAATTGTGTACTCTTGGAGTACATGGTCTTGTGAATGACTAGGCACACACTGTGTGCCATAGTATACAAACATGATCAGGATACATGGAAATAGCCAGGGAGCATGGACAGGACACTGGGTGGTTGAGGAACATCATGTAATACCCTTACACAGTGTTTAGATCTACATAAAAAGTAAGTCATGTACTAGTGGGGACAATTCCAAGAGATGGTGTAGGACCACATGTTGTATGGGTCCCCTTATACACCGTGTACCATGAAATTACTTTTGATGAAACTTCAACCTATCATATCTTCTTCATTTTGACTTGGATTTTGGCTTATGAATAGTATATCCCTAGTGTTTATCCACAAAGAACATGATGGTGATCCATGTGTTGGTTTTTTAGATATGATGTGAGATATTCTAGGAAAAACTATTATTTAGGTGGTGTTGGAATACAAGAGTGATCGAGAAGGATCATTAGATTGGTACCCTCTATTGGGTAGTGTGTGGGTCCTCCTTACATTAAGTGGTACCCCTATGGAATTAGGGAATAGGTACTCTATCAATATAAGTAGTGGTGCCCCCTAATGTATCAAGACATAGGTCCTATGTTTTTATATTTTTACCCCCACCCCCTATCAGGTAGTTTTAGGTCCTCCTTACACTTAGTGGTACCCCCAATGGAATTAGGGTGAAGGTGCTTTATCTACTCAGTTCTACCCTCCTATGGAATAGGGTTCATGTCCTCTATCTAATAATTTATACCCCCTGTGGCATTATGATTTAGTTCCTCTATCTACTGAGTGGCACCCCCAATGGAATTAGGGTGCGAGTCCTCTATATTCTATGTTGTACCCACCAATCAGATATTGTGTGGGTCCTCCTTACACTATGTGGAACCTCCCCCCCCCCCCCCCCTGATGCACTATGTCATGAGTCCTCTTCTTGGAGATTATTTACCGTCAACTCTGTGGAATAGTGGCGAGGCATGATCCCTCAACATGGTTACTTCTTTTTACTGACACAAAAGATGTTGGGAATCTATGATGGGCTTTTGGATCTATTGGTGCTCTTTATATGGGTTGGGCTATAAGATAGAGGTCCCCTTTTCTCTATCATTTTGTTTTCCTTCATTTGATTATATATAAATATATATCCATGTTGTTGTATTCTATTTAATATATTACTTTAGGTTGATATTTCTATCTATTCCAATCATGTCTCTTACTAATCCCCCTTCATCTTTCAGGGTGTCCTATTGGGTATGTATATACTCACCACTATATGGGATTTTCCCACACATTTCATGTCTTATGTAGTTTTCAGACCAGTCAATAGTGACATATATAAGTATAAGGATACCTGGTGAATTGGGACATGTATAGTGGTCGGAGCTTAGAGAACATAAGACGAGATCTCTTGATAAATTTACTTTTTATTTTTTGTTAGTTTTGGACATATTTCTGTTTGGGCATGTATTTTCCCCCTTTACTTTCATTTTTCACTATTTTACTCATGTACACCCTAGATTTTTTCAAATTCATGGTTATATTCTAGTTATTGAATCTTTTTAATATTATTCCTTTTCACTTATTCATTGATATGGTCAGCTGTGTGGATACAACGAAATTAGGAAAAGGCCTCCCATTTTAGGTTATGGTTTTCAGTACTTCTCACCACCCCTGGCTTATAGGGGTGGGTTTGGTGTATTTATGGCTCAAGCCTTATTGGGTTGGGTTGTGATAGATTGGTATTAAAGTAGTTTTCTCCTTGGGTTGGTGTTTAGAGTAGTCCCATTACAATTATTTTTTTGTGATTATGGAAACATTTTCAATGTGTTTCGAGTGTGGATTCCAAGCTAGTGAGTGCAGTGATAGAGTGGCGGTCGAAATAACCATTCACAAGGACCTTGACTATATACTTGTTCACTTGGAAGATAGATACATTGGTTGTAGGGATAAATGTCACATGATTCCTATAGGATTTTATCTTTTAAAATCCTTCTTGATTTATCTCACCATTGTGTGTGTGTGTTTCTATATATATATATGCTCATTTGTCTTGGGTTCATCTTGATTAAATTTTTAGGTTGCCTCCATGATGACAACCAGACAGGTCACCATTTCTGTATCATGTTGATCATGTGTTCAAAAATTGTGCCTCAGTTCAAGGTTCAACAAGTGATATTCTTCCTCCAGGTGGAAAGGTAAAAGAACACCCACTTTTCATGAAACAAGTTATACTAGAATGGAAGGATGAGGATGGATGTAGGATTAACACACTCCATGAGTTCCATCACCAAAGGCCACTAAGGTTCCGTGAAGAGTCAGATCACCAGGTAGCAGAGGATTGGATATAGTCCCAGATCTATGTTTTATGGCTTATTCAGACACTGATGGATTATGTGGTTTCACCAAAAACTAGCCTTTTCCATGGATCAGTTGGGCATTGTTGGAGTCTTGTTACTTAGATGCACGATGAATCGATACTCTCATGGCCTGAATTCTAGTAGTTATTTCATGATGAGTACTACCACTTCTACATGCACTCAGTTTGGATTTAGGAGGTTTTAGAGAAATATCATGGAGGGATAACAGTGGGTGAGTATGTTTTGAGGTTCACAAACCTTATGCGAAACTCTCTCGACATGATCAAGGATGGATACTTCTAAATGCTGATTTTTGAGTAGGTTCTTCACTGGGATATCCAAACCATTGTAGTGACCTTGTGAATCCCAAAATAAATCAGAATATTGGAATGGGAGCTATTGATAGGGAGCTTTTTGTCAGAGGGATTCCAGGTTGTTGGGGCTGGCATTGGGTGTTACAAGGATATGTTGTAGGAATCATCTAAAAGGTTCAATTCAATGGGATCTCAGTGCCAAACACTTCCACATGACTAGACTCCAGAACGTAATCATGTGGCATAAGGATAGTGAAGAGGAAAAATGAATACTATGGATGGGAAGTGCTATACATGTGATATGAGAGTTCACATGGTGTGGGATTTCTCAACCCAACATGCTTAGGAGGTCAGGTTGATAGTTAATGGACCATTATGGTAGAGGTCGTGCCATGATTAGGGATCTCATAGGTGAGGGTAGGGTGCCCCCCAGGGAGAATGAGCTGGAAGAGGAGGTGTTGGAGCTCAAGGAGGATGACATGTGGGAGGTGGGTGATGTTATAAAATCCTTCTAAAACCACCACCCAGAGGCCCATGTTAGGCTTAGGGATCTAGTATCCTGGGTTGTGTATTGGTACTGTTTAGAGAGTTGTATGACCCAATGACACACGAGACGATTAGAGGAATGATCTATTTTTATTATATTTATTATTCAATATTATTAGACACATTTTGGAGTCATTAATTCATCTCTTTACTCATTGTGCAAGAGATGGAGATCCCAGTTGGGTCATTATCCTAATAACTTTGTCTTAAGATTCTTACAGGGAATGATTCTTATTTATCTTTTATCTGCTGATAGTGAAATATATTTCTTGGTGGATAGAGTTTCACATGGGACCTTTTTTTCATCATGATGGATACTTATGAAATTATCTTGGTTATGGATTGGTTTTCCATATTCCAAACCTAGATTCACTATAACTGTAGATGAGTTAGATGCCTTCACACTAATGTGATGAGATTATCCTTTCTAAGTGAGAGAGATATCATGGTAGAATTAGTGGGTTTTGAATGTAGAAGGATGCATCCCATAATCCATCAGCTGGTCAATGTAGCCCATGTTGCATAAGGCTCTTTGGGATTTTGGATTCCTTCAATCATGGATGATTTTACAGATGTATTCCCCATGGAAATTTTGAGACTAAATCTAATGTGGGAGATGGAGTTTTGTATTGACTTGCATCATGACACCACTTCATTATCTTATATTTCTTATCACGTTGACCATAATATGTTTTGGGAGCATTAGTTGTAGTTGGAGGACCCTTTAGATAAGGTTTTTATTACGCAAAGTGTGTCCCCCTGGGAAGCTTCAGTGTTGTTCGTGAAAAATCTAATCGGATCTCACAATTTTTTCTAGATTATAATCACCTAAACTAGGCCAAGATAATGAAAAAGTACATATTACTAAGTATTTATGAACTATTATATCATTTTTGAAGTATTATATAGTTCTTGAAGATCGATCTTCGGTCTTTTTACCACCAGCTGAGTGTTCATGAGGCTGATATTCTGATGTTGGAATTATGATGTCTCTGTAGAAACAATGAGTTCCTAGTGACACCCTCTAGTATAACACATTCCCCCACTATGTGTATGGATTTGATGAACTAAATCTTCCTTACATACATGGACCTGTTTGTGGATTTCTTCCTCAGTGATGTACTTGTATACTCTGTGTTAGAGGAGTAGCATGAAAAGAACATAAGTATGGTCTATGATTTTCTTTGGCAGCACCAGATTTATGGTAAGCTCTAAAAGTTCCAGTTATGGATTCATGAGGTTCACATCTTAGGGATTGTCATTTCTAAGAATCTTTTAGTAGTACACCCAGTGAATATTGATGTAGTTCTTGCTTGGGATACTCCCAAGAGAATTTTAGATATGTAGAGTTTTCTTGGATTAGCAGGGGTACTACATGGGGTTTGTGGCATACTTCTCTAGGATTGTAGCCCCTTTGACTACCTTGATTCAAAAAGGGCATCCATTTACATAGACTGAGCAATTTTAGAGGAACTTTGAGGGGTTGAGGATGATCCTCATGAGTGCTATTGTTATGAGAATATCGGAGGAGGGTGTGGAGTAAATAATGTATTTTGATGCCTTAGGAGCTAAAATCATATTCGTTTTAATGAAACGACAGGAATTTATTGCATATGGTTCGAGTCAGTTCAGACCCAATGATAGAACTATGTGACTCTTGGCCAAGATATGTTTGTGGTAGTCTTAAATATGAGGATGTGGAGTAAATATCTTAAATAATAGTTCTTCATGGTTTACTCAGATCATCAATGTCTTAGGCATGAATTCATGCAGAGGGACTTGAACCTAAGATATTGGAACTTGTTAGAGTTCCTGTAAGACTATGACTTCAAGATGGATTATAATCTGAGTAAGGGAAATGTTGTAACAGATTCTATATATAGGAATTCTAAGGCATTTTTTGTTCAATAGGCATCTGAGTAGTTTTCTCCCATTTGGATAACCTTGGTTGAGCAGGAGGGTGCATATTTTCTTCAGTAAATGGAATTTAATCCTCCACTCCTTCATTTCATGACATAGTCCTAGTTGTGAGACATATAATGTGAGGCCTTGTGTGACCATATATCCTCAGGAGATTCATACAATAAATTTAATAAAGGATGGAATCAGTTCATAATTTTCTTGGGAAGGAAAATGGTACTAGTCACAATGTAGGATGAGTTGATGAGGAAGTTACACACTTCCCCTTAAGATATACATACCAGTGTGGGGAATATATACAGAGAACTTTAGTGGAATTTTTGGTGGGCTAACATGAGATTGAGCATGTCTGAGTTTGTCTCTTGATGCCTCAACTATTAGCAAGTGAATGTAGAGGACTAGGTTCTAGCAAGTTTATTGCAACCCCTTGAGATCCAAGATAGGAAATGGGACAGGGTATCCATGAGCTTCATGATAGGGAATCTGTCAAAAATGAAGGCCCACAATTCCATATGAGTGATAGTTGACTGACTCACGAAGTCATCTCACGTTTTTGCAATCAAGGAGAAGATTTATGTGAAGATTTTGGTGAAAATGTACATTAGGGAGATTTTCCTCCATTAAGGAATTCACTTAATTATTGTTTCCAATTATGATGCACGGTTCACATCATGGTTGTGGGAAGGTCTATAAAAAAGTATATGGAACCCGGATAAGGATGAGTATAGCCTTTTACCACTAGATAAATGGGAAGACCCTGTGAATTATCCATGTATTGGAGGATATTCTGAGAGAACGCATGTTATACTTCATCTGGAGATGGGAGGATCACTTTCCAATGAAATATCATTGTATAAAATAAAAGTTACCACTCTATAATTATCATGGAATCTTTTAAGCCCCTCTATAGGAGACCCTACATGTCACCCTTCTAGTGGTTATAGATTAGTGAGGTATCTCTTTTGGGTCTATTGGTGGTGTAGGTGATCATGGAGAATGTCCAAGGCATTTCGTGAGTAGTTGAGGATAACCCATATAAGGATGAAATCTTACAATGATCGATATCATATGCCCTTGGAGTACGATCAGTGAGACCATGTTTTCCTAAGTGTCTCCCCATGTTGAGGATTTTGGAGATTTTTCTGGGAAGGAATGGTATCCTAAAGATTAGTTAGGCAATTCAAGATCTTAAATATGGTTGGAGAGGTTTTTTACTACCTTTAATTACCCCCCCCCCCCCCCACAACTAGAGATAGTGCATGATGTATTCCATATGTCACACCTGAGGAGATACATGCATGACCCCATGCATGTTATTGACTGGGGAGAGCTAAAAATAGAGGATGGAGCCACTTTTTTGGATCACCTAGTGGAAATCAAGGAACAGCATAAGAGGAACCTACATGGATAGACCATCTCCTTAGTTCATGTATTTTGGCATTACAGGAGCATGCAGGAAAGATCTTGGGAGCGGAAGAGACATGTGAGGGCTCAGTATCATAAAATTCTCTCTTATCTTTTATGTTAGAGGACAAAAATCTTGATGGAGGGATTGATTTAGAGACCCTCTATATTATTTTTAAGAATTTGAAATAATTCTGAATATATATTTGGATCCCAGCGCAGAGACGACATACAATTCCAATACCCGGTGTTCCAATAATTAATTTAATAAAAATATTTTATATTTTTTATATTTCACATGCATAGTTTTTTAAGGAAAATGGGATGAATCATAAATAGAATATCGGATAGGAAATCTAATTCTATAATTGAATCCAAAATTTGATTTTTACCCTTGAAGTGAAGTAAAATAGGTCAGCACCGAATGTTTAGATAAAAAAAGTCGTTAGAGGGTGATTTTAGTTTAAAAAAATTATTTTATTTATTTATAAAATTATATTGATCTAATTAAAATTCATTTAAATACACAATTATTCCAATTATCCATCTTGAAGCACATAACCCATGGGAGAATTGAGAGGTTCCTTATTCCCTTCATTGAAAATTCAAAATCAGACGATGATAAACCTTTAGATCTAGGCAGATCAATACGCAATGAATGAAACAACTACTCTCATTCGATGGAGAGCACATTATTTGATGAATAAATATAAAAATCTAGGTAAGAATCATAAATATTTTTTTTATGAACCTATTGATTAAATTGATTGAGTAAGATCATATTGCTTCGTTGATCTGTGTTTGAATTGAGCCATTGCATGCACCCATTTATTGGCATTAAATTGTTTATTCATTTTTCTAACCCTTAGAACCCCAAATCTATATATTTTGGCTAGGAATGATCAAAAAATTATTGTTTCACATCAATTTATTATTTATTTGTCCCTTTTTTTATCATGATAGTTATGTTTGGACCATGGGGTCATAATTCAACATTTCTATGGGGACGATTATTATCAGACCATTGAAGCCACATTGGGTTCACATGTGATGAACTAAATGATGGGTAAGAGGTGAAATTAGAGGATTATACTATTTTAGGTGATTTATTTGTTGATCCAGGATCCAAATGGAAGGTGGCGATGATGAGAGGCATGCACAGGGTGACAACGATGTGTGAGGGTTCGTGCAAGAAGATATGAAGGTTCAATTTCCAAATACCAGAGGGATGGAATCACTAGATATAGAAATATCCATACATTTCATGTAGATAATTTGAAATATGTAAAGAAGTGGTCATAGATATTTGATCCACAAAATGGATCTATGTTTTTTATAAAAACATGACGTCACAACATGTTGTTCAGAAGAACATCCAGTGTGTCCCTAAGAAATTTGCAATGCTAGGGTTTCTGCAAAATTATAAATATCCAACACTGTGTGGGATCACCATGTTCTATGTGACCCATTTTCTAGAATCCAAAAATATACTTTAGGGGTAAAAAGTCATGTTAATGGCTAGTCACACTCCATTTACTAAAGTACATGTACACAAACATGATACACAGACATGGCATGGGGGTACAGACAGGACCTCAGGTGGTTGAGTCATGTCATGTAATACCCCTACACACCATATAGGGATACATGGGAAGTGATCCATGTACCAGTGGGGACATGTAATGTAAATGAAGTAGGACCACATGTCATGTGGGTTCTCTCACACGCTATGTTCTCCTATATTCCTTGTAAATAAATATCAACCTCTTGTATCTCCTTCTTTTAGACTCAGATTTTGGGCAGCGAGTAGCCTATCATGATTCTTTTTCCAAGTAGAACATAATGGTGTCCTCCATGGTGGATTATCAGATAAGATGAGTGTTATTATGGGTATATTCTTATTTAGGTAGTGCTCTATGATGCCAGTGATCGGGAAGGATCTTTAGAGTGTTACCCCCTATTGGGTAGGCTATAGCTCCTCTTTAAACTAAGTGGTACCCCCTATGGAATTAGAGTGTGATTACTATATATATATATAGTGGTACCCCCTGACTAAACAGTGAATGGGTACTCTTTTTACAAAGTAGTACTCTCTATCGGGTAGAGTGTGGGTCCCTATTACACTGAGTGGTACCCCTATATGGCATTATGGTGGATGGACTCTATGTACTAAGTCGTACACTCTATGGAATTAGGGTGTGGGTACTCTATCTAATGAGTGGTAACACCTATTGAATTAGGGTTAGGTTCCTATGTTTGTTTAGTGGTACCCCCCCCCCCATATAATTAGGGTGTGGGTCCTCTATTTACCGAGTCTTTCCCTATCAAATAGGGAAGGGGTCCTCCTTACACTATTTGGAACCCTCCTAACACACTAGGACGTGAGTCCTATACCTAGAGATTGTGTCCCATTTACTATGATTTATAGTGGAAAGTCATGGTCCCTCTACATGTTTAATTATTTGGACTGACACTTAAGATATTGGGCATCAACAATGGACTTTTAGAACTATTATCACTCTTTACCTAGGTTAGGCTGTGAGATGGAGATCCCTTTTTCTCTATCATTTGGGGTTACTTGGTTGGAGAATATATATATATATATTGGTATCCATGTTATTGGATTCTATTTACTCTCTTTCTTTGAGATGATTTATCTATCAATTCCTATCGTGTCTCTTACTTCTTCCCTTAAGCATTTCGGTATCTTACTGGGAATATATATACTCACCTCGACATGGGATTTTCCCACAAATTTCGTGTTTTATAAAGATGATGTACATGTTGGTATTGAATAAAAATGAGAAAAGTTATAATGGGTGCATTAGACCATGTATGGTGGTTGGATCTTTGAGATCAAGAGATAGGCTCTCTAAACACATTTACTTTCCAGTTTTGTTAGGTTGGGAAATCTTTCTTTTTAGGCATGTATTTTCCCCCATTTACTTTATGTTTTCACTATCATACTCTTTTACACCATATAGGATTATATATGGATGGATATATTCCAGATATTTCATATTTTTATTTTTTATTCTTATTCACTTATGAATTGAAATAGTCGGGTGCTTACGTATAGCTATACTAGGAAAAGGCCTCCCATTTTAGGTTATTCCTTTATTTTCATGTCACCACCACTGACCTGTAGAGAAAGGAATATGATAAATATAGTTCAAGCCCCACTGGTTTGGGTCTTCATAGATATCATTCCTAGATTTGTTCATATTTTCCTCCCTATTACACACATGTTGATTTTAGGTACAACAGGACTCCCGCCATGGCGTGGTATTGCTTGTTGTGCACTTAAAAGAAACCAAATTTAACCCAAATCCTCTAGGAGAAATATAACACATCCCAAACCCTTTTTAATACATCCCAAGGCCCCAAAATTCATACATTTAATATTTTGGATGTTATAATAATGCTTTTTTATAAATGTTTTTTGAACTGTCAAATAAAATCTAATTTATATTCTAATTTTTTAATGAATGATACAAAAGAAATCAGTGTTTCTATATGACACAAAAATTAGGATCATTGTCATTTAGAGGTATCCATCCATAAATAAGAGTGAAACATTGTTGTTGTATCCTTATTTTTATTAGTTTTATGAATGATAGAAACTTATATATGCTTCTTATGCAGCATTGAAGTGATGAAAGTGTGTTGTATAATTAGATTATTTTTTTAATGTATGTTAATGTTGTATTTTTAATGATTTTTTACTATTTACATTAATAAATTATATATAAGGTTACCCGAGACTTTTAAACATATTATACATGATTTTTATCATAAATATTCCATTAAATATATATAATGATTAACAGTCCTAGTTTCATTGGAAGACTATATACAACAAACATTATCATGAAACTAAAATAAAACATATTTATTTTAATATCATAAATCCTTGTGATCTATTAAATATTCATAGGAAAACATGGGTAATGGATAAAATAAATTGGTGATATATAAATCCTTGTAATGGAATAAACATGGTAATGAAGCATAGCATATGTTTGAGAATGCATAACATGATAACATTAAGCACGCAGATCATGAATAATCATATGGAGGAAAAATATAAGAAACATGGAATAATAATATATTGGAAACAAAGGAATTTGGAATCAATATAAAACACTATATAATCATAAGTAAAATCTAGCTAAAAATACAATATTACATATTCGAAATACTCCCATCAAGGATTATTTTCACATTTTAATCTCATAAATATAATCTTACAAGGTAAAAAAATAACCAATAAAATGGAGAACCATATTGGAGAACCCATAATAAAATGTGTGTGCTTATTTGTTCCACAAAAGGAAATCAATCATAAGGTATAAACATTATAATTATCCATGGTAAGCAATGGGTTATATAATCTTTCCTCATATTATAATCAAAGGATATTTCATAAATATTAGAAAGATAAAATAAATTAAACACTATGGTTGTTCATATATGATTAAAAAGTATATGGATAAAAATTTGGTGTTCGTTTGAAAATATAGACTTTATAAGAGCATTTTATTAAAGGATTAAGGGATAGAATGTCGCCATTAATCAGGTTTGATCTTAAAGTAGGCATTTTTGAATGATCTTAAGGAATGTATTACCCCATAAAAGGATGGGAGAATATGATAGGTATATATGTAAGAGAAATATATAGGGAATTTTAGAATAATAACATATTGTTAAAGAGATATATAATGTGATTTAGAGAGATGAATTTCATAACAAAAGAAAAGGGGTGTTCTAGAGATATTTATTTCTTTATACTTCAGAATCATTCTTCACGTGCACATAATTTCACAAATAATAAAATTAATTTAATTCATTCATTAATTAAAAATAATAATCTATATTTGATTTAATATTATTTTATTATTTCCATTTATAACCATTTCAATGATATATAATGTTTAATTTCAGTGTTTCAAGGGTATTCGTTTTGTGGTTCTAAATTAGAATCACTTGTGGAGAATTAATGATGTTCTTGTCAAATGAGACTAAAACACCATAAATGAAATGAAATTGTATTAATTAACATATAGGAATTAAAATTTCCCAACGTATCTTTATGTTTTCTAACATATGGATGATTCATTTTATAAAATTTTATTGTTATATATTCATTTTATTTTAGTGGTTTTACCAACCATCACAAACTAGTTTTGTTTTATTTAATATTATAGATATATATTTATTATATAATTTGAAAAAATATATAATAAAAATATTTATGAAATTTTAAATAATTATAATTGAACTTAAACCTACCATGAAGGTTGTGACAGGAAATGAAAACACATCATCCACTGAGGTGATGAACTAACATAATACGGACGGTGTTTTCTTTTTTAGAATAAGAGGAGAAAAAAATAGGATGGATGATAGACATAAAATTAACAAAATAAAATTAAAACATATATATGATACAATATAAATTATTCTATATATAATTTAATTATTTTGTATAATTACATGGAAGATAAAAATAAAATACTTCATTGAGAGTATAGAATTTTCCTCTGGACGTCTCCGATTGTCATTCCTTTTAAGGAACATTGGATTGGTCTTTTGATGAAACAAATAAAACTAGAAATGAGGAAAAATATTATGAATAGATTTTTGTAGAATTATGGAAATCTCTAAGTCTTATAATGTGTGAGGAGAAGGGTTTTTGAGGGCTAGTATTAATAATGGGAGGTGAGGGGTGCTTTTGAATATTATTATCATTAGCTTATTATTTGTGATCAATTATACGAATAATATTTATTATTGTCCCAATATATATAAATTTTTGTATGGAAGTTCAAACAAATGGGTGCTTACATCATCCATGGATCAAAATATCATGAATTTTTTTATAATGTCAAATACATTAGTTTACCGTATTCCATTATTCACCAAAAAACCAACTATTTTATAAAAATACCAAAAAATAACACTAAGATATATTTGATGTCTGAATTTAAAAAAATAAAAACCATTTTATGAATATAATTTTATAGATATTATAAATTGAATTTTTAAATAAAATCCTCATTTATTTGAAAAAAATCTTTTTTAATATTGAAATCACTATTCTAACCCATTTAAAAATAACTTATGGACTCATAAAATTATATTATCATTATAATAATACATAATATTAATTTATAAATCCGTTTTTGAAAATCAAATTTCATTTAAATCTATATATTTATTATAAAAATTCAAATAAAACATTTATATTTTATGAAAATACCGAAATTTAACTAATCATTTTTATAACACATATTTACTATTACCATTGTATACATATATCATATTTTCATATTATAGGATTCCTAAATTTTATTTTTCATTTTAAAAGGTGAGGATGTTATTCTAATGGTCAAGTTACTTTTCCTAATGGTTAGATTACTATTCAAATGATTAGGTTTCTTTTCCAATGATCAGATTACTATTCTAACAGTCATATTGTTAACTATCATATTGGTTACCAACATCCTATAAATATCTCATATTTCATTCATTATTAATTAAAATCCATTCTATATAAAATAAATATATTTATATATCCATTATCAAACATTATATTGTAATACTAACATTCTTATTCATTTCTACAGTGTTGTTTGTGAGTGAGATTATTCTAGGGGATCATGAATATCTGAATTTTCTTATTATTTTTATCATATTATCCATTTTTCCAATTGTAATACTTTTAATTATTCTACACATATTTATTCCCTATGTTTAATATTTAAAACAATCTAATAAATTGTTTTGGGTCTTATCATGTGGTGTGTGTACCTTATATAATATTATATTACAAAATAAGACACAATTACATATTCAAAAGAGAAATTTCATTTTTTAAATTTTTGTATCATGATATTATTCCCAATTAATAAATTTCTCCCATGAAATTTCAATTTACACATAAGTGTAACATGTCAATTTTCTACAGTATGTTTCCCTTTGAATAAGGCAGTAGCTTGCGTTGTTCGCAACTTGGAGTTTTAACAAACCACGACCACTGAAACTAGCCACTATGAATCGTAATAACCAATTTTTAAAATTTTATAAATTTTATCATTCAAAATGGACTTTATTTTTGAATTCGGAATATCGAAATTATCTTAGAGTGATTTTTTTATATTTTCCTGAAAACATTCAATTTTTGATGAATAGTAAAAAAACACTTAGTTATTGTTTAAAATCGACTTTTTATTAAAATAATTATTTATTTTATTTAAGTTTATTTTAGGTCAAAATAGATACATAATACCTATATATGTTCAATGTAATTTATTAGATCCATCTTATACTATGTTTAGGTATATAAAAAGTTTATTGAACTTCTTACCGTCTTTTACCCACCTCCTAGAAGAATTTGGAAATTTGCATAAAACATAGTTCCACTGCTTCTGTGAGTTGAATTTCAAAAAATCTGAGAGAAACGGTTAATATCAGAAAATAAATGTGGTTCAATAATATGAAAATAATTTTTGGTGAATTGTAACTTTTGACTTTTATTTACCACAGTTAAAAGTAAATAGGGTAATTAAGGGTAAACATGATATCATAATTACCCTAACACATATCCTAATTCTATTGGATAAGTATAATTCGACAAAAAACAACCTTATCAATAAAATATGATCTTCTTTGGTCCACTTGGATTAGATTAGGAGATTTATTATTATTTTATTTATAGAAGAGTTAAAAGATTTAAATTCAATGTTTAATAACTAAACCATTTTTAATATTGGGATACACACAATATAAATTTGACTGTAAATATTCATTATAAATCTAAAAATATTTACTAAATAATTGAATTTTATTTATAATTTCTAGACATTATATAATTTAATTTGTTTATGACACAATGATGATGCAGTAATTACCTTATTAATGAAACATTAAAATAATTCATATTATAAATATCCAAATAAATGAAAATTGAAACTTTTTGATGAATTCCACTAATTTTATAGGTTAATATGACATGTTAGGGTTGGTTAAATAAATTTTATTCGAAGTGATAATGTTTTTATGGCTTTTTATAAAATCAAATACTAAATAGTGTCGAAGTTGACATAATTGAGTTTTTAAAACAAATACTATATTATTAATTGATATAATTTACCTAAAAATATAAGGTTCGGCCAAAGGAATTATATAATGTTATATATATTAATAATGAACCACATGGGGTTCTTTTGGCTTGTTATAGTAATTTTATTAACCATATAATATAAAAATACAAAGAGACATGGTAAATGTCAAACTATTTAACTAAGAGTTAAATCTAAAAGATAAGGTTAATATGATGACCTAAACCTATATAAACCCTATTGGTTGAGTGGTGTTAGACCCATACCCAACTAATCCTCTAAATAATATATTTTTTAGCCATTAGAAACCGAAAATTATTTTATTATAAAATAATATTTCAAGCTTTTCCTAAAGTGACCTTCAGCTCTCTTATAAAAGGGAACTTCCCATTCTCTAACTTTCACACCTCTAAAGCCATTTATCTCGGCAAAACCATGCCCAAATATCCTCCAAACTTTCTTCCCTTCATCATAGGGGCCTTCTATTGGTCAGAAATCCATCCTATGGAGCCCTTTTGAACAAATCAAAAGGAAGAACTCGAAGACGAGGTACATATTTCATCACCTCTTTCAAGTTCTTTTCTTCTTCCACTTATTCTTTCTTTGTTTTTTACATTCTAAAATGATAAATCCAGTATCTTCTATATAATTTTATGTTATTATAAAAATGGTACAACCATATTCATTATTCTATCCATCATATGAATGACTAATTCACCATACGTGCATATGTACGGCTTACCGTCTCCATGTCGTGGTGTCATTTGTTATTCAACCACTTCATTATTTGGATGGGTATAATAATGAGTATAACTGATTTAATAATAAATATAACATGTTAATGATTATTTATATATGATATACCATCCAATTACATATGATTTCACCATCAATATAATGATATTTTCGCTCGTCCGTACGTACGGATTACTGTCTCCACGAACACGATAAAATTCATTCGCCATCATAATCATTCAAGAATAATTTTAATTTTATAATTAAAAATAATTTTTATGAACATAATATAATTCTTTATATGAATCAAATACATCCTATCCATAACAAACATGGCTTATGTAACCATGCATATAAAGTAAAATGAATAAGTTAGCACCCGAAATGATGATACTACTGAAATATTATTAACAAAGCAATATTAAAGGATCATGTATGATATCATATTTATGTATACAGTTCTTGTATAATTTAATAAAAAAATTCAACTATTATATAGGATCTTAACATACCATAGACTAAGGAAAATTACAAGGTAAGGGTTAATTCTACAATCTCTTTACTTATCTGAGGTTGTTAATATGTAAGTATCTACTGGGACCTCTTTATCATCCACATCTGTGTTTTCTTAAAGCTTTAATTCAAAATATTTTTAACATTTACTAGACTATGGTTTGAATTCATTTATGCCCTTATTTTACCTTATATGTTTTGAAAGAAATCATTCTGTCATTTTCCAAACAGGGTACATTATGACATTTTCAATTAAATTAAGGTAAGAATGTCTTTTTTTAACTTATACAGTGGGTGCGGTATTCTCCACTATTATTAAACCTTTCAAGCTTCCATTACAAGCTTATAATAATATTTTCAAAATAAATGATTTCTTTAATAATTAAATTACTTCTAAATTATTTCAAAATAGAAATATATATTTCTCTCAAAAAGTTTTGATTTCATCTATCTCAACATCCTTTGATGGATTTTAAACTTGTTTGAAGTTGATTTATTATGATAAAAATATTCCCTAATGTATTGAAGGTTTTGAGATATATTTGACTGGGGGTGTGTTACTTTTACACCATTCATGGGTTAGGGATAAATTATTTACATTTCGTATGCTTGCTTTAATACGAATGTTTATGTTATGCTTACACCATTTCATATGAAGAATGCATTGGACTTAGTAAGTGACGGGTGGATCCCTCTATAGCTCCTTGAGGCATCGGAAGGTCTCATGAGACAAATTAGTGTTTTGGAACAAGGCCTTGACAAAATATTATTTGTAGTCTTGGCACAAGGCCTTGACTATGTGGTTATGAAGTCTGGAATTATGCATTCCATCATTATAAAAGTTTCTATTGATATTACATGTGATTATTCAACTAGTAGAATATCCATGTGAATAAGTAAATGGAATTATTTTATTTTATCTTTTCCATATTATACTGCAGTTTAAGTTTAAAGGGCTTTTGTTTTAGTCTTATACTTTTCCTTAAATGTTTATTCTTATTTATGAAAGTTTCTGCTATATTGTTATCCTTACTGAGCATCTGAGCTCATCCCTTTCTATGTTTTATTTTTCCCAGGATGTGAAGAAGTATCTTATAGTTGACCTGCAGGGATAGGATAAGGATATAAGTGTGTTCAAAAAGGGATAAGATGGTGTTGATGATTTTATTTCATCTTGTAATATATAACTTATGAATGTATCTTGTACTTCCAAGTCTACTAAACTGATTGGTCTTTCAGGATTTTATCCCTTGAGATCATGCCAATATTATGTAATAATGCACAGACTCTAGGTAACTAGGGTCAGGGCATTACACTAAGGGGAAAATAGGTGGGGGAAATTCCACATCATCACTTCCTCTAGTTCCCATATCACCTCCTCAAACATATGGTTTCATCTTAGTGATTTGACTTGGTGAGTTTTCTTATTCCATAGAACATTAGCACTATAGTCCAAGATCTTCACTAGATTCTCCTCATAAGAGAGATTATTTTATAATTTTACCACCTCAGAATTTTTTACATGTTATTTATCTAGTATATACTTAATCAAGATAGTACAAGGAATACATCATGTAATTGATAAATGAATGGTGGGAGTGCTAGTTGATAGGCCACATCTCCAATGTTATCAGGAATATCAAAGGGGATGATATACTTGGGAATTAACATTACCTTATTTCCAAATCCCATGAATATCTTTTATATTGATATGAAAGGGAATGATTTATGACTAAACTCAAACTATAGGAATCTTCAATGATTTTTAGTAATGATCTTTTATTGACTTTGAGAAGCCCTGATGTGCTTCTAAATGGTCTTGACCTTTTCTAACATTTCGTCAACCATTTTAGGACCCAAAAAATTGAGTTTGGTAACTTTATCCCATCACGTATGTTCTTTACATATCTTCCTATAAATAGCTTCAAATGGAGCCATTTGGATTCTTGGGTGGAAACAATTACTATATAAAAACTTGAATAGAGGAAGATGTTGATACCATCCTAATTTGATGTCCATCTAGAATTCTCTAAGGATGCATTCCAGTGTCTATATAGTCAACTCATATTTTCCATTAGTTTGGAGGTAATAAGATATAATAAAGTTCAATTAATTTGTTAGATCATGTTGGGGTATTTTACAGAACCTAGAGATAAATCATAGACCTCAGTAAAATACAATCGATAGTGATGCACCATTCAATATAAACAGTTCTTTAAAGTATATCCTTATATGTTTATTGAGTGAGAATTTCTATTGAATTGAAATGAATTTATAATTATTCATAATATGTTCCAAAATAACCCAAATATAATTATTTCATATTTCTGTATTTAGAAGACCAGTGATAATGAACATGGTGATGTTTTTTAATTTCCAAGTAGGTATGTGTGAATGTTTTCCTATCAACCTTTACCTACTAATATTCCAAGAGTTTTGATGTATATTCTACAAAATATCTCTTCACTTAGTCCCACAAATAGTGCTTTTGGATATCTCCAAACACATTCATGGTCCATTTGTGGATGTATTTGGGTGAATTATTTTTATATTTCAATAGATACCCATTTTTCTCTTGATTTTATGGTACACATAGCCATGAAAAAAATCTTACAACCCCTTTATCAATTTTGAAGTCATAGGTTTTCCATTTTCTTATAGAATTCACATTATTCTATATTCTCACATCATCTCATTAGGAATAAATTATCTTCTCCTAAAGTGATGGTTTAGTAATCATTTGGCAATGTAATGATGATATTCTGTCCATTATGGTTCTCATATCTGTCCTTTGAAAAAATTAGATGATTGGATCTATCTCAACTATCATCATTAGTAAGGTTGTTGGATCCTTTCTATTTATATCATCAACCACTTTTATTTAATTTCATTGGATTGTTGTGGATTAAAAAGTCATAGGAATTGATCAACTCTAACCATATTCAATGGATAAAATTATTCCCTTTCCATATGAAAATATATGTCAGACTCTTATGATATGTATATATCTCACACTTCTCCCCAAAGAGATAATTATTCCATATCTACAATGTGAATATCACTGTAACCAAAATGAGATCATGTCATGTGTAGTTCTTGTTAGGTCAGATAGGGTAATGGAAGATGTTTTAGAGGAGGGTGAATATACTAGATTAATAAATTTAATCAAATAAATTGATTAATAAAATTAATTATCAATGTTATTTATTATGGTTAATCAGTAGCGGAAAAATTAAAGAATGCAAGGATGCTTTTTATAGTGGTTTATTCCAAAGTGGGCCTACTTATACTCTTATACCTATCTGCAAGGTCAGAGATATGTGTTCCCTAAAAATTATTTTTATGGGGGAAAAATAACACAATTACAAATTCCTTTTCTAGTGAAAGAATAACCATAAAACTGACTTTTGTATGAGGTGTAACAATCCTTACAACCTGACATTAGACACTAGGAGTCAAAAACCAAATAGTTATGCCTTTAGATATAGGGAGTCACAACCCTTAGATCCGGAATTTTGAATCTGGGAGTCAGAACCCAAGAAAACAGAATAACAAATAATAATGTTTTATTCAAAAGCATAAACAAAAAAATAGAGTGTGTGTAAGAGATAGGAAATAGTGTTAAAGAATCAAAATCAGACGAATGAGAAGATACAATATTAAAGCATGGGAACTGATTATTGAGGATTAGTTCATCTCATCTCATCAGGGAAATTGTAGTCAAAGAAGAATTAATTCAACCCATGAGAGAATATGTAGGTGATGAAACAAAGTGTCATAGGACATTGCAGATTTCACGGTTGGTTCAAAGTTCACAACACTTTATCTTTGAAAAAACAAAGTATCAAAAATGTTAATGTGTTTCTTTCAATTTATATCTTATTATCATATTGTATCTTCTTTTCAAAAAGATAGAATGATATATATATATATAGATAATAAATATTAAACAACTATAGCAGCTCCGCTTCCTTTGAAAATATAAAATAAATTGAGTCAAGAGTGATCATAAATATCTCTATGAAAAAACGTAGCATTGTTGCCTCTTTATTCTTGTAGAATAAATCTCAAATAAAAGCATTCAAAAATAATTTGAATAAGTATTCCAGAAATATCTCTAAAAATATAACACCATTGAATGATTTAAAAAAATGAATTAAATCCATTAAAACTTCTTTAAATTTAGACAAAATAGTTCCTGAAAACTAGAAGCACAATCTGTAAGTAAATTCAAAATTTTTAATTTAAACAAATTTGAAACCTCCAAATTAATGGGAAAAAGACATTGAAAAGTTATTAATTTTTCTCACTAAATATTCCACCAAAAAAATAAAAAACTCTTCGATTATAATCCTTATTTTTTAAGAATTTTTTCAGTAGAAAACCCTTTAAGAATAATCCATGTATATGCAGAAAATCAATTATATAAAAAAATGCACAGAATGAATAGTAACTTCGAAATGAATAAAAACATAGGGTTGATGAACTATACTTTATACTATTCATGAATAGTAATGTAGGGTATGAACCATACTTTGTGGAATGAATAGTAATGTAGGGTATGAACTATACTTTGCAGAATAAACAGTAACATAGTGTGTGAACCATACATTCTACTATTCATGAATAGTAATGTAGCGTATGGATGATTAAAAATAATGTAGGGTTGATGAACTGTACTTTTCACTATTGTGATAGTAGGGTTTCACATACTTTGTGAAAAACTAGATAGTATACTTTAACAAACTTCAATGAATTTTAAGGGCTCTAAATAGTATATTCCAACATTGGTCAAAAATAAGTATCTGTATAAAAACTTATTATCTTTATAAATAATCAATAATCAAATAAAACTGACATCTACTATTCCAAATATCATCTAGAAAATAGAACCAACTACATTCTAAAAAGTAGCAATTCCGAAAAATCAAAGCAGAACTTCAAACAATTTAAACATCATTCAAAAGACATTTTTAGACTTCGATGTAAACTAATTAAATAAAGATATACATGTTTTATATATAAAAAATAAAGTTTCATTCAAATAAGGTATCTTTATAAGTTTCACAAAAATAAATACATAAATATTTTAATACTGAAAACTGTAGAGTTTCTAAAACAACCGTATCAACTTAATTGAATTTTTAGAGAAATAAAAATGTAGTTTCAAACAAACTCATATACTAATGAAATGTAGATAAAAACTTTATCTATCTAATTTGATAACAATACTATAAATACAAACACATTAGTTTAATAAATCATCAAAATATAAAAAGTTTTTTAAACAAACATCACATTTAATCAAACAAAATAAAACATGCACATAGAAAAACAATATCCCAATGTAATCAAACAATTAATAAAAAAAAAGATAATTCACATTCACCAAAATTATCCCCCTTTTAGATTAATTACAAAACCAAAACCTTTTAACATTTAAAACCAATGTTAAATACATTTAAACCAATTTATTTCTCCTTAATTTATATCAAAATAACTCTCCCAAAACCAATGTTTTAAAATGATTAAAACTAAGTTATTTATCCCCTTTTGTAAAAAGGAAAAAAGTGAAAACAAACTCCCCTTAAAAAATTCCATAATAAAAAGTTAAAATTCCAATATATCAAGTTCAAATTTAATTTCTTCCAAACTGAGAAGAGTCTAAAGACTTTGTAAAAATATCTGCTAGCTGATTTTCATATGGTATAAATTATAAAACAATATCACCCTAGTTCACATGATCCCTAATAAAATTAAATATAAGATCAATATGAATTGTTCTAGAATGTTGTAATGGGTTTTTAGAAATAGAAATTGTAGAATTATTATGACAATAAATACTAAATTTATTATCATAAACAGAAAAATTGCATAAGGTTTTCTTAATCCATAAAATTTGAGCACAACTACTAGCAGTTGATATATATTAAGCTTCTACAATAGATAATGAAATCAATAGTTGTTTCTTAGATGACTAGGAAATCAAAAAAAATTCCCAGAAAATGACACATACCCGATTTTCTTTTTCTATCAATTCTACAACCTCCAAAATCAGAATCAGAATAAGATATTAAATCAAAACAATAATATTTTGGATAAAATAAACTAGAATCAATAATTCTATTAACATATCTAATTATTCATTTGACACATTTAATGTGACTTTCTTTAGGATTTGCTTGAAATATTTCACATAAATAAACAATAAAATTGATATCAAGTCTAGATGTAGTTAAATATATCAAGTTACCTATCATGCCTCTATAAACATTAAAATAAAAAGATTTAACAGATGAATCATTATCTAATTTACAATTAATACACATAGGATTTTCATCGTTTTTTAGAATCAAGACCTAATATTTTAACTAACTCTTTTACACACTTGGATTAATTAATAAAAATTAAATCTTTTCTTTGAAATATTTAAAGTCCAGGAAAGAATTTTAATTCTCCTATTAAAATCATGTCAAATTCCAAAGACACCACAAAATAAAATTCATTAAAAATTATTTCATTATATGATTCAAAAATTATATAATCAATATAAATTTAAACAGCAAAAATATCATCAGAATTTATTTTAATAAAAAGAGTTGAATCAAAATTTCCATTCTTGAAACTATTATTTAATAAAAACAAATAAATTCTTTCATACCAAGAATTGGGTGCTTGTTTAAGACCATATAATTATTTAGATAATTTAGAATCATGGTTAGGAAATTTTTCACTTTCAAAATTAGGGGGTTAAAAACATAAACTTATTCAAATATAAATCCATTTAAGAAGACACTTTTTAGATCCATTTAATATAATTTAAAACCATGAAAATAATAAAAATACAATTAAATTCTAATTTCCTCTATCTTGGAAACAAGTGAAAAATAATCTTCAAATTATATAACTTGTTTTAGAGTATCCTTGAAAAAAAAGCCTAGATTTATTTTTGAAAATATATTCAGATTCACAAAGATTGTTTCTAAATATCCACTTAGTTCTAATTACTTTCTTATCCTTAGGTAATTCTAAAAATGTCGAATCATTATTTCTAAAAAATAGATTTAATTCATCATTCATAGAAACAATCCAGTTTTCATCTTTCAAAGAATAATTAAAATTAAAAGGAACAAAATCAAAAATAAAAGCATAATTGAAACAAAAATTTAAAATATATTTTCTAGTTTTAACAGCAGAATCAATATTTCCAATTGTATTTTCAATAGGATAATCTTTGTGAATCTTCCAGGATTTTGGATTTAGTTGAGAAGGAATATTCTGCCACTAAATTAATTAATTCTTATCTTGAGGAACTTCTTCACTGAAATTAAATTCTCTAAACTCATTATCAATAACACATGAATCAGAATTTAATTTAACATTATTTTCATCAAACATAAAATGAAAAAATTCGTCAATATTCATAGTTCTTTAATTATAAACCCTATAAGATTTACTATTATTATAATATCTAAGAAAAATACCTTCATCACCCTTAGCATAAAATTTATCTAAATTATCCTTTGAATTTAAAATAAAAAATCTTACAAAAAAACTCTAAAGTAACCAACTTTAGGATTTTTGTTTTTTAAGTAATTAATAAGGATTTTTCTTTAACAATGGTCTAAAGAGAATTATATTTCAAATATAACTTCCAACAAAAACAACGTCATCCCAAAAATATCTAGTAAAATTATATTCACATAACATAGTTCGATCCATTCCAATAAGAGTTCTATTTTTCCATTCTACAACACCATTTTTTGTGGAGTTCTTGGAGTAGAAAATTTATGAAAATAACCACTCTTTTCACACACAAAAAATCAAAATTAAAATTATGAAATAAACATCCTTTATCACTATGAATATAAATAATTGTACATCCTTATTCATTTTTAACTAATTTAAAAAAGGTAATAAATCAAGAAAAGGTATCATTTTTATGAACAAGAAAGTGTACCCATGTAAATATACTATAATCATCAAAAATAACTAAGGTATATTGCTTTACACTACTGTTGGAAATTTGAGTGGGACCAGACAAATCAAGATGTATTAAATGTAAAGTTCTATAAGGACTTATCTGATTGATGGGCCTAAAATAAATTTCATGTTTCTTCCCTTTATACAAGAATCACAAACATGAAGATTTTCTTTCTTCAAGGATGGAAGCTATAACACATTCTCATGTTTTTAGAGTTCTGGTAACATTCGAAAATTTACATGACCTAAGAATCGATTCCAATGGACATTGTCCTTCTATACAGAATTTAAACACATTACATGTTGAACAGTTAGTTCATCAAAATCAATTGTAGAAATATTATCTTTTTATTAGAATAAAATAATTTAGAATTATCTTTAAAAAATAAAAATTTATAATTTTGAAATTTAACTTCTATTTCATCATCACATAATTATGATATACTAACTAAATTATGTTTTAAAACTCCTACATATAAAACTTTATAAATAAAAGTATAATTTTAAATACCAAATTTACCAAAACCTTTACTTTTCCTTTAGAATTGTCTCCAAATGTAACAGTGCCTCCATCACATGTGTTTTAAGTAGTAAATGTTGATGGGTCTCCATTCATATTCCTAGATCATCCACTATCCATGTACCATATGTCATTCTTGAGACATTTAAGGAGTTTTTCCTACAAAAAATCAATTACTTGACAATTTTCGTACCCAAGCTACATTGGGTCCAATATGATTAGTTATACAATTTTTAGGTACCCATAAAGAATTTAAACATGTATTGTAAGGTACTTAAGATAATAAGGATTTAGAAATATTAGTTTTTTTAAATCTCAATGATTTTTTAAATCAAAGAGAACAATCATTTTCAAAGTGACCTTTCATGCCACATTTAAAAAAAGTAACAGTTGAAGTATGGAGATTTTTACTTTTAACTAAATGAGTTTTATACATTTGAGATAATATCCTATCATAACCAAAAACATCTTTATTTTTATTAGTTTTTTTCAAAGATATCATCTCATGATATTTTTCATGACCTTGAATAAAAGTAGATAAACTTTTTTTGAGTCTTTTATGTTCATTTTTCAAATTTTCATTCAAATTATGAGTAGATTTAAATTTTTATAAAGTTTTAATTGAGAAGAATATTAAGAAGCAGTGTTACTTAGTTTTTCATTCTATTGCAAAAGTATTTTATTTTCAAAAACAAGTTTCTCATTGTTTTTATTAAGCTTATTATATAAATTATCAGTTATGAAAATATCTTTTATTAATATTTCAATTTCTTTATTTAATTCAAACACATTGGGGTTTTAAAAATCCCATTCAGAATCAGAATATTTAGAATATAAATATGAATTACTAACTTTATCTAGTTATTCCATAAATAAAAAGTTTGTAGATTTTTTTCATATCTAGATTGTTCACTTAAATCAGATGCTTCTGTACAAATCCAACTACTAGTTAATTCCATTTTGTCATTGTTTTTGTATTTATCTTTATTCTTTAGTTTGGGATAATCAGGTTTAATATTCCATTTCTTACTGCACTCATAACAGGTTACATCTAAAGTATTATAATTCATATCACATTTCTTATCTCCCTTGTATTTTTCTTTTTGACGGTTTCTTCTAAACCTATCCTTGAATCCTTTCTTTATCATTATTTTATAAAATCCAGTAAAAATATGTGCTATATCTTGTATTTCACAATACTTTAGATCAAAATAAGAAGAGTCGGTATAAAAAACATTCATATATTTAAAAGAAACACCTTTTCTTTTTATTGTCTCCTCAACAAATATGTTTTTTAGTTAGAGTTCATATTGGAGTAGTGAACGAATCAATTCATCCAGAGTGTATTTCTTAAAATTCTTTCCTTCATCAATAGAAACCTTCTTTTCATGCCATTTTTTTATAAGGATTGTAGGAATATTTTGATAAGAATTGGGTTTTCCAAATCTTATCCAAGTGAATTCATTCGATTCACAATGTTTTTGAATCTATGGAACATTTGATTTACTGTTTCATCTTCAACCATCTTGAAGTCTTGATACTCAACATGATTCATTACAAGTTTGGTTAAAATCAATTTGTATGATCCAAGGTGAGTGACTTGTTGTATCTTCCATATTTCATGAGCTGCCTTACAAGCAGACACATGAGTAAAAACACTTCTATTAATAGAATAATATAAATTGTTAATAACTTTTTAATTTAAAATATATATTCTAGAATCAATTCAGGTAAGAGAATATGGGTCATCTTTAGGTAGTGTATACTATATTGACCTGATAGACTAGTGTTCAATGCTCAACTGTTTGAGGTAAGACTCTATTTGGGATCTCTAGTAGCCATAATCATTTCTATAAAAGCGTGGTCACTTTTAAGGCATCAAAGCATCGTTGTGGTTCAATCATTCCATCTTATAAATTTTTTACTTAGACTGTGAGGTCTAAGAAAATTTTATCACAAATAAAATAAAAGAAGACTCTATAAAAGGATTTGATAATTCCAAAAGCAATAATATTATGATACAAACTAAAAACTATAAAATAGAGAATAACAGATTTAATTAGTTCTAAAAATAACCACCCTCAAATACCATTTTTAGGTATCACAAGGGGATAATGATAGGACAAAACTATTCTTAAGAAGTCCAACCTTTGATACCAATTGTTAGGTTGGATTGGGTAATGACAGATGGTCTAGATGGGGGTGAATACACCCGATTAAAAATTTTAATCAGTTAATTTGATTAATAAAATTAATTATCAAAGTTATTTATTATGGTTAATTAGAAACAGAAAAATTAAAGAACACAAGGATGTTTTTTATAGTAGTTCAGTCCAAATTGGGCATACTTATACTCTTATACCTCTCTACTCGGTGGGAGATACGTGTGCATTAAAAATGATTTTTATTGGGTAATGATAAACAAATTACAAAATCCTTTTCTAATGGAGGGATAACCATGACATTGACTTTTGTATGGGGAGTCACAACTCTTACTACCTACCTTTAGACACTAGGAGTGACAAAACAAATAGTCCTAACTTTAGATATAAGGAGTCACAACCCTTAGATCCTAACTTTAGAATTCATAAGTAATATCCCAATAAAATAGAATAAAAAATAATTATTTTGTATGAAAAAAGTATAAATATAAAAATTGAGTGTGTGAGAGAGATAAGAAATAGTGTTACAGACTCTCAACCAGAAGAATGAGAATATAAAGTATTAAAGCACAGGTATTGGTTGTTGAGGATTAGATCATCTCGTCTCGTCAAGGCAATTATAGTCGAAGTAGAATTAATTCATCCCTGGAAAGATTATGTAGGTGGTGAAATAGAGTGTCGTAGGATATTGTAGACTACATAGTAGGTTCAAAGTTCACAATGAATTTTCTTTGAAAAACCCAAGTATCAAAAATGTTAACGTGTGTCTTGTAATTTATATCTTGTTATCGTATTGTATCTTCTTTCCTGTAAGAGAGAATGATATAGAGAGAGAGAGAGAATAAATATTCGGTAGCTACAATAGCTCCTCTTCCTTTAGAAATACAAAATAAATTGAGTCAAGAGCACTCATAAATATCTCCATGAAAATGCTGCATTGTTGCCACTTTATTCCTGTAAAATAAATCTCAAATAAAAGCATTCAAAATTATTTAAATAAGTCTTCCAAAAATATCTTCAGAAATATATCAGCGTTGAATGGTTTAAAACAATGATTTAAATCGATTAAAACTTCTTTAAATTTAGAAAAAATAGTTCCTGAAAACTATCAACACAATTCGTAAGTAAATTCAAAATTTTGAATTTAAACAAATTTGAAAGCTCTAAATTAGTGGGAAAACGACGTTGAAAAATTATTAATTTTTTTCTATAAATATTCAACCAAAAATATATTTAAAACTCTTTGATTATAATCATTATATTTAAAGATAATTTTTTTAGCAGAAAAACCTTTAAAAATAATCCATATATATATATAGAAAATCAATTTTAAAAAAATCTATGAAATGAATAGTAACTTAAAAATGAACAGTAAAATAGGGTTGATTAACCATACATCTCACTATTCATGAACAGCAATGTATAGTATGAACCATGATTTTTGGAATAAATACTAACATAGGGTATAAACCATAATTTGTAGAATGAATAGTAACGTAGGGTATGAGCCATACTTTTCACTATTCATGAATAGTAATTTAGGGTTGATGAACCATACTTTCCACTATTCATGAACAGTAATATAGCGTATGGATGATGAAAAGTAACGTAGGGTTGATGAACCATACTTTTCACTATTCATGAATAGTAACATAGAGTATGGATGATGAACAGTAATATAGGGTTAATAAACCATACTTTCCACTCTTGCGAAAGTAGGGTTTCCCAAACTTTGTGAAAAACGGGATAGCATACTTTGACAAACTTCAAAAAAAATTCAGGTCTCTAAATTGTAGATTCATACTTTCGTCAAAAATACGTATTTGTAGAAAAAACTTATTGTATTTACAATGAATTGTGAATTAAAAAAATGACATCTATTGATCCAAATATCATAAAAAATAGAACAAACTATATTCAGGAAAACAAAAGTTCTAAATAATAAAATCAGAACTTTAAACAATTTAAACACAAACTAAAAAACATTTTTAGACTTCAATGTAAACTAATCAAATAAATATAACCATGTTTTAATTCTTAAAAATCAAGTTTCATGAAAATAAGATGTTTGTAGTAATTGAAGTAAAATAAGTACATAACTTTTTTAATACTAAAAACTGTAGAGTTTCTAAAACTACAGTAGAAAATTAATTGAATTTTTAAAGAAATAAAAAATGAATTTTTAGAATTCATCATAAACTAATGAAATTTAGATAAATATCTTATCTATCCAACGTGATAAGAATCATAGAAATACAAAAAATGTAGTTTAATAAATCATCGAAATAGAGAAATGTTTTTAAATGAAAATCATATGTAATCAAACGAAATAAAAAATTCACCAGGAAAAAATCACCCAAAGTAATAAAAAAATAAATCAAACAAAAGATAATACACATGCACAAACAGTTCTTCTCAAACACTTTCAACTACCATGAGGTGTAGGCTATCACATTATCATTTTTTATCTATACACAAACTAATTTATTTCTTTAAAACATCATTTTTTACCATGAAATTTTTACAAATTATGGTTAGTGTATGTATTTGGGTTTTGATAAACCACTTTTTTAATTCCTTAACACTCTATTTGAACTCAAATTTCTAGATAAACTTTACTACCCTATGAGTCATCTTGGCTAGGAGGTTCGGAAATCATGAGAAGTTTCTTATAAATCATCGATAATACCAAGCTAGTCTAAGGGATCTATGGATATCTATTATAAATATTATTCTAGGAAACTCCTCAATTTCCTTTTTCCTATATGGGTTTATAGATATCCCATTGAATATGATAGCATGCCCCAAGATTGAGACTTCATCTATCTAAAAATCACATTTACTATAGTCTTCATATAACATTTGTTTCTATAATTCATTAGCATAATATTAAAATGATCCTCACTATCCTCCTTGATTATAGTGTATATCTTAATATCATCTATAAATACTATAAAAAATTTCATAAGGTAATCTAAAAAATCCTTTAATTAAGTCCATAATAATTATTGTAGAATTAGTAAGCACTAATGGAATCACTATAAACTCATAGTTTTCATACCTTTTTCACAAAGAAGTATTAGGAATATATTCCTTCCTCGCCTTTAATTGGTAACATTCTGACCAAAGATACATCTATTAAAAATATTGGGCCTCATGTAGTTGATCACATGGTTAATTAATCCATGGAAGTATATACATGTTCTTTATCATTTTTCTTTGGAGAACATAATAATCAATTCAGAGGCACATTGAACCATCCTTATTCTTGATGAAGATGACCTTTACATCCCATGGTAAAGCACATGGGTATATAAAACCCTTATAAAAAATTCTATTTTAAGTGATTCTTTAGTTCTTCTATCTTAATAGTGACCATTTTTTCGGGATTCTTGGATATGGGAAAATATCAAGGTATATTTTTGATTGAGAACTCAACCTCTCATTTGGGAGAAAGACCAGGAAATCCTTGAAGGAATATATTATTATAATACCTCACAATGGAATGTATTCAAGAATTATTCTCTCTTTTGGCACAATAATTTGAGATAGATATTCTTAATTATATGTCAATAATGTCTAAAATTGAGATCAATACTCCAAAGGTGTATCAACCTCCTACTTACACTTGTATGGAGATGAATAATAACTTGGGATGAAAGGAGTGATATACCTCTCCTAATAGTTAATTTTGAAATTATATAAGTGTATCCAATTTGTGCCCAATATATAATTAGATTACACTAAGTGAAGTAATAAAATATTTTAATGGAGCGTCAGTCTTGAATAATTAACCAATGAGGAGTTATATACTTGTAGTAATTTCTATGCTTTATGTTCTCACAGATAGATCGACCCCTGTTTTCTGAGGTGATGATTAAATATTTATACTAAACATGTAATATATGAATGAATTCATAGAACGATGATCAAATAAGGAATCCTCTATTCATGAATGAATAACAAACGTACCTTTCACTATATATTTATCGAGATCCACCTTAGTTGTTATGATAGAATATTCTATTCCTTTATCTCTAGGCCATGGAGGTTCTTATCAATGATTTTTTATGACAACCCATTTTATTGGGAATTTCATCAGATAATCCACGATGTTTCTTGCATTTGAAACATTATACAACAAGATGATTAATAATCTGAACTTTTTTTCCTATGATGGAACAATGGGATTCTTCATATTCCTTCAAAATTGATTAGCATGATACCCCTATTTTCAACACTTGATGTATCTTCTATTTCCCTATGGATAGTTTCTAAAATACTTCTTCATATACTTTTGATATGTTGGAAGGTGGGTTTTCATCCCACAATGAGGTATATCCATAGATCCTCCTAAAGTAAAATCTATTTTATTCCTTTTATCTCTAGGCCCTTGAGACCCCTAAGAGTCCCCAACCTCCATATCAACATTAAGTGCATAATACATAATCACTTCATTACTTTCAAAGTCATAAATAGTAAAATATTTTCATAGAATCAGTGTTAATCTAGTAATCAATATTTCCACCTTACATTCGTTATACATGACCAATGTGGAGTCATATTTTACAATACTTGTGAATTTTACTTCATATTCCCCGATAGACTCATCCTACATTTTCTTCATTCTATGAAACTACCTTTTCATTTTAAGATAGATATTTTAGGGAAAATATTTATTAAAAATATTTTCTTGAATCCTTCCCATTATATGGAATCAATTTTTTCTCGAGACTTTTTGTTCTTAATTAGTGTCCACTAATGATCAGCTCCACCTTCCATGTAATAAAAAACCAGTACAAATTTCCCTTATTTTGAGAATTGGATCATAGAGGATATCTTCTAAATGGAGTTAATCCATTGCTACATAATGAATGGATCATAAGATCCACTAAAATATGAGTAATTTGTCGTATTAAGGGATCAAGTACAAAATATCTTTATTACTAAATGGAAATAATTCCAAATGATTTAATTTATTATTAATTTCATGAGTTATTTGAGCCAGTAATTCTATTATGTTTATGGATCCTTCTCCCAAGTTTTTATGCATATCATTAAGTCAATAATCACATTGGTTGTTGGAACGGTTCCTCCTATTTACTACCATTATTTAAATATTCTTAAAAAATGGATGGTAATATTTAAACTAATAATTTTATAAAAGGTAAATAATACTCACTGAAGGAATAACTTTTTAATGAAATGTATATCATTACTTATACTTATGAGACTATATCCTTTCTATACAGTTTATCCATCGTAATTTTCTTATTAGTTTCTCAAACAAATTTTTTTTTCAAGACCTTTATAATTTTTCAAAAAGATTTTTTTTAATTTACAAGGAATATCCCACAGGAGTGTCAGACCACGTGTGAATCAATCCATATTTTTCTTAAATTAGGTAGTGACTTATTTATTACCCAATACACATTTTTAGTGTTATTTTACATAGGTATAACTATTGTAGAGCGACATCCACTTGTAGTATCCAAACAAGGATGTAGTTTCTTAGAAACCACTCACTCTATACTTCAAAAAATCTCAGAATATTTTTCTTTACACAGACACTTCCTTAAGATTATAACTAAATTATTTCATTCCCAATCCCCAAAAATAACTAGTCTTTCCTCTGATACCAACTTTATAAACCCAATCCTTTTAAACATATTATACATGTTGTTTAATATATAAAAATTTTAAATACAACCAAAGGACCAAGAGATCTAGAGTCCTTGGAATAATCGATACATAAAAAAATTTAAATTAAAATAACACATAATTATTATAAACTTTATAATGATCTCCTAAATTGAATTGAGCTCCTAAAATTTCATAGGATATCTGGGGTAACACGTAAAAAAGGGTTGAGTAATAAATCTTAATAAGGGAATAAGCATGGAAATTAAGAACATCATATGACTTAAATGGAATAACATGATAATCTAAAATACTAGTCTTATGAATAAACATAAATAGGTATAACATAAATTTCATTTAATCATGATATTATTGAAAAATTTGAGTTTTGCAGTAACATAAAACATGACATATGCTTAAGTCAAGGAAAACCACTGAAATAACATTACATGGTCGATGGAATCATATCATGGATTATGTTTAGTCTCAAACCATATACATATTTTATAATTATATAGAAACATTACCCAACAAATTGGAGATATAAATAGGTAAACCCATAAAAACATGTTCTTGTTTATCTATGACAAAAAAATAAATGATAAGGGTTAAACATAAGATTTTCCCATGTAAATAAATCGGTTATATAATATTACCTCAATCATAATCAAAGGATAATTCAAAAGGATTCCAAATAAAATAATGAATTAAATCTTAAAAAAAATTATATGTGATTACAAAATCATATGTCCAAAAATATAGTGATTATTTTTTAATAAATACTTAAATGGACATTTCATAAGTGGATTAAGGTATAATAAAGTTTCCCCTTATTAGGTATGAATTTAATGACGGAACATGATAAATGACCTTAAGGAATGCATTAACCCATAAAAGTAAGGGATAATAAACAAGGTGTACAAATAATTTACATATATAAAGTAATTTATAAATAATTTCATAACATTAAATAGAGATATAAAGTGATTTAGGGAGAGAATGGTCATAAGGAAAGATAAAGCATTATTTAGAGAGACTGCTTGCCTTATGTTCAAGAATCATTATGAACTTTCAGATAATGTTCCTAATAATAAAATTAAATTTATTAATTACTTAATTAATAAAATTACCCATCTATATTTGATTAGATATAATTTTATTATTTTAATTTATAACCATTTCAATGAGATATAAAGATTAATTTCATTATTCTGAGGGAATTCATTTCGTGGTTCCAAGTTTAGATCACTTATGGGTAATTGTTGAAGTTATTTTCAAATGGTACTAAAACTAAAGAAGTGAAATTAAATGGTATTCATGACCTTCCAAAAAAATAAATGTTGACCTTTATCCATATCTATTCTAAAATATAGATGATTAATTTAATAAAATATTAATGTTATATAGTTAGTTTATTTTGGCAGTTTTATCGATCATCATGAACTAGTATTTTTATTTAATATAATGGTCATATATTTATTCTATAATGTGAAAAAAAAATATAAATATTTAGTTCATTTTAAAAAATTATAAGTGAATTTATACCTTCTATGGAAGCAGTAATGGGAAAATAAAACTCATCATCCATGGAGGAGGTAAACCGACAGAATACCCATAATGTTTTCAGTTTTGGAATAATAGTAGATGAGAAGATTATGGATGAAAGATATTACATTAACACAATAACATTTATTCATATACATGACATTAGATTTATTATTTCATGTTTAAAGGAATTCTATTAGAGGATTAGAAGGAAGAGAAAAATAAAAGACTTGGTTGAGGGTATTACGTTCACCTTTGAATGTCTCCTCTTTGGATTCCACTTAATGAACCTTTGATTTCTATTTTGATGATACAATTAGTACAAGAACTTGGGGGAGAGGATTTTGAAGTATGTTGGGTAGAATTTTTGAAATCTAAAAGTCCTAGAATGTGTGAGGAGAAGGGGTTGTGAGGGGTGGTATTAATAAGGGCAGAAGAGGGGTATTTTTTAATATTATAATGATTAGTTTATAATTTTGAATCAATAATACCAATAATGTTGATTAATATGACTGTATAAAGTAATTGGTACACTTTAGTTTGAAATAATGGTTCTTACATCATCAATTACTCGGAAATTTATGTATTTGGCTTATATTGTAAAATATTGTATTTCACTATTCACCAAAAATCAAATCATTTAGAAAAATAATTAAGATTATAAAATAAATTTTTTAAAGTATAGATTAAAAAATTAAATCCATTTTATAAAAAAATTATAAATATAAGAAATTTAATTTTCAAATAAAATTCCCATTTATTTGAGAAAATAGAAATTTATTATTATGATAAATTTTTTGACCCATTGAAAATTATATATAGTATCTTAAAATTATATTACCCTGATAATAAAACATAATATTAATTTATAAATACATTTTATGAAAATAAAATTTCTTTTAAATATTAATATATATTATAAAAGTGCAATTAAAATGTATATATTTATGAAAATTCTAACACACAATTTACAATTTTTAAAACATTTATTTATTTTTACCATTGTATAAATATAAAATAATTTAGTTTTTTAGGATAACTTTATATTATATTACATTTAAATAAGTGAGGGAACTTTTTTAATGGTCACTTTACTTTTTCGGATGGTCAGGTTACTATTCTAATAGCCATGTTACTATTTTAATGACTGGATTACTGTTCCAATGGCCAGATTTGTAACAGTCATATGGGTTCCCCATATCCTATAAATACCCAATATTTCATTAATTATTCAATCATTATATTCTCTCTCAAATGTATATATATATATACATATCTATTTGACTATTAATTTTGAAAATGCATATTGCATTACTGATATTCAACTTCATTTCTACACCATTGTTCATAAGTGTGATTATTCTAAGGGGATGATAATATCCAAATTTTCAAGTTATTTTTATCTTATTTTTATTTTTTGTCCCATTTTAATACGTTCAATTATTATAGCCATATTTATTCTCTAAATGTAATGTTTAGAATAATATAATAAAAAAATTGGTTGTATCATGTGGTGTGTATACATTATATAATATTATATTACTAAATATAACCCAATTATTTATTTATAAGAAAAATTACATATTTTGGGTATTTAAAATTTATATTTCTAGAGTAGGTATATTATTCAATCTAGTATACACTATTAATTTTTTATTAATGGAATTTTAAACCATACTTAATCTTAAAAACTTCCTCTAACAAATAAAAACCCACTACTAAATGCTCCTAAACTTCTATGAATTGATTCACAATATTTATAGATAATTATATATAATAAATAAAAAAATAAATTTTGAATAAACTGTATCTAAATATTATGTTCAGTGTTTTGAACCACTTTAATATTAAACAAAAAATAATTGGAAAAAACTCTCATGTTTGTTTTCATGATGATTGTAACCACCAAGAATTGAGGATGTCTAGTAGTATCCCAAAACTACCACATATTTTTATGAAACTTCCACTAATTAACTAGAACTCATAAAAACATAGATATTTTAATAATAGATTCCTATTAATAAGTGGTGGATAAATCCACCACCACTAACTGATGAAACTATTATTGCTTTTCAGTTTTACCATATACACATCCTAAACTATATTATTATTAAGGAAATAAGTTCTTAACTGAATTTAATATATTTCATAATGATAATGTGTTTTTATGGAATGTAATATGTTAATGAACATTATAATTTAAATAGGGGAAAATTTCACATCGTGCTCAATATTGTGAATTTTTCTGTAACCATTTTTCACCATGTGAACTTTATAAGTATACAGTCTAACATCCATGTCAATTTTATTTCAAAAAAATAGTTATACCTTATAGTTCATACCCTATCATATGAATCCAACAAGTTACAATATTTTCTATTATACATCGATTCTATTTCAAATTCTATCAGTTTCAGTCATCTCTCTAAATCATAACTCTCAATGGACTATCAGATGGATGTGGTTTCATTATCTATGAACATTAATATATTACCATTTACTATAGTAAATCCATATCTCTAAATATCCTAATAAATCATACCAAATATTAGAGGTTTTTGTATAACATGAGTTATTTTTTATTTCGCATCTCGTTATGGAACTAGCTCAACATTATTCTTAGGAACACTTCCTATTTATTGGTATTGAATATTTAAAAGATTAAATCCCCCCATTCACATCATGAACAATGTTATCCTTCTCATGTAAAACACAACATTGATCCACAAAAACATTGTGTTCTATATAATTATAAAACTAATATCTCATACTCTCTATTAGATAACTGAGAAATATGAATTTCTATGATTTAGGTTCTTGTTTATTGGAATCCACTTGTCATACATAATCTTTTCAACCCCAGATCCACATAAATGGCATATTGGAACATTTACCAAGCCTATATCATATATGGTTTCTTTATGACTATTATATTTTGAATATAGTTGAGTAAGAATAAAATAATCTGTAGAACCATGTCCATCATGGTATGATTCCTCCTTATATAAAAACTATTCCATTTTGGTATTCCAGTATGAATACATCGTGGACCAATTCAACACCCTATTGGATAATCATTATATTTCTAGAATAAGTATTCACCACCTTGATCTGATCATATAATCTTAATAATTTTCTATAATTGATTATGTTCTTCAGTTGGAGACTCTTTGAGCTTTTCAGAATTTTCATACTTTTGTCTCATAAGAAACACATAATCATGCAAACTAAATTCATTGGTAAAAGTTATAAAGTACCAAAATCGACTACTTTGTTGTGATATCATTGGTATACATAGATCATAATTTATAAGATCCATTATTCCACTAGCTCACTCACCTTTTCCACTAAAGGTTCATTGGTCATTTTTTCATAAAAAACCAAATTCATAGTTAAAAATTATTCATAATAAAATTATTCTATTAATTCATCTATATAGAGTGTTATAATGTGTTTCTCATTTATATGTCCAAATAGACACTAAAATGTATGTATTATTATTATGAACCTTGAATTTTTTTTATCAATTTTATTAATAGGATATTCCACATCCAAATGTTATAAATTGTCACAACCCCCCCCCCCCCACCCAATTGGGAATCCATCATGGGATTGAAATGATGATGAATGTGACCCATGAGGCCAACCTCCAAATTGGAATTGGGTAGGAAACTTTCATTAAGCTTATAAATCATGATTATTGGAGGCATTACTCATATATATCCCAAGAATATAATAATAAAACCACTAATGAATTTCCATAATAAATATAATTCATGATATGTCATATAAATACAAGTCTCCAAAGTAAAATACTATAATAATCACTATTGAATAAAATCTAACCATAACTTTATGTTCCATGCTAGTGTAACCCAGGTCAATCACAAAACCACCCCAGAAACCTATAAAACAAATTTATATATACATAGGTGTGTGAATAAATGTATAGAAAATCATTTCCCCATTAATTCATCTTCTGTTAATATGGATGAATCATATTAATTATTCATTAATTAAATAGTTGAACCAATAAAAATTTACCAAGGAAACTATCACCCATCTACAATAATGCTCACCCACCCAATAACACATCCATGTATAATAACACAATATAAAGAAAAATAGAGGTACCCCACACCCCTTACCATGGTTTTATCATTCTCCCACCTTAATTTCAAACTTCCTATTACTCCCACCCATTCTATATCCATGTTGAAACACGCCATTGAAATCTTATCACATTTTTGTGGGTTGAAATTTTTCCCTACCATCCCTTACCCATATAGGGTTCGACACTCCCATTTGAACTAGTATATATTATAGAATAATAATAACAACAACCACATATCACATATTCATATCTCCATATCACATCCCAATCATTATTATATATCTATCACATTAGGGTATCAAGAACATTATGGACATCAACCACTTGATATCTTCCTACAATGAACCATCCCCATTAAGATTCAATACCCCTATACACACAATGAGTCTACTATAGGAAATCATATATTTTACCATACCTAGAAGGGATAGCATGGATAAGGGAGTAGTCATTCATTTGTTACCTCACCAATATGGATGTTGATAAAAACACCCAAAACCTATAACATGTGAGCATCGATGGGTTTTTCTTATTATGGTGGGGGATATTTAAAATTAAAATGAAACAAAAGTATAATAAAAGTAAAAAATATCCCAATATTAAGGATTCACGCCCTAACATTACTACCACACTATACATCTGACCATACAATCATTTATATATTATTGTGTTGCTACCAAATACTATACCAAGAACTAGACCCATCTTCCATAAAAAACCACAAAAAACAGTAAAAATTTTCTATTTAATATCATCATGTAACCATTTATATATTTTTCATTTACTATCCATATTACATTCATCAATCCATTCAGTTTCATATTCAATGAAAAATCATAATTATATATCACCCATTCATTTCAAGAACTAAAATTTAATTTTATCCCCTTGTTCATTAAAATCTATTCCAAAATAATTTATGATGTTCATTATTACCAACCATCTACATTACTACCGATAAACTATAAATATACCATCATAAACTAACTACCCACCACAAATCATTCACACTTCTCATTCCAACATCCATAAGACTAACCACACAACAATTCCTCTTTTTGAAGAATCTCTTATACCACTATTCCATATCAATCAACACTTCTCCTTATGAAAACTGGGATAATGCATCGACAACCCCGCTATACAAAACATACCACCATCCTAAAACTAGCCACAACCATACAACACTATAACCACACATTCAAATAAATAGAAACTCAATATATAAATAAAACACATAATAAAAAAATCTATAAAAAAGAATATCCACATTACAATTTTTATAAAGAAATCATACCAATTAAATACCTCTTACACGGTCAATATTACATAAATTCTATATTTCACTTAATGATATCAGTACTGTCTTTAAATAACTATCCTTTTATTGAATATTTATTCCAATGATTACATTACAAAAAAAAATTATAAAAATAATAGGGTAACTATACTTATATAAGAACCAAATATAATCCATGAAACGTATGTAAGGTCTTAAAGACATGTAATCATATGTGAAACATCAAATTTCAATAAATTATTTTGGTTCTTGATCATTATCCTCATTATGAAAATACATACTATACATAAAACAAAATAAATATCATGAAACTTCAACAATTTACAAATAAATAAGATATTTCACAAATATCCTACCTAAATCAGTGCTTTAAAAACTAACACAAACAACAAGGAAATAGATAATCTCAATTCGAGAACAATGTGAGGAAACCCCCAACCAATCTATAACACAATGATTACCATCACAACCTTGAATAAAATCTATAAAAATAAAATATAATTCACTTCCATAGGATTCCTTGAAGAAGAATAAGGAGGGGAACCGGGTGTTATTGTGGGGAAAATGAACTAGGATTTTCAAAAATGGATATTTATAAGCTACATATATATGAAGATAAAAGGTGTTGGAGGGTATCCTAAAAATGCACTTAATGTCATCCAAGGTAAATAGATTCAATGAGAAAATAATTATATTCATAAGATCTCTCAAATTTATAACTATATTAGAAACAACTATGTTGCAACATAACAGACCATTTACACTCCATGCCAGGGTTATCCCAAACTTCCCACCAAAAATCACATTGCATATCCAATAAATATCTCCCCTCTAAAAATTTTATCAGTACACCAAATCTAATATGGTTGATGAAGGATCATTTTGTGATAAAGGAACCATGTTGAAACTATATATTGGGTATAACTACCCAAAATTGACCTTCGGGTCCTTGCATCATAAAAAATAAAAATGTGTTATGATATCCAAATTCAAAAAACATTAAAACATACCCTTAAATGTCTCCTTCCATGACACCCAATACCATTACATGATATAAAAACTTAAATAACCCTATATATCAACCCTGTGATTATATGTTATGATAAACGATATCCTTTATTTTAAGGACCTTGATTGAAAATCTCAATAACCCCCTAGGTACTCTCACACCATGTCAAATTCTTCACACCATGATAAATAAATTAGAAAAGGGAGGACTCATAATGTTTATAAAATTTTCAAAAGGTTCACTTCCTTAAAATCATAAGAGTCCTTTTCTAATTTCCCATCAAACCCTTAGTTTCGTGATAGAACTTTTTATGTCATGAATAATATCCCAATACAAACATAAACTGTCATTGGCTGAGCATTAAAGACACAACATCTCCTTAGTGTTGTGACTCACCACCAATAGAACCTCCCTCAACTGTTTCCATACCCTTATATTGTAACCAAAATTGATGTCTCATGACCTTCTTCTCCCACCTAAAATCTCAATTCTAATAGCACCTACCAGCCTCCAAATGTCTCCCTAAACCTCCAACCCCTAAATCACACTAAGGAACGGGTTAAAAGTCTATGAACCATTACATTAGATGCCTCTCAAAAAAATAACATCCTTAAGAATCAAAAAACCCAAAAATGAAAACATGATCCTCCAAACCCACCTCCTTCTAGGAGATACCAATCAAAAAATGATAATTCTAATACCAAGCACAAAACAACACCCACATATCACCAATAATAATGCATCCAAAAAAATCATCCAATTCAACTCGATATAAAATAAAATAGCTCAATATAATCAAAAAACAGATCAAACGCCTTAGGATATTTGGAAAACATTTAAGACTCATGCTCCCAAGTACATACCTAATACCACTATGACATTATTGAATGTGAACCAAAGGAATATCCCACCCATGAAGTGCGCTCTCCTGATGATCATAGATATTATCTAGCCACACCATGAATGTTGGGCCATCCTCAATATATGACTCTACCAGGTTAATCACATGGGAATAATTATGTTGATATCAATGAAGCTGTGACACATGAAAAACAACATGAATATATCATATTTTTTTTGGAATTACTAACTAATACACTACCTTTCCAATATTACCATACACCTATAAAGGGGGAAATATATAGAAGAATGCTTACTCTAATGGAAAAACCTCTATTTCACATGAAGGATATAGACCCTCATGAACTCATCATATTCCATATCAAAATTATGTTGTCTCATTAGTTGATCTGCACAACACTTTTAATAATCATGCACCACCTTTATCCTCTAAAAAATTATCTAAATCTTCTTTATCATGCTTTTCACCACATCGGTTCCAATAACCACTAACTCCCTATTCTCATTAAAGTATACCAAAAACCTTCAAGGCCACCAATACAATATATATAATGGAGGTAATCTAATGGAAGAATGAAAAATATTATTTTATGAAAACTTTACTATACGTAAGTGATTCACCCATGATACATTGAAATCCAAGATACATGAACATAGTATATCCTCCATTTTCGGAATAGTTTGCTTCACATTCCTATCTGTATGATTATGGAAAGTGGTACTGGGGATATTCGAGATCCAAAATCATGTTGATGGTATCCTCCTACTCACTAAGTAAAGTGAGGATCCCAATTAGAGTTGATGATCTACAAAAAATTAGGAAACCTCATAATCAAATATGAATACCACCTCACTAAAACATCTATAGTACCTGACTACCAAGTCACCAGGAAATATTATGACTTTATTAATTGATTTAAAATCACCCAAATATCATCCCATATTCTCTAGGCTTTAGGTAAATAGGTGAAAAAATCCAATATTAAATCCTCCTTCTTCCACTTAGATACATCCAATTGATATAGTTTACATCATAGATCATGATATTTTACCTTTACTTATTAGTAGACCAAACATCATGAAATGAATTATGTCACTTACCTATTTATTAAAACAAATTAAAATTAACTCCTCATGGAATGGTAAATATTAGATATAATTGGATTTGCCTCCAAATATAAGCTATCAAAAACATGGAGAAACTGATCATGCATTATCGATGGAATAAATAATATCCATTGAAAAAATATCTAATACCAAGAATCCTCCAATGATTCATTAGGGGTGTCACTATGGGCGACACAATCCTGCATCACTTATACCACTAAGTGCCCATACTAAGACTCATCCACCTAATGAACCAAATAATATGTCATTATCATTTGGTATAGGAAAACTCTACCACTAATTCCCTTCACATTAGAATTCATCATTGGAAGCTCCTCCTTCACTTTCAAAGAACCTATCGACTCCCAATACATATCTCCTGATGACTTTCTACTCAGTGTATTTGTAAACACATTATCATTATCTAGGGTATAGTAGCTATCAATATCAAAGTCCTATAAGAAATCTATCCACTGCAACTTTCAATGATTCAGGACCTTCTGAGAGAAAATATACCACAGTCCCTCATGATATGTGAAGATAATATTTCTCTCACCACTGAGTTAATGTCACCACAACTTTAGAGAAAATAACACAACCTCTAATTTGAGATCATAGGTTACAAAGTTATGATATTAGGGATGTAACTAGATATACCCATAAAATATAACTACCCTCTTCTACATCAATACAAAATCCAAATTATGGGAAAAAGTGTTAAAACAAATATTACCCCATCCACTATCAAGTGAAGGATTATAATATTGATCAACCTCCCTTACAGATGGTCAAATTCATACTAACATTTATCATTCCACAAAATAATAAAGGTCCTTCCAAGTCCTTTATTTCAATAGAGTAACAATCTGAGAGAATTTGAAAAAAAATCTGATCATACCTTGTGAGACCAAAAAAACTATAGACCTATACAAAATTCATGGGTGATTCCTAAAAACAAACAACCTATATCATTGAATGATTGACTACCACTCCATGTTGAGTAATACATCCAACTATAAATTCAAAAATCACATCCAAAACATAGACTTGGAAGATGTTCCATAGAGCTGGTGGTGTTGAAGGACCTATACAACTACTCTTTGGTGTATGGTATACTTCTCCACCAACATAAAATATATGTAATTTTTTAGAAAACATAATCATAAACTAATATAAGACTTTACATAAAATGGTTTTCATCTTCCCCATTATAAAATATTGGGTTTTCATGGAACTAAATAACATAATTATGAACACATAGTGTAAATGGAGGCACCTGAAAGTGGTATTTGATCTATCCTCTCGATTCACCTTCATCCGGTGATATCCTGATCATAAATTGTCCTTTGGCTAGATCCCTTCCACTATCTAAAAAATCAATTATACATGTAAGGGGGTAATGGATCGTGAAAATTATTGGATTCAACCACTAGCGTTCAATACACAACCATAGACCATTGTCTTCATTTTTAGTGAATAACACTGAATATCCACATGGTGATATAGTAGGATGGATAAAAACCATCTGTACAAAATAATCAACAAGAATCCTTGTCTTATGAAGCTCATTGGGTTCCATCAGATTAGAAGACATAAAAATTAGACATTCACTAGTCTTCTACTCTATTTAAAACAATATATCATGTCTATGGGTTAGTGGTGCATCCTCTTTGGAGAATAAATCTAGAAACTCCTCAATAACATTGGGAAAATACACCACCCATGCCTCTATATTATCAATTAAGAGTGCTTAAAATAGATACAGTAGTGGTTTCATGGTTTTAAGAACCATTTAAAAATCTCACATTCTACTGAAAAATTCATATTATCCCTCCTCATCATAGAGAATCAGTCTTATCTATAAATAATCAATGATCCTGCATATGAAATAAAACTAGTTGATTCTATGAATGAAATTGTAAGTTTAAATCTAAATTATAATGAACTCCCATAACAACTAACGTTTCACCTTCAAAAACTCACAACCATGAAAAAAATTAAAATACTTATCTAACATGAAATTGTCTCATAAAACGCCAGGGGAACTCGATTACTATTCACCTTGAGTACCAAGGATTAGGCCATGGTGTGTTTAATGAAGGAGTATGATTATCCAAAATAAAATAATGCATGATCCAAGGTAAATTATAAATAGATAGTACCTTGTAAACTCTCTATCTCATCATTCACTAGAATCTATATAGAATACAATTTTCAACATCCAACTATACTTCCTTACTTTTTATGGCCGCCTTGATTCCCACACATAGCTTGATGTCCCTGAGGAAGGGGAACATCACATGGTAGAACTTTATCATCCCCATATCTAATTAGAGAAAAATAATTATAATGTCCTTACTACTGATTTATTTTCTAGTGGAATTACTCTTATGGTTGGAATAGATAATAATCACCTTCATAATGATGGTCATCGAGAATAGTTGGGTACATATATTATTTATGATTATATACTTTGTAAACAAAGAAAACTGGTTCAGAGATTCTAATGGATTGATATAAAATACTAACCTCAAAAAATTAGTATAAAACCACTAATGTTTTCTCCCCATCAGTTGAATCAAATATTACCCAAACATCAGATATAATCCATGAAAAACTCTTCTCCTTCAGAATAAATGATGGATACCCTCTCAAGATGATCCTAATTTTTCATCCATCCTCTCAATAACCTTAGAATTATTATACACCTCTAGATATCCAGGAAACCTAAATGGCATGACTTCATATCTAGTAATTGAGTGCAATTACATCACTAAATGTTGTGATCTATGTCAGGTCCACTAGGTTAGATACCCTGATAAGGGGGGGTGAATCAGGGTATGATAGATTAAAACAAATGCCCCTATTGATCTTGTCTCGCTGTTAAGAAAGACTCTCTTCTCTCTCTTTCCTGTAGAAAAGTATAAATAAAAACTAAAGCATGAATAGGACACAGAGATTTTTACTTGGTTCACCCTCACTGGGCTACGTCCAAGGAGCATACACTAGTGATTTTCCAATGTACCAAATCCACTAAAATCACATTGTTGTTTAAAAATTTCGGGATAGATCACTTTTATTCCCAGTATAACTGCCTTTACAATGTTTAGGGTCAGCTCACTACTTTCTCAAGGGTCACTCCATGTTTTTCTCTCTCTGGCTCACTACCGGTGGAGAGGATCATCTTCTTCCTCCTCCTTTGCTCACTTCTCTAGAAAGGATCCACTCACAGTTTATAGACATGTAGTTCTCTTCATTATCACTAATGAATGCATCCTATGTTGTATGTAGATGCTCTGTTGAAGTCCAACTTTCACTCGTAGATGAATCTCACTTTGCACCGAAGGTATCGCGAAATCTTCCATCTTTCGTGCAGACCTAAAAAGATTGGTTTGCTTCAACCATACCTGGCACACGTATCCAAGCCGACATGCAAGTTCACCCCAACCACTTATGAGACACTCACTTCTTCAACTCGAAACTTGCGTGACTCACACCCTTTTACACCCAAACCAATTTTGGCGCGCAACTATCAACTGTCGCGCTTCTTTAAAGTCTAGCATGAAAGGGTCACCAAACCACCTGTGCGACACCCCCTTCTTCAACTCTAAACTTGGGTGACTCACACCTTTTCTCGCCCAAACCACTTTGGGCATGCAACTATCAACTGGCGCGCAACTTTTGAATATCTTTATACTTGTGTGACCACACCACCACTTGCGCGAGCACAACACCTACGTTATGGGACCTCTAAATTTCTCTAAGTGTTGAACTCACTACATAATGAGGAGGGTTCGACCACTATTTATAGGAATTTGGACACCATGAGCTCCGACATGCAAGTCTCCTCTCGGCGTGCAAGTCCAGCCGCCCTAGTCTCTGTCGCGCTAGTCACTTGCGCGACCAACCCTAAAACATGGGCTCCCCTTTTTACTTTTCAATATTTTGATGTTCTGATCTTGAAAAACATGTGGTGCGCAAGTTTCAAATCCTCCAAGACACCAGCGCGCAAGTCCCTTTTACAAAAACACTTTTCTCCATTTGTCGATTTTGAGGTCCAAAAATTTGGCAAACAATGGAAAACGATGCCACCTTGTCTCTGCTCTTTTTGAACCACCACCAGATTTAACATTCCATTGTCAATGTTCTTGAATCAATCATGGATAATTAATAACATCCATTGAACTAGACATGCCACCATGAAATCTCCTTTGTCAACAAATTTTTATGTCATGGTTTTCTTTGTCAACAAACACAACACGAAGGCCCACTTTGTCAACAAACACAATCACCACAAAAATGATTCAAAGATACCTTGAGGGATTTTTTCCCAATATTCTAAACTCCTAATCAAATAAAATATCAAGGGTGAAGTGAATAATGACCTTGAAGTGAATCTCAAAATCCTACATGCTCAGGCTCCTATAACGAAGGGATGCAAACTCCAGCCACTCTGGTTCCCTCGGAATCAATGAAATGAACTCAATATATAACTACTTATTAAAATAATTCCAATAAACATTTTATTCATTATATTCACTTAGATGAAAAATACACCAATTGATAAATATCCCTCATATCTGTCTAAAAACCAAAAAAAATCAATACTCAATTTGGGCTCAGATCATATTTTAGGTGATCTCTAGATCCTATAGTTAGTGCCCCATCTACAGGTTAGAGAAACTCCCATCATACATTTCTATACCATGATTATGGAACTCTCACAATGACTTCCTCCAAGCCTCAACGACCTTAGATGAATTAATTCATTGGTGCTAAACCTAATCATATTATTGAAAATCATGTATATGAACAACATGCAGATGATGACTAGTATGAATCTATATAAATAAGAAAAATAATACCTATACCCAGTAGCATGAAATTCATTTAATCATTCTTTCAATTTGTTCAATTTCCTCTGTATATCCCAATTTTAGACAAAACATCGAAAATTATGATGCATGAACCTCCCCTATGTCCTTACTCTGCAATCAGTATTACCTTTCCTACAGTTTTAAATAAGTATACGATCCTTATGTTGAATCACTGAGAGCCTTATTCTCATGTTTCCAATCTAGTATTATTTGCTTCATTACACACAAAGTTCAATTAACACCATTTATTTAACATTCTAATGAAATCATCACAAGTGTTTGACTCCAAAAATCTTTCATATCTGTTGAACATAGATTTTGTACATCTTTTTTATGACCCAACCCCACTGGGAACCACTATTGGTTCTATAGTGAAAAGGAGAGTGACCCCCCAAATCCTGCCTTTAATGGCCTCTATGTTAGAGAATATATCTTAGGGTTTCAGTCATATTGATGGGTACAATAAACTCATATATCATTGGAATGTATTTATAATCCACCAATGTGTTCCATGATATAAAATAAAAACACAATCCCATAATAATAGAAACACATGATGTTTCACACATATACAAGTCTCCAGTATGAAATTATACGATAATCGTTGATGTAGTAAGTCCAACTACAGCTCGAGGATCTGAACAAGTATGGCCCTACTCGATCCACAAACATAACATAAAAACCTAAAAACTACATTTATATTTATTTAAGGATGGTAATATATGTATACTCTATAGTAACCTACTTAGTACCTATCCTGAAAATGTGTAATATTCATTTGAATTATCTACCGAATAAATAACAAAACTAGTAATCACCATCTAAGGTATCTATCACCCATCCTTTCTATGGCTCACTCATAAAATATTGTATCAAAATATAGTAACATTATATCATTGAGTATTGTAATAGGGATTCCACACACCACTTCCCCATTAGTTATTAACTCTCATTACCTATATTCAAATATCCTACTACTCATATCCCTTTCACAATCAATCCCATGGGGTGTCAGCCAAGTGGTACCCGCTGGTTGTACCCCTCTCTCTCTGTGGGAACTGGCCTAGGCTTGAGTCCCGCTAGACTTGGACACTGTGCATGTTATGCACAGGGCGATTCAAATCCATTTTCATAGCTGGAGAACATGTGGTTCACTCTGGGCATGGAGGGTCCCCCTAGTGGGAGGCGAGAGTTACCCTACACACGTTTTGTAGTGGGGGTTTGGCTTAGTGTTAAGAAACCTGTTATCCTACATAAAAAATGGAGGTTCAAAACCCATTGGGCACAAGGTACTGTATCAGTACTGTAGCGCACTGTAGTAGTGGCAGCACTATAGCAACGGTGGGCACTATAGTGGCGGAAAGTCACTATAGTGGTGGAAGGGTTCTATTGCAGTGGCATATACTGTGCAGTACTATAGAAAGCGGAGTACTGTAGTATTAGTATTCACATAATGGGCCTTGGGCCAAAAATTTGGTCATACGGGCCATGTAATGGGATAAATGCCCACTCAGCCTTCGGGCTATGTAATGGGTCTCCCTCTACCCAGTTAAAAGAGGTCTTTTATTTGCTTTAAATAATAAATGAGGCTTCGATCCCAACCTTTAAAGAATATCCCTTTCAAAATCATGTCAAATCACATCATACTAATATATTCACATCTGAAATGGGTAGGAATACATCCCTATATAACCAAAACTATAAACTTCCATGCACACCCATTTTCACTAGTATTATCTATATCATAATTATAACCATAACTGTATATTTTATAACTCTGTCTCTTCTAAATTTCACAATCCTTATCAAATATCCATATAAGAAGGGTATCATGAACATAATGGACATCAACCTCATTCCCTCATCCCAACATTCATGACCCCCACATAGAATCCTCACCCTATCAACAAAACTAGACTAATGTGATTCATCATAGCTTGTACCACACCAAGAGGGGAGAAAGGGTAGGATGGAGTAGTGTTGACGCTCCTTTCCGTCACAGAGTCTAACGAATGAAAAAGGGGAATACCTTAAGCATAAAGAGATTCATCCTTTGAAGAACATCAAAAAATGAAAAGGTCATGAACAAGGATTTCTTTAAGCATGGGTCGCGCAAGTTTCACCATGGTCATGCAAGTATACTTGTGCGCCACATATTGGTCACACAGGTGACTTGTGCGCCCTATTTTATTTTCGACTAAGGTATTCAATGGCTTATAAATACCCCTTGTGGGCCCCCCATTTCGAGGACGAAGATATCCAAAAGATAGATTTAAGCTCTTGGTGCCCTAGTCTTTGCTTTAAGTCTTCTGAAAACTTATAAGGTAATTTCTTACCAATAATGGAAGATCTAAAGAGGGGGAATAAGGCCTAAGTGTTGAAATTCATCAACACTTGTGTGCCTAAGTGTCTGTCCCTTAAGGGAAATGGCCATACTTGCACACCGCCTTATTCCTTGAACAAAAATTATGCTCCACCATTTTGGAAGCCTTTAGGGATAACACTAAGGGCTTGAGATAAGTCTCGCCCAAGTATTACCCTATGGGTAAACCATCTCCCAAGTACACCCATGTTGTGCAAGTAAACTTGCGTGACTAGGACTTGCACACCCAAACAGGACTTGCGCGCCTTCATCTTTTTGGGTGCCACACTTGCCTATTCAACTCTTTTCTTCAAATCCACCTCTCCTCTTCAAGATTTATCCTTCAAAACCCTCTTCAAATCCATTTTAGCATGTTTACTTCGTTGGATTCCTTATTTGAAAGGAATTCTGTGGAACATCTCTCAAAACCTAGGGATTTAAATATCTTTATGTCATTAAGGTTAGAGATTTCCTTTATTCAACCTTATCCTTTAAGATGAGAAGATCTTTAATATGGGCATCATCCTTAGGAGTAAGCCCCAAGTTCCCTAATCTGGGCATCCTCCTTAGGAGTATGCCTCAAGTTACCTAATCTGGGCCTCCTTTTCAGGAGTAAGCCCCAGTCATAATTTCTCTTAACTTGGGCCTCCTTCTCAGGAGTAAGCCCCAGTTATAATTTCTCTTAACCTGGGCCTCCTTTTTAGGAGTAAGCATCAGTCATAATTTCTCTTAACCTGGGCCTCCTTTTCAGGAGTAATCCCCAGTCATAATTTCTATTAACCTGGGCCTCCTTCTCAGGAGTAATCCACAGTCATAATTTCTCTTAACATGGGCCTCCTTTTCAAGAGTAATCCCCAGGCATGATTTCTCTTAACCTGGGCCACCTTTTCAGGGGTAATCCCCAGGCTTAATTTTTTTTGACATGGGATTCCTTCTCAGGAATAAAACCCAATCATTAGTCCCTCTCTACTTTGGGAATCCTTCTCAGGAGTAAGCCTTAAGTTAAGTATTTAAATCTCTATAAAGCATATATACCTTTATAGACCTCATTCCTAGGCTTCTTTCCTAAACTAAGTCCTAATCGTCATTTACATGGGTTTTCATTAATACGAAATCCCCACATCATTTCTTATGATTGAATCTTCCGTGGCACAATCGTCAAGTTTTACTAATACCTCTTGTTTCTCACACCGAGTATGACTCACGGGAGCTTAGAGTGTAAAGGTAATTATGACATTTCTCTTTGAGCCATTAATCATGCATAACCCTCATACTTCTTCCCTCAAACTATGTGGGTTCTGATTCCTTTTTCTAACAAGGATATGTTGGTATCCCATCTGTAGGTACGATCCCAACTCTAAAATAATCCATGTCCTTCTGAACGACAATAAACTTCAAGTGCCCCACTGAGTGGCTTTAAAACCAGTATGGTTATCATAATAACCAAGATATTTCTATATAATGTGTTGAAGGATACCATTGACTAAAAATATCTAACAAATACGGATGATTCTCTATCAATGAAGAACCTCAAATACATATAAAAGATTCTCTAAATCTCATACATATCAATCATTGATTGATAGATCTAAAGGAAAGATCATTTTTATACTTGGTAAATTAATAAGGATTCACGAACATAACTCAAATATATAAGAGAGTCTCAGAGTAGACAATAATCCCCCCAAAAAATGTGTGATGAGTCCGACCTCCCATCTTCTCAACCAATGAAAATTCTTAAGCCTCATCGGTCCACAACTAATGAGCACCTACCTTTGTAAAGTATGTCTAAATGGATATAGAATCATTGGATGTTTCTAGTTCTATGAATAAAACCGTTAGAAACCGATTGTAATGTTTGAACCTTAAAAAAACAAGGTCATCCCCATATCCAGAAGAAACAAAAATGGTGAACCCAACGTGAATACTTAACCAAGTTAAATGATGTTTTACTTATTTTTTAGGCCCCTATTTAACTCAATGTGAGGGCCAACAAAGCAATCAATAACATATGTTCTCATACAAAATATGTAGTGGCCATACTTATCTTGATTATGTCTATTATATCAAAAAGTCACTCTTTTCCAAGATCTCTTTGCGTTACAAAAATAGCTTCTCTAAAGTTCACACCTGTGAATGCCTCTGCTGTTACTCCTGCTGGATCCTCATCCGCTCTGAGGACGACATCACCTACTCAGTGTCTTCAATGATGGGTCTCAAATGCACTGGTTAAGTAATACCATCAACAAGGTACCATTCTGACTCTGGAGGCCTCTCAAAAATCCCTCCAAGTCAATAATTTACCATGGTTGTTCGGACAGCACCGACCAGTGATTAAGAAGCAGGTGGTACCAACCACCGTATCCAATCGTTTCGGGTCGTTATCCCCGGAATGCAATCACCAGTCCCTCCCATATTATGGGGAGGTTAATGAGAAGGTCACTTAAGGCCTTAATTAAATAATACAAGAGTCCTTCCTGAGGGTTCCCATCAATAACCGCCGCCAGAATCGTGCGGCAGTGCACCCTCAACATGATGAGGGTATCACCTTTTGGGGTTCGGCTCAGGTTCCTCAGACCCGAGCACACAAGACTAACCTCTAGAGGTGAAACCTGGTCAAAATGGAGCAGTTTTTTACTTCTTCCCCCTTCGGAGAATTTCATAAAGCCAACATTATGGAAAACAATGAGCGGGCATATACACTCGTACGTCCTGATTTTACTGCCCAGCAGACTCGTCTGGCAGTAACACCCCAATCCCACCAGGAAATTCTGGTGGAGTATTATTGGCAGGCATATAAACCTATTTATAACTCATCATCTAGTCAGCAGGCTCGTCTGACTACACCCAAAGAAGCTCACCAATCTAATATGGTGGTAACTGATAGGCAGGGACATACACCTGTTTACAATCAACAATTCTGTCAGCAGTCTTTTCTGCCAGTATTGAAGGAAATTAATCAATCATACTTGACGAAGAATACACGGTAGGTACATACACCTGCCAATGTTCATCAAGCCTACCAATAGTCTCAGTTGGTAGCACCTGGAGAAGTTAGTCGGAAAGCTCCGATGAAAATTTTGGAGCAGACTCAACTCTCTTCCCTCACACATGAGTACTGTCAGAATTCACGGATAGGAAAAGGAGGACAGGAGCAGGAATACACACCTACTCCAAGCACGAAATGGACGTATATTCCCATTCCGGTAGCTGAATCCACCAAACACATTCTAACAATGGTCAAAGAGAAGAAGCAAATCCCTGCCCATATTTTGGATGCTTGTCAGAATATTTTAACAACTTCAGCACCATCACATGGAAAGAAATAAAAATATATCCCTACTAGTGTAGTTACTCATCAACATATCACTATGGAATAGATACACACCTCTGTTGCAGTCCAAGAGGGTTGTGGGGCATACTCCCCCATGTCATACGGACAATCAAGTTAGGCACATACACCCGATTTGAATGGAGATAATCAGCCTAACCTGACCATTTCTCCTAAGCAGGCACATAAACCTGCCCATAATAACCACTTTTGTTAATAATTGGTTCCCAAAATGAGTAAAAAGGCATCTAAGAATAATACTCATTCATCACAGTCAAGAAATCAAGAGACGATCTGTAATAAGGCCTTACTCAATGCTGGAGTTCTAGAATCCCTCAGACAATTATCTGTTGCAACTCAAGATTCTACTCTCTCATTTCCCAATAGTGGGAATAATAATTCCAAAGGTCTTAATCAGACACTTCCTCATGAAGGCTTGTTTCATGAAAGTTCAGTCGATCTCGAAGTATCATCTTCATATGAGAGCCACGATAACCCTCTACGTGGCCAGAAGATCAAGGAGCAAAAGGTTCCATCTTTTTTTGTAACCCACCATGGTGGTTCTCCCCATGTTGATGAATTTAGCTATGAAATTCTTCTCCGCAATAGTAATTCGCATTGCCTGGAAAATTCTTCAAAGGATAATGTAGTAACCAGAAATCCCTCTTATCTTGATGCACTTTCAAATGTGACGCCGGTCATGTCTGATGCTTTACTGCTAGAAGGTGAAATACTTTATAAATCAAAAGATAGACCGGGATGTAGGTCATTATCCAAACCACCCTGGGGTCATTCATCTTCTAGTTTGATAAATGAATTCTCTACCAATCTTGTTGAATCTGATGAAGCAACAAAGAAGCACCAGATCTGGTCTAATCAGGTAGAAGAATCTTCATCAAATGATAAGGAGGAAGTGCTGAATATGAGAAAAAAACTGGCGAAAGGTGAAGTACCAGTCATGTTTTGTCCTTTGACTTACTCTCAGTATGATATTCCAGAAATTTTGACGGAAGATTATATTCAAGATATTCGTCTCAGCATGTGAAAATTTTTTGTCAATTGTAAATGAAAATATTATCTTATGATGAATATGAAAATCATGTTAAGATAATATAAGGGTTGGAGCACCAAATTGATTTGGCATCTCTCTCTGTTTCCCGATATCCAAATGTTGAAAAGCAGCAGAGATCCCTTCAGCGTTCATGCCTTGGAGCTCTAAAAATAGTGCACCAGTTAATTTCCAATGCCCCATATGGTATTCATATCAGGGGATGGGGTGGTCATGGAGCACTACATTTCACTGTAATCTCCAATCAAAAAAGCCCACCAAAAATGGTCTCATGCAATATTATTTTCCATGGACGGCCATAGCCAATTGGTTTTGTTTGTAATCAAAGGATTTCTTAGGAACATGCCTCAACCAGTTCTTCCCAAAGTTAGGAATATAGAGAAAAAGTTGTTGAATTACTCTTGCATTATGTAAATTAGAATATCGAACAGGCTTCTTGTTTAGTGCATGTGTATCATCAGGTGACGAAAGTGTCAGAAATCATCCAGTGGTCATTTGATCCAGGTGATTTGAGTGGATGTAGGTTTATGCATCCACCCAATTTACGGACTAAAGTCCACAAAATCAGGAGAGATTTTAAGAAATTCTCAGATGTAGAAGCTCAAGAAACACCCCATCTTGCCAGACTGGGGACTCTTTTAACTCAACCCTCATAATAAACAAATAGGATTTGAGGAGTTGAGCAGGAACAGTAGGAACAGCCCCAGTCCACCGGACTGGGGAATTTTTTCTAATCCACAATCTCTTCCTCAGCGAAAGTCAATATTCTCTCAATTAGGGAAGAAGCCACAAGAGGAACGAAGATCCAAATTATCAGGAGATTCTGTCCAAATTATGGTTCATCAAGAAGTTATTGAGGGATCAACTCAACAAAAGGCAATGTCTCATCAAGGACATGGAAGAAGACAGCATCTCAAAAATGTCGATAGAAGGGATGCAATGCATTATGCATCAATAAATTTCATCAATGTCGTTGTTACTGATCCCCTAGAACATTATGTTCACTTAGAGGAATCAGATGAGGAATTTCCTGCTCAAGAGGTTGTGCACACAAAAGTAAATGAGGAAGGTGTGCGTACTCGGAATCAAATCCTTACCCAGAATCTAGGTATTCCTTAGAATAACCAACTTCCCTCTCTCCAAAAGGTGTCCAACAAGGGGAAATGGAAGAATCGGGTTAAATTCCACCCTTCCTCTGGAGAAGGCCAATCACTCTCACTAGAGCAAAGGTTCGCACAATAAGAGGAAGAAATGAAGGAGTTAAGGAGGTTGAATACAGAACTACTTCAAGGTAGTCTTCCTCATAAGCATGTTGGAGTTAGTCAGTCAAGGGAATTTGTTGCAGCTACTGAGATGGATCAAGAATATCCTCCTTTACCAATACACCCTCACAGGTCTAATCCTATGGGTCATGCGCAACAACAACTAGTAGGGCTATCAGCAGTTGTAGTATCAGTCCCCACACCCGTCCGAACTCCAGTTATTGCACCTGCTCAGGCCCAAACTCAACCAGATGTTTCTCAAAAGTTAATGACTATCATTGAGTCATTAAAATCTCGTTTGGAAGCTATAGAGGGAAAACATGCACAAATTCAACCAGAAAAGAGAGATTACCCTGAATGGGTGGATGCAATTCCTCCCCCATAAAATTTTTCAAGTACCACATTCCCAATTTTTAATGGTTCGGGAGACCTAGAACAACACTTAAAACATTTTTTCTCGTTGTGATCCTATGATGGGAACTCCTCAACAACAAGAAGTGGTTAAGATCAGGTGTTTTGTACATTCATTACAAGGGTCTGCCTTTGTCTGGTATACAATCTTGCAATCCCAGTCAATTATTGGGTGGGAAGATCTTTGTCAACGATTCCTTCTTCAATTTAGCTCAACGTTACCAAAGACAATAGTTTTTTATCTTACAAATTGTAAGAAAAAGTAGAATGAAAGATTTTCGTATTTTATTGCTCTCTGGAAGGGATTAACATATTCTTTAAGCTTAGCACTCCCTCAAGAAAAATTGTTTCCAATCTGTTTGGCAAATTTGCGTGATTAATTACACACACTGTTGATTCCTATGAAATACACAGGATGGTTTCGAGACCTTACTTATATTTCTCCGTAGATCAAATACTCTCTTATAAAGACTATGAATAAAACTTGTGTAATTACATCAGATCCAGGAAGGAGAATGTGTAAATCAAAGACTGCTATAGTTACACTTAAACAAGCACCTGTACCTGTTTCCACTTCAAGACCTTCATCATTTCGAAGGGCTCAACCTACTGAGCATCAAAAACAGATACTGTTTCGCCAATATGATCAAAGAGATCAAAGTCGGAAACAATTTGAGGAGTTAAAAACAATGTTCATTCTTTTTTAAATGAACAAGTTCCTAGTTACTTTACTTCTACTCTGGAAAATAATTTGGTTTAGTTGCCAATACCTAAAAGTCCGAACAAGGAAGGAGATTAAGACCTTCCCAACTATTTCTCATTTCATTAGATGTTGGGGCATCCCATTCAAGAGTTTTTCGTCTTCAAAGAACTTCTACAAAAGATGGTGGACTTGGGAAAAGTCAAACTGAAAGGTTCTTCAGCCCAGGTATCATGTGTTACTGCTACAGATCCAGAGGAACAAGGCGAGAGGCACGAAGTCAAAACAAAAATGCGCAGAAATATGATGATTGGATAGTCAGGAAAATGATCAACTGAACTCATGCCATTTTACGAATGCAATTGAATAAACCAATTGTGTCTTCTACTATGAATTTCTTAGAAAAGCCCCCTTCATCAGAGGGAAAATCCTTAAAGAAGTGGCATAATTCAAAGAAATAAGAGAAGTCAGAAGATGATGAGCTCGTGTCAAAGCCCAAGTTGTCTTTGACTCTAGAATATTTTATTCCATCTACTTCAAAAGCACAGGCACAACCCCACAAAATGGCATAGCCTAAACTAGATAATCAGGAAGAATCTTTATCAGATGAAGAGATGATTTTTGGTTCTATTAACATGATTCACTTAACAAATCCTTATGTCAGTCTCAGTTTCGATCTTGATGAGCTTGAGTTCCCTGTATCAAACAGAGTAATTAGAGGTAGTTCCAGAGGTCTAGGATACAGAGGAAGACGTGGATATTCTAGGATCCACTATTTCAATCCTACCCCTGCTAAAACTGTATATGCAGCAGAAACTTATGGAAGAGCCCTTCAGCGGGCTCATCAAGAACAAGAAAGTTCTTCCACACATGGAAGATTCAGTCCTGGAATAGTTATTCTGGAAGATCAATTAGAAGTTACACCTTCTTCTTCTCAGCAAATAAAAATACCTAGTCGGTCTAATCTTCCAAAGCCAGGAATATTTCCAACTCCTGCCTCGGTTCAAGATGCATCTACTTCCAAAGAATCTACTTCTAAGGCACCTGTGAAACTACATGTTCCTGTTGGGAAACGTAGACCTTTAGACCAAAAGTATGATGTATTGAAACATTTTTCCCAAGTACCGACCAAGTTATCAATTTTGTATGCCTTGAATCTATCAAAGGATCTTCAGGAGGCACTCATTGAGGCTTTGTCAAGTCCTTAGGAATTCAAAACTGAAATTTTTGCGGCTGAAGTCTACCATGTAGAAAATGATCCTGTAGAATGCTATGCAGTGATATCTTTTACAGATGAAGATGAAGATGATTTTAGACATGGACATATTAGACCATTGTATTTATCTGGAAAGGTCAATGATATAGACATCCGACAAGCTTTCATTGATAATGGTTTAGGAGTCAACCTCATCCCTATTCATACACTTCATCGATTGGGCCTCACCAAATATGATTTATCTCCTTCTACATTGATGTTGCAAGGATATGATAAAAATGAAGAAGAACCTCTGGGAGAGATTACACTCAGAACTCAATTTGGGGACCTTGTATCTAATTCATATTTCTTGGTTGTTCGTCATGACACAGCCTTCAACATTTTTCTTAGAAGACCTTGGCTACATCAACATGTGGATATACCTTCATCATACCATCAATGTCTCAAATATTGTTTCAATGGTCAAATTGGGACATTATATGGTGATAAAGCCCCATTAAAAACATGTGAATCTCAATACATTGAGGCAGAATTCTATCACATGGAGGGAAAAGAGGTATCTACGATAAAGGAGGTTACCAAAATTAATGTTCCATATGGTTTGGAAAAGATTTCAATAAACCCATTCATACATGTGAGTACAGATTATGTGTTTCCTATCAGTAAAATTGATAGGATAGACCCAAATCCCAATACTCTTATTGAATCTTCCATAATGTCAATTACGGAAATCAAGCCAGACAGCATGGGAGAAATTGGTGATTCACCAAGAAATGATGAAATATCAAATGGAGATGTCTTCATTTCATCCACTGAAATCCAGAAATTATATACTTCATCAACTAGGATAGAAGAAGTTATAGCAATGTCAGATATAAATGATGATATTGATTCTCAATCCATCATCTTCTCTTTATTACCCAAGGAAGACTCTTCATCATCAATAGGGTCAGAAATGGGAGCCCATTCTTTAAGATGTTCAAATTTTAACATCTCTCTTGATCATGGAAATTTTGCTTCATCATCTACTATGCAAGTAGAAACAGAAGAAATAACACGTGTTGAAGAAGAAGAGGAAGACCTTAGATATTCTCCTCCAGCATTTGAAGAGGGTATCTCTACCATTGTGGTTGAACTCAGAGAAATAAATTTGGGTACAAAAGAAGATACACGCCCCACTTTAATTAGTGCATCCATGACTCTTGAAGAGAAAGAAATGTATATTTCATTTTTAAATCATAATCGAGATATATTTTCTTGGAACTATATAGAAATTTCAGGGCTTTGTCCTGATGTTGTTACCCATCATTTGGGTTTACCAGAAGAACATTGAGGATTCAAACAAGCCGCAAGAAGAACACGCCCAACGTATGCCTCCAAAATTGAAGTTGAGGTGGATAAGCTTATCAAGGATAACTTCATTAGATAAGTTCAATATCCCAAATGACTGGAAAATATTTTCCTGGTAAAAAAGAATAATGAAGAAATTAGAGTTTGCATTGATTTCAGAGATCTTAATCGACATTGTCCCAATGATGATTTTCTAGTTCCGATCACAGAACTCTTAATTGATGCAACAGCTGGCTATGAAGCACATTCCATCATGGATGGATATTCTGGATATAATCAAATCTGAATGGCTCTAGAAGATGAAGAATATAAAGCCTTCAGAGCCCCTCAGGGTGTGTTTTGTTATCGGGAAATGCCCTTTGGCTTGAAGAATTCAGGCACAACATATCATCGTGTCATGTACCATATCTTCAAACCCTTTTTAGGGAAATTTGTTGAATGTTATGTGGATGATTTGGTGGTTAAATCCAAACAACGTTCTAATCGCTTTTCTGATTTGGAAATCATATTTCACAAACTTCGACAACACAATTTGAAGATGAACCCCTTAAAATGTGTTTTGGGGGTAACCTCAGGAAAATTTCTCGTGATTGTTGTATGCCATTGTGGTATCAAAGTCGATCCTGAGAAGAAAAAATCAATCCTTGGTATGTCACCTCCTCAAAATTTTAATGAATTGAGAGGACTTCAAGAAAACTTGTCCTATATTCGGCGTTTCATCTCCAATTTGGCAGGAAAATGTTTACCCTTCACCAAATTGATGAAGAAGGGAGTCACTTACCAGTGGACTGAAGAATATAAAGAGGAATTCAATATTCTCAAGAAATATCTCTTGAGTCCACCGGTATTAATGTCACCTATTGAAGGAAGGCCACTTATCCTCTATGTGATAGATTTAGAGCGATCGTTGGGTGCCTTCCTTGCCCAAAAGAATGATGCTGGGAATGAAAACAGCCTTTACTATCTCAGTCTGACTATGCTTGAGGCAGAAAATCGATATTCAAGTATTGAAAAGTTCTTCCTAGAATTAATAAATTCATTTAAAAAATTGAGAAACTACTTGGTATCTCGTAATAACCCGCTCAAATTTATCCTTAGTCGTTCAATGCTTACAGGACGTCTGGAAAGGTGGGTAGTTATTTTGCATTAATTTGATATCCAGTATGTGTCTCAAAAGGAAATAAAGGGCCAAGCTCTAGCTAATTTCTTTGCTGAACACCCTTTAGTAGAAGATAAATATTTAGATATTGAACTTCCTGATGAGGAAGTCTTCTCTATTCAAGATAATCTTTGAACATGGGAGATGTACTTTGATGGTTCTTCTAGAAGTCCAACAGGGAAGAAAATGAAAGATCCTAAATTCAACAAAGTTGGGTTAGGAATTGTGCTCATTTCTCCAGAAAAGGTAGTGATACCCTATTCCTTCTTGTTGTTGGAAGGTGGTACAAACAATGAAGTAGAATATCAAGCTCTGATCGTACGATTGGAGTTGGCACTTCAGGAACAAGTGAGTAACTTAAAAGTGAAAGGTGATTCAGACCTGGTAATCAAACAAGTTAATGGGGATTATGCCATCAGAAAAGAAGAATTAATCCCTTTGTATGATTATGTCAGAGAGTTAATGGATGAATTTCCTTTGGAACCGACATTTTCTTATGTCCCGTGATCACAAAATGCTCAAGCTGATGCACTGGATAATATAGCCATAGCTCTGGAAGATCCAAATCGGGACGAAACAATCATCAGTATTTCCCACCGCCGTACAGTTTCACCTTATGTTCAAATCAGAACAGAGTAAATCAATGAAATTAGTCCCATTCTGAACCATATGGTCATACTACAGGATGGATGACACCTACCTGTGAATACCTTCAAAATGGAACAATCCCACCAGATAGAGCCGGGAAAAAACAAGTCTGACGATGTGTGGTCAATCTTACTCTTTATGATATCCCAAATCACCTAGACAAAATTCTATACAAAAGAATTTTTGATAGAATTCTCTTCAGATGTATTGATGGTGAAGAGACAATGGATGTCATGAAAGAAGTACATGCAGGAGTCTATGGTTCCCACCAGTCTGGACATAGACTATCTGATCAAATTCGAAGGCTTGGATACATTTGGCCTTCAATGATACAAGATTGTGTTGATTTCAATAATAAGTGTCATTCTTTACAAGTATGATCCAACTTCATTCATCAACCCCCAGAGTTTCTTCATACAGCTAAATACTCATGGCCATTTGCCACATGGGGAATGGATATAGTAGGACCTTACCCTTCAACTACATCCAAGTAGTTTAAGTATATTCTTACTGCTACTGACTTCTTTTCCAAATGGTCAGAGGCAATACCTCTCAAATAAGTTAGTTATAAAAGCATTGTTAGCTTCATCAAGTCTAACATCATTACCATATTTGGTGTCCCTCATATCATATTTACGGACAATGGCACTAACTTCTGTTCATCCGAGGTAAGGAAGTTGTATCAAGAATACAACATCCAATCCAACCATTCATCTTAGTATCATTCAGTTTCCAATGGCCAAATATAAGCTTTCAACAAGACTCTTTCAAACATAATACAAAAGATGGTGGAAAAAGATAAAAAAGAATTCCCTGATAAACTTTTTCATGCTTTATGGGCTTATCGGGCCACCACCCACACTACTACGTAGTCAACTCCATATTCATTGGTATATGGAATAGAAGCAGTCTTGCCCCTTGAGGTTCAATTACCTTCCCTCAGAGTAGCCATTTGTGATCAGTCATCTACGAAAGAACAATCTCAAAAGTGATTGGATGAATTGGAACGATTAGATGAAAACATAATGTGAACCCTACACCACTTGGAAGTCTATCAAAATCGAATAGCACGAGCTTTGAACAAAAAAGTTTGTCTTCGTTCATTCATTCAAGGAGAATCGGTATTGCTTCTCAGAACTCCAATGATACCAGGAAAGAAACCTCTCAAGCTTGAGCCAAAGTGGTAAGGACCTAACTCAATACATAAGGTCTACTCTAATGGAGCTTATTCTTTAATCTCAATGGATGGATAACTCATTAAAACTCCAACCAATGCAAGATTTTTGAATAAGTATTTTCTGTAACACAAATACAATACGTCCAGCAATACGTTAAACTTCATAACCATTGTCCTAGATATACGACATTAAACTGTGCACCTCTTCATCCCCCATGACGTTAAACTGTGAAAAAGTCCCTAATATGTCCTAGCTACATGACTCTAAACTGCATAGTCCCCTCTTTCATCCAACATGATATTAAACTGTGCATCGATAGGGTTGTTTCTACCTCTTGTTTCTCACACCGAGTATGAATCAAGTGAGCTTAGAGTAAACTTCAACCATAACACCCTCTTTGGGCTGCTAACCAGGCGTAAGTCCCAACACCGTCTTCGGGTTGTCCTCAAGTACAACTTGATTACAAATTCATTCTTAGTCGAACTACGCGGACTTTGATCCTCACCTTCTAGGTTGGGTAGGTAGGGAACCTCCCAAGGTTCAAGCCCAAAATCCAATCTCTTCACGTCGGTTCACCTCTATCTCGTACAATGTTGATCCGTGAAGCAACCCAAAAACCAATCTCTTCACGTCAGTTCACCTCTGTCTCATACAGTGTTGATCCGTGAAGCAGCCCGAAACCAATCTCTTCACGTCGGTTCACCTCCATCCCACATGACGTTAAACTGTGTATGTCCCTTTGTCTCTGCTACATGACACTAAACTTTTCAACGGCATCGTCCTTACTATATGGCGTTAAACTATACAATCTCCCATTTTCCTCACTACAAGACAATAAACAGCATAGCTATACATCCTAGCTACATGACGTTAAACTGTGTAGTATTGGTCCAGGCATATGACCTTAAGATATTCGCACTTTTGTCATGTATGAAAATAAACTAAAACATTCTTTGACACCCTCACCTGAGAGGGAATCATTATTTACATTGATCTCCAATCATGTTTTATTCCAAAGACTATTTTCATACATGGAAATACCCAAACCTTAATCTTGGGTCAAACCATCATTTCACTAAAGTCCCCTTTCACCCTTCACTTATACGAACAAAATATGTATATAGGGTATTTTAAGAACTACGTGCGGCTTGATTCCCATCCTTATGGGATATGTAGGAACGTTTTAGCATCCCTCGAATCCATCCCCAAGTCTTTGGGCCTAACCCCAAATTCCACTTTCAGTCCTTTGGCTGAAATGTCCCCCTGTGAAAACATGAATGTGGTATGAAAACCCTAGTCTTCATTCACATCAGGTTTATAAAACACACAATGTGTATTCCTTATTATGGTCCAAGCTCTATGACACTAAAATAAGATCTCCTAAACTCTCATCTCACATGAAGTTAAACTGTATTTCAAGAACTACATGTGGCTTGATTCCAGTCCTTATGGGATACATAGTGAACTCCAATACCTCAATTCAGGACCAAGTGACAACATGATTATGGTTAGAATTGATCTGTGTATCTCCTACATGCATCGGACAATACCCATTTTCATGTTTCATACTCTTAACCTTAAATATTTCCAGATCTCCATAACCCTTTTCTGGACATCTGGTCACAAAATGTCTGATACCCAGGAATTATTTTTCCTGACTATGCAGCATGTTCCCTTAGGTTCCCTTGCATAAGCATTCTACATAATGGACCTGTCATCCAAAAGATGCTATTATTTGACTATATAGCCAATTCCCTTAAGTGGACTTGCATAATTCAACCCCCTGGCAGGTTTTTCAAATAGTGGTAACTTCATTTTTGGGAGGAAAAACTATTTTGTCCTTGTTTTTCTTAAACGAAAATATGTAGGGATCTATAAAAAAATACTCATCCTTAATATATTTGTCCCATACTTTTTTTCATGATCTAAAAGTATTCAAGTCTATGGTTTATATTTCCCTTCCCTAAGTTTGGGTCAGACCTTCGCAAGAGTGACATTCATCCAATTATTTGACAATATTGATTGGGAATATCCTCTCCATACAGTAGACTCCATGCTTTGGAAAATTTTAATCTCCATAAACTTTCACTAGCCTTTTAGTAGTAGAAAAGTAATGTTTCTGAGAGTTCTTTTTCCTAACTATGCAACACGTGCCCTTAGGCGGCCTTGCATAAGTAGTCTACATAATGGACCTGTTAGCCAAAAGATGCTATTATTTGACTATGTATCCAATTCCCTTAAGTGTCCTAGCATAATTCAACCCCCTAACGGGTTTGTTAAATAATGGTAATTTCACTCTTAGAAAATACTTCTTCTAATTCCTTTTATCCCTTTTTTCATATCATTCCTCATATTTAAATTTTATTAAGTCATAGTTTACATTTTTTCCCCCATAATTGAATGTGGTAATATGTTTTCAGATAAATTATCAAGTAATTGAGTCATTTTTAATCCATTCGGTCAAAGCTATTTTGGCCTTAAACATTAGCCTTTTTATGTCTGACGTGCAGGACTTTGAACAGCCCACAAAAGACACAGGAACTATGAACAAAAGTCAAGTCTCAGCTCACTAAACATACATTTGGTATGATTTAGGTAATATTGACCAATAAAAAGATTCAAAGTTTGTAGGGTTATTTTTATAATCCTATAAAAAATCAAACTATGCTTACTAGGCCCATTGGCTTAGGTAAAAATCTAAAGCAGGTATCCAAACAATGCAGGAACAAATGATTTAAGATGAAAGTGTTTTTCATTGATGCACAAGAGTTAGAAGGACATCCATGGACTGGAGTCTCTTCTATTTTCTAGCAATTACAAGTGGATTTCAACATAACTCTTCATTTGATTTATGGCATCCCGAGCTTCATCAGCAACCACCTGGAATTAATTCATTCAACTGGATACAATAAGAGATGCAGTGATACGAACTCTTCTTGGAACAATTGTAAAAGGATGTTCTTGAGTGTGGTTTGAGAAAATTTTCTGTTGATCAAACAGTGACCCTATTTCTATCCAAGAGACTTAGAAGATGGATACATGGATTCGAGAATGGAGCATTGGAAGTAAAGATCCATTTGAAGAGAGTACCCTTTTCATATATTGTTCTAATGGCATGGTAGTCTTCTCTCCACCAACCGGCAGCGGAAAACATATCATCCCATGGGTTTTCCATTTTCATATCTGTAAGGAAATGGCGTGGAGGAAAAATTTGAAAGTTCACACCATTTTTTCTGCTCTTAATGCACAGTATAACCGAAATAGAGGAGTAGAAGTGCAGATGCATCTTGCGTAGATAGTTCTTTTCATCTGGAACATTGACTCCTTATAGATGACCATGCCTATACAGAGGCAAGTAAATGATCTGTGGGAAATTAACATGATATTTCTTCAAGTACTTGGCCAAATCTGGGAGAGTGTTGTCGCAAATATCATAGTAATCATGGCCAATGACATTCATCATGTCATCAATCTGCTTGCTAGCCAACTCATCATTCATTCCAATTCTTTTGGGAGCCATTGAATCTGCACAAAGGTCCAATAATTAACTCTTAAGTAAGTTCATTTTTCATAAAATTTGTAAAGAAATTATAAATAATGGCTAAGGGATTGAGGCACGCAAGTCCCATGTTGTCACAGAAGTCTAATCCGATCTTGCAATTATGGGCATGAAGGTATCACCATGCGAGTACAAATACCTCTATAGAAGCGCGACACAAAGAAACAATGAACCGCAGACAGCAACACCTAAGCGAACGAGTGAAAGCCAAGCTACTTGTGCACCGAGAGATCAGAAGCGTTCAAAGTCGGGTGCTTTGCGCAAAGTGGTGCCGCATATTTATCGGTGAAGTAGTTTACTTGTGCGTTGTACCATGCGCGACTCGCACCTACGCGCCGCTACCTGCGCGCTCAAAACCTATGCGCCCAAAATTCCTTGGTTTTCTCCTTTACCTCAGAGTCAAATCCTCTTTCCTTTTTTGGATCCAACTCTGAGGGGGGTACTTTTGTTGACGCTCCTTTCCATAATAGATTCTAATGAATGAAAAAGGGGAATACCTTAAGCACAAATAGATTCATCCTTTGAAGAACATCAGAAATTGACAAAGGCGTGAACAAGGATATCTTTAAGCATGGGTCACACGAGTTTCACCACGGTCGCACAAGTATACTTGCGCGCCACATATTGGTCACACAGGTGACATGCGCACCCTATTTTATTTTCTCCCAAGGTCCTCAATGGCCTATAAATACCCATTATGGGCCCACCATTTCGAGGATGAAAAAAATCCAAAAATCAGATTTAATCTCTCGGCGCCCTAGTCTTTTATTGAAGTCTTATGAACACGTCCAAGGTAATTTCTTACCTAGAATGGAATATCTAAAGAGGGGGAATAAGGACTAAGTGTTGAAATTCATCAACACTTGCGTGCCTAAGTGTCCATCCCTTAAGGGAAATGGCCATACTTGCGCATTGCCTTATCCCTTCAACAAAACTTGTGTGCCACCCTTTTGGAAGCCTTTAGGGATAATACTAAGGGCTTGAGCCAAGTATCGCCCAAGTATTACCCTATGGGTTAACCGTCGCCCAAGTACACTGATGTTTCACAGGTATACTTGTGTGACCAGGACTTGCACGCCCAAATAGAACTTGCCCGCCTGCCACTTTTTGGGTACCCCACCTGCCTATTCAACTCTTTTCTTCAAATCCACCTCTCCTCTTCAAGATTTAGCCTTCAAAACCCTCTTCAAAGTCATTTTTTGCATGTTTCCTTTGTTGTCTTCCTTATCTAAAAGGAATCCTATGGAAAATCTCTCAAAACCTAGTTATTTACATATCTTTATGTCATTAAGGTTATATATTTCCTTTATTCAACTGCATCCTTTATGATGAGAAGATATTTAATCTGGGCATCCTCCTTAGGAGTAAGTCCCAAGTTCCCTAATCTGGGAATCCTCCTTAGGAGTAAGACCCAAGTTCCCTAATCTGGGAATCCTCCTTAAGAGTAAGCCCCAAGTTCCCTAATTTGGTCCTCCTCCTTATCAGTAAGCCCCATGTTCTCTAATCTGGGCCTCCTTTTCAGGAGTAATCCCCAGTCATAATTTCTCTTAACCTGGGCCTCTTTCTCAGGAGTAAGCCCCAGTCATAATTTCTCTAAACCTGGGCCTCCTTTTCAAAAGTAAGCCCCAGTCATAATTTCTATTATCCTGGGTCTCCTTTTCAGGAGTAAGCCCCAATCATAATTTCTCTTAACCTGGGACTCCTTCTCAGGAGTAAGCCTCAGTCATAATTTCTCTTAACCTGGGCCTCCTTTTCAGGAGTAAGCCCCATACATAATATCTCATAACCTAGGACTCCTTTTCAGGAGTAAGCCCCAGGCTTAATTTGTTTTGACTTGGGCTTCCTTCTCAGGAATAAAATCCAATCATTAGTCCCTCTCTAATTTGGGAATCCTTCTGAGGAGTAAGCCCTAAGTTAAGTATTTAAATCTCCATAAAGCACATATACCTTTATGGACCTTATTCCTGGGCTTCTTTCCTAAACTAAGTCCTAATCATCATTTACTTGGGTCGTCATACATACATAATCCCCACATCATTTCTTATGATTGCATATTTCATGGCACAATCGTAAGTTTTTACTAATACCTCTTGTTTCTCACACACAGTACGACTCACATGAGCTTAGAGTGTAAAAGTAATTATGACATTTATCTTTGAGCCATTAATCTTGCTTAACCCTCATACTTTTTTCACTCGAACTACGTGGGTTCTGATTCCTTTTTCTAACAAGGATATAGAGGTATCTCATCTACGAGTACGATCCCAACTCTAAAATAATCCATATCCTTCTGAATGACAATAAACTTCAAGTGCCCCACTGAGTTGCTTTAAAACTAGTATGGTTATCATAATAACCAAGAGATTTCTATATAATGTGTTGAAGGATACCATTTAACAAGAATATATAACAAATAAGGATGATTCTATATCGATGAAGAGCCTCAAATACATATAAAATATTCTCTAAATCTCATACATATCAATCATTTATTTTCAGATCTAAATGAAATCTCATTTTCATACTTGGTAAATTAATATGGATGCACGAACATAACTCAAATCTATAAGAGAGTCTTGGAGTAGACAATAATTCCCCCCAAAAAGTTGTAATGAGTCTAACCTCTCATCCTCTCGACTAATGCAAATTTTTAAGCCTCATCGGTCCACAACTAATGAGCACCTACCTTTGGAATGTAGGTCCAAATGGATATAGAATCATTGGATGTTTCCTGTTCTACGAATAAACCCATTAGAAACCGATTGGAATGTTTTAACCTTAAACAAACAAGGTCATCCCCATCTTCAAAAGAAACATGTAGTTATCCATATACACCCTCACTAACCAATATGTAAGGGAGAACACAATAAACCCAAAAAAAATCATCAATATGTTTATCTTATTTTAGTAGGATGCATAATAAATTAGATAAAAAAGTAAAAGTATAATAACACCACAAAAAATCCCAAACTAAAGATTTTACTCCATAAAAACACTTCCAGACATTACTAAAACCCACATTATCACCACCATGTGCTACTATCCCTTCCAGATACAATACCACAAACCATCCCATTTCCCATTTAAAACAACGAAAAAATAATTCGTTTTTTCTCATTGAATCACATCACTAAACCATTTCTAGATTTACCATTTACATATGGTATATAATTTATTTTTCCATTGAATTCATTATTTAATGAAAACCCATTATCAGTCATCACCCATGTTTAATACGGCTACTCTCCATTCATTTCTAGCATTAGAAATCTAATTACAATACATGGTTCATTCAAGTTGACCCCACACCCATGAACCATTTTCCATATTACCAAACACATTTCAATGCTATAAAAAATATAAAAATCCCCATATCAAATAACCATACAACACACAAACAATATTCATATCAAGATAATACAAACCATAGTAGCCACACAATAATTCCACTTTCTACACAATCACTTTAACATTATTCCACATTAACAACCACCTCTCCTCTTACCAACTAGGGTATGGTATCCATAGACCTATTTAACAATAGAAACCATTTTTATAAAATTATCCCCAATCAACCACCACTAAAACCAGACAATCATAGAAATAACATCTCAATATAAGTATAAATCCATACAAAAACAAATTATAACAATAAACATTTCCAAAATCCCCATTTTAATTATTTTATTCATATTAATTAACTATATCACACAAATGAAAAATTACTTCAATTTTATAATTGAAACAATCAGTCTATTGTCACATTTAAAAAATTATTCTTTTATAGAAAGGTGATTCCAATGAGTCAATCGCAGTTGTAGAACATGTTCAAATCATTCTAGAACCAAACAAGGAAACAATTATGTACAATAAAAAATAAACAAAATCCAGAAATCATATAATCAAATTTGAAACGCACCCTTCCATTTTAATAAATTTAACTTTGGTTCATTGTATTCATTAATGAAATTTGTATAATCTTCCCAATGGAGGAAGGAGTACTCAATATTAAAAATTTACACATAAATAGGATATTAAATGAATTCCCTACCACAATCAAATATTTAAAAGTCATTTCACAACATGACTAAGGGAATGGATTATAATAATTAAAAAACAACAAGAGAGAGACCATTTCCAACCTAGAACATAGTAATTCATATCAAAACCAACACCCATTTCATGAAAAACCATAGCTAATCAATTTTTATCACCTTTCTAGATAATGAAAAAATAGAGAATACAAGATATAAGGTGGAAAAACTCACCTTAGATCATGAGTAAGGGGTCTCTAGAATCTAAGGATCGAGTATGAAAAAACATATTGAAGGGTCTCCCAAAAATACACTTAATTATTCTCAAGGTTGAGAGGAACAATGGAAAAAATAATTTGATTCAATGGAGCTATTTAATTTATAAATAGGATTGAAAACACTATATCACAATGTGATATGTCATTAACATGTTATCATGGGGCTATCTCACACTTCCCTTTGAAAATAAAATAATGTATCCTCTATATCACTCCAATCATAAGCTCAAATTTCTTTATAAACATAATATGGAAAATGAAGGATCATGTTGTGACCAAGGAACCAATGTGCGATGATACAAAAGTTAGAACCCCTGAAAACCAACCATAAATTATTCACTCTATGATAGAGAAAAATTTATCATGATATAAAATTTTTAGAAAAATGAAAACATACCTTTCACAGCCTCACACCGTGATATATGAACTAAAAGAACTCAAGAAATCAACCCTGAGACTCCATTTAATGATTTATCAGATCCATGTTGTGAATGATATTCATGGAAAATCATATTAACTCCCTAGAAACACTTATACTATGACAATTTATCTATTTCATATCCAAAAAATGGACACGGGGATTTATATCATTTGTCACATCTTTGTAAGGTTAATTTCTCATAGTTCATAAGATTCTTTACTTTATAATTCTCAAATTGAAATCATCACACCATGATGCACCCCACTAGGATATAACTAAGATCACAGATGAAAAAAGAATCTCACATCCAAATCCCTGCAGATATGATGCCTTCTCCATATCATGACTCATCACCAAATAAACCACCATCTACTGCAGCCATCCCCAAATTCTATGACCTAACTATACGCATCATAACCTCCTTCTACTAGTAAAAATATCATCTCCAACAAAAAAAAATGTCTTCTATAAAACACATCCCAAAAAATTAATTAAGACTATGAGATTTTAAAAATAACACATTATTATATATCATATACAGTACACAACACTAAACTTAAATGAACCATGAAATATAACTATTTAAATGTGACCATTATAACCTAGATGTTAAATTGTAATATAAGAATAGTAGTAAAAATATTATAAAAAATATTTCAAAATATTTTATTAAATCTAATCTTATTGATTAATTCATACTAAATATGTTTTTAACTTTCAATAATATCATTTTATGCTTCAAAAATATGTTTACTTCAAAAATGTTTTTATTCATTTTTGTGTATGGATAATAAAATTAATTTGTTTCAATTTTATAGATTTTATTTTATAAAAATTTAATTATTTTTTAAAATAGAATATCAAAATTCTCATTGGGTTAAATTTTGGGATTTTCTTGAAGAGAATTTGTTTCTAGTGAATAGTGATGAATTCCATTTTTTGTAAAACGGTCATTTATTTTCAATAAAAAATAAAATTATCATATGAATTTGTTCTCAATGTAACATATATATTATTTAATTAGATATAATAATAAATAATTACATTTGAATAAACATTATAATTTAGTTTATAATAAGTTCACTTTTTTTCTCAAAAACTTTTTGCAAATAAATCATTATGTTTAATGAAATAATATAAATATGGATTTCTTCAACTTCTAGAAATTAACTCATGAAAAATTGATTCCATATTTTTAATCATTTGGATCAAATTTTTTAAATAGTTTTTTTATTTTTTCATTATCAATAGTAACCATGGTAAAATTTATCACCTCAGAAAGGGTAAAATGGGTAAACCCAGGTTAAAAATGAGATTAGACCTTAAAATAACTCAAAAGTTTACCCTATTACTACTATATAAATTTATTTTTTATATACTATAATAATCGATAATATGGAAACATTAATACTTTTTTAAAAAATGAAATAAATATTATTTATAAAAACTATAGAAACAAAATGTCACTAAATTTATTTTAAAAAACATTAATATTTTTTCGCAATGCATAGTAGAAGTTATAATTGACACTAGTGCAGAAAATGTTTTTAACGTCACTATTTTTTATGTCGGTTATATATAACTGACGTGAAAATCTGTTATATGTGGTTTTTTCGTCGGTTATTTTATAACCGATGTAAAAAATACTGAGCATAAATTGTTTATGTCGGTTATTTTATAATGGATGTAAAAAATGAGGTATCTAAAGAATTTTTTACGTCGGTTATAAAATAACATACGTAAAAAAGGTGGCATCTGAGGCCTTTCTGACGTCGGTTATTTGATAATTGACGTAAAAACCCAACCCGCAGAATTTTTTACGTCGGTTATATTATAACCAACGTAAAAAAATTAACACACGGTAGTTTTAACATCAGTTATAAAAGAACCGACGTAAAAATTGTGGTTTATGAGGTGTTTTTTATGTCGGTTATAGAATAACCGACGTAAAAAACCAACACGCGGATTTTTTTACGTCGGTTATAAAATAACCGATGTAAAAAATGCGGTATCTGATGCATTTATAATGTCGGTTATTATAATAAGTGACGTTATAAATGTAATAAAAATAGTTTATAACATTGGTTATTAAATAACCGACATTATAAAACATTTAAAAAAATTATCACGCCCTGTGGATTGTCATTTATGATTTTTCGATCGACAGGCCTGCGACTCCTCTCTCTCACATGGAAAACCTAGAATAGACTCTTCGATCTCATTTCATTAAACTCATTTTTACATAATCATTTATCATATTAACACTCCTTGGATCTATCATCTCCACTCGCAACACTCAGGTAAGCCTCCCATGACTTTATTTTGTTTGTCTTTTTTTCGGATAGTCTATATTTACGTTTTGTGATTTTTTTTGTTTAAACTAGGTAAGATTCTTTGATTTTGAACCCTCTTACCTCATTTTTCCATCATCATCTTATTTATTATCACCAGATCTATTAGATAGACTCGCAATATTCAAGTAATCCTCGCCTACTTCTATTTTGTTTGTTTTTGTTTCGTGGATTCCCTACATTTATGGTAATATTTGTTGTCATTGACAACTAATGATCACATTCACCTATATTACTACAATTTATATCTAAACCATTGTGATACACCCATTCCGTGTACCAGTGTGATTTATTTTATAAGTATATATGGATTTTCATGGTGGAATGTTTGTTTTGGATCCTTGGTTGTTTCTATTTTGGGTATCACTCTTTCTTGTTCCATAAACTATTTACATCGCTTATTCTCGTGGACTATTATAAGTCTTCATATGCTGTTAAAACCTGATTCATTGAACAATAGATCATGTTATACTAGTAGGATATACAGTTCATGGTTCTCATTTTGAATAATGGCATGATACCAAAACTAGTAGTTTGGGGTTAAAATCCCTAGATATGCCAAAACTAGTAGCTTGAGGTTAAAATCCCATGGTTTTGGGGGGATTTCCAGAGGGTTGGGGGTTTTCCAGGGGGTTGGGGGCTGTCCAGTGGGTTAGGAGCTATCCAGGGTGTCCATGGAGGTGGAGGGGGGTAGTCCAGGGGTGTGTGTTGTGGGGGGGGGTGGCCAAGGGGGTGGGGGTTGTCCAAGGGGGTGGGTGGGGGCTGTCCAAGGGGTTGGGGGCCTATATAGAGGGTTTGGGAGGTTGTACGAGGGTGGGGGTTGTCTTGAGGGTTGGGGTTGTCCAGGGGGTGTCCAAGGGGGAGGGGTGGGGGTGGTGTCCAGGAAGGGTGGGGTGTCCAAGGGGGTGGGGGTGCTGTCTAGAGGGGTGGAAGGATTTTCAGGGGTGGGGGGCTATCCTGAGGGGTTGGGGTTGTCCAGGGGGTTGCTGGTGTCCAGGGGGTGTCCAAGGGGGTGGGGTGGTGTCCATAGGGTTCGGGGGGCTATCCATATGGTTGGGGTGTCCAGGGTGTCCATGGAGGTGGGGGCAGTCCAGGGGTGTGGGTGTATGGGGGGTCCAAGGGGGTGGGGGTGTCTAAGGGGGATGGGGGTTGTCCAAGGGGGTGGAGGCATGTCCAGAGGGTTTGGGTGTTGTCTGGGGGGGCTGTCCAGATTGTTGGGGGTGTCCAGGGGGTGTCCAAGGGGGTAGGAGGGGTGGGGTGTCCAGGAGGGGTGGGGTGTCCAAGGGGGTGGGGGCTGTCCAGGGGGTGGGGGTGGTGTCCTGAGGGGTGGGGGGATTTCCAAGGGTGTGGTGGTGTCCAGGGGGTGTCCAAGGGGGTTGGGGTGGTGTCCAGGGGTGGGGGTTTTCCAAGGGGGTGGTGGTGTCCAGGGGGTGTCCAAGGGGGTCGGGGTGGTGTCCAGGGGTGGGGGGGTTTTCCAATGGGGTGGTGGTGTCCAGGGGGTGTCCAAGGGGGTGGGGGTGGTATCCAGGGGGTGGGGGCTATCCAAGGGGGTGGTGGTGTCCAGGGGGTTTCCAATGGGGTGGGGGATAAGTGTCAGTAGGGATTGATTATTGCATTGTGGTTTGGGAGATTATGACATGATTATTGTATTGTTTCATGGATATTAGTGTTGCAATATGATTCTATTTGGTTATATATATTTTTCCCAGTCATCGACTATGAGAAAATTATGGGTTATGGGGGATACCATGTCATGGTTTTCAAATATGCGTAGTTATCCTAGCCCCATTTTTCCATGATGATTGGCTTTACATTGTGATTTTCTCCATCCGAGTTTTTATTTTAAATTTGATTTGATTCTCAGGTTTACTCCATTTTTTCCAATTTTCTATCAACCATTGGAGGCCCCATGGTTTTCTTTTATTCCATTGAATTTAAAACTGTTATATCTAACTGTATTTTCTTTTTAAAATCATATTCAAGCATATTTTTTTAAATACACATAGATTTGTTTTATATTTCAAAATTGTTTTACATTCAAATTAAGATTTTTTTCATATAAAAATATATTTTTCTTATCTAAAAAAGATGTTGAATTTTGATATTTTTTATAGGTAATATTGAGTTGAAGTTGGATTGTGGCGCATCGAATGAGCAATGAATATGAGGAAGGTGTTGATGCCTTTTTGAAATTTTCCAAATGAAATGTTCCAAGTAGTGACATTTTTTTCTATTCATGCCTAAAATGTTTGAATATAAAGAAGTTGAAAAGTATAGAGATAAAAGATCATATAATTTTTCATGGTTTTAATCAGAGTTACAGCCCTTGGATTTGGCATGGTGAAAATAGAAATAATGTCACTGATGATGATGATTTTCTAGATGGTGACTCTGATGGAATTGAAGAAATGATTCGCGATATTGCAGCAGAACAAATTGAGATATAACCGACAGTTGCGCATCTATATAGTGATGCTGAAAAACTATTATATCCTGGTTATACAGATTTTACGGTTTTTTCGGCAGTGCTAATATTTATTAACCTGAAGGAAAAACATGGATGGAGTGACAGAGGTATTACAGAGCTGCTACAATTGATGAAAGACATTCTTCCAAAAGATACTGATCTTCCATATTCACATTATAAGGCTAAGAAAATATTATGCCCGATGGGATTGGGATATAATAAAATACATGCATGTTTCAATGACTGTATGATATATAGGAAAGAATTTGAATTTTTGTTAGTGTCTTAAATATGGGACATCATGGTATAAGGTGAAAGAAAATTCATAGGATGATGTAGATATTACAAATATCCCTTCAAAGGTATTTTGGTATCTTCCTATAATTCATCGTTTAAAATGTTTATTTGCTAATTAACATGATGCAAAAAGGTTAAGATGGCATGCTGATGAGCGGTTATGTGATGGAAAAATACATCATCCATCTGATTGTCCACAATGGAAGAAAACTGATGATCAGTATCCTACATTTTGAAATGAAATTAGAAATCTTAGACTAGGGTTATGCACAAATGGAATGAATCCATACCAGACCCTCAGTATCACACATAGTTCATGGCCTGTTTTATTGGTAATTTACAACCTCTCTACAGAAGTTTGTATGAAGTGCAAATATGTCATGTTGAGTATAATGATCTCTGGTCCAAAGAAACCCAACAATGATATTGATTTTTTCTTGTCACCATTGATTGATTATTTGAATATTTTATGGGAGGATGGTATTATGGTGTATGATTCTTATAAAATGGAATATTTTCAACTGCATGCGGTGCTTTTGGTCACTATAAATGACTTCCCAGCAGATGGAAATTTGTCTGGATATAGTGTTAAAGGGAATAAATCATGTTCAATTTTTGAACAATAGACGTCATATTGTCAATTGCATCATGGGAGGAAAACAATATACATGGGTCATCGAAAGTTTTTTCATATGGATCACTCTTATAGAAGACAAAAAAAGTCATTCAATGTCTCACAAGAATTTGATACTGCTTCAAAAACTTTATCCCCTTATCTGTATTTTGAGAGGGTGAAAAACCTTGATGTGACATTGGGAAAGACACAGAAATCTGGTAATGATAGACATATTTGGAAGAAAAGGTCAATATTTTTTGAGCTACCATATTGGATATATCATGAAGTTAAACATAATATTGATATCATGCACGTGGAGAAGAATATATGTGACAGTTTGATTGAAACATTGTTAGATATTAAAGGAAAGACAAATGATAAGTTGAATGCAAGATTAGACTTACTATCAGTGGGAATACGTTTGTAGTTAACTCCCACTCCTAATGGAAGATGAACATTTCTTCCCTCGGCTTGTCATCCATTATCAAAGAGGGAGAAAATTATCTTTTGTCAATGTCTTCATGATATAAAAGTGCATCAAGGTTATTCTTAAAATGTAAAAAAAATTGTCTCATTGAAGGACTTGAAGTTGATTGGTATGAAATCTCATGATTTTCACGTCATGATGCAACAACTTCTACCAGTTTCATTGTGTAGAATATTTCCCATCCGTGTCAAAAATAGTATAATGAAGTTGTGTTATTTTTTCAATTCAATTTGTAATATGGTGATTGATGTGAATGATTTGAACATTTTTGGAAAAGGATGAAATTTTTATACATTGTCAATTGTAAATGTATTTTCCTCCAACTTTTTTTGATATAATGGTGAATTTAATGGTTCATCTAGTTCAAGAAATAATGCTTTGTGGACCTTTATATCTTTGTTGGATGTATCCTTTTGAAAGGTGTATAAAAATATTGAAGGGGTATGTTAAGAATCCATATCAACCTAAAGCCTCCATTATTGAAAAGTATATTTCTAAAGAGGTTTCAGAGTTTTGTACGAGCTACTTGGTTGCGGCGCAACACATAGGTTTGCCTCCATCTCGTCATGAATGAGTTAATAATGAGGGAAAGGGGATTCATGGATTGAAATTAAAATAGTTTTCATATGAAGAGATGAAGATGTTAGAATAATACATCTTGAATAACATAGTTGAGGCTAAACCATATATAACATTGCATATTAATGAGTTGAAACAATATCATCCAAAGAAGAAAGAAATTTGGATTTTGAATGAGCACAACAAAACATTCTTTTCATGGTTTAAAAAGACCTTTCTTGGTAGATCAGATGTATCAGAGACATTAAAATGGATAATGGGTGGTCCATGTTTAAATGTGATAACATGGTCCAGTTATGACATTAATGGCTATATATTTCATACAAATGCTCAAGACAACAGAAGTGCAGTTCAGAATGGTGGTGTATTAGTGTTTGCAGAAGCAATGCATTTTTCAAGTGCTAAGGACAAAACCCCAATTTCTGCATCAAGTGCATATTATGAAGTGATTGAAGACATATGGGAGGTGGATTACTTTAAAATTAAAGTTCCTATTTTTAACTGTAAATGGTTTATTGGTAACAACAGTGTCAGACACAATGAATTTGGAATGACAGTTGTTAATCTAAATAGATTGGAAGACACAACTGATTATTTTATAATAGAAACACATGAAATACAAATTTTCTATATAGTAGATCAATCAGATTTGCAGTGGGATGTTGTTTTAAAAGTGAAAAACATTATGTTAGTGAGGATGAACTTGATGAAGATGCTGATTTATGTGAGATCCCTACTTCCATGAAAAGATTAATAGAACATAATGATGAGAATGTTGAAGATATGGTTTGTGTCATAAGGAATGATCACGACGAAGGAATTTGGGAAAACAATCCATTTTTACATTCCTAAAATTACAGGAAACATTTGTTAATTTCTTGTTTACATTTATTATTTTCATAAAATGGTAGATATTGTAAGTTTTTTATTTATTAAATCATGTATTAAAACAAAATAATTATAACTTTTTGTTTGTTTTATTTTTGTTTAGTTTACTTTATCATGTTTACCGTTACATTATTTATATATCTATTATTTTTTTAGTGACAATTAGTTTACCATGTTTACTAGGTTTACCATGTTTTAATTTTGTTTTGATTGCTTTATCATGTTTACCATTACATAAATTATATATCTATTTTTTTAGTGACAATTACTTTACCATGTTTACCATGTTTACCATGTTTACCATGTTTACCATGTTTACCATCTTGACTATCTTTACCATCTTTATCATTGTTTAACATGCTTACCATATTAACCATGTTTACTATGTAAAATTTCCTATTTTCTGATTATAGTTGTATTAAAATATTTTAATTTTTATATTTGTGAACTAATGTTTGTTTTTTTTATTTGAAGGATAATGACAGATCAATCAGTTGATCAACCAGATGATTCTGGAGATGATCATATTGGTCATAACTCTGGGGAGGAACATTCACATGCTCCTCTTGATGTTCCCCAATCTTCCTCATGTGCTCCCATTACTACAATTAGTTCAAGAGTTAGTAAACGTGGGTGCACACGTTTACCAAAATTATCACTTGCCTTTATGCAAGATCAGAGGATACTCATTGAGTTTGATGAGGATGATATTACTAGAGGTCCAAATACAAAATATTTTAAGAGTTTTGTATCCACTCAGGGTAAGAGCAAATTAAGAATTTTTTTTTTGATGACTGGAGAAGTGTGGACAAAGCGATAATCTCTCAGTTGTGGGAGATGATTCTAGTAAGATCTTTTTCTATTGTTTTCCTATTCTTTAAATGTTTCTAGTATATATAATATGTTTAACCTGTTATTTATCAGATTACATTTGATATTACTGACACTGGAGGAGTCAGGAAGAAATGCTTATCGATGGATGCTAGGAGATGGAGGGATTTCAAATTAACCCTCACATATGATTTCATTTTTGGTCATAAGAGTCATGACTATCCATGTCGTATATATCCTTTCATAAATGAAGACACATGGTGACATTTTGTTGAAAGTAGAAGAAAAGAATCATTTTTTAAGGACAATGTAAACTTTTATAATATTTCTTATATAAATGATCTTATTATTGTTTTGATAATTATTTCTTGTTCTTAATTTACAGCAAACATGGAAATATCATCAGGAGATCCAATCTAAAAATGTATAACCTCAAATTTTATCTTGGGGAGGGTATACATTATTGGAAGAACAAATTATGGTGAAAAATATGAAAAAAAAACTAAGAGCTTAGTCTTCACAATCTGGAGAGGTGGCCCCTCCATCCCCTCCATCTAGCCATGAAAAATGGAAGAGAGCTCGGATGGGAAAAAGGGGCAATATATTTTAGAAGATTCAAGAATCGTAGCTGAGAGTATTGTAAGAAATATATTTTATTTATTTAAGTTAACTATTTTCTTCATATAATTTCAATCATTACAGAAATGTTCAATTAATTAATACAGGATATTCTTGAGGTGCAGAGCTTACAAGGGTTATTTACAGCTGCTGGGAGGCAAGATATTTTATCTGCAGCATTGGGAAAGCTCGAACATCCTGGTCGTGTATGAGAATATATGGCAGGTGTATCGGTAAGAAAAGTGTTGCCACATTCCTCAACTACTTACGTTGTGGGTGTTTATAAAAAAAATAAAATCCTTGGAGGTTGAAGTTCATAATATTAATGCAATGATGGAGGAAAAGATTAGAGCGTCGGTACAGTCTATGTTTGTAAACATGAAAAGACAATTTCATACTGTAACTCCCACTCCTCCACCTCCCCTTGCAGACCCCATTATTTATCATCCACCTCCGCCAGTAGCTCCCACTCCCCCACCTCAGCCTGAGGACCCCATTTTTTATCCTACTCCTCCGCCGCAGCTTCCTACTTATTATGAGTTGTATGTTGATGATCCTCAACATCATATAGTTTCATATGGGTTGGTATATTGTATAGGAGATACAGTTCATCATCCAAAATTAGAGGTAGAGAATCAGAGGGTCGTTGTACATGATATTATAGATAGATCAGCTCGAGTACCATTACCTACAGATGAGGTGATGACAGTTGGACATAGTATCGACCATTTTTTAATTTTTCTATCCAGACTTCTTCGACTCATTACCGTAGAGGTATGTATGTTATATCTTCTATTTTATTTTTTTATTAAAGCTGTTTTATCATTTGAAAAATAATATATTTTTCTATTTATTTTTACAGGAATACTTCCAAGGTAATGAAATATTGTATAGACAACAACAAAGACAAATGGCTCTGACATCAGATACAGATTCTAGTAATCTTGACAGATTGTCAAGATATTCAAATTTTTTGGCGGATCATTATGAGTTTCCAATGGAAGCTCATGTTTGTGGATGTGTAATAACTGTGTGGGTTATGAAATCTAATATCATGGATCTTGTTACTGGAGATATGTTGGGCATCAACGTGGTGCAGATTTTTTCCATATAAGTATTAACACCTTTTCCCTCATTTATATTTATTAAAAATGTATATGTATGTTTGTTTTTTATTAGGTTTCTTTATAACATTTGTGAGAATAATGACTGGATAGATGTATATGGGTTCATGGACCCACATTTGATTTCCCGTGAAGCATGTGCATTAGATGAGGAACAAAGAATGGTTTATATTGCTGAAATACTTGAACAGAATATAGTCACACAATGTTTAATGATGCCTTTTTGTGAGATCTCTGAAACACATCTCTCTCAAAGAGTTCATTATATTTTAACATAAAAAACCACTACCCTTAAAAAAATTTTTATCAGTGATCATTGGATGTTAGGGTTTTTTACCAAGGGAGAAGACAGTTTATTGAATATGCTTGGTCCATGGTGATGTCCGGGAAAGTTTTATGAAAATGTTGGAAAAGTAAGTTTCAATTTTTCAATAGTTTTCTATAATATAATGAATTTTAAATTTATCCCATTCGTATTATTTTCTAACAGGGGATGGGTCTACTTTAGAAAAAACACAAAGAAAAGGAGTGTGAATATCAAATATGTAAATGTAAAGGTAAATATCCATTTATAATTTTTACTATTTGATTTATTACATACAAATAATATATTGAATTTACACTCATTCAAACAGAATTTTCATGAACAACAAGGCGTCATCGAATGCGGATATTATATGTGTAAGATTTATGTATGAAATAATAACAACTGGGACAGTTGTGAATTTTGACCTGGTAAGATTTCCTTTTAAACTTTTCAATAATATTTCATTTAATTTATTCATTATAAACGTTAACTGCTATCCTTTTAATTTGTAGCTATTTTATGACCCTCAACCCTATAGTGTTGAAGACATCAAACACTTACAAGTGGAATGGTAAAATTATTTTAGAGGTTTGATAGATTTTTAGTTGTTTGTAGTGTAAAATGTAATTTTGAATACTATCATTGTAATTGTGTATTTGGTAGTCATTTTGGTTGGATTTAGTTTTTTTTAAGTTGACATTGTAAGTTTTGAATGTTATATATGTGAATGTTTAATTTTTCTATACTTCTTGTTTTGGTCTACTTATGATGGTTTTTCTGGTATGGATTCTGGTCTAGGGGAAGGTGTTCCAAGGGTGTGGGGAGTGTTTAATGGGGTGGGGGTATCCAGGGGTGTGGGAGGGATGTCCGGTGGGGTGGGGGTATCCTGGGTGTCCATGAGAGTGGGGTCCCAGTCCAGGGGGTGGGATCATTTTCAAGAGGGTGGAAGGGCTTTCCAGGGGAGTGGGGGGCTGTCCAGGGGGTGTTCAGGGGTGTGGGGGTGTCTTGTGGGGTGAGGGGGGTTTCCAGTGGTGTGGAAGGGTTGTCCAGTGAGGTGGTAGTCCAGGGTTTCCATGGGGATGGGGGGGAAGTCTAGGGGTGGTAGAGGAGGCGCTGCCATCCCTCGGGTGGATAAACGCCGCTGGAAGGTACTCATCACTCCCCCATGTGAAACATTTTGAGATATCAAGCTTCGCATGTGGGGGTGATGAGTACCTTCCAGTGGCATGCCCCCCAAGGGATGGCGGCACCTCCTCTCCCAACACCAGTTGTCTAGGGGATGTCCAGGGGGTGTCTAGGGGGTGGGGGAAGTCCAGGGGTGTGGGGGTGTCCAGGGGGTGGTGGGGCAGTCCAGGGGTGTGGGGGTGTCCAAGAGAGGGTGGGAGGTTGTCCAGGGGTGTTGGGGGTTGTCCAGGTGGTGGGGGTAGTCTAGGGTGTGGGGGTGTGGTGGGGGCTGTCCAATGGGGTGAGGGGGATCTGGTCTGTTTTTGGAAACTTTTGGGTCTGTTTCATGGGTGTGGGTGGGCTGTCCAGGGGTGTGGGAGTGATGTCCAGGGGGTGGGGGTATACAGGAGGGTGGGGGATGTCCAGGGGTGGTGGTGATGTGCAGGGGTGTGGGGGTGTCTAGGGGTGTGGTGGGGCAGTCTAGTGGAGTGAGGGGGTTCTGGTCTGTTTTTGGTAACTTTTTGGTCCTGTTTTAGGGGTGTGGGAGGGATGTCCAGGGGTGTGGGAGTGTTGTCCCGGGGGTGGGGGTATACATTAGGGTGGGGGTTGTCCAGGGGTGTAGGGGCTGTCCATGGGGGGTGGTGGGGATGTCCAGGGGTGTTTGGGGCTGTCCCGGGGGTCGGGGGGCTGTCCAGGGGTGTGGGGGTGTCCATGGGTGTGGTGGGGGTTGTCCAATGGGGTGAGGGGGCTTTCTAGGGGGTGGGGGGGGGATTTCTAGTGGGGTAAGTTTTAAATGTTATCAATGTAAATGCTTAATTTTTATTTGGTTTGTATTTTGGTCTACTTTTATTTTTATGGTACGAATTCTTGGTTTGGTTTCTGGTTGTTTCAGGGGAGAGAATAGTACTGCTTTCTATTTTAAAAAAATGGTTTTTCACATCATTTATTTAATAACCAATGTGATAAACACCCCCACACTAGTTTATCACGTCTGTTATTAAATAACCGATGTGATAAAACATTTCTAGGGGTTTATCATGTCGGTTTTTTAATAACTGATGTGATAAACACCCCCCGCACTGGTTTATCACGTCGGTTATTAAATAACATATGTGATAAACCCTCCCCCTAGTTTATCACGTCTCTTATTAAATAACCGACGTGATAAAATCCTAGGAAATGGTTTATCACATTGGTTATTTAATAACCAACAAGATAAACCATTTTCCAGGGGTTTATGACGTCGGTTATTTAATAACCGACGTGATAAACCCTCCCCCCGCCCTGGTTTTTCATGTCGGTTATTTAATAACTGACGCGATAAAAGCCTGGGAAATGGTTTATCACGTCGGTTATTAAATAACCGACTTGATAAACACCGTGATGTTATGTTTTTTACGTCGGTTTTTAAATAACCGACGTAAAAAACAATATCTATAATGTCGTCCATATTAATGTCGGCTAAAAATAGACGTAAAAAATAAAAAATAACCGAAGTAAATGACGATTTTTGCACTAGTGTGATAATAAATAGACAAATTTTGTACAAACATATAATTTTTATAAAATTAATTTATTTTAAATTTTTATAAATGATATAGTTATCTTGAACGCTTACAGATCATTGATGCAACACTTGCACAAGAAAGTAAAAAAATAAATGTAAATATATTTAAAAGTATTAAATAAGATTAGTTTTGTATAATTTATTATTCTAATTGTTTTTTATTCATCAAAATGATATGTAAATATTTTTTAAAAAATTATATTCAAATCCAATTATTTTCTTTGAGTGTTTAAAGACAAATTTTGGTGAATAATGGGGAAAATAACATTTGTATGAGATACGACATATTTTATTATATTATATATAAATAAATATTATTGATAAACTTATGAAACTTATTGAATGACTCATGTATGTTAATAAACTACAAATATAATACAAAAAATACAAAAAATATAAATTGGAATTTATTTCATATTAAATATGAAAGTCACTTTCTATGTCGATGCAGTTCTTACGCAACTCTAGAAAAAGAAAAATTTTATGTCCTACTGATAATAATTCATAAGGAAAAAAGACTTTTTCATGACTTTTTTATTCAATATTATACATAAATGATTATATTTATAGATTGTTTTTAAAATTTTCTCTATATAACTAGTATATTATACAACTTTTTGTGTAATGCTAACGTAAGGTGCACAAATAAAAAATAACTCATTAAATATAGTGTCCATATATGAATGAAAAAAATATTCCTTAAAATTTAATATAAATGATAAAAAAATATATATAATAAAAATAATTAAATATTTATTTTAAATTTTTAAAATTTTTATATTAGTCTAAAACACTAACGTCACGATGGTGCGACGTATTTGAAAAAAGTTAAACAATTAAATATATAATTTTAATAATATTAAAAAATAATAAAATTTAGATGATATTGAATATACCATGAATTATATATTTATTTATAAATTTTAATATATTATATTAAAAATTATTAGTTTTCATTATGTTTTTAAAACCAATTATTGTGAATTGTGATGAAAAAGAAAATAAACAGTATTTAATGATTAAAAATTATTCATAAATCATTAGAAAAATATAAAAATTCAATAATAACTCATATATATAAGAAATTAGTGATCATATATTTCATGGTCCTTACGTGTTTTAGTTTTCATTTTTACAATTACCTTTATGACCAATCAAAATTGTAAAATTGTTAAAATAACATTGATTTTTTCACTATAAATAGGGACTCACTTCAACATATTAAAAAAATTCTATTTTTTATATAAAACCTATTCAAAAAACCCTCTATAAACGTAAATTTCTTTGTACCCCATCCACTAGGATGATCATAAACCTATCCCACAAATTCCTTACAATCATTCAAAGATAGGCAACACAATGGGAAAAGTAAGGGTTTCTTAACTCAATATTTTTTAATTGGATTGTATAAATTTATCATTGATTATATTATGTCAATATTATATATGAAATGAAATTTTTATGATTTATTTTTAATTTTCAATTTTTATTGTTTTAAATTTGTCATAAATAATCTCATGACTAATTAATTATCCATTAAATGATATGGTCTTTGTAAGGGTTATTTTAAAAAATAACTATTTCTTTGGGATATATGTTTATGTTATTCACCTATTCTTATTTTAAAGTTTATATAATACCCCAATTACATGTTATAATATTATTATCCCAATATTCATGATATTTAACGTTTTATTTGAATTTATTATTCCATGGGGATTAAGATTCAAATGTTTCCAATGTGGAAAGGGGTTTCTATTTAAATTCTATTTAAATTGGGATTATTTATACTTTAATATAAATTTCTGAAATTATATAATCCTTATATGATAAAACCATTTAATATTTACTCTTATTTGTATATTTTTTTAATTTTTATGTTTTATTACCATCTTTCTCTTTGTGGAACTCAAAATGGTTTATAAAATGTTTTTATGAAAAGTCAAACTTATTGCACCACTTTAAATTTCAAAACCCTTTTAATCAGTATCCATGTTTTATAAAAAAATTAAGAATGTTTTACCTATTATTAAATGATTTTTAATTTTCATTTTAATCCATGATTTACTTTTTATAAAAAAAATAAAAAAAAAATATTCTGTATGTTTTCTGAACAATTTACATTTTACCAAATGTGTGAACATAGTTTCTATTTTAACAATTAAAACATGAATAGAACTTCTCATTGTCATGGACACTCAATTCATTGAATATTTCTTTAAAAGTTCCCAAGTTTTTTTCAAATAAAAAAATTTCCCTATTATTATGGAAATTCTTATTTTTCAAAAATAACTTTCAAAGATGAAATTTTATTTTCCTCAAGAATGTTTTTAATGATATTTTAATTGTATTTATATTCATAATAAAAAACCCATTATGTTATTTATGGTTTAATAGGTATATTTTGTAATTATAGAATCCTAATTATTCCTCTATATTAATTATGATTTTTTTGAAGAGATTTCATGGGAACCATTTTCATTTCCACAGGATAGTCAAGTTATGAAAGGAATAATGGTTTTTTATATGAGTTTTATGATGAAATGAAAGTAATATGTACATTATTCATGTTATAGTTCATAGAAAATTTTTATTATGATAGGTGGTTCCATTATAAACCAAAGACATGTGGTTCTATTAAAACCATGGAGGGGAGGTTACATTACAAAAGAATGAGGGGTGTGTCTATCATAGCCTTCTAATGAGTTGGGTAATATGATAGAGTTAACTGTATGAAAGTTAATCCTAAGAGAGGATGGAGATATGTAACACCAAATATATGATGAAATTTACCAGTTATAGGTTACTCATAAGAGATATGGTAATTATCTGGTTAGGTAATTCCATAGTGAATGTTTGATATTCCAATATTCCAACGCAGTCTTTAAACTATTTTCATAAGTTATAATTGATCATTTAATCTAATATTTTTTTCACATGTCTCATTATTTTTGAATTATATGACTCAGGTTTTATTTTAATTATTATTTTTGTGTCTCGTGATTTATGAACCACATTTTATGGGTTTTAATTATCTTATAATATTTTCATGTACTTTGATTATGTCATCATACCCTAATTATCATATTATACTCACTAATGACATTCAATTCATAATGCATTTGTTTACCCAAACAAATAATTTTATCTCAACTTTATTATGTTTTACCTTTTCCTAATTTTTAAAGAAATTTATTACATAGGTTAAACCTAATAATGTTTCTATATGTGAAGATCTTATTGGGAGATGTTGTAGATTTTTAAGAACCATTTTTTTTATTTAACTAAGATATTATTTAATAGTTTTCTTAATTCTCTAAAACCATAAACATTAATGTAACATAGGTATTTAAGTGATTAAATATTTTAGTTTGATGTTATATGTTATGGAATGATAAAATTGTGTCATGCTTATTAGTATCAAAACCAGAAATGTAATGATTGTGTTTTACCACTGGATTTAGGATTGTAGGTTTGGGGGTGTTATAGTTGGTATCATAGTAAAAGTTTGAATAAATTTTGATATTAGGATGTTTTCATGTGATTTTAACTTATGGATACCATCATGGGTATCTAAGTTTAAAGTATATTGTATGTTTAATGGCATATATTCCCCCTTTTAGGTTTTATGAGACAGGATTTTTAGATGATTAACTATATTTTGGGAGAAATTTATGGTAATATAATTCTTGGTATTAGTATGTCTTTTAGTAAAAAATATTATTTTAGGAATAATTAAATATAGAAAAAACATTGGAGTTATTGATATCCTTTAGGGTTAATATGATCTTTGTTGTTGAGGTGGATATGGTAAATTGTGGGGAAAGGGTTATTACTTGTTAGAACATATTATTTATCTTATAGATAACTAGGGTATTCAAAATTTATTTGGGAACTATATGACTAGTGTTATTTTTAACGAATTTCACTATTTTGGGGACATTATGATATTAAGGTAAATAGAAATAGTTTTGGCTAAGATATGATTTTATTTGAGGAATATATGTTTATTTATCTTTTAAATGCATAGATTATTTTATTATAACGTTATTTTTGGAAATGATAATTATATTTTTTAGAATATATGACCATGGAATATAAATTTTTGGTATGAGACTTTGAGAGTTATTGATTATATTTGGAGATAAATCTTGGAAGAATCTATGATCAAATCCTTAAAATAATTAGGTTTCAATATTAGTCTAAAATATTTTGAATAATTTTAATTATAGTTATTTATTGAATGATTTAAGTTGAACATTCGGTATTATTGTTATGGATTTAGAGATTTAATGTTGTATTTCCTCATATGTAGTTTTATTCAAACTATCTTACCCTATTCTAACATTTTTTTGGGACAATTTATAAATATAGGAGGAATAAATTATTATCTCTTTGTGGATATTTTGATCCATTAGATGTTATTTTTGTACAAAAAATGAGAAAAATTATTCTTTGATATTCATCATTTGTAGAAAAAAAATTAAATTGTTATGGAAATTTATTGAAGATGAAATTATACTTTTCTTGTAAGTATATTTTCTTATATTATTATTCTATATGGTAATGGAATTAATCAACTCTTAAAAATAGATATTGAACCAAAAATTCTATTCTATTACTCTCACTTTTGTTAAATTGATTGTTTTTTCAAACCTCATTGATTTATAATTTTGTGGTCATCTACTTTCTCATGATCATTCACTTTCTTATGATAAATTTATTTTTTTAACCACCATCATTATTTGGAAATTAATTTTTTCCTCCATGTCTATATTTTCACTTTGTACTAATTTTTGATTATTTTTAAACCTAGTTAGTTTTTATTCTAGATGACCTTTATATTTCACTATCCCTCTTTTTAAGAGAATGTTTTATCATCCCTTTTTATGTTCTTGGTTTTCAATATAGGTATTTTCAAATTTCAAACCCCTGATTACCAATATTGATTTAAAATTCTGAGGAAAACTTTTATTAAATGTTGGGAAAATGTGAGACCCCAAAAATTTTAACAGAACACATTGTTCGATAGTGTATATAAAACGCAACACTGAGCATAAATGAAACATGAAATATTATTCTTTAAATTTGACCACTAAAACCTAGTCGTTAAAGTGTCATGTATGAATTATAATAAACATATTATGAAAAATATGTATTATTGTTTTTAAGGAATCAAAATATTTCTTAATTTCTAATAACTAAGTTGTCATTTTTTGGTAAATTCATTTCATTCTTCAAAAATAAGTTTTCTTAAAAAATGATTTTTACAGCTTCATGTGTGTGAAAAATATAATAAATTTTTGAAAATTTTAGAAATGAAATTTTATAATAATTTCATTATTTTTGAAATAAGAATATCAAAATTATCTTTATGTGAACTTTTGGGAATTTTCTTAAATGATTGATTTTGTAATAAATAGTAAAAAACACAGATTTTTGTAAAACTATCATAACTATTCGTTAAAAAAGTCACATTATGATTAGGAGTTGGTCTCAAAGTAACATAAGTTTTATTTAAATATATGTAATCTAATAAAATATATTTTAATAATTATTATACCTGATTTGGTACCAGTTCATTTTTGGGATTAAAGACACATTTTTTTTAAAACTATTTTTTTATTTGTTCTACACATTTATTTTAAAATTGATTTATTCCACCTATTGAAAACAAATATTAATTAATTAATTATATATTTATAATAAATAGGTTACAATTTTTTTAAGGGTTCCCTTTTTTATTCATTCATTATGAATAGTTCCCATTGTAAATTTTATCACCACGGTAAGGGTAAAATGGGTAAAACCATGATAAAGCATTAGGGTATGACCTTAAAATCACCCAAAAACATTCCATAATCTTATTTTATGAGTATAATTACTAAATAATCATATAATTATATAAAATATGGATACTTGACTCAAATTGTATTTGATGATGACAAAGATTTTATATAAGTATTGTATAAAATAAAAATGACATTGTCTTTCTTTTAGTAAACATTAATATTTTATTACAGGTATTAAAATATTTTTTAATTTAATTTTTTTTTAATTGATAATTAAAATATTGTATTTATGATATTAATTTATTTTTAATTTTTATAAATGATATAATTATTTGGAATACCTATACATCACTGAACTGATATTTTTTCAAGTTATTAAAAAATTGAAGTAAATAGATTTAAAAGTATTACATTTGATATGATTTGGATAAGTTAGGGTTTTTAATTATTTTATGGATCTAAAGTAATGTTATTTTATGTTTTAAAAATTAATATATGAGTTTTGTTTGTTTGGGTGGATTCTTTAAAGTCAAATTTTGGTGAATAATGAAAAAAATATACTTTTTGTGAGATATCATATATTTCTTAATATTATCATAACATAAATATGATACATAAATTTATGAATTTTTTTAATGAATCGTGTATGATAATATATAGCAATTATAATTATGATATAATTAAAAACATATAATTTATAATTTATTTCATGATAAATATGAAAATTATATAGAGTTTCAATGTTGTGCTTGCACGACGCTATAAAAGTTAAATTTGGTACCCTAGTAATAATAATTGAGAAGGAAAAATCATTTTCGTGTCTATATAATTCAATATTAATTATAAAAAATTATTTGGAATTATAGTTTCACACATTTCTGTTATACAACAATAATATTATCCAAATGCTAGTGAAATGCTTATGTAAAGTCATAAAAGTCAAAATAACATAGTAAATATGTTATCATAATATGAGTGAGAATATATATTCACTATGACTAAATATAAATGATAAAAAATATTTATGTTCAAATTTTATTTTTAAGTTTTTAAATTATTATTTTTTCCCTAATACACTTATACAACAATGGTGTGACGTATATGAAAATAAAAAAAAATTAAACAAATAATTTAAAAATAGTAAAAATAAAAATATTTATTTAAATTTTTGTTTCCCATGAATTTTATACATACTTATGAAGAATTGGTGATGATATAACATTTTATATTAAAAAAATTAGTTATAGTGACGTTTTTAATTGGAATTATTTCGAGTAGTGATTAAAAAGAAACTAAATAGTATTTAATGATTAAAAATTATTTTTAAATCAGAAAAACAAAATTATAAAAATTCAATCATGACTAATATAGATATGTATTTTTTTATCATCATTACTATTCCTTATGTGTTTAAATTTTTATTTTTATAATTACCTTTATGTCCCTTAAATATTGAAATATTGAAAAAAAACCACCATTGATTTTAGCATATAATAAGGACTAACTTCAATATTTTTCACATAACATAAATTCAGTTTATATCTCAAACCGCTTCCCAAATATCTATGTAAATATACATTACCATGTATCCCATCCAATGGATAATCATAAACCTCTCCTAAAAGGATAAATATCAGTCGAAGGAAGGCGACACAGAGAAAACATTATAGATTTATAAACTCATTCTTCTTTTATTAGGTTATATCACTTCTTCATTAATTATATTATCCCACATAAATATGTAAAGTGGTATTTTTATTATTTATTATGTGGTTACACTATATTCTTTAGATTTAAATTTTTACACATAATCTGTCTATTGATTAATTCTCAATTTTAAGAATATGGTCGTTGTAAGGGTTATTTGTCTCAACATTTATTTCTTTGAAACATATGTTTAATTTATGCACCTATATTATTTTTAGTAGAAAATATACTACTTATTTGAAATGTTAAATTATGAACATAATAATTTTAATGATATTTAATGTTTCAATTGATTTTATTCTCTCATTGGTATTATAATAGAGATGTTGCCCAATTGGTAAGGGGTTTATGTCTCAATCCCATTTTAATTAGGATTGTTTATGAATGTATTTCCATTAAGGAAATTATATGGTTCCTAATTGGTAAAACCATTTAATTTTCATTATTTTATGTATATTTATTGAATTTTTATGTTTTAGTACCATCATTCTCCCTTTGGTTCTCAAAATGGTTCAGAAACGTTTTCAAGAAAATCGAAACATATTTCTCTTATTTTGGTCAAAAATACATTTTATTCAATATCCAAGTTTTCATAAATGTTTTCAAAAATTTATTGACTATTCCTAAATTATTTTTTAATGAAATTTTTACCCATGATTTAATTTTTACAAAAAGATTGAAAAATTTTCTTGTTATTATCAAAATAAATTACTTTTTTCTTAAGGTGAAAACATAATCAGTATTTTCATGATTACGACATAAACTAAGATTCGCATCATAACATTCCCATAATTATTTTAATGTTCCATTACAATTTTATAGGTTTATTTGTAAAAAATATATCAATAATAATATTCAGGATTTTTTATTTTTCAAAACTTATTTTCAATGTTGAAAGGATTATTTCCTAAAGAATGTTTTAATGGCCTTTTAATTGTATTTATATTCATTAAACACAAAATCACATTGATTTTACTCATGATCCACTAGGATATTTTCAATTAATACCATCCTAAATATTTCTTTGGATATATTATGATTTTTTCTAAGATATTTTCTTGGAAACTATTTCTTTTCCACTAGTTAATCAAGTTATAAAATGAATAATGGATGTTTTTGTAATAACCTGAACTTTTATGGAGTTATATTAGGTGAAAATTCAGGTACTTTTTGTTTTATTTAAGTACCTTTGGTTGGATTTATGACTTGGGGTACGTTTGGGTGGACTTTTAAGAAAATTTTGAGAAAAGGGGATTCTGAATGGTTAGAGTAAAATGTGCACCCAACCCATCTAACCATTCAGACCAAGGCAGAGGGGGGTCGTACTGTTGGCACTTGGTTTTTTAAAACATGCACCCTTGCCCAGAGAAACTATTCACGTGGTTCTATTTAACTTACAAATTTATTTTAAAATTCCACAAACCCCCAAAACACCCTCATTTCAACCTTGGCTCAGAACTTAATGTTATTGGGAGATTTTAGAGCTTTCTATAGGGGTTTTAAGGTCTTCTGACCTCCGTTCTTCAAGATTCAAAGCCCAGATTGAAGATCCACTCTTCTCACAATTAGTGGATCTCATACCGATCCTTATTTTGTAAATTCTTCCTTCTTCTCTTGATATTTTTGTGGAGTTTATTCTCTATTTATTTAGATCTAAACCTAATTGGTTATAAATAGATATAGGATTGTAGATCTAAATCTTGATTTATAAGATCATGATATCTTTGATCTTGATTTAGGGATTAGATCTGGATCTCAGATCTACATTGTTATGCTGCTCAGATTTTGGGGTTTTCTATTGAGTGAACGTATGTCAATGAATCGATGTGGTTTGTCTAATTTCTAAATCCCTTAGTCGTGAATTATTCTCGTATATGCAAGTTGTAGGATTTCCAGATTTTATTAGTAATTGAGACCCCTAATCGAATTAATTAATATGGTTAATTAATTAATTATGAAAGATGTGAAATTTTAAGATTTAGCGATTATTGAATAAGATAAATAATTGTGAGAATTAATTAAGACAGGTTTGAGATATTTTAGTTGTTTATTTGAATGAGAAATAAGGATAATTAATTGGTTAATTAATTATCAATGTAAATGATTGTGAAATTAGGATAATTAAATGTTGAGTTAATTATAAAGTTGTCATTTTTGTGATTGAGAATAATTAATTGGTTAATTAATTATTGAATATTAATATTTTAAATGGATAATATATTTTAGAATAAATTAACCATAAATTGATGTTGTTAATTAGTTGTTGAATTAATTAATGGCCTTGATTTATTAATTTACGAATTAATTAATGGATTGGATTTTAGGTGTTAGACATGTCATTTTGCACAAATGGGGTTTGGGGTGTTAGAGATGGCATTATGCACTAATAGTAGAAATAAATGAATGTTATTTTGGGTGTAGACATGGCATTCTACACTGATGGAATGTGGTGGTTCTAGACATGGCATTCTACACTGATGATATATCTACCTGTATTGTTGATAATTAGGGTTTCATACAAGGGGTTTTATAATGGTGATAAATAATAAAAAATGGGATTTTATGTTTTAGACATGGTGTTCTACATCGATGATATTTTGAGTGTTATACATGGTTTTCTACACTGATGGTAATTTTAGTATTAGGCATGGAGTTCTACACTAAGGATAAATATGTATAAAAATTTTGAATTGAATGTGTGACACGATTCAAACTTGATAGTCTATGTGGTTAACAAATATTAATTGATAATGTGATAACTGTTCAATTCTGCATTGTTATTATTTTCTTTATACAACTACATACACTTTTTATTGACTATATTTGTTATATACATCATTGGTGGTGGCCTATTTAGTTGTACTCACACACTATTTTGGATGCCTTATTAGTACCCGAATAGACTTTATCATTGCCGGACTGGTTAAGGGAAAAGGCCCTGGGTTAGATTGATGATTTAGGCTGGATCTTGGATGAGGGAACTGTATGTGGTTTGGGACCCAGTTGGGAGTCATTCATGCCATTAATTTCAGTTTCATTTAGACACTTTGACACTTACTTGGGAATTTCATGTTTTCCATTTCTATTGAGTATTGTATTTATTTTTTTGGTTATCTTGTGACATTTGTATTTTTTTGGTTATATATGCTTGAGCATTTTTTTAAGGTCGGGGCTGAAGCCTCATTTATTATTTAAGCAAAGAAAAGACCTCTTTAACTGGGTAGAGGGAGAATCATTACACAGCCCAAAGGCCAAGTGGGCATTTATCTCATTACATGGCCTGTAGGCTTAAATTTTTTGCCCAAGGCCCATTCTGTGAATAGTACTGCTACAGTACCTACCGCTGCTACAGTACCCTGTCGCCGCTACAGTACCGCTATAGCATGCTACAGTACTGCTACAACAACCTGTTCCCAATGGGTTTTGAACCCCAATTTTTTATATAGCATTATCGGGTTCTTACCAATCCCTCTCTACTAGGTAGAAGCCTCTAGCATACGAGAAGTAATGCTTGAGTTCATGTGACTGATCGGATCGGGGCACCGTTATGTGGTACCCGGGATGGGATGTTACAAAGTGGTATTAAAGGAGTTTTCTTTCTTCTTCTTATGTATTAATATTTGGGGAAAGATAGATAAGAGACTAGGAAGATTCAGGGGATTGGTAATGAGCTTGTGCATGGGAGTTTAAAACCCAAGTATAGGGGAAAACCCAAGTACTCAGGGTGGGATTATTGTTATTGTTGTTTTCTGTTACAGATGAATATTATTTCACCTTGGGTGATGCACTTGTGGTGTGATGTCATTATTGTTTTTTAGAATTTTTGAGTATCAATTCATGGCTCATAATAGAATGAGAGTTGATTCTGTGTGTATCATTCTAGGAAATTAGTATTATTTTGACAGGCAACATTTTAGGCATGCACAGGAAAATGGGTTATGGGTAAGTCATTGAACTTAAACAGTTTTCCTCTCCTGTGAAATTTAATTGAAAATAGTGCCTAACAAGAATTATAGAATATTAAAATAATTCAAATAATAATAAGTCAATTTTTAAATGATAAATATAATTAATGGGAATGTGGATACCCTTATTAACCATACCTAGGTGTAGGGTTGTTAAGGGTAGTAATAGAACCTCAGTTTTGATCGTGTGGTGAGGGTTGGGGAAAATACATGTTGGGTCATGTTTTAGTTTTTATTCTAATTTAAATGTGATAAAGTGTGTTATGATTCATAATATGTGTGTTTGGAATTGTATAGGAATTCATCCCTAAAGACGCTTATTGAGAAGAAGACTAGAGGACATGGATGTGGATGATTCTCCGGTGGTGGAACCTCAGGAACCGATAGTGTTGGGGGAGGAAGCAGGAGATATGTTTTGAGAGAACATCACTCATTTCATGAAATTTATGGAAAGATACCTAGGGTGGGTTGTGAAAAGCATGCTTGATCTGATGAGGGAGTTTCAGTTGAAGAACCCTCTAACATTCACTATAGAGGGTGGAACTGAGGGAGATGAGTTTTAGATGGATTCTATCACGACTATAATTGACCAATTGGAGACACCCATTGTTAAGAGAGTCAAGATATCATCATATATGTTTTGTGGTCAAGAAAAATGGTGTTGGTATGTCCAAGCGTAGACTGGTCAGGATGATGGTTTGTAATGGAAGGATTTTTATGAGAAGTTCTTTGAATACTTCTACCCAGAGACAGCGAGGCAGGAAAGATCAACTGAGTTCATGAGGTTGACTTAGGGGAATATATCTATGATGGACTATGATTGATGATTTATATACTTACAACATTTTTCTCTGGCATTGGAAGAAGATGATGATAATTCAGCAAGACGATTTCAAGATGGACTTAAATGTTAAATTAAGTCTCAAGTAAGAAGTTTACAGAAGTGGTAAATCAGACTCTCATTTTTTAGGGGAACCTGGAGGAGGATTCCAGTGGTAGAAAAGTGATTCCTATTGGAAGGTCATGTGTTACGACTTTTGACATCAAGAAGTAACGTTATGAGAATGTCATCCAGAGAATTGGGAAAAAGAGTGTCCAATCAGGGATGTCGGTTACACGGGATATTAATCATGTGATTTTCACTAGTGTTGTAGGATGGGACACTTTCGGAAACATTTTTTCTGACCTCTAGTAGAGTTTCGAGCCTTCATAAATATGGGATATCTATAGAGGTTCTGTAGGAACCTGAGGTAGTCAAGTAGTGATGGAGGAGATAGACAGAACCAGAGTGCGGGAAGGGGGTCTTCTACACCATATCAGCCTTTCAGCTAGAGTTCCACTGGCCAAGGTGGTAGAGGTAGTGGACATGGTTCTTCTAGGAAAGAGAGACCATATCTATAGAGTAGTGAAACTCAGGTAAGTCAGATAGAATCATAATGAAGATGGGTACGATAGTTACATGTGTTGCAATATACACTTATGGATAACAAGGTTGGGCCATAAATAGTGAGAGGTACTATTCTTGTAGATTCTACATTATATAGTTCCTTATTTGATATTGGTGCCTCACATTCCTTTATATTTTATAAATGTTTTAATGGTTTGACCCTAGAAGTGGAGTTTTTGAGTGGGGTTATGATGATAGATACACCTCTGGGAGTATGGTCTACAGACATCTATGTGTGAAATGGATGTTCTCTTCAGATTAGGGAGTACCATTTTTGATGGGATCTCTATATCCTCAACATGATAGGCTTCGACCTAACTATGGGTGTGGACTGGCTAGTCACATACCAAGCCCACATAAATTATTACCACTGGAGAGTTATGTTTAGGTCTTATAATAGTGACCTCTACATTCACCAGGGAGAGTGGGATATCCAGGTAGGCCGAGTAGGTCTAATTACTCAGCAACTGGGATAACTCACATCCCAGGTTTCTATTCTTTTACTAGATGATGAAGTTTTTAGGAAATATTTCCTTCCACCAGTAGTATAAATATTTTAGGATTTCTTTCCTGAAGACATCTTAGGGATTCCACCTCAAAGAGATATGGAATTCACAATTGATCTCATGTTAAAGGCTGTGCCAATATCTATTCCACCATAGAGAATGGCATTGACCGAGCTTTAAGAGCTCAAGACTTAGCTAGAGGATTTATAGGATAGAGGGTTTATCCATATGACTACATCGCCTTCGGGACCAACTATATTGTTTGAAAATAAGGATTATGGGAGTTTACATTTGTGTTTTGATTACCATAAGTTGAATAAGATGGATATGAAGAAGTCATATCCACTTCCGCATATTGACGGTCTATTTGACCAGTTGAGAGGGGATTGCATCTTCTCAAATATTGACTTGAGATCGAGGTATCATTAGTTTAGGGTTAAGACTTCTAATATATATTGGATATCTTTTAGGATTAGGTATGGCCTTTATGAGTTTTTCATAATGTCGTTCGGGTTGAAAAATGCACCAACGGTGTTTATGGCCTTGATGAACAAGATATTCCATCCGTACCTAGATCACTTTGTTACAGTATTCATGGATGGAATCTTGGTATACTCCAAGACTCAAGACTATCACACCCAACATATTTACATCATCCTGAGTACATTGAGAGAGAATTAGTTATATGAAAAGATATCTAAGTTTCAATTTTGGGTTGACTAGGTACACTTATTGGGGAACATCGTCTCAGAGGAAGGTGTGTCAGTGGACTTGGAGAAGGTTCAGGTAGTGGTTTATTAGGAGTATTTCAAGAATGTTTTTGATATCCAAAGTTTTCTAGGATTATATGGATATTATAGGAGGTTTATCTAGTAATTTTACCAATTGGCATCACCACTTTCGGTCTTTACCAAGAAGGGGATAATGTTTGAGTTAATGGAAGCATGTGAGAATTCCTTCCAAGAACTGAAGAATCATTTGACGTCGGCACCAATATTGATCATGTCTCAGTCAAGTGAGGAGTACATGGTGCATTGTAACACTTCTGGGATCAGAAACTGAGTTATGATAATGCAGGGAGATTGAGTTGTGGTGTAATGGACTGGACCTCTCTGGTCCATTTCTTTGCTGGAATATGGTGTCTCGGTTATTCTAGGAGGTCTAGGTGACTTATCCTCAAAACTTTTCTAATTTTCCACTTCGGTGAACAGTTCATCGGTTAGACCGATGTAAACAGTTACATTAGTGAGACTGATGAGAATAGTAACATCAGTGACACCGATGTGAACAGTTCCATCAGTGAGACCGATGAGAATAGTTCATCGGTGAGACATTCTGTGTACAGTGTTTCTAGGATCGGTATATGTACAGTGTTTAGAGGATTAGTAGGTGTATAGTGTTTCTAGGGTCGGTAAGTGTACAATGTTTCCATGATCATGTAATGTGTTTCTAGGATCAATAGGTGTACTGGGTTTCCTGGATCGGTAGGTGTACAGTGTTTCCAACATTGGGTAGGTGCACAGTGTTTCCAGCTTCCTACAGTTTCACCCCTTTAACATTTTCTTTGACGTTAAATGAATTCAAGGACATGTTTTAAGGGATTTAATTCCAATTAAAATCCCATAACTTCTATATTAATAATTTACTAAGGCTTTGGATTCCTTTACTTGGTTAAACTACATGGTTTAATGTGATCTACTTTTAATAGAAAATCCAACGTATCTTAAACCACTGCTCCATGAATCTTCAAAAGAGACGAGATATCTCCCTACCTTGTTCTACCTTCTTGTTACCTAGTGTGAGACACTTGAACCTTTCCATATTATCATAGGATTATTGTAATAGAACCTTAATCCTTGGAACTTTTCCCCTTGAAGTTTCTTCCTACTGCATGTGCACCCCCTGTTTTGGTGCAAGAAGAAAGTGTTGATATGTCATCGATAGAAGGTATGATCTACCTCCTTTATTGTGTTTTCTTCGATAATTCTCCTCCTATTTCTCCTTACCATGTTAGGGAATGTGATACCCATTCTTATAATGGAGTTTTCTTGGGTGTTGTTTGGTGTGGTCATATTGTGGCGTCCTCAGGTTGATGTAGTTATCACGGGGGAGACGATCATAATCTATTGTCTGGATTGTTCTCGTATAAAGAACGTCCAGAACCATTTGAGGTAGGGGATTCATTGCTTATCTGTTATTTTATGTTTAACTATAGAGTTATCATGTTTTATCCCACTGGATCATAATTTAATTGACATAATAAATATTTGATCCCGATAAATCAATTGGTATCGATCGTACATTATTGCCTCTTGTTTTGCTAGATTGTGTGATATCTATGATTTCCTTGTTTAGCATGTTTTTATTAACATAAATTTGTAAACAACATAAAATGGGATTAATTGTAATTATTTTTCAAAGACAAAGAGGCATGTAAATGAATCTGATTGTTGTTGGTGTAATTTAATGTTAATCAAATTGGAGCAGTAAGCAAGTTTAGTTGATTTGTGATAGTTTTCTATTTAGGTTGCCTATATTTTGAACCTAAAAATAATAAATATATAAATTAAATAGGGATTAAATAACTAACTATTTGATAAAAGGATAATTCTTGGAAGGGTTCTGAGTTACCCTTTTTCTTGTAAGGCAGAGTGCCTCCTGCTTAGAGCCTTGATAACTCGTTATGTTTGAAGGTTGGATGCCTTGATTAAGGGCCAAGATCCAAATTGATATGATATTTGTTTCCTAATGGTTGAAGGTTATGATGTGATCCTGGATGGATGTCATGATATATGGGGGGTGAGAGACCCATTGTTTGTGGCAGCAGTTGATGCCTAGAGTGGTGAGATGCATCAATTTATGCATGTGGGTGTCGAGGAGGACACCTAAGATGATGAAATTGGTTGGATGTGAATGTTTGGATTATTGATAAATATTGTTGGTTGTTTATCTACTTTACTTTCCCAACTTCTCAAGGTAGCTGGTCTTTCTTACCCTCCTTCTAAAAGGGGCGAATACACACGGGGTATGCCACATGATTTATATGTTTATCTTCTCAAGAAATGATGGGTCTATGCTCTTGCTATATGTGGAAAAGATTTGACAGGTAGTCCAAATACCCACCATGTCAAGCCCCCTTGTGTTTAATATCTTAGAATGTTTTTCTAGAATGCCTCAGAATATGGGAAAGTAATAATGTTATTAATAAATGATTGAATAAATTATGTTAACCCATGGGGTTAGAGCCTTTTGGGACACAATGCTAAGTTTGAAATTTAAAGGAACAATGTAATTTGGGTGTGATGCTAATGAAATATAATTGTTAATGGTTAATTAACGTTTAATGAATTAATTAAAATAAATTGAAACTGATAAAAAGGGAATAATGTAATGTAATAAAGCTCTTTATATGGTTGTGTGCTTATAGGATACCTTGTCTTAGAAGTGGAAGTCGGGTTTTCTAGAGATGTTACCTACAGTTTAGTCTAGGACTACGTTTTTTCCCTAGTGTGGTTGTGAGCGATAGTATATTCTGTACTTTTTATGTTTTTATATGCTACTCCACCTCGTTAGTTAGGGAACTGACATGCCCAGGGATTCTCATCCCTATAGGGTGTTTTCCCCAACATTCTAGTGGGAGGATGAATGGATGACTACCCCCTTTGGCCCTACTCTCTTCTCTTCGTAGATACTTGTGTTGGTGGGCACATCGGTTATTCTTCCCAATATTTGTGTGTAGAGGGATATAATGTCTTGTGGTTATTCACACACATATATTATGCATATAGTTTCTTTTAAAATATTATATTTGTAACGTGTATAGGTTGTGATGGCTTGATGATCCTTACTCGGTGTATGGGTTATAATGGCTTGAGATATAATGCTCTATGTATGAACACGTTATGCGAGTTTTGGTAGCACTCGGAAACTACTACGTTACTTCATTTTTCATGAATGTGGTGGTTGTGCTACATGAGGTGCATATTGTAGTGCTTTGTCTAGGTGTCTTCGGGAAAGAATTTTTTGATAGAGATTCTTAGGATGTGCGTCATTAGGGAAAAGCAGAAAACCAGTATGGAAGTGGTAGCAAGGTACCCTTGATATTATTTATTATATTATATACTCTTTTATGCGATACTTGTTGAGAGTATCCATGGTGAGGTTGGGAACTTAATATACCATTTTAGGTGATGAGTTAATCTCACTTGTTGTTCAATGTTCTTTAGAATTCTTTATTTACTTTTGCATGAGAGGCTTAGGGGAGAATCCTACTATGTATAATGTTATACTCACCCTATGTTTATATGAACTATTTTTCTTGGTCACTTAGAGTAGGTTAGATATCATGCTGGTTAATACTAGATTGGGGTTACAGGAGTTGTTCGGGCTTCATGGTTGCTTCTGTTTTTACTTTCCTTTGGTACTTGTAGTTTTTCCTTTCAGTTGTAGTAGTTTTTCATTACATTAAATATGTGTACATGGGATTTCTTTTACATTATAGTCTGAGTTGGAGTTGGTTGGTGTTTTTCTTATCTCTATCTTTCACATGTTTACTCTTAGAGGGTAATGCATCCCATTTGTGTGTTTACTATACCCTCAGTGCTAGTCACAAACCCATGTCTTACTGGAGGCAGGACTCGAGGGTCATTATCTCCATTCTCACATCACCGACCCAGGAGGAGTACACATTGTGGGGAGGGGGTCATGACAAAGTGGTATCAAAGGTCTAGTTGAGGTATATGATGGAGTTTGGTATTAGGCACAATTTAGGTTTCATGGTTTGGTAGGGAAATAGTTTTAGATAAGTTTATTAAGTGATGTAAAGTTTGGAGACTGACTGAGACATAGGTATTTAGGGCCCCCCAATGATCTGATGCACAGACCATTAAGTTTACAGTGTCTACTAAACGAAGTGATACTATTTGTAGGGTAGAGACCTAGGAAAGGATCATGCATCATTCGTATTTGTGCAATTGTTTGAATAGGTTGACCTTGGGATAGGTTAACTTAAAATGAATAAAAGAAAACAATTAATTAATTAATTATGAGTCTTCCATATTCTAGGTTTAGGATATCTAATTGTTTGTTAAGTTACAGGTTTGGATCCAGGCTGACATCCTGATCATGTTCATGCAGAAGATGTATAGTAGGTTACACCAACAGATCGTCGCAGGGTAGAGGTTGATGACGATGACACTTGGAGGAGGACACTCTGAGAGTTTCAGCACCAAATTTTATATAATTACAAGGGATCTGTTTCAGATACAGTCACAGAAGACTAGTTAGAGGAGGTTGAGATAGCCTTCAGTTTAATTCATGCTTGGAAGGAGCACTTGGTGTCTTTTTTTGTGACGATTCTATGTCTAGCAGAGAGGCAGTGGTGGTTCTTTTTCCTTAGGGATCACGAGGAGTTGGTGATCTCATGGGAGGAGTTTCAAGACATGTTTAGAGTTGAGTTTATTTCTTCGACCATGAAGGTGTCCAGTCACCAGGGGCTTCTTACCCTTCGATAGGGGATCTCTAGTGTGTGAGAGTTTGGAATCCATCTCTAGAATCTTTTACGATATTCTTATGACCTATTTCCAGATGAGGAGGTCAGGGAGAGGCATTTTGAGGAGGCTTTGCATCAATAGATCTAGTGTCTGGTCACCTCGTTTATGATGATGACATATTTTGAGGTGTTGGTGAGGGAAGAGGCCATTGAGAGGAAATTGGGCCAAATCATATTATCCTGAGAGGGGAGACTTTATGATTCCTCATGAAGAAGATTTGGGGTCCGAGGATTCTGGTTTTCCGGGAAGAAGAGTTTTCGTTCGGCTGGGGGTAGGTCCCAGCCCTCAGCATCTTGTTACTATAGGGTTGGTATCTCTTAGGCCTATTCCAAGGTATGAGGAACTTGTTTTTCTTGTAGAGGGAAAGGTCATCAGCAACGAGGGTGCTTGAACTTTTATAGAAATCATAGTGCACCAGATGTTCTGCTCCAGGTTCCTCTATTGTGGTGGTTCCAGCTAATGAAGTAGCAGTATGTTGCACCAACTTTGGATTAGAAGAAAGAAGATAGGGAAGGAATAGTACAGCCCTGTGATGCTCCCAGTCCTCAGAGAGTAGAGAAAATCCATGGTGCTGGTCATCATCAGGGTCAAAGAGGTCATGGAGGAGGTCTTGGTCATCTTCTTGCTTTAGTGTTTCTAGCTCCAAGTGAGCCAGATGTCATTTGAGGTACCCTTTACTTTTTTTCTACTTGAGTGTATGCCTTGTGTGATTCAAGAGTGAAACACTCCTTCATATCACCTACCATTTTCCATGCTTTGGGACTTGAGGTAGAGAGGCTTCCAGTGCCCTTGGTGTTGACTACGCCAGTTGGAGGATGAGCTGACTTGTTTGAATTATGTAGAGACTGTGAGCTAGTTTTGGGGCTGCACCACTCTTGGGGAGATTTTTTATGTTTACGGATACAACCATATGATGTCATCCTCAGCATGGAATGGTTGTGTTTGGTGTAGGATATTGTGGATTGATACAGGAGTTATGTGGTTTTCTTCAATGTTGAAGAAGATCCAGTGGTGTTTTTTGGTGATTGATTCCCTCTGATGGGTCAGAGGCATGTTCCATTTTTATCATCCTTGGTGGATAAGATGATGTTGAGTTCTTTGTAGATTCAGTAGTTGGCATTTCCCAGGGTCTTAGAAGAGTACCCTGATTTCTTTCTAGAAGAGTTTGTAGCATTACCCCCCTTGAAAAGAGATCAGGTTTGGGATCGAGCTACAACAAGAAGCGTCTCCTATCTATATGTATCCATATAGGATGTCCCCTTATGAGTTAAGATAGCTGATAATACATCTTTATGGTCTGTTACAATGAGGTTTTTTTGGCCAAGTGTGTCACTGTAGGGTGCACCAGTTTTGTTCGTGAAGAATGTTGATGGCATTTTGCGATTGTGTATCGATTATCATCACTTAAACAAAGTGATGGTGGATAATATCTATCCTCTTCCATGTATTGTTGATTTATTCAATCAAATAAATGGTGCAAAATTATTCTCAAATATCGACTTTTGGTTACGATATCATCAGATGCGTGTGAAAGATGAGGATATCTCGAAGACTGCTTTTCGTTGTCGTCATGGGAACTACGATTTCATTATAATGGTGTTCGGTGTGATGAAAGATCTAGTTATGTTCATGGGACTGATGAACCTTGTGTTTTGTGAGTTCCTGGATAAGTTTTTGGTGGTTTTCATCAATGAAATCCTTGTATACTCCACATCTGAGGAGGATCATGTAGAACATCTGTGCCCCGTTTTGGGAATTCTTCATCAACAAAAGCTATTTGGGAAGTTTTCAAAGTGTGAGTTTTGGGCTCGATAAGTTAGTTTATTAGGGTATGTAGTGTCCCAATGGGTTTTAGCTATGGATCCATATGAAATAGAAGTAGTTGTGTCTTGGGATTCCCTCAAGACAGTGATAGAGGTGTGAAGTTTCCTTGGTCTCTCAGGCTACTACAGAAGGTTTATAGCCAATTTCCCTCGAGTTGCGACTCCTATAACAGCATTGAACAGGAAGGATTAAGTGTTTGTGTGGATTTATAGGTGTCAAGAATATTTAAATTATCTGAAGGATAAGTTGGTATGTTCTCCAGTTCTTTGTCTTCCAATAGATAGAGTTTGGTTTGATTTTTTCTGCGATGCTTCACATCTGGGGTTAGGTTGTGTTATGATGCAGCAAAGATAATTTGTTTCTTATAGGTCTCAGTAGTTTCGTCCACATGAATGTAACTATGCCACCCATGATCTTGAGTTGGCAGTTGTGGTGTTTTCTCTGATGTTGTAGAGAAATTACCTCATTGGAGATCATTTTGTGGTTTTTACTAATCATAAGAGCCTAAGATATGCTCTCTCCCAGCATGACTTTAACTTGCACCAGTGTCGGTGGATGGAGTACTTACAGGAATATGACTTTGAAATATCATATACACCTAGAAAGGGGAATTTTGTGGCTGATGCACTCAGTAGGAAGTTGCGTAGTGATGCAGTGAGTGAATCTGGTGATTCCCAAAGAGTTATAGAAGAACTTCCAACATTACATCACAATATGGGAGAAGTTGGGGGAAGAGGTTGTCTTTTTTAGATGATGGTGCAGTCATCTCTGGTGTAGTAGGAGGAAGATTCATATTTAGGAGATCTAGAGGTGTAGGTAGGGAGAGACCTAGTTCTTTGTGGTGAGGCCCATGACGGTTGGGCTAAGGATGAAAAACACTGAGTGTTGTATCATGGATGTATTTTTGTTCCTTTGTTGATGCATGAGATGTTTCTCAGAGAGTTCCATAGTTCTCCTTTAGTGGTACATCCTAGTGTGACAATGATTTAACAAGCTTTGAGGAGTCTGTTTTGGTGGCCTAAGAAGAAGTGTTCATTTTTGGAGTTTGTGTCTCGATGTTTGGTCTGTTAGTAGGTGAAGTCCAAGAACTGTGTTCCCGGTGGATTACTCCAACCATTATATAATCCTCAGTGGAAGTGGTGGGATATCTCAATGGAATTTGTAACTGGTCTACCTTGATCTCAGGGAGGACATGACGCTATTTGGGTGGTAGTAGATCGTTTAACGATATCATCCCACTTTATAGCAATAATGGAGTTGAGATTAGAGTAAGTTTTGTCGAGGCAGTATCTGGAGGAGGTGGTAAGACTCCAAGGAGTCCCGAGAATGATTATTTTCGATCGAGATCTTCATTTTACCTCTAGGGTGTGGAGAGGTCTCCAACATTCTTTTAGTTCTCAGCTATTCCATAGCACTTATTTTCATCTACAGAATGACGGTCAGACAGAGCGGACCATCCAGACTCTTGAAGACATGTTGCGCTCTTGTGACATGGATTTTTGAGGTTTTTGGATGAGGCACATACCCTTGGTGGAGTTCACTTACAATAATAATTTTTACTCCTCCATTGGTATGATGTCGTTTGAATCATTATATGGCTGACCTTTCCATTCTCTGTGGTATTGGACTAGGGTCGGAGAGTCAGCAATTCATGGACCATAACTAGTGCCGAATACGATAGAGATGGTTCAGGTGATTTGGGAGAGGATGAAGACAACATAGGATCATTAAAAATCATATGCCGATCAAAGGAGGACACCTTTAGAGACTGATGTTAGGGATCATGTGTTTCTGAAGGTGATTCCCTTTCATGGGAAATGACGGTTTGGTCATGGTACTAAGTTCTCTCCCCAATTTGTTGGGTCTTTTGATGTGTTGGCTCATGTTGGAGTTGTGGCATATCGAGTAGCACTTCCCCCGCAGATGAGATGGATACACGATGTTTTTCATCTGTCACAGCTCCATTGTTATCTTCATGATGACTCTCACATCATCAATTGAGGAGAGATCGATGTTGATGATGATGTGAACTTTAAGGATGAGTATGTGGAGATTCAAGACCGGAAAGAGAAGGTGTCATGTAGTCACTATTTCCCCTTGGTTCATGTCTTGTGGTGACACAGTAGCATAGAAGAGAGTAACTGGGAACTCGAGTTGCAGATATGTGCTCAGTACCTAGAGTTGTTTGATGTTTAACTTTTTCATGTAATGATGTTCCCTTTGTGGTTATAGACCATTAATGTTTATAAGATGGCTTTCTTTTGTTGCATGTTGTTTCTTGATCTCTTTTGAGAGGTATCTCGATGGGTGGTTGTTCAGACCCCTTTTTTGTCTCCTTTTAGATTGGTTTTTAATTCTTGAAGATGAAAATGTTTTGAGAGGTATCTGATGTAATGGAATGGACCTCTCTGATCTATTCCTTTGCTGGAATTTTGTGCCTCATTTCTTCTGGGAGGTCTTGGAGACTTATCCCCAACACTTTTCTAAATTTCCAGTTCTTTGAACAGTTCCATCAGTGAGACCAATGAGAATAGTTCCATCGGTGAGACTGATGTGAATAGTTTCATTGGTGAGACTAATGTGAAGAGTTCCATCGGTGAGACTAATGTCAACAGTCATCGGTGAGACCGATGTCAACAGTTCATTAAGTGAGACTGATGTGAAAAGTTCCATTGGTGAGACTGATGTGAACAATTCCATCAGTAAGACTGATGTGAACAGTTCCATCATTGAGACCGATGTTAATAGTTCATCGGTGAGACATTCTATTTGTAGTGTTTCTAGGATTGATAAGTGTGTAGTGTTTCTAGGATCGGTAGGTGTACAATGTTTCTAGGATCGTGTATAGTGTTTCCAGGATCAGTAGGTGTACAATGTTTCCAGGATCAGTAGGTGTACAATGTTTCTAGCATCAGGTAGGTGTACAGTTTTTCTAGCTTCCTACAGTTTCTCCCCTTTGACATTTTCTTTGATGTTAAATGCATTCAAGGCCATGTATTAAGGTATTTAAGGCTGATTAAAAGCCAATAAATCCTATATTAATTTTTTTTCTAAGGCTCAGGATGCCTTTACTTTGTCAACCCGCATGGTTTAATGTGATCTTCTTTTAAGGTAAAATTCATCATATCTTAAACCACTACTCCTTGAATATTCTAAAGGGACGAGATATCTCCCTCTCTTGTTCTACCTTCTTGTTCCCTGGTACGAGATGCTTAAACCTTTCACTCTTCTAATAAGAGCATTGTGATCAAACCTTAATCCTTGTATATTTTCCCCTTAAATTTTCTTCCTACTACATGCACACCCCTTGTTTTGTTGTAAGAATCAAGTGTTAATGTGTCATGGATGTAAGGTATGATCTACCTCTGTTCTTGTGTTTTATTTGATCCTTCTCCTCTTATTTCTCCTTTCTATGTTATGGCAGGTGATCTTTATATTTCTAATGGATTTTCCTTGGGTGTTAGAATGTGAAATTGTGTTGCGGCATCCTCGGGTGGATGCAGTTGTCACGGGGGAGACGATAGTAATCCGTTGTCTAGATCATTATTTCATAAATAATGTCAAGAACCGTTTGAGGTAGGGGATTCATTGCTTCTCTATTATTTTATGTATAACTGTAGAGTTAGCATTTTTTATCTCACTGGATTGTAATGGAATTGACATAACAAATATTTGAATCGGATAAATCAATTGGTATCGATCGTACATTATTACCTCTTATTTTTCTAGAGAGTGTGATATCTATGGTTTCCTTTTTTAGAAAGTCTTTCTTGATGTAAATTAGTCAACAACTTAAAATAGGATTAATTTTAATTATTTGTAAAAGATAAATAGGAATGTAAATGAATCTGATTATTGTTGTTGTAATTTGATGTTAATCAAATTGGTGTAATAATAATGTTTAATTGATCTTTGATAGCTTACTATTTAGGTTTCCCATATTTAGAACCTAAAAATAATAAATCAATAAATTCCATATAGATTAAAGAACTGTATATTTGATAAAAAGATAATGCATGGAAGGGTTCTGAGTTACCCTATTTCTTATAAGGTCAAGTGCCTTCTGCTTAGATCCTTGAGAGCCCATTATGTTTGAAGGTTTGATGTCTTGTTTAAGGGCCAAAATCCCAGTTGATATAATGTTTTTTCCTACTGTTTGAAGGTTGTGATGTGAGCCTAGATGGATGTTGTGATATGTGGGGGCAGGGAGGCTCATTGGTTGTGGTGGTAGTTGACGCCTAGAGTGGCGAGATGCATCGTTTTATGCATGTGGGTGTTGGGGAGGACACGGGTGATGATGAAATAGGTTGGATGTGAATGTTTGGATGCTTGATGAATCTTGTTGGTTGTTTATCTACATTACTTTCCCCACTGCTCAAGATAGCTGGTCTTGCTTACCCACCTTCCAAAAAGGGAAAATATGCATGGTGTATGCCACATGCTTTCCGTGTTTAGATTCATGATGGAGGATGGGTCTACACTCTTGATATAGGTGGAAAATACTTAATAGGTAGTCCAACTACCCACCATGTTGATCCCCTTGTGTTTAGTATCTTGGAATGTTTTTCTTGAATTCCAGGGAATATAGGAAAGTAATAATGTTTTTAATAAATGGTTGAATAAATCATGTTAACCCATGGGGTTGGAGATTTCTGGGATGCAATGTTGAGGCTAAAATTTAAGGGAACAATGGAATTTGTTTGTGTTTATAGTGAAATATAATTGTTAATGGTTAATTAACGTTTAAATAATTAATTAACATAAAGTGAAACAGATAAAAAGAGAATAATGTGATGTAATAAATCTCTTTTAATGGTTGTGTGTTTATAGGTTACCTAGTCTTAGAAGTGAAAGTAGAAAGTCTGAGAGATGTTAGCTGTAGTTGAGTATAAGAATAGGTTATTGTCATAGTGTGGTTGTGAGATATAGTATATTTTTTACTTTTTATGTTTCTAAATGCTACTCCACCTTATCAGTTAGGGAAACTGACACCCCGGGGATTCTGAGCCCTGGGGGTGTTTTCCCCAACATTTCACTGGGAGGATTAATGGCTAACTACCCCCTTTGGCCCTACTCTCTTCTCTTGGTAGTTACTTTTTATGGTGGGTACATCAGTTAGTTTTCCCCATATATGTGTGTTGATGGTTGTAATGGCTTGTGGTTATTCACACACATATATTCTAGATATAGTTTCTTATGTAATACTATAGGTGTAACGTGTATAGGTTATGATGTCTTAAGGATCCTTACTCGGTGTATGGGTTGTAATGGATTTAGATATAATGCTCGACATATGATACATGTTATAAAAGCTGTGGTGGCTCCCAAAAACTATCTAATACTTATATTTCATGGACGTGGTGGTTGTGCTTCACGAGGTGCATGTTGTGGTGCTTCACCCAAGTGTCTATGGGAAAACCTTTTTGGAGAGAGATTCTTAGGACGTGTGATGTTGGGGATAATAGGTAAACCAGTGTGGAAGTGGTAGCGGGGTACCCTTGATATTCTTTATTATATTATATACTCTTGTATGAGATACTTGGTGAGAGTATCCATGGTGAGGCTGGGAACATAATATACCTATTTAGGTGAAGAGTTCGTTTTACTTGTTTTTTATTGTGCTTTAGAATGCTTTCTTTACTTTCTCATGAGAGGATCTGGGGAGTATCATACTGAGTATACTATTATACTCACCCTATGTCTATATAAACTATTTTTTCAGGTCACTTGGAGAAGGTTGTAGATCATTCTGGTTACTACTATCTTAGGGTTGTAGGAGTTGTTCGGGCTTCATAGTTACTTTTATTTTTACTTTCCTTTGGTACTTGTAGTTTTTCCTTTCAATTGGTAGTTTTTCATGACATTACATATGTGTACATGAGATTTATTTTATATTGGAGTCTGATTTGGAGTTGGTTGGTGTCTATCTTATCTCTATCTTTCAAATGTCTTCTCTTAGAGGGTAATGCCTCTCATTTGTGTGTTTACTAAACCCTCGGTCCTAGTCTCCAACCCGAGGCCTACTAGAGGTGGGACTTGGGGGTAATTATCTCCCTTCTCACATCGCTGACCGGGGAGGGGTACACCTTGTGGGGAGGGGGTTGTGAAAAAAGTGGTATCAGAGGTCTGTTTGAGGGATAGGATATAGTTTGGTGTTAGGCACAAGTGAGATTTCATGTTTTAGTAGGGAAATATTGTTAGATAAGTTTAGAAAGTGATGTAAACTCTGGAGACTAGCTGCGACATAGGATTTTAGGGCCCCCAGTGATCTGATGCATGAACCTTTATGTTTACAGTGGAAGCTAAATGATGTGATACTAGTTGTAGGGTAGAGACCTAGGAAATTATCATGAATCATTCTTCTTTGTGCATATGTTTGAATAGGTAGACCTTAGGATTGTTTAACCTAAAATGAATAAAATAAAACAATTAATTAATTTATGTTGAGTCTTTAAGATTCTAGGTTTAGGAGCTCTAATTGTTTGTTAACTTGCAGGTATGGATTCTGGTCAACGTCCTCATCAGGTTCACGCAGAAGATGTCCAGCAGTCTACGCCATCAGATCACCACAGGGTAGAGATTGACGACAATGACACTTGTAGGAGTAAACTCTGAGAGTTTTAGCACCAGATTCCACAAAATTATGAGGGATTCATTTCAGATACAATCATGGAATACTGGTTGTAGGAGGTTAAGATATCCTTTAGTTTGATTCATGCTCAAAAGGAGTAATGGGTGTCTTTGGTTGTGATGATGTTACGTGGAGCAGTGAGGTAGTGGTGGTTCTTGTTCCTCGCGGATCTCGAGGATTAGGCAATCTCATAGGAGGAGTTTTATGACAGGTTCAAAGTCGAGTTTCTTTCTTCAACCATGAAGGCATCTAGTCACTAGGATCTTCTTACCCTTCGATAGGGGAGCTCCAATGTGCAAGAGTTTGGAATCTATTTTAGTAACCTTTTACGATATGCTTATGACCTTTTTCCAGATGAGGAGGCCAAGGAGAGGCATTTAGAGGAGGATTTTCATCCAGAGATCTAGCGCCAGGTCACCCCATATATGTTGAAGACATATCTTGAGGTGCTGGAAAGGATATAGGTCATTGATAGGACATTGGCCCAAAACGGATCGTCACAAGAGGGGAGTCTTCATGATTCCTCAAGAAGAAGTGTTGTGGTTTGGGGTTTGGGGTTTTTAGGGCAGAAGAGTTTTCTTTCAGGTGGGTGTAGGTCTCAGCACTCATCATCTCATTACTCTAGGGACGGAGAATCTCAGGTCTACTCCACGGAATCAACATCTTTTTTTCGTAAAGATGGAATGGTCATCAATAGTGAGAGTGCCCGAAATTTCAGTGCAATCATCATGCAACAGGTGTTCCACTCCAGGTTCCTTCGTTGAGGTAGTTCCAGCCAAGGCAGTAGTAGTAGGTTGAACCAGCTTTGGATCAGCATAAAGTAGATAAGGCAGGCAGAGGTCAGCCTCATAATTCTCCCCATCCTCATATAGTAGAGTGTGGCCATGGTGGTGGTCATCATCAGGGTCAGAGAGGCTGTGTAGGAGGTCGTGGTCAGCTTCATGATGTAGCGTTTCTAGAGCCACGTGAGCCAGATGTCATTCAAGGTACCCTTTTCTTATTTTACAATTGGGTGTATTTCTTGTTTGATTCAGGAGAGATTTACTGCTTCATATTACCTATCCTTGTCCATGCTTTCGGAATTGCGATAGAGAGGCTCGAGTTCCCTTGGCATTGACTATGCTAGTTAGAGGTTGAGCTGACTTGTTTGAAGTATGTAGAGACTGTGATCTAGTGTTGGGGTAGCACAGCTCTTGGGGAGATTTCCTATGTTTACGGATATAACCATATGATTTCATCCTCAGCATGGATTGGTTGTATTTGGTGCAGAATATTGTGGATTTCTTCAAAAGGTAGGTAGTATTCTTAGATGTTGATGAAGATCCAGCGGTGTTTGTTGGTGAGTGAGACCCTCAGAAGGTTCAGAGGCATGTTCTATCCTTATCATCCTTGATGGATAAGCTGATTATGAGTTCATTGGAGGTTTAGTAGTTGGAATTTCCCAGGGTCATAGAAGAGTACCCCGATGTCTTTCCAAAAGAGGGTGTAGCATTATCCCCTTGACGAGAGATCAAGTTTTGGATTGATCTACAACCAAGAGCATCTCTTATCACTATGTCTCGATATAGGATGGTCCCTTATGAGTTACAGGAGCTGTGTATTTAGCTTTATGGACTATTACAATGCGGTTTTGTTTGGATGTGTGTGTCGCTATGGGTTGCACCAATTTTGTTCGTGAATAAGGTTGATGGTAGTTTGCGATTTTGTATTAATTATCTTCGCTTAAACAAATTTAAGGTGAATAATCGCTATTCTCTTACATGGATAGATGATTTATTCGATCAACTAAAGGGTGCAACATGGTTCTCAAAGATCGACTTACGGTCAGTATATCGTCAGTTGCGTGTGAAAGATGAGGATATCTCGAAGACTGCTTTCTGTTGTCGTCATGGGCATTATGATTGTGTTGTAATGGTGTTCGGTGTGAAAAAATCTCCATCTATGTTCATGGTATTGGTGAACGCTATGTTCTACGAGTTCCTTGATAAGTTCTTGGTGGTTTTCATTAATGAAATCCATGTGTACTCCACATCTGAGGAGGAGTATGCAGATCATCTATATGTCATTTTGGGAGTTCTTCATCAATCGCAGCTATTTGGGAAGTTGTCAAAGTGTGTGTTTTGGGATCAATAAGTTCATTTTTTGGGTCATGTGGTGTCCCAAAATGGAGTAGTTATGGATCCATTGAAGATATAAGAATTTTTTTCTTGGGAATCCCCCATGACAGTGGAAGAGGTGCAAAGTTTACTTGGTCTCATAGGCTACTACAGGAGGTTCGTAGACAATTTCTCTCAGGTTAAAAATCCTCTAACAGCATTTACCAATAAGTATCATGCGTTCTTGTGGACTGATAGGTGTCAGGAAGCTTTTGATTATCGGAAGAAGAAGTTGGTATGTGCTCCAGTTCATTGTCTTCCAGTAGAGGGAGTTCAGTTTGATGCTTTTTGTGATGCTTCACATCTGAGGTTAGGATATATTTTGATGTAGTAGAGATTATTTTTTTCTTATGGGTCTTAGTAGTTGCATCCCCATGAACATAACTATGCCACCCATGATCTTGAGTTGGTAGGTGTGGTGTTTCCTCTAAATTTTTGGATACATCACCTCATTGGCTAGAATTTTTTTGTTTTCACTTATCATAAGAGCCTAAGGTATGCTTTCTCCCAGCGTGACATTAACTTGTGGTAGTGTCGGTGGATGGATTTATTATAGGAATATGACTTTGAAATATCATATACACCTAGAAAGGGGAATTTTGTGACTGATGCACTGATCAGTAAGTCACGTAGTGATGCTGTGCGTGAATCTGGTGATTCTTGGAGAGTTATGGAAGAACTTTCATCATTACATCTTGATATGGGAGAAGTTGGGGGAAGAGGTTGTCTTTTTCAGACGATGGTGTAGTCATCTCCGGTTCAGTTGGTGGAAGATTCCTAGTTGTAAGATCTAGAGGTGGAGGTCTTGAGAGACCGAGTTGTTTGTGGTGAGGCCCCTAACGGTTTGGAAGAGGATGAAAAACACTGAGTGTTGTATTGGGGAAGGATTTTTGTTTCGTTGGTGATGCATGAGATAGTTCTCAAAGAGTTAGATAGTTAACCTTTAGTGTTACATCCTAGCATGAAAAAGATGTACTGAGCTCTGAGGAGTCGGTTTTGGTGGCCTGGACAGAAGTGTGCAGTTGAGAATTTAGTGTCTCGATGTTTGGTCTGTCAGAAGGTGAAGTCCAAGCACCGTCTTCCTAGTGGTTTCCTCCAACCATTAAAAATTCCTCAGTGGAAGTGGTAGGACATTTAAATGGACTTTTTAATGGTCTACCTAAATATTATGGAGGACATTATGCAATTTGGGTGGTAGTATATCATTTAACAAAATCATCCCACTTTATAGCGATCAAGGAGTTGAGATCAGTGGAAGTTTTGTCATGGCGGTATCTGAAGGAGGTGGTGAGACCCCACGGAGTCCCAAGGACAATAATTTCAGATCAAGATCCCCTTTTTATCCTCTAGGGTGTGGAGAGGTCTCCAGTATGATTTTGGTTCTCAGATATGCCTTAGCACATCTTTTCATCTACAGATGGATGGTCAGACAGAGCGGACCATCCATACTCTTGAAGACATGTTGTGCTCTTGTGTCATAGATTTTGGAGGTTCATGGATGAGTAACTTACCCTTGGTGGAGTTCTCTTAAAAAACATTTTTCACTCCACCATCATTATGGTTCCATTTGAAGCATTGCATGGATAACCTTTTCGTTCATTGTTGTGCTAGACTGGGGTTAGAGAGTCGGGAATTTTCAGACTGGAACTAGTGCAGAATATGATAGTGATGGTTCAGGTGATTTTTGATAGGATGAAGACAACATTGGATCATCAAAAATCATATGCTGATCAAAGGAGGAGACCTTTGGAGTTTGATTTTGTGGATCACATGTTTCGTAAGGTGACTCCCTGTCGTGGGAAGCGATGGTATAGTCGTGGTAACAAGCTATCTCCTAGATTTGTTGGGCCTTTTAAGATGTTGGATAATGTTGGAGTCGTGGCATATTGAGTAGAACTTCCCCTAAAGATGAGACATATACATGGTGTTTTTCATGTGTCACGTCTCTTTAGTTATCTTCATGATGACTCTCACGTCATCTATTGGGGAGAGATCGATGTTGATGATGATGCGACCTTCGAGGAGAGGTCTGTGGAGATACAAGACCACAAATAGAAGGTGTCGTGCGGGAATTATTTCCCATTTGTTTATGTCTTTTAGTGACATAGTGGTGTAGATGAGAGTAACTAGGAACATGATTCACAGATACGTGCTCAGTACCAAGAGTTTTTGGATGTTTAACACTTTTCATGTAACGATGTTCCCTTTGTGGATATAGACCTTTCGTGTTTATAAGATGGATTTCTTGTATTTCTTCTTGTGGCTTGCACTTTTTTGAGAGGTATCTCTATGGGTGGTTGTTGGGGCCCCTTTTCTATCTCCTTTTATGTTGGTTTTTAATTTCTAAGGATGAGAATGTTTTGAGAGGTATCAGATTTAATGTCCTGGACCTCTCCGGTCCATTCCTTTGCTGGAATCTGGTGTCTGAGTTTTTCTGGGAGGTCCAGGTGACTTATCCCCAACAGTTTTCTAAATTTCCAATTCTGTTAATAGTTCCATCATTGAAACTAATGTGAACCATTCCATCGGTGATACTGATGTGAACAGTTGCATCGGTGAGACCGATGTGAAGAGTCTCATCGGTGAGATCGATGTGAACAGTTCCATCAGTGAGACTGATGTGAAAAGTTCCATCTATGAGACCGATGTGAACAGTTCATTGGTGAGACATTCTATGTATAGTGTTTCCAAGATTGTGTATAGTGTTTCTAGGATCATGTATAGTGTTTCCAGGATCAGTAGTTGTACGGTGTTTCTAGCATCGGGTAGGTGTACAGTGTTTCTAGCTTCCTACAGTTTCTCCCCTTTGACGTTTTCTTTGACATTAACTGCATTCAAGGCCTTGTTTTAATGGATTTAAGGCCAATTAAAACCCCATAACTCCTATATTAATTTTTTCTAAGGCTCGGGATTCTTTTCCTTGGTCAAACAACATGGTTAATGTGATCCTCTTTTAATGTAAAATCTAGTGTATCTTAAACCGCTACTATGTGACTCTTCTAAAGGGATGAGATATCTCCCTCCCTTGTTCTACCTTCTTATTCCCTGGTGATAGATTCTCAAACCTTTCCTTCTTCTCATAGGAGTTTTGTTATCAAACCTTAATCCTTGTATCTTTTCCCCTTAAAGTTTCTTCATGCCGCATGCACACCCCTTGTTTTGGTTCAAGAAGGAAGTGTCAATACGTCGTCGATAGAAGGTATGATCTACCTCTTTTCTTGTGTTTTATTAGATCTTTATCCTCATGTTTCTCCTTGAAATGTTATGGTATGTGATCTCCATGCTTATAATGGATTTTTCTTGGGTGTCAGTATGTGCGGTCATACTGCGGCGTCCTCGGGTGGATGTAGTTGTCAGGGTGGAGACGATCATAATCCATTGTCTCGATCATTCTCGTATAAAGAATTTCAAGAACCATTTGAGGTAGGGGATTCATTAATTATATATTATTTTATGTTTAACTATAGAGTTTCATTTTTTATCCCACTGCATCATAATGGAATTGAGATAATAAATATTTGAACCAGATAAATCAATTGGTATCGAGCATACATTATTGCCTTTCTATTTTTCTAAATAGTGTGATGTCTATGTTTGAATTGTTTAGAATTTAATTCTTTACATAAATTGGTAAACAACATACAATGGGATTAATTTTAATTATGTTTCAAAGATAAAGAGGTATGTAAATGAATCTGATTATTGTAGTTGTAATTTGATGTTAATCAAATTGGTGTAGTAAGAATGTTTAATTGATTTGTGATAACTTGATATTTAGGTTGTCCATGGTTGGAACATACAAATAATAAATCAATAAATTACAAATGGATTAAATAACCGATTATTGGATAAAAATATAATGCCTAGAATATTTCTGAGTTACCCTCTTTCTTGTAAGGTCGAGTTCCATCTGCTTAGAGCCTTGATAAATTGTTATGTTTGAAGGTAGGATATCTTATTTAACTTCTAAGATCCAAGTTGATATGATGTTTGTTTCATACTGGTTGATGGTTGTGATGTAATCCTGGATGTCTATTGTGATATGTGGGGGAAAGGAGGCCCATTGGTTGTGGCAGCAGCTAACGCCTATAGTGGTGAGATGCATCGGTTTATGCATGTGGGTGTCGAGGAGGACACTAGAGATGATGAAACGAGTTGGATGTGAATGTTTGGATGCTTGATGAATCTTGTTGGTTGTTTATCTATTTTACTTTCCATACTTCCCAAGATAGCTGTTCTTTCTTACCCTTCTTCCAAAAGGGTTGAAGAAGTGTGGGGTATGCCACATGATTTCTGTGTTTAGATTCTTGAGAGAGGATGGGTCTATGCTCTTGATAGAGGTGGAAAATATATGACAGGTAGTCTAACTACCCCCCATGTTGAGACCCCTTGTGTTTAGTAGCTTAGAATATTTTTCTAGAATGTGAAGGAATATGGGAAAGTAATAATGTTATTAATAAATGATTGAATAAATGATGTTAACCCACAGGGTTGGAAGTTGTTGGGATGCAATACTGAGGTTGAAATTTAAAGGAACAATAGAATTTGGGTGTGTTGCTAATGAAATATAATTGTTAATGGTTAATTAACGTTTAAATAATTAATTAACATAATGTTAAACTGATAAAAAGGGAATAACGTAATGTAATAACGCTCTTTAAATGGTTGTGTGCTTATAAGATATTTAGTCTTACAAGTGGAAGCTGAGAGTCCGAGAGACGTTAGTTTCAGTTGAGTCTAAGTCTAGGTATTTCCCATAGTGTTGTTTTGAGCTATAGTATATTCTGAACTTTTTATGTTTCTATATGCTACACCACCTCTTTAGTTAGGGAAACTGAAACCCTAGGGATTCTGATCCCTGGGGGTGTTTTCCCCGACATTCTGGTGGGAGGATGAATGGATGACTACCCCCTTTGGTCTTTCTCTCTTTTCTTGGTAGTTACTTGTGTTGGTGGGAACATCTATTAGTTTTCCCCATATATTTTTGTATAGGGATGTAATGGCTTATGGTTATTCACACAAATATATTTTGGATATATTTTCTTATAGAATACTATTGGTGTAACGTGTATAGGTTGTGATGTCTTGAGGATCCCCACTCAGTGTTTGGGCTGTAATGGATTGAGATATAATACTCGACGTATGATACACATTATGCAAGCTATGGTGGCTCCCTGAAACTACTCAGTTACTTAGGTTGCGTGGACATGGTGGTTGTGCTATTGGAGGTGCATGTTGTGGTTCTTCTCCCAGGTGCCTACGGGCAAGCATTTTTTGAGAGAGATGCTTAGGACGTGAGACATAAGATAAAAGAGGAAAACCACCACAGAAGTGGTAGTAGGTACTCGTGATATTATTTATTATATTATATACTCTTGTATGTAATACTTGGTGAGAGTATCCATGGTGAGGCTAGGAATTTATTATACCTATTTAGTTGAAAAGTTAGTTTCACTTGTTGTTCAGTTTTCTTTATAATGCTTTCTTTACTTTTGCACAAGAGGCTCTGAGGAGGATCCTACAAAGTATATTGTTATACTCATGTAATGTTTATATAAATTGTTTTTTCAAGTCACTTGGAGAAGGTTAGAGATCATGCTAGTTACTACTAGCATGGGGTTGTAGAAGCTGTTTAGGCTTCACAGTTGCTTCTTTTTTTACTTTCCTTTGGTACTTGAAGATTTTTATTTTTATTAAAGTAGTTTTACATGACAATACATATGTGTAAATGGGATTTATTTTACATTTCAGTCTCAGTTGGAGTTGGTTGGTTTCTGTCTTATCTCTCTATTTCGCATGTGTTCTCTTAGAGGGTAATGCCTCCCATTTATGTGTTTACTATACTGTTGGTTCTAGTCGCCAACCTAGGGCCTACTGGAGATGGGACTCAGGGGTCATTATCTCCCTTCTCACATCATCGGCCCAAGAGGGTTACACCTTGTGGGGAGGGGGTCATGACATGTGGCAAATGGGTCTTAGCAATGGAGGCCTAATGAATTAAATTACTCTATGCATGACCTCTAATTGGTAACAGTGGTATATGATTTGAAGTGTTAGTGACACTATATCTTGGTAAAAAAATTATAGTTTACAATGACCATAAGAGAATCAATTATATATTCATTTAGATAGATTTGAATATTTTTCAGTGCATATGGGTTGAATATATGCAGTCTTTCAACATTGAACTGAAATATATGCCTAGGAAGGTAAATAGTGTGGCTAGTTACGTGAGCAAGAAAACTCAGACTCTGATGGTTCAGGAGTCGAGTACTAAGTGGAAGATGATGACTTTTCTTGCTAAATGAATGTGGTGGTTTAGGAGAGTTAGAATAAGATGACTCTAGTTTAGTTGCAGATGAGTCTACACATTTGAGATAGATCAGGGACAAACAGTATGAGGATCCTGAGTGGTTATCATTGAGGTAAATATTTGAATGTGGGGAGACACCTTTGGATTGGTTGATATATTAGGATGATATCATCTATGTGAAGGATGGTGTTGTTGTACCTACGAGCATGCGGGAGGATATCATGTGGGAATTTTATTCCATGAAGTGGGTGGTACATATAGGTATGACCAAAATGTATTGTGAACTATGAAGATATTTTTAGAAGATAAAGGTGATATCCAGGTTCATGACATGATGCTACACCTATCAGGAGGAGAAGGAAAAGCATCAAAACCTGGAAGTTTTCTACAGCCTTTATCCATTTGTTAGTGGAAGTGGGATGACGTGACTATATACTTTGTGGTAGGTCTTCTGACGATGCTTAGAAAGAATACTGATATGTGGGTTATTGTGGATCATTTGACCAAATTATCACATTTCATTCTAATACGGTAAACCTTTGTAGTACAGAATTTTGGAGAACATTATGTTTGGAAGATAGTTCGTCTTCATGGGGTTACATAGACTATACTTTCAGATCGTGATTCGCGCTTTACTTCACGCTTCTAGAGGGGCTTGTAGAAAGTGCTTGGTACATAGATATTATTGAGTACAAATTTTCACCCACTGATAGATGGGTAGTCAAATCATATTATGTAGGTGCTTGAGGATATGTTTCAAGCATTTTTGATTGACATTGGTGAGTCTTGGGAGAAGCACTTGGCTTTAGTGGAGTTTTACTATAACAACAGTTATCAGGAAACAATATATATGGCACCATGCAAGTATATTTATGGTAGTCCATGTAGATCACCGCTATGCTGGATTGATACTGGTGAGTTAGAGTTTTTGGGGTCGAGTCTTGTGCAAGAGATATCGGGGCAGGTGCAGTTGATTCGAAAAATTTTGTATATAGATCAGAGTAGACAGAATTCATGTGCTGGTAGATGAAGACAAATCCTAGACATTATATAGGTTGATCATGTATTTCCTTTAGGTTTCACCCAGGTTGGGTCACCACAGGCTATGGAGACAGGGAAAGTCAGCATCCTGGTTTGTTGGACCCTTATATATTGTGGAGAGAATTGGGCCAGTGGTGTACCGATTGGATCTTCCACAGAAATACAGTGCAATGCATGATGTTTTCTATGTTTTGAAACTATGGAGGTATTACCCAAACCCTTATCAATTGATCGATGTGGATTAGGTTGGTCTTGAGATAGATGCATCCTTTGAGTAGAATCTAATTCATGTGTTAGATCACAGTGAGAAAGTGTTACGGGGAAAGATTGTTCTGATAGTTTGTTTTTTATGGTAGCATAGAAGTGTACAAGAGGAAACATGGGAAAGGGAAGCAAATATGAGGTCTTAATGGACCGATCTTTTTGGATCGAAATCTTATAAAATCTTGTAAGTGAATCTCAAGGATGAGTTGTTATAAGGTGGGGATATTGCAAGATCCCTACCTTTTTTGGAGTTATCTCAGGTGAAAATTCATATACTTTTTGTTTTATTTAAGTAAATTTGGTTGGAGTTAGGACTTGTGGTGAATTTTGGTGGAGTTTTAAGAAATGTTTTAGAAAAGGGGATTATGCACGCCTAGCGTAGCCCATCTAACCATGCATAACAAGGAAGAGGGGGCCACATGGTTGGTGAAAGGTTTGTTAAATCGTGATCCCCTTCCCATTAAAACCATTCATGCGGTTTTATTTCACCCTAAAATTTATTTTTAAATCTCCCAAACACCCGAAACACCCTCATTTTGACCTTGGCTCAAGATATCACATTTTTTGGTGATTTTGGAGATTTTTATAGGGTTTCCAAGGCCATCCAACCTCCATTATTCAATATTCAATTCTAAAATCAAGGATCCTCTCTTCTCCTGGTAAGTGGATCTCATCCCATTCCTTATTCTGTCTATTCTTAAATATTCTCTTGAATTTTTGGTGGAATTTATTCTTAGTTTCTTTATATATAAACCTAATTTGTGATAACAAGATATAGGATTGTATATCTAAATCTTTATTGATTAGATCTTGATATATTTGATCTTAATTTAGGGATTATATCTAGATCTTATATATATGTTGTTGTGCTACTCGGATTTTGGGGGTTTTCGTTGAGAAAACTCTCATCAATGAATCGAGGTGGGTGGTTTAATTTCTAAATTCTTTAGTCAAGAATTATTATCATATATTAAAGTTTTAGGATTGCTATATTTTTTTAGCATATAATACCCATAATTGAATTAATTAATATGGTTAATTAATTAGTTGTGAAAGATGTGAAATTATGGGATTTAGGGATTGGTGAATAATATAATTAATTGTGAGAATTATTTATTATGGGTTTGAGATAGTTGAGTTGTTTATTTAAATGATAAATAAGGATAATTAATTGGTGAATTAATTATCAATGCAAATTATTGAGAATTTGGCATAATTAAATGTTGATTTAATTATCAAGTTGTCATTTATTATCAAGAATAATTAATTGATTAATTAATTATTGAATTTTGATATTTTGAAAGGTTAATAGATTGTAGGATTAATTAACCAAAATTTTATATTGTTAATTAGTTGTTGAATTAATTAACATACTAGATTAATTAATTTATTAATTAATTAATGGTTGGTATTTTTGGTGTTAGACATGATGTTCTACACCAATAGGGTTCGGTGTATTAGGCATGGTGTTCTACACCAATAATAGAAATAAATGAATGGGATTTTGGGTGTTAGACATGGAATTCTACATCAACGAGATTTTGGGGTGCTAGAAATGGAATTTTACACCAATGATAAATCTATCTTTATTGTTGAGAAATGGTGTGTTAGACATGGAGATTTAATCCAATGATAAATAATAACAAATAGGGTTTTAGGTGTTAGACATGGCGTTATACACCGATGAGATTTTGGGTATTTGACATGGAGTTATACACTGATGGGATTTTGAGTGTAAGACATGGAATTCTACACTAAGGGTAAATATGTATAAAAATTGGGAATTTAATGTGTGACACAATTAGAACTTAATAGTCTATGTGGTTAATAAATATTAATTGATAATGTGATAAATGTTCAATTATGCATTGTAATTATTTTCTTTATACAAATTCATACACTTATTGTTGATTGGATTTGTTTTAGATATTGTCGGTATTGGTATACTAAGTCATAATCCCACCCTATTCGGGATGCATGGTCAATACATGAATAGACTTTATCGTTGCAGGATAGGTTAAGTGAAAAGGACCTGGGTTGGATTATTGATTTAGGTTGGAGCTTGGATGAGGGAACCGGGCGTGGTTTAGGACCCGCTTTGGAGTCGTTCATGACATTACTTTTAGTTTCCTTTAGACACTGACATTTACTTTGGCATGACATGTTTTACCTTTCAGTTGAGTATTTTATTTTATGTTTTGGTCATCTTGTGACATTGGTATTGTTCTAGTTATATATGATTCCACATTTGTTTATTTATTTCTGCTGGTGTTTTACAATGATAAAAGAGGGTATAGTATCCCTATCATGACTTACTAGACCCTTGATTCTAGTCAGTAGCCTCTAGAATATAGGGAGTCACGCTACAGGTCATGTGACCGACCAGCTCATGGCACTGTTGCATGGCACCCAGGGTGAGACTTTACAGTTTCTATGAGTTTTATGAGGAAATTAAAAAAAATGTATACTTTATTCATGTTATGGATCTTGAAAATTGTTTATGATTAATGGGGGTTCATTTATAAATAAAGGATGAGTTTTTCCATTATAAACCAAGTTTGGGTGGTTATGTTATAAACTAAGGACAGGTTGGTCTGTTATATCCCTCTAATATATTGTGTAATAAAGAAGAGTTAACTGGATGAAAGATAATACTAAAAAATTATGGAGTTATACTACTCATAATAGATGATAGATTTTACCATTCATAGGTTACTCCTATGTGATATTGGAATTATCTGGTTATGTAATTTCATGATGAATGTTTAGTGTTTCAAAATATCTAAACATTTTTTCAGTTTTTCTATGAGTTCTAAAAGATAATTTTTTTTCACAGATTATTTTATCATGGATCATAATTGTTGACATATATGATGATTATCTTATATTAAATAATTATTCCTTGTATCAATATTTATGATCCCCATTTTATGGTTATTAATTCTATTATTTTATTCTTATATTCTTTGATTAAGTCATCAAACCTTTATTATCATCTTATATTTACTGATGAAATTGAATTATTAATTCTTATATTTACCCTTACTAAGAGTTTTAGATCAGCCTTATTACATTTTCCATTTAATTTGTTTGTGAATAAAGTTTTTATATATGTTATACCTAATAATATTACTAGATTTAATGATCTTAGAGAGAGATGATGTATATTTTTATGCACCATTTGTTTTTTTTTCAAGTTTTTATGTAATAGTGCATCCCAATTCTCTAAAACTCTTTACATAAAATAGACCTGGGTATATATGTGACCCAATATTTATGTTTGATGTAATATGTTTTGAAAAATTAATATTTTATAAATTTAAATAATTTTTTTTAGCTGTAGATATTTGAGTGAGGCTTCGGAGCAATTATAGGTTGTGTCAAAGAAAAGTTTTATATAACTTTTAAGATTATGATTTTTCATGTGAGGTTAGATTAAGTTTTATGGATACCATCATGGGTTAATTATTCTATAATTTATCATAATTTTAGAGTCATAGATACCCTTTATGATGTTTTATGTGATGGGAGCTTAATACTATTAAGAGTAACTTGGGAAACATTTATGGTAATAAAACACTTGGGTTTTTTATTTGTTTTAATAAAAAGGTTATTTTGGGAATAATGATTTCTGTACATAAGTTTAAATATATTGGTAACCTTTTGGTTTAATGTGATCTTTTATTTTTATGTAATAATAGTTAATTGGGATAAAAATTTTATTTCCTGTTGGACCATATAATTTATCATATAGATAACTATGGGATTCAAAAGGGATTTGGTGACTATGTGACTAATGATATTTTTGACTAAGTACACTATTTTGGGGTCATTATATAATTATGGTAAATAGAAATAATTTTGGCCAATCTAGGTTCAAATTTGTGAAATTTAGGTTTATTTATATTTTTGAAGCATATATGATTTTATTGAGTCTTTATTTTGGAAAATGATTATTATATTTTGGATAATATATAGCCATGAAATATACATTTTTTGTATGATATATTAAAATTGATTGATCTTATTTGGAGATAAATATTGTTATAATATGTGATAAAATCATTCTAATATTTAGGTTTTAATCATAGTCTGGAATAATTTGAAAAATTTTAAGGATAGTTAATTATTGAATGGTTTATGTTGAAAATGTTTATTAATGTTGAGGTATTGTAGTTTAATGTTGTATTTCCTCAAATAAAGATTTATTCGTATTATCTTACCTTGTGAAAACCATTTTCTTTTCGGTTGATATATATATATAGTAGGAATAAATTATTATATTTTTTTGGATCTTTTGATCTATTAAAGATAGGTTTATTTCTTCGGTCATGAAAAGATCATCTTGAATATTCATCATTCAGAGAAAAAGATGATACTATGGTGGAATTTTATTAAAGGATGAGATTGTACTTGTAATGTACTTATATTTCCTTATATTATTATTCTTGATGGTAAATTAATTCTTTAAATCTATGAAGAGGATCTTAAAACATAAAAAATCATATTTCCTTATTTTTTTATGAATAGATGGTCTTGTATACACCTCATTGATTTATTATTTTATGGTCATTAAATTTCCAAAGATAATTCAATTTCATGTGATCAATGATCTCGGTCACTCTCCGTCATTATTTTGAAATTGAAATTTCTTCTATTTATTTATTTTCACTTCCCACTAATTTTATCCTATTTGGAAACCTAGTTATGTGTTATTCAAGATGACCTTTATATCTCCCTTTCCCTCTTTTCAAGAGGAAGTCTTATTGAAACTCTTTATAATGTGGATTGGTATTTTCAAATAAAAATATATTGATTATTGAGATAAAGTTAAAGTTGAGAGTATGTAATTTATTAAATAGGGGATAATGTAACACCCTAAAATTTTAAAAATAACATGATTCTTGATATCATTTACAACATGCAACCCTGAGCTTAAACGAACCAGGAAATATTATTCTTTAAATGTGATTGTTATATCATAATCATGAAGTATTCATGTTTTAATTGCAATAAAATTATTATGAAAAATATTTCTAAAGGTTTTATATAAAATTAAATTATATATTAATTCATAAAAAATAAATATTCGATTTTTAGTAAAATCATTTTATGTTTACAAAATATGTTTTCCTCAAATATTATTTTTAATTATTTTTGTGAGTGGATAATATAATTAATTTTTACACTTCTAGAAATTTTATTTTATAAAAATGATACCATTTTAATAATCATCATATTAAAAATAACTTAGGGTAACATTTTGATATTTTTCTGATTGATTTATCTATCAATGGTTAAAATACTAATTTTTGTAAAATTGTCATTTATTTTTCAATAAAAATGTCCTATAATGATTTTAATTTGATATAAAAGTATAATAACTATAATTTAATAATATATAATATAATTAATTAATTTTTAATCTGTATAATATATTATTTTCATATAAGATCATTTTTTGGCATAAAAACACATTTTTCAAAAAAAAATGTTACATTTTAAAAAATTTTATTAAAATTAATTTATTAAACATATTGAAATTGAGTCATGAAAAATTAATTACATATTTTTAATTTGGTGGTTAATTTTTTTTAAATAATTCCCTTTTATTTACATTTATTTTTAATAGTAATCGTGGTAAAAATTATCACTTAGGTAAGGGTAAAATAGGTAAAAACCGGTTAAAACAATGGGAAAGACCTTAAAATAACCCCAAAACATACCCAAATCCAATTAAATGAGTTTATTTTGTCCTTACTCATCAATTTATCTAAAAAATGTAAACTTGATTCCATTTCCCTTTGATAATAACATAAATATTATTTAATTAATGTATAAAAACAAAATGTCACACTTTTTGTTTTAATAAACATTAATATTTTATCACCGGGATTAAATTAATTTATAGATGATTAAAATTTCTTAAATTTAGTTCTATAATTTTATAATTATGATAGAAATTTATCTTAAGTTTTCAAAAATGATATAAATACCTAGACTGCTTATACATCAGTGATGTTGTTCTAGTACAATATGGTAAAAAAATCAAAGTAAATAGACTTAAGAGTATTAAATTTGATGGGTTTTGGATAATTTAGGGCCTTTAAACCTTTTTATGGATCTAAATGAAATTTAATTACTATTTTAAAACTTTATATTTAAATTCCATTATTTTATTAGAGTTTTAAAATCAATTTTTTTTAATATTGGAAAAAATACAGTTGTTATGAGATACGATATATTTTATGACATTATCATAGAATAAATATGATATATAAATAAAATAAAACCTTTTAAAATTATATTTTATTATTATATATTACAATATCATAAAAATTAATTCAACCACAAAAAAAATTGAATTTATTTCATAATAAATATGAATATCATTTTCAATGTCAGCAATGTGCTTTTAAAGCACATGAAAAGTAAAATTTGGTTTCTTATAGATAATATTCGAGAAAGAAATTTTTTTTTGATGATTTGGTTATTCATTATTATGTAAAAATTTTGATTTAGATTTATAGTCTCTATATTTGGACTTATATAGTAATAATATTATACAAATTCTGGTGCAGTTCTTTCGCAAGGTGAGAATGGTCAAAATAACATATTAAATATGATGTCGTGATATGAATGAGAATAGATATTCCAAATGAATGAATATAAATGATAAAAAAATTATAATAAATTTTTTATGTCAATAATTTATTTTTATTTCCAAAAATTATTATAATTTTCTAAACCACATATTCTATAATGACGCGGTATATTTGAAAATAGAAAAGAAATTAAATAAATAATTTTAAAAAATATGAAAATGATAATATTTTGACGAGTTTGAGTTTACCGTGAATTTTATAGATATTTTGGAAGTATAAGTTATTATAAAAGAGATTAGACTCAAAATTCCTTGTTTTGATGATGTTTTTAAAGTGACGGATTATGAATTGGGATAAAAAAAGACCATAAGTAGTATTTTATGTTTAAAAACTATTTTTTAATAATTAAAAGATTATAAAAATTCCATCATGACTCCTATAGATATTTAATTTTTTAACATATCACTAAAGTTCCTTGTGTGTGCCACTTATCATTTTTAGAATTACATTTATGACCCTTAAAATTGAAAAAAAAATGCCCTTGCTTTTTCCCTATAAAAATAGCCCACTTCACCATTTTTCTCACAACACAAATTCGTTTTTCATATTAATAATATCCCCAAATACCTATATAAAAATATATTCCCATGTCTCCTAACCATTGGGATGATCCTAATCATCTCCTATAAATAATTTAATAACAACAGAAGGGAGGTTACATGAAGGGAAATTAGAGGTTTTTTAACACAGTCTTATTTTTTGGGGTTATATCACTTATTTATTGATTATATTATACCAATATTATTCATGAAATCAAACTTTATTTATGTTTTATTTCAAATTTATTTATGTATTTACATTTTTTACACAAAACCCTGCTATTTATAAATTTTCAATTGACTCATATGATCTTTGTAAGGGTGATTTGTCTCAAAATATATTTTTTTGGAAGAAATTTTTATGTTTTGAACCAATATTATTCTATGAGGTTTATATAATACTCATTTCACAAGTTATATATTGTTTATATTTATTTTAATGATATTTAATGTTTAATTTGATGTTATTCTTTCATGGGGCTTATAATTCAAATTTTACCAAAGTGTTAGGGGTTTTATGTTTCAATTACATTTTGTTAGGGATTTTTATGCTTTAATTTTAGTTGATAAAGTTATATAACCCTTATTTTATAAACTTATTTCATTTTTTCTTTTTTTATTTTTCTATAATTTTTATGTTTTAGTACCATTCTTCTCTCTTTGGTACTACAAATGTTTTAGAAAATGTTTCCAAGAAAAGAAGACATTATTTCTCATCATTCATCCATAAAAACATTTCATTTAACATCCATGTATTCTAAAGTGTATTAAATAATGTTTTGAATAATATAAAATTATTTTTTAATTTATTTTTTAACAATGATTGAATTTTTTTAAAAAAATTAAAAATTTCTTATTTTCATTTTCTTAACAAGGTAATTTTTACTACATGTGTGAACAGAAGTTCTATTTTAATGATTATGGCATGAATGGAACTTCCCACCATCTTTAACACTCAATTATTTGAATATTTTTATAAATTTTTTGAAGTTTATTTTTAAAGAATTTTTTTCTATAATATTCAAGAAAATTTTAGTTTTCAAATGTGATTTTTTAAGTGGAAAGGGTATTTCCCTCAATAATTTTTTTGATGAACTTTTAATGGTATTATATTCATGAATGAAAAACACTTTGATATTTATTATTATCCATTGGGGATATTTTGTAACTATTCCATATTAATTATTTCTTTGAAAGGATTATAATTATTTAAAATATATTTTCATGGAACAAACATCTTTTCCTAGTTCATCATGTTAGGAAACGAATAAAGGTTATTTATATGATTGTTATTTTGAAATGAATGATTTGTATACTTTATTAATGTTATGGTTATTATAAATTTTATATAATTAAGGGTCATTCTATTATAAACCAAGGATATATGGTTCTGTTATAAACTAAGGAATGGTGTTTACGTTATAAACCAAGGACGGGTAGTTCCATTATACCCCTCTAATGCATTGGGTGATGAGATAGGGTTAACTTGATGGAAGTTAATCCTAATAGATAATGAATTTATATAACTTTTAAGAGACAACAACATTTACTGGTTATTGGTTACTCATAATATTTATAGGATTCATCTATTTATGTAATTACTTGATGAATGTTTCATGTTCTATGATACCTATATGGTTTTTATTTTCTTGTTAAGAGTTTTAATGGAACCTTTATTAAAGGATTACTTTAACATGGATCATAACTGGTGAATTATATGAATCTTATATTATGTTAAATCTTTAATCCATGTCTCATGATTTGTGATCCATGGTTAATGGTTATGAAATATCTTATATTATGATCACATAATTTTATTATCTCATCATACCCTTATTCTCATCCTCTATTAATTGATGTAATTAAATTGTTAATTATTATGTTTACCATTACTGTACATTTGGTCTCTCCCTTATAATGTTTTACATTTCCCCGAGTTGTGAAGAATTTTTTTAATTACATTATACCAAATAATGTTACTATATTTTATGAACTTAGTGGGAGATTATGTACATTTTTTATGAACCATTTGTTTATGTATACAAGTTTTCCTAAAATGGTTTTTCCTAATTCATTATGACTATAAACATAAAAGTTACTTGGGTAGGTAATTAATCCATTGTTTCATTTTTATTTTATATATTTTTAAAAGTTCAGATTGGGTCAAGTTTACTGGTATCAAAGATAGAAATTTAAATATTATGTTTTATCACTGGATCTGGGTTTGTAGGTTCAATTTAGTAATACATCCATCACTAGAATGATGCATAGGCCCAAGAAAGAAAGTCCAAGAAACAATTCCAAAGTAATAAGGGATTATTATAAACCTTAACATTGTTATTCTCAATGTTATCGGTGAGATTATCTATATATAAAAGATATAAATTGTCTATTATATTCATGGTCCCATAAAACATTGAATTAATATATATATATATATATACCTATTTAGATTCATATCTTTTCCAAAAAAAAGGTACTAAAATTAAATTATTTTTACAGTTGTAATAAAATCATCATTTTCCAATTCCAAAACTAATCCACTATGTTGACTTGGATCGTAAGTGTAGACCTATAATATAGTAACTCTTTCTCCTTTTTCAAAATGAAGATCTATATCACCCCTTTTAAATTCACTCATATCCCTAAGTTTGTTTTTATCATTATAAATTTTTAATGCATGTCAGATATGAAATATCCATGGTTCATATTTGAATAAATTTATTTCTATAACATTAAAATTAAAATTCTCATAATTATTCTATTTAATAACACTTATCAATATTACATTCCAATCTAGAATAGTTTTATAGGTTATACATATAAGAGGTCTCAAAATTATAATTGTGTTTCATGTTACAACAAAGAAATATTTATAGGAAAGTATCATGTTTTATATATATTCATTATAGACAATTAATGAAATTACTCCACTAAAAATGATGACCCTATATATCATATTCTTTTCGTGATACAAGACTCATATTTCATTATGACTTACACTAGTGTGAGAACATAAATATTTCATGACAATATTTGGTAGACATCTATTTTCAATCATGACATATAATTCTCTGTCATAGTTTATTGGATAACTCTCAATCCAAATATATTGTTTTTATTAACTAAACATCATTCCTCTATTATCCTAATAGTTATGGTTTTCCAACTAATTGGTACCCAAAGAAAACATCATAAAGAATGAACAAAATAATTAGTGTTTACTTATTAATTTCATGCTTCACAAAATAAAAAATTTGGGTACCTAATGGTTAGGGTCACCCAACTAAATTATTGAGGAGTTAGAAAGTGTTTCTTTTAAAGTAATCTAAAATTGAGTATTGGTTGAGTTTTAATTCAAATTATTACCAATTTAATACATCACATGTATATAAAAATAATAATTATTTCATCTTATAAAATCATTATTATCTCATTCATTGTCCCTTTATTAATGAATGTTTCTAAATATTTTGTTTTAGAATCCATATTTCATCCAATAATTTAATATGGTCAAACCAAATTAATGTGTAACTATTTACAAAACCCAAAATTTTTATTAATCACCCAAAAAACCAAATTCAAACTTATCAACACACATCGAAATGCATCGTATTAATAGGTTACATGATCATTTTATGTAAAGGTTTGTAATTTTCAGAAATTGATAATCTCATATTAGTAATCTAAGAACCATAGATATTCAACCCCTGCCTTTCTAGAAAAATGCATAAGCCTTTTGACCCTTTGATAGTCTAACACAAAATCACTCTACCTAATGGTATTTTACTCAATAGAGAATAAAATTCTACATAAATCTAATACCTAATATTTATACTCTATATTCAAAAAATAAATTCTTGATAAAAAAATTAATTAAAAACTATGCACAAGATAAATGAAAACTAAATATTATGTTGTTGAACCTACAAATTAATTCATGGAATGAAAATTTATATGAATAAATTTTTCATAGAAATTAAAGTATAAAAAATATTCAAATTTTATAAATAATTTTTAAAGGTTAATATTTAAATGAATAAATATATAGATAATATTTTATTTATTTTCCAACCATGAGATATAATTCTAAACATTTCATATTTTATTTAAGTGTAAAAATTTTATATTTAAAATTATTGACACTTATCATTTATATGTACAATTATTTTAAGCTGAAATAATAAACTATACCTTTTATTGATTGGATTTTTTTTATAATTAATAAGGGATACTATTAATTTTAATCCATGATAGAACCATCATGTAACCTTATCTATCAATTATAGAGTAATGAAAAAAATTACCATCATTATAAACATTACATATTGAGTCACCCTTATGTTAGGAATCCTTAAGCATAGAACCCATAAATAATAATAAATTCCAATAGTGTGACCCGTATGTATGAAGTATCTCTTATGCATGGAATCCATATGCACATAACCCTAAAATTTAAATGAATTCCAATAATGAAACCCTTACATATGGAATTATCCTTGTATATAAACCCTTATCTATGTTACCCTTACATGCAAAATAATTATAGTGTAGTAAACCTTAGGCATGGAGTAACACATACACATAAGGTAAAACATGTTTAAGTAGGATTTAAAAAACCATTATGTGTGAAGTAACACATATGTAAAAGCACCATAGATATCCCTTGTGTACATGGCCAATCATGTCCTATGATATACATTATATCATAATTAAAAAGAGAGGTTATATTTTCACACAACCCTTGTTTCAATCATATCCTAAAATATCAAACCTTATTGATTACTAAAAATAACAAAACCTCAGGTTTTCTGTATATCACACCTGATTATATACACCAGTCATATACTATGGCTAGAAAAATAGATTTAAAATATCATCTATTATTATTCCCTAGATAGATTATAATATGCATGTTATTCATAAAATCATAAAATAAAATTTAAAATAATTTATGAATGTGGATCTTATAAATTAGTTTTTATTAGATGGACATGAAATGATCAAAGTTGAAAATTAAACCCAAAAAGTTCTCGATCCATTATGAAATAACATCTAGTAGAGAACACAAAAAGTAAACAAATATAACTAAAAAGTTTTAAGTTTGATATCCTTCAAACATGAAGAAGTTGGATTGATTGTAATCACCTAGTGATAGATAATGTACACTTTCCTCCATCAAGATTCCACCAACCATGAAATTAACCACTTATTCTCATTGTCTTAAGAATAAAATGAATCGTTATTAGGCCTTAAGATATGTCCCCATGACAATAAAGGATGAAAATAAATGCCAAAGGGTTTCAAATAAAAGTTGGGGACAATTTACCCTTAAAGAAATAAAACTATTAACCCAACAAACCATAACCAAACAACTCACTATATGATGCATGAATAAATGAAAGGCAACTAAACCGCTTTATTTATATCAAAACCGCACTAAAGTGTACTACAAAAAAACACAAAGAAACTATCAAAGTAAATAGTGTAAAAATAACTAAATAATCCAAGATGACTAAGACTCCATGCTTCACAAATTACATGCTCCAACATCAACAAACAGATTAAGTATCACGAGATGGTGCTAAAAACATGTGATACTTTACCTTTTCTCATGTCTCGAAAGATAACATCTGCAAAAGCATCAAAGTTCCAAAGCATGGGTAAGTATAAAACTTAGTAGGTTTTACCCCAATGACTTCCCTAAACATGCCACTATGATATAAAGGTTATCAAAATTTATATAATACAGTTTATATAAAATAATTTCCCAAAATAGTTTTGAACTAAATATAAACAGGTCCTAGAACGATTTATAAACAAAAGTACACAAGTGCTATTTTAACCAATTTTCAATAAGTCACATTTAAAAAAAAATAAACCAAAAAATACTTAAAACCATTTCTCAATATTATTTTGGCATAACCATTCCATTATTCACCACACACCCACATATGCATGCTTGTTTGAAAGTTCCATACTTATGAGCGGTCTCTCATCCAAATCACCTTATGTCCCACTGACACACACCCATGATCCAGGGTCATGTACCATGTACCCCACTAGTACACATCCATTATTCAAGTCTCATCAACATGAACTCACACAAAACCCAATGCATTCCAAAACAATTTCAAATAACCCATTCAAACCATTTCAATAAAACTATTCTTTTATTGAAAACCATTAAACCAACTAATTACAATCAACCATTTCATTTCAATAAAATATTCCTTTTATTGAAATAATATTAATCAAATCCATGTGCCACCATTCTAACAAATCCCCATTTTAAAATCCATATTTCAAAATCAAGATCCAAATAACATTTTCAAGAACACCAATTTTCCAAATTTCCACAATTCACCTAATTGTCACTAAAGTGGTTTTCCAAAAATTGTTAAAAATCCAATTAACCACAAATTCGACACAAAATATTCAATTTTAAAGCATGGAAATCATTTCTTTTAATAGGGGTTGAGATTGAATCCACCTACCTTGACCGTTTTGGCAAAAATAGAAAACAGACGAAGAATGCTCAAGAAATCGGGTCAATTCTCCATGAAACCGCCTTAGATATATTCCACTAACAAGATAATGGCCAAATATCAACTTATTTGGAATCCATAATCTTAGATATAACCATAATGGGTGTAGATATAATAATCCCAGAAGATGGTTTAAGTAGATCTAAGGAAACATGAGAAGAAAGATAAAAAATGATGACATACTATAAGAATCAGGCTTCTAAAAGCCAAAGGAAGGATCCAGATCGATTAAAATTCACTTGGGAGAGGTTCCCCAACATTTAAAGGAGAATAATCCTAATTTTGGACAATAAATGATAAAAATTAGGTACTTAGAGTCAAAAATATGTGAGATCCACTTTTTTAGGATCTCACTTTGACCCCACACACAGTTAGTTCTCATGGTTATACAAATCATGCGCTAACCGTGTGTTAGCTACTATCTGGGTAGACCCTCACATGGACTCTTTAGATGGTCTCCCTAACTATGTTCACACCGCCCCAAATATACTGTCCAAAATCTGCCTAAGTGCATGGTTTCTCCTAGGATTTCCACACATTTTAGACAAACCGTGCGCAGCACGTGCGCTTCCCCTTTAGCCACAAAAACTCTTTGAAAGTTTGAAGGACTCTCCCAACCATCACCCTTATACTTTATATACATAAAAACATAAATAAATGGTTATATACTGGAAATTGGGGGTACTAAATTCTCCCCACCATTGGTCTTTTCACCCCTGAAAAGTTGAAAACCATCATTTCCCGGAAAGAGTTCTTGCCATTTCTCTTTTATTTCCTTCTCGTGTTGCCAAGTATCTTCTTAAATCTGAACATTTTTCCATAAAACCCATACTAGACCAATGATTTTTTCATGAAATTCTTTATCCTACCAATCCATAATTTGCATCGGGATATGTACCAATGAAGCAACAAACTCTAGTTCAACATGATCTCATCTGATCATGTGGTTAGGATTAGGCCGATACTTTTTCAACTGAGATATGTGGAACACAGTATGTACTGAACTAAATCATGGTAGAAATTCCAACCAATATTATACTTCCCTATCCCATTACATTATCTTAAAAGGTCCAAGGTATCGAGTAGATACCTTTCCTTGCTTCCCAAAATGATGATGTCCAAGCCTTGGAGAGATCCTTATTAATACGTAATCACTCACCGTGAATGACAACGATATTCGATAGTGATCCACATATGATTTCTGATTACTCTGATCCATATCCTTCCTATTTATGATAAATTTAATCTTTACCATCATTTCTTGGACAAGGATCTGCCCAACTAATGAAGTATTACCTATTTCCACCCCTACAAAGTGGAGAACGACAAGTTCTCCCATACAATGCTTCAAAAGGAGACATATATATTGAGGCATGATAACCATTATTATAAAATAACTATAGTATGGTTATATGATCCTTCCATGAGCCACCAAAATCCATTACACAATCCCATAGCATGTCTTTTAATGTTTGTATCATCTTTTCGGATTGTCCATCCGTATGAGTATGATATGCCATACTCGTAGTCAACTACGTCCCAAGGGATTTCTATAAGGATTTACAAAAATGAGATGTGGACCTTAGATCTCTATCTGAGACTAGAGAAACTGTTATGCTATGTCTCTTTGCCACTTATTTCATATAGATTTTGGATAGATCCTCCACCGTATGAGTTTCGCGAATAGGGATGAAATGACTCGACTTTGTGAGTTGATCCACTATCACCCATATGGAATCGTGTTTCTGAATCATTCTTTGGAGACCTGTAACAAAATTCATGGCTATATGCTTCCATTTCCACACTAGGATAGGTAAAGACTTCAATATACCAGATGGTCATTGAGGTTCTTCCTTAACTTGCTGAAAAGTTAAGAACTTTGAAACAAACTCATCCACCTTCCATTTCATACCAATCCACAAAAACTATACCTTCAACACATTATACATCTTCTATATTCCTAGATGTACAACCCATTTTGAGTGGTGGTAAGGATGAATAAGTTGTTCTTGACAAGCCACAAGTACAACCATTTTATCTCTAAACCATAAAACTGAACTCTCATCGAGTTTACACCCCTCAATGGTCTCCCCACCATTGAGTTTTGAACTCATAACAAGGAATTCTTCATCGGATGTTTTTTCCTCTTTAGCCATATTTACCAAATCAGGAATCACAAAAATCAAAAAGAAAACCAAAAAATCACTTTGGTATTCAGATTCAACATGCATATCTTCTAGAATCGACATCAATTGCCACTCATCTAAAGCTTCTTTTTCCAACTTAGTATATGACTTTCTACTTAATGAATCAGCTACCTAATTACCTTTCCTCGGTGTATACATCAAGTAAAATTCATATATCTGAAGATATTCCATCCATATCCTTTGACTCAGATTCAAATCATGTTGTGAGAAAATATGTTTCAAGATCTTATGATCTGTTAACATAGTAAATTTCTCACTAAATAGATAATGACGCCAAGTATTCAAGTCATGGAAGACCGCAGCTAACTCTAAATCATATGTTGGGTAATTATTCTCATGCACTCTCAAATACCTTGAACCATAAGAACCCATGTGGTCTCCTTTCATGAGAATACATCCCAACCTAGATCTCTAAGAATCACAATACACCATATACCCCTATTCTGATTCCCACAAAATCAAGATAGGCGCTAATGTTAGGTGAACCTTTATCTCTTAAAAAAAGTCTTTTGGCATTTTTTAGTCCATTAAAATAGAACATTTTTATTTTTCAAAGCTTTCATAGGCAATTATAGTCGTGAGAAGTCATGAAACAAATATTGATAATTACCAGTGAGACCAAGAATTATTAATATATCAATGTCATTTTTAATTGGTTTCCAAGAGATAACAGCTTCTATCTTTTCAGGATCCATTGAAACACCTTTTTCAGAAATTACATGGACAAGAATGAATACCGCTTATATCCAAAAATCTCACTTAGATAGCTTGGTATACAACTGAGGATCTCTCAAGATTCCCAACACCATCTCTAAGTGTTTCATTCTAATCCCTTGTCCTTGAATACATCAATATGTCATCCACAAACAACACGATAAAAGAATCTATATATCTTTGAAATATGTGATTTTTCAATTCCATAAAATCTTATATTGCATTCATAAGACCGAAATTCGTGACCACGTATTAATAATGGACATATATACTTCTAAAATAAACCTTCATAATATCCTCCTTTCAAACTTGAAATTGTCGATATCCTGATCGCAAGTCAATTTGAGGGAACCACTTATTTCCCCTCAATTGATAGAGTCTGTTGTCAATGCATGGAAGTGGATATCTATTCTTTATCATAACTTGGATAATCTTACAATAATCCAAACACATCCTTAGATTTCCATATAATTTCTTCATGAACAATAATGGTACTACCAACAGAGATGTGATCATCTGAATGAAACCTTTGCTTTCCAGATCTTCCAAATACACTTTCAATTACCTTAAATCTATTGGTGTAATCCTATAAGATGAAAGTGAAATGGTATTGGTCCCTAGTAGGATATCAATCATAAACTCCACTTCCCTTATAGGTGGTAACCCTGAGAAGTTCTTAGTAAAGAAATCTTGAAATTGGTCCACAACTACTGGAAAACTGATATCCTCAGTCTCTTCTATAGATTCCAAGGTCAATGCCTCCAACTGGTGAGAAATTGTTCCCACTACCAGTGAAAAAAATCATGTTGCACCTATCTTTATAACCCCTTTTCTTCCTAACAGATGCTCGAAGCCATCCTCAAATGTAAAACTAAATATTCTGTTATAACAGTCGATGTGAGCCGTGAATGTTTTCAACCAATCCATACTAAGGATTACATTAAATACATCGATCTCTAACACTGAGAAGTACCGTTGTAGCTCAAATCCATCAATAGTTATAGAACATGCTCTACACACAAATGAACCAAATTCTATTTTACCAAGAGGATTTTGAAGTTTTTACACAGAGTACATAATCTCAAGTTTCAAACTTAGGAAATCAATTGCATGAGAATCAATGAAATAATTTGATGCATTAGTATGAAAAATCATTTTCATAAGGTTAGAATTTTTAAAGACCAAAACACCAGTTCCCTAGATATGGTGCCTTATATTAATAAATTGGCATGATTAAAAGAAAGTATTATTTTGAAAGGATGAATAGTTTAGTAGTTTTTTAAAACAAGGTACAAACATAAGTTCAACATTACAACTTGGAATGAAATACATAATAGAAATTCCACTGGAAAAATCTATGAATCATAGATTATCCCTCCAAGTCATTCATAATATTCATATTCAAAACTGGGGAAAATAAAACATAAGAAATGGGTGAGATCTGATACTCTGTAAGGGTAAGAAAAATAGTATAATTTATCATAAACAAAAACACTACACATGGTGGAAAAATAAAAACATATGCCTTTAGAAATATACTTGATCATAATATGGAATAAATGAAAGATGATTAAATAAGTCCATATAAATGTTCATGAGAGAAAAAAAATAACCATTGATATTATACTAGTTGGATAATCACATGTTTTATCAATTTTTAATACCATAATGAAGGAATTCATAATTTCGGACATCTGAAACATATTGTCAAGGCCTCGGCCAAGACATCTGAAAATACTAGGGTAAGGCCTTGGCCGAAACCCAATTTTGTTTTGGCTCATGAAACCTATCGATGTATTTAGAGGCTATATCAGGTCCCACCCATCACATGTTAATTACAATTCATTCCTCATATGAAAGGTTTTAAACATAAACAATAATAACATATGAAATAACTTTCCTTAATCTGTACACATAAACACTAACTATTCTGAGTAGTATGGTGAATGGTATCAAGATAGCACATCCATAGTCAAACTGACCATTTAATACAATATGATAGATGTTAAACATAATATATTAACTTCAAGAAGACATAAAATTCAAAATATGTGTTGAAATAGACAAAAATACTCTAATAAAATCATTGGTTGATTTTTGAGAGAAATACACTTTTACTTTGAAAAGAAGAGTTATTTTGAAAAAATATTTGCATAAAACAAAAAATGAACTAAATTATTTTTTCCATAATGAAATGATAATTTTTATGAAATTATTTTTTCATAAAAAAATATTATATATTGTACTTGAAAATAGGTAAGAATTTGAGAAGTTCCCTTGAATTGGGCTTATTTATTGGGAAGAATTAAGAAAGATATTCATAAAACATTTAACTCTCCAAAAAATAAATAAGGAATATGATTGGTAAATATATATAGAACATTAAAATAGATTTTATGAGGAGTGAGTAATAAAAATTAATTATTCAATTGGGATTAATAGAGACAAAGAGCAACTCGAAAGAAAATGGTGGTTCGGGTAGAAAACCCGTACCTTATGTCCAAACGTGTGTTGCACTTGAACTTAACATCATGGATAATAAAATTAAATCAATTAATTAATTAATATAGAAACTATTGTATATTTATTTGATTTATTATAATTTTATTAAGTTAATTTATGGATTTTTGATGAGTTATAAGATACAAATTTATTGCTCATGAGCGTTCATTTCCTTAGCTTTTATGATCGGTATACTTGTATATGAGTATGGATGTTCATGTGGCATTGGTATAATTATCCAAAATTTAATTTATATGATACTAATGAACATATTGAATATTAAATTGTTATATAATTCATTTGGTTATATGGTATGAGGATGAGTTATTAGATAGAACGTTAGAGATAATCATTTAGATTATTTTGGTGATATTTCGATTATAACGAACTAGTTTTGTCATATGAGTTAGTATTATGTATATATAATGGTTAAAGTACATTGAATAAGTTTTAATAAATATATTATAGTCTTTTTAAACCATAAAAATGGTTTCATGTCCATCCTTAAAGGATAAATTGAAGAACTAAGGTTCGCCATCCATGAAAGTTGTAAATCGGTACTTCCCGGATGATAATATCGTTTTTAAAACAAAAGAGAGAGATACAGTAGTTTGAGAAATTATATTCCATTAACATGATATAATTATAGTATATATATGATAATGGATTTATAATGATAATTTAAAAAAATTAGGTGAGGAGAAGATAATAAAAGAAAATAAATCAAAAATGAAATTAAAAGAAAAAAGGAATAGGGTTCACCTCTTGAAATAGCCTCCTTGAGAACATCCTTATGGGAAGGGGTTTTAGTATTTTGGAAAGACCAAGAGCTCTTATATGTTAGGATAGACAAGTGAAGTGTATTTTGGAATATCTTTAAAAATCATAAAGGCTTAGAGTAGAGAGGAGAAGATGGAGTGGGGGTTGTTTTTATAGTGGAGGAGAGAGGTGATTTTTGAATATCTTATTCGTTATTTTATTATTTTGTTGAAGACAACCAATAGTGTGGATTCTTGTGACCAAAAATAGTAATAAGTTCATTTGAGTTCTACCCAAGGGTGATTATGTCATAAAAAACTCAATTAATAGTTTATTTAGCTTCTAATGTATTTATACCGTAAATTATCATATTATACTATTCACTAAAAATTCAAGTATTTCAGAAAAATCCCAAAAATTCACCCTAACAAGTTTTCTGACATATAGAATTGGAAAATGGAATAAATTTTATCAAAATAATTTTATGAATTTTTGAAAGTTAATTTTTAAATAAAATAATTATTTACTTGAAAAATACAGATTTTAAATTTAAAACTCATTTTATAATTATTTCAAAAATTAACTAAGGTCTCATAAAATTTTCCTAATTTCATAGGTCTACAAAATATTTATTTAGGAATAAACTTTATGAAAATGGATTTTATTTTAAATCAATTTATTAATTTAAAATTATAATAAAATATTTATTACTCACAAAAATACAAACACTTAATTATTAATTTTTAAAATATTCCCTCTCATTTATAAGGCACCTAAATTTTATTTACACTTACATGGGTGAGGATAATATTCATAAGGGTACATTCCTATTCATAAGGGTCAAATTACTATTCACTAAAAATTTAATTTGATCCAATCAGACTCTAAATATCTTACTGATCGTAACTATGTATGTCTATTTTTCAAAATTCAAAACACATAGGCGGAAAAATTATTTTTAATAGTTTGGTTATAATAACAAAGTGTTGCTTCATAGAGAATTTATGTTTTAGGAATTATATTATATGTCAAATTTATTTTCCATAGGGTGTTATATTCTTCCCCCTTACAAAAATTTTGTCCTTGAAATTTTTAAAATGTTACCTCATAAAAAGATTTTGGTAGGTCTTCATCATAAGTTCCTCAGGCTCCCATGTTTCCTCTTCAATTTTATGATTTTTCTGAAGTACCTTTACCAGTCGAGTTGTCCGATTTCTCAACACCTATTATTTAGTGTCTAGAATCTGTATAGGCTCTTCATAGTAAGATAAGTGAGGTTTCAATTCTATACTTTTATAAGTGAGTACATGTATTGGGTATGGCATGTATTTTCTCAACAACAAAACATGGAACACATTGTGTACCTTAGAAATGCTAGGAAACATTTCCAAATGATAATCCAAAACTCCAATTCTCCCAAGAATTTCAAAAGGACTAGTGTAAATGGGACTCAATTTCCCTTTCATCCCAAATCTTATAACACCCTTCCACGGTGATACTTTTAAGAAAACATGATATCCCAATTGAAATTCCAAATACTTACTTCGAATATTAGCATATATATTTTTCTTTCTTTGAGGTGATTTGATATGGTTTTGAATAGTGTTTACCTTCACTGTTGTTTCCTCCACAAGATCTAGTCCTATAAGCTTCCTCTCACTAAATTCATCCCAACATGTTGGTGTACGACATCTCTTTCAATACAATGCTTTATATGGTGCCATTTTAATACTTTAATGGAAACTATTATTGTAGGAAAATTGTACCAAAGGTAAATACTGATCTAACAGGCCTTGAAAATCAAGTTATCATGATCTCAACATGTCTTCTAATGTTTGGATCATCCTTTTTGACTTCCTGTCAGTTTGAGGATGATAATAAATACTCAAATGAAGCTTAGTATCCAAAGATTTATGGAGACTTTTCCAAAACAATTATGTAAATAGTGGATCATGATTAGACACAATTGACAGAGGTTCCTAATGATGTCTTAAAACTTTATTTATATAGATCCATGTAAGGAACCCTAGTGAAAAATCATCCCCTATTGCGAGGAAATGTACTGATTTAGTAATTCGGTCAACAATTACCCATATTGCATCATTTTTTCTTGGATTTTTTGGTAATCCAATGAAAAAATCTGTGGAGAAATCATCCCATTTCTATATAAGAATATTTAGATATAGCATGAATCATCTAGGATGTTTTCATTCAACCTTCACCTATTGAAATAAAAAATATATTGATACATAATCAGTAATTTCATACTTCATGTTTTCCCACTAGAAATGTTCTTCCAAATCGATATACATCTTAGTGCTGTTAGGGTGTGTAGATAAATTCAAACTATAGGCATCATCCAATAACTTCATTTTTATCTCAAGTATAGAGGGAACACATAGCCTTCTCCCAAATTTCATAATTTTGTCCTCAGTAATGAAATTCATCAACTTTCAATCATTAAAAACTTTAATTTTATTTTGAATATTCTCATCATCAGATAGAGAAATTTTAATTATTTTCAATAAATATGGTTAGGAAACCAATTGAAAAAATAATGATGATTCACCTTCTTTAATAATTCCCATATCCATCCTCACAAAATCCATGTACATAGGATCCTTGTCAATCCTCATTTTATTCAGAACTCTATGATTCTTCATGTTCAATGCATCTACCACCTTATTTTCCTTCCCAGGATGGTAGTGTATATAAAAATCATAATCCTTGAGTTGTTCCATCCATCTTTTTTCCTCATGTTGATTTATTTCTATGATAAGATATATTTCAAGCTCTTGTGATAAATATATATCTCACATCATTCACCATAGAGATAATGTCTCCAAATCTTCATAGCAAAGATTACAGCTACTAACTCAAGATCATGATTTGGATAGTTCTGTTCATAAATTTTTAACTACCTTGATGCATAGGTAATGACTCTATCATTCTTCATAAGAACAAAATCAAGTCCTTTCTTTGATGCATCACTATAAATCACAAATCCACCATTTTATGATAGTAGAGTCAAGATTGTACAATTCACTAACCTCTTATTCAATTCTTAAAAACATTATTCATAGTCTTTTTCCATACAATCTTAACCCATTTACAAGTATGCTTGGTTAATGGGTTAGCTAATTAGGTGAAGTTATGAATGAAATGATGATAATAATATGCTAAATGAATAAAACTATATACCTCAGTTATGTTCGTTGGAGTATCCCATTCCTGAACTACCTTTTTCTTTGTAGGGTCAACTAAGATTCTATCCATAGAGACAATATTCCCAAGAAAAGAAACTGTTTGAAGCTAGGATTCACACTTGATAAACATCCCATATAAGTTGTTTCTTCTAAGAGTCTTCATAATAATGCGCAAGTGATTCTCATGATCTTTATAGATTTTGGAGAATAACAAAATATCATTAATAAACAGCACAATAAAGTCATCAGGATATTCCTTGAAAACTCCATTCATTAAATCCATGAAACCATAGGGCGCATTAGTCACTACAAAAGGAATTAATATAAACTCGTAATGCCCATACTTGGTTTGAAATGTTATCTTTAAAATTTCTTCATTCCTCACATGCAAATGATGATATCCAGATCAAAGGTCAATCTTAGAAATATATTGAGCTTCATGAAATTGATTAAATAAATCATAAATGTGAGGAAGAGTATACTTTTTATTTATCGTAATAGAATTGATCTCCTTGTAGTAAATACATAGCCTCATAGACCCATTTTCTTCTTAACAAAAATAACATGAGCTCCCCATGGAGAAACACTATGGAAGATAAATCCTTTATCACTAAATTTCACTAGTTGTTTCTTCAGCTCTACTAATTCCACGTTGGTCATTCTATAAGGGGTCATTGATATAAGCCTTTAACTAGGGATTAAATCATTAGAGAACTCAATATCCCACTCTAGAGGATGTCCAGGAAAATCCTCTAAAAATACATCAATGTATTATTTCACAATAGGTACATCCTAAATTTGAATATTTCTTCCCTCACCCATATATATTGTGTTCTATTCCTCCCCAAGAATTGAATTCATTGGAGGTACTGGGGTGGATCTTTATAAGAATCATATGGTGATGTTTCTACTCTAAAGATGATGGATTTTACACCTTCCTCACAAATAGTAATTTCCTTCTTCTTGAAATAGATTTTCACATCTTATTTTGAAATCTAGTCCATGCTATGGATTATATAAAATTAGACCATAGGTGTTATGATAAAATTAGTCGATAAAGAACATTTATATTCTGTAATGAGGACTATCTGACATGTATTTATTGAAATGAGACTTCCCTTAGGGGTTTTGACTGACAACTCCCTTGTTAAGAAGAATTGGAAATATCTAAGAATTAAAGAAAACTTGGAAGATATAAAATAATTTGATGATCTAGAATAAAATAAATCGTTGGATAAGTTTGATGAAACAATTAAAGTACATTCCACCACATCATTAGGAACTTCAACCTCAGAAGTTGTGATCACATAAGCTTGGCCTTTATCCCTTGGCCTTCTCTAGGTAATGTTTCTTTTATGCTTAGTAAAATAATTATTATAATGTCTTATATCTTTATAATTTTTGCATTGAACATTTATATCTTCTTTCTTTCCCTTGTAATCGCAATATTGGTGGCCTCTTTCTCCAAATTTGTAACAGACGGATTTTCCCTTTAAGTAAGATTCATGGTGTTTCTTTCCAAAAGTATCACATGTTGGAAGACTCCCCTTTTATTCTTACCTTTAACCATTCTTTCCTCCACCACCCTCTTTTTCTCTTACTTTCCTTTAAATTCATAAGACTTAGAGAATTCTTTCTCTATCTTGATTGTACATGAGACTATATCTTTGTATGATGAGAATGTTTAGGAAACGAGTTCCCTTCTGAGGAATGGTTTTAAACCATAAAAGAATCAATCAATATTGCTCCTCATATTACGTATGTAGTCCGTGGAATTCCTTGTTATCCTTGTAAAATTGGATTCATACTTTGCAATGTTTCCATCCTATTTTTGTCTCAAACTCAATAATTTCCTCTCCATATCTGCTTTCTATTCTTGAGGAAAATAATTTTCAATGAATATTTCCTTAAAGTCCCTTCATTCCATTTATTTTAATTCTTCTTCCTCTTTCATGTTTTGAATTAATGACCACCACTAATCTATATCTCCCAATAGATTATAAATTTCCATGACAATCTTATGCCTTTCATTAGATCCCAAATAAATAAATGCCTTCTCTAAAGAACTTATCCACCAATCCACTATTAATGGGTTTATAGTCCCATTGAATTATGGAGACTATTTTCCCATAAAGCGGTTTAACATTTCTCCTCTAATTTGCGGATCAGGATGCTCTATATGGTTAAGGTTATTGTTCATAACCTGATTCGGTTATCCAAGTATAGTTATAAGTATCTCTGGACCTTACAAAGCTTTATAAACAACATCATTATTTTTCATAGGTGAGAAATCCCTAAATGGGATTCATGCGTTCATGTATTTTCCATTCCTTCCACTAGGTGCCATTTCTAAATAATGGCATACACTAAATTAGGTTATGAATCATAACGTATAATGTAGAACTATAAAAAAAACTTAACATAAATTGAAATTTTATGCATTTCTAATCTCATAATTATAAGTGTGGTTAATTTGAAGACATATTTACATTTAAATCTTTCATAATGGTTTATAAAGAAAATTTGAATTATCTAAGCATATCCCCAAACAGTGTCAAACTAGGTGTGAAATAAGCCCCATTTTCAAGTACCAAGTTACCCCGAGTCAAGCCCAAAACACCTTATTGGAGTTGTTACTCCTAGGTACATCTATTCTAGAACCATGTCGACTTATAGTATCCAGACGGGGATGTATTTTCTAGAAATATACTCATAATCTATATCTTACCAAAATTATATTATTTTCCTGTATACTTATCCTCAAAGTCTATCTTAGGGTTTTCTTCCATTATATACATTTTCCAAATCTAGTTTCCAAGTTTTCTACTAAACTTTCTTTGATACCAACTGTAAAGACCCAAACCCCAATTGATTAGAGATAGTGCCTTATATTAATACATTTTGATGATTACAATAAATTCATATCCCGAAGGAACAAATAGTTTATTATTTTTGTAAAACAATATAAAAACATCATTTCAACATTACAACTTGAAATGAATTACAGAATAGAAATTCCACTGAAAACATCTATGAATCCTAGATTATCCATACTAGTCCTTCATAATATTTATCTTCATGACCTGGGGTAAAATAAAACATAAGAAAAGGGTGAGCTCAGATTCTTAGTAAGAGTAAGTAAAACAGTGGAAGTTATCCTAAACATAAACACTAGGCATGGTGAACAACTAAAAACACATACCTTTAAAAATATACTTGAGCATAATATGGAAGGAATGAAAGATGATTAAATAAGGCCATATAAATTATCATGGGAGAATGAAACATAACCATCACTACTAGAAAAATACCATATACCAATGGTTTGTAACCATTGGTATAGGCCTCCAAACCATTGGTATAGCCTATACCAACAGTTTGGATAATCGTGGCCAAGTAAGCCATGAGGATAGCTCTATAACAAAAGTTTTTCCAAAACCAATGGTATAGACCTATACCAACATTTTTCAAAATCGTTGGTATAAGTAATATGAAAAATCTATACCAACAGTTCCTAAAACTGTTGGTATATGTATTTCGAAAAAGAAGCATTTGGTGGGGTTTGATCCCAGTACCTGCAGTTTATTATTGAATGACCTAACCACTAACCTAACTTGTCTTTTTTGAACATAATTTCATAAATATATATATATATGTGTGTGTGTGTGTGTGTGTGTTATCATAATTATTTTAAATTTTGACTTATTTAATGTTCTCGGTATGAAGATTCCATAAAAAATACATGTAACTATACCAACGGTTCTCAAAACCGTTAGTATAGACCAATACCAATGGTTCTCAAAACCGTTGGTATAGGTTCTTTGATTTTGGGACCTATACCAATGGGTTTGGACAAACTATTGGTATAGGGTCTCTATAATGGACATATCCCAATGGTTTGGCCAAACTGTTGGTATAGGTCCAAATTAGTGACCTATACCAACAGTTTGCCCAAAACCGTTGGTATAGATCATATTTCTAGTAGTGGATCAATATTAAACTAGTCGAATAATAACATAGTTTATCAATTGATGATACCATAATGAGGGAATGCATAATTTCGGACATCTGAAACATATTATCAAGGCCTCGACCAAAACATTTGAAAGTACTAGGGTAAGGCCTCATCCAAAATACAATTTTGTTTTGTCTCATGAGACCTTTAGATGCATCAAGGGGATATAGAGGTCCCCACCCATCACTTGTTACGTCTAATTCATTCCTCATATAAAAGGGGATAAATGTAAACAACATGAACATATGAAATAACTTTCCCCAATATGTACGCATAAACACTAACCATTCTGAGTATTATAGTGAATGGTATCAAGATAGCACATCCATAGACAAACTAATCATAAACCATTTAATAAAATATGTTATATGGTAAACATAATATATTAACCTCTATAAGACATAAAATTTAATAGGGGTGTTGAAATAGAAAAAAATACTCTAATAAAATCATCGAGGAATTTTTGAGAGGAAAACACATTTACTTTGAAAAGAAGAGTTATTTTGGGAAAATATTTTCATAAAACTATAAATGAATTAAGGTAATTTTTATATGATTAAATTAGTGGTTTTATAAAAAAAAATTGGATTAAAATAGATTATAGAGTGTACTTGAAAATAGGTAGGAATTTTAGAAGTTCTCTTGAATCATGCTTGTTTATTAGGAATAATTGAGAAAGATATTTATAAAATATTTAAATCCTCCTAAAATAAATAAGGAATATATTTCATACACATAAAAAAAACATTAAAACATAATTTATGAGGAGTATATAATAATAATTAAGAATTCAATTGGGATTTAGAGAGACAAAGATCAACCTGAAAGAAAATGGATGTTTGGGTAGAAAACCCTTACGTTATGTCTGAACGTGTTCTACACCTGAACTTAACATCTCAGATAATCAAATTATATAGATTAATTAATTAATTAAGAACTGAATATATATTTATTTTATTTATTATAATTTTATTAAGTTCATTTATGGACTTTTGGATGAGTTATAAGATACAAATTTATCACTCAGGAGCATTCATTTCCTTGGTTTTCACGATCGATATATTTGTATATGAGTATGGAAGTTCATATGGATTTGGTATAATTGTATACAATGGAATTTATATGATACTAATACAAATAAAAAATATTAAGTGGTGATATAATTCATTTGGTTATATGTTATTATGATGAGTTATTAGATAGAACATTAGTGATAATCATTTAGATTATTTTGGGGATATTTTGATTGTTACAAACTAGTTCTGTCATATGAATTAGTATTATGTATATATACTAGTTATATTACATTAAATAGATTATAATACATATATTATAGTCTGGTTCAAACATAAAAATGTTTTTATGACCAGAAATGAAGGATAAATTAAATAATTAAGGTTCGTCATCCACAAAGGTTTTAAATCTGCACCTCTCGAATGATGATTTTGTTTTTAAAACAAAAGAGAGAGGTATATAGTAGTTTGAGGATAGATATTCCATTAACATGATATCATTATAGTATATAGATGATACTAGAGTTATCATGATAATTTTTATATATTATTTTATGAGAATATAATAAAATAAAATAAATTTAAAATGAAATTAAAAGAAAAAGGAAGAGGGTTTACCTCTTGAAATATCCTCCTTGAAAACCTCCTTAAGGGAATAGGTTTTTTGCATTTTGGAAAGACTAAGATCTCTTGGACGTGGGGAGAAACTAGGAAATATTATTTGGCCAGAACTTTTAGAATATTAAAGTCTTAGAGGAGTGAGGATAAGAGGGATTGAGGGGTGGTTTTTATAGTGGAGGAAAGGGGTGATTTTTGAATATCTTATTCATTATTTTATTATTTTGCTCAAGACAACCAATAGTGTTGATTATTGTGAAAAAAAATTGTAATAAGTGCATGTGAATTTAAAAAAATTGTACTTATATCAATGATGACTCAAATAATATTGTATTTAGATTTTAATGTATTTATAGCGTAAATTATCGTATTTTACTATTCGCTAAAAATTCAAGTATTTCAGAAAAATATAGAAAATCCACCCTAACCATTTTTTGATGTGTATAGTTAAAAAATGGAATCTATTTTATCAAAACAATTTTCTAGATATCTAAAATTTAGTTTTTAAATAAATAATTATTTACTTGAAAAATATAGATTCTAAATTTAAAACTTTTTTTATAATACTTTCATAAATTAACTGAGTTATCATAAAATTATCCAAAATTCATTGAACAAAAAAATATTTATTTTTGAAATAAATTTCATGAAAATGGATTTTATTTTAAATCAATTTATTAATTTATAATCATAATTAAATATTTATTATTCACAAAAATAGCAACACTTAATTATTAATCTTTAAAATATTCACCCTCATTTATAAGGTGCCTAAATTTTATTTATACTTAAATGGGTGATGTTACTATTCAGAGGGATACATTACTGTTCATAAGGGTCAAGTTACTATTCACCCAAAATGTAATTTGATCTTATCAGACTCTAAATATATTTCTAATCACAATCGTGTATGTCCATTTTTTCAAAATTCAAAATAGAGAAGCGGAAAAATTATGTTTAATGACTAGGTTATAATAAAAAAGTGTTGTTTTACCAAGAATAAATGTTTCATTAATTACATTCTATATTAAAATTATTTTTAAAACCTTGGGGTGTTACAAAATTAAATAGAGTCATACCTCTCACCGTAGATGGTCCAGCCTAATCATCCACAATCACCTACTCAACTCCATACAATTTCTTCGTTACTTCACTATTCCCCTTGTTTCCTTAATGAGATTTATCTTGCTGTGGAGTCATGGTATTCCTAGAATCACCATGGCTAGCTCTACTCTACTAATGAGTTTGATTCTGCTGTCCTGACCCCATCGAAGCATATGATTCTTGCGACACCTAAGAAGTGTCTCGAGTACCTAACCTCGAAGCACTACAGCAATAGTGATGAAGATACCCCCATATACTTATAGTTATGAAATGATCTATGTTGTGTCATATACTCTTGATTTATGTGGTCAATAAAAACACATTGGAAACAGTCTTCTTTTGTCTCAGGTCGTGGAGGAAGGTTCACTCATCCAACCATTTGATTTTGAGTCCCACTCCTACCTTGTAAATATGTGTCCCTCTTTCACTTTCTCCCAGCATTCTAGTTCCCACCATTTCCCATAGGTATCATCATACTTGTTCCTACTATATTTCCTGAGATATCACATTCATCCATTATCCCTTTGTTCACCATATCAACATAATTTTTAATACAGAGCACCGCAATCTTCGATCAAATCTCCTGTCTTAGCCCAAATTTGAATATTTGTTCCTTCAAGGAAGCATTCACCGCAACATTGGGTAAAAAATGCACTAAATTCATGAATTTAGCCACATATTCTGTGAAATTTAGATTTTCCTCCTGTAGGATGAATAAGTCTATCATTCTTTGGATCCTGAATGTGTGAGGATAAAATTTTTTATTGAACAATTCCTCAAAATCCTCCCAACTAAGGCCTTGATCTAGTTTATCCTAGAACACTAGGTCCCACCACTGGCGTGCAAGATCCTCAAGCATATACATTTCTAGTTTGACTTTCAACTTCGCTAGTGTGCTAATGAAATAGAATATATGATTCATCCTATTCAGCCACACCTCTACCTTTTCGGGTTCAAAGTCACCCCAGAAAATTGGTGGATCCTGCTTCATGAACTAGATGGAATGATCCACATGTCTTGAATCATCCCTCTGGTTCCCCATGCCCATAGCTTGAAATGATTGGATGATACTCTTAACTAACTCTTGGTTCACCGGTGGTTCAGGTGAAACCACATTCTCTGCAGCTTCTTCCAGTTGGTTTCTACGATGCCTACTGGGTTCCATTTTTTAAACAAACAAAAAACTCTATAGGCTCAATCTCTAGAAACTGGAGTCTTAGAATTTCAAATTCTATCACATAAACTATCACAACATTGCATTCCAAAATCAACTTTTCCTAGTTTAACCATTTTTGAAAAATCTATTCTTTCTTTTTAAAATCAACCCATTTTCAAAATTTACCAACCATGCCCATTTTCAAAATCGTTCATTTGAAAACAATTTCTACATTTTTCAAAAATAAAACAATTTATCACATCATATATCATTTTTCCAAAATGAAATATACAATCCTAGTGGGAAGTCATTCCTCTAATTCATGTCATGTTCGTCTCATTGCCTAAACCCATGATAATAAGATTTCCATAATCTTATAAGTGTCTCCAAAACACTTATGTACCTAACTCCTTGGTAACTTGAAGTTCAACATAAAAAAGGCTAGCTATGTATTTTATGATCTAAACTTCAAGTCCCAAAAATCCTAATCCTTTCCAAGATTCCAACCCAAGGAATAGATAAGAATGAATTCAACTCCAAGACCAAGAAACTGAAGACCACTTGTTATGAAAGGACTGAAAAAGATAATACAATTTTAATGACCCACTTATTCTCATTGGCTTGAGAATACAATGAATCATTACTAGGCCTTAAGAAACATCCTCAAGATGCCAAAGTCTTGTAATAAATACCGAAGGGTTTCAAATACAAGTTAGAGATAATTTATCCTTTAATAAATAAAATCATTAACCCAGCAAAAAACCAAACAAATCACTATAATGCATGCATAAATGAAAGACAACTCAACCACTTCATTTATATCAAAACCACAACAAAGTGTACTATAGGAGAAGACAAAGAAACTATCAAAGTGAATAGTGTAAATACAACTAAATACTCCAAGACAACAAAGACTCCATGCTCCACTAGCTCCAAGCTCCAAAATCACAAAACATCCCAAGTATCATGAGGTGGTTCTAAAAACATGTGATACTTTACCTTTTCCCATGTATAAAAAGATAACATCTGCAAAAGCACCAAATTTAAAAAGTAGTGGTGAGTATAAAACTCAGTAGATTTTCCCCAATGACTTTCATACTAACACCACAAGGATAGAAAGGTTAGAAACATTTATATAAAATAGTTTATATAAAATAATTTCCCAAAACAGTTTACAACTAAATATTAACAAGTTCTAAAACAATTTATAACCAAAAGTACACAAGTTGTATTTTTACCTGTTTTCTAGAAAGAAACATTTCTATAAAAGTAATAAAAAAGCCTTAAAACCATTTAACAAATCCTTAAAACCATTTCTCAATTTCATTTTGGCATAACCATTCCATTTTTCACCACACACCCACACATGCATGTTTGTTTTACAGTTCCATACTCATGAGTGGTCTCTCGTCCAAATCACCTTGTGTATCACTGACACACACCCCCAATCCCAGGTCATGTACCTTATACATTACTGGTACATGTCCCTTATTCATGTACCATCAACATAAACTCACAAAAACCCCAATGTATGCTCAAAACCATTTCAAATAACCAACTCAAACTATTTTAATAAAACCATTATTTTATTGAAAACCATTAAACCAACCAATTCCAATAAACCATTTAATTTCAATAAAACATTAATTTTATTGAAATAATCTTAATCAAATCCATGTTCCACCAATATAGTAAATTCCCATTTTAAAATATATATTTTAAAATCAAGATCAAAAGAACATTTTCAAGAACACCAATTTTCCAGATTTCCACAATTCACCTAACTGTCACTAAAGAGGGTTTCCAACAATTGTTAAATAGGAAATTCACCATAAATTCAACAAAAAATATTCAATTTTGAAATAATTTAAACATTTATACTAATAGGAGTCGAGAGTCAATCCACCTACCTCGACCGTTTTAGTGAAAATAGAAAACGAACGAAGAACGCTCAAGAAACTTGGTCAATTATCCACAAAACCACCTTCGATCACATCCCCTAAAAATATCAAAACCAAATATAAAATTATTTGGAATACATAATATTATATCTAACCATATAGGTGTAGATAAAAGAGTCCAATAAGAGGGGAAAAGTAGATCTAAGGAAACATGACAAGAAAGATGCAGAATAACGGCATACCATAAGAATTGGGCTTCTAAACACCAAAGGAAGGCTCTGAATCGATTCCAATGAACTTGATAGAGGTTATAAAACATTAAATGGGGAATAATCCCAAGTTTGGGTTTCAAATAATCAAAAACAATGGATTTAGAGTAAAAAACGTCTGAGATCAACTTTTTTAAGATCTCACTTTAACCCTGCGCATGGTTAGTTTGCAAGGTTAAACAAACTATGTGCCGACTGTGTGCTAACCGTGCATTAGCTACTATCTGGGTAGACCCTCACATGGTCTCCCTAACCATGTGCACACTGTGTCGAATCTACTATCCAACATATTCCAAAGTTCATGGTTTCTCTTAAGATTTCTGCATTGTTTAGACAAACTATGATCAGCCAATGTGCTTCCCCTTTATCCCCAAAAACTCCTTGAAAGTTCCTCAGACTCTCCCAACCTTCACCCTTATACTTTATATACCTAAAAATATAAAGAAAGGGTTACATACTAGAAATTGGGGGTACTAAAAACCACTAGAAACCTCATTCCTAATGAGTGAACCCCGTGACCTCTTATATTGTGCTAGCACCTTCTATGTAATGTGAAAAAGAAGATTCGAGGAGAATAAGAATTAATGATAGAAAATTAGAGTTACACACATCCAAAAAAGGGATAAAATGCCTTTATATAGGCTTGCAATAATCAATAAAGAGAGTTGAGCATCAATAGTATACATAGGATGGCTGACATGTGTTACAATATCTTAGTACCCGTTGGTATTTAGATAGTTTGAAATATTCAAATGATTATTACATGTATATGTAGCCATAAATAAATCAACATGATGACTCCTAAATTAAGGGAACCACATTGAAATATTTGGTAATGGAAACACACTAAACATCACAAATTGCCTCTCTATCATACTTTATGATTGACAAAATGATAGTCTATGATTGAATCATTAGCACGCCCAAACTAAAGGATAAAACGTAGGATATTTAATAAAATAATAAATACACATTTTATAACATTTCAAATAGATACATCCAAGTAACAGATAGAAATTTATAAAAATCGGTCTAAGACGCCATATTTTCTTCAAATTAAGAAAACCCATTAGTTTCATTAAGAATTTCCGTTTATTCATTTAAAACATGCACTTCCTATCACAAAACAACACATCCTCCATCTTCATTTTACATCACTACCACCATTAATTAATGATATAAAATAAATCATCTTCGCCTTGGGAACCATTCAATAACACTCCATGGATCTATAGAATCAACACACACCCAGCTATAAAGAGACAATATTCTACCCATCTCATTTCACATCTTCGTCGAATGGTGTCACCAACCCCACATATATTTATCTCATGCATCACCTTTATGCAAATCCATGAATCAATTAAAACATTTTACCTTATTTTAGAATAATATTCAATCACCTAAAAATATTAAATTCCTCATAATTATAATGGTTTTGTGTCTTTTGTGACTAAATAAATAATCAACATATTTAGGAAAAATCATCAACATTTCCCATAGACATTCTTCTCACATTGTACCCTTCTAGACTTATTATACTTTATAACTTTATTTATATCTTGTGGAATGTATAAATTAGAAAAATATGATCTTAAATATCTAATAAGGGTTAATATTTGAGAAAACAATTGAACATCATAGGTGATCATAAGATAAGCATTTAGGTATGGGAGAATAGTCAGGGTCTATGAACGAAACATTAGAAAATCATACCCAAATAAACATGGGTCGTGAATAATAGAATAAGGCACAAGGATCTAATAATGTCATATGACATGAGTTTTCAAGGCTCACTACCAATACCGTTTTTATATAGAAGATAGATCCCCATAATGGATTGGTCTAGCTCCTCAGTCCTTGACATGTCATCTCATGAGATATATGTCTTCACCCAATGCATTGGAGGGTTATATAATTATGGCTCAACTTATTACTTAATGGACATAGTCCCTTATGTGCTTGGTTTCACTCCACATTCCCATTTATCTCATGAGAAATAAATTCAACTAATACATTAGAGGGATGTATAATTTTAGGCCCACCTGTCACATAATAAAAACTATACATATGTGTGAAATGAGAACATGAAAACATTTACATTTCCACAAGACTTAATTATCCAATGGAAAAGAGATGTATTATAATAAAATATTAGTAATTAATTTTTTATGCCATCCATTGAATGAATTTTGATGGTAAAAAAGATCATATCCTAATATTAACATATGGAACATCAAAGGATGTTGAGGCAGACAAAAACATATTTTGATTATTTGAATAAATTACTATATAAAAAATACTCATTTTTTCCAAACCTTCAAGAATTAAGATTATTTATGAAAACCATTTTAAAATAAGAAAAAAAATGCTTTGTAAATTATAATGCTCATAACTGTTAAAGAATGTGTTCGATTATTCCATGCATATTTTATAATATCAATGTCGAACCCCATTAAATGATAAACATTTCATCATTACTAGATTAAAAATGATATTGAAATCATTTTGTTTCAATTATTTATACATCCTAGTGTTCACATGTTGCATACAGTGGGCATGCATTACGAAAAAACCTATCATTTGCAACGGGTTTTTTGCGACGGGATGGGTCGTGTCGCAAATAGTCTGTTCGGAGGGATTATTTGCGACTAGACCCTCTTCTCATCGCAAATAGTTAGTTATTTGGGATGCGAATAGGTATTTCATCGAAAAGGTTTGGCGCGCATTGCGTGTCAAACCGCGGGAAGGTTTTTTTACAATGGGTGGTTTTCACCTATCGCAAATAACCTTCAGAAGGTTTTAGCATTTGCGACGGGACCCGTCGCAAATACCCATCTGTTGTTTTAGTATTTACGGGGGGTTTTGTCGCAAATAATTTTTTTAACTGTCGCCACCTAACTAATAGGGTTTTAGCATTTGCGACAGGTCTCATCACAAATAATATTATTTGTGACGGGATTTATCGCCTATCGCAAATGTTATGTCGATTGGTTGGTATTTGCGACAAAACTCATCGTAAATACATTTTTAACTGCCACCCCCTAATTAAAAGGGGGTTTATATTTACGACGGGACCCATCCTAAATAATCTAACCTTTATATATACGTGTCTGTTTTTTTCATTCACATCTCTCTCAACTCCTGTTTCTCTCTCTGAACTCTCATATTTCTCTCTGAAAATTTTTCAAAGTTTAAAATTTCATATCGGAGCGATTTTCAAGTCTTGCAGCGTACAAAAGATCTTGTTTTAAGGTATTTATCTATTACTTTTTAATTTTAGTTAATTCATTTAATTTTATGCTAATTATAATTATTGTTAATTAGTGATAATTAAATTAAATTTGAATTAGTTGGTCTTATTTTGCATTATTTATTTTTTTAAATATGTTGTCTCATTAGTAATAAATACTAATAAATTGTAATAATTAATAATAATTAGTAATAATGATTAATAATTAGTAATAATTAAAAATAAATATGAATAATTAGAAATAATTAGGAATAGTTAGTAATAATTAGTAATAAATAGCAATAAATAGTAATAAATAGTAACAAATAGTAATAATTAGTAATAATTAGTAATAAATAGTAATAAATGGTAATAATTGTTAATAATTAGTAATAATTAGTACTCATTAGTAATAAATAGTAATAAATAGTAATAATTAATAATAATTAGTAATAATTAGTAATAATTAGTACTAATTAGTAATAATTAGTACTAATTAGTAACAATTAGTAATAAATAATAATAAATAATAATAATTAGTAATAATTAGTAATAATTAGTAATATAGTAATACAGTAATATAGTAATAAATAGTAGAAAATAGTAATAAACTGTAATAATCGGTAATAAATAGTAATAAATAGTAATAATTAGAAATAATTAGTAATAATTAGTAATAATTAGTAATAATTAGTAATAATTTGTAATAATTTGTAATAATTAGTAATAAATGGTAATAATTAGTAATAAATTGTAATAATTAGTCATAATTAGTAATAATTAGTAATAAATATGCATACTTAGTAATAAATAGGTATAATAAAAAATAAATAGGAATAATTAGTAATAAATAGGTAAAATTTGTAATAATTAGTAATAAATAGTAATGAATAGTAATGAATAGTAATAAATAGTAATAAATTATAATAAATAGTAATAAATAGTAACAAATAGGTATAATTAGTAATAAATAGGTATAATTGGTAACAAATAGGTATAATTAGTAAAAATAGATATAACTAGGAATAAATAGGTATAATTAGTAATAAATAAGTTTAGTTATTAATAAATAGGTATAATTAGTAATAAATAGGTATAAATAGGAATAATTAGTAATAATTATTAACAATTAGTAATAATTAGTACTAATTAGTAATAAATAGTAATAAATAGTAATAAATAGTACTAAATAGTAATAATTAGTATCAATTAGTAACAAAATGTAATAATTAGTAATAAATAGTAATGATTAGTAATAAATATTAATAATTAGTAATAAGTATGTATAATTAGTTATAATTAGTTATAATTAGTAATTAATAGGCAGAATTAGTAATAACTAGAAATGAATATTTATAATTAGTAATAAATAGGTATAATTAGTAATAAATTGGTATAATTTGTAATAAATAGTAATAATTAGGTATAATTAGTAATAATTAGGTATAACTAATCTTAATTAGTAATAATTAGCAATAATTAGAAATAATTAGCGATAATTAGTAATAATTATCAATAATTAGCAATAATTAGCAATAATTAGCAATAATTATCAATAAATATGTATAATTAGTAATAAAAAGAAATAAATATGTATAATTAGCAATAAATAACAATAGTTTGAAATAAATAGGTATAAATAATAATAAATCGGTATAAATAGTAATAAATAGTTATAATTAGGTAAAAATTTGTAAAATTTGGAAAAATTAGGTATGATTAGGTATAATTAGGTATAATTAGTAATAAATATGTATAATTAGTAATAATTAGTAATAAATAGGTATAGTTAGTAATAATTTGTAATAAATAGTAAAAATTATGTATAATTAGTAATAATTAGTAATAATTGGTAATAAATAATTATAATTTGTAATAAATAGGTATAATTAGTAATTTTTAGTAATAAATAGGTATAATTAGTAATAAATAGGTATAATTTGTAATAATTAGCAATAAATAGGTATAATTAGTAATAAATAGGTATAATTAGTAATAAATAGATACAATTAGTAATAAATGGTATAATTTGTAATAAATTGGTACAATTAGCAATAAATAGTTATAAATAGTTATAAATAGTATTAAATAGCATTAATTAGTGGTAATTAGTAATAAATAATAATAAAAACTAATTAGTAGTAATTAGTAGTAATTAGGAATTATCTGCAGAAATTAGAAGTAATTTGAAATAATTAATAAAAAATAGTAAAAAATAGTTCTAAATATATCTAAATAGTAATAAATAATGGTAATTAGCATTAATTTGTAATAAATAGCAGTAATTAGCTGTAATTAGTAATAATTAACAATTCTTTTCTTTTCTTTTTGAATTTTGTTTATCTTATTTCAAATTATTCATAAAAAAATTATGTTATATTTTTAGAGAAATATGGAACAAATAAGTCCACAACAGTCATTATTAGATGATCACGCTTGAATAAATCAGCACAGGAATCCAAACGGTTCTAGAATAAATCCTATATATATTGAGGGTGTTGAAACTTTCTTATCATTTACATCATGAAAACCAGATTTTTTTTAGAAGGGACAATTAAGTGTCCATTTAAAAAATGTGGTTTGAGGACATTTGACACATTTAACAACATTGGGGGTAATCTATTGCATTTTGGTTTTCAAATAGCTCATGTTTTTTGGTATCAACAAGGTGAACATATTTCTAGAGAAGAAACTAATATTTTGGTTCTGAATCAATCACAATTTCAAAATTTAGTACATTATGTGGTAGGTTCATCTTTTCAATAAATTAAAACATATGATGATATTGATTTAACTCCTGAGTTGGAACCATCTCAATTTTATGAGTTGTGAGGTCCACTAAGGATGCCTTATATCCTGGTTGCAAGATAAGAAAATTTAAAGTGGTTGAAAATTTTGTGGCTATTAAATCAAATAATGGAATATTAGATAGTTTTTTTGATCAGATTTTCTATTTGGTCAAAACAATGTTACCTAAAGAAAATGTGTTGCCTATAAATTTATATGAGAGAAAGAAGCTGGTTCGTAATCTGGGTCTTGGTACTCAGAATATTAGTGCATATTCAAATGATTTCACTTATATTATGGTGAAAATGAGTTATTGGATAGTTATCCCACATGTGTACAATTGATGTACAAAGAGGCTCAACTAGGGAAGTTTGGATTGATTCCTGTAAAATAGTTGAGGTATTTCCCACTTACAACCAGACTGCAATATTTATTTATGTCTCAAAACATAGTGGCATTGATTCCATTGCAAAAAACCAACATCTCAATCAGTAAAAAATTAAATCATCCCTCTAATGTTGATTTATGGAAATATTTTAACCAAGTATACTTGTCTTTTTCTTAAGAATCCTGAAACGTGTGATTGGGTCATTCTACTGATGGTTTTTATCCATTTAGTTCTTATGGTAGTCAGTATTCATGGTGTCCTATATTTATAACATTGTACAATTTACCTCTTTATATTTTGATAAATGATCCATATATCTTTTTGACCTTATTAATTCCAAGAAAGACGAAAAAGAATAGTGATGTTTATTTGAAACCATTAATTGTAGAGTTAAATTCATTTTGGAGTAATGGTGTTAGTACATATGATGTTGATGAGAAACAAAATTTACTACTGAAAGTTGCATTAATGTGGATAATTAGTGACTTCCCAGCATATGGAATGTTATCTGGATAGAGTACGCATGGTCCAAAATCATGTCCATACTGTATGAGAGACAACAAAGAGTTTATGCTCATAAATGGATGAAAAAAAATTTTGACTGTCATCACAAATTTTGTCTAATCGGTCATCCTTTTCAAAGGAGAAAATTTCATTTCAAAAAATGAACAATTGAAAGAGATGGACCTCAAACAATTATTTTAGGTACGAAGTTAAAATATTTCATCTCTTTATTACCTACTATTACATTTGGAACAAATATAAACCAACAGAAAATTTATGGCTTTGAGAAAGAACATAATTGGATAAAAATGATCATTTTTTGGGATCTGTCATATTGGTCTGATTTTTTGGTCTGTCAGATGTTGGATATCATGCATATTGAGAAGAACTATTTTGATAATATATTTTATACAGTTTTGGATACACTAGGTAATACCAAAGATAATGTAAAGGAATGATTATATTTACCCAAATTTATAGGCGACCAGAACTTGAACTATTTGAAAATGACAAATCACATAATTTAATGAATCCAAAAGAAATTTATACACTTTCCAAAGAAAATCAGTTATTATTTTATCATTGGTTTTTATATTTGAGACTTCTAGATGGTTATGTTTCTAATTTGGGAAGATGTTTCAGAAATGGTAATATTATTGGATTAAAAAGTCTTGACTGTCATGTTATAATATAAAAACGTTTTCCAATTGGATTATGAGGTTTTCTGAATTGTATGATTTGGTATGAACTAACAAACATATTATATATTTTTGATACATTTTTTTGGTGACAACAGACTATGATACACTAAAAAATCAATAAGAATATGTTCTTTTAATTTTATGTAAACTGGAAAAAATATTCCTACTGGATTTCTTTGAATCAATGGAACATTTGATATTACATTTTTTTCATAATGAAAAATGTGGAGGTCTGGTAAAGTTTTGATGGATGTACCCATTCAAGAGATGTATGTAGAAAATAAAGAAAAAAGTATGTAACAAAGAATTTGTTGAAGGATCAATTATAGAGGCTTATTTTTAGGAGGAAATGTCTTTTTTCTACTCTCATTATTTTCAATATGAATATCCCTCAAAACACAACTGCTTGGGTCATAATGAGGGAAATGTTGATGATGAAATGAGAAATAAATTATCAGTTTTTAATTAACCAGAACTTGTCTTTAGTGGAGTTTATGAATGATGGATTTTAGATGATTAACATCATAGAGTTTATATATATTCTCTTCTCAACTTTGAATAAATGACACAATTTGTATTGTGAGTGATCATATCACTTCTTCTATAATATTTTTAGTATATAATTAATATTATTTTATTTTTAGGTTATATAATAATCATATCAAGAAAAAACTTCCACAAATTACAATAGCTGCTCTCGAATAACGTCGGAAAAGTAATTTTTCCTATTGGTTTCTAAAATTGGTAACATAAATTATTTATGGTTTAATATGTAAAATAAATTTATTATATGTTATATTGATAATTTTTTTAATAAAAATTAGGTTTCTCAACAAGCTAATAAAATTGATAATTGATTGTGTGTATTGAGTAACCCACCATCTAAAATGGTTATGTCTTATAATATATATGTGGTGAATGGTTTTAGATTTCATACATGAGCATGTAGGGAATCAAAACAACAATAAATAGTAGTGTTTTATTAAGAGGTTATCATCATAGAGAAATTGAAGTTGAATTTTATGGCATGCTGGAAGAAATTATTGAACTATTTTATATGGCACAAAATTATATAACAGTATTTAAAAGTCAGTGGTTGTATACTGAGAGAGTCTTACATGTTTATCCGGGACATGGAATCATTGATATTAAATATTAAATCCTTCTTAAATAAATGAAACATTTTTACTATATCATCAAGAACATAAAATTTATTATTCAAATTACTATGCTACTTCAAGAGTGTTGGGGGATTGGTGGAGCATAATAAAAATGAAATCCCAAGAAAATCAGTTTATTAAAAGTGAATGTGGTTCTATTGAAGTGCAAGGAATTGAAATTTTTCAAGAGACTACTCCAAATCCAACTTTTTCATAAAGATGCATGAATATCGACGATGACACCCCATAGTAAAATGTTGATGATGATGATGATGTTAATGATGTAACAAATGAATCTGAAATAAAAATAGATGATGAAACTAAAATTCATATGGAAATTGATGATACTAAGGAGGAATATGAAGATATTGAAACCATAAAATATGAATATGGGGATGAAGATGAAGATTGACACAATTAAATGCTGGGTATAATCATATATAATATATATCTACATATAATATTTTTTTCAACTATTTTCTAACAATATTAATTTCATGTTTCATATGGACAAAGATCTGTTTCTTGAGTTTGATAAGGGTGGTATACCTGATGACGAGCATGATGTTGGATTATCTGACCCTCAGATTGCTAGCGGTTCTGGGAGGACTCTAAGGGGGAGTGGTCTTGTGTGATTGATGATTCCTAATCCTATCCCCAAGTGACATCCAAGTCTTGGATTCAATCCACACATGTTGAGCTATGTTTAACTATATATTTTAGTTTACTTTCATTAATTATCATTAATTTATTTATATACTAATTTTTTATCATTTGTTCATTTTTTCAAAGCTTTATGCATATAGATATTGGACATGGGAGTGTTGTATTGCAAAATTATTTTTCTGGATTATGGGTTACATGGGATCATATTCACATAGATGTTCAGCACCACATTTTCGATCAATGTCTAGTATGTAAATAAATAATATTTATTTTGAAATTTATTTAATTAATAACTTGATATTATTAAATGTTTGTAGGGTTTATGGTATCTCATCGATGACAGCATACATGACTCTATCTGGTAGGAATGGGAGGGCTATATGTTTGATTATTGTCTCTTTTTGTTATACAATTTGAGGAGGAAAAAATGAGGAAAATAAGAGTCACCAAGTTTGATTAGTCTTGTTGTGCCCACTTGTAACGCCCCGACCCCAGCTACCCAGAGTCGGTGCATTACTTCGTAACATTGGCATGATCACAAAAGATCAAGTCCCGAAAGACCGATTAGCTTAGTAGCCTTGGAAACACTAGATACATTCGTAAACGTTACATTACATCATAAAGTGAAAAACTACAATAACAAGGTCTCCATAGTCCACACTCATATCCTCTTCTGACTATCCCTGCAGGTCATTCATAAATACTTCTTCACATCCTGGAAAATATTAAAACATTGAAAGGGGTGAGCTCAGATGCTCAGTAAGGATAACAATATTGCGGAAGCTTTCATAAATAAACATAAACATTTAAGGCAATGTATAACTAAAACAAAAGCCTTTTTAAACTTGAACATCAACATAATATGGCAAAAGTAAAATGAGATAATTCCATTTACTTCTTCACATGGATATTCTACTGGTCGAATAATCACATGCAATATCAATAACCACTTTCATAATGAGGGAATGTATAATGCCGGACATTCTGAAACATTTTGTCAAGGCCTCGGCCAAGACGTCTAAAATGATTAAGGCCTCGGCCAAAACCATAAATCAAATTGGGAAAGGGCCTCGGCCAATTCCACGTCTAGTTGTCTCATGAGACCTACCGATGCATCGAGGAGCTATAGCGGGCTCCACCCGTCACTTATTAAGTCCAATACATTCCTCATATGAATAGGTTTAAACATATCATAAACCATAACATAATCATATCACATAAAACATGGATAAAGGAAACATAACATTTCCACATTTCAATCACAAGATATCAATACAACACATTGATATAATAAAAATGCTTTCAAAACCATTTTCAATAAAATAAAAGAAAGTTAAAACTTTGTATTTATTTTTCATTAAAAAAGGTAAGGCTTGAAGAGGAAGCTGAAACTCAAATAGTGGTCACGGCGGTGGAGAAGTCATTGTCGCCGCATACGTATGACAAAAACATTCCATTTTGTCGTTTAGTAAACGCTTCGTATAAAAAATATTCCTTTTGAATAAACGTAAAAGTCAAAGGGGTTTATACACCGTATAAAAGAAATTTGTGTATAAAACAAAGTATGCCTCAATGAAAGGAGATTGAGGCGAAGTCCTTAAAAATATCATTTTTAAAATAAAATAGATCTATTATGTGTATTCACTATAAGTACACATAAATAATGTACAAATACAATATAGGACATAATAATATCATGACATAATTTGAAAGTAGGAGATTAACCCAAAGAATGGAAGTTGGGTTAAGGAGTTCCCTTACCTCGTGTCTGACTTGACTCAACCGTTCTTTAACCTCCTGAATAATAAACTAGAGTTAATATCTACCTTATTAAGAACCATTTTCAATTTCATTATCCTTTTTATATCACTTATTACAATGTTATGAACATTATGTAATTATTTAAGTTAATAACGGTCGTCTTGTCGATCTTTGGTACATGAGTCAACAATAAACTTCTTATAATTATAAGTTGTTCATGTGGTGAAATATCCATTATATCCAGAATTATATTAATGATGTATATATCATATATATCATATATATACAGTATATACATTCATTTATAATATTACGTAACATTTAGAGGTAAGAAATGAAATGCACCGTTCATGGAGACGGTAAGCCGTACGTACGCATGAACGCTACTTTCATTTCAATTTCATATTTAATGGAACTAAATCATAATTATATAAATGTATAATATAATTCCAGTATAATATATTGTATAATACCATTTACTTCATCCTTTATACATCCCACATATGGCATTAACGATTCAAATCACTTTGAGGGGGCGGTAGTCCGCACTTCCTAAAATGAAATTATCGCGTTTTACCCATAATGGAAATCATAAAGTAAGCCATAAATGAGAAATACAGAATCATAAGTAAAACATAAACACATTATATATCATATATAAATATAGTTACATCTTAATGGCCACCTTTGAAGGTGTTATATGAGTGTTGAACAATCATCGTTTCGTGAGGCAGAAATTCGCCATCCACAGAAACCGTATGTTCTTTAACCATTAGATGTAGGTGTGTGTAAGTGTAGCTCGAATCCTTCTTATAACAACATCCTAGTATATTTAGGATACTGGTGTTGTTACAAAAGAAATGAATAAAAAGAGTTTAGGGGGTTGGAGAAGAAAAATAAAACAAAACAACATTATAAAAGACATTACCTCAAAATCGGGTAACGCTTTTTGATTTGAGCCAAAGGCTTCCTTGGGAAGAGTTCTGCCCAAAGTGAGGATTCTAGGAGTAAGGGAGGAATGTTGGGAGATTATTTGGGCAGAGGTTGGCCGAGCCAAATGGCTTGAAGGTGTGAATAAGGTGGGAGAGGTGGGGGCCTTTTATAAGTGGAGAGGAGGGGCACTTTTGGAAAGATTGAAATGTTACATTATTTACACAATGCTTTTCGGATTCTAAAGGTCCCACACTTATATAATTCGAGGCTAAGGTGATAAGGTTTCGAAATCTCCTCATCCAATAGGCTTTGGACAAGTGTAATCCTTGGATTTTGCATTATCTTCTCATTTTATTTAAATCGTTAAATAATGAGGTCATCGCCACATCATAATGATGTCATAAATAATTTAATTTATTTAATGTCTAAAAATTATAAAAAAAATACTATGATGTAGGAAATCTTTTTATCTTTCTAATGAATATTTATAGTCAAAATTTGGACTTGTGTAACCCTACTTAAAAATTGTTTTAGTAAAACAATTTATGTTAGTGTCATTTTCACTTTAACATTAAATAAAAAGTAATTTATGTTATTTCCCTACAAAAGTGGATCCATGGGGTCCCCAAGTTAGGCCATGGCTTGTCTTGGTCGGCCATGACACAACCAATGAGGTTGGTACATGTTTCTAGGTCATTTAATATTATTAAAGTATTATTTATACCTTAAACTACCCTAATTACCACTAATCGCGATTAAGAACTTAATAAGTTACTATTCACCAAAAAATTATTTTTATCCCATTGAACCACATTTTACTTCTTAATGACAACCATGTATGTCGGATTTTTGAAAATCAAATCACAGAAGTGGTAATATTTCATTTAAACGAAAAATCAGTTATTTAACAACCACTTAGTGGTTTCACTATTCATCAAAAATTGAAGTTTTTCAGAATAAGGCCAAAATTTCACCCTAAGCTATAATTGATATTCCGAATTGAAAAATGATGTCTATTTTTCAAAATTCCAAACATATTAGTTGCATTAATTAATTTTATAATTAATTCCCGCTGTCACAACAAATAGCGTGTTTTTAAGAAACAATTTATATCAAAAGATTGGCAATTGTTTATGTCCAATTTCAATGTTAAATTAATTCTAATGACCACCATTGGATAAAATGGTAAAAATATATTCTAATTATACTTTAAAACCACCAAATATTATAATTTATCACTATAAATTATTTTGATTAAAAAAGTTGTTTTAAGTATTTTTCACTATTTATAAAATTTTAGAAGTTCTCAGAAAAATACCAAAAATTCAACATAGGCTAATTTCGATATTACGAATACAAAAATGAAGTCCATTTTGACATATAAAATTTCTATAATTTTAAAAAGTGGTTATTACTATTCATAACGGCTACTTTGATTAGTCGCGGTGTTTTAGAACTCGAAGTTGCGTTCAATGCAAGCTATTTCATTATTGAATGAGAAGCGTATCGTGGAAGCTCGGGGTGTTACATTCTCCCCTCCTTCAATAAATTGCGTCCTCGCAATTTGAAATTTTTCTTGGAAAATAAAAGGTTGAAAAGAGAAAATACCTTTGAGGAAAACCCACATCGGAAATAAGGTTAATAAATACATAACATTAAAAGAAAGCAGGATAAGTACAAAGGTCACCCGATATAGCCCACTCTAGGATTATATGAAAATATGGATATGGAGGAGAAACAAACCATCAAGGTCTGATGGAGAGTTATAGAAAACAGGATTAGGAGAATGTTTAACCACAAGAAAATCACAAACTTGTGATTGGTTAAACGGTCATTGAATCCCCAGTTGGAAAAGTTAACCGACAACATTTTTGTTTTAAGTTACCTTTTATAATGTTGAGGAATTTATTTAGGAGATTTACTAAGAACGTAAGGGAATATACATACTTGTTATGTATACTTTCATTCGTTAAAATTTTTTTTACCACAACCCCAACTTTTACTCCAAATGGTAACGGAACTCAAAAATATTCTATTTATCCTAATTGTATAAGGTTCAAAATGTTAACACATACCATTTAGATTAGTAAAATTATTTTCTAATAACCAGGGACTTCCTGTAGGCTAGTGGTAGGAAATAAAGGCCTGTCGCACTTTGATTGTGGGTTCGATTCCTACAGCTTTGTCCGACGCGACGGTTTATGCCCCACCCTGCAGGTTGTCCTTTTCCTAAAACTACAGTATTATAATACTCCAAAAATAATCTTCATCAATTTTTTAACCTTAAACCATACTATCCAAAGATCAACTTAATCCACTCCAACGATTATAGTTATCCAAAATAACTCTGTCCAGACTTTCTCTAAAATGTCTCTTAATTCAAAAATCAATTGTAGCATCAGATTCCCCATACAAAGAAAAATTTCTCTTATTGTCACATACTAAAAATATGATTACCTTAATCATATTAAAACCTTACTGAAATCAAAAAGTACTGCAGTACAATCCTTATATAGATCACATTATTCTAATAACCAGAATATAATCCATGAGTCCAAAAGCACCAATACATTAGTTATTCTGCTTCAACTGTAGTAATAGCATAAGATTGTCCTTGATCCCTTGGCCTTTTCTGAGGTAAGTTTCCTTGACGCTTAGGACATTCATTTGCATAATGACCCATTTCTCTACAATTGTAGCATTCAACTTTGACAGCCTCTTTCTTTCCCTTGCAATCACGAGCCTGGTGACCCTTTTCTCCACATTTATAACAAACTCCCATTCCTTTTAGGCAAGTACCAGGGTGATTCTTCCCACAATTATCACATAATGGAAAATCCTTCTTTCCCTTTTTCCCTTTATCTGTCTCTTGTTCCACCGTTCTCTTCTTCTCTTGCTTTACTTTATTGTCATAAGACTTAGAGAATTCCTTTTCTGTCTTGATAGCACACGAGACAATATCTTCGTATGATGAGAAGGATTGTGATACCAAAGCTCGACGGAGAAATGGTTTTAACCCATCAAAGAAACGATCAATCTTACTCCTTGGGTTACGTATGTAATCTGCAGCATACCTTGCTAACCTTGTAAATTTAGCCTCATACTTTGCGACATTCTCATCCTCCTTCTGCCTCAGACTCAGAAATTGCCTTTCCATATCTGCTCGATGGTCACGAGGAAAGTATTTTTCTAAGAAAAGCTCTTTGAACTCCCTCCATTCCATATTCGATACGTCATCATCTTCCTTTGTGTTTCGAATCAGCGACCACCACTGATCGGCATCTCCAGTGAGGCGGTAAACTGCCATGACAACCTTCTCCCTTTCACTACTCCCCAAGGGATGGAATATTTTCTCTAAGGAATTTATCCATTGCTCAGCTACTATAGGATTTGTACTCCCATTAAAGGTTGGTGGTTGTTGCCTCATGAAACGATCTAGCATTGATCCTCCACGTTGCGGATCAGGGTGCTCCATACGAGTAAGGTTGTTATTCATAACCTGCGTGAGTTGTCCCAGTATGGTAATAAGTTGATCAGCACCAGTTGTATCTCCAGGTCCACAATAATTATCTTGAGCAGGAGGGCGATCCCTACACGGAGTTCGTGCATTGATACAGTTTCCATTCCTTCTACTAGGCGCCATTTCTAAACAATGGCATAAACCAGATTAGTTTATGAATCAAAATACATAATTCCATACTTGTATAATACTTAACATAAATTGAACTATTTATGGGTATAATCCATAATCATAAAAAGGTTTTATTTGAGGAAGTATATACTCATAACCGTTCATAGTGGTTTGTAAAGAAAATGAGAATTATCCTAAGCATATCCCCCGGGAGTGTCGTAACCAAGAGTGCAGCAAGGCCCGATGTCGTGCACCAGTTCCCGTTCGAGTCTAGCTCAAAGCGGTGTTTTCGGGTTTTACCCCTAGGTACATCTGTGCCAGAGCCGCCTCTACCTGCTCGTATCCAGACAGGGATGTATTGCTCGGAAAACCCACAAAATCTCTACAATACCAAAATTCTAGGAAGTTCTTCTATACTAATCCTCAAAGTCTATCTTCGGGCTATGTGCTCTAATCAGAGTTTATCTAAATCTAGCTTCCAAGGTTAGTACTAAACTGCCTCTGATACCAACTGTAACGCCCCGACCCCAGCTACCCAGAGTCGGTGCATTACTTCGTAACATTGGCATGATCACAAAAGATCAAGTCCCGAAAGACCGATTAGCTTAGTAGCCTTGGAAACACTAGATACATTCGTAAACGTTACATTACATCATAAAGTGAAAAACTACAATAACAAGGTCTCCATAGTCCACACTCATATCCTCTTCTGACTATCCCTGCAGGTCATTCATAAATACTTCTTCACATCCTGGAAAATATTAAAACATTGAAAGGGGTGAGCTCAGATGCTCAGTAAGGATAACAATATTGCGGAAGCTTTCATAAATAAACATAAACATTTAAGGCAATGTATAACTAAAACAAAAGCCTTTTTAAACTTGAACATCAACATAATATGGCAAAAGTAAAATGAGATAATGCCATTTACTTCTTCACATGGATATTCTACTGGTCGAATAATCACATGCAATATCAATAACCACTTTCATAATGAGGGAATGTATAATGCCGGACATTCTGAAACATTTTGTCAAGGCCTCGGCCAAGACGTCTAAAATGATTAAGGCCTCGGCCAAAACCATAAATCAAATTGGGAAAGGGCCTCGGCCAATTCCACGTCTAGTTGTCTCATGAGACCTACCGATGCATCGAGGAGCTATAGCGGGCTCCACCCGTCACTTATTAAGTCCAATACATTCCTCATATGAATAGGTTTAAACATATCATAAACCATAACATAATCATATCACATAAAACATGGATAAAGGAAACATAACATTTCCACATTTCAATCACAAGATATCAATACAACACATTGATATAATAAAAATGCTTTCAAAACCATTTTCAATAAAATAAAAGAAAGTTAAAACTTTGTATTTATTTTTCATTAAAAAAGGTAAGGCTTGAAGAGGAAACTGAAACTCAAATAGTGGTCACGGCGGTGGAGAAGTCATTGTCGCCGCATACGTATGACAAAAACATTCCATTTTGTCGTTTAGTAAACGCTTCGTATAAAAAATATTCCTTTTGAATAAACGTAAAAGTCAAAGGGGTTTATACACCGTATAAAAGAAATTTGTGTATAAAACAAAGTATGCCTCAATGAAAGGAGATTGAGGCGAAGTCCTTAAAAAGATCATTTTTAAAATAAAATAGATCTATTATGTGTATTCACTATAAGTACACATAAATAATGTACAAATACAATATAGGACATAATAATATCATGACATAATTTGAAAGTAGGAGATTAACCCAAAGAATGGAAGTTGGGTTAAGGAGTTCCCTTACCTCGTGTCTGACTTGACTCAACCGTTCTTTAACCTCCTGAATAATAAACTAGAGTTAATATCTACCTTATTAAGAACCATTTTCAATTTCATTATCCTTTTTATATCACTTATTACAATGTTATGAACATTATGTAATTATTTAAGTTAATAACGGTCGTCTTGTCGATCTTTGGTACATGAGTCAACAATAAACTTCTTATAATTATAAGTTGTTCATGTGGTGAAATATCCATTATATCCAGAATTATATTAATGATGTATATATCATATATATCATATATATACAGTATATACATTCATTTATAATATTACGTAACATTTAGAGGTAAGAAATGAAATGCACCGTTCATGGAGACGGTAAGCCGTACGTACGCATGAACGCTACTTTCATTTCAATTTCATATTTAATGGAACTAAATCATAATTATATAAATGTATAATATAATTCCAGTATAATATATTGTATAATACCATTTACTTCATCCTTTATACATCCCACATATGGCATTAACGATTCAAATCACTTTGAGGGGGCGGTAGTCCGCACTTCCTAAAATGAAATTATCGCGTTTTACCCATAATGGAAATCATAAAGTAAGCCATAAATGAGAAATACAGAATCATAAGTAAAACATAAACACATTATATATCATATATAAATATAGTTACATCTTAATGGCCACCTTTGAAGGTGTTATATGAGTGTTGAACAATCATCGTTTCGTGAGGCAGAAATTCGCCATCCACAGAAACCGTATGTTCTTTAACCATTAGATGTAGGTGTGTGTAAGTGTAGCTCGAATCCTTCTTATAACAACATCCTAGTATATTTAGGATACTGGTGTTGTTACAAAAGAAATGAATAAAAAGAGTTTAGGGGGTTGGAGAAGAAAAATAAAACAAAACAACATTATAAAAGACATTACCTCAAAATCGGGTAACGCTTTTTGATTTGAGCAAAAGGCTTCCTTGGGAAGAGTTCTGCCCAAAGTGAGGATTCTAGGAGTAAGGGAGGAATGTTGGGAGATTATTTGGGCAGAGGTTGGCCGAGCCAAATGGCTTGAAGGTGTGAATAAGGTGGGAGAGGTGGGGGCCTTTTATAAGTGGAGAGGAGGGGCACTTTTGGAAAGATTGAAATGTTACATTATTTACACAATGCTTTTCGGATTCTAAAGGTCCCACACTTATATAATTCGAGGCTAAGGTGATAAGGTTTCGATATCTCCTCATCCAATAGGCTTTGGACAAGTGTAATCCTTTGATTTTGCATTATCTTCTCATTTTATTTAAATCGTTAAATAATGAGGTCATCGCCACATCATAATGATGTCATAAATAATTTAATTTATTTAATGTCTAAAAATTATAAAAAAAATACTATGATGTAGGCAATCTTTTTAGCTTTCTAATGAATATTTATAGTCAAAATTTGGACTTGTGTAACCCTACTTAAAAATTGTTTTAGTAAAACAATTTATGTTAGTGTCATTTTCACTTTAACATTAAATAAAAAGTAATTTATGTTATTTCCCTACAAAAGTGGATCCATGGGGTCCCCAAGTTAGGCCATGGCTTGTCTTGGTCTGCCATGACACAACCAATGAGGTTGGGACATGTTTCTAGGTCATTTAATATTATTGAAGTATTATTTATACCTTAAACTACCCTAATTACCACTAATCGCGATTAAGAACTTAATAAGTTACTATTCACCAAAAAATTATTTTTATCCCATTGAACCACATTTTACTTCTTAATGACAACCATGTATGTCGGATTTTTGAAAATCAAATCACAGAAGTGGTAATATTTCATTTAAACGAAAAATCAGTTATTTAACAACCACTTAGTGGTTTCACTATTCATCAAAAATTGAAGTTTTTCAGAATAAGGCCAAAATTTCACCCTAAGCTATAATTGATATTCCGAATTGAAAAATGATGTCTATTTTTCAAAATTCCAAACATATTAGTTGCATTAATTAATTTTATAATTAATTCCCGCTGTCACAACAAATAGCGTGTTTTTAAGAAACAATTTATATCAAAAGATTGGCAATTGTTTATGTCCAATTTCAATGTTAAATTAATTCTAATGACCACCATTGGATAAAATGGTAAAAATATATTCTAATTATACTTTAAAACCACCAAATATTATAATTTATCACTATAAATTATTTTGATTAAAAAAGTTGTTTTAAGTATTTTTCACTATTTATAAAATTTTAGAAGTTCTCAGAAAAATACCAAAAATTAAACATAGGCTAATTTCGATATTACGAATACAAAAATGAAGTCCATTTTGACATATAAAATTTCTATAATTTTAAAAAGTGGTTATTACTATTCATAACGGCTACTTTGATTAGTCGCGGTGTTTTAGAACTCGAAGTTGCGTTCAATGCAAGCTATTTCATTATTGAATGAGAAGCGTATCGTGGAAGCTCGGGGTGTTACACCACTGACCTGATTACATTTTATCTCATGTTTGGGATGGATTATCTTTACATTGGATGGGTGGTCGTTTTTAGAGGGGATCATTAGTATGTCAGTAGAACTAGGGGAGACAGGATGTGACACAATGAACTCATAGTTTTAAATTCAGTATTCATAGGGAACATATGGTAAGGACCCTTTTTAATTAATTTATATAACATTAAATGTAAACTATTTATTTTATATTCATATAGGCAGTCGAGCAACCCAATATTTTGGAGTTCTATGTTTATAGAATGATGAATAGTGATCATGCCACTAAATAGATTATAGGTGATCTCGGACATCATATTGTGGTCAGTATAATTTCTTTTTTGAGTTTTAAAATTAATTGCAAATAATATTTTAACTATTTAAATTTTAAAGTACAATTGAAGGATTTATATAGGCTGACACATCTCAGACACTGACTAAGATTCAAGCTGCGACCGATGATCAGACCAGTGCACCAAGATTTTATGAGGCATCATGGATGCAAGAGACCCAGTATGCCTTTAAGAATGGTCGAGTTATTAGTATCATCTCTCAATTAATGCCTGAGAGTTATTATGGTACGGTTGTGATGGCAGTGTGCAGATTGATAGGAGCTCATGGAGAGTCATCCTCATCTATTGCAAAGTATCAGAAGCAGTTGTGAGCTCATGGTGAGCTTATAGAGAGTATGCATAGAGAGTAGGAAGATCTCCCTCAATAGTAACAACAACAGTAGGAGGAGGAGATGCGTCAGTGGCAGCAACAGCAGCAAGAGAATACGGTGGAGTGCATATGACGTCTGACTCATGGTTTAGGGATGTGGTTCCCTCCACCATTTTCTCAAGCTCCTTCACCTCCTCCAGACAACCCTCCTCCTGAGTGATGTATTTACATTTTACAAAAAAACATTTGAATGTAATTTTTTATAATATTATATATTTACATTTCTATATACTGCATTTTTTATATTTTTGCGAATATTAAATTTTTATTATTTTATTATGTATTTAATTTTTTTATTATATTAATTTATTATTTATTTATTTATTTTATTACTTATTTATTATTTTATTAAAATTATTATTTATTATTATTATTTTGTTATTATTATTATTTCTTATATATTTTTTTGAATATTGAGGTTTTTATTATTTTATAATTTTATTATTATTATTTGTTAATTTTATTAATATTAATTTTGTTATTATTATTATTATATTATTATTATTAGTAATATTATTATTATTATTATTATTTTAATATTACTTTATTAATAATATTTTATTATTATTATTAATATTATTTTATTTTATTTTATTAATATTAATTATTTGTTTATTTTTTTAATTTATTTGTGATGGGCCCATTGTAATAGGGTTTTTAAAAAACATGGAGAAACTATTCACGATGGAAGAGTTTACCACTGCAAATACCCCATCGTAAATAGTCCTATTTTTTGTAGTGATGGTTTGCGAGAATGTGATGCATAATGAACTTATTGCACATAATTTACCAATAAATATGACTACATTAAATAGATAAAAAATTAATGTTTCTTCATTTTAGAAAAATATTATTGAAAAATATTATTCTATAATATCATATATATTTAACAAAAATATTTTATAACCATCCATGTAAAGTGATAATGAAAATCAAAACATGTTGCTCCATGTAGGAGGAAGTCTACACATAAACATAAACTTCATTTTTATCTTCTATAGAACATAAAGTAGGGGAAAATTGATTTGACTTTTTATAATATTCATAAATTTATAAATACCATATGCATTCATTAAATACCACCATTTAAACATCCATGTATGACATTTATGAAAATAAAATACGTCACTTCATAGAGACAGTAGTCTGCACATATGCACGAACAACATTCTCATTTTTTGAAAGGGGTGGTAGATAAGAATATTCCATACATATAATAAAACATCGTTATAATAATGATAATTATGTTATTATTTTAAGAAATTATAATATAATTTTATTTAGAACAATAAGATATAATGAAATATAAATAAAAATAGTGATTTTGGAATGTTTACCATACTCCGTAGAATAATTCCATTACAAATTGGATTAGGCATTTGGGGTTGTATTTTGAGGAGACTAGAAACTCTAGAGAAGGTCTAGAAGTGTTAAGGATGAATTTGGATAGTTTTTAATCTAATTTATGGAATTTTGGTGGGAGGATATGTAGGGTTGTGATGAACTCCTTTAATAAGTGGGAGGAGTGGTATTTTCATAATAAGATGTGAAATGTTCAAGGATAATGGATCTAAAAGTATACAATAATAGAAATTTGGTGAGTTCAGGTCGGTAAATCCCTCATTAAATCATTTGGAGTAATTTTTCTGCATGATTTAGGTTTGTTACTCATTCTTTTAACCTTTTATTATAGTTTAATTTTACCACGGTAACTCATTTTTTATCCTTGGTAACTTATTGTTATGGATAAAAATAAAATTACACTAATAAGATAATTTAGATATACTAATTCTATATATGAAAATTGATTAATAATATAAAATTCCTAAAAGTGATATAAATTAATTTTAAAATAAAAAATGTATAGCACATAAAAAGATAGTTTAAGAAAAACACAACTTTGGTTCTAAAATAACAAATATAGGTTTGTAAATTAAACATAATATTTTTAGATGTATAATTTTAATTTATAATTAATTATTTTATTTGGAAAAAACAATTCATAAATTTTTAATTTAAGGTTATATCCTAATGATGTCATAAAAGACTCGGTATTTATAAAAATACAAATTTCACTATTTACCAAAAAATGATCTTCTTAGAAAAATACCAAAAATTATTACTAAGATAATATTATTATGTTAAATAAAATAATGGATTTAATTTTTTAAATTTAAAATTCTAATAACTTTGAATTTAATATTTTAATAAAATCTTAAAATATATGGAATCTTGTTTTTTATTAGAAAATAAATTTTTTTTAATATTAGTTGTTCTTATTCTTATTTCCTATCAATTGATAATAAATTAGTGTCAATTAAGTATTCATATAAATAATATAATTTACCATCATTTAAAAAATGTATTTAGTTTTTAAAAAATACATCTAAAATAAGGAATTTTTTTATAAATAATGTTTTAAAAATAAAATGATCTCATTAGTTTTCTAGTTATACTAATGTAATTTTATCAATGAAATGGTATTAAAATTGACCTTTATTTTTCTTTCTAAAAATATTTAATAATATAGTTACATATATTTAAACAAGCTAACATAATAGCTATATTATAATGGTTATATATACTACTTATAATTTAATTTTCATTGAAATTATCATATTTTGTTATAGTTTTCGATTTCATGTGAATAAAGATATCAAACACATTGAACTTATTTATGAGAGAAACATTCTAAAATCTCAGGTTTTTAAATTTAACCCCCATCCTAATTAGAATTTATCTCTCAAAATTATTTAATTATAATAAAAACATAAAATGATAATTACACCGCATTACGTCCTTAGTATCCCACGTAGCTTCATAAAATTTATGGTTTTTCCACAAAATATTGACTCAGTGAATGGTCTTATTCTATAAAAAATTATCTATTCAATATTGAAACTCCACCAATTGTCCCTCATATAATAGATCATTTTCTGGGTGTACAACATCTGAGTTTAGTACATGTGAAGAGTAATATATGAACATCATCAGAGTAGATACATATAACTCATCTTGAACAAGGTAATATTTTGATAGATGTTCCAAGAGATAAGATACCTCCATGTATGATCAATAATTTCAAAGGGAATTATGTTCCATGAAATGATATCCCCTTGTTTCCAAATCTCATAACATTATTCTAAGAAGATATTAATAGGAATACCCTATCATTGACTTAAAACTCTAAATATCACCAAAAAATTTCAACATAGTTATTTAGTCAACTCTAAATTTCCTTGATGTGATATTGAGTTGCTCAAAATTTCTTTAACATTTCCTCAACTAGATCAAGTCTCAATATGTTATATTCTCTAAATTCATCCAAATATACTAGATTTCTATACTTTTTTCATTGAGGGATTCATAAGGAGAAATTTTAATTCTTGTGGGAAAGTAGTTTTTTAGGAAAACTAGAAAAAATGAATGTGAAAATGCCTCTCCTTGACCATTTAATAATCATTCAGTAGTGGTTAAATTAGTGATTCTAACACTTTTAATTTTACTTAGTGAAACAGCCCTCATCACTGGTAAAAGTAAATCTTGACCAATTTCCATCATACACACATAAATGGAAAATAATATTTACAAGTTTCACCACTAAAAATGATAAGTATAATCTTTGGAATGATATTTATTCTATCGAGATATTACTACCTACTAGTTTCAACATTTAGGTTCAATAAGAAGATTTTATCCTTTTACTCATGTTTCAAAAAAGTCTCTCGATAGTGATTTTGTTTACCAAAAATTTACAAGGATAAATAACCATATATCAACAAGAAGAAGTTATTCAAAACATAGCCTTAATTTGTTGATGTGTTTCTTCTCTTCCACATATTCTTCTACCTATTGAAACTTAGGTAATATCTCTTCAATTTGTTCCAATTTTCACCATTACTTCCTCTTACTCTTATATTAGTCTTATTTTTATCTTCTACTTTGGAAAATCATTAAATATTCATCATTTATTACATATATATAAATATTTCTTCTCAATACTCTATACACTCTACATTATTCTTAGATAATCCATATAATACAAATCTTCATAGTATTACCATAATCATGTACTTTAGATTTTGATTTTGAATTTAAAATTCAAAAACTCTTATTGAATCACAACCCTTGGATCATCTCTATATTAATATTTACCATTAAATTCAAATGGGTATTTAAAATATATTGAAATATTCCCAAAAGTTTTAATATGAATCCAAGTTCACAATCCTGATTGAACTGACTATATTAGCACTATAAAATAGCTTATACGGTGTGGTATAGGGTATTATGATGTATCCTGTTGGTTTTTAATGGTTTTCATTTAATATTCACAAAATGTGTAGGCTAGAAAGAAATTTATAGTGTATAGATCATTAAATTTAAAATGATTCCCAATACTAGTATAATCATCTCTATAACGTGGTTCATCTACTGTAACATAGTCCTCTATATATTCTCCTAACATTGGTGTGGTAAAATTTTTGCAGTGTAAAACCCTTACCTTTTTCTTGGTATCAAATTATTTAATTTTTTTATTTTTTACATAATTTTACCTTAATATAACTGTCCAAGAGAGTATAGTGGTTTTTGAAGTATTTTTTATGGTTAAGGCTCAAAGTTTCAATTTTTTGGGAAGCCATAGTAGGGTACATGATTAGCGCACAATTTATGCTGACCTTGCACCTTTTCCAAGATTCTTGAAAAAGAGAGGAAGAAGGTTTATTTTACAATGTAAAGGGGTCTTGAAAACCATGTGAGGGACTACATTTTATTACAGAGATTTCATGTATGGTATGTACATGGTTTTACTAACTATCCACCTAACTGTATGAGGTGTGGGGATTATTGGAAATAGGCTCACATGGTTGGAAAAGGAGTTGTCCAACTGTGAGGCCAAACCGTGTTCCTATTTAAAAAAATAAAAAATAATTTTTTGACCTTATTTACGCATTAAATATTATTTCTTATTTATTTCCCATAATTTTCAAAGCAATACAAACCATATGCTTTCTTCTCTTTATCTACCATGATTAAGGGATCTCTTATGTCCCTCCTTCATTAAGTTTTGTCTATACATTTGAAACTATCAGATAAATCTAAGACTTTGTTTTCCTCCTTTCTCCCTTAAATTTTTTATTTCATGTGGTTCTATTGTTTATGATTCTTATGTATTGTTTTTAGGTATTTACTCTTCTTTATAAAAATATCTCATTTCATCTCAAATTTGAGGCTGGTACTGGATGAGGTATCTTCAATGAGCCCTAGGTAGGTGGTCTACATGATTTTCCCTAAATTCTGCATAATTTAAAAAATGGGTCATTATTCCACATGTTAACCTTTATAATAATTGACCATTGAAATTATATCCCATTGATTCTTCACCTAATACTTAGCCTATACATACTACGAGCATCCCAAACACCATTGATGATTAACAATATTAACTCAAACAATCCCTTAGGGATTTCTTGTCCTAGAACCTATGAATTTTTTTTAATGAAACTAAACCACCCCTTTGGGTGTATTTGGATTTTCACCTAAAAGATCTAATTATTATTATGGGACATTAGGTATGTACTGGTCAACATAAATGTGGTTAATATTATTTGGGTGTCTTGGATAAATGCTAGAGCTTGAACACAATTGTTTTTATTAAATTAAAAAGTGGAATGGAATGATTAAATTGTGAAATGATCCAGGTATCTCACTAAATAACTTGTGAGATAACTCCACGGTTTTGGTTTAATTTTGTAAAAATCCTTAACATGAATAACTTAAACGACACTTATGAATTATTACCATGGATTCTTGGTTACTAATTATAGAACCTAGTAACACTATCAAAGGTGTGGCATGACTTGATCAAGTCTTTGATTACCTACTTAGAACGATTTGAGAGAACTCATAGGATGTCGCCTGATTCATTGATGTGAATGCCAAGTGGTGAAACCCTATTAGATATATTCAATTTCTTACACTCATGAATTCTATATCTATTCTTTGTTGATTCATCTATATCTCTAGAAAAAGTATAGTTATCAGGATGATCTATCAATTTATTCTTGATGTCCTCATATAAGAAGCACCTTATCTGAGCTCTATAGATTCCAATTAGGATCATCCCCAAAATTAAATGAATGTTTTACTTGGTTTGGTTATAAATATTTAAGATTGTAATTATAAGGGTTCATCCCTTGTATTACACTAAATACTCATGTATTGAACATCACGGATTGATCACCACAAGTTAGATAAAAATACCAAAGGTATTTAAGTTCATAGGGTATCCCATATATTTAAAATGGATGTATTTTTTAGGAATACTTAGACTAATTCCATGGATTCGATGATATAACTTATTCATGGATGTCATTGATTCATGACTTGGTTACCTTGACCAATTAAATGGCTAATTGATGAGAGACATCCGACATTGGATGAAGTTGGTTGGGTCTGTCAAGTATCCCAAAAAGAGCCTGTGCTTAATACAATTTATATTACACAATTTATTTAAAGTATTATATCTACAAAACCATTATATTTTATATTCACATTCTGTATTTTCATTAGACACTATTGGTGGTGTCCTACAGAGTTTCACTCACACCATGTTCAGTCCACCACATGGTACTCTAGAATCTCTTTTGAATGATGTATTAGACAAAGTAAAGAACTATACTTTGGATGCCTGATTCTATCTTAGGTTGGTAGAATTATAGTAAAGGAATGAGCTGGGACTCAGGATGATCAAGGAGCATAGAAGTTATTGGTATTTTGTTTTATTTTATATTTTTTGGTAATACTTGTATGACTACTTAAATGAAATTTTTGACTTATATTTTGTACCTGCCTGACATTATCTATATATATAGAGTTTTTTTACAGAGTCCTATCTATTTTGTTTATTTTCTGGCTGGAGTTTTTAGAATTTATTTTAATTATGGTCCGCTCAAATAGAGTGGTTATAATCTCCCCACCATACCACCATACATCCTCATTGATAGTCGGTAGCCTCTGGTATAAAATAAGTTGTTTTCCTTTTAATTACTATTTTTGTTTGGAAAACATGAGACTATGTAGTGTCGAAGCCTAATAATGAGCATAGTCTTTGGTGTGGCTAACCTACGTGACAGGGAAAGGAAAATATGGCAGGTGAGGGGCTTTTTGTTCAAGAATTCACCAATTATAGTTGTAATATTCTCACATTTGGGTGAACCACATTTTATGTGATATTATATTTCATAGGATTTCCTCCCTTGGGTCGGTACAACATGGGAGAATTATATCATGCATCATGCTAGGCACGTAGGGTTTTATATTTCATCTATATGTAATTTTTAACACCCCATACTTCTACGGTACATTTCCCTTTGAATAATGCAATAGCTGCGATGTATGCAACTTGGAGTTTTAACACACCACAACCAATGAAACTAGCCATTATGAATAGTAATACCAACTTTTTTGAAATTTTATAAATTTTATCATTCAAAATGGACTTCATTTTTTGATTCAAAATATTGAAATTAGCTTAGGGTGAATTTTTGGTATTTTTCTGAAAACTTTCAATTTTTGATGAATAGTGAAAAACACTAAGTTATTGTTTAAAACTTGATTTTTATTTAAATAATTATTTATTTTATTTAAATTTATTTTAGGTAAAAATAGATACATAATACCTATATATGTTCAATTTAATTCATTAGATTCATTTTATAATAAGTTTAGATATATAAATATTTTATTGAACTTTTTACCATCTTTTACCCACCTCCTAGGAGAATTTGCAAATTTGCAGAAAACATAATTTTACCTCTTCTGTGAGTTGAATTTCAAAAATCTGAGAAACACAGTTAATATCAGTATGTAAAATTTGGTTCAATAAGATGAAAATAATTTTTGGTGAATAGTAACTTTTGACTTTTATTTACCACGGTTAAAAGTAAATAGGGTAATTAAGGTTAAAAATGATATCCTAATTACCCTAACACATGTCCTAATTCTATTGGATAAGTATAATTCGACCAAAAACAACCTTAGGAATAAAATATGATCCTCTTTGGTCCACTTGGATTAGATTAGGACATTTATTATTATTTTATTTAAAGAAGAGTTAAAAGAGTTAAATTCAAAGTTTAATAACTAAACCATTTTTAATATAGGGTTAAATAAAATATAAATTAGACTATAAATATTCATTATAAATATGAAAATATTTCCTACATAATTTTATTTTATTTTTAATTTTTATACATTAAATAATTTAATTTATTTATGACATAACGATGGTGCAGTAATTACCTTATTAATGAAATATTAAAATAATTGATATTATAAATATCAAAATAAATGTAAATTAAAAATTCTAATGAATTCCAATACTTTTATAGGTTAATATTACATGTTAGGGTTGGTTAAATAAATTTTATTCAAAGTTATAAAGTTTTTATGGCTTTGAAAAAAATCAAATACTAAATAGTGTCAAAGTTGACATAATTGAGTTTTTAAAACAAATACTATATTATTAATTGATATAATATATATAAAAATCTAATGTTCTTCCAAAAGACTTAGATAAATTTATATATATTAATAATTAACCACATGGGATTATCTTGTCTTATTATAGTAAGTTTATTAACCATATAATATAAAAAAACAAAGAGAAATGGTAAATGTCAAACTATTTAACTAAGAGTTAAATCTAAAAGATAAGGTTAATATGATGACCTAAACCTATATAAAACCTATTTTTTGAGATTTTTTCAACCCATCCCTACCTTATCCTATAAATAATTCATTTTGGATCCATTATAAACTGATAATAATTTTATTATAAAATAATATTTCAAGATTTTCCTAAAGTGACCATCACCTCTCTTATAAAAGGGAACTTCCCCTTATCTTAATTTCACACCTCCAAAGCCATTTGGCTCGACCAACCCCTTCCCAAATATCTTCTCAATATTTCTCCTTTCATCCTAGAGAACTTCCTTTTGTCAGAAATCCAACTTAAGGAGTCCTTTTGATCAAATAAAAAGCAAGAACCCAAAGAAGAGGTAAATATTTCATCACCTCTTTTAAGTTCTTTTCTTCTTCCACTTCCTCTTTCTTTGTTGTTTACATTATGAAATGATAAATTCAGTATACTATATATACTGTGTTTTTATTATAAAAATGGTACAACCATATTCGTTATTCTATCCATCATATGAATGACAAAGTCACCATACGTGCGTATGTACGGCTTACCGTCTCCAAGTCGTGGTGTAGTTTGTTATTCAAACACTTTATTATTTTTATAGGTATAGTAATGAGTATAACTTATGTAAATAATAAATATAACATGTTAATTATTCTGTATATATGATATACCATCCAATTACATATGATTTAACCATCAATATAATGATATTATAACGTGTGCGTACATACGGATTACCGTCTCCATGAACGCGATTAGATTCATTCCCCATCATAATCATTCAAGAATAATTTTCATATTATGATTAAAAATAATGTTTATGAACATAATATAATTCTCTATATGAATCAAATACATCTTATCCATAACAAACATGGCTTACGTAACCAATCATATAAAGGAAAATGAATCAGTTAACACCCGAAATAATGATACTACTGAAATATTGTTAACAAAGAAATATTAGAGGATCGTATATGATATAATATTTATGTATATAGTTCTTGTATAATATAATAACAATGTTTTAACTATGACACAAGAGGTTAAAATACCATATACTAAGGAAAAGTACAAGGTAAGGGTTAATTCTACAATCTCTTTACTTATCTGAGGTTGTTAATACATAAGTATCTACTGGGACCTCTTTATCATCCACATTCGTGTTTTCATAAAAATTTATTTCAAAACATTTTTACTATTTACTATAAAATGGTTTTAAGTAATTTATACCCTTATTTGACCTTATATGTTTTTAAATAAATCTTTCCGTTATTTTCCAAACAAGGTACTTTATGGCCTTTTCGAAAAAATTAAGGTAAGAATTTTTTTTACTTATATGGAGGGTGTAGCTATTTTCCGCCATTATAACATTGTCAAATCTTCCCCTACAATATTATAAGAATATTGTCAAAATGAATGTTTTCTTTTATAATTATATGAATTTTAAGTGATTTTAAAATAGAAAGATTTATTTCTCTAAAAAAATTGATTTCATCTATGTCAACATCCTTTTGATGGATTTTAATCTTGTTTGAAGTTAATTCATTATGATACAAATCTTCCATATTGTATTGAAGATTTTGTGATATGTTTTACTGTGGATGTGTTATTTTTACACCATTGATGGTTTATGGATAATGTATTGACATTTCATATGCTAGTTTTAATATGAATGTTTATGCTATGTTTAAACATTTTCATATGAGAAATTCATTGGACTTAGTAAGTGACGGGTGGAGCCCGCTATAGCTCCCCGATGCATATATAGGTCTCATGAGATAAACTAGTGTCTTGGAACAAGGCCTTGACAAAATATTATTTTTAGTCTTGGCACAAGGCCTTGACTATGTGGTTATAAAGTCTAGCATTATGCATTCCATAATTATGAAATTGGATATTGAAATTGCGTGTGATTTTTTGACTAGTAGAATATCCATATGAATAAGTAAGTAGAATTATTTGATTTTATCTTTGCTATATTATGCTGAAGTTTATGTTTAAATGGATTTTGTTTTAGTCTTATACATTTCCTTAAATATTTATGCTTATTTATGAAATTTTCTGCTATATTGTTATCCTTACTGAGAATCTAAGCCCACCCCTTTCTATGTTTTATTTTTTTCCATGAGGTGAAGAAGTATTTAGTTTTTGACCTACAGGGAAAGGATAAGGATATAATTGTGTTCAAATGGGACAAAATGTGGTTGATGATTTTATTTCATGATGTAATGTTAAACTTATAAATGTATCTAGTACTTCCAAGGCTACTAAACTGACCGGTATTTCGGGACCTGATTCCTTGTATCATGCCAATGTTTTTTAATAATCCACCTACTCTGGGTAATTCGGGTTGGGGAATTACAGTCGGTATCAGAGGAAGTTTAGTATAAGCCTTGGAAAATATATTTAGATAAACTCTGATTAGAGCACATTACCCTAAGATAGAATTTGAGGATTGTTATAGAATAACTTCCTAGAATTTTTCTAATGTAGATATTTTGTGATTTTTCCAAGAAATACATCCCTATCTTGATACGAGCAGGTAGAGGCTGCTCTGGCACAGATGTACCTAGGGGTAAATCCCGAAAACACCATTTTGAGCTAGACTCGAATTGGAACTGGTACACAACAATGGGCCTTGTTACACTCTTGGTTACGGCACTCCCAGGGGATATGCTTATTATAATTCTCATTTTCTTTAAAACCCATTATGAAGGGTTTATGAGTATATAATTCCTCAAAGAAAACATTTTTATGATTATGGATTATATCCATAAACAATTCAATTTATGATAACTGTTTTACAAGTTTGGAATTATGTATTGCGATTCATAAACTAATCTAGTGTATGCCATTGTTTATAAATGGTGCCAAGTGGAAGGTATGGAAACCTTATCAACCCATGTAATCCATGTTGGTATTTCCATACTACCCAAGATAATTATAGTGGAGCTGGTGATTCCACTGGTGCTGATCAGCTTATCACCATACTGGGACAACTCACTCAGGTTATGAATAATAACCTTACCTATATGGAGCACCCTAATCCACAAAACGGAGGATCAATGTTAGACCACTTCATGAGGAAACAACAACCAAAATTAAATGGGAGTACAAATCCATTAGTAGCTGTGCATTAGATAAATTCCTTAGAGAAAATATGTCATGCTTTGGGGAGTAGCGAAAGGGAAAAAATTTTCATGGAAGTTTATCGCCTCACGGGAGATGCAGATCAATGGTGGTAATTAATAAAAAAACACAAAGGAAGATAAAGAAGTATGGAACATGGAATGGAAGGAGTTTAAAGAAATTTTCTTAGAAAAATACTTTCCTCATGACCATCTAGCGGATATGGAAAGACAATTTCTGAGTCTAAGGAAAAAGGAGGATGAAAATTTTGCAAACTATGATGCTAACTTTACAAGGTTTGAAAGGAATGCATCAGATTATATACGTAACCCAAGGAGTAATATTGATCGATTATTTGGTGGGTTAAAACCATTTCGCTGACGAGCATTAGTCTCACAATCCTTCTCATCATACGAAGAGTTTATCGCATGCTTTATCAAGACTGAAAAGGAATTATCTATGTCTTATGACTTTAAAACAAAGCAATAGAAAAAGAGATCTACTGAACACTCTAGAAATGGAAATAAGGGGAATAAGGGAAAACTTAAATATTCATACTATGGTAAATGTGGAAAGAAACACTATTATACTTTCCTGAAGGGAATGGGAGTCCATTAAAAGTGTGGTGAAAAAGGCCACCAAGCTCATGATTACAAGGGGAAGAAACAAGCTGTCAATGTTAAATGATACAATTGTAGAGGAAAGGGCCATTATGAAAATGAATGTCCTAATCACCAAGGGAACTTACCTTATAAAATGAAAATTGAGCAAGGCCAAGCTTATGCGATCACTACTGCTGATTTTGAAGCTCCAAAAGATGTGGTGGTAAGTAATTTAATGGTTTCCACAAGTTTAGACAATGCTTTATTTGATTCTGGATCATTTCATTTTTTCATATCTTCCTAGTTTTCTAAGAAAATTTTATATTTCCAATTTGATTTAACAAGGGATTTGTTAGTCAAAACTCCTAAGGGAACTATCATTGCAACAAAGTTTTCTGAATCATTTACCATTAGGGCATATAAATGTTCTTTATCTATTGACCTCATTGTTATACCCATGATTGAATTTGATATAATCCTCGAAATTGATTGACTTTAAGACCATGATGTGAAAATTTATTGTAAGAAGAAGTAGGTTACAATTTTCTATGATGATAAGGAGTTCCTTATCTTTCGATTAGAAATCTCACCACTTGATATTTATCTAGATCTGCCCCCTATAGCTCTAATTAATTCAATTATTGGGGAATAATAGAATTAATTTACTATGGTTGAGGAAAATAAGGTTCAAATATATTATGTACCTATTGTTGAAGAATATGTTGATGTATTTCCAAAGGATTTACCTGGATATCCTCCAGAATGAGAAATTGAGTTTTTTATTGATTTAATTCCTAGTTCAAGGCCCATATCAAAGACCCCTTATAGAATGGACACTGCGGAATTAGTGGAACTAAACAAAAAACTAGAGGAATTGAGTAACAAGGGATTTATTCGCCCTAGTGTTTCTCTATGGGGATCACCTATCCTTTTTGTTAAAAAGAAAGATTGATCTATGAGGTTTTGCATTGGCTACAGGGAGATCAATTCTATAACAATAAAGAACAAGTATCCCCTACCTCGCATTGATGATTTATTCGACCAACTTCATGGAGATCAATATTTTTTAAAGACCGACCTTCAATCTAGATATCATCAGTTGTGTGTGCAGAAGGAAGACATTCTGAAAATAGCATTTTGAACCAGGTACGGACATTACGAGTTAACAGTAATGCCTTTTGGATTGACTAATGCACCCTATATCTTTGTAGATCTAACGAATAGAGTTTTCAAGGAATATCTTGATGAATTTGTAGTGGTATTTATTGATTATATTTTGGTATACTCAAAAATATACGAATATCATGAAAATCATTTGCGCATTATCCTATGGACTCTTAGAAGAAATGAATTATATGGGAAATTTAACAAGTGTGAATTTTGGATTCATGAGATTTCTTTTCTTGGCCATATTTTCTCTAAGGTTGGAATCTCTGTTGATCCTTTAAAGACCAAGGCAATCCAAGAATAGCCAGCAACGATGAGCATAACTGAGGTATGTAGTTCTATTGTTTTAGCAGGTTATTATCGGCATTTTTTCCAGAATTTTGCCTGATTGGAAAACCCATTAACCAAGATAAATTGTAAAGGGGTTAAATTTGTTTTGGAAAAAATAGTGTGAATAATGTTTTGAAGAACTGAATAGAAGATTAGTTAATGCTCCTATCTTGTCTCTACCATCATGGAATGATGGGTTTTTTATTTATAGTGATGCTTTTAATAAAGGAATTGGTTGTGTCCTTATGCAGAATGATAGATTTATTTTCTATACATCACGATAGCTAAAACTTCATTACCAAAACTATCCCACTCATGATCCTGAGTTATTAGATGTAATCATTGCTCTAAAAATATGGAGACACTATCTCTATGGTGAAAAATGTGAGATTTATACTAATCACAAGAGTTTGAAGTATATTTTCTCATAAAAAGAACTCAACATGAGGAAAAGGTGATGGCTTGAACTACTCAAGGATTATGATTTAACTATACACTACCACCGGGGGAAGGCAAATAAGGTGTCAGATGCTTTGAGTAGAAAGGATCATGGAGTTTTGAACAAGATGAGAGTTGAAATGAATCCTATTTTCATGGATCTAATAAAGATGGATATGGGAATAACCATGGAAGGTGAAACATCAATACTTTTTCAAATGGTTTCCAAACCATCTTTACTAGAAATGATAAAGAGTTCTCAGACTGATGATGAGGAGTTTCAAAAGAAGATTAATGCTGTGGATGATGGTAGATTGAGGTACTTCATATATGAAGATGGAATTTTGAAATTTGGGGACAGACTTTGTGTTCCTAACATACCTGATCTAAAAAGGGAATTGTTAGATGATGCTCATAGCTCCAATTTTACTATACACCCTGGGAGCACAAAGATGTATAGATATTTGAAGAAATATTTTTGGTGGGACAACCTGAAGAGGGGGATTGCTGATTTTGTGTCAAGATGTATGGTTTGTCAACAAGTGAAAGATGGAAGGCAACAGCCTGCAGGAGTCATGCAACCTATTCCCATACCTAAGTGGAAATGGTATAGTATTATGATGGACTTTGTCATTAGGCTACCAAAGACTCCTAGAAGGAATGATGCAATATGTGTTATTGTTGATCTTCTTACCAAGTCAGCACATTTTCTTGCTATAAGAGAATATTTACCACTTGAACATCTAGAAATACTATATATTAATGAAGTTGTAAGACTCCATGGTGTACCCCTATTAATTGTTTCTAATCATGATCCCTGTTTTACATCAAGATTTTGGAAAAGTCTTCAGATGGCCCTGGATACTGAACTTTAATTGAGCACTGCCTACCACCCTCAAAATGATGGAAAATTCAAACGAACTATTAAAACATTAGAAGACATGTAGAGATCTTTCTCACTTGACTTTCAAGGTATGTGGGATCAATATTTACCACTGGAAGAATTTTCCTATAACAATATCTTCCATTCAAGTATTCAGATGGAACCATATGAAGCGTTATATGGAAAGAGATGTCGCACACCAACTTGTTGGGATGATGTTGGTGAAATAAAACTCATAGGAAAAGAACCTATAGAGTAAATGATGGAAAATTTGAAGGTTATCCAAACCCACATCAAAGCATCCCAAAGTAGGAAAAAGAGCTATCTTGATAACCAAAGTAAGGATTTGGAATTTCAGGTAGGAGATCATGTTTTATTGAAGGTATCTCCATGGAATAGAGTTATACGTTTCGGTAAGAAGGGTAAATTGAGTCCTAGGTACATCGGACCTTTAGAAATTCTAGAATGAATTGGAGTTGTAGATTATCGTTTGGCAATGCCTCCAAGTATCTCCAAAGTTCATGATGTGTTCCATGTATAACTGTTGAGAAAATACATACCTAACCCAATGCATGTACTCACCTATGATGAAATTTAACTGGAACCTGATCTATCTTTTTGTGAAGAGCCTGTCAATATTCTCGATACCAGAGAACAAGTGCTGAGAAACCGGATAACTCGTCTAGTGAAAGTTCTATGGAGAAACCATAAGATAGAAGAGGCAATGTGGGAACCCAAGGAACTTGTAATGAAGAACCACATGAATATTTTTATGCAGTAACATTCTAGAAATTTTGAGGATGAAATTATTTTAAGGAGGGTAGAATGTAAAAACCCAAGCTTCTACGGTATGTTTCCCTTTGAATAATATAGTAGCTTGCGTTGTACGCAACTTGGAGTTTTAACACACCACGGCCAATGAAACTAGCCATTATGAATAGTAATACCCACTTTTTAAAATTTTATAAATTTTACCTTTCAAAATGGACTTCATTTTTGGATTCGTAATATTGAAATTATCTTAGGGTGAGTTTTTGGTATTTTTATGAAAACTTTCAATTTTTGATGAATAGTGGAAAACACTAAGTTATTGTTTACAACCAAAATTTTATTGAAATAATTATTTATTTTATTTAAATTTATTTTAGGTCAAAATAGATACATAATACCTATATATGTTCAATATAATTCATTGGAGTCATTTTATAATAAGTTTAGATATATAAAAATTTTATTGAACTCTTTACCGTCTTTTACCCACCTCCTAGGAGAATTTGAAAATTTTCATAAAACTTAATTTTACCACTTCTGTGAGTAGAATTTCAAAAATCCAAGAGACATGGTTAATATAAGTAAGTAAAATGTGGTTCAATAAGATGAAAATAATTTTTTGTGAATAGTATCTTTTGACTTTTATTTACCATGGTTAACAATAAATAGGGTAATTAAGGGTATAAATGATATCATAATTACCCTAACACGTGTCCTAATTCTATTAGATAATTATAATTAGACCAAAACAACCTTAGGAATAAAATATTATCCTCTTTGGTCCACTTGGATTAGATTAGGACATTTATTATTATTTTATTTAAAGAAGAGTTAAAAGAGTTAAATTCAAAGTTTAATAAGTAAACCATTTTTAATATAGGGTTACAGACAATATAAATTTGACTATAAGTATTCATTAGAAAGCTAAAAATATTTCCTACATAATGGTATTTTATTTATAATTTTTAGACATTAAATAATTTTATTTATTTATTACTCAATGATGATGCAGTAATTAACTTATTAATGAAGTATTAAAATAATTGATATTATAAATTTCCAAATAAATGTAAATTGAAACTTCTGATGAATTCAAAAAAAATTAGGTTAATATGAAATGTTAGGTTTTTTTAATGTTTTTATGTATTTCAAAAAAATCAAATACTAAATAGTGTCAAAGTTGACATAATTGAGTTTTTAAAAGAAATACTTTATTATTAATTGATATAATATTCCTAAAAATATAAGGTTCTACCAAAGGACTTATATAATGTTATATATATTAATAATGAACAACATAGGGTTCTCTTAGATTTTTATAGTAGGTTCATTAACCATATAATATAAAAATACAAAGAGACATGGTAAATGTCACACTATTTAACTAAGAGTTAAATCTAAAAGATAAGGTTAATATGATGACCTAAACCTGTATAAAACGTATTGGTTGAGTTTTTTTGACTCATCCCCACATTAGCCTCGAAATAATTCATTTTGGAGCTATTAGAAAACGAAAATTATTTTATTATAAAATAATATTTCAAGATTTTTCTAAAGTGACCCTCGCCTCTCTTATAAATGGGCACTTCCACTTATCTTAATTTCACATCGCCAAAGCCGTTTGGATCGGCCAAACCCTTCCCTAATATCCTCCCAACTTTCCTCCCTTCATCTTAGAGGCCTTTCTTTGGTCATAAAGTCAACTTAAGGAGCCCTTTTGATCAAATCAAAAGGAAGAACCAGAAGAAGAGGTAAATATTTCATCACCTCTTTCAAGTTCTTTTCTTCTTCCACTTCCTCTTTCTTTGTTGTTTCCATTATAAAATGATAACTCTAGTATATTATATATTCTGTTATGTTATTATAAAAATGGTACAACTATATTCATTATTCTATCCATCATATGAATGATAAAGTCCCCATACGTGCGTATGTACGGCTTACCATCTCCACATCGTGGTGTAGTTTATTATTCAAACACTTCATTATTTGGATGGGTATAATAATGAGTATAACATATGTAAATAATAAATATAACATGTTAATAATTCATTATATATTATTTACCATCCAATTACATACTATTTTACCATCAATATAATGATATTGTCACTCGTGCATACGCACGGATTACTGTCTCCACGAACGCGATGAGATTCATTCCCCATCATAATCATTCAAGAATAATTTTCATTTTATGATTAAAAATAATGTTTATGAACATAATATAATTATTTATATGAATCAAATACATCCTATCCATAACAAACATGGCTTATGTAACCAAGAATATAAAGGAAAACGAATCAGTTAAAACCTGAAATGATGATACTATTGAAATATTATTAATAAATCAATATTAGAGGATCATATATGATATCATATTTACGTATATAGTTCTTGTATAATTTAATTACAATGTTTTAACTGTTATAAAGGAGTTTATCATACCATATACTAAGGAAAAGTACAAGTTAAGTGTTAATTCTACAGTCTCTTTACTTATCTGAGGTTGTTAATACACAAGTATCTACTGGGACCTCTTTATCATCCACATCCGTGTTTTCTTAAAAATGTATTTCAAAACATTTTTACTATTTACTATACAATGGGTTAAATTCATTTATACCCTCATTTTACCTTATATGTTTTGAAGGGAATCTTTCCGTCATTTTCCAAACAAGGTACTTTATGAACTTTTCAACAAAATTAAGGTAAAAATTGTTTTTTTAACTTATATGACGGGTGTGGCTATTTTCTGTCATTATAACATCATCGAATCATCCCTTACAAGATTATAAAAATATTTTCAAAATAAATGTTTTCTTTTATAATTATATTAATTTTAAATTATTTCAAAATAGAAAGAGTTATTTCTCTAAAAAATATTTTTATTTCATCTATGTCAACATCCTTTTGAAGTATTTTAAGCTTGTTTGAAGTTCGTTCATTATGATTCAAATATTCCATATTGTATTGAAGGTTTTGTGATATTTTTGACTGTGGGTGTGTTATTTTTACACCATTCATGTTTTATGGATAAATTATTGACATTTCATATGCTTGTTTTAATATGAATGTTTATGTTATGTTTAAACCTTTTCATATGAGGAATGCTTTGGAATTAGTAAGTGACGGGTGGATACCTCTATAGCTCCTCAATGCATCAGTAGGTCTCATGAGACAAACTATTATCTTGGTACAAGGCCTTGAAAAAATCTTTTTTGTAGTATTGGAATAAGGCCTTGACTATGTGGTTATGAAGTTAGGCATCATGCATTCCATAATTATGAAATTGGATATTGAAATTGCATGTGATTATTCGACTAGATAATAGCCATGTGAATAAGTAAATTGAATTATTTGATTTTAACTTTTCCATATTATGATAATTTTTAAGTTTAAAAGTATTTTTTTAGTCTTATACATAGCCTTAAATATTTATGCTTATTTATGAAATTTTCCGCTATATTGTTATCCTTACTGAGCATCTGAGCTCACCCCTTTCTATGTTTTATTTTTTCCAGGATGTGAAGAATTATTTAATGGTTGACCTACAGGGATAGGCTAAGGATATAAGTGTGTTCAAAGGGGACAATATGTTGTTGATGTTTTTATTTCATAATGTAATTTAAAACTTATGAATGTCTCTAGTACTTCCAAGGTTACTAAACTGATCGGTCTTTTGGGACATGATTCCTTGTATCATGCCAATGTTATGTAATAATGCACCGACTCTGGGTAACTAGGGTCGGGCCATTGCAACATTCCATGAATATTTAATTACATTTATTTATTTTTTTCCTGCTTATTATTAATTGGTAGTAATAATTATTATTTATAACTTTAAATGGAAAAATTTGGTTACTTATAGTGGTTGTATCAACCTAAATAGTGTTTTTCGATGCATCGTGATGATATAATTTCACTTAACCAACATTAATACAATCAATTATTTAAAACCTTGATTAAAAAATTTAATAATTTAAACTATTTGTAGTTAAATGGAGTTCCAATTACAACTTTTAAGTTTTATACCTATGTAAATTTGGAATAGAACTATATATAACTAAAGAATTATATGCAGACTTGTTAAATTATTTCTCTTAATGTGAAAAAAAATGCTAGTTATATTTAAATGGGTTACCAATTACTACATAAATACTATTTACCAATATAGGCTAGGATTGAAAACATATTTAACTAAATCATTATGATTAAGACTTTAAACATTTATATTTCACCTAACCGTATGAATGGCTAGTTGGAATTAGTGTAAACATCTGAGTTAAAAATTTTAATGAATATATAATATCAATTATAGTAGGACCTTGATAATATTATTTTATTCCCATGTCTATAATGACATCTGAAGTGGTATTATGTTATGAGATATGTGATTTTCATTATAGATACATTCTTCAAAGATGTCCTTGTGTTGAGGGCCAAGAAGGAAATGATGACCATGATCATAAGGTGTTGGGAATTGAACCATCAGTAAGGATGACAGTAGTGTTAAATTTAGCACCTCCTATTATACCAACTATAATTCCTAGAGTAGGCATTCATTCCCAGCTTATAGAGAGTTTTTGACACATCATACAATCTAGGTAGGTAACATCATGGGATCCATCAATCTTGTATAGGTTAACTGAGGAGTTCCAATGGTAACTCCATCAATTTTCTTAAGGTAATGTGGTCCCTAGGATATTAAGTCTTTATTAGAGGCTATGAATAAGACATTAAGAAATATTGAGATTAAACTGGACAGAATTTTGAATCTTACAACATATATGCTTCCTGGATATAAAAACCTGGGGTGGAAATTCTTACATAGGAAAATAAGTATTGAGTCATAGTCTAGGGTAAATTTTATACTTGATTATTTGATTAATTTTCCCAGATACATTAAGGGATGATTTAGTAATTAATTAATGCATCTCGAGTAGGGAAACATTTTCATCATGGATTACTCATCTCATTTCACCAATTTATAGTGTTATTCACCCACTCTTGTGGGTGAAAATCTATCTAGGGATATCCATTTTTAGGATGGATTTAGGTAGGATTTTCAATCTCATGGGAATGTATTTAGACTAACTACTATATATCATATTATAATCCAATCCCTTTTCTCTATGAAAAATATGAGGGAAGATGAATGTTCCCATATAGAATATTCTGAAGCTAGGTTAGTAATTGGATCATCCAATGGTAGGAAGAATTCCCATGAGACTTCTCTCCTAGGTAGTGGCATCCAGGGTGTTCATGATGGTAGTTTTGTAGTATTTCGTAAGTATAGTAGGTTGAGTCACATGAAGCCTCAATGTGAAAGGGACCTACTTGATTTTTGAGCTTGTGTAAATTTGGGCTATCACAAGAGATTCTTCACAAACTTTCCACTAGTACCTAATGAGAGGGTATTTTTACCTGTACAGAGTTTTAGAGTGGGATTTCTACCACCACCCCTGGAAAGAAGCTAGAGTACAACTTGATTTTCACTCTAAGCAGGTGGTTGAGGTTGAGGAGGCCTCACACATGATGTATAGAACTAGTATAGTGATACTTATCTGGGAATTCAAGATGTACCTCATGTTCATAGATATATCCTGGTATATGTAATTCACCCTACACCTATTGAGTATATCATTGGGTCGTTTGCAATAAAAGTTATTATCCTGGTGACCTCAAATTTATTTTATATCTTTTTTAATATAGGTGAATTGTACTCATTCATATCTACTGATTTTATGGGAATCCTAGGTTTAGATATTGAATACCTATATATGGTAATTTACTTTAATAAACACCTATGAATATGGTCAGAGGAAATTCATCCTTACAAGGAGTGTCCCCTCAAGATAGGTGGCTACTGATTTCTATGGGACATTTTTTTAATGATATGAAATACTTCTATTTAATTCTCAATATGGATTGGGGTGTGACCTTTCAAGCTCATATTTATTTTTATCATCGATCAGTGTCATATTCATCACCTAAGGGCGGTATCTATCTTCACAAGGGAGAATGGGATTTCTAGGAATGACATACTGAACCTGAGCATCATTGGTTGGAAAAAGTGTTGACCTATATTTATAGCCTCTTACTAAATGATCATGGAGTGTGGTAGTCAATAATTCACCCATATATAGACCATTTTATGGATGTCATTTCTGATGAATTTTATGGGACTCCTCCAAATAGAGTGGTCAAATTTAAAATTGTTCTTATACCATGAGTAGAACTGGTATCCATTTCTCCATATAGGATGGATTCTGCTAAGTTCTGGGAACTCAAGATTCGATTAGATGACGTTGAATATATGATGTTTTTTCAACCCAGTCAATCTTTTTAGGGTCCATTGGTATTTTCTGTGATTAATGCAGATGGTAGTTTGTAGTTATATATGGATTACAAGTTGTTGAATCAGATTACTTTTAAAAATCAATACCCATACCCTCTTATATATGATATATTCAATCAACTCTGAGTAGCTACGGTCTTCTCAAAGGTTGATCCGATATAGGGTTGTCATCAGGTAAGATTTAGGACCTCAGATATACCATTTATAGTATTCCAAATTTGGAATGTAACACTCCAAGATTTTGAGAAATATTTTTTTTGAATTAATTAATCTTATGTATATGTTTCATTTCATGTGACATTGGAAATGGTTATATATATATATATATATATATATTAAAACACTAATTAAAAAATTCATTTCACACACCACCAATGTTTATGTCACTACATGCAACACCGACTTGGAATGCACTACACACAACACCAATTTGGCATGCACTAAACGCAACACCGACTTTCCATATATTGCATGAAATACTGAGTTTTTATAAAATATCATTTTATTATCATAATTATTTAAATGAGTTAGTTATAACCTAGAAATTAAAACTTAGTAATATGAATAGTAATAAATAATTTTAAAATATTTGTATAATGTTTTTATATAAATAAAACTTTTTGATAATTAAAAATATTTTTTTGTAAATCCTTTATATGTTTAAGAATATTATTTTCTTGAATGAAATAATTTTCATGTCCTTTTGTAAAGAACAAGAAAATTAATTTTAGACACATATAGAAATTTAATTTGATAAAATAAACTTAATTTTTTAATTTATAATTCTTAAATTATCATAGGGTTAATTTTTGTGATTTTTCTGAAAAAAACATCATTTTTTATGAATAGTGAAAAATACTCCATTTTAGTTAATAAATACCTTTTCATTTAAATAATTATTAATGTTAAATTATACTTTAAATTTATTTTAAGGTCAAATTATATCAATTATATATCTATTAATATAATTTAGGTCATTATAATCAATTTTACTTTGAAATGGAATATAAAAACTTAATAATATTTTGAACATTTTTCTACGTTAAAAACCCGTTATTTCGTCCCATCTATGGGATTAGAATTAATATTAATTTTTCCACTTCTATGAATTGAATTTATAAAAATTTAAATACACCATATCAATATAATATTTATAATCTAATTATATTATATAATTTTTTAACAAAAATATTAGTAAAAGTGATTAAAATTAATCACAGTGATTAAGGTCAAAATAAGCTTAATTATGGACTAAACCTTAATAATAGAGGGGTAATTCCCTTATCCAAAGTCCATTTTATGGAAATATTTAGGTTATAAACCTTCCATTATTTTTTTTTATTTTTGACTTTTTTTAGGTAAGAACGTGTGTACACCAAACTTGTTTTAAAAAATTCCAACTGAGTCTTTTTCCTTCCCTATAAAAGGCCTCCACCTCTTCCTCTTCTTCACACCTATAAAACCTATTAATTTAGGACAAGATCTACCCAATAAAATTCTAAAAATACATTCCTTCCTCATAGAATCCTATAATTGGTAATAAATTAATCCAAGGAATCCTTTTGACACAAACCAAAAGGAGTTACCCAAATAAGAGATAACCTCTTCTCTCAAGCTCTTTTCTTTTATTTTCCTTCTCCACCCCTTAAAATCCCTTTATTCCATGATTTTATAAAAATTAATTTATCTTAAATATACTAGTATGTTTTTATGATATGGTTTCAACTTACACTTACACACACATCCATCTAATTAGTAACGAACATACTGTTTACGTTTACATTAAACTACGACCGCACTAAACGATGATTGTTCATTTTTCATTTAACGCCTCTCATGGTGGAAATTTTGATGGAAATTATTTTTATATATGTTATATATTATATTTATTATGTATTTAATCTTATTTATTCCTTTTTACAACAAATGTATTTTTTACTTTCTATTTAGTGTAAATATTAAAATTTCATTTGAGGAAGTGTGGACTACTGCCCCCTTAAAGATATGTGATTCGTTCACACACTACATGGAATGTATTAAGGATGGGTTTAGAGAAATTATATTATATATGTAAAATTATAATGCTAATTTAATTATATAGTATTCATATATACATATATGTCATTTTATTTTTTTTCAATACGAGAATAAAAATGGAAACAGTATTAATGTGTACATATGACTTACCATCTCCATGAAGGGTGTATTACATTTAATACTTCTATATTTATAGATTATTTTAATACAAATATACTGGAAATAAATGATATTTATATCATTTTTTACATTATTTAATCATGATATAATTATAAGTACCAATGATATAACAAATTAAGACACATGCAAAGAATAAAGTGAATATTATCTGAAGTGATACCTTAACATAGGATGGTTAACAAGTGGGTAATCTAAGGTTATAATAAAAACATATATGGTATTGGATATAATAATATGGTTCTCTAAAATATTTATAATAAACTTAAATTTATTATACAGGTGGTTTGAACGAGCACGACAAGAGTCAAGACATAAGGTAATGGGATTCCATCTCATTTTTTATTTTGTGAGATACATACTTTATTCACCACCCATTCCTTTTGAGTGGTGGGTATACTGTCCATGGATGTATTATATGATTTTTATAATTAAATTTATAGGTATTTACATATATATTTGATGAAATTTATTTGATGCTATTTATGTTTCAAAAGTTACCAAATCGGTAAAATAATTTTGTCTTAATTTGACTTCTTTGAGACACATGCCAAGTTATGCACCTATATTTTTCCATTAGGTGTATATACTACCTTTAAAATTTTATATCATGAATGTAATTATTTTCATGATATTTTAATATTAATATAATTTCATTTTATTACATGAGTTGTATGGTTCAAAGTTACAATGTGGTAAGAGTTTATTGAAACAATCTCATCACTTTTCAAGATTGTTTATGATTATGCTTCCTTTGTTGAAATTTTATGATCCATATCTCAAAAAAATTAATGAATTTTATTCTCTTATATTTATTAATTATTTATTCATATATTGGTACCATTTATTCCACTCTTTGGTACATAAGATAGTTTGTAATTTTTTTAAGAAATCCCAACTTTAACCTATCTTCAGTTAGAAATCTATGTTCCTTTATAACCAGGTTTTCTAAAAAAGTTTTCCAAGAATATTATTATAATATCCAATGATCCTTAAAATAAATTTTTACCCTTTTTAATTTTACCAATGTCATAAAAGGAATATTCTTGTCTCTTTCTGAACAAGACATTTTTCTAACCTTTTTACCAGGAAAACGAAATAGTCTTTTTACCTCATATGATATATACAGATTGTTCCATCGTCAATCCTTTAAAGCTTTATTTTCATGTTTAAATGTAAATTTTTAAGAAAAAAAATTCAAATATATTTTCAATAAAATGTTTTTCAAGAAGTTTTCAAGATTATTTTATAAGTTTTCAAGTAAAAATGTTTTCAAAATACTTCCAAGTCTTCCTTCTAAGTTTTGAAAGTATTTTCAAAGGAAATGGTTTTTAAAAGGTTTTATATTTTAAATAGTTTCTAAAATAAGAAATGATACTGTCATTAAGAAAAGTTTTCAAAATATCCTTCTAAGTTATTTTCCATTTAATATGACATCTTTTGATGTTACTCATTCCCTTATAGAAAATAATCCAAAGGTTACATTAATATTCTTCTTGAATGGTTTAGGTTTTGATGGAATGATTCTTATGACACCCGTTTCTCTTTCACGGGTTATATTCTATTAAAACCCACTTATTTTCGTGGGTGGTGATTATGATACCTACTTGTTTTCCATAGGTAATGATATGATTAAATGTTTATGGTGCCTATCTCATTTCTTAGGTTACGATGTGATTATTGTTTATAATTTTGTGGCACTTGTATCTATGATTTTTGTTATATTTTGGGTAAGATCTATATCTCCCTCCAATGAATTAGGTAATGATGGATGAATCATGTGTATAAATGTTATGTGTGAACCTTATTTCATGTTCACAATGTTATCCATGAACATGATTACATGTTCTCAATGTTATTCATAGACTTGGAAGCATTTCCATAAGTTTATGAATGAACCTGATTATAAGTTTAAAATGTTATGAGTGAACCTTATTACGTCTTCACAATGTTATGAATATACCTAGTTTTATTTCCATAAGTTTATGCATGAACATGATTACGTGTTCACAATGTTATGATTGAACCATATTACATGTTCACAATGTTATGGAAGGACCTGGTTACATGCCCATAAGTTTATGCATGAACCTGATTACATGTTCACAATGTTATGTGTGAACCTGATTACATGTTCAAAATGTTATACATGGACCTTGTTTAATTCTCATAACATTATGCGTGAACATAATTACACATTCAAAATTTTATTCATATTCCTATTTTCATGTCCATACATTGATACGAGGACCTAATTTAATTCCCTTAACTTAATGAATCAACCTATTTCTACTTATAAATGTTCACAACATTATAAACAAATGTGCATGTCGCAAATTCTATGTCTTGTTCATATGTTATGCTATCATTAATTATCCCCTTAATTATCTTATGATCCATGTCTTATGAACTTCAAATACTTTTTATGATCTCTAATATGTATGGTATGATCTTAAAATGTTATGCTCAAGTTCCATACCATTTTTTCATGTTATGCTTATGAATTTCCTTTATTTACTCTTACAAAGCATATAAGCTCTCTCCTTCCTTATGTTTCCTTTCCAATTGTTATGTAGAAAGGTTTTAGGTAGAAATACTAAATTTAGAGATCTTTATGGGAGTTTTTGAAGATATTTCACTCGGATATAATATTTTGTTTCTAAGTTTACAAATACACTAAACTATTATGGTTCTCAGGAATTTAGTTTTTATAATGTACTGAATATTCATCTAAATTGATGTAATATAAATGCATGTTAATCCTGGGTCACTATATTTGTTATCAAAGTAATTTTTTATTCAACATTTTGAAACTAGGGTGTGTAAACTATAGTGATATACCTAGGTATATTACTAAGGATATGTTTAAGAATGTATGTAATGATAAGTATAAGGATGAGTTAATGTCTATGAAAATTTCCTGGAATTTTGGTAAAGGATATAGTGTTTGGATTCCTATAAATACATCCCTGTATGGATACTATAATTGGATGTGGCTATGGAACAAATATATCTAGGGGTAACAACTCTAACAAGATGTTTCGGACCTGGCTTGGGGTAATTTGTTACTCGACAATGGGCCTTACTGCACGCCTGGTTTGACACTCTTAGGGTATATGCTTTGGAAATTCACAAACTCTTCACAAACCATCATAAAGGATTTAAATATATTCTTCCATGAATATCCTAGGATAAAACTAAGTTTTCAAAGATTAAATAAGTATAATCTGTTATTTAGGCACTCTATAAGTAATTTTTAAGGATTATATGATATCCCAATATGATAAATGTTTTCACGCTATGATTTCTAGTTTTAGTCAATAGAGATAACTAGAAGGAACATTGTTAACATTTATTATTTTAGATATGGATAGTATGGGAATTTCTCAAATCGATTTCCCAATTGGAAATCTCATAAAGAGAATAAATAAGGTGGTATGATTATTGGTTATAATTATGAAGATAAAAAGACCAAAAATGACTCATGAAAGGTATGTGATGTTCTTCCAGTATTATTTACATTGATCATAAGAAGTATGATTAGATTAATGTTGAGGAACCTTGAGACATGATTCCTATTTCATATTATAGGAAAGAGGTATTAAGAAATAAATTGATGAGTCATGGGTAATGGTTTAAGAATAAAGTTGTATGAATTGAGTACTTATATTTTGGAATTCAATGATTATGTTATATGAAGCATGAAATATATAATCATTTTCAGTATAAGTTTTCATTAAGTATTGAAAAGAATATGATTAATATTGTTGAATACATAGAAAAGTTATATTTTGAATAATTTAAGGTAACCCTTAATATGGTCAAGATGTTGAGAAAATTATATTTCGCTTGGATAATGTGATGATTGATTTGGATAAAGTAAATTGGAAGCACTGATTACCCTGGATCAGATTATTGACTAGCTTATAAACATTCTATGTTATCATGGATGAAGTTCAAAACTTATTGGATTTAAGGAATATATCCAATAACCTTTAGAATAAAGAAGCATGCATGTTTTCCTAAAGTATTTTTGGTAATTTGGGTTATTACTATGTTTCAAGAGAATATATGATGAGGGTATTAACATGTTTGGAATGTGACAACCAAGAGATACATTGTGATATATGAGGGATCAATATTAAGTTGATTTTATGACTTATTTATAAAGTTTTTTATTTTAATATTTAGGAAGGGTGATAAGGTTAACCATTTATGGAAATATTAAGTTACACTTTAGAATAATTTTGTGAGAATAAAGTATTATATTACCACAATATGTTTTAATAATATTGGATAACCTGTTATAAAAACGTCGTGTTGATGATAACTGATGATAGATGGGATGGAATATCATGGATATCATCATATGTTAGTTCTTTAGGAATGAAAATTCACCTTTATTTTTGGAGAAAGAGTTTAAGTGGATCAAGGAACAATAAAGATTGAGGTTTTCATGAAATCATGAAAGTATATATTTTCATAAAAATTCTTACCTTTAGGAAAAAATGATCTTGAATCCAAAAAATTTATCCTAGTACCTCTATTTTTTATTAATCATATGGTCCCTTAGTTCATTACAAATTTATGTCTTTTTTATTGTTAACTTTCTCCTGACCTTGTTCCCTATCACTATCCATAATAACAAGATAGTTATATTTTTCTTCCATGTCAATGTTTTCACTTCTAACATATTTTCTAATATGCGAAAACCTAGTTATATGTTACTTCAGGAAACCACTATGTTTCTAACTTTTCCTATTTAAAGGATGTTCTAGTATTCATTTTTACGATGTGGGTTTCTATGAATAAAACTTTTAAGTATTAATCCTTTTATAACCTAGATGAATTTCAAGGGAGAAATTCATTTTAAGGGGGTAGAATGTAACACCTTGAGATTTTTTGAAACATTTTTTTTGAATTAATTAATCTTTTGTATATGTTTCATTTCACATGACACCAGAAATAATATATATATATATATATATATTAAAACACTAATTCAAGCATTACATTCACATGACACCAACATGGATTACGCTACACACAACACCAACTTGGCATGCACTATACGCAACGCTGACTTATCATACGTTACACACAATATCAAGTTTCTATGAAACATCATTTAATTGGTATAATTATTTAAACGAGTTAGTTATAACATAGAAATTAAAACCTAGTAATATTAATAGTAATAAATACTTTTAAAATATTTTTATAATTGTTTAATTTAAATAAAACATGTTGATAATGAAAAATATAATTTTTTTTGTAAAGTCTTTATATGTTTAAAAATACTATTTCCTTGAATAAACTGCTTTTTATGTCCTATGAAAAAAAAATTAATTTCATGCCCATATAGAAATTTAATTTGATTATTTTTTTTAATTTATAATTTAAAAATTAACTTAGGGTGAATTTTTTGGTTTTTTCTGAGAAACCTCATCTTTTTATGAATGGTGAAAAATACTGCATTTTATTTAATAATTACCACTTTGTTTAAATAATTATTAATGTTAAATTATAATTTAAATTTTTTTAAGGTCAAATTAGATCAATTATAAATCCATTAATACAATTTAGTCATTATAATAAATTTCAATTTGAAATTAAATATAAAAACTTAACAATCTTTTGAATATTTTTCTACTTTAAAAACCCGTTATTTCATCCCATCTGTGGGGTTAACATTAATCTTAATTTTTATGATTCTGTGAATTGAATTAAAAAAAATGGAAATAAATAATTTTAATCAGTATAATATTTAGAGTCTAATTAGATAATGTTAATTTTTTGACCAATAATATTATAAAAAGTTATTAAAATTAATCACAGCGATTAAGGTCAAATTATTCTTAATTAGGGACTAAACCTTAATCTTAGGGGCCCAAATGACCTATACACTTATAAAAAACCAATGTTATGGCCATGTTTGGGCCATAAACATTTCATTATTTATTTATTTATTTTTATTAGTTTTGTTAGTTAAGAACATGTGTACACCTAACTTGTTTTCAAAAAGTCCAAGTGAGTCCTTTTCCTTCCCTATAAAAGGCCACCAACTCTCCCTCTTATTCACACATATCAGACCTCTTAGGTTAGGAAAATATATTCCCAATAAACTTCTCAACATACCTATATTCTTCTTATAATCCTATCCTTCTATAGAAATCAATCCAAGGAAGCCTTTTGGCACAAACCAAAATGAGCTACCTGATTAAGAGGTAACCACTTCTCTCAAGATCCTTTCTTTTATTTTCCTTCTCCACGCCCTCTAATTTCTTTATTCCATGCTCGTATAAAAACACCAATATCCTAAATATACTATTATTTATTTATTCTATGGGTTCTACCTACACTTACACACACATACATCAAAAGGGTAACAAACATGCTATTTACATGTACGGTAAACTACCGCCTCACTAAACGATGATTGTTCATTTTTCCTTTACCGAATATCATGGTGGAAATTATGATGGAAACTATATTTATATATGTTATATATTAAAAATTTTATTTATTTAATATTATTTATTCATTTTTACAACACATATCTTTTTTACTTTCTATTTGGTGTAAATACGATAACTTCGTTTGAGGAAGTGTGGACTACCACCCCCTCAAAGCGATGTGATTCATTCACACACTACATGGAATGTATTAAGGATGGTTTTAGTGAAATTATATGATAAATATAACATTATAATGAAAATTTAATGATATTATATTCTTATATACATATATGTAATTTTCATTTTTTCGTTCAATACGGCAATAAAAACGGGAACAACGTTTATACGTACGTACAAATTACCGTCTCCCTGAACGGTGTATTCCATTTAATACTTATATATTCTATAGATAATTATAATATGAATTTACTGGATATATATGATATTTATATCATGGTTTACATTCTTTAATCATGATATAATTATAAGGACCAATGATATAACAAATAATGACACATGCGAAGAATAAAGCGAATATTATCTGAAGTGAAACCTTAACATAGGATGGTTAACAAGAAGGTAATATAAGGTCATAATAAAACCATATATAGTATTAGATATAATAATATGGTTCTTTAAAATATTTATAATAAATTTATATTTATTATATAGATTGTTTGAATGAGTACGACTAGATTCATGACACAAGGTAAGGGTATTTCATCTCACTTTTTATTTCCATGAGATACATGCTTTATTCACCACCCATTCCTTTTGAGTGGTGTGTATACTACTCATAAATTTATTTTATTATTTTTATAATTAAATTTTTAGTTATTTACATATCCATTTTATGACATTTATTTCATGGTTATTATGTTTCAAGAGTTACCAAATTCGTAAAATACTTTTGTCTCAATTTTCCTACTTTGAGACACATGCCAAGTTATGCACGTATATTTTTCTATCAGGTGTATATACTGCCTTTGAAAGGTTATATATTGAATATAATTATTTTAATGATATTTTAAGATTAATTTCATTTCATTTTCTTACGTGGGGATTATTATTCAAAGTTACCAAGTGGGAAGAGTTTATTCAAACAGTCTCATCACTTTTCGAGATTGCTTATGTTTATGCTTCCTTTGATGAAATTTTTTAATCCATATATCTTCATAAATTTTGTTAACATATGTTTATTCATTATTAATTCATATATTGGTACCATTTATTCAAATTTTTGTTATATAAGATATTTAGGAAATTGTTTTTAAGAAATCTTAACTTTAACCTCTCTTCAGTCTGAAATCTGTGTTCCTTTAAAACCATGTTTTCTAAAAATAGTTTCTAAGAATATTCTTGTAATATCCTATTTTCATTAAGAGGCATTTTTTCTCTTTCTGTATTTTAATAATGTTTTCAAAGGGATCTTCTTATATCTTTTCAAACAAGGAATTTTTCTTACCGTTTTTACCATGAAAAAGGAATGTTATTTTTACCTTATATGAAAAGTATAGATTTATCCACCATCAATCCTTTAAAGAATTATTTTCATGTTTAAAGGATAATTTTTGAGAAAAAAAATTTAAAATATATTTTCAAATAAATCATTTCCAAAACTTTTTTGAGTATATTTTATAAGTTTTCAAGGAAAAAGGTTTTCAAAATGTTTTCAAGCCTTCTTTAAAAGTTTTAAAATTATTTTTAAATGAAATAATTTTCAAAATGTTTTATGTTTTAAAGAGATTTTTTCAAATAAGAAAGGATATTATCCTTAAGAAATATTTTAAAAATATCCTTCTAAGTTATTTTCCTTCTAAGATGAAATTATTTGATGTTACTCATGCCCTTATAGGAAATAATCTAATGGTTTCATTCATATTATTTCTTAAATGGTTTATGTTTTTATGGAATGATTCTTATAACACACATTTCTCTTTCAAGGGTTATATGATTTTGAAACCCTCTTCTTTTCATGGGTGGTGATTATGAGGCCTATATCTTTTCCATAGGTAGTGATATGATTAAGTTTTCATGATGCCTATCTCATTTTAGGGGTTACCATGTGATTATTTTTTATAATTTTGTGGCACTCGTTTGTATGATTTTTTATATCTTGGGTTGGATCTATATCTCCCTAAAATGAATTTGGTAACAATGGATGAATTATGAGAATAATTTTATGTGTGAACCTGGTTTCATGTTCACAATGTTATGCATGAACCTGATTACATGTTCACAATGTTATGCATGGGTCTAGTTATATGTATATAAGTTTATATGTGAACCTGATTACATGTTCACAATGTTATGAGTGAACCATATTACATGTTCACAATGTTATGAATGGAATTGGTTTCATGTTCATAAGTTTATGAGTGAACCTGATTATATGTTCGTAATGTTATGAGTGAACCATATTACGTGTTCACAATGTTATGAATGGACCTGGTTTCATGTCCATAAGTTTATACGTGAACCTGATTACATGTTTAAAATGTTATGCATTAACCTAATTATGTGTTCATAATGTTATGAAAGGGCCTCTTTTCATGTCCATAAGGTTATTCATAAACCTGATTACACGTTCATAATGTTATTCATAGACCTTATTGCATTTCTATAAATTGATGTGAGGTCATGATTTCATGTCTTTAACTTAATGAGTGAGTCTTTTTTACTTATACATGTTCATAATGTTATAAAAAATGTGCATGACACATATTTGATGTCTTCTTCCTATGTTATGATTTCATAACTTATGCTCTTAATTATCTTATGATACATGTCTTATGAACTGCCAATATTTATTATGATCTCTAATATGAAGGGTATGATCTTCAAATGTTATGCTCTAGTTCCATACGCTTTTTTCATGTTATGTTTACACATTTCCATTATTTACCCCTACTGAGCATCTGAGCTCACCCATTTCTTATGTTTTCTTTCCCCAGGTTATGAATAAAGGTTTTAGGTAGAAGTACTAAAGGTGGAGATCTTTATGGGAGTTGTTGAAGATATTTCACTAGGATGAAATATTTTGTTTCCAAGTTTCCAAAGACACTAAACCATTATGGTCCTCAAGCATGTATTTTTGTAATGTACTGAATATTCATCTAAATTGATGTAATATCCATGTATGTTAAGCCTGGGTCACTATATGGAATGTCTTATATAAGAATTTTGAAATTCCATTCCATATGAAAAAAGAAAAAAAAAATTATGGACTTGATGAATTGGGTTTTCCACCCATATTTGTATTCCTTCATGGTCATTTTTGTTGACGATATTTTAGTGTTCTCCCAATTATGAGAGGAGAATATGTGGTATCTAGAGGTTATTTTGAAAACTATTTAGGAGCATCATCTTTATAAAAAAACTCTCAACGTGTAACTTTTGGATAGATAGATTTCACTTCTTGGGTCACATCATATCAGAAGAAGGGGTGTAAGTGGATTCAAATAAGGTGAGTGTAGTTATTTCTATGGAAGATCCCAATAATTTATTCAGATCTTCTTTGGATTAGTTTGTTACTATATATGATTCATTTGGATATCTTCTAAAAATTCATCATTGTTTATAATATTTTTCAAGAAGGGTGTAAGGGTTATATTGTTTGAAGCTTGTAAAAAGGATTTCTAGGAGTTAAATGGATGAATAACCTTGACACTAATCATGATTTTTACTTATCCTAGAAAAGGGTGGATTGTTAAATATGGAACATCAGGTATTAGGAAAATATCTATATTAATAAAATAGGGTCTATCATGGTGTACAGATCTCAATATTCATGGCCTCGGGATCTCAATAACTCGACAGACAACATTGAAATAGAAGTGTTTTTTCATGATCTATGTTACTAAAGAAATTACCTCCTAGGGGATTGGTTTTTGGTATATATAAACCATAACAACCTTAGATATATATTTTCTCAGTAGGAACTAAACTTATGATAGAGGAGGTGGATTAAATATCTTTAGTGTTTTGAATTTCATCTTACATATACTCCATGGAAGGGTAATTTTGTTAATGATTATTTGAGATGAAGGATTCAAGATCAAGTAGTTTATTAGGATAGTAGTGAATGGTAGATGATGAATCTATTTTTTAGAAATGATACTTGTTGTTTGGGAGTTTCAAGGGAAAAATATCTTCATGTTTTTATCTATGGTTCCATAACTTCTGAATTTAATTAATAGTTTCCAACATTCTATTATGAAATCATTTTACCTGATTGATAGTATTTATTGTGAGGATCCACATCTTGGTTGGGTTATTAATGATGATGAGATTATGTATATCCACAAGCATGTCTGGGTACCTACGGGCATGTGAAAAAAGATGATTTCAGAATCACATTCTTCTAATTAGTCTATATATCCTCGACTAATAAAGATATATCTTATTTTTTTATCACCAGTCCTAGTTTCTAGGGATTCATAAGGAAATAGTGGGCTTTGTCACATGGTGTTCCACCTATTATCAGGTGAAAGTGGGACACTAATGGTCTACTAGAATTTTGTAGACATTACCCACCCTAGAAAGTAAATGGGATTGTATTAAAATATATTTCATGATGGGGTTACTGATGTCACCATGTGGTAGTGATGATGTATGGGTGATTGTAGATAGGTTGAAAAAGGTCTCCCATTTCATTCCTATATAGGAGACATACTTATTAGATGTTCTTGGGATATTATATGTCCAAGAGGTCATATGTATTCATGTGACTTAATGAATCATTTTATCAGATGTGGATTATTTTTTTACTTCATAATTTTGGTAGGGGTTTTAAAATTATCTTGTTCACATGTACTCCTGATTATAGTATATCACCCTCAAAATGATGTCTAGTACAAGCAAACTATACAGGTACTGAAATACATACTTCATGCATGAGTCCTTAATTTTTTATTCTCCTAAGGGAAACACTTACCTCTTTCTATGTTCACATATAATAATATCATTATATAAATAATTCAAATGGATCCTTACAAGGATCCATATGGTAGTTTGTGTCATTTTCCTCTATGGTGGTCAGAGTAAGGGGAGGTAGTGTTATAGGGACCATGTCTCATTTAGGAGACATTGAAGTAAGTGTAACTACTTAGGAATTATATGTAAATGGATCGATATATGTAGAATTCATATATCATTTTGTTTCACCAAGATTTGTAGTTTGAGGTGGGTTATGGGTGTCTCTATATGTTACTCATAGACTGGTTCATCGATGGATTTAGAGATAATGAAATTCAACCCCTTCATTTTTTAGGCCATTCAAGCTTTTAGAGAGGGTTAGGCTAGTATCTTATAAATTCTATATTCCTTAGTGGTATATTTTTATTTATTATTTCATTCATATATCTCCACTCAAAAATTATTATCACATAACATATTGTGTTTTTATTCTTGATGAAGTTAAACTGGATGTTGATGCTTCAGTTTAGGAGTTTCTAGTTCATATAATCAATCATTACATGAAGACTCACCAAGGTATAATGACTCCTATTTTTTATTTATTATGGAAACATGGTCAAATATATTAGGATACATTGGAATGGGAGTTAGATGGATGTGTGGAATAGCCTGAATTATTATATATTAAAGATCAACAAACCTCATAGTCACAACTCATGCATGAGTTGTCTTAAGAAGAGTAGATTATAAGACCCATATCTTTTCTAAGGTATGTAAATCTTATAATATTTGTTGTATTTTCATTAATAGAGGTTAACAAGGGAGTAAAGGCAGTTTTAGGGGCGTTTATAAAGGTTCAGGCTTAAAGTTTCAATTTTTTGGGAAGCAAGAGCAGGGAGCATGTTTAGCGCACAATTTATGCTAACTTTGAACATTATCCATACAGCTTGAAAAGGGGAGGAAAATAATATGTTTTTTCATGGAAAGGGGGATTATAAAATATATGAAGTCGTATATTTTATTTAATATATTTCATGCATAGTTTTCACATAGTTTATCTAACAGTGTTCATATCCATGTGGGTTTTGGTGCTTCTAGAGAGTAGGTTCCCATGGTTGGCACGCAGTTTGGATAACCATGATCCCAAACCATGTTTCTAGTTAAAATTGGTAAAATTAAATATTTCCCCTTGTTTACCTCTTAAATATAATACCTTATTTTTATACGCTAAATTTTATTACACCCCCCCCCAACATTGTCTCTCCTCTCCTTCTTAACAAATATTGAGGGATCTCCACCATTCGTCCTCTATTTTGAGTTCCTTATAAATCATATTAATCCTTGAGTCACATCTAAGACTCCTTTCCCCCTTAAATATACTATTTCATATGCTTCCATTGTTTATGGATATTATGCCCTATTTTCAATGTTTTTGACTAGTTTCTCAAAATCATTCATTCCAGTACAAATTTGAGGGTGATACTAGATGAGTAGTCCTCCATGAGCCCTAGGTTGGTGGTCTACATGGTTTTAGGTACAATACTCACCATTTAAAAAAAATGTGTCCTTCCACATGTTGGGATTTTCAATATTTGACACTTGAATGTATAACCCTTTAATTTTTCACCTATGACCCGACCTATACATACTATGGGGATCCTAAACATTATAGATGGTTGAAATCCTCAACCCAAACCACCCCATTGTGTGTGCTCATCTTATCACCCATAACAAACATTCTTTAAATTAAACTAAATCACCTCTTATGGTGTGTTTATCTTATCATCTAAAAGAATAAATTTTTAGGATCAACCCATGGGTATTTCTTAAGTGAATTAGACATTATTATGATTATTTGGGGGTATAGATAAATTTTAGACCCCCAAACCCATTTTTGGAATGTAATTAAAAAAGGCATTATACAAATAAAAATATAAAATGATGTGGTCATCTCAAGGAAAAGCCTGGTAGGAACCTCTAATGTTGTAATTTAATTTTGAATAAATTCATGACATGAATACCTTACAGGGAACTTATGAATTACTACCTTGAATTATTAGTTACTAATTATGGATCTTGGTCACACTGTATAATGTTTGGCATGCCTGAGGATATCTTAGATTCCCTCTATGGAACACCTTTAGAGAAATAATGGTATCCCTCCTGATTCATTGGTGTGAATATCATGTGGTGAACCCACTTTAGATCTAGTCGACATCTTACAATCATGAACTCCATGACTATTCATCATAAATTCATCTAGATCTATGGAAAAAACGAGAATGATCAGAATAATCTACCAGGTATAGCATGATTTCCTCAATCAAAGAATGAAATATGTAAGAACCTTGGATTCCAATTAAGATAAACCCTATAATTCAAGGATATATTTCATTGGTTTGGTTATAAACATTTAAGAGTACAAGTCCAAGGCTTATTCCCTTGGATTATACTAAAAACCCAATTGTTGAACTTAATGGATTGGTCACTATAAGGTGGATCGAAATACTAAATGTTGATCATGCCAGGGGTATATCATCGATTCTAAATGGGTGCATTATATGGTAATTCCTAATCAGTTCTGTGGATTCCTTGATGTAATATATTCTTGGTTTCCTTGTCTAAATGAATTGGGTACCCAAACTAATTAAAAGGTCTCATGATCAAAGACATTCAACTTAGGTCAAAGGTAGCATCGTTTGGGTATCCCACAAGGATCCTGATATTGAAAAGGTTTTTATTACTCTAATTCATTAAATTATTATATTTTTAAGTCATTAAATTTTTTATTCATATATTTTATTTTCATTAGATACCATTGGTGGTGGAAAACTGAATTGTATTCACACACTGTTTGGGATACCACATGGTACCCTGAAAGGTTTCATGGATGTAGGAATGGACAAAGGAAAACACCTTACTATGGATGATTGATTTTGTCTTGGGATTGGAGAATGCAAGAAGATGACCGATCTAGGAATTGGGATGTTTATAATGCTTATAACTTATTGGTGTTTCATTTTTTATTAGACTAGAACTTTTGGTATGACTGCTTTCATGGTACTTTTGACTTATATTTTATACCACCATGAAATAATCTATATATATATATAGTTTTTTTAATACATTCTATCTTTTTTATTTTTTATCTAGCTAGATTGATTAAACTTTATTCCTGTTTTATTTCACACCAATTGAGAGGGTATATTCTCCCAAACATACCACAATAAAACCTCGCTTCTAGTACTTTGCCTCAAGAATATTGGGATGCGCTCTTGAGGCCTTGTGGGCCTTTAGACCGGTTACTTATCACGGAACTAGGATGAGGATGTCACATATGGCATGGAGGTTCCAAAAACTCCAAAACCACTAAAATTTGACCCAGAAGGCTCTATAGTATGGTCCTTTACTATGGTATGAACTCAGTTTGGGTATCCTTTTTAGCATAGATACAAATACTTTGGTTTAATGTCCTATTAAACTATTTTTAATTCTAGCATCTCTATTGTATGGATACATATGTTACGACATATCCTAACTCAATTTTAGAAGGTTGTAGTGTTGAAATTAGTTACAATGCCTCCTTAAATCCTCTTCTATGGTGAAATACCATGTTCTACAGAATGAAACCCATTATTTTTCTCATGCTTGTTTCATGAACTTCATTAATGATATATAATATCTAATAATTGTATTAATAATCATCTAAATTAAACATAGAATATGTGTTATGTTTTTATGATAAAAGATATCACTTTTAATCATATCCAATTAACCAATTATTCAACTTCATATATCTCAAAAACTATATTAGTACCTCTCAGACTCAACAATATCCCCCTTTGGATTTATTATTAATGAAGAAACATAAATCATTTTGAAATTTTTAAAACATAAAAATGAATCACCATCCAATTATTCGAAGTCTACATTGGTGAAATCAGTGTATGAATTAAGAACATTGAATAAATAAAACCCTAATGCCTATAATATAGTTATCAATATGAAACATCCAAAAAACCTTGAAAACATCAAACATTACTTCATTATCACATCAACTATTCTTTCAATCCTAAATGATTTTCCTACAACCACTTACAATAAACATTTAAAATAGCTCTTCCTTGTTTAAATCATAGTGTAACCCATTTAATAACTCTCCAAAAATATAATATTCCTTTCAAGATATAACTCCCCCAAAGGTAACACGTATCAATGGAGACTTACCATACATTTAATATTACCATATTGAAAAATAATGGGATGATTAATATAAATAAAATATTGATGTTATCAAGTTTTATCCCTAATTTACCACATTAACCAAAGAAAAAATGATTGAGGGGATGAAAAAACCATACCTTAGACCTATAATGAATAAGGTTGGACACCTAACTTAAATATCAGATTCTAAAATTCTTCCTTTGAAAGTGGCATGGAGAACACATCTATAATCTACTCTATTTGTGGAACAAATTCCAACTTTAACTAATTAATATCTGATATTTCTTTGATGTACTGATATTTGATAGCAAGTTTCTTGGATAATGAATACTAAAATAGATTATTTGAATGATTAATAGATATTTTATTATTACATCACAATAGTAGTGGAAACTTCACTTAAACTTTTAAATATTCTAACTAAGTATTTATCCACATAATATGTATTGAGGAATGTGTGGTGGAAAAATATTCAGCCTTAGTAGTGCTAAATTTAACTGAATTTTAATTTTTTAATATCGAAAAAAACATCCTTCTCCAAGAATGAAAGATTCATTAGATATAAACGTCATATCATCAATACTTCCTACCCAGTCTGCATCTAAATAACTAAACAAACCAAGATTCCTTTTTCTTTCATATTTAAATCTATAGTTCAGTGTTATATTTACATATCTAATTATATTATTTCAATACAATAAATTAGATACTGGTGGGATATTTTGATACCAAGATAAAAAGTGTAACAAAATACATAATGTCAACTCTTGAAGCTATAAGTTATAGTAGACTAATAATTAGCTTCCAGAATTCCCTCAAATATATATCCATTTCTTGTTCATATCTAAAAATATTAGTTCCTAATAAAATTGGTGTAGAAACCATATTCAAATCCACCATTCTAATAATCATCAATATTTCATTAGCAAACTTCTCTTGAGATAGAAAAATGTGATATTTTATTTGAGAATTTTGTATTCCAAGATAATATCTCATCCCATCGAGCATATATATTTGAAAAATATTCTTCATTTATTTATAAATAAACAAAAACTATATAAAAATTTTAATAAACAATAATATCATTTAAAAAATCAATAACAATGAGAAATTATTCATTATAATCTTTAAAGTAGATATTTTTTTTAACTCTTCCATTCTTGGATTTCTATTTCTTCAAGAAGGTTCCATTAATATAATACCAATATCTTTGGGTATTTTTTTTATCCTATATAAATACTTACTTAACATATGAACATAATTATCTTCTTCACCAATAAATAAACAACATGGTTGTTCAACATACACATCCTCATCCAATTCACTATTGAGAAAGGATGACTTGACATCCATTTGAATGATCTTTAATTATGTTCATACTAAAATTTCAAGAAAATTTATTATTATTTCCTATCATGAAACTAGTGAAAATGTATCATAAGAGTAAACTCCTTTAACCTTTTAATATAATTTACTTAACAATGTTTATTTATTTATCACAATGTCACTTTTTTCATTATTATTGTCTTAGAAAACCCACATGGTTCTGATAATGTTTTATCTTTGGACTTGAGTACCAAATCTCAAGTCTCATTCTTTTCTATATAATCTAGCTTTTTTGTCATTACATCAATACACTCTTTATTATTCATTACATCTTGTACATATCTTGGATTGAATTTATAAAACAATTATATAAGAGTGGATTTCCTCTAAGTTGATCTAGTTTGTATTTTTTTCAAGATTACTAATGATATTTTGAACCTGAAAATTGATTTCATGCCTTGGATGATGTAAGAAATATTATTCTTCATCACAAGATGTTTCTAAATCAACTTAATCAACTTGAAATTATTTAAAATTTTCATTATTTTATGAAACTTCACTTTGTTGTTCCATAAAAACATATTCATCGCATTCACTTTTACAACCTGATTCTTCATAAGAGTTTACATTTTTTGTGTGTTACATCACTTTCACATCAATATAAGAAAAAATATTTATTTTTAATTGTTTAAAAATTATTCCAATTCCATTTTGTGGGTAACTTAGGAAGATACAAATATCACCTCTCCTATCAAATTTTTACATAATTTCACCTATAGCATTGATAATGAAATGGATATCCAACAATATTAGATACATAAAACATTGATATTTCTTATAATAGATCTAATATGATATAAAATCATAATTTAACCTATAAAAGAAATGATTTTTAATATAAAACATTGCTCCAATGTCTTTTATCTATAAATAATGTGATGTGTTATTCTTTAAAAAAATGTCTCAAGCCATCTCCAAAAGATTTATATTCTTTCATTTTTAAATATAATTTTTTAGGTGTGTATGATGAATTGTTTCATGAAGGATACCATATTTTTAAAAATAGTATTCAATTATTCTATTGGAACACTCAACATTAATATATTTTTGAATATTCTTCAAATATTATACATAGTCTTTCTTATTAATTCTCCTAAAACTCTTGAAACTTTTAAGAGAGTTGTATTCATAATTCATAAATATAATAAATATAATATGAGTAAATTTATAAATAAATGAAATAAAATACTTATGTACATTTATTTATTACTTCCCCATGGGCCCAAAAATACCTGAGTGAATTGTTTATAATGGATTCATAGATTATATTTCCTCTTTCTACTATATATTATTCAGAATTGTTCCCTTTATCAATAAAAACATATCTAATTCCACTCTATTTTAAACTTTGGAATATCATGGGCATCGTCTCCATTGATAAGTTTACACATATTATTTTGTCCAAGATAACCAGATTTTTTATAGAATTGTTTATTTTCTTCTTTTATGCTCAAATAATGAAAAAATATAGAATCGCCAATCTGATGAAAAAAATTTGCCACTTATTCATACTATTCTTATAAATATACATCCATATTTCAATATCTTTACATAAAACCCATATTTCTCAATGTGATCTTTATTTCCTTCATTAAATTACCAATACACACTATGAAGATTGTGTTTCAATCCTTAAACATAAAATGTACTATTGGATTTCAATTGATCCTTACCAATCAATACTAATAAAAACACATTGATTTTGATTGAACCAGCATTTATAAAGGTCACTGAGACTTCTTTCCATTTTTCAAAAAATATAAGTAGATTAATTTATCCTATCATTTGTTTGGAATAACCATTTTCCATAATCCATCGACATTCTCCTTTTGATTCATTATAGGAAATATCAAAAAAATAAATCTTTCTCAATTATATTATACATACTAATATGAGATATCTTAGAACTATCCATTGGGAACATTATGTCTGGTATAATAATATGAATGATTTTTGAAAGATGACATAGTTTCTCAAATCATTCACAAATATCATCCAATGGTTGAAATCTGTTTTTATTATTCAGTCAATATTTCTCAAGTCATTTCTAAATTTTTTTATTTGAATGAGGTAATTCCCCTAAATTTATTTTTCCCAAACCATATAATCTCATTATTGTGTTGTTAATTAAACCAAAAATTCTTTTCCATGTGCCAAAAACCTCCACAGTTCTAATAATAACCATAAAAAACATAATTTCCATTAAAACCATCATGTGTTCTGAAACTGTAAACATGTATTTAAAACTTATTTCCACTGTTAATTTGGGATTATTATAGAAATTAAAATTTTCAATTAACTCTTGAATCCTATTCTCCTAATTATAACTTATTTTCATACATTTTTTCATCACAGTTTGTATCAGTTTTTTATTAATATATATTCACTCATTATTTTAAAAATCCTGATAATCACATGGTTTTTCTATAAAAATGGTTTTCGTGATTTTATTCTTCATATTATACATAGGTAAAGTTTTATCATTTTATTTCTATTCAATTATAGATAATATTTTCTAGTGTCCATTATCATTGTATTTAACTCATATGTCCCTAACTTCAGGAATAATGTTTTGGAAATTCAACTTAATTTTCTCAAGATCTTTTTCTATATTACCAAATTTTTATTGGAAAATGTTGAAATAATTATATTTCTCCTTCACACCTTCTTCCATCTTGATTATTGAATTCATATGTTCACGAAAAATTTTATTAAAATCTAAACATATACAAAAAACAATAATTTCTCTTCAGTATGAACTGATTGTTTACTTCTGAGAGATTGATTTTTGTTCTTTATATGTATTATTAAAATGTATCATATTTCAAGTATAATATTTTTGGATATTGTATGGATTATTTTTGAGACCAGGAACTGAGATGACATGTGATTTTGAGGCTTGATGTGCCTGAAATAAATGTTTGAAATATATTAAATATATTAAATAGCATGCTCATTCAGTTTTCCCAAAAAAGTGGAATAACTCCCAAATTAGGGGGAAATATCATATATATGAGGGCACCAGTGGGTTAAAAATGTGGGTTTTACCCTAGGTGTGACATAATCTTTATCATCATGGGTTGTTTTTGAAAAATTAATCATGGGCATTATTAAAGGAAATAAATTAAATAATTAATTATTTTTTTATTTTTTGTCACGGTGATGGAAATATCATTTAAGTATATAGTTATGGAAATTGTATCAGGGATGGTCTCATAACCCTAGAGACCTAGGATCCAATGGAGGAAATATTTCTTGGGAAACTATGATGGATCAAGACTAGATCGTAGATCATTGTGACAATGGAGTTGGAGGATCTCATCAATGAGAGAAAGGCAACTGTTATTCATCATCGATCAATACAAACTCCTAATATGATGTTTTTATTGTTATTTTTGTCCTTTTTCTTAATCTTGGTTGTAGACGGATCAATTCCATGAATGAAATTGATTCGTGCATCATTAGATGAATTAAATTTGAGGAATTTTATATTTGTAAGTTGTATTTCGACCCTCATCAATGGAAATAGATCGAGTCCAAGTAAACAAAAATTGAGGTTCGTTCCCAGAATTTTATGGTAAATTGATTTATCCCCAATTTCATTATTTAATCATCATTGGTATTTCTTTTCTCCAATGATTCAACCAATACCTGGTTCCCAATATTTTCATGACCATTATTTGGGGAAATGAATAGACACTAAAGGTATGAAATATGATGAAGATTGTGGTTTGAAGATCGATGACGATGGTGGATGGATCGTGGGAGAGAGATACCAAATCGATAGTTTCCAGTTTTTTTTCATAGCAGTGTATAATGATACAGATAGAGATTCAAATGACAGGGGTGTTTTTATGATCTGTTTTGAAGGTAGGGTTTGGGTGATAAAGCAGAGGCAGGTCTTAGTCAACATATATATGAGATCTATGTTTTGATCTCTGGAAGAAATCAATGAGGTTGTATCGTGCATTGAAGAATTGGGAAGAAACCTCCAGATCTAGAAAATATTGAGCAACACTGCATGCAAATTGGGATTACACACCATGTGGGGATAGTTTAGTGGTGACTACGGTTTTGGGATAAAGATAAGAATCACATGGCATGTGACCATGTTTCCTATGTAAATGGGGATGACCTTGCCTGTTTAAGTTTCAAACATTCCAATCAGTTTCTAATGTGTTTATTTGTAGATCCAGAAACACCCAATGATTCTATATCCATTTGTACCTACTTTCCAAAGGTAGGTGCTCACTAGTTGTGGACCGATGAGGCTTAAGAATTTACATTGGTCTAGAGGATGGGAGGTCGAACTCATCACACCTTTTTGGGGGGAATTATTGTTTACTCCGGGACTCTCTTTATATATTTAAGTTATGTTCATGAATCCTTATTACATTACCAAGTATAAAAATGAGCTTTCCTTTTGATCTGAAAATCAATGATTAATATGTATAAGATATAGAGAATCTTTTATATGTATTTGAGGCTCTTAATCAATGGATAATCATCTGTATTTGTTAGAGATTTTTAGTTAATGGTATCATTCAATGCATTTTATAGAGATCTCTTGGTCATTATGATAACCATACTGGTTTTAAAGCCACTCAGTGGGGCACTCGAAGTTTATTGTCGTTCAGAAGGACATGGATTATTTTAGAGTTGGGATCGTACCCACGGATGGGCTACCTACGTATCCTTGTTTATAAAAATGAATCATAACCCACGTAGTTCTAGATATAAGATATATTTTAACGTCATATGGGATAGATGAGAATTAATGGATGATAGTCTTGAACCTTATAAAGGCTTCCTACGTACTCTACTTTTAAGTTAGAGATAAAATTCCGTGTAGTTTGGTTGAAAATTGTGGGTTTTATGCATGATTAATAGATCAAAGCAAGATTTCATAATTACATTTACACTCTGAGCTCACATGAGTCATGATCGGTGTGAGAAACAAGAGGTATCAGTAAAACCTGACGATTATGACACGAAAGATGCAACCATAAGGAATGATTTTGGGCTTATGTATACATGACTTCCCAAAGAGATAAATATTAAGACTTACTTCAGAGAATAATCTCGGGAACAGGGTCCATAAAAGTATATATGCTTCATGGAGATTCGGATACTCTAACTTAGGGATTACTCCTGAGGAAGATAACTAAATTATGAGGGGACTTGTGATTGGGTTTTATTCCTGAGAAGGAATCCCAAATCAAAAGAAGTTAATACTGGTTAAGATAAATTATGATTGGGGCTTACTCTTGAGAAGGAATCCCAGGTTAAAAGGATTTGAGAACTTGGGCTTACTCCTGAGAAGGGGGCCCAAGTTAAGGGAATTTAGAATTTGGGGCTTACTCCTAAGGAGGATTCCCATATTTGGGAACTTGGACTGGGGCTTACTCCTAAAAAAGGAGGCCCATGTTAGGGGAATTATGACTGGGGTTTACTCCTAAAAAGGAGGCCCATATTGAGAACTGGGGCTTACTTCTGAGAAGGAGGCCCAGGTTAAAGATCTTCTCATTTTAAAGGATGAGGTTGAATGAATGAAATATCTCACCATAGTGACATGAAGATATGTAAATCACTAGGTTTTGAGAGATTTTCCACAGAATTCCTTTTAGATAAGGAATCCAACCAAGGAATCATGCCATAAATGGCTTTGAATAGGGTTCTGAAAGCTAAATCTTGAAGAGGAGAGGTGGATTTGAAGAAATGAGTTGAATAGGTAGAAGGGGAACCCAAAAGGAGGTAGGCATGTAGGTCCTGTTTGGGCGCGTAGGTCCTGGTCGCGCAGGTATAACTATGCGACACTTGGTTACTTGCACGTCGATCAACCCATAGGGTAATGCTTGAGCGAGGCTTAGCTCAAGCCTTTAGTATTATCCCTAAGGGCTTCCAAAAGGGTGGCGTGTAGGTTCTGTTGAAGGGATAAGGCGGCACGCAAGTTTGACAATTTCTCTTAAGGGTTAGACACTTAGGCGCGTAGGTGTTGATGAATTTAAACACTTAGGCCTTGTTCCTCCTCTTTAGATCTTCCATTCTATGTAAGAAATTACCTTAGAAGTTTTTAGAAGACTTCAAGAAGAGACTAGGGCACTGAGAGCTTAAATATGAGTTTTTGGATTTCTTTTTCCTCAAATGGGGGGCCCATAATGGGTATTTATAGGCTACTGAAGACCCTGGGAAAAAATCAAATAGGGTGTGCAAGTCACCTGCGCGCCCAAAATTTGGCGCGTAGTTATACCTGCGCGATCATCATGGAACTTGCGCGGCCCATGCTCAAAGCAATCCATGTTCATGCCTTTGTCAATTTTTGATGTTTCTTCAAATGATGAATCACTTTGTGTTCCACGTATTTCCCTTCTCATTCGTTAGACTCTGTGATGGAAAGGAGCGTCAACAAAAGTCCCCCCTCGGAGTTGGATCCAAAATAAAGGAGTATGTGACTCTAAGGTAAAGAAGAAAATGAAGGAATTGTGGCGCATGGGTTTTGAGGGCACAGATAGGGGCTCGCAGGTGAGAGGCTCGTGGGCTTCGGTGCGCAGGGGTGCGGCCTGGCCTATAAATATGCGCCTCATTCTTGCGCAAAGTAACTGGATTTGAATGCTTCTGAGCTCTCGCCGCATAGGTTTCTCTCATCGTGCAGGTTGCTGATTTTTCATGGTTTCATTTCTTCTGTTCGTGTTACGCTGCTGCAGAGGTATTTGGACTTGCGCAGTGAAACTTGCGTTCCAAAACCTGCGTGACACAATTACACTTGTGCGCCAACATTGGACTTGTGCGCCTTAATTCCTTAGCCATTTTTTTCACTTTTCTTCACAAATTTTATGAAAAATAAACTCACTTAAGAGTTAATTATTTAACCTTTGTGTAGATTCAATGGCTCCTAGAAGAATTGGAATGGCTGATGAACTGGCTAGCAAGCGAATTGATGATATGATGAATGTTGTTGGCCATGATTACTATGATATCTGCAATAGCACTCTCCCAGATTTGGCCAAGTACTTGAATAAATATCTTGTCAATTCCCCATAAAGTATCTACTTTCCTTTATATGGGCATGTTCATATAATGCATCATATCCCTTGTGCCCCAGATCTGAAACCTCACAAGCCCGAGTTGCAATGACATTTTTATCCTTCAGTATTCTGAAATTCTCAAATGCATCAATCCAATGGTTGGAAGAAGTGTTGGGAATTCCATCCTGGATGAGGTGTGAAGCCAAGAAATCACTCCATCAATCTGAAAAGAGTGAATCTGGTCAAGTGCATGAACTTCTAGTGGCTGCTGATTAAGCTCGAGATGTCGTAAATCAAATGAAGACTTATGTTGACAGTATCTTGTAATCCCTGAAAAAATAGAAGAGACTCCAGTTTGTGTATGTCCTTCTAATATTTGTGCATCAATGAAGAATACATTCATCTTCAATCATTTTTTCCTACATTCTTTTGCTAACTACTTTAAATTTTTACCTAAGCCAATGGGCCTAGTAAGTATAGTTTGATTTTTACTAGGACTATAAAAATAACCCTACAAACTTTGAATCTTTAATTGATAAATATTACCTAAATCATATGAAATGTATGTTTAGTGAGCTGGGAATTGAATTTTGTTCAGATTTCCCTTATCTTTTGTGGGCAGTTTAAAGTCATGCACGTCGAACATAAAAAGGGATAATGTTTAAGGTCAAAATAGCTGTGACTGAATGGATTAAAATTAACTCAATTCCTTGATAATTTATCTAAAAAAATATTACCATATTCAAGTATGGTGGAAAACATGTAAACTATGACTTAAAAAAAATTTGAATCTGAGTAATGATATGAAAAAGGGCTAAAAGGCATTAGAATAAGTATTTCCCAAGAATGAAGTTACCACTATTTAACAAACCCGTTAGGGGTTGAATTATGCTGGTCCGCTTGAGGGCATTAGCTGCATAGTCAAATAATATCATCTTTTGGCTGATAGGTTCGTTATATAGACTACTTATGCAAGGTCACCTAAGGGCACATGCTGCATAGTTAGGCAAAAGAACTCTCAGAAATTTTACTTTTCTACTACTAAAAAGCCAATGGAAGTTTATGGAGATTCAAATTTTCCAAATCATAGAGTTTGCTGTGTGGAGAGCGGTACTTGAACATGGAGAGGATATTTCCAATCAAGATTGTCAAAGAATTGGATGAATGTCACTCCTCCGAAGGTCTGACCCAAACATAGGGAAGGGAATTATAAACCATAGACTTAAGTACCTTCAGATCATGAAAAAGAGTATGGGACAAATATGTTAAGGATGAATATTTTTGTGGATCCCTACATATTGTAGTTATGAAAAATACAGACAAAAGAGGTTTTCCTCCCAAGAATGAAGTTACCACTATTTGAAAAACCTATTAGGGGGTTGAATTATGCAGGGCCACCTAAATGAATTGGCTGCATAGTCAAATAATAGCATCTTTTGGCTGACAGGTCTATTATGTAGACTGTTTATGCAAGGCCGCCTAAGGGCATGTATTGCATGGTCAAGCAAAAGAACTCTCGGTTATTAGACCTTTTATAAGGAATACACAGTGTGTGTTTGTTATAAACCTAATGTGAATGAAGACCAGGGTTTTCATACCACATTCATGTTTTCACAGGGGATATTTTCAGCTAAAGGACTAAAAGTGGAATTTGGGGTTAGGCCCAAAGACATGGGGCTGGATTTGAGGGATGCTCGAACGTTCCTACGTATCCCATAAGGATGGGAATCAAGCCGCACGTAGTTCTTTAAATACCCTTTGTATAGATTTGGTTCGTACAAGTGAAGGGTGAAAGGGGACTTTAGTGCAATGATGGTTTGACCCAAGATTAAAGGTTTGGGCATTGCAATGTATGCATGTAGTCTTTAGAATATAACATGATTGGAGATCAATGTAAATAATGATTCCCTCTCAGTTGAGGGTGTCAAATAATGTTGTAGTTTATTGTCGTACAGGACAAAAGTGCGAACAGTTTAACGTCATATAGCAAGGACGATGGTGAACCAATGTAAAAAATATTGGTTCTGGGGGCGGTTTTATGAATCAATATTGTATGAGATGAAGGTGAACTGATGTGAATAGATTGATTTTGGGCTTGAACCTCTGGAGGTTGCCTACGTACCCAACCTAGAAGGCAAGGATCAAAGTCCATGTAGTTCGATTGAAGAATTATTTAGTGATCAAGTTGTTCTTATGGACAATGACCCAAAAAATGGTGTTGGGACTTATGCATGGTTAATGGCCCAGGGAGGGTGTTATGGTTGAATTTTACTCTAAGCTCACGTGAGTCATACCCATTGTGAGAAACAAGAGGTAGCAACAACCCTAACGATGCATAGTTTAACATCATGTTGGACGAAGAAGGGACTGTGCAGTTTAATGTCATGCAATGAGGACTATTGTTGTTGCACAATTTAGTGTCATGTAGTAGGGAAAAAATATATTTTAACGTCATGTAGGATGTATTAAGGGACTTTGTTCAGTTTTACGTCATGTAGGACGAATGAGCAGTATAGTTTAACATCATGTATGACAAATATAGGGACACAGTTTAATGTCATGTTGGACGTGAACACAGTTTTACGTCATGTTGGACAATAAGGGTGTTGTACAGTGTAGTGTCCTGTATCTAAGACGATGGGGACAATACAGTTTAACGTTATGTTGGACGAAAGGGGTACTATACAGTTTAATGTCATGCAGTAAGGAAAATGGGGACAAAGTTTAACATCATTTTGGACGATGGTGTGGATAGTTTAAGGTCATATGCATAGACCATATTGATATATTTGTGTTATACAAAATACTTCTTCAGAAATCTGGAATTAGTTGGAGTCATGATGAGTTCTCCATCCATTGAGATTAAATAATAATCTCTATTGGATTAGAACTTATGTATTGAATAAGGTCCTTCCCATTTTGGTTCCAGCTTGGGAGGTTTCTTTTCTTGTATCATTGGAGTTATGAGAACCAATAACAATTCTCCCTGAATGAATGAACGAAGACGAACTTTTTTGTTGAAAGCCCATGCTATTCGATTTTGATAGACTTGTAAGTGGTACATGGTGTACAATCTTTTTTCATCTAATTGTTCTAATTCATCCAATTGCTTTTGATATTGTTCATATGTAGATGACTGATCAAAAATGGCTACTCTAAGTGAGGGTAACTGAACCTCAATGGGCAAGACTGATTCTATTCCATATACCAATGAATATGGAGTTGACCGCGTTGCAGTGCGGGTGGTGGTCCGACAATCCCATAAAGCATAAAAGAGTTTATCAGGACATGATTTCTTATCTTTATCCACCATCTTTTGCAATATGTTTGAAAGAGTCTTGTTGAAGGCTTCTATTTGTCCATTGTCCACTGCATGATACTGAGAGGAATGGTTGGATTTGATGTTGTATTCTTGATACAACTTCCTTACCTTGGATGAACAGAAGTTGGTGCCATTGTCTGTCAATATGGTATGAGGGACACCAAATATGGTAATGATGTTACACTTGATAAATCTAACAATGCTTTTAGAACTAACTTCTTTGAGAGGTATTGCCTCTGCCCATTTGGAAAAGAATTCAGTCGCAGTAAGAATGTACTTAAACTTCTTGGATGTAGCTGAAGGATAAGGTCCTACTACATCCATTACCCATGTCGAAAATGGCCATGACTATTTATCTATATGAAGAAAATCTGGGGGTTAATGAATAAAATTGGAATGTACTTGGAAAGAATGAAACTTCTTAGTGAAATCAACACAATCTTGTATCATTGATGTCCAAAAGTATCCAAGCCTTCGAATTTTTTTAGATAGTCTATGTCCGGACTGATGGGCACCACAAACTCCTGCATGCACTTCTTTCATGACATCCATTGCCTCTTCACCATCAATGCATCTGAAGAGAATTCCATCAAAACCTCTTTTGTAGAGAATTTTATCTAGGTGATCCGGGCTATCATAATGAGTGAAATTGACCACACGTCGCCAGATTGGTTCTTTCTCAACTCTATCAGGTGGAAGTGTTCCATTTTGAAGGTATTCCTTGATAGGTGTCATCCATCCTGTAGTATGACCATATGGTTTAGAAATGGGACTAATTTCATTGATTTCCTCTGTTCTAGTTTGAAAATAAGGTGAAATTTTATGACGGTGGGCAATACTGATGATTTTATTATCCCGATTTGGATTTTCCAGAGCTGTGGCTATATTAGCTGGTGCATTATCTTGGGCATTTTGTGATCGCTGGACATGAGAAAATGTCGGTTCAGAAGGAAACTCCACCATTAACTCTATGACATAATTGTACAAAGGGATTAACTCTTTTTTTGGATGGCATAATCCCCATTGACTTGTTTTATTACCAGGTTTGAATCACCTTTCACCTTTAAGTGATTCACTTTTTCCTGAAGCACTAACTCCAATACTGTGATGAGATCTTGGTATTCTACTTCATTATTTGTCCCGCCTCCCAACAATGAGAAGGAATAGGGTAGCACTACCTTTTCTGGAGTAATGAGAACAATTCCTAACCCAAATTTGTTGAATTTAGGATCTTCCATTTTCTTCCCTGTTGGACTTTTGGAAGCACCATCAAAGTACATTTCCCATGTCTGAAGACTATCTTGAATAGAGAAGACTTCCTCATCAGGAAGTTCAATATCTGAAGATGTATCTTCTACTGAAGGGTGTTCACCAAGGAAATCAGCCAGAGCTTGGCCCTTTATTTCCTTTTGAGACACATATTGGATATCAAATTGCTGCAAAATAACTTCCCACCTTGCTAGACTTCCTGTAAGCATTGGATTACTAAGGATGAATTTGAGAAAGTTATTGCGAGATAAAAAATGGACCTCGTGATGTTGCAGGTAGTGTCTCAACTTCTGAACTGCAAAGATTAATGCTAGGCATCACTTTTCAATACTTAAATATCGGGTTTCTGCTTCAAGCATAGTCCTAATGAGATAGTAAAGGTTTATTTCATTCCCAGCATCATTCTTTTGGGCAAGGAAGGCACCCAATGATCACTCTAAAGTTGTCACATAAATAATAAGTGGCCTTCCTTCAACAGGTGGCATTAATATCGGTGTACTCAAGAGATACTTCTTGAGAATATTGAATGCTTCTAGGCATTCTTTAGTCCACTGGTAAGTGACTCCCTTCTTCATCAATTTGGTGAAGGGTAAACTTTTGCCTGCCAAATTACCGATGAAACGCCGAATATAGGACAAGTTTCCTTGAATTCCTATTAATTCATTCAAATTTTGAGGAGGTGACATACCAAGGATTGACTATGTCTTCTCAGGATCGACTTCAATACCATGATAGTGTACAAAAAAGCCGAGAAATTTTCTTGAGGTTACCCCAAAAGAAAATTTCAAGGGGTTCATCTTCAAATTATGTTGTCTAAGTTTGTGGAATATGATTTTCAAATCAGCCAAGTGATTAGAATGTTTTTTGGATTGAACCACCAAATCGTCCACATAACATTCAACAAACTTCCCTAAAAAGGGTTTGAAGATACCATGCATGGCACGCTGATATGTTGCACTAGCATTCTTCAGGCCAAAGGGAATTACCCAATATCAAAACACACCCTGAGGGGCTCTAAAAGATGTAGATTTTTCATCTTCTGGAGCCATTCAGATTTGATTATATCCAGAATATCCATCCATGAAGGAAAGTTCTTCATAGCCAGTTGTTTCATCAATTAAGAGTTATGTAATTGGAACTGGAAAATCATACTTAGGACAATGCCGATTAAGATATCTGAAATCAATGAAAACTATAATTTGTCCATTATTCTTTTTTACAGGGACAATATTAGCCAACCACTTGGGATATTGAACTTCTCTGGAAAAGTTAGATTTGATAAGCTTATCCACTTCAGCTTCAATTTTGGAAGCATAAGTTGGGTGTGTTCTTCTTGCATCTTGTTTGAATCCTCGATGTTCTTCTGGAAAACCCAAAAGATGAGTAGAAACATCAGGATCAAGCCCTGGAATCTCTATATAGTTCCAGGAAAATATATCTCGATTTTTCTTAAAAAATGAAATATAAATTTCTTTCTATTAAAGAGTCATGGTCGCACTAATTAAAGTGGGCGTGGATCTTCTTTTGTACCTAGATTTATTTCTCTGAGTTCATTCACAGTGGTAGAGATACCCTCTTCAAATGTTGTAGGAGCATCCCTAAGATCTTCCTCTTCTTCTTCAACATGTGTTACTTCTTCTGTTTCTACTTTCATAGTAGATGATGAAGCAGAATTTCCATGATCAGGAGAGATGTTAAAATTTGAACATCTTGAAGAAGAGGCTTCCATTTCTGACCCTATTGATGATGAAGGGTCTTTCTTGGGTAATAAATAGGAGATTATGGATTGATAATCGACATCATTGTATACCTCTAACATTGATATAACTTCTTCCAGCCTGGTTAGCGAAGTATAGACTTGCTGGATTTCAGCGGATAAAATGAAGACATCTCCATTTGAGCTTTCATCATTGCTTGGTGAATCACCACTTTCTCCCATGTTGTCTGGATTGAGTTTAACTCCTGAACCATTATCAATGAAATATCTTTGGATGTCTACACCATTAACCTTGCCAGATAAATACAAAGGTCTAATATGTCCATGCACAACATCATCTTCATCTTCATCTGTGAAAGATATCACTACATGGAATTCTGCATGACCATTCTCAACATGGTAGACTTCAGCTGCAGCAATTTCAGTTTTGAATTCCTGAGGACTTGACAAAGCCTCAATGAGTGCCTCCCGAAGATCCTTTGATAGATTCGAGGCATCTAGAATTGATAACTTGGTCGGTACTTTGGCCAAATGTTTCAAGACATCGTATTTTTGGTCCAAAGGTCTGTGTTTTCCAACAGGAACATGTGGTTTCACAGGTGCCTTATAAATTTATGCTTTGTAAGTAGATTCATCTTGTATCGGGGTAGGATTTGGAAACACTCCTTGCTTTGGTATATTAGACCGAATAGGTCTATTTACTTGCTGAGAGGAAGAAGGTGGAACCTCTAACCGATCCTCCAGAATAATTGTGCCAGGACTAAATCTGCTATTGGTGGAAGAATTTGTTTGTTCTTGTTGAGCCTACTGAAGGGATCTGCCATGAGTTTCTGCTGCATATACAATTCTATCAGGGGTAGAATTGGAATAGTGGCTTCTGGGATATCCACATTCTCCTCTGTATCCCAGACCTCTGGAACTCCCTCTAATTCCTCTATTTGATACAGGGAACTCAGGCTCATAAAAATAGAAACTATGGCTGGCATAAGGATATATTAAGTGAATCATGTTAACAGAACCAAAAATCAACTCTTCCTCTAAGGAAGACTCTGCCTGATTAGCCAATTTAGGCTATTCCATTTGGTGGGACGGTGCCCGTGGCTTTGAAGTGGACGGCATAAAATCTTCTAGAGTCAAAGACAACTTGGGATTTGACATGATTTCATCTTCTTCTAATTGTTCCTCTTTCTTTGAATTATGCCACCCCTTCGAGGATTTTCCCTCTGATGAAGAGGGTTTTGCTATGGCATTTATAGCAGAAGACCTAATTGGCTTCTTCAATTGCGTTCGCAAAATGGAATGAGTTCGGTTGATCATTTTCCTGACCATCCAATCATCATATTTCTGCGTATTTTTGTTTTTGACTTCTTTCCACTCGCCTTCTTCTTCTGGATTTGTAGCAGTAACACATGCTACCTGAGCTGAAGAACCTTTCAGTTTGACTTATCCTGAGTCCACCATAATTTGAAGGAGGTCTTTAAAGACAAAACACTCCTGAATGGGATGCCCCAACATCTGATGAAATGGGAAATAGTTGGGACGGTCTTTATCTCCTTCCTTGTTCGGCCTTTTGGGCCTTGGCAATTGAACCAAATTATTTTCAAGAGCTGAAATGAAGTAACCAGGAACTTGTTCATTTCGGAAATAGTAAAATTTTCTCTTCATATCCTCAAATTGTTTCTGTCTTTGATCTCTTTTATCATCTTGACGAAATGGACACTGTTGTTGACGCCCAGGAGGTGGATCCCATCGATAAGATGAAGGTTTTGAAGTAGAAGCATGTACAGGTGCTTGTTTAAGCGTAACTATAGCAGTCTCTACTTTACCCATTCTCCTTCCTGAAGCTAATGTAATTACACGAGTTTTATCCTTATTCTTCATAAGAGAGTCCTCGATATGCTGATCGATCGAAGTAAGGTCTAAAAACCCTCCTGTGTATTTCACAGGGATCAATGATGTGAGTAATTCATCACACAGATTTGCTACACATATTAGCAACAACTCTTCTTGAGGGAGTGCTAAGCTCAGGGAATATGTTAATCCCTTTCAGCGAACAATGAAATCTGAAACCCTTTTATTCTCTCTTTTATTACAATTTGTAAGATCAAAAACTATTGTCTTTGGAAAAGTTGAGCTTAATTGAAGAAGGAATCGTTGAAGGAGATCCTCTCATCCTGTAATTGACCAAGATTGCAAGCTTGTATACCAGACAAAAGCATGCCCTTGTAATGACTGTACAAAACACCTGATCTTAACTGCTTCTTGTTGCTGAGGGGTTCCCATCATAGGATCGCAACGAGAAACAAAATGTGTTAAGTGTTGCTCTGGGTCTCCCGAACCATTAAATATTGGGAATGTGGTACTTGTAAAATTTTATGGGGGAGGAATTTCATCAACCCATTCAGGGTAAGATCTCTTTTCTGGTTGAATTTGTGCACGTTTTCCCTCCTAATGACTCAATGGTAGTCATTAACTTTTGAGAAACATCTGGTTGAGCTTGGACCTGAGCAGGTGCAATAACTGGAGCATGGATAGGTATGGTGACTGGTACTTCAACTGATGGTAGCACCACCGATTTTTGTTGCACATGACCCATAGGACTAGACCTGTGAGGGTTTACTGGTAAAGGAGGATATTCTTGATCCATCTCAGTAGCTGAAAAAAATTCCCTTGGCTGACTGACTCCATCGCGCTTAGGAGGGATACTACCTTGAAGTAGTTCTGCATTCAACCTCCTTAATTCATTCATTTCTTCCTCTTGTTGTGCGAACCTTTGCTCTAGTGATAGTGATTGGCCTTATCTAGAGGAAGGGTATGTAACCTGATTCTTTCCTTTCCACTTTTTGGACTCCTTTCGGATAGGGGGAAGTTTATTATTTGAAAGAATACCTAGATTCTGGTTAATCATTTGATTTCATGTACACACACCTTCTTTATTTGTGTCTGTGTGTAAAACTTCTTGAGCAGGAACTTCTTCATCTGATCCCTCTGAATGAGCCTCATGTTTTGGAGGATTAGAAACAATGGAATTGATGACATTAATTGATTCATAACGCATTGCATCCCTTCTATCGGCATTTCTGCGATATTTTCTTCTTTCATTTCCTTGATGAGACATTGCCTTTTGTTGATTTGATCCCTCAAGAACTTCTTGACAAACCTTAATGTGGAGGTAATCTCCTCATAATTCGGCTCTTAGTTCCTTTTTTGGATTCTTCCCTAATCGAGAGAAGATTAGATTTCTCTGAGGAAGAGATTGGGGATTTGAAAAAGTCCCCAGTCCTATGGACTGGGGCTGTTCCTGTTGTTCATGTTCAACTCCTCAAATCATATTTGTTGATTCTGAGGGTTGGTTTAAAAGAGTCCCCAGTCTAGAAAGCTGGGGTGGCTCTTGAGTTACTATATCTGAGACTTTCTTAAAATCTCTTCTGATCTTGCGAACTTCAGTCCGGAAATTGGCTAAATGCATCAACCTACATCCACTCAAATCACCTGGTTCAAATGAACGTTGGATGATTTCAGAAACTTCTGTCACTTGATGATGTGAACACTCTAAACGATAATCCTATTCAATATTCTCGTTTTCCTGATACAAGAGTAATTCAACAACTTTTTATCTGTATGCTTGATTTTTAGAAGAACTAGTTGAGGCATGTTCTTGGGAGAGCCTTTGAATACAAACAAAGCCAATTGGATGTGGCCGGCCATAGGCAATAACATTTCATGAGACCGTTTTTGGTGGGATTTGTTGGCTGGAGAGTATAGTGAAATGTAGTTCTCCATGAACACCCCATCCCCTGATATGAATACCAGATGGGGCATTGGAAATTAACTGGTGCAATATTCTTAGTGTGCTAATGCATGAATGCTGAAGGGATCTCTGCTGCTTTTTAGCCTTCGGATATCGAGAAACTGAGAGAGATGTCAAGTCAATTTGGCATTGTAACCCTTATATTATCTTGAAATGATCTTCATATTCATCATAAGATAATATTTTCTTTTTCAATTGATAAAGAGTTTTCCACATGTTGAGACGAATATCTTGAATACAATCTTCCTTCAACATCTTTGGAATGTCATAATGAGAGTCAACCAAAGGCCAAAACATGACTGTCACTTCACCTTTCACCAGTTGTTTTCTCATATTCATCACTTCCTCTTTATAATTCAATAAATATTCTTCTACCTGATTAGACCAGAGCTAGTGATTCCTTATTGCTTCATCAGATTCAACAAGATTGGTAGAGAATTAACTTATCAAACTAGAAGATGAATGACCCATGGGTGGTTCAGGGAATGAACTACACCCCGGTCTATCTTATGATTGAGAAAGTATTTCACCTGCTAATGGTAAAGCATCAGACATGACTGGCTTCACATTTTCAAGTGCCTCAAGATAATAGGGCTTTCTCGTTACTACATTTTCCATTAGAGCATTTTCCAGGAAATGTGAATTACTACTGCGGAGAGGACTTTCATAGATAAATTCATCATCATGGGGAGGACCACCATGGTGGGTTATAGCAAAAGATGAAACATCTTGCTCCTTAGTCTTCTGGCCATGCAGAGGGTTCTCATGGATCTCATCTGAAGATGATACTTCAAGATCGACTGAACTGTTATGAAGCAAGCCTTCATGAGGAAGTTTCTGATGAAGACCTTAAGAACTAATGTTCCCACTACTGGGAAATGAGAGAGTAGAATCTTGAATTGCAACAGATAATTGTCTGAGTGCATCAAGAACTCCAGCATCGAGAAAGGCCTTATTACAGATTGGATCTTGGTTTATTGACTGTGCTGGACGGGTCTTCTTCTTAGATTCCTTCTTACTCACTTTAGGAACCACTTGTTGACAAAATTGGTTATTACGGTCAAGTGTATGTGCCTGATCAAGAGAAATAATCAGGTTATGATGATTATCTCCACTCGAATCATGAGTATATGCATGACTTGGTCATCCGTATGACATGGGGGGGGTATGCCCCACAACCCTCTTGGACTGTAACAGAGGTGTGTATCTATTTTGAAGTGATATGTTGATGTGTCACTCCACTGGTAGAGATATATTTTCATTTCTTTCCCTGTGATGTTGTTGAAGCTGTTATAATATCCTGGCAGGCTTCTAGAATATGAGTAGGGATTTGCTTTTTCTCCTTCACCATTGTTAGAATGTGTTTGGTAACTTCAGCTGCCGGAACAGGAATATACATCCATTCCATGCTTGTAGTAGGTGTTTGTTCCTGCTTCTGTCCTCCTTTTCCTTCCAGTGAATTCTGACAGTACTCATGTGTGGGGGAAGAGAGTTGAGTCTGCTCCAAATTTGTCTTCAGAGCTTTCTGAATGACTTCTATGGATGCTACCAAATGAGACTGTTGGTAGGCTTGATGAATATTGGCAGGTGTATGTGCCTACTGTGTATTCTTCGTCAAGTATGGTTGATGACTTTCCTTCAATACTGGCAGACAAGACTGATGATAGAATTTATTATTGTAAACAGGTGTATGTCCCTGCTTACCAGTTGCCGCCATATCAGATTGGCAACCTTCTTTGGTTGTAGTCAGAGGAGCCTACTGACTAGCTAATGAGATATAAACAGGTGTATATGCCTGCCTATAATACTCCGCTGGAATTTCCTGGCAAGATTGATGGGTTTCTGCCAGACGAGTCTGCCAGGCAGTAACATCGAGACGGACGGGTGTGTATGCCCGCTCATTATTTTCCATCAAGTTGGTTAGATGAACTTCTCCGAAAGGGGTAGAAATAAGAACCTGCTCCATGTTGACTAGATTTCACCTCTGGAAGTTCGTCTTGCATGCTCAGGTCTGAGGGACTTGAGCTGAACCCCTAAAGGTGATACCCTCATCATGTTGAGGGTGCACTACTGCATGAGTTTGGCGGCCATTGTTGATGGGATCCCTTGAGAAGGACTCGTGTCTCCTTGAATTAAGGCCTTGAGTGACCTTCTCATTCACCTCCCTAGAATATGGGAGAGACTGGTGATTGCGTTCCGAGGATAATGACCCGAAACGGTTGGAAGCGTTGGTTGGCACCACCTGCTTCTTGATCGTTGGTCGTCGCTGTCCAGACAACCAGGGTGAATTATTGACTTAGAGGGCCTGTCGAGCAGCCTCCAGAGTTGGAATGGTACCTTGTTGATAGTATTCCTTAACCAGTGAATTTGATACCTAGTGTTGAATACGCTGAGTAGGTGATGTCATCCTCAGAGAGGACGATGATACATCAGGAGTAGCAGTAGAGGTATTCACAGCAGAGGCATTCACAGGTGTGAACTTTAGAGAAGTCATTTCTATAATGCAGAAGATCTTGGAAAAAATTCCTAATTAATATAACAAACATAATTAAGATAAGTTCGGCCACTACATCTTTTGGATGAGCACATATATTATTTATTGTTTTGTTGGACCTCTCACTGAGTTTATATAGGGTCCAAACAAATAAGTAAAATATCATTTTAACTTGGTTAAGGATTCACGTCGGGTTCACCATTTTTTGTTTCCTCTAGAAATGGGTATTACCTTGTCTGTTCAAGGTTCAAACATTCCAATCAGTTTCTAACGGGTTTATTCATAGAACCAGAAACACCCAATGATTCTATATCCATTTGGACCTACTTTCCAAAGGTAGGTGCTCACTAGTTGTGGACCGATGAGGCTTAATAATTTGCATTGGTCGATAGGATGGGAGTTTGGACTCATCACACCTTTTTGGGGTGAATTATTGTCTACTCTGGGACTCTCTTTATAGATTTAAGTTATGTTCATGAATCCTTATTACATTACCAAGTATAAAAATGGGCTTTCCTTTAGATCTGACAATCAATGATTAATATGTATAAGATTTAGGGAATCTTTTATATTTATTTGAGGTTCTTCATCGATAGATAATCATCTGTATTTGTTAGAGATTCTTAGTCAATGGTATCCTTCAATTCATTGTATATAGATCTCTTGGTCATTATGATAACCATACTAGTTTTAAAGCCACTCTGCAGGGCACTTGAAATTTATTGTCGTTCAGAAGGACATCGATTATTTCAGAGTTGGGATCGTACCCACGGATGGGCTACCTATGTATCCTTGTTTAGAAAAAGGAATCATAGCCCACGTAGTTAGAGATAGAAGATATAGTTTAACATCATATGGGATAGATGAGAATTAATGGATGATAGGCTTGAACCTTAGAAAGGCTTCCTACGTACTCTACTTTTAAGGTAGATATCAAAGTCCACGTAGTTTGGTTGAAAATTGTGGGGTTTATGCATGATTAATGGCTCAAAGCAAGATGTCATAATTACTTTTACACTCTAAGCTCACGTGAGTCATGCTCAGTGTGAGAAACAAAAGGTATCAGTAAAACTTGATGATTATTCCACGAAAGATGAAATCATAAGGAATGATGTGGGGCTTATGTATACATGACTTCCCAAATAGATAGATATTAAGTATTACTTCAGATAAGAATCCCAGGAACAAGGTCCATAAAAGTATATATGCTTCATGGATATTTGGATACTCTAACTTAGGGCTTACTTCTGAGGAAGATGCTTAAATTAGGAGGGGACCAATGATTGGGTTTTATTCCAGAGAAGGAAGCCCAAATAAAAAGAAGTCAAGACTGGTTAAGAAAAATTATGACTGGGGCTTACTCCTGAGAAGGAGGCCCAGGTTAAAGGGATTTTAGAACTGGGGATTACTCCTGAGAAGGAGGCCCAGGTTAGGGGAATTTGGAATTTGGGACTTACTCCTAAGGAGGATGCCCATATTTGGAAACTTGGACTGGGGATTACTCCTACAAAAGGAGTTCCAGGTTAGGGGAATTATGATTGGGGATTACTTCTGAAAAGGAGGCCCAGGTTGAAAACTGGGGCTTACTCCTGAGACGGAGGCCCAGGTTAAAGATCTTCACATTTTAAAGGATAAGGTTGAATGAATGAAATCTCTCACCTTAGTGACATGAAGATATGTAAATCACTAGGTTTTGAGAGATATTCCACAGAATTCTTTTATATAAGGAAAACAACCAAGGAATCATGCCCTAAATGGATTTGAAGAGGGTTATGAAGGCTAAATCTTGAAGGGGAGAGGTAGATTTGAATAAATGAGTTGAATAGGCAGGAGGGGCACCCAAAAGGAGGTAGGCGCGTAGGTCCTGTTTGGGCGCGCAGGTCCTGGTCGTGCAAGTGTACCTTCTCGGCACAGGTGTACCTGCGCGCCAGTCAACCCATAGGGTAATACTTGGGGGATACTTGGCTCAAACCCTTAGTATTATCCCTAAAGGCTTACAAAAGGGTGGCGCACAGGTTCTTTTGAATGGATAAGGTGGCGCAGAGGTGTGACCATTTCCCTTAAGGGTTTATACACTTAGGCACGCAGGTGTTGATGAATTTCAACACTTAGGTCTTGTTCCTCCTCTTTAGATCTTCCATTATAGGTAATAAATCACCTTATAAGTGTTCGGAAGACTTCAAGAAGAGACTAGGGCACCGAGAGCTGAAATCTAAGTTTTTGGATTTTTCCTCTGCCTGAAATGGGGGGCCCACAAGTGGTATTTATAGGCTACTGAAGACCCTAGGTGAAAATCAAATAGGGTGCATAGGTCACCTGTGTGCCCAAAATTTGGCGCGCAGGTATACCTACGTGACTATCATGGAACTTGCGCGGCCCATGCTCAAAGAAATCCATGTTCATTCCTTTGTTGATTTTTTATGTTTCTTCAAAGGATGAATCACTTTGTGTTCCACGTATTTCCCTTTTCAGTTGTTAGACTCTGTGACAGAAAGGATCGTCAACAAACCCCTATCACACTATGTTTGTCCCTTTCTAATTGGCTTGTCATGTACTTCAATAAGTACACTGACATGAAAAAAAGTACATGACCAAAGGGTAATCTAGTTACATGGACATAGACATGTCTTGTTGTACATGTTTCAGGACATGGACATGGCCACCATACACGAGCATAGCAAGGTGACATGAGTAGTATACCATGTGTCTCTACACATCATGTACTTATTCTACACACCGTGTATATGGATACTTACATTCTGTGTGAGGCACTTCCACACAAGTAGGCATGGGGATAGCTGGACACAACATGTAACCCCTATGACATACTATGTACCCCCATCAATAGTGTTTGTAACTCTTAATTTCCATATATTGGACCAATGTAAGTTGAGTTTCATCCCTTGGTCCTTTCTCTCAAGGGTAAAGTGTGACATTACATCCATATCATAAGATCATGATCCCTTCTAGAGGTTGAGTCTTAGATATAGTTGTAGTGTCCCTCCATGAGACTACAGTGTGATCCTCAATCATCTTTATTCCCTTTGGGGGTTTCTGGAATTAGTATGACCTCCCTGAACATTACATTGATCCTCTATTCAGCAGGTCATATCAGTAGGGTTTTGGTATCATTGGCATATGATCCCCTGCGTAGTGGGTTAATACAGATTGGGTTTTTGGTGTCCCCCAGAAGTTCTGGGCATGACCCAATATCTATGTACCATGGTCTTCCTAGACCAGTGATATTTCATGAGAGGGGCCCAATGAGATATACCTCTTCATCGAGTGTCTCTGATGATGGCATGGCTCATGGAGTGGACTCACCCGAAATGATCATTACCTCGAGAAGAATCATGTCGCTGCAAGTTGGTTACGAATGCCTAGTGGTGTGGTGTCTTTCCTAATTGTATCTGGGTGTTTCTATTATACATTGATTGTTATATCTTGTGTTGATCTAACTATACTTGGTTATTCATGTTTATTTTTTGGGGGGTTTCCAACTGAGTATTGTTATAATCACCCATGGATGAGATTTTTTGGCATGTGTCATGTCTTATGAAGATGATGCCCCATTTGATGGTGTCTTAAGAGGATATGGAGTGGGTGGAGTGTATCTGGAGCTTTTCAAAATGTGGAGGTTACTGGAATTCTGAATTTAACTTAGCCCTCTCCCATATAGAAGGTTGGACTCTCTATATTTTTTGGTTGGGATTATATTTCATCCCTTTTTCTGCTTTCAGTAATTTACCATCATACTTTATTATGGGTTATTAGATGTATGAATGCATTGTATATGTTGTTTTACATTTTATCATTATGTGGGCTTGGAGGTGTGTGATTTTGTACATGTATTTTATTCTAATAACCCTCATTTGTGGGATATTCCTACATGGCGCTGGTCATCAGCCCCTGGTCTATCTGAGGCAGGAATGGGATAGTCACGGGTTGGACCTTGTTGGGTTAGGTCGATAAAGAGTGGTATCAAAGTAGTCGGGTCTACCTTAGGAATGGAGTGGGTGATATTGGTTTGGGGAAGTGATGTTTAGTGTTTCAACATCATCTTTCATTCTAGGGACTCTAGTGTTGGTGCAGCGTCTGGTGTATCCATACCCTAGCAATTCGATCTCCTGCCTTTTAAATCAGTAAATATAAACATTGGTTACAGGGAAAATTTTTGGTACATGCATAATATAGGAATGTTTGTGTTTTCCAATTTCTTCATGATCCATCTCCCCATATATAATATTTTTACTATGGTACATATTGTTTTATTTCATGCCTCCATGTAGACAGCCATCCAGGATTCCACTGCATGATCATGATGATGATATGCCCAGTAACGAGGCATCGGTATAAGGGAATGTAGTATAGATAGCACCTCCAGGTGGTTAACCAACTATACCACCACCCATTGAGTAGTATCTAGTTCTGTAATTACTTGTGGAGGATACATGGAGGATGATTATTTTCCATGAGTTTTAGAGTTTGCAACCTCCCATATTTTTGGGTGATCCAAACCACTAGGTGGAAAAGTTTTGGATAAAGGTAGGAACTCATGTTTCCGTCTAGTGATGAAACACATCTAATATATGGAATTCCTCATTGGGAGTCTTCTTTAGGCCTCTTATAGGTGATGGTGGAACTTGGTGAGTCATTCACACAATGGGATATCCCTCTCCTAGATAGACTTTTAGCATCTCTTTTAAGAAGAGTTATATCTATCCATGTTATGATTGGTACACATATAGGAGCTTCTATATCTTCAGTAAAGAAATATTACTATGGAGTATTACTCAGTGATGTTTAATGATCTCTAGTGTTAATACTCAGATATGGTGCAATACAAATTATTTAGAACTCAAACTTTTTATAAGGTCTTACACTAGGACACCAGCATTTCAGTTGTATCCCTTTTCATTCCCACCTATAATGGGGTGCTTGAGAGAGCCTTGTTGGTAGATATAATCCTGGAATAGGAGACAAAATTAGTGGGGTCTATTAGTGGGAACCCACTAGATGAGACCTCATCAACTGGAATCCGATGATAGTCAAAGGTATCTAAGTGATTCAGGTGCTTCTAGAGGCAACCCCAGGACTCAATGATAGTGGTTCTAGGATCTCAAGGTGGCTCAAATCAACCTAGGGATTGGAAGTGTTTATCCTATGATGGCTGGGGAAATCGGGCTCAAGAATGTCCAACTTGTTGTACAATTAATCGTGATATGGTCGTGGGACCATAGAGATAGAGACAGGGTCAGGAGAAGGGTGGTTTGTTGGGTGACATGCATGGAAGAGGTTCTAGTAGGGTAGTGGGAGGTGGTCAAAGGTTGAACATATTACCACCACCACCCCCAGGTGTTATGTGCTAGGCTTAGGGAGCTGGTGTATCGGGATGAGGCCAGCTATAGGATATGGAGGCCTATGACACCGATTCTATAGGGTTGATATGAGGTATTATATGTGTCTTTTCTACTTTAGTTTCAATAATAATAGAAAAAATTTTTATCCATTCTTTCCCTACCACTTCTCTGGTTTGAGAATTAGAGATTCATGTTGAGATATTTTCTCAAACCTTTCTATTAGAGACTATGATAGGTAGTGACTCAGCGGTTGTTCACTTTTGATGACAGTGTGATCTGATGCTTAGAGGTGATATTTTTTATGGGATCTATTCATTGAATTAATGAGGCATTACAACTTCATCTTAGGTATGGACTGGATATCCACAATTCATGCCCAGATTGATTTTTTTAGGCGGAGGATGTGGTGTGTCCATATTGATGGAACTAGGTTTTCTTTTGTGGGTGAAAAGGAAAGCTTCATTGAGTAGGATGAGCTCAGAAATTAGAGAGTGCATCCAATTACTCACTAGTTGTTTATCATGACACTTGGATCAATGTATACTTTGGACTATTAGTTTCATGTTGTGGTTTTAGAGTATGAGGACATTTTTCCTTAGGATGTGTAAGGTTTACCTCCTCGCAATGATCTAGACTTATACATTGACTTGCATCCTGTAATGGAACTGATATCTGCACCAGTATATCTGATGGATCCCACAGAGCTTCGATAGATGAGGGTGTAGTTAGAGGACTTGAAGAAGAAGGGCTTTGTGAGACCCAATGTTTCCCCCTGGGCAGTCCTATTTCTGTTCTCTAAGTAGGTGGACGGGAGATTGAGGTTATGTTTTGATTACCGGCACTTGAATCAGGTTACCATGAAGAATAATTTTACACTATTAAGGATTGATTAACTCTTTGATCAGTTGATAGGTTTATGATGGTTTTCTAAGATTGTCCTTATATCAGGCTATCACCAGCATCTTGTATGGGATGAGGATACACCAAAGTCGATATTTCATTGTCCCTACAGTTTTTATGAGTACTTGGTGATTATATTTGGTGTAACGAACTCCCTATTAGTATTCATGGGACTCATGAACTGGATCATTCAACCTTTCTTATATTGGTTCATGCTGGTGTTCATCAATGAAATCCTACTATATTTTTTGTTCGAGGAGAAGCACATGAGGTACTTAGGGATGGTCCTGGAAACACTCATAGGGCGTTGGCTTTATGGAAATATCTCAAAGTATAGCGACCCTACTATTTTTACATGATTAATAAATCATATTAAAGATAAAAAAATAAAAAAAATACACAATGGGGATCCAATGGTTTAGTGTCATGGGATAATTATGAACATAGATAACTTTTAAATAATAAAACAAAAACATTTATTTAATTCCTTCTCCTCTAGCTTCTTATTGTCCCTTGTTTTCTCCTTAGTACAAGTATTCACCTGATGATATACATCAAAATAAGGGATGAGATAAAATCCCAGTAAGAGGATGAATAAGACACATGAAATAAGGGTGAGAATAATTATCGTCATCATAATATAATAAAAAGAACATAACCATATTCATAAGAGGAAACATTAGATAAAGTCATGGAATGTGGCAATTTATAAAAATAAAACATCATTTCTTAGAGGTCGGATACCACACCTAGTTGTGAACAAAGCTTGCATCATGTTCACACATATTTCACTTAATCTCATGAGATTTATCACATTAATCGATGCATTGGATCACTATATAATTCCATGTGAACCTGTCACATAGTAACATTTACATGGACTATATAATTTCTGGCACACCCATAACATCATAATATTTTCATTATCATGCATGCCACATAGAATGTATAACAATCATGGACATAAAATAACTCATATAAAGGAATGGGTTTCATTTTATAATGCATAAATTAATGAATAAACTTTTGGGTTCACAAATAATGATATAATAACAATCTTTATATAAGAATCATCAATCATGAGTGAAGAAAAAATAATCTCAAGAGAAGTAAAAGGTATGCTTTTCAAAAGAAGGGTTCTTTTGGGAAAATCATTAAATTTATCATAAAAATAGATTAAAATCATGTATATCCAAGAAAATAAAATGTAAGGGAATATATATTATATTTATGGACCATTAATGGGACATCCATACTGAAAATGGAGTGAAGGTGGTAAAACCCAAATAAGAAGGGGTTGGGTTTGAAAGTCCTCTTACCTTATGATTGAATGATTTCTTGATTTTAATATCCTGAATAATAATATTAAATTCATTAATTTACAAATACAGAACACTTTATACAATAAATTGATTAATTATAGTTTTATTAAGTTCATTTATGGTATTTTCAATTAGTTATATAGTTCAATTTTATTATTCGAGAGTGTTCTTTTTCTTGGTTTTCATGATTGGTGTAGTGATAGGCCTCTTTTTCAACACTTTGAAGTAGTCTTCACATTCACCGGTCTAGAAAAACTTTTCTCTATTCTGAGTCATATTGTTTAGTGGGTTTGATAATTATGATAATTTCATCAAAAATATCTAGTAATAACCAACTAGACTAAGGAAGCTATGGATATCTATTACTTATTTTTTCTAAGGACAATCTTGAATTGCTTTTTTTATTGGAAGGGTCTATATATATTCCTTTACTGGTGATAACATGGCCCAATAATGATACTTCCTACATATAGAACTCACATTTACTGTAATTTTCATAATTTTTCTCCCTTCACAAAGTCATTAACACGGTATTCAAATTCTCCTCATGTTCTTCCTTACTCTTTTAATATTTTAGAATATCATCAATAACAACTACCATAAATTTGTTGAGGTAATCTATAAAGACTCTATTCATTAAATCCATGGAAATTTTGGTATAATTAGTGTGTATAAAGGTAATAACTATGAACTCATTTGAAAGGTAATCTTAAGAATATATTCCTTCATCACCTTTAATTTCTGATATCACGAATGAAGGTCCACCTTAGATGAATACTTGGACCCATGTAGTTGATCGAATAATTCATCTATCTGTGGAAGTGGATACTTTTTATTTATCATGATTTTGTTGATATCATGATAATAAATGCATAGGTACATTGATCCATCCATATTCTTAATGAAGAGGACTAGTAAACCCCATGGTGAGGCACTTGTGTATATAAAACCCTTGTCCAAATTCTCTTGTGATTGTTTCTTTAGTTCCTTGAACTAAATGGTGACCATTATATAAGGTGTATTTGATATAGTCAGAGATCCAAGAATAAATTCATTTGATAACTCAAAATATCAGTTAGGAGGAAGACCAGGAAATTATTTAGAGAAAACATCAGTGTAGTCCCTCATCATGGGCATGTCCTCGAGCAAGATTTACTCATTGTATCAATCATTTGATCAATATATGCTTGCTCATAATTAAATAATAACCACATATGAGACTATGGATCCAAAGAATATTCATCCTCTTCCATACAAATTCATAGAATTAGATGATGCTTCAAAATGTGAAGAGTGGTCTTCCTTTCCGGACAGTTGTTGTTGGCTTTGTATAAAGATAGAAAATCCATGTCTAAATAAAATCAAACTCCACCAAATGAAGTAAGGCCTGATTTTGTGGGATGTTTAGTCCACAAACATTAATTGAGGAGGATTTAGATACATTGGATTCAATAATTTCCACATTTACTATTCTCATAGATAACTCAACCTACATCTTTTGAGGTGGTTCATGAATAGTTATACAAAACATGAAAGATATGAAAGAATACATATAACCATAATAAAATAGTATTATCACTATTATTGAATGAATAACCAGAATACCTATCACCACAACATTTTTAGGCTCCACCTCAGCAGTTTTGATGGAATAATCCTTACCTTTATCCTTTGGATTTGGTGGCTGATGACGTTGATTACCCTTGAGGACTTGGGGTTTAGTGCACTAGCTTGCATAGTTCCATTTCTCCCAACAGTTGAAGCATTGAATCATGGGTGTTTCTCTCTTTTCTTCCACCACATTGTTTTACCTCATCGTGTCCATTCAAAATTCATGAGCTTGGTGGCCTTATCTCCCACACTTATAGTATTTCCCCATCCCTTTGAGGCCATTCCCATTATGATTCTTACCACATTTTTAACATGTAGGTGGTTGAGTTTTCTTTCCACCTTTTTTATTAGATCCTTCATCTTGAATTTCCATCTTTTATTTCATATCACCATAATCATTGGACCATTCACCAAACTCCATATTCACTTTAAGAGCATATCGAATAAATTCTTCATAACTCCTAAAGTCTCAAATTTTTAGAGACTTTAGAAGGTGTGGTTTTAAACCACTAAACAATTTATCAATTTTTCTATCATTATTGATAACACAACCTAAAGATTACCTTGCAAGCCATGTGAAATTTTCTTCATAGGTCATAAAAGATTATACTACCTTTTTCTTTAGCTATATGAATTCTCTCTCCATATTTGTATGATGAGTTCAATAGAAATAATTGTTAAGAAATATTATATTAAAGTCTTCCAACTCATTCTCTTTAATTTAGTCCCTTGGATTGGTGTTCTTAATCAACACCCACCATTGGTCAGCCTCACCAACTACACAATAAATGGACAGAGTCACATTCTTTATATTAGAACAGTGAAGAATAGAAAAGATCTTCACATTTGATTTGACCCATTATTCAATGATAAGTGGATCAGATGATCCATTAAATATCGATGGTCTTTGTCACATAAAAGACTCAATAGACAGCTTCTCCCTCTTAGGTGAAGTAGGAAATTACACATTTTTCAGATTATTGTTCATATGATGAGGTATTTGGGTATGAATCACCCTAAATTTTCAAAATCCACATCCCAAGTCATTGGAGATTTTTTTCAAGTAATCACTACATTGTCCATCACATGGTTTATTGGCCTAATTTCGCCTAGGTCCCACTATTTTATAAAATACAAACTGTTTGAACAAAACATAAGTCAACAAGTCATGAATAAATAATTTATTCCTTTGTTAAATTAAGTCTAAAGGCATATATTATGGGTTTCCTATGTTTATAATTTTCTAAAACAAAGCTTCTTGGGTGATTACATATACTTAGTCTCGTATTAAGGGTTTTCACTATGTTTCTCTAATCCTAATTCCCAAATTAACTAAACCATTCTCTGTTACCAACTATAGAGACCCTAATTTTTTATACATGATTAATACATAATGTTAAATATAAACAACCCGAAAGAGTTACACAACCAGGATACAAAGGTTTAGTTTCATGGGAAAATTATGACCAGACATAAATTTTACATAATAAAACATAAAAATTTATTTAATTCTTTCTTATCTAGATTCTTATTAGCCCTTTTGTTCTCCATAGTACAAGAATTCACCTAGGGATACACATCAAAAGAAGGGGTGAACTAAAAGAATAATTAGAGGATGAATAAGAGACATGAAACAAGTGTGATAATAATAATCATCATCATAATATAATCAATATATCATAACTATTTTCATGAGATAAAATATTAGATAAAGGAATGGAATGTGGCAATGCTAAAAATGAAACATCATGTCTTAGTGGTCAAATACCATACATAGTTGTGAACAAATATAGCATAATGTTCACACATATTTCACTTTATCTCATGAGATTAATCACATTAACCAATGAATTTGAGAACAACAAAACTCTAGGTGCACTCTTCACATCATAAAATTTAGATGTGCTATGTAATTCTAAGAACATCCATCACATCATAATATTTACATTATAATGCATGCCACGTAGAATGTATATCAATCTTGGACATAAAATAACCCATTGAAAGGAATGGGTATAATTTCATAAAGTATAAAATAATGAATAAACTTTGGGGTTCACAGATAAAGGGAGAATATGATTCTTGGTATAAGAATCAACAATCTTGAGTGAATAAGAAACAATATCAAGAGAAGTAAATGGTATATTTTTAGAAAGAAGAGTTCTTTTGGAAAAGTCATTACAATTTTCAAAAAACTAGATTGGAAGCATGTATATACTAGAAAAAAATGGATGATAATTGAAATGATATTTAAGTAACTTTAAAGGAACACCCATACTAAAAATGTATTGAAAGAGGAAAAACTCAAATAAAGAGAGTGGGGTTTGAGAATCCTCTTACCTTATGTCTGAAAGCTTTCTTCACTTTAATATCCTATATAATCAAATTAATTAATTTAAAAATAAATAACCTTTTATACATTAATTTGATTAATTATAGTTTTATTAAGTTAATTTATGGTCTTTTTGATGAGTTATATAGTTCAATTTCATCATTTGGGAGTATTCATTTTCTTGATTTTCATGATCGGTTTTCTTGTATATGAGTATGGAAGTTCATGTAAAATGGGAATGATTAACCATAATTTAAATTAAATTTTATTAATGAACATAAAGAAGTTTATCTGTTATTATATTTCATTTTTTTATATGCCATGATGATGAATCATTAGATAAATATTTAATGAAAATGATTTAATTTATTTAGAGGATTTTACGATTATTATGGGTTGTTTGATTTTATTTAACATCATGATTATATATTGGTTCTAGAAAATTATATATATTATAATATGTACAAAAAAATCATATTTAACCCTAATTATGGTTTTATAACCAGCCTTTTAAGTCGGTAGTGAAAATTGAAAATGCATCCTCCACGGTGGCGGTTAATTGACACACCAGACATGATATTTTCATTTTTTGAATAAGATGAGAAGGGAAGAGATTATAAGATTATTTTTTCCATTAAAATAATAAAAATATAGTTTATAAAATTTACTAGAGTTATTATTCCTCTTGGATAGTTGGAGGTGATGATAGGATGAGAAAATAAATTAAATTGAAAATAATTAAATAGAAAAGAAAGAGGGTTTTACCTCTTGAATTTCTCATCCTTGGGAAACTCATTAGGGAAAAGGGTTTCGTATTTAAATGAGACCAAGAGATATTGGATGTGGTGAAGAGTATTTTGAAGATGATTTGAAATAATTTAGACAAGTCTTAAGGCTTTGGAATTGTGTGGTGAAGAGGTGGCGAGGGGTGATATTTATAGGGGAGGAGAGGGGTGTTTTCTTATTATTTTATTAATTAGATTATTATTTTGGATCAAGACTATGAATAGTTTTAGAAATATCACTAAATATATTAAATTAATTATGGATAGTTAAATATTATGGGTTTTCATCATCTATACATCATCTATGACTCAATAATTCATGTATTTTACTTTTACTGTAAATTATCGTACTTTACTCTTCACCGAAAATTCAAGTATTTTAGAAAATAATTCCAAAAATTCACCCTAAGAATTTTTCAATATTTAGAATTAAAAAATAAATTCGATTTTTTGAAATTAATTTTTTAAATATGAGAAATTTAATTTTTAATTAAAATCATCATTTTCTTAGAAAATACGAGTTTTAAAATTATAACTGATTTTATAACACTTTGAAAAATTAATTAAGGTTGATTAAAATTATATTATAATTATAAGAAAAAATAATAATTTATGAATCCATTTTATGAAATTAACTATTATTTTAAATAATTATATTAATTATTAAATTATAAATAAACATTTTTGTTTTATAAAAAATACAAACACTTAATTAATAATTTTTAAAATATTTATTTTCTTAAACTATGATATAATTATATCATATTGTCATTTATAAGATACCTAAATTTTATTTATACTTTCATAGATATGGTTATTATTATATTTCTTAAATTATTATTCCTAATTTTCATGTTATTTTTTCAAACGTTAAGTCACTATTTAATTGATATTGGTTCTTTAACTTCTTAAAATACCTATTATTTAATTCATTGTTCATTTATAAATTTTTTATTGTGTTATAAAAGTGATATTATGTGGTTTATACCATATTCCATAATTATAATAAGGGAATTTCCATTGATAAAATTTTGGGTTTTTACATGAAGTGTCAATTTTGGATTCGAGAGGTCTGCTTTCTAGGAAACCTCATCTTAGAGGCTAGAGTAACAATGGACCCAATGAATGTTGAGGTAGTGCCTTCATGGGAACCACCCTAGAGTGTTCCTGAGTTGCAGAGTTTCCTTAGGATAGTAGGGTACTATCAGAGGTTTTTACCCAACTTCTCCAGAGTGGCATCACCCTTGATGTCTTACACTTGAAAGGGGAAACCTTTCATGTGGATGTAAAGGTGACTATAGTGCTTTTAAGAGCTTAGTAAAAGATTTATGAGGGACCCCATCTTGATCTTTCTAGTGTAGGGTGTCAAGTAAAAAAATTTCAGTGATGCATTAGTGACCAGACTTGGTTGTGTTATGATGTAGAGGTAGGTAGTGGTTGCCTATGGTTCAAGCCATCTGAGACCACCTGAATAAAAATATGCAACCCAAGATCTTCAGTTAGCATTGGTTTTCTTCTCATTAAAGATGTGGTGACACTACCTGATGGGTGAGTGGTTTATTGTTTACTCTGACCAAAATATTCTCAAGTATATCTTCTCATAGAAGTAACTTAACATGAGATAGAGTTGATAGCTAGAATTAATCTTGGACTGTGACTTTGAGATTATCAATACTCCTAGAAAGGATAATGTGGTGGTAGACACTCTCAGTGGTAGATCTTGTTCTCAGAGTTTGGATGAGGCGTTAGGGAATTTAGCATCATTTCATTCATCCTTCATGGACAAGGATAGTGTTTCATATCTTCAGTCGATGGATGTTACCCCACTAATTTTATAGAATTTCAGGGATTCTCATTGAGGAGATACTAATTGTGAAACCTTACGCACTCAAATATCAGTTATACATGCTCTTGATAGATATTCTAAATGTGGTGAGCATGCTATACTTTTCAAAGGGAGAATGATGGTACCTCTGAAGTTGTGGGAGGGGGTGTTAAGGGTGTTTCATATATCCCCTTTGTTAGTACTTCTAGGTGTTTAAAATATGTACCAGGACCTTTGAAATCAGTTCTAGTATCCAAGTATAAAGAATGGAGTTTTAAAATTTTCCATTGATGCCTCACTTTTCAGCAGGTGAAGGAAATGCACCATGTTCCAGAGGGTTTAGCTCAACCCCTTTCGGTGCCAGAGTTGAGGTGGGATGGGATATCTATGTACATTGTGACGGTCTTACCATGTACATCCAGGGGACATGATGATGTCTAGGTGATCATATACTGACTCACCAAGTCATCCCACTTTCTATCAATTCAAGAGTAGATTTTAGTGGAGATATTAGGATGCCTTTATGTGTAGGAGATAATATAACTCCATGGATTTACTTTGACGATCAAATTTGATCATGATGCTCGCTTCACATATTAGTTATGAAGAGGATTATAGGAAGCCTTTGGGACTTATTTATGATTGAGCATGGTGTTTCACCCCCGAATAATGGCCAAACAGAGCATACCATTCAAGTCTTAGAGGACATGTTGCGAGCTTGTATGTTGGACTTTGGCCATAGTTGGGAGAATCACCTACCATTGTGTGGATTTTACATACACCAACAATTATCATTCCACCATTGGTATGACACCATTCGAGGCATTGTATGGGTGACCCTTAATGTCACCATTTTATTGGAATGATCATGGTGATTCGGCACTCATAAGAACAAATTTGTTGCAAGATACTATAGAGAAGGTTTGGATCATCCAAGAGTGGATGAGGACTATAAAATTATGTCATAATTATTATACAGACCAATGATGGAGACATATGTAGTTCAAGGATAGAGATCCTTTGTTCCTGACAGTCTCACCATGATGTGGACTGAGGATATTTTTCCATGGTGGTGAGTTATCTATGAGATTCATTGGTCTCTTCTAGATACTACATAGAGATGTTGAGGTGGTGTACTACTTATCTCTATCACTACAGTTCTATTTGGTACACGATGTCTTCCACATGTCACAGCTGAGGAGGTACATGAATGTCCTGTCACAGGTTATCAACTGGGGTGAGCTAGACACCAAGGATGGAGCTACCTTTGTAGAGTACCCAGTAGAGATCGTGGATCATAATGAGAGTATCCTTAACAGGTGTTTGATTCCCCTTGTGTGTGTTTTGTGGCAGCATTAGAATCCTCAAGAGAGCACCTAGGAGTGGGATACCCAACTATGATCCCTATACCCTCAACTTTTTTAGTAGTTTATTTATCTTTTTGGGATGAAAATTCATAAGGAAGGGAGAATTTAATGTCTCATATGTTCTATATGTTATTTTTTGATATAGTATGGATTATTTTTGAGACCAGGAACTGAGGAGGAGTATGATTACGAGGCCTGATGTTCTCAGAATAAATGTTTAAAATATATTGAATATAATAAATAGAACATGCACATGGTTCACCCAAAAAATTGGAATAACTCCCAAACAGGTTCCTAGATCTAAAATATGAGAGAACCATTGGGTTACAAACATGTTTTTTACCCAAGTTGTGACATAATCTTGGTCAGTGTAGGCCATTTGTGGAGAAAGTAATCGTGGGCATAATTAAATGAAATAAATGAAATAATTAATTTTTTTGTTTACTTTTGATGTAGGGACTCACATATCCTCTAATTATATGGATATAGAAATTGTATTAGTGATGTCCTCTTAACCCTAGAGACCTATGAGCTATTGGAGGAGATCCTTCTAGGCGAACAATGAAAGATAGGGATCGGGTCATGGATCGTTGCACCAACGGAGTTAGAGTATCTCATTAATGATGGAAATGAAACCATTATTCATCAATGATCGATCTAAATTCCTAGTAGGATGTTTTTATTTGTGATTTCTATACTTTTTCTTAATCTTGGATGAACAAATATCAATTCCACGGATACAACTGATACGTACATTTTTGTTTGGATTAAATTGGTGGAATTTTATAATTGTTCATCATGATTCATACCTATTACTTCATCTTCTTCTATGACTATGGATCGAGGCAAAAAAAAATATTGAGTTCAATTCCTCACTTTTATGGTTTAAGGATTTCTCCATAATTTATTTTTTTGGTTATCGTTAGTATTTATTTTGGCCAACGATTCAACCAATACCTGGTTCTGGATTGCTATGTGGTCGTTCTTCTGTGAATCAGATCAAAACCTCTTTCATGGAACACAATGTTAGTTGTGGTTCAAATATTGATGATGATGGTGTTTGTATTTAGGGAGAGAAAGATCAGATTGAGAGCTTACCATTTTTTCTCAAGCAGCGTACTGTGACGCAGGTGGAAATTTAGATGATAGGGGTATTTGTATGATCCATTTTGAAGGTTAGATTTTGGAGATCAATAGGTGGTAGGCCTCGATCAACCTAGATCCAAGATCTATGGTGTGATCTATGGTAGAAATCAAGGTGGAAGTGGTGTAGGATGAATAATTGATGAGAAACCTCAAGATCTGAAAAATATTAGGCAACAAAGCATGTATATCAAGATTACACAGTGTGTGGGTCCCGTTCAGCGATGGTTAGGGTTTTGGGATAAAGATAAGGATCACACAGCATGTGGACCATATCACTCACTATGTGGAACTTTTTGGTTGTCTTGGTGTGTACTTAATTAATTACATAGACACAGGCAAGAGTACATAGCCAGAGGGCACTCCATGTACTTGGACGTAGACGCAGCTTGTTGTACACAGGCCGGGACATGGACATGACCACCACACATGGGAATACTGAGGTGAAATGGGTAGGATATCATTTTTCTCAAAATTTTATGTACTTATTCTATATATCATTTATATATATACTTACATGCCTTGTGAGGAACATCCATAATGGCAGGGATGGGGATAGTTGGGAATGCCATGTACTCCCCCCCCAAGAGTACTTATAACTCTTTGTTTAATTATATTGGATGAATGTAGGTTTAGTGTGTTCCCTTGGTTAATACCCTTGAGGTTATAGTGTGTAATTATATCCACATCATAGGATCATGATCCCCTCTAGATTCAGAGTCTTAGATAGAGTTATAGTGTCCCTCTGTGATATTGCACTGTAATCCTCTATCATTCTTGTTCCCTACATGGGGTTTGTGGAATCATTATAACCTTATTGAACAGGAAATTGATCCCCCATATACCAGGTCATATCATTAGGTTTTGGTAATGATGAGATATGATCCCCTATGTAGCATGTTGATCCATATTGGGTTCGTGGTGCCCCCAGTGGTTCAGGTCATGAACCCCAGTCTGTGTGTCAGGGTATTCTTAGACCAGTGATCTTTCTTGGGCATGGCCCAGACCTCTTTGTCGAGTGTCTCTGATGATATCATGGCTCATGGAGTAGACTCTCCCAGAACGAGTGTTTATTCAAGCATAATATTGTACCTAATAGTTGGTTATGACCGCCTGTTTGATTGGTGTCTTTCATGAATATATATGGGTATTATTTATATATTTATTTTTATATATTCTATTAAAATTAATATACTTGGTTCTTTGTGTTTAGATTTTTTGGATTGTCCTTCCGAGTATTATTATATTCACCCCTGCATGGGATTTTCCCTCACATGTCATGTCTTATGGAGAAGACATACCATTTGATGGTGCACTATGAGGATAGGGAGCGATTGGAGCATATCTAGAGATTTTAATACTAATATGGTTATCCTGATATTTCATTTTACTTAGTCATTTCCCTTGGAGTAGTTTGGACTCTTTACAGTTTGTTTTGGACTTGTATTTTTTCCATTTTCCCCCTTTTAGTACTTTATTGTCGTACTCTATTGAAGGATATTAGATGTATGCATGAATTATATCAGTTGTTTTACATTTTATCATTGGGTGGGCTTGGATATGTGTGCATGTGTATAGGTACTTTAGGATAATTCCTCTCATTTGTGGGATATACCTACTTGATGTTGGTCATCGGCCCCTAGCCTATTGGAGGCAGGCTTGGGGTAGTCACGGGTCTGAACTCGGTGGGTCAGGTCATGAAAATTAACTCTTTTTAAAAATTAGATATCTTTTAGAGACACTCTTTAACTTCTCTTTCCAATAATAGTTCCATCTCATATTCTTTATTGTCCTTCACTTCAAAATAACTTTCACTAGTGAATTATTCTTCATTCACCTTAGCAATGATAGGTTTTTTATCAACATATCTTGGTATCTTAATTTCATCTACTTAATAACTATTATAACTACTTTCACACATATATAATAAATTTCAATCCTTGAATTTAGGAAAATTATATATTCCCTTTAGTATATTTCCCTTGTTTTTTAAACTTTGACCATATCTTCTCAAATAATCTTCTCAGTGATTCTACTTCTTCATCACGAACTCCATCTTCTTTTAATATAGGATATTTTTTGGTAAAATTTTTTGCTTCTCTATTCCTAAATAATTTTAGTGTATTGTTACCTTTAATAATTTCATTTCCTTTTCTCATATTTCTATAAAAAAATTACATTATTTTATAAAATCTTGACCCAAACTAGAATTGAAATGAGAACAACAAGATTATACTTAACAAAAACCTTCTTCTTAAACTTCTCTTAATATTTTTCTCTAAAATAGATATCATTTTCACCATTTACCTTCTTCTTGATAGCACCTTCCTTTCTCATTTCATAATTTATTAAACATTATGAAAATCATCAAGGGAAATAACACTATGATATTCTTATTCCAATAAAGACGCTTTAGAATCAAACTTATCTAGGATGATATGAAAAATATTATCGACAATATCAGTATCTTCAAGATTCTCACCATAGCCTCTAAATAGTATCACTACTTTATTCATCCTTTTGAAGAAACTATTAATATTTCTATCATAATGCATCATGAGATATTCATACTTAAGATGCTAAAAAATAATTTTGATTTATTCACAATGGACTTTACTTCATAGATATTTTGAAGTTTATACCATAGGTATTTAATAGTCATGAGTACATTTTCCTTGAAAAAATAACTTTCTGAGAGGGATGATCATATAATATTTTTTTCATGGCCATCATTCTCCTAATTCCTCTTCTCTATTAATGTCATGGAAACAACTTTATCTTGGAGAATAGACCCCTTAGTGGTGACTTACAAAACATCATAATTTATGGATAACATGTATAACATCATATTGTCTTTCTATATGTAATATATTTTCCCATAAAATGCAAGAATACCCTTACTATTCATTTAATTAGTTTTTTCCATTACATACACCATAAATTCAAGGAAAAAACAATGAACAAATATAAATCCATTATCAAATATAAAATCATGAATGAGGGGATCCTCCCTTTGATACCTCTAGAAAAATAACCTCATGTGTTAGTGAAGAATCACTAAGAGGGGTATGATATAGTGATTCATGTGTTTTTAAGTTTCCTTAGTAAAATAACCATTAACACCAATTAAACTAAATCTTGATCATTGTATAACACACACTCATAAAGGGAAACATAGATTTATAAATTTCACCTCATAAAATGATAAGGCTAGTCCTTTTCATGATTTATATTCTTTTGATATATTATAACCCACTGGATTAATCATATAAGTAAAATAGGTTAGGTTTATACTTATACTCATGTTATAAAAATTTTCTTGACTATTATAGTGAATCATTCATTGTTGCAGTGATAAAGAACCTAATATCAAAAGGAATAAATTCTTAAAAACATAGAATTTATTTTATGATATAGTATTGCACATCCACTTATTCTTCTTCAACCTATAGAAGCTCATGTAAGATCTCATCAATCTATACCAATTTGAGCAGCCCTTTATTCTTATTCTTCATTTTTTCTCCTTCCTACAATCTAGTTTGGATAATCACTAAGTCTTCACTATATTAAAAAAATCTAGAACTAATTTTATTTTATCCTATATATTCCCAACCTTCTTCTTAGATAATCCACATACTATAATTCTATATAGAAATCCCATCTTCAAGTACATAGGATTTTGAATTTTAATTTCAAATTCCAATCCCATTCTTGAATCATAACCCTTCGATCATCTCCATCTTAATATTGAACATTAAATTTTAATTGGTAGTTAAAATATTTCAAAATAACCACTAAATTTTTAATATGAATCTGTGTCTTCATTCCTACTTGAATTGTTCATATCATCCATGAAAAATAGATTCTATAGTGCGGTATAGGGGATTATTATGTATACTATTATATTTTAATGGTTTTTAAATTAACTTCCACATAAGATCTATTTTGTAAAAATTTATATAGTGAGTAGGTACCAAAATTTACAAGGACACACAAAATAAGTCTAATCATCTATGTCAAGTGCTTAATCCACTATAGTGTATTACTCTATATATTATCTTTATTGTGATGTGGTAAATGTATTACAGTTTGGAGGTTCAAAAAATATATAACCATTGAAATTTGACCCACCCTCCTCTGTAGCATAGTCCTATACTACAATATGGATAACCCAGTTTGAGTCTCATCTAATATATAGATAAACATACTTTGGTGTGAAGTCCCTCTATCCTATTATTAATTATATAATATCTATGGAATTGATTCCTAGGATATAGAATATATTGACTCAATGTTAGCATGGTATGACATAGAAATTGTGGCACATTCCTCCTTCTCTGCTCCACTTCTATGGTGCAATACCATGCCCTGGGGTGCGGAACCCCTTATTTTTCTCATGCAAGCATCATAAATTCAATTTATTATATATAATCACTAATAAATATCTTATGCATAATTTTAATTAAACATATAATACAATTTATGTATTGAAAAAAAATCTAACAAACACAATAATATCATATTCATCATTTCTTCAACATCACTTATAATAAAAACAATCTCATCACCTTTTCTAATAAACAGAATTTATTGATCCCAAACTCCATTAAAATACATATAGAAGTATCTCGTCATATCTTCTAGGGTTCAAATGGTTCTCTCATAGTAGATATCTATATGTTCATTATATAAAATGATAATTTTAAACTATTTATTGAATAATTTTTATGAAATATAAATAATATTATGATAATCCTCATATATTTATCAGATTCATTTGAGAGTGGAACTCTATGCAATATTAAAAATTCCTTAATGCATATCCAAGAATGTTTGTAAAGTGAGATATCTTATTTGAATGAAATAAAATGATGTGGCTTCATAAGTCAATTTTCTAAAACCCTGATGGAACAATAGGCTATAGATTTCTTGAGGAGACCTATGATGAATTCCATGGTGATGATTTCTCATTTACATATGAATATTGGTAATGGTTACATTATCTCCATAGACTTATGATTATCAACCTCAACTTATTGACTCCCCAACAATGGAGATTCATAAAATGGAATATCCCTATTCATTTTACCCACCCAAAAAGATCTTTTCCCTCCTTATAAATCTTTATACATATGGTATTGATAGAGAAAAATGAGTTATGTTCTTCATCAAATAACTTCCGCATTAATTCTGGTATTGAAGGGACATGTATCTTAATCCTGAATATTATCTTTCCATGTAGTTAAAGGATTAATTCTAGAGCATTCCATACCTTCTTTTTCAATTCCAAATCCTTTATATGGGCCTATTAAATCTTCACATGGTAGGATAGTTAAATAGATGTTTTGGAATGATAATATTTCTTAATTTTCCTTATTTTTTCAAATATATATTCTACATTTCCTTAAGTATTGTATATTTTGTAGTCCTCATCATAGATAAGCTAGTATGATCTTTTTAACTCATTGCATTAGCCACCTTATTCCCATTTTTAGGATGGTAATGTATTGAGCAGTCATGATCATTAATCAACTTCAACCATATACTTTGGAATATATTAAACTATTTCTATGTGAATATATATTTCATGATTTTATTATCAATATATATATCACAAATTTCACCAAAAGGATTATTTTGTTATATTTTGAAAGAAAAATTTACTGTTGTCAGATCAAAATCTATAATTACAATAATTGTTCCCAAAAACCTTCAATTAGTGGGAGTAATATGATACTATCATGTCATTTTACATGATGAAACATATTATTCCTCTATTTGATGCATCATTATATGTCACAAACCCTTCTCCAGTATAGGGTAGTGTGAGCACAGGTGCATAGACCACCCTTCCCTTTAGTTTATTTAAATTTTCATTACTTATATCTATCTAAAGGAAATTAGATCCCATATATATCAACATTGTTATTGGATTTTGTAGACATGATAATTTTCTAAAAAATAATGATTAGTATCAAATTAATCCCAAAAAAGTGTGGATATCAATCACTATTTCTCATCTTGGACATTATTCATTAACTTCTGCCAGTAATTAGAATTCATATTTTCAAAATTTATCATAAATTATCTCCTCTATCAAGGAATTTAACATAATCCTCATATGATATTAATATCTTCCTTTATCTTAGAATATATGATAATATCATATATAAATACTTCCATAAATAGATCAAGGTAATCTCTAAAGATTTTATTCATCATATCTATGAATATTATAAGTGAATTGTTAAGTATAAATGTAATTAATATAAATTTATGGTCTACATGCCCCATATGGAAGGTTTTACAGGGAATATATTTCTATTGGGACCTTAATTGATGATATATATTTCAAATTTTAATAATTTAAATGTATTGATTTCTATGAAATTAATCAAACAAGTTATCCATGTGGGGGTAGAGGATACATATTATTGACAGTGATCTTTTTATATTCTTGATAATCAAGGAAAAAACACATTGAACTATATTTATTTTTAATAATAAGAACAAGTTCACCTAATGGAGACTCGGTATTTCATATAAATCCTTTTTCTGAATTCTTATGGAGTTGCATCATTAATTCTTACAACCCAATTTGGTTCATTATATAGTGATTCATTGAAATACGCATAAAACTAGGGATCAGTTATATTAAAAAATAAACTTCAATATTAATGGTATGATTTGGTAACTCTTTATAAAATATATTGAAATATGCCCCCAAAATAATCTTATCATCAATGTTTTGTTTCTCCACAACCATTTGTTCCAAATACCCCTCATGAGTAGGTAATAAGACCTATGTAATAGAATTAATTTAAATTAGATTTTCATATTCATCCTAAAATTTATATATGATAATTGGTTGATTAAAGATCTAAAATTTGGTTACTTATCCTCAAAATTTGATATGGGATATATATAGACCGAGAAAATATATTCCCAAAATCGCAGAAAATTCAACTATAGGAAGAAAAAAATTATAGGAAGCACATTCTCATAAAAATTTATCCAAGTGGAGTTATTTAAATGTCATGAGATCATTGTACAATCAGAATGTTTCATAAATTTTTTAATATATATTCATTTATTTGGTGATGTGATACATTTATAAAAAATTTCCGATATAAAAGAGTGGGTAGAACATAAATCAAATAAGACATTTATAGGTTTAAAGTGGATGATAAGTGTACCTTTCACTAATTTATTATTATGACACACTTCATCAATTGCGATTTATTAAGACTTATATTTTTCATTTGTCTTAGGAGGATGATGATGCTGATTGTCATCATTAACACTTGAATTGAAGAATTTAATGGAATAACTTCAATAATAATTTCAATTGTAGTAGTGGATTGTCCGTGTTATATTTATTTAGTAATTTTTCTAATCATTGGTTATATTATCATGTCCCTTAAATATTAATTTACTAAATGAACTTATTTTCTATGAATAAAGAATTTACATGATCCCTTAATTCAATTTCATCCATGATTTTTTCCACATTTTCAACATGAAGGATGATTATATTTCTTTCCTCTTTGATGAACATCCTTTAAAATCTATTTTTACTTTCTTCTCCTCAAATACATATGAATAATGAGATTCTACACTCTTAATTTCTACCTTGAGATCACATCAAATTATTTCTACACAACTATTAGATTCTATTATAGCTAATTATATTAAAATACTTTTTAATAATCCATTAACAATCATTAAATTTCACTTTTATGTTTGATGATAAAATCAGAATCATACCATGAAATCATGGTGAAATTTTCTTCATTAGTATTAATGGGTTTATAATCCATTTTCATTACTTCTAATAATTCACACTTTATTTTAATGTGGAGAGTTTGTAGAAAATTCATTTTCAAAAACACCTTCATAAACTCTTCTATGTTAATGTAATTGATTTCCTCCTCTTACCGCATTTTAAGGTTAAGAGCCAACCAATTATCAGTTTCACCCCCCAAATGATATATAGATAAAAAACATTAGGTGCTCCAAGAACTGAAGAATATAAAATAAATTTTTTATAACATGGATGAATTTATTATTAATTAGTGGTTTAGAAGACCCACTAATAGAGGGTGGGAATTATCAAATAAATGAATCGATAGTATATTTCCCCTATATAAGTGAGTTTAGGATATCATCATACTTTACATTATTATTTATAGATTGTAAATATTGGGTGATAATTATAATTAGGATTTTTCCCCAAGATCTTATCCCATTTGGTTGTATATTAGGAGAATGATGGAATTAAACACCACACCCACTTTTAACACATTTCATCCTAATTCCAAATATTTTATAAGACTAAAAAACTTAGTGTTAATATCAATCATCAATATTCATTGTGAGAAATAATGTGATAAGGATAATCATCCCTAATATGTCTAAATTTATAACACCAACTTCTCAAAACACAACACCTTATGTTTCAATATAAAAAATATTCAAATCCCTCATGATGATTCAGAAAGAGAATGTGAATTAACTAAAGAAAATACATTAGGAGTGTCATACTAGGTGTTCAGTTAGGCCTCACTATATTTCCCCAAATAAAGATCAGGTTAATACCCAACCATCCTTTTTAAGGTTATTACTCCTAGGTTCATCTATGAAAAAGACTTCATTAACTTGTTTATATAAAGATTGGGATTTCATTTCAAATAAAACACACACACTATACTTCAAAAAATTTAGGAAACTTCCTATATTTAGTCTTAACTATAAGATTCCCACTAAGGTTTTATTATCTTAATCCCCTAAATAACTAAACCCTACTTTGATACCAACTAACGAGACCTAATAATTTCCTATATAAATATTACATGATTTTATATGAATATTCAATATATACCCTAATAATACACACTAAAGAACCATCAAGGTTTGGTTTATTTATATATTAGATATATAATCAACTTATTTATAAATAATATTCAAAATTTCTAAAAACTTTATTCTCACATGGTGACCTTATATACTTATCATAATTAATATGATTCTCCATAACTTGGGGAATTGGAACACAAGAAAGGGGTCAGCTTAGATTCTTGATAAGGTTAAGTATAAGTGATAAAAATTGATGAGCATAAGTGGGTATCAAATAAGCATGTGGGTATGGGATCATAGTCATGGTCCATGAATATAACATTATAAAATCATACCTAAATTATCATTGATCGTCATTACTTTTTTTATTATAAGATATAGACCTTTACCTAATACCTTTTAGGTTTTCATAATCTTATCTCACCTGTCACTTAATAGATATATTCCTCTTGGGGTTTTGGGTCACTCCTCATTCCCATTTTTCTCACAAGATATAACATTACCCATTTCATTGGAAGGCTATATAATATTGGGATAAACCATAAAATAATGAAAACTATAAATATATATTCCATGAGAATATGAAAAAAATTATATTCTAACAAAATTTAATTAGCTAATTAAAAATTGATAGGTGTTGTGAAAATATTCATAAAAAAATTATAAGTCATATTTATAAGGAATGTGGATGGGAGTATAAGAACATATCCAAAGTGTAACATAAGTAATGTACATGGATGTTGACATAGATGAAAAAAACCATTTTAAAATTTAAATAAATCATAGTGTAAAAGAATAAGGAATATTTCTTTTTTATTTAATAATATTTAAGAAAAATTATTTTTTTTGTTAAATATTTGTAAAAAATGAAAAGGGGTGCTTTGTGAAGAAAAATTATGATAACTATAAAAGAATTTGTTCACACAAAAAATTCTAAAAATGGAAACATTTGTTATAATGATACTTATGGAAATAATTAAAAAAATATTTTAAAACTATTTTTTTAAGTTAAAATATAAGAAAATATTATTAATAAATTATTGAAGAATGTATAAGGAATTAAATAATATGAATATGGACATAGAGGTGGAATATTTCTAACGTAAAAGAAATGGTTGGGGAAATATCAGTTTCAAGAATCAAATTCGGTAAATAATTTATGTAAGGAAATAAAATTGAGATAGTACATGAAAACACACAATAATAACCAAATTATAACAAAAGATTTTATTTTTATACATTAAATTTATAAAAAAAAATCTCAGATATAAATTCATCAATAATAATCATATTTTGAAAATGAGATTGGAGAGAAAACCTTACCTTTTTAAGCTAAAATTCATAAAATTTATTTAATATTTTATATAATAAAAATTTATATTTTAATTAATTATTTAAAAATCATATTAAATATAATTTATATTCTTTAATTATAATCATTCCCTTTGAATGTATTAGTTATTTAATGTTTATTTCATCACCAAATATTAGTAATTTGGTTTATTTTGCGTGTGTTTTATAATGGAGATGAAAAACCCAATTATTTTATAAAAAGTTAATCATTATCATATAATAAAATATATTGAAATAATTTTTTTAATTATTTATTCATTTAAATATTTATCTTTATGAAAACTATGGGAATAGTTTATGAAAACAAGATACATGATCAACATTGTTCAACCCTCTGGAATTAAGTGGCTTTGTTGTGTTTTGATAATCCCAACCATTCTTTCTTTATATCTTGATTATGCTTAATACATTTCAAATATACTTTAATATATGTTGTTACCTTCATTATTCTTAAATTAAGTCTTTTGAATTATCAGATATATGTTTACTATGACTTAACTCATTCTTCCAAGTAAATGCTCAAACAGTTTTCAGCTACTGTTACAAACTAGCTACCGATACAGAATAGAGGAACCATTATATAGTAGCTACCGTCAGAACATACAGCTACCGTTACAAGATAGAAACTGTTACAGCTCACAGTGACCAATACAGTTAAGTCTACTGATATGTTGGAGCTACCTCTATAAGAGAGCTACCGATACAGCTACCTATACCCAAAGTCCATCGCTGCATCAAAATTTACTGATAGAGCTACCGATACAATGAAGCCGACAGTTACTGCTACCGTTACAAGGAAGAGCCACAGCTACCGATAGAGAGTTACCGCTACTGGTAAAAGCAGAGCCACCGCTACTGATACAAGTCCACCGCTACCGATACATCAAGTCTACCGTTACAAATGTCTACCGATACTCAGACCTACCGTAACACAACTCTACCGATATCAAGAGCTACCGTTCCAGAGACAGAACCCGACACTACTTTAATTTCTTTATCTTTGTTTAATCTAACCAACGGTTATATCAGATATATTTTAATACACTGACATTTATTTAATGTGTGATGTTGGATGTCAGGGAATTGTACCTCGTACCTGTAAAAAGTAAATCATCTTTTTCTGGAACATGTGCTTTAAACAAAGGAAGGATGTGCTACTACAAAAAGATACATATATACGAATACATAGATATAAAGACCACAAGGTGTGCTGGAAGAACAACAGAGTGTGAATGCAAAGAGATGACTGAACTTACACAAAGAACTCATTCATTACTGCATACCAGTGGAGAGCTGAGAATGAGAACATAACCCGAGAGATTAATCGACTGTCTCTACACCTGGAAGTCAAGGAAACAGACGATACTCTGTTTTCCAGAAAAAAACTAGAAGAGGAATCAGAGCGAATTCTGATCAATCAAAGGAGTACAGAACTGCACAACAATCACTAGAGCCATTTCTAAACTCTAAATTTTTGATCTGTGATTTATCTTTTTACGTAATGAGAAGTGTGTGTTATATGCTGTATTTTACACACACACTGTATCCTGTACTCTAACTGGAGGATTTGTAAATCCTCACTCAACTCTCTTACATTTTGTTTTTCCCACTGGGATAGTTGTAGAGGTCGTGCTTGACCTGGACAGCTGATTGCTGTTGTTTTTGTTCCCACGGATAACAGTGGTAGAGGTATTGGACCTGGACAGTTATATACTGTTGTTTATCCCCGATCCAGGGTGTGGATCACTTTTATATAAAGTTTTGAGAGGACTAAGTCTCAGCTTGAGACTGAACCTCTTGGTTAAATCTATTGTGCTTATTTATTTTCAAAGTTATTTTTATTCCACTGCTAATACTTTAAAACCAAAATTATTTTTGAAGCTACTTTGATAATTAAACTCGCAAGTGTTTATATTAGTTGTAAATCAGTAAGTTAGTTTCAAAAGTTAATCAAGTCTGCTGATTTGATTAACTGGGAACTAATCAATCCCTTGAGAACCTAACAGAACATTTACTTTGATATAAATTCACTACAGTTTAATTCTGTATTATATTTGGTGGATTTTAACTTAAAGTTTTAAACAGAAATTTTAAATTGGAACTCAATTCACCCCCCTCTTGAGTATCCACTCCGACCAACATTTGGTATCAGAGGATAGTTTAAAATATTTTGTACTCTGTTTTTCAACTGTGATTTTAGTTGTATTTTAAAGTTCTTAAAATTTCTGTTATTTCTAAATTTTTATCTCTTTAAAATCTTTGCTTTAATTTAGTTATCATGGACAATAGAGTTGAAGGTGTTGCTACCAATATACCACCATTTTTCAATGGCACCAACTATGATCAGTGGAAAATCAAGATGAAAATTCATTTAGAGAGCATGGGTTTTGATATTTGGACTGACATATAATCTGAATACAAAATACCAACTACTGTTAGAACTACTTGGAATGAAGCTACTAAGACAGCCTACAATAATAATTGTAAAGCTATGAATGATTTGTACTGTGATTTAGAAGATGAGGAATTTAATAGAATATCTGCTTGTAAAACTGCTTATGAAATTTGGGATACCTTAGCTGTTTCTCATGAAGGAACAACTAATGTTAAGGAGATGAGATTGAATACCTATACTATTAAGTATGATAATTTTAAGATGAAGCTTGATGAACCCATTTCTGATATGTATCTCAGGTTCAATGAAATTTTCAACCCAATGACTTCTCTGGGAAAGGATGTTCCAGCAAAGGAACAAATCATGAGAATTTTGAGATGTCTACCTGAAAGATGGAGAGGAACCTCTGTCTCCATTAGAGAATCGTGTGACATTGGAGAACTGCCAGTCAAAGAACTAATTGGAAAACTGATGATGTATGAAGAGGAACTCAAAGTGAACAAATAAGAAGATGATGAACCTAGAAGTAAGTCCATTGCCTTCAAAACTACAACCTCAAAGAATAAGGATAAGGAAAATCTTCAAGCTATCAATGAAAGTTCAAGCTGTGAAGACAGTGAGAGTGATTCTGACAATGATGCTGAGATGGCTCACATTTCTAGAAGATTTAAAAAGTTTTATAGGAGGAAGAAGTTTTTCAGAAAGTCAAACTACAAAGGTAAGTATGACAACAAAGGACATTGGAAAAAGGATTGGAAGAAGCCTGATAAATCAGATGAAGTTGTCTGTTATGAGTGAAAAAGGAAAGGACACAGAAAAGCAGACTGTCCAAAGCTTAAATACAAGAAGAAGTATGAATAAAAGGATAACAAGTATAAGAAAGCCATGAAGGCCACTTGGAGTGCTTCTGAGGACAGTTCTAGTGAATCTGAAGTTTCTGAAACTGAACACAGAAACAAGGCGAACATGTGTTTTATGACAAACACTTCTGAGGTAACTTCAGAAACTCATGCTTCTAATTCATATTATTCTGGAGATGATTCTGAATGTGATAACATGTCTAAATCGGATCTATTTGAATATTGTGATATGTTAGAAGAAACCTGTAATGAGCTGAAAGACAAATACAAAGGTTTAAATAAACAGTATGCTTTAACTATTAAACATAAATATGATCTTGATATTGAAATGGAAAAGAATGCTCAGTTGATTAAAGAAGACACTGAACTAAAATTATCTAATGAGAAACTCAAGAAAGACTTAGAAAAATTTACAAATGGTAAAGATACTCTTACTCAGATTCTAGGTAAGAAAATAGCACCTAAATACACTACTGGTATAGGATACCAACCTGGACAAAGGAAAATTACCCAAACTAGATTCATTCCTAAATCTAGACAGAATGTAGCTAGCTCTGGAACTTCATATGCTTCAACGAGTTATATTTATAGTTATGGATCTAATAAGGTTTATCTTTCAAAATCTGTTGATTCTAGAAATTTTATGAGACCCATTAGACAAATATGGGTACCTAAAGTGTTATTGGCCAACCTGTCTGGACCCAAGAAAATCTGGGTACCAAAATCATTTCCTGTTTAAATCTGTTTTGTAGGAAACCTGATTAAAGAGCTCCTATAAAAAGACCTGGTACTTGGACAGTGGATGTTCAAGACACATATTAGGAGACTTCTCATGCTTTAAAATCTTATTCAGAGTTGATGGAGGGTTTTTCACTTTTGGTGATAACTCGAAAGAAAAAATCATCGGCTTAGGCCAGATTGGTAACACTGACTCAGTATTGATTTCTAAAGTTTTATTTGTTGATGGAATTAAATACAATTTGTTAAGTATTTCTCAGTTATGTGATGATGGTTTTTATGTTAAATTTGAAAATGATTCTTGCAATGTTTTTAATTCTAAAAATGTTTTAGTATTTTCTGCTTTAAAAAATGAAAATGTTTATGCTGTTGATTTAAATTCTTTAGCTAAGAAAAATATTACTTTTTTAAATGCTTTTCATAAAGAGTCTTGGCTTTGGAACAGAAGATTAGGACACTGCAATGTGCATTCACTTAGAAAACTTGCTAGGAAAAACTTAGTTAGAGACCTACCCAAACTTGAATTTCCAGCAGACAAAGTTTGTAATCCCTGTCAAAAGGGAAAGCAACATAAAGTTTCTTTTAAATCAAAGAAAGAAGTTTCAACTTCTCAACCTCTCGAGTTGGTTCACATGGATTTATTTGGACCTTCTAGAGTTTCTAGTTTAAATGGGAAGCACTATGTCTATGTTCTTGTAGATGACTATTCTAGATATACTTGGGTATATTTTCTAGCTCACAAAAGTGAAGCTTGTTCTTACTTTGTTAAATATTCCAAGTCTGTAGAGAACCTTAGTGGACTTAAGATTAAAACCCTGAGAAGTGATCATGGCCGTGAGTTTGAAAATCGTGAGTTTGAATCTTACTACTCACATAATGGCTATAGTCACAATTTCTCTACCCCTAGGACTCCTCAGCAAAATGGTGTAGTAGAAAGAAGGAATAGAACCCTGCAAGAAATTGCTAGAACCATGCTTAATGAGTATGACCTATCTGTTTACTTTTGGGATGAAGCTGTAAATAAAACTTGTTATATTATTAATAGAGTCTTGATTAGACCTGTTCTTAAGAGGACCCCTTATGAGTTGTGGAACCATAGGAAACCTAAGGTTAACTACTTCAAAGTTTTTGGCTTCAAAGTATTTATTCTTAATACTAAAGACAATCTCGACAAATTTTCATCCAAGAGTGATGAAGGAATTTTACTAGGTTACTCTACTTCTAGTAAAGCCTATAGAGTTTTTAATAAGAGAACCAAATGTGTGGAAGAATATGTTCACATCAAGTTTGATGAAACTGATCCACATGAACCTAAGACCTCTCTTGAATATCTTGAAGATGATCTCTCTGGTTTGAACCTTAATGATAAAAACAATGGACCTATCGTTAAAACATCCAGTTCTGGAAATTTTCCAGACCATGCTTCTGTTGAACCTCAACCTGTAGATGAACCTGAAATCTCGAGCCCTACCTTTTCTAGATCAACTAGAATTCTGAAGAATCATCCTTTAGATGTTGTTGTAGTAAATATTAATAGAGGGACATAGACTAGAGCTTCTCTTAGAAATCAGGTTGAACATCAAGCCTTCTTGTCACAGTTAGAACCTAAAAATTTCAATGATGCTATTAATGATGAATTTTGGGTAATGGCTATGCAAGAGGAACTAAATCAATTTGAAAGAAACAAAGTCTGGAAATTAGTAGAAAGACCTAAGGACACTATCACCATAGGCACAAAATGGGTGTTTAGAAACAAAGTTGATGAATCTGGAAACATCATTAGAAACAAAGCTAGGCTAGTTGTACAAGGTTACAATCAAGAAGAAGGGATTGACTATGAAGAAACCTTTGCACCTATAGCTAGATTAGAGGCTATTGGGATATTACTTGCTTATGCATCACATCTGAATTTCAAGTTATATCAAATGGATGTGAAAAGTGATTTTTTAAATGGTTTTATTGTTGAAGATGTTTTTGTAGAACAACCATCTGGTTTATCAAATCCTCATTTTCAAAATCATGTTTTTAAACTTTCTAAAGCTTTATATGGTTTAAAACAAGCTCCAAGAGCTTGGTATGAAAGACTTTCAGACTTTCTTATTTCAAAAGGATTTTCAAAAGGAATTGTTGATCCCACTCTTTTTATAAAAATAATTTCAAAAGATGTATTAATAGTACAAATCTATGTTGATGAAATTATTTTTGGATCTTCTAAAAATTCTTTATGTACTGATTTTTCAGAAGTTATGCAAAATGAATTTGAAATGAGCTTAATGGGAGAGCTTAAGTATTTTCTTGGTTTTTAAATCTTTCAAACTAAAGATGGTATTATTTTAAATCAAAGTAAATATAATAAAGATTTGTTAAAACGTTTTTGTCTAGATAGTATTAAGGAAATTGATATACCTATGAGTGCCACCTGTAAATTGGATATTGATGAAACTGGTAAACCAGTTGATCAAACTAATTATAGAGGTATGATTGGGAGTTTACTTTATCTTACTTCTAGTCGACCAGATATTATGTTTAGTGTGTGTATGTGTGCTAGATTTCAAGCTAATCCTAAAGAGTCACACTTACTTGCTGTTAAAAGGATTTTTAAATATCTTAAGTGTACTATGAATTTAGGTTTGTTTTATCCAAAAGGACAATCATTTGACTTAACAAGTTATTCAGATGCTGATTTTTCTGGCTATAAGTTAGATAGGAAGAGAACATCTGGAACATGTCAATTACTTGGAAAATCCCTAGTATCATGGTGTAGTAAGAAACAGAACTCATTTGCATTCTCTACTACTGAAGTAGAATACATCGCTGCTGGTAGTTGATGTGCACAGATTCTGTGGATGAAACACACACTACTGGATTATGGATTTTATTTTAAACATGTTTCAATCAACTGTGACAACACTAGTGCTATTAATATCTCTAAGAACCCTGTGTCTCACTCTAGAACTAAACATATTGATGTTAGACACCATTTTCTAAGAGATCATTATCAAAGAGGTGATATAACACTTGAGTTTATAGGCACTGAACTTCAATTAGCTGATATTTTCACTAAGCCTTTAAGTTCAAAAAGATTAAGTTTCATCAGACATGAATTAGGAATGATAACTTACCCTTGAAACTGTTATAAAACCTCACCGATAGCAAACCTCACCGTTAGAAAACCTCACCGTTAGAAAACCTCACCGATAGAAAACCTCACCGTTAGAAAACCTCACCGTTAGAAAACCTCACCATTAGAAAACCTCACCATTAGAAAACCTCACCGTTAGAAAACCTCACTGTTAGAAAACCTCACCGTTAGAAAACATCACCGTTAGAAAACCTCACCGTTAGAAAACCTCACCGTTAGAGAAACCTCACTGTTAGGGAGACCTCACCGTTAGGGAGAACTCACCGTTAGGGAGACCTTACCGTTAGAAGACTTTACCGGTACATTTGCATGCTGTATTATTCTATAAAGCCGAGTCATCGAACCGTTGTTTATTTTATTTATGATTTATGTGATTTATGAATCCTAAATGATATTAAAACTCGAACTAGACTCACTCAATCTCATCGCGAACCTGACTGCTCGAATTCTCCTAAACCTAAACCTCTCGACCTTCAGAACCCTAACCTCAAATCCGTAATGGCCCACGTCAAGAGACCTCAGATAACTGATGTAAGTGAAGCGCCGGAAGCGAAGAGACAAAAAGTATCTAGTACTGATGCCAGTGGAAGTGTAGCTCAGAGAAGACCAGTAAACCCGCACCTATCGAAGCGTGAGATTGTTGTTGAAAAAGAGGTGTGTGCAGAATGGATGATGGAAAGAAAGTCATTAGTTCTTAAGGTTTTACAAGAACAAGGTTGGCTAGAATGCTTCGCGAACAACAACGGACCTTATTATCCAGGACTAGTGAAACAATTCTACGAATTTTTTCATTTTGAAAAGTTTGAAGAAGAAAGTAGAATGGTTTCTGTGGTAAATGGCCAGGCAGTATCTTTTACTTCAGAAGAATGGGCTGAGAACCTGAGAGTTCCTCATGAGGGAGATTTTTCTTATTATTCCAAGTCTGTACCTTCGACCAATGATGTGTTTCAATATGAAGATACTTTGCTGGAACTCACAGGGAATGGGACTCCTAGAAATGTGATTGCTTCAGAGATGGTAGGAGAAGATAAGCTGTTGTTTAAATTTATTCAGCATGTTGTTAGTCCGAGAAGAGGAGACTTTACCACTTTGAGATTCCAAGACATATATCTGTTACATTTGCTGAAGCACAGTGTGAGAATCAATCTATGTAGACTGATTATGGTTCAAGTGGAAGAGATGACTAGACCGAAGTCAAAATCAAATGCCTTGTTTTTCTCAAAGCTAATTTCTATGATGCTGAAAGTGAAGGAGATAGCTGGACCTCAGGATGAGCTAGTAGTGGTTAAGGATAACTTCTGTATTACAAGAACTGTCTGTAAATACATGAAAGTTAGTTGGAATCATTGGAAGAAATCATGGGTGAATGATGATGGAAAAATTTATGACAAGTTCACTCCTGTGGATCATCCCTCTAGACCAAAGGATGTAAGAGATCCTGGTCTTGGACCAGATGAGCCCGAACTGGTCTACAGTGATGATGAAGCTGAGGAGGAAGAGACATTAGTAGAGGAAGGAGGAGATCCAAACTTACCCCCTAGTCTTGTGCATCAAGTTATTTCTTATGGAGCAGCTATCCCTCCAAAAGAACTACCAAAGAGAGAAACTGTCTTGAAGGAAAATGATACAGAGACTACAGAAGAAGAAGAAGAAGCATGCCAGTATGTTGTCAAGGATACCTCTGAGGAGGATGAGGCAACCAAATCTGATCATAATATTAATGGAGAAAAGGAGGCTGATGGTGAAGCAGATGATGAGGAAAATGTTGAAAAAGAGCTCAGTTTGAGTCCTCTAATAGTCAGTACAGTCAGGACAGTGACTGGTCAGGAAGACATAGCAGCAGCACCTGTTAATGAGAGAGTCATTAATGACTCAGAACAAATGGCTATTGAATCTGCTATGGTTGTAGAGGAAATTTCAGAATTACCTCAGGAAGAACAGTTGGAAGAGATACCTCAGGAGAATGTTCCAAGTGAGGGAGAGAATCTTGGCTTAGTATTAGTATTATATGACATTGAAGGTTGGACATCATATCCCGGATATATGATTCTTGGACTTTCTTATGGAGATTCGGATGAGGAAGACCAACCCCAAAAGGAATCAGTTACCTTACCCATTGTGGCTGAAAATGTGTCAACCAAGGAGGACCTTAAGTCTTTAAAAGCCGAATTGATAGAAACAATAGGAGAATCAGTGGGAGATATTAAGAAAAGTATGGTTGAAGAGATGAAAAGTGTGGAGAAATCCCTTGAGTTATCCATTGGATTTAGTGTGTCTAGTCCTATGAAAGAAATGGTGGATAAACTTAAGGTGTGCCACACTCATATTGAGAGTTGGACAGGAGCTGTAGTTGCTCTTAGACAATCAATTGCTTCATTGACTGCTTTGAACAGTTCTCAAACCCAAGTTCACACTGACATTCGTTATATCAAAGAAGTGGTCAAACAATTTGTGGAAGTTTTTGAGGCCTTTAAGAAGTCAGTCAAAGAACATATGAACAGTCAGGATGAACTTGTTCAGAAGGTGGTCAGTAGTCTGACTCAATCTTTCAAAGATACAGTGGCCTTCTCAATGAAACCTCTTCCCTCAACTAGCTTCAGTGTGAACCTTGACCAGATCTGCACTGCACTGTTATTCAGGAAGAATTGGCTAAGTCCAGTCCCAGTGGTGCATCAGATACTCAGATTCTTGCTACCACTAGGGAAGTTAGTAGTTTTGTTCGTGATCACCTGCGGGTAGCTACTGCTTCTCAAGAGGCAATCAAGAATAAGGTGGATGCTTATTTTGAAAAGGTTTATACCAAGCACCAAATGACAAACCATTTCAAGCTTTTGATTGAGAATATGAAGTTACCTCTAGTTACCCAAGCCTTTAGAGAACAGGTTAGTAAGCTCAGGGAGCTTACTCCTGCCTTGGACAAATTTATTGAGAACAGAGATGATTTTGTATCTGCTATGGAGAGAGGTGGAAGCATCATCATGGATTTCAGGAATCTCTTGCTGCCTTTCCTACATGTGGATGCTCAGCCAGTTATTGTACCACCTTCCCTTCCACCATATATCTCTAGGAGTACTCCTCAACTGACTCCAGTTCAATCCATCAGAAGCCTGACACCGATGATCCCTCAGAGGAGCTCAGATTACAGATCTGGTACTGTATCGGTTGCTGATCCACCAGTGGTTCTTTCAGGAATTCCCAAGCCTGCTGACTCTACCTCTGAACCCTCTGCTGATCCCAAGGGAAAGACACATGTTCAATAGGATGGTTTAGTGCTTCTAGCTCCATTTTTTTATGGGATTCATTGTATTTTTTTACTTTTCTGATTTTCCCAATGTATCTTTTTCTTATCAATCATATACTTCATTCCTCTCTTCACTGTCTATTTTACTCTGTCTATTTTCTTTCCTAGTCCTTCTCTTTTATATGATACCCTCCTTTTTGTTAATCACAAAGGGAGAGAAATTGATAGGGGGAGAAAATCACTACTTTGGAGGAAAATCCTGTAGTTAAATTGATAGGGGGAGGAATATGCGAATCTTTTCAAACTAAATAATCTGTTTTCCCTCTTATACTACATTATTTCTTGATATATTCCTGTTTTCATATTTTTCCTCTGATACTATTTTATTTTTGATATAAATTGCTGAGATTTTTCTTCTGATACTATACTGTTGGTATCACACTTTGATATATTTTTTCCTCTGATATTACTTTATTTTTGGCATAAGTTGTGATTATCAAAAAGGGGGAGATTGTTGAACCCTCTGGAATTAAGTGTCTTTATTGTGTTTTGATAATCCCAACCATTCTTTATTTATATCTTGATTATGCTTAATACATTTTAAATATACTTTAATATATGTTGTTACCTTTATTATGCTTAAATTAAGTCTTTTTAATTATCAGATATATGTTTACTATGACTTAACTCATTCTGTCAAGTAAATGCTCAAACAGTTTTCAGCTACCGTTACAAACTAGCTACCGATACAGAATAGAGCAACCATTAGATAGTAGCTACCGTCAGAACATGCAGCTACCATTACAAGCTAGCAACCATTACAGGTCACATCGACCGATACAGTTAAGTCTACTGATATGTTGGAGCTACCTCTATAAGAGAGCTACTGATACAGCTACCTATACCCAAAGTCCATCGCTGCATCAAAATCTACTGATAGAGCTACTGATACAATGAAGTCGACAGTTACCGCTACCGTTACAAGGAAGAGTCACATCTACTGATAGAGAGTTACTGATACTGGTAAAAGCAAAGCCACCGCTACTGATACAAGTCCACCGCTACCGATACATCAAGTCTACCGACAGACAAGTCTACCGTTACAAATGCCTACCGATAATCAGACCTATCATAACACAAGTCTACCGATATCAAGAGCTACCGTTCCAGAGACAGAACCCGACACTTCTTTAATTTCTTTATCTTTGTTTAATCTAACCAACGGTCATATCAGGTATATTTTAATACACTGACATTTATTTAATGTGTGTTGTTGGATGTCAGGGAACCGTACCTCGTACCTGCAAAAAGTAAATCATCTTTTTCCGGAGCATGTGCTTTAAACAAAGGAAGGATGTGCTACTACAAAAAGAGACATATAGACGAATACACAGATATACATACCATAAGGTGTGCTGTAAGAACAACAGGGTGTGAATGCAAAGAGATGACTGAACTTACACAAAGAACTCATTCATTACTGCATACCAGTAGAGAGATGAGAACGATAACATAACCTGAGAGATTCATCGACTGTCTCTACACCTGGAAGTCAAGGAAACAGACGATACTCTATTTTCTAGACAAAAACCAGAAGAGGACTCAGAGCGAATTCTGATCAATAAAAGGAGTCCAGAACTGCACAACAATCACTAGATCCATTTCTAAACTCTAAATTTTTTCTCTGTGATTTAGCTTTTTACGTATTGAGAAGTGTGTGTTATATGCTGTATTTTACACACACACTATCTCTTGTACTCTAACTGGAGGATTTGTAAATACTTAATCAACTCTCTTACATTTTTTTCCCACTGGGATAGTGGTAGAGGTCGTGCTTGACCTGGACAGCTGATTGCTGTTGTTTTTGTTCCCACTGATAACAGTGGTAGAGGTCTTGGACCTGGATAGTTGTATACTGTTGTTTATCCCCGATCCAGGGTATGGATCACTTTTATATAAAGTTTTGAGAGGACTAAGTCTCAGCTTGAGACTGAACCTCTTGGTTAAATTTGATGTGCTTATTTATTTTCAAAGTTATTTTTATTCCGCTACTAATACTTTAAAACCAAAATTATTTTTGAAGCTACTTTGATAATTAAACTCGCAAGTGTTTATATTAGTTGTAAATCAGTAAGTTATTTTGAAAAGTTAATCAAGTCTGTTGATTTGATTAACTGGGAACTAATCAATCCCTTAAGAACCTAACAAAACATTTACTTTGATATAAATTCACTACAGTTTAATTCTGTATTCTATTTGGGGGATTTTAACTTAAACTTTTAAATAGAAATTTTAAATTGGAACTCAATTCACCCCCCTCTTAAGTATCCACTCTGACCAACACACATGTTTTGGATAAATTACCGATTTTAATAGACTTATTTTTAATAATAATTAATTTTTGTGAAATACTATACGAACCATATTAATGAAATATATGAGTTTTAAATATCATATATATTAATCAAATATATTTTATAACTGTCCATGTGAGGTGATAATGAAAAATGGAACATGTTTCTCCTTGGAGGAATTAGTCTGCACGTACACATGAACATCATTTTTATTTTCCTTTGAATAGAATGAATGTGTAAATTGATTTATATTTTTAGAATGATTTCAATTTTATAAATATCATATTTTTTTCATTAAATACCCTCATTAAACTATCCATTTAAGGTGGTTATAAAAAAGAAATATGCCTTTTCATGGAGGCGGTAGTCCAAAAGTATGCATGAATGATGCTCTCATATTTCTAAGGAGGAAGGGTATATAATGATTTTTCAATCGGTATAATAAAACTTCTATATACTAATTACACTACTTTTCTTATTTTAGGAAGTTATAATAGACTTTTTTTATAATAATAATAATACTAAACAAAATATAAATGAAAAAGAGTGATTTTTTAATTTTTAAAATGCTCATAATTCCTTTGAAAATTGGATGAATCCTTTCAGGGGTGGTATTTTTAGGAGAAAAAACCCTATAGGAAAAGTTTTAGAGTGTTGAAAAGGGATGTGGAGAGATTGTTTTTCAAATTAAATAACTTTTGGTGTGAGGAAAATTGGGTGATAAATTGCCTCTTTTATAAGTGACAGTAGTTTTATTTTTGGAAGAAGAGGAAAATTATTCAAGGAAAGTGGATACAAAAATGGAAAATAATGCATAGTGGTTGAGTGTGGGTCAAGAAAACTCTCAAAAACGTATTTTGAGGTGTTTTTTTAACATTTTTTAAGAATTTTACCCTTTGTTTTAACCTTTTACAATAGTTTACTTCCACCACAAAAAATCAATTCTTAACCCTAGTGACTTATTTTTTGGATAAAATTTATCCACATTAGATAATTTGGATATGATGATTCTATATACATAAATGTTTTCATTATATTAAATTCATAAAAGTGATAAAACTAAATTTTTAAATAATAAATGTGTAACGCATAGAAATAATGTTTTAGAAAAATATAACATAGATTCTAAAATACAAAACATAGATTTATAATATAAATTTTATATTTGAAATGAATAATATTACTTATTGAAAAAAAATTAATTTGGAAATTTTTTTATTAAATTTTTAATCCATGAATATATCTTAATTATTTAATAAAATTCATGGAATTTATAAAAATGTTATTTTGAATTATTCACTTAAAAATCCATTTTTCATACAAATATTAAAAACTCATTCCAAGATAATATTATTATACTGATTCAAAAAATTAACTTAATTTTTTTAATTTAAAAATATGACTTTTAAAATTTTATAATTTAAATAGAAACATTAAATAAAAAGAAAATAGTTTTTTATATGAAAATGTGTTTTTTAAAAATATTGTCCATTCTTATACTTATTTTGTATCAAATATAAATTAAATTACTTTTATTATATTTTTTATATATAAAATACAATATTTCATCACTGAACCATAATATATTTACTTTCTTAAAATAACAATACAATGAAAATAAAAATGAAATATTTATTAAAATCAATTTTTAAGCATAAAATGATACATTAGATGTTTACTTATAATAATTAAATTTTATCCAAGAGTTATTATTAAAAACAGGCTTTAGTTATATTTCAACATATATTTTATAATTTGGTTACCACTATTTATACCTTCTAATATGATAGCTCCATTTTAATTTTTTATATATATGAATAATAACTTTATCTTAATAAAAAGTATCACTATTTTTTTACTTTAGTGTTTCATGTGAAGTAAGATATCAAACACATCAAATTTATTTGAGAGAAAAATATTATATAATCGCATGGTGTTATAACCTCCAAGTGTTTCACTCTTTTATAAAAGGAAAAAATTCCCATATGGTTTTTAATTTTTCTTACTATTTTGGGTCAAGATAAATATTACATACTAAAATGGGTGGAAAAAACATGGAACCATTTCATGAATTTTCCCAAATTGAAGAGGTTATAATGTAGTAAAATGGTTCACAAATTTTATCAATTTACTTGAACAAAATTCTAGAAATTATGTCCTAATTTTAACATTATCCTTTAACTAAAAATGGAAAATCATCTAATTCTTATGAATTTCTTAAATTTTTATTTTTATTTTGTTTATATATATATATATATATTCTAAAGATTATTTATAATAATATTATTTTATTAAAAATTATTGACAATAATTTAATCCCAATATGTAAATAATATCCCAACCCATGGATTCATTTTATACGGTGAGGGTACTTGACGTCCCATTAGGATTTTATGAGGTGACCCAAACTTGACATATATAAATATTAAATCTTATTATAAGAATATCCAATACATAACATTATGATACACACTAAACCTATAAAGTTTTAATGTTTATGGAAACATGGATATATAAATAACTAGTACATTTAAATAATCGTTGACTATTCTCTTCACAACTATAACCCTTCTTAGATATATCATAATTAAAAAAAGTATATCCTGGGGAAATAGAAACATAATAAATTGTGAGATCATATGCTCATTAAGGTTAAAAATATGATATATCAATCAATGATCATATTAATTAATAATATAATAATAACTATATAAGAAAATGACCATAACATACGATAATCTTACTCATTCATTCAAATATTTTTAATCATGCATCATTACCTAAGGTTTTCTCAATAAAAATACATAAGAAATAAGAGTGAGTAATCATCAATAATCAATCATGTACCATGAGAACATATCATAATTAAAATATATATATTTTTAGAACACGTATAAGAATATCATATCATTTCCATAGTCAAATCTCACTGCCAATGCTTTCATACTGGATTGAGTTTACTCTATATTCCATCATTACCTTAGTCAAAGTCCACTCCTATGAAAATATTATTTGAAAGATTTCCTTGTTAAACTGGGTTAAATCCCCATTACTTTCCTTTTTACCTCATGAAATAACCATTATTACCCAATGCATTTGAGGGATATATAATTCTGAGGCCACCTATAACATAATGAAAACAGTATATATTTTTGCCACATGATTATAAAACATTTATCATTTCATCATTTCATAACCCATGGAAAGGAAATGAGTTTCACGACCATCTAATTATCATAATTTTAAACTATATAGAGAAATAATAATGATAGTATCATTAGATCTTATCCCCATTAAATCATAAGTAACATCAAAAGATGTTATGATAGATTAAAAAAATTACAATATCACTAGAATATTTCTTGAATAAAATACCATTTTAATTTTAAAATAACATATATAAAATACTAAAATTTTCAAAATATTAATCAATACATTTTTCCTCATAATAAAAATTGAAAATTTAAAATTTATATTAAATGAATTTAGTAGTCATGGAAGTGGAAAAGTTTATTCATGCCATGTATGTTAAAACAAATATTCCTTTCATATTTTTGGTAAAAAGTCAAAAGTACCTCATTTAGAAAATGAAAGCATTATTACTTTATAGAAAAAATTATATAAAGTAAGAAAAAATAGTTAATAATTAATTTAAAAATTCATAGGACAATAATAATTAAATTATTAAAAACATTTTAATGAAAATATGGACATAGGAGAAAAATATTCTAAATAGAATAGTAAAACAATGTATGTTCTCATTAAAAAAATTCATTCAGTATCTTGAGTACTTAAAAGAAGAAATTGAAATTAAAATAGGTAATATCTAAAAATAACTATATGATAAAAAATGGTAAATGACTTTGGAGTGAAAGATCATATGATTTCATCATCATAATTTAATCATAAATAATCTCAGTAAAATGATATTGTAATGTAAAACTCTTACCTCAAGTTTGACTTACTTTCTATATTATCTAAAATATTATATAATAAATTAAAACTTATTATAATTATATACCATAACTATTTAAATACTTATAATATCATATATGATCCACTTATAATATTTCATCACCCATTTATCAATAATTCATTATTAAAATCAATGTTTCTTGGTGTTCACTATATTGTTTTTCATGAATGAATCAGTTTGTTAGTTCTAATCCATGTAAATTGATAATTATTCCATCATATCTAGAATGTTAATAATAATATTAATATAATATACATTCATTATATTCATATTTATTATTATACCTTAATGGTAGGGATAAAAAATTGTATTACACTGTTCATGGAGAGGGTAGTCGGTACACAAGCATTAACTCTATTTTCACTTTCTAAAAAATAATAAATAAATAAATAATATTTTATTATTAAAAAATAATTATATTTGAACTAACATATGTAAACTTTAAATCCATCATAATAACCAACCATCAATGACAATGACAGAAAACGAATTATATTACTATGTGGAGGTGGTAGTCCACATGTACACACGAGCGATACTTTCATTTAACATTTGTTAGAAAAGATATAGGATAATGGATGTCCCATAATCATATTAAAATTTATTTATATTATGGATAATTTAGTTATTATTTTATGATAATTTCCATACATTTAAAGGAGGTATAAGAGGAAATAAATTGAAAGTGGTCGAGCAATTTGATTACCTCTTCTTCAATAGACCTCCTTTATATCTCTTTATAAGGAACCTTGTAATGGTACTTAAAGAACATAGTAACATAAAATTCTTGTATGGGGAAGTTTAAAATATAATTTAGCAGGGTTTGATCAAACTATATAGCATATTAATGTTTAAGGAAAATGGAAGAGGAGTTTCCCTTTGATAAGTCTTGGATGGGAGACACAATGAATACTTTAGAGGATTAAAAAATTATTATGTCATTTTCATGGAAAAAAATGTATCATAAATAAAATTAAATTTTTATAATAAGTTTATAAAAATTTAAATACATTCATCCAGTAATAATTAAGATGAAACGTTTTGTATTTATCACTTATTTTTTCCATATTTAACACAATTTATCATTTTACAGTTTTGACAAATTTTTACTTTTTTTACTGTTAATGATGAAAAAAATATGTTGACATTATTACATAATATGAAAGGTAATTTAAAATATCAAATCTATTTTAAAAGATTAAATTTATATATATGGTAGAAGTAAAATCTCATATGAACCTGTGATGAAAAACAATTTTCTAGAAAAATATATTTTAAGTATAATAATGTTTTCATACCAAAATTAAGAAAAAATTATATTCAAATAAAATTACTTGGATTATAATTATTCAATAGTAACTAATAAAATTTTAAAATCATTTTAAAAAATGGTACTTTTTAAATTCTTGAATAGAAGTTATAGTTTTCTATAAAATCAATACTTTTTCAATATTCACCTAAAAAATAATCTTTCCTGGAAAATCTATAAATTTTACCTTAAGATAATTCTGATATGATGATTTAAAAAACCTTTTATAAAATAAAATTTCTAAAAGTGGCAGAAATTAATTAAAATATTCGGTCATAAATTGCAATAAAAACCATTATAGTAGGAAACATATTTTTGAAGAATAAAATTACTTTTTTGAAAATTGAATACTTATTTATTACACATTAATAAAAAATTATATTTATTTAAATCCAATAAATTTATTTTTCATATTGTGTTTATTATTTTTCGCACAACCAATTTAACATATAGGATGTAATGGTGACATTTAAATAGTCATAATTCAATAATATATTATAGTTCGTTTAAACTCAGCATCTCATGTAATGAAATACTTCATAGAAATAAAATTTATTTAAAGAGAAATGTATCATAAAATCTCAAGGCATTACATTCTACCCCCAACCCCATATAATAATTTTTTCTATGAAATTAAATCACTCTAATAAAAAACTGAGTATACTTCGACCTCATCACATCTTTGTTTTCCCACATAGCTTCCTCAAATATGTGGTTTCTCTATAAAACATTGATCATATGAGTGGTCATGTTCCTTAGCACTTTCCCTCTTTTATAAAAATATATACACTAGTTATTCCTATTAAGAGAGATCATTCCTTATTGGTATGACCTATGAGTTTAGTGTATATGAAGGACTACGTATGTACATCCTCAAAAAAAGATACATGGAAAACAATATGGAATTGATAGAGATTTAGTAGAAGCAACAAGAGATAAGCAACTATTCAAATATGATCATGAATTTTGAAGGGGGAAATATACCTAGGTCTCAAATTTCCCATTATTTTTAATCAAATACCCTTTTCTATAGATAAATTCATAGGAATTCCTTCTCACCGACTTTGAATTCTATGTTTCCCATATTATTGTTTTCATACCATTTCAGTCGACTTTGAGCTTCCTTAACATGCTGTAAAATTTCTATGACTTTCCCATCCATTTTCTCAACTAGATCTGGTCTTAATATATTTCATTATTTAACTCCATCCTAGCACATTGGAGTTCTTAAATTCCATCCATATATGTCTTAATAAGGATCCATTTTAATTCTTGATTAAATGTTATTATTATATGATAATATTATAAGAGGAAGGTGTTAATCCCAACCTCATTTGAAATATAGACACTAAGATATCAACATGTCCTCAAGGGTTTGTATTTCCCTCTTGAACTGACCATATATCTAAGGATAATAAGAATTACTGAAACACAATTCGGTATCACGATCTAGCTGAAGTAATTTCCAAAAATTCAAGGTAAACATCAAATCCTGATCATATACAATAGAATAAGGTACTCCATGAAACCTTACGGCTTCCTTAATATATATTCTTGAAATCTAATCAATATTGAAATATTCTATAATAGAAATAAATTTTTCTGAATTTGTAAGGATATTTACTACAACCTATGTAGCATTATGGATTTTAGAGATTTTGAGGAGTCTATCGGTGAAATCCTTAGTGATGTTTTCCTATTTCCATTCTGGTATAGGTAATAGTTATAACATCCCATTAAATTTCTTTCTCTCAAACATAAACTACTAGTATACCTTGCCTCAAGATACATACTCAATAATATCTCTTTTCATTTTATCCCACTACAAATACTCTTTTAGATATATATACATCTTCATACTTTTGGGGTGAATATAGAATTATGAACTATGAGTTTTTTCTAGTAGATAATTCTTCAGGTCTATTATTGATGGTACACATACCTGGTTCTGGAACATTATCATTCTATCACAATAAAGGTTGAACTCCAAATCATTTCTCACCTTATTTTCCATATCTACCTCTTTCTTCTATGCCTATTTAATCTTCACATTGATATATGGTTAAACATTCATTTTAAGAAGATAATACATATTTTATTACATCAATATTTCTATATCCATCCATTTTCAAATATAGAAATACTAGATATTTTGTGATCCTCATCATAGATAATATTTTATATTCCTTTCAACTTGGATAATTATCTACCTTTTTCACCTTACCGGGTGGTAATGAATTGTGAAGTCATTTTCTTAAATCAACTCCAACTATATTCTCGAGAACATATTCACCTATTTATGGGTGAATATATAATCAAAAAAATTATGATTAGATTATATATCACACCTTTATCCATAAGGATAATTCATTTATATATTTAATGTAAAATTTATTATAGCTACCTCCAAATCATGATCCAAGTATTTTTTTTTCTCATAAACCATCAATTGGTCTTAAGCATAACTTATCTCCATATCATTATGCATGAGTTTGGATATTAATACCTTCTTCTATACATCACTATTTATCAAAAAGCATATCCACTACAGGGTACTATGAGTATAGGTGAACTAATTAACCATGTTTTTAGTTCCTTGAAATTTTCCTCACATTCATATATCTAAAGTAACTAGACTTCCTTCTAATTTAAATTTTTGAGTAGATTAAATAGTCATGATATATTCTCTATAAAGGATTGATAATATCCATCAAAACCAAAAACAATTATATCATAGTCACAGTGTTTTGTCTTGGATAGTGTTCAATAATTTACACCATTAATGCATCCATATATATACCCTCAATTGAGATTATATGACCAAAAAATGATACTTTATATAGCCAAAATTTACACATGGTAAATTTTTCATACCGCTTATCCTTTCTTAGGGACTTTAGTTCAATCCTCAAGTGATATTAATGTTCTCCCTTAATCTTAGATTATATAATAAAATTTTTTATAACAAATACGACAAACTAATCAGGGTAATCTCAAAAGACAATATTCATATAATCAATGAAGATAGTGGGGAAATTAGTAAGACCAAATGGAATCACTTTAAATTTCTAGTTTTCATACCTTATATGGGATGTTCTCATGGTTATGTATTCACTTTTTATCCACAACCTATAGTGTCCATATCAAAGGAGAATCTTCAAAAAATATTGATCTCTATGTAATTTATCAAAAAAATTATTAATATATGGTATAGGATACTTATTATTAGTTATGATCTAGTTTATTTCTCGATAATCAATGTAGATTCACATCGATCTATATTTTTTCTTAACAAAAAGTATACGTGAACCCCATTGTGACACACTTGGATGAATGAATCCTATATTAAGAATATTTTGGAATTTATTATTTGATTCATGTAACTCAATTTGGTTTATTCAATATGGATTCTTTGAAATTGGTGTAGCACCAGTTATGAGTCCTAATGAAGACTAAACTTCATGATTCAAAAGATAACTAGGAAAATATTCTAAAAAGACATCAAAAAACTCATGTATAATTGGCATATCTTTGATGTTGGATTTTCCCCAACCATATAAGATAAACACCCCATTTGAATAGGAATAGAGACCCATATAATTGACCAAGGTTTTATTGGATGTTTATACTTATCATCATGCTGGTAGAAGATCATCGGTTGCTCCAAAATATAAATTGTAACTTAAATTAATTTGAAATTGATATGGGATTTATATAAAAAATCCAATTAATGTTAAAAATAACATAAAATTCAACTAGAAGGATAGTAATGATATTTTCAAGAAGCACATTCCCACAAACATAAATTGGAAAAGAATCATCAACTAAAGATGTGATCATTATACCATTAGGAGTGTTCACTAAGAATTAAATATCTAATTTTTGATGTGGTATTTTTATACCCTTATAAATTTATTCAGATAAAAAAGAGATAATAGATCTAGAATAAAATAATACATTCATAATTCTAGAGTGGATGACATGTGCACCTTTTACCACTTCATTATCATAACGCACATCAATTAAAGTGATCACATGAGATTTCCCTTTGTCTCTGGTCTTACAAGGTTATTGATGTTAATCATTAACATTGTCCCTCTAATTTGAGCACTGGTTAGCATAATTCCTATATTCCTTGGTTTTGAAACACTATAGTGTCGGGTGAATTTTTTGGTGCTTTCTGTCCACATGCATGATTAGTTAGCTCCATCCAATCACTTTAACATTTGATTTCTCTATTACCTTCCCTTACACTCTTAAATAATTTGTCAGACCCCTTAATAAAATCCCCACCATGTTTTTTTCAACACTTAATGAATAAGTGAAATATCATATTCTTCACTCCATGATTATTATTATTATTTCCTTTAAAATTCATATGTATTTTTTTTATCAAAACCATGAGATTAATGGGTAAATCCAATCCTTATTTCTTCCTTGATAGCACATAGAATGATATTTTCATAGGTACTAAAGTCCCTTATGGATAATTTCCTTTAGATACTTAGTTTTATGACAATAGTGAATCAATCAATCTTACATTCGTGTTAGATGATAAAACTATAACCATACCTTCAATATATTGTAATATTTTCCTCATATTTATTAATGGATTCATTATTATTTTTCTTTAGCTCAAGGAATTCATTCTATATTTTTGTCAAAATAATATGAGGAATGTACTTGATGAGGATTAACCTTATAAGCTTATCCCACTCTATAGAGTCAATTTCCAATATTTTCCTCAAACTCTTGATAATATTCGACCATTGTTCCATTTCTATTTCCAAAAGATAAAGTACTAAAATAACTTTTTCATTTTTTCACATTAGAGAGAAGAAAGCATATATTCAGTGGTGCTAATAAAATTATCAACAACTAGTAGATCAATGAACCCACTAAGAAATGTGTATGTTTCCTAATGAAGAAAAAATATAATAGTGTTCCCTCATTTTCTCGTTTGGAATATCAACATGAGTCATGGTGTGAGAATGTTTAGTAACCATAGTAATACTATTTTTCATTCCAAATATCATAACATTTGATTTCTCAAGGGGAAAATCAATACTATAAGGACCCAGCCTTAAAATATTATGTAATCATGAATTAAATGAATAATTCACATTAAGTATCTTTTCAGGATTAGATTTTTAGACAATTAGGACATAACTATTACATTTCAATGATTACAAAGTGGACACATCTACTCAGTTTCCATTTTTTTCACAAAATAAAAACTCTTGAACAAAAGAGTCATGTCTAGTTCCATGTTTTAGACAGCATGACATTTCCTTGATCCCATCCTTGACCTTATTCCACTTTATGTCATGTGAAAAACATTTCAAAAACTTGGTATGAGCATAAAAAGATCATTAAGGGATATAAAAATACAGAAAGAAAACATTAGCCCATGTATACATAATAATAAATGAAATCATACTTTACTCATAAAACATAAGCACTTTAACATACCTCATGAAATCATAAGATTTATGCATAAGTCATAGAAATCATAAGACATAAAGGTAACTTGAAACATTCATAACATTCTTATGTAGGGAGTAACCCTCATAGTTACGTTTGGAATACCCATCATAGTATATTCCCTAAATATATTCGGATAAATCTTAGTTTTTAACTCCTTCACGTTACCCAATTCATTGGAGAGCTATCTCGAGCTCACTCGCCCTTAGTTTATCATGGAACCACCCGACTTCATAAACAATTCCCAAGAACCATAACATAATCATATCACATAAAACATACATAAAGGAAACATAACATTTCCACATTTCAATCGCAAGATATCAAAACAATAAATTGATATAATCAAAACATTATCAAAACCATTTTCAATACCAAAATAAAATAAAAGTAAAACATGGTATTTATTTTTCATTTAAAAAAAATTATGGCTTGTAGAGGAAGCCGAAACTTAAATAATGGTCATGGTGGCGGAGAAGTCATTGTCGTCGCATACGTAAGACAAAAACTTTCCTATTTTCATTTAGTAAAACACTTCATGTAAAAAAATTCATTTTGAATGAAATTAAAATTCAAAAGGGTTTATTATAAAACTAATAAAAGAAGGTTGTATATAAATTGAAGTATGCCTCAACGAAAGGAGATTGAGACAAAGTCCATTACAAAGACGGTATCCTTAGATTAAGGATAAATCAATTACATAATTATGTGTGAAAAATATAAATACAACCAATATAAGTGGATATTAATTTTAAAACAATCAGAGGTCATCCACACATATTCATAGTACAACATAATCAATAAGTATAGGTTTAACCCAAAGAATTTAAATTGGTTTAATAAGTTCTCTTACAGAAATTCGACAGCCTAACGACGTCACTTAAAAATTCATAAAATGAGTTGATGAGAGATAAAAAGGGTATCTCATCACTTGGACATAAAATTTACAGAAATGAGGATATATAATAACATATCCCAATATTAAGAATATTTAAATTAAAATACCTAACAAAAAGAAGTCTTTTAAAACGGGGAGGGTGAAAGGTTCCCTTACCGATTTGGGTAACTTTTGAAAAGTAAACCCCATGAAAGAAGGACTATAAAATGTTGATTTAAATACCCATAAATGAAAGTATATTACACAAAGATTAGAATAATGGGCAGTACATACACCACACAAAATCAAATAGTGGCAAATGTAGCATGAATCTCATGGGAATAAAAAGTGCGATAAAAACCCCTTACCTCGTTGTAATCAATCGAGTCGTATGACCAAAAGATAATAAACACCAAATGAATCACATAATACCATGAATATAAATATAATCATTAAAATATATATGAAATGTAAGTACACAATACACCACATGCAACAAATAAGTGGCGAATAATGGAAATCTCACGGAATTAAAAGTGAGATAAGAAATCCCCTTACCTCAAGTCCGACTTGTTCTCGTTCGTTATTTATATTCCTGAATAATATACTTAGGTCAATTTATAATTGCTTAAGGACTTACTTTAAAGTTTTTTATTCAATTAATATCACATATTATCATGTTATAATAATTAGTTAATTATATGAGTTCATATCATACATTTTGTCGATGTTCGGTACATGAGTCAAAAATAAACTTGTTTGAAAAGAATTGCCCATGTAATTATAATTACATCATCTCCATAATGGTGTTCATGATTTAAATATCATATATATCCATTATATATGTATTTAATAATATTCCATAATGTTTGGATATAAGAAATGAAATATACCGTTCATGGAGATGGTGGGTCGTACGTAAGCATGAACGCTACGTTCATTTTTTGTCATATTAATGGAATTTAAAACTAAATGAGACATATATATATTATAATTCCAGTATAATATATATTTTATATATGTCACATAAGTTCATTTATTACATTCTTTATATGTTCCATGTATGGCATGAACGAGTCACATCACTTGAGGGGGCGGTTGTCCACACTTCCTCATATGAGATTATCGCATTTGCACAACATGCAAAGCATAAAGGTATGTTTTAAATATAAAATACAGAAGACTATAGAGTAAATAAATATAATATATATAAGATATAAATATATTTCCATAATAATGACCACCACTATATGAGTTAAAAGAATATTGAACAATCATCGTTTCGTGAGACAGTAATTCCCCACCCACAGAAACAGTATCTTCTTTAACCATTAGACGGAGATGTGTGTAAGTGTAGGTAGAATACTTTTCATAACAACATCCTAGTATATTGAGGATACTGGTGTAATTATGGGATCAAATAAAAAGAATATAGTGGTGAGTGAAGAAGGAAAATAAAATAAAGAAACTCGAGAGAAGACATTACCTCTAAATCGGGTAACTTTTTTCGATTTGAGCCAAAGGCTTCTGTGGAAAGACTTATGCCCAAAGTGAGGCTTCTAGAAGTAAGAGAGGGATTTGGAGAGATAATATGAGCATATTTTGGACGATCCAAAGGCTTGAGAGGTGTGGGTGAGGGGTTAGAGGTGGGGGCCTTTTATAAGAGGGAGGAGGGTCACTTTTGGAAAGTCTTGAAATGTTACTTTATTATAAAATGAATTTCGGATTTTAAAGGTCCTAAAATAATATATTTTTAGAATAAGGTGATAAGGGTTCTAAATCCACATATCCAATAGGTTTTAGACAAGTTTAAGTCTTAGATTTTACCTTATCTTTTCATTTTATTTAAATCGTTCATTAATGAGGTAATCAATGCATCATCATGGTGTCATAAATTAATTTATTTATTTAATGTCAAAAAATTATAAAAAAAATACCATGATGTAGGAAATCATTTTATATTTCCAATGACTATTTATAGACTAAGATAGTATTTATGTAAACAAAATTAAAATTGTTTACTTAGGATATACAAACCATTGTTATATTTCTCTTCTTTTTTAAAAATAATGTCATAAATGTCACTATCACACCCATGTGACTCCATGGGCCCTCAAGTTTGGTAAAAACCTTCCCATGGTCAGACATGACTCAATAAAGAGGATTTGGACACATTTTGGGGTCATTTTATATTATTATGATATTAGTTTATTACCCATAACTACCTGATTACTAATTAATCACAATAATTAAAGATAACTACCGTCGTTACTATTCATATTGTCCAAAAACAAAAGAGTATTAATTACATAATTTGTACCTTCTGATTCCAAATATTGAATCCATTTTACCAAATTCCAAACACATAAATTTCAGTAATTAATTTAAAAATAATTCATGTTGTCACAACCAAAGACGGGTTTTTAAGAAGTAAAATTTATCAAAAGATTGACTTGTTTTTACATCCAATTGAAAAGTGAAATTACTTCCAATGAACAAAATTATATTAGGTGATAAAAAAATAATTCAATTTCACGTTAAAACCAATTAAAATTAAAATATAAATATAAAATTAAATTATATGAAAAAGAGGTTTTGAAGTAAAATGCAGTATTTTTCAGTATTCATTAAAAATGAACATTTCTCAGAAAAATACCAAAAATTTATCCAAAGTAAATTTGATATTCCAAATTCAAAAATTATTTCCATTTTACCAAATTCAAAACATATAAGTTTCATTATCTAATTTTATAATTAATTCTCATTGTCAAAACAAATAGCATGTTTTTAAGAAACAATATCTATCAAAAGATTGACACTTGTTTATGTCCTATTTCAAAGTGAAATTAATTCCAATGACCACCATTGGATTAAATGGTAAAAATATATTTTAACTAAACTTTAAACACAATTAAATAGATAATCTAACCATATAAATAAATTAGATTAAAATGAGGTTTTGAATTAAAATACAGCATTTTCACTATTCATTAAAAAATGAACTTTATCGGAAAAAAAACAAAAATTTACACAAAGTAAATTTTGATGTCCCGATTATAAAGAAGGATTTTATTTTGTCAAATATAACATATAAAATTGACAAAAAGTATTTTTAAAAAGGGTTTTCCATCAAAAGGTGGTTAATCGACCTTTTAAAGAATATTAGAATATTTATGCTTAAAATTAGATTCATTCGCATTTTAAGCCTCTGTAATTTATTGGGTAATTATTAAAATATTTAACAAACATATATAATAATTTTGTAGTTAGTTCTGTTCATTCCCACCATTAAAACGGCTAGGTGTTAACTACCATTTAAAATAATATTATTATATTATTAGTTTGCAACATAATATTTCAAAAAAATCGTTGTTGTGTATTGGGTACGCCATCGAACATAGAATTCCCTTTAAAGTAATATTAACATTTTATTCACAAATATTAATATATATGAACATTTCATATTCATTATTTACCTGGGATGTTACATCCTTCCCCCCTTTTGGGACTTGCGTCCTCGCAATTTTAAAATTGGGCTCAGAAACTTTATTGAAATCCCCACATCGAAAAGGGAGTAAATTAAACTATCAATTTAAAAGAAAGAAATAAAAGTACAAAGGTCACCCGAGACAAAAGATACTAGGATTCCATGAAAACATGGATATGGAGGAGAAAACAAACCATCAAGTTCTGATGGAGAGTGATGGAAAATATGTCTAAGAGAAAGTTAACAACCATAAAATCACAAACTTGTGATGGGTTAAATGGTATTTGATTCCCCAGTAGGAAAAGTTAACAGACAAAATTTTTGTTTTAAGTTACTTTTCATTGAGGAATTTATTTATGAGCTTAACTAAATCATAAGGAAACATACTTACTTGTCATTTCGACTTGCATCTCTTACTAGATTTATTACACAAACTCATATTTTCTCAAAAAGATGAGTATTTAGGATGACTTGTTCACATTAATAGCGCTATAATCAACTTATTTAGAATCACCTAATCCACAAAAGATTAACTATACATTTTCCATGTCTTTAGACCTTAACCAAAACCAAAATTGTTAGTACAAGATCAGATAATCCCCAAAAGGATAATCCTTTATAAAAAGAAATAATACTCTTAATCTCCAAAATTCAACAAAAAGAACCCAAGGTTCAAGAACTACCATTAAATAAACAGTTATCCATAAAATTCTTCAAAGTAATCCAAACTAATATTGAAACCCAAACCTCTAAAGTATTTAATCACATAGTCTTCCAAGGTAAATCTTAACATTTATCTCCAAATAACATCAGTTACTCTTAAAGTCTCATACTGAAAAGTAATTAACCTAATCACATATACTCCATGATAGGTTAATAATTTCCCAAAATCAACTTATTCCCGATTCATAAGATCATCTAACTAAAAAAAATTATTCATACTAACCAGGGACTTTACTTAGTCCAGTGGTAGGTGATAAATACCAGTCCCACTTTGGTTGTGGGTTTGATTCCCGCAGCTTCGTCCGACGCGACTGGTTGTCACACAGTTTGCGTGTTGTCCCTTTTCAAAAACTACATAATTTTAAAACATTCCCAAAAAGAGATAAATTCATCAAAAATAACCATAACATATTTTAACCAAAAATGTTATCTAATAACTTTCATTTTGCATCCCAAAATGTATTAACTGGTAATTACCTCAAATTCAAGGATTATATAAACCAAGATGGTTCTTTATAACTATATCCAAAAAAGAAAATATAATTATTACTTGAATAAAATTTTCATATATCAAACATCAGGGTTACACATACTATAAAAAGTATTCTAATGTAGTCTCATCATCAAAAGAGCCTTAATACTTTTAAGAATTTCACCATCCTAAAATCTACCATAACTCTTGAATCCCTTATATGTTGACTTCTTACTCATTCAACATTCTTCATTATCCATTAACCATTCCTTTCCAAGTTATTCTGAAATACTTCTTTCCTACAAAAAAAATCATGAATGATATCCTAAGATTTCAATAAAAAGAAAACATATGTTAAGAAATAATCCATACCTTTCATTGGTCATTGTCAGTTTCTTTATCCTCAATCGGAATGGAATTAGGTATTGGTTAACAAATATTTGTACAATCTCGGTGATCCCATTACCGAAACATCTTCTTAGGACATGTGTTTGTATAATGACCATGCACACGACAATTAAAACATTCAATTGATCCTTCAGAAAGAACTTCTTTCCCTTTCCTAAAGTCAACTAGATGCTTCATTTTTTTCATGATAGGTTCCTGCTTTATGACCTTCATTTCCACATCTATAACATCTTTTGGTCCCTTTGAAACATTTTCCTATGTGTTTCTTTCCACATCTTTGACACATAAGTTTTTGAACATTCTTACCTTTATGATTATTACCTGAACTTCCGTAGGGATTTGTTTCTCACATATATAATTCCTTATAAAAATACTTAAGGTTCAGGTGTTCAATCATGACACTAGATAGTTTTTTTAGAATAACCACAAGAGTTCTCATTGCAGCTCCCATATCATTCAGTTGCCCGTTCAGAAAACTGTCACAGTTTCCTTCACATCCATTGTTACTTTGGTGCCTGCTAGATCCATCCATTTACTAAAACCAAAAAGTTCAGTGTGATTATATCAGTAAAATCATCATATAAAATCTTATGAGGAGGGTAGATACTAAGATATACTTATAATGTTATCTTAAACTCATTCACTTTATAAAAATAACTATGACTCTTTCTAAAATCCTAACAGTTACGGTAATGTCACTTTTGCTTATCGAATAACCTAACATTTAAAGTTATCTAAACCGACCTTTGATACCAACTTTAAGAACCTGGCCTTAAAATATTACATAATCATGAATTAAATGAATAATTCACACTGAGTATCTTTTCAGGTTTAGAGTTTTAGAGAATTAGTACATAACTATTACATCTTAATGATTACAAAGTAGACACATCTACTCAGTTTCCATTTTTTCACAAAATAAAAACTCTTGAACAAAAGAGTCATGTCTAGTTCCATGTTTTAGACAGCATGACATTTCCTTGATCCCATCCTTTACCCTATTCCACTTTATGTCCTGTGAAAAACATTTCAAAAACTTGGGATGAGCATAAAAAGCTCAGTAAGGGATATAAAAATACAGAAAGAAAACATTAGTCCATGTATACATAAGAATCAACGAAATCATAATTTACTCATAAAACATAAGAAATTTAACATACCTCATGAAATAATAAGATTTATGAATAACTAATAGAAATCATAATACATAAAGGTAACTTGAGTCATTCATAACATTATTACGTAGGGATTAACCCTCATGGTTATGTTTGGAATACCCATCACAGTATATTCCCTAAATCTCTTTGAAGAAACCTTAGTGTTTAACTCCTTTGCATTACCCAATGCATTGGAGAGCTATCTCAGGCTCACCCACCCATAGTTTATCATGGAACCACCTGACTTTATAAACAATTCCCAAGAACCATAACATAATCATATCACATAAAACATGCATAAACGAAACATAAAATTTCCATATTTCAATCACAAGATATCAATACAACACATTGATATAATCAAAACATTATCAAAACCATTTTCAATACAAAAACAAAAGAAAAGTAAACGTGGTATTTATTTTTCATTTAGAAAAAGTTATGGCATGTAGAGGAAGCTAAAACTCAAATAATGGTCACGGCGGTGGAGAAGTCGTTATTGCCGCATACGTAAGACAAAAACATTCCTTTTGTCATTTAGTAAAACACTTCATGTAAAAAGATTCATTTTGAATGAAATTAAAAGTCAAAAGGGTTTATTATACAACTAATAAAAGAAGGTCGTATATAAATTGAAGTATGCCTCAATGAAAGGAGATTGAGACGAAGTCCCTTACAAACACGGTATCCTTAGATTAAGGATAAATCAATTACATAATTATGTGTAAAAAATATAAATACACCCAATATAAGTAGATATTAAGTGTAAAACAATCAGAGGTCATCTACACATTTTCATAGTACGACATAATCAAGAAGTAGAGGTTTAAACCAAAGAATTGAAATTGGGTTAAGAAGTTCCCTTACAGAAATTCGACAGCCTAACGGTGTCACTTTAAAATTTCAAATATGAGTTGATGAGAGATAAAAAGGGTATCTCATCACTTGGACATAAAATTTATAACAATAAGGATATATAAGAACATATCCCAACATTAAGAATATTTAAATTAAAAGACCTGACAAAAAGTAGTCTTTTAAAAAGAGGAGGGTGAAAGGTTCCCTTACCGATTTGGGTTACTTTCGAAACGTACACCCCATGAAATAAGGTATATACAATGTTGATATAAATAACCATAAACAAAATTATATTACACAAAGAGTAGCATAATGGGCAGTACATACACCACACAAAAGGAAATAGTGGCAAATGTAGCATGAATCTCACGGGAATAAAAAGTGAGATAAAAACCTCTTACCTCGTAATCAATCGAGTCGTACGACCAAAAGATAATAAACACCAAATGAATCACAAAATACCATGAATATAAATAGATTCATGATAATATATATGAAATTTCAGTACACAATACACCACATGCAATAAATAAGTGGCGAACAATGGAAATCTCATAGAATTAAAAGTGAGATAAGAAATCCCCTCACCTCAAGTCCGACTTGTTCTCGTTCATTCTTTATATTCCTGAATAATAAACTTAGGTCAATTTATAATTGATTAAGGACTTTCTTTAAATTTTATTATTCAATTCATATCACATATTATCATGTTAAAATAATTAGTCAATTATGTGAGTTCATATCATACGTTTTGTCAATGTTCGGTACATGAGTCAAAAATGAACTTGTTTGAAAAGAATTGCCCATGTAGTTATAAGTACATCATTGATGTGGCAGTGTTTTCACACACTTTTCCACATCCTTTTTATATTTTTATTGACTTTTTTATACCAAAATTTTTGTTTTTAGTAAATATTTGGTAATTACTGTGTTGTTGCACTTGTGTAAAATAATCAATTTTTGTTTAAATAAGTTGTTTTTATTAGTCATTTGTGTCATTTTAAATAATTCTTAAATTTACTTAGTCGTGCGGATTAGAATTTTATTTATTTATTATTTTATTTTTATGCTTGTTAGTTTATTAATTCATTTATTTAATTAATTAATTCTTTATTATTTAAATTGTAAATAAATAACTCATTTTGGTTTTGTAGTTTTTTTTAATAATTTAATTAGTTTTAACAATTTAATTTTATTCGTTTAATATTTTTATTCTTTAATTTAATTAGTTATTTAATTAATTGGTTGATTAATTTAAGCATGTAATTGTAAATATTTTAATTTGTTCGTTAATTATGTATGTTTATAAATTTTAACCCAAATTAATTCATTTGTTTAAATAAAGTTTCGTTAGTTTTATTACTTAACTTTGTGTTTGTTAAATTTATTCTATTTAATTTAATTTATTTATTTATTTATTTACTTATTTATTTATTTAGTTTTATTAAATTATTTTATTAATTTAATTTTCTTTGTTTGATTCGCAGGTGTTGTGGTCGCACGTTAACTCACCCTATCGGTGACCTTCCTCACCGATACACAATCTTTACCGCTACTGCTCTGCCGCTAAACCTGACCGATATTTTTCACCAATATTTCTCACTGATACACAATCCTCGCTGCTACAACTACCTCACCGATATAACAATCCCTACCAATACACCCCTACCTCTAAACCTCACTAATACCCTCCAACCCACCGATATAGTCTACTGATACAGCTCACAAATCCTCACCCCCTCTACCAGTAGATTTTTCCACCTACCGATACACCATCTCACCGTTGCCCATTTCTGCCAATCCTCACCGATATACCCATCTCACTGTTACAATCCAGCTACCGATACATCCTTCCACTCCTGTTTTCACCCCCATTCCACCTACTGATACATCTCCCTGCCTCCTGGATTTCAGCAGCCCGCAGCAACAACCAAATAGCAGCAGAAAAATTCGGACCCCCCTGCCTCCATCTTCGCAGCAACCGAACCCCTCTCTTTGCCTCCTCTCCACACCTGAACCCTATCCGACCCACGTCCTGAACCTCCCTCCACCACGGCACTGCCCCTGCATCACAGATCCTTTACCCTAACCATTGTCTCCCTCTCCTTCCATCTCGCCACCCGCCTTCATCGTTGTCAGCACCCCGCCACCGTTCCAGCAAACCAGCAGCATCACCATTTCAGCCACCGCAACCACACAGCAGCAAAACGTGAACCAAGAAATCAGAATTTTTAAGAAGAAGAATATTTGATTTGTTGTGTCAATCTGAACCCCTGCTTCATCGAACCTCACCACACCGATCTTCCACACTTTTCATAGCCGATGGTCTGGTCTCGCAGGACAAACACCTCGATCCCCCTGCTGCTCGAACCACTCCCAAGCTGAAGCGCCTTCTTCTGCGGACCCTCATCGAGACCTCCTTTCCATCCACCTCCGGTCGCATCTGAACCTTTGTCGCCTCCTGCCCTACCCTGCATCGTCGCCTCTACTAGAACACCCGAACCATATTCCTCAACAGGAGAGCCACCTGAAGTCCACCGCCAGATTCCTCCTCACCTAGCCAGTAGTCACTTCCCCCGCCTGCTCCGAACTCTCCAAGCCAAGACCCTGAGCCACCTATCCATGCCTCCTCTTTCCCGTCGTGCGCACCCCTCTCCCCAGCGTCGTCGCCTCCTACCTGAACCCACGCTGAAACCCTTTCTCCCTTCTCCCTTGTGCCAAACAGAATCACACCCCCCCCCATTTCATTGATTCATTCTTTTTTTTTTAGTTTTTTTTAATCCTATTTTATTAAATCATATAATATATATATATACTATGTATTATATTTTATATATAACACTATAGTTATATATTATTATAAGTATCAAGACTAATATATAATATTAATGTGTCCTAATATATATTATTAAATATATATAATAGCCATTAGACATATATTAGTATTAATAATATTAGATATTATGAAATAGATATATATTAATAAGTATTTTTAAGTTGTGATTTAATATATGTTATATAATAATTTCATTTTATTTTTATTCGACTCACGTGCATTTTGTTTGGTGTTCCGTGCAGGGGAACTATTCATTGAAGTGGTGATAAAAGAAATTGATCGTTGGAAAGGCGTGAGAATATTTGCGAGTTCGTTGCATGGGAATTGGGTACACACATAGGGAGTTCACTCGAGAGCTGGTGACGTGCACTCAAAGACGTGCCACGTGGATTGACATTGCCTCTTATTTTAGTTTTCTGTTCCATCTCTAAATATGAGGACGTGCGACTCCTCTTGGGGGAAAAGCGAAAGAAAAGGGCCTGAGGGCCCGAGGGCCAGAGCAGAGTACCCGGGGGGGCATCATTCAGCAGCGGTGGAGGAGACTCCACCGCCATTCACGCACCATTCCATACCACTTCATCGGACTGGAACTCGTCTTTGACCTGGAGACGGGTTCCTGCTCCTCCATTTCATCCATCCTCCCACTGCTATGTTTTTGGTGTTTTTTGAGTCTGTAAATAATCATGTAGTGTTTCATGTTTTTTTAATTGAATTTTGATGTTTGTTTCATTTAGTTTGTGTCATTTCTTCTTTCCGGTCTTGCGTTGTGATCTCGAATCTCCAGAAATGGAGATCTAATTTGTGCGGCAGGATTCAGTTTATGAAACCCAAGAAAATCTGGAGATCCACACATTAATGCGATCGCATTCTTCTTATTCGCCTTGGTAGATCGTGTCTACGAGTTAGATTTAGCGAGAGCAAGATCTTGCGTAGGACGATTTTCTATTTTCTTGTCTAATTTCTTCTCCCCTTCCTGTCTTGATTTCTCGAACTGAGAATCAAGATCGGTTGTGTGATGTGACGAGCTTAGTGGAATCAATCTGGTTTGTGAGAATTTCTTTCTAGAATGACTTTTCTGGGTGAATCACCTTGTAGTTTGGAGGAATGCTTAAGCATGGAAGGAATTCTATGTTTGAGTGTTCAAGTTCTAGGCGAGACTGGTGTTTGATCCGAGACATCGATCATGCACTGTGAGAATTTAAGAATTGTTGATCAATTTCCTAAGTTGATATAGGATATGGAGTAGAGTTTGAATTAACCTGGGTCCGTCCTTGTTCTCACTAACTTTTTTCTTCTGTGTTTTGGTGTCCTTTTCTTTGTTCTGTGTTTGTCTGCTGTCTTTTCTTATTCTATGTAGATGTTTCCTGTGTCTAGGTTTTTTTGAACTTTTCCATCACTATTTCCCTCTCCACTGTGCTCTTCAGCACTGATTAGTGATTCCTTAGGAGTGTGTTTTTATGTTTTCAAAGTATTTAAAAATACAAAAATATTTTCGGAACAGACCACTTAGGCTCTCGACACTGCTTCCTTGAGAGCGACCCCGAGGTTAGCCATTGTGCTATATCTTGGGTCTTTATAAATGTAAACTTGACCATCCTCGTGACAAGGATGCCCGTAAAATTGTGGCTCTGTTTCCGGGGAAGCAACGAGTGTCTCAGTGGTTTTTCCAATTGTTTTTATTTCATTTTAAAACAAAAAATATATAAGAAAAAAACATAAAAAAATCCATAAACAGAAACACACACACAATGATGAACTCTAACGAATCTGATATAGTGTCACTGTTTGACCCCATTCTAGAGCTTGAGGAGGCTGTTGCTAAGTTTCAATTTTGGATGCATGAAAGACAGCATCGATACCTTACTAATGAGGAGACATTTTATTCTCATGAGATCATGAAATTGATTCAACTAGCCATGGATAAGGTCAAGGAATACCAAGAAGACAGTGCAGTACCACCACCTCCCATTGAAGCCCAACATTATGGAAAATAGTTGAGAAGGAAAGAGAAGAGAAACAGAAGAAAGAAAAAGTTGGATTTTCCCAACTTTGATATGGATTTTCCCCTAGGGTAAAAGCTGGAAATTCTAGAGCCAACTTTAGAGGATTTTCTCAAGGGCTGGCAGGAGACAGAACTGTCAATTATTCATGATGTTGGACATTTCTTTGATGGTCATTCTTTCCCTGATTTCCATTCTAATGATTTTTCTTGTAATAACTGTTTTAATGATTTCTCAATGCTTCAACAGGTGGAGCCAGCACATGACATTATATCATTCTCCTTAGAAGACTCAGCAAGTGAGGTGGTGTGTTTTGAAGAGAGGCTGGAGGAGATTGACTACCTTGCTCTTTCCCCAGACCCTCTCCCAGGATCTCTATTCCTTCATGGGGAGGAACAAACGGCACTGATAAAGGAAGTTGACAATTTTATGGAAGAAGCTGTATTTTTATTCAACTTGGATTACATTGAAGCTGATTTTAATTATGTTGCTCCCTGTGCAGGTTTTGAAGATGCATCTCACATTTTTTATTTCCTGGAGAGTGAGGAAGATGTGGTTGCTTCTGTTCAAGAGTTAATGGAACTTTCAATTCTGGAAGACACTTCCGGTTTGGGAGTTACTTTTGAAGAGGAATTTTTGGAGCTGTGCACTAGAACAGAAGTGGATGATGACACATCTTTTCTTATTACAGAAGAATTTGTTTTTTGGACTGAACCATAGGATAAGTCACATCCAAGATATTCATGTATACAACTTGTGCACACTCAACCTCAAGAAGAAGTAGGCATGTACCCCTACATTTTGTATTCCCCTCCATCACTCAACATGAGGCACTTCACTGCCCAGGAGGAGAATGTGGCTGAAGCTGCACTTGGGGTACTCCAAATATGGAAAGTGACTGAAGTTGTAAGGAATCGCACCTTGTGGTTCTTGAGCAAGAAGCTTAATCCCCCATCCGACTGGGGTTGATCCGAGGACTATCCAGCTGTGGATAGTCAAACTACAGCACCCCCTGGGGGGTTATCCCAATATTATCCTCTTTAATTTCCTGCTTTAGTTTCTTTTTGCATGTTGTTTTTAATTTGAGTGTTGTTTTCTTAGTACAATAAACAGGCAGTAGATTCCGCGTAGCTATCGTTCAAGTCCCATAGGAATAGTGCACTGAAGATCATGGATAATACTCCTTAACTCATACTCTGTGGTTGCCTTTTTTTTTATTTGAACTTAAAATCTTTAAGTTTAATGTTAAATTGTTTCATCATGTAAGTTCCAACTTGGAACAACTAGAGTTCATGCACATGGTAATCAAAGGGAGACATTTGTAAATATGAGAAGCTTCCAGTCAGGGAAGTACTGTTTTAATTCTACAAGTTGTTTCAAGCTGCTCATTCATTTTTCATACTGCTATGAACTAAGTGTGGGGGTCTTCCCACTAATTTTTGAAACTCTTGGACTGTGTTTTATGCTTGGGTGTTAGCTGTTATTATCTACTTATTTGAAAATGTATTTTGAGTTGATTTGTGAAACATGCTTGCACCCACTGCTTTCAATTTCATTATGTTGTTGTTGTACGTCATTGCTAAACATGCTACTATTTGATGTAAATTGTTAAAATATTTTTTCTACTCACAATAATTCAAAGCATGAACATTTTAGGAATATAAATTCACTTGATTGTTGGTGATGGTTGGTGGGGTCGGGTTCTTCTGATTTTGTTTATTTGGGTTTTTATTTTCTTTTACTTTTTGGTGTGGCAAAGAAAACTTTTAAACTTCACTGATACCCCTACATACCTCTTTTTCAACTAAAATGTCTATCTGTTTTGAACATCAACTATCTCATACCCTGAGATTCAACATTGGGGACAATGTTGGGTTTTAAGTGTGGGGGAGAGGGGCCATTTTAGTGTCATGTCGAATTCCCCCTTCTTGAACTTGTGTTTAAAAAAATGATCAAACTTTTTCAAAAAAAAAAGGTTCAAAGTTCTTTCACAAATCCTCAAAATTCTTTCATCACATGATGGTCATTGGAGGTTCACTGGTACTTCATTTATGTCAGGTTTAATGGATAACTATTTGCTGGATGTTGAGAGTAGCACTGAGTCAGAAATTGTTAAGTATGAATGATTGTTGAGTGCAATTGTTCACTGTCTCCATGGATCTATCTGTTTAGGAACTGAGGATGAGAGTATGACAGGATAGGTTTTGTGGAGTAAGGATCATGACTTAGGGTAACTTGATGTTCTCACTGAAACCCAGGGGACTCACATATTTATTAAATAATATTCAATCACTTTAGGAAGTCAATCCGAATGATTATTAATTTAGTTCTTTGTAACTGGAGTAAAATGGGAAAATGGGATCCCACTGTGAGTATCTGAGACAAGGTTCACTGGGTGCGTTTCTATGAATAAATAAAGCCAATTTCAATCTTAATAAGTGCTATGTACAGTGCTCTGCACAAGGAATACGGCTGGGAAAGATTAAAATAAAGTACCCTTGTCAAAAATGAACTCATTAAGGTGAATGGAATTTTGAACCCAGATGAAGAAGGGAGAAATTGACTTGGTTAATTTTCATTTGATTTGAATCAATAAAGTGATCAATTTAATGGAATTTAATTTCTAGAACCTGGAGGAAGGTGAGAATGGAAGGTGCCTTTGGTTAAGTTTTAAATTCCACTTCATCTAACCTGTCAACACTCCTTGAATCGGTACTTGAATTGGGCAGTGAAGCAGGATAGTTAATGAATACACATAGTAGACATGACATACTTGACAGTGTATGAGTTGGTGAGGCTTTTGATTTCCAGTGAGAATTTGAAGCTTGACAGGACAACATTTTTGAACACCTTTGAAAAACCTGACTCATTGTTTGGTCCTGTCCATCTGGATTTTTAAGTTCAATCATGCACTTTTTTTGAGCTGAAACTCACAAATTATATTTCTTTTTTAAGATCTAAGGCATGTATTTGTTTGAGGACAAACAAGTATTTAAGTGTGGGGGAGTTTGATGTGGCAGTGTTTTTTCACTCTTTGCCACATCTTTTGTGTATTTTTTATTGACTTTTTTATACCGAAATGATTATTTTTAGTAAATAATTGATAATTGTTGTGTTTTTGCATTTTTCTGTGTAAAATAATCAATTTTTGTTTAAAACAAGTGTTTTAATGTGCTTTAGTTTCATTTTTAAATAATTCTAAAATTTAAATGAGTCGTGCGAGTTAGACTTTTATTTATTTATTCTTTTATTTTTATTCTAGTTAGTTTATTAATTCATTTATTAAATTAATTAACGTCTTATTCTTTAAATTGTAAATAAATAACTCTTTTTGGTTTTGTAGTCTTTTAATAATTTAATTAGTTTTAACAATTTAATTTTATTCTCTTAATATTTTTATTCTTTAATTTAATTAGTTCCTTAATTAATTGGTTAATTAATTTAACCAAGTAATTGTAAATATTTTTTAATTTGTTCTTTAATTATGTTTGTTTATAAATTTAAACCCAAATTAATTCAATTGTTTAAATAAAGTTTCATTAATTTTATTTTACTTAACTTTGTGTTTTTTTTATTTTATTCTATTTAGTTTAATTTATTTATTTATTTATTTATTTATTAGTTTTATTAAATTATTTTATTAATTTAATTTTCTTTGTTTGATTCACAGGTGTTGTGGTCACGCGTTGACCCTCCCTATCGGTGACCTTGCTACCGATACACATCCTCACCGTTACAATCCAGCTACCGATATACCTCACTGACCCAGCTACCGATACAGTCCACCGTTACTCCTAACCTTCACTACCCTACTAACACTCTCCAACTACCGATACCATTTCCAGTCTACCGTTACACCCATTCTCACTGATACACCCATCCTCACTACTCTACCAGTAGCTGCAAATCCTCTACCAGTAGCTGCAATTCCTCAACCCCTCTACCAGTAGCCTAGTCTAGCGATACACCTCCGCCCCTACATATCCTCACTAATATACCATCTCTACCGATACAGCCACCGCCTCCAATCCAGCATTTACCTCCATTCCAGTAGCTCACAGCACCCACACATAATACAACAGCGGCAAAATCCCCACAAATCGCAACAGTATAACAGCAACAGCAGCAACAAAATTTGAAGAATGAAAGAATTTCAAAACTTTTCAAGTGAAAAAATCAATTCTAGAACTCAATATCCGAACCCTTGCATAGTGGTGGTCCGGCCTCTCCTTGCTCCTGCTATGCACTGCACTGCCCTGCTTCACGCATGCACTACATATTCCCACGCCGGTCTCACCCTTCTTCGTGGCTGGACCTCCCTGTCCGCACTCCACCTTTCACTGCACCTCCTTCCGAGCCACTGCGAACCTGCCGCCAGTCTGACCGCATCATCTCGTTGTTGTCCGCACCCCCCCTGAACCATCTCTTCTCCATATCACTTCAAAACCTAACCCAATTCATCCACCTCGCCGCTTCGCTCCTTCCCTCTTTATGTCGCGGCCTTCCCTCGCCGTAGCCGCGAACCAAACCGAAGCCGCCTCGCCTCGTCTCAACTACCAAAGCCCACCTCCAGCTTCACCATAGCTACGCCGCAAGCCTTCACCCGACCCCCTGTCGCCTCCTCTTCCCACATCCGAACCTCTCTGAACCGCTGCGTCCCTTTCTCCATCCAACACCGCCTCGAGTCGCCCCTCTTCTTTACACAGCCTCCTCCCCATTTATCTCCACTCCCTGTGCCGCTCAAACCCGACCCCCCCTTTTTTTCATCTATTATTTTGTTAGTTTAGTTTTCACTTTTATTCTATTATATCATATTATATAATATATATATTATATAATATATATATCATATACTATACAATAATAATAGTTATATTAGTAAAATAATATAATCTTATATTAATTTCTTTTATATCATAATAATATATGTTATTATATTTACATATAATGGTATTAACAATATTAAGTATTATATTAATAAGTATGTTTATTAACTAATCTAGGTAATAATATTAATATATAGTTATTTTAGTTTCATTTTATTTTTCTATTTTTACTCACGTGTGTTTCTTCGTGCAGGGGGGTCTATTAATTGAAGTAGTGATAAAAGAAATTGTTCGTGGGAGAGGCGCAAAAGATTTTCGAGTTCGTTGTAAGGGATGGTTTGCACTCGCAGGGAATTCACTCGGGAGTTAGTGACAAACATGATGAAAGCACGCCACATGGATTTACTGCTTGTCATTTTGCATCTGTTTTTAGTTGAGTTTTTTAGAATAAAAGAGGACGTGCAACTACTCTTGGGAGGCAGGCCAGGAAGCCAAGAAGGCCAGAGCAGAGTACCGGGGGGGCATCATTCAGTAGTGGGGGGAGGAGACTCCACCCCAATACACATCCATTCCATCCACTTCTCACGGACGGGCCTTGTCTTCGACCAGGAGATGGGGCATGCTCCTCCATTCTCCACCTCTTCTTTGTTGCTCTGTTTCTGGTGTTTTCAATTGTGTCTGTAATTACTCTCGTTCTGTTGCATGTTTAGTTAATTGAATTGTGATGTTTGTTTCATTTGTTTTTGTGTCGTTCATTCATCCTTGCTTCGTGTTGTGATCTCGAATCTCCAGAAATAGAGATCTAACTTGCACGGCAGGATCCAGTTTATGAAACCCAACACAATCTAGAGATATTCACATTAATGTGATCACATTCTTTTTATTCACCTTGGTAGATCACGACTGTGAGTTAGATTTAGCGAGAAAGAGATCTTGCATAGGACGATCGATACTCTCTTGATTAATTTATTTTCCCCTTCCTGTCTTGATTTCTCAAACTGATAATCAACATTAGTTGTGTAATTTGATGATCTTAGTAGAATCATTCTGTCTTGTGAGAAATTCTTTACAGAATGACTTTGCTGAGTGAATCACATTGCAGTTCGGAGGAATGCTTATGCATTGAAAAAATTCTATGTTTGAGTGTTTAATTTCTAGGAGAGATTGGTGTGTGATTCGAGACATCGATCATGCACTGTGCGAATTTAAGAATTGTTGATCAATTTCTTAATCTGATCTAGGATAGAGAGTAGTGGGTGAATTAACTTGGGTCCAGCCTTGTTCACACTGACTATTGTATTGTCCTGGTGTCATCTGTCTATCTTGTGTTGTGTTTGTTTGATGTCTTTTCTTGTTTCATGTAGAGTGTCCTATGTCTAGGTTTCTTCACTTTTCCATCACTATTTCCCTCTCCACTGTGCTCTTCAGCACTGGTTGGAGTTTTCTTAGGATTAGTGTTTTTATGTTTCCAAAGTATTTAAAAATACAAAAAGATTTTCGGAATAGACCACTTTGGCTCTCGACACTGCTTCCTTGAGAGAGACCCCAAGGTTAGCCACTATGCTATATCTTGGGTCTTTATAAATGTAAACTTGACCGTCCTCGCGACAGGACACCTGTCAATCTTAATAAGTGCTATGCACAGTGCTCCGCACATGGAATATGGCTGGGAAAAAGTGAAATAAAGTTCCCTTGTCAAAAATGAACTCATTAAGGTGAGGGGAATTTTGAACCCAGATGAAGAAGGGATCAATTGACTTGGTTAATTTTCATTTGAGTTGAATCAATAAAGTGATCAATTTAATGGACTTTAATTTCTGAAACCTGGAGGAAGGTGAGAATGGAAGGTGTCTTTGGTTAAGTTTTAAATTCCACTTCATTTAACCTATCAACACTCCTTGAATCAGTACTTGAATTTGACAGTGAAGCAGGATAGTTAATGAATACACATAGGAGGCATGACATACTTGACAGTGTATGAGTTTGTGAGGATTTTGATTTCCAGTGAGAATTTGAAGCTAGACAGGACAACATTTTTGAACACCTTTGAAAAATCGGACTCATTGTTTGGTCCTGTCCATCTGGATTTTAAAGTTCAAACATGCACTTTTTGATTTGAAATTCACAAATCATAATTCTGTTTTAATGTCAAAGGCATGTATTTGTTTGAGAACAAGAAAGGCTTTAAGTGTGGGGGAGTTTGATGTGGCAGTGTTTTCACACACTTTTCCACATCCTTTTTATATTTTTATTGACTTTTTTATTTCAAAATGTTTGTTTTTAGTAAATATTTGGTAATTACTGTGTTTTTGTACTTGTTGTGTAAAATAATCAATTTTTGTTTAAATAAGTTGTTTTTATTAGTCATTTGTGTCTTTTTAAATAATTCTTAAATTTACTTAGTCGTGCGAATTAGACTTTTATTTATTTATTCTTTTATTTGTATGCATGTTAGTTTATTAATTCATTTATTTAATTAATTAATGCTTTATTCTTTAAATTTTAAATAAATAACTCATTTTGGTTTTGTAGTTTTTTTAATAATTTAATTAGTTTTAACAATTTAATTTTATTCGTTCAATATTTTTATTCATTAATTTAATTAGTCATTTAATTAATTGGTTGATTAATTTAAGCAAGTAATTGTAAATATTTTAATTTTTTCGTTAATTTTGTATGTTTATAAATTTTGACCCAAATTAATTCATTTGTTTAAATAAAGTTTCATTAATTTTATTACTTAACTTTGTGTTTGTTAAATTTATTCTATTTAATTTAATTTTTTTAGTTTTATTAAATTATTTTATTAATTTAATTTTCTTTTTTTGATTCGCAGGTGTTGCGGTCGCACGTTAACCCGCCCTATCAGTGACCTTCCTCGCCGATACACAATATTCACCGCTACTGCTCTGCCTCTAAACCTCACTGATATTTCTCACTGATACACAATCTTGACTGCTACAGCTACCTCACGGATATAACAATCCCTACCGATACACCCCTGCCTCTAAACCTCACTAATGCCCTCCAGCCCACCGATATAGTCTACTGATACAGCTCACAAATCCTCACCCCCTCTACCAGTAGCTTTTTCCAGCTACCGTTACACCATCTCATCGTAGCCCATTTCTGCCAATCCTCGCCGATATACCCATCTAACTGTTACAATCCAACTACCGATACATCCTTCCACTCTTGTTGTCACCCCCATTCCACCTACCGATACATCTCCCCGCCTCTTGGATTCTAGTAGCCCGCAGCGACAACCAAATAGCAGCAGCAAAATTCGGACTCCCCTGCCTCCATCTCCGCAGCAACCGAACCCCTCTCTTTGCCGCCTCTCCACACCTTAACCCTAGCTGACCCACGGCCTGAACCTCCCTCCACCGCGGCACCGCCCCTTCATCACAGACCCTCTACCCTAACCATCGTCACCCTCTCCTTCCATCTCACCACCCGCCTTCATCGTTGTCGACACCCTACCACCATTCCAGCAAACCAACAGCATCACCATTTCAGCCACCGCAACCACACAGCAGCAAAACGTGAACAAGGAAATCAGAATTTTTAAGAAGAAGAATATTTGATTTTCTGCGTCAATCCTAACCCCTACTTCACTGAACCTCGCCACACTGATCTTCCACACTTTTCACAGCCACTGGTCCGGTCTCGTAGGACAAATACCTCGATCCCCCTACTGCTCGAACCACTCCCAAGCCGAAGCGCCCTCTTCCGCGGAACCTCACTAAGACCTCCTTTCTGTCCACCTCTGGCTGCATCCGAACCGTCGTCGCCTCCTGCCCTACCCTGCGTCGTCGCCTCTACTAGAACACTTGAACCATCTTCCTCAACCGGAGAGCCACCTGAAGTCCACCGTCGGATTCCTCCTCACCTCGCCAGCAGCCGCTTCCCCCACCTACTCTGAACTCTCCAAGCCAATACCCCGAGCCACCTATCCGCGCCTCCTCTTTCCCGCCATGCGCACCCCTCTCCCCAGCGTTGTCGCCTCCTTCCTGAACCCATGCCGAAACCCTTTCTCCCTTCTCCCCTGTGCCAAACAGAATCACGCCACCCCCCCCCCCATTTCGTTGCTTCATTATTTTTTTAGTTTTTTTTTAATTCTATTTTATTAAATCATATAATATATATATACACTATGTATTATATTTCATATATAACACTATAATTATATATTATTATAAGTATCAAGGCTAATATATAATATTAATGTGTCATAATATATATTATTAAATATATATAATAGCCATTAGAAAAATATTAGTATTAATAATATTAGATATTATGAAATAGATATATATTAATAAGTATTTTTAAGTTGTGATTTAATATATGGTATATAATAATTTTATTTTATTTTTATTCGACTCACGTGTGTTTTGTTTGGTGTACCGTGTAGGGGGAACTATTCATTGAAGCGGTGATAAAAGAAATTGATCGTGGTAAAGGCACGAGAATATTTGCGAGTTCGTTGCAGGGGAATTGGGTACACACACAGGGAGTTCACTCGGAAGTTGGTGACGTGCACTCAAAGACGTGCCACGTGGATTGACATTGCTTGTTAGTTTAGTTTTCAGTTTCATCTCTAAATAGGAGGACGTGCGACTCCTCTTGGGGGAAAAGCGAAAAAAGGGCCTGAGGGCCCGGGGGCTAGAGGAGAGTACCCGGGGGGAATCATTCAGCAGTGGTGGGGGAGACTCCACCACCATTCACGCACCATTCCATACCACTTCATCAGACTGGAACTCATCTTCGACCTGGAGACGGGTTCCTGCTCCTCCATTTCATCCATCCTCCCACTGCTCTATTTTTGGTGTTTTGTTGAGTCTGTAAATAATCATGTAGTGTTTCATGTTTTGTTAATTGAATTGTGATGTTTGTTTCATTTAGTTTGTCTCATTTCTTCTTTCTCATCTTGCGTTGTGATCACGAATCTCCAGAAATGGAGATATAATTTGCGCGGCAGGATCCAGTTTATGAAACCCAATGCAATCTAGAGATCTGCACATTAATTCGATCGCGTTATTTTTATTCTCCTAGGTAGATCGCGTCTACGAGTTAGATTTAGTGAGAGCAAGATCTTGCATAGGATGATTTGTTATTTTCTTGTCTAATTTCTTCTCCCCTTCCTGTCTTGATTTCTCAAACTGAGAATCAAGATCGGTTGTGCGATGTGACGATCTTAGTGGAATCACTCTGGTTTGTGAGAATTTCTTTCCAGAATGACTTTGTTGAGTGAATCACCTTGTAGTTTGGAGGATTTCTTAAGCATGAAAGTAATTCTATGTTTGATTGTTCAATTTCTAGGCGAGACTGGTGTTTGATCTGAGACATCGATCATGTACTGTGCGAATTTGAGAATTGTTGATCAATTTCTTAAGTTGATCTAGGATAGGGATTAGAGGATTAATTAACCTAGGTCTGGCCTTGTTCTCACTAACTTTTGTCTTCTGTGTTTTGGTGTCCTTTTCTTTGTTCTGTGTTTGTCTGCTGTCTTTTCTTGTTCCATGTAGAGTTGTCATGTGTCTAGGTTTTTTTTTCACTTTTCCAACTCTGTTTCCCTCTCCACTGTGCTCTTCAGCACTAATTAGTGATTTCTTAGGAGTGTGTTTTTTATTTTTTTAAATTATTTAAAAATACAAAAAGATTTTTGGAACAGACCACTTAGGCTCTCAACACTGCTTCCTTGAGAGCGACCCCAAGGTTAGCCACTGTGCTATATCTTGGGTCTTTATAAATGTAAACTTGACCATCCTCGTGACAAGGACTCCCGTCAATCATATCCATAATGGTGTTCATGATTTAAATATCATATATTTCCATTATATATGTATTTAATAATATTCCATAATGTTTGGATATAATAAATGAAATGTACCATTCATGGAGACGGTAGGTCATACGTACGCATGAACGCTACGTTCATTTTTTGTCATATTAATGGACTTTAAAACTAAATGAGACATAGATATATTATAATTCCAGTATAATATATATTTTATATAGGTCACATAAGTTCATTTATTACATTCTTTATATGTTCCATGTATGGCTTGAACGAGTCACGTCACTTGAGGGGGCGGTTTTCCGCACTTCCTCATATGACATTATCGCATTTTCACAACATGCAAAGCATAAAGGTATGTTTTAAATATAAAATACAGAATCATAGAGAGGACATAAATATAATATATATCATATATAAATATAGTTCCATCATAATGGCCACCACGAGAGGTGTTAAAAGAAGATTGAGCAATCATCGTTTCGTGAGGCAGTAATTCGCCACCCACAGAAACAGTATGTTCTTTAACTATTAGATGGAGGTGTGTGTAAGTGTAGGTATAATAATTTTCATAAAAACATCCTAGTATATTTAGTATACTGGTGTTATTATGGGATCCAATAATAAGAATATAGTGGTGAGTGAATAATTAAAATAAAAGAAAGAAACTCGAGATAAGACATTACCTCTAAATCGGTTAACTTTTATTTTGATTTGAGCTAATGGCTTCCTTGGAAAGACTTATTCCCAAAGTGAGGCTTCTAGGAGTAAGAGAGGGATGTGGAGAGATAATATGAATAGTGGTTGGATGATCCAAGTGATTGAGAGGTGTGGGTAAGGGGTAGAGTTGGGGGATTTTTATAAGAGGGAGGAGGGTCACTTTTGGAAAGTCTTGAAATGTTACTTTATTATAAAATGAATTTCAGATTTTAAAGGTCCCAAAATAATATATTTTGAGGATAAGGTGATAAGGGTTAGAAATAAACCCACAAAATATGTTTTATACAAGTGTAAGTCTTATATTTTACCTTATCTTTTCATTTTATTTAAATCGTTCATTAATGAGGTAATCACTGCATCATCCAGGTGTCATAAATAAATTTATTTATTTAATGTATAAAAATTATAAAAAAAATTCCATGATGTAGGAAATAGATTTAGATTTCCAATGAATATTTATATTCTAAGAGATTATTTGTGTAAACAAAATTAAAATTGTTTTATTTAGGATATACGAACCTTTGTTATATTTCTCTTCTTTTATAAAAATAATGTCATAAATGTCACTATCACACCCATGTGACTCCATGGGCCCTAAAATTTGGTAAAAAGATTCCCATGGTCGGCCATGACTCAAAAAAAGAGTTTTTGGACACATGTTGGGGTCATTTTATATTATTATGATATTATTTTATTACCCTTAACTACCTGATTACTAATTAATCAAGATAATTAAAGATAATTACTGTCATTACTATTCATAATGTCTGAAAACAAGAGTCTTAATTACATAATTTGGACCTTCTAATTCCAAATATGGAATCCATTTTACCAAATTACAAACATAGAAATTATAGTAATTAATTTAAAAATAATTCTCATTGTCACAACCAAAGATGGGTTTTTAAGAAGTAAAATTTATCAAAATATTGACTTGTTTTTTCATCCAATTGAAAGTAAAATTACTTCCAATGAACAAAATTGTATTAAGTGATAAAAACATAATTCAATTACACTTTAAAAACAATTAAAAGGAAAATCTAACTATATAATTAAATTAGATGAAAAATCAGTTTTGAAGTAAAATGCGGTATTTTTCACTATTCATTAAAAATGAACATTTCTCAGAAAAATACCAAAAATTTATCCAAATTAAATTTGATATTACAAATTCAAAAATGATTTTCATTTTACCAAATTCAAAACATAGTAGTTGAATTAATTAATTTTATAATTAATTCCCACTGTCAAAACAAATAGCGTGTTTTTAGGAAGAAATATCTATCAAAAGGATGGCGCCGCACTCGCCCGGTCAGCTTCTTTTCTCCCACTAGGGTTTCCCCATCTCCACCTGGCACCGCCATTGCCAAGCGCTACTTCTTCCTCCCGCATGGGAATCCTACTCGTCGGGTTATATATATATATACATTATATATGTGTTTAGTGTCATCCATAAAAGGTAAATATAGTAAAATTAATTACACCGTTCAAGGTGACAGTTGTCCATATGTGTGCATGGATACTGTTATTATTTTTGAAAAAAATAAAAAAAAATAAAGATAAATAATATTTTATCATTAAATAAAAATATATATATCATAAATATCATATATAAACATTAAATATATTATATTAAATGACCATAAATTATGGTTATGGAAAATTAATAATATCTCTATGTGAAGGTGGTGATCCACATGTACTCACAAGTAATACTTTAGTTTTCCATTTGTTTGAAAAGACGATGGATAATGTTAGTTATATAAACATAAAAACTATTGACCTCGCCTATTTTTATAATCTCAATTATGTTTCAATATGCTTTGATAATCCCAAATAATGTTTATCTATATATTAATTCTTTCAATCTATGACATCCTACTATTGAGTTGATAAAAATATCAAAATAATATTTGGAATATGTTAATCAATGTTTATCTATGTTTATACATAACTTGAAATAATTCTAACTCAATCTGGATATGTTTTGCATAGAACAGATACATGTTAAGTCCACTGATATGCATAAGTTCACCTGTATGCACATAGCTACTGATACAAACAAACAGACAGACCTACTGTTATATCAAGAGCTACCGATATGAAGTTCACTGATACAGATAGAATAAGTCTATTGATACAAACAAATACACAGCTACTGATAAGGATAAGTACACCGGTACAGAAGTCTACTGACATAGATAAGGTCACCAATATGCATAACATCTACTGTTAGAAGAAGAGCTACCGATATAATAAGTCTACTGGTATGCACAAGTCGACTGATACAGAGTTACCGATGCAAGTCTACCGTTACAGAAAGGTCACCGGTACACAGAGAGCTACTGTTACACTAGATCTACCATTAGAGTAATTCTACCGGTAAGAAAGAATGTTATCAATACAGAGTGACAACTAAAACTATATAAGTCTACCGTTATAAAGACCACCGGTATAAGGAATTCACTGCTACTCAAGTCTATCGATTCAAGCAAGCTACCATTATAAAGGATAACGGCTACTGATTCAGAAGAGATACTGATACAAGCTCATTTATACTAAGAGCTACCGATGGAAACCAGTCATCATATCTCTAAACTCTGTTTCTATTTGTTTATTTATCAACTGTCCTATTTGATGTTTTTAATGCACCTGCTATTAATTAATGATATTGGTTGGCATTTCAGGAATCGTACCTTGTACCTATAAAAAGGTAATCATTCCCATTGCTAGAGCTCAAGGTATAAAAGTAATATCAAGCTAATGACGATAAAGAAGGAGGAATACATGTGCAAGTGTGTGACACCTGAATTGAAACTCAAAAAGAAGAACACAAGAAGAACTCAAAGAACAGTCATACACATCAAGCTGAAGTCAAAGAAGATGCTCAAGTGTTTCAAAGAATACTATCTTACTCGAGTTGAAAACCTACACTCGAAGTGAAGAAACAAAACTACGACACTCTGTTTTTCTTACAACTTCTAAACAGGGACTCAGAAGCATTTCTGATTAATCAAAAGGAGTCCAGAGCTGCACTTCAAATCACTAGAGCATTCTAAACTCATATCTACTCTCTCTCAGTGATTCTTTTACTTACTTTTTGAGCAGTGTTTGTACTCTGTATATTCCATACTCACACTGACTCCTATGCTAAACTGGAATATTTCTAAATCCTCACACAAAACTTTTATAACTCTCTTGTATCCCACGGTGGATAGTGGTAGAGGTCAAGTAGGACCTGGACAGCCTGTGTGCTGTTGTTTTTGTTTTCCCACGAAGAACTGTGGTAGAGGTCTTAGTACCTGGATAGTATTTTTACTGTTGTTAACCCCAATCCAGGGTGTGGATCAAAATTTATATAAATTTTTTGAGAGGACTAAGTCTCATCTTGATACTGAACCTCTTGGTTAAAACTGTTGTGCTTATTTATTTTGTTTTTAAACTATATTGAATATTCCACTACTAAGTACTTCAAATACAAATCTATTTTAAACTAACTCTGATAGTTAAAATAGAAAGTGTTTGTATTTATTGTAAATCAATAGGTTAGTTTTGAAATCTAATCTAATCTTCAGATTAGATTAACTGAGAACTAATAAATCTCTTGAGAACCTAACTGACCCTTTACTGTATTACAAATTCACTACAGTTTAGCTTGTTATTTAATTTGGGGGATTTTAATAGAAATATTGTTAACAGAAATTTTTAATTGCAAATAAATTCACCCCCTATTGAGTATCCACTCCAACCAACATTTGGTATCAGAGGTTTGTTTGTTATTAATAAAGGATTTCCAAACACTCTGTTTTTCAACTGTGGTTTTAGTTGTATCTTAAAGATATTAACTTTCTGACAGTTCTAAATTTTATCTCTTTAAATTTAATTTCTAAAATATACTTATGGATAATATGCTATAAGGTGTTACTACCAACATGCCACCTTTCCTTAATGGAGTTAATTATGCCCAATGGAAACTGAAAATGAAAATTCATTTAGAAAGTATGGGATTTGACATCTAGACTGCTATAGAAACTCAATATAAGATTCCAGAAACTGAAAGAACTACTTGGAATGAACCTACGAAAAAAGCTTAAAATAATAATTGTAAAGTAATGAATTCCATGTATTGTGCTTTAGGAGATGAAGAATTTAATAAAATATCTACTTATAAAACTGCTTATGAAATCTGGGATACTTTGGCTATTTCCCCTAAGGGAACAACTAATGTTAAAGAAACGAGATTGAATACCTACACTATTAAGTATGATAATTTTAAAATGAAACCTGATGAACCTATTTCTAAAATTTATCTCAGGTTCAATGAGATTATTAACACTATGAGCTCACTGGGAAAAGTTTTTCCTGTAAAAGAGAAAATTATGAGAATACTAAGATGTCTTCCAGAAAGATGGAGAGACACATAAGTCTCAATAAGAGAATCGTGTGATATAAGTTCACTGCCTATTAAAGATATGATTGGTAAGCTAATGATGTATGAAGAAGAGATGAAAGAAAACAAGGAAGATGATGATGAACCAAAGAGGAAGTTAGTGGCATTTAAGTCTACTGCCTCAAAGAGTAAGGACGAGGAAAAAGTTCACATACCTACTGAAAGCTCAACGATTGAAGGTTCAGATTTTGATAGTGATGAAGAGATGGCTCAGATATCCATATAGTTCAAGAAGTTCTATAGAAAGAATAAATTTTTCAGAAAACCAAATTATAAGGGTAAGTATAACCAATGAGGTAATTGGAAGAAGGATTGGAAAAAGTCTGATAAAAGTGATGAAATTTTCTGTTATGAATGCAAGAGGAAAGGACATGTGAAAGCAGACTGCCCGAAGTTAAAGTTCAAGAAGATAAATGATTATAAGGAAAAAAATATAAGAAAGATATGAAAGAAACTTGGAGTGCTTCAGAAGATAGTTCACATGATTCTGAATCTTCTCAGGATGAAAAATCTAATAAAGCTAATATGTGTTTCATGAAAAACACATCTGATGTAAAATTGGATACTCCTGCTTTAAATTCTTATTATTTTGGAGATGATTCTGATTCTGAAAACATGTCTAGTGAAGAGTTATTTTAATATTGTAATATGCTAGAAGAAACCTGTAATGAATTGAAGGAAAATTATAAGACCTTGAAGAAACAGCATGCTTTGACCAGCTCTATTAAATTTTCACTTGATATAGAAAAGGAAAAGAATGCTCAATTACTTAAGGAAAATATTGAACTGAAATTGTATATTGAGAAATTAAGAAAAGACTTAGGGAAATTCATAAATGGAAAATACACACTTACCCAAATGCTAGGAAAACAAGTGGCACCAAAATATACCATTGGAATAGGCTATCAGTCTAGACAGAGACAGATTACTAAAAATAGATTTATTCCTAAATATGGACAGAATGTTGCTAGTTCTAGTTCTGGAAATTCATATGCTTCAACTAGTTATTCACATGGTTATAGATCAAAAAAAGTTTATCTTTCAAAATCTTTTGAATCTTTTGATTTTATGAGACCCATTAGAAAAATCTGAGTACTAAAAGTTTTTCTTGCTAACCTGTCTGGACCCAAGAAAATCTGGGTACCAAAATCATTTTCTGTTTAAACCTGCCTTGTAAGAGACTTGCTTGAAGAGTTCCCATAAGAAGATATGGTATTTGGACAGTGGATGTTCAAGGCATATGACTGAATATTACTCATACTTCAATAGTTTAATCAAAGTTGATGGAGGTCATGTCACCTTTGGTGATAATTCAAAAGGAAAAATCATCGTCTTAGGCCAGATTGGTAACACTGATTTAGTTTTAATTTCTAAAGTTTTACTTATTAATGGATTAAAATACAACCTGTTAAGTATTTATCAGTTGTGTGATGATGGTTTCAATGTTAAATTTGAAAATAATTCTTGTAATTTTTTTAATTCTAAAAATATTTTAGTATTTTATGCTTTGAGAAATGAAAATGTTTATGTTGTTGATTTTAATTCTTTAGCTAAACAGAACATTACTTGCTTAAATGCTTTTCATAAAGAGTCTTGTCTATGGCACAAAATATTAGGAAATTTCAATGTTCACTCACTTAGGAAACTGACTAGGAAGAACTTAGTTAGAGACCTACCTCAACTAAAATTCCCAACTGACAAAGTTTGTAATCCCTTTCAAAAGGGAAAGCAACATAAAGTTTTATTCAAATCAAAGAAAGAAGTTTCAACTTCTAAACCTCTCAAGTTGGTTCACATGGACTTGTTTGGACCTTCTAGAGTTTCTAGTTTAAATGGAAAGCATTATGTCTATGTCTTAGTAGATGACTTTTCTATATACACTTGGGTATATTTTCTTGCTCACAAAAGTGAAGCTTGTTCTTATTTTATGAAATATTCCAAGTCTGTAGAAAACCTAAGTGGACTTAAAGTTAAGATCTTGAGAAGTCACCATGGTCGTGAGTTTGAAAATCATGAGTTTGAATCATACTGCTCACACAATGGCTATAATCACAATTTCTCTTCCCCTAGGACACCTTAACAGAATGGTTTAGTAGAAAGAAGAAATAGAACCCTTCAAGAAATTGCAAGAACTATGATCAATGAATATGATTTACCTGTTTATTTTTGGGCTGAAACTGTGAATACAGCTTGTTATATTATAAATAGAGTCCTGATTATACATGTTCTTAAGAAGACCACTTATGAATTGTGGAATAATAGGAAGCCTAAAGTTAGTTACTTCATATTTTTTGGATGCAAAGTCTTTATTCTCAATACTAAGAATAATCGTGACAAGTTTGCTTATAAAAGTGATGCGGGAATCTTTCTAGGTTACTCTATAACTAGTAAATCTTATAGAGTCTTTAACAAAAGAACCAAATGTGTGTAAGAATCTATTCACATCAAATTTGATGAATCAGATCCGCATGAACCTAAGCCTTCTCTTGAAAGTCTTGAAGAAGATCTGTCTGTTCTGGACCTTAATGATAAAATTAGTGAACCTGCTGTAAAACCAACAAGTTCTGGAAATATTCCAGAATCTACTTCTGGTGAACCTGAACCTAGATAAGAACCTGAAATTTCTAGTCCTACCTTTACTAGATCAACTCAGATTCTAAATAATCATCCTTTAGATGCTGTTGTTGGCAATCTTGATAGAGGGACACATACTAGAGATTCTCTAAGAAATCAGGTTGAACATCAGGCCTTTATTTCACAGTTAGAACCTAAAAATATCAATGATGCAATCAATGATGAATTTTGGGTAATGGCTATGCAAGAATAATTAAATCAATTTGAAAGAAACAAAGTCTGGGAATTAGTTGATAGACCTAAGGACACTTTGAACATAGGCACTAAATGGGTTTTTAGAAATAAAGTTGATGAATTAGGAAATATAGTTAGAAACAAAGAAAGGCTAGTTACACAAGGGTATAGTCAAGAAGAAGAAATAGACTATGAGGAAACCTTCGCACCTGTAGCTAGATTAGAAGCTATTAGGATCCTACTTGACTATGCTGCTCATCTGAATTTCAAGTTATATCAAATGGATGTTAAAAGTGATTTTCTAAATGGCTTTATAATTGAAGATGTTTTTGTTGAACAACCACCTGGATTTACTAATCCTCATTTTCCAAATCGATTTTTCAAGCTCTCTAAAGCTTTATATGGTTTAAAATAAGCTCCACGAGCTTGGTATGACAGACTTAGTAGTTTTCATATTTCAAAAGGTTTTTCTAAAGGGATTTCTGATCTAACTCTCTTTATTAAAAGAATTTCTAAAGATGTTTTGATAGTGAAAATCTATGTTGATGATATTATTTTTGGATCTTCTAAAAATTATTTATGTATTGATTTTTCAAAGAGTATGCAAAATGAGTTTGAAATGAGTTTAATGGGAGAACTAAAATACTTTCTTGGATTTCATGTTTTTCAAAATGAAAATGGTATTATCTTAAATCAAAGTAAATATAAAAAGGATCTTTTAAAACGTTTTGGTTTAGATAGTATTAAGGAAAGTGATACACCTATGCGTACTAATTGTAAATTGGATGCTGATGAAACTGGAAAACTAGTGGATCAAACCAACTATAGAGGTATGATTGGGAGCCTACTATACCTTACTGCTAGTCGACCAGATATTATGTTTAGTGTGTGTATGTGTGAAAGATTTCAAGCTAATCCTAAAGAATCCTATTTTCTTGCTGTTAAAAGAATTTTCAAATATCTTAAACATACTGCAAATTTAGGTTTGTTTTATCCAAAAGGACAATATTTTTATTTAATAAGTTATTCAAATTCTGAATTTTATGGTTGCAAGTTAGATATAAAGAGAACTTCTAGAACATGTCATATTCTAGGTAAGTCCCTGGTATCGTGGTGTTGTAAAAAGCATAACTCTATTGCATTGTCTGCTGCTGAAGCAGAGTATATTGTTGCGGGTAGTTGATGTGCAAAAATTATGTGGATGAAACATACTTTATTGGACTACGAATATCAGTTTATACATGTATCTATAAATTGTGACAACACAAGTGTGATTAACATCTCTAAGAATCTCATGTCTCACTCTAGGACCAAACACATTGATGTAAGGAACCACTTTTTGAGAGATCATTTCCAAAAGGCTGATATTACTCTTGAATTTATAGGTATTGAACATCAATTAGCTGACATTTCACCAAGCCTTTAAGTTTGGATAAGTTAAGTTACTTTAGACATGAGTTATGAATGATAGACTATGTGAGTTAGAAACCTCACCGTTAGAAACTTCACCATTAGAAACCTCACTGTTAGAAACCTCACCGTTAGAAACCTCACTGTTAGAAACCTCACTGTTAGAAACCTCACCATTAGAAACCTCACCGTTAGAAACCTCACCGTTAGAAACCTCGCCGTTAGAAACCTCGCCGTTAGAAACCTCACCGTTAGAAACCTCACTGTTATAAACCTCACCGTTAGAAACCTCACTGTTAGAAATCTCGCCTTTAGAAACCTAATCATTAGAAACCTCACCTTTAGAAACCTCACCGTTATAAACCTCACTGTTAGAAACCTCACCATTAGAAACCTCACTGTTAGAAACCTCGCCGTTAGAAACCTCGTCGTTAGAAACCTCACCATTAGAAACCTCACCATTAGAAACCTCACTGTTATACCTCACCAGTATGAACCTCGCTATTATACCTCACTGTTAGTGGACCTCACCGATAAAAATACCTCATCATTAGGAATCCTAACCGGTATGTGTTACCGTTAGGTTGTGCTATTTTTAAAATTTTGTATCTTTAGCCGCTGGAATCTATATCATTTATATTATAATTATTGTGTTTTATTTATTTATTTTGTGATTCCTAAATGATAAAACATAAGTCTTGACCTTATCTTGATCCACCTCAAACCCTTTACCTTCAAGCCTTAGCTCCCAAATCTTCGAACCCTAAGCCTCGTGATTTGCATAATGGAAAGAGTGAAGAGACCATCAGTCAGTGGAAAGAATGATGAGCCAAATACAAAGAGACTCAAATGAGAGTCTAGTGGTGTAAGTGAAGTGAAGAAACCTACAAATCTGCATCTCTTTCAAAGGGAGATAGTATTTTAGAAAGATCTATGCGTGGAATGGTTGATGACCAGTAATTCTTTAGTTCTAGAGGTACTGGAGGACCAGAAATGGGTAGAATTCTTCTCAAATAACAATGGCCACTATTATCCGAAACTGGTAAAATAATTCTATGAGTTTTTTCGTTTTGAAAAATCAGAAGCTGAGAACAGAATGGTTTGAGTTGTGAATGGAAAGGAAATATATTTTTCCTCTGTTGAGTGGGCTGAATGTTTTAAAGTCTCACATGAAGGATTTTTCAGATATTTCTCGAAATCAATACCTCCTACCAGTAACAGCTTTGAATATGAATCTTCTTTGGAAGAATTAACAAGAGATGGTACACCAAGAAATTTAGTTTCTACAGAAATGGATGGAGAGAATCGGTTGTTGTTCAGGTTCATTCAACATGTGCTAAGTCTAAGAAGAGGGGACTTTGCAAATCTGAAATACCAAGATATTTATTTGTTGCATCTATTAAGGCATGGTGTTAAAGTGAATCTGTATAGACTATTAATGATTCAAATTGAGGATATGACCAGGCCAAATTAAAAAACTAATGATTTATTATTTGTAAAAATGCTCTCTCTGATGATCAAGGTAAGAGGTGTGGCTAAATCTCAGGATGAGACAGTGGTTATGAAAGAAAACTTTTGTGTTACCAAAACTATCTGTATGTACATGAAGATAAATTGGAATCTTTGGAGAATAGAATGGGTCATTGATGATGAGAAACTATATGATAAGTTTAATCTTGTGGATAATCCTTCTAGGCTTAAGGATGTGAGGGATCCAGTTCTAGGACCTGATAAAGAGGAACCTCAGTATAGTGATTATACTGATGAAGAAGATGCCTATATAGCTAATGGAAGGGATCTATACTTTCCTCCAAGTCCTGTTTCTGAAATTGTGTCATCTAGAAAGGAAACAGTCTTGAAATAAACCACTGAAGAAGCACCTGTTGATGAGGAAGACCAGCCTGCCCTAGAGAATGAGGAAGAAGAAAGAGAATCTGAAACTGAAGCATCTGCTTCTACCTGCTTGAGTCTCAGTCCACTAATTGGACACTCCTCAATGCCTGCTAAAGAAATTATTGAAGTAGATAGACCTGCACCTATTCCTAAGGAGCCTCCTACTGTTGGAGAAATGGATATGGTTGTGAAGGATTCTTCTGAGGAAGACCTACCTGCTGAGGGTGTTGTTGCTATACATATACAGAAGAATGCACCAGTTGAGGGGGAGCATCCAACTAGACTTGGAAATGTTTCAGTAGCTGATGGAATTGAAGACTGGGTGGAATACCTAGGTTTTGTGGTTTGTGGGTTGGACCACCCTGATTCTAAAGATGAGACACCCATGAATAGACCACAAGTTAACTATAATATCTCTTATGAGTTTTTACCTGAGGATGTAGTAAGAAAATCTGATCTAGACCAGTTGAAGTCTGATCTTAAGACCTCATTTGTGGAATATATAAGAAGAATGTAAACCTATTTAATATCATCCATTAAATATTTTATGAATGACTCTATGGTTAGTCTTGTATCTGAAAGAGTACCTATAGTTGTTCCCTAAAATCTGGTTATTAAGGCTGATCTTGAATCTTTAAAGGATGAGTTGAAGGAGACTTTTACTGCATCTGTTGCAGACTTAAAGAGCTATCTTGTTGAAGAACTGAGCAAAATGGAAAAATAATTAGAAATATCTCTCGGGTGTATAGTTTCAGGCCCTATGAAAAAAATGATGAATGAGATTAGAGTATGTCATTCTCATATTGAGAGCTGGACAGGAGCTGTTGTTGCCCTAAAACAGTATGTTGCTTCTCTAACTACCATGAGTAGTTCTCAAGCTCAAATGAATACTGATATCAATTAAATTAATGGTGTATTAAAGCAATTTGTAGTTGTTTTGAGGGATTTAAGAAATCCATGGAGTAGCATGTCAGCACCCAGGACTCTCTTGTGAAAAATCTCATAAGTGGGCTGACTAAATCTTTTAAGGAAATAGTAGCCTTTACTGTTGCACCTCTGAGTTCTTCCAAGCCTTCTTTGGATATTGATCAGATTTGAACTATGATGAGAGAGTATATTGGAAAGTATTCTACCAGTGGCTCTGTAGACTCTACTTCCTTGACCCAGGTGGTGAATACCACTAGGGATATAGGGAAAAATGTTCATAATTTTATGAGAGAAGCCATTGCTTCTCAGAAAGAGGCAAAAGACAAAGTGGATTACTATTTCCAAAGGGTCTATACCAAGCATCAGCTCAACAACCATTTCAAGATTATGTTAGAAAACATGAGACTTCCTCCAGTCAATCAAGCTTTCAGAGACCAAGTGATCAATATCTGGGAGTTGACTCCTGCTCTAGACAAGTTTATGGAGAACAAGGATGACTTTATTTCTACCATGGAAAGAGGGGGAGGGATCATTATGGACTTTCGGAATCTGTTGCTGCCATTTTTCCATGTGGACAGTACTCCTATCATTGCACCTCCAGCTCTGCCTGCCTCTGCTCAGTCTACCTCCATTCCTCAGATGACACCAGCTCAAGCCATTAGAAGCTTGACACCTCTGATTACTCTAAGGAGTACCCACTACAGGCCAGGAATACTCTCTGTTTCTCAACCTCCAGTAGTGCTTTCTGGAATTTCCAAGCCTTCTTCTGTAGCTACCCAGCCTGAATCTACCTCCGAACCCAAAGCCAAATCCAAAGTGGACATTCAGTAGGTGGATTGATTAGTGGATCGTACCTTTGATACGAATATCTTGTATTCTTTTTGGTTATTTTCTGTATTTCTATGTATTTTTTTCCTCAAGTAATATATTCATGCTATTCATTATCTCTTACCTTCTGATACTTCTCTCATCCTTTCTTCCCTTCTTTTTACTAATCACAAAGGGGGAGAACTAATATAACAGGGGAAAAATAATACAAAATGGGAGAACTGATATGGAGAAATATGATAAATATGAGAAGTATGATCTTAATATTTATGAGCATAATATATTTACCTCTCGAACATTTGTTTTATAATATTTACCTCTGATACATTTTTTTTGTAACTCTAGTACATTATTTTTATTATTACCTCTGATACAATTGAATTTAATAATATATCCTATGATACATTACTCACACTGAGAAATAAGAACCATTGTATTTTATACTAATAAATTACTGGTTATTTTGGATTATGATATCATAATTTATGATTATCAAAAAGGGGGAGATTGTTGACCTCACCTGTTTTGATAATCTCAATTATGTTTCAATATGCTTTGATAATCCCAAATAATGTTTATCTATATATTAATTCTTTCAATCTATGATATCCTACTATTGAGTTGATAAAAATATCAAAATAATATTTGTAATATGTTATCAATGTTTATCTATGTTTATACATACCTTGAAATAATTCTAACTCAATCTGGATATGTTTTTCATAGAACAGATACATGTTAAGTCCACTGATATGCATAAGTTCACCTGTATGCACATAGCTACTAATACAAACAAATAGACAGACCTACTGTTATATCAAGAGCTACTAATATGAAGTTCACTGATACAGACAGAATAAGTCTACCGATACAAACAGATACACAACTACTAATAAGGCTAACTACACCGGTACAGAAGTCTACTGACATAGATAAGGTCACCAATATGCATAACAGCTACCTTTAGAAGAAGAGATACGGATAGAATAAGTCTACCGGTATGCACAAGTTGACTGATACAGAGTTATTGATGAAAGTCTATCGTTACAGAAAGGTCACCAGTACACAGAGATCTACTGTTACACCGGAGCTACCGTTAGAGTAAGTCTACCGGTAAGAAAGAATGATATCAATACAGAGTGAAAACTACAGCTATATAAGTCTACCGTTATGAATACCACCAGTATAAGGAAGTCACTGCTACTCAATTCTACCGATTCAAGTGATCTACTGTTATAAAGGATAACATCTACTGATACAGAAGAGCTACCGATACAAGCTCACTAATACTAAGAGCTACTGATGGAAACCAGACATCATATCTCTAAACTCTATTTCTATTTGTTTATTTAGAAACGGTCATATTTGATGTTTTTAATGGACTTGCTATTAATTAATGATAGTGGTTGGCATTTTAGGAACTGTACCTCTTACCTGTAAAAAGGTAATCATTCCCATTATCGGAGCTCAAAGTATAAAAGGAAGATCAAGCTAATGAAGATAAAGAAATAGGAATACACAAGCAAGTGTGTGACACCTGAATTGAAACTCAAAAAGAAGAACATGAGAAGAACTCAACGAACAGTTATGCACATCAAGCTGAAGTCAAAGAAGACGCTCAAGTGTTGCAAAGAATACTCTCTTACTCGAGCTGAATGCCTACACTGGAAGTGAAGAAACAGAACTACGACACTCTGTTTTTCTTACAACTTCTAAAGAAGGACTTAGAAGCATTTCTGATTAATCAAAAGGAGTCCATAGTTGCACTTCAAATCACTAGAGCATTCTAAACTCATATCTACTCTCTCTCGGTGATTCTTTTACTTACTTTTTGAGCAGTGTGTGTACTCTGTATATTCCATACTCACACTAACTCCTGTGCTAAACTGTAGGATTTCTAAATCCTCACACAAAACATCTATAACTATCTTTTATCCCACTGTGGATAGTGGTAAAGGTCAAGTAGGACTTGGAAAACCTATGTGCTATTGTTTTTGTTTTCCCATGAAGAACTGTGGTCGAGGTCTTAGTACCTGGAAAGTCTTTGTACTATTGCTAACCCTGATCCAGGGTGTGGATCAAAATTTATATAACTTTTTGGAGAGGACTAAGTCTCAACTTGAGACTGAAACTCTTGGTTAAAACTATTGTGCTTATTTTTTTTAACTAATTGAATATTCCGCTGCTAAGTACTTTAAATACAAATATATTTTTAAGTAACTTTGATAGTTAAACTAGCAAGTGTTTGTATTTATTGTAAATCATTAGGTCAGTTTCGAAAGCTAATCTAATCTTCATATTAGATTAACTGAGAACAAATTAATCTCTTGAGAACCTAACTGAACCTTTACTGTATTACAAATTCACTATAGTTTAGCTTGTTATTTAATTTGGGGGATTTTATTAGAAATCTTTTTAATAGAAATTTTTAATTGGAACTCAATTAACCCCCCTCTTGAGTATCCACTCCGACCAAAAAAACATTTTAGTATATTGAGGATAATAAATATATTATTTTATTATGAATACCATATATTTAAATCAGGCTGAAGAATAAATAAATTCAAAGAGATCTGGTTAGATGATTACCTCTTCTTCAGTAGACCTCCATTAGATTGCTTCTTAAGGACTATTGGAAGGTTATTTTAAAAAGACCAGAACCTATAATTGATGAATAGATAAGTTGATAAGATAATTGGTTAGTTTTGGGTTAATCTATGAGGTTGAATTATGTGTACAAAAAATAGGAGAGGAGGTGCGATTTAATATGTGGGAGGAGGGACACACCATGAATATTTAAATAATTAAAATATTATTACATCATTTTCATGGAAAAATGTCACATAATCAATTAAAATAGAATCCTATGGTGATAATTTTCAAAATACCTTTATATGATATGAATTAAGATGAGAAATTATAGCCTTATCGTATATTTTAATCCTAGGCTTACCTGATTTACCCTTTTACTGTTGGGATATTTTTTTTTACTATTCATTATGACTAAAAATTAAGTTAAACTTATTAAATAATATTAATTATGTTGATTTCAAATATGAAATCCATTTTATAAGATTCGGTTTATTTATGTGTAAAAAAATATTATTTATTAATTTTGTGTTGAAGTCTCTTTTTATTATGAAATCAAATACCACTTTCTATCTGGGTAGAGGGAGAGTCATTACATAGATCTTCGGCCTAGGGTTAAGAGGCCCATGAACATAGACCGATGGTCTACTACAACATCATACCTATACTATACTTCATGCATCATGCCTATGTCACTACCTTACAATATCATGTCCCTGTAACTACCTATATTGTAAATCCCCTAAGGAGCCTATCAGGATTCAACCTCTGGCCTTTTAGATGCAATATTATTGGGTTTACCAATCAGACATCACCCCAACTGCAATTCATTTTAAAATATTCCCACAAATAAAAATTATCTTCCAAAAAAAGTATTTATACAAAAATAAAATATAATATTGATTCCAATGAAATTAATTGGAATATGTTCAATCAAAATAAGATAATTAAATTTAAAATTCATTTTAAAATTAATTGTGAGTTTATAAATTCTTGAAGAGAAAAGAAGATTTTCTATAAAATCAATATTTTATCTATTTGATGAAAAGTTATTCATTTCATAAAAAACCCAAAACATTTCCTTAAAATAATTTTGATATGATAATTTCAAAATAAAATCTTTTAATAAAATTTAATTTTAAAAAGTGGTGGATATTATTTATGATATTCATTTATAACATGAAATTAAAACCATTTTTGAGGAAAATATATTTTTAAAGCATAAATTATCTTTTTTGAAAATTGAGTACCTATTTATTATACATTAATCAATAAATTTTCATCATATAAAAACAATATACTTATATTTCATTTTTTTGTTCTTATTTAGACTGTTAATTGAACAGCTAGGTTATAATTGTCACATCCAAAAAATCATTATTCAATAGTATATCGTAGTTCCATTAAACTCAGTGTTCTGTGTAAAATAAATCTATCAATGAAATAAATTTTTTTTAAAGATAAATATATCATAAGATCTTAGGGTTTTACAATTCACATGTCGGATTTAGCTTTCACTTTTGTAACATCAGAATAATAATAAATTATTAATAATCAATCATAAATGATAATAGATAATTAAAAATTCAATTATTTAAAATTAAATACATTTAATATCAATAATAATTAAAAATGTTAATAAAAAGTAATTATATAATTAATTTCATATAATATGATTACTAATTAATAATTTAATTAATTATTAACAATATAATAATGAATAAATAATTAAAAATTATTTATAAAATTCATAAGATAATAATAATTAAGAATATATTTAATAATCAAAAATATAACTAATGATTAATTATATAATCAATAAATTGCTTAATAATTAATAATATAAATACCACATACTAATAATTAATAATAAATTATTATCAATATAATTAAAAATTAATAGTTAATATTAGTTTTAATATAACTCATAATATAAAAAATAATTAATAATAAATTTAAAAAAATTAGTATGTAACAATATATATAAAAATTAAAACACAGGGACTCTAGAGTCTGATGACTCTGGACCTTCTTTTAGATGTAAGAGACATTCAAGAGGAGATTTTGGGGTCATACATTAAATTACTTCCCAAATATTCAAAAAAAAACCTCGTATAATGCATAAAAATAAATCATGAGGGTATAATTGACTCTAGCCAATTATTTAATTCATATAACTATATCCCTTAAATAATATAGAAACAATAGTATTTTAAATATCCAATCTGCCTATAAAAATATAATAAGAGAACAAGATATTTCTCTGGGATCCATCCTAATATAACATAAATAAATCATGAAGGAACAACTAGTCTACATGAAACCATCCTTGAAAACATCAAGATAATTATAACGACATCATGAAAATTAAAATATTGATGAAACTTTTTCTTTATCTCTAATCATTTTCTTATAATTTCATAGAGAGATTATTTTCCATCCTAGAAAGAACATATAGTCTTCATACATGAATGACCGGTCATTAAGAAAAATATCTCCAAAAATAAACATTGTCTGGATCTCACGCACATTTTATGAGTTGAATTATGGCCTCTCAAATAGTGACATATTAGACAAACACCATGTCTCTATGTAAAATAATCCAAGTATTTGGATTATCATTATTTTAAGGCTCTTTAGTGTTTAAAGAAATATATTGGTCAACCATAGCACAAACTTGATTAGTTTTTACTCTAATTTGTGAAATTCTTTGGTGAATCATCTTTTTAACAACCCCAGTTGTTGTAGGATTGTTACCTTCATTCACCCAAGCCAGTTAAGTGTCCTTTACATTTCCTATGTCATTTTTTCTCTTAGTGGTGGACTATCCTGGTGTTAGTTCCAATCCACGAATATATTGCATGTTTAGAGTACCTCTCACATCATTGAAAACCTCTATATCATGCTCCAAAATAGTATATATCATCACAACATGATCAGTTCAAATGAAAGGATAACCCTTCTTAGACATAGGTACCATAGGAGAATCGGAATACAACCTTGAATTCCCTTTACAAATTATTTAAGATATCATCTTATTCCTCTACCATGGTTGATTATTAACATCCACTTATGTTGCAAACTAAAAATTAGACTGACTATCTTTATGTGCATCACCACTTTTTTACACCCCTAATCCTTTAGAAAGTTCATCCTTGATGGTAACTCATGAATGGTAGATCTTCCCATCAACTTCAATATCATACCATGACACTTTAATCCAACCCATCTGTATGTTTTTATATATTTTATCTAGAAACAAGGATTTTTGGCCCAGTGGAAGAACATTTAATTCCATGGCCATAATACTTGACCATTATAGAATCATATAAAGCACCATGTGCATGGTTCTATTTCTTAGAGTTTTTAAGCTTTTATTTCTTCTGATAAATCCTCTCATCATAACCATTTATATAGCAAAATGACCATATAGAATCCCTAAAACAATCTGCGCACAAATTTTTGATGAATTTATGTGAAACACAAAAGGGAATAAAGCTTCTCATGTTTGAATTGGAGACTAATAACAACCTCATAAGTTGATAGAATGACCATTTTGATCAGAGTATAACATTGATAAACCACTACAATAATTCCAAAACAAATAACCAAATTGAGATTCATTTATTACGATTAAAAGAATTAAAATTGAAGTCCCAATCTCAAATCATATTCAAACCTATTTTGAGGGAAATGGAATCATGATCCCATTCTTGGTGATTTAATTACATAGATAGAAACAGAAAATATAAATACCCATTTAAATTTTTTCTGAACTTCCAATACAATAATCCCCAAGTAGTAGATAAATTATCAATAATGTCTTTAATATTCCATGCCATCCCATCAATAGGAAAAACCAACAACACAGTGATCGAAAATTTACAAATAGAAAACCTACCCTTAGTTTCATTCCAATTCACAACAACATGAGAAAATAAAACCCTTTAAAATATCTTGTTATGGGGAAGAATATTTCAATAAGGAAAATTATCATTTTTTAACATCCTCTTCATTTACAATTCCACTACAATCAATAAAAAGCCCATCCTTAACCATCTTTTAATATTCATCCAAATGAGACGAATCTGTAAACATTCTTAATTATATAGTTGTAGTGGTATTGTAGCAGATCTATAGTTGTAGCATTATTATAGCATTGGAAATGTTGTAGTAGTGGCAGGCACTATAGCAGGAACTGCAGTGGAAATGACACTATAACAGACATTGTAACAACCTAGGTACTCTAGTAGTTTTATTCACTATAGAGGTATTTGGACCAAAAATATGACTCTTCAGGCCATGTAATGGGCTTTAATGCCCTCTAAGACTATGGATCATGTAATGGGTCTCCTCTACCCAAAGAAAAGAGGTCCTTTATTTCAATAAAAAAGAAACTTAGACCTCAACTTTAGAAACAAATATTAATATTGTTAGTTATTAATTTTTATTTATATTTTTAATTATATGTTATTGATTATTAATTATACTATTAATTATTAGTCTTATTCTTATATATTAATTATATTCTTAATTATTATTATTTATATTATTCATTATTATTATTTTATTAATTATTAATTGTTAATTATATTTGGAATTATTAATTATTAATCATCTTATTAATTATTATTTATTTTTTAATAATTAATTATAATAAAAATTATAGTTTATATTATGACTTACTGATATATTAATTATATTATTACTTATTTTTATTTATATTATTATTTATTTTTTATAATAAACATATTTCATTTTACGTTAGTAAATTTTTAATTGTCAATTGTAATTTATGTATTGTTATTAATAACATATTGTTGCTTTTATGGATAAAAATATAAAGCTGAATCCCACGTGAAAAAACCTTAAGGGATATTAGGGATACTTCCCTTATAAAAGGAAGAAAAATAATTTCAAATATAGTTTAAAATTTTGTTATATATATATATAAAAAATAAAATACATAAAATACATAAAATTTTCAACGAATTAAATGTTTTCACATTATATTTCTCAATAAAATAACTAAAAGAATGAAATAATTTCATGGTTTTAGCATCCCTATATTTTAGAAAAATCATAATATTTTTTTAATCTGTTGTGACTCATTTTTATAAATAAATTTAACCAAGCCATAAAAAAATTTAAAAACCTTTTCTAAAAATTTTGTTGTTGTTAAGCTACATGAAGCAACTTCTCTTTCTTCCTATGAGATACTGCTTCTTCCTTCTAACTTCCACCAAACACGAGGAAGATGGTCAACTCCCTCCCTTAATTTCATCTTTTTTATTAAACCATGAACTATAATAATAAAAAGTACATAATTTCTGAGAACTAAATTTATGGGATAAATTTTTAAACCCCTAAGAGAACGTCCAATGTGTTACACCATTTTGGTGTAAAGAAACTCCAAAATGGTGTAAGAATAGTAAAATTCCCTCTAATATATTACATCATTTTTTACACCAAATAGAATATTCTTTATATATATACATATATATATATATATATATATTATTTTATCATAAATTTTATTTAACATAAAAAATTTATAAAAAAATAATAGAAAATTTAAAAAATAACATTGCTACAGTTAAATGTGAAATTTGGTGTTACACTTTAGCAAAAACAACATTTTGGTGTTGGAAATTACTTACTTTAGAGTGGTTTTCCTTGAAAATTGGTGTTTTAATGATATTTTGATTCACATTAGAGATGGTCTAATCCCTTTATTGACTTTTCTTGACACAAAAAACTTAGCTAAGGCTTTATTAGCATAATTAATAATTAATAATTCATTAAAGATTCATAATGACTAATTATTAATAAGTATTCATAATTATTGAATAATAATTAATAATTATTGACTAATAATAATTAAATACACCTACTAAATAATTAAAAATAGTTAATAATAATTATTGTATAACAATAATATTTAGTAACTAATAATTAATAATTATCAAATAGATAGAAATAATTTATAATATATAATCATTAAATAGTATTTATAGACTAATATTTATTATATACTTAACCATTTATAATTACAATTAATAATTTGAAATTATTGATTAATAAATAATTAATAATTACTAATAAATAATTGTTTTATTATATTAAATACATGTATTTACTAACCCTTTTTTTGAAATGTGAACATTTCACTTTTCTCTAGGCCTAGTTGCCTTCAAAGTGCACATCTAGAAAAACTAAATTTATGAAAAACTATCATCTTTATATGATTGATAAATAATAACTATTTAATTTTTAATTTTTAATTTTTAATTTTTAATTTTTAATTTTTAATTTTTAATTTTTAATTTTTAATTTTTAATTATTGATGTCCAATTAATAAGAAATAATTAATAGTTATATCATGAACAAATAATTAGTATTTATTAATAACTTATAATTATTGGTAATTAATTATTATTTGATATTTAGTATTTTTTGATTAATTTATTATAGTTAATAACTAGTAAATAAATATTAATAATTAATATTTGATAATTAATAACGATTAATTAATTATTAACTATTATATAATATTATTATTCATTTTAATATTTAAAATTTTTAAATTAATTAAATAAAAATAATTAATAAAAATGAATAATTAAATTTTAATACTTAATGTACAATATAAATAAATCGTAATAAATTTTAATTATTATTAATTAATAATTAGTGATAATTAATTAGTAATAAATAAATGATAATTAATAATTTACAATGTGTAATTGATAACTTATAATTTAAAATAAATAATTCTTAATTCTTAATTTTTAATTATAAAGGAGTTATAATTATCATTATTATTATTTATTTATATAACTAAGAAATATGGTGTACCGTAATACCATAATCTTTTATGAACATCATATTAGGGTATACCTATAGCCACAATTGGCTCTGGTTGGGGTCATATTGTGTACCTACAACTAAAATCACATGCACTCATAGAAAAAATGTATAGTTATAACATTTTTTCCTCAAAGTGAAGCCCTCAATATTACACATAAGAAATGATGATTTCATAGTCCTTTTATCTTTTTTAGTTATAATTATAAAGAATCAATTCTCTGATATCAATTATGAGCTCGAAGGTTATCATAATTATAATGGTGTTTTTATAATTTTAAAATATAAGAATAAAAATTAAAAATTGTGCAGTGTAATAAGAACTGCTGAAATGATTAAACATATAAGATGTTCCATGGAGATTAGTTAATTATTTAATCTGATAAATCATCCATAAAATGAATGAAAAAGTACACAAAAATATATAAATAATAATTTATAGTGGTATAGGAAAGAAAGGTCCATATAAATACTCTCCTTGATCATTCAATCATGGTTCCAACAATTATTTATTGTTATAAGTCAATTGTTAACAATATGAAGACACATGTTCAGACTATGGTTTCTTATTCTAGAAGAAGTGACTCCATATTTTTTTGGATCGTCTAGGAGGATCACTACAACCAAGAGTAATAGAGGCTATATATTTATAACTATGATGGGTAGGCAGTTGAAGATGACTTACAAAATCATAACCTGAGTGGCATGTCAGAATAATTCATCATTTGAAAGGGCTATGTAGGATTCATTGGGGGTTATGGAATGTGTCCATGACTTGATGATGGAAGTACGAAAGAAGGCATGCATGATATGAGAATAGATTTTTCCAATGGTTTCATAAAGAGAGATTTGACTATTCATTTGAAGATAGTGGTTAAGACAGTGCATTCTATAGGCTACTAGAAATGGTCATGAATGGTGGGATCCCAAAAAAAGTATTGTTTGAGGAACAAGTTTCACAAGCTAGGTACTAATATAAATAGTAGTGTTTTGATCACTTGTTAATGTAATAAAATTTTCATGTAATCAATCATTCTTCTTATATTAATATAAAAGAATGTAACAGTGTTCCCCATGGAGTAGGTCTAAATTGTGAACCATGTAATCTTATTGTCATTCCAAAAGTATATATTTGTTTCTCTTGGATTTCTTATTCCAAATATTTGTTTTCTTGGTTGTTATAGAGGGATTGATTTATAGTGATAGATAGGTTGATTTGTACATATTAGTTTCCAAACATCAAGTTCAAGTCTTCATTCAATTCTTGGAAGTTTTATACCTTGTTTGAAAATATATATTTTTGTTGTTACTTTTGGATCGGTGTTTTCAAACAAAATAAGTGTTATTAGAGCTTGTGTTTTAGCAATACTCTATGAAATTTGCATCTGAAAATTTAGTTTATTCCTGACTTTGTGTGTTTTCCATTTTAGTGGGAGTTCTTTGTTTTAGAAGAATTTGTTTTGAAAGAAGGAAATAATTTGATTGAACATTTACACTGGTTGAATTTTGCATTCTATAGGATGAAAATAGATGATTATATAATCTAGAAATATCTAGATATTCTATTGAAATGATTCAAGCTGGAAATAATAGATAAAGTGAAATAAGAAAGGCTTGATTTGAATGCATTTGGTGTGATAAATATGTTATTAGTGAGTAATGTTTCTTATACCATCCAAGATATTAAGACCACTTGTGAACTAATAGATTCTATTACCAATATATATGAGAATCAAAAAAATAATTAATAAAGAATTTATGATGCAAGGGGTTATTCAACAATATAATTTTGGAAGGAAAACCATTGTCTAATCATGCAAATAACTTCAACATGGTATAGAGTCACCTATAATTAAAAGTACCAAAGTTCCTAGATCCAGTGTGAGATTTTTTTCTACTCTCATAACTTTTAAAATCATGGTATGTGGTGGTTATTATCATAAGAAATTATTTTTGAATGTTTTTTCTTGTTCCTAAAAGCATTCGTGATATCATTATAAATGATTTGATTAAGAGGACTGAAGTCTAGAAACCTTATAGAATAATGATCAATGTGGGAGGAAGAGGATGTTCCATTTCACGAAAAGGTCGGACAACTTTTTACGAAAAGGGAGAAGAATTTGAAGTAAGTCATTTAGGGATAAATTAGTATACTAACATAACAATATAAAATGTAACTTAAAGGGGATTATAGAGGTCATAGGGTTAATTTTGAAAGGGGTGCGTATAAAATTTCCAAAAACACAATATCTAAGGATATAGTTTATTTATTGCTTTCTGTTAACACTTTGTTGGAATCATTGGTTATTCATTATAGTTATTTATTCCATCCAATGGTCAAGAGAGGATGGATGGTGAATTATATGTATTGAATTTTAGGCAAGGTCCATCTTATTTATGATGAATCTCTTGAGATTATTTGAAATAGTGATGTTAAATTTAGAATGTCAAATGGAATCTTCCTATAGTTTTAGGGATTTTGAAATATAAATGGTTATGGAAGAATATAATTTACATAGGTCTCCTAGATAATTAATTTTTTTAAACAATATTTTTGAATAGAGTATAGAAGATCACTAATAGAGTTTTGGTGGTGGCTAAGGGTATTAAAGATAGAATGTTGTATATGATGAGAAGATCAAATGTAGATAATATTTTTTGAAAACAATATCCAATAGTAAAGAATTTGGAATTTCTATTTTGGACACTTGATTGAGAAGAACATGCAATTTCTAGAGGCTAGGGGGTACTGAAACTCAATCACATGGATTTCATAACATCTGAATGTTGTAAATTTATAAAGTAGAGAAGTGTGGTATTTATCCCAAATGGAAGTACCCTTAGGTCTAAAAAAATAAAACATGTGAATATAGATATTTCAGGGCCAATTATAGTTTGTTCTAACAGATGTTCATTGTACTTTTTTTACCTTCATCGATGATTCAAAAAGTAATATTTAAGGAAAAAATCATGGTCTTTAGAGTGATTTTTCAATTAAATATCATGGTGGAGTAAAATACTAGAAATAATATTAAGTGATTATGGTTCTATAAGTGTGGGGAATATAGTATCAATTATTTATGAAGGTTTTATTGGAGAAAATAAATTAGGTTCGAGTAGATTTATCTTAGAACACTAGAATAGAATTGGGTAGAAGATTGGATGAATCAAATGTTGACTAAGAAAGATCAGAGAATAAGGTTGTAAAATGTTTTTTAAATTGATTTTTTGGTGGAATATATCAATTTTTATACTTACCTCATGAATATACTTTCATATACACTATTAGAGCAAGGTAATATGTAACATTTATAATTATTCAAACCAGTGGAATTTTTTCATATAAATATTTTTGGATTACTCATATATATCCATGTTAATTCCATGAATAGTGAAAAATATGAGGAAAGTCCCAATAATGATTCCATATTGGGTAAGTCAATGAAAACATTTGTTTTTTGATTTGGAATAATGATCAATTAAAATGGATTAAAAGAAAAAAAAATATTCAATGATAAGATCTTCTATAAGTATTGGAATATGTTGAAAAATGGAGTTGAGATAATAGAAACAATAGAACATATCTATGATTATGTAAATAGAGGTTCTGTAATTTTTGAAATTCAGTAAATTCTTTTAAGTATTGAATTTATCGAAAAATGAGTAAGTATATAAGTACTAAAAAAATCTATGACAGTAAAAGCATGGTAAAGTGTTCTGGAATATATTGTTTCAGAAGGAGATAATCCACATATGTAATTATAGAGGTTTTCTAAGATTATATGAATAGTTTAAAGGTTTATAACTGATCTTATCTACTTATATTTAATGGATGGAGGAGATCCTATGATCCTTGAATAAGTGGAAAGTCATAGGGATTCTAAAAATTGGGATTTATCTATGAATTATGAGATGAATTCACTATTTAAAAATGAAATGGGAGGTAAAATAATTAATAAAAAAGAAATAAAGTTATTTAAAAAAAATAGTATACTTTTCGGAGGAGTAAGTGGATGATATAAAGTATAATAAGGCTAGGATAATTATTAAAAGATTTCAATATAAATAAGGGATAAATTTCTCTAAAATTTTTATTATGTTGTAAGGCATAAAACCATATGAACGGTGTAATGTTTTATAGCTTTGAATAGTATACTTTTGGAATATTTTGGTGTGAATACAATGATCCTTAATAGGTATTTGGATAAGGATATCTATAAAAATTAGTTAAAGTGTTTTATGTATAAATGGAATTAGGTATTGATCTTCTATTTGAAGCATATATTTTATAGTTTGATATAGGTTCTAAGGTAAAGGAACTGTAAGTTAGTTGAATTTATAGATGATATAGTGTTGTATGAAGAAGAAAATTCCATTGCTTCTATCTTTATTTGTTCAAGGATTAGACATATATCATCCTTTTGATATATGTGGATGATATGCTTCTTAAAGGTCTGAATATGAGATAAATTAGGGAGGGGAAAGCATAATCTTTAAGAAGGTTTGACATGAAGAATCTTGTAAACTGAAAATATATTTTAGGATTGTGGATTTTAAGATACTTGAAGACTGTAACATTATTTTTTTCTAAAATGGATTATATTAGGAATATCCTACAATGGTTTGGAATGAGGGGACATTAATCTACGACCACCCCATTGTCTATACACTTCATGTTATCCAAACAAAAAGAACCTAAAATTAAATATGAGGATAAGTGTATATAAAATGTACAATTAAAATAAATATTCAGAATATTTATGTATTCAATGGTTTATTTAAGCTCTAACATTGTTCTATTATGAATATTGTTTAGTAAGTACATAGTGAATCAGGGAACGGAGTACTATGAAGTGATGTTGTGGATATTTTCATATCTCAAAGGTTTAGAAGAATTGTACCTAATTTTTGGAATAGATGACTCCTTACTGGGTATATAGATTTAGACATTGGATAATATATGGATAAATAGAAATGTTTTAAGGGGCTATTTCTTGACTTCAAAGGGAATAACCATGATTTCAATGCTACATTCAGTAGTTACAATGTCCTCAATAGAAATTGAATATGTTGAAATTATGGACACTTGGAAGGAAATGATCTAGATACCATTATTGTTATAGGAAGTCATAAGGAACTAAAAAAATAGAGTTTTATTGTTTTATAGTCATAGTGTAATCCATTTAGATATGAATCTTGGGTTTCACTCATATATGTTGTACATCGATATGGCATGTATTTTTATTTGGAAGTTACCGGAGGATGAGGTGTTGAGACTATAGCGAATCAGTGGAACTAAGAATTTATCTGAAATGTCTACCAAGGTCTTAGTCTTGGTAAGTATGAGCTAGAATTGGGCCTCTTTGGGACTTGTAAAATTGGAAGGGGGTTGGGGATATTTTTTTCTTCAATATAGGAAAGAAAGTGAATCCAAATTTTCCAAAGTCTTAAAGGAGCCTTGAATCATTGAAAGTGGTCTTTTAGTGGAAAAAGGTTGGGAATGTAAATAATTATTTCATGATTTCAGTTTCTTAAATATTGAAATTTGTTCTATAAAATGGGTTTCAAAACATTTGGTAGGTTCATTACATCTAACACTGATAGTGGCTACATGTCAGGAACTAGAGAAAATAGGTATCATATAATGGACTTATAAAAATCATTACCTGAGTGGTATGTCATAATTAAATGGTATTGGAAAAGGTTACTTAAGATTCATTGGGGGTTTCATCAAGTGTACATGAAAAGATAATGTATTTATTAATGCATAATTGTGTGTTGTGATCCAAGAGGTTTCTAATAGATGCGTACAGGGAGCTAAAACTATTCATAAGAAGATAACGATAGATACAGTTCATTCTATAGGAAACTATAGTTGTCCATGAACAGTAGTGGGATCCTCATAAACATATAATATCACTAGAATTTGTTTCAAAAAGGTAACACTAAAAAACTTATAGTGAGGTTACATATAAATTCATTTTAATGTACATGTAATCAGTCTTTATTCTTCTATTAAAATAAAACAATGCAATAGTATTCTCCCATGGAGTAGGAACTAAAGTCCAAACCTCACAATATTTTTTATTTTAGAATATTTTTGTGTATTACTCTTAGGTTGTATTTTCTAAAAATTAGATTTCTTGAGTGTGTGAGATGTATTGATTTGATATGGTGGATTAGATGTGTTTTTCTTCTATGTTAAAGAACATCAAGTTTGTCGGTCCATCCAATTCTTAAATGTTCTGGGATTTTTCCTAGTGGATGTTCTTGTGGTTACTTCTAAATATAGGTATTCAAACCCAACAATAATAATATTATCCTAAAAAAATATTTTATCTTCTCCACAAGGCATAAAATGGATATTACCCTAATAACCTAAATCCCCTCATACAATATATGAATTGATCAATCAATTTTCGTCTTTAGAATTGACATCAATCACTAAAACGGTTACTCATAAAAATCACCAAATAATTTATATCACACTAAAAATTTAATGATAAATTAATATAAAGTTAAACTTTTATTATCCTAAATTATATGAACATTTAAGAACTTATAAATATAATAAAAAATTAATAAATAGTGTATATAATAATAAAAGGGTTAAAATTTTAATTTTGAAAGCTAGTCATTTGATATACTTGTTGTATAATCTATACATGTTGTATTAATTTTTGGGTAGCTTAGTTTCAAAATTTATTAATTTTATTATATTCATTAATATATCATTATTTTTATATTCATAGACTTTGTTTTAAGAGAATGAAATCATTGGAGTATTTTACTTCAGTTGACTTAAATGTATTGAATCTCATGGTGTATTTCAATTTTATTAAAGATATAATTTTGGTATTATTGATTATTATGCACTAAAATGGGATGAATCAAATTTTATGATTCATCCATATAATACCCTGTGATATGAATATGGTGTATAATATAGGAAATTTTATGGATATATTGTTTGATGCATGAAATTCCTTTTTAATATAGTACAAAATATGGTATGGAATATAATATGTGATATCAGATGAATGTGTTGCTACCACATATCTTGAACATTTTTTCCTTAATTTAAAACCCCTAGGATTTTTTACATAGAGTATGATAAATACAATATATGATCCCTAAGATGTTCAACAATCTTAAACACAAAATTTACATCTGTTGTGACTAATGTGTGGTAGCTTCCAATCATTGGAAGAAACACTTGATCTTCTTTATTCATTAAGTTAAGTATTTTTAAGGGAAATGATCCTTACCATTAGGTGTTTGGTTCACTTTAATACCTATTCATAGGTCTCCTATACCGTTTTCTCCATTTTTCTTCTAGGATAAGATTATTGAACATCATATTATTTTGAGGGGCCCTCACATAACAAACATAGATTATAGTGGTAAGTGTACTACTTATATATATATGAGGTTATGTGTTTTGTTTTGTTGTAATCTTCCACACAAAATCTCCATAGATATGGACCAATATAAACATGAGGTTTTCATGTTTATATTTTAGTTCTTCATTTACATGTTGATTTTATGATGATATGTCCTTTATATTAAGGAGTTTTGTCTCCTATTATGGTCATGTTATATTCTTAAAAAACCCATCAGTGTTATAAAATCCACCATTATCATCAAATAAACATGTTTTCATACTGATTTTATAGAGAACATGTGTACCATAAATCATGGTTATCTATATAATATGTTATGAAAATAATGTGTATAATTTTTAGTTATTGGATTTGTATTCTTTTATTTTTTATATAGGATATCATAAGGTGTGATTTAATGTTTTTCATTTTCATGTGTAATGACTTGAATAATCATAAAATATGATTCATTGAATCCCTTGATTTGATACTACATTGTAACTATGATAATAATTACCATAGGCCATGACTTATAATATTGGTTTCCGAAATTAGATCATTATATTTTAACATTTATCTATGTGATATTTCTCATTACAATTAGGGTAAAATGTTTAATCATGTTATATGATAACACATATCGAAATGTGTGATAGGAAATTAATGAAAGTTCATATTTCATAAAATGAATTGAATGTAAGTCGTGATAGTTATTATCAATTAGAAAATATGGTATAACATGAAAATGTGAAAAAATTAATATTTATGTGAAATTAATATAGTATATAAAATGTTTATAGATGATAAGTGTTATGGGTTATAAATGGAATATTTTTAATCATAAATAGAATATAAAATATTCATATTAATATCTAATTATTAAATATAATTCAGGTGTTCATTTATCTAATTTATTCTTATCAATATATTCATGTACTTTATGGGTTTATATAATTTCAATATTGTTTATATGGACCCAATATTTGCATAACAATATATTACATATTTTTAGATGAATATTAAATATATAACATTATGATCCATTCCATAACCATAAAAGTTTAGTGTCTTTAGAGACTAGATCTATAAATATCTTATTTAGGTATATTCTTCATCATATCTCATAATGCCCTTATCACTTTATAACCTTTTTGACATACCATACTTAAAAAATTTCTTCATATTCTGGGGGATCAAATCATAAGAAGGTGTGATCATTGATGCTTGGTAAGGGTAAATGTGGTAGATATCAATCGATGATCATATTAAAAAATAATATCATAATAAGGTTATGAGTTCATGAAAATAACATACAATGTTCATACCCAATCTTTCATAGATCATAAACATGAGTCATGGCATAAAAATTTATCATTTCAAAAGACATGAATCATTAGAATTAGGAATCATCAAAAATTTAATCATGAACCATAAGTTCATATCATAATCATGAATACATTTCATAAGAGTGTGGCGGCATCATATGTATAAAAACAATTTCTTATGTCAATGTTAATTACTAGGACCATAAAATCATAGCATATTAGGCATCAAAATATGTTTCCCAAATCACAAAAGATCATGAATCATAACCTATTTCCTGTATATGATCAGGTATATCAATCGGTTTCCAATAGTGTATCAAGAAAATTCATTCCCATATTGGATCAACCATATCAACTCGTATCCCATTTTTATCTCCTATGTTATAAAGCTTTACCCAATGCATTAGAAGTTTATATAATTCTAGGCCCAGATTTAATATAATTAAAATCATACAAATGTGTTCCAGAGAATAATAAAACATTTATCATATCATCACATTTTAACCTATTCAAAGAAAATGGGTTTCATAAACATTTCATAAATTCATCGTACTATAACCCATGGAAAATAAATGGGTTTCATAGACATATCATAATCATAATCATAATATATATAGAGAAAGAATAATGATAGTATATTGGGATCATATCTCTAGTAAATAATAATGAACATAAAATGATATCATCTTAGATAAAAATTACTTTAAAACATCTATAGAATATTTATCACGGAAAATACCATTTTAATTTTGAAATAAATTAATTAAAGTCTAAATATTTCTAAAATATTACCCAAAAAAATCTATAAAAAATCTATTTTTAAAGAACCATAAAAACATATAGGGGAAGCTTCAAAACACTGATCAGTCATGATGGTGGGAAATTCTATTCAAGATGATTACTTTAAAACAAATGTTTCATTCAAATTTTTTGTAAAAACACAAAGTTGTATTGTTCTAAAAACAACAAGAAGATTCATTTGGAACATTTTTATAAAATTTCAAACATGAGTAAAAATGAAATTAATCATTTATATTAGAATATAAAAATATCTTGATAACTTTTTAATGAAATCATGGATATATATGAAAATGATTTCCAAACAAAGAGGAAATAAAGTATTTTTTATCAAAAACATTTTTCTGATAATTTTAAGTAACACATAGATTAAAATTAAACTATTACTTGAAAACACCATGAATAAAAAGAGGATATCAAAATGAAATGGATTTATTAGATAAATTTCATATAATTTTCTCAATGTGAATATCATGACTCGTCCCAATGGGGATCGTTCTATGACTCCCCAAACCCACCTCCAATAGGCCAAGAGATGGAGACTAGCATCGAGAAGGCATAACACTAACATGGGAGGCCTTATCCTACATACCTATACACAGAAACATATCTCCAAGCCTATATAATTCTTAAATGTAAAACAACTGAACAACCATGAATGCATACATCTAAATCCCATAACCAGAGAATGATAGGAAATATAGGAAAGTAAACAGGTCCAAATAAAAGCCCGCCATAAAGAGTCTAAAAACATGTACAACCTATAAAAATGATAGGTGCTTTTGTCAAGATGTTGTAGGAACACACCCTGGTCTGTCTAGTCTCACTAATAACTATTTGGTCCTGGTTTTTTCATGAATTTTTCAAAAAAATCGTTGTCTATACAAGACACGACACGTGCCTAAAAATCTTGTGTAGTAGTGAGTATAACAATACCCAGTACGACACCCTGATACCACAAATCATAAAAAAAAGTAGATATAGTTAGATCTACAAATTTATATGTCTACAATACATATAATAATAATATCTAGATATACTAAATAAAGACGCATAGTCTAGAGGTAAGTCACAACCGTAATAACTAGCCTAGGATTCCAGCTTAAAGATTTCATATAGAACTCCTCTGGGAGAACACAAGACTGAGTCTGATAGCACTGGTGATATCTAAAGAGATATGATAAATAAATGAGGATCACACCCAAGACCATGGGGAGATACCAATAATTCAATATGGATTAACTTCCTAAGTATAGGATCAATGTTCATTCACTTTTGTTCATTATGATATCAAGAACTCCACCAGGGGCATGAATATGAATAGAGGATCTCACTCTAGGCCCCATAGAGGGATTCAAACAACTCTATCCAAGAAATCCTGCTAAAGGGATCGTTATCCTATGTGTAGGAGATGATTACATACTAACATTAAGGGAAAGGTTATAAGGAATGCACCCTAAAGAAAATTTCCCAAGATACAGGGGAAAAGAGCTTCAATCCATGTATAAAAGAGTGTACAACATGTAGAAGGGTTTATCTTTCATGTCCCATTGACCTCCTATCCTACCCATATAAACGAACCCTATCATCATGCCATGTTTGTTTATAAGTACACGGTATATCGGATACCCATGTACTCTACCCGTGTGCTAGTACATATCTTGGCCTATATACTCTGGTCCAAGTCGTGTCCGTATGGGGTAGTACATGGAGTAATCTAACCCATGTAATCCAACACATGTACTCCAACCAGTGTACTCCAACCCATGTATGTGTACCCTCCGAGGTACACACTGAGTCACTAGGGAGATACCACACTCTATGTGATAGGGTCACATGTTGTGTGATACTTAAGTTTATCCCAAAACCCTAGCTTCCACATAGGGAGGATCACACGGCATGTAGATTCTGTGTAGATGCTATGTAATGTGGGATTTTATAGAATCCCATATATGTCTCCACGTGTCTCCGACCTTTCTCCAGTCTTTGATCCAGTGATTGCTTCACCGTAAAAATGTAGATCAATCCACGTTGAGTTAATCCATCATTTAATCAATAAGATATAATCCTTAGATCCACTTAGGAAAAGATATTTTTTATTATTATTCATTGTGTGCTGAAGAACATGAAAATTAGATATTTGTGTCATCTGATCCATTATCGTCTCCATCATCACACTATTGTCATGTCGTGACAATCCAATATCTATGACATTAGATCATTTCACTGGGCCAAACCCAGTGAAAAAACCCTGGGCCAAACAAATAATTCCCATCGTGAATGAAGAATTGGGGGAGGAAATAAAAATAACAAATAAGAGGAACAAACCTCAATTAATGTTCATGTCGATCTCGATTCATTTTCCATGATAATTAACATTAATTAATCAACAATTCAAATTAATTCTCCCAAAATCACCGCATAATAAACCCATCCCTCAAATACGCATGATCTATGGATCAATCTGTTGGTCGATTGATCTGTGTTTATTGTAGGAGTAAGGAATGGGGAAGAATTCCAAATAAAACAACTACCCAACCTAGATTTGGATCAATTGCTGATGAAGAATGATGATGTGTTGTAGTCGCTGGTGAGATCCTTCAATTATTTCCTCTTCTGGTGGTTAATCCTCGATTCGTCCATCGTTCACCAACAGAATCTCATTCCACACTCTCTAATGGATCTTTAATGATTTGTAGCATTATGAAGATAACCTTGAAAATTTTCCACAAAATTGTGCATTTAAATAGAAAAAATTAGGTTGTTGCATCATAAATAAATAAAATAATTCATTTAAATTATTTTATTCATTTTATTTATTATACTTCTACAGCGGCATTTCTACAAATGACCCACACTGACTAAGGTTATATTGCACTTAGGGTAAAACACACATTTGGAACTCAATGGTGCCCTCAAATTTCTAATACAGACACCTGTTTATAATTTATTCCACTTTTTCAAGAAAACGGCCTATATGTGCTATTTAATATTTTTAATATATTTCAAATATATATTCCAAGCACATAGGGCATCAAAATCAAATGTTATATAAATGCCAAGTCTTGAAAATAATCCATAAAATATCAAAAAATATTACATGTAAAATTAGATTCATTAAATTACCTTCGCCTTGGGGTGTTACATCCTTGAAAATCCAAAACAAGGTCTTATCAAAGAGATGTGGGTAATGAGCACAAATCTAGGCCTTCTTCTCCCATGTCCTCTCCTTGAGATTCATGTGCTTTCATCAGAGATGTACTAAAAGAATCGATCACCCACAAAGGATCCTCTCCAGCCGATCCTCAATCTCTAATGAGTACTTAAAAAAGGTAGATCAATCCTCTATGTACAGCTTTCCCTAGTCGATAACATGTGATGGGTCATGTACATATCTACTCAGTTACAACACATGGAAGATGTTGTGTACCCAGTCTAACTGCAGAGGTAGATCTAAGTGGAACACCGCATCACCAACTCTAAGCAGTATCTGTAAAGGGCTAATGAATCTCAGAGATATCTTTCCACCCTGTCTAAATCTATGTAATCAACATTGATGTGAAACCCATAGGAATACATAGTATCCTTCCTCGAACTCCAAATGACTTTGTCATTTATCATCATAAAAATTTTGATGGCTCTATGCAATCTTCATCTAATCCTGGATGATCTGCACATTCTCAGTAGTAGCTTGCATCAACTATAGACCCATTAGCGTCCACTTCCCTATGTCAGTCCAATGAAGTGGAGACCTATAGGTTCGCTTATATAAACCCTCAAATAGTGCCATAACGATGCTTTAATGGAAGCTGTTTTTATACAAAAACTCCACTAGTGGTAAGTGATCCTCCCAACTATAGAAACAAAATCTAACATGCAAGCTCACAACATGTGCTCCAGAACCTGAATAGTCTACTCATTTCAGTTGTCATTTTAGGGGTGAAATGTTGTGCTCTAGCATAACTGAGTTGAAAATTCCTCTTTCAATCACTTCCATAATCAGGATGATAAGCGATCATCCTAGTCATAAATGATAATCAATGGAATTACATGGAGATGAACCATCTCCTAAATGTAGAGGCATCCCAATCTCTCTATTAGATTCTTCTCCTGAATTTCTAAGAAGTGGGCCGACTTGGTGAGTCGATATATGATCAACCATATTGAATAATTTCCCCTAGACATATGTGGTAACCCCATCACGATGTCTATAGATATCACATCCTACTTCCACTATGGAACCTCTAGGGGTTGAGATAAACCTACTAGAACTTGGTGCCCAGCCTTCACTTGTTGATAGGTAAGGCATCGAGAAACAAACTAAGAAACTATATTCTTCATCCCTATACACAAAATCTAATGTAGGAGGTCCTAGTACATCTTTTCCACACCTGGATTTACCGCCAAAGGAGATGTATGAAACTATCTCTAAAACTCCCCCCATAAATTCACTGGAACTATGGTGTGTCTTATGAAAAGAACGATGTGCTCCCCACATTTATAAAATCCATCAAGAGCATGTCCAATAGTTATTTGAGTACTTATGGTATCATAGTAGACATCTCCTAGTTGTGCCTCCCTAACTTATTGCATGATTAGGGGAGTTACAACCATCAACTGAAGGTAAGTTACTCAATCTTCATCTACAAAGGATAACTACAATGAGGCCAATGGCTCTAATGCCTTATTCAATAACTATGAACTAGATCTCCTACTAAGAGCATCTATTATCACATTCCCTTTCCAAGATTATATACAATTTTAAATCATAGTCTTGGAGGAACTCTAGACACTTCCTCTATCTCATGTTAATATCCTTCTATGAGAAGATATACTTCAGACTCTTGTAATCAGAATGGACGATAAACCGCTCTCCCATCAGGAAGTTTCGTCACATATTTAGTATGAAGAATAACACTAGTTCTTAAAGATCATGGGTTTTGTAGTTTTTTTCATGTGGTATCAACTATCATGAACCATAGGAAATCACTACCAACATCTTCATCATAACACACCATGTCTGGTTCTTGATGTATCACAGAACACTGCATACTCGACACCCTCCTTCAAAAATCTCATGATGGGAGATCTCATAAAATTCTACCTCAAATTCTGAAAAACCTATTATAACCTCTTTTTCCACATTAAAGGTTGTTCCGTTTGGGTCAAAGATGTCATGAGTGCTTATATCCTAGAGAAATAAGGTATGAATCTCCGGTAATATCTTGCTAACCCAATGAAGCTCCACACCTCCATCATGCTCTTGGGTGGCTCCCAAGATGACACTACCTTGACCTTGTTCGGGTCTACAGCTACTCTATATAATGAGACAATGTGTCCCATAAATTGGACCACCTGCATCTAGAGCATGATGCTTTGAGAGATTTTTTTAAAGTTGGTTCTCTTACAGTATGCCCAGAACCATCCTCAAGTGTCTTGCATGCTCCTCCTCGGACGCTGAGTATACAAGGATATCATTGATGATAAAAACCATGAAACCTTCTATAAAATTATGAAATATTCAATTCATGAGTCCCATGAACATTTTTGGGGCGTTCTTTATGCCAAAGATCAACACCAAGTACTCATAGTGACCATAGCGACATCTAAATGTCATATTCATTATATCCTCATTTCATACTCACAACTGGTGATAGCCTGACCTGAGGTCAATCATAGAGAACCACCATACACCTATAAACTGAACAAATAGGTCGTAGATCCTCAGTAGTGGATACTTGTTCTTTATGGTCACCTGATTCAAGCATCGGTATTCCACACATAACCTAATACTTCCATCTTCCTTCTTGGAAAACAACCCTGGGGGTGTGATATATATAGTGGGGAGACTATACCCCGCAGTACAAAGTTACAAAATAGTGGAAATAAAACATAATAAATAAATATCAGAGTGTGGAAATAATAGAAATGATATAATATAGAGGAAAATCAACAAATAAAAACCAATTCAATAATACAATAAATAATAAAGAAATATTGTAATTCCATGATGGAATGTAACTAAATGTCATGTTAGAATTAATAAAAATAAAGGACTAACAGAATCAAAATACTCCTATCCCAAACCCCATGTCATCCCCATCTAAAAACTCCAACACAACTAGTAAGAAATAATCAAAAACAAAGTCCCTTTCCCTTGTCCAATCTTGTATCCATGAAATCTTCTCAAGTACCGAACGGTGGCCCGAGTAGGGTGTGAGTATAACTTAGTAGGTTAACACCATCTTTTCTAAACATAATTAGTCTAATAATAAGTTCATGCAATAATTCAATAAAAATTTGTTTTAAATAATTTAAAAAATTAAATTAATACCACATCAACCTGTGTTGGCACCATGTCAGAATGTCTCTGATCATGTCACACAACCATGCCAACCATAACCATATAACCATGGTAAAACATATCCTACCTCGATGTCATTATAGAATTTCTCTAATCATGTCTCATATCCCTGAAAAATATAACCATATATCCATGGTATAAATCATACAAATCTAGGTCAAACTCGCTATAAAATCATTTCAGAAAGAAATTAGGGTTGATCCTAGTGTATAATTATTTCATCATGTATCAAGTCTAAGCCTGATATATAAGCATTTCAATATGAGTCACTAGGAATTTCCCACCATATAACCGTTACAGTATGTATCAGGGCCAAGCTCGGTATATGATCATTTCAATTGAATCATTGGGCATTGCCTACTATATAAGCATTTCAGCATGTATCAGTGCATTTTTTGGAGTTAGTGTCCTAGGACCAACTATTTTTACTTTGATTACATGTATATTTTATGTATTGGATATTAATAAAAACTAATTATTACATATTGTTTATTTTCTGAATGAATCTATTATAATAATGACCTAGAGTATATGTTGTATTGATAAGTTCATAGTAGTTACCCACTATGATGATAACCTTGATGTGCTATGATGATATTCTTAAATAATATTCTTTGGTTAGATAATGTACTATGATGGGGAATGTAGTACATAGACTATTAGTTTTGAGTACTTGTAAGCAGATGAGGCTTATTGTCATAAATTTCACGCCTGGTAATCTTCAAGATGGGAAATTATGAGAATAGACCCGCCAGTAGGAATTCAGCATGTTTTAGTGTCATCGAATATTCCTATCTACAATCATTTGTTATGTTCCTTATATTTTAATATTATTATTAATGGATTTTATAACTCACATACTTAGATGTATTTCATAAACCATGACAATAACAGTTCATGGAGAATTAGGATATATTGGATGCGTCACAAGTGACATTTCATTAATGGATAAGTTGAGGAAGGATTTGTTCATTCTATCTTTATGGAAAATTATATCTCGGTCCTTTGATTGGAATAGAACCGTCACCCTGAATTCCATGGTCATGGTGTAATGGTGTGTTTATTTCAGATAGTCAAATAAAAACATATCAAGCATATAGGTTGGTGACATGGATGTGCAAACTGCTTGATGAGATATTGAGATAAAGAGTACATTATATAGTGAGCATTCATAAGTGGTTATCTTTGTTGTTACATTAAGTTATTTCTCTTGGTTGTCTTAACCCATTACTAGACAGTAATTGTGGACTTTAGGAAAGCTTGCTTAATGTCAATGAGAAGAAATCCTAGAGGTTCATGCACTAATTGTTTCTGTTGATTTGTATTAAATTCTATTTAAATTTAATTAATAGAATAAATATTATTCTAAAGACTGAGGAATACTTTTATTAAATTTTATTGATCTCATAAATTAAATAAATATTTATTCACCAACATGTGAATTGAAATATATTTATTTATTTTATTGAATATTTAATAAATATTTATTCACTGGTATGTGAATGAAATATTTATTTATGAATAAGATATTTATTCATGTATTCAATAACTATTGAGGATTTCGAACCGACCAAGACCACATCTGGTGATAAAATAATTATTTACAATCTAGTAAATATTATTTATCAATTTGTGAAAGTTGGCACACCACAAGATAAAAATATTTTTATTATGTTTCATGGGGTTTAGTAGAGGTTTTAAAAGTTATTTAATGTTCATCATGCAATTAATTAATATTTTAACCTATACTCTATCTCTATAATTAGATGATTATATCTATTGTGTATTGCATCAAAAATTAAGAATAGAGAATTTTTATGCACAACAAATTCCATCTTGACTTCTCCTTCTCTCTCCTTCTCAAGAACGAGAAACACAAGAGAGATTTCTTCAAGACCAAATAATGAGCGATCAAGAATAAACAATGCAAGACATCATATTCACCATGCTAGCACCCAGAGGTTGAGTGGTGTTGTTTAAAGATCATTGGAGTATGTGTGGACCACCTTTAGAGGGATTTTATCTCTATATCCTCACATTAAAATGAAGGAAATTCGAAATGCAATTTTTAGAAAATCAATATTCATTAGCAAAGAAAGTTCCCAAGCCCAGGTATTTATTTATTCAGATATTCAATAAATAAATTATAAATTTGACATGTAATATCATCTCTCATGGTTTCAAGAAATTATTATTAAAATAAATCTTAATATATCTCCCACCACTGCACACTTCCACTATGTCCAGAACCAACAAGTGGTATCAGAGCAGTCGTGTTTAAATTTATCATTATTTATTTGATTGTTTATCTATACGCAATCATAGTTGAGTTTTAATTTCTTATTATTAATTCATTAATATGATTTAAATTAGAATTATTTTACATGTTAATCATATTCATTCAATGTTTCATTTTCACAAAGGTTTAATGATGTATGAAGAATGACCGGAGATGTCATCAGGAAGTGTCAAATCTTTGGCCAGTAAAACTGGGTTACACAACATGTAACTGGAGTATATGTTGTGTACCCATGCACATTTTACCTAGTGTATCAATTAGTTAATTACATTAGGTTCATTTATTGCACACCACATGTTGACCAGGACAACCTGGAACATGGAAAGTGGATGCGTGATGTATAGCTGGCATGTACACATCATGTAGTCTGACTTAGTTAACATGCCAAAGCCCCACATGTGTGACTCGGATACACGACAACCAAGGTATACAGCATGTAGCTGGACTGTACAAGTTGTGTAGTATCCCACTAAAGGATAGAATAAAAAATTACATTTAATTGAAAATTTGGAGCATTAAAATATTATTTTATTTATTATAACACCAATGTGTGTTTGAAAAACTAATTATGGTTTTAAAGAATATTAAATGCTCAATTAATTATTGTACTTAATATGTCATTATCATTTCTTCTATTTATTTTCCATGAATTCCATAAATTATGGGTGTATTCAATTAAGATTGTACGATCATTAAAATGAAAGGGAATTAATTAATAAAAGTGTGTTTATCTTAATAATAAAGAATGAATAAAGAAATTAATGTTAGCCGGTTACTTTTACATATTTGTTTCATGTATGACTGGTCATGAGCTTGACCAAGACCTATGTATGTGTTGGAATCTATTTAATTTAATCTATTTCAGGGGCTTGAAATTATTTAATATTAAATTAAATGATTCCGTATGAATCATCCCTTCCTTCATTATTATGTAGGACCTGCATGTCCAAGGATAATTATCTAATACATTTTAACCAATCTGGTTTCCCTCACCTACGTATGAGTCATAAACACATGTAATTAATGTTGTATCCCAAGGCATGTGGAGGTGGTTCAATATGTAAAAATGATGATGCCAACTCAGGGATACACAGATATATAGGTGGAATATTATAACTCATTCCAAGATCGACAAATGGAGTTATTCTCCTAGGTCGTAGTTTGATTTATGGACACTAATTAAATCAACTATTAGATAATCTCATGATCGGGTCATTTACTTTATTTATTAATTTCTATCTATGAATTATTTATTTTATGTATTCAAGACTACAGTTACATAAATAAATGAATTAATTTGTAAAGATGGAAATTAAATAAATGAATTATGTGTAAATATTTTATCCAACATAGTTAATTAATTAACATCCACTTAATATTAACAAGAAATGTAAAGGATAAAAAAGATAAAAGTTATGCATAAGTTATTTAAAATACCTCAACCTAATATTAAGTCGGACTAAGTATTCTATTACTTGATTGGGAATGAAACCATAGAATTAAGTGTAGTACATGGCCAAAGTCTGGACACTTACATTTATCGAGGAGTTCTCATAAGAGTTTTGGGTTGACTTAACCTAACTTGTATTGAGTTTAATGGAAAAATTATATTTAATAACAATTTGGAGGCAAGTGTTGAGGAAATAAAACTCAAGATTTTAGGATAGTGGAATCCACTCAAGAGATCAAGAAGTTTCATGTCCATAGTTGGCAATATATCCTACCTAATTAGTTTCCTATGGTTTTCATGGACAAAGTATGGATCATTAAGATAAGTAATGGGGATCCTTTCCTCTAGAATGTTAAAGCAACTAGAAATTCCAATATAAATGGTGAGGGATATTGGGACTTGATAAAATAGTGGGATATTTAATATAAATATTTAATTTATTATATCTCACCTAATTTTTAATCGAGAAAAGTACTAATAATCTATTCCTTTTAATTGTATATTAAAATGAAAATTTCATAATCCACACTATACTTGTGATCAATATTGGAGAAAGACAACCTATTAACTGACAGTAACTTCATGAAGTGTTTTAGACACCTTCAGGTTATGCTATGCCATGAACAAAAATCTTACGTGCCAGAATCATCAATGTCTGATCTGCCTGCTAAGGAGGCAAGTGGTGAAGAGTTATTTTTCTACGAAAAACATTTTAGCAACAAAGTCAACGTTCAATGTTTGATGCTTTCATCTATGTATAGTGAATTCATGAAGTCTCATGAAAACATGGATGCATATAGCATGCTTGAGAACCTCTGTGATATTTACTAGGAGAGATCTAGATAGGAATTATTTGAGATATTCAAGGAACTCTTTCAGAGAAATTTTAGGGAGGTTTCCTCAGCTGGGCCTCATATAATCAAGCTCATTGGATAAATTATGTTCCTAGAGGTTCTGGGGTTTAAAATCCCCTAGTAACTGGTCACTAATTTCATTCTAGCATCACTCCTTCAGAGCTTCTCTATATTTTTTATAAATTTTAATATGAAAAACATTGATAAGTCTCTATCAGATCTTCTTACTCTCATTCGCCAAGTATATAAGGATACAAAGAACAAAAATAATTTTGTCCTTATAGTGAACAAATAGAAAGAGAAACTGAAGTTCTTTAAGTCCAAATATTCTTCACACACTTCTTAGAAGAAGAATATCATTTAAAAATCAAGGAAACAAGACTTTGTCTATTTCTCATGTGGAAAAGAGGTCCACTAAAAGAAAAACTGTACCCATCCGAAGAGGCAAGGAGAATATTCAGGTGAATTTGTTATCAAGTGAAATTTATCTATTTCTATAAATTGGGTATTAGATACATCTTTTGGTGGTCACATATATATTAAAATATAGGAACCAAGTAGATTCATAAAGATAGAACAAGGGGAGGTAGATCTATGAGCCACCAATAAATCTAAACTTTTTGTAGCCATCGGGGACTACTACCTCATGATTCCAACTGTAATGATCTTGGTTTTAAATGGTTGTTATCATGTGCCTTTAGTTACCAAAAACAATATTCCTATATCAAGACTGGATACCAAGGGATTTAATTTCAAATTTGGGAATAAATGTTGCTTATTTTATAAAGACATCATTTACTATTGTAAGGAACATTTAAATAATATTATTTATGTGATGGATTATATGATCCAAGTAATTGAAATTTAAAACGAAGTTACTTCACATGACTCATACCACACCCAAAGTTGGAATCACCATCTAGGTCATGTAAATGAAAAATGATTGACTAAATTACATCAAGATAGATATTTAGATTCTTTTGAACTAAAACCATTTGTTGTATGTCACACATGTTTACAAGGAAAAATGACCAAATCCCCATTTAGTGGGAAAGGTGAAAGGGGTTAAGATATTCTTGAATTAGTTCATACCGATGTGTGTGGACCATTTCCTGTTAAGGAAAAGGGTGGGTAATAATACTTCATAACTTTTATTGATTATTTTAATAGATATGTATATGTCTACTTAATGAGGTATAAGTCGGATTCTTCTGATAAATTCAAGGAATACAATAATGAAGTTGAGAACTAACTTGGAAAGAAGATTAAGAAAATTCACTCAGACTGTAGTGGAGAATATCTTAATCAAGACTTTTTTTATTATTTACAGGAGTTGGGAAAGGGCACTTATGCAAACAGTTTGTTTTAAATGGAAGGGTTTTCCCAATGGTTTGAAAAAAACCATTGGGATAGGCCTTTTAGAGGCATTTTTTTCAACAGTTTCATATAACTTTTGGGATACCACATTTTTTTCAAAAGTTTTAATTAACCATTGGGATAGAATGCCACATATACAGATCCCCTGATCCATCCTCCGATCTTCCCGCATTGTTCCCTAAACCAGATCTCATGTTCTTCCCTCCTATGTGAACCCTTCTTCCCAATTCTTCCAATGTGAACCCTCTTCCCAACAATCGATTTTTTATTCTTCCACTTCAAATATGTATGTTTTAACTTAGTTTTATGTTCTACCTCTGTTTTCATTCAGATTTATTTAAATACAAGGTTGTTTTTTGTTTTTTTTTTGTTTTCTTGATTTATAGCTCCCATATTCTTTGAATTATATCCTTGATTCAACATCCATTTCAAATTAGTATGTTCTAATTAAGTTATAATTTTTTTTACCTATTTTATTTGGATTGATTTAAAGCTAGGGGTTGTTTTTTGTTTAGTGTTTTGATCAATAATTTTGATTCTTGATTATTTATTTGGAGGTGTGTTTACAATTAGGTGTGTTTTTTTAGAACTCATGTATGATATTTAGAGTAGAAGATAAAATCCAATCCACATATGATATTTGGAGGTTTTTTTACAATTAAGTGTGTTGTGATTTATTTGTATGATATTCATAGTTTACACCAATAGTTTTTTGGGTCATTTATAATAGGCTTGAAGTTATGCTATAATTGGATAGGGATTGGATTCTACTACCCTAGTTTGGGATGTTCTCTGATGATGTAAATAAATTCCATTGGTTCAATGGATGTATTTTAACACTTGGGGATTCATTTATTAATTTTATGGATTTTTAATTGTTTAAAGTATTAAATTTAATCATAAAAAGATAGTTCGTGATGGGAATGATTCTCCTTGATTATTTTGATAACCTTGTGGTGGTAAAGTGAAGAAATGTACAATTATTTTTATCCTTTTAATTTAAATTACTTGAACTAATTTAGGAATCATGATTATATGAAGAGGATGTGGGTTGTCCAGGGAGAGGTGGGGGTGTGGGCTATCCAGTGAGGGGGGTGGGTTGTCCAGGTGGGGTGGGGGGACAGGGCTGTGTAGTTGGGGAGGAGGGTGTGCAGGTTGGGAGGGGAGTGTGGGCTATCCAGGGAGGGGGTGGGATGTCTAGGGGGGGGGCTGTCTAGGTGCGGTGGAGGTGGGTTGTCCAGGGAGGGGGGTGAGCTATCCAGGGGTGGGGGTGGGTTGTCCAGGTGGAGGCTGTCTAGGGGTAGGGGTGGGCTATCCAGGGGTGGGGGTTGTCCAAGTGGGTGGGGGGCTATCCAGGTGGGGGTGGGGGTTGGGGTGTCCAATACATTAATAATATTAATAGAGTGGATAAAAAATAAATTTAATAGCAATCTTTATGGAACCACATACTTAATCAGGGATAAATAATCAATAGTTATACATATAAAAATAATGGATCTATAGAATATCAATCTTTCCCCATTCAGTTGAATAGTGTTTCTATCTAGGTGAATATCCAACAATCAATATAGAAGGTAGAAGGTATTTATAGTGAAATGGAAGGTAACCTTACTAAATTTATGATAACATTATAGTATTGAGGGATACATTGATTGTTTATATGTATCAATAATAAATAATACTTCATTATGGATTTTAAAGATCATGTGAATCATTTAAATCATCCCACTTGGACACCCCTAACCCCCCATGGATAGCTCCCCCATGGAAACCCCCTACCCCCTGAACAGCCCCCCCCCCCACCCCCCTGGACACCCCCACCCCCTTGGTCACCCCCACCCCCCTAGACACCCCCCACCTCCTAGACACCCCCACCCCATGGAACCCCCCCCCCCCACCCACCCCAAAGGATAGCCCCCCCCCTGAACAGCCCCCCACCCCCTAGACACCCCCACCCCCTTGGACAACTTCCCCTGGACACCACCCCACCCCCTATACACCACCCCACACCCCCGGACACCCACACCCCCTTGGACAACCCCCCACCCCCTGAAATCCCCCCTGGACACCACCCCACCTCCTGGATAGCCCCCACCCCCTGGACACCCCCTAGACACCACCCCACCCCCTGCACACACCCACCCCCTGGTACACCCCCCCTAGACACCACCCCACCCCTTGGACACCCCCTACCCCTAGACACCACCACCCCCTGGACACCCCCACCCCCTAGATAGCCCCCACCCCCTGGACAGCCCCCCTGGACACCCTCACCCCCTTGGATAGCCCCCCCCCCAACACCACCCACCCCCTGGACACCACCCAACCCCATAGTCACCCCCACCCCACCCCCTGGATATCCCCCCTTGGACACCACCCCACCCCCTCGACACCCCCCCCCCACACACACACCCCTGGACACCCCCACCCCCGTGGACAACCCCCCCACCCCTGGATCCCCCCACCCCATGGACAGCCCCCCCCCCCACACACACACCCCCACACAATGAATACATCGACTTTGGGTATTGGGTATTATGAAATCTCCTAACTTTCAAAATATTTCCATTTTTTTGCATCAATAACTTATTTAAAAAATTATCTTTGCACATTCTACACCTTTGATGAAAAGAATTCACTTTTTAATATCTTGAACAATGTTCTATCAGGTCTATGGTGTCCTCTTGTATGTTATAAATGAAAAAAATTCCAAAACACATTTCACCTCAAATTTAGGCACACATAACTGAATTAGTATATCTTAACATTTTTTTAATAATAAGGTATCAACCCATGAATAGTTCACTAAATCAACTAGAAACACCTTCCTTTATGGATATCTAAAATGGGGATAGATTATCCCATTTGGAAAATAAATTTCAATCTCATCATTCGAAATCTCCATGTACATGGAATCATGCTTCTTTTCCCCATGGAACCTTCATCTTATGACATCAAACTCTTATTAGTTCTATTTAATCTTTCTTGGATAATGATCCACATGTATGACCATTATGTTTCAATCCCTGAGGAACTTTTTACCATCATTTTCATATTATATTCCCCATTTATTAAGAATAGATATTATTAATATCACTCAAATAATCTACTAAAATATAAAATTTCTTCGATCTAAAATTTACTCACCTCCTAAATAATTATCTTCCACAAGTGTACATGATCTTGTACACTCATGTATTGTTATTCAAAGATATTTTGTTATAAATATGGTATTTTTTTGTCTTTTATTTTATGATTCTCATATAGAGTAGTGTGTCAGTTATGGTTTCATATAAAGTGAAAAATTATCATTTACTTAAAAATATTATCGATGAAACTTAAATATTATTTTATTGCTTTTGATGAAATGACTTATAAATTGTTTTTTAAAGAATGGGTAGAATTTGGATGTATGAAACCAGTCGGATCTCAATCGATTTTCTAAACAATTTGGATAGATTTTTAGATTTTTCATTTCACAATGCTTCAGATAGTGGTCGCATACACTGCCCATGTTACAATTGTATTGGAAGACCTTGGTTGAGCCATAAAGAAGTCACCTACCATATAAGAAAATATGGTTTTCCATAAAACTACTATGTGTGGTGTCACAATGGGGGAAAAATGAAATCTCAAATTGTCGATGATCTAAATGAGAGGACTGGATTAAAGAATTTGTTATATGACCAGTTTCCATTTATTCTTCATCATGAAAAAGAAAGGATTCCAACCCAAGAAGACTTCAATACGAGCACACATGATGCGTCTAATGAAAATGATGATATTGTCAAGGTGAAAAAATTGAATGACGCTACCACGAATTCAGTATATCGACAATGCGGTAAAATGAAAAAGATGGAATTTTTAATCTGATTGTTTCATGGGAAAACTATGTATGGAATTTATAATACTTCCATAGATTATATTCTTACCTTATTGAAGGGAATACTTCCAAATGATTCATATATTCCCTCAAACCACTATATGAAATGGAAGTTAGTTGAGGAACTTAGATTTTCAAGAAAAAAAATTCATGGTTTCTTAAAATACTGCAGTTTATTTTGGGAGAAAACTGCGAAATGAAATGATTGTATAAAATTTGGAACATCCTACTTGAAGCCAAAAGTTGATGGAACACCATCCCATGTGCCACAGAAAGTAATGTGGCACTTTCTATTGATCCCCAAACTCCAGAATCTTTTTATGTCTGATGAAATATCAATAAAAATGTGATGGCATGAAACCGAGAGAAAGAAGACTAATGATGAGTTAGTTCACCCTGCAGATAGATTTTCATGGAATAGATTTGATGCTCCATATCCCTATTTTGCAGCTGACATGCGTAATGTGAGGTTGGGTCTTTCATGTGACAGTTTTAATCTGTTTGGGAATATGCTTACTTCGCACAGCACATAGCTGGTTTTTATACACATTTCTAACCTTCCCCCATGGTTGTGAATGAAAAAACCTTTCACTTTCATGATTGTACTCATATCTAGACCTTATGATCCCAGAAATTATATATACGTATACATAAAACGTTTAATAAAAGAGTTGAAACTTTTTTGGGATGTGGGTGTGTGCACATATGATTCATGTTTGAAAGATATATTTCAGATGTGTGTTGTGCTTATATGGATGATCAATGATTTTACTGCTTATGCAATGATGTTTGGATGGAGTACTAAGGGAAATATATCATTTCATATTTTTATAAAGAATACATGATCCAGAAGACTGAAACATGGTTGTGGTTTCAGTTTTATAGGACATTGATGATTCTTGCCAATGTACCATCCATATAGAAATAATTATCAAATATTTGACAATACCGTGGATACTAATGTTCCACCTCAGCGTATGTTTGGAACTGATGTGCTTAATTAATTGAAAGATTTTAGTTTTTCATTCAGGAAGGTTCAAATGAAATCTAGAAAGAGAAAGAATGTTTCCAATGAAACCTGTTACAATTGGAAGAAAAAGAGTATCTTCTTTAATTTTCTTTATTGGTTAACCAATTTGTTATGTCATTTATTAGATGTAATGCACATTGAAAAAAATATATGTGAAATGTTGCTTTAAATTCATCTAAATGTTAAGGTAATGAAAAAATATGATTTACGGTCTCGGCGTGACTTCGTGGATTGGGGCATCAGACCATAATTGCATCCTGTGTGTATCAGTGAAAATAAATGGAAAGTTCCATGTGCTTCTTATGTGATGAAACCTGCAAAAAAATCAATTTTTGGAAGTAATAGAGACTATTAAATTCTTGATGGATATTCAAGCAACATATCTAAATGGGTTAATATAAGATAATTGAAGCTAAAAGCTTTGAAGACTTGTGATTATCACGTCCTTCTACATGAGTTGATTCCAATAGAAATTTTTCATCTTTTGTCCAATAATGTAAGGGTGTATTTTATTTTCTTGTGCCATTTTTTTAGAGATATTTGTGATAAGAAGTTGTCCAAGCCTTTCTTGCAAAAAAATTTGGTAGATACCCATTTAATTTTGCGTGAGTTAGAGAAGATATTTCATCCATTATTTTTCACATGCATGCTACATCTAACTGTCCATATTCTAAATGAAATACTTCTAAGAGGACCTTTTTTTATGTATCCAACTGAAATAAATATGTACACATTAAATTCTTATGTCCGAGACAGGAATCATCCCAAAGGTTCTATCGTGAACGGTTACTTGGCTCAAGAATGTATGGATTTCTACTCTATATATTTGTCTGCTCTTACTACAAGAATGAACAGACCAATGAGAAATGAAGAAGAACAGTATGAGAAAATTGAACCCAGTTTTCTATAAGTTTATCAAACAATAGGAATTCTGGGATCATATACATTGACAACATTAAGCCTTGAAGAGAAGGAGATGGCACATCACACAGTTCTATTCAACTGTGATTTGTTCGATGACTACATCAAGTAAGTAAATTGAATATGTATATCTTAAATATATATCTGTTAAACTATTCTTATTTTTATCTACATGGAATATAAAGAAATGATAAATAGAAACATCGTTCTTTATCTTTGAGAATGAAGGAGACTTTGTATAGCAAAGAGTTTTCTGCTTGGTTAAAATTGATGGTAAAAATATTACTATTTGAAATAATTAAATAGATATTTAATTAATTTTAATATTCATTTATATTTTAGGTATTGATTTTTCCTACTGACTCTATCACTGAGGAAATAAGAGATTTGTATTTTCATCCTAATACCGTGGTTCATGACTGTAGATCAATTTTTATCAATGGGTACATATTTATTATCATTGAACGAGCAAAGAACATGAGAACACAACATGGTGGTGTTATGGTTACTGCCACAATAGACTATTATGCCAGTGCATTAGATAGTAGACCACGATTTGAAAATGTAGGTTATTATGGAGTCATTTAAAAAATAATAATATTGGATTATTACTCTCATGGACAAGTCATGATGATGAAATGCCAGTGGTTTGACTCGATGATGAGTCAAGGCACATTTATTGATGATTGTGGATTTTGATTAATTGATATGACTCTCACTCTTGCTACCAACGAACCATATGTATTGGCATCAATGGAGAAACAAGTTTTTTATGTCAAAGACCATCTTCGACCTGAATTTGGTGTCATTATTGAAGTAATTCCAAGACATATTTTTTATGATGGTGATGATGGAATTGTCACCATCCCTAATTCCATTGGAAACGATCCATTTATTACTTTTGATGACTCCAATAGCTCAATTGTTAGAGTGGACTATGAACCTGAAGTTATGGTGGAAAATATATATAATTATCCATCCATGTTCTCAATTCTTTTGGTTCAGCTCGACTTGGGTTGTTAATGTTGGTACTATTCAAATTGATTTAATATTGATTACAAATATGTTGTATCTGACTTGACTGTTATGTGAATTTTTAATGTTTATTGGTTTCAATTTTATTTAAATTGCATTTTCTAATTTGGAATTGAAATGTCTTCAAACCTATGAAACCAAAATTTCTAACTTGGTGAACATTTAAATGTTATATTGACCATGTATAAAATTAGTATAACTCTAAGACCTCCCTTTAACATTTCACCAGATAATGAACATGATGGTTTATCTTCTTCTTCAAAACATGTATAGAAACCTGCATCATCTACATGGGCTAAAGAAATTAAAATTTTCCTTAATTTCAATAAGTGATTTATCCATTATGAATCTAGAAGATATATTATCCTTGTTTATATGTTTATATAATCATTTCACACTATCTTAAGGGTTTAATCATTCATAATATACACCTTGATGAATTTTCTAGAGGCATAATTCAGTATTCTCTCTCTCTTGGTTGTTGAGTGAAATAAAGACTCCTAATCAATGTTCCATGATTTTAATAGACTGGTGACACATATTAAATAACCATCCTACTCAAAATTAAATTTCTTTATTACATCTTTTATGATTTATTGAATTAATTATATATCCATTCAATCTCACCTAAAACAATGGATAGTTAAATTATCCATGAATTCCCTTATTCCATCTCATATATATATATATATATATATATTTGGGTTAAAAATCAGTTATCCTTTTGTAATTACTTCCATAATTGTTTTCAAATGTATGAAATGCAACCAATTAAAGATAGGTGATGAAAAAAGATGATGGACAACAATCGTTTCATGGATGTGGTGGGCGTTCCACCACTATTTCCTGTAGTGAGTATTTTATTTCAAATATATATATTTAAATAATATATAATGTTATGTGATTAATTTTTTTTTTAAATTTTTGTAGGATCCACCTCTTCGGTGAAAATTATTTGATAAGCATCCTAGTAGTGGTCTCAGTACTTAGGGTGTTCGTACGAGGGGGGTGGTAAAAGAGCTAGGTTATCTGGTTGGTGTACCCAATTAGACCATGCCCCTCCTACTAACATACCATCTATCCCACATTCTGATCTCGGTGTGTCATTAGGGAGAAACAAGATATTTAGTCCTCCCATGTTTTCACCACCCTTTGAATCGAAGTCTCCTCACTCGTCTTTACCATATCTGATGATGATTCCCACTCCCCATCCAGCATTCATCCAGCCATCTATGCCATCTTCTTTTACTTCTACTTTCTTCTCTTCGAGCTTCTATATTCCATCTTCTTCGACTCCTGCTCTGCCACAGTATATCCCTACGGAGCATATATTGGGACCCACTACACCTGTATAGGGTGTTCCTTTCATTTTTGCAGATCCAGCGGTGCTCATTGATCAGACTGCTGCAGGTATATTTATAGGACCCTAAAAAAATTATACCATTATTTATTTTCATTATAACATGTATTAATAAAATATTTGTTTTTCTTTCATAAAATATACATCTACTGATAGGAGGCGGGGGTGGGGGCGTACATTCATGTGTGCGGTGTGGAACCAATGCATGCGGTTGATGGTGGGTTACAATGAGGATAGTTAAATGATTGAAAAAACATGGCAGCAATGTTGGAGTTTATTGGCAACGCTTGCCAAATACTCTGACACCATTCCTGTCAGCCCGCTCTCATGGTGAGAGTTTCCAAATAAAGTCAAGGATAATGCTTGGTAAGAGATATGTTTAAAAAAATTGTATTTAATGCAATATATTTTTTTGTATTTATATGAATTAATAGTTTTGTGTCAACTTCAGTTTAATTTCCGCAATGGTGAGGGTGCACGGACAACACATCTAAAGGATTTAGGTGAGATTTGGAGATCCTATAAGAACAATTTGTATATTGGATGGTGTGCTAAAATTGGGACAAAGTTAGAGGCGGTACCTTTCATGAATTATTGTCCGATTGAACAGTATCGGCAGATGATTACTCATTGGACAACTATCCAGTTTATGGTATTAATCACATTTGAGGTATTTAAATGAAAGTTTTCATGTTTTTCGTTAATACTATCTTTTGTATTATTGAATTTTATTTAGGAATAATCTGAAATAAATAAAAAAACATTGATTTTAAAAAATATCTCCACACATTGGTATGTATTATGATGAAAGATCATGAGAGGAATCAGGTATGAAAGTTGTTTATAATTTTTCTTTACGACTTGCACTTTCTATTGTTTCCTCCATAATTTATTCAATTTATAAAGTTGTCATATAATTTTAGTTATGAAATTAATTATTGGTAACATATTTTTAATTATGGTTTCCTACATTCAATGTCATTTTAGAGGAAAACATTGAATATTGAAGGACATGTGCCTCAAGAAAAAATGTTTTGCTTGAGTAGAAGGAAGAAAGATTGAAGTGTGGTTAACGAACCAACTCAGCAGCAGATTAAAAGTTTTATTTTGTTGATTTCACATTTTAATATCTATTTTGTAACTTAATAACATATTTATATTTTTAACAGGCTACTTTAGTGGCCCTTGATGCCTAGGAACCTTACAATTTTAGGCCAAATGATCACTTACATCAGGTGTTGGGAGATAAGAACACTGGTAGAGTATACTTTTGACTTGGGAAGAGTATACTCCCGACGAGGTATTGGACTTCCTCAGGTATGATTTGTAGTGCCACCGAGTTCTATCAGGTTAAGGCATAGGCAGAACAGTCTGAAAAAAGGGCCACAGAGATGGTATAACAGTCTACTAGGGAAAACACTGCATTTATGAAACTGATAAAAGTTTTATGTTCAACACTTCTACTAGAGGTTAGAAAAACATGTGATGAATATATGTTGTCTATGTGTTCTATATATGGTGTTCCAGGTGGCATTTTTAGCAGTGTTCGAGATGATGGCGAAGAGGAGGCCGAGGTAGCAGAGGAGGGTGAGGAGGAGGCCGAGGCAGAGGAGGAGGGTGAGGAGGAGTCTGAGGCAGAGGAGGAGGGCGAGGATGAGGCCGAGGTAGAGTAAGAGGGAGGGGATGATGATTGGGACGACAATAAGGATGGTGATGAGGCTGACGAAAATGGTGATGATAGTGATGGTGATGAGAGACAGATTGATCTATTACATTTTTTACTAATATTACAGACATTTGATGTTTGATGATTTTTTGTGCCTGAATATATGTTTGATTAGATAGGTCACATTATCTTTAATTCTTTATCTATAAATAATAAAACTTGACTTGATGATTTGCTGTGATTGAATATATGTGTGATAGATTCACCCCACCCCCTAGACACCCTCACCCCTTGGACACCCCCACCTCCCTAGACACCCCACCCCCCTGTACACCCCCACCCACTTGGACAGCCCCACCCCCTACCCCCTGGATAGCCCCCCCCCCCTCCCCCACCCCCTTGAATACCCCCCCCCCCCCCGGACACCACCCCACAACCCCCTTGGACACCCCCGACCCCCTTGGACATCCTCCACACCCTTGGACACCCCCACCCCCTTGGACAGCCACCCCCACCCCACCCCACCCCCTGAATACCCCCACCCCCTTAAATAGCCCCCACCCCCTGGACACCCCCACCCCCAGACACACCCACCCCCTTAAACATCCCCCACCCCTGGACACCCCCCCCCCCCCACACCCCCGGACACCCCCACCCCATTAGACATCCCCCCCCGGACACCCCCCCCCCCCACACCCCCCCCCCCATGGACACCCCACCCCTATAGATAGCTCCCCCATCCCCCTAGACAACCCCTTCCCCCTAGAAACTCCCCACCCCCCTGGACAGCCCCCACCCCAGGACACCCCCACCCTTGGACACCCACACCCCCTTGAACAGCCCCCACACCCCTCTAGACACCCCCTGGACACCCCCCCCCCCTTAGACATCCCCCACCCACTAGACACCCCCCACCCCCCTGGACACCCCCCCCCCCACCCACCCCCGACAGCCCCCACACCCCTGGACACCCCCACCCACTTGGACATCCCCCCACCCCCTGGACACCCCCCCACCCCCTGGACAACCCCCCACCCCTAGACAGTCCCCCCCCACCCCCTGGACACCCCCTATCCCCTTGGATACCCCCCCCCCCAAACCCCCTCGACAGCCCCCCCCCCCCCCCATGGACTATCCCCCCCACCTATGGACACCCCCTACCACCTTGGACAGTGCCCCAACCCCCTGTACAGACCCCCCCCCCCAACCCCCAACCCCTGCTCACCCCCACCCACCTGGACACCTCCCCCCTGGACAGCCCCCCCCACCCCCTAGGCACCCTCACCCCCTTGTATAGGCCCCCACCCCCTTGGACAGCCCCAATACCCCCTGGACACCCTCTAGACACCCCCACCCCCTTGGATAGCCCCCCACTCCCTGGAGACCCCCCACCCCCTGGACACCCCCACCCCCTTGGATAGCCCCATACCCCCTTGACCCCCCCCCCCACCCCACCCCAAGACACCCCACCCCCCTGGACACCCCCACCCCCATGGACAACAACCACACCCTCTGGACACCCCACCCCCTTGGACACCTGACCCCCTAGGACAGCCCCCACCCCTGGACACCCCCACACCCTAGGACAGCCCCCCCCCCCCGGACACCCCCACCCCCTTGGACCCCCCCCCCCCCCGAGACACCCCCACCACCGTGGACACACCCCGGATACCCCCACCCCTGTGGACAGCCCCCCCCCCCCCCACCCTTGGGGACACCCCCACCCCCCACCCCTACCCCCTTGGACAACCCCCCCCCCCCCCTGAACCTTCCCCCCCTTGATAGCCCCCAACCCCCTGGACACCCCCCACCCTTGTGGACAACCCCCCACCCCCGTGGACAGCCCCGACCCCCTTGGACAGCCCCCCCTGGACACCCCCCCCCCCCCCCCCGCTGAACCTTCCCCCCCTGGATAGCCCCCCACCCCCTGGACACCCCCACCCCTGTGGACAACCCCCCACCCCCGTGGACAGCCCCGACCCCCTTGGATAGCCCCCCTTGGACACCACCCCACCCCCTGGACACCACCCCCCCCCCCCCTCGGACACCCCCACCCCCTTGGACATCCCCCACCCCCCTGAACCCCCCTCCCCCACCCCCCAAGACACCCCCACCCCCACCCCCTTGGACACCCCCCCACCACCTTGGATCAAAATTTCAAGTGATGTGTTTATGGAGATGTTTGTTTTTGGGGTGTTATGGTTTCCATTGGTGTATTTTGTTAGGTGTATTGGTTTTATTCTAAATTCTATATAGTGTACTGAAATTTCATTGGTGTTATTCTAATGGAATACTATTTGAATCATATTTGTCTTCATTGTTGTTATTTTGAATTATGTATAGAGTATTGCAATTGAAGGTAATTGCATAAGTAATTAGAGGTAATTAATTCTGAATTCTGTATAGGTTTTTTATTATTGTAGGTAATTGCAGATTGTAGAAGGGGAGGTTGGTACTACCTGCTTCTAGAGTTGCAGCAACTCTATGCCAACAGTTTCAAAACTATTGGTATAGATGTGAAAATCAAATCTATACCAACAGTTTCATCAAACCATTGGTACATAACTATTAATTAAATTTTTACCAACGGTTTCTATAAACTATTTGTAAAAGTATTTACCAATAGTTTAGAAAACTGTTGGTATATATATAAAGTGATTTATATTGCAATAGTGTAAAACAATTGGTAAAAAGTTATACCAACTCTTATAGAAAATCATTGGTATAATGTGATGTAAGATGACATACCCCAACAGTTTATGAATAACCGTTGGGATATTTATATCCCTAGGGCTTAGTATCCCATGGTTTGGAAAACCATTGGTATATATTATACCAACGGTTTTCCAGCCTATACCAACAGTTTAAAATCGTTGGTATATCAGAGATTTCCAACAGTGTCTAAAAACAATAAGAATATTCATTTGGAACATTTTTATAAAATTTCTTACATGAGTAAAAATGGAATTAAACATTCATTTTAGAATATAAAACTATATTGATAACATTTTAATTAAATCTTGGATATATATGAAAATGATTTCCAAACAAAGAGGAAGTAAAGTATTTTTTATCAAAAACATTTTCCTAATAATTTTAAGTAACACATAGATTAAAATTAGACTATTACATGAAAAAACCCATGAATAAAAAGAGGATATAAAAATGAAAAGGATTTATTAGATAAATTTCATATAATTTTCCCAATGTGAATGTCATGACCCATCCCAATGGGGCTTGTTCCATGACTCCCCAAACCCGCCTCCAATAGGCCAAGAGATGGAGACTAGTGTCGTGAAGGAATAACACTAACATGGGAGGCCTTAGCCTATGTACCCGTACATAGGAACACGTCTATAAGCCTATATGATGCTTAAATGTAAAAACAACTGAACACCCATAAATGCATACATCTAAATCCCACAACTAGAGTACAATAAGAAATATAGGAAAGTAAACAGGGCCAAATACAAGCCCATCATAAAGAGTCTGAAAAAAGTACAACCTATAAATAATGATAGGGACTTTTGTCAATATGTTGTAGGAACACTCCCCAGTCTGTCCAGTCTCTCTAATAACTGTTTGGTCTTGGTTTGTCTACGACTTTGTCAAAAACAAATTTTTCTGTACAAGACACGACACGGGCCTAAAAAGCATGTGTAGTGGTGAGTATAACAATACCTAGTATGACACCCTGATACCACAAAGCATAAAACAAAGGAGATTTAGTCATATCTACACACATATATGTCTACAATACATATAACAAGAATATATAGATTTACTCAATAAAGACACACAGTCTAGAGGTAAGTCACAACCATAATAACAAGCCTAGGATTCCAGCTTAAAGATTTCATATAGCACTCATCTGGGAGAACACACTCCTGAGTCTAGTAGTACTAATGACATCTAAATATATATGATAAACAGATGAGGATCACAACCAAGACCATGGGGAGATACCAACAATTCAATATAGATTAACCTGCTAAGTATAGGATCAAAGCTCACATACTTTTGTTCATGATGATATCAAGAACTCCACCAAGGGAATGAATATGAATAGAGGATCTCACTATGGGCCCCATAGAGGGATTCCAACAACTCTATCCAAAAAGTCCTTCTAAATGGATTGTTATCCTATGTGTAGGAGATGATTCCATACTAACCTTAAGGTAAAGGTTATAAGGAACACACCCTAATGAAAATTTTCCCATGATACAGGGGAAAAGAGCTTCAATCCATGTATAAAAGAGTGTACAACAAGTATAAGGGTATTTATGTCGTGTCCCATTGACCTCGGGTCCTACCCATGTAAACGGACCCTGTCATCATTCCATGTTTGTGTAGAAGTAGACGGAATGTAGGATACTCATGTACTCTACCCATGTGCTAGTACACAACTTAGCCTATATACTCTGGTCCAGATCCTATCTGTGTGGGGTAGTGCATGGTGTACTCCAACTCGTGTACTCCAACCCATGTACTCCAACCCGTGTACTCTAACCCATGTCTGTGTACCCTCTGAGGTACTCACTGAGTCACCATAGAGATACCACACTCTATGTGACAGGGTCACATGCCATGTGATACTTAAGTTTATCCAAAAACCTTAGCTTCCACATAGGGCGGACCACACGGCATGTAGATTCAGTGTACACACCGTGTAATGTGGGATGTTCCAGAATCCCAGGTATGTCTCTGAGCGTCTCCAAAATTGCTCCAACCTTTGATCCGGTGATTAATTCACTGCAAAAATGTAGATCAAGCAATGTTTAGTTAATCTATCACTGAATCAATAAGATCTGAGCCTTCGATCCACTCAGGAAAAGGGATTTTTCATTATTATTCATTTTGTGCTGAATAAAATGAAAATTGGATATCTATGTTGTCAGATCTGCTATCGTCTCCATCATCGCACTACCATCATGTCATGCTGATCAAAGATCTATGACATCAGATCATTGCATCAGGAAATGGGTGCGCAAAAAATGATTGGTTGGGATATGTCAAACCCTCTTCCAAACAAAGAATGCCCATCATGAATGAAGAACTGGGGGAGGAAATAAAAACAACGAATGAGAGGAATGAACCTAAATTGATGTTCATGTCGATCTCAATTCATTTTCCATGATAATTACAATTAAGTAATCAACAATTCAAAGTAATTATCCCAAAATCACCACACAATAAACCCATCTCTCAAATACGCATGATCCATAGAGCAATCTGTTGGTCAATTGATCTGTGTTTGTTGTAGGAATAAGGAACATGTAATAATTCCAAATAAAACAACTTCCCAACCTTGATTTGGATCAATTAATGATGAAGAATGATGTGGTGTTGTAGTCGCTGGTGAGATCCTTCAATTATGTCCACTTCTGGTGGTTGATCCTTGATTCGGCCATCGTTCTCCAACAGAATCTCATTCCATACTCTTCAATGGATCTCCAATGATTTGTTGAATTATGTTGATAACCTTGAAAATTTTCCACAAGTGTGCATTTAAAGAGGTAGAATCAGGTTGTTTCATCATAAATAAATAAAATAATTCATTTAAATTATTTTATTCATTTTATTCATTCTATATCTGTGGTGGTATTTCTACCAATGACCTGTACTAACTAAGGTTATTTTACACCTAGGGTAAAATCCACATTTTGAACTCAACTATGCCCTTAGATTTCTAATCCAGACACCTGTTTATAATTTATTCCACTTTTTCAAGAAAACAGCTCGCATATGTTATTTAATATTTTTAATATATTTCAAAAATTTATTCTAAGCACACTGGGCATCAAAATAAAATGTTTTATCAATGTAAGGTCTTGAAAATAATCCATACAATATCAAAAAATAATACATGGAAAATCTGATTCTTTAAATTCTTCCCACCTTGGGATGTTACGGCCCCAAAAATCCAAAACAAGGGCTACTCAAAGAGATGTGGGTAATGATCACAAATCCAGACCTTCTACTCCCATGTGCTCTCCTTGATATTAATGTGTTTCCATCAGAGATGTACTAAAATAATTGATCATCCACAAAGGATCCTCTCCTGCCGATCCTTAGTCTCTACTGAGTACTTAGAAAAGGTTGATTCATCCTCAATGTCCAGCTTTCCCCAGTCGATAACATGTGATGGGTCATGCACGTATCTTCTTAGTTGCGACAGGTGGAAGATGTCTTATACCCAGTCTAACTGTAGAGGTAAAACTAAGTGAAACATCGCATCACAACTCTAAGAAATATCTGGAAAGGGCCAATGAATCTCAGAAATAGCTTTCCACCCTATATAAATCTATGCAATCAACATTGAGGTGAAACCCATAGTAATACATAGTATCCTTCCTCAAACTCCAAAGGCCTCTATCATCTATCAGAATAAGAATTCTAATGGCTCTATGCAATATTCATCTAATCCTGGATGATCTACACATTCTCAGAAGTAACTTGCACCAACTATAGACCCATGAGTGCTCACTCCCCTATGTCAGTCCAATAAAGTGTAGACCTATAGGGTTGCTTGTATAAAGCCTCAAATGGTGCCATAACGATGGTTGAATGGAAACTGTTTTTATACAAAAACTCCACTAGTGGTAGGTGATCCTCCCAACTATAGACAAAATCTAACATGCTAGCTCACAACATGTGCTCCAGAATTTGAATAGTCTTCTCATTTCAGCAATCATTTTAAGGGTGAAACGTTGTGTTATAGCTCAGCTGAGTTGAAAATTCCTCTTATAATCAATTCTATAATCAGGATGATAAGAAACCATCCTATTCATAAATGATCATCAATGTAATTCCATGGAGATGAACCATATCTTGAATGTAGAGGTTTCCCCGGCTCTCTAATAGACTCTTTTCTGAATATCTAAGAAGTGGGCCGACTTGGTGAGTCGATCTACGATCACTCAAATTGAATCATTTCCCCTAGACATATGTTGTAACCCCATTATGATGTCCATAGATATTTCATCATACTTCAATTCTTGAAACTCTAGGGGTTGATCAAAACCTACTGGAACTTGGTACCCATTCTTCACTTGTTGATAGGTAAGGCATCGAGATACAAACTTAGAAACTCTCTTCTTCATCCTTGGACACCAAAGATAATGTTGGAGGTCCTAGTACATCTTTTCCACACCTGAATGTACCACCAAAGGATATGTATGAAACTATCTCAGAAAATCCTCCCGTAAATTCACTGGTACTATGGTGCGTCCTCTAAAAAGAATGATGTGCTCCCCACCTTTATAAAATCCATCAATATCATGTCCAATGGTTATTTGAGTACTTAGGGTCTCATAGTCAACATCCCCTAGTTGTATCTCCCTAACTCGCTGCATGAGTAGAGGAGTTACAACCATCAACTGAAGGTAAGTTACTCAATATTCATCCACAGAGGATAACTACAATGAGGCCAATGGCTCTGATACCTCATTCAGTAACTATGAACTAGATCTCCTACTAAGAGAATCCGTTATCACATTCCCTTTCCAAGAGTATAGACAATTTGAAATCATAGTCTTGGAGGAACTCTAACCACTACCTCTGTCTCAAGTTAATATCCTTCTATGAGAAGATATACTTGAGACTCTTGTGATCAGAATGGATGATAAACTGCTTGCTCATCAGGTAGTGTCGTCACATATTTAGAATGAAGACTATCACTAGTCACTCAAGATCATGGGTTGTGTAGTTTTTTTCATGTGGTATCAACTATCATGAACCATAGGAAATCACTACCTACCTCTTCATCATAACACACCGAGCCTAGTTTTTGATGCATCCCAGAACACTACATACTCAACACCCTCCTCCGAAAATCTCATGATGGGAGATCTCATCAAATTCTACCTCAAATGCTGAAAATCCTACTAGAACCTCTTTTTCCACATGAAAGGATGGCCCTTTTGGGTCAAATATGTCATGAGTTCTTATATCCTAGAGAAATAAGGTATGAATCTCCGGTAATAGCCTGTCAACCCAATGATGCTCCACACCTCCATCATGATCTTGGTGGATCCCAGGATAACACTAACTTGACCTTGTTTGGGTATACTGCTACTCTATCTGATGAGATAATGTGTCCCATAAAGTGGACCACCTGCATCTAGAACATGATGCTTTGAGATATTTTCGTAAATTTAGTTCTCTTGCAGTACGTCCAGAACCATCCTCAAGTGTCTCACATGCTCCTCCTCGGACGATGAGTATACAAGGATATCATCGATGGTGAAAACCAATAAATGGTATATTAAATGATGAAATATTCAATTCATGAGTCCCATGAACATTTCTGGGGAGTTTTTCATGCCAAATATCATCACTAAGTACTCATAGTGACCATAGCGACATCTGAATGTCATCTTCATTATATTCTCATCCCATACTCACAACTGGTGATAGCCTAACCTAAGGTCAATCATAGAGAACTACCATACCCTTAAAACTGAACAAATAGGTCTTAGATCTTCAGTAGTGGATACTTTTTTATTATGGTCACAAGATTCAAGCATCGGTAGTCCACACATAACCTAAAGCTTACATCTTACTTCTTGGAAAACAACACTGGTGGTGTGATATGTATAGTGGAGAGACTATACCCCCCAGTACATAGTTACAAAATAGTGGAAATAAACAATAATAAATAAATATCAGAGTGCATGAAAAATAGAAATGATACATTATGGAGGAAAATCAACAAATAAAAACCAATTGAATCAACCAATAAATAATAAAGTAATATTGTAATTCCATGATTGTAACTAAATGTCATGTTAGAATTAATACAAATAAAAGAGTAGAAGAATCAAAATACCCCAATCCCAAACCCCATGTCGGCCCCGTCTAGAAACTCTAACCCAACCAGTAAGAAACAATCAACAACAAGGTCCCTTTCCCTTGTCCAATCTTATATCCATGCAATCTTCTTGGGTACCAAACGGCGGCCCGAGTAGGGTGTGAGTATAACTTAGTAGGTTGACACCATCGTGTCTAAACATAATTAGTGTGATAAAAAGTGCATGCAATAATGAAATAAGAAGTTGTATTAAATAATTGAAAAAATTAAATTAATACCACATCAACCTGTTTTGGCACCATGTCAGAATGTCTCAAATCATGTTGCATGACCATACCAACCATTTCCATATAACCCTGGTAAAACATATCCTACCTCGATGTCATGCCAGAATGTCTCTAATAATGTCTCATAATAATGCCAACCATAACCATATATCCATGGTATAAATCATACAAATCTAGTTCAAGCTTACTATATAAGCATTTCAGTAAGAAATTAGGGTCGATCCTAGTGTATAAGTATTTCAGCATGTATCAAGTCCAAGCCTGATATATAAGCATTTCAGTATGTGTCACTAGGAATTTCCCACCATATAAGCATTGCAATATGTATCAGAGCCAAGCTTGGTATATGAGAATTTTAGCTGAATAATTGGGCATTGCCTACTATATAATAATTTCAGCATGTATCAGGGAATTTCTGGAGTTGGTGTCCTAGGAATAATTGTTTTTACTTTGATTACATGTATATTTGATGTATTGGATATTAATAAAAACAACACATTACATATAGTTCATTGTTCTACATGAATCTAATATAATAATGACCTGGAGTATATGTTTCATTGATAAGTTTATAGTAGTTCCCCGCTATGATGAGAACCTTAATGTGCTATGTTGATATTCTTAAATAATGTTCTTCGGTTGGATAATGTACTATGATAGGACATGTAGTTCATAGACTATTATTTGTGAGTACTCTTAAGCTGATGAGGCTTCTTCTCATAAAGTTTACGTCTGGTAATATCCAAGATGGGAAATTATGAGAATAGACCTCCCAGTAGGAATTCATCATGTTTTGGTGTCATCGTATATTCCTATCTACGACCATGTGTGATGGTCCTTAGATTTTAAGATTGTTATTAATGGATGTAACAAATTGCATACGTAGATTTATTCTATAAACCATGACAATAATAGTTCATGGAGAATTAAGATATATTGGGTGCGTCACAAGTGACATTTCATTAATGGATAAGTCGATGAAGGATTCGTCCCTTCTATCTGTATGGAAAATGATATCTCGGTCCTTTGATTGGAATAGAACCATCACCCTAAATTCCATGTCCATGGTGTAATGATGTGTTTAATTCAGATATTCAAACAAAGAAATATCAAGCATATAGGTTGCTGACATAGATGTGAAAACCGCTTGATGATATATTGAGGCAAAGAGTATATTACATAGTGAGAATTCGTATGAGGTTATCTTCATTGTGACATTAAGTTATTTCTCTTGGTTGTCTTGACATGTTACTAGATAGTAATTGTGTACTTTAGGCAATCCTGTTTAATTCCAATGAGAAGAAATCCTAGAGGGTCACACACTAAGTGTTTCTGTTGATCTGGATTAAATTCTATTTAAATTTAATTAATGGAATAAATATTATTCTCCAGACTGAGGAATAATTTTATTCAATTTTATTGATCACATAAATTAAATAAATATTTATTCACCAACATGTGAATTGAAATTTATTTATTTATTTTATTTAATATTTAATAAATATTTATTCACCCATATGTGAATGAGATATTTATTTATGAATAAGATATTTAGTCATGTATTCAATAACTATCGAGGATTTCAAATTGACCAAGACCACATATGGTGATAAAATAATTATTTATAATCTGCTAAATATTATTTATCAATTTGTAAAAGTTGGCACACCACAAGATAAAAATAATATTATTATATTTCATGGGGTTTATTAGAGGTTTTAAAAGTTATTTAATGATCATCATGCAATTAATTAATATTTTAACCTAAACTCTAACTCTATAAATAGATGATTATATATATTGTGCATTGCATCAAAAATTAATAATAGAGAATTTTTATGCACAATGAATTACATATTGACTTCTCCTTCTCTCTCTTCAAGAACAAGAAACACTGGAGAGATTTATTCAAGACCAAAAAATGAGGGATCAATAACAAACAATGCAAGACATCAGATTCACCGTGCTAGCACCCAGAGATGGATTGGTGTTGTTTGGAGATCATTGGAGAATGTGTGGACCACTGCTAGAGGGATTTTATCCTTATATTCTCACATTGCAATGAAGGAAATTCGAAAGGAACTTTTTAGAAAATCAATATTCATTAGCGAAGAAAATTCCTTAGCCTGGGTATTTATTTATTCAGATATTAAATAAATTAATTATAAATTTTACATGTATGATCATCACTCATGGTTTCAGGAAATGATTATTAAAAGAAATTTTAATATATCTCCCACCACTGCACACTTCCACTATGCTCAGAACCTATAAGTGGTATCATAGTAGTCATGTTTAAATTTATCATTATTTATTTGATTGTTTATCCATACGCAATCGTAGTTGAGTTTTAATTTATTATTATTCGTTCATTAATCCGATTTGAATTAATATGCTTTGAAATATTAATCATATTCATTCAATGTTTCATTTTCATAAATATTTAATGATAGATAAAGAATGACTGGAGATGTCGTCGGGAAGTGCCAAATCTTTGGCTGGTAAAACTGGGTTACACAACATGTAACTAGAGTATATGTTGTGTACCCATGCACATTGTACCTGGTGCATCAAGTAGTTAATTACATGAGGTTCATTTATTGCACACTACGTGTTGACCAGGCCAAAATAGAACATGGCAAGTGGATACATGATGTATAGCTGGAATGTACATGTCGTGTAGTCTAACCGAGTTAACATTTCGAAGCCCCACACGTGTGACTCGGATACACGACAACCAAGGTACACAACGTGTAGCTGTACTATACATGCTATGTAGTATCCCACTAAATTATAGAATAAAAAATTACATTTTATTGAAAATTTGGAGCATTAAAATATTATTTTATCGATTAGAACACCAATGTGTGTTTGAAAATATAATTATGGTTTTAAAGAATATTAAATTCTCAATTAATTATTGTACTTAATATGTCATTATCGGTTCTTCTGTTTATTTTCCATGAATTCCATAGATGATGGGTGTATCCAATTAAGATTTTATGATCATTAAAATTGAAAGGTAATTAATTAATAAAAGTGTGATTATCTGAATAAAAAAGAATGAATAAAGAAATTAATGTTAGCGGGTTACTTTTACATATTCATTTCATGTATGGCCAATCATGAGCTTGACCAAGACCTATGTATGTGTTAGAATTTATTTAATTTAATTTATTTCATGTGTTTTAAATTATTTAATATTAAATTAAATGATGGTCTGCGAATAATCCCTTCCTACGCTATTATTTAGGACATGTGCTTCCAAGGATATTTATGTAATACCTTTAACCAATCATTTGGTTTCCCTCACCTAAGTATGAGTCATAAATACATGTAATTGATGTTGTGTCCCAAGACATGTGGAGGTGGTTCAATATAGAAAAATGATGATGCCAACTCGGGGATACACAGATATATAGGTGGAATATTGTAACTCATGCCAAGATCGAAAAATGGAGTTATTCCCCTAGGTCATAGGTTGATTTAATGGACACTCATTAAATCAAGTGTTAGATAATTTCATGATTGGTTCATTTACTTTATCTATTTATTTCTATATATGCATTATTTATTTTATGTATGCAAGATTGAAATTACATAAATAAATGAATTAATTTGTAAAGATGGAAATTAAATAAATGAATTTTGTGTAAACATTTTATCCAAAATAGTTGATTAATTAACATACACTTAATATTAACAAGAAATTTAAAGGATAAAATAATATAAAATTTATGTATAAATTAATTAAAATACTTAAACCTAATATAAAGTCAGACTAAGTCTTTCATTACTTGTTTGGGAATGAAACCATAGAACTAAGTTTAGTACCAGCCAAAGTCTGGACACTTACATTTATCAAGGATTTCTCATAATATTTTTGGGTTTACTTAACCAAACTTGTATTGAGTTTAATGGAAAAAGTCTATTTAATAACAATTTGGAGGCAAGTGTTGAGGAAGTCCAAGTCAGGATTTTAGGATAGTGGAATCCACTCAACAGATCAAGAAGTTGGAAGTCCATAGTTGGAAAGATATCCTACCTAATTACTTTCTTATGGTTTTCATGGCCAAAGTCTGGATAATAAAGATAAGTAATGGGGATCCTTGCCTCTAGAATTTTAAAGCAACTAGAAATTCCAAGATCAATGGTGAGGGCTATTAGGACTTGATAAAATAGTGGTATATTTAATAAAAATATTTAATTTATTATATCTCACCTAATTTGTAATAAAGAAAAGTACTAATAATCTATTACTTTTAATTTAATATTAAAATAATAAGTTCATCATCCACACTATACTTGTGATTAATATTGGAGAAACACAACCTCTTAACTGATAGTAACTTCCTAAAGTGGTTTAGACACCTTCAGGTTATGTTATGCCATGAACAAAAATCTTACATGCTAGAATCATCAATGCCTGATCTTCCTTCTAAGGAGGCAAGTGGTGAAGATTTATTTTTCTATGAAAAACATTTTAGCAACAAATTCAATGTTTAATGTTTGATGCTTTCGTCTATTTATAGTGAAATCATGAAGTCTCATGAAAACATGGATGTGTATAGCATGCTTGAGAACCTCTGGGGTATTTACTAAGAGAGATCTAGACAAGAACAATTTTAGATAGTCAAGGCACTCTTTCAGAGAAATCTTAGAGAGGGTTCCCCAGCTAGGCCTCATGTAATCAAGCTCATTGGATAAATTAAGTTCCTAGAGGTTCTAGGGTTTAACTGGTCACTGATCTCATTCTAGCATCACTCCCTCAGAGCTTCTCTAGCTTTATTATAAATTTTAATATAAAAAACATTGATAACTCTCTATCGGATCTTCTTACTCTCATTCTCCAAGTAGATAAGGATACAAAGCACAAAAATAATTTTGTCCTTATAGTGAACATACATAAATAGAAACTTAAGTTCTTTAAGTCCAAATATTCTTCACACACTTCCAAAAAAAGAAAGATCATTCAGAAAGAAAGGGAAATAAGATGTTGTCTGTTTCTCATGTGGAAAAAAGGTCCACTAGAAGAAAAATTGTACCCAACCAAAGAGGCAAGGGGAAGCTTCGGGTGAATTTGTTATCAAGTTTAATTTATCTATTTCTACAAATTGGGTATTAGATTCATCTTGTGGGGGTCACATATATATTCAAATACAGGAACCAAGTAAATTCATAAAGATTGAACAATGGGAGGTAGATCTACGAGAAACCAACAAATCTAAACTTGTTGTAGCTATTAGGTACTACTACCTCACACTACCAACTAGAATGATCTTGGTTTTAAATGGTTGTTATCATGTTCCTTTAGTTACTAAAAACATTATTCTTGTATCTAGACTAGATACCAATGGATTTAATTTCAAATTTGGTAATAAATGTTTCTTATTTTATAAAGAAGTAATTTACTATGGTAAGGAACATTTAAATAATATTATTTATGTGTTGGATTACACTAACCAAGTAATGGAAATTGATAACGAAGTTACTTCACATGAATCATACCAGACCCAATGTTGGAATCACCAGCTAGGTCATGTAAATGAAAAATGATTGACTAAATTACATCAAGATAGATATTTAGATTTTTTTTGAACTAAAACCACTTGGTTTATGTTACAGATGTTTACAAGTAAAAATGACCAAATCCCCATTTAGTGGGAAAGGTGAAAGGGCTAAAGGAATTCTTGAATTAGTTCATACCAATGTGTGTAGACCATTTCCTGTTAAGGTAAAGGGTGGGTAATCATACTTCATAACTTTTACTGGTGATTTTAGTAGATATGTATATGTCTACTTAATGAGGTATAAGTCGGATTCTTTTGATAAATTCAAGGAATACAATAATGAAGTTGGGAACTACCTTGGAAATAATATTAAGAGCCTTCACTCAGACCATAGTGGATAATATCTTAATCAAGACTTTGTTGATTATTTATAGGATTTCAGGATATTATCTCAATTCAATCCTCCTTATACGCCTCAACGGAATAGTTTAAGTGAAAGGAGGGACCACACCTTATTAGGTATGATGAGATCAATGATGAATCATGTGAGTCTTCCATTATCCATTTGTGTATACGCATTATGAAAAACAACATACATACTAAACTGAGTACTAACTAAAGAAATAGATGCTATACCATACCAATTATGGAATAGAAAGAAACTCATATTGTCTTACTTACATGTGTGGGTTGTAAAGCATTTGTTAAGGCCTCTTTAGATAACAAGATTTCACCCTAAGGAACAAAGTGTATCTTTATAGGATATCCCAATGAAACAAAGGGATACTACCTATACAATACTTCATAAAAAAGGTTTTGGTTGATAGACATCCCACATTTATTAAGGAGGATCTTATATATAAAATAGATAGAGGGAGAGAAACATAATTTGATGATGTTCATGCTCAAGATTCACAAGAGTTTGCACATGAACAAATTCCACAAAGCCTCATGGAAGAAGAAATTGTTCCAGAGACACAATTACTATGTAGAATCACTAGAGAGTTTAGATAAATAGAATGGAATGGTTTTCTAGTTAGTGAGAATGGTGACTCATTATTAGTTGATAATAATGATCATCTAACATATAAGGAATAAGTAACTTGAGCATATGTAGCCAAGTGGAAATAATCTATGAATTCTAAAATGGATTCCATATAACAAAATGTTGTTTGGATTTTAGTAGACTCTCCAATAGATGTAAATCCCATTGTTTGAAAATGGGTATTCAAGAAGAAATTGGGAATGGAATGACAATTCAGTACCTATAAGGCATGACTAGTTCTAAAAGTGTTTAAACAGCATCAAGGCATTGACTATGATGAAACCTATTCACTAGTTTCAATGCTTAAATCCATCAAAATTATACATGTCATTGTGGCCTTCCATGATTATGAGATTTGAAAATGGATGTCAAAATAGTCTTCCTTAATGGGAACCTTAAGGAAGATGTCTATATGACACAACCTAAAAGTTTTGTGACTCCAAAGGATGCCAAAAAGGTATGCAAGTTGAAAAGATCCATTTATGAATTAATGTAGGCATCCAGGTCATGGAATATTCATTTTTATGATGCCATAATGGAATTTTGTTTCATAAAGAAGGATAGCGAGTTGTGTGTTTACAAATGGTTTGGTGGGAGTGCAGTCGTTTTCTTAATAGTATATGTTGATGACATATTACTCATTCGAAAAAAAATACCAGTCTTATAATCTGTTAAGGCATGGTTGAATAAATTATTCTCTATAAAGGACTTGGTCAAGGAAATATATATATTATTGGGATCAAGATATATCATGATAGATCCAAGATGTTGCTCGGCCTAAGTTAATGTGCATAAATTGACAAGATACTGAACAAATTCATTATGGAAAAATCCAAGAGGGGATTATTTTCAGCATCACATTGAATTCATATTTCAAAGAAAATGTGTCCTCAAACACATGAGTAATGAAATATAATGGAATAGATTCCATACACGTCATCAATTGGGTTAGTCATGTATGTTATGCTATATACTAAGATATATGTTGTATATGTATTTATTATGGTAGGTATATATCAAGATGATCCAGGTGACCTCTATTAGATGGTAGTCAAGACTATCCTTAAGTATTTGAGGAATACTAAGGATATGTTCCTATTTTATGGAGGATATGAGGAACTAGTCATTGGAGGATATACATATGCTAGTTTCCAAACTAATCCAGATGACATGAAGTCACAAACGGGATACATCTTCACTTTGAATGGATGTGTTGTGAGCTGGAAGAGCTCAAAGCAGGCTATGGTCACAGATTCTACAGTAGATTCTGAGTATATTGTGGCTTCTGAGGCAACTAAAAAAGCATAATGTATATGCAACTTCATCAAAGATCTTAACATGGTACATAGCAGTAAAGATCCTATCACACTCTATTTTTATAATATTTTAGCATTGGATCCATGGTCACATCAGCCGACAAAGAACATACTTCATATATATCATCACTTGAAAGATTTTTCTCAAAGAGTTCAAGTTACAGTGAGTAGTATTTCCATATAATACAATGTGGGGGACCCCTTGACTAAATCCTTGACTCAGTAGAAACATGACTATCATGTGAGGTCTAGCGGACTGAAGTTCATAGGTAGTTAGCTCTAGTCCAAGTGGGAGTTTATTTAAGTTGGAGTCATAGGACCAACTATTTTTACTTTGATTACATGTAGATTCGATGTATTGAATATTAATAAAAACTACTAATTACATATTGTTCGTTGTTATTCATAAATCTAATGTAATAATGTCTTAGAGTATACATTACATTGATAAGGTCATAGCAGTTCCCTATTATAGTGAGAACCTTGATATGTTATGATGGTATTATTAAATAATGTTTTGTGGTTAGATAGCATACTATTATGGGAGACATAGTAAATATACTATCAGGTGTGAGTACTCATAATAAGATGAGGGTTCTTCTCATTAATTTCACACTTGGTAATCTCCAAGACTAGAGGTTATGAGAATAGACCCACTAGTATAAATTCTGTGTGTTTTGGTGTCATTGGATATTTCTATCTGTGAGCACGTGTGATGGTCCTTCGACTTCAAGATTGTTATCAACCCATGTTATAACTCACGTATTTAAATGTATTTCTTAATCCATGATGATAACAATTCATGGAAAAGTTGGATATGTTGAGTGTGTCATGAGTGACATTTCATTAATGGATAAGTCAAGGAAGGATTTTTCCCTTCAATCTTTATGAAATCTAATATCTCAGCTATTTTATTGGAATAGAACTGTTACCCTAAATTCCATGGCCATGGTTTAACGACTTGTTTATTTCATACTATCAAATAAAGGTGTGTCAAGCATATAGGTTGGTGACATGAATGTGAAAACTACTTCATGAGATATTGAGATAAAGGGATTACATTACATAGTGAGAATTCGTGTGTGGTTGTCATCGTTACAACATTAAGTTCTTTTTCTTGGGTGCCTTGACCTGTTTATAGATAGTAATCTTAGACTTTATGCAAACTTTCCTAATGAAAATGAGAAAGAATCCTAGAGGGTTACACACTAAGTGTTCATATTGATCATGATTAAATTCTATTTGAATTTAATTAATGGAATAAATATTATTCTCAAGAACGAGGAATAATTTTATTTTAGTTTTATTGATCGCATAAACTAAATAAATATTTATTCACCAGCATGTGAATAAAAATATATTTATTTATTTTATTGAATATTTAATAAATATTTATTCATCAGTATATGAATGAAATATTTATTTATGAGTAAAATACTTATTCAGGTATTCAATAAATACTCAGGATTTCGAACAGACTGAGACCGCATCTGGTGATAAAATAATTATTTACAAGCTGGTGAATATTATTTATCAATTTTCACAAGTTAGCACACCAAAAAATATTATTATTATTATTATGTGACATGGGTTTTATTAATTTTTTTAAATTTTATTTAATGGTCAACATTCAATTAAAAAATATTTTAACCTAGACCCTAACTCTATAAATAGATGGTTATGTCTGTTGTGTATTGCATCAAAAATTAAGAATAAAGAATTGTTTCACATGAAGAATTCTCTCTTGACTCCTCCTTTTCTCTCCCTCTCAAGAATGAGAAACACAAGAGTTATTTCTTTAAGATTGAAGAATGAGTGATCAAGAACAAACAACGTAAGACATTCGATTCATCACGCTAGCACCTGGAGATCAAGTGTTGTTGTTCGGAGATCATTTGAGCACATGTGCATCACCGTTAGAGGGAATATATCCCTGGATCCTCATAGTGAAATGAAGGAAAATTGAAAGGGTCTTTTTCAGACAATAAAAATTCACCAATGAAGAAAGTTCTTAAGCCTAGGTATTTATTTCTTCAGATATTAAATAAATTAATTATAAATTTGGCATGCAATATCGTTGCTAATGGTTTCGAGCAACGATTATTAAAAAAATTAATATATCAACCACCACTGCATGCTTCCATTATGCCCAAAACCAAAATGCATAGCCCATTATATAAGCATTTTAGCAATAAATTGGGCTAACGCCCTATATAAACATTCCAAAAATCAAACTGGGACAATGCCCCATATAAGAACTACAGCGTAGAAACCACAACACATGTCATAGAAAAAATGTTATCACAATATCACATCATAAGGCTCGATGGTTAATTATCCAAATTACCATTTATCTTTGAATTACACATTTCATTTATCATTTTCCATAAACCAATAACTTTTCAGTCATTTAAAAAATCAAGTTAAGCCAAGGTGAATATATATTAAACAATCACCCAAAACTCATGTCATGCTAACCACATTTAATCCATTAGTCAAATCAATTATAATCAAGGGTTTGTTCACTCGAATGATAGAACTAAACCAGGTCAATAACCAATTGTATCCAAAAAGATTCCAAGGAATAATCCAATTCATCATTTAATTAATATAGGTGCATGCTATATTGGCGTAATTTCAATATTGCACATAATTGCAATTAAACAGGCTATAGGGCTAAGGTTTAGACCTCCTAAGTTTAACCAACGATCAAAGAAATGCTTCTAGTAGGACTTGCCAACAAGAACGAAGGCACATATGATCACAAGAAGGATCCTAGAGAATAACCATTCAAGATCAAAACCAACAATGACCAAGGTCAAGAGATTGCACTGCAACAGCCGAAAAACAAAAGGAAAGAAGGGAAAACCTAAATAGAACGACTTACTAGGGATTGATTTGCTCAACGGGACATCTATGGCATGCCCAAATCGCCTGAAATATACCCTAGGGTCGAGAGGAGGAAGTTTTCACACTGGTGAAAAGAAAAAATTAGCCGCATGGAACCTTTAAAACCGTTTGTCAGGAAATTACATTGTGTAACTCTTTTACGCATAGTGTATTTATTTTTAGAGGGTTACACTGAAAAACTCATCGCCTCGGGTTAATATTTATGCCAATCAATTATTTCATGATGTGAACAGTTTGCACAACATGTAACTATTTCACGCCCTATACTGGTTCGCGGCATGTATTTGGCGAGAGTTACACATCGTGTAATATATTTACACGGCGTGTAATTATTCCGCAAACATTTTTTTTCATCCCAAATTCAACAAATGGACCTGAAATGCCTTCAAATCCTTCCAAAGTATGGAAAACCCCTCATTAACCATTTTAACATGTTTATATCCTGACTCTATTAATTCAAACAATCATATATCCCTAAACTTTAGATCATTTTTCCCAACAAAGGCTCCCCGTCTTCGAATAAGACTCGACCTGTAAGGCTCAAATGAAAAACTCAAAGAGGGACATACGTGGAAAAAGATGGGATCTTTCACACAGTATGCCTTCAACCCAGAATCATACCCAATAAAGATCATTGACATACTGTTGTAATATAGCTTCTTCAGGTGAGACTTTATGTTCTTGAAATGCATGATAAAGATGAAGGTGCGGAGAAAGTGAATCACCAACTGCTTACCATGCCAGGCCTCATGTGATATCACCCCGTCGAGGCTTCATATCGGCACATGGTTGTGGATGAAAATGGCAGTGGAGATAGACTCACCCTAAAACATCTCAGGGAGACCCTTTTCCTTCAACATGATTCGATCCATGGAAACCACGATCTAGTCGTAGCGTTCAAAAACCCCATTCTACTGTGGTGAATAGGGAGTTGTGAGTTGTCATTGTATGCGACGCTCGATGCAATATTCATTGAATTCCACTGAAGTAAACTTGTCGTTGTGGTCAATGAAGAGGACATTCATCTAGAGCCATGTCTCCACCTCCATCGTGGCCTAAAAGCATCTTATCACCGCAGGAGCTTGTTCATTGCTCACAAGTAGACTGAGCCACATTTAGCGACTCATGTCATCCATGAGCAGCAAAAAGTAGCAATTATGGCTTGACATCATTGGCATGATCTGTCCATATAGGTCGTCATGGCCACGTTTGAGGATGTGCATTGCATGATGCTTCGCTTGCTTGAAGAAAGACACCTGTCATCGCTTCTTAGCAAGACAACTGTTGTAGACTTGATCCACCCACTACTACAAAAACGGGCAATAACAGCGCTAAAATCGGGCTTTAACAGCGCTAGAAAAGCGCTGTAAAGCTTAGCGCTGATAAAGGGGGGGTCCTTTAACAGCGCTTTTTTAGCGCTGTTAAATGTCATCTTTAACAGCGCTAAAAAAGCGATGTTAAATGTCACCTTTAATGGCGCTAAAAAAGCGTTGTTAAAGGATACCTTTAACAGCGCTAAAAAGTGCTGTTATATGTTGCCTTTAACAGCGCTTTTTTAGCGCTGTTAAATATCTCCTTTAACAGCGCTTTTTTAGCGCTGTTAAATGTCGCCTTTAACAGCGCTAAAAAAGCGCTGTTAAATCCCTGCCTGCTGCTAATAAAAAACCTGCACTAGTACAGCCAGCCGAGCAGACCTGCACAAAAACCAGTATATCAACCACAGACCTGCACAAAAACCAGTATATCAACCACAAGCATGTCATCAACCGATCACAACCCAACCAAACAGTGTTCTTACCATGAGTTAGATACCATCTACCCAGAAACCAAAACTACCTCATTACATAGTATCACAAAATATTCCTACACAACTCAGAAGATAAATACTAGAACATTCCACTATGCATTGTTTCTCCTTGGATTGCCACTTGGTTTTGACAAATCGTGCAGAGCCCGTGCTCCTTGAATCATTCTGCAATACATAAAAAGGATATCCTAACTCTCCCAACCATCACCCTTAGTAATTATGTATATTAATACAAAAAAGGTAACATATCATAAATTGGGGGACTGTAATGAGACATCAAGATTAACATTCTATATATAGGATCGATGTCTGGTAGGATTGGTTGCGTTGATACATGACTCTACCTGGACCTCAAAAATAGATATATGATCTCACTCCAGGACTTTCAGAGAGACTCCAACTATGTCTAGGACGTCCTGCTGAAGTGATCGTACTACCGTAAGTCGGAAAAGAAACCAAAACCATCCTAGGAAGGATCATGGGAGCCAACCCTAATGAAATATGTCCTTGATATAGTGTTCAAAGAGATCAATCATGGTACATAAAATTATGTGTCATTTAAAGGGTCACATGCCTTGTCGCTTTACCCTGGGTAACTCCAATGTTCAGCTGCCTGTGTGAATATACATGTCATATCAATAGGAAATTACATGGCATGTTAAAAAACATATACGTGTTACCCTTTGATCTTGTGTCCTCTTATTCACCCTTGCCCTATGTTAGTACATGACGTCGATCTCATGTGATTCTTCCTGTGTATCTGTACAAGGGATAAACTACGTAGCTGGCTCATTAAAGACGTGTAGTGGGATATATTCCATGTAGGAAAGCCATGTAATCCACCCCATGTTTTTGTATCTCAAAAATTCATGCCAAGTCTTGGGGGAGGGTCTACACTACATGTGAGGTGGATATCTCAGTTGTTGATTTCACTTAAAAATAAGTCCATTTTGAACAAAACAGAGGCACTTTGAGTGGTGTCGACCACACTGGGCCTCGGATTGAGTCGGAGTTGACTCATACACATCAAATTTGACCCATGGATCATTTTCCTTAAGTTTCAATAGAATCTGAATGCGTTTGGTCAGTTTCCCGTATGTCAGTTGTTGATTTCTCACTTAAAATTAAGTCCATTTTTAACAAAAACAGAGGCACTTTCAGTGGTGTCGGCCACACCGGGCCTCGGATTGAGGCGGGGTTGACTTTTACATGTCACATTTGACCCATGTATCATTGTTCTAAAGTTTCAATAGAATCCGAATGCGTTTGGTTGGTTTGTCGTATGTTAGTTGTTGATTTCACTTAAAATTAAGTCCATTTTTAACAAAAACAGAGGCACTTTGAGTGGTGTCGGCCACACCGGGCCTCGGATTGAGGCGGGGCTGACTCGTACACGTCACATTTGACTCATGGATCATTTTCCTTAAGTTTCAATAGAAACCGGATGTGTTTGGTCGGTTTGGTGTATGTATGTAAAATATTGTCCATTTTAAACAAAATACATACACTTGGAGTGATACCAGCCACACCGCGTCTCGGATTGAAGCAGGTTTGACTCGTACACGTCACATATGACCCATGGATCATTGTACTAAAGTGTTAACACAATCCTAAGGCATTTGGTCGGTTTCCCGTATCTCAGTTGTTGATTTCACTTAAAAATAAATCCATTTTGAACAAAATAGAGGCACTTTGAGTGGTGTTGGCCACACCGGGCCTCGGATTGAGTTAGGGTTGACTCTTACACGTCAAATTTGACCCATGTATCATTTCCCTTAAGTTTCAACAGAATCCAAATGCGTTTGGTTGGTTTGCCGCATGTCAGTTGTTGATTTCACTTAAAAATAAGTCCATTTTGAACAAAAGAGAGGCACTGTGAGTAGTGTCGGCCACACCAGGCCTCAGATTGATGCGGTGTTGAATCGTACACGTCACAAATGAGTCATTGATCGTTGTGAAAAAGTATCAACGCAATCAGAAGCCGTTAGATCGGTTTGGCGTATGTACGTAAAATATTGTCCATTTTAAACTAAATACATACACTTGGAGTGATACCAGTCACACCGCGCCTCTGATTGAGGCGGGGTTGACTTGTACACGTCACATTTGACCCATGGATAATTGTCCTTAAGTTTCAATAGAATCCCAATGCGTTTGGTCGGTTTGTCGTATGTCAGTTGTTGATTTCACTTAAAATTAAGTCCATTTTTAACAAAACAGTGACACTGTGAGTGGTGTCGGCCACACCGGGCCTCAGATTGATGCGGTGTTGAATCATAAACGTCACACATGAGTCATTGATTGTTGTGAAAAAGTATCAACGCAATCAGAAGCCGTTAGATCGGTTTGGCGTATGTACGTAAAATATTGTCCATTTTAAACTAAATACATACACTTGGAGTGATACCGGTCACACCGCGCCTCTGATTGAGGCGGTATTGAATCTTACATGTCACATTTGACCCATGGATAGTTTTCCTTAAGTTTCAATAGAATCCCAATGTGTTTGGTCGGTTTTCCGTATGTCAGTTGTTGATTTCACTTAAAATTAAGTCCATTTTTAACAAAACAGTGACACTGTGAGTGGTGTCAGCCACACCGGGCCTCGGATTGATGCGGTGTTGAATCGTACACGTCACACATGAGTCATTGATCATTGTGAAAAAGTATCAATGCAATCAGAAGCCGTTAGATCAGTTTGGCGTATGTACGTAAAATATTGTCCATTTTAAACTAAATACATACACTTGGAGTGATACCGGTCACACCGCGTCTCGGATTGAGGCGGGGTTGAGTCGTACACATCACATATAACCCATGAATCGTTGTCCTAAAGTTTCAACACAATCTGAAGGCGTTTGGTCGGTTTCTCGTATGTCAGTTGTTGATTTCTCACTTAAAAATAAGTCCATTTTGAACAAAACAGAGGCACTTGGAGTTGTGTCATCCACAACAGGCCTCAGATTGAGGCGGGGTTGACTCGTACACGTCACATTTGAAGGTGAGTATGCATACACGATAGTTGACCTTCTTATAGAAGGGTTTCTGGAAGAGTATAAAAGACATGAAGCAATGAAGATCATTAGAGTGTTGGGGCAAATGTGGTTGCTACAAACAATGTGGAAATCGGCTTGTGCAAAGCGACCTAAGTTACAACTTGCAGGTATTGTAATCTATTTTTTTCTGGAAGGTTTCAGTTTAAATGCATTTTGGAATGATACCTTCTAGAAAAAAATAGAGTACAATACCTGCAAGTTGTAACTTAGGTCTCTTTGCACAAGCCGATTTCCACATTGTTTGTAGCAACCACATTTGCTCCAACACTCTAATGATCTTCATTGCTTCATGTCTTTTATACTCTTCCAGAAACTCTTCTCTAAGAAGGTCAACTATCGTGTATGCATACTCACCTTCAAATTTGACGTGTACGAGTCAACCCCGCCTCAATCTGAGGCCTGTTGTGGCTGACACAACTCCAAGTGCCTCTGTTTTGTTCAAAATGGACTTATTTTTAAGTGAGAAATCAACAACTGACATACGGGAAACCGACCAAACGCCTTCGGATTGTGTTGACATTTTAGGACAACGATTCATGGGTCATATGTGATGTGTAAGAGTCAACCCCTCCTCAATCTGAGACGCGGTGTGACTGGTATCACTCCAAGTGTCTGTAATTTGTTTAAAAGGGACAATATTTTATGTACACACGCCAAACCGATCTAACGGCTTATGATTGTGTTGATACTTTTACACAACGATCCATGACTCATGTGTGACGTGTACGAGTCAACCCCACATCAATCCGAGGCCCGATGTGGCCGACACCACTCACAGTGTCTATGTTTTGTTAAAAATGGACTTAATTTTAAGTGAAATCAAGAACTGACATACGGCAAACCGACCAAACGCATTCAGATTCTGCTGAAACTTAAGGACAACCAAGATATGCATTAGAACGCTCATGATACATAGATTAATTCACTGCCCGCCTTCAAGAATGATCTGAATCCCAAACCATAACAGCATTATATTTTTCCTTGAAAATTCTCTTAGCGAAGTGGAATGGCAATAGCTGCACACATGAAGAGACAAGTAGAGACGCAAAATCACAAGAGTGAGTTGCCATTCCAGTTCTCCAAGAGAATTTTCAAGGAAAAACATAATGTTGTCATGGTTTGTGCTTCAGATCATTCTCGAAGGTGGCCAGTGAATTGCTCTATGTATCATGAGCGTTATAATGCATATCTTGTTTGGAAGATCATTGTAGTAGACAACGATCTAAAAGTGGGGAATGTGTGCATATCTGAGAATGTCTTTAGTAGTGTCCCTCAAAATGTCTTTAAAATGACCATCTCGAGATGTATCTAAATTTGTGACTTTCTTTTAAATAGTGACTCGTTTCAGAACTGCGTGATATGAAGGTATTTTGGAGATTTTACTGGTTCATGCATGATATGAAGGTATTTTGGAGATTTTACTGGTTTTTTTGTCCAAAGGCCAAAGAAATGTGGTCCATAATTCTTGCATGTTACTCGTACACGTCACCAAGGACCCGTGGATCGTTCTCCTAAAGGATGAAGTCAATCCAGATGGGTCTGGTCAGATTTACGTAGGTCAGTTGTTGTTTCCAATTAAAGTGGTGTCCATTTTAAACAAGAGAGAGACCCTTTGGGTGGTAGCGGTCACACCGTGCCTCGGATTGAGGCGGGGTTGACTCATACATGTCACCAAGGACCCGTGGATCCTTCTCCTAAAGGATGAAGGCAATCCGGATGCGTCTGGTCATATTTACGTAGGTCAGTTGTTGTTTCCAATTAAAGTGGTGTCCATTTTAAACAAGAGAGCGACTCTTTGGGTGGTAGCGGTCACACCGTGCCTCGGATTGAGGCAGGGTTGACTCGTACACGTCACCAAGGACCTTTGGATCATTCTCCTAAAGAATGAAGGCAATCCGGATGCATCCGGTCGGATTTCCGTAGGTCAGTTGTTGTTTCCAATTAAAGTGGTGTCCATTTTAAACAAGAGAGCGACCCTTTGGGTGGTAGCGGTCACACCGTGCCTCGGATTGAGGCGGAGTTGACTCGTACATGTCACCAAGGACCTGTGGATCGTTCTCCTAAAGGATGAAGGCAATCCGGATGCGTCTGGTCGGATTTCTGTAGGTCAGTTGTTGTTTTCAATTAAAGTGGTGTCCATTTTAAACAAGAGAGCGACCCTTTGGGTGGTAGCGGTCACACAGTGCCTCGGATTGAGGCGGAGTTGACTCGTACACGTCACCAAGGACCCGTGGATCGTTCTCCTAAAGGATGAAGGCAATCCAGATGCGTCTGGTCAGATTTCCGTAGGTCAGTTGTTGTTTTCAATTAAAGTGGTGTCCATTTTAAACAAGAGAGCGACCATTTTAGTGGTTCAACATTCTTGCATGTTGCTGGTGCATATCATCTGTTAAAATGGAAAAATGACTCATTGGAGAAAGAATGTTTTATTTAATAACAATTACAATTTTTCTACGAACATTTACATACAACAATATTTCATCTTCTGATCCCCTTAACCCCTCTCAAAAATGACCACCAATTGTACATGTCCCCAAGTCAGATCTTCATTGTATTTGTGTACAATCTGTCATCAGGTATGCGGCCCACTTGTTTCTGAACACATCTATATCGTCTTGTGAGTATGAGGCTTTTCGGCAGTCATAGTAGTACTGCAAAATAAAAAAATAAAGAATTAATAAATAACTTAAACGAACTAGTAGTTGTTTTTTAAAATACCTCTTTAGGGATGCTAGTTTGCTGATGAAAAACGATCTCTTTCATAAATTTACAAACATAATAACCGAAATCATTATCGTTTGTTTGTTTTGGACACTGCAAAAAAATTGATCATTAGGAGAATAAATAACTTGTGTTGAGATGTGTTTGGATAGTGAAATTTTATTATATATACCCTGATATTTGTCCAGACGTAGTACTTGCTCGCCTCCCTATGCTTAACCCCTGTCCTCATTCCTTTTTTTAGACGATATTGACACACAGCCCTATCATAACATAATCCTTAGTAAAAGATAATAAAAAATATATTACTTGATGTTTATACCTAAAACGTAAGATGTAGTGTCTTACAGATTCACAAACTCCATCATGTATGGTCGGTTTGATGGATATCCTAGCTTTGAATCCAGAAAATAAATCTTCGGAGTATCCAAGTTCACCGCAATTAGCAACCAATGTTGCCTAAAAACACAAAAAGGAATAAGTAATAAAAAAAGTGAAAATATAATTGATATGCTTTAATCGTAGAGTATTACCCCTGCATGGTTAGTATTAGGAAAAGTCTGTCATCTGTAATCTTGCGTTCAAATGTTTTCAGCAAGTCGTTCACTATTGCATCCCTTTTTGATGACTCTATTTTTGTTTGGTGTGTTGATGTGATATGAGGACTAACCAGTCCAAATCTTGGCTCATGGGAAAATCCCTTCAACTGTTTTTCATAAATGCGTCTGTCAACAATATAAAATGCATTTAGTCATAATTTGCACATTAGATCAGCTTTTAGAAAATAAATTCATGGAAACATACCTCATATATACATTTACAATAGTGACGCCTAACCAATCATTTTTAAGGATTTCATTTACATTTTCAGCAGCAACGAAATCTTGACTTTCCTCTCCGTATATATTATCTTCGAAAATCACTATATGACTATTACCATCTTTTAGCTTCGTATCCACATGAGTCTTCAATGCTAGTAAATGTGGAAAGAGAACAGGTGGTGTTATTGTGCTTTCAGTAGCTCCTTGGGATCGATTGGTCGATCCTTTAGATGGTTTCGAGCCGATGTTAGTCACCCCCTTTCCTTTCTCCGTCTATAACAACAATCATTGATTCAGACACTCTTTTCATTAATTGTTAAGGGTTTAGCTTGAAAATAAAAGGAAATAAATACCTCTTTGTCTGCATGTACTCTTACAAGTTGTGCCGGCCATGCAATGAATGTCCCAATAGCCTTTTCGACCGTATGAATATCATCGTCATCAAGTGGAATAGGTAGCATTGCATTTGGCTCATGAGCTACAGTAATTGTCACTTTCAGATGATCTTTTGAAAGTGGTCTATTATGCAGTGTGGCATCTGGGATATTGAACACTGTAGCCCTCGCTACAAGGTGATAGGTGGGTGTTGACAGATATAAATAACAATCATTATCACCCTGTAGAAGATCAGTACAGATAAATTATCAGTGTTTGTCTGATTCATATTTCATGGGAACCGTTATTAGAATATTGATTACCACGGCTAAGACATTTTTTTTAGGTGAATGGCTCGCCTCAAAGCTGGTGGGGGGTGGGGCAGGATGTTCATGCGGTGGTTGTTCCTGAGTTGTGTCCTCCCTTTGCTTCCCACCCATAAAAGTTGCTAGCAACTCTCCCTGCCATTGCAATTGTTCTTCAAGGGTTGCTATTTTTTCGCTCATTTGTTCCAATTTTTTCTCTGTATCATCCATTTTTTTCTTCTTCTCAAAATATACTCGGGGTGTCACCCCAAACCCTGCACCTCTAACACGACCGTATTTTTCTGGCTGCTTCAAAGCCGTCGATAATAGGTCTGTATCAGCTACAGGAGTAGCTGATTCCTGTGATTGTCAGATATAGGAAAAAAACTAATTATTTTTATGTAATAGCAATTTTAAACAAATCTTTTTATCATCGTGTCATACTTACACATATTTCCCACACTTTTCGTGTGTTCTCATCTATTAACTTCCCTTCTTTGTTCACACGTGCCTCCTTCCATAGCACATGACGTGGGATAGAAGTGCATTTGGTTTTAGATTCATCAATCTACATATAAACATAGAAAGATAATTATGATGTTGTTTATTGGCACCTAACAATATTACTGTAAATTTACAATACGTACCATTTTCTTTTCTAATGAAGCGTACCCCATCCTTGCTTTACGATAGGGGTATGTTGGATTTGATGCACGTTCCTTATTTTCAGTACAGAGTTTCTGTTTCACAAATGAAATATTGACAATCAAAGTGATGAATACAGGTATCCTCAAACAACGTATTATCACTCACAATGTATCTGAAACTTCTCATCCCCACGACGGCCAATAAATGCATCCCATGCTTCTTGGGATATCAGGTGCGCATAGACAATGGGTGGGTGCGGGTTTATTTTACCTTTAGAATCTTTCAGGTGATATCTTGTTAAAATAGTATGAAAACCTTGATGAATCTTTACTGCAAGCCTTAGTACATAATCCTTGTGTGAGTCGTCTACTATAAATGTACTCTGCAAGAGATTGAGAAGAGTAAGACACTGTTTCATCATTTTATTTACTAGTTAATTAAAGAAATAAATTCATAATGTCACCGTAATTTCTTCCCAGATCACAGCCTTCAACCCGGACACAACATGGTGCCATGAATCTATGTCAATCGGCACGCGTTGCCGAGTGAAAACTCCAATGTAACTGCTAAACATAGCCTTGTTGGGATTCACATGTTGGCCTCGTGCATTCCATCCGACTTCAAATTTGATGCCTTTGCTTTTCGCCTTAAGAATTTTGGCTAACACTGTCAAACTACGACGCACCTGTGATTTCTGCGACGTCGGTCCTTCATTCCCGACCATTTCATCGATATCAACATCATCTATATGTTCATCTACTATGATATCAACAGCATGTGTTGATGGTTGTTGGACCTCAACACTAAGAGAAGGAGCCGCAACAGCAAGAGAAGCAGCAGGAGCAGTAGGAGCACCAGGAGCCGCAGCAGTAAGAGCAGCAGCAGGAGCAGTAGGAGCACCAGGAGCCACAGCAGGAGGAGGAGTAGGAGCCACAGCAGTAGGAGCAGTAGGAGCCGCATCAGGAGCAACAGTAGCAGCAGCATGAGCTGCAGGAGCAGCAGGAGCAGCAGCAGCCGCAGCAGCAGCTGCTTGAGAGACTTGTTCAGTCTCAAGGTTAGGAGCACCAGAATGTGCAGAAGTCATTATCTGCAAAAGTGGTTGAACAGTTCATTCAAATTACATAAATTCTGTAATGATAAGATAATAACATGAGATAACAAGATCTATATTACAAACAAAATATAACATGTTTACTGAACTCTCTTTCTTTTTTTCAAAGGTTGAAGAGATTTGACACCTCTATCGACAATCCAAATCCCTTCATTGTGGTCTCATCTAACATACAAAACATCATCTGCATTGGGACCACTCCGAATTGATTGTGACGTACCACTAAAAGGATCGTCCTCAACTGAATTTTCATCGGAACCCTCAATAGTTTTGGACGATAACAGAACAATCGACCACTTTCGGTTTGCGGGATCTGGAACATAAAAAACTTATACCGCTTGTGATGCCATTATAAACTGTTCGTCTTTGTACCCTTCTTTACTAAAATCAACTTTCACAAATCCCCATTCATCTATTTTAACACCACTATTGTTATCAATCCATTTGCATTGAAAAATCGGCAATTGAAATGTCGTATAATCCAACTCCCATATTAGTTTGATAATGCCAAAGTATGACATATTTGCATAAATTGGATTTCTATCCTTACTACCAGAAACATGCATCGCTTCAGCCACTAGTGTAACTCCACTATTTTGCATGGTACTCTCTTCATCATGTTCATCCGTATAGAATGTATAACCATTAATTACATACCCACTGTAAGATAATACATACACACTTGGTCCAGCGGCTAGCCATCGAAGTCGTTCTGAAATTGAATTCGGATTTTCATCCAACTGCTTAAAAATATGGTCCTGAAACCATCCTATAAACTGGTGATTATGTGTATCTGCTAACCATTTTTCAGCCCTCGATGGATTCAACTGCCTAAGAATTTCTTTGTGAGTTTCAATATATGGAGCAACCTCCCAACTGTTATGCAAAACATAAAGATGAGTCTGCTCCCGATCTGTAATACTGATTGTTACAACTTCTCTTCCAGAAATTCCCCCACCCTCAATGCGTCCAGTGTGACGAGATTTCGGGAGACCAATGCTTTCCACATCAGATAGGTATTCAATACAAAATTCAATGGCTTCCTCAACAATATATCGCTCCACTATACAACCCTCTGGCCGACTTCGATTTTTGACATATCTTTTCAAAATCTTCATATATCATTCAACAGGATACATCCATCTGTAGTGCATAGGACCACAAAGTCGAATCTCTCTCACCAAGTGAATCATCAAATGAACCATCATATCAAAGAATGTTGGCGGGAAGAACATTTCTAATTCACATAATATGATGACAATTTCTTTTTCCATAGCTGGAAATTTCCCCGGGTCTAAAACTTTGCTACATATAGCTTTGAAAAAGAAACAAAGTTTGGTTAACGTATGACGAACATTCTTGGGTAAAATGCAACGTAAAGCTATAGGAATTAGATCTTGCATCAAAACATGGCAATCGTGTGATTTCAAACCTTTTAACTTCAAATCATTCATTGACACAATGTTCTTGATATTTGATGAGTACCCCTATGGAACCTTTACATCATTAAAGAAGTTGCAAAACTGATATCTCTCTGCCCTAGAAAGAGTATAAGCAGCAGGAGGAAGAAACATTCGATTTTCACCTTTCACGGGAGCCAACTCTTCTCGTATTCCCATGTCAACCATGTCCAACCTTGCCTTAATTCCATATTTTGTTTTTCCAGGGGAATTTAGCAACGTTCCAATAACACTATCACATACATTTTTTTCCACATGCATCACATCAAGAAAATGTCTGACGTACAAACAATTCCAGTATGGTAATTCAAAAAAAAACTGATCTCTTTTTCCAACCGATTTTCGTAAGGTTTTTCGAAAATGGTTTACCAAAAACAGTGTTCATATCTTTTACTTTCTCAAACAGCCGATCACCTGTTAGTGGAGACGGTGTTGTGCGTTTTTCTGAACTTCCATTGAATGATGTCGTCCAAGATCGGTACTTATGCCGACGAGGTAGAAATCTACGATGTCCTAGAAACACAGATTTCGATGAATGTTTCAACCTAATTGATTCTGTATCTTCTTCGCACACGGGACACCCTTGAGTTCCTTTAATGCTATAGCCTGACAAATTTCCATAAGCAGGGAAATCATTTATTGTCCCATACAACATCGCTCTCAACGTGAAGTATTCACTTTTATAAGCATCATACAACATTACACCTGAGTCCCACAATAACTTCAAATCCTCGATCAAAGGAGTCAGATAAACATCAATATCGTTACCTGGTTGTTTTGGTCCTGATATAAGCATAGATAACATGATGAATTTTCACTTCATGCATAACCAGGGTGGCAAGTTATAATTTAGCAACATAACAGGCCATGTACTATGAGTGCTGGTTTGAAAACCAAAAGGATTCACTCCATCTGTAGATAACGCAAGACGAAGGTTTCTCGGCTCTTTTCCAAATTCAGGATACTCATGATCAATTTTCTTCCATTGAGGAGAGTCGGCCGGATGACGTAATAACCCATCTTTATTTCTTTTATCTGCATGCCACGACAATTGTCTTGCAGTTTCTTCACTTCCATATAAACGCCTAAACCTTGGAATGATTGGAAAGTACCATACAACTTTCGTAGGATTGGATTTATCTTTCTTGTATCGAGAAGCACCACACTTTGGGCATTCTGTAAGTGATTTGTTCTCCTTTCGAAACAATATACAGTCTTTCGGGCAGGCATGTATTCTTTCAGAAATCATTCCCATCGAGCGTAGCATTCGTCTAGCTTCATATGTCCGGCTTGGGAGCTCATTATCTTCCGGGAGCATGTCATTCAAGAGAGCAAGTAGTTCCGTAAAATTGACATCACTCCATCCATTGCCTGCTTTCAATTTATACAACTTCAGTACAGCTGACAATGTTGTATACTTAGTGCAAGCAGCATACAATGGCGTCTTTGCACAACTCTTTAACTTCTCAAACAATTTTGGGCAATCACGGGGTTCATCTTGAATTGTCTTTGTCATTTCCTCAATACGATCTTCATCATCATTGACATCTGTAATCACATCCTCCATACGGTCTTCTTCATTATCTATATTTGTATTCATATCTGACGATCCATAAAACGCAGTTTTATCCCAGCCAGTAGCTACATTCGCTTTTTCTCCGTGTTTATTCCAACATTTATAACTCCGATCTATTCCGTGACATATCAAATGTTCTTCCAACTCCTCTGGAGTAAGTAGTCTAGAATAACAACAACGTAAACACGGACAAAGGATTTGAGAAGGATCCTTTGTGTGATCCTTTGAAAACTTGATGAACTCTTTCACTCTGTTCTCGTACTCTATTGTTAAACGATTAGAATCCATCCAATCTTTATTCATCTTCATCCTATTTGAATCTCAAATATTAGTATTTATGGTTCAAGTACACAAAAGAAGACTTCCAAATACAGTAGAAGGGAACCACTTCCTTGGAAGGAGATCAAGTAGTCTAACCTATAATCAAGATTCATAAAAAAGAATATTAGATTCACTAAAAAGATGATTATCTATCACTCTATAAGGAGGATATAACAGGAGATAGAGGATTTCCAATCGATGAGAGATACCTTTATCAGAGAGAAACCAAACGCATCCACTAGAGCTTCTATCTGATTTGTATAGGCACTCAGGATACAAAAACTATATTTAGAATGCATGTGAGATAAAGAACGAATAATTAAAATAAATAATCCATTATACAATTTAAAATTCATTATCATCTCTATTATGATTTGTATAGGCACTCAGGATTCATTCTAGTAGTGGTACAGGTTCCCCCATTAATCATGAGTGATAGAGGGAATAGTAGTTTTTGGATTACCTTTCTTGTTTTATACAATTTATGAAGAAATGACAAGAGTTGGAAGTGCCAAGTGTGTTTGACTTGAAAATAGAGGTTCAGTTGCAACACCCTCTGATGTTTTCTGGAGAGGGTGGACCCAAGGTAGATAAGTTCTAAATTTAGTTCATCTAGAATATTCTAGATAACTTTTCTACTCCTTAGTAGAATAGGGTAGAGTTGGTAGCGTATATGTTATGGGGGCCAACAATGATCTACTGTGATATTTAGTCTTGGGATGAGCATATGGAGGGAATGACTTGGAAGAAAATCTAGGATATGTTCATGGAGCACTTTTAACCTACGACATTGAGGAAATGAAAATATGAATATTTAATATGTTTGACATAATTATGTTTGATAATGATAGATTATGTTAGATTCTTCACATACCAGTAATGTTTTTATCTAATGTTGACAGGAGATAAGGTATCTATGAAAAAAAAAATAGGATGGACTTAGATGTGAGATTAAGTCCCAGGTAAATATATTTTTTATGAGGTTTGTTGAGGTGGTGGATCAGGTTCTCATTTCCAAGGGGAACCTAAAGGAGACTTGTAGTGGTGGTAGGGCGGTTTCAATTGAATGATCTAGTGGTACATATTATGATAGTAGGATTCACCATTATGATATCTTCCACTAGGGTGGTGGTGGATAGAGTATCTATGTGAGAGGATTTTTCTCTTAGAGAGGTTTTTAGTCATCTTCAATCAATGAGGTAGGTCTGGTCACATGTTAGGCCTATGACTTTGACCACTAGTGAAGTGTCAATCATGTATCATGATGGTTCATATATATAGGTTCTACATGAACACTTGTAATATGGGTAGTGATGGATGATCTATATTGGTACAGAGCACCGAATAGGGGAACCTAAAGGAGACTTGTAATAGGGGATCCTCTCATTATTTTATATCTTATCTCTTGGTAAATGGTTTCTATTTTTTGTTAGAGTACTTTTGTGGGATCATGTTGGTCAACACACCATTGGGGGTGTGATTAGAAGGCATCTGTCTTCGTAAGGGATGTTCCCTCATGGTTTGTGAGTATTGTTTCATTTTGGATTTATACATGCTTGATATGATATGTATTGAATAGATAGTGATGATGTAATTTTTGGTATTTAATCAATATCACATTGATTGTTACCGTAGATGAGTGACCGTCATGCCTCATAAGGGTAGAGCCCATGTCTTTTATGGAGAATGGGATATCTTGGTAGACCATGTAGGACCAATTCTTCCACAACTAGGTGAGAACATAGACCAGTTTACGAATATTTTTCTTGATGATAATGGATTGAAACAAGAAATATTTCCCCCAGTAGTAGACTGGTTCTAGGATGTGTTTCATGAGAATTGATCAGGGCTACCACCTAAAAGAGACTTTGAGTTCATGATTGAGCTGATGCGTGGAGTTGAGCCATTTTATATAACGCCTTTCAGAATGAAACAAGAATAGATTCAGGAACATAAAACTCAATGAGAGGAGTTAGATTATGAAGGGCGCATCTGCTCGAGTATGTCACCTTGGGGATCTCATGTTTTATTTTCCAAGAAGGATGACAGAACATTACATATGTGTTTCTATTAATAGAATATGAATCAGATGAAAATTAAGAACAGATATCCACTTCTTTGTATTTTTGATCTATTTGACCAGCTGAGGGGTTCCATATTGTTCTCTAAGATTGATCTAAGGTTTGTTTATCATCATTTGAGGTTGAGAAATTCTGATATACTATAAACTAATTTTGAAATCATGTATAGTTTTTATGAATTCTTCATAATAAAATTTGTGTTGACGAATTCCCCATGGAATTTATTCTCTTGATGAGTTGAATATTTCACTTGTACCTAGACCAGATTGTAGTTGTTTTATGGATGACATATTGGTGTAATACCAAAATAATGATGATCATTTCCAACATCTGGACATCATCATGAGTACACTTAGAGAGAATCAGCTATACACAATCTATCTATATGAAAACATATACATCTTCTTCATAGATTGTTACCTTAAGGCGGCGGCCGAGGGCGTTGCGGGTTGCGGAAGGCGGCCGCGGAGGGCGACCGAGGGCGGCCGAGTGAGGCGGAGGGCGGCAGAGGCGGCGGAGGGCGGCCGAGGGCGGCCGAGGGCGGCCGAGGGCGGCAGAGAACGGCGGCCGAGGGCGTTGCGGGCAGCCGAGGGCGGCAGGCGGTGGAGGTCGGCCGAGGGTGTTGCGGGCGGCGGAGGACGGCGAGTGTACCGAGGGCGGCAAGCTCCGGCGAAGCGAACACAACAGCGGTATTCGGGAGAAGAGTAGCAGGGTTACGGTTCCGCGAGGGCTTTAGCTGCGATAAAACGAGGGCACTGTGCGACCGACTTTATAAAAAAGTCGACTAAGGTTTTATCAGCGCTAAAAAAGCGCTGATAAAGGCTACCTTTATCAGCGCTAAAATTATAGCGCTGATAAAATCTAGCTTTATCAGCGCTTTTCTAGCGCTGATAATATTATGATTTATCAGCGCTAGAAAAGCGCTGATAAAGATTCCCCGTATCAGCGCTACAATTTTAGCGCTGATAAAGATAATTTTTATCAGCGCTTTTTGAGCGCTGATAAAGGATACCCTATATCAGCGCTGAAATTTGAGCGCTAATAGAGGTGTTCTGTATCAGCGCTTTTTTAGCGCTTATATAGGCGAACCTTTATCAGCGCTTTTTGAGCGCTGATAAAGACCAACTGTATCAGCGCTAAAATTTTAGCGCTGATACAGATCATATTTATCAGCGCTAAGAAAGCGCTGATAAACATTAGCTTTTTCAGCGCTGTAATTTTAGCGCTGATATAGGGTATCCTTTATCAGCGGTTTTGCTTAGCGCTGTTATAAGGGCGCGCTTCCCTTGCCCGTTTTTGTAGTAGTGACCTAATCAATATGTTGTAGCCTTCGCACCATATCACGTTGAGCGAGCTTGCGTAGAGCCTAAAAATTCAGGTGGCCACACCTTGCGTGCTAGTATCATGCCTCCTTCGAGCCCCTTGTCGAAAAGCATATCGGTTGTGCAATGTTAAGGTTGAGCTTGTACAGGAAAATAGGAAAGCACTTCACCATGACTAGCAGATGCCGCTGCTAGTCGCAGATCCTCAAGATGTTATAGTTGTTTAGTATTTGGCAATCATTCTTTTCAAGTTGTCTGATGCTAATGATGTTGGTGGTGAGTCTCAGGTTGAAGTACACCTCTCATGAGCACATAGTGCTCATCAGTCCTGCAGATGAATGGGATCGTCCAGCACCCCTTGATGTTGACAACGGAGTCATCACTAAACTTCACGGTCTGGCGGATCCCATAGTTGTGCATAGAGAAGATAGTGTAGGGCCCGGTCATGTGGTTTATGAAACTAGTGCCAAGGTACCACAAGTCATTGTCACACACCTCCTCCTGATCCAGTTGTGTGAAGGCCTTCGTCTGAACCGGGCAGAGACGACTACATTGCGGTGATGGGAATTAAGAGTGGTGGTGGGGAATCAGGTACTGCAGTGCACGGCCTCGTCGTAAGGAGCGTGGGCTCATCGTCGTCATTGTGTGTTGGATGGGCCTTAACTTGTTTAAGCTTATTGCGACAATCTTTGGCCTAATGACCCATTTTTTCGTAATAGCAACATTTGTCCCTTAAGACATCATGACTGCCACCGGATCTCGAACCATCCCCTATATTTCTACTGCCACTACTGTCAGTCTTTCATCACAATGGTCTGTAACGCCGGTTGTCGGACTTGGAATCATTGGGGGATCCCTCCCCTGGTTGCCACTTCTTCATTCGTATAACTCACTCCTCCTCGATGAGGAGCAGCTTCATTCCAGTGTTGGTGGTGAGTGTCGACTCAAAACAGCCATCATCAGCTTTGGGTCTCCTTGTTACCTCCTCCACAGAAAAAGTCAAAATGTCGAGAAACATCTCAATTGAAGAAAAAAAACAATTTGTGAGAGCTTAGAAAAGAGGACATACAAATACTTTTCAACGACTTTTTGGGGTGGTTCCGGATTGCCATGGATTACGAGCTGGTTAACCAGCCTGGGTGGGTTGCATCATGAAGTTGTCAAATGATTCGCCATTGCGGAAATCAATGTTTCCGTACACCCTGCGGAGCTTCGTTGGATTGGTCTTGCATACTCGATCAATGTCATGCATGATCTTAACAGTGTCTCGTGTTTCCTTGGTGTTTGCCTTAATAGCGAGTATGAAGATCTTCTCAGGCGGGATAGCGTGCATGATGGCCTCTAGCGCCATCTTGTCTTCTTGGAATTCAGCACCGCTGGTGTTGACGACATCAGAGTCCATGCGACTGGAGCATAACCTCCATCATTGTAGTTTGTCTCCATGAGGAGCCTTTGAGGAGTCTCCCGGGATGTCTCGGGTTTGAGAATTCCGAAATACTTATAGATGGTATAGATTATTATTTTTTGTATGCTCCTCCCCCAAATGTTATTCAATATCCGTTTCTCTTCGAGAGGCTGCCTTTCCACCGAACCAAACGATGCCCGGATGTTCAACCCTGCACCTTTGCTCCGCCCCGTAGCAACCAGATTCAGCTCTCCAGCGAATTGCAGGTGCCAGAACCGATCTCCTACTTCCCGCTCTACCCACCTCCACGCGCCGCCATGGAGGTTTCCTCCACCGATCAGTCCTCCGTCCCTCCCTCTCTTCTCCACCGCGCGATCACTCGAACAAACCCAACAGCTCCACGCCTCCGCCATCCTCCACGCCTCGCTCCCCCATACCCTCTCCATCTGCGCCTCCCTCATGCTGTCCTACGCTTCATTCGGACACCCTGCCGCATCTCGCCTCCTCTTCTACCAGACCCCTCCCATCCACCGCACCGCCTTCCTGTGCAACACGCTCACGCGAGCTCTCACCATCGCCGTTGACGACGTCCGCCGTCTTTTCGAGGCTTACAACTGGATGGTACGAAATGGTGTCCGGCCCGATCTTCATACGTTCCCTATCGTCCTCAAGGCGTGTGTTAACACCTGGGCAGCTCGGAAGGGCATGGAGGTTCATGGGAAGGCTTTGAAGTCGGGTTTTGATTCGGATGTTTATGTGGGGAACACTCTGTTGTTGTTCTATGGGAGGTCTGGGGATGTGCAGGGTGCAGAGAGGGTGTTCGATGAAATGCTTGAGCTAGATGCCGTGTCATGGAACACACTGTTTGGGGTGATATCGATTGAAGGATCATTCTGCAAGTGTCTCTCCTTGTTTCGCGAGATGAATTGTTCTTCTGGGTTCAAACCGGATGCTGTTACTGTCATCACCATTTTGCCCATGTGTGCAGAGATGGAAGATGAGGAGACCGCAAGTGCAATTCACTGTTATTCTGTGAAGATGGGTTTTTATCTTCAAGTGGCCATTGGCAATGCTCTGGTTGATGTTTACGGGAAATGCGGAAACATGAAGGCATCAAAACTGGTTTTTGATGAAATGGATTGCAGAAATGTTGTTTCTTGGAATGCTCTTATGGTCGCCTTTTCTGCTGATGAAGTTTCTTTGGAAATGCTTAGGTTGATGATTGATGAGGGGCAAAGACCGGACGCCATCACCATTTCTAGTGTGCTCCCTGTGCTGGCCAAACTACAGCTTCCAAATGCAGGTAAGGAAATCCATGCATATGCCATTAGGATAGGAGTGATCGACACAGACATTTTTGTTGCGAACTCACTGATTCATATGTATGCAAAGTCGGGGCATTTGATGGAAGCATCGTGTGTTTTTACCATGCTTGAAACAAAAAATTTGTTCTCCTGGAATGCCATGGCTTCTAATCTTGCTCAAAACGGGCTTGAAAGTTCAGCTGTAGGACTCATCCGGAAAATGCAAATCGATGGTGAAATTCCCGATTCCATCACCCTCGTGAATGTCCTTCCAGCATGTGCCAATGCTGGTTTTCTTCGCCAAGGGAAGGAAATCCATGCCTGGTCGATCCGAACCGGACATGCCCATAACCATGTCGTCTCAAATGCTTTAACCGACATGTATTTAAAGTGTGGTTGCCTGAACCATGCCAGAACCGTGTTCGATGTTTCCTTTACTGACGAAGTGACTTACAACACACTCATTGTTGGCTACTCTAAAACGAAGAATTGTGAGGGCTCTCTACATCTGTTTTTGGAAATGGGGCGTCTAGGTTTGAGATGCGATGATGTTTCGTTCATGGGCACCCTCTCGGCCTGTGCAAATATGGGTGCAATCAAGCCGGGCAAGGAGATCCATGGGCTTTCCGTTAGAAAGGCATTCAATTCACATCCCATCGTGGCAAACTCACTCTTGGAGCTATACACAAAGTGTGGTCGGATCAATATTGCAAGGAGGGTTTTTGAAGGGATCCACAAGAAGGACGTGGCATCGTGGAACATCATGATCCTGGCTCACGGGATGCTCGGTGAACTGGACACCACATTTAGCCTCTTTGAGGCAATGAGAAAAGAGGGCACGAGTCGTGACTCGGGCTCATACCTTGCAGTTCTATCGGCATGCAGCCATGGAGGTCTGGTTGAGAGAGGAAGGCAGTACTTCTGTGAGATGGTGGAAGATCAGCATATTGTGCCAACACTTGCGCACTACGCTTGTATGGTTGATCTTTTGGGTCGAGCTGGTCATCTTGAAGAGGCAGTCGAGCTCATTCGAGGGCTGCCTGTCGTGCCCGATGCCTGTGTGTGGGGTGCTCTCCTCGGGGCTTGCAGGGTGCATGGGGATTTGCAGTTGGGGGCTTGGGCAGCTGGACATTTGTTCAAGCTTGAGCCTTGGCATGGTGGATACAATGTGCTCCTCTCCAACATGCATGCTGAAGCAGGGCAGTGGGATGAGGCCAGCAGGGTGAGGGAATTGATTGGGTTGTGGGATGTGAAGAGGAACCCAGGCTGCAGTTGGGTACAAATCCATGGTGACCGAGGTGGTCAACTGGAGTCAGAATTGTGGAAAATAGAACCATATAACCTAGGCCCGTTTGATCCGCTGGAAACAGGAAACTCAAAAGATAAAAAGGAAATCAACTTTGGTTTCATGACACCACTACAAGGATTGGATGGAGTGCATTAACTACCTTGACAACATTCAGTGCATGGTCTCTCGCATTTATAGAGGGAAACGTTCCGACGGAAGATCTTTCGAAGCGAGTTGTGGTGATGTTTACACTCAATTTTCATGATGACTCTTGTACTCATCTCCCTTTTTCTTAATAAATTTCATGGGTATGGGTTTTTTGGTCCGCTGCCCCCACCTTTGTTGATTATTATCATAATTATATTTATAATTGTAGAATGATAGAAGATGTGGACCCAATACCCAAGATGTCTCTCTAAAGGAGATCTTGAGGTTATTTTATAATGAATAATAAATACCACATAAGATCACAAGTTTGATGTGGAACGCAGACTCCAACACTCCTCAAATTAGGTCTACCTAGCACATAACTAAGGGGGAAAAAAACAAAACAAACACAAAATACTGTAAATACTCCTCCTCAAGTTGGACATACCCAACTTGATTACAAAACACGACGAAACATAAGAAGAAATCATCCGCGATCGCAACTTCCTCTCGAGATGAAAATGATGGATAATAGAAGATGTCGCTAAAATAGCTGAATTACATCAGTGGTGCGACAAGTCGTCTAGGTGTAGCGGAGGAACCACGTAGGCGGGGTCGGTTGTCGAAACATCGGGAAAGCTGCATTGGCGATGCCGGTCGACGGAGCGTCGGGAAAGCCGCATAGGCGGTGCCGGACAACGGAGCGTCCGGAAATTCGCACCGGCAATGCCGGTCGTTGAGGCACCAGGAAAGCCGGGTAGGTGGGACCGATCAATAGGGCGCTGAGAAAGTCGCGCAGGCGAGGCTGGTTGATGTAACGTCCCGGTTCCGGGTGCCACTCAACGGGTGCCCCGAACTCGGTTCGCCACGTGACCTCAAACGCATTTCCCCAAACGCCAGAGGCTGTCGACTTGTAGCGAGGGCCCATGTCTGATAGTGAGGAAACTATGCCCTCATTTGTCAAAGTGTAGCGCAGCGGAAAGAATAAAACATACAACAACAGCGGAAGCAACAACAGTATATAGAACTAAAATGAATAACTGATAAAACAAAAGGAAACCAACAATCATATATATATGAAGATGCATCATGTCACTATTCTACAAAACAGTCAGAACATGTTACACTGCAATACAATACATTACAACTGAAGTACAAGTACAGAAAAGCAAAACAGAATAGCCAACGGCATTGCGAGCCAATGCTCGGTCTCATGCTCTCCTACACCCCAGCAACAATCAAGTACATGTATAGGGAGCCTTGCCTTTATCTACACCTGCAGAAACATAATCTGTTTGGACTGAAAAGCATGACCCAAATAGGATGTGAGAAATAATTCCAAGTAGGCACCCACCAAAGGCCCGTGCTCAACTGTGTGTAAACATGCAACAACAGTGTGCAGTAGTAAATGCAATAAACTAAGCAGTACTCAAAAGTTACTAACTTAACCAGTTATATTGTCATTTCAATTATTCATTTAACCGTTCAATTTAGTAACATTCTGTGCTCAAATCAGGCCAACCAGAACCTTGCCCTCAAGCGAATATAGTAAAACCACGCCATCAGGCTTGCCCTCAGGCTATATAGAATCTCGCCCTCAGGCATTGCCCTCAGGCGTATCAGAATCTCGCCATCAGGCATACGAAGTGTCGCCCTCAGGCACAGAAGTCAAGCCTTCAGGCACGAAAGGTTGCCCTCAGGCGAAATAGAACGTTTCCCTTAGGCTAATACAGTCACACCCTCAGGCTATAGTAAAACACCGCCCTTAGGCATAAGTAACCGGGTCATGCCCAACATATAAACATGTAATTTACATACAATTCCTCTCAAGGCAAACGTAATGCATAATTTAAACATAACATACCCTCGAGTATCCTGGCCAAACGACTAAACAGAGGAACGCACCCCCGGGGTGGTCCTGTATCCAAGCAGCGATCCCAAACAGCATTTTAATATCACATTTAGTTACCTATACAATTCTAGGTATTTAAAATAGCCCCGACTTTAGCCACACGACACCCCAAATATGGGTTCGTAGCTCAAAAACACACAAAACGCACGACAATTGGAAAATAAACACCAAGCCACCTACCTTAAACGCCCCTGATCAGTATACTCGAACGACGTTCCACGAATCGTCCTAGAACGAGGTAGATCTGAGGTGAAAGAAAACTCGCTTTAAACGCAAATAACTTCTCTTAGAGGAAGAATTGACAAGAACTACACAAGGAGATGAGAGGGCTTACCCGTGCGGTTCCAATGAGATCGACGGAGGCGGAATCGGATTCCTGGTTCGCGATCGACGGATCCTCGAAGATTCGGTCGTCCCCTCCCGTGCTCCCGTCTGGTTTTAAGCCTTCCTTGTGAACAGGGGAGGCTACTGCCCATTTTAAGTGAAAAAAACAAAGTACACGGCGTGTATATCCAAGTACATGGCGTGTACTTCCCATTTTTTAACTGTTCCTATGGCGGCTTCCCGCCAGCGTGGCACTGTTAATCTGACGACATGACTACACATCGTGTCTTCTTGAGTACATGGTGTGTGATGTCACACAGCTGGCCACTGCCTTACTATTCGCCTGTCGACTGACTACACGACGTGTAAAGGACCACTACACGGCGTGTAGTCGGTTTCTACACCCTTCGTCACCAACATGGCTACACGCCCTGTGTACTCATCCTACACGGCCAAAAGTACATGGCGTGTACTTCCAAAATTTAGGATTTTCTCCCATTTCCTTATTTTCTCAAAATACTTAAGGACAAGAGAAAAGAAGAAACCCGTACCTCAAAAATAAGAATCGGGTTCTTACAAACTTCCCCCTTAAGGCAATTCGTCACCGAATTGCCCTTCCAAGGGTGGCAAAGATAAAGCTCAGAACAACTCTGGCCACTGAGCACGTACGTCGGTCTCCCGCTCCCAGGTTTCATCCTGCACTCGGCCATGCTGCCATAACACCCATACGAGAGGAACTGACCGGCCTCGGAGAACCTTCGTGCTCCTATCAATGATACGAATCGGATGCTCCTCAAAGGACACATCTATCTGAAGCTCAACCTCCTTGGGCTGAAGGGCGTGAGACGGGTCTGAATGATAGCGGCACAACTGAGATACATGGAAGACGTTGTGCATGGCCCGATACCTCTGTGGTAACTGCAACCGATAGACAACTGACCCGACTCTTTCCAGAATCTCAAATGGCCCCACACACCTCGATGAAAGTTTACCCTGTCTCCTGATCCGCCTGTGTCCCAACCTCGGTGAAACACACAAGAAAACCTGATCCCTGACCACGAACTCCAAGGGTCGTCTGCGGCGATCAGCATAAGACTTCTGACGAGACTGCGCGGTAGCCATCCGCTTCTGAATTAACTGGATGTGCTCTGAAGTCTCCTGCACGAGACGTGGTTCCAGTAAAGCTGCCTCACCTGCCTCTAACCAGCACAAAGGTGATCGGCATGACCTACCATATAAAGCCTTGTAAGGTTCCATCTCGATCGTTACCTGAAAACTATTGTCATAGGCAAACTCGACTAAGGGTATATGCTTCTCCCAAGAGCCCCCAAAGTCTAGGACACATGCACGCAACATGTCCTCAAGCACCTGTATCGTACGCTCTGACTGACCATCGGTCTGAGGGTGGTAAGCTGTGCTCAGAAGCACCTATGTACCCAGTGCCCTTTGAAGACCCTGCCAGAAATGAGATGTAAAGCGGGCATCCCTATTTGATACGATAGAACGAGGAACCCCATGAAGACGTACGATCTCTCGGATATACAACTTCCCAAGCTCGTCAACACCGAAGGTCTCTTTGATCGGCAAAAAATGAGCCACCTTTGTGAGTCTGTCCACAACAACCCACACAACATCATTGCCTCGAGGTGACCTCGGCAATCCAGTCACGAAGTCCATCGCGACATCATCCCATTTCCACTTCGGGATGGGTAACTGCTGTAACAGTCCAGCTGGTCTCTGATGCTCCGCCTTCACCTGCTGACAGGTGGAACACCTCGTAACAAAACTGGCTATCTCACTCTTCATACCCGACCACCAATACTGACGTCTCAAGTCTCGGTACATCTTAGTAACCCCGGGATGAACTGCCCAAGCTGAAGCATGAAACTCCCGCATCAACTCCTCGCGTATATCCCCTGGAACCCACACTCGTCCATGGAAACACAGTACCTCATCATCGCCTATCGTCCAACCAGGAGGAGGGTCCTCACTTGCCACTGACTCCCGTAGAACTAGGCCTTCTGAATCAGATAGCTGTCTTCATCCTCACTCTGTCCAGGAGAGTAGAAGTCACAGCTAAAGATGAAAGATAAGTTTTCCCCTGACTATCATGCACTTCCAAATGCATCTCAGAGAACAAAGCCATAAGCTGCCACTCACCACTGGCTTCCTGCACTGCCTATATCTGAGTCTTCCTGCTCAGTGCATCGGTTACTGCATTACCTTTACCAGGTGTATAGGAAAGCTCAAAATCGAAGGACTGAAGGTATTCAACCCACCTTCGTTGTCTCAGGTTCAAGTCACGCTGAGTAAAAATATACTTGAGACTTTTGTGATCGGTAAAAACCACAAAATTCTCTCCCAAGAGATAATGCCTCCAACAGCGTAACGCATGAACCACTGCAGCCAACTCGAGATCACGCGTCAGGTAATCCCTCTCATGTGGCCTCAACTGCCGAGACCCGTACGCAACAACTCGATCGCCCTGCATCAACACTGCTCCTAGTCCAATACCTGATGCATCACAGTAAACTGTATAGCTCTTCCCCTGCTCTGGGAGTATCAGGATCGGTGCTGATGTCAACCTTCCTTTCAGGTCCTGAAAGGCTGTCTCGCAAGCTTCCGACCAAACGAACTTCACTCCCTTCTTAGTCAAACCCGTCAACGGCGCTGCTAAGCGGGAGAAGTCATGTATGAAGCGTCTGTAGTAACTAGCCAACCCCAAGAAACTCCGTATCTCAAACACGTTCTTAGGCTGCTCCTAGGAAACTACTGCTCTCACCTTCTCTGGGTCCACGACAACTCCTGCCTCCGAGATGATATGACCCAGGAAGTGAATCTGATCCATCTAAAAGTGGCACTTTGAGAGCTTAGCATATAGTCGATGCTCTCTCAGTGTACTCAATACGATCTCAAGATGGGTGGCATGGTCGTGTCGAGTGTGAGAGTACACTAAGATATCATCCATGAATACTACTACAAAAGAATCAAGATACGGATGGAACACACGATTCATCAAAGCCATGAAAACTGCTGGCGCGTTCGTGAGTCCGAACGACATAACCAAGTACTCATATAGACCATATCTGCTCCGAAAAGCTGTCAGCGGTATATCCGATGGTCTCACGCATAGCTGATGATATCCTGATCTCAATTCAATCTTCGAGAACACTCATGCTCCACGAATTTGATCAAAAAGATCATCAATTCTCGGCAAGGGATATCGGTTCTTAACCGTCAACTGGTTCAGCTTCCGATAATCTACACATAGTCTGAGAGTACCGTCCGCCTTCTTCACAAAAAGGACCGGCGAACCCCATGGAGAAATACTGGGTCAGATAAAACCCTTTGCCTGTAACTCCTCTAACTGCCTCTTGATCTCCTGCAACTCAGGTGTGGTCATCCTATAAGGAGGAATGGACACCGGTGCTGCTCCTGGCACAAGCTCAATAAAGAAATCCACCTCTCACTCCGGAGGTAGACCTGAAAAGTCGTATGGGAAGACATCCCTAAAACAATCAACAACTGGAGGGAAATCCGTCTGACAAGTCCCCTGATCATCCAGATATAAACTCGCAATCTGGGCTGTGACTCCACCTCGCCCACGATGCTATGGTCTAGCTCAACTTGCCTGAACATCCCATTCACCCTTGTATAGAAACTCTCCGCCCTCTGGTGACGTGAAACTCACCCTGCGACGATAGCAGTCTACAAAGGCTCGAAAGGGAACTAACCAGTCCATCCAAAGAATGATGTCATAAGTTGTCATCTCTAAGACATAAAGGTCCCAAGGAAAGTGACACCCACCAACCTCAAGGGGGCACTCCTTGCACTGACGCACACCAGCCGTTCTAGTCCCCAACGGAGTGTCTAGCGTCATGATATCAGAAGAAGTAGAAAAACATAGCCCAAGAATCGTCACAACAGGCACAAATATAAAACTATGTGTATCACCCGTATCAAAAATTACTGAAGACAAGACAGAAGTTACTAGAATAGTACCTCTGACTATAGAAGGTCCAGGATCCTGCTCCTGCTGGGTCTGTTGCACTGCATATGCCTGCCCAGTGCCGCGACCATGCGACACAACCTGACTACCCTGAGCTGTCCCGCCCTACTGCCTCTGAGATCCTGGTGTCTGGCTACCACGACCACGACCACCATCCCGGCCTGCACGCCCTGACGTATTCCAGTTCCCCAACTGGTAAGAATCTACCGGTCCTGCTCCCGCACGCGGAGTCTGCATAGAACCCCTCTCACTATCCACTGGTAGAAACGCCCTACAAAAGTGCTGCAGATGCCCCATCTTGCCGCAAGCTCAGCACTCCACTGGATCACGTGGACACTACGGTCTCTTGTGCCCCTATTTACCACACTGGTAGCACCTGATCGGGCCACCTGAAGAAACTGCCTGGCTGGTACTGCCACCCTGAGAGAAGTCCATCTGTCTCTTCCTCTTTCCAGTAGAAATAGTATCAGTAACAGGTGATGAACCGCCCTGGCCCACGCCACTAGCTTCCCGAAGGTTTCTCTTTGTAATCAGTGCCTGGTTCACAACAGCATGTATTGAAGGCAACCTGAAAACATTCACCAGTGCTTGAATGTCATATCGGAGACCATCCTCAATGCGCTTGGCCCTCAACGTCTCATCACCCACCAGAACAGGTGCAAAACTCTGAATCTCGGTGAAGCGATTAGAATAATCCATCACTGACATAGCGCCCTGCTGTAGATTTATGAACTCTCAATCTCTGTCTGCCCTCAGCGTCTCGGGAAAGAAGAAATATTCCCACGCCATGTCTCTGTGATGCTCTGACTGGGTGGTAACATCCCACCACCTCTTGGCGGAATCACGCAGCATGTATGTCGCGAGCTTGACCCTCTTCCCTAGAGGCGTCTCAAGATGCTCGAAAATAGTCTGCAGTGATCCTAGCCAAGACTTCGCAGCCTATGGTCCACTATCCCCTGAAAACGTAGGCGGATGCTGCTGCTGGAAGATACGTGTCAGCTCGGCCATAGATGTGGCAGCCTGCGGTGCTCCCTGAAAGGTCTACATAAACCGCATAAAGCCTTCACGGAACTGCGCCTCGGCGCCTGTGTCCGGTATAACAGCTGGCACCGCATCTGGCTCTGTTGGAGGATCCACTGGTAGCCCATGGCCCACCATCTCTGGAGTATAATCGTTGCCGCTCTCTTGGCGAACAACGTGCGGTCGTCTCGGAGACATGACTCTACAAGGTCAAAAACACGCCTTAGATTCAAAATTATCAATACTGAAAATGAAGGAAACCCCAAAGGAAAACAGGAGGAAGAAGACATTCAAAATTTTCAAAACAAGACCACACGACATGTATACTGACTACACGGCGTGTACTTGACTTCCCTTCCCTTCCCGGGTTCTTCTACACGGCTGAGCTGCACGGCTCCCATTGAACAAAACTACACGGCGTGTATATAATCTACACGGTGTGTATGGTGTAATTTTCCAACTGCTCGTGTCGTTTGTGACACGGCCGACTACTCAGCTTGAACCACACGACGTGTTACACCCGCACACGGCGTGTACACTACCCCGCTTTCCAGCCACATGGTCAGGGCCACACGGTCTGTCCTCGGACAAGACTACACGACGTGTCCCCCAGGTACACGGCGTGTACTAGACGAGCTCTGCCGACCTGTGTTGTTAGTTACATGGTCGGACACACGGCTCACACTACACAGCGTGTACACGAAAGGATTTCCCCGACCTGTGTTATTAGTTACACGGCCGGGTCCCCAGGTCACACCACATAGCGTGTTCTTCATTGACACGACGTGTTCAAGAAACGACTACACCAGCCCGTGTTTGTTAGTTACACGATCGGGTCTCTGGGTCAACACTACACAACGTGTACATACGGTACACGACGTGTTCTCCCAAAGCATTTCCCTTCCCCGTGTCGCCGCCCACATGGTTTGTGACACGGGAAGAGACTACACGGCGTGTACTGAGGGTACACGGCGTGTACTCAAAAAGTTTTCTTTTCTCCCCGAACAGAAGAACATACACGGAGTGTTCAACGAACCACACGACGTGTATACTGGGTTTTACGGATAGTATGCCTCAGAAACTTCCCCAGAACCCAGAAAATACTGAAAACAACACCCAAGTGCCAAATTCCGATATGTGAGGGCCCATACTCCCCATGAATCAAAGTTTGGCATCTTATATGTGTTATAACCTAATAAGTAGTCAATGATCCACCAAATTACGGTCAATGGGGGACCATAATCCCCAAAAATCCAAAGTTTGGCATTCATTCTCATAACCGTCTCGCACAAAAATACCCTATCACATAGCAGATATTTATCAAGCAGCTCTCACAACAGCATGCTTCTCTAGCACAACAACTATCACAACAACGTGCAATTTCTAATGCACCTGCATGACATAGAACTATGCATGGAATGTGATTTCTAGCATGTGCCTAAATGATGCGTGAGATGACATACCCTCATCTCACCGGGTTGCAACTAAATAGTACCCATAGATAAACTATAAACAACACAATCACATGTGCATCACCCAACGATGAAATCAAATCAACTGTAAAATTTTCAAAATCAGAACAATTGAAAAATACGAGGTAGACTGGCTTTTCTCTATACACGGGTTAGCTACGCTCGGGCACAACTTATTACCAACTACCATTCTCGTCCTATCCCTGACTATGGCTCCAAACAGTAAGTCAAATAAAAGAACCCTCTGATACCACTTTGTAATGTCCCGGTTCTGGGTGCCACTCAACGGGTGCCCCGAACCTGGTTCGCCATGTGACCTCAAGCACATTTCCCCAAACGCCAGAGGCTGCCGACTAGCAGCGAGGGCCCAGGTCTGATAGTGGGGAAACTATGCCCTCATTTGTCAAAGTGTAGCGCAGCGGAAAGAATAAAACATACAACAACAGCGGAAGAAACAATAATATATAGAACTAAAATGGATAACTGATAAAACAAAAGGAAACCAGCATTCATATATATATGAAGATGCAGCATGTCACTATTCTACAAAATAGCCAGAACATGGTACACTGCAATACAATACATTATAATTGAAGTACAAGTACAGAAAAGAAAAACAGAACAGCCAGTGGCATCGTGAGCCAATGCTCGGTCCCATGCTCTTCTACACCCCAGCAACAATCAAGTACCTGTATAGGGACCCTTGCCCTTATCTACACCTGCAGAAACTTAATCTGTTTGGGCCGAAAAGCATGACCCAAACAGGGTGTGAGAAATAATTCCTAGTAGGCACCCACCAAAGGCCCGTGCTCAACTGTGTGTAATCATGCAACAACAGTGTGCAGTAGTAAATGCAATAAACTAAGCAGTACTCAAAAGTAACTAACTTAACTAGTTATATTGCCATTTCAATTATTCATTTAACCATTCAATCTAGTAACATTCTGTGCTCAACAGCACCAAGCCCTCAGGCCAACCAGAACCTTGCCCTCAGGCGAATATAGTAAAACCACACCCTCAGGCTATACAGAATCTCGCCCTTAGGAATTTCCCTCAGGTGTATCAGAATCTCTCCCTCAGGCATACGAAGTGTTGCCCTCAGACACAGAAGTCAAGATCTCAGGCACTAAAGATTTCCCTCAGGCGAAATAGAACGTTGCCCTCAGGCTAATACATTCACGCCCTCAGGCTATAGTAAAACACTGCTCTCAGGCATAAGTAACCGGGTCATGCCCAACATATAAACATGAAATTTACATAAAATTCCTCTCAAGGAAAAAGTAATGCATAATTTAAACATGGCATACCCTCGGGTATCCTGGCCAAACGGCTAAACAGAGGAACACACCCCCGGGGTGGTCCTGGATCTAAGCAGTGATCCCAAACAGCATTTTAATATCATATTTAGTTACCTATACAATTCTAGGTATTTAAAATAGCCCCGACCTCAGCCACACGACACCCCAAATATGGGTTCGTAGCTCAAAAACACACAAAACGCACGACAGTTGGAAAATAAACACCAAGCCACCTACCTTAAACGCCCCTGATCAGTATACTCGAACGACGTTCCACGAATTGTCCTAGAACGAGGTAGATCTGAGGTAAAAGAAAACTTGCTTTAAACGCAAATAACTTCCCTTAGAGGAATAATTGGAAAGAACTACACAAGGAGATGAGAGGGCTTACCCGTGCGGTTCCAACGAGATAGACGGAGGTGTAATCAGATTCCCGGTTCGCGATCGACGGATCATCAAAGATTCAACCATCCCCTCCCGTGCTCCCGTCCGGTTCTAAGCCTTACCTATGAACAGGGGAGCCTACTGCCCATTTTAAGCGAAAAAATAAAGTACACGGTGTGTACTTCCCATTTTTTAACTGTTCCTATGGCGGCTTCCCACCAGCATGGCACTGTTCATCTGCCGACATGACTACGTGGCGTGTCTTCTTGAGTACACGATGTGTGTTGTCGCACAGCTGGCCACCGCCTTACTATTCGCATGCCAACTGATTACACGGCATGTAAAGGACCACTACACGGCGTGTAGTCCGTTTCTACACCATTTGTCACCGACATGGCTATATGCCCTGTGTACTCATCCTACACGGCCAAAAGTACACGGTGTGTGGAAAAGTACACTGCATGTACTTTGAAAATTTAGGATTTTCCCTCCATTTTCCTTATTTTCTCAAAATACTTAAGGAAAAGAGAAAAGAAGAAACCCATACCTCAAAGATAAGAACTGGGTTCTTACAGTCGATGAGGTGTCGGGAAAGCTGCACGGACAGAGTCAGTTGACGGTGTGTCGGGAAAGATACGGAAGAGCCGATAGGGTGACGATGGGGCGCAACGGAGGAGGCTCGCAGTCGGGGCCGGCGAGAGCAGATGGCACCGGATGCAGATGCGCGGCTTGGCTTGAAGATGGTTGGTCGGTAGGGTCCGACGGGACTGGTCGGGGAGGAGAGTCGATGTTAGGAGGTAGTGCACAGGGAGGGCTGACGAGCAGGGGAGGCAACGCTCCAGATCTGGACGGCGCAGTGAGGAGGGGAGCCGGTCGTTGGAGGAAGAGCCGCTGAGAGGGAGAATGACGGGGAGGCAACCCTCCAGATTTTGACAATGTGGTGAGCAGAGGGTCGTCGCGTAGGAGGCGTCGGATGGGAGAGCACCCGCGGAGGAGACGTCGCACAGAAGGTGGGGGCCGCAGCGGGCCGTCGTGCGCAGGAAGGCGGGGTTGTAGGAGGGCGGGACATCCATGGGAGGAGGCCGACGATGAAGGCAGGGATTCTGAAAGAGAATATCGGTGACAGAGGCGAGGTCAGTAGCTGCTGAGCAGGGAGAGGGCCCTTCGGCTGGGGATTGTCTCGCAGGAGACGTAGGGGGCAGCGTCGCTGTGATGATGGCCAAGTACCTCGGGCCTCTACCCCCGACGGGGGGGATACCTAGATGTCCTCCGAAAAAAATAAAAAATAAGAGAGGGTGGGGTAGGGTTAGAGAACCCACTATGATACCATGTAGAAATGGAAGAGTGGACCGAATACTCATGATGCCTCTCTAAGGGAGGCTTTGAGGTTATTTTATAATGAAAAATAAAAACCACATAAGACCACAAGTTTGATATGGGACGCACACTCCAACAATAATTATTATAGTAATATTTATATAACAACAACAATAATAATATTAATAGTTTTGGTGACAATGGTGAGATGGTGGAGGATATAGCTGAGAAGGAAGCATGCTATGCTGAGATGAACACCACCGTGGTGTATTATCAGTGGGTGTTTTGATGACCATGGTGAGATTATAATTTAGATATGAGAAATGGTGTGTTAGAACATTCCATGGAAGTGACCGTAGTGTCCCTCATGAGAAGTGAAGTTTGAGAATTCTTGAGGTAATTAATTCCACATGGTTAGTAACAATTAAAACTATCTTAGTCCATTTGATTCCTATGGCCAAGGTAATCGAGTAAGACCTAGAAACATTGTGTGCTATCTCAAAAGAAAAAGAAGAATTAAGGATGGATCTCATGATTCCACCCCCTTCGCCACATTGGGGTTCATCTCTTAATCACCATCACTCTAACCATGCTACTAAGAGATATGATTTGATTAGGCTCAACATGATAGTAACCCAACACATGCAACTCACTAGAAAAATTAATCATTTAAGTTAAAGTATTATCCTCTTACTCTCGATCCACCTCCCATTAAGAAACTACTCACTCATGATGCAATGGTCATCCGTCATGAATTAAATAGTATTCTTGAGGGACAGAAAAGATACAATCATAGAATGTAAGATCAAAGAACACAGATAATAAAAGCTAGAAAACTTATCCACCATACAATTAGATCTTCAATCCACAAGCATGAAACCAATCATTCAAAATTCTCAAAGAAGTGTTCAAGTTGCTCCATGAAAGTCTTCTCCTCAACCACATCTATCCACTGGTCTTCTCTCTTCAAAAAGAATTTCCAAAATTCAATCCCTTAAATGTTTGTCATCATGTGTAATTTATATACACAAACATCACCACGACGTAACAATAGCGATTGTGGTATAACACATTAAAATTCCTAATTCTTTGCCATGTTTTGAACAACTTCTTAGTTGAAAAGGGTGGTTGTGGCTTGGATAAATAATTTCTTATTTTAAAACCTCGAGTTTCGTGAAGATCACAACGTGACCCCCAAGATTCTCGGCCATGGGTTCACCACCTTTGACATAAAATGAATGTTACGACTTGAGGTTCATGCACCCCAAATCACGTGGTTCTGTTAATTTGTGACCCTCCATGTCATGACAAATGTGATACAATGCAATCTGTATTTATCTTCTCTAGATTAATATGACAAATAACCAACCACGATGCAGGATTCAGATCACAACATAAATGGTTCTTCAAATCTTTCTTACATGATCTGAAGTTGTTCTAATTTAATCCAACACAGACTTCAATTTATTCTCTTTTATCCATGGTTATAGCGCATGGGAACTCATCACAGCGCAACTTCTTTACGCTGCTTCGAAGTTATTATGATGCAACTTCACATTAATCTTTTGTAGGTGTGTTTTTGGCACAAGGCATTTTATGACGACGTTCCTTATCCTTCTGTTTTCTAAATTATTCTAATGTACTCAAATTCAATCTTTCTTAAGGGGGAATTATGGAATGATTCCCTTAGTTACACAACAGTTTAATCTCCACCTTAACACATATAATCTTCAATCACATTGTGATTTAGGAGACGTTGTGTGATTTCATTCATTTCTGTGCAAAAATATCAAAACACCTCAAATCCATCTTCAATCTGCAATTTTCCACAAATCATTGAAAAAAAAATATCTGGTAGAATTTGATTTTTAAAAGGACTTATATTATATCCAAATTTCATGCACATTTTTTTACTCATCACCATACTACTTTTTCTCTTCTTTTCCCAAGCATATATCCCACAAAAAAATCACTAACATCAAACATGATTTCAAATGGATGAGTTTAACATAGTGATGTGATGATAGCTACCGAGACTAACTCTCTATTTAATATGTCGAAGGCTTCCAAGCTTTTTTCATCAAACATGAACTTGGCATCCTTTTCCAAAAGTGGGAATAATGTCCATAAAATCATTGAGAAATACTTGATAAATCTTATGTAAAATCCACAATGGGCAAGGAAGCTTCTCACTACCTTTACTGAATTTGGTGGAAGCAGTGATGAAATCTATTCAATTTTGGCCTTATCAACATATATTCAGTCTTTTCATATTATGTGTCCTAGAATAATACCTTCTCTAAACTTGAATTTCCATTTCTCCCAATTGAGAACTAAATGTGTCTCCACACATATAGTTATCACTTTTGATAGGTTTTCCAAGAAATATTCAATTGTCATGCCAATGATAGAAAATTCATCCATGAATACATTGATGATATTTTCCACCATGTCTGATAAAATTTCCATCATGCATAACTGGAAAGTGGTAGTTTCTCCACACAACCCAAATGGAATTATTTGATATAAAAGTGTTCCATAGAGACAGGTGAATGCGGTCTTCTCTTAGTCAAGATGATCTATAGGAACTTGGTTATGTCTTGAATAGCCTTCCAAGAAGAAAAATTGAGAGTGACCCGTAAGAATTCCCAATATTTGGTCTATGAATGAAATGAGGAAATAAACCTTCCTTATGGCCTTGTTCAATTTCCTCTAGTCTATACAGACTCCGTAATCTATCATAGTTCTTGTAGAAATCTACTCATTCTTCTCATTGGTTATGATAGTCATATCACCCTTCTTTGGAACCACATGTATAGGACTAATCCATGCACTAGGATAAATAATTCCAACATCAATAAATTTGATGATATCATCCTTAACTACTTATTTCATGTTAGGTTTGAGCCTTATTTGGAACTCAACAAGCTTTATATCATTCTCCATGAGGATTTTGTGTATGCAGATAGTTGGGAATACTCCTTTTATATCAAATACAGTCCATGTAATAACAGTTTGATGCCTCATCAATACTTAAATTAGATTCGCCTCTCATTAAGATTACAATTTAGTTGAGATAATGAAAGGGAATGTATCTTTTGCACCCAAATAAGAATATTTGATTTTGGAAGACAATATCATAAGTTACAGACAAGGTGGATTCTTTTTACATAGTTTCTACATAGGTCTGTTATGATCTAGATCCTCTTATAATACTTTAACTATATCAATTTGAGAGTTCTCATGACCATTGAAGCCAGATTCCTCAAAATTTAGTGTAATGTTTTCCTTGTTTTCAAGGAATTCCTCCATATCATTCAATTCATTCTCAAATTTAGTTTTTGACTCAGCCCTCACATCCTCATCAATGACGTGAATTGAAAAAAAAAACCATCTACACCATAGGGATTCTTCATAGCTTAGAAGAAATTCTGTACTTCCTTATCTTCACCCATTAGGAATGCGATCTTGTCTTGAGGAAAATATCAAGGTACCACCAGTGACTAAAAATAGCCTTCCTAATATAAAAGGAAACTCTTTATTACATTCCATCACTAATACTAAAAAAGTTACCTGGAAGGATAAGCTTTCCAAATCTTACCAATAAATCCTTGATCATTACATTTGGATAGGTGAGTGATCTATTAGCTAGCCATAATGCCACTTTTGTGGGATTAATCTCTCCACTTCCAAGATCATTATAAATTGATAGAGGAATTAGATTGATACTAGCTCACAAATCCACAATACATATGAATGTTCCTTCCCCTTTAAATTCACATGGAATCCTGAAGTTCTCTAAATCCTTTAGATTTTGAGGTATCTTCCTTTGGATAACTACACTGCATTATTCAATAAGTGGTATAGTTGCAAATTCTTGAAACCACTTTTTATTTGAATTGATATTATTTAATAATTTGGCGTAAAATGGAAACTTTGTAAGTGCTTCTCCAAAAGGAATATCCACTTTGATCATTTGGAACATCTGGATAAACCACTATAAATACTTGTCCTTATGCTTATCAAACTCTCTGTCACTTTTAGGTAATGAAGTAGATGGGTAATATAATTTAACATCATGATGAAAAGCATGATAATAACTTTCCCATAACCTATTTTCCTCATCTTTTTCTTTTTCTCAACCAATTAAACTTCCAATCTCTCTTTCAATTTCACACTATCTTCTTTCTTCTCAAGGTACTCCATTTCCTTACGTAGCTCTGCATGTACCCCAAGTTATATATGTTTCTCTTCATATTTCCCTTTAATTTTTCTTTCTCCTCTAATTATTATTTCCATCCATACTTATCTTGGATTTTTATCTATTTTTTTGGGTAAATTTTCATTATCACATATTATCTTTTTCTTTGCAAGTTATCCAGCTTTCATTTCCATGTTGTTTATAACAACCCAATTCCCTTTTATTAGTTGGTCAAATCTGGAGAACTTTAAGGTGTTATTCATAAAAAAAATACTTTCATCTTCATTTGACATCCCTTAACCTTTCTATGATATTATAAGATCTTGTCTACACCAGAAGCTGATTGCTTTGGTGTAGAAGCCAAATTTCAACTGGTCGTCTAGTTGTTCTTGGCTTGGTAACCAGTATTCTACTATCCTTGAAATTTACAATGGTATATATACTTATATGTTCCTTCCTCCTAATTCAAATTAGGATTATTCTTCCAACCTAGATTATAGGTGTTTGAGATAAGATCATTCCTTATGGGAAGTCTCCCATAGTATTCTATATAACTAGCTTCATCCACATGATTTGATGGTTCCTCTTGAGCCGACATGTCAAAATTCATGCAATGGGAAACATTGTGTCCATATATGACATAATAATTTCATTACTCTCTTCCTCTTTGGTTCTTAGATACAATACCATGCATACTTCTTTAAAAATTATCAATTCAAGCATTCACATCATCCCTCACTATCACTTCATTGATGATGAATCTACTTCCTTTTATTGCCTTTTACTTAGAGTTGACAACAAGTATATTTTAGAGACTCTTGAGTTCATTTGTTTCCTTGTTACCATAGTGGCCTCCTATTATAGTTTTCACTAAAGATTACCCAATTCCATCAAGACCTTTATGAATGAACTACATAAATAAGGCATATGAGAATTGGTGATGTGGGCATTGTTAAAAGTAACAATTGAATCATTCCCATGCTTCATGAAAAGTTTCTAGATCTTTTTAGACAAAGGTAGGTGATCTTTATAACACCCCAGAAATTTAAAGGGTTACATGACTAAATGTTACTACCCATGTCTACAAGGAGAACCTTTCTTTTTATGAGCCTATCTATTTAAAACTCCAAAGTTAAGCATGTTTTTTCTAGAGTAGTGTTGGGATGGGTGGCCTCTGGGGAAGTTTCATGGGGTGTGTGTGAGTGATGAAAAAAGCACACTGAAAGAACATGTGTTGGCCCATAGGGACAATAATTAGTCTGATAACCTATTTGGGCATGTGGGTGGGCCCTAGAGAGGGGACAACACATGTCTGTGGGGAAACTGGTGGTGCTTGGCTGACAAGACCCAAAAACCATATTTAAAAGGTAGGGTGTTTGTGTTGTCATTGAAGACCTATTGTTATAGTGGTATCATAGTTGTACCTCTATAAAAGTGCAGATGAACTACCTGGGTTGAAATTTAGGGTCTACAATGGGGGCATTGTGCTCTGGGGGGGGCGGTGAATGTAACACCCTAGAAAATTTAAGGGTTAAATGACTAAATGTTACTATTCATCTCAATAAGGTGCACCTTCCTTTTATAAGTTAAGAAAAATTGTCCTAGAGTAGTGTCAGGATAGTTGAACTCTTGGGAAGTTTCCTAGGGTATGTATGAGGGAGGAAAAAAGTGCACTGAAAGAACATGTGTTGGTCTATGAAGATAATAATTAGTCTAATGACCTCTTAGGAAACATGGGTGTGTCCCAGAGAGTGGAAAGTATGTGTCCGTAGGGTAAATGGTGGTGCCGGGTGGGCTAAGACCCAATAACCATATTAAAAAGGTGTGGTTCATGTACTTTTAATGGGGCCCAGTAAGTCCATGGTTCTTGGTGTTAAATAAAATCTTCTTATGATTGAATTATAAATGTCATAATATGTCTTGAATGAATATTCCTCCTACTTCAACAGCCATGTCCATGCTTGTACCTTAATACGATAGGTAAAGGACCTCATCTTCTACTCATCATCACTCACACTAATTAGTGGGAATTATTGAATAGTGTTTAAGAACTCTGTAATGAATACCAGAGAATCCGCCAAAGGTAGTCCATTAAAGATAGACAAGTTTTGTATATGATGGTTCCTTAGCTCACAATTTATTTCATTATCTAAAATTGTAATATTTTATTGGTTTATGAATACCCTAGGAACTTGTAAATCCCTATATATTAGTGGTCTTTAAACATTTTTTAATGAATTCCTCATTAACATGTTTCTCTCTAGTGTTATGATGTATCATGGATAAATTTAGTTCATCCATGTCTTCAATTGTCCTTTATTTACATGTATGGAAATGTATTTAAATATCAAGAATCATAGGAAATATATCTATACTTGGGCTCATTGTGTTCATGTACCTGCAATTCCACACAATGAATACGTGAATAGTTTGTAATGTGTAAATCTATGAAACTATAAGAGTGTAATTCTTATTTATATATTTTTTGAGTATTGTAAACTTAAAAGCGGATTGGAATCACTCTCCCTATCAATTATGCCAAAAATTATTCAATTTTTACAGTGTATTGAATCTACACAACCTCCTTTAAAATGTACAGGTTCAAGAAACACATTAATTAGGAGTTTCTTAGGTTAGATCCATAGGGATGACCGATCCAATCCAGTATTTAAGTATACTAGTGTGAGAATATAAACAGATGTGTTGGTGTGTGTATGAAATAAAATGTAAAAATCCTTTCTGATGAGAGGATAACCACAAAATCAATGCATACTAGGTCGATTATATCCGCTACCACATAACACAATGCAAGGAAGAAAACTGCAGTAAATCCCAGATATGAGGACTTTACCCCGCGACCTGCCCCACCCAAACCATTACCACCCCACCACCAACGGTGGGGAAATAACCACAAAATCAATGCATGAACAATTTAAAAATAAAATGAGGAAATAGTGGAGGTTTGGGTTTGGTTTTGTTTCTTTAAGTTACTTTTTCTTAACTTCATTGTTTCATTCCTAGCTCACTTACTCTACCTTTCAAAGTTCTCTATTTGGTCACTCATAATCTTCTTGGTGAAATCACAGGTCACCTTTACCTTTCTTGTGCTAACTACACCAAGATCATTAAGTTCTTTAAGTTTATGATATGTGTGCCTTATCCTCCTTAGTAACTTTTGTACTTAATAATATTAAGTCCCTATTACATGAACCTTTTAATATTAAGTCCCTATTATAAATGCCTGAGATTAGATTTCCACTTTCTCTCCATCACCCTCTCCCCTATGTTCATATAATAGTTTATTAGGCTAGAAAAGTATCATGAACAGAAATATAAGATAATAAGTATCTAATTCATTCAATCATAAACAACAATCCACTACAACACTGCACCCTTCCCCACTAGGTTCTCAACCACACATGATCATACTAAAATAGTTGAAATAGAATAAATAGGAAGAATATTCTCTAATGGATGGTGGTGCAGCCTCCTCTAATGGCCTCTATCTCTATGATTCTCTTTATATTGTTGATTTCCTCTTCTATGTATGGGAGCTTCACTAAGTACATCATCTATATTTCTGTTATCATTCCACATAGAGAGTGAGATATGTGATCTCTCCAAGTGTCTAACAACTTGAATTCCTTTGGTGAATTTACACTCATCATGCCCATGTGTGTCATAATCCCCCTCCCATGGATCAACTACCATATGTCTAGTTCTTTTATTTCATTTCCCATTTTAGTTAGGCAATAAATTTCTAGGAATCAATTTTCCCCCCATGAGTTAGACATGCGATCTACATGGAACCTCCATGGATCGATGGTCCTCAATGATTGATCTCCCTTAATTCCTTATGAGTTAATATTTATGGGTATTTATCCAATGATTCAGGGATGTAGGAACACCTTTAGTTTATTGGATGAATTGCAGCAATTCTGAAATTAGAGACCAAAGCATACTTTGATCTTGACATAGCTTGTGTTGCAGCATGAAAATATATTTTCTTGGAAACATATCCTCAGGTTGGTATACTCTAGGATCCATTATAATGTTTACATATCATTCATTGTGACCTCACATTGTGTTGGAGCTCAAACATATCATTGAGAAGCAACACATGCCACGTTAATGTTGGCATATCCTCGAGGTGAAATTCCAAATTCGATTGGCTTGGTAGTGTTGTATAAAATATATCATATCAATGAAGATGATTAATTTGTGCTTGATTACATATCCCACATTATTTATCTACACTATGTTGGAGTATGGATGACACTTCAAGAGTTTACCTCACACTATGTTGTTGTTGTTATAGTCTCATAGTGATGTTAACATGATCGTGTTGGAGCGCTAGTGTAATATTAACCCTTTATGATGGATTCCATTGGACCTTACATATTATGAAGACCCTATCCATTTAATTATGTTGGACTCAATGAATTCTTAGGGTTCTCTACATTGCTATGTTAGACTATTGATTCCTTCTCAAGATAAGTGTCATGACTACATTGGCACTAGGATGTATCATGTGATTTCCTCTACACATTACTTTATTACATAATTATATCCTTAAAATAATTTCTATTTAATATTTAATAGCTTCCCTACTATTAAAAAAATACAAAAAATCAATGATTCACCGTAAAAAATTTCAATTAATGCATGAATGTCCACAATTAATAATTTATTACCAAAACAAACCGAATTATAAAAACTAGCATTTAATATCTAAAAAACAAAGAAAAATATAATCGAGTAGAGAGAATAAAAACAAAATCAATGAATTTTTTTTATCAATGAATATTTATAAATGGAATAATAAGATCTTAGTAGAAATGGCACGCACCATTTTGGTAGAGCATAATATTTCTTGATTTTTCTAGAGGAAATCTATTAGTATGATAGATAAGATTAATTTTTTTTGTTTATTTCAACCCAATTCAAATATTTCACCATATGAGATGTATTATCAAAATTTCATTCCCTTGAATTACTTAAGGTTATTTGGAAACCCTTGTATCATCAAGGTTAAAGGTGGAAATTTAGGTAAGTTTGAGTAGAGAGGGGTTAGAAGTGTCTTTCTTGCTTGTCCTCTAAATGATAGAGGATATTATTACTACAATAAGAAAATAATAAATATTATGGATAGTGATGATGTGAAATTTATATAACACTGAAATAATGAATTTACACATAAAGTAGAAAGTTTTATAAGTAAAGATGATGAAACAGAATTTTTTGAGAACTAGGATGAAGTTTCTAAAAATCATGGAAATTTGGATGAAGTACAAGTTTAAAATAATGATTTAGTTATGTATAATGATGAAGATTTTTTTTTAAATTCATCAATTTTTGAGAAAGTAGTTGGAGGTTGAAAACGTTTTTAGAGATTAAAGATAATCAATTAAAACTAGGAGAACTTTGAGTATAGAAACACATACCTAATTATTTTTTTCAATTTGATCCAAGATATATTACATAAGATTTAAAGTATCAAGAGTGGATTAAAAATGTAATTGAGGAGTTGTATCAGAATTAAAAGAATGATACTTGGGAGTTGGTACCCAATCCAACAAATAAGAATGTAATCAAAACAAAGTGTGTATTCCATAAAAAATGGATGAAAAAGGAGAGGCGATGAGAAAAAAACAAGACTTTTGTGCAAATTATACTCAAATATGGAAGAAGTCGATTTTGTTGAAACTTTTACATCAATTTCAGGGAATAAAACCAATAGTATTTTTTTCTATTACCACCCAAAAATGATACAAGATTTTCCAAATGGATGTAAAGTCTACCTTCCTCAATAGTGAATTAGAAGAGGAAGTGTATATTGAGTGACCCAATTTATTCTTGCCTGGATAAGCTGAAGGATACGTTTTTAGGTTAAAAAAGATTCTATATGGGTTAAAAAAAATCCCCAAGTTCATGGTATTACAAGTTAGATGCTTTCTTGAAGTCAATAAAATTTAAGAATGGAAGCGTGGGAAACAACCTCTACATAAATTATGATAAAGAGGTTTCTATAATTTTTTTTATCTATGTAGAATATTTTTGAGATATCTATACTTGGAGAGATGAAATATTTATTTGGAATATAAATTTCTCAAGTGGAAAATCATATATTTATTTCACAAGAGAAGTATGACTGAGAACTTATAGATAAGTATGGTATAAATTATTCAAAGAAGTTTTCTACCCCAATTTCATTGGAAATAAATATTTTAAAGGATGAATATATAAAATAATTTGATTCAAGATAGTTTATGAAACATATTTGTAGTTTCATCTACTTTATCTCTTCATGGCCTGATTTAGTGTATAATGTTAAATTATGCGCCAAATTTTAAAGTTCACTAAAAGAATCAAATTTAGTTTCCACAAAAAGGATACATAGATACATCAAAGGCACAATTAATTATGGATTTAGATATAAAAAAAATGAAAGGGTCTATATATATGGATATATATATATATATATGAATTGTGTTGGAAATGTAGATGACAGAATATTAACATCTAGTATATTTTTCTTTCTTTGAGAAAGATGCATAACATGGCACACAAAGAAGTAGAATTTGGTGAAAATGGGTACTAATGAGGTGGATTATATATCAATAACTTAATAAATAACATAATTGATGTGGTTGAAAAATAAATTAGATGATCTCAGGTGGATGTGATGTTATTGATCCTCATGGGACATGATAATCAAAGTGCCATCAATCTATTGAGAAATCCTGTTAAACATTCTTGATCAAAGAATATTTATATAATGTACCATTTTATCAAAAATATAGTAAATAAATGAGTGTTTAAGCTGAGGTTTATACCTAAAAAAAATAGTGGCTGTGTTTATTAAACCACTTTCAAAGGATTCATTTTAAAAAATTAGGTTGATGATAAGAGTTCAACTTTTATCTAATAAAGGCTATAATATTGCAATTTTTTCCACTTTATCACTTTTTATTGTAATATTAATTATAAAATGGGGAAAAAGGAAAAATAAATCCTTTTATTTTACATTCCTTAATGAATTTAATTTATTCTCAAGTGAATTATTTACAAATGGGAGAATAATGAAGTAAGGGAAGAATCCAAAGATATATGTTGAATGTGATGGGGGAAAAATATCTTATTAAGGGGGAGCATATATTTAGGGGGAGATTTTCAAAGGATAAATTTATGGGTTAAATGTGTGTATTTATAGTGTATGAACTATTCTAATGCCTTTTCTGAGCATGTGTATAGAAATATTGTGTTTGATACATGAAAAGATAGTTTTAAAGCTACTTTTTTGAAGAAGTTGTTGGAAATGGACGTGATTTACCCTATTGGTAGCTTTGGTATTTTTATTCATAATTCTTGTAACCTATATCGATTATGGTAACATAGTATTATGATGATTGAATTATAATTCATCTCTATGTTGAAAGGGTAATTTATGTTCAATGGTTGAAAAAAACAAATGGTTCTAGTAGTTGGAGAAAATTTGATTGAATTTGATGGTTTAAAGTAAAAATAAAGGGAAATATTTTTGAGATCGAGAAGATGAAAATGGTTATTTATATTAAGAATTGTTTTTATGATGAAGATTATCCCCAATATCAGGTGAAACTTATGGGTATTTTTTGGTGAATTGAAATTGAAATAGATATGGTTCATGCCTTTGTTGTATTTTTTTGTTACCAAATTTTCCATTATATGAATTATATTCAATATTAAGTGATTCAAGGTGTTTTAGTTGGGATGTATTTTTTTTTGTAAGTTTGGAAGAGCATGTAAGTTGATTGGAACTGAGAGGATTGATTTTAGGTGAAGTTTTGTTGTTTCAGAGGATATCACATCACAAGGTTAGTGATCATGCTAAAATATAATCAATATATAATTAACATTATAGTGAGTTAGATTAAATAAAATTACCATAGAAGGGTGCACACAATTATTAATGTTTGGAATTTGATGATGTTTGAACTATTATTTCATGACATGGATATCACACCGCAAGGAAGAGTGGTGATTCCATGAAGTCCAAAATCTTGTTGCAATGTGGTGGCTGTGAAATATTAGTGCTCCTCTAGATTTGTAGTTTTAAAGAGTCATGTCATAGTGATGTAAATCATTCTATAATTATCCTAGATGAAGAATAAGTGTGGGGTGATGAAAAAGGTTTTTCACAATGAATGTATAGGTTACACCATGAAGCATTGAATTACATCACGATGATGAGGCTATGAAATATTGATGCTATGATGAATTGAAAGGTATTTCAAGAATCACATGGGAAGAAGAATAATCATGTTGAGTCAGTTTGTGAATTAGTTAAAAGAGAAATGCATGGACACTATGAATTTTTTGGTTGCACCGTGATTATGATAATCATACTATAATGATAATAGTAATGCTATGATTTATTCTAGAGTTCATAATTGAAGCGTTTTGATAATGTGGATCAATTGTTGGTTCATGGGTTTCTCTAAATCTTATATTCAAGTCTTTAAATCAAATAAAAATGTGATATGATGACTTAAAGTAATCCAATGAATTAAGGTGAAGTGGGAGTAGTTGAAGAAGATGTTTTGGATTTTAATTTTAATTTTAAATTCAATCCATAATGTAAAAAAATAAAAGTGGGTTCTTTAAAAAGTAGATTTGTTATACAAGAGTAAAGAGTGTGCAAAGGTAGTTCATGTTGAGTCAATAAGTTCCCTTATGACTTTTCCATTCCTTTATGTTTTGAAAATCACAAACACATTTTCTTAAGGAAAATTATCTTTCTCTAATAAATATTTTCTTAAGGAGAATTTACTTTCTCTAAAAACATTTTTGATTTTACCTATGGTTTTCATTGTCTCATATAGTGTTTTCATAAACCAAGATTAACCATATTTTTCTTAAATCCAATAATTGGATCCTTATATAACTTAAAACCTTATAGTTCCTTAGAATCTGATTTTCCTAGAATAGTGATTCCAATTTCTTATGAAATCAGATTTTGATTTATCCTAAAATTAGACTCCAATTTCTTCTGAAATCAGACTCTGATTTCTCCTGAAATCAGACTTTTATTTCTTCTGAAATCATACTTCAATTTCTTCTAAAATCAGACTTTTATTTCTTCTGAAACCAGACTCCAATTTCTTATGAAATCAGACTCTGATTTCTTCTAAAATTAGGCTCCAATTTTTGCTGAAATCAGACTCTGATTTCTCCTCAAATTAGACTCTAATTTCTCCTAAAATCAAAATCTTATTTCTTCTAAAATAAGATTCTTATTTCTTCTGAAATCAGACTCCAATTTATTCTGAGATCAGACTCCGATTTCTTCTAAAATCATACTCTCATTTCTTGAGAAATTAGAATCCTAATTCTCTAAAAATTAGACTCTAAACTCTCATTTTTCCAGACTATGAAATATTCACAAATCAGATTCCCAATTAATCATAAATTAGATTCCAGATTCCTCAGAATTTAGACTCTGAATATCTATTATTTTAGAATCCGATTGTTCATATTTTCTAGACTCTGATTCTCAAATCCTTAAAAATCTAGTAAATTTTTTTTCTTAAAGTTACCTCATTTCCTTAGAGTAACTTTTCATTTTATTGGATCCTAAATATGTTAATGTTTCTTACGATTAATTTTTTATTTATTTACATATTTTATCTTTATTATACGTGATAATGTTTCCCAGGTTTTCTTACATGAAACAATATCGTACAATCTGTTTTTAAATAAACGTTGGATGAGTGAAACATGTCTAGGTCCCTCCTAAATTCAAGTAAAAATATGATCATTGGAGGAGGAGATGACTGTTGGTGTTTTTACCTATAAATACTCAGCCATTTAAAGAGTTCGAGAGATGTTGATATGTTGAAATATCTAGAGATTACATACTGTGATACTGTGAAGTGGAATATAGAGAGAGAGACTCTCATGCTTTGTGTGATCTATGAACATCTTGTTCAGCCTAGTGCAACTCTGATTATTGATGTGTATAATCGATGGATTCTGGGTATAGGAAGATAGAGGTGCTGACTACCTTAATGTTCAAGGGATTTTGGGGATATGAAGATAGACTCTGATATTCTTATCGAGGGATTACCCTATTGTGGGTAAGAAAAAATTTATTGAAAGTATAAATCAAGGTAACTTTATCCAAGTTTGTCGGATACCCTTATATTAGGGTTAAAAGATTTCCTACCCATTTACTTGTTGTGGTTAAAAGTTTTATTTCTACTGCATTTTTTGTAAAAGAAAGAAATTATAACTTTATTATACTTTCTTATACATGTATACTTTGATAAATAAGATTCTATATGATTTAAGTTAGAATATTTCTCTAAGTAAACTTGTGTTAAGTTTCTTTATTGGATCCATATTTTCATTTCCCAAGAAAGTTAGTTTCTTAATTAAGAACTAAAGAGGGTTTTTGAATCCATCTTGTTTAACTTTGTTAAACATGGATTTTTATTAAGGATACAAATGAAAGTTTTCAAACCTACAATTCACCGCTCCTCTTGTAATTGAACATATATATCTACTTTTTATCCTACATTTGGTATCATAGGAGGTATTTGAAATACTTATACTTACATATAATTTTTTTTACTCAACTTTACTTGCTCAAATTTACTTGTTCAAGGTTTTCTTAAAGTTTTTTTGTTTATAAATTTTTTCTACTAATCCTTTTTGTGGAAAAGATATTTTTTTAGAATGGAAGGAATGAATGTTGGTTATATAGAAAATATTAATCCTACCAGACCACCAATTTTTAATGGTAATGATTATAAGTATTGGAGATATAGGATAAAGACTTTTGTTATAAACACTAGAGTTGATAATTTTTTTATGCTCACTAGAGATTACAAGATACCTGAAAAGGAAGTCAGAACATTCAAAAATCATAAAAAACAAGAATATAAAATAAACTACAAGGTACACAATACTCTCTTATGTTTCATGACCAGGAATATCTATAGTAAAATATCTTCTTGTGAAGTTTCCAATTTTATATAAAAGAAACATGAAGTTACACACTTTGTAACTTCAAGATTGATATAAACAAGAAGATATATGCTTAAAGATGAATATCATGGATTTATATTTCCTTATGGAGAACCTGTTTGCAAAGTGCAACAAATATTTATGACTATTGTCAATAATCTTCAATCTATGGGATAAAAAATAATTGATGATGATGTTCTTGTGGAAAAGATAATTGATATTATTCCCAATGAGTGGGAATCTAAAATGGTAACTATTGATGAAAATAGAAAATTATCTAACATCACTCTTGATGAGTTATTTGCAACTCTTATTTTTCATAAAATAAGAATGGAGAGAGATAATGAAATTAATAAGAATAATAATGGCAATGGAAGCATTTCTTTTACTAACACATCTAAATCAAAAACTCTAAAAATGGAAACTAGATCTAAAGATAAAAAAGCTGTTGTTATATCTGAATCAAGTGACAATGATCAGTCTAAGAATGAACTATCCAATCTTGCTCGAAGGATGAATAAGACTGTGGGAAAGGAATATTTTTAGTACAGATATAAGAAGAAAGACATAAAGTACAAGAAATATTCTAAAGTAACTTATTATGAATGAAAAAATGAAATACATATTAGAACTGATTGTCCTATGATTAAGAGAAAAGATAGAAAGGATAAGCATTCTGAAAGGAATAGAAAGAAGTTCTATAAATATAAGGCTAAGAAAGTCCTAAAGGCTAATGACACTTGGAGTGCCAGTGGTGGTGACTCTTCAGATGAATATTAAAAATATAAATCTTATATTTAGATGAATATTGGTCTTATAGCTAGATTACCTATTGAAAATAATTGTATTATGGATAAGGTACACAATTCTGAATCTTTACCCAATATTTCTTTAAATGAAAATATTACTAATGTAGAATATTATGAATCTTCAGATGAATAATATTCTTCTTCAGAAGATAATACCTTACCTTAGTTTGAAGAAGTCTCTATATTTTTTCTAAATTACTAGAGAATGAGAAATTTAAGATAAAAAATAAGTTAGAGAAAGAAAATTATAGAATTTCTGTTTTAATAAAGGAAGTGTCAGATCTTTCTAAGTATCTTGATCAAAAAACTTTTTATTTTGAAAATGTTTCAAAAAACCTTAAGGAAGTTAACTATGAGAAGTAAAAACTTTCTAAGGATCTTGAAAATGTTATTTGTAAGAAAAATGTTTTTGATAATAACTCAAACTCTAAGTCTAAGGACTATAAGGATAATAATTTAGTCATTATAATAAAATCTAAAATATTTCCGTTAAAGAAAATTTTATTAAATTTCACTTCTGGAAGGAAAAAATTTGATAAAATTTATTCAAAACTTCATCCTCTTAGGAATTTTTCCGGATTTGGTTATACACATTAAAAACCGATTTTTAGTCACAATAATTTTGTTCCCCAAATTACTCCTTTTTACACTAAGTGTCAATGTGGTGGATATTGTTAGAAAAGTTGTTCTTGGAATAAAACCCAATACTTAGGTTTTCATAAAGCTTATTTTTCTAAGAAAATGTAGATACCTAATATTTTACTTTCTAACATTTCCAGATACAAGTAAGTTTGGATTCCAAAAGTATAACCATTTTATTTTTAGGAAAATAAAGGAAGTACCAACAACAATACATAGTACAAGGATAGTGTATGTTCCCGTAACATGACTGGTAACAAAAACTTCTTTGAAAAGATTATCAAGATGAAAGGAGGAAAAGTAACTTTTAGAGATAATGCTCAGGGAGAAATTTTTGGTATATGTAATATTGTTATTCTTGGAAAAGATTTAATTTCAAATGTTTTATTTGTTAAAGGTCTTAAGAAAAACCTTATAAGCATAAGAAAATTATGTAATCAAGGTTACCTTATGAATTTTAGGAATGATAAATGTCTAGAACAAAATTCCAAGGAAGAGTTTATTCTCTATACCCATAGGCATGAGAATGTTTATAAATTGAACATAGAAGACCTTAGGAGCCAAGATCGACCTTGTCTTAGTGCAATGTAAGATCAATCTTAGTTAGGAAACTTTAACCTTAGGAACTGATACAAACTCTCAAAGAAAATACTTTTTAAGGATCTACCAAAGCTTAGATTTGATTCTTAAAAAGTTTTTGTTCCTTGTCAGTATAGAAATAAACATAATTCAAGATTTAAATAAATCAGTGAAGTCTCAAATTCTGATGAATTATATCTAGTGCATGTGGATATTTTCAGTCCAATAAAAACTAGAAGTATTGTAGGCCAATACTATGTATTTGTTTTAGTTGATGATTACACTAGATTTACTTGGGTCTATTTTCTAGCAAAGAAATATGAAGCATTTTCTTATTTTAAAACTTTTTTAGCCAAATTTAAAAATGAGAAAAACCTTACATTGATAACTATTAATAGTGATCATGAGGGAGAATTTGAAAATTCAGATTTTGAAACTTTTTGTAGTAAAAAAGGCATTACTCATAACTTCTCATCTCGAAGAACTCCTAAAAAAATGGTGTTGTTAAAAGAAGAAATAATTCTTCAAGATATAAATAGAGCCATGTTGAGTGAATATTCTATTTCTAAACACTTTTTGGATGATGCTATTAGTATTTGTTGTTATACTATAAATCGAGTTTTAATCAGACCTTTTCTTAATAAAGTACCTTATGAATTGTGGACTGGTTGAAAACCTAAAGTTTCTTACTTCAAAGTATTTGGATGTAAGGTATTAATCTTAAATAATAAAGATAACTTAAATAAATTCACACCCAAATCTTATGAAGGAATTTTCATAGGCTATTCGACCACTTATAAATCTTATAGAGTTTTTAGCAAAAATTCTTGTACTGTTGAAGAAACAATACATGTAAAATTTGATTAAACTGATCCTTTTGTTTTTAACAAACCCCAACCTACATCTTCAGATGTGTTTTCAAAAAATAATTATCAACCTTTGATAGAATATTATTTTAATAAGGAAAAAACACAAGAAAATGTTTTTGAAGTATTTATCACAGAATATTTTTTACCTTATGTGTATGAATAGGTTTTACAAAACCCAAATAAGTTGTTTCTTAAGAATAATCCTAGTGATAATATCTTTGGTGATGTAAACCAACCTGTAAGGACTATAAGTTCTTTAAGAAATGAAGTAGAACATATATCATTTATTTTCCAATTAGAACTTAAAATCACTAATGAAGCTTTATGTGATGATGATTGGATTAAATCCATGCAAGATGAACTAAATGAATTCGAAAGGAACAAAGTCTGGACCTTAGTTGAAAGACCTAAGGAAACTTCTATAATTGAAGTAAAATGGGTCTTTAGAAATAAATGTGTTGGAAATGGAATCATTGTAAGAAATAAATCAATATTTGTTTCTAAATGCTATAATCAAAAAGATGGAATAGACTATGAATAAACCTATGCTATAGTAGCTAGACTAGAATCTATTCAAATTCTCTAAGAATTTGCAGCATTCTTTAATTTCAAATTTTTTCAAATGGACTTGAAGTGTGATCTCCTTAATGAATATGTTCAAGAGGAAGTTTATGTTAAACAACCTCCTAGTTTTGATGACCCAAAAAATCCTGAACATTTTTTAAAATTACTAAATCTTTATATGAACTTAAATAATCCCCTAGAGCCTGGTATGATAGACTTACATGATTTTTTTTATAAAAAAATTATGTTAAGGGAACTAATGATCCAACCATTTTTATAAATAAAGATAAGATTTTTTTTAATTATTCAAGTTTATGTTGATGACATTATATTCAGAACAACACAACAATATTTAACTGATTCATTTATGAATCACATGAAATCTGAGTTTGAAATAAGTATGATGGGCGAGTTAACATTTTTCCTTGTTTTTCAAATTTCTCAGAAACCAGAAGGAACCTATATATATCAACATAAGTATACTAAATATCTTATTAAAAATTATAGATATGACAACACTAAAAGTATAAGAACTCCGATCAGTACCTCAAATTCTCTTAATCTTGATAAAGTTGGGAAACCAGTAGATTAAACATCTTTTAGAGGTATGATAGAATGTTCATTACACTTAAATATAGTCATCCAAACTTAATGTTTTCAGTATTATTTTGTGCAAGATATAAATATAATATAAAGTAATCTCATTTAAAAGTAGTGAATATATTTTTTCTCTATTTAAAGGGAACTATAGATTTAAGACTTTTTTATTCTTCTAGAAATAATTTTGTTTTAATTTTTTTTTTCAGATGCTGACTTTGGTGGATGTATAATGGATGAGAAAAGTACATTTGGAGCTTATAATTTCTTAGGATATTCATTAGTTTCTTGGTCATGTAAGAAGAAACACTCAGTAGCATTTTCTACTGATGAAGCTGAATATTTAGCAACTAGAAGTTTTTGTGATCAAGTATTGTGGATGCAACACACCCTCAAAAACTATGACATTAATTTTACCAAAACACAGATAATGTGTGATAATACTAGTGCCATTTCCATAAGAAAAAACCTTTCACATCACTCTAATGCAAAGAACATAGATATTAGAGATCACTTTCTTAGGGATCACACAATTAAAGGAGATACCATTCTTCAATTTATCGGAATAAAAGATCAACTTGCTGACATATTTAGGAAATCTTTACCCTCCGATAGATTTGAATATATTAAATAAAAGTTAGGAATGATAAATATAAGGTAATATTCCATATTAACCTTTTGTTAAAACCTATATCTTTACGTTATGATAATCCTTTTTATAGGGAGAGTACATATGTTTACTCTTTTTTAATTTTATTTCCTTAATAAAATTTTTCGGAACCTAAATTTTATTTCCTTAATAAAATTTTTCGAAAACTAAATTTTCTTTCTTTAATTAATTTTTTTGGAACCAAAATTTTCTTTCCTTAATTAATTTTTTTGGAACCTATATTTTATTTCCTTCATAAAATTTTTTGGAACCCAAGTTCTTCAAGAAAAACCTTGTCAATATTCACAATTATTACTAATAAATCTGAAAAGAATGTTTCATTAATAAAATATTTAAAATTTCATATTTTACATGTTGGTATTTATATCTTGTTTTAAGAAAACTTTATCGGATTCAATTTCCTTAAATCCTATTTTTCCCTAAAACCTCAAAAGATTAGAATATTCAAAATACTTCTTAGGCATTGATGTTAACCCTAAGATTAGATTAAGTGAATCTCGACTGTTGGATTGATTTGGGAATAAGAAATTACACCATAAATACAATATAAACAACCCACATATCTATGTCCCACATTAGTTATTCAAGTGTTTTTTTGCTGAAGCTCTACCTCTTTTCAAATCATTCGTTCAGTTTTCTATGTTTCCTTAAACTCCGGATGTCTCTTGAAGTTTCTTTCAAAAATCCGATGGCCTCCAATAAGGAACTCAAGGATTGGAAAATTTAAAGATAAAGGTTGGTTGATCCAAATTTCTTTCTTAATTATGATTCTTGGATTGAAAAAATCATTAAGAATAATAGATGGGAAAGTATTTTCATTTCCAAGCCAAAAAATCCAGATCTCGTTTATCCTGATCTCCTTATATAATTCTATGATTCAGTTAGTTTTTATGAACAAGGAGGAAGATAATGTTTTTATTTCAAGATATATGAGAAAAATTATTCTCTATCTCTATAAAAGGATGCTAGTATATTGGATATAACTTATAAAGGAGAGGCTATATTTTTCTCTCACAAGCTAGACAAGGAAGGTAGTTTTGAGAAGTTTAAGGAAATTGAGTGCCTTGGACTTAAAGGAGTTACGTCACCAAAGATAAATCATCTTTTAACCAATTTTAGATTGATAGCCCTATGGATGCAAGGATTTCTCATTCTGAGAAAGGGATATAAAGATTCCTTTAAGAAATGTGATATTTTCAGGATAGATTTATTGGTGAACCTAAGAAAGATAAACCTCATCAAGTATATTCTTATAAAAATCAACGATATCAAGAATGGAACCCTAAAGTATCAGATAATAATGTATCCAGTGATCTTATCAAATATCATTGTTCTTTGTTTATAATCCTTCAAAATTACTTGTAGTTCAAAACCCAATGTTTTTAAGATAATGCTGTTGAGTGATGATACTCTGATAAGGATGAAAATTGGTTTCTATATTAAGATAGAAGAGTTCTATAATCTTCATCCTCCTTAGTATAAGATTTTTTTAGTCTTTGAAGAAGCTAGTGAACACCATTCCATTATTACCAAGTATTAATTATAGGTGCCAACTACTACAAAATTTAATCAATTAGAAGTAAAACACAACAAAACCTTTCATGGAAAAGTTTTTCAAACTTGAAGATGAGTTAAAAACTTTTCACATTGGTTATGATTCTCATAGGAGATCATGAAAGGAAATAACCAAATGGTCCAATCCAGTTATAGATGAACTTAAAATATTTGATGATTTCAGTGATTCAGTTAAGGATTATTTTGATCGATCAAGAACTTTTCAATAAGTCTTTCAAAAAAGTAAAATCAAGATCAAATTTCCCAGATCTAAGAGGATAAAGACTTTAATGGAAAGCTAAATTCAGTTTCTCAATTTTAAAAGATAAAGAGAACTCAGAGAAGAGTTGGAAGAAAATTTTAAAGACCAATAAGAGGTGGTAAAGTCTCAAACTGATATTCTTAAGTCTCAAGAAGAAAGAATGAAAGTTCTTGAAAATAAAAACATTGATCAGGAAGGGATACTCAAGAAGTTTGAGGATGATCACAAATAATTGAAGAAGATGAAGAAAACCTTGAGAAATTTAATTCCAAAGGAGAAGAAAGATGAATTATTTTCTTGAAATCCAGATCTTTTGTTTTATTTTTCCTTATAACAAATTTATCCCATCATAATGAAATTTTTTATTTTTCCATTGTTTTTTCTAGTATATTCCTAACATTTAAAGTACATTTTTTCTTCTTTCCTTCTATTCATTTTTGAAAATCACAAAGGCGGAGAAAATAATGGCAAAAGAATATTAAGTTGAAAGAAGAGAATGATATAAGAAAGGGGGGTAATAATTAAAGAATAAATTCTTAAGTAAGGAATTAGCAAATTATCTAAGAAATAAAAGAATACGATCCTTAGGGATTTAAAAACCTAAGGGGGGAGTTAGTCATATTAATTATGGGTTATAAGCAAAGGGAGATACTTATTTCTTTTTAAGTTCAAAAATTAATTTTTTAGTACTTATATTATTTTACGAAAAGTTTTTTGTACTTTTCAAAAAGGGGGAGATTGTTGAGTCAACAAGTTCCCTTATAAATTTGCCATTCCTTTATGTTTTGAGAATCAAAAACACATTTTCCTAAGGAAAATTATATTTCTCTAAGAAATATTTTCTTAAGGAAAATTTACTTTCTCTAAAGACGTTTTTGATTTAACCTATGGTTTTCATTATATTATCTAGTGTTTTCCAAAACCAAGATTAACTATATTTTTCTTAAAGCCAAAATTGGATCCTTACCTAATATAGAACCATACAGTTCCTTAGAATTCAATTTTCCCAGAATTGTGATTCTGATTTCTTCTGAAATCATACTCTGATTTCTCCTGAAATCAGACTCCTATTTCTCTTAAAATCAGACTCCGATTTCTTCTGAAATTGGACTCCAATTTCTTCTAAAATCAGACTTCAATTTCTTTTGAAATCAGACTCTGATTTTAATTGATTTCTTCTAAAATCCGACTCTGATTTCTTTTGAAACCAGACTCTGATTTCTTCTAAAATCAGAATCTGATTTCTTCTCAAATAAGACTTCGATTTCTTCTAAAATCATACTCTAATTTCATTTAAAATCAGACTTCGATTTCTTTTGAAATCAGAATTTTATTTCTTCTAAAATTAGACTCCGAATTCTCTGGAAATTGGACTCCAAACTCTCATTTTTCCAGACTCCAAAATATTCACAAATCAGATTTTGAACTTATCATAAATTAGATACTAGATTTATTAGAATTTAGACTCTGGATATCTTTTATTTCAGAATTTTATTATTCGTATTTTCTAGAATCTGATTCTAAATTACTTCATAATCCAATTAAATGTTTTTCTTAATGTTACCTCATTTCCTTAGAGTAACATTTCATTTTATTATATCCTAAACATGTTAATTTTTCTTAATATTAATTTTTTTTCCTTACATATTTTATGTTTCTTATATGTGATAATGTTTCCCAAGTTTTATTACATGAAAAGATGTTATACAATATATTTTTAACTAACCGTTGGCTGAGTGACATGTGTCCAGGTCCCTATGAAATTAAAGAAAAAATATGACCATTGGAGGAGGAGATGACTGTTGGGATTTTTACCTATAAATACCCAGCCATTTGAATAGTTCGAGAGGCATTGATACATTGACACATCTATGGATTACATGCTGTGATGTTGTGAAGTGATTTCTAGAGAGAGAGAGACTCTCATGATTTGTGCGATCTATGAGCATATTGCTCATCCTATTGCAACTATTATTATTGCAGTGTAAAATCAATAGCTTTGGGGGATAAGAATATAGAGGTGCAAACTACCTTAAAGTTTGAGGTCTTCTGGGGATAGGAATATAGACTCTGATATTCTTATCGAGGGCTTACCCTGGTGTGGGTATGAAAAAATGTTTTGAAAGTAAAAATCAAGGGACCTTTATCCAAGTTTTTTGGATACCCTTCTCTTTGAGTTAAAAGATTTCCTACCTATTTACTTGTTGTTGTTACAAGTTTAATTTAAAATTCATTTTTTGTTAAAGAAATAATGTATAACTTTCTTATACTTTCTTATAATTTTACACTCTGATTAATAATATTCTATATGACTTAAGGTAGAATATTTATCTATGTAAACTTGTCCTAAGTTTCTTTATTGGATCTATATTTTTGGATCCCAATCAAGTTAGTTTCTTATTTATGAACTACAGAGGGTTTTTGAATCCATCTTGTTTAACTTTGTTAAAAATATATTTTTTTAAAGATAAAAACAAAAGTTTTTAAACCTATAATTCACCCCCTTTTATAATTGAGCATCTGCATCTACATTTCTATCCTACCATTCATAGAGAATAGATAATAGAATAATAATAAGAAGAAGAGTGTAAGATAAATAATATGTTAAACAAGTATAGTAACAAAAACTTTATGGAAGTTTACTTTAGTTGAATAATTTTATATTGTTTAAATTTATTATTATATTATAAATTTTTTTCCTAGAGAACATTACACAAGTCATAATAAAAATTTTGTATCATGTGTTTAAGGATAAAACTTTTTCATTATATCAAACTTGTTGAGACTAGTGGATAATGTGATTATGGTTTGTTTGGATCATTCCAAGGATATACCCATTATTCTTGAGTGTCTAACCTTGTAAAATTTTACTATGCCTGTTATTTTTATGTATTTTTTTGGGTGGATCATGGGAAATGATATTTTGTTTACTTTAATAGGTGTTGAAGGTTGTTTGTAGAAGAAACATAAAAGAAACTGAATTCATTAATTCAACCCATATGAATTCTCAATGTTCTTGTAGTTATTTTTTAGACACACTGCATTTAATAAAATTACACAATGATAGATATATTTTCTAAAATTTATCATAAAATAAACTTAATTATCATATCTTGGGTGATGTATGTTTTCTTTAAAGAATCAAAAATCTCATTTTTCATTGGAAGGTTTTGGTATGTATTGAAGAGATTGATGAACAATGAATTGATTATGCATCCTCAACACATGATATCTTCACTCTCTCACATTTTTCCTCATATAGTAAATTTTGGGTTTCTCATATTAAATGTGGGGGTCTTTGGAATTGAAATCATGTACACTACTTTGAGGGTTATAAGAAGCAATTGTATAATATTTTTCCACCTCTTAAAATTATTTATATTGAATTACTCTACCTTTATCATGCTGTTAAGAACCACTATATCCATGTTAAAGGGATTATACTAATAATATTTTTGGGGATATGGATGAATAATATTGTAATGGATAGCATATATGGTAGTAGATAGAGCTCGCTGATCCACATTACGATGTACCTCTCCTTAGGAGTTGATTCTTCATAGTAATATGGGTTTTAAGTGAATCCTCATTAGGATACAACAATGTATTGTTTATATACTCTAGTTATTAGTGGAAATTAACCCTTTAAGAGGCATTGAAATCAAGAGATTAATGGAATGAACTTTGTTTTTGTGCACTGAAAAATTGATTTTGATACTTATGGAGGTCTAGATAGGAATCTCAATTTAAGAGAGGGATTAAGAGTTCTTGGAAGTGAGATTTCCATTTCATGGAGACTAATTTTTATAAGCATGGAAGTGTAAATTTAGATATACTATACAACCCTATAGGATTAGGTATAAACCTATTATAGAAAGGAAAAACTTATCAAAAATTAATCTTATCCATAAAATCAGACCCAATCAAATAAGTTTCCTATATCATACCCACAAAATGAACCGATGTATTCCTTAGGTATCAACCCATCATATTAATGTTCCAAATCATACATGTTTAGTGAACTAAGTCAACCCATTGGATGCACCCATTTGGGAATGGGACCGAACCAATTTGACCCAATCAATCCATTAGAAATATAAAGTAACCTATAATCACCTCGTATCAAAATGGAATATGAAGTGAAAAGTGCATAATCATAGTGCCACATTGTGTGGTCACGTGTGTGTGGGAATACATGTGCAAATAGTTCCATGTACCACCCCAAAGGATTTTCACCAAATATTATCATTTTAAATAATTGTAAAAGTTCCCCCCTTAAAAATGGGTCCCCACACTCTCCCACTTTTAATTATGGGATTCCTGATAAGTATTTCACTTAAAACAATCAATATTTTAATATTAATTTAAAACTCTAGAAAGTCTATAATATTTTAAAATATTAAAAATATACTTTTTAAAATTCAAGGATCATACCCTATAAGGAAAAAACTTTCATAAATAAAGGTATCTCTTGACTTGAACCTTTTTATAATAGAGACAAATCAAAGGTCAATAAAGAAATAGGTAGACACTATCTTGAACATGTAACCCTTGTTATCATTTATATTCATCATATATATATTTTTTAAAATTACTTATCTATTCCTTTACTCCTTGACTCCAGTATGTCCATGTGTCTCTTATCCTTTAACGAATGTTTCATAGCTAAATCCGTAAACACTTTTTAGTGTCCACACTAATACATTCACATAGGTGAACCAAAAATCCTTCCAATATTTTAAAACTTGTTTGAAATACTTGGTTCATTAATATTTTTATACTCAGACACTTTTTCTCATGGGGAACAAACACAATTTTCAATGTTTTAATATGATTTTGGTTTTTCCTTCACACATATAATAAAAATTTCTACATTGAAAATAGACATACAAACTTATCACATGTTAGGTTCTAGTATCATCATTAATGATTTATTTAAAATAATATTAAACCCATTCATAAGGATGTTTTATATAATAAATCCTTTTATAGTACCTTAATTATTGTATTTTCCAAATTCTATCTTGATTTAGAAAATTCTACAGATATGATACTATTTTGCATCAACTATCAAACATGACTATGTTTAAGACCAATGCTTATCGATTATTTTTTTAGGATGATGGTATTCTTGACTATCATAACGTACACACATTAGGGAAATTAGAATAGACCAAAATGGTAGATCTAAAAAGATATTTCTAATATATTTCACTTCTTTCAAGTATCTACTAAAACAAAAAACATAAAATCTATTATAGAGTTTGTTATACATGCATGATTTTTGATCCCCAATATATTTCTCCTCATCCAAGTATAAATACCCAAATAATCATAGAGGAGTGATCCTCATGATTTTTAATCCATATTTCATGGAAAAAAACTCCCAATACCATTGAGTTTACACTATAACATATATAATAATACATTGCACCCTTTAGAAACTTAAGTACACTTTTAACCACAACCCATTGTGAATAACCTATATTACTTGTAAACCAATAAAATTTCCAAAAACATAGAAGATATCACATATTGTTCTAGTCATGGAATACATGAGACAACCAATAACCCTTTCATACTCTAGTTGAGAAACTGACCTAGAAAGAGTTGGTAGTATCCTAATTCAAAAACCCTATAGGGTGGAAACCAATGAACAATCAATCCATTCAAACATTTTTAACACCATTTCAATATAAATATATTGAGAAAGAAAAATAGAATTATTAATCCTAAATTTTTTTATTCCTATTATAAAATTTTCTTCACCCAATTATTTCATATCAAAATTTATAGTTAAAATAGACATATCCTCATTTACTTGATTCATATCAATTATAAAAAATATCATGTTATAAATACATTAATAAATAACTAGATTATTATTAGTATTGAACTTAATATAAATACATTTATTATCTTGGTTAACTATAAATACATTTTATAAAATTACTTCATTAAAATTTTTATTCTATTATTTTAGATCTTATTTTAAATCATATTGGGACAATACAAATTTATAATCTTTTTTTTTATTTTCTAGATACTACGAATCCTTATGGTTATTCTCTATATATTTCTTCATCTAATCCATATATAATAATGTTATTTAAACATCCATTTTTTGAGTTTCTTAATAATATATTGAAGATAAGGTGATTATTATTCTAATAGAAGTAGTCCTAGCCATAGGAGCACATGTATCAAAATAATAAATTCCTTCCTTTTGAGAAAACCCAATGGCTACTAATATAGATTGATATTTTTCAATTATACCATTGAATTTTATTTTAATTATAAATATCCACTTAAAACCTATCTATTATGATACTTTTGGAAGATAAACTAATATCCAAGTATTAATCTCAGTTATAGATTCCATTTTATCATTTATAGCCTCCTTCCAATGAGATTCATTGGATTTTTTTAGATTGGACTCTATATTAAGTAAAACCACAGTTTTTGTAATAATGAGACCACAAGTTTCTTCTAGAAAATACACATAGAAATCAAATCCATATGTTTTGGGTGTCCAAGGTTGTTTACTTTTATGAACATCCTCGATTATATCTTCTTGAGATACCATTTTATTTGAGTCAGATTCCTCAATTTGGACTTTATTAGGCAAAGAGGTAAACCTCGATTCAAAAATTATAGAATCTATTAATTCAATAACTATATTAACAGTTACTAGAGAATTATATTATATTAAAATGAATCTATATTCCTTATAATTCTCTATATATCCTAACAACATACAACCATTACTGATTTTACCCAACTTTTCCATTTAAGGTTTAGGTACCTTATAATTTTTTGAAAACCTAAAACCTTTAAATAATTGAGGTTTGGTTTCTTATGTTTCCATAATTCATATGAAGTAATTTTCTTCCATATTTTTATAATTTGAAACATAATTAAAAATTCCTCTCCCCAAAATCCTCATAAGAGACTCGAGATAGACATCATGGAATTAACCATTTCCATTAATGTTTTATTCTTTTTCTCAGCTGAACCATTTTTTTGAGGTGTATAGGGAGCCATCACTTCATATATGATCCCTTGGTATTTAAAATATAAATAAATATAATATTATAATCCCCTATGAGATATGAGATATTTAATTATAATCTCACATTAGTTTTCAACAACATTTTTATATATACTAATTTTTTATATAACTCTATCTTTGGAATTTAAAATATTGACATAGAAAAATATAAAAAAATCATCAATTAATGTTACAAAGTAACTTTTATTGTCTATGGTGGGTGTAACATGAAAATCACATACATCACCATGTATTAATTCCAATAAATTACTTTCCTTTTCTATATTATGACATTATTTTCTAACTATTTTATTTTTTATAAAAGTAACACATTTGTGATATATTTTATCCATGTTGGTAATAATTCCATTTTTGATATATCATGTATTTTTTATAGATTAATTATTATACATGATAATTCCCAAAATCAAAATATTCCAACAAGTAAGAAAAAAAATTATATTTATTTTGAATAATATATCATACATATGATCCTTTTTAATAAAAATATCACCCTTAGATATAATAAAGTTTTGTACCAAAAATATAAGCTTAAAACCATGCTTTTTAAACAAGATCCCAGAAACTATGTTCCCACAAACTTCTATAACATAAAAATTATCATTTAGAATAAGATTATTTCAAGAGGTAAACTCAACATTGATCATTCCCTTCCCTTGAATGTTTATACATGCATATTTTCTCATGTAGGGTGATGTTCTATTACCAATTGATTCTATTTTCCTGGAGAAAGATTTTTTCTACACACATGACATATAGAATTATAATTGATCCACCAAGAAGATCTATATTCATGTATAATAGCTTTAAAGATCATGAACACAAATTGATTATTTAGTATGTTTATGAAATATTTTTTCATATAAAGATAGCGGTCCTACTTACATTTCCCTACCATTACAAAAAAGTAGAATACCATTTTATTCTTCATGAATTTCATTTTTCCTTCTAAATTATATCTTTTTTGTTTATTCCCATTTTGGAACTTGGATGGGTGAACTACCACTATCACATGGACTATGGATTTACCATTATTAGTTTTATTTACCTCATTATTTTTATATTTCTCATAAAATTTATACATAGTTTAGAAACCACATGATATAAATATATTACTTTTGTGTTTTATAGAATTAATAATATTGTTACCAGAAGGGGAATGTTTTTTATAATGGATTAAATAATGATGGAATCATCCTTGTTTATTTTTTTGTTTTAAAAGTTGAAATATACCCTGAATTTCATAAAATTATATAATTATAGATCTATTATCTACCATTTTATATGAATTAAACTTTCTGACTAGGAACTTCTTGTTTGTCACATCCTTTCGGATTTAATTTTTATCCAATGAATCCCAAGCCCCATTTGTTGTTGGAAGTTATTGATATATACTGAAGATATCATCAAAAAAACATTGAGTATGTTCCCTTAACACATGAGATATTAATTCTCCCACTTCTATACCATGTAGGAAACTTGGAGTGTATCATATTTAGATGTTGGGTGGATTTAGAGTGGAAAGAACATAATACAATTTGAGGGTTGCATGTAGTATGTGAAACCTATTGAAATGATTTCCATGGAATTGATTCACCTACATCATGGTTTTTAAAACCTATATATTCATGTTGATATGATTTTACTCTTAAGAATATTAGGGATATATGTAGAAAATATTAGAATGGACATTTCAAAATTTACTAGATGGATCCCACCATGTCATGTTATAATGTTTCCATCCTTAACGCTATATCCACCCCCACTAAATTGGTTGCACTATAGGTTTTAAGTGAACCCTCTTTAGGATAAAATGATTTCTTATTAATATACTCTAGTATTTAGTGGTGAGTAACCCTTAAGGAGGATTTAGAATCAAGATAGTAATGGAAAGAAATTTGTTGTTATGGGATAAAAAATTAATTTTGATGCATGTGGAGGTCTAGAGGGAAATTGAAATTTTAGTGGCGAATTATGAGTGATTGGAAGTGATTTTTACTTTCTATGGAGACTTAATTTTATAGGAATTTATGTTCCTATTCAGATAGGTTATCAAACCCTTTTTTATTGGGTAGAAATTTGTTCTATAAAGTCATGAATTATCCAAATTTAATCATGTTAGTTGGATCACAACTATTCAAATATGTGTTCGAGAGGCATGAATTATCCAATTTTAATCCTATTTATCAGATCAAACCTAATAAAATAAGTGACCCAAATCACTACAACCTAATGAAAAAATGTGTTTGTTAGATCACACCCCATCATATCAATGGTCCAAATCATACCTATTTGGTGAAGTGTGTTTCCCCACCGAATGCACCCAGTTGGGACTTGGCCCAAACTGGTATGACTATACTGATCTATTAGAAAAATAAAGGTACCTATGAACACATCTCACTAATAAGGCCTGTGATATAAAAATTTCACTATCATAATTCCACATTGTGTGATAACATGCATGGATCATGTGGTTCATCATTCCCCATATTATTTTCACACATTTTATCATTTTTAATAATGATAAATTTGTTCCCCCTTATAAAGGGGTACCCTTTAATAACCTATGTTTTTCAATGATTGATTTTGGGTCTAATTTTGGTCTGACCATGTGTAATTGGGATTTTTTGCATTTCATAGGGTTCTAGGATGGCTTGGGGTTAGTTTTGGGAATATAGTACGGGTCAAGGATATATTTATTTGAGGATATATGTCATTAGGTACCTGATGGACTAGTACTAGGTACCTGGTTCACCCAGGTGTGATGAGGGTTGTTCTGTGAGGTCCTTCAGCCACCTAATAGACCTGGGATGAGTACTTATTGGGTACTAGGTACTTGGTGAAAGGGGATAGGGTAACATGTTCCTCTATGAGTGATTTTTTTTAAAATAATTGGTTAATTTAATTGTTTAAAATTTATTAAAATGGAGATACACTTAGTAGTATCCCCCCATCCATAGATCTTAGCCCCTCTCCCTCTCTCAAGACAAGGGGGGGGGGGTCTTTTTTTCTATGATTTTTTCGATAAGTATACAATTGTAGGAAGTCAATGAAATTAAGGCTCACCATCCTCCACCATTTATTTATGATTTTGTCAACATTGTATTTCATTTCAAATAAAATATTTATCTTATGGATTTTTATCTAAAAACTAGATTTATTCTTCCTAAGGTCAAATAATGATATGACATTTGGCATATAGACACCTCCTAATACCAGGTAGGCGGTCTCTAAGATTATTTGTTGGTTTATGTGGGTATTGCATGTTCCATATGTTATATGGGAAACAAAAACCATATGTTCATTCCCTATAACTTATTTTAAATTTATATTCATTATTCACATGACTCAGGTAAGGCCAAGTAGAGACTAAGGGGGTCTTGGGTGGTACACATTGACACCATGGTTACCAATTTCCTTAGGTCATATGAAATAGGTTATGGAAATGTTATATTGATTTTAAGGGGTGTATTTTAGCACATAGTGGCTATGATACTCATGGTTATGTGGTGATGATGTTAATAGAAATAAAGTGGGGTGATGTTGATCACCATCGATGGCGGAAAATAAGGTTTTCTAGGTTCATGGTCATTGGATATTGGTTATTCTACTCTCTATGAACACAGGAGAGTGTGGTTTGAACATTGGTTCCTGGAAAAATCCTCCATAGATTCATGACATAAAGTGATGATGTTGACCATCAAATTGGTATATGGATTCATCATAGAGTTTCCATAGTACTATGGGTAAATGTGATCATTAGTTAGGGGTTTTATTCTCTCTATATAGGTTTTTAAATTAGGGTTGTTGAGATAGAGGTTGATATGTTTAATTTTTGACATAGTTGGATGAGAATTATGGAAATGAGATTTATCGAGTGATATGGGAAGTATTGGAGAACTATGAGAGCCTCCACATGTGTTTAAACTATGGGTGCATCATCTCATTATGGAACTAGCCAAAGAAATTAGATACATACATGGTTGGGTTTTTTATAATTTCATTATACAAGTGATGTATTTTAGTAATTTTATCTTCTGTAATTTCATATAGATCATGGACATGTATTTACCAAATTTATTTAGGGAAATCATTTGAGGTGGCCTACTGAGTTATACTCACACCCTATAGGGGATTCTTGGAGTGAGTTTGAACTTTATGTCATGTTAATCAAGGAAGTTAAAGGTCCCTATGACTAGTTACTAGGAGATAGAGCTTGGTGGGATATTGATGATACTTTTTTTGGAGTAGGACTTGGAGGATTCTCAGTGCCGTGTTCAGTTGTCATTATTTCAGTGTATGTTGATGAGTATGGCTATACTACCTTGTGGAAACTAGTTAATTAATTTCATATGAATATATATGGAATATCTATTTTTAGATCATGGGTAATTTCATACTATGTATTTCATTCCCTTTTAGTTATTTTATGGTTTCTTATGAGTTATTTTTTTTGAATTATACTACCTGTTGATGCTTTAATATGAGGGTATCATCTCACTGACATCACTAACTAGAATCTCACTACTAGTTGAAAAACTCTGACATATGGGTAGAAATTCCTGAGGTCTTGTTTCCCCATTAGGACCAGATCTATTTGGATCGAATGGGTAAGGGAATCATTAGAAAGTGGCACCAGAGTGAGGTAGTGTAAGGTAGAGTAGGGTTTGATTTTTAAAAATGGTAACACAGTGGGACATTTTTTTTGTTATTGGGGATGGTAGATTATAAATTTAGAATGGGTGGGACTTGAAAATATACCCTATATAGGTGAGAAACTAACTCCTGTATAGAGGAAACAATGTAACCAGGGTTCATGATGTTCCTCTGCATTTTCCTTGTTATGTTTTGGTGATTTTTTAAAATGGTGTATATTTTATGGTTACTTGGATTATTATTTGACTCTTGGATAATAAAGGAAAGAGGATGTGTGTTTTATCACACTATTTAAGGAATGTAGAGATTACATGGCATTCCTATAGGGGTGTTTAACGGGCCTCAGCCCCATAAGACAAGTTTGAAAACCCACATTTATGTGGTGGGATGGACTAGAAAAATATGGGCCATATTTTAAATGAACTTAAATGGAATAATAAAAAAAATATCATGGAGCTACGTGGAATAGCCTCAAAATATATGTTCTAGGCCATTGGTGAGAAATATTTTTTTCCCTATTTCATTTTAATTTTTTTTCAATTTAATGTATATTTTTTCAATGAAAAATATATCTTTAATTATGTGATGAAAACATATATATAATTATAATTATATAATATCAATAATGTGTTTAATATCCAATATTATTTAATATTAAGTGTTTTTGTAAAATTATTTTTAATCTTGATTACATATACAAGATATATCATGGACCGACCCTCTTAAACTACAAGCTAGACCTAACTCAGTTTTTAAGGATCCCATGTTAAATGTTGATCTAAATCACATGTACATTTTCAGGCATTGTCTATGCAAGATTATCTCACACCATCTCAGTCTAACTTGTTAAGCACCCATACATTCATGTTCTTGGTTAATTAGTTTTAAAAAAATGGTTTTCTTATTTAAAGTGTCAAAAACAAGATAAATAGTATTTTCCTGCACAACTTATTTATAGAATTCTACTCAACTAAACTAAATTCTTTGATTCTTGGTGTTATTGGGTGTGTGGATCCTACATGTCGGTGTGTGTGTGTGTGTGTGTAGTACAAAATGCTAAAATGGGTAGGTAGAGTCATAAGGCCAGATGGTATGATATTTGGGTGTATATAGAAGAGCGTATATGATAGTGAGACATGTTTCCTATTATATATTTCCCTATTTATGGAATCTAGGATGTTATCTATTTGTTGACTATGGTATTTGGTTTTCAGTGATATGCCACCTCAATGGTCTTCATTATAGAATTATGAGTGTCAAGATGAACATGAACAAAGGTGTGTACTTGTTGAGACCCATAAGGGTGGAGATGTGGTGTCATTGAGGCATGATCCAATTGAGGTAATTGAGGTATAAGATAAGCATGAGCCATATGTGGAGGTTTTAAGGAGACCAAGGAATCTAAATAATCCAATTGATCTAGGATGATCATTTGATGATCAGTTTAAGGTGATTCTGGTATGACTTATCCAAATTATTGACAGGGGGCTAAGGGATTTGATATTTCCACTGTGTATCTAATTAGGGAGTTCTATTCTCAACACCCTATATCGCCACAAGGATATAGAGGACCCCAAATAGTCAGTACTAGATAAGTTATTTTCCAACGAGCCCGTACCCGAGTGGTAAGGGCTCCTGCTTGGCATCCAAGAGACCCGGGTTCAAAATCGGGTGGAGGCGAATTTCCGGGGTACTGTATCAGTCATTGTAGAAGGACTGTAGTAGTAATATAGTAGTCACTATAGTAGTTACTGTTCGGTAATGTAACAGCCGAAACTATTCACCCGATTTGGGCCTTTGGGCCACCGGTTTGGGCCTACAGGTCTCCAAGGCCTTCGGGTCATCAAAGGCCTTCAGGCCAAAGGGCCTTCGGGTCACGTAGACTATGGAGTAGCCCAGTTCACACATAACATTCCACAGAAGAGGATCAGAGCAACATGAGTAGCAACCACCAGATGCAGAGCTAACCGGATTGGAAGAATGAGAGGGTATGGCAACCACCATCAGAACCAGGCACCGTGTAGCTTTTTACGGGGAAATGCTAGCCGATCAGCAATGCAAGGTGGGGAGATAAGAAGATCAATGATGCAAGATGCTGGGGAGGGGAAATTCTAGTGGTCTGGGCCTACGGGTCATGTAATGGGCATGGTATGCCTATGGGCCGTCGGGTCATGTATTGCGGGTCATGTCGGGCCTTGTTCCTTGGGCCTACAGGTCACGTATGGGTTCCCCTTCAACCCTTAAAAGGGGGATTATCTATAATAAAATAAAAATAAGGCCTTCGGGCCATTCGGGATAGATAAGTTATTTTATAAAAATTTCAATCATATTAAGACACCAATATAGTGGAGGGTGAAATTGGAAATGTATATATCTAGGGGAATAATGAAACATTGGTTGGGTGTAAATGTGTATGCAGGTGGGCATGAGGGGATGGCTTAGAAGGATTTTGAGGTGAGGTTCTTTGAGAATTTTCTCCAAGAAAATAAGGATGGACCAGGACCACAAGTACATTAATTTAATGCAGAGAACACCATTATTTACGGTTTATGTTGCTATGTTTGTGTATTTATTTCATTTTTCATTGGCTTTATTTGGATATGAGATCAAAAAGGTGTCTAAATTTGAAGATGGACTTTAGTATTACATCAGGGTATAATAGAAATTTTTATGATTGAAATAATTTCCCTAGTAAGTGAATGAGGAATTGATAGAAAAGAGGAACTTGACTGATAATAATATACCCAACTATATTATAACATCAGGTGAAACTGGTAGTGGGGCCTCGGGCTATAGGAATCATGGGTATAAGGAGACACAAAAGGGTGGCCAGAGTAAGGGATAATCCTTTTCACCTTGGATAAGGTAATATTCAAGGTGTTATCAATGTGATTAGAAAGGGATATTTAGATCCAGTATGATCCACACCTAAGGAGTATTAGGATTTTTAGATGATGGGGATTTTAGAGAGGTTCTGATATGAGATTTCATTATTATTTTGGTGGATGTGGATCTGGTCAGAATTATTCATATGAGGTAAGATCGAGTGTAGTGCAAGGATATAATATTTAGAGATAAAATTTTTACTTAAGACACGGAATAATATAGGGTGATCAATAATGAGGTTATTGGATGATACAAAGCGTGAATCTGTAGGGAGGGTAGGAATATAAGGTTTATGCTTTGGGGTAGTGGCGTGAAGTTAAGGTTTGTGAATCATGTATGATACGTGATGATAGTGTTTTTTATAGATGGTAACCATGGTTTTAGGTTTATGGTTAGGTATGATACCATCATTATATCAGGTATGTTGGTTGTGGCGTGATTGAGTATGTGACACCTAGGGTGGGGAGTACCCATGGTTGGAATCAGTATCTCTAATATTTTTTTCATTGTAATTGGTAATAAATGAGTTTTTAATAATATTTATATGTTTTAGGGATGTGTTGGCCATAATTATTAGGTTTTATTTGAGTATTGGTTGGTTCTATGGTTGGGGATAACTTGAGGATGGGTTGTTCTATGGTGGGGAGGTTGTAACAAACTAGGATTTTGGGAAAGTTATTTTTGGTATAATTTCATCCAAATAATTTTTAATTTTTGATGTAAAAATTATTGTAGGGGTTATTAAAGGTACTAAAGTAGGTTTTGGGGAGATGGTTTTTGTGCGGGATATATTTATTTGATTATAGATGCCACTGGGTACTGAATGGATTTGTACTTGGTAACTGGTGTTCTTGAGAGGGATGGTGGTGGTTCCATGAGGTCTATTGGTTACTGGGTGGACCTAGAATGTGTACCTAGTGGATTCAAGTACCTAGGGAAAGAGGAATAGGTAATTGATACCCCTATGGGTTTTTTATTTTTTAATTGATTAGTTTAATTGTTTAAAATTTATTAAAATGAGGAGATCCATAGTTTTATCTCTTCATCCAAGGAGCTCAACCTCTCCCCCCTCTTTTTCTTCTATCCCACAAAGGGGAAATCTCATATATCTATAGTCTATTCGATGAATAGTCAAATATAATATGTTTTTTTGGAAAATTATTATCATATTCCTTTATTTATTTCTATTTTTATCTGTTGTGTGATTTCTCAACAAAAAAATCACCATTTTAGGGATTTTCCTTTGAAATCTATATTTCTTCCTCCTCATGTTGAATTAGGTTATAGAATTCAAAAAGTAGACTCAAAAAGTACTAGGTAGGTGGTATATAATATTTAATAATGGTTTATGTGTGTATTTCATGTGTTTAATATTATGAGGGGATCACCAACTATATATTCATAACCTAGATCTATTTTTAAATTTATCTTTTTTGTTTTCTAACTCGAGTAATGCCGAGTAGGGATGTGAGTGGTCATGGGAGTTTTATTTAAAAATGATGGTCATAAATGAGTATGGTTCATATAGAATGGATTATTGAAATGTGGTATTGACTTATTAGTGGTGTATTTGGGCACAAAGTGGCTATGATACTCATGGTTTTGGGGTGATTATGTTCATCAAAATGAAGTGAGGTGATATTGATCTATACCAATGGTAGTGAATGAGGTTACTCAAGTTCATGGTCATATGATATTGGTGATTATTCTAACCATTAAGGATAATATTATTGGTTTTTTTTCACATATATATAATGAAACATTTCTTTATAACTTGTGAAATTTAGAGGGAATTTTAATTTTTGGGAACAAAGCATTGGATGTTTGTAGAATCGAGATTTAGACCAATATTCTGAGAGTTGGATCACCCCAATAAGGTGGTTTTAGATGTGGATTGAGTTAAAATAGTGGTATCACGTGAAAAGGTGATTGTTAGATTGGGTTCAATGTGACCCCCATTTCATATTCTCACCATAGATGACCAATCTCATCATGAACCCACTTTGGCCACGCATCGAATACCTACACCGAGGTTTCATGGCATGCAAATAAGGGTGTTATGGAATGTGGTATAGGGTTACATTCCATTATAGAGATAGATAGAGGAGTCTTTATCCTCTCATAGGAAAATAGTAATCACACTGTGACCTAGAGGGGTCATTCCATGATGGTGGTTTTCCAAGGATTGAACCCACTACCTATGACAGTCACTCTATGACCAATAATGGTCACACCATGATGAATGAAAATAGAGGTATCATGATCTCATATTGGGGTGATAATTCCATGACCAAATAGGTTCATGTCATGAATAATCCTCAACCCTATTTATTTAATAGGGGTAGATTGATCTTTTTATAGCCACTCATTCGGAATTAGGTTGGACAAGGGTCATGGGTCCACCTTTTCTATCTATTTTACCACTCCTCTTCCTCTATTAAATCCTCCATTAGAATGGTGATTTATTAGAATTTTACACAATGATTATAGGTGTGTTCTTCCTTCATTTACTTTTTATTTCCATTTCATCGCATAAAAAACGGGATTATTTTGGGGTTAGATTTTGGCGTGGATTTCATCAAAGAAAAGTGGGCAGAAATGATGGGGCTTTTGCTCGAAAGGGATAGAGTATTTCCCAAGATGATGATCACATATCGTTTCACTCTATTTCATTATAGGTACACCACCCTATAAATTTTACAAGATTTTTGATTAAATTAGATATAATTTACAATTTATTAGTCTCCATTTGATTGGTATTTTGCTTAGGATGGTGTTGGGGTTATTCTATGTACCATCCAGGTGTGATTATTTGTGGTTTTGGCATGTCGAGACGAGTTGATGATATTTTAATAAATTATTACTATTTGGATTAAATTTAATAATTAATTAAAAATTATAATAATTAATTATTTATATGTTATATTTTGATATAGGAGATCAGGTGATGATAAAATCTTGTATGAGGCTTAGATGAGTTTAGGTAATGGTGGTCAAGATTCAATTAAAAGGAATAACTCTAAATGAGGTAGGTAGTCCCAAGAAATATCTATGAGTTTATGATTTTTTTTATATTCATGTGATATACAGTCTCACTATGGATGGATGATTGTCCTTAATATAAACTAAATTTTTTAATTAAACTCTTATTAAATGAATGAAGTGCCACATGATACATTGGATCCTTGTACACTAGCTTGACGCCTTGGCTACCGATGGCCATGAGCTTGATTATAAATGAAATTAATGAAATACATGGACCTTAGAGGGTTACCAAAATGATGAAGAGAACATAGTGGACCTAGGTATAGGTTGCCTTATACCCCTTTGTGGAGGTAATAGTTATGATTTGGGATGTTTGGCTTAGGTATAATCTATAAGGAAAATTTATATTTCTTATATCCCATAGGGCTGGTGGACTAGAGAGTGGAGTGAGTGTACCTTCTCCACTTATATGTGAGTACCTGGGTGGGTATACCTTGGGTAGGATTATAGATAGGTTGGGTGCTAGAGGACTAACCTAGATAGAACATGGGAGTGAGGTGGAATTTATTCCATTTTAAATAAGACATAATTATGGGAAGTGTGATCCAATCCTGGTAGTAGTGATATGGATGGGTTGTGTGCTTTAGAGGATAAAATAGAAGACATGTAACATGTTATGATGTGTTCCAAACATGTGTTTAAAATATGAGAGGTTTAGAGGAGGGAATATGACCCTATTTATATAATATGTGTGCATTTGTGTCTCTATGTGTGTTTCTTTGAGTGATACGTGAATGAGGGTTCATGCACAGGGGTGGGATGGAACCTCAGTTAATGATGGTATGGTACTTATTTTAGGGTAGTGTATGACTACCTGGGTGTATGATATATGGTTCCAAAAGTACATGGGTACTTCATGTTTATGTTATGCATGGTTCTAGGAAGGATGATTCCCCAAGGTGTATGTGATATTGTTTTGAGGAAAATTTTCTCTAGGAATATTTGATAAGAGGTTCTAGAGTGGTATTCCAGCGTATTCTATACAAGGTTCTGGGGTGATCTATAACCCTAGAATGTATTATTTATCAATAAATGGGGTGGGATGTAGCCCCAATGAATAATGAGGGCTCAATAACTATTTTGGGTAGGATATTTGATCCCCAAGTGGATAATATATGATGTTTCTAGGTAGGGTATGCTGCCAACTATATAGATAAATATATAATAGTTCTAGGTAGGGGATATAATCCCCAAGTAGATGGTATATGAAAGGTTTCAGGAAGGTAATGAGTCCCCCATATGTATAAAATTATGATATGGTTTTAGGCATTACATAGGTCCTTTGGATGTATGATACTCTCATGGTTTTGGGGTTGTAAATGTTTCCACCTAGGTGGTATGTTTTATACTCAAAGACATTCATCAATGGTCGAAGTAAGTATAATCTACCTTAGGTTTTACCTTAGAACCCATGGGTTAATGGTGATTATTTTATTTCACTTATACACTTGTTTTATTATTATTAGCATATCACATGTGAATGTATTGTATTTAGTAGCTATTCTAGGGACACTGTTAAAGGTGAAAAACTTAGTTTTACTCACACCCTTCTTAGGAATCCCTATAAAATTTGTACCCAAGAAGTCCTCTTGATCATAGGTTCAGGTAGAGTAGAGGCCCAATATTTCATGATTAGGTTAGAGAAACTCAACCAGGAATTAGATACTAGGATGCTATAAGGCCTAGGGATGGTAGTAGAGGCTCATTATATTTATTCATTTTGTTTATTTGTATATGTAATCATCCTGATGGGTGATCAGTGGGATTTATGATTGTATAATACATTTCATTTCATATATAATGATTATTTTTATTGGGTTTTGTTCATACTTTGATGTTTATTTTGGATGATTCTTGGTTATTTCTGTTGTTATTCGCTTTGATATAAAGGTGTAGTCTACTCATGGTAAAACCTTAGACCCCAACTTCTATCTAGTAGCCTATAATATATAGAGAGACATGCCTCATGTCATGTGACATCCCGACTTGGACACTAGTGAGTGGTATCATACCGGAGGGACATCACAAAGTGGCATCTGAATGATTTTTTCTTATCTTTCTATTTAAGGATATAATGGACTAGGAATGGGGACATGTAGGATCTTGTGATGGAACTTGGATCAGTGTATTGTGAAAATATTATTCAGTGGGATGTTTAGTTTACCAAGGATATGGTATTGTTGTTTTTGGTTTTCCCTATTACCATTGAGATATTTCTTTAAGTATGGTGCGTGTATTTGAGATTGTTATGTTGTAGTTTTGGGTCTTGGAACATTGGAAAGATACCCATGTACATGCATCATTCTTGGCATATAGGATTCACATGAAATTATTGTGTATGTGGATCGATATAATTGATGATAGAGGGTTCATCTATTTAAAGTGTTAATAAAAACCTATATGGTGCTACATTATATAATATGTTGGTGGAATTCTAATCTGTTGGACCATAGTATTTCCTATGATGATATGTTATGTGGATCCTATGGAGTGATGTTTGTTGGATATGGATATATAGTCCCTTTGTTCTAGGGATTTATATAGACCCTTAGTGGGCTGATATAGTCATTGGAAACCTTAGTGATATACCCCTTATGGGTGATTGTGATGCTTGTTTGGTTACTTAAACTGTAAAAAAAACCTATAGCTTCTTGATGTTTTCCCATATAGATTATCGATGACATTATAATAAATCAAACCATATGGATATGATTTTACTAGATACAAATGATCATAGGGTGATGTTGTTATCTATACATGGATTTGACTTGGTCCTCAAGGGGTGGTCTGGTATGAGGATGCTCGATGAGGTTTGGTGCTTGAGGGTGGATGGTTGGCTCAACATGTGATTCCTGATATTTATATGTGGGAACCCTAGAGTGTGTGCGATGGAATGTGAGTTTCCTTACGAAATGTTATAGAAGAGCATGGATTTTTTCATGTGAGATATGACATATGTGAGACATGTTTTATGGGATTAATAAGAGATCCTAGTGGTATTGAGATACAATTCAATATATTAGTGAGACCTAGAGTATGATTAAATAACAAGTTTTTTTATATTATTGTTATGATAGATTTTGATATATTAGGATAACACAATATAGGGGTTATCCTAGACTTTTGGGTTCCTAAAGATATGTGAGTCAAGGGTAGATTCCTTTAATTGTGATTGATATATGAGAGGTGTTATTATATATATGATGTAGAAATGGATAATCCTTATGTATCATGGATTGTGGTCCTAGAAGGTTTGATCTCAGATGAATGGAGCATGGGAAAATTATTTTTGGTTTTATTAATGATGCATGAGTGGAAGGAGATCATGAGATATGCCTAGGAATGAGTGAGAAATTGGGTGTTTTTTTGGAAAGAAATCACTGATGTGCTTATTTATAAATGAGATTGACATGAAAAGGTGATGTTTTTCAAATTTAAGTCTATGGGAAAACCATGTGTGGGGAGTGCGGTGAATGAACTAATTTAGACTAACATTTTAGAGTCCTTTCCATCACTTATTTAGGAAACATATCACTTAGAATATATTGATTTTCTACTTTATGAACATGGTTAGTGAAGTTTAAAAGTAAATAATTTAGGAGATCATAATATGTTATGTATACACTATAACTATAACTTGAATTTGGGTTGAATTTTTACTATAATAGAATAACACCTCAGGGTTATAAATTAAAATACAATCATATAAGTCCTTTGAAACTAGAGTAAAATAAGAAATTTAGATCCCACTTGAGATTTCTATGATTATTAAGCACTAGTTATGTGAGATCCAGCTGACCCTATCCTACTTTCACACCTTCAATATTTTAATTAGTCTTAGGAGTGCCTACTATAGGGAATTTTTTAATTTTAAAATAGCCACACTCAACTAAGAAGTGTAAATAACATGTTATAGATCAAAATTTACAAAAATTGTGTGTGTGATTAGTTTTTTAAGGAGTGGAAATTGAGGGGAATATTTAACCCAAATGATCAAGGGGGGAAATTAGCTCATAATATTGTAATTTAAGTTGTATCAAGGAAGTTAGAAACTAAGAATAATAAAATAAACTTGAAGGAAATGGATATGAAAAAGTTTTTCATGTTATAAAAATGATTCAACTAAAATATATTCATTTAGTCTTTAATAACATGAGAATAAAACATTAGATTATTTGTATTCTATGTGAAATATTTTGAGAGAAATAACTTGAGGAAAAGTTATTATTAAAGTGTTGGGGAATGCGCATTTTAAAAATTTATCGTTGATCTTTTTTCTCTCTCTCTTATATTTTATTTTTTTATTTGATTTTTAGATATTAAAGGGTAGTATGTGGAATTTGGTTGGTTTTGGTTATAATATCTTATTTTTTGACAGTGATACAAGAATGTTCATTCATTAAATATTTTATTTGAATTTAAATGTTCTTATGGTGAATCATTTATTTTTGTAAAATTTTTAATGAAAGGAGGGTATCGATGTAATATTAAAAAAAGGAGGGGTTAAGAATATGATTGGGGGATAGTATAATATGTGGTGGAAAATTAAGGATAAGTTCTACTGGAAACATAGTCTTGAAACTTGTCTTGAGAAGTTTTTATGTGTATAATATAAAATTTTTGAGAACCCTGATAATCCATTGAAGACAGTGTAATGTGGTGAAGAAAATCTTGAGAATACACCATAAATAATTAAATTTATTGTTAAGGCTTGAGAGTATGTCAGTTATCTAATGTAATTCCATGAAAATCATTTTGAGACTATGGAAACTCCAATGTCATGTGGGGGAAAATCTTGAAGTGTAATATGTGATCTAGTGTAGAAAATATAGAAAATATAGGATATTAAATCATGCACAACATAATTTGTGTTGCGATGCTCTATTTTCTAAAAATAAAAATAAACTAAGGGGTTGAGAGTACATTCTAAAGATAATACAATATAGAGTTGCACCTTGAGGACACGCAAACACCAATACAACCCACATTTATTCTCAAGGATATGTTAGCATTCCAATATAATGTGAGTTCATAGTACATGATATGTCAACATTCCAACATATCCCAAAGGATACTAACCTGAGGATACATTGTAACAACCCGACCCACTGAGGTCCACTTGGTCGACGAAAGGTTGATCTACCACTACCCCAAGTCTACCTTCAATAGGATAGGGGGTGGAGACTAGTAATGAGTAGGCATATCACACATATGGGAGGACTTATACTAAGGTACTTATATGCACACACCCACATCCATATCAATGAAACAATATAGAGATAATAATAAAATTTATACAAAATGAATGAATACATCAGTCCTACATTAGAGCACTAAAAAGAGGTAAAAGGTAAAAATACAATCCCTATAAAAACTATAAAAGAGTACAACTTGATCAGAAGGTGGATAATGCATTTAAATGCATGATCAGTACACCCTTGGCCTTTATAATCCCAGAACTATGATCCACCCACTCCTGGTTCACCAAGAATAATGGTAGAATACCTATCTTCCACACAAGTCACAACATGTGTGGGCCAATCCCATGTAGGGGTGAGTATAGAAATAACTAGTAGGTACCCTAAAAACCCAAAACTAATGGGAGTAACTAATAGGTACCCATTCACTTGACCCAAACCCAAATGAGAAAACCCAAGAGAGAGAGAGAACTCCATCTCAACTACTTCTCAGTTATATAAGACAAGTCACTTCATCGCCACCTAGAATGTCAAGTAATATGACACATATAGTAAGGTATCCTAGAATATCCAAGATATACTTGTAATAGACTCTAAGTCTCATGTTCCCAACCGTGAATCCAGCCACAACTACCAACTCAAGGTTCAAATGATAACACTTGTTCAATAGTACACTCTCCACGAGACCTACCATCCCTAATGACACTCAACTGAGATATTTTACTCATCGGGAATCACTAAGCTAATGTCACATCCCCAACGTCCCATATGGAATATGTCTAAGAGAACATGATCATTGGGTATCACCACATATAAATTCACCTTGTGACTAGGTAGATCTAGAAAATAAGGTAGGGGATCACTCCTAGGACTAATGGGGGACACTACAAACCCTAGATGAAACACCACATATAGAAAAGTGTATCAAAATACAACCTAAATTTGGAATAAATCACTAAGTAGAGGATAGTGTTGGTCATGATGATTCCAAAAACCCTGCCTAGGGAAAACATCATAGTAAAATTCCAAAGGAAAATAATATGATTCATCTTAGATACAGACTCCATCAGACTACTATCCCATTATAAATATCATATCATGATATACAAGTAGGGGTTCAACACCTAGGTATCACTAGAGGGACACATGAACCTACTGGAAACATTATTCTAGGTAGTAGATCAATTCCCAGGTAAATATTGGTCATGATATTTCCAAAAACCCTACTAAGGGAAACATGAAGGGTGTGAGAATTTCTCCAAGACTCTTTGAGGGATACATGATCCAAGAAGTTGAGGGGTATAAATGAAGTGGTCTGAGACAACTCACTCTAGAATAAAGAAATATGTACATGTTTCACAAGCTCTAGGAAGCAATATAGGGGCCATAATTTTATGAAGAGGGCTTGATTTCACACTAAAAACTCATAGAAAAAGAACAAGGGGACTCAATCAACCACTACTGGTCTATACATTTCTAACTAAAGATACTCACAAAGTCACCTCACATCACATATCTAATGCTAAAACCATTACCACCATTGTATCCCATGAAGAAAACTACTCAGGATAGGCTACTCGTGGGCCTCTAACTGAGTCTTAAAGATAGAGATGAGTGAGAGAAAGGTATCTAAGGGAAGTTGATGGAATGTTCCCAAAATACATGGTGTGTATCTTGTGACCATCCCTTGGCCATTTTACCTCATAGGACTTGGCATGTAAAGAGAGAAATACATAGTGTGTACCCCATGCCACATGGATTTTGACCTTACATGAAGCTATGGGCGTGTCCTTGCCCATACACGGCTGAATAGACATGTAACTATAAACGATGTGTACCCTTGGTACACAAAGTGTTTCTTCTTGAATAGGATGAAGCTCACTTCCTTGTCTATTCCCATGAATCTCAACCCAGGTCAATGTATTCTGGCTATTTACTTCCACACGACCATGTCATTTGACACGACATGTATGGCTGGGTCCCTTGGACACATGACCTAGGCTCACTACACATTGTGTACCCCCACCACATAGCATGTAGTCCCCGAAGGGTTATCTTCCCATAATAGGAATAACACATGGCATGTTCCTCTACACTAAATTCCATGTGATCAGAAATTATGAATGGGAACCTCCTTCAAGAAACTCATATTCCATTATTTTCAACATAAAATCATAGATAAACCCACATCGGATCCCTAATAGTTATATAAGGGCACTAAAACATTGAAAAAATTAATCAAAAGAGGATCGGGACATAAATCTTGTAAATCCACCTACCTTGTGGAAAACACCGAAGCTTCGAGTCCAAAATGATGCCAAAAACATGTTTCTCCTCAATATGGTGATGATTGTGTAAGGACCCAGTTGGAGTAATGAACCACTGAGAGGGGGGGGGGGGGTGAATCAGTGGTACCCCTTTTTCTTCTTTTAAGTTCCCTTAATGTTGAGAACAACCTTTGTATCCTATAAAAGATATAATTCCCTTCTGAGAAACAAACAGGCACACATCCAAAGAAACAAAGAAATTTACAAGTTTCACTATTCAATAAGAATAGCTACGTCCTTGGTATGGTTGGAAACAATCCAGCACCATACAATCCATTAAGAAAATAATCCTTGGATTACAACGAGTAGGATATACCCTTACACTCGTGAAGCACTGTGAAACAATCACTCCAGTGCGTGTGCACCCTCTTAGCACAATATGAAAAAGTCTCATTTCTTGTAACAACTTATGTTACCTGCACTTCCTTTAAAATACACAAGTGTAAGCAAGTTCAGCACAAATCTTCACTTCCTTACCCATAAGAAAGGCAAGGACTCCTTGGACTTAAGATAGATCAATTACAGCCCGAACTTCCCATTCCGAATCTCCATTCCGAATTATTCACGCCAAATTTTCTTCTCCACTCCGAATCTTCAATCCGAGTCTTCCTCAGTCTGAGAAACTCAATACGGTGACAACCAGTACTGATTTTCCATTCCGAATCACCACTCCAAATTCTCCACTCCAAATTTTCTTCTCCACTCCGAATCTTCAATCCAAGTCTTCCTCAGTATGAGAAACTCAATACAGTGATAGCCAGTACTGATTCCCCATTCCGAATCTCCACTCCAAATTCTTCACTTTCACTCTGAATATCCACTCCGAATTTCCACTCCGAAACTCCACTCCAAATTTTCACTTTGAATCTCCACTCCAAATTCTTCACTTTCACTCCGATTCTTCAATCTGAGTTTTCTTTAATCTGAGAAACTCAATACAGTGTCAACCAGTATCAAATTCTTGTTTCAATTGAAACTGCAATGAAAACTCAGTCGGCCATAAAATTCTTTCTCTCTCTAGATTATCAGAGCTTCTCTCACAACAACATCATCAATAAATTACTTTTCACTCTGATCTCCTTTTATAGGTGCTCCAAAGTGTGCTTAGGTGGGAAACCAAAATATTTTCCTGCTCACTTAAATTCACCCAAATCTTAATTTCTCATGAAATCTCGGAGTAATTAAGACTTGTCAATGATTCTAGAATCTTCTTCCAATTCTATTGATTTAGAACTTTGGCCTTTTCCGAATCCGATATTGTTACACAAGTTTCTCGGTATCACATTCTTGGATCCACCCTTCCTGATTCTTCGGCGTCACATTCAATTCTCGGCATGACTCTTCACCGCTTCTTCGGCATGACACCATTTCAATTCTCGGTATGACTCTTCATTACTTCTCGATATGGATTTTCGTTACGACTTCACCAATTCTCGGCATGACTCCACACTTCTGGATACAGACTTCAGGTTCAGGAAGTCAACTCTGAACTTCTTACTCAGCAAGTCGACTCCGAACTTCCCGCTACGAAATTTTGACTCAGGAAGTTGACTCCGAGCTTCTCGCTACAAACTTCTTCTTCAGCAAGTCGACTCTGAAGTTCCCACTATGAACTTCCGACTTAGGAAGTCGACTCTGAACTTCTATCTATGAACTATTTCTTCATCAAGTCGACTCTGAACTTCCTTCTATGAACTTCTTCTTCAACAAGTCGACTCCAAACTTCCCGCTACGAACTTCTGACTCAGGAAGTCAACTCCGAACTTCTCGCTACGAACTTCATTGATTCTAAGTACGACTTCAGGTTCTTGGAATGACTTCTGGTTCTCGGAATGAATCTTCCTAATTCTCGAAACTGCTTTTGGTTCTCGATACAACTTTTTCTTGAATCATGAGTACTTGCATATACTCACAATTTTAGAGTTAAAAAATAGAAAAGCATCGTCACAATTAATGCCTTCACATCTCCTATCATCCAGCTTCCGAGAATTTTTAATTTCTCGGTTCCGAACTTCTCAAATTCCAGACTTCGAATTCCAGACTCCGAATTCCAGACTCTGAATTCTTCGAACACCAAGTTCCGAATGTTCAATATTCTCAGTTCCAAATCTTCAAGCTTCCAGCTTCTGAATTCTTAGAAAATCAAGGTGTCTTTAATTTATGAAAACTTTCTCAAGATCAACAAAAGACAATCCATGAAAACCATCTCTTCCTTCATCTTGGTCCTAACAATCTCCCCCTTTTGATTTTGTTGTTATCCAAGTTTTCATAAATCACCAAAATTTGTAACCTTAAGAAATGGATTACTTATCAATAATTCTAAGCCTATGTGAGCAAAATCATTGTAGGAATCAAGAATCATTGACAACAAAACCATGCTGTCCATAGGTAGTGAAAATGAAATATTCAACTTCATACATCTTCAGCTTAATACACCCTGTAAACAACTTCAAGTTATTTCCTACAACCACTCCAACAAACAGTTAGAATAGTTCACATACACAAGCAGTGCTGAGTTCACAACTTACCCACAACTCCCTCTTTGAACAATAGATTTATAATACAAACAACTTCTCCCCCTTGACAAAACAATCCAAAGGTAAGAATAGAGAGGGGAAGGAACAACATACCTTAGCCTTGAAGAGAAAGAGGTTGGACACCCATGTTCAACCTCAGTCTTGAGAATTATTCTTTTGGCAGAGGTTTTGTGAAAATATCAGCAAATTGTTCAGAAGATGAAACATATTCAAGTTTCAGTTCATTTTTTTCTACATGCTCTTTGATGAAATGATATGTGATGTCAATATGCTTCAATCGAGAATGTTGGACTGGATTTTTGGTAAGATTAATTGTGCTTTTATTATCAAAAACTAAGAGAAAGGGAAACTTCACTTCAACTAAAAAATCTTCCAACTGTGTTTTCATCCATATAAGTTGAGTAGCAGCCATGGTGGCAGCAACATATTTAGCTTCTACTGTACTGAGTGTCACAGGATTCTGCTTCTTCGAGTGCCAGCCAACACAACTTTTTCCCATAAAGAACATTCCACCAGATGTGGATCTTCTATCATCAACATTTCCTGCCTAATATGCATCTGAATATCCAAACAAATCAATGTTATTTGAGCTACTATACTTGACTCCGAATCCTGATGTTCCTTTTATGTATCTGAGAATTATTTTTCTAGCAACAAGATGTTATTCTTTAGGAGCACTCTGAAATCTTTCACATAAGGTAACAACAAAAACAATATCTGGTCTTGATGCAGTCAGGTATAACAAACTTCTAATCAGATTTTGATATTCTTTATATTCAACTTCTTTTCCTTCATCATATTTTCTTAGATTCATTCCCACTGAGATAGGAGTTGATACAGGTTTTGAGTTTTCCATCCCAAACTTCTTAATAAGTTCCTTACCATACTTTTCTTGGGAGATAAAAATGAATTCTTTCTATTGAAAAATTTGTAACCCAAGAAAGTATCTCATTTCATCCAACATGGACATCTCAAATACATTCTTCATTTCTTCAGCAAACCTTTCCCAGCTTCTTTCATCATTCCCACCAAAAATAATCTCATCAACATAGACAACCACAATGAGAGAAATATCTTGGCTTTCCTTGATGTACATATTACTGTCAACCCTCACTTTCTTGAAGTTCGTCTCCTTTAAGAAAGTATCCAGTTTGGAATACCATGCTCTTGGAGCTTGCTTTATCCCATACAAGGCTTTCTTTAACATGCACACATAAATTTCATTCTTCCCAACAACAAAGCCACATGGTTGCTCAATATAAACTTCTTCTTTGAGATCACCATTAAGAAATGCAGATTTAACATCCATTTGAAAGATTTTGTAGCCTAGTTTTGTAGAAATAGCAAGAAATATTCGGATAGTTTCTAATCTGGCTATCGGAGCAAAAGTTTCTTCAAAGTCGGTTCCTTCAATCTGAGAGTAGCCTTTGCAAACCAATCTTGCTTTATTTCTAATAACTTTACCTTCTTCATTAAACTTGTTCAGGAAGACCCACTTGGTGCCAATAATGTTCTTATTTTTAGGATTGGGTACGAGTTCCCATGCGTCATTCTTTTCAATATGATCCAATTATTCATTCATGGCTTGAACCCCTTCCGGATGCTCAAAGGCTTCTTTAACATCATTTGGTTCCACTTTGGAATACAAGGAAGTATGTGATATAGAATTACTTGTTCTTCTTGTTTGAACCATGTGACGTTGATCACCGATAATATTCTGAGCTTGTACTTGTTTCATTAGGCTTGGATAAGTTTTTCATGTGCCTTCCTAATCACTCGATATGGCTAAATCCAATTCTTCATATTGATTAGGATTATAATTCATTGCATCCTCATCAAAATCGTTAACTTCATCTTCCTCATCTTCCTTGTCTATCTGGACATGCTTATCTTTCCCCAGAGTTTCAATGACTTTTACATCAACTGTATCCACCATTATTCCTGTTTCTTTATTAAAGCATCTATAACCTATTCCTTCTGGTGCATATCCAATAAAAATTCTGTCTTCTCCTTTCTGCTTGAATTTTCCACTACTTCCACCTTTCTTCTTTATAATGCATGGGCTCCCAAAAAAATTAGCATGCTTCATACTTAGAGTAATGCCATAGAAAAGTTAATATGGAGTCTTGTTTGATTGAGGCCTATAGAAACATCGATTTTGAATATAAACAGCTGTACTTGTAGCTTGCCTCCAAAATTAATGAGTAAGGCCATGTTCAAGCAACATGGTTCTTCCCATTTCCACCAAGCTTCTGTTCTTCCTTTCAACAACCCCATTTTGTTGAGGTGTATATAGAGCACTATATTCATGCTAAATCCCATGCTTCTCAAGATAGTCTTCAAATTCTTCACTTCTATACTCACCACCATTATCTGTTCTCAACTTCTTCACAAAGTACTCACATTCTTTTTCAGCTTTCCTTCTGAAGCTTTTAAACATTTTCAGGGCGTCTAAATTGTGCTTCATAAACATAACACACGTAATGCGAGTAAAATCATCAATGAAAGTGATGAAGTAATTGTCTCTATTTGTTGATTGTTTTCTCATCGGCCCACATATATCTGAATGTATTAGTTCAATGGGTTGTTTAGAATAAATGTCAACCTTCTTATGCACAACACTTGCAATCTTTCCTTTCTAACAGGTAGTGCAACACCAATCTCTTCTTCTTGGAAAATCTGTAATATCTCGAGCACTATCCCTTTGAGATAACTTGCTCATATTTCTCTAACACATGTGTCCAAGTCTTCTGTGCCACAACTGATTTTCTTCCACTATGATCATGTAACAAGAGTTTTGTGAATTTCCAACTTGAAACAGATTTCCATTAGTTCGTTGGCCTCTTGTAACAATCTTCCCATATTCTTCACTTTTCACAATAAATCCATCTTTCTTGAAGATAACTTTGTTACCCTCATCACAAAATTGTGATACACTCAGCAAGTTGTGCTTCAGCCCATCAACATACAGAGTTTTCTTGGACTTTAATTTTTCCTTTCCAATGATGGCTGATCCAACACCTATGATTTTTAAAGATTCATCATTGCCAAATGTCACTGTGCCTTCTTTAAAATTTTTCATATTCTTTAGAAACTTCAAGTCTCCTATCATATGTGAAGAACACCCACTATCAAGTATCCAAGGTCATTCTTCCTTTGTAAATTTTAGAGCAGTTTCAACAACAAGAGATTTTTCTTCTTTCACTTCTTTATTTACCTTCAGCTTTGGAGAATTTATAACTTTTTGTTGAGTCAGTAACAACACAAGACATCCTTTTGCAAGGTGTCCAGGTTGTTCACACCTTTCACAAATGATTTCCAGAGGCTGGAACCTATTTTCTGTCTTGACTTCATTCTTCTCAACTTTCTTCAAGAAAACCTTCTCACTCTTCTTCCTTTGAGGAGATTGAATCCCCCTTAATCTCTTCCTTTAATAACTTGTGGGGTGGTGGTAATAATGTTTATTGAACCAACACATATTCGCTGTATTCCCGAATCCACCATAATACCAACAATACCCATAGAAGGAGTACCTTCCTCTAAAGCTTTTGTTTTGATACTTCTTTGATTCTCTTTCTTCAGCCCCACCAACCATTATTTTGTTATCAATATTTCTCTGCTAGAATTCTACCTTATCTGATTTTTCTTGTTTTCACCAGTGTTAGACTTAGGTTTCCTTGAAACTTCAGAGTTCCCAGGAACGCTAGTCTTGTCCACATAAGTAACTTTATTAGCTTTCTTCTCCACAACAACCACTTTACTTTTATGTTGAATTTTCTCAGAATGTGCTTGTTGAGAGCTTTCACCAACATCAGTAGTTGAGTTTTGAAAACAAATGTTTTTTTATTGAACTTTAGAGAGATTCTTTTGAACGAGTTCTAATTCTTCCTCTTTTGCCTTCATCTCAACTCACATGTGCTCGTTTTGATTTTTATCATCTTCAAGAGACTTATTCAAGTCTTCAAGCTCTTTCTCAAGTTCTTATTTATCATTGGCTTGATTGGATGCTGAGAAACATTCATCTTCTAACTTTTTGTTAAGATTCTCCAGCCTTCTGATCTTCCTTAAACATTCCTTCAATTCTTCTTTCAGATGCATCTCAAGTTGAGTTTCTTCTTCTTCTGAGCTACTGCTTCAGAAATTCTCATCATTCACTATTTCAATGAAAGTAATCTCAACACCATGCTCAATTGATTTTTCGGTTTCAGCATCGCTTTCTTCATCTTCTTCATTTATGGATAGGAATCTTTTTCTCTTGGATTTGAAGAACTCCTTTTCTTTCCCTGACTTTCCTTTACCACCCTGCTTCTTCCATAACTTTCTTGGCTTTCTTTCTTCTTCATCACTGTCTCCATCATTCTCCCTTCGAGGTTAGTTAGCCGCAAAGTGACCAATGAATCCACATTCAAAACACTTCAAGGGAAGTTTTCCCTTGTATTTCCCTATGCCTCTTTTAATATTGTTTGAAAATAAGGATAAAATATCGTTAAGATTTTTACATACCTCACTTTCAGAGTCAGAGTCACCACCATCTTCTTCAGTAAGTATCTTCTTAGATCTCTCTTTATTCATGGATTTGAAAGATAATTCTCTGTCAACATTTGTTTTGGTCTTCATAGCTTTTTCCTTTCTCATTTCATAAGTAATGAGTGTACTATGTAAATCATCAAGAGATTGAGTCTCTGAGTCTCTATCTTCTAATGAAGATACCTTCACATCAAATTTATCAGGAATAATCCTCAAGATATTTTCCACCACAGTAGAGTATTTTAGCTCTTCACCAAGTCATCTGATGGTACTAACAATATCATTTACCCTGGTGAAGAAATCCCCAACAGATTCATGCTCTCCCATCTTCAAGTCTTCATACTTCAATATCCAGATTTGAAGTTTTGTCTTCTTGACTTTTGTATTGCCTTCATATATGTTTTTCAGTTTGTCCCATATACCTTTGGCTGTGGCCACTCCTTTTACTATTAAGAATTCACTTTCATAAAGTGAAGACAATATAGCATTCTTGGATCTTCCATCATTCTCAAGAAACTTCTTATCAACAAGTGTAAGTGGAACATTGTATTAAATGGGGGGAAACCCAACTGTTGCATCTTCAAGAACTTCATAACTAATAGACATGAGATACGGTAGAATTTTATTCTTCCAGATGTGATAGTTCTTCCCATATAACACCGGAATGCCTTTATTGTTCACACAATTCAGATTCTCCATTAGCAAGGAAAACAAAGGTGACCTCCCTTTGATACCACTTGTAAGGACTCAGTTGGAGTAATGAACCACTGAGAGGGGGGGGGGGGGTGAATTAGTGGTACCCCTTTTTCTTCTTTTAAGTTCCCTTAATGTTGAGAACAACCTTTGTCTCCTGTAAAAGATATAATTCGCTGCTGAGAAACAAACAGGAACACATCCAAAGAAACACATCAATTTACAAGGTTCACTATTCAATAAGAATAGCTACGTCCTTGGTATGGTTGGAAACAATACAACACCATACAATCCACAAAGAAAATAATCCTTGGATTACAATGAGTAGGATATACCCTTACACTCATGAAGCACTGTGAAACAATTACTCCAGTGAGTGTGCACCCTCTTAGAGCAATAGGGAAATGTATCGTTTCTTGTAACAACTTATGTTACCTGTACTTCCTTTCAAATACAAAAGTGTAAGAAAGTTCAGCACAAATCCTCACTTCCTTACCTAGAAGAAAGGCAAGGACTCCTTGGACTTAAGATAGATCAATTACAGTCTGAACTTCCCATTCCGAATCTCTATTCCGAATTATTCACTCTGAATTTTATTCTCCACTCCGAATCTTCAATCTGAGTTTTCATCAGTCTGAGAAACTCAATACGGTGATAGCCAATACTGATTCACCATTCCGAATCTCCACTCCGAATTCTCCACTCTGAATTTTCTTCTCCACTCCGAATCTTCAATCCGAGTCTTCCTCAGTCAAAGAAACTCAATACGGTGACAACCAGTACTGATTCCCCATTCCGAATCTCCACTCCTAATTATTCACTTTCACTCCGAATCTCCACTCCGAATTTCCACTCCGAAACTCCAATCTGAATTTTCACTTTGAATCTCCACTCCGAATTCTCCACTCCGAATTCTTCACTTTCACTCCGATTCTTCAATCTGAGTTTTCTTTAATCCGAGAAACTCAATACGGTGTCAACCAGTATCAAATTCTCGTTTCAATTGAAACTGCAATGAAAACTCAGTTGGCCACACACTTCTTTCTCTCTCTAGATTATCAGAGCTTCTCTCACAACAACATCACCAATAAATTACTTTTCACTCTGATCTCCTTTTATAGGTGCTCCAAAGTGTGCTTAGGCGGGAAACCAAAATATTTTCCCGCTCACTTAAATTCACCCAAATCTTAATTTCTCCTAAAATCTTGGAGTAATTAAGACTTTGTCAACGCTTGTAGAATATTATTGAATCTTCTTCCACTTCTCTTGATTTAGAACTTTGGAATTTTCTGGATCCGATCTTGTTACACAAGTTTCTCAGTATCACATTCTCGGATCCACCATTCCTGATTCTTCGACATCGATTTCAATTCTCGACATGACTCTTCATCGCTTCTTCAGCATGACACCATTTCAGTACTTGGTATGAATCTTCATTACTTCTCGGTATGGATTTTCGTTAGGACTTCACCAATTCTCGGCATGACTCCACACTTCTCACTACAAACTTTAGGTTCAGGAAGTCGACTCCGAACTTCTTACTTAGCAAGTCGACTCCGAACTTCCCGCTACAAACTTATGAATCAGGAAGTCGACTCCGAACTTCTCACTACAAACTTATTCTTCAGCAAGTCGACTTCGAACTTCCCGCTACAAACTTCTGAATCAGGAAGTCAACTCCGAACTTCTCGCTATGAAATTATTCTTCAGTAAGTTGACTCCGAACTTCCCGCTACAAACTTCTTCTTCAGAAAGTCGACTCTGAACTTCCCGCTACGAACTTATGACTCAGGAAGTCAACTCCGAACTTCTCGCTACGAACTTCTTCGATTCTCAGTATGACTTCAGGTTCTTGGAACGACTTATGGTTCTCAGAACGGCTCTTCCTAATTATCAGAATGACTTTTTGTTATCGATACAACTTTTTCTTGCATCGTGAGTACTTTCATATACTCACAATTTTAGATTTACAAAACAACAAAGTATCGTCACAATTAATGCCTTTACATCTCCTATCAGCCAGCTTTCGAGAATTTGCAATTTCATGGTTCCGAACTTCTCAAATTCCAGACTCCGAATTCCAGACTCTGAATTCCAGACTCCGAATTCTTCGAACACCCAGTTCCAAATGTTCAATATTCTCGGTTTCGAATCTTCAAGCTTCCAGCTTCCGAATTCTTAGAAAATCAAGGTGTCTTTCCTTTATGAAAACTTCCTCATGATCAACAAAAGAAAATCCATGCAAACCATCTCTTCCTTCAGCTTGGTCCTAACAGATTGAAATAAAAAATGGGTCTCGGTGGTGCCTCCTCTCCTAAGTTCATCCTAAGGCCATCTGTCACCACAAGTTACTCCTCCCCTACTCTTTATACACATGATAAACAAAGGGAGAGGGATGTATTAGTTTATTTATTTTAAAGAAACTAATATATCATCAACACACCTTCCAACGCTCACTCTCACCCAAGCACCTGACGCTAAAAACATTTACGTCACATATAGGGTAAAAAATTAATTCTAAACATAACAATGGAGTCATATTTATAATCAAGAATCCAAATAAAAGTTATACCACATGTACTATAGAACTATGTGCATATGATAAAATACATTTAGTATTTTTCATATCACTACAGTGCGACTAACTAGGCCTCGAAATATCATGCCGACTCAGTGCATGGATTCAGAAATATTCCTAGAAATATTATGAAGCTTTACATGAAAAATCTAAAGTTTATTCACTCTCCCCACTTCAAGAATTTTCTTCCTAAAAAAGTGAAATAATACATAAAAGGGAGAAAACTGAGCTCTCAACTGGATCTCCCATACCAATAATCTCTCTAGAAGGTTTTCATTTTGTAAAAAACTTGCAACTAGGATAACCAAAAACTAAAAAAGTGTATTCTCTTGATAGATCACAAACAGCACTAGGAAACTTGGAAAACAACCATACAATCATCACCTAGCTCATCCAATCCAACATCATGCACTTATCATGCACATTTTTCCTCAGTTGTGATGGATGGGAAGAACACAACACCCAACCTAATAGTCATCAAGGGTCTAGAATAATGACACCTCATCTCACCATGTGATTGGTGTTGCTGTCCTTGTAAGGTCGATGTACTCCATAACTTCAGAAAATATAAAAAAAAATACAATGGATATCTGGTCATGCGAGACCTACTTGATGAATAAGAAAAGGGGAAACAACTATCATCTAGAGATATGCTATACAGAACTAAACCTCAAGGGTTAATGGTGATAAGTTAACCCCTCTGTCTCCTTGATATCCAACAGTGGATGGATAAATTCATTGCAATCAGGTGATACTACACCCATGACCTTGGGTGGTTGTCAAGATAGCACTTCCACAACCATTTCTAGGGACCACCATCACTACTATGTCTGAGAAGAAACATCTTAATAAGTGGTCCTTATATGTTTAGAAATGTTACTTCGAGATATTCTTATAAAGATGAAACTCTCAAATCATGTATAGAACTATCCTTAAGTGTCTCGCATATATAACCCTCGATGCTGAGTAAACTAAGATGTTACCAAGGAAGACTACCAAAAACCGATCCAATAAAAGTTTTAGATCCAGTCTTTAGTCTCATAACACTTTTAAGGTGTCCAATGTGCCAAAAGTTATCACCATGAACCCAAGAAACCAAAATAGATTTTGGAAGCCTACTTATATACAAAATACACTCAAAACAGGAGCTAGTGATAACATAATCTAAGGCTAAAGTTTGAGAACCATATTTCTTATAGCCTATAGGAAAATAAGACATCGATTACTGGGTGTGGTTACTACTCCCTATCAGTCACTTGGGCCAGGAAATATAAATCAAAACTAACCTCAATTACTACACCACCTCCTAGAAAAACTACATAGGTTAGCCCAAGTAAACACTCTAGGTCTTACAAGCCCTCCTAAAGCCTCTAACATCACCTCAACACACAAAATCCTCCAGGATCCCTCCAACTAAAAGGTTGGGATATAAAGTCTTCACTAGTGTTATCAGGGCATGAAAAGGGGATACTCTTAGGGATAAGTGACTCATGTATTTTTGAAAAATGGGATATAAAGTCTCCATTAGTGTTATCAGGGCTTGAAAAGGGGATACTCTTAGGGATAAGTGACTCATGTATTTATGAAACCAAAACTAAGGAAAATAAGTCACACATCACACCTCAAACCAAACTATAAGTCTCTAGGTCACAAGTACCTACTTCCTGAATCTAACATTTTTCCATTTTTATATATGTATACCAAAACCAAGTCTTAATACTAAACCTTGGTACAAAAAAATTCCACAAACCCATAGGTTAGAGGAACTCATCCTCCACACATCAACACTGTTCACTTTGGGTGGCACTGACTCATCCACATGGTTTTGTATTGCATCACAAGAATGTGTCTTAGTGGGGGAAGAATCCATATTTTATATGAGTATGAATTCACATCAAACTTCATTATCATAGGGACCCACCAATTCCTTGCATCACTTAAGATAATACTCGAGAAAGAAGTGACAATAAAAGGGGTAATTCATACCTGTATTAAACAATACTACTATAGAAGTATAATGGAATTAGAGCATACCTACAAACCCGTTGGGATACTTTGAATAAAAAACCTCCAATTATAGCAACCGTCCATATCCTTATCCACCTTCTCCCTAAGCCAGGTTAGAAAAACTTGGGGGTGGTAGTGGTGAAAAAAAAAACAGTGCTCCATCCACCTCCTACTATCCCTACAACTTATGTTCTATATTCGCCACCCAATGTACCTTCTTTATAAAACATCTGCCTCTACCTCGACAGTCCATCGACCATCTCTACACCAATAGTTTGAGGGGTAGGATAATCCCATGAAATATTTCCATGTTTATCACAATCATAAAAAAACCTTAGGCTCGAAGGTATGGACTTCTCCTATGGTCCTTGTGAACAATGAAAAATCATATTTTGTGAACTACGTCCCACACCTGCTGTCTTTGAGTCTTGATCAACATAGACCACATGAGATCCTTACCTCCAAATCTCATGATACATGATCAATACCTGTATATCATCATCCAATACCAACATAGCCATCCATGGCTTATTCTGACAAGATATATCCACCTGAACCCTCAAAGGTGGGTCTACATGCTAATCAATGGGTGGAAGCTCTGCCAGCTTTCCACTTGGAAGAAAACCTGACTTGTGACTAGACCCCTACATGGTTACCACATCACTGTTTCCCTCAGAATGTGTTTTCTAGTTAGGAATAACTGTTTCTAAATGGTTTCCAACAAATTTTTTTATGAAACTGTAAATACACAACAGTTCTATATCCAAAGGGTACCTGTTTTCCAAAGGTAGGAGTTTGTTAGGAGTTTTGACCTATGAATCTTTATAACTCACATTGGTTGAGTGTATGTGATGTTAGGATCAACACTCCCTTTTGGGTGGAATTATTTTCTACTCTGAGACTCTTTTATAGATTTAATATATGTTGATGAATCCTTCATTAATTCCCAAGAATGAGATAGGTTATCCTAACATTGGAAATAAATTATTATCATGTATAGAAATTAGAATCATCTGTATGTATTTAAGGTTCTCCATCAATGGAGATATCTTTATGTATTCAAGTTTCTCCATCAGTGGTACTCTCTCATATACTACTTATAGATTTTATGGTCATTATTAAGACAATGGTGGTTTTTAATCCACTTAGTGGGGAACTCTGGAATTTATCATCACCCAAGGAGACGAAAGTTGTTTTGATATTGAGATCAAACACATAAATGAGCTTCCTACCTATCCTTGTGAAAGGAATGAGAACCCATGTAGTTCGGTGCCACTTAATAGGAATAATCATACCTTTTAAGGTCATGGGATATGGACCCAACCATACAGATTAACATCATGTGGTAAGGACATCTAGGTAGAAGGTTCCTAGTTAAAGTTTGGTGTGGGACTTATACTGAATCATCCCAAGAAACGTAGAAGGGATATGAGTTTCCAATTTGGATTAGACCCTGCTGGGAATGTGGCCCAGAGAGAGAAGGGTTGATCTGGAGTGTTGTGTTTGAAAATTAGCGAGGCACCCTACGTATCCCATTTGGATGGGAATAAAAGCCCATGTAGTTCAGTAAGTCTTAGAGGGGAGTATGGTCCTTTGAGAGAAATAGGTTGCGTCTTACTATTAAAGAGGATGCCCCTGTAATAGGGTCCACGAGAGATGTATTAACTCATAGATATTTAAGGTAGACTTAATTTGGGGCCTATTAATAAGTAGGATGACCAAACTAAGGGAATTATGCTTGGACTCCTGAGGAGGATGTCCATTGAGATCAAGCCCTTGGTGAAGGATTCCTATGTATCCCAATTATGGTGGGAATCAGAGTTCTCATAGTTCAATATATGAGGTGGATTGTGCGGATATTGTTATCATCACAAATCTATAAGCCCACATGAGTCATGCTCAGTGTGAGAGACAAGAGGATGTGAAAGATTCAACAAACCACAAACTTTCTCCTCCACTGATGGAAGAGGTCAGGCCTATGGTGAAAGTGGCCATGAAGATAGTGGATGAGGGCATGGAGAAATGAACCCTTCAATGTGAAATGAAGGTGAAGGTCATTGGGTCCTTTTTGAAAGGCTAGGAGTTTACTCCAAGAGGGATTCCTTAAAATGGGTCCCATAGTAGAAGGAGAATATCATTACTTATGGAAGGGAAAAGAAAGTGTGATCCTCACTCTTCCTAATGGGGATCAGAGGCTCCAGGCCTTAGAGATTAGGAGGAGAAGATAGCTTCCTATCCTTGAAATCTGAGACTGGGAACTACCTAACACTATCCTTGGGGTAAGGGTCTATGTGAGCATGGATATCCCGATCCATAGAAACTTTGAGGATCTGTAGCCTCTGTTAAGATGAGAGTGGGAAACCTCGGACTATATATTTCCAAATACAAATGGGAGACATGATGATATACTTTTCCCAAAGGTCTGATAAACTAGGAGGTATTAGGGGAGGTTTTAACTTGGACCCTTTCAGACAAGGAATCCAAGGACGGAGAGGCCCTTCCATGGGTGGATTAGAATATTCCTTTAAGGATGGCTCAAGTAGGTGGTCTGTGCATGTATGATTCATAGTTATACCATGTAGGTGTACTGCACAGGTCTTAAGAGTAACTAAAAAATGATCAAAATAGGAAGGATAAGCCTATGAAAGCTTGATATGCCTTGGGAAATGAACTACATGGACAACAAAACTTGGGCGAGGTTTTAACTTAAGAACCACAGGTGTCCCTTTATTTCCTTGGAAGCATCCCATATAGGTCTTTTCTTAAGGAAAAGACTATGTGTAGATGACTTCTTCTTATAAAAGGAGGGCCCTTAATAAGATGTTTTGTATTTAAAACTCTGAAAAGACATTGATCTTACTTATGACATCTAATTATCTCTTCTATCATGTTTTAGAGAGCTACATGAGAAACTTTTGGGGACCTGGGAGAAGGAGCTACACAATGGGAGCCTTTTAAGTTATTACAACTTTTCTCAATTCTTGAAATGGGGAGCCCAAGGGTATTATTTATAGGCAAGGAGGGGGGCTGGTTGAAGGGAAGTTGTCTGCGTAGGTCATGTGCATAGACCCTCTACGTAGATAACCCATGTAGGGGTGTCAAATATATATGTATTCATAGTTCCACCATTGCAGGTATGATGCGTAGGTCCTCAATACAGGTACTACACCTTTAGGTATTACTAGCAGGAGTTGCGCTGGCCTTCTTATGCATAGGTATGCTGTGTAGGTACCTTAAACCATATTTATTTACTTACTTTAAATTTATATGAAAATTTAACATATCTAAAGTTCTCTTTCATAATAGTTTTCCTCCCTTTATTAAAAAAAGGTGTGTGAACAAAATCCCCCCCTCAGGATTGGATTCAACTAAAAAGAAGGTCTAGTCCTGAGGTAAGATTATAGGGAAAATGATTATGGGAAATTAACACTGGATTTCATAGGTCCTCTATATAGATATGTTTCATAGGGAATGGGCATAGATATTTTGGCATAGGTTGGAAGCATAGTCTAGTGGTGCCTATAAATACCCTCATTCGTTTTCCATTTTCTTCTTCTACAATTCTGAACTTTTCTCTCGTTGTGTAGCTCGTTCATCCAACTCTGTTACATTGTGCTGTAAAAAATGTTATTTGAAAATTTATCAAGGAATAACCACCTGAGGAATGAAGATACATAGAGTTATTTTATCAAAGGATCTATGAAGGAGGACCTTGTCGAAGGACCTATCCTGGATACCTTGTTGAAGGACCTATGTGGGGGACCTTGTTGGAGGAGTTGTGCGGGGATTTTCCTTTTCCAATTTTTTTAATTCCATTAAGTTAAAATTTGAACTTTCTTAAGTCAAAATTCAAACTTAATGAGAAAAGTTTCATGATTCTCTTATAGAAAATGGATCACTTGATGAAAAGGATTTTTCATCCAATCATATATATGTCTTCATCCCTGCTCTCTTTCTATAATTGCAATATAAAATATTATTTTCATAACATGACATCTTTATGTCAGATAATCATAATAACATTGATAGGGATAGGGGTACTTTAACTTTTACCAAAGCTAAGGGGCCTAATGAGAGTAGTTTGACTATTACTAGGGTCATATGAACAACCCCAAAAACTTTGTGTCTTTTGTGTCATCACCCAATATGAAGGGTACTTAGTGGGTGATATTTGGATTTTGTTTAGGCTTTCCTTTTTGGGTTTTTATCTGAACAAGTTTTTCCTTTTAACTTTTTATCACTCATATATTTCCTAAACTGTACCAAGTGTAGGTCTAGCGAGTTGATATTCGACTTTTTTCTAGAGTGAAATTTGTGGGTTTTTTAATTTGGTAAGTACTATGTCTCTTTTTTGGTAGTTTAAAGTCATCCGTCTCGGACTAATAAGGCTAATGTTTAAGGTCAAATATCTTTGACCATGAATTTTAAGATTATAACCCAAACAAGGATTGATGGTTGAGGAAGGTCCTAATATTATTTATATACTTAAAAGGGGAATATTTAGTCATGATGATTTTTTATGATCATTAATTCTAAAACATGAAATATAGGAATAGATGGGGTCTTTCTCAAAAATGAAGTTATCAATTCTTGAAAAACCTGTTATAGGGTCCATATTATGCAGATCCAACTAGGGAATGCATTGCATAGTCAATAGTGGTATCCTCAGTCTAACATTCCTGTTATGTAGGTGGATTTTATACAAGGCCAACTAGGGAACATACTGTATAGTTAGGTAATAGGAGATCTCAAGAATTATGAAATTTTATTTATAATAAACAAATGGATTTAAGATTTGGATGTTTCAAGACCATAATGGGTGTATTTTCCAAGAAAAGAGATCTAAGAATAAAATAGGACATCTATGCTGACATAGGACATGAATGAGAAACAACTCCTACACAAATTTGGTCTGTGAAGGAGGGAATATTTGGTCAAAAAGGAGCTTTTTGATTTTATGTTGTGAAGTTTAAAGTCATTTAGAAAGGACATTGGGGGGGGGGTGTGCAGTTTCAAGTCATGCATCAAGGACATTAGAGAGATTTAATTTAAGGTCTTTAGCTTTGACCAAAAGTTAATGAATCTACAATTTCTTAGTAATTTGTCTAGAAACATAGTATTATATTCAACCATGGAAAGGAATAATTATAAATTATAATTTAGGAATTTCCAGATCTAGAGAATGACATGAGAAAAGGGATAAAGGCATTATAGGAAGTCCTTTCTAGGAATGAATTTGCCACTATTTGATGAACCCATTATGGGGTTTGTATTATACAGGGCCAACTGGGGAATGTGTTGCATATCCAAATAGTGTAATCTTTTCGATGATAGGTCCATTATGTGGGCAACATATGAAAGGACACCTAGGGGAACATACTATATAGTCAGGAAAAAGAGATCGTAGGTATCAAACATTTTATTGCTAAAAGACAGAGAAAGCTTATGGAGATTCATATTTTCCAAAGCAAAAAGTTTAGTTTATGGATAAAATTACCTGAACACAGAAAGAGTATTTCCAGTCATGATTTCCAAATAAATGGAGGAATAAAATTTCTATGGAGGTCCGATCCTAACATAAAAAATACAGTGTCTATATTTTTTAGGTCATACAACCAGGACCAAAATATCATGATAACAATGGATGAAATATGTTAAAATAATCCAAGGTTATTTTAGTATGATTTAAAAAATTGAAGGTAAAAAAAATAAACCATAGTCTTGGAGACTTTTAGGTTAGGAGGAAGGATATGGGACAAATATGCAACATATGTCTGCTTTAGAATATGGGTTCCTACATACCGTCATCAAATATTTAAGAATACTGAAGAGGATTCTCCCAAGAAAAAAGTTACCATTGTTTGAAAAACCCATTATGGGGGCTGTATTATGTAGGGACAACTGGGGAATATGCTATATAAAAAAACAGTGGCATCATTTGGGTGATAGGCCCATTATATGGGTGACTTATGAAAGGAAACCTAGGAGAACACACTTCATATTTAGGAAAAACAGTTATTCGGTATCAGATATTCCATCACCAGAAATCAAAGAAATATTATGAATATATGAAAATATTCAAGATTATGAGAATAAAATGTGAAATGGGTAATGTCCAATGCATAAGGTAAAAAAAATTTGTATCAATATTGGCCATGAATTTGGAGTCCCTTACATAGATTTGACTCATATCTATAATGGGGATATATTTTGTTTCCTTGATAGTTTATTTAGAGAAAGGACTAAAAATAAGGGCTCTTATATAGATTTTAAATTGTATACAATAGAAGGGGAATTTTATTTTATCATGTGGCTAGGACTAAGATCTAAGTCTTAGTTTTCACTATGTATCTCAATAGGATGATAATCAATCCACACGTAGGTACCGTGTAGTTTAAATTCATGCGGTAAGGAAACTATGTTGTGTAGTTTAAATCTATACAACAACGAAATTAGGTGTCTCAATTTGAAGAGCAATAAGATAGTGTGGCTGAACCAGGGCATAGAAACCAAGCATCACTACGTATCTTCTCAGAGAAAGAATCAAACCACACATAGTTTTATCAGATACAAGTTCACGTGTAAAGTGAGAACTTGTATTGAATCTCCTAATGTAGATATGATTCATACATAATATTAAAGAGTCTCTTTTTCATGGTGTTGCGGCTGGGTCTGAGATTAAAAGTTTGGACATCACTACGTATCTCATATTGGATGAGAATTAAGCTATACGTAGTTCCCGAGAGGGTTTCCCATACAGGTCTAATCCATACACAGGGAGTGGGGGGTTTTCTTAATTATGTATGGACCAAAGATAAGAGATCCGGGTGTCACTATATATCTTAATAGAATGAGAATCAATCTATACATAGTTCCTTTTACTTCTATATAGTTTAATTTCATGTGGTAAGGATGAAGATAAACTGACATGAAAAGGCAAAGATATTGTGGATGGGCCTAGGTTAAAACCTAGGAATCACTACGTATCTTTTTAAAGTAAAAATAAAGCTACACATAGTTCTTGAAACATTACCTATGTAAGTTTGATTCATATACATAGGGAATGAAGGGGATTTTTTTATTTTGGTTGGGCCCAAAATTAGAGATATGGGCATCTATATATATCCCATTGGAATGAGAATCAATCTATATGTAGTTATGGAATAAATGTGTAGTTTAACATCTTGTATCGAAGATGTAAGTCACCTGATGTGAAAGAAACATTGCAGTTGGGCCAGGGGATAAAGCCCAGGTGTCACTACATATCTTTCTAGGGGCAAGAATCAAGCCACATGTAGTTCTTGAAAAGGGGTCCCTATGAAGATCTAATTTAAACATAGGGAGAAATGGGGCTCATGTACCACTAGGGAGTAGAAATGATGTGAGTAATTCTTACGCATGGAAGCTACTCATTTTTTGTTAAATAACCACAAGAAATGACAATTTGTGGTATCTTGGGGGATTTATTAACATCAAATGAAGTAGATGTTAACCATACAATTTAATGACATATAGTGAGGATAAATGATGTCGTTTATTTTAACATCATGTGACAAGGATAAAGATGCTACACATTTTAACATCATGCAACATGGATACATATGGTTGCTATGCAGTTTAATGTCTTGAAACTAGGACATAAATCTTTCTGATTACACATCTTCAAGAATATTACATTGGTTGGAGTTGTAATAATTTCTCCATCCATTGATAATATGGAATAAGCTCCATTATAGTGGACCTTATGTATGGAATAAGGTCCTTCCCACTTTGGCTCAAGCTTTGGAGGCTTATTTACAGTATCATCAGATTCCTGAGGACTAATACCAATTATCCTTGAGAAAATGAGCGGAGGTAAATTTTCTTGTTAAAAGCTCATGTTATTCTATTATGATAGACTTCCAAGCGATGTAAGGTATGAAATATATTTTCATCTAATCATTCTAGCTCATAAAATCTCATCTGAGACAATTCATCTGTAGATAATTGGTCACAGATGGAAACTCAGAGTGAAGGAAATTGAATTTCAATATATAGAAATACTTCTGTCCCATACACCAATGAATATAGGGTTGAACATGTTTTAGTACGAGTAGTATTCAGATAATCCCACAAATCATACAACAGCTTATTAGGAAAAAACTTTTTATCTTTATCCATCATCTTTTTGAGTATATTTGATAGGGTATTGTTGAAAGAATCTATCTATCCATTGGCTGGTGCATAGTAGTGAGATGAATGGTTGGATTTGATATTATTCTCCTGATATAGCTTCTTTAACTTAAAAAAACATAAATTGGTTCCATTTTCCATAAATATGGTATGAGGTACAACAAATATGGTAATTATATTAGCTTTGAAAAATATAACAATTCTTTTGTCCCCAACTTCTTTGAGAGGTATTGACTCATCCCATTTGGAGAAGAAATCGATAACAATAAGAATATAATTTAACTTCTTAGACGTAGTTAGAGGATAGGGCCCTACTACATCCATTCCCCGTGTAATAAATGGCTAGGAGTATTTATTTGTATGTAGAAACTTTGGGGGTCGATGAATGAAGTTGGAATGCATTTGGTAGGGATAAAACTTATTAGTGAAATCTATACAATATTGCATCATCGAAGGAAAAAAGTATCCAAGCCTATGGATGTGATCAGAAAGCCTATGCTCAGACTGGTGAGAACCATAGGCTCCTATATGTACTTCTTCCATGGCAGCCACTATTTTTCCCCATAAATGAATCTGAGAAGAATTCCATCTAAGACTCATCTATAAAGGATCTTATGGTGATTAGGTACATCACAAAGAGTGAAATTAACTACTTGTTTCTGGATCTGTTCTCTTTTAATTATATCTAGTGGAAGTACCCCATTTTGGAGATAATCCATGATGGGTGTCATCCATCCTATGGTATGACCATATTTCGCATAAATGGGACTGATTTCATTGATTTCATCCTTTTTAATTTAGAAAAAAGGTGAAACCACTCAACAATGACAAATGATAATGATTTTTTCATCCTGATTTGGATCTACCAAGGCTATGGGTACATTTTCCCATGCTTCAACTTGAGAATTTTGTGATCGCGAGACGTAAGAAAATTTTGTATCTGAGGGAAATTCTCACATTTACCATAAAAAATAATCACAAAGAGGAATTAGTTCTTCTTTTCTAATGGTGTAATTCCCGTTTATTTGTTTGATTACCAATTCTGATTCACCTTTCACCTCCAAGTAATCCACTGGTACTTGGAGTGCTAATTCCAGGCCTACAATGAGAGCTTGATATTCTACCTCATTGTTTGTACCACCTTATAATAACATAAAGGAATATGAAAACACTGTATTCTATGGGGAGATATGCACAATTCCTAACCCTACTTTTTTGATTATAGGGTCTTCCATTCTCTTCCCTATTTGAATTCTAGAAGCACCATCAAAGTACATTTCCTATATTCGGGGACTTTCTTGAATAAAGAACATTTATTCATCAAGAAATTCAGTATTCAATGATGTCTCTTCTGAAAACGAGTGCCCAACAAGGAAGTTTGATAAATCTTGTCCTTTTATTGCTTTCTGAGGCAGAAATTGTATATCAAACTATTGTAGAATAACATCCCACCGTGCCGGACATCCTATAAGCATAGGAAAACTGAGGATAAATTTGAGTGGGTTATTTCATGATACCAAGTGGACCTCATGATGCTGCAAATAGTGTCTCAAGTTTTTAACTGAAAATATTAATGCTAGGAAACTTTTCTCAATATATAAATATCAAGTCTCAACATCAATCATGGTTTGACTGAGATAGTAGAGGTTGCTTCCATTATTAGCACCATTATTTTGTGCAAGGAATGTGCCCAGTGATCGCTCCAAGGATATAATATAAAGAATGAGTGACTTTAATTTAATAGGTGGAATTAATACTAGTGGGATCGAGAGGTATTTCTTGAGGGTATAAAATGATTCTTGGTAGTCATTGGCCCATTTATATGTGACCCCCTTCTTCATCATTTTGGTGAAGGGAAAACACTTACCTTCCAAATTGGATATGAAGCGCAGAATATAGGCCAAGTGTCCCTGAAGTCCTCTTAACTCATTCAAGTTTAGAGGAGGTGACATGCTAATGATATCCTTAGTCTTCTTGAGATTGAATTCGAGGTTTCAATGGAATACAATATAACTGAGATATTTTACCAACATTAACCTGAAAGCATATTTCAAGGGGTTTATCTTAAAATTATGTTGCAAAGCTTGATGAATATGGTCTCTAGATCAGACAAGTGATCATAATGTTATCTATACTTAACCACTAGATCATCCACACATAATTCAATGAATTTTACAAATAAAGGTTTGAAAATGTGGTGCATTTCTTTTTGATATGTCGCACCAGCATTCTTCAAGCCAAAGGGCATTATAGGATAGTAAAATATGCCTTGATGGGATCTGAAAGCTGTAGATTCCTTATCTTATGGGGCCATTAAAACTTGCTTATACCTAGAGTATCCATCCCTTAAGGAGATATCTTTGTAGCCAGCTATTGTATCAATCAAAAGTTTTGTGATTGGAACTGGAAAGTCATATTTGGGACAATGCCGATTGAGATCTCTAAAATCAATGAAAACTCTAATTTTACCGTTCTTTTTTTTCATTGGGACAATATTGGACAATCATTTGGTATATTTCACCTCCTTGATAAATTCAACTTTGATAAGATTGTTGACTTCAACCTCAAATTTGGAGGCATACTGTCTACTTAAATCCCTGATGCACTTTTGGAAAACCCAAATGATGGGTGGCCATTTTGGGGTCATGGCCTGAAATTTCTATATAGTTACAAGAAAAAAATCTCAATGTTGATTTAGAAATGAAGTATACACCTATTTCTCTTCATAAGTCACGTCCTTACTAATTATAGTGGGGCATGGATCTTCCTTTATACCCAAATTTATTCCTCTTAGCTCATCTACAGTGGTAGAGACACCATCCTTAAATGATGGAGGGGTGTCCCTAAGGTATTCCTCGTCTTAATCTTCCCCACACATATCTTCTTTTGTATCTACTTGAAGGGTAGGTGATAAAGAATGACTTTCAAATCTAAGGTAGGATTCAGTATTTGGACATCCTAAAGAAGAGGAAACCATTTCTGACCCTACTGATGATGGAGGGTCTTCCAGAAGCATTGAAGGGAAAATGTTGGGTTGGGAATTATAATCCCCATATTTCTATATTAATGAAACATATTCTTCTAGACTAGCTGATGAAGCAGAGATATGATGAAGTTCATTAGATGGAATGAAGACATCTCTATTTAGGCTTTCATCACTGTTTGGTAAATCCATAATTTCTCCTATGATGTTAGGATATGTAAGAACCCGGTTCTTATCATTGAGGTACGAGCTTCTTATTTTCTCTTTTCCTTAAGTGTTTTTGAGAAAATATGGAAAATGGGGATAAATCCTAAATTTTGGAAGTACACGCCGTGTACTTTTTTCCACACGCCGTGTACTTTTGGACATATAGGGATAAGTACACAGGGCGTGTAGCCATGTCGGCGACGAAGGGTATAGGAATCAACTACATGCCATGTAGTGGTCCTTTACATGCCGTGTAGTCAGTCAGCATGCCAAAACAGTAAGGCAGTGGAGCATCTACCAGCTGGGCGACAGTACACACCGTTTACTCAGGAGTACATGCCGTGTACTCATGTCGACAGATGAACAGTGTGGCGGTGCCGCCAGAGGAACAGTTAAATGAAGGGATTACACGCTGTGTACTTGGAAGTACACGCCGTTTACTTTGTCTTTTTCACTTAAAATGGGAAGTAGCCTCCCCTGTTCATAGGGAAGGTTTAGAACGGGAAGAAGGAGCTCATGAGGAAGGCCGGATATTCGTGGATCAACCGATCGAGCACCGGGAATCCGATTCTGCTTCGGACGATCTCGTTGGAACCGCGCAGCTAAGCCCTCTCTTCTCCTAGCATGTTGGTTACAAATTCTTTCCCTAATGGGAGTTATTTGAGGTTGAATGAAAGTTTTCTTACCTTAGATCTACACCATTCTTGGGCGTTTCTGGAACCGATGTTCGTGTATACTGCTCGTTGGCATTTAAGGTAGGTGTCTTGGTGTTAATTTTTCCAACTGTCATGTGTTTGGTTCGTTTTTGTGCCACGAACCCATGTTGGGGTGTCATGTGGCTAAGGCCGTTGCTATATTTAAACACCTAGAATTGATTAGGTATTTAAATATGATATTAAAATGCTGGTTGAGATCGTTTCTTGGATCCGGAACCACCCCGGGGGTGTGTTCCACTGTTTAACCATTTGGCCAGGATACCCAAGGGTATGACTTTATAGTAGTAATTGTAGAATTTACTTGAGAGGAATTTTTTGTTACTTCTTTTTTACCTATTGGGAATGGCCCGGTTACCTGTTTAGCCTGAGGGTGTTGTTGTGATTAGCCTGCGGGAACTGTACTGTATTTTCATGAGGGCGTGACTGTATTAGCATGAGGGCGTGACTATATTATCCTGAGGGAAACATACTATTTTTCCTGAGGGAAACCTTTCGTGCCTGAGGGCTTGACTTCTGTGCCTGAGGGTGACACTTCCTACACCCAAGGGAAATTTCTGTTACGCCCAAGGTCATTACCTGCGGGTTGGATTTTGTATAGCCTGAGGGCATGGTTCACTATATTATCTTGAGGGAAAGATACTGGTTGGCCTGAGGGCTTGGTGCTATTGAGCACATAATGTTACTAAATTAAATGGATTAAATGAATAATAAAATGGCAATATAACTGGTATTTAGTTACTTTTGAGTACTGCTTACTTTATTGCATTTTACTATTGCACACTATTGTTGCATGCTTACACGCAGCTGGGAACGAGCCTTTGGTGGGTGCCTACTGAGATGTATTTCTCACACCCTGTTTGGGTCATGATTTTCATCCCAAACAGATTACGTTTCTGTATGTGTGGATAGAGGTAAGAGTCCCTATACAGGTACTTGACTGTTTCTAAGGAGTAGGAGGGCATGGGACCGAGCCTAGGCTCATGATGCCGCTGCCAACTGTTTTTCTTTGTTTTGCTGTACTCTGAATTATGTTGTACTGTATTGATGTATAACATGTTTTGGCTATTTTCTTAGAACTTGAGACATGTAGCATCATTATTTATATACTGTTGGTCGTATCCACTGTAGTTTTTTTATTTCAATTGTGTATGGTTTACCGCTTCCGCTGTTCATTGTATGTTTTATTTCATTCCACTGCGCTACACTTTGACAAATGAGGGCATTGTTTTCCCACTATCAGACTTGGACCCTCACTGCTAGTTAGCAGCCTCTGGTGTTTGGGGAAATGTGCTTGAGGTCACGTGGTGAACTAGGTTCCAGGCACCCGTTGAGTGGCACTTGGAACCGGGACGTTACATGATCAATTCACACAACTAATATTATGGAAGCCACTGAAAGAGTTCTTGGGTTTGGGTATACCCTTTCAATTTTATTGATAGGTAGTAGGTAATCTACACTGATATGCTTTAATGGGTTAGATAAGATCTTTTCCAAACCATTCGTAGCATTAATTATTATTATATCTTTTTACATGGACCATGTTCCCTTTGTGTGATATAACTCTGCCTTAATATACTGAGATTCACAAGTTTTGAATGGGTCATTTTTACCATGAAATGTTCTAATTTGACCATTGAAGCAATACTTGAGACATTAGTTATATGACGAAGGAATGAACACATGTTGATGTAGCCAAGGCCTTCCAAGAAGAATGTTGAAAGATATGTCTTTTTAGAAAACCATGAAATCTAAATTAGATACAAGATCCCCAAACTGAGTTCTCAGTGTAATCTCTCCTAGAGTTTCTTGTTCATTATTTTGATAACCTTTCACTATCAGAGTGGAGAGAGATAAGTCAAATTCATTAAGACCTAACCGATGAAGTGTACAGATGGGAATGAGATTGACTCCTGATCCATTATCAATGACGTATCTTCAGATGTCTGTATCGTTAACCTTCCTAGATAAATACAAGGTCCTGATGTGTCCATGTATAACATCATCCTCATCTTGGTCTAAAAAAGATATAACTTAATGACATTTTTTAGGATCATTCTCTATATGGTATACCTTAGTAGTAGAAACCTTGGATTCAAACTCTCAAGGACTTGACAAAGCCTCAATAAGTGATTCCCGAAGATCTTTTGATAGATTCAGAGCATCTAGAATTGATAACTTGGATGGTACATGTGATAATTACTTAAAAAAATCATACTTATGGTCCAAAAGTCTATTTTTTCCAATATGGAGATGCAGTTTTTTAGGTTCTTTGTAAGTTGATTCTCTTGATGTAGATAGACCATTTTTTGGGTAAGAAGCTAGAAATACTTCTTCTCTTAGTGGATTAGGCTGACTAGGTCCACCCAAATGCTGAGAAAGTGGTGGTATAGGATCTAATCAGTCTTCCAAGATGATCATATTTAGGCCAACCATATCATGTGTGGGATAATTCCCTTGTTCTTTCCGATCCAACTGAAGGGATCTCCCATGAGTTTCTACTACATAAACTATTCGAACAAGGGTGTAATTAAAATAGTGTCTTCTAGAATACCCACGTCTTCTCCTGTATCCTCAAACTTGACGAATTATTCCCATAGTTCCCTAATAAAGTACAGATAATTCAGGTTCATATTTAGAATAATCATTTTCATAGGGGTCTATTAAGTGGATAACATTAATATAACTGAAGATCAACTCCTCATCTGATGAAGATTCTGCCTGATAGGTTGATTGTTTTTATTCCATTTGGTAGGGTGGTTCTTGTGCTATTGATACAGGTGTCATGAAATTTTACAAAGTCAAGGAAAAATTTGGACTTAACATGAGCTCATCTTCTTCTAACTGCTCTTTATCCTTATGACCATGTCACTTCCTTTAGGATTGGCCTTTGGAGGACTAATATTTTGATGAAGATGGCTTGGTTGTAGTGGAAGTGGAAAGAGGCATAGTCATTTTTTTCAACCGTGTTCATATAATTCCATGAGTTTTATTGATCATTTTCTTGACCATCTAATCATCAAACTTCTGTGCATTCTTTCTTTTTTTACTTTCTTCCATTTTCCTTCTTCCTCTGGATTGGTAACAGTAACACATGCTACCTGGGATAATAAAATTTTTAGTTTCACTTATCCAGAGTCCACCGTCTTCTACAGAAGATATTTGAAAAAAAAACTCATGGATGGGGTTCCCCAAAATTTTATGGAAGGGAAAGTAGTTTGGGAGGTCCTCATATCCTTCTTTGTTTGGTTTATTGGGCATTGGAAACTTGAATAAGTTGTTTTCTAAGGCTAAAATGAAGTAACTAGGAACTTGTTCTTTTCAAAAAGAATAGAATTTGTTCTTTAAATCCTAAAAATGTCTTTTCCTATGATATTTTTGATAATCTTGATGAGGAAATCATTATTTCTAATGCTTGGGGGGAGGATCCCTATGGTATGATAAGGGCTTTGAATTAGAAGTAGGTACTGGTGATTGTTTCAGTGTAACTATAGTAGCCTATAGTTTTCCTGTTCTCCTTCTTGAAGTTTACAGGATTACACAAGAATTATCTTTGGTTTCCATGATTTAATTATCCACTTGTTGGGTGATCAAAGAAAGTTATCAAAACCCTCCTGTGTATTTCATAGGGATTCGTGGTGTACACAACTCATCATTGAGATTTTCTACACAGATTGGAAGAAAATCTTCTTGAGGGAGTGGTAGATTAAAATAATATGTTAGTCCTTTCCATGGAGAAATGAAATCTGAAACTCTTTCATTATCCATTTTTTTTATAGTTCATAATATAAAAAACTATTGTCTTTTACAGCATTGATCTGAATTAGAAAAATAATTTTTGATGATGGTCTTCCCATCTAGTAATCTACCAAGACTACAAAATTTTATACCAGAAAAAGACTAGCCCCTGTAGTGATTACACAAAACATATGATCTTTACTGCTTCTTCTTGTTGAGGGGTACCCATCAGGGGATCACAGTGGGAAATGAAATGCATCAAGTGATTCTCTAGATCTCCTAAATCATTAAAATTGGAAATGTGGTATTCACAGAGTTTGGAGGGGGAGGAATCAGATCTACCCAGTCGGGGTAAGACTTATTTTATAGTTGTACCAGTGCACACCATCCATCCATATCTTATAATAGATTTTTTAATGACTCAATTTTATTTATAAGCATTTGGGAAACATCAGGCTGAGCTGGGACCTGAAAATGTATGACAGCTGGATCCTGAATAGGTGTGATGACTGGAAAGATGAATAGTGGTGGTACTACTGGTATTTATATTGGATAACCCATGAGGACAAGCCTATAAGTATTCACTTTACCTTATTCTATCTTTGTACCTAATGTAGGTAATTCATTATCCACATCAGCAGTTGCAACAAACCCTCTTTACTAGGGATCTCTTACTGGAAGTGAAATCTGAGGATATTCTTATGGAGTATGTCTAGTAGGAATTCTATTTTGGAGTAACTCTACATTGACTCTTTTGAAATCCTTTATCTCCTCCTCTTTCTGGGAAAATATTTCTACAAGTGAAAGAAATTGAACTTCTCCAGTGGATAAGTGAGACATGATTTGACCTTTATCTTTCACCTTGTTAGGTGCCTTTCGAAGAGGTCGAAGTTGATTATTTGAGAGAATACCTGATTTTGGGTAAGCCTCTAATTTAGGTTATGCACACCTCCTTCATTTTCTTCGGTGTGTACCACATTATGAATAATAACTTTATCCTCGGACTCCCCTGAACTGGACTCATTTTCTGGAGGATCTTCCATGAGGTTATTAATGACATTCACCGACGTATAATGCATTGATTAAATTCTATCAGTATCTTTATAAGATAATCTTCTTCTTAATCCTCCCTGAGACTTTGTTCTCATATTTTTTTGGTTCCTCAATAACTTTTTGGTGGAAAATAATCTAATGGGAATCCTTCGATAGTTTAGTTGTGTGTTCAATTTTTGGATTCTTCCCTAATCAAAAGAAAAATGACTTCCACTAAGGTGGGGATTGTGGATGTGAAAAATACCCCAGCCCTATAGGATAAGGATATTCCCATTCTTCTTCCTCAAAACTTTAGGATCTATTTGTTGAATCCAAAGTTTGGGTTAAAAAATCCCCTATCCCAATGGTATGGGGTGGTTCTTAAACTTCTATGGATGATATCAGTGCAACTGGTCTTCTGATGTTAAAAATTTTGGTCCGAATATTGGCTGGGTACATTATCTGAAACCCACTTAATTCGCCTATTTTGGAAGACCATTGTTATATTTCGGACATTTGTGCAATCTGATGGATGACATCCTCTAAGCAGGAAGCCAAATTTATGTTTTCAAATGCTTGATGAAAAATCATCTCAATAGGTTGCTCTCTTTGGGCCCTAATTTAGTGAAAACCAATTTAGGTATGTTCTTGCTGAGAATCTCTTAATTCATGAATAGAATCTGTTTTTTGTAGCCATCTGGGGGAAATAACATTGCATGATACCACTTTCTATGGTATTTTATGATTTTAGAGTGTAGTAAAATGCAATACTCCATGTGCACCCCATCCTATGATATGAACACCATATGGGGTTTCCATTATCAATTATCACAACTTCTTTAATGCATTGAGGCATGTATGTTGAAGGGAATCCTATTGCTTCTCAATCTTTGGATGTAGGGAAACCTAGAGAGATTCCAAGCCAATTTGTTGCCAAAAACCTTCTATTACCTTGACATGATATTGATATTCATCATATGGTAATAATTTGGATTTCATATGATGAAGAGTCTTATATATGTTGCAGTGGATATCATGAATACAATATTCTACCAACATCTTTGGAATGTTGTATTGAGAGGTTTCCAAAGGCCAAAACATGATTGGAATTTCATGCTTAGCTAGTTGTTTTCTCATATCCAACATATCCTCTTCATATTTTTCTAGAGGTTTTTCAACTTGGTTTGACTAGATTGCATTCTTCTTGATTACTATATCACAAGAAATGAGATTAGTTGGTGTTTATTTTTTTATATTAGAAGGAAAATGACCCAATGGAGGTTCGTAGAATGACCGTCACCTTGGGCTGTCTTCTGTCTGAGAAAGTATTTCACCTGCTAGTAACAAGACATCAGACATGACTGGACTTATGCTTGAAAGTGCCTCAAGATATAAGGTATTTCTCATCACTACATTATCAGTTGGAGAATTTTCTTGAAAATGCGAAACACTACTGTATAGAGAACTTTTTCTTTGAATTCCATAATGAGGAGGACCACCATGGTGGATTATAGCAAGGGATAAATCCTCTTGATCCTTGATCTTCAAGCCACACAGAGGGTTACTGTAGATCTCATCCAGATATAATTTCTTGATATTGACTTAATTTTCATGAAGCAAGCCTTCACAATGAAGTGTCCAATGAGGAACTTCATAATTACTGCTACTAATCCCATAATTTTTTAATGGGAGGGTAGGATCTTGAGTTGCAATAGATAAATGTCTGAGAACTTCAAGAACTCCAGCATTAAGAGGATCCAGATCATAGATCGAATCTTGATTCTACAACTATTCTTGGTGAGGCTTCTTCTTATATAACCTATTACATGTATTTGGGTCCAATTTCTAGGAAAAGAAGTTATCACGAGTAGGTGTATTTTTCTACTTTGGAGTGGCTATCAGAACATACCGATTATCTCCAATTGGAATGAGTGTATGTGCCCGATCTGGTTGTCTATATGATATGGAGGAGTATGCTCCATAACCCCCCTAGACTGGACCAGAGGTGTGTATCTGCTCCAGGATGACATGTTGATGCGTCATCCTAGATATGGGGACATAATTATGTATTCGTTCCTCTGGTACTTCTGAAGTTTCTTTTATGATATTCTAGAAAGTATCAAGAATATGGGAAGAGATTTTCATCTTCCCTTTCACCATTTAAAAAATGAGCTTGGTGAATTAAGATTTTAGAATAGGAATATATGCCCATTTTTTATTTTGAGCAGGTGTATTTTCCTGCTCCTTTCCTCCCTTTACTATCAGTGGATACTAACAGTACTCATTCATGGGGATAGAAAGTTGAGTCTGCCCCTAGTTTTTCATTGGAGCTTTCCAAATGACTTATCTGGGTGTTTCCAAATGAGACTTTTGGCATGATTGATGGATTCTGGAATTTGAATGTTTCTTTTGGATAATTACTTCCACATTTGGTTGGTGGGCTTCCTTGAATGCATCCAGACGAGTTTGTTGGCTGACAGAATTAAGGTATTCTAGTGTATGTGCCTGTTAGCTGTTTGCCACCAAGCAAGGTTTATGGACTTCTCCAGAGGGGGAAAATGTAGGAACCTACTCCCTATTGAATTTTTGTTGTCCCTAGTGGTAATTCTTTCATTTTTGGGTCTATGGGACCTAGTATGGAAAGCTGAAAATAACACCCTCATCATGTTGAGGGTTTTCTGCCACGCGACATTGGCGGTAGTGATTGTTGGAAAGAGCCTTCGGGAAGGACCCATGTGTCTTTGGGATGAGTCCATGGGTGGACTCTTGGTTTAACTCCCTAGAATAGGGGAGGTATTGGTGATTTAATTTTGGAGATAAACTCCTGAAATGGTTAAAGGCAGTGGTTGGGACTGTCTACTTTTGGACCACCATTCTTCATTAACTGGACGACTGAGGGTTAATCTTTATTTGGAGGTCCTATTGGGCATCCTCAATGGTTGTAATAGTACTGTGTTTACAGTACTCTCATACCAATGAATTGGAGACCCATAATTAAAGATGCCAATTTATTGATTACATCCATCGAGTGGATGAGGATCCAGCTTGAGTAGCAGTCGAGGCATTCATGGGTGTAAACTTGAAGGAATCCATTTGTAATGAAGGGAGTTCCTGGAAAAAAGTTCTTGTATATATAAAAACTAAAAATAATGAACTCTAGAAAAGTATAATCTTCTAGATGAAAACATGCATGATTGATTCCCTTATTTTTCTATCTTTTATCAATTTATAGGGGCGTAACAGATGGGTAACACTATTATCTTGGTTAAGGATTCACGTTGGGTTCACCATTTTTTGTTTCCCTCGGAATGTCTGTTATGGTTAAGAATCACTATTTCTGAATGATTTCTAATATATTTTTTTTATGGAACCAGAAACACACAATAATTCTATATCCAAGGGGTACATTCTTTCCAAAGGAAGGAATTTTTTAGGTGTTTTGACCTACAACTCTTAAGAACTCACATTGGTCGAGAGTATGGGAGGTCATGATAATCACACCCTTTTAGGGGAAATTATTTCCTACCCTGGGACTCTTATATAGATTTAATATATGTTCATGAATCCTTCATTAATTTCCAAGCATGAGATAGGTTATCCCAACATTGGAAATAAATTATTAGTAAGAATGGACATTAAAATCATCTGTATGTATTCGAGTTTCTTCATCAATGGAGATATCTATATGTATTCGAGGTTCTCCATAAATGGTATGCTCTTATATACTACTTATAGATTCTTCGGTTGTTATTATGGGAATGATAGTTTTTAAGCCACTCAGTGGGGCACTCAATAATTTATCATCACCCAGGGAGATAGAATTTGTTTTGATATTAGGATCGAACCCATAAATGAGCTTCCTGTGTATCCTTGTGAAAGGAATCAGAACCCACATAGTTTTTTGATGCTTAATGGGACACATCATACCTTTTAAGGTCATGTGATAAGGACCCAAACATATAGTTTAACATCATGTGTTAAGGAAATCTAGGTGGAATGTGCCTAGTTCGAGTTTGGTGCGGGACTTATACCAAATTTTCCCAAGGACCCTAGAAAGGATATGAGTTTCCATGTTATATTATACCCTATTAAGAATGTGACCTAGATATAATAGGGTTGATTTGGAGTGTTGGGTTTGAAGCTCATGGAGGATTCCTACATATCCTGTTTAGATGGGAATCAAAGCCCACATAGTTCGGTAAGTCTCACAGGGGTGTATGGTTCTTTGAGAGAAATATGATGGGGCTTACTCTTAAAGAGTATGCCCTTATAACAGGGTCCATGAGAGATGTCTTAAATCATATAGATTTAAGGGGAACTTAATTTAGGGACTATTCCTAAGGAGGATGCCTAAAATAAGAGAATTAGGGTTGGAATCCTGAGAAGGATGTCCATTGAGCTTGGGCACTGGGTGAAGGCTTCCTACATATCCCGATTATGGTGGGAATAAGAATTCTCACGGTTCAATATATGAGGTGGATTGTGTGGATGTTGTGATAAAAAAAATCTATAATACTACGTGATTCATTCTCGGTGTGAAAGATAAGAGGATGTGAAAGATTCAAAAAAACACACACTTTCTCCTCCACTGATGGAAGAGGTCAGGCCTACAATGAAAGAATCCAGGGAAATGATGGACGGGGGTGTGGAGCAATAAACCCTTTAATGTGAAATGTAGGTGAAGTTTATTGGGTTGGTCTAAAAGACAAGGGGCTTACTCCAAGAGGGATTCCCTAAAATGGGTCCCGTAGTGGAAGGAGGATATCATTCCCTGTGGAAGGGAAAAGCAAGTGTGATCCTCACTCTTCCTATTGGGGACCAAAGGCTTAAAGTATCAGAGACAAAGAGGGGATGATAGAGTCATATCCCTAAAATTCGAGACTGGGAACTCCCCAAAACTATCATTGGGGTAAGGTTCTACATGACCATGGATATACAGATCCATAAACACTTTGAGGATCCCTACCCTCTGGTAATATGAGTTTGGAAAAACCCAGAACATAGATATACAAATCCAAATGGGAGACACATTGATGTGACTTTCCCAAAGGTCTAATAAATATGGAGGTCATGGTAGAGGTTTCAACTTGGAACCTTTCAAAAACAGAAATCTAGGAAGGATAGGACCTTCCATGGGTGGCTTAGAATAGGCCTTCAAGGATGACTCACGTAGGTGGTCCGTGCATGTATGCTGCATAGGTATGCCTCGTAGGTGTACCATGTAGGTCCTAGGAGAAACTGAAAAATGATTAACATAGGAAGGATAATCCTGTTAAAGTTTGATATTCCTTGGGAAATGGACTATAGGGACAACAAAACTTGGGTGAGGTTTTAACTTAAGCACCTTGGGTGTCCCTTGATGTCCTTGGAAGCAACCCACATAGGTATTTTCTTAAGGAAAGGACCATGCATAGATGAATTCTTCTTATGGAAGGAGGGTCCTTAATCAGATGTTTTTTATTTAAAACTCTGAAAGGACCTTGATCTTGCTTATTCCATATAATTATCTATTCTCTCATGTTTTTAGAGAGATACCTAAGAAATTTTGGGGGACTTGGGAAAATTATATACACAATGGGAGATTTGGGATTTCTTACAAATTTTTTTAGTTCTAGAAACAGGGAGCCCAAGGGTCCTATTTATAGGCAAGGATGGGGGATGGTCTAAGAGAAGTTGTTTGTGTAGGTCATGGGCACAGAACCTTCATGTAGATACCCCACACAGGGGTGTCAAACATATATGGCTGCGTAGGTCCACCAGTGTAGGTATGCTTCTTAGGTCCTCAATGCAGGCACTATGCCTTTAGGCTGTACTAGAAGGAGATTCACTAGCCTTATTCTGCATAGGTATGCTTCATAGGTCCCTTAAACCAGATTTCATTACTTCCTTTAATTTTTTGACACATTAACATATCCAAAGTTCTCTTTAATAATCATTTTTCATTCCTTTATTAAAAAAGGAGTGTCAATAATAACTCATCAAGTCATAACATCAACTATGCCACAAAAAACCTGAAGGCTTTCACTGTGAAAACATCTTGAAAGAAGAAAATATGCGCCATGTTCAATGAGTATATATGTGGAGATAACTTAATAAGGACATGGAAACCCCAACCTAGTCTTATATGATGCATGTACCAAAGTTTTCCTACAACCAGTACCTAAATATTCCAAGTCAAAAAGTAGGTTATTAGCATCATGGTGAATTGATATGTTGGTCACCAAACCAAAAATAGAGTCCCTATCCCAAAATATGAACTTGAATCACTTTAACACTATTTCACTAAAATCCCAAACCAAGATCACAGCTAGACAAATCCTAACATTCTATTCTTGATGAAGGACCTGCTCTAATACCACTATATAACGATCCAACCCAACATGGCCCACTTGGAAAGAGAAAGGACAAGCTATCACTACCCCAACATGGACCACTAGGGACTGGTGACTAGCGTCGAGTAGGCATATCACACATATGTTAGGAATTTTATGAAGTTACCTGTACGCACACACCCACATCCATCTCAATGAAACAGTTCAAAAATAAATATAAAACTGATACAAAAATGCATTCATACATCTATCCCACATTAGAGTATTGTAAATAAATAAAATGGAAAAAATACATGCCCTCTAAAAACTGTAAAAGAGTCCAACCTTCTCAGATGGAGGGTATTATTGTCAAATGAATGACCAGTACACTGTCAATTTTTCTAGCCTAGAACTTTTCTCGAAGCACTCTTGGTCCACCAAGGACATCCCTAGAATACTTATAGCCTACAAAAGACACGACATGTTTGGGATGATCCCATTCATGGATGAGTATAAGAATACTAATTAGAATCCCTAAAAATTAAAAACAAAATGGAGTAACTGATAGGAACTAGTTTTATCGACCCAAAGCTAGAGGAGAAAACACAAGAGAGAGAGAGAGAGAGAACTTCATCTTGACTACTCCCCAGCTATACAATACTAGTCATATCATCACCACCTGGTATGTCAAGAAATATGAAACATACCATATGGTCTCCTAGAATATCCCAAATATACCCATAACAGACTCCAAGTCTCATGGTCCTAACCATAAATCCATCCACAACAACCAAATCGAGTGTCAAATAGTAACAATCATCTAAGACTATACTCTCCATGAGCCTTTTCATCCCTGATGGCACTCAACCAAGAGATGTTACTCATTGAGAATCAATAATATAATATCACATACATTCTATCCTAGATGGAATGAATCTAAGAGAACATGTTTTATAAGTCTCTCCATGTAAAAAGTCACTCTGTGACTCAGTAAACCTCACAACTCAGGATGGGGATCACTTCTAAGACTACTGATGGACACTACAAACCATAGGTGAAACACCGAAAAAATAAAATGGTAACACAACTAAAATAAAATGTCTAAGAAGTCTTTAAGTATAGGATTGAATCCCATATAGTGTTTTTTATGCTGATCCTATAATCATTTCCTAGGGAAAACATCATGGTAGAACACTGAAGAAAACTGAGAGGATTCATCCAAGATACAGACTCAATTGGACTACTACCCCATCAGAAAGATTAGATCTCGATACACAGGTAGGGGTTTAATTCCCAGATCTCATTGGGGGGAAACCTAACCATACTAGAAAAATTCTCCTAATAAAGGGATCATTGCTCATGTAAATATTGGTCACTCTAATACCAAAAAACTATACCAAAGGAAACACAAAGGGTGTGAGGATCACTCTAGGCCTCTCTAAGGAATACATGCTTCTAGCCACTGAGGGGTATAGTCAAAGCAAGTTAAGAAAACTCACTCCAATATATGGAAATACACACATTCTATACAAGATCAAGGAATACATATAGGGTTCATGATCATATGATTAGTACATGATGCCACACTAAACCCCTATTAGAAAATATTAAAGGAACTCACTCAATTACTACTAGTATATATGTTTCTAACTAAAGTGACATACAATGTAACCATAAATAAAATATATAATTCCAAAACCATGGTCACCATCACATCCCACAATAAACATTTCTCAGGATAAGCTACTCACAAGACTCTAACTGAGTCCTGAACATGGATATACATGAGAGAAAAGTATACAAGGGATGTAAAAAGTGTGTGAAGGACTTCAGAACACCCTAAGAGGGAAGGGGTGAATCAGGGTGTCAAATTTTTCTTCTAAAGTAATGGATATTGTTCCCACATTGGTAAGAACCTATTAAACTTGTCTGATGGGAATGTACAGAAAACAATCACATACAAAGATACAACACATTAATTTTACTTGGTTCACCACTAAAGTTTAGTCCAAGGATCATACACTAATAGTGTGTCAATCATACCTAAATAAACTAATCATAACTATTTGTGGAATATATAAGTTTATAAATAGTTACTATGTTCTAGTAACTCTTCCTTTACAATATTTTAATGATAGAACACTGTGTCCCTCATAACACTTCCATCAACTACCCTAGCTCACTGCCTTGGGTGAAGCCTTAATCAGTTTATCAACTTGAAGGTTGCTTCAGAGGATTGGTGTTAAAGTCTTTGTACCTAACTAGAAAGTGAATATTCTTGCACTATATACCTAAGTTGATGCACTTTGAAAGTACCATTCACTGAAAACATGATATTTATAATTTCCTTTCATGAATCTCCTTCATTAATATCCTTCATGAAGCTCAATACCCTCATGAAGAAAACTGGCTTCGCAGAATAAATAGCCTTCACAAAGCTCACTGAGTCAACACAAAATACTCCATCACTATAAAGAACCCATTACTTAGAAGCATTTACTTCAGTCTATACTAAACTAGTATTTTCAAGAGAATCAATCTCGCATAGAAATCCAAATTTTTTGATCCCCCTAGTTTCGTTGAATCAGATCAATTCCAGATTTTCCTTGAATAATTTCATGTGAAATGAAGTGGGGGTAGCCTTATATTTTTATGCTCAGCCGTTTGTGATGCTCCACCACCTCAAGTGCATTTTTTGGTTCTTTCAAAAACATCTTTGAGGTGATCCTACATTCATGAAGGTCCCTGGAGATTTTTTTTGTGAAGATCTATGTCAAAACATCACGCACTCTTGATTCTCCAATTATTATAATCATAGATAACACAATCTCCATTTACGATGCTCCACATATTCACGAACCTCAACCTAGTCTTCATGAAACCCAGGACTTTACCATATTTATGATGAGCTAATTCCAAAAAAACCATTGTGATGCTAGAATCTTCCTTTGGATTTTGATCCCCAAAATTTGGCAGCCACTAGGAAATGATGCCACCTTCAATACTTTTGTCATCATGTACTATAAGATCACTTGTCTCACAAAATCCTTGATCAAACTAGTGTGGATTGAAAACTAACACAATAAAAAATCCATTTACATCAAAGAACAACCTTGGTTCCAACAATATTCCCCTTTGGGTTTGTTGTAAATTTGTTAATAAATTCAATAAAGCACCAACAGTTATCAAAACCTGATATTCAAGAAACAAATCATCCAAAACTCTAAGTTTACATGAGAAATTATTAGTGTATAAAAAAATATGAGAAGAATTAATTGGGTTTTTATGTATTGGAATGCTTAAAAATGTACAAGCTAATCTCTGACTGTTTCCTCACAACACTAAATTCTCATAACATCAAATTATCATCGTGTCAAGTTCTGACTTTCTAATTATCCCCCTTTGTAACATTGAATTTATCCATTATCCATTCTCTATTACTCTACAACCTCAAAACATTATATTTATTCATTCTCCTAAAACCTCAGAACATTGAATTTCTCTATTCTCTATTCCCCCTTTGGAAATAAACCCAAAAAACCTGATTTTTACTTGTAATGCTCAAAACATACTCCCCATAGATCATATCTCCCCCATAAATCTGCATCACTTCCACAACAAGATTAAAAAGTTAATTCAACTAGGGATACATGATTTCTCATAAACTCCTTATGTACTAAGAGGTGGATGAACATCAAGGTTCAACCGATGTTTCTTGAACAAATGTGCTATCAATGGCTTAGTCATAATGTCCACCACTTGGTCATCAATTCCAACATGATCTATTTTAATCACACCTTGTTCAACTCTTTCCTTGATGAAGTGATATCTGATTTCAATATGTTTTGTATAAGAATGATGAACAAGATTCTCTATAAGATCAATCACGCTCTTTTTATCATAGAGAATCAACATTGGGTATTTCACCTCATCACCAATATCATTCAGTTGTTGCTTCATCTGCAATAGATGAGTACAAGCCTTCGTAGCAGAGATATAATCTATTTCTACCTCACTAAGAGAAGTGATTTTCTATTTCTTACTCAAACATCCCACACATTTCATGCCAATAAATAATGCTCTACCACTTATGGACTTTCTATCCACTATATCTCCATCCTAGTTAGCATAAGAAAAAGTCAAAAATTCATTGTATCTTCTTACAAAAAAGTATAATCCAAAATTTAATGTAACTTGAATATACCTCATGATTAGTTTAACAACCTCCATATGTTATTCCTTTAGATTACTTTAAAATCAGGCCACTAATGATTTTTCAATGATGATATATGGTCGTATTGTAGAAAAGTATAATAGGCTTCCAATGATTCTCTTGTATATGGTGGGATCCACAGAAGTCCTATACTCATGCTTTCCAAGTTTAATCCCAAACACAATTGGATTCAAAATTGGTTTGGAATCATGATTTTTGATTTTTTTAGTAGATATCTTACATACATTTCCTGATAAATGAAAGTGCAATACCTCTTCTGAATGAAATTCAGCCCTAAGAAATATACAATTTCACCAATCATAGACATTTCAAATTCTTATTTACTATTAATAGAAAATTCTTCCACTGATCTCTGCCTACTTTTACCAAAAATAATATCATCCATGTATATGAGAACCATAAATTGATCTTACTTTGAATTATTCACATAGAGATTATGGTCGAAACCTCCCCTTTTTAATTTGATCTTTTTAGATAAGAATATAGATGAGAATACCATGCTTGTTGTGCTTACTTTAGACCATAGAGTGCATATTTCAATATACAAACCTTCATTCCATCATTACTAATTAAAAAACCCACCAGTTGTTCAATGTAGACCTCTTCTTCAAGAACACCATTTAATAATGATATTTTGACATCCATATGATAAAATTTATATCCTATTTGAATTTCCATAGAAAGGAAAAGACCAATCGACTCCATTATCACTACTCGAGAAAATGTTTCTTCAATATCAACTCCTTCAATCCATGCATAGACTTTACGCACTAAACGTTCCTTATTTCTAATAACATTTCCATACTCATTAAATTTGTTCTTAAAGATCCATTTTGTTCCAATAAAATTGTAGTTTTTGGGTCTTGTAACAAGATCCCATGTATGGTTCTTGTTAATATGATCTAGTTCTTCATTCATGTATTTCATCCACAATACTTTACATCTTCTTCAAATAATGTTGGTTCCATAATTGATAGGAAGAAGTAAAGTGCATCATTTTTCATTCTCCTTGTCTGTGTTGGCGTTGTCCAATTCCCAATGATATTAGATTGATAGATATTTTCTCTTATATTTATTCTATGAGGTTCAAATGAATTTTATTCAGCCATCATTTCTTCTTTTGATTCTTCTTTGAAATTATCATCATTTTGTGACCTATAAACGTTTTTCACCCCTTCCTCTACTTCTGCAGTTGAATTTGTTCCATGTCCACTATCTTCTTCATCTTCTATCGTATCAGCATAAGATCCCCTAGGGATATTTTTGGACTTATATTCAATGATATTAACATCAATTCTTTCAAAAATTCTTCTAATATGATTAATGAAACATTTTTAGGACTTTTCGTTTTATTGAATATCAGAGGAATATTCCTTCGTTTTTAGCATAACCACACTTCCCATGATATCCTTATTTTTTTGGATGAAAAATTTACTTTTGAAAAAAAGAAAATAATTTAAAGTGGGATTCCTTCCATGATACAACTCATATGGTGAATTTGTTTCTCCTATATAAAGTCCTTTTTTATTTTGAGTATAAACTACTTCTTGGACAGACTCTTTCCAGTAATGGCAAGAGATACGACTCCCAATCAAAATAGTTTTGGCCATATTCTTCACCTGTTGATTTCTATTCTCAACAACTCCATTTTTCTATGGGGTTTTCACAAAATCTACCTCATGATTTATTCCATGTTTCTCTAGGTATTTTTTCAAATTCAATGGATGTTTATTCCCCTCTATTGTCAGATCATAGAACTTTGATTGTCCGTCTAGTATCATTCTTGACTATTTAGTGATAAGTTTTCATGCAATCATGAAATTTTTGTTTCCTATGTATAATAATCACACAAGAAATTATACTATAATAATAAATTAAAATAATTAATTAACTTTCTAAATATGTTCCAAAAACATTTATTAGACCACATACTTTTATATGGATGAGATCAAGAAGATTTTATTCCCTTTTCTTCTTTAGCCGATATGAACTGCAGACCAACTTCCCTCACATGAAAGAATCACAAGTCTTTTCCCATTAAAACTTCATATTTAGGATATCCATGAATATATTAAGTTTGGAAATATTTTATATGTATTTCACATTAATGTGACCCAAACTCTGGTGTCACAAGTTGTTTTCTTCTTCAACTATGAAGTAGAAAATGTTCTCTTTACTTTCAACCTGGTATAAGTTTCTATCTGCAATGCATCCTTTAATGATATAATTTCCTATATTTCCTTTGATAGTGAAACCCCTTTTATTGACTATTACTATTATTCATGTTTTATAGAGTTGAATCACACATAGGAGATCGTAATGAAAACCATCCACATAAAGAACATTAGTTTTTCTTAGCTCATTATTATCTAGTTCTATAATTCAACTGCCTTTGATCTTAAAATAACCATCATTTCTGAACCTTACTATTGTGTTAACCAATTTATTATCATCATTAAATAAGTTTTAATTTACTATAATATGGGATGAGAACCCTCTATCAAGAATACTGTTCTTTGTGGCCTTATGAGCTACTTCTACAAAATTGGGTTTCTCAATTTTCTTCTTTTACCTCGATAAAATATTTGATTGAGTGGTGGATAATGATGTAATTTACAATATATTTTCCATATGAATAGGCTCATCACACTCATATTCTTATTCTAGTAGAGAATATCTATATGTAAGAGAAAATATGCTTGGTTGGTGGGTATTAACTTATCTCTGAGTTTTGTAAGTATTTTTCTCACCTTTCCTTAGCCTGCAATGAATAGATTTATGGCCATATCTAGAGTAGTGAAAACAATATCCATAAATTAAATTTCTTCTATAAGATGAAGGATATGAATTTGTTCTCATTTGTTGACTTCCTAGATCTTCCCCATTCAAATATATCCTTTCCTCTTCACTGTATGACATGACATGGCCCATATATCCACATAATTGACATTTTATAAGCATATATGTCTTCTCACTTCTATTCCTAATTATATCCCCATTATTAGGAAACAATTTTGACTGGAGATCATTTTTGGATACTTGTGGATAGTTTTAAGTTATCATTTTAGTTTTATTTGAGGGATTCTTTGTTTGTACTTTGACTGACTTTGCAATATATCCAACTTTAAGCTTCCCATTATTTTTTCCCATTTTATTTCTATCCTTTGATGTTTTATCATCACAACCAATTCCACTATTTCCCATGCATGTGTATTTTTGATCATTAAAAACCTTATCTTCTCCTTCCGAGCCATGCTTAGATCTCTCTAATAGATCAACATCTGAGAATATTACAAACTAAAATTTATTCTTTATTTTTTTCGATTCACTCTCTAGTTTACTCCTTAGAGTAACAAATTCCTCTTAAATACCCTAAAATGTCTTGGACTTCTCCACTAGTATAGATGTAAGTTCATTGATGACCTTTTACTATTATTTAATACTGAGCATCAATTCTACTACATCTTATGAGCTTCCAAAAGTTATTGAATGTTCTTTTAATACTTCGTATAGTTGATAAATTTCATCTTCAATATGACCAACATATTATGATGATTCTTATAGAACTTCTCTATTTCTATTCACTTTTTTCCATTTATTTTATTTTCAAGATTACTAAGAGCATCATAAATTTCTAACTTGAGATCAGTGTTAGTAATTATATAATGATCTCTTGATTTATCTTTTTATGGTTATAAACATTCAACTATAGCCATCATGAATTCTTAGGTTCCAGTTTTAAACTCTAGTTCTTCATCCTCAAAAATTCATCATCACCATTTTCTTCATTATAGACGAAACACTTTATCTGTAATTTCGTTCCTTATTTAAAGTCTCTATTTTTGGGAAACATTTTCTGAGGATTCTACATGTTTCCACCTTCATTTTATTCATCATATATCATCCTTAAGCACCAAGAGGAAATGTGACCTACTACACCACATCAAAAATAGGCCAATGGAAGCTTTCCTTCAAATATCCATTTTCCCCTTCTGAATTTCTTGGTAAAAAGAGAAATAAATTCATCTTCTTTATTATCTTACTCAACTCTATATTTGGAAACCTAAAGTTTGTACATGGATTTGAATTCCATTTCCTTACATACTCGATATGTTGCATCATCCGGTTTGACTCTCATTTTATAAGTCACCAAACTACTTAGCATATCATCCAGAGAAAGTTTAGACAGATCCCTTTCCTCAAGGGCTGGCACTTTTATATTGTAAAGAGGTTTAATACTTATAAAATTTTTCTACACAATTTCAATGTCTTTTATTTATTCAAAAATTCCTAAAATTGATCAAATAACTTCTATAATTTGATTAAAAAAGGTATATGCATTTTTATCCAGATGCATCTTCAGATCATCGAACCTTTTGTGAAAAACTTGAAGTTTCTCCTCCTCCAACTTGTTGTCACCTTCATATAAATTTTATAATTTTTCCCATATATATTTGGATGAAGTAAAACTCATTAAATTTAGAAATATTTGATCATATAGGGCGACACTAAGGGAATTCTTTGATTTTTCATCTGCATCAAGCATTTTTCTATCTGTTTCAGTGATAGATAGTCCTGTTGCATCAGTGAACTATATCCCTTGTACAGTATCAAAGAGTATATCCATTTAGAGAGATATTAGATGAGATCTCATCATATTCTTTAAAATCTAGAAGTTTCTTCCATCAATGAGGGTGAATACCCTGACATTTACCAAATTCTCCATGATAGTATTGAATGGAAGATTTAACATTAGTAAACTATGTGCTTTGATACCAATTGAAGGACTCCGAAACACCTTGAGAGGGAAGGGGTGAATCAAGGTGTCAAATTTTGATTATAAATTGATGGATCTAGTTCCCAAATTAGTAGGAACCTGTTTAACAAGTCTAATGGGAATGTGTATAAAACAAAAAATCACATGCAAAGTGATAACACATCAATTTTACTTGGTTCACCACTAAGGTCTAGTCTAAGGAGAATATGTCGACAGTGTGTTTATTTACCTAAATCCACTAATATTCACTAGTTTTGGAATGAAAAAGTTAAAACTCAGTCACTTTGTTCCAGGAACACCACCTTTACAAGATTTTAGAGATAACATAATGTGTTCCTTGGAACACTTCCAACGACTCCCCCTAGTTCACTACCTTAGGTGAAGTATTACTCAGTTTATTGACTTGAAGGTCTCTTTAGAGGATTAACATTAAATTTTTTGTCCCTGAATAGAATGAGAATATTCTTGCACTGTATACCTGAGTTGATGCACTTTGAAATCACAATTCATTGAAAACATTACGTTCAGAATTACCTTTCGTGAAGCTCCTTCATAAAGATCCTTTGAAAATATCAATACCCTCACAAAGAAAATTGGATTTGTAGAAAAAACTATCTTCATGAAGCTTATTGAGTCAATGAAGAATACCCCATCATCATGAAGAAACCATTACTTAGAATCATTGGCATCAGTAAATACTAAAGTATTCTTTTTGTGATACTAAAGTTCACATATAAATCCATATTCATAGAGCTCCCAGAGCTTCATGAAATTATAGTGATTCAGGATTTTCCCTAAATAATTTCTTGTGAAATGAAGTGGGGGGTAACCATATATTTTTAGGCTCGGCCATTCACGATGCTCCACCACCTCAAGCACATTTTTTTGATCTTTCAAAAAAATATTCGTGACACTCCACCATTCCCGAAGGTCCCTTGATATTTTTCATTGTTGCGAAGATATCTGTCAAACCATCACACACTTGCAATGATCCAATTTTTGTAATCACTGAGAACACTGTATATATTCATGATGCTCCAAATCTTTGCAAACATCAACCCAATATTCAAGAAACCCATTCCGTTACCATATTTATGAAGAGTTGATTCCAAAAACTAACCCTTCACTATTATAGCCTCTTACTCTAAATTTTTGAGCCCAAAAATTTGAAAAAAACTAGGAAATGATGACACCTTCAACACTGTTGTCAGATTGTACTATAAGATCAATTTTCTTGAAAACTACTTTATAAAACCAGTGTGTGTTGACAAAAAACACAATCCAAACTCTATTTACAACAAATAAAATCCTTGTTTCCAACAGTGTGTACCTGTAGTACACGATATGTGTGTTCCCTCATGAAACTCAGCATGTAAAGAGGGAAATACATGGTGTGTAACCCATAACACACATCATGTGGCCTCTTCTAAATCTCTAGGAATGCACTTTACCATATATGACCATATGGCCATGTAACCACAGATGGAATATACCCTTGGCATATAGTGTGTTTGTTCTTGAATAGTTCGAAGCCCATGTCCTTGTTTGTGCTCATAAAAATAAACCCATGTATATGTCTTCTGGCTATGTACTTACACATGACCATTTCCATTGACATGAAATTTCTGGCCAGGTCCCTCAGCCACATGACCTAGGCTCACTATACAACGTGTATCCCCAACACATGATGTGTAGTCCCAAAAAGTTTATCTTCTCTCAATGGAAAAAACACATGGGATGTGCCTCTTCACTACACACCATGTGATTGTAAATTATGAATGAGAATCTCCTATCAGTGACCTAAAACCCCTAATTTTCAACTGAAAACATAGATCGACCACCACTAGGTCCCTCACAGTCATGTAAGGGCACTAAAACCATAAATAACACATTAAAAGGGGATTGGGATGTAATGCTCGTAAATCTACTTACCTTGTAGAGAAAAACCAATGATTCAAGTCCAAAACGACACCTAGAACATACTACTCCTTGATTTGGTGATGATTGACATAAAAAAGGGGCTCAGTGGTGACTCCTCTCCTCAGTTAAGCCTTGGGTCATCCATCATTGTAAGGGGATCCTCCATCACTCTCTATGAGTATTAAAACCAATGGGAGATGGATGTATTAGTTAATTTATTTTAAATAAACTAATATATCATCAACACACCCACAAACACTCATCATCACACGATAACGCTGAAAAACTTTATATCATGCCTAGGGTAAATATCATGTTCTTAACTTAAATGTAGTCTCATATTTCAAATGTAAGACTCTAAATGAGAGTTATCCCACATTTAATGAAAAAAATATGCATGTGTGACAAAATATAATTAATATTTTTCATATCACTACAATGAGGCTCACTGGCCCCCTAAATTTCTCAATGTATGAGATTATGGCTTCAAAAATATTCCAAAAAGTATTCCAAAGCATTACATGAAAAAACTAGAGTTTATAAAACATTTTCTAGATAATTTAATTCCATAATAAAATTCATTCTATGAAAACTCCAATATATTCTTTGGAATTTAATTTTAGAATTATTGAAATTCATTAAAAAATGTATTAGTAATACACTAAAAGTGATCATGTTTCCCCGAATCAGTAGAGAAATACTTAGAAAGATTAATTTAAGAGGAATAAATAGAGATCAAGAATTGGGGGACATTGATCTATGTAGATTCTATATGGAGAATGTAAAAAGATTATGTGGAACAAAAAATTACCAAAACATTCTTGCCTAACAAAATAAAGAAATACATTAACAACTTGGACACATGGAAGCTAGTATAAGGGAGAGAGAGGATGACCCATGTAGGAAAGGGGAGTGGTACTTCACTAAAGGGATTCAAGTTATTATCCATGTGGAGATATAAAATCACTCACTTTCATCATGTAATGATCTCAAAATTGGACATGGAATTATTTAGTAATTCTCCCATACAGAGAGAATGAAATCAAAAATTTGATAAGGATATTAGATATCAAGGCCAATGGGGGAGGATAAACCATCATATACTATAAGGGCTTATTCTTCTCTATTATATTTTAATTATTTTAGTATAATAATGTGTGTTTGAGGGACTATTGGGGAAGGGTGTGGCATAATTATGAATTGTTTTTTATAATTTAATAAATAAGATAATTCTATATTTTTCTTTTGTTCTAAATGATTTTGTATCCTAATAAACTATTAGATGAATATAAAATGTATGGATATAGAGAAAAAGTGTAAATCCAATATCATTCACTTATAGTAGGGACTTAGTATTATTAAGCATGAAAGTGTTTAAAGAGTCTAAGGTGTACATATCTTATAATTAAAAAACTTAATGGTCTTGGTGTAGTTAGTGACAGAAGCCTCAAAGGGACCTGTGATTTCACAAAAAAGATGAAAAGTGACTTGATAGAGAACTTGGAAAGGAAGAGTTAATGAGATATGTATGAAGTGATGAATTTAAAAATAAGTTACATGAAATAAAAAAATGAAATCCAACTACCCACTATTTTTTCATTTCATTTATAAATAATTCTTATATTTATCTTGTGTTTGTCCCTTTATAATCTAAGATTTATAGTATCTACCAAAGACACAAACTGACACATATGTTTTTGGATGCTCACAATAGTAGGCTTGAATAGCGGATTGGATTGGATTTTCTTATGTAAATAACATAGGTAACTCCTAATTAATTCACTAATTGTCCCTGCACACTTATAGGGAGGTTGTGTAGATTTACTTCATAGTAAACATTAAAGTAAAAAACCATTTTTATGGGGTATATAGTGCACTTAATTGATGATTAATATCATGTTTTTCAAAATATGCTTCAGATTTTCCACTTTTATTTTAAAAACTATTATCCACATGAAACATCTTCAAGTAGAATACATACTGATTTTATGTACTTATTTTAAAACTTTTAAACATATTTAGTGCCTATAACTTTGGCTTCATGAATATAATGAATGAAATAGAATAAAATTAATCAATAAAATAAATAAAATACTTATATCTATTATTCCACTTCTTCCTCATAGTCTCATAAACATCTTAATTAATTATATCTAATGGGTGACATGTTTGATTCTCCACCATCTTTTGTGAAGAGTTAACAATATTCCTCTTATAGCATATTAGTTTAGTCTAATTCATTTCTATGGGGATTATTGAATTGATATGATTATAATTATGATTCATTTATCTCTTCAATATATGTGCATCATGAGCATTATTTTCTTGGGTAAGCTTGAACACATTATTTTATCCCAAATGATCAAGTCTTTGATATCATGATTGTTTTTCTTCCTTCATGCTCAAGTAGCATAAAATTTCACTATAACCAATCTAATTTTTTTCACTATGTTCACTTCCCTCCAGTAAATACACTTACATATTTAAAACTCTTAATTATTAATTCATCCTTCAGAAAAACCACTTCATTACCTATATTAAAAATTTGAAACACATTTAGTATGTTATACTTCAACCTATCTATAAATAATGCATTCTTAGAATTTATCTTGAACTCTACAATGACTTCTGAACCAACTCAACTATATTGAGTAAACCAAAATTTAAAAAGGTCACTGATCCTTCCTTGAACTTCTCAATATCACACTATAGCTTAAAGTATTCTCTCATATGTGGCACACATGAATTATCAATAATTCATAGACATTCCTTTTGATATTATTTGTGTGATACTTCAATGACTAACATCTAATAAATTACTTTCTATTTCTTCTTAAAATAATTTTGAGTATTACTACCAATAATTAGTCATATAGGTAAAATATTTAGATATTCTCAAAAAAAGTGACCTTGTTGGTCACACTTTCCAAAAACTTTCTCAAATAATTTAAAATTGTTTTCAACTTTCATTATATATTTTTTTTAAAACTTTTATTCTCTATATCAATTGAATACCCCTAGAAAATTTAATGTCATTTATTCTAGGATTGTAGTGATATTGGTGATTGAAACAAAATATCCTTTCTATGTGCCCAAATACTCCAAAATACTAGCAGTAGCCAAAGAATGAGTATTAACCTTAGTAAATTTTATGTTTTTCATTCCATGTTACATGGTTTTATTAAATCTCTTGAACATTAACTTTGGATCCAATATACAGAAAATAGTTTTATTGAGTTCTTGACACTTTATTCTTTATTATAATATTTTTTAAAACCTCTTATGATCATTATTTGAAGTATTTTTCCCATTAAAATGAGTATTCTTAGAATTTATAGACATATGATAATTGTTTTTATTTGAAAAAAATTTAATTTTCTCTACTTGATCATCATATTTATTTGAAACTTGAATATTTTTAACAAAATTATTCTTTGTGTTTTTTCTATCAACTTTAATAAAATTCTAAAATTTAAATTTTAACTTGTTCAATTGATCCTCCAATTACATCATTTTGTTTGAAAAAATTCAAGTTCCTTATTCTTTTCTTTATCCTTATATTCCATAAAAATATTCAATTTCTTCTCTTAAAGGTGTAACTACATCAAGTTATTAATCTATTTTTTCAAATTTAACTCCTTTTCATTATATAAGGTGGCTTTTGTATCATGATGATTTTCCATTTTCCATTTTATTATTATTATTATCCTTTAATATTAAAATATTTTAAAGAAAATATTTGAGTTATCACTTTATAATGAACTCCATCTGTGTTGCTTCCTTACTTCCATTATTTCTTCTATCATCCCAAGATATCTCATTCACATTCAAATTTTCAATTAATATTTTTTTATTAACATTATTGGAATTATAAACTTTCTCTTATTCCAAACTGAAATCATCATCTCCAAACTTAGATAAGTTATTTTTATTCATAGGTTTAGAAAAATTCTTATTTTTCCCCTTTGAATAAAACTTATTCTTACTATTTTTTGATGTTTTATTATTTAAAGAACTTCTTAAATTCTCATCCTCATATTCCCAAAATAAATATTCTTCTAAATTTGAAGAATTTACTATTAAATGTACAACAGTTCCAAACTTGAAACAATTTAGTGGAATCTTTCCTATATACATTCCTTTTATACTTTTCACACTTCATAAAATGAATTATATAAATTTTTCAAACTTCATTTAAACATTTTCCTTCTCATTAGAATACTCTTCTTCATTAACACTGTTTTTCCTGATATTCTCTTATTTCAAATATTTAAATGATATTTCCTTGTCATATTTACTTATATTATTAAAAGAAATTTCATTCCTCACTTCATAATAAATAAATATACTTTGAGGATCATCCAATGTAAGTGTGTTGGAATCTTAGTCTTCAAGTATCAAAACCATTTAATCAAATTTTTCTAAATTGATACATATTATCTTTTATACAACCATAAAATCTGCTAGTTTTAACTAAATCCTATAATTATTCTCACCACTTCTTTAAATCGTATAAACAAGTCATTAAAAAACCATCATCATGAATTTGAATGTATTCATACCGTATGTATCAAATCCACGAGTTTTCTCCTTTCACCTTCATATTTATTTTTTATATTGTAATATATATAAATTTAATAAATACCTTCTTTGTTATTAATAATAGAATTAAATTACAAGATTAACTATAATTCTCAATATTATTTCAATCAGCCACTATCATTGTTGTAATTTGATCACAAGGAATATAAACATTTGTTGTTATCTTAAGTATCTAATATAATGGATACTTTTTATGGAAGCATTCTATCTTTTCATATATTATAGTACTTCCTAAGAAACATAGAGATTATAATATTTTTCATTGAATTAATGTGACCCATAGTAAACAAAAAATTAAAAACCAACTTGAATTCATCATAGAGGCACCTCTTTTCACCAAACTATAAAAACTTGAACGTATTCAAAGTAAAAATAGTCCAATTCTATGATACAACTTAAAAAAAATTTATATGAATAATTATAATTCATTTAGAGGGGGAGGGGTGAATTAATTTTTTTACCTTTATTCTTAATATAACCTTAGATACCTATTAATGTAAATGAAAAGATCATTATCCAATATTCAATCAAACCCCAATTCACAAACCCAGTAGGCATAATGAATTTTTACAATGTTCACCATTGAAAATGAATAGATACATCCTTTGAATGATATAGAGAAACCCATGAGCACATGATCCACTAGTTTCAACATGTTAGAGACAATAATAAGGGTTTATCTTTGAATTCATGATACAAAATGTTTCACCTAAATTGTGTAATGTGATCTCACAAAAAGATGATAATATAATCAGAAATTTAAATAACAAAACAATCTTCAACCAATGTATACTTCCATAAAGTTTTTGTGATTATTTATATTCCTATAATTCTTTTTCTTATACCAATATTCTACCTTTTATTACACTATCCAATATCTATGAACTATTTATAGACACTATTTAATCTCACACACCAATTTATATGTTTATAGTAGGAAAAATATCTTTTCCACATTTAGATTTGAATTTCAAATGTATGTTCATATCCAAAACATCTTCTTCAACTAACCACACTTTATCTCAAGCCACTAGATCACTTATATTCATCATATAACTTTTATATATTATTTAAAGACTTTAAAATTTGATTTGGGGTGTCCTATGAACAAAAAATTGTGACACATCATCAAAAGACATAAATCCAAAACTCTGGTATAAATCACGACCTAACCATTCTCATTAGTGAATGGTTATCAAAATCACAATATGACCAAATGATTCATGCTATGACGATGTTGTTATCCTTCAACTACTTCACAAATGTAATATTTTTTCACTATAAATATTCTTATAATGGAGTGATTACTGAAATATATATCAATATAGAGTATCATTAATATTTCATGACCTCACAATTTCAATATGATTTGAGGATTCATAGTAGAACCTATACTATCAAAGTACAATACCTTTGGTCCATACCTTACAACTGTTATTCATCTAGGAAATATAATGATTTATATCATTATGACATGACTCATTGAAACATACAATCCAGGTGAGCACTAATATTTCATAGCCTTCACACTATGGTGTGATTTCATAACCAGTCTTCCTTATAGTGTGAAATCCATGTCACAAAAGAAAAGTTCAAAAATTATCAGATTCCATACATAAATCACAACATTAATCCTTTAGTTTTTATGTTATTTAATTTATATAAACATAATATTAATCTTACACAAAATATTCCATATCATAATCCCTGATTTTCATAGTGTGATCTCCTCTATAATAGTATAAATTCACTAAAAATACATCATTTTAGTTCCAATAATATTCCACTATCTTTAAAACATACAAAAAAATTCATGTCAATTGAAACACCATGAATCACCTGATATTGAATATAATTCATATAATTAAAAATTCATTGATAAAAATTCCACAATAAATCAATGATCCATATCAACTTCAACTTCACTTATTTAACCCCCATTTTAAGAAAACCTTCCCATGGGGTAATCTTAATCATATTAACAAATATTGATCTTAATAATATTCACAATATTTTTAATATCTACAATATATTAGAATATTTATAGATAAAAATGAACATAAGTGATTCCATATTTGTTACATCCATCATAGATAAATTTACCCCTTCATAGAAGAATATAAAAAATCATCTAAAACATAAGAAGAAAAATATTTACATTAATGAGTTACTCAACGATCAATAAATTGAGGGTGAATATAAAAAATCATGAGGATAAAATAAATATAAGGTTGATATTCATGTTCCCCATGGATTATTTAGTTGGTCAATCCAATTTCTCAAAAGGGAATAAATATCCAAAACATCCTTCAAAAGGAAAGGTATAATTCAATAAGAAGAAAGGGACATTATACTTCAGTGGAAAACCTAGACACTTAAATTGGTAATGGTATATTCATAAGAAGAAATATGGAATCAAGTATCAAAAGGATAAATTTGTGGAAATAATCTTAGAATATAATGTTCTTAATGATAAAACTTCATAGTGGATTGATTTTAGTGGTACATGTCATGTTTGAAATAAAAACTCAACGGGATAGAATCAATCAGTGATGGGATATATATCTACATCAAAAAATATTATAGCATAAATATATAATTTAATGAATTTATAAAAACCCATATTTTCACACACCAATATGAAATCTTATTAGATGAATATCATTACAATCCATGCTATAACCATAAAGGTTTAGTGTTATTAGAAACTTTGATATATACACAATGAGTATATAAATTATCTAAATCATCTCCCAATAAGTTCTTCATAAATATCACCATTATTATTCATATTATACTTAAATATTTTCTTTATATCTTGGGGAAATGGAAAATTAAGAAACATTGAGCTCAGATTCTCAATAAGGGTAAACAAGGGAGATATCATTTATCATTTAAGAATGACATGAGCATATGTGTATGAGAACATGAGATTAAAATTTTAAAACCATGCCCAAAAATTCAAATATCATAATCATGAATATTTGAATAAATATTTTGAAATCATAGGACATTAATCATAAAGTAATCAAAGAATATAAGCCACGAGAGTGTAACATTCACATAAGTTCATGTCATAAAAGAGTGGAATAAAGTGTAGAATAATCATAATCATCGAAATATTATATCAAGGATACCCAAAAAGAGATTAATCACATGTTATTATTGGGATACCACCTATGTAACTACTTCTATATTGGGATAACATACCATATACCCTCTTTCAGGATTGAGATGACCTCCAGTGTATCCTATTTATAGATTGGGATAACCTCCCTTTTACCTTATTTCAGGATTGGGATAACCTACAATGTACCCTCTTTTGAGATTAGGATAACCTATCATGTACCCTTTGATCTCATAAAACACTAATATTTACCGAATTCATTAGAGTTTTTTATAATTCTAGTCCCACCCAACACCTATTCATTATCCATTCATATGTATTACATAAGATCATGAAAACATTTATCCTTCCATGATAACTTAACCAGTGGAAAAAAATATGTTTCAATGATATTAAAACATTATAAAAATAAATCATATAGAGAAATAATAATTATAGAATCATATAATTATATAACTATTAAAACATAAGTAACATCAAATGTTGTTATCATAGATAAAAAATTCCTTTAAAATATCATCATAATATTTCTTGAGGAAAATAACCTTTTCATTTTGAAATCAATTATTTAAAAGTTAAAAATTTCAAAAAACTTATGGAAAATGGTTTCTTTGAAAATAAATATGTAAAACCGTAAAGGAAACTAAAAAATCATTAAGCGGTCATGATGGTAGTAAATTAAATTCATGTGATGTATGTTAAAACAAAGATTCCTTTCACACATTCAGTAAAAAGTAAAAAATTAATTCATTAGAAAAAATGAAAAGAATATTAATTTTAAATTTTTTTATATAAAGTTAAACTCGGGTCAAAAAATTTCTTCAAATAATCACTGGATAATATCAAAATTTTTTTTGAAAACCTTTTAAATAAATCATGGACATGGTAGATAAATATTCCCTACCAAATAGGAAATATGGTCAGCTTTTCTTAAAAACATTCTTTTGATATTCTTGATTACCAAAGGAAGGAAAATAAATGAAAATCATGAAAACATTATAAATAACTATATAATAATAATATATATGAGTTTTAGAAAATTATGATCAAATAATTTCACCAAAAGAAACGTGAACATAAATAATCCCGAAAAGAAATGAGGTTGTATCATAACATCATTACCACTTTAGTAACTTTCAAATAATGGCCATTAAAATACATAAGGTGACATTTTATCTATATATACCATTAATTAAAAGATATAATATGTCAATATTATTTCATGGTTCAGTAAACACACCATATAAAATAAATCATGGTGTATAACATGAATTATGTCACAAAGAATTGAAATTGGGACCATGAAAACCCTTAAAAAATTTATAATATTTGAATCAATATATCATGAAAGAGTGAAATTAAAAGGAAAATTAAATATCATGATAAAATATTCATTCATGATATAATATCTTAATATGAATAATATACACCTTATTAAAATAATTAGGTTCATAATACAAGACATGACTCAATGAAAGAATATTGAGACGAAGAACCTTTACAACTTTGGTACTCTCTGAATCAAAATCTCATGAATGATAGGTCCTTATATGGATTTATAATTCCCAAAAATTTTCAGAAAAATAATAATTAAAAACATTAATTTTCATTATATAAGTCAAATTAAGGTATTAAGTGGTTAATATGGCATATGTTTTAGAGAAATAAAAGTGTGATGAGAAACCCTTAACTCAAGTCTGAATTGCTTTGTAAGAAATAAAACATCCTATAAAATAAAGTAAAATATATTATAATTATATAAAATAATATCATTCATACTTATAATATCATATATTATTCACTTATAACATTTCAATTCCCATTTATTAATAATTATTCATTACAATCAGCATTTTTGGGTGTTAACTATTTCATTTTTTATAAAATTTTTGGTTTGGCAGTTCAAATCCATGTACATTGATCATTGTTATATAATATAGATAATATTAACCATGAAATAGGTATAATATTTAATAATAATATCCACTTTTATAGTTATTCATATAAAGTGGTGATGAAAAATGAATTTCATTACTTCATGGTGACGGTAGTTCGTATGTACGCATGAATGATGTTTTCTTTTTTTGATGAATGGAATGAAAGAAAATTAAATAATAATTTAACTTTAAAAAACATAATAATACCATAAATATCACATATATTTATTAAATAAATCATTATAACCATAAATGTGAATTGATGATGAAAAATTAAACACATTGCTCCATAGAGGTGGTAGTTCACATTTACGCAAATGCGATGTTTTATTTTACTATAGAATGGAAGGAATGTGGATAGTGGTTTCTACATAATCAAAATAAAAATTAATTATATTAAATATATTTAACTAATTTTTAATATTTTATACTATATATTTATATGAGGTAGAAGAAGAAATAAAATTGAATGTACTTAGTTAAGAGCTATACTTCTTCAATAAGAAATCTCCTTTAGCTTACACCTTAAGCCTTAAAAGGATGATATTTTAGCAAGAATAAAAGCTATAGGATGTTAGTAATGAATATATTATGGTATTATAGTTTGGATTTATCATGATATAGTGCTCAAATTTTTGAATAAGTCTGTAGAGGATGTACCCTTTTATAAGTGATGGGAGGGTAACCTCTAAAATTTCTTAAAGTATTAAATTAATATAAATTAATTTTTAGTTTCAAGTAGAACCAAATTGATATATTTATAATATAAGTTTCGTATAATTATAAATAATCTCATAAAATAATATTTATACAGGTCTAGGTGATGTTTTAACCATTATCTCTTAGTTTTAACCCTCCATTAACCCTTTTGACAATTATCATAATATCAACGTTTTTTACTATTTAGGGTACAAGAATGTTATTATAAAAAGAAAAAGGACACATAATTAGAAAATGGTTAAAATTATCAATGAAAACCCTTTTAAATTGCCTAAATATAATATAATTAGTAATTTTAATTCATTTAATAAAATATTACTTAATATAAGATACCATTAATTCATTTTCCAGACTATTCACTAAGTTAGATATTAAAGACAATAATATTGAAATGGAATTCAATTAAAAAAATTAAAACATCAATAATTTGTTATATTTATCTGAAAAATTATTAAAATACAATAATTCATCTATATTTTATTACTTTTAATATTTTTATAATTATTTATTTCATTTTACTATTACTTGAATAAATATTATCTTAGCATTGTGTAAGCATTTAGAGTAATTGTTCCACCACTAATAATTAAAAATAAATTTTCATGAAATAAAAATTAATTTATATTTAAAATAATCATTTATAACTTAATATATCCTCTTTTAGTCCCTATGATAAAATACTAGAGTTATTAAAAAAGAGTGACATTTTGTATGCAATCTTTACTTAAATTAATATAAAGATCATAATCAAAGAAAAATGGCACCACGTTACCATATTTTTGAAAAATAGATTATAATGGATGAAATAAAATAATTCAACGTAAAAAATTTAAGTGTATTGAATATTTATAGAAGTTATCCCATAGTTTTAACATTCTTTTACTAATTTTACCCTCAATGAGTTGACAAATATTTACCATAATTACTATTTATAAAGATAAAAAGGACATATTTACCAAATTTAAACCACATAAATGAAAACATGGAATCCATTTTTAAATATTAAATTTCTGCATTTTTTAGAAATAAATTTTAATATAAATGAATAAAATGTTTTGAAAAACATTTTTTAGAGAAAATAAATTTTAAGCCTAAAAATGAACTTATAAAAAATAAAGTATAATACTGATTCTTATGTAATTAATTATATAATATATAATAAAAGGAGACTTATATTACATTAATATAAAATTAAAAACCTAATGTTACATTTAGATTAATTTATTTAAAGAAAAGAAATGATAATTTTAAAAAAATTAGCATTTTTTTACTATTCACTGAATAATTACTTTTGAAAGAAAAATACCAAAATTTAACCTTAATATTATTTTTATATTGATTTTAAAAATAATATGATTTTTATAAAATGAAAATTCTAATATTAAAATAAATTTAGTATAATATTTTGTCACAAAAAGCAATCAAAACCATATTTGAAGAAAAAGTTTCATCAAAGCAAAAAATGACTTTACTAAAAATTGAGTGCTTATTTCTTAAAAATTAATCAATACTTTTTTATTGACCAGAAACATTATAAAAATATTTAATATTTTTATTATTCAAAATTTTACCTTCTAATTCATTGACTATGTTATAATGGTCATAATTATAAAAATATTCTTGGTGGTGGGGTGGTAAGGGCTTGGGGGGTGAGGGGCAGGTCGCAGGGTCAAGTCCCTGGGCTTGCGATTTATATGTAATTTTCTTCCTTGCATGTGTGCCGCTTTCGCGGTTGTACCCAATTTTTTTTAAAAATATATTATATAATATATGGGTATTATATTCTACAGCCCTTATTAGAATTTTCATTCTAAATTTAATCACTATAATATTGAAAAATGTGGATATCTTTGTTTCATCATATCCTTGAGTTCACATGTAGCTTCGTTGAATTTGTGATTCCTCTAGAGAACTTTAACCAGGCGAGTAGTCTTATTCCATAACACTCTATCTCTTTTATAATATATTTATATTAGTTTTTTTCATAATAAAGACAATTGTCCTGTAGTTCAAACTCTAAGTTCAGTATATGTGAAGAATCAGGTATGTACTTAATCAGGATAGATACATGGAACAAAATGTTAACATGAGATAGGTTTGGTAGAAGTGCTAAATAATAAGCTATCATACCTACTAGATCAAGAATATCAAAGTTTTCAATAAAACTAGGGATCATATTTCCTTTATTTAAAAATATCATAACCTTATTTTATGAAAAAATTCACTGAATTACCTTCCTAGTAACTTTGAATTCCCGATCTCTCAAAGGATTGTTAGCACAATTTTTCTATCAACTCTATGAATCCTTGATGTGCTACTGAAAAAATCTAAACTTTTCTAACATTTCCAATGCTATATTAGGTCCCAATATCTTTATTTATCCAAATTTATGTCAGTATGTTGTTCCTCTTTACTTTCTTATATATATGGATTCATAAGGATCTATATGAATGCTTAAGTGAAAGCTATTATTATAAGATAATTTTAAAAGAGGAAGATATTAATCTGATCTAAATTTAAAATATAGATAACATGATCTCAATATATCCTATAGTGTTTTAATGTTCCTCTAAGATTGACCATTTGTCTGAGGATGATAAGTAGTATTGAAACACAACTCCATATATATAGGTTGTTAAAGACTTTTCTAGAACATCGAGGTAAAGCTCAGATCACAATCAGATACAATAGAATGTGGTACTCCATGAAACCTTACCACTTACATAATTTATATCTTGGAAATATTATCAAGAGAGGAATATTATTTTATATCAATAAAGTGCAATGAATTCGTAAGTCGATCAACTACAACTCAAATAGTGTTATGGCCTTTAGACATTTTGGAGAGTCTGATGACAAAATACATAGAGATGTTTTCCCATTTTCATTCTAGTGTAGGTATTGTTATAACATACCCTTAGTGTTATATCTCTTAGCATTAATTTTCTAACAAACCAATAATTAATATACATACTCAGTAATATCTATCCTTTTTTGTCCCACTAGAAACACTCTTTCAGATCTCTACACATCTTTGTACATTCAAGATGAATACATGACGGTGAGTTATGACCTTATAAGAATATCCCTTTCTTCAAGTTTAGTATTTATTGGAAACATACACTGTTATTGAACCTTATCATTCTATTACATTAAGGTTTGAAATCATAAACATTTCTCACCTTTTTCTTCATCTCTATATCTTCCTTATACACCTCTTTAATATTCATGTGGATAGACGATTGAAAATTTACTAGAGAAATATATGATATGTCCTATTTCTTCATGATTTAAAGATCAATCTTCTATAAATATATAAATATTAGAAATTTTTCAATCCTCATCATGGAAAAATTATCATGGTATTTTCCATGACCCATCCTTGGGGCTCGTGCCATGACTACCCCAAGCCCGTCTTCCATAGGCCAGGGGCTGGCGACTAGCACCAAGGCGTAAATCCTGGTAAAATGGGAAGGCATTGACTTTGTAAAGTAAACAAGAACCACAGAGTAAGCAAGCAGAAGAAGTAAACACTAAGTAAAAACTGGTACAACAGTAAGTGAGGAAAAGTAAGTGGGCCAGTATACTAACCCAAACTGAAAGTAAATTACAACTCAAAAAGGGGAAAACAGCAACTGAAAAGTAAAGCCGCAATGTCGAGCCGTCCACCGGAAGTCCCACCTGAAGGGTGGGTACAGATATCCTCCACTGCTCCTCGGGTCTAGCCGACCGCTCTGAGTACGTCCCACCCAGTGGTCCACCTCCAGGTACCGTCCTGCTCCGCAAGCCTCCACCACGATCAGCGCTGTCCGTCGTCTGCAACCAATACAACGTAGTGCAGGCATAGCCCGTGCAGAGGTGAGTATAAGCTACTCAGTAGGGACCCCGAGACCCCCGAAGGTCTCCCAGAATCCACAAAGGATAATCCACAAAGGAAAGATACAATCACGAAGTAACATCCGACACTGCTTAGGTATATGCCCATACATATACCTAAGTCATCAATTCTCGTTCGGATCCAACATCTGTGCCCAAGTACAACCCAGTCCACACAGGAAAGCAAACATAAATCCACACAGGATAGCACAACACAATCCACAAAGGAAAGAAAAATAGGGTTTCAGCTCACACAGGTATACTTCTTCGAATGACGATAGAGATGATCACTGATCCATCTAAGTCGTCGGACCCACAAAGGATTGATAGGTACTAACCCCCGCAATGAACCACAAAGGATCTGACCCACAAAGGATCGATAGGTAACTAACCCCCGCAAAGACCCACACAGGATCAGACCCACACAGGATCTGTAGGCGCTGGCCCACACAGGACCGCTGAGCGCTGACCCACACAGGATCGGACCCACACAGGATCGGTAGCACTGACCCACAAAGGATCGCTGAGTGCTGTAGTCGTCGCCGTCAAATCCACTAAGCATCTCTGCACAGTCGTCGTCGTCACAGTAGCAGTCGCAGCCAGCTCTAGGGTTCCCGCACACATCAAGCTCGTTTAGGAGGGTCCGCTCCACGAGACGAGAGGCTGATACATCAACTGACACATAGTCCAGAGTTGATGTATCCAAAAGTTCCGTATCGTCAACAGAAACTAAACGTCGCAGACGGCGCGTCAATCAGACGCCCGGTCTGAGAGTTATTGGCTTTTTCGTCCCAGGGGCCCGGTTGGTTTTTAAGAAAAAACCAACCCGACCGTACTCCACCTGCGTCCAAACCACGGGCAGAGTAATCCAAAAGATCCGTCTCACTTAGAGGAATCCAAAAAAGTCTACGGCACGTCAATTGGACGTCCGAAGCTCAAGATATGAGCGTTTCCGCTCCGAGGGCCTGGTTGGTTTCATGTACGAACCAACCCGGCCAAACTCAAAGTATTCCAAAACCTTGAGTGTGATATACCGAAACGACCGTCTCGATCCAAGTATTGCATCTCCGCTGACGGTGCGTCGTTCGGAGGCCTGTAGCTCAAGTTACGAGCAAAAGACCGAAAAGGTCCCGGAACGGGGGGTATGGGCCCGGTCCGACCCGGTCCAACCCCCCGGGGTCGGCCCGAACCGGGTCCGACCCGGTTGGGTGCGACCCGGTCCGGCCTGGGCGGCCCGGCCCGGCCTGGGCGCGACCCGGCCGGCGGGTCGGCTTGGCTCGGCTCGGCCGAGCGGCCGAGCAAGGGAAACCACAGGGGGCGTGCTGCCCCCACGTGAGAACACTGCGGCCCCGCGTGGGGCCTCCCTTGGTCAGCGGACGTGGCAGGTCCGCGTCCCGTGTCTTGCCCGACCCACACGGTCGCGGGTCGGTCGGCCGCAGGCGCTGCCGCGCCGGCGCCCCGCGCCGCCGGTGGAGTCCGCGGGCCACCGGAGTTGCTCCGGTGGTCCGATTTCATTTCCGTCTGCGCCGTAGCTCATCCCGGGTCCCGTCCTTCACTGCGGAATCAACAAATCGTCTCTGAGGCCCGTTTTGTCGTCGTCCGCCGTTCCACACACCAAGAAACAAAGGGCGGTGGGTTCGGACTTGTTCGTTGGTCCGCACCCACCATGTTAGTGGTTTGAAACAACACCATAATTCCCAGCAATTGATAAAGCACGACCCGCAAGAATAATCTGCAGACCAACTTGTTAATTGGTTGATCCGCGTTCTTTCCTTGGAGGAAAAAAAACATAGGTAAAATTATTTCCAAAACGACCCCTACCTCGTCGTAGTCGGACGCGAGTTCGTTGCGGAATTGACCGTTGCAGAAGAAAAGGATCATCGCGTCGCGGAAGGGCATCGCTGTCGAGCGGTACTCGGTGTCGCGTAGACAAACTCCGAGGATCAGGAACATACATATTTAATTATAAAAATTAAATTCATGTTGATGTTATAATCCAAAAATAATTAAAAAGGATCACAATCCCCCTACCTCAAGATGTCGATCGAAGATTGTCGCAGGGATGGATCGTCGTGGAAGAAGCGTCGCAGAGGGAGAATCATCGGCGTCACGTCGTCGATCTTCGGGGGCCTGATGTTCTTCGTCGCCCTTCGTTGGAGGCCATCATTCTTCACGTTCTTTGCGTTCTTCGCGAAGGAGGATGAAGGACATAAGGTTTCTGTCAAATCCTCTCAACGAACAATCCTCAAGAAGACAAGCGTTGGTATTATTTTATTAACATGCCAACAAAATGTAGAAAAAACTAAGTAACGACCCATTAATTCATAGAATTAATTTCAACGAATAAACTGCCCAATTAATAGGAGCGTTTAAGAGTTTAAGAAAATGCCCCAGTTGACTTTCATTTAAGAGGGGGGTTGCGGGTGCGTTACTTAGGGGAAAAGAAATGGTGGGGCTCGTGCGGGCCCCACATCACAAATATCCTACCAAGAGGGTAGGATATTTTGAATTGCACCATATCCGCTTCAACTCAGTATAAGCAGCTTTAAGTGGCATTAAGTAGCTTTAAGTGGCATTAAGCAGCTTTAAGTGAAATAAAATAAAGTTTTTCATACCTCATTATTTTATTTCTTAACTTAAAGCCCGAAAATTAAAAAACCACACCCGAGCAAACGCAACTCCGGAAGAGGCGTTTCTATGAAAATACCGGCACTGCGATTCCATCGGTGCCCTCAAAATTTGTTTCCGAGCACCGGTTTAAAAGATAGAAAAACCCGCTCGTTCGTTCACTGAACGTACCCAAGCCAAACTTCAGAACATGATTCCGGGCACACCGGGCCTCAGAATTAGGTGCCGTTATAAACTGCATTCATGTAAAATTCCAAAGAAAATTAAGAAAAAAAAATTTCCTTGAAATTTACGGGTCTTTACATCACTCCCACCTCAGGGCTTTACGTCCCCGTAAAGATACATCATAAGCTAGGGAAACAAAAGTGGGTACTGAGCACGCGTCTGAGCCTCCCGCTCCCAAGTGATCTCCTGGAGGTTCCCGTACTGCCATCTGATGTGCACTAGAGGAATCGACCGTCCACGTAGGACCCGCTCCTGTCGATCCTCGATCTCCATCGGGACGTCTGCAAAAGTCTCCCCATCATCAACGTCCAGCTCCCCATGGTCAATGATGTGCGTCGGGTCGTGCACGTATCTCCTCAACTAAGATACGTGGAAGACTTCGTGCACCCGGTGCAACTGAGGTGGTAGATCCAGGTGATAATCCACCTCGCCAATCCTCCGAAGGACCTGTAATGGTCCGATGAAGCGTGGAGACAAATTTCCGCCTCGGAAAAATCTTTGTAAACCACGTCGAGATGAGACATGCAAGAATACGTGGTCGCCATCCTCGAACTCTAGTGGCCTCCGCCTCCTGTCAGCATAAGACTTCTGCCAGCTCTGAGCTATCCTCATCTGCTCCTGGATGACCTGGACCTTCTCTGTCATGGCCCAGACCATCTATGGTCCCACAAGTGCTGACTCCCCAGGGTCTGTCCAACACAAAGGAGATCTGCATGGTCTGCCGTACAATGCCTCGTATGGTGCCATCCCGATGGTGGAGTGGTAGCTGTTGTTGTACGCAAACTCCACCAAGGGTAGGTGGTCCTCCCAACTGTGACCAAAGTCGAGGACACATGCGCGGAGCATGTCCTCGAGATTCTGAATGGTCCTCTCCATCTGACCATCCGTCTGAGGGTGAAAGGCGGTGCTCATATGTAGCTGCGTCCCGAACACCTCCTTCAACCCCTTCCAAAGCCGGGAAGTAAAGCGAGCATCTCGATCAGAGACGATAGATGATAGCACACCGTGAAGTCGTACAATCTCCTGAATGTAGAGACGTCCCAATCTCTCTACTAAGCCCTGCTCTCTGATGGGTAAGAAGTGAGCCGACTTGGTGAGTCGGTCGACAATCACCCAAATGGAGTCGTGACCTCTGAAAGTGCGTGGAAGTCCAGTCACGAAGTCCATAGATATCCCGTCCCACTTCCACTCCGGGACCTCCAATGGCTGTACTAAGCCTACTGGTACCTGATGCTCTGCCTTCACCTACTGGTAGGTGAGGCATCGAGAAATGAATTCTGCCACAGCCTTCTTCATGCCTGGACACAAGTGCTGTCGTCTGAGGTCCTGGTACATCTTCGCTACTCCAGGATGTACCTCCAAAGGAGAAGTGTGAAACTCTCTCAGCACCTCCTCTTGTAAAGTGACTAGTACCAAGGTACGTCCTCTGAAAAGGATGTCGTGCTCTGCTCCAAAGGAGAAGCCATCAGGTTCCTGTCCCGAGGATATCTGTGCACGCTGCGTCTCACAGTCAGCGTCCCCACACTATGCCTCTCTGACTCGCTGCAGTAGTGGAGGGGTGACTGTGAGAGACTGAAGGAAGGCTGCTCCATCCCTATCCACGAAGGATATCCGCAAAGCGGCTAGCTGCTTTGTCGCCTCCTCGAGTAGTTGAATGCCCATCCTCCGACTGAGAGAATCGGCTACCACGTTCCTCTTCCCAGAAGTATAGACTATCTCAAAGTCATAGTCCTGGAGGAACTCGATCCATCGCCGCTATCTCAGGTTCAGGTCCTTCTGAGAGAAGATGTACCTGAGACTCTGATGGTCAGAAAAGACTGTAAAGCACTCGCCCATCAGATAGTGTCGCCATGTATTCAGAGCGAAGACCACTGCTGCTAACTCCATGTCATGGGTAGCGTAATTCTGCTCATACGGCCTCAACTGATGTGATCCATAGGCGATCACTGCCCGCTCCTGCATCAGGACACATCCGAGTCCGGTCCCTAATGCATCGCAGTAGACTACGTACCCTACTCCCTCCTCAGGCAACCTCAAGATAGGTGCGCTGGTCAATCTCTGTCTCAGTTCCTGGAAGCTCTGCTGACATCTGTCTGACCACACAAAGGGTTTCCCCTTCTTCGTAAAAGCTGAGAGTGGTGCTGCATCTCTAGAGAAGTCTGGCACAAATCTCCGATAGTATCCAGCTAGTCCCAAGAAACTCCGCACCTCCGTCACGCTCTTGGGTAGATCCCAAGCTATCACTGCCTCGATCTTCACAGGATCCACTGCAACTCCCACCTCAGAGATGACTTGTCCCAAGAAGTGGACCTCACGTAACCAGAACTGACACTTCGAGAGCTTTCCATAAAGCTGGTGCTCTCTGAGTGTGTCTAGTATAACACGCAAGTGGTAGGCGTGCTCCTCCTCAGTTTTCGAGTATATCAAAATGTCGTCGATGAAGACTACGACAAATCGATCGAGGTATGGCTGGAAGATCCTGTTCATGAGGCCCATGAACACTGCTGGAGCATTGTTTACACTAAATGGCATAACCAAGAACTCATAGTGGCCATACCGACATCTGAAGGCCATCTTCTGCACGTCCTCATCCCGAACTCTGAGACGATGATAGCCTGACCTGAGGTCTATCTTCGAGAACCACCGTGCTCCCTTGAGCTGATCGAAGAGGTCATCAATCCTCGGTAGCCGATACTTGTTCCTCACCGTCACCTGGTTCAGGCGAAAACAGCCGACGCAAAGTCGCAAGCTCCCGTCCGCCTTTTTGGTGAACAAAATCGGGGAAGCCCAGGGTGAAACACTGAGTCGGATGAATCCCTTTCCCTGCAAGTCCTCCAACTGTACCCATAGCTCTCAAAGCTCAGCGGGGGAAATCCGATACGTTGGAGTCGATATCAGGGCTGTCCCGGGGTACAGGTCAATATAAAAGTCTACCTCTCTACGAGGAGGTAGCCCTAGAACGTTGTCGGGAAAGACGTCCGCATACTGATCCACCACTGCAGGAAAACTAGGACTCCGCACGTCAACTGCTCCTAGGATGAGGCTAGCCAACTGATGAGTGATGGGCTGTCCTCTCCTCTGCGGAAGTCCATCCTGTGCTGCGAAGGCTCCCTTCTCACCAGTGAAGGTGAACCTGCTCCCGTCGGTGCGTATACATCGCACCTTGTGCCTAATACAGTCGATCTGATCATGGACTGTAGATAACCAATCCATGCCCAAGATGACGTCGTAAGGCCTCGACGCCGCTACAAGAAGATCCCAGCCGAAAATCTCGCCTCCTAGAGTAAGCTCACACTGCCGGCACCAGTGCGTAATCGTCGAGTCTACTCCCATAGGAGTCTCTAGCCGTAAGGATCGAGCGAACGGCTCTGTCCGAATCTCTGAGCTCCGAACAAGGGCAACGACTATGAAAGAGTGACTCACTCCTGTGTCTATAAGAACTGCAGAAAGGGTGGAATAGACACAGATCGTACCTTGAATCATCTCGGGCGCACCGTGGTCGTAGGCCTCCGCTGCCTGGAGCTGTGCCTGTCTCTGCCCGCCAGCTCCCTGTGGTCGGGGTGGACCTCCTGGTGGTGGTGGTGGTAGAGCCTCAAAGCTTCGCCCACCACCTGATGCTCGGCCAACTCCTCTGCCTCGTCCGCCTCCTCCCTGCAGACCGACACGGTCGACCCTCTGCCTCTGCCTGGGTGGCCCCTCAACCGTCTGCTACTCCTCAGCACGGTGGGTTGGGCAGTCACGAGCCATGTGGCCCTGCCCACTGCATGTGTAGCACTTCCTGCCTCTCGAAAGACTGGCTCCACGCTGTGTGCCCCACACTGCTGACCCAGTGTCCTGAGGTCATCTGCGTGAGGGTCTGGTCTGCCTAGACCCCTGAGTCATCCGTCGACTGCCTGCTGCAGAAGACTCTACCACGTGCCGCCCTGCGGTAGGTCTCACTGCTAATGAAGGCTCAACAAGGAATCTCTCGATAAAAAGGGCTCACTCCAGTACTCCTTCCTGGGTCGGGATGCTGAGGGAGATCAGTGATGCCCTGATCTCGTGTCTCAATCCCTGCTCAAAGGTCCGGGCCTGGAAGAATGGGTCCTGTACCATGTTTGTCGAGTAGCGAGAGAGATCGGTAAATCTCGCCGAGTACTGGGCGACCGTCAAGCTGCCCTGCCGCAGATGAAGAAGCTCCTGGATGCGCACCGCACGGAGGGTGGCCGAGACAAACTCTGAGTGGAAGAGGCTCTCAAAGTCTGTCCAGAGGAGAGATTCCTCATCGTGCACCTGGAAAATTAAGCTCCACCATCGGCCCGCTGCTACGTGCAGTAGGCTCACTGCGAGGATCACCATGAGGTCTGCTGGTGTCCTCACTAACCGGAAAACTCGCACAACTTCCTCCAGCCAGTCCTCGGCTGCCTGGGGGTCCGTCTCCCCGCGGAACCTAGGCGGTCGCTGGCGTTGGAACTCATGCAGTGCACTAAGGCGACGTGAATCGTCAGCGGCTGGGGCTGGAAGCATCGGTGGCTCGACGGTTAAAGGTACCACCGGTGCCTCAGCTGTCAAAGGGCCCTGCACCGAGGCCTCGTCCCTCGGCGGGCTGTCGTCACGCTCAACTCTCGGAACCCTAGCTGGCTGCCGTTGTGGGGCCATCCTGAAAAGGAAACAGGTGCTTCACGGTCAGAACAATATACCTGGTGAGCTGATACAAAGTAATCACAAATAAAACTTGTAACACACATGCAATCAATGTTTTCGTGCATTAAGTCGGAAATCAGAAGTCAGGGTCCCGGTGTACGGATACGTCGGCCGCCGCACCAACACTAGACTCCCTGGACTGATAACCACACCCAATACACTAAACACTATTGCTTTACAAAGAAAAAGATTAGAGTCCCAAGTTCTGTGGTAGAACCGAACTCCTCTGATACCAATTTGTCACGACCCATCCTCGGGGCCCGTGCCGTGACTACCCCAAGCCCGCCTTCCATAGGCCAAGGGCTGGCGACTAACACCAAGGCGTAAATCCCGGTAAAAAGGGAAGGCATTGCCTTTGTAAAGTAAACAAGCACCACAGAGTAAGCAAGCAGAAGAAGTAAACACTAAGTAAAAAATGGTACAACAGTAAGTGCGGAAAAGTAAGTGGGCCAGTATACAAACCCAAACTGAAAGTAAAGTACAACTAAAAAAGGGAAAACCAGCAACTGAAAAGTAAAGCTACAACGTCGAGCCGTCCACCGGAAGTCCCACCTGAAGGGTGGGTACAGATAGCCTCCACTGCTCCTCGGGTCCAGCCGACCGTTCCGAGTACGTCCCACCCAGTGGTCCACGTCCAGGTACCGTCCAGCTCCGCAAGCCTTCACCACGATCAACGCTTTCCGTCATCTACAACCAACACAACATAGTGCAGGCATAGCCCGTGCAGGGGTGAGTATAAGCTACTCAGTAGGGACCCCGAGACCCCCGAAGGTCTCCCAGAATCCACAAAGGATAATCCACAAAGGAAAGATAAAATCACGATGTAACATCCGACACTGCTTAGGTATATGCCCATACATATACCTAAGTCATCAATTCTCGTTTTGCTCCAACATCCGAGCCCAAGTACAACCAGTCCACACAGGAAAGCAAACGTAAATCCACACAGGATAGCACAACACAATCCACAAAGGAAATAAAAACAAGGTTTCAGCTCACACAGGTATACTTCTTCGAATGACGATAGAGATGATCACTGATCCATCTAAGTCATCGGACCCACAAAGGATTGATAGGTAGTAACCCCCACAATGACCCACAAAGGATCTGACCCACAAAGGATCGATAGGTAACTAACCCCCGCAAAGACCCACACATGATCGGACCCACACAGGATCTGTAGGCGCTGGCTCACACAGGACCGCTGAGCGCTGACCCACACAGGATCAAACCCACACAGGATCGGTAGCACTGACCCACAAAGGATCGCTGAGTGCTGTAGTCTTCGCCGTCGAATCCACTAAGGATCTCTGCACAGTCGTCGTCGTCACAGTAGCAGTCGCAGCCAGCTCTAGGGTTCCCGCACACAGCAAGATCATTTCGGAGGGTCCGCTCCACGAGCCGAGAGGCTGATACATCAACTGAAACATAGTCCAGAGTTGATGTATCCAAAAGTTCCGTATCGTCAACAGGAACTCAACGTCGCAGACGACGCGTCAATCGGACGCCCGGTCTTAGAGTTATTGGCTTTTTCGTCCCAGGGGCCTGGTTGGTTTTTAAGACAAAACCAACCCGACCGTACTCCACCTGCGTCCAAACCTCGGGCGGAGTAAGACAAAAGATCTGTCTCACTTAGAGGAATCCAACAAAGTTGACGGCACGTCAATCGGACGTCCGAAGCTCAAGATATGAGCGTTTCCGCTTCGAGGGCCCGGTTGGTTTCGTGTACGAACCAACCCGACCAAACTCAAAGTATTCCGAAACCTTGAGTGTAATATACAGAAACGACCGTATCGATCCAAGGATCGCATCGCCGCTGACGGCGCGTCATTCGGAGGGATGTAGCTCATTTTACGAGCAAAAGACCGAAAAGGTCCCGAAACGGGGGGTCTGGGCCCGGTCCGACCCGGCCCAACCCCCCTGGGCCGACCCGACCCGGGTCCGACCTAGTTGGGCGCGACCCAGCCCGGCCGGGCAGCCTGGCCTGGCCTGGGCGCGACTCAGCTGGCGGGTCGGCTTGGCTCGGCTCGGCCGAGCGGCCGAGCAAGGGAAACCGCAGGGGGCATGCTGCCCCCGCGTGAGAACACCACGGCCCCGCGTGGGGCCGCCCTTGGTCAGCGGACGTGGCAGGGCCGTGTCCCGTGTCTCTCCGGACCCGCGCGGTCGCCGGTCTGTCGGCCGCCACCGCCGCGGTGGCTCCATCCGGCGGCGCGCCGGGGCGCCGCCGCCTCCGGCTGCCAGCGCCGCCGTGCCAGCAACCCGCGCCGCCGGTGGATTCTGCGGGCCACCAGAGTTGCTCCGATGGTCCGATTTCATTTCAGTCTGCGCCGTAGCTCATACCGGGTCCCGTCCTTCACTTCGAAATCAAAAAATCGTCTCTGCGGCCCATTTTGTCGTCGTCCGCCGTTCCGCACACCAAGAACCAAAGGGTGGTGGGTTCAGACTTGTTCGTTGGTCCGCACCCACCGCGTTAGCGGTTTGAAACAACACCATAATTCCAAGCAATTGATAAAGCACGACCCACAAGAATAATCCGCGGACCAACTTGTTAATTGGTTGGTCTGAGTTCTTGCCTTGGAGGAAAAAAAACATAGGTAAAATCATTTCCAAAACGACCCCTACCTCGTCGTAGTCGGACACGAGTTCATCGCGGAATTAACCGTCGCGGAAGAAAAGGATCGTCGCGTCGCGGAAGGGCGTCGCTGTCGAGCGGTACTCGATGTCGTGTAGACAAAATCTGAGGATCAAGAACATACAGATTTAATTATAACAATTAAATCCATGTTGATGTTATAATCCAAAAAGAATTAAAAAAGGACCGCAATCCCCCTACCTCAAGATGCCGATCGAAGATTGTCGCGGGGATGGATCGTCGTGGGAAGAAGCGTCACAGAGGGAGAATCGTCGGCTTCACATCGTCGATCTCTGGGGGCCTGGCGTTCTTCGTCGCCCTTCGTCGGAGGCCGACGTTCTTTGTGTTCTTTGTGTTCTTCGCATTCTTCGCGTTCTTCGCGAAGGAGGATGAAAGACTTAAGGTTTCTGTAAAATCCTCTCAACGAACAATCCTCAAGAAGACAAGCGTTTGTATTATTTTATTAACATGCCAACAAAATGTAAAACAAACTAAGTAACGACCCATTAATTCATAGAATTAATTTCAATGAATAAACCGCCCAATTAATAGGAGCGTTTAAGAGTTTAAGAAAACGCCCCAGTTGACTTTCATTTAAGAGAGGGGGTTGCAGGTGCGTTACTTAGGGGAAAAGAAACGGTGGGGCTCGTGCGGGAACCACCTCACAAATATCCTAACAATAGGGTAGGACATTTTGAATTTCACCCTATCAGCTTCAAATCAGTCTAAGCAGCTTTAAGTGGCATTAAGCAGCTTTAAGTGGCATTAAGCAGCTTTAAGTGAAATAAAATAATGTTTGTCGTACCTCATTATTTTATTTCTTAACTTAAAGCCCAAAAATTAAAAAACCACACCCGAGAAAACAGAACTTCAGAAGAGGCATTTCTAAGAAAATACCGGTGCTGCGATTCCATTGGTGCCCTCAGAATTTGTTTCCGAGCACCGGTTCAAAAGTTAGAAAAACCCGCTCGTTCGTTCACTGAACGTACCCGAGCCAAACTTCAGAACATGATTCCGGGCACACCGGGCCTCGAAATCAGGTGCCGTCAGAAACTGCGTTATTGTAAAATTTCAAAGGAAATTAAGAAAAAAAAATTTCCTTGAAATTTACGGGTCTTTACAGTATTTTCGACTTAGATCATCAACCGCCTTAATTTCTTTCCCAAGGTGGTAATGTATTTAGTAGTCATAATCTTTGATAAAATCCAACAATATTATCTAGTACATATTCAAATATTTATATGTTAATATATACTTAAATATAATATTATTAGTATATATATCACTTCTTTCACCATAAAGATAATGTCTCTATATTTTTAGTGCAATAAATTACTATTGCCAACTTCAAATCACGAGTTTGGTAAATTTTCTCATGAATTCCCAATTGGTGGGAAGAATATTCTATCACCATATTATTCTATATAATATCACATCCTTGTCCCTTATTTGATGCATCAATATAGATTAAAAACCCTTCTTTACTTTAGTTTAGTGTGAGCACAGGTGAACTGACCAACCTTCTATTCATTTCATTGAAATTCTCTTCACATTCATCTATCCACAAGAACTCACCCCTAAGCAAGCTTTGTGAGTGGATTAGATAATTATGAGAAATTATCCACAAATAAATGATAATATCTCACCAAAATAAGAAAACTATGGATCTTAGTCACCATGGTTGGTCTTTAACAACATTCAATAACTTCCATCTTTGATAGATCTATAAATATACCACCACTTGAGATTATATAGCCAAAAAATGAAACATTATATAGAAAAAATTCTCACTAGATAAAATTTTCATAGAACTTCTCCTTCCTATGGGTATTCAATGTAATAATAAAGTGATATTCATTCTCATCCTTGGTCTTAAAATATATAATAATATCATCTATAAATTATACTAAAAAATTATCAAGGTAATATCTAAAGACTCTACTCATTAGATCCATGAGGATAGAATAATTATTGGTAAGTACAAATGGAATCACTATAAATTCATAGTGTATATACCACATAAGGAAGGCTATCTTGGATATGTATTCACTTTTGAACCTTAATTGATAGTATCCAGATCAAAGATCAATCTTGTATAAATATTTAGCTCTATGTAATTGATCAAAAAAATCATCAATACAGGGAAGAGGATAGTTATTTTTTTATTGTGATCTTGTTTAGTTACTAATAATCAATGTAGAGTCACAGTGATCCATATTTATTCTTAAAAAAAAGAACAGGTGCAACCCATGGTGATTCACATGGATGAATGAATCCATTATCAAGATTCTATTGAAGTTTCTTCTTCAATTCTTGAAACTCAATCAAGACTATTATATATAAAGTCGTTGAAATAAGTGTAACACTAGGTATGAGTAATATTTAAAAATCAACTTTAAGATTTAGAGGACGACTAATAAACTCTTTTGGAAGGACATCAAAAAAATAATGAACAAAAATAATATTTTCTATGTTGAGTTTCTCCCCAACCATACAAGTTAAATACCCCTTTTAATAGGAATCAAGACCTATATACTGGATGGAATTTCCATTGGAATATCATATTTATCCTCACATCGATAGGATATCATAAGTAGGTTTGGAATATAAAATGTTAATTTCCTTCCTTTAAAATTGATATAGTATTTATATAATGAAATCCAATCCATTCCAAAAATAACATCAAATTATAATAGAGGGAGAATAACAAGATTTTTAAGAAGAAAATTACCAAAAAATTTAATTGGGAAAGAATCATATAATTGAGATATGATCATTATAACATTAGAAATTTTTTACTTCCAATTAAATATCTAATCATTGGGGTGGTTTTGTCATAAAATTATAAGATTATTCATATATAAAAGAGTGGGTATAGCCAAAATCAAACATGAAATTAGTAGTTATAGAGTGGATGGTAAGTTTATATTTCACTAGTTCATTATCATACCCTACATTAGCAATAACGATCACATGAAATTTCCCTTTGTATCTAATATTATGTTATTTTTGATGTTGATCATCATTATTAACCTTAAAATTTTAGCATTGATTAACATAATTCTAATACTACTTGAATTTGAAACATCAGAGTGTTGTTAGTGCATTCTGTGAAGATTTCTATCTATTCAAATCATAAGATAAATTTTTTCTATCACTTCAGAATTTGTTTTGATGATGACCAAAATTTACACACTCAAATAATAAACTAGCCCCCTTAAGAAATTTTTTCTATGTTTGCTTCCACACTTTGATCATAATATAAGGCTCATCTTCTTATCTCCATGATTTTTATTATTATAATTTCTTTTGAATTCCATATTTATTTTCTTATAAAAAACATGATATTGATTGATAACAACAATCACCATTTCTATATTGGTATAAAATATAATTATTTATTCATAGCTATTGAAGTACCTTAAGGATAATTCCCTTTAGGTAATTAGTTTTAAGGAAATTAGGAATCAATCAATCTTACTTTCAGGTTAAATTATAATACTGAAATTTTACCTCACAATTTTAATAAATTTTTCTTCATAATTATTAATAGATTCATCAACCTTCTACTTTAGGTCAATGAATTCCTTCTTTATTTTCTTATAAATAATATGAAGAAATCACTTATTTAAAAATAACCATATAAAATCATCCCACTCTATAAATTTAATTACTTATAATTTTCTCATGTTTTTGAAGAGATTCCACCATTGATATACTTTACCTTGAAATGATAAGCATCCAAAATAACTTTTTTCATGATCCCAAAACTAGATAAAAAAATAATTTTAATGGTATTGATCTATCACTCAGTAACTAGTGGATTAATATACCCACTAAAATAAGGTAGATGTTGTCTCATGAATTTCTTAATTGATAATTGTCCCCTACTTTTCTCAGTTGGAAGCTTAGGATGATTCATAGCATAGGACAATTATGTGAGCATAACAATTAGATTTTTCATTCTAGTTCCCATAAAATATAGTTGATCAGGAGTAAAATCATTGTATTTTTTAGCACATTTAGTATTAATAAATTTTTTTGGGTTCCATCCATTAACTAAAAAAAATCATTTTGTGAGAAACAACAATCACAGTGAGAAACCATATATTAAAAAAAAATCATTCATAGGATATCTAAATCATGAAACCTTATTTTCAATCTATGAAACCTTAGGTTTAAACCTAGGTTATCCATGGTCATAATATATTAAAATCATTTATAATTGTTTATAAATAAAATGTGAATTAAACCAAGAATATAGCACAGGAGTGTCAAACTAGGTGTGTAGTAAGGGAACATTCATCATGTACCAAAATAGTCACTGTTATATAATCAATAAACTCTTTTCAAGGTTATTACCCCTAGATATATCTGAATGAAAACAAAGTCGACTTATTGAAACTAGAAAGGGATATATTTAAAGGAAAACCACAGTCCTTTATTTACCACGACTTAGGATGTTCTCATATACATAGGCTTATCCTAGGGGTTCTCACTAATCTTTATCATCATAGTTTCCACAAATAACTAAAACTTTCTCAGATACTAACTATAGAGACCCATAATTTTCATATGTAAATATTATATCATATTAGATGAATATTATTATGATCAATACCTGGACTATAAAAGTTTAGTTTTATTGGAAACTTGGATACATAAACAACTTTTACATAAAAGATATACATCATATATAACCAAGTTCCTCATAAATAGCACAATTATTTGTCATATCATACTTAAAACCTTGCTTCATATCTTAAGGAAAAGGAAACATAAGAAATAGTAAGTTCAGATACTTAGCAAGGGTAAAAAAGTGATATATCATTGATCATTTAATAATAAAATTATAATAAGGGTATGATAACATGAGATTAATTTTTGAAAACCATACCCATCAATTTATTGATCATAATCCCAAGTCATGTCATAAATCTTATTAGTTCATAATGTATGAATCATAAAGGAATCAAAGAACATGAGCCATGAGAGAATAAAATTTGTATAATATCATTTTATAAAATAGTGGAATAAAGTGTGGTATAATCATAATTATAGAAATATTTTATCAAGGATACCCACAAAAACATTCATCACATGTTAGGCTTAGTCTAACTGACTATACACCTACTTCAGAATGGGGATAACCTCTAATGTACCTTCTCTTGGGATTGGCATAACATCACATGTACCATCTTTTGGTCTTGGGATAACTGCCTATACACCCTATTTTAGGCTTGGGCTAACCTCCCAAGTACCCTATTTTAGGCATGAGATAACCTCTCATGTACCCAATTTTAGGCTTGGGATAACCTCCCATAAACCAATTGAGCTCATAAAACATTAAAATTTTCCCAACACAAATGAGGGACATATAATTCAAGGCCCACCCATAAAATATTTATTATCCATTCTTATGTATTACACAAAACCATAAAAAATTATCATTCCATCATAACTTAACCCATGGAAAATAAAATGAGTTTCACTGATATTTCATCATTATAACCACAAACCATCCAAAGAAATAAAATAAATGGTATTATAGAATCATATAACCAATAAAGAATAAGTCACAAAAAATGATGTTTTCATAGATGCAAAAATTCATTTAATATATCACCAAAATATTTATATTGGAAAATACCATTTTAATTTTGAAACCACTTATTTAAAATCTAAAAATTCCCAAAATATCATAGAAAAATATTTTTCTGAAAATAACCACATAAACTTGTAAAGTAAGATGTAAATCATTAAGCGATCATGATGATGAGAAATTTCATTCATGTTGTGTACTTTAAAAAATATTACTTTGAAATTTTTAGTAAAAATTCAAAATTATTTCATTAAAAAAAATGGAAAGAATATTCCATTTTATTATTTTATATAAAGTCAAACATGGTTAAAAAAAATAACTTTAAACAATCCCAGGATAATAATAAAAACAATATTGAAAACATTTTTAAGAAAACATAGACATGGAAGAAAACTATTCTCAACCAAAGTGGAAATATTGTTGTTTTTTCATAAAAACATTCTTTTTATATAATCAAGTAATAAAAACATGAAAATAAAATTAATCTTGAACATAAAAAAGCCTAAAAAGAAATTAGATTGTAACATAAATTCTTTACTACTTTGATTACTTTCAAATAAAAAGATAATAAAATCAAGAATGTGAAATAGATCTATATATCCTAATAATTAAAAATATATAATATGTAACTATTATTTCATGGTGTATTAATTACACTATATAAAATAAATCATGTTTTATAACATGAATTCCATCTCAAATAATTGAATTTGAGACCATGAAAAGCCTTCTAACTTTTACAACATTTGAATAAATTACTCATGAAAGAGAGAAATTAAAAGTACATTAAATATCATGATAAAATAGTCATTAATTATATAATATATCAATATGTGAAATATAAAACTTATTAAAATATGTAGGTTCATAATAGAAGACATTTCTCAATGAAACAATATTGAGATGAAGAACCCTTACAAATTTTATACTTTCTGAATAAAAACTTAATATAGAGAGAAAGTTATTTGGATTCATAAATCCAAAAAAAATTTAGGAAAATAATTACAAAATACATTCATGGGCATTACATACACCACACAAAGTAATCAAGTGGTGAATATGATGCATGCCTCATTGAAATAAAAGTGAGATGAGAAACCCTTACCTCCTGTTTAACTTGATTCATAAGTGATCTAAAATCTTCTATAATAAATTTAAATTTATTATAATTATATAAAAGAAACATATTCATACATATAATATCATATATGATATACTTATAATTTTTCAATTCCCATTTATTAATAATTATTCATTAAAATTATCATTTTCAGGTGTTAACTATTTCTTTTTCATTAAAGTTTTGGTTTAACAGTTTTAGAAATTGTAATTTTATCATGGTTCCATCATCTCAAGAATTTTAATAATGAATTAATTATCATATTTATTCATCATATAATTTTTTTACTATTCATATAAATTGACGATGAAAAATGAATTACATCACTTCATGGAGATGGTAGTCTTTATATACACATGAGTGGTGTTTCCATTTTTTAATAGATGGAAAAAAATAAAAGAAAATAATAATTAACCATTTAAAAACATAATAATTTAATAAATATCATATAAATTTATTAAATCCATAATAATAACAATAAATGTGAAATGGTGATGAAAAATGAAACACATCGCTTCATTGAGATGGTAGTCAACATGTATGCATGAGTGATATTTTCTTTTATAATAGGATGCATAGAATGTGGATAAAGGCTGTTACATAATTAAAATAAAAATTAACAATATTTAATACACGTAAGTCAATATTTTATAATTAATACCATCTATTTATAAGAGTTATAGTAATAAATAAAATTGAAAGTACTCAATTAAGAGTTATACCTCTTCGTTGAGAAATCTTATTTGGATTACACCTTAAGCCGTGAAAAGATGTTATTTTGGAAAGACCATAAGATCTAAGTTTTAGGAAAGGAATCTAGGAATAATTATAGTAGGTGTTGGGTGATATATAGTGCTCCAAATTTTCAATTATGGGAGGATAGAAGGTGTGTTTTTATAAGTGAGGAGAGGGGTACCCATGGAATTACTTAAATTATTAAATTAATATAAATTAATTTTTAGGTATATCTGAAAAAAATTTATATATTTAAAATATATAATTATTATAAGATTAAATAATCTCATCCAATATTATTTATAAAAGTTTAGGTGATTCTTTAACCCATATCTCTTAGTTTTAATGCATGTTAACCCTTTTGACAATTATTAAGATATTAAATTTTTTTACTCTTTAGGATTCAAGAATGTTACTATAAAAGGAAAATTAACCAATAAGTATAATATTTTTAATATTATAGACCATATCACATTCAATTCTCTGAAGATAATCCTTTGATGAATTTTAATTTATTTAATGAAATAATATTTAGCATAGGATAATATTAAATTTGACTATTCACTAAGTTTAAATTTAAAGAAAACAAGATTGAAATGGAATTACAATAAAAACTTTTAATAAACCTCTAATATATTATATTTATCTAAAAATTTCTAAGAAAACAATAATTTATCCATATTTTATTACTTAAAATATTTTTAAAAGAATTTATTTTATTTTTCTATTAGTTGAACAAATATTGTATCGACATTGCTTAAGAATTTAATGTAATTATTCCATAAATAAAAATTAAAAATAAATTAGCATGAAAAAAATTAATTAATATTTCAAATAACTATTTATAATATGACATAACCACTTCTAATTCCTATGATATAATATTATAGTTATTAAAACAAAGAGAGTAACATTTTGGATATAATCTTTAGTTAAAATCATATTGAGGTCTTAATCAAATAAAAATGGAACAATGGTGGAATATTTTAAAAACCTCGATGAAAATGGATGAACTAATAACATAAAATGAGATAAATTTAATTTTATTGGAGATTTATATACCTTATATGATAGTTTAAACCTTGTTTTTACCTGTTTTACCCTTACCAAGGTGTCAAATATTTACCATGATAACTGTTCATAATGAAAAAAATACAAGGGATCTACTTAACATATTTAAAAATCATGGTTAAAAATATGGATTTTTTTTTCAAGATTCCATTCCTAGAATTATAATAAATAAAATTTAATATAAATGCAATGAAAAACATTTTTTAGAAAAAATGTATCTTAAGCCTAAAAATGAACTTATATAAAAATCAAGTATAATGATGAATACTGTGTAATTAGTTAGATTATATATAATTAAATAAGACTTATTTGAATTTAAGATCAAATTAAAAAAATAATGGTACTTTTATATAACTTGATTTAATGAAAAGAAATGACAGTTTTATAGAAATTTGTATTTTTCACTCTTTACTGAAAAATTAATCTTTTCTAAAAATACCAAAATTTATCCTTAAGATAATTTTGATGCTAATTTTAAAAATTATATTTCTTTTATAAAATACTAATTATAATTTTTTTCTGAAATTAATTATAATATTTTCTCACAAAAAATAATAAAAACCATTTTTGAAGAAAATGTATTTGTAAAGCATAAATTGACTTTACTAAATATTTGGTGCTTAATTATTAAGAGTTAATCAATAAATTTGTATTGAGTTGGAACATTATACATATATTTTATGTTTCAGATACTCATATTTATACCTACCAATTTATCGACTAGGTTATAATAGTCACATTTAAATAATAATATTTCAATAGTACAATGATATTTGTTTAAACTCAATGTTTCATGTAAAGAAAACTATCAAAGAAAAAAAATTTATTTAAAGATAAATATATCATAAAATATCAAGGTGTTATAGGATTGGTCAATATCAAGTTTACCTATGGAAATAACCTTACTTTAAATGATATTTTTTATATTCTTAATGTTTATAAGAACTTACTTTCAGGGAGATTGTTGAGAAAGAAAGGGTTTATGATTATATTTGTAGCAAAAATCTTTATTCTATTCATGTGTGAGATCTTTTATGGGATCTTTCATCTATATTATGGATTATTGTAATTAAATAAAAATGGTTTTTTACTTACTTTCTTGAATATTTTTAATTATGGAATAATCGTTTCAAATATATAAAGTATAAGAATGTTCATGATTTGATGAAAAAGAAATTATCACATAGAAAGGATAAAAAAGATCATAAATGTGTTATATGACAACTAAAATATTTATAAACCATTTAATAAAATATTGAAAAAAATCAACTCATTAGAATTAATACAAAGAGATGTATATGATTTTCATGCTTCACCAACCATAGTTAATGAAAGGTAGTTTGTAACATTTTTTATTATTGTTCTATATTTTTTCATGTTTATATTTTAAATTCCAAAGATAAAATTATAGACTAATTTAATATCTATAAAAATAAGGTTGAAATCCTATGTAATCTTATAATTAAATATCCTAGATCTAACAAGGGGGGAGAATATTATAGTCTTTCATATTTTAAATCTCAAGGGATTATTCATGAAGTGAAAAATCCCTATAAATCTCAATAGAATGTTGTAGATAAGAAAAATGATATAACATTAAATGAAATGGTTAATTATATGTTGTTTTTCTCAGATATCTCATGATGATTTTAAGTAGATTCTTTTTTAACTACATGTCATATTCTAGATAGGTTTCTAGAAAAAGGTATGACTATAAATCCATATAATTTTGGAAGCATAGGAAACCAAACCTCAATTATTTAAATGTTCAAGGTTGTTACCCAATTGTAATAGTACCTAAACCTAAAAGGGATAAGTTGTGTAATATAAATATTTACTACATATTTTTATGATATATATATCATTAAAAAGAATATAGAATCTTGGTTACGTAATTTAATGATTTAACACTTATTAATATATTTATTGAATCAAGAGTTGCTGTCATTGATGAATCATAGATTTAAAATTTACCTAAAAAATTCAAAATTAAATAATCTAGATGAAATTAAATGGTATATCAAGAAGATATGGTCAAGGAGTTTTATAAATGTATATAAACTCATATACCCAACATATATGGATTTAATTTCTATATATAATTTTTGGAATGAATTAGTGATTGTATTATAACAAAATCCCCATTTTTGATTAATATAATGTTTGATAAAAAAACTTATAAAGAATAAATGTTCTATTTTAATGTATCTATTGGGAATGAGGATATTAATGATAAAATGAGCTCTATAAACAATTATAATACGTAGATATTAGTGAATCTTCCATAAGGTTAACAACTTACGAGTTATAAGTGGGCATTCAAAAGGAAAAGAAAAGTCAATGGTACAATTGAATAATATAAATCAAGATTGGTATTCAAGAGGATTTTAAAAAAATAAGGAATTGATTATTTCAATATCTATACTCCCATAAATAGTAATTATATTAGGTTTGAGATTGTTAAAATAGATGGTATAGGGAGGGGCGCAGGGTGAATAGACCATATTAGAATTTTAAAGAGATAATTATTTAAATTAATTATAAAAGTTATTTATCAGAATTAATAATAAAATGATAAAATATAGATAAAAAGTAAATAATTAATGTTGGTAATTTTATAATAGTTCATTTCAATGTAAAATTACTCTACTCTTAAACCTATCTACTCTTTGAGAGATAAAAATTTACTAATAGAATTATTTTTTTAGAATTATAATCCATCATAATTCTACCATTTCTGTAGAAGTTATAACTAGACACCTAACTTCTATGTGGGGAGTCATAACCCTTACAAAAATTACTTTATAAAATGGGTGTCACAACGTGAATGGTCTTGGATTTAAAATCCATGAGTCACAACCCAAAGAGAGAGAATGATTTTTGTTTGGAAAAGCATAAACCAATGTAAGAGTATAAGTGAGATATATAGAATGAATTAAAGAAGATCAAATAGAATCTTGTAGATAAAGTCATATAATACTAATGAATCATAGGCCCTGGTCTTTGATTAGTTAATCATAATGTATCATCAATCCAGAATTAGTAGCTATAAAAGCTTTGATTCCTTGAGAGATCATCCAAAAAATGTATCTTTTTTTGCAGAGGATCAAAAAATCACACAAGAATTTGAGAGTTTTATAGTTGGAAGTTCATTTTAAAGAGATTTATCATAATAATTTTATAATTTATATTCTTTTGAATGAGTCTCAACGCCGTTTAAAGAAAATATGAATCACTAATAAACCAATATCTAACTGGGTAAAACAATGAAAATTCAATCTTCATAATTTATCAAAGAAAAAATATCATTACATAATAATCATAACAAAAAATGATTGAATTAAAAAACATAAAGGTCGATTCAAATTATTTTTAATTCATTGTTAAATAATCCAAAAAGTCTATATAAGAACATATGAAAGAAATACAATAAATATTAGAATTTTTTTAATTTTTAAAAATAATTCCCATAATCTAGAGATACGTAACTATTCAAAATTTTTAAAAACTACATTAAATACTATAAAACTAGTTCAAATAAGTTCATTATCACAAATTGTTAATTTAAAAAGAAATAAAACATATAAATCAATCATAATACATGAGTTCAAAAATTCAAAAAATATATGGTGAACTAATACATGAAACATGAATAAATTTAATATTATTTTAAATATTATTAAAATACACTAAATTTATTCTAATGGATTCAAGATAATTAAATTAAAATAATTAAATCAATAAAAAAATATAAATACCTAAAATAAAGATACAATAAATATAAAATACCAAAAGAATCATAAAATAAAGTATACTGAAATATTATAGATGTTTAGAAAAAATAAGTAAAGTAATGAATTTACCAAGAGAAGAATATAAATTTACACAAGTGATGATTGACCATAAGGTATCAATTGGGGTTTTCATTCTACTTATCGAGAAGGTGCATGAAGTTCAGTCAATTGACTTACCACATGAAATGCTATATGGTTGATCTCTATTTCCATTTAAGATCCAAGCTGCTGTGGATTGTCGGTTCAAAAATACTGCATGATTTTCAATGTGGTAGATACACTTATTATGTGAAGTATATGTCCTTCCAATTCATTTGTAATTTTATATAATTCTAATTTCATGCTACATATTTAAGATGTATCATAAAATTCATAGTCATAGTGTATCTGATTGAGTTTACTGCACTACATGTGGCATCATGTGTACTTTTTATGCATGGTCAATATAATATGTGAGCATATATTGAGATTTAAATGCAATGGGATGTGGGATTGAAGTCCAGTCATATAGTTGATGTTGAAAGTTGAGTACCATTGGATGTGAAAGAGTTGAACTTGGCGAGCTTTAGGTAGGCCATGAAGTGTGGTGGCTCTGCATGTGGTGAGTTCTCCTCACAGTACGTTGAAGGCATTTTTGGTATGGTAAATTCATATGGTCATTTACATAACATTATTTTTTGGAAACATGAATAATACATACAGTATCTTCATATTTTAGGCAGTTTATGTCCTGGGGATCATAGTAGTTCCCCGAAAGATCATGAAACATGCATGACGTCGAATGAGTTCATTGTCGGTATACTAACTAATGAGTTCCTATAAAATATATATTATAAAATTAAATCCATTCTATCATATATATGAGTTTTACTAATACTATGATTTATAAAAATATACCAAGTGTTAATTTAAATAACATAAATATTATATATATATATATATATTGAATATTCATTAATTTAAAACTACAGTAAATATACACACTATGTCTTATAATAAGTCACTCATGGTAGGTATATGACTTTTTCTCATAGTAACTAAGTAATATTTGTTTGATCCATGTGTACTGTTGGTACACTATGATAGGTTCATACCAGGAAATCAAACTTCAAAAAATAAACACTAAATATTAATAAACAAATAAATATTTAATAATAAATAACTTGAATAAAAAAATAATTATTCAATATAAAAATATATAATTAATTTTAAACGATATATTTAATAAAATATATTTAATTTCAATTACTTATAAAATTGTGAGGTATTTATGATATTTAAAATATAAAATATAAACAAATAAGAAAAACACCCTAAAAACTTTCCAATTTTAAAAATTATAAAACTAAAACAAGATTTTATAAAATTCTCCCAATTTTTATTTTTTTTAAAAAGATACTATTAATATTAAAATAGGTATATTGAAAAAATATTTTAAAAAATTTAGTTTAAATATCAGAAAAATGTCCCATTAATAAATGAATATTAAGTGACGTTAAAAAAAAGAGATTTTAAAAATAAATTTCTAAAATTGCATGATCAAACTTTACTTTATCAAAATTTGTAATGTATAATGGTTTGGTAAATATATGAGAAATTTTATTTTTAGTTAGAGTATATTCAAGAATATTATCTCCCTTATTAAAATTATCCCTAGGAATATGAAATGATATGTCAATATTATCAGTTCTAAAATAATGTAAAGGATTTTTTGAAATTGAAATCATAGAGGGTTTATCACAATAAATATGAATATTTTTAAAATTAAAAATATATCCATAAAATTATTTTTTAATCCATAATGATTGAGAACCTAATAAAGTAAAAAACTCCATTGTAATAGTATATAAAATAATTTTTTTGTTAAACTCCAAGAAACTATGACTTTATTACAAAAAATTATGCATACTAGAGGTACTTTTTCTGTCAATTTTTCATCCACCAAAATGAGAATAAGAATAACAAATCAAATCAAAATTATTTCTCAGAATAAAATTATATGTAATTAAAAATTTCTTTAACAATATTCTAATTCTCTTATATGTTTTACTTAGGATAAAATTGAAATTTTATACATAAAAAACACTAAATATAATATCAAGTCAAAAAAATTATAAAAAACTATATATCATGCCTCTAAACATTTTAGAATCTATAGATTTACTAAATTTACCATAAAATTTGTACTCATAAGGGATTTAAAAGTTTTATAAAAATCTAAACCAAAATGTTTAGCTAAATCTTAATCATATTTTGATTGATTCAAAAATATACCACCATTTATTTTATTAATTTTGAAGACCAAAAAAGAATTTATGTTTACCCATTAAACTCATATCAAATTCACTTTCCATCAAATTAGATAACTCTTTACAAATAAAATCATTTTATGATTCAAAAAAATATCATAAACATAAATTCTAACAGTTATAATACCACGTGAAATCATTTTAATAAAAAATTATATACTCTTTCCCTTTATTAAAACCATTTTTCCAGAAAAAAAGTAAGTCTATCATACCCAAGAAAATGGTGCCTACTTAAGACCATATAAATCTTTTTGATAACTCAAAAAAATGATTATGAAATTTATAAATTTCAAAACTAGGTTGTTGAGAAACCTAAAAATATTTGAAAACAAAACCATTTGAAAACACCCTTTTAACATCCATTTAAAATAGAATTAAAACTTGAAAACCTAAAAAATATAAAAAATTCTAATATATTCAATACAATATATAGGAAAAAAATTAATAAAAAAATAACCTACTTCTTGAAAATAACATTGAGCTATGAGACTATATTTTTTCTTAACAATTTGACAAAATTCATCCATTTCAATCCAAAAAATCAATTTCGTTCCAATAATACATTAAATTCATCCTATATGTTAATAATACAATTAACATTATTTAAAGCATCAAAAATAACATTAGTCAAAAATTCAGATAAAAAGAAGAATTCACAAAATAATTTAAAATATAATTTCTAGTTTTAACATTGTAATCAACATTACTAATGACATTTTCAATAAGTTTTTTTTTTTTTTAAGAATTAGAAATACGATGAGAATATAATCCCCCAAAAATTACATTATCATATAGATATTTTTATTCACCAAAATTAATGACATTAAATTAATGTTGAAAATTATCTAAAACAGATTTTTTTAAAAAAATATTTTAAAAAATTAAGATGAATATTTTCTTCTACAACCTTAGTTCTTTTATTAAAATCCTGAATACATTTAATTTTATTAAAATAACCAAGAAAAATTTCATTATCAAATTTATAATTTAATTTATCTAAATTATTATTATTATTTAAAATAAAAAATTTACACATAAAAACTATAAAATAACCTTTGTTAGGTTTTTTGCCTTTAAAAAATTAATAAGGGATTTTATTTAAAAAATATCTAATTAAAACTCTTTTTAAAATATTAGAAGCTATATTAACAAATTTGGCATAATAATATTTAGGTAAATTATACTAATTAAACATAGTTCAATCCATTTCAATAATAGTTATATTTTTCGATTCTATAATACCATTTAGTTATTGTATCCTTGGAATAGAAAAATTTATAAAATAACCATTTTATTCACAAATTTTTTTAAATTAAAAATCAATAAATTCAACCCTATTATCACTTATAACATAAAAAATGAATAAAACTTTTTATTTTTTTATTAATTTACAAAAGTAAATAAATCTAGATAAAGTTTCAATTTTATGAGACAAATAATGAGTCCAAATAAATCAATCAAAATCATCAACTATCACAAAAAATATTTATAACCTCCTAAACAAACAACATGAAATAGAAAAAATAAATATAAATTAATAAGTTATAATAGTATAGAAAATATAATTTCATTTAGAGATTTAAAACTAATCTTATACTATTTAATTTTTAAATATGAATCAGAAGTAACATTCTAAATAATTTTAAAATCTATTAGCTATTATACATATCTTTTCTTTGATAGTTTCGATAACATCCAAATGTTCACATGTTCAATATTTTGATTCCATATGATATCAATTATTTCTGTGGAATTAAAAAACTTGACATTCTAGTTATTTAAGTTAGAAATATCAATAGATTAATTTTTTTTATTATTATAATAAAATTAAACAAATTCATTTTTTAAAGAAAAAATTTTTATCATCAAATTTGAAACTCATTCCATCATCTCATAATTGTTAAATAATATGTAAAGTTATATTTCAAAAATTAAATGTATAACACTTTATAAATATTAACAACACTAGAAATACATACTTCAAAAAATATATTAACATTTTCTTTGATTTGTCACTGAAATCCAAAGAGGTTCCATCACATTGATTATAAGATAAAAATATCAATGGATCTCAAATAATCTATTTTTAGTAGCCACTATCCATATAACATTTATCTTTGACCCTCTTAAGTAATGTTTTTAGAAAATATTAACTATGTAGAAAATAATTTTGGTATCCATGCTATCTTAGGTCTAATTGGGTTAATATAAGAATTATTAGGTACTTGAACACACTTTAAACATTTATTATAAGGAAATTTAGAAGATAAAATTATAGAAATAAAATTATTGGTATATTTAGGATATTGAGGTAATCTTAAAGTACATTTATTATAGTAATTATCTTTTATACCATATTTAAATAATGTAAACATTAGATAAAATTACTTTATTTTTCTTAACAAAATAAGTTTAAATCATTTTAAAAATACGATGTTTATAAAAAAAACCAGTTTTATATTTGTTTGATTTCATCATGGACATAATATTATCATATTTTTCTTTACCTTGAATAAATTTAGAAATTTTTTATTTAAAACTAGCCCTTTCCTAAATGAGATTATCATTCTCCCTTTGAATATAATCTAAATTATCATAAATCTTACTTTTTGAACATAAAGTATAATTTCTCTATTTTTCAATTTATTCCTTAATTTTATCATTTATTTCTAAACAATGTCTAGTTCATTATATTTATATTCATTTAAACAAGAAACTAATTTTCTTAAAATTTCATTTTCTTTATTGAATTTCTTATTTTCTTTGATAAAAATCTTATTATATAATTTAATTTTTTTATATAATTTAGTAACCCTTATATCACGAACCAAATCTGGTCGCCATCAAAACTGGAACCCGAACTAGTCCATGGAAAGACCCTAAGGGCATTCCCTATCCTCACGAGATGGCATAAGTTCCTAGGTATCATAAATAAAAGTTGGGAATAGTTTACTTGAATTTATTAACACAAAACTAACATCAATAATAAATAAACGGAATCTGAATTTTTTAAACAAAAAAAATCTTAAAAAAAATTCATAATTGAAAGAAAAGGTTTGTAAAAAATCAAAAGGACTAAAACAAAGGAATAATGCTAAAAATAACATCCTAAGAAGCACCTCATAGAAAGTGGTCATCTCCCTCAATCCATCTCCATGACACCTCGTCAAGAATGACAGCTAGAAACTGAAACCATCGGTTCTAAAATCTTTACCCAAACCTGCAAAAAACATTAACAAGTATACTTAAACACAAAGGTGTATGTAGGGTGTGAGCCTAATCCCAGTAGGATTCCACCCAAATATATTCCATGTGATAAACATTTCAAGACAAAAATATTTCTGGTTTTATAAAAAATAATTCTAGTAACAATTTAAAATAGACACACCCTTAAAATGAAAACAGTTTTCAAGAGGGTCACTTTAAAGAATGTAATATTTTAAATAAAACACACATGCTAATAAATTTTCCAACAAAACACACTATATGCCGACGATAAGTACCATAAATACAATGAGAACTAGCCACGAGAACACCCCTAGGCAGTAGCTAGTTGAGGGGCCCTAGGTACATCGTATTTCAGTGTAAATGTAACCATAACACATATCTGTCTCGTGTACGAGCCACTATAAGGGGAAAACCCAATTGTATATTGGTCTCCAATAATCATCATCATAGTTTAGTTAGTGTGGTCATCATCAAACTTTCTAAGTGAAACAGGGAAGATACCACTCATAATCACTAGAATACTTGTCCTAATCCACCACCTAGATACCCGGGTTTCCCTCTTTGTGCTCAATAAAGTTCCAAATGTTATCAATACAATTTGGCAATGAAAATTCCAATTTCAATTCACAAACACACTAAATAGTGCACAAAAAGATCACATAATACCATTTTTTACATTTAAATTCATTTTAACATCATACTCACACTAAAAATTCCCACAAACATGTCTCACAGTCTTCTCACAATTAAATAAAACATTCCAATAATTTATAAAACATTATCCAAACATTTGGAATCAAAACTCATCACTTTATCTTTCAAAAACCCATTTTAAGAACATGCACCCACAAAAACAATACCTAAATATAATTTTCACACTTTGTTTAACCTGATAAACCATTTGATATTTTTATAAAACAACTTTAAAGAGTATAATAATATTTTTCAAACAAAATCCATTTGAAAAGCCACTTTAAAGGACAAATAAACCCCAATACCAAACCAAAATAGAATTAGAAGCCCCAGATACATTTAAAAAACCAATTTCATATGTTATAAAATTACCTCAAATGATACCACATGAGTTACACATGAAAAACACACATTTTCAAGAGAAAATGAAACATTAAAATTAAATTACTAACCAAATCCATCAAAAATGGTTTTAAAACCACCCACAACATATGAGGAGCATGCTAAATAATTAAATAAGGCAAAGATAACTCATTAACAAATGTTTACACATGGAATCACCAACCTCATATGAAAAAAACCCTAAATCATCATGAGATACTTCAACTGCACCACCGCCTCACCACAAAGGAATGAAAATGAACCTAATCCAAGAATATTGCACCCAAAAACCCAAGGTTAAACCCTTTGTATGAAACAATAGGTGCCGGAAACTTATAACTTCAATAAAGATTGGGAGAAACCCTAAGGGGAAATAAGAAACTTGGGAGAAACTCAGCTAATTGCATGATTTTGAAGTTTCCCCACCTAACCCCCCTTAAAAAAAGTGTTCAATGGGAGCTTGAAGAAGTATGGAGACCTCCCATGGATTCTAGGGTCGAAAGGGGGAAGAAAGGGGCACATTTGGTTTAATATTAGAGAGGAAAATTGGAATAAAATATTTTTTTTAATGTGCTAGACACTGTTCATAGTTTGTATGCATGGTTTAGTAAACCGTGCAGCCAAACCGTGCACCCTATGCATGGTTTGGATGCATGGTTTAGTAAACCGTGCAACCAACCCATGTGCCCTATTCTGTCCACCCAAAACATGATAATTTTCTTCAAAATTCAATGGGGAATTAGGGTTAACCTAGGAAAGAAAGATATGCGAATAATAGAAGAGAAATTATGTCAAAAAATTTCAAAATTGTCACACCTGGATCCTGAGAAAACGACCAAGAACTCGACCCAAACCAGAATGAAGGAAAAACTAAAAACCAGGGTGTGAAAATTCTACCCCCTATAAAGAATTTTGTCCCCAGAAAGCCACAACAAGTCCATATACAAAAACAATACCCAATAATATTTATAAGTTCAAAAGGGGGGTTCCCAACGAAAAGGCAATGAGGACACTAATAATAGAAAAGAGGACTACGAGCTAACTCAATAGGCCAAGGCAGAATCCCCCAGTAAGGGTCACCCACCCCCAAAAGCCAAAACACCTCCAGTTTACCAAACAAAGGAAAATATACTCTCAAAAACCAAAATATACACCTCTTTCTTGAAACGGGAAATCATAAACAAAACAAATCCCAAGAAAAAACACCTTAACCATTACCAGATGAAGTTCAATCAATTTACCTAAAATAGATAATTAATTCAAATGAGGTCACCACATCTTTATTTCAACAAAAATATTGGTCACTATCCAATCCCAACGTTTACCCAAGATAGAAGTTGGTGGTTATATAGCTCTCAATGGGATGACTCACTTCCAATCCAACACCAGGAACACAACCAAACTACTGATATAAGGAGACCTGAACAGGCTCACCACCATAGAAGTAAACTAACACCCGAGACTGAACCATAACACCAACATGGGTAGGTATGGGCAGAATCCCCACCATAAGAGGAAAATTAATTTCTCAAGACAGAACTAGGACACCAATAAGGGGAGGCCCGAATGAACTCCCCACCATAAGGGAAAGAAAAACATTAGACTAATTCCATAAGAACCTACATGAGACCCATGGTGGGTATCCCCACTATAAAAACCAACCATATTAACTAACTAGGTCAGGAAAACATGAAAAATAACCAATAAGACCCAAACCTCACTTCAAGGGAAGTTGATCAATGAAACTACAAACTAGTAGAGATACTATGCGGTTCACCGCTCTAACAGGCATTACCATCCTCAAATTAGTCCAACCAAAACCGATATTAAAAAGAGCATACAAGGTTATTCATACATGAAAAACCATACAAAGAGTTTCACCCACAATGGTTCAAGCACTGGGGGTTGAGAAAACAAAACTACCCTCCCACATTATAACCAAGGAGGGACTTTTCCATCGACACAGATTACAACCCTAAGGGACAGGGTCTGCATGTCCCTTTCCACTACACCAGAACATTTGGAATGAAACCACCACATTGAAACCTCAAAATGTATCAACATCCCACACTAGAGATAGAAGTTAAACCAAGATCCCTTACACCCCCAGTTTTCCTGACTACACGATGGATTCACTCTGGGACCTATGACTGTTGTTCAGATGATCGAAGCATCTCCTACCTCGGAGTCAAGCACTAAAACCCCTAAATAGATATTCTTCCTATGGTGCCACAAGTGACTACACCATGATCCAAAAGCATAAATAAAACACAAAAAATCCTAGAAACCACTTACCTTTTCATGGAACCTTCACCAACATAGGGACTTAGAATATGTACATGCATCACCATTTTTATCCTGAATATGAAATAGTATAAGTAGGAAAACAAAGAAGACACATTCACTCAGAACACAGAATTTAGAGATTATCGAAAGGGAGACAAACTTTTATTTAAGCAGGGTCCCTCAAAGGTTTCTACTACATCCACCTTTTCCCTTAAAAGAAAACACAACACAACAAGACACCACTTAACATGACCCTTGTAAGTGATAAAAACATTACCAGAAGTGGAACCTTGAACATAGTTCCAAGTAGAATGAGATTACCGCAAGCAACCATAACATCCTTGAATGACCATATTTTTTACACTGGTGGCTAACATGAAACCCAAATTTGATGAGACTAATGACATAAAGTCTCTTTAGGTTTTCATCCTACACTGAAAACCCCAAAACACTTTCACCTTCCTCACTAGAATTCCCCTTCACCACTTCCAAAGAAAACCTATAGACCCAAAAGTGTCAAAATTCACCTTTGATGAATCATTTAACTCAAGAAACCATGAATCCTTTCAAATCCGTATGCATCCACTATTCCACTATGAGAGGATCTACATAATTCAAAAAATAAGAGAGATATACTCAACCCTAAAACCTGGGAAGAGATTCCATATTTTGATCAATTGGAGAACCTTACAACTGCGAACCACCCATTGTCACACTTAAATATTGTATTAGCTCTTTATGGGGGCATACATTAGTCAAAAATAAAACATGAGGACCTAACAAACCTGGTCCTTTAGTCAAAATTCACCACAAAACAGATCCGAACACATGAGGGGAACCACCACAAAGGCTTTCCAAAACACCCCTCAAGAGAAACCACTGACCAACACTTCAACCCAACTTACCAACGAAACACAAACCCAAAACATCATTCAAACAATAGGGGTTATTAAACTCAAAAAATCTCACAAAAACAATCCCAAAAGAACATAAAACACACCAACCAAACACTAGTTTTCAAAACATATATTTTTTTTAAAAAATCATTTCTTTGGAAGTAAACAGGGTTGGCGGTTATAGAATTTACCATTGGTACCCCATGGGCCTCAAACATGCATGTTTCCATAGAAAATCGGGCACCCTCCTCATATACATACGAGCACTCAACCAACCATGAAATTAACCATCCGTCATCCCATATGAACCCATACATATGGTCACTCACAGAAATACCGAAGGTTAAAACAAAAATTCTTTCCACTTTTCAAAACCAATACATTCAACCGAGACTTTTTTTCTCAAAACCACCAGTCACTTATCAAAACCCTCTTCAAATATTAAAAACCTTTTCATAAAATCAGAAACCATTCAAATAAAAACTCACTTTCAAGTTAAAAAATTAATTTCAAAACATCTTGACCGATTTTAAAACACTTCTTATTTTAATAAAATTTCCATTTCATTAACACCCATTTAATTAAAACTCATCTATTATTATTTAAAACAAGGTTTCAATAATTCATAAAACATTTCAAATGATCAAAGTTTAACAAATAAAAATATTTCTTCAAACCCAACATATATATTCCAAAATACTTCATTCTATTTAAAAAACTTATCAATAGTTTAGAAAATTCGATTTAAAACTGATTTTCAAAACCCACTTTTACATAAATAATACTTTTAAAAGAGGTGTAAACACACCATTTACCATTTCAAAAAAATTCTGAAAATTCATTTCTACCCTCTGATGTGTTAACCATTTTTTATTTACTGGAAAATCATTTCCAAAAATACACATTTATTAAAAACAAGTCATTTTTAATTTAAAAGAAAGTATCCAAGATTCAAAAACAAAGAGATACAAGACAATACAATAGGAAATTAGTTTCAGTGGATGGCTTAGACATATGGTTGGTGACCATACTCCAATAAACTCACCATTAAAATTATTTTTTTCTAGGACAATATCCCCTAATCCAAATGGATTTCTAGGACCTACATGCTCATTGAGACTATTTACCCATCTCTCTTTTCATTCCCTCAATCATCAACGAACCATGAGAATAAAAGAACTCAGATAAAACCCCACTTCCCCTAGAGACTTGAATCCCATCATGAGGTGTACTGGCCAGAAAAAATACTCATAATAATAATTTCAAGTCCTAAAAATCCTATCTCTGGTCTACCTAGACTCTTTCCCAAAAGAACATGAACCAAAATCAAAAAACCTACTCTAATACTATTTTTTCATGAACCAGATATGGTCTCCATCAAAACAGGCACCCAAACTGGTTTATAGAAAGACCCGAAGGGAATTCCCTATCCTTATAGTCTGAAACAAGTGATTGAGTGTCATAAATAAAAGTTGGGAATGGTTTACCCAAATTTATAAATATAAAACAACCATCAATAATAAATAAACTGAATCTGAAATTTTCAAACCAAACAACTCGTAAGAAAAATTCATAATTGAAGAAAGAGGTTTGTACAAAATCCCAAGGAATTCCCCAAAGGAATAATTCCAAAAAGAATAGCCCAAAAACCACATCATGGAAAGGGGGTATTTCCTTCAAGCCATCTCCACAACACCTTATCAAGAAGGACCACTAGTAACTGAAACAACCAGTTCTAAAAGCTTTAACCAAACCCAAAACAAACATTACCAAGTATAATTACACACAAAGGTGTAAGTAGGGTTTGATCCTAATCCCAGTAGAATTCCACCCAAATAGATTCCATGTGACAAATATTTTAAGACAAAAATATTTCATATCTTATAAACAAGAATGATAGTAACAATTTCAAAGAGATGCCACCATAAAATGAAACCTATTTTCAAGAGGGATACTTTAAAGAATATACAGTTTTAAATAAAACACACATGATAATGAATTTTATAGAAAAACACACCATATTCTGACAGTAAGTAAAATAAATCCAATGATCACTAGTCATAGGAACACCCCTAGGAACTATATAGTTGTGGGGCCCTAGGCACATCGTATCTCGGTGTAAAAGTAACCATAACACATATCTGTCTCATGCATGAGCCACTAGGAGGGAAGAACCCAATGTCCTAGTGGTCCCCAATAATCATTATCATAGTTTAGTTAGTGTTTTCATCATAAAACTTGCTAAGTAAAATAGGGATGATACCACTCTAGATCACTAGAATACAAGTTCTGGTCCACCCACCTAGATACCAGGGTTTCCATCTTTGTGCTCAATCAAGTTCCACATGTTATCAATACACTTCACACATGAAATTACAAATCATATACACACTAAACATCCAACACACATATCACATAATACCCTTTTCACATTGAAATTCATTTTAACAACATACTAACACCAAAACAGCCCAAAAACATGTCTGACACCTTTCTCACAATTTAATTAATATTTACAACTATTTATAAAACATTCTCAAAATGTTTTACATCACAACTCTTAAATTTATATTTCAAAAACCTATTTTAGGAAGATGCACCCACCAGAACAGTACCTAAACATCTTTTTCACACTATTTGTAACTTAATAAACCATTTGAGATTTTTATAAAACAACTTTAATGAGTATAATAAGGTTTTTCAAATAAAATCCATTCGAAAACCCTCTTTCAAGGCCAAATGCACACCATTACCAAACCAATAAAAAATTATCATCCCTATAAATATTTAATAAACAACTTGAATATGTTATAAAATGACCTCAAATGATACCACATGAGTTACACATGAAAACAAACATTTTCAAGAAAAAATGAATCTTTAAAATTAAATGCTTAACCAAATCCATCAAAAATGGTTTTCGCACCACACACAACATATGAGGAACATGATAAATAAGTAAATAAAGAAATAATAACTCATAAAAAATGATTAAACATGGAATCATTTACATAAGATTCCAAAACCCCCAAATATTTGTGAAAAACATCAACCGCACCATTGCTGCACCACAAGGAAATGAAAATGATCCCAAGGAAAGAAGATTTCACCCAAAAACCTAAGTTTAAAACCTAAGGATGAAACCCTAGGTACTAAAAACTTATAAAATCAAGAAATATTGGGATAAACCCTAAGCGTAAGGAATAAACTTGGGAGAAACTCACTTACTTGAATGATTTTGAAGTTTCCCCACCAAACCCCCTTCAAAAATAAGTTCTATGGGAGATTAAGAAATCTTGGAGACCTCCCACGTATGCTAGGGTCAAATGGGGGAAGACAGGGGAACATTTGGTTTAATACTGAAAGGGAAAAATTTGAATTACATAAATTTTTAATGTGTTTTACACTGTTCACATTTTGGCTGCATGGTTTAGTAATCCTTATGGCCGAACCGTGCGCCCTGTGCATAGTTTAGTAAACCGTCCAACCAAACTGTGCACCCTGTTATGTCAACCCAAAACATTCTAATTTTCTTAAAACTTTAAGTGGAACTTAGTGGAAACCTATAGGGGAAATATAGGCCAATAATATAAGACAAATAATGTCCCAAAATTTCAAACTTTCCATACCTGGATCTCGAGAAAATGACTAATAACTCAAATCGATCCAGAACAAAGGAAAAACTAAAAATATCAGGTGTGACACCTTAACATATATTTTTAGAGTTTTTTATTTTCTTCATATAGATCATAAAATATGTAACTATTAGTATCTTAATTTTAACCAAAACTTTAATCTGAATCATTACCAAATTTACTTATATTTTTCTCAATCAAATATAGGTTATCTAACTCTTTTTTACTTCCAAATTCATCACTTGAATCTAATTCTTTAGATCCATCTAGTATTATATGCACATAAAATATTTTTTATTTCTTATCCCTTACATTATGTTTAAAATTTAGATAATATAATATTTTTTACCTTTTTCTTACATGTATAATTGGTTCGTTCTGAATCATCATCATACTTACTTGTGCCACCTTTCTTTCCTTTTTGATCACCCTTTTGATCATTTCTTGGTTGCTTTTTTATCTTTATTGTTTTATTCATATGATTATAAATACCTTTGATTATATAATTTATTTTTCATTTTCCACTTTAATAATAATTATTTTTAGAAGAACTAAAAGAAACATTTATCTGTGATTTAAAAGAAATACCTTTCTTCTTCAAAGTCTCTCTTTCCACAATATTCTATAAATTATGTTTATATTGAAGAAGTAACCTGATGATTTCATATAACATTTATTATTTGAAATTATAACGCTCATAAATCATATTTTTTTTCATTCCATTTTTAGGTAAATCTATAATGACTCTTTCAACAAGAATAGGGCTCACCAATGTTTCTATAAAGAAATTAATTCCATTCACAATTCTTGTGAACTAATGAAAAATTTATTTGGTTCTTTCATAATAACCCATCTTGAAGTCTTGGTAATCATATTAAATCATTATAAATTTAATATTGATCAAATTATCTAATCCAAGGTGTGTAACTTACAGAATCTTCCTGATATGATGAGCTATTTTGCATGCAGACACATGAATACTTACACTTTTTTAAATAGTACAACATAAAATTTACATAATTTTTTAATTCAAAAAATTATTCATAGAATTATTTATTGTAAGTTTTTCAGGGTTATAATCAAGTAACTTTTATGTTTTTACCATTACATTGAATTGATCAATACTGAGATATTTGAGATACACATCCATTCAATATTTATAGAAATTATAGTCATTTATATCAAAATATAGTGGATTCTAATGAATCCACACATTATTTACATTAATTCCTAACATATTATAGTGATCCTTTTCATTAAACTATGAGGTCTAAGATAAAAGAGTTAGTAAAAAAAACATAAAAAAACCATGTCTAAAAAGAATAAGCTATTAGACAAATTTGCTAGTCTGAGATGGAAAAAACAAATGGTCTTGGGGGGTGGTGGATATACTAGATTAAAATTTTAAAGTGATGAATTAATTGTCAATATTAATTATCAATTTTTTTATTATGATTAATTATACAGTGATAAAATATAGTAGAAAAGTAATGAATTAACTTTGTAAATTTTATAGTAGTTCAATCCAAAGTGGACCTATTCTTCTCTTACTATCTTCTCTTTCAGAGATGTGAATTTATTAATAGCCTAATATTTTTTATGAATCAAAACATGTTAAAATTTTCTATTTTCTATTGGAGGTATGACCATAAACCTGAATTTTGTGTGGGGAGTCATAACCCTTACAAATGAATTTATACAACGAGATTCACAACTCAAACGGTCTTAAAATTAAAATCCAAGAGTCAGAACTTGAAGAGAGAGAATGATTTTGTGTTGGAAAATCATAAACCAACAATAAGTTTACAAGTTAGATTTATAGAAAGAATTAGAGATGAATAAAATAGAACCAGACAAATGAATTCCTAAAAGACTAATGAAACAAAGATGCTGGTTTTCGAGTAGTTGATCAGAATGTTTCTTAAATGTAGTACCGGTAGTGATAGAAGTTTTAGATCTTAGTGATATAATTGAAAATAAATAACTTTTCATTCATTGGATAAAAAAAATTATATAACTTTGAGAGTTTGAAAATTGATGTTCATGTAAAAGGAATTCATTAAATAAATGTATAACCTTTGTCACTTTTAATGAGTCTCAAAGACCTTTAAATAAAGTGGAAAACATTAATATAATAATCTCCAATAAGGTAAAACAATTAAAATTAAATATTCATAATTATTAATGAAAAAATATAATTCCATAATAATCATAAAAAAGTGTTTGAATTCAAAAACATAAAGAATAATTTAAATTAGTTTTAATTCATCATTAAATATTCCAAAAAGTATATGTAAGAATAGGTTAAAGAAATATCATAAACATCACATAATTTATTTTTAATTTTGAAAATTACTTCCCATAATCATAAAGAGATGTAGATATTCAAAATTTAATTACACTACTTTAATTGCTATAATTTTTTTCCAAATGATTTAATTATAACTAATTATTAATTTAGAAATAAATAAAACATAGAAATCACTAACAATACATGAATTAAAAAATTTGAAAAATATTTGGTGAATTGATATGTGAAACATGATCAAATATAATTTTATTTTAAATCTGATAAAAATACACAAAAAATATTCACCTAGATTTTATAGAATTATTGTGAATTAATAAAATCATTAAAATTATCAAAATACCTTAAATAAACTTATAGTAAGTAAGAAATTCCAAAAAAATTATAAAATAGAACATATTAGAAAGTTAAAAATTATTAAAAAATAAGTAAATTAATAGAGTTATAGTGAGAATAGGAAACGATATTGTGAGAGTAGAGTGATTATGAGATATCTACTTGTGTTGTTGATTAACTTACCATGAAGGTGTATGCATTACGATTGATTAAATTACCACATGAAACATAATGGGGTCGATCCAAGATGTCATGGATGATCTAATATCACATATATAATCAATTAAAAACTAATTCAAGATGTTCAATGTGATTGATACACATACCATGTGAATAAGGCATCCTACCACTTGAAGCGACAGATCATATCATGGAAACTCTATACTGGATCTTTAATTTATATAACAAAAATGCATAGTAATAGTGTATTAGTTTGTGTTTTCTATGCTTAAAGTGGCATAATTTTTATTATTTATGACCATATATTTTGATAGGTGAGCATGTGATCAAGCATGCATGCTGTCAGATGTGGTATTGAAGACCAGGAATGCGGTCGATGTTAACAGTTGGGTATTGTTGGATGTGAAGGAGTTGAACACAAACATATTCAGGTAGGACATTGATTAAACACAATTTTATTGAATATTTTATTGATAATAAATGAAATAATTTCTTCAAATTGTGATAAATATGTTTATTTATAGAATATTTGGTATTAGATCATTCATTTGAAAATTTGATGAAAATTCTAGTTTTACCCTTTTAAAATTCACTGTAGTATTTTGGGAATAAATATTTTTATGTAAATTATTTGAACTTAAAATTTTGTAATTGTGTTCTTTGACTTAATGGGATACGCATTATATTCAGGACATGGGAGTTGTATCATGAATTTGAGTGATCTAAATGGGATATGAAGTCAAAGCTGGACTGGATTCAGCAGATTGGATATCACTTCAGTGTATGAGATTTATTGTCTTCATCTGGGCTTGGATGAGGCCCAAATTTTATAGGAGGATATGGAACATTATTTTGAACAAATAATTACTCTATAATTTCAGTCAATTGATTCCTTTAGAGGTCAATTATGCGGTGCAATTGGGATTAAAAAATTTGGTAGAATTTCCCTTTCACATTTAAAAAAGTTTTGTAACCCTAGAACCCCCAAAATCTATTTAATGGAAATTTCCACTCTTTGGGAGGGATGTTCTAGTATTTTTTAAGGTTGGTCCAAAAGGTTGGATCCTGATAAGATCTCACACCTCTAGGAAGAAGTGAGGTCTTGTGCAAAGATCTCTTCCAAGAAGGCTCTCCTCTCCCTCTTTCTCTTTGTGTTTCTTTTTTTTCATGATTGTAACATGATTTTTATTTAATTAATCTTATATATTATTCTATTTTAGTCTTTTAATTATTATTATTAGTTCTGGAAATTAAGAGTGGATTCAATATTGGGTGTTACCCAATAAATCCATTACATATGAAAAATGACTCCACAATGACAACTCCTCCCATGGAAGAGTGATTCCTTTCATAGTTGATCTAATCCTCACACCATTAATTTATTTATTTTGAATACATAAATATATTTTAATTAATATATTTTTATTAATTAATTTAGTTTTAATTTATAAGTAACTTGATCAATTTTCACTCGAATTCATGGTCAGACTTGTGTAAATCGTGAGAGTAAACCTTTATTCGAAAACTCTAATCATCTTGTCATAGAATTATAGTGTTAAAATCTCATCCACAAACTCAATTAATTATACAATATAAGGATGGTATTCTATCCTAATTTAACACTAAACACAGTTTGTCTTTTGGATAAAAAATAATGCAGGGTGCTGAGATTGGAGGTCCCAAAGTTAACCAAGGGCTCATTTTCACAAATATTTGTGGTTGTGTTAATTTCTTTAGGGTTAAGAGGTTAACATGGTTAGAGAATCATAATCGAATGAATTATAATTATATTGGATAATGATAAATTAATGGTTAATGGGTTAGATTATATCAACTACATCTTCTCATATAAGTGTTTTTAAAGAAATTGTCTCTTTGATTGTTGCTTCTCATTTTATTATTTAGTTTACTATTTGAAAAGTCGCAAAACAAACCCACATATTTCTTTTAATTTTTTTTGAACTATTTTCTTACTTAATTCAAGCCTATTTTTAGTTATTTAATTCACTTCCTCCTTGAGAGAACAAACTAGGTCAGCCACTGTGCTGCACTTAATAAAATCACAAAAAAATATTTTTGAGAACATGTGCGACAATGCTCATAAAATTGGCGCTATTACTGGGGAGGAAAGTGTTTTATTAAACTAATTAGATTTAATTTTTTGAATTTATTTTATCATTTTGTGTTATCTTCTTATTTCTCCTTTCCCCCTTCTCTCATTTTTTTTCTTGTTTTTATTTATTTCTTTCCTCTCTCTTTTCTTATATTTTAGACCATCTATTGAAATGTATACTCTTGATATTATGGTATATTATTATTTATTTTCCTATTTTATATTATTTATGACACGATCCCATATTAAGGATCTCATTGATCTAGACCCCGAGATTGAGTGCAACCTTAGGGCTTGAATCAGACAGTCATGTTCTACAGGAAGTGTCAACATTTACCCAATTGGAGAACTCCTACACTCTAGTAATTTTCAAATAGAAAACTCATATGAAATGAATATTTAACTAAAACCAATGGCTGAAAAATAATGACAATGAACTCAACAGGACAATTAGAGAGTTGTCTGCACATGATATTAATTATCAACCTACATGCATTGCATATCTAACTCTTTAATCAGACTTTGAGTTGAAATATGTATTGATTCACCTAATTCCAAAGTTTCATGGATTATCTAGTGAGGACCCCAATAAACAACTGAAAGAATGAAATGTGGTATGATTAAAAATGAAACCAAGAAATTTCTCTGAAGATAAAATAAAACTTAGAGCATTCTCATTCTCACTTTATGGAACTACTAGGGATTAGATGTATTATTTACAAACTGAAGATGTAACATGTTGGAACGATTTGAAACATTTTTTCTTGTAGATATTTTTTACAGCATTGAGGACCACATCCATCCAAAATGAAATCTCAGGGATTAATCAAGCACATGGGATTCCCTAACCTTCACACCGTTCTCCAACCCCGATTTTCTACCTCCTTTTCCTCAAATATCCCTCAGCCTAAAAATGCCGGAGATTTTTGAAGGATTCGCTAAACTTATGATCTATAATACAAAGTTTTTTGAAGCCTTATCTCTCTTAAATATTACTCTTATCACTCAGTTTAACCAATGCCAACCATCTGTGGATAGTTTCGACAGGCATGTGTTCAACTCTTGGGGATTACAAGACCGCATAACGGTGGGTTTATTAGATAGCAAGCACATCATGGTTCATTTGGAGATAGAGTATGAACTTATCAGGGCGTGGTCCAGTGATCCCCACTCCTACAATGGTTTTTTGTTCTCTCTTTTCAGGCGGTCCTTTGATTTCCATTTGAAGTGAGACTCCTCATCAATGGATGTTTGGGTAAGTCTTCTGAAACTTTCATTGTTGATTCAAAATCCCTAAATTTTAAAAATGTTAGGAAATATGGTAGGAAGATACCTATGTTCTGACAGTATAACCAGGTCCATGTTTCATCCTACATCCCCTCTAATTTTCAAAGATATAGAATTATCTAGAAGGCCAGTCTATCTTGTTTGGCTTACTATTGGTAAGTAATTTCTTTGGAAGAAACTTGTCATCTTTGAGTCTTGGATTGACTTTTTTCCATCATGAAAGAAACTGGGTCACGATATCTTATCTTGTAGGAGTAGGTAGAATATGGACACAAGTAATGGAGGCAGTGTAAATAACCCAGATGGTAGTTCTGGGGAAGGATAGATAGAGAATCTACCCCTGGGTACATTCAGGGAGCATTCCAAAGAAGAGAGGGTTCAAGGAAATAGTATATAGAGTAACCCAAAAGTGGTATATGTTTTTAAGCGCCTGAGGAAGGATTTGAGAGGTCCCCGGTCTAATGAAAATGCTCCAGTTGGAGCTGGTATTTCCAATTCTAAGGATTTTGTTCTCACCTATGTGATAGAAGTGCGAGGAATAAGTTGTAACAAACCTGAAAGTGTGCATCAGACGACTGTGGAGGGAAGTTCTAATAATGGTCAGAAGTGGGAGGAGCCAAGGCATGGTGGTATCAGTCATAGGGAGTAGAAGGTTTTTTCATTTCTCAACCTCAACAACCATTTTGATAGCATAAGTTTAGATGGAGGTGTAGACAATGTCAATTTCCCCTCAGAATTAGAGTCTCATGGAGATATAGGAGGGTAAAGTAAAGGCTTGCACAACCCAAGGAGGAAGAAGGGGAACAAAGAATATAGGGACCTAGGGAAGTACATTGTCTCCAAGAATCAGATTTTTAAGGGATGAAAGGACTCTCATATCTTCTTAGGTTATTGGAGACATGATTATCCAAAAAGGTGGAAAATCCAATGAACAAGAGTTTCAGATAGTGGAAGATGATATGGAGGAGCATCCTTTAGGAGATACTGGGTCCCTAGTGATCATCAAGGTATCTGATGAGGATAACTTGGGAGCTTTAGAAATTCCTCAAGTGGATGCATAAGAAATGTCTAAGGATCAACATGAGGAGAGTTTACGCCAATTAGATAATGTGTAACTAGAGGAGGTTTCACATCCTACTGGAATTCAGCATGAGGCATGCTCTCCCTCAGGCCATCAACAATAGGAAGCTTTGGTTCTGGGAAACATGGAACTTCTCATACACTCAGGTGAAAAAATAGTGGAGGAAATCCTAAAAATTAAGGAGACATAGGAATAGGTTGACCAAATAACATGAAGATTGCTTCGGGTGGACACTAGTAATGAAAAAGTTGAGTGGATTGACAGGAAGGATCACATTTTGGTTAGAGGTTTCAACAAGGGGAAGATTATAAAGGAGGAATACATGAAATCATGGGACTACTTGGCACATCACTATAAAGATGTATTACATGAATATCCTAACACTCAGGTAAATTCTATCCCCTAGAACTTGTTTAGAAATATTGATTCCAATTGGCTCAAGCTCTTCTTTAACAAGTCAGTAGTTTCTTTTGGTGTTTGAACAGATTATCTGTTTGAGTTCTCACTTTTCCCTTAAAATTTTTATAATATAAAAAAGCTACTTTGGAGGAAGATTTCATCTCTTAAAGATAGAGATCTAGATAGTTTCATAATTGATCAGTTATAAATCACTTTAATTAATATTGAGATTATAATAAGAGATTATCTCAAAATAATGGTAAAAAAGGAGAATGAAATTTTATTCGATTTTTCAAAAAATTTGAATATTGATGATGAGTAGATTAGTTCTAAAGAATATGAGAATATATAGGGTTTTCATGAGATATAATTTTTTATGTTAATAAAATATAAAAGGGGGAAAGATAAGTATCAAGTTAAACTTTCCTTTAAATTTTTTAATTGTGATAAAATTGGACACTTATCTTCTAAGTATCCTTTGAGAATCAAAAAATCAAAATAAATATGATGATATAACTAATAGATCCTTTAAGAAAGGATATTACTTCAAGATAAATCAATCTTAATCAAAAGTTAAGAATAATATGACATTAAATTTCTTTAAAATAACTGCATATATATTTAATAATGTTTTATGATAGTGAATAAATCTATAGTTATGAGGAAACTCAGAAATATGGTTCACAAAAAGTTCTCATGGATCAAGAAGAGGAAGAGAGTACATCCTTATAGGACAACACACGAAATTATAGCTAGTTTTATATTAATGAAGGATAATTAGTAAAAGAGTACACTAGGATAACAAAGTTCAATATGTATTTATAGGATATTGAAAGGTTAAGAGATGAAATTTCACACTGTAAAGAAAAACTCGATGAAGGAAAAACAAATATAGATTAAAAAAGAATGTTTGTCTAAGGAAATTGAGAAATTGATATAACAAATCAATGTTTTATCAATGAAATTTTTCTTCTTATAATTATGTCATATAATCATATGAAATCACAACACAATGAACTAATAAGTACTATGAGACCTTTAAACATAATATTGGCACTTCTATGATTTGAATTTCAAAAATATAACATACACAGTTATGATCAGTAAGATGTTTGGAGTCCGATAGAACAAACTTAATTTTTTGGCAAATAATAACCTACCCTTATGAATAGTAACCTAACCTTATGAATAGTAACCTAACCTTATGAATAGTAATATTATACTTATGAATAATAAATCATCCAAAATAATAGTAACCTCATCCATGAAGGTATAAATAAAATGTAGGCATTTTATAAGTGATAATATGACCATAGTAAAAGTACTAATATTTTTGTAAGTCATAAATAATTAGTTACAATTAATTAATTAATTTTAATAAAATTATTTTCCTAAAATGTGATCATAAATTAAAAATTTTATGTCTTATGGTTTTAATAAAATTTTATAAGACCTTACGTAATTTTTGAAAGCATTATAAAATCAGTTATAGTTTAAAAATATGTATTTTTCAAGTAAATTATAATTTTAATTGAAAATTAAATTAACCATATTTAAGAAATTATTTTTGAAAAATTTAGTTCATTTTTGTATTCTACATGTCGAAAAATAGTTAGGGTAAATTTTTGGGATTTTTCTAAAATACATGAATTTTTTGTGAATAGTGAAATGCATTAATTTACCAAATATATACATTTTAAGATAAATGAACCATTACTAGAATCATGGATGATGTAAGAAACCTTAGTTATAATTCACATGCACTTATTACTATTTTTGGTAATGGAATCATCACTATTTCTAGTCTTGAGGGAAATTAATAAACTAAGGAATTAAATATTATGAAAACCCTCCTCCCCTCCACTATATAGACCACCCACACTCCCCTCTTCTCTTTACTCTTCTAAAGCCTTGTTCCTTCCCTAAATTCAAAAAAAATATCTCAGAAATCTCCTCCCCCACATACAATATCTCTCTTTCTCCTCAAAAGACCAAATCCTCTCCCCTTCAGAGGCTCTCAAGGAAGATTGATTCAAGAGGTAAATTCGTCTTTTCAATTCTTTTACTTTCTTTTCAAGTTCATTTGTTTTATTTTATATCCTTACCTCTACCCATCTAATTTTTTTAAAACTTCAGTTCATTTCATGTAATAGAATGTTTTTATGATAATGTAAGAAGTTATTATCATCTCTCCTTTACTCCTTTTTTATACTAGTAGTAAAGACACCATTCGAGATGTGATAATTTACCACATTCAATGATGATGGGTTTACAATTTCCATTACCATCTTTAATTTTGGTCATTAAAGCATTCACATGGTTAAAACAGACCATAAAATATGTATTATGTCTCATATATTGTTTTGGAATCTTTTTTTACACATGGTTTTTACTTAGAAAACAAAACGTGTTCTTTGTGGTAAAAAACCGCCAATTAACCCAAAAGGTTGTCACTAATGTTTTATATAATGATTCAAATTCACTCCAAGTAACCAAATTGAATTTACAACCAAGAATTTTTTTTATGTTCAATAATAAAGTTTAACTCCAATTCTGGACAACCAATCTCATCATACATGTGTGTCCAAACATGAATAAGTAAACCGATCAATAAAACCAAGGAAGAAAACAGATCCAAACAATAAAACTAAACACCATAACCAATCAAAACGGTCATGAATGAAATTAAAAATTTTGTAATAGTTATTTTAAATATAGAATGGGTTCTGTAATTATTAATTAATGAACCAAATTTTATTGTTCTGGTCATTAATATCAAGTGGAGAACACCATCAGACTTAAGGTAAGGGATCCTCTCTATTTCACTCTTATTCAAGAAAATACCCTATGTTATTACATTTTATGTATAATCCCTAATGATGGGGTATGATTTCATACCTTCCCCATACTTTCCTCATGATGTATAAGTGATTAGAAACCTTGTTCTCTCTCATGAATCCATCTTAGTACACCCCGATACAATGCTGATAATCCATAAGGGATTCTACCCAAACCTCCTTCATTCCTTTGAGTTACTTCATATTTCTTATTACAAAAATGAAGTTATCTTATTTTTTATGCGTGCCTTGTAAATTCAGTTTAAATGTAAAAAATTTATTTATCAAGACCCTTCATCATTCTCTTTCGGGGATATACATGTTATTAAGTGATTCCCTCCACAATACTTCCGGATAAGCAAACTTGTTTTAAGGGAACTTCCTGAATTCTTACCCAATCTCAAGTGCACTCTATCTTCTATTTTAAGCCACCATTGTCTTTATAAAAGAAATATTTTTATTATTAAAAGATTTGTGATTCAATTCTTATTTTATATATAATATTGTTCCATTTTTTATTTTTAAAGGCTATATAGTATTTTCCTTAAAAGACACAAAAATGTTTTAATGCTAAAATTTCTTAAATACTCTTCTTTCATGTTATAAATTATGTTTGACATCACATACCATGATATATGATTATTTTACCTTATTAATGTGCATGTATGTTATAATTCCCTTTTTTTCATGGAAACTTGTATGATACACCCATTCATTATGCTTTACGACATGATTATGATACCCATTTCTTTCCACAAGTACCCTTATGTTTATGTATGATTGATTATGTATGACTCTTAACATGGAAAAAATATTCATGAAAAGTTAAAATGGGTGTTCCCAGATAATTCTCCAATGAATTGGATAAATTTGAGTCTGATGAGACATTATGTGCGACAGTCTTGGAGGTTAGCCTTGGCTTGTGCTACCATGTGCGACTGTCTTGGTTGTTAGCCTTGGTTTGTGCTACCATGTGAAATGGTTTTGGAAGTTATCCTTGAATTGTGATAAATTCATGTTTTATTTTTCTATCACATTATTAGGACTCTATTTTTATATGATTCCATGTTTATATATTATTATTCAATATGTTACATGCCGTTTTATGTCATTATGTTATTCCTTCTAACCCATATGCTAAAGCATTATTATTTTGTTTATTCCCTTGTTGGGTATTTTAGCTCATCCGTTTACTCATGTTATCTCTAGGTTATCCTATAACTATTTATTAGCACAATGAAAGTTAGGGGATCTTTTTGAAGATTAAATAATGAAGTGTTTTTTTAGTCCCATGTTTTTAGTTTTATGTACCTAGTCTTCAAAGACACTAGAATTCACGATCCTTGGCTTGTAATATGATGTATAATTGTGATTAAAATCATGTAATGTTTTTTTATAAGTCAAGGGTAACTATAGATGGTATCAGAGGATGGAATTGTTATTTTTTGTAGATTACGAATAGAGAACTTTAGTAATAACCTTAAGGACGAGGCTAAGTATTAGAAAACTCCCCAAAATTTTGGTAAGTATAGAGTAATTGGTTTATCAAGAAAATACATCCTTGTCTAGATACAAATAGGTATATGTGGATCTAGCACAAATGTATATAGGGGTAAAACCTGAAAACACCGCTTTAAGATAGACTCGAACGGGAACTGGTGAATGAAAACAGGCCTTACTGCACTCTTGGTTTGACACTCCCAGGGGATATGATTTGGTAAATTCATGAGGTTGGTACAGACCATTATTAAGAGAATGAAAAAAGGCCCATAAAAATATATGTTAAGAAATAGATCAAAGATAACCTAGATTGAAACATAAGAATAACAAGTTAGGATATACTTATCCTTTACTAGTTTATCCATTTATGTTCAAACTTTCCTTTTTATGATCAATTGATAAGTATTCAAGCCCTCTAATTGTACGTTATTTTTCTTAGATAATGGTAGGAAATATAAGAACACGTGTTAACAATCAATGTGAAAGGGAATGCGAAGATTTCCCTAATTATATGACTAATATGATGGGAACGGGTGCTCAAAACTTCATGACAGTACTTGATCAACTACATCAAGTTATGAATAATAACTTGAATCATGTGGAACACCCTCCTCCTCCAAGGAAAGATAAAGTTTCCATTGAATCCTTCATGCATAAAAGGAATCCCATGTTTAGGGGATCTTCTGATCCCCTCCTCGTAGAACAATGGATTAACTCCATAGAAAATATATTCTCTATCATCCGGTGCTCAGAAGAAGAGAAATTTGTATTGGCGGTCTATCTTTTTGATGGGGAATTTGATCAGTGGTGGACACTAGTCAAGAATATAAATCCCCAAGAGGAAATTGATTCCATGTATTGGGAGGAATTCAATAGAATGTTTTTCAATAAATATTTTTTCCCAAACCCTCCATCTCAATATGGAAAGAAAGTTCCTTAGACTCAGGTAGAAGAAACATGAGTCAATCAGGGCGTATGAAGAAAAATTTACAAGGCTTTCAAGGTACACCTATGTCTTTGTCATGAACACTAAAAGCAAGGTGGATTACTTTTTTAGTGCACTAAAGTCGAATATATCAAAATAATTGGTGATTCAAGACTTCTATAGACATGGGGAGATTGTCTGTTGTTCCCTTAAGGTTGAAATAGAGACTGGAGACTCTTAGTGGTATCGTGGGCCCAAAGACAAATAGAGGAAAATGGAATATAATGTGGGAGGTTCCACAAAAAAATTCCATGTTGGAAATAAGCTTGATCATCCCATGTGTAAAAATTGTGGGAAGAACCATCTTGGGGACTATCTAAAGAGAACCAAGAATTGTTTCAAATGAGGAAAGTTGGGACATCTAGCTAAAAACTACCGATATGATATGAATAATCCCACTCATATATAAGTAGAAAGGAAGGTTCAGATAAAAAATCAACCAATAGTGCAGTGTTACAACTATAAAGATCATGGGAATTATGTGAAAAATTTCTCTAAGATGAAGGTTGTTGGAGGCAATCAACAAAAACATCCAAGGAAACATGGAAGAGATTATGCTTTCACTACTGCTGAGGTGGAGCTGGAAAATGATGTGGTGATAGGCACTCTAGCTATTAATTCAAGAAAAAAAAATGTACTATATGATTCTAGTTCTACACATTCTTTCAGATCTTTCAAGTTTAGTAGAACTATTCAAACACCACCTCAAAATTTGGAGGAAAAGTTATTTGTGAGAAAGAGAATGGGGAAATCATCGCATCCATGGTTTATAACTCCTCCTCAATAAATTTTTGTGGATTGAACCTCCCAAAAAATCTTGTCATACTTCCTTCATTGGACATTGATGTTATCTTGGGAAAGGATTCGATATCTTTATACCAAGACAACTTCAACTGTTAGGAAAGGGAGATCACCCTTCACATCCCGAAGCATCCTCTAATTCTTTACAAGTGTAAGAAGGAAGTTGAATCTCTATTCAAATCATTGTCTAAAGTGTGGATATTTCTACCATATGATTAATCATATCAGGCTCAAATAATTGAGACAAAGGAGAGAATCATGCTTGAAGACATTCCCATCATGAGGGATTACACTGATGTATTTCTTGAAGAGTTTCTTGGTATTCCTCCCGACCGAGAGGTTGAGTTATCAATTGAACTTATTTCTGGATCTCTAAATATATCAAACACATGTTATATAATGGCCACCATAGAGCTGGAAGAGCTGAAGAAGCAGTTATAGGAGAATCTGGAGAAGGGTTTTATATGCCCAAGTGCTTCACCGTGGGGAGTTCCAGTCCTCTTCATCAATAATAAGGATGGTTCAATACCCCTCTGCATTGATTATCATGAGCTCAATAAAATCAGGATAAAGAACAAGTATCCCCTACCTCGGATAAATGAATTGTTTGACCAGCTTCGTGGGGCCAGTTATTTCTATAAGGCGGACCTTCGGTTGGGATATCACCAATTAAAGGTGAGGAAGGAAGATATTCCCAAGAATGCCTTTCAAACAAGGTATAGACACTATGATTTCATAGTGATTCCCTTCAGAATCACTAATGATCTATAAATTTTCATGGATTTAATGAATAGAGTTTTAGAGATTACCTCACCAAATTTATGGTAGTCTTTATTGATGACATTTTGATATATTCCAAGGGTAAGGAGGAACATGAGGAGCATTTGAATATTATGTTGAAGACTTTGCAAAGGGAGAAGATGTATGATAAGTAAAGAAAATGTGAGTTCTAGATGAAGGAAGTATAATTATTGGGGCATGTTATCACCAGCAAAGGGATATCTGTGGAACCTTCCAAGAAAAAGGTAATCAAAGAGTGGCCTAGGCCAACATATGTAACAGAGATCCATATATTTTTGGGTCTAGGCAGGTATTATCGAAGATTTTTGAAGAACATATCATGATTGTCAAACCCAATGACCAAGCTGACATGGATGGGATTAAATTTTGTTTGGAATCAGTAGTGTGAAGAATATTTTAAGGATTTGAAAAAAGTCTAATCACTGTGCCAAAACTCACACTCCGAGTAAGTGGAGAACTCATTGTGGTGTACAGTGATTCTTCAAATAAGGGATTAAGATGTGTGCTGATGAAAAATGATAAAGTGATACCCTATGCCTCAAGTCAGATAAATATCCATGAGAAAAACTATCCTATTCATGATTTGTAGTTAGCTGCTGTGATCATTGACTTAAAAATATGGTAGCATATCTCTATGGGGAGAAGTGTGAGATATATACTAATCACAAGAGTCTCAAATATATATTCACAAAAAAATAGATTAATATTCACCAATGAATATGGATATAGATCATCAAGGATTATGACTACTAAATCCACTACCATCCTGGTAATGCAAATAAGGTGGCATATGCTCTGAGTAGAATGAATAATGTATCTTTATTAATTATGAGAATTTAAAAGGATCAAATCTTCTAATATTTACAAAGGATGGACATGGGAATCATTAAGGGAGAAACATCATCAATCCTTTCTCAAATTATTTTTTAACTATCCCTCATCGAGATGATAAAGGATGCTCAAAGAAAAGATATATAAATTTTGAAAAGGGTGGAAACCATAAAAAATTGGAAATCCTTTTAGTTCATGATTGATTAAGAAGGAGTTGTAAGATTTGGTTCATGATTATGTGTACCATTAAATACAGAGATAAAGAAAGAGCTTATGAATGATGCACATAACTCAAACTTGTCTTCCCAACCAGGGAGAACAAAGATATATTGAGATCTCCAAGATAACTTTTGGAGATACAATATGAAAAAGGATATTTCTATGTATACATCAAAGTTCCTTGTATGTCAATAAGTGAAGGCTGAAAGATAGAATTCTAAGGGAATGATGAAACCACTACCCATACCAACATGGGAGTGGGAGAACATCACCATGGACTTTGTCACTAGAAATATAAGGATATCTAGAGGAAACAATGCTATATGGGTCATTGTGGATCATCTTACAAAGATAGATCAATTTATTGCAATTTAAGAGGACTTCTCAATGGATTATATTGCACAGATATATACCAAAGAAGTGGTAAGGCTACATGAATTACCACCATATATTGTATTTGATACAGATCCGAGATTCCCCTTGAAGTTATGGAAAAGTCTCCAATATGATCTAAACACTGAACTGAACTTCAGTATGACCTATCATCCAAAAACTGAAGGACAATCTAAGAGAACTATTGAGACACTAGAAGATATGTTGAGATATTGTTCTATGGAATTCAAAGGAGGATGTGACCAATATCTTCTACTAGTTGAATTCTCCCACAATAACAGTTTCCACTCGAGCATCTAAATGATACCATACAAATCCCTATATGGGAAAAGGATCAGAACATTGGCGTGTTGAGATGAAGTTAGTGAGCATAAGTTGATAGGACCTAAAAGGGTCGAAGAAATGGTAGAGAAGGTGAAAACCATTCAACAGCTCATCAAGATAGCCCAAAGTCAATAGAAGAGTTATGAAGACAATCGTCGATGAGACCTTGAGTTCAAAGTTGGGGACATGGTATTTCTACACATATCTCTATGGAAGAAGGTCAGGAGGTTTTGGAAGAAAGGAAAGTTAAGTCCCAGGTACATCGTCTCCTTTGAGATTATTGATCATGCCGGGGCTGTGGAATATTGACTAGCACTTCCACCTGCCTTGGACAAAGTACATGATGCATTCCATGTACCCCCCTTAATAAAGTACGTTCCAGATACTTCACATGTACTCTCTTCAAAGGTGGTATAGTTGGAGGATGATCTTTCTTATGAGGAGTAGCCAATGAAGATCTTGGATCGTAGAGATAAAGTGCTACGTAAAAAGACTACTCACCTGGTCAAAGTAATGTGGCAGAACTATAATTATGAAGAGGAAACATGGGAACTAGAGGAAGAAATAAAGGAAAAGTACCTACACCGGTTTATGGACTAGAATGTAAAATGAAATTTTGAGGGAGAAATTTCGTAAGGGGGGAATAATGTAACGACCCAATGTTTTATCAATGGAAATTTTCATCTTATAATTATATCATATAATCACATGAAATCACAACACAATGAACTACTAAGTACTCTGTGACCTTTAAACATAATATTTTCACTTCTGTGATTTGAATTTCGAAAATATGACATACAAGGTTGTGATCATTAAGATGTTTGGAGTCCGATAGAACAAACTTAATTTTTTTGGTGAATAGTAACCCACCCTTATGAATAGTAATATACCCTTATGAATAGTAATATGACCCTTATGAATAAATAATCATACAAAATAATATTAACCTCACCCATGAATGTATAAATAAAATTTATGCATTTTGTAAGTGATAATATGACCACAGTAAAAGTATTCATATTTTTGTAAGTCATAAATAATTAGTTACAATTAATTAATTAATTTAAAATAAAACGTATTTTCCTAAAATTTGTTCATAAATTAAAAAATTTATGTCTTCGGGTTTTAATATAATTTTATAAGACCTTATGCAATTTTCGAAAGCATTATAAAATCAGTTATAGTTTAAAAATATGTATTTTTCAAGTAAATTATGATATTAATTAAAAATTAAATTAATCATATTTAGAAAATTATTTTTAAAAAATGGAGTTCATTTTTTTATTCTATATGTCGAAAAATATCTAGGGCAATTTTTTTGGGATTTTTCTAAAATACTTGAAATTTTTATGAGTAGTGAAATATGGTAATTTACCGTATATATACATTATAAGCTAAATAGACTATTCCTAGAATCATGGATGATGTAAGAAACATTATTTATAATAAAAATGCACTTATTACTATTTTTGGTAATGTAATCATCACTATTTCTGGTTTTGAGGGAAATTAATAAACTAAGGAATTAAATATTATGAAAACCCTCCTCCCCTCCATTATAAAAACCACCCACAATTCCCTCTTCTCTTATCTCTTCTCAAGCCTTGTGCCTTACATAAATTCTTCCCAGATCTCTCCAAAATATCCTACCCCACATCCAACATCCATTGGTCTCCTCAAAATACCAAATCCTCTCCCCTTAAGAGGCTCTCAAGGAAGATTGATTCAAGAGGCAAATTCCTCTTTTCAATTATTTTACTTTCTTTTCATGTTCAGTTGTTTTATTTTATATCATTACCACTCCCCATAAAAATGTTATGAAAAATCTATTACTTTACATGTAATGGATATTTTTTATGATAATGGAATAATTTATTATCATCTCTCATTTACTATTCTTTTAAACTAGTAGTAAAGACACCATTCGAGATGTGTTAATTTAACACATTCAAGGATGATGGGTTTTCAATTTCCATTACCATCTTAAATTATGGACATGAAACCATTTAAATGGTTGAACTAGAGCTTATAATATTTATTATGTATCATATATGTTATTTTAATCCTTTTTCACACATGTTTTTTATTAATAAAAGAAAACGTGTTCTTCGTGGTCAAAAACCACCAATTAACCCAAAAGGTTGTCACTAAAGTTTTATATAATCATTCAACTTCACTTAAAATAACCAAATTAAATTTACAACCATGTAAAATTATATATGTTCAATAATAAAATATAACTCCAATTCTGTACAACCACTATCATCATACATGTGTGTCCGAACATGAATAAGTGAACCGATTAGTAAAACCAAGGAAGAAAACAGACATTAACAATGAAATTGAACCTCATAACCAATAGAAAAGGACATGAATGAACTTAAAAGGGTTATAATAAATCATTTAAATATAAAATAGTTTCTTTAATTATTAATTAATTAACCGAGTTTTATTTTCCAGGTTATTAATATCAAGTGGAGAACACCATCAGACCTAAGGTAAGGGATCCTCTCTATTTCACTCTCATTCAAGAATTTCCTCTATGTTACACCCTTTTATGTATAATACCTATTTATGGTGTATGATTTAAAACCTCCCCAATAATTACCTCATGATTTATAAGTGATGATAAACCCATTTATCTCCCATTAATCCCTCTTAAGTACACCCGATACCATGCCGATAATCCATAAGGGATTCTACCCGAACCTCCTTTATTACTTTGGATTGATTCATCTTTATTATTACCAAAATGAATTTATCTTATATTTTTATGTGAGTATTATAAATTATGTTTAAATTTACCAAATTCATTTATCAATACCCTTCATCATTTTCTTTTGGGGATATACATGTTTTTAAGTTATTCCCTCCTCAATACTTCCCGATAAGCAAACTTGTTTTAAGGGAACTTCTCGAATTATTACCCAATTTCAAGTGCACTATATCTTATGTTTTAAGACATTATTGACTTTATAAAATCAGTATTTTTAGTATGAAAACATTCTTGGTTCACTTCTGGTTTTATATAAAATATTTTCCCCTTTTCCATTTTAAAGGCTCTATAGTATTTTCCTTAAAACCGCAAAAAAATGCTTTATTGCTAAAATTTATTAAATAATATTCTTTCATGTTTTAAATTATGTTTGACATAAATTACCATTATATAAGATTATTTTAACTTATTAATTTCCATTTATGTTTTAATTCCTTTCTTTAATGGACACTTTTATGAAACACCCATTCATTAAGCTTTAGACATGATTATGATACCCATTTCTTTCTATGGGTACCCTTATATTTATGTATGATTGATTATGTATAATTATTAATTTAGAAAACATACTCATGAAAAGTTAATATGGGTGAACCCATATAGTGCTCCAATTCATTGGGTAAATTTGAGTCTCATGAGACGTTATGTGCGACGGTCTTGACAGTTAGCCTTGGATTGTGATACCATGTGTGATAGTCTTAGTAGTTAGCCTTGGCTTGTGCTACCATGTGAAATGATTTTGGCGGTTAAACTTGAATTGTTCTAAATTAATGTATTATGTTTCTTTCACATTACTATGACTCTATTTTTATATTATTCCATGTTTATATGTTATGATTCCATATGTTACATGCCTTTTTATGTCATCATGTTATGCCTTCTAACCCATGTGCTAAAGATTTATTTTTATGTTTATTCCATTGCTGGCCTTTTTATATCATCCCTTTGTTCTTGTTATACCTAGGTTATCTAATGAATATGTATGAGGACAATGGAAGTTTGGGTCTCTTTTTTAAGATTAAATAAAGAAGTGTTTTTCTAGTCCTATGTTTTTAGTTTTATGTACCTGGTCTTCAAAGACACGAGAATTTATGATACTTATCTTGTACTCTGATGTATAATTATGCTTGAAATCATGTAATGTTATGTGTAAAAGGCTACTGTCACTATAATTAAAACTTTATAATTATGAGAAAAAATATATTATTGATGATATGACCTCCACTATCATTCTTAGATATGAATAAGTTAATAGTTAAAAATAAAATATGTTTAATTTGAGGAGAAAAGGGATAAAATCAAGCATAATTACAATAGAGAAGTCATAATATTTGGTAGATGGACTAAGAAAACAAAGAATAAATTAAAGCTAATGATTAATTGAATGATTATACAAAGAAAAAACACCAAGAAATTTTGATGATTTTTTTGTATGATAATAAGGGAAGTCAACTAACACAACACCTCAAAATAAAATCTTGGTTTAAGAAAAATCCAGGGAAAAAAATCTTTCTAGATTAGCTAATAAGTCTAAAGAAAATTATTTTATTATATTTGAAATGATTAAAATACTGTAAAACTATCCTCACCAGCATCAAATGTCAAAATAAGAGATCCAAAAAAGGTTTGGTAAAATCAACTCATTGGAGGTCTACAATTTTGGATGGACAAAAACCCTTGAAAAAAATATAATTTCTATCGAAGAAGTAGATTTAATGGATAATATTTGTGTTATAGTATGTCTAGACACAATAATTATAGTTAATGGTGCAACATTTCTCTACCTATAGAAAGAAGAGAGCATAAATCAATGGTATAGAAAGAAATATAGAACAATTCATTAGCTACAAAAAATTGAGAAGAATATTAAGGTGAATAATAATTTTAAGAATATAAAGGAAGTTTATATACAGTGTGATAAATAATTACACACCTCAAATGAAGGTATCATACTCATGCTATCTCAGTTAAGTACAACTTTTAGATTTTAGTATGTTTTGAAAAGGAATCAATTCAGACAACAAGTAAATGTTGTTGATGTTACCTTCAAGGCATGCAAATAGAATAATCCATGGATTATGGTTAGTGATTACTCTTCACACATATAAAGTGATTTAAATAACCCTAATAATGTTTAAATACACATAGAAGGAGGTTTTACCATCATAAATGACATATCATTGAAAATAAAAGGTGTTGTAATGGAAAAAATTGATGAGAAATAATTAAACTCTAAAAATGAGTTATTTTTTAATGGGTTAAATCATAATTAGTTGAGTGTATAAAAATACACAATGAAGGAAATGAGAAAATTTTCAAAGAGAATGGATATATTGTGAAGGGACTAAATTATGGGGTAGTAATATCAAGAGGATCAAGAACCCATTGTAACTTGTTTTATGTTGGAGAAGTTAGTGAATGTTTCTAAATGAGTATGCAAGATAAGAATAATTGTTCGAATAAAAAACTTAGTAATTATAGAAAAAAGGGAATTAATATGTTGATTAGATAATAAGCTATGAAAAAAATTCTAGTTTTGAAAGAATTTACTATCACTATTTACAAAACACTTAAAAAATGAGAGTCCACAAATAGAAGTTAGGACTTGAAAAACATAAGGTGTTAAATTCACCCTTAGAATTTGACCTTTATTTTTAAGATCTAAAAATGTATGATTAAAGGATGAATATAAGTCATGAGGGAGTTGATATCAAAACTAGAAGACCATTGGAGTTGGTTCACTTTGATGTTTTTAGAACCATGGGAAAGAATTCAACAAGTGAAGATAACTATTTCATCACATTCATTGTTGACTTTACTAGAATGACATGTATTTCAGTTATGTATCATAAATCTCAATCTTTGAGCATTTTTTAATGTTTAAAGAGACCAAAAGAGAAGAAAAATTGTTATTCTTTGAAGAGGTTGAGATATAAAAATGTAAGGGAGTATTCCAACATATAATTAGCATAATATATTGATAAAAAGGATTAAGTCATGATTTTAATGCACCTTACACTCCATAAAAAAATTTAACATTTAAAAAGAAAAATAAGAACCTTGTTTACAAGGAAATAACCATGATAACTAATAATGAAACAATAAGATATTTTTTATATTAAAATTTTCATCACTGCTACATTTATTAAAAACATGTGTTTATTGAGTCCAAATTCAAATATGACTGAAAATGAAACATGGTCCAAGAATAATGAAAAAAATAAAACACTTTAAAGTGTTTGATAATTCATACTTGACCAATAATAAAGTCATAAGTGGTGGAAAATTTAATGATAAAGTCAAGTATTTAATATTTCTTTCCCATATCATAAATTGGACAAATATATTATATAAAAACAAATATAAAAAGATAATTGACTGTTATGATGTGATAATATTTGGAAATGGAGATAATATTAATAAATTCATCATAAATGATGAGGAGAATAATATTTTCTTTTTTTGAACCCAACATATAATTAAATGATGATGTATACATTCTAGATGATGATAAATATTTAACTTATTCTAGTGAGGAGTCTATGAATTTTCAAAACCATAGAAAAAATAAAAGAATAAGAAGTCATGTTGATATAGGAAATGCCATGGGAGATCATAATTAAAGTGTACAAACAAGAATAAAAATTTTAATGGGTAGTGACACTAGTTTTTAATAAAAAATGTGCACCAATATTTTGAAGAGGCATCTAAACAAAAATAAGGGATTAAAGAAATAAATAAATAACTAAATAATATTGAAAGGAATGAGACATGATATATTATACCCTGCACTAAAGAAAAAACATAATTTATATAAAATTTTTTATTATAAAAAAGATAATTGAAATCTTATTCTTGTAAGAAATAATTCTAGATTGGATTTCAAGGGGTATTCACAATTTAAAGGAATTTATATTGATGAAACAATTTCCCATATAGCGAGACTTACACCTATTAGAATATTTATTTATATTATAACATAAAGGAATTATAAAATATATCAAATGGTTGTAATGTTTTCATTTTTGAATGGTAATTTTATTGAATAATTTTATATGAAGAAATCTAAATAATTTCTACTCGATAAAGATAGAAATAAGGGGTATAAATTAAAGAAATGACGAAATGGGTTGGAGAAATCGTTGAGATTATTGTCTTTCAAGCTACATGAGTTCTTGAGAAGAATGAAATTCAGAAAAGTACAAGTATATTTTTTAAGTGATTAATACCAATAATACAAAATTTATTATGATCAGATATATTGTAGATATTGTCTTTGAAAGTAATGAATAAACCTTGGGTGAAAAAGTTTCTACATAAATGAAGAAAATATTTGAGATGCTCTTTCTTTTTGAGATGAAATTATTTTTTTCTTTATAAGTTTTCCAAAGTACTGGTTATGGTTTTTTCTCTACATAAAAATATTCTAAGGAGTTATTGAAGTTTTTTGGCATAGAATAATTAAGAACAATTTCTACACCAATTCCAATAAGTTGAAAGTTGTGTGAATAATATGAATGAAATGTTGTTCATGAAAATAAATTTTAAAAAATTGTTTGGTATTATTTTGTATTTGACTACATAAAATCCATATATTGATTATTTTTTCACACTCTATGCTAAGTATTAATCTAATATAATGATGTCACGTATCTTGGAATCCAATATAATTATGAGATATGTTAGATAAAACTACCAATTATAGTCTTGTATGAGAATAAAGGTGATTTAGAATTATAGGGATTCATATATGTTGACTAGGCTGGTCATGTTGATGATAGAAAATCCACACAAGAAAGAGAAACATTTAACAATGGAATATGTTTTTGATGATATTATAAGAATCAATCATCTTTTACATTGATATATATTAAAAATAAGTATGTTTTTTTTCATAGGTAGATACACAAATTATTTAAAATAAGAATGAACTTGAGGATATGGATGTTACTATTTAGTATCCAATGGTCATTAGTTGTGAAAACCAAAGTGCTATAAATCTTTCAAAGTACCCAGTGAGATACATAAGATTAAATATCATTGATATAAGGTACCATTTATTGAATAATATAGTGGATGAAAGAATATTGAAACATGAATTTGTTCTATAAAAGGATAAGATTAGTGACATTATTAAAAAACCTCTCCTAATTAAGGATTTTTAGAACTTGAGACTATAAATGGGTGTAATACCTATTCCTAAAAAACATTGAGGTATGTTTCTAAGTTACACTATATAAAATATATTAGTTTTATTTAGAAAAAATGGGAATATATAATCTATAGGTCCAGAAACAAACTTGTTTTTTAATGTTTTTAAACTATTTATTGAGTTGAGTATAGGATAATGATTGAAAATTTTTCTTTATAAATTCATGAGAGTGAGTTTCTAAGTTATAATTACTTGATGAATTATTTTTAGGATAGAACTAATGTTTGAATTACTCTATTATTTTATATATCGATCTAAATCTTGTAGGATTATATTTTATTGATTTATAGATCATTGATTTGAGAAGATATGATACCAAAACTCTTAATATTAATAGTCTTTATTGTTAATTGGGTTGGGGGAAATAAGTTAATAAATTTCAACTTAATTTATTGAGGGGTATAAAAAATATTTCAGAAGAAGTATTGAATTTTTAATAACTTTATGAAATATAATGTATTGAGAACAAATAAAATGGGTTAGATTGTTGGAACCATTTAAGAAGATGTTTCACTTTTTTAAATACATATAGATGAGTTTTTAATTCATTTTTAGTGATTGAGATACTAGAAAATGACTATTGGCAATGTTTTGACTGGTGTAGAGATGGATGAAGTAGAGTTTTGAGAGATTTGAGTTATTTTTTTTGATATTTTTCAAAGTTTTTTTAATGTAAGAATAACTTGATTCTATATAAGAATAATATTCCCATGCATAATAGTAACCTTGGGTAGTGAAAGAATATGATTTTGTAAGGAAATATAGAAGATACATCTATAAGAATTAATCTACGACAACAACTTGAGACGATGTTTCATGTTAACATGCCAACATATCATTTATTGGGACATAATATTTCATCATGGGGTGAATAGATTCTCTGTTCCATCACAAGGATACACAGTGTGGAGATTATATGCTCTGTAGCATCATGTGGCTATGTTTGAAATAGTTTTTATATTGTGTTGTAACCTGAGATTCCATTGTCCAAGGAACAAATTCTATGTTCCAGACAAATTAGAGTAGTATGCACTTTTGTAGGAATAAATTTGGTTTTCTAATGTCTATATAAGAGTAATTTACTATCATGTAAGATTAACTTAGGTATTTAAATGGGAATTTTAGATTAACCTAATCCTGAAGAAGATTATCTTAGAGATACTAAAGAGTAATTTATTGAAACATAATATTAGTTTGAGCCTCTGTAATAATAATTTATGGGTTTTAGAGGCTATGTAAGAGTAAATTGTGCTCACATAAGAATAACTTTGATCATGTGTAAGATTAACATGAAATTTTTAAAGGCTATGTATTATTATTATGTGGTCATATAGGATTTAAAATAATTTTCTAGGAGAATTAATATATGTAAAATAGATGATGATCTTCTAAACATTAATATATAAATATCATAATGCTTAAGATAAATCCATTATTGAAGATAAGATTAATGATGAGATATGAATTAGGAACTTTTTCTATAAGATAAAGCTATGCACTGTAATATTTTATTATTTTTAAGCATGAATATGTGGAAGAGAAAAAAATATTTTTGTAGAAATTTTTATTAAAGGTGAATTCAAGATTTTATGATAATTAAATGAGAATATTTTAGAATATTTTTTTACATGATATTTCTGGATATTAAAATATGAATATTTGGAACCCATTTATAAAAAAACTAAGGCTGTAAGATTTCAAGATTATTGTTCGGTAAGTTTTAAAGGAAAATTATTACATTTTTGTGATTTATAATAATTTCTATATTTAAAATATGGGATATTATCCCCATAAATTAATTTTAATTTTATTAAATAAAAATGATAATGTGAGGTAATGAGTAAAGTATAAAAGATATACATAATTATAGAGACAACCAAAGGATATTTATGTACAAAAGATGAAGAAGATCACATCTATTTTGAGTCAACTATTTTCTTAATCTTTAATAGTGATTATTATCTAATAATATTTTCTTATGGTATTATATAACAAGTTTGTGTTATAAATATATCTATTTTAAGGATATAACCATGCTCATAGTTTTATCTTGATAATAAACGGGGAGTTTTGTGTGTGAGGGATAATAAAAAACATATATTGGGGATGTAGTCATACACATTGGAGGTGAACATCATTACAAAATATATTTCATTAAATTTTATTTTCTATAATAGAGTGATTTTGAGAGATCGTCATCATTATCCAAATTCATTTTTTATTTTAAAACAGAAGACACTTTTAAGGTAAAAGTGATAAAACCCAGGAGAAAAAAATGTTATTAAAGGAAAACTTAAGCCTATTAGCATACTTATCCTTAAGGAGATTCAAAGAGAGAGAGATTACTGGTGTTTTTGGATTATACTATATAAGTTCTTCAAAGCGGCGTGCCAGTCTGTCCCACACATGTTTGAAATCCTCTTGGTTAATTTTCCCCGCATTAAAGCCTCTAACCAAGATTAGATTCTTCTTAGCAATTCAGTCAGTCTGTTCTCTTGGTGTCCACCTGAATTTTCCTTAGCATCATCTTATCACCATCTTCTTTGGAGGAATTAATAACAAGGGAATCCTCATCCATTACTTCTCTAGAATATATAAGTAGCTCCATTGGTTGAACAAAATCCACGCCTGTCTTTTGTGGGACATTCCTATCGAGATCAGCCCCAGATACTACAGTCTCAGCACTAACGACATCACTATTACAGTTGTTAGGACCTTCTATTAGTTGGGCCTTCAACTTCCTGGAATATTGGGTCTTTATTGATGAAGGAAGATAAGAATAGTCCTTTCGGCCTTTCTTGCCTCCTCGGGCTATAAACATCACTATCTTGGAATTCCTGAGCACTAACTCCTGAAAAGTGAATGGATAGTTTGAGAGATCAATTTTGAACAACTAGGAGAGAATTTGTGATTTTAAAAATAATAATATACACCAATTCACCCCCATCTTAGTGTTGATCAAATATCCAAGTGATCCTAACACATTAAAAAATTATCCACCCATATTGCAAAAAATATTAAGAGTAATGTTTTTTTCAATATAGACATTTTGTTTCTCAAAAACATGATTAAGTTGAAGTAATTCAATGGAAAATTTTTGAAGAGGTGGAGAAAGAAGAATAAATTTCTACAAAAAATCCTCAAAGAGGTTTACATGATTTAGATTCAAATGATCCCATATCTAAATATAAGACACTACAAATTTCTCATATGAGTCAAAAGTATAAGAATGATGATATCATATGTTGAGGGTTGATTAATAAAATTTTAATATATTTGTAGTTTTCATTTATAATCTAAATAAACCATATATTATATCAAATATAAAAAATAAACATTTTTTATTTTATTGTGTAATTATTGAAAAAAATGTGAAAACATCCCAAATATATATTTTTTGTATTTATTACTACTATATGTTTAATAAAATTAAATGGAATACTAAATATATTTATTTATTTCTATTTTTTAGAAGGATGGGGATGGTCATAAAAGGCATGAAGACTTAGCTAAAAAACGAATAAACCCTTAAACAATCAACCTGGGCCATGGACCCCCAATGAAGGGAAATTGACAAAGCCCAAGGACAATCCTAGGGTGTGCAATGTTGAGACTTAGGAAAGGAGAGAAGCGATTAGTATTGAATTAGGAGTGTATTGCAGAGTCATGAGGTATAATATCTATGAATAACCCAAGCATAGATCGCACCAATACACACAGTTTGGGAGTAAAGATAGTCCATTCTTCCTGATAAAGTGGTGAACCTTTTAAGTGAAAAAATTATATTTGACTCAACCTTATCCAATAAAATATTAATTCATTTCGGTCCACTCTTCATCCCCCTCCTACACTGTTGTGATGCAATACAAGAAATTTAAATGCATTACAAAGTAGTTTCAAACAAAAAATCATTATATAAACCCCTCATGTAACACCCTATAATTGTTTTATAAAACAAATAATCTTGATTGATTGTTTAACATGAAACACTTATCTTTAAGAAAATTGAGATATATTATAAAAAAATTATTATTTAAATGTGACCTAGCCATTGAAATAATGAATATGAGTATGAGTAACCATATTAGGAGATATAAGTACAATGGTCCTACTCAATACAAATTTATTGATTAATTATAACGAAAAAATAACTCAATTTTTAGCAAAGTCATTTTATGCTATAAAAAGGAATTTTCTTCGTCATATTTTTTTATTTCATTTGGTGTGAAGAAATTATAATTAATTTCTACCATTTTGAGAAAATTTATTTTATAAAATTAAAATCATTTTTTAAATAATAATATCAAAATTAACTTTGTGTGAATTTTTTGAATTTTTAAAAAATGTGTGATTTTTAATTAAATAGTGAAAATATCGATTTTTCAAATAATCTCATTAATTTTCATTAAATAAAGTAATTTAAAAGTAACTTTATAGTTTTATTTTTTATTAATGTGAAATGTGATAAATTTTATTTATAATAATATAATTAATTTCATTTTAATCATAAAATATTCTAGATTTTGATATATGTTAATTTTTATGCTTAAAAACATATTTTTTTAAATTTATTTTTCATTGTGTTTTACACATTTTATTAAGGTTTATTTCTAAAACTTATAGATATAATATATTTAAAACGGGTAACATATTTGGAATCATGGGTTCCAAATTTTTTAAATAGTTCCCTTTTATTTTTGGTTATTATGAATAGTAGTTGTGGTAAATATTTATTTGCTTAGTAAGGGTAAAACATTTAAAATATGGTTAAAACTATGAGATAAGGCTTTAAAATTTCTCTAACACATGAATTTATCCTATTGTATTAGTTTATTTCATCCATTATCATCCATGTATCTAAAATATTTCCCTATGTTGTTAATTTTCTTTGATTATGATCTTTATATTAATTTAGGAAAATGATAAATACAAAATGACACTCTCATGAATTTTATATCTCTAATATTTCTTCATAAGGATAAAATAGGTTATGTTTAGTTATAAATATTTATTTGAAATATAAATCAATTATTTTTTTGTCATGGTATTTTCTTTAAATTTTAATGTTTTAATAATTACCTTAAATGTTTACGCAACACCAACACAATTTTAATTCAATTAATAGAAAGATAAAATATATGATTTTAAAAATATTAAAGTAATAAAATTTTGATGAATTGTTTTATTCAATGATTTTTTATATTAATATAACATATTAGTGACATTTGAAAGGTTTATATTTTAATTTCATAACTATCTTGATGAATTTAAAGTTAAAGTAATTGAATAGTTCCAGAAATGATTTTAATGATATTTTATAATAAGAAATATTTTATTAATTGATTTAAAATTACTAAAAACAATATATTAATAAAAGTTACTGGGAAATGATTTAAAATATCAACCATGTTCTATTTATGGGTTAATTTTACTTTTATGATAACGTTATTTACCCTTAAAGGGTTGAAAACCTTGGTATTGCAGTAATTGTTAATAGGATTAACGAGGGGTTAAAACTAAGAGATAAGGGTTAAAAAATCACATAAACCTATTTAAATAATATTATATGAGATTATTTAGACTTATAATTATATTATATTTTAAATATTTCAATTATAAGTCACTTTATTGTAAAAGTTAATTTATATTTATTTAATACGTTTTGCAATTCCAAGAGTGCCCCTCCCCTCACTTATAAAGAGAAACCTCTTACCCTCGCTTCTTCACACCTTTAGAGCCTTATATATCAACAAATAACTACTATAATACCTTCTTAGATTATTGAAACACATTATAAATCTTATATTGTTTCAAAAAGACCATCCCTTCAAGGATTGTGGTGTAAACCAAATGAGGTTTCTCAATGAAGAGGTACAACTCTTAACCACGCCTCATTAATTTTATCTCTTATTATAGCTTCTATAAATACATGGTATCAATTATAAAATAATGAATCAAATATATTCAATATAATTAATTTTTATCATGATTATATATCAATAATTATCCACCTTCTTTAAATCTAATAGAAAGAAAAATCATTGCTCGTGCATACGTAAAACTTACTGTAATGTCCCAGAATTTCTGTATATTTTTTTAATTATATGGTATTATTTCGATACAGAAAAATATGACGGAACGTGATTCTGAGGCCCAGAGTACCTGGAATGATCCGTTGAAGTTTTTTTAATCTTTAAATAGTGTGCTTAAGTAGTTTTCCTGAAAAAATGGAATTACTCTTAAAAAGTTGCCCAGATCAAAAATACGAAGGCACCGTTGCACTCAGGATAAAAGGTTTACCCTAGGCGTGACTTAAGTTTAGTCAGTGCATGCCTCCTTTGGGAAAACCTGAAAATGATATAACTATAAAAAAAAAATTAAATAAAATTATTTTATTTTTCAAATGCTTATAACTCACAAACGGTAACTCAGATTGAAAATATGAGACCACCACTGACTCATGAGGGTATGATTTCTTTAGGCTGATACTAACATTGGATGCTGCGAGCCACCAGTGAAAGTTAGTTTTTGGCCGTAAATAAAGTAATTAAGTGACAATTATTTTACTCTAAAATATATAACTTCTAAATGGTAACTTGGATTGAAAATAAGAGATTACCATTGGGTTCGTCGAGGCATGTTATTATTAGGTAGAGCCTAACCTCGACCAGTGCGGGTTGAGGGTGAACGTTAATAATTTATTGAACTTTTTTTTGTGTATGTTCAGTAAATGCGCGAGTGGTGTTTTCTAACATTTGAACCGTTGCTCGGATTAAAAATCTTAGTGCACCATTGAATTCGCATTGCCAGGATTCACTTAAGAGAGGATATACTATAACCGCAGTAGCTCTAGGGAAAAATTTAAGTTTTGCATCTTTTTAAAGGAAATGAAATAAAATAATATTAATATTTTATTTCATATCCTCCAATGGACAAGAAAAGGGGTGGGGCTAACGACGTGTCAAGCCAATAAATGGATTGACTTGCCAACCCTAAGTAACAAAGTAGTTGGGGAATTAGGTAGCTTCCTAATTGATGAGCCCTATTAAACTCTAACGTCGTTACTTACCCTCACCCTCTCCTATATATATGGAGCTTGGGGGGGGGGGGGAGGTACTGACACAGCTTCTCCCAGCAATGAAGTGCTGAAGGAGAACCGTGATGTCGAACCCTTAGAGGATGGAGATGAACACAGCGGGAGGTGACAGACGACACCAAACCACAAACTAGAGGACGGTGTACGAGCGGTATTGTTGGAAGCCTGTTGAGGGAATTAAGAACACCGACCCACCTTCAAGCGCGGGCGTTTCTCAGATGATTCGAGGTAGGGGGTATATTCATTTATGTTTCCTTAAATGATTCCATCTTCCCCATTATTGAAAATTATATGAAGAACGCGGGTCAACCGACTAACGGGTTGATCCACAAATCATTTGTTTCGTGGGAGGTTGTTATGGGGTATCCTTGTTGGGTTTTGTTTGTTGTTCAATACAAGAAATTATTCAACCCATTTTATCCGCCCTTTTATCACGAGCTAATGTGGAGGGCACATGCCTAACAAACCTGGCCCAAACCCTCCACAAATTGTTTACCCTTGCGCCTTCCATGGAAGACCACTGGCGTGGTGGTACCAACCAACTACAAAGGTGGAAACACGCCAACAAACACTACTAAAGGAGGCTGAGGCACGAAGCCGCGACATACATTAGAGAGGATGGCACCAGCCGACCATAGAGGAGGTGTGGCGCGCCGTCACGCACCACCGGTATGCAAAGGGGCCACGACTCGTCAGCCATGACAGATAGAGAAGGCGGCCAGATCGTCGGCCGACTATGGAAGGGAAGGGAAGTGTGCCATCACGCACCACTGGTGAGTAGGAGACCGCGGCCGAAGCTGTGGTGGAGAAGGTACAACCCCTGCCTCCGATGTGTTCCACAACGACTAGGTGGAACCCACATGGCGTTGCTGCTTCAATGGACGAACACTCTTTGGCCGTTCGGGATCTCGGGGGAGTGGCTCTCTCGAGCAGCCTAGTAGAAGCACCATGGTCCATGCACTTCACGACCGTACCGCCCTCCAGCGAGATGCTGCCAGTGGGCCGGGCCACCCCTTTGTGGGCCCCACCCTACACGGTTCGGGCCGACCTTGCAAGTTTCCCCTTTTTTTGAGCCAGGATAGACCTCGTCCTAGAGGGACATGTTCACTACGGCCTAGCCCAGACCTGGTCGGGCCGGGTTGGTCTGACCGGACTCGGGCCCAACTGGTCCCAGAATCACTTAAAGGGCCTTATCTCGAGAACCGGATGTCTGTTTGACGAACCATCTGCGACATTGGGATCCATGGAGTGAGAAAATACTTTTGACTTACTCCATGAGAGTTTTGGAGAAACTTGGAGTATGACAGGGTTGGATCGAACCTGAATCCAACCGGGCCCTCGGCACTGAAATGCCAATAACGCACAAACCAGACGTCCAATTGACACACCATCTATTGCGTTGGAACCCTTGTGACACGACAAATCATCAGGTTACTTCTTTGTGAGACTTAGTTCTAGTTTAAATACGACCAATGGCTTGGGTAGAGGTTCTCCTAGGTGCACTACGTATGGAACCCTGCGACTAGCTGAGACCTGACGACTGCTGACTTTTCAACTCAGAGTGACTCGACAACCACAGTACGCGATGGAGAGGAGTCCCTCAGCAGGCCACGGTGGGGAGCGTCCATTTTACCGGATGAGGAGGAGTACCTCAGCAGTCCACGGTGGGGGAGAGGCTCTGTGTGACCCATCAAACTCACAATACGCGATGGGAAGGAGTACCTCAGCAGTTCATGGATAGTGGGAAGCGCCTCTATGTGACGCGACAGACCCATTGTACTCGATAGAGGAAGAGTTTTCCAGTAGCCGAGGTTTTCGAAGTTGTGACTTGGAATGTTACTTGTTCCTAGGCATAGAGAATCTGTGGCTAGTTATCATCATTCATAGAGATCCTATGTGGGTCAGCATCAAAATTCTATTTCCCTTTGTTGTATACTTGGTTTGAGCTGTGTCCATTGCTTTTTTCTTTGTGATTGAGATCATGATTTTTGGTTTTCCTTATGGATTTATGAGAGACCTTCGGGGGTCTCGAGGTACCTATTGAGTATCGTTATACTCACCCTACATGGGCTATGCCCACACCTTGTTGTGTCTTGTGCAGATGACGAGAAACTGAGCTGAGGATTAAGGGAATCAGAACTAGGTGGTACGTGGAGGAGATAGGAGGGAATTGGGTGATGAGGAGGAGATCTGTACCTACCCTTTAGGTAGGATCCTTGGAGGATTACTCAGTAGCTATTTTTCCTTTTTCAGTTGTATTATTCCTTTCATTTGTATTTTTACTCATACTTTCAGTTGGGCTTATATTCTAGCCCCTTTTACTTTCAGCACTCTTTTTTACTACAGTAGTTTACTTCAAAGTTTCCTCTTGTTGTGTTCTTAGACCATTATTTTGTATAGTTTTAAAGGAAATTCCTTCCAGTTTTAGGGAATATGCCTTTCGGTGCTAGTCGCCAGCCCCTGGCCTATGGAAGGTGGGCTTGGGGTATTCACAACACGGGACCCAGGGGATGGATGGGTCATTACAAAGTGGTATCATAGGGGTTCAGTTCTACCAAATAACTAGAACTCTGATCTTTTCTATGTGGCTATATTTTTATGTTTTATTAGTGTGGTTTTTAGTTTGGGGAATCCAGTATTGGTGCGACGACCGATGTATCCATACACTAGGACCCTGAATTTTGATTTCTGAATCAGCGCACAAAAACAATGATTCTGTGTGTTTTGAAAAGTTTTCTTTTTGATCTCTTGATTCATCTCACTAGGTATACCTTAATGAGCTTAGTGCACCTACTCCTTTTCAGGATTCCTCCACATAGGTAGCCATCCAAGATTCCGAAGAGTGTACGCGATGATGGGACACCGAGCGATGAGGCCTCAGTGTAGGGCCCTCTTACTGTGTTAGCACCTTCTGGTGGTGTACCTACAACACCACTACCCATTGGGTAGCCGTTACCACCAGCTCCACCAGTAGAGGATGCATGTCAACTGAGAACATTGCATGAGTTCTAATGATATAGGACTCCGAGGTTCCAAGGTGAGATGGACCCATATGCGACTAAGGACTTGCTGGAGGTTGTGGCCAGAGTTTTCCACTTGGTTGGGACATCAGATGATTTTATGGTGATCCTAATAGCCAGCCTTTTTCAAGAAGCAGCAAGGAGATGGAGAATCCTGATGTTTTAGATACACGATGAGGCGACCCTCATCTGGGTGGACTTCGAGGGCCTTTTCAGGGCAGATTTCATCCCAGGGACCTTACACTCTGTGCATATATAGGAGCTGCTGCACTTACAACAGGCCAACATGACAGTGGACCAGTACTCAGTGAGGTTTACTGATATCTCCTGCTACTCCACTGACATGGTGAGGGACCCTTTCTTCAGGGCCCGAACATTTGACAAGGGTATCTGATGGGAGATCATATCATCAATGGTATCACTTAGCATACCAACTCAGGATGGGGTTCTAGAGAGAGCACTATTGGTAGAGATATTTCTAGCTGAGCAGGCACGCACAACGAGAGCCACCACCGGATGTTAGGTAGAAGAGTCATCTACAGCAGGTAGCATACAGATGACACTGAGGTACAAGAAGACTAGACCTTCTAGTGGACGACCCTAGGACATAGGGTCAGAGGTGTGAGGCTCTCAACTCAGAGGAATACATGCGAGGGACACACAGTATTACACGTGCGGTGGGAAGGTTCATATATATCGCCACTGCCCGACCCGCCGTACAAACGACCATCAGACAGTTGAGGGACCACCGACGTAGTGGTAGAGGTTTGACCAAGGAGGTCTGTAGGGTGGCAGACGTGGCAGAGGAGCTAGCCGTGCAGCAGGCAGTAGGCGGCATTTCTAGGTTCTACTACCACCGCCGCTAGGTGGTCCACGTCGACCACAAAAAGCACGGGGATAGGGACAAGCTCAGCTCTAGGCAGCTGAGGCCTATGACCACAGTGCTTTGAAGATGATTAGAGGTACGATTTGTTTCTACTCCACCTTAGCTGCAGTACTTATAGACACAAGTTCCAGTCACTCTTTTATTTCCATGACCCTCGTTTAGAGCTTAGAGATTCCAGTGGATCCGTTGGCTTTATCCTTATGGATAGAGAACAGGAGAGGATTAGATGATTACACACTAGTTATGGTAGTGTGAGATTACTCTAGGAGGCAAGACCTTCGGCTGGGATCTCCTAGTAGCGGCCTCGAGGCCTTACAACGTCATCATGGGTATGGACTGGTTATCCAGAGTCTATGCTCAGATTGACTGTATTAGGTGTGAAGTGCGGTGTGTCCACACTGATGGGACCATGTTTTCCTTCGCCAATGAGAAGGGAACCTTTTCAGTATAGGATGGAACTACCCAGAAGAGGGTGCGACCAATTACTCATCAGTCGACTAGCCTTACCCTTAGAGTAGCTGATGTTGAGAGTCCGAGCTATCCTGTAGTGGTGGACCATTATGCCGATGTCTTTCCTGATGATGTTTTGAGACTACCTCCACACAGAGAGGTAGCCTTTTACATTGACATGTACTCTAGGACAACACTGATATCTACACCAGCATATCGGATGGATCCCAAGGAGCTTCATGAGTTATGAGTATAGTTGGAGGTCTTTTAGGGAAGGGGGTTCATAAGACCCAGTGTTTCTCTATTGGAAACCCTGAATCTATTAACCAAGAAGGTAGATGGGAGTTAGAGACTCTCTATAGACTACCAACACCAGAACCAGGTGACCGTTAAGAACAAGTATCCACTTCTGAGTATTAATGATCTTTTCGATCAGCTGAAGGGAGGTCATTGGTTTTTGAAGATAGACCTCAGATCAAGACATCATCAGCTCAGGATAAGAGATGAGGATGTGCATAAGACATCCTTCGGGTGTTTGTATGACCATTATGAGTTCTTGGTTATGAATTTAGGCATGAACAATTCCCTAGCAGTGTTCATGGGACTCATGAACATGGTCTTTCTACCATACCTCGATCGATTTGGGGTGGTGTTCATCGATGACATCTTGGTGTACTCTGTGATGGAGGAATAACATGCTTATCATCTGTAGAAAGTTTTGGATACACTCTGAGAGCATCGAATTTATGGTAAACTATAGAAGTGCTAGTTCTGGATATGAGAGGTCCACTTTCTAGGCCACGTTATCTCAGAGGTGGAGTTTCAATGGATCTAGTGATGATAGATTTTGTGCTTTCTTTGGATCCACCCAAGAGAATAATGGAGGTGTGGAGTTTCTTGGGGTTGGATAGGTACTACTGGAGCTTCATGCCTGACTTTTCCAGAGTTGCGGCACCCTTGTCAGCGTTGAAGAAGAAGGGGAAACCCTTCATATAGATGAAGAGATGCCAGTAGAGTTTCCAGGAAATGAGGTGGAGACTAAAAAGTGCCCCCATCTTGAGGCTACCAGAAGAGGGTGTTGGGTATGTAGTCTACTGTGACGCATTAGGGACCAAACTTGGGTGTGTTCTGATGTAGGAGTGAGCAGTGATCGCTTATGGCTCACGACAGCTAAGGCAACATGAGAATAACTATGCCACCATGACCTGAATTTAGCAGCAGTGGTCTTCGCCTTAATGATGTGGGTACATTACTTGATGGGAGAACGTTTTACAATCTACTATGATTACAAGAGTCTCAGGTATATCTTATCTCAGAAGGACATGAACCAGATACTATGACGATGGATAGAGTTCCTCCAGGACTATGACTTTGAGATATTCTATACTCTTGTGAAGGGGAATGTGGAAGCAGATGCACTCAGCAGGAGGTCTGGTCTGCGGTTGCTGAGGTCTACGGTTGCTGAGTGAGGCGACATAACAGCTTTCCACGTTGCAAATATGCTTTGTGGATAGAGATGGAGCAGCATACCTCTAGTATATGATAGTCACTCCCCTACTCCTTCAGTGAGTTAGGGAGGAGCAACTTGGGGACAACAACTGTGAGGCTCGGCATGCTCATTTATCTTTAGGGCAGACACCTCATGGATTTTCTGAAGGTGGTATTCACATCATTCTCTTCAGGGGAGGTACCATGGTACCCGTGTCACTATGGGAGGAGGTGTTGAGGTATTTCGATAGGTCCCCTCTGGCAGTACATCCTGGTGTTATGAAGATGTACCAGGACCTCTGAAATCCGTACTGGTGGCCAGAGATGAAGGAACAAGTGGAAGAGTTCGTATCATGATGCCTCACACTACCCAGAGTTGGAAGAAGCCTTATGCCGACAGGAGACAGAGATCCTTAGAGTTTTATGAGGGAGACCATATATTCCTACAAGAATTTTTCCAAGGCAGAAAGTTGTCACCGAGGTTGATTGGTCCATTTATGATACTTCGAACAATAGGTGAGGTTGCATACCGATTGGCACTTCTACCACAGTTAGAGAGGGTGCATGATGTCTTCCACATATCCCAGTTGAGGAGATACAGGTAGGACCCATCTCACATCATCGACCATGGTGAGATAAACTTAGATGACGAGGATATGTTTATGGAGGTTCCATTAGGGATTAAGGATAGATAAGAGCATGTTTTTCATGGGCGATATATACCTATGGTGCATGTTTGCTGGCAGCACAAGAGCCTCCAAGAGAGTACATGGGAGCAGGATGCTCGTATTCATACTCAGTACCCCCTTTTGTTTCCTTAGTCTGTGTTTTGTCTTTTGGGGACAAAAATCCCTAAGGTGGGGAGAATGTAATGTCCTGGAATTTCTGTCTATATATATTTTAATTATATGGAATTATTTTGAGACTACAAAATCTAACGGCGTGTGATTCTGAGGCATAGAGTGCCCAGAATGATCCGTCGAAGTTTTGTTAAACTTTAAATAGCATGCGTAAGAAGTTTTCCTGAAAAATTAGAATAAATCTTAAACAATTGCCTAAATCAGAAATCCGAGGGCACCGTTGCACTCAGAATCGTAGGTTTACCCTAGGCGCGACTTAAGTTTAGTTGGCGTGGGCCTCCTATGAGAAAACCTGAAAAAGGCATAATCGTAAATAAAACAGACAAATAAAATTATTTTATTTTTCAAATGCTTATAACTCACGAATGGTAACTCTGATTGAAAATCTATAACCGCTGCTAAAATCATGTGGTTATTCTTTTCTTTAGGCTGATAGTAACATTGACCATCACGAGCCACCAGTGAAATTTAGTTTTTGGCCGTAAATAAAATAATTAAGTTGCAATTATTTTATTGTAAAATCCATAACTTTTAAATGGTAAATTGTATTGAAAATCCGAGAGTACCATTGGGTTCTTTTGGGAGTGTTCTCTTTAGTCAGAGCCTAACCTCAACCGATGCAGGTCAAGGGTGGATGTCAATAATTTATTGAACTTTTTTTCGGGTACGCTCAGTAAACACGTGAGCACCATTTTCTAACCTTTGAATTGTTTGCTCGTATTAAAAATACTAGGGAACCGTTGAATCCACAGTTCCAAAATTCACTTAAGGGATTATATACTTTGACCCCAATAGGTCAGGAGAAAAATTTATGTTTTGAGACTTTTTAAAAGAAATGAAATAAAATAATTTTAATAATTTATTTCATATCCTCTAACGGACAAGCAAAGGGGTGGGGGCAGTGACGTATCGAGACAATAAATGGATTGACCTGCCAACCCTATGTAATGACGTCATTGGGTAATTAGGAAGCTTCTTAACTGATGAGCCCCATTAAACTCCAATGTCGTTACTTACCCTCTCCCTCTCAAATATATATGAAGATATGGGGGGGGGGAGGTACCAAAAAAACTTCATCAGGAATGAAGTGATGAAGGAGCACCATGATGTCAGACCCTTAGAGGACAGAGCCAAACCCAACAGGAGGTGACAGATGACACTAAACAACGAACCAAAGGATGATGTACGAGCAACGTCATTGGAAGCCTATTGCGGGAACGAAGAACACCGACCAACCTTCAAGCGCGGGTGTTTATCTGACAATTTTAGATAGGGGGTTTATTCTTTTACATTTCCTTAAATGATTCCCTCTTCCCCATTCTTCAAAATTATATGAAGAACGTGAGTCAACCGACTAACGGGTTGATCTGTGAATCATTCATTTTGTAGGAGGTTATTATGGGGTATCCTTGTGGGGTTTTGTTTGTTGTTTAATACAAGAAATTGTTAAATCCATTTTTTCATCCATTTGATAATGAGATAACATGGAGGGCGGGGGTCAGGCTGCGCCCCACCGGCCAGGCTATACCCCACTACGGACCGGGTCACCCCTTTGCGGGCCCAGCCCGACCTAAGCCAGGTTGCCTCTTTTTGTGGGTTAGGCCGGAACTCAGCCCAACAGGCTGAGTCTGCTATTGCCCAGCCCAGACTGGGTCGGGCCAGGTGGGTCTGACCCGGTCGGACCGGACACGGGCCCAACCGGCCCCGGAAACACTTAAAGGGCCTTATCTCGTGAACCGGACATCCATTTGACGAAACATATACGGTGTTGGGATCCTTGGAGTGAGACCTCCCTTTAAAATTACTCCATGAGAGTTTTGGAGAAACTTGGAGTACATCTGGGTTGGATCGCACCAGAATCCAACTGGGCCATCGGCAATGAAATGCCAATAACGCATAGACTGGGCGTTCAGTTGTCGCGCCATCTGTTGTGTTAGAACCCTTATGACATGACAGATCATTGGGTTACTTCTTTGTGAGACTTCGTGTTGGTTGGAATATGACTGATGGTTGGGGAGTGGTTCTCCCAAGCATGCTATGTACGGAACTCTACGTCTGGCTGAGACCTGACGACTACTGATATTTCGACTCGAAGTTACTCAACGACCACGATACGTGATGGGGAGGAGTACCTCAGTATGACATGTTGGGGAGTGGACACAGTACATGATGGGGAGGAGTACCTCATCAGGCCATGGTGGGGGAGCAGATTTGTATGACCTAAAAGACCCACGATACGTAATGGGGAGGAGTACCTCAGTAGTTCAAGGTTAGTGGGAAGCACCTCTGTGTGACGCGGCAGGCCCACTGTACTCGATAGAGGAGGAGTTATTCAGCAGCCGAGGTGTTCGACATTTCGACTGGGAATGTTACTTGTTCCTAGTCATAGAGAATCCATGTCTGGATATCAACATTTATAGCGATCCTGTGTGGGTTAGCATAATAATTCTGTTTCTCTATGTTGTATACCTGATTTGTGCTGTGTCCATTGCTTTGTGCTTTGTGATTGAGATCATGCTTTGTGGTTTTCCTCATGAAATTATGAGAGAACTTTGAGGGTCTCAGGGTCCCTACTGAGTATCATTATACTCACCCCTACATGGGCTACACCCGTACCTTGTTGTGTCTTGTGCAGATGATGAGTAGCTGGGCTGAGGTTTGAGGGAGCCAGGACTACGAAGTATGCAGAGGAGATAGGCAGGTGTGGAGTGCTGAGGAGGTGATCTTTACCTACCCTTTAGGTAGGATCCTCATAGGATGACTCAGTAGCTGTTTTCCCCTTTCAGTTGTATTATTCCTTTAAGTTTTATTTGTACATTCAGTTGTACTCATACTTTCATTTGGGCTTGTATTCTGGACCCTTTTTCTTTCCTCACTCATTTTTACAATAATAGTTTACTTCATAGTTGGTTCTTGTTGTTTTCTCGGACCTTGTGTTTTTAAGGTTCAAAGGAAACACATTACTGTTTTAGAGAATATGACTTTTGGTGCTAGTCACTAGCCCTTGGCCTATGGAAGGTAGGTATGAGGTTGTCACGACATGGGCCCCGGAGGACGGGTCGTGACACTTACCATCTCTATACAAAGGTATAATTTTTTTTCATAACCACTTTATTTAGATTGTTATACTGATGTATTAAATAAATATATATTTTAATTAAGATATTACAAATAATATATAAAGGTGAATTTTTATTTATCTTTATTTTACTCCATCATTTAAAAAATAAAAACAATATTCATGCATATATACAGCCTACCATCTCCACGAACAATGTAATTCATATTTATATCTCTAAATATTATGAATATATCTAAAAATATATATATAATTAAAAAATATGAGATTTATATCATGGTTAATATTCTTGATTTGGTTGAACTATGTTAAAGGTATAAGGATCAGAATTTCATAACCGAAACATTCATGAAAAATTAAATAGTTAAAACTTGAAAACTATGATTTTAATAAATAATTTTAAATAAATGGGTTTTGAAATGTTATAAGTGGATAAAATATTTTATTATAAATATATAAATTATTTCGGTATAGAATTATAAAAAAATTAAATTTATTATATAAGAGGTTTGAGATATTTCGACGCAAATGGAACTTAAGGTAAGGAATTTTTATATCACTTATATTTCTTTGAGACACATTCCATATTCACCACTTATTTATTTTATATAGTGTATATATTTTCCATGAATTTATTTTATTATTCTTATTATGAAAATTATGATTATTTATATATCCATCTATTTTTCTCTCTATCATGTGGTTTTTATTTGAAAGTTACAAAATTGGTATAAGATTTATGTTACAATCTCATTATTTATTGATATTTTTTATGATCAAGTTTATGATGATAAAATTTTAAGACTTATCTCGAAATAATACCATGGATTTTCTTATTCTTTTATTATTTCTATTTATCATGTGTTTTCCTTTTATTTTTCTCTCTTTAAGAATTTTAGATATCAAAATAATGTTTTTATGAAAATATGAATTTATTTCTCCCTTCGATCAAAAATCCATTTTATTTCTTATCTATGTTTTCTAAAAAGAATTCAAGATTTTTTTGAAAGGTTATCCTATGTTTTTTTAAATTCATTTATACCCATGAATTAATTTTTATAAAATTATTTAAAATGAATCTTCTTGTAATTTTATGAATAAGCCACTATTAACTTTGTAATGAAAATGTGAAAGGAATCCTTGTTTTACCATAAAAAACATGAATAGAATTTCTTATCACCATGAACACTCCATGATTTAAAGTTTTCTTTAAAATTTTGTAGGTTTATTTTCAATGAAATTGTTTTCTTTAATATTTTGGAAATATTTTTATTTTTAATTTTTTGTTTCAAAATGAAAGGGTATTTTCTTCAACAATTATTCTTAGGATATTTTAAATAATATGTTTTATTTTATGTTTTCAAAATTAACATGCGATTAAATAATGTATCCATTTTACAAATAGTAATAAACTATTCGATAATTTGGGATTAGATCCGTTGTATTTTGTGCTAATGTAGAAAAATAACCACCGACTTTAGGCCACTAGGGTTGGGATGTTATAGTTAGTATTAGAAGAAGTCTATTAGAGACCTTGCGAACTATATTTGGGAAAACATAGATTAGGGAACATAACCATATGGGTGACCATGATGATATGTCCAATTATAGAATAATATCATAATTTTTTGGGTAAGGTAGAAGTATATTACTTTCATAGACATATATATTTGTATGGATACTACAAGTGGATATTGTTCTGGAAGAGGTGCATATAGGGTTAATAACTTATAAAATAGTTTTATTAATATTTCATAGCCACAATTATAGTGCACAGCGAGTGTTCTCTTACCGTGAAACGAGTTTGACACTCTCCGAGTATATTCTTGGGTTAATTTTCACTTTATTTACAAAAAATTATGAATGATTTGAATTGTTAATGACCATGAATGACCATGTTTCATCATAAGGTATCATATATTGAAAATATTTGTTATGATTTAGACATAATATGAATGATATTTCATGATTACATTATTTCCCACTACGATTATTGTCAATCACACTATGTTTTTTGGATTTAGTAAATGGTAGGAACTATAAGGAATACTATTAATGATGAATGTGGTGGAGAATGTAATTATTTTCCTCATGAGAAACTAAATGATGTATGATTTAGAAGGATGAAATTTGTGTTTTTGCATAATTAACTATCACATTAGTTGATTAACTGTGTAAAATTTAGTGATTTTCCTAACGATTCAAATAATAAGAAGATATAATTTTATGAAAGTTCACATGGTAATGAACATTTATGAATGAAAGTTTAATTTTATTCTGGAAAATAATTTTGGAAGTAGAAACCAGGAGAATGTATAAAAAGAAGGGTAAGATGGTTTATTCGTAGAAATTATGGTCATAGAACAAAAAATTACCAAGGAATTGAATGTCTTATATGGGGGAACTTGGGAATAATTAGATTCAATGACCTAATCTAATGGTTAAATACTAGAAAAAAGAATGATCTATGTCATGTAATTTGTTGATGTGAAAGGATTAAAGTGTTTATGTATTTGGATTCGTGAATTATGTTTTAGAAGTGTTATATTAATGATATTATTGTTATAAGAATGATGAAACCTGTAAATATTGTTATTTAGTAGTTGGCCTTTAAGGATTTTAAAGAATATGTTAAATGGTACCGATAAACTAGAAAAGTGATTCAATGATAAGGTAATACTTTTCAATAACACATTATTAAAGGACATATAACCATTAATATGTGTTTTATATTAGGATAATAATGTTTAGTTGGAATAATTATATTACTTATACTGATAAATAAAATTGGATAATATTTATGAACTTATAATTGATTGGTGATTTGATGAAAAAGTTATTTATGTGATATTTGGTGAAGTTTACTTAACTATTATATTTATAGAATATATTGGATATATTTTAAGAATTTATGTTTTTATTGTGGTTTTATGGTGATTCATATTATTTTGTTAAAGATTATTAGCATTTGTAGGAGAATATATGACAAACGTATTCACATATTTGGTATGTGACATTATGAACTAATTTTGGATATTTTGGGGATTAATGTTAAGTTGATTAAGTAATTTTAGTGTAATTAATTATAAATTTTTGGTTTTGAATTTATTTTGACATATTTTGGATAGTCTTAAGGTTAAATATTTATGTAATGGATTGAGTTGAACTTTGGCAGGTTATTGTTACAATTTTAGAGATTAATCTGTTATGTTTATCTATATTGCACAACTTGTTCCAACCAATTTAGTTTTGGTAAATGTTTAGAGTTATAAATAATGAATTTTCATCCTTATATGGATATTATAATCCATTTAATGTTAATTTTAGTAATTCAAGCATGAAAAATTCATCTTGAATATCATTTCATCGAGTAAGAGATGAAGTGGAAATTGATTGAAATACTACTAAAGGATGAAATTATACTTATGAAATGGAAACAAATCAAGTAATTATATTTTTATATGTTATATTTATTTATAGTAAAATAATCCCTCAACTTTAGGAAAAATATATTGAAATTCAAATTCTATAATTTTGATTTCATTTCTGATGAATTTATGGTGTTTTCACTCTTCATTGATTTATAGGTTTGTGGCCGTTAAATTTATCGTGACCATATTCCCTGTTACTCTCTATTAACCATTGGTCATTATTTTTCTCCTCTATGTCCACAATTTAACTTCCCACAAATATTATCCTTATCTAGGAACCCAATTGGGTGTTATTTTAGGTAACATTTATGTTTTCCACTTCCCCTTTTCAAGGGAAGTTTTATTATCCCTCTTTGCAATGTGGGTTTTCAATAAATGTATTTTAAAATATTCAACCTTTGATGAATGAGATAAAATTTCAAGGGAAACATTTATTTAATGGGATGAGTGTAATTCCCCGACCCCAGGTACCTAGATTCGGTGCATTATTTTAATACATTGGCATGATTAAAATGAATCTAGTCCCGAAAGACCGATCAGTTTAGCAGTTTTGGAAAATAGATTACATACATGGACGTTACATTAAACTTTCTAACATATAATACAAAACAATTTTTTTTTGATAATGCCATTGCCCCCTTAGATTAACCCTGTATTTCAAACATAAAACACTTCTTGGGATCTTGAGAAAATAAAACATAAGAAAGTGGTGAGCTCAGATGCTCAGTAAGGGTAAATAATTTAGCAGAAGCTATAAACTATTAAGGCAGGATGTTTCATAAAAACAAAAACTTTTTTAAACATAATCTTGAACATAATATGGAAAAAATGAATCAAACATCTCCATATAAACAAGAACATGGATATTCTACTAGTCTAATAATCACATGTAATAACTAATTTCATAATGATGGAATGCATCATTCTAGACTATCAGAACCATATAGTCAAGCCCTTGTGCCAATACTACAAATAAGATTTTGTCAAGGCCTTGTTCCAAGACACTAGTTTGTCTCATGAGACCCACCGATGCATCGGGGAGCTATAGTGGGCTCCACCCGTCACTTACTATGTCCAATGCATTCCTCATATGAAAAGGTTTAAACATAACATAAACATTCATAATAAAACTAGCATGCGAAATGTCAATACTTTATCTATAAACCATGGATGGTATAAAAATAACACATCCATAGTTAAAAATATAACAAAACCTTCAATACAATATGGAATATTTTTATCATAATAAATCAACCTTGATCAAGAATAATATCCAATAAATGATGTTCACATAGTTGAAAATGATTAGTAAAACTCCTTGAGAGAAATATCCCTTTTTTCATGAAATAATATTAAAAGTCACACAATTTATAAAGGAAGTAATTTAAAAGATATTTTTGAATAAAAGTTTCCCATACCACTTTGAACATTTTTAAGGTAATTAACATTTTAAAACATTCATGTTCATATAAATAAATCCTTAAAATAATTTTGAAAACATGAACATTAATGAGAAAGGTTTAGAAGAATAAATCTGTAAAACATTTAAAATTATTTTTTTAGTTAAATAGTCCCTTAAAAGTATCCTTTTTAAATATCTTTTATGAAACATGGGCATGAATAATAAATATGTCCCAGTAAAATCTTACACATAAACAATCTCGGATAATAATGGGATTGTGGAATTAACCCTTACCTTGCACTTTCCTTTAGTCAAGGGTATTCTTAACCTCCTGTATGAAGATCTTAGTATGTTATTAAATTATACCAGAACCATATTAATATTTATTATATCATACATTATTAATTTATGACTTTATACTACCCATTTAATAATAATTTCAATGTTGAATTAATATTTCAGGTAACAATCGCTTTCTTAATCGTATGTGTTTTAACTTGTTACTCTTGATTGTATCACTTATATAAATATTTAAATACTTACAGAATATAAAAAATTATTTACATATCATATATATTTAGAATATAAATATGTATAATAGAATAATATATGAAATGAAAAACACCGTTTATGGAGACGATAGTCTGTACGTACGCATAAACGCTGTTTCCGTTTTCATATCATATTGAATGGAACTAAGTGAATAAGATATATGTTAGTACATATATATATAAATATATATATCTCCAGTAGCATTATTATTTCATATATTACATAAGTATTAGTAATATATATTTTTATAATCATCGATGAATGGTGAACGTGGAAATGAATCTCATCGCGTCGTGGAGACAGTAATCCATACGCACACACGAGAGACAATATAATTTCCTTAAAGATGTGGAATTGGATGGTATATTAAGTTTATAGATAAATTAGCAAGTTATTTTTATTATTTATATATATATATATATATATATATATATTACTCATCATTATATCCATCCAAATAACATAGTGTTGAATAACAAATTACACCACGACAAGGATACGATAAGCCATACGTACGCACGCATGGTGACATTATCATTCATCAGATGGATATAATAATGAATATAGTTGTGACATATTTATAATAACATCACAATATATATAAGTTACTGGAAATATTATTTTATAATGGAAACAACAAAGAAAGTGTAAGTGGAAGAATAAGAGAACTTGAAAGAGGGTGGTGAAATCATTACCTGTTCTTCAGGTTCTTCCTTTTGATTTGATCAAAAGGGAATCTTAATTGGGATTTATGACAAAAGTAATGACTCTAGAATGAATTTAGGATAGTTGAGAGGATATTTGGGCAGATTTTTGCTATGCCAAATTACTTTTGAGGTGTGAAATTAAGAGAAGGGGAAGTGCCCTTTTATAAGAGGGGTGAGGGGTACCTTAGGAAAAACTTAAAATATTATTTTATAATAAATTCGTATTCGGTTTTTAATGGCTCAAAAATTAATCATTTAAAATATAAGGTGGGGATGGGTCGAAGAAAACTCAACCAATAGGTTCTAGACAGGTTTAGATTACCATATTAACCTTAAATTTTAGATTTAACTCTTAGTTAAATAGTTTGACATTTACCATGTCTCTTTGTATTTATATATTATATGGTTAATAAACTTACTATAAAATGCCAATAGAACCCAAATTGGTTCATTAATGTCATATATATTATTATATAAGTCTTTTGACCGATCCTTATATTTTTAGGACTATTATATCAATTAATAATATAATAGTTTTTTTAAAAAGTATTTTATGTAAATTTTGACACTCTTTGGTATTTGTTTTTTGATAAAATAATAACATCATTATTACTTCAAAAAAAAAAATACATTGAATCAATACTCACATGTCTTATTCACCTAGAAAATTATTTTATGTCATAAAAACTTTGAAATTATATTTATTTTAATATTTATAATTTCATTTATTTGATTCTTTCATTAATAAGGTAATTAGTACATCATCATTGTGTCATTAATAAATTTAATTATTTAATCTCTAAAAATTAAAAATAAAATACCATTATGTATGAAATATTTTTATCTTTCTAATGAATATTTATAGTCTAATTTATCTTCTGTATAACCATATATTAAAAATGGTTTAGTTATTAAACTTTGATTTTAACTCTTTTAACTCTTCTTTAAATAAAATAATAATAAATGTCTTAATCTATTCCAAGTGGACCTAAAGGGTCATATCTTATTCCTAAGGTTGTTTTTTGTCGAATTACACTTATCCAATAGAATTATGACATGTGTTAGGGTAATAATAATATCATTTTTACCTTTAATTACCCTATTTACTTTTAACCATGGTAAATAAAAGTAATAAGTTACTATTCACCAATAATTATTTTTATCTTATTGAACCACATTTTACTCCTTGATATTAACTGTGTCTCTAAAATTTTCTAAATTCAACTCACAGAAGCGGTAAAATTATGTTTTATGTGAATTTGCAAATTCTCCTGGGAGGTGGGTAAAAGACGGTGAAAAGTTCAATAAAATTTTTATATATCTATAATTATTATAAACTGAATCTAATGAATTACATTGAACTTATATAGGTATTATGTATATATTTTTACCTAAAATAAATTTAAATAAAATAAATAATTATTTAAATAAAATTTCGGTTTTAAACTATAACTCGGTGTTTTTCACTATTCATAAAAAATTGAAAGTTTTTAGAAAAATACCAAAAATTCACCCTAAGATAATTTTGATATTATGAATCCAAAAATGAATCCCATTTTACCAAATTCAAAACAAAAAAGTTTCATTTATTAATTTAAAATTAATTCTCTTTGTCAAAACTAAAAGGCGTATTTTTAAGAAATAATATCTATCAAAAGATTGACACTTGTTTATGTCCAATCACAAAGTGAAATTACTTAAAATGACCATAATTGGATTAAATGGTAAAAATATAATCTATTTATACTTCCAAACCATTAAAATGTATAATTTAACACTATAAATTATTTTGATTAAAAAATTTGTTTTCAGTTAAAATATAGTAATTTTCACTATTCACCCAAATATGAAAGTTATCAGAAAAACACCAAAAATTTATTGAAACTAAATTATTATGTCGTGATTTTAAATAAGAAGTTTATTTTGTCAAATTTTATATATAAAAGTTTCAAATATTGGATTTAAAAATGGTTCACCATTAAAAGGTCGTAAAAGTGCATTTTTTTGAAAAATACTTCTTTTATCTGAAAAAAATGATTTACTTCTTACATTATGTCTAAGAAACTCATAATATTGATTCTAAAATTATAAGGATTATATAAAGTTCAAAATAGAGTTAATACTATTCATAACCACTTTTGAACGACTAGTTCGGTAGGTCGTGATGCGCTTGAACTCAGTGTTGCATGTAGTGCAAGTTATTGCATTACTTTGAAGAAATAATATACTATGAAATCATGGGGTGTTACAATGAGGGTATAATTTGACACTCTAAATAATTTAGTTTAAAATAGTAATAATCATGATATCTTTCTTAAAATGAAACATCGATCTTTGAGTGAATTGAGATATATTATAAAAATATTATTTTTTAAATGTGACCTAGATATTGAATTTATGTGTATGAACATGTGTAACCACATTAAGAAATATATTTATAATGGTAACAATACAAAAGTGTTTTTTTTAATTCTTAGAAAATAAGAAGTTAATTTTTATTGAGGCTATTTTATGCTTCAAAAATAAATTTTATTCAAAAGTGATATTTATTGAATTTGGTGTGAGTAAATTATAATTAATTTTATCCAATTTTAGAAATTTTATTTTATAAAATTAACATCATTTTTGGAATCATCATATCAAAATTAACATAGGGTGAAATTTTGGAATCTTTCTAAAATGACTGATTTTTTAGTGAATAGTGAAAAATGCATATTTTTCATATAATATCATTTAATTTCATTAAATAATGTAATTTAAAAGTCCTATTATATTTTTTATTTGTTATAAATGTGAAATTATACACATTTATTTAAAATAATCTAATTAATTACATTTAAATCGGAAATATTCATGATTTTGATATATGTTAATTTTTATGCTTAAAACACATTTCTCTAAATATAATTTTCAATAAATTTTATGAATTTATATTTAAATTGTTTTAAAACTACTTGAGATTGAATATTGAACAATTTTTACCATATTTGGAATTAGGTGGTTCAAATTTGGTAAATAGTTCTCAATTATATTTGGTCATTATGAATAATAACCATGGTAAATATTCTTATTCCATGAATTTTATAGATAAATACAACATATTATGGATGTGTTAAAATTTAATATTTTAATTCCATAACTATATTTATGAATCAAATTTCATTATAAATTAATAGTTTCAAAAATGGTTGTAATTATATTTTATAATAGAAAATATTTTATCAAATGATTTAAAATTAATAACAATCCTATCTTTATCCAAGTAAATACGATATGGTTTAAAATATAAATCAAGGTATATTTATGGATCAATTATCCTTTTATGTTAACATTCTTTACCCTTAAAAATATTATAATACCTTGATATTTTAGTAATTGTCAATTGGATTAACTGAGGGGTTAAAACTAATAATAACGGTTAAAACCTCACTTAAACTTGTCTAAATATTATTATGTGAGCTGATTTCAAATTTTAATCATCCTATATTTAAGATATATTAATTTTAAGTCACTTTATTATAAAAAATAATTCATATTAATTTGATAATTTAGGTAATTCCAAGAATTCCCCTCCCCTCACTTATAAAAGGGAACCCATTATCCCCAATTCCTCACACCTTTTGAGACTTGTATTTCAGAAAATACCTACCATAAAACCTTAATATATTCCTTCACCACACCTTAGAGCTTCTGTTCTTTCCCAAATACCTTATCTTTAAGGCTTAAGGTGTATGGAAAAAGAGGGTTTGCAACGAAGATATATAACTCTTAACTTAGCATTTTTAATTTTATTTATTCTTCTACCACCTCTAAATCCAAGGTATCCATTATAAAATAATTTATATAGTATCTTATATATAATTAATTTTTATAATGATGAATTAATAACCATTATAAACCATCTTTCCATCATATGGAAAGATAAAAATCGCTTGTGCATATGTATGAATTATCGTATCAACATAGTGGTTTAATTCGTTTTTATCATTACTTTATTTGTATGGTTATAATGATGGATTTAATAAATATATATTTTATTTATGTTATTATTATGAATCTATAAAGGTTAATTATTATTTAAATTTCTTTTGAACCATCCGTAAAAAAATCAAACCAACGTTGATGTGTACGTATGACTTACCATCTCCATGAATGGTGTAATTCATCTTTCTATCTCTAAATTTTATGAATATATATATATAATGACTATATATATAATTAATATATATTATATTTATATCATGGTTAATATTCTGTAGATTATAGAACTATGATCAATGTACAAGAACTGAAACTACTGAACTGAAACTTCCATGAAAAACAAAACAGTTACCACCTAGAAATGACAATTTTAATAAATAATTATTAATTAATGGGTGTTGAAATGTTATAAGTAGATAAAATAAGATATAATAAGTATTTACATTATTATGTTATATAATTATAATAAATTTAAATGTATTATACATTAGATTTTAATGCTTTTTAAGAAAGTAGAACTTGAGGAAAGAGATTTTTATCTCAATTTTATTTTTGTGAGACATATTTATATATTCACCACTTGTTTATTTTTTTCATATATATACCACACAGAAATTTTTTTAGGAGGTTTATAATTAGAATTATGGGGATTTACATATCCATATAAGGTTTTATCTTTCATTGGTTTTGATTTTAACATTCCTAATGTGGTAAGAGATTTATGTTACAATCTTATTGTTTATTGGGATTGTTTATGATCAATTTTTTAATTATTAAATTTTATGACCTATCTATAAATAAGACAATTAATTTTATTCTACTAAATTTATTTCTATATATTACATTTTTTCATATTATTTTCCTCTATTTAAGAACTCAAGAGACTAAAAGAATGTATTTTGAGGAAAACTAACTTTATTTCTCTCTTTAGTCAACAATTATTTTTCTTCCATATCCATGTTTTATAAAAATGTTTTTAAGATTTTTTTAACATTCTAATATGATCTTTTGAAGTCATTTTTACCAATGATTTAATTTTTAAAAATAGGTTTAAAAGGAATATTATTTTCATTTTTCAAATGAGGTACTTTTATCTTTTTACCGAAAATGTTAAAGGAACCTTTGTTTTACCATACATGGAATGAATGAAATTTCCTACTATAATACCCTTAGTTTTTATGAAATATATTTTCATCAAATAAATTAAATTTCATTGATAGATTATGTTACACACAACTCCATGTTTTAACAAACTAAAATATATTATTAATATTATTATTTAAACTCAACTGTTATAACCTAGTCATTAAACCTGGTGGAATGAATATGAATAACCACACTTAAGTAAACTATAATAATGGTTTTTATAAATAAATCATATTGATAAAAAATACTTAATTTTTAGTAAGGAACTTATTTGTTTCGAAAATAATATTTTCTCAAAAAATATTTTTATTGATCTTTGCAAACAAATAATAAATGTAATTTTTTTCCAATTTTAGAAAATTTATTTGAAAAAATAATATAATTTTTTAAAATTTATATGTCAAAATTATTATTTAGTAAATTTTTCATAATTTTCTATAAAGATTAATTTTTTTTGATGAATAGTAAATTATAATATTTTTTATTAAAAAATGCCTTTTAATTTAAATTATTTACCTTCTCCATCTTGCTAATATGTATTTAAATGTAAAATAAGTTAAGTTATATATCTATTATTCCAATTTAGGTAATTTGAATCAATTTAATATTGAATTTTTATGTTAAAACATTTTATAATTATGAAATGTTTCTCTTTGGAAAACTGCTTTTTTATCATGTATGAGGGTTTAATTTTAAATTATATTTTTACAATTATTTAAATTATATTTAAAAAAATGGAATAAATATTTTTAATAATCATAATTAATATCATATAATAAGGTTACCTTAATTTTTTTTCCAAATGAGTAGTCAAAATAGTAAAAATTAATTACTACGGCTAAGTTTAAAATGAGTTTACCAGGGGTTAAACTAAAATGATAATGGGTAAAATTACCTATAAACATATAAAACACCAATTTACAGAAATAAAACGAACTTATATCATCTAATATTTTATAATGATCCATTTTGGAGCCTTGTGGCATGTTTAAAACGTGGGTATTCCTTTTTCCCTTTCAAAAATTGTAATGACCCAGGTATTTATAAAATAATACTTTTTTATTTCTATTAATACATATGAATAAGATATTAATTTTAAGTTAAAGTGGACACTTTCTCTAATAGTGTACTCGATACGCAACAACGGGCTTCTCCGAAATCTTACATTGCACACAACATTGAGTTATACTGAAAAATAATACAATAATAATATTATTATTTTAAATGGTAGTTAACACCTAGCCATTGGAATTGCAGGAATGAATAGTATCAAATGAATTTTGAAATATGGTTCACACATGTTTAAATTATGATTCATTTATTACCAAATTTATTAGAAATTGTAATAAAAATCAATTAAATATAATATATGTGTTTTTATGAAAACCTATTTAAAAGAGAATAGTTGTGTTTTCATATCACTATTTATGGATTTTTATTTAATGAAAAATAAATGGTATATATTAAATGTAATGTTTTAAATTCATCTTATATTTTATCTAGATATGATATAATAATAAATTCATTTTTATTGGATAAAAGAAGTATTTTTCTAAAAATACAGTTTTGCCGCCTTTTGATGGATAACCCTTTTTAAATCTAGTTTTTGACAACTTTATATGTTTTATTTGACCAAATAAACCTATTATTTATAATATTAATATCAATATTTACTTTGGATGAAATTTTGGTATTTTTTATGCTAAAGTTCATTTTTAATGAATAATGAAAAATGCTGCATTTTAAATTCAAAACTGCCTTTTAAACTAATTTATTTTTATAGTTATATTGTACTTTTAATTGGTTTTGAAGTATAATTGGATTATATTTTAATCATTTAATCTAATTTTGGTCATTTTAAGTAATTTCACTTTAAAATTAGACATAAACGAATGTCAATCTTTTGGTAGATTTTACTTCTTAAAAACACTTTTTTTGGTTTTGACAATGGGAATCAATTTTAAATTAATTTCTGAAACTTCTGTGTTTTGAATTTGAAAAAATGGATTCCATATTTGAAATCTGGTGGTCAAAATTATGTTAATAGTTAATTTTTTTTATTTTTTGACATTATGAATAGTAACTTCAGTAAATATTTTATTTACCATGGTTAAAGGGTAAATCCCATAAATAAGGGTAAAAAATAATATTATAATAATATTAAATTACCCTAACACATGTCTTAAACCTATTGGATGAGATATTTATGACCATGGGAATCCTTGGGTCTATTTTAGGACCCCATGGAGCAACTTGTGTGTGAAAATGACATTTAATTACTATTAATTAAAAGTCAAGGATAATATAACCTAAACATGTATCTTTTAGTAAACAATTTTTTATGGGTTTATATAAGTTATATTTTAAAATATAAATTTTCATTATAAAGCTAAAAATATTTCCTACATCATGGTATTTTATTTATAATTTTTATACATCAAATAAATAAATATATTTATGACGCAATAATTATGTAGTGATTACCTTATTAATGAAAGATGTTAATAAATAAGATTATAAATTTTAAAATAAATTTATTTTGAAACATTTTTTTTCCATCCATGAATTTTAGGGATGATTATGACTTTTTATCTTCTAATTTATGATGTTTTTTTCATATGAATCAAGTTGTTATAGAATCTTAAAAATTCATGATATCAATAGTATAAAAATTGACACAAATGAGTTTTAAAAACAAATAATATTCCTAAAATCTAATATTCAGCCAAATGACTTATATAATTTTGTAAATATCATTAATGAACTACTTTAGATATGATTGGAATTTTATGGTAACTATATTAACCATATAGTATGAATATACAAAAAGAAATGGTAATAGTTAAATTAGTTTACTAAGGGTTAAAGCTAAATGATAATGTTAAATTTGAAACCAAAAATTTCTATAAAACCTATCGACTGATAAGATTTAGAACAATAATCACCTTAAATCCAAATTAAATGAATTTTAGAACTTCTGAAAATCAAAATTCATTTTATAATAAAATAATCTTTCAAGACATTCCTAATGTACCCCTCCTCCCTCTTATAAAAGGCCACCACCTATAACCCCTTACTCACACCTCTCAAGCCCCTTGGCTCGTCTAAAATATACTCCAACAAGCTACCAAAATCCTTCTCTTCCTCTTATAAGCATTAATTTAGGTAGAAATAAATTCATGAAATTGTTTTGGTTCAAAGAAGAGGGAGTTAACCATTTTAAGAGGCAACATCTTCTCTAAAGTTCCTTTCCAATATTATACTTCTTCACTACGTATTATACTATTATTATTTTATTACATAACAACACCAGTATCGTAAATATACTAGGATTTTTTCATGATAATGATTTGTACTAAACTTACACACACCTCTATCTAATGGATTTAGAACATACTGTTTCTGTGGACGATGAACTACTGCCTCACGAAACGATGATTGTTCAATTATCTAATACCACCTTTCATAGAGGCCATTATGATGAAACTGTATTTATATGATTTATATTATGTTTATATTGTATTTTTTATTTTATAATTTTTATTCACAACATACCTTTATTCTTTTCATGATGTGTAAAAATGGTAATTTTATTTGAGGAAGCACAGACTACCGCCCGCTCAAAGTGATATGATTCATTCATGCCATACATGGAATGTATAAAGGATAGAGTTAATGAAATTATGTAACATATATAAAATATTATATTATACTGGAATTATAATATACCTATGTTTCATTATGTTTTCATTCCATTAAATATTAAATAGAAATAAAAGTAGTGTTCATGCGTACATACGGCTTACCGTCTCCATGAACAGTTCATTTCATTTATTATCTCCAAATGTTATGGAATATTATAAATACATATACAATGGATATATATGATATATATATGAATAATATTCTAGATATAATTTAATTTTTACCACATGTACAAATTTTATTTATAACAAGATCATTTTTGACTCAAGTACCCAATATTGACAAAATGACCGATATTAACTTAAATAATTATGTAATTTGTATAATGTGGTAATAAGTGATATAAAAGGAATAATAAACTTGAAAAAGGTTCTGAAGCAAGTATAAATTAACTGTAGTTTATTATTTAGGAAACTAAATAATGAATGAGTCATGTTATACACGAGGTAAGGGAACTTCTTAACCCAATTTCAATTCTTTGGGTTGATCTTATACTTCTTGTTTATGTCATGCAATGATTATGTGAGAAATGAATTTTGATATCTTATCATGTATTTTTACTTTATTTATGTGTACTTATAGTGAATACACATAATTGATATATTTTATTTACATAATGATATTTGTAAGGGACGTTATCTCAATCACCTTTCATTGAGGAATATTTTGATAATATACACCTCTTTATTTTATACAATGTATAAAAAAACCCTTTGACTTTTAATTTCATTCAAAGGGAATATTTTATCTATGAATATTTTTACTAAATGAAAAAAGGAATGTTTTTAACTTATGCGGCGATGAGGACCTCTTCACCGCCGTAATCATTATTTGGCTTCCTATACAATCCTTGATATTTTTAAAAGGAAAAGAAATCCATTATTTCCTTTTTGGGTGTTTTGAAATTGAAAATGGTTTTTGAAATGGATTGATTATTTCAATATCTTGAAATTATTTCTTGTGACTATAAATGAAATGTTATTAGTTAAATGTTGATATTTACAATATTTTATGTGTTATGATTATATAATGGTACTTGGACATTTGACGGGTGGTTACATGATAAACCAATGACGGGTGGTTATGTGATAAACCAAATAACGGGTAGTTACATGATAAGCCATGGATGGGTGGTTAAATTATAACCTCCAATGCATTGGGTATGGAAGTCGGCTGTGTGGCTATTCTATTTAGTGATAAGTGTGGAAGTCGGCCATATGGTTATTCCATATAAGTATGTTTATGTCCCAAGTTTCCTTTATATGCTATATGTTGTTTTCTATGGGATTTATGGTAATCTGTTGGTTAAAAAAGGGTAATCAATGAGATTATATTCAGTGAAGTGTTTTTTCTACTTTTTTAAGATGAAAAGTATTACTTTATGATGAATTATTCATGGTTTAAATGTTGTTTTGAAAAACTAACAGTTTTCCTTATATATGTATCCATTACTGAGTTTTTATGATCATACAAAGTTTTGAAGTGTTTTTTGTAGGACTTAAATATGAATAGAGTCAAGTATGGGATCAATGAAAAGTCATGATGTCTAAAACATTGAAGTAGACATGTTGTTTTAAGAGTTGTTATTTTATAAAAAAATGGATAGTGAGTAGAAGTGTCTACTTATAATATTCAAGTTGTTATGTATAAGTTATAACCTAATTCTATAAATATATAAACCTAAAAAGTTCCTCAAGGTGAATTATTAAATTAATTCAAGATTTTGTTAAGTTTAATGCCGTGGGATTACAATTGATATCATAGGTCGGTTTAGATAACTTTAGAGGCTTGGGTGTTATTTAAACATAAGTGACATAACCATAATATTTATCATATTAGAAAGAGTCATAATTATTTTAGATAAATTGAATGATTTTAAGATAACATTAATAATTATATATTACTATTTACCCTCCTCATAAGATATTATATGATGAGTTTACTGATATACTCACACTGACCTTTTTGGTTTTAGTAAATGGCTAGATCTAATAGGCACCAAAGTAACAATGGATATGAAGGAAACTATGGTCATTTTTTGAATAAGATACTGAATGAAATGGGTGTTGTAATGATAAATCTTTTGGTTATTCTAAACCAACTATCTGGAGTCATGATTGACCACTTGAACCTTGGTGAATTTTCTAAGGCATCATATATGCGATAAATGGATCCCCATGGAAGTTCATGTTATAATCATAGAGGTAAGTATATTCAAAAACCTATGTGTCAAGGATGTGGAAAGAAACAACTAGGAAAATGATTCAAAGGGACAAGAAGATGCTATATATGTGGTAATGGAGGTCATAAATCAATAACCTTCCATGGAAAAAGAAAGTGTCAAGTTGACTCCAGGAAAGGGAAAGAAGTTATTTCTGAGGGATCAATTGAATGTTTTAAATTTGGTGTTAATGGTCATTACACAAATAGATGCCCTATGAAGAAGGTTCAAGAATGGTATCAACAGAACTATAAAAATATATATTTACCAATACCTAATTTCATTCCAATTAAGGATTAAAAAACTAACAATGCCCAATGAAAGGTTTGGATTATTTCTTAACATATGTTTAGACATTACTGAATCTTAGGATATGATTCATGATTTTTTTGTAGGAATGAAGTATTATGGAATAATTTATGAAATAATGGATAATGGATCCTGAAGAATATTGAATGAGTAATAATTCTACATATAAGGGATTCAAGAGTTATGGTATATTTTAGGATTATGAAATGCTTAAAATTAATAAGGCTCTTTTGATGATGGGATTACTTTGTAAGATTTTTTCTAGTATGTGTAACCCTGAAGTTTGATATGTGAAAATTTTATTCAATAAATAATTATCTTTTCTTTTATGGACATAATGGATAACCTTAGGGGTTCCTGTGATCTTTTTTTGAGGGGATAAATGGTTATTACATTTTGGGATGCAAAATGAAAGGTATTAGATAACATTTGAGGATAAAATTGGTTATAGTTATTTTTTTAGGAAATTATCATATATTTGGGAATGTTATAAGAATGATATGGTTTTAGAAAAAGGACAACCCGTAGGATGGGTGACAACTCGTCACATCCGGCAAGGCCATGGGAATCGAACTCACAACCGAAGGGTGACAAGGGAGCATCACCTACCACTGGCCTACGTGAAGTCTATGGTTAGTATGAATTATTATTTTTAGTTAAATTATTTTATTGATCAATAATAAGTTGATTTGGGATCTTATGTTTCATTAAATGGATATACTTATTATAGGAAAATTATTTGGTGATTAAGTGATAAAAGTTATTTTAGAAGATGTTTTCTCTTTTGGGAACACTATATGCCTAAGGAAAATAGAATACTTATTTCTATTGAGGAGTAATGATGGAATTTTATTTTGGAATAATCTATGTTTTATTTGTGTACATATATAAATTTGGGTTATTTATATAAATGATTAACCTATCATATATAATTTGTGATTAGGTTAATTGCTTTTCAGTATGAGACTTTAAGAGTAGCCGATGTTATTTAGAGATAAATATTCAGATTTTTGTGGAAGACTATGGGATGAAATACTTCTGAATTTTGGTTTTTAAACTTAGTTTTGATTATTTTGAATAATTTTAAGGAAAATTTTTATATTTAATGGGCTTTTTTGAAATTTGGGTATTGTTTTTTCAATTTGGGAGATTAAGAGTAGTATTTATTTTTATAAATGATTAATATTTCTTGGGGATTATCTGATCTTGTACTAACCATTTTGGTTTTGGTTAATGTCTAAAGATAGGGTAAATTTAGGATTTATCTTTTTTGGATCATGTTATTATCTATAAGTTGATTCTATCACTTTATGTATGACCAAGTCATCTTGAATTCTCATCGTTTGGAGAAAATATGAGTTTTTGGTAGAAACTTATTAAAGGATGAAACTCTACTCTAAAAGTAAGTTTATTTCCTTATGTTCTTAGTAAATCTCATAAATAAATTATAAAAATTTATTAGAGGGAAAATAAAACAAAAAACTTTGTCCGTTCACTTTTCCTACTGGGTAATCAAAGACCATTTAACATATCATCAGTTTATGGTTTTCTGGTGGTTAACTCTCTCCCGATCATGTTTTATATGACTCTCCATCAAAACTTGATAGTTATTTTTCTCTTCCATATTCATGTTTTCATGTAATAATAGTATTTTTTATCTTAGGTGACCTTTATAATTCTCTTTATTTTATTTAAAGTGATAGTTTTATTGACTCTTTTTCTGATGTGGGACTTTCAAAGAATTTTCTGAGCCCAATTTTAAAATTGAGAGGACACAATTTCTAAAATGGTGGAAGGATGTAATGAACCATGTATTTATAAAATAATAATTTTTTATTTCTATTAATATTTATGAATAATATATTAATTTTAAATTAAAGGGGATTCTTTTTCTGATAGCGTACTCGACACGTTACAACAGGCTTCTCCAAAATATTACATTGCACACAACATTGAGTTATACTAAAAAACAATATAATATAACAATATTATTATTTTAAATGGTAGTTAACTCCTATCATTTGGAATTGAGAGAATGAATAAAATCAATTTAATTTTTAAATATGGTTCACACATGTTTAAATGATGATTCATTGATTACAAAATTTATTTGAAACAGAAATAAAAACCAATTTAATACAATGGATGTGTTTTTATGAAAACCTATTTAAAAGAGAATAATTGTGTTTTCATATCACTCTTTATGGAGTTTTATTTAATAAAAAATATATGATATATATTCAATGTAATGTTTTAAATTCATCTTATATGTTATCTAAATATGATATAAGAATAAATTCATTTTTATTGGATTAAAGAAGTATTTTTCTAAAAATGTAGTTTTACCACCTTTTGATGGAGAACCCTTTTTAAATATAGTTTTAACACCTTTATATGTTTTATTTGACAAAATAAACCACTTATTTATAATCAGTACATCAAAATTTAATTTTGCTGAAATTTTGGTATTTTTTCTTCTAAAGTTCATTTTTAATGAATAGTAAAAAATACTGCATTTTAATTAAAAACTGCCTTTTAATCTAATTTATTTATATAGTTAGATTGTATTTATAATTGGTTTTAAAGTATAATTGGTTTTGACAACGAGAATTAAATTTAAATCAATTTCTAAAACTTTTGTGATTTGAATTTGGAAAGATTTATTCCATATTTTGAATCAAGAGGTCCATATTTTTTAAATAGGTAACTTTTATTTTTAGAAATTATGAGTAGTAACTTCAGTAAATATTTTATTTACCGCGGTTAAAGGGTAAATCTGGTAAATAATGGTAAAAAACAATATTATAATAATATTAAATTACCCTAACACATGTCCTAACCCTATTGTATGAGATATTTCTGACCATGGGAATACTTGGGTTGATTTTAGGTCCCCATGGAGCCACTTGTGTGTGAAAATGAAATTTAATTACTTTTAATTTAATGTTAAGGAAAATATAACCTAAACATATTTCTTTTAGTAAAACAATTTTTATATTGAGTTATATAAGTTATATTTTCAACTACAAATATTAATTATAAATATAAAAAGATTTAATACATCATGGTATTATATTTATAATTTTTAGACATCAAATAAAAAAAATATATTTTTGACACAATGATGATGTAGTGATTACCTTATTAATGAAATATTTATATAAATGAGATTATAAATATTGAAATATATTTATTTTGAAACATTTTATGCCATCCAGTAAGTTTAGGGATGATTATTAATTGTTATATTCTAAATTATGAAGTCTTTTTCTAATGAATCATGTTTTTATATTTTTTTAAAAATTCATGATATGAATAGTATAAAAATTGACATAAATGAGTTTTTAAAACAAATACTCTTTTATTAAATGATATAATAACTATAAAAATCTAAGATTCAGAAAAATGAATTATATAAGGTTTTAAATATCATTAATTAATCACTTGAGTTTCGATTAAAATTTTATGGTAACAATATTAACTATATAGTATGAATATACAAGAAGACATGGTAATAGATAAATTAGTTAACTAAGGGTTAAAGCTAAATGATAAAGTTAAATTTGAAAACAAATCTTGTCTGAAACCTATAGTTTGAGAGTATTTTAAAAAAATAATCATCTTATATTTTAATTAAATGAGTTTTGGAACTTTTTAAAATTGAAATTATGTTTATAATAAAATAATCTTTCAAGACATTCCTAAAGTACCCATCCTCCCTCTTATAAAAGGCCACAACCTCTAACCCCTTACTCACACCTATGAATCCCCTTGGATCATAAAAACTCTTATAAAATATGATCCCAACATCCCTATATTCCTCTAAGAAGCCTTACCTTAGTCATAAGACAATTCAAAAATCATTTTGGCTCAAATCAAAGGGAGTTACGCATTTTAAGAGGCATCACCTTCACTAAAGTTCCTTTCCAATATTCTGCTTCTTCACTCCATATTATATTATTATTATTTTATTACATAAAAAAACTTGTATCCTCAATATTCTATTATGTTTTTATGATAATTATTCAAACTAAACTTACACGCACCTCCATTTAATGGATTTAGAGCACACTGTTTCTGTGGATGATGAACTACTACCTCACGAAATGATGATTGTTCAATTATCTCATACTTCCTATAATAGTGTCGATTATGATGGAAATGTATTTATATGATATATATTATGTTTATATTATCTTTTTTATTATTTAATTTTTATTTACAACATAACTTTATGATTTTCTTGATGTGTAAATATGATAATTTTAATTAGAGGAGGCTCAGACTACCGCCCCCTCAAAGTGATATGACTCGTTCATGCCATACATGGAATGTATAATGGATCGTGTTTATAAACTTATGTAACATATAGAAAATATGATATTATAATTTAATTATAATATACTTATCTATCATTAAGTTTTCATTCCATTAAATATAAAATAGAAATGAAAGTAGCGTTTATGCGTACGTACGACTTACCGTCTCCAAGAACAGTGCATTTCATTTCTTATATCCAAATGTTATGGAATATTATATATATATATATAATGTATATATATGATATATATATGAATAATATTCTGGATATAATGTAATTTTTACCACATGGACAAATTGTAATTATAACAAGATCATTTTTCGACTCAAGTACCCAATATCGACAAAATGACCGATATTAACTTCAATAATTATGTAATCTTTGAAACATGGTAATAAGTGATATAAAAGGAATAATAAACTTGAAAAAGGTTATGAATCAAGTAGAAATTAACTTAATTTTATTATTCAGGAAACTAAATAATTAACTATTCAAGTTGGACACGAGGTAAGGGAACTTCTTAACACAATTTCCATTCTTCGGGTTGATCTTATACTTCTTGTTTATGTCATGCAATGATTACATGAGAAATGAATTTTGATATTTTATATTGTATTTATACTTTATTTATGTTTAATTATAGTGAATACACATAATTGATCTATTTTATTTACAGAATGATAATTTTAAGGGACTTTGTCTCAATATCCTTTCATTGAGGCATATTTTGATAATATACACCTTCTTATTTTATACGGTGTATAATAAAACCCTTTGAATTTTACTTTCATTCCAAGGGAATATTTTATCTACGAAGCTTTTTAATAAATGAAAAAGGAATGTTTTTAATGTATGCGGCGATGATGACCTCTTCGTCTCCGTAATCATTATTTGGATTCCTATACAAGCCTTTATGTTTTTAAAAGGAAAAGAAATACCTTATTTTCTTTTTGGGAGTTTTGGTATTGAAAATGGTTTTTGAAATAGATTGATTATTTCAATATCTTGAAATTATTTCTTGTGACATCAAATGAAATGTTATTAGTAAAATGTTGATATTTGAAATATTTTATGTGTTATGATTATATAATTGTACTTGGATATTTGATGGGTGGTTATGTGATAAAACAATGATGAGTGGTTACATGATAAACTAAATGACGGGTGGTTTCATGATAAACCATGAATTATTGGTTACATTATAACCTCCAATGCATTGGGTATGGAAGTCGGCCATATGTCTATTCTATTTAGAGATATCTGTGGAAGTCGACCGTATGGTTATTCTATTTAAGTATATTTATGTCCCAAGTTACCTTTATATGATCTACATTGATTTATATAGGATTTATGGTAATCTTTTGGTTACAAAAAGGGTAAGAAATGAGAATATATTCAGTGAATTATTTTTGCTACTTCTTTAAGGTGAAAAGTATTACTTTATGAAAAAGTATTTATGGTTTACATGTTGTTTCAGAAAACAAATTGTTTTCCTTTTTTATGTATCCCTTACTGAGTTTTTTATTCTCATCTCATATTTTGAAATGTTTTTCATAGGACTTAAAGATGAATAGGGTCAAGGATGGGATCAAGGAAAAGTCATGCTATCTAAAACATGGAACTAGACATGTTTCTTTTTAAAGAGTTTTTGTTTTATGAAAAAAAGGAAAGGGAGTATAAGTATCTACTTGTAATATTCAATTTGCTATGTATAAGTTATAACCTAATTATCTAAATATCTAAACCTGAAAAGATCATCAATGTGAATTATTAACTTAATTCAAGATTATGTAATGTTTAAGGCTGGGGCCTTACAAAAATTCCAAGTGTGTCTTCTCCACATCTCATAAAAGGGAACCAAATCTCCTTTTATATTCACCCAAAACCCTTTGTTTTGTCCAATAACTACCCAAATACATTATTTAATTGCCTAAAAATATCATATAGTATATAGTTTTATTATGAAACCCTCCTAAGAAGTTTTTGGGTGTAAACCAATAGGGGTTCTCCGAGGAAGAGTTGTAGTCCTTAACCACGTGTTTTCAATTTATTTATCCCTATAAATCCTTAAAACAATCTTAAAGAATGATGATAGAATAACATAAGTATCTATAATATAATAATATTTTATTATGTTAATTTCATTACATACATCTATCTTCTTTTCTATCAAGTGGGAAACACAATTGTCGATAGTGTGTTTGGTGGATTTTCTCCTCACGAACCGATGTAATTCATTTTTAATAACACCTCTCATGGATATAGATTATTATAGATTTAATTTTTTTATATAATATTAATTAAATTATTATTCTTCTGAATTTATAAAATTAAATCTACCTTCTTACCTTTTAATCCACCAGAAAATGATAACGCCACTTATGCGTACGTGTGGACTACCATCTCCACAGAGCGATGTGTTATTTTTTTAATTTTATTTTGAATTGGATGATAAAAAAGAAATATTAAATGAATATAAATAAAATATATGATATAATAATTGTTCTATAATGTTTAATTAAAATTTAATTTTCTTTCTTTTCATCCATCAAGAAAATGGAAACAACATTCATGCATATGTATGACTTACCATCTCTATGAATGATGTGATTCATTTTCTATATCTAACATTAATGGATTAATATAAATATAAATATATATATAATCAATATATATGATATTTATATCATGTTTAAATTTATTAATATTATGGAACCATGATAAAATTAGAAGGAACAAAAATACAAAACCAAAACATACATGAAAAACAAAGCAACCATTACACAAAACATGATTTTAACAGGGAATTGTTAATAAATATGTAATAAAAAGTCATAAGTAAATCATATATAGTATGGTATATATGTTTATAGTTATTTAAAATATTTATAATAAACCTATATTTATTTTATAGGAGGTTTTAACATGTACAAATAAATTCGAGACTTGAGGTAAGAGATTTTTGTTTCAAATTGTCTTCTTTGGGACATATGATATATTATGCACATATCTTTTTTTATGAGGTGTATATACATCCCATTTGAAATTATATATATTGAATTTATTTATTATTATGATATTTAAATTTAAATTTAAATTTATTATTTAATGGGGATTAGGATTCAAAAGTTAACAATGCATTTAAGGATTTTTTGTCCCACTTTTATTTATGTGTGACACATTCCATATTCCCCACTTGTTTCTTTTATGTGGTATATATACAACTGATTAATGAATTTTATTATTATTATCAAGATAATTATGTAATTTGAATATCTATATAAGTTTATTTCATTTATGGGGCTTACGATTAAAAATATACTAAAGTTATAATGTTTCATATTACAATCTCATTACTTATTGGGATTATTTATGATTATGATTCCAATGATGAGATATTATGATCGACCTATAAAAAACTCATGAGTTTTATTCTAATATTTTTATTTATTAAAACTTAATTTTTCCTTTTATTTTCTTCTATTTATGTACTCAAGATCGATAAAGAACATCTTCAATAAAAAACTGAATTTATTTCACTCCTAAGTCGAAGACTCTTTTTCTTCAATATCCATGTTTTATAAAAATATTTTAAAGAACGCTTTTTCCATTATATAATTATTTTTAAAGATATTTTTACCCATGTTTTACTTTTTAAAAAAGGGTTTAAAAGTAATATTCTTTTCATTTTTTGAATAAGGAATTCTTTATTTTTTACCAAAAATGTGAAAGGAATATTCATTTTAACATGTATGACATGAATGGAATTTACCACCATCAAGACCTATCAATAATTTAAAAATTCTTTTAAAATATTACAAGTAATTTTTTAAAGAAAAAATATTCTTTAATTTTTGAGAGATTTTATATTTTAAAGAAGTGTTTTCAAATTAAAAATGAAATTTTCCTCAAGAATATTTTAATGATATTTATGTGGAATTTATATTCATCAATGACAACAACCATTGGGGTTAATTATATTTTTCTAGGGATATGATAAAAGTTTACCATCCTTATTCTTTCTTTGGTTGGTTTATGATTATGATGAATAAATTTTTATGAAACCCATTCCTTTTCCATGGTTTAAGCCATGATGAATTGATGAAATGCTAATGAAACCCATTTATTTTATATAGGGTATGGTATGCTGAAATGTTTTTAAAATCCGTTTACTTTATATAGGTTGTGATATGATGAATTTTTTATGATATTTTTATTAAAAAATGTATATATTATGTGATAGGTGGGACCTACATCTCTTTTAAATGCGTTGGGTAAAGATTAATGTTCTATGAGCTCAAAGGGTACAAGAGATGTTATCCCAAACCCAAAAGAGGGTGTCACACCCGTCCTTCTAATATTATTTATTTTATTATTTTTATTGGGAATGAGATAGTTCGGGTCGAGGCATGACTTAAAATTTATGAGCTCTATTTTAGAAATGAATGTTTCACCCTTGGTTGCGTCCAGTGCACCGCAGTAGAAGCCGCACAGCCTTACCTGGGTCTCCGTGCGACCTCACCCAGCTCGCTGCACGTCATGCATGATGGTCAACTAATTAAATAAGACAAATTAAGAAGGGTTTTAATAATAATGATAATATTAATTTCACTTGAGAATATTATTATTTTCATAGATAATAATTTAATTGAGATTATTATTTTTATTAATATCATTTTATTAAGTTGATCATTGTATAGTTTATTATTTAGTTTATTAGGTATGTTATTATCTTATTATTATTATTATTATTATTATTATGAGTGTTTTTGGGTTTTGCTTCACCGGACTTACGAGCAGGGCACGGTTCTGAGACCGTGCGGTCTGCCCGACTTTCAAAAATGAGTTAAAACATAAAGGAATAATAAAATGATGATGATTAATGAAATAGAAATAAATGAAAATAAGAAGTTTAATAAAATTTACGAAATTGTTTTAATGATAATAATAATAATATTGTTTATGAATATTATTATTATTCACTAAGAATATAAAATTTATTAAGTTATTAATACGGTAATACTTATTATTGTTGTTAATATTATGTTAGGTTGTTACCACTTTTACTAATATCATAAATGACATTATTGTTATTATCACCACTAATTATTCTAATTAAAATTGTTGACATTTTAATTAATGTTATCATTCTGAGGATATAACTTTTTTTTACACAATTATTTTTATTCTCATTCTTATTTTTATTGGTAAGGTTTTAGTTTATAAATACTATTATTATTAATATTAAAATTTTTATTAGTTTTGTTTCTTTTAGTTTTTTTTATTTTATATTTTTCTTCTTCTTTTCTTTTTTTAGGGTTTCCTTTGCCCTCTATCTCTCCATCCCCTCTCTTCCATGAAGCCCCCTTCTCCCCACTTGGGTTATGCCTCACCTCTCTCTTTTCCCTTCTCCTTGACCACACCGTCCGCCGGACCAACACCCTCTGGTGCCCCGCACTCCTACGGTGCTGGTCACCTCTGGCGCCCCACACTCCTCTAGCAATGCTCACCCATGGAGCCCTGCACCCCTCCGGTGACCATGCTCTGATACCCCGACTCCCCTCTCACCACCTTGAGCTGCCCCCACAAACCCCCCTCATGACACCCTTTCGGCCGAGCCCCTGGCGAACTCCCTTCTTGTGAGGTGCACCGAACGAGTCACACTTGCCTCCTCCGGTATCCGTGAGCTCACTACTTCCATCATGTGACTCCTCCGCCGCACGTTCCTCCCTTTGGTAGTTGATTCTTTCATTTTGGAAAATTTTTAATTTAGGGTTTTGTGTGTTTTGGCTTGTTTTTGATGCTAGTGGTCCGATATCTGGTTTTTAGGGTTCAGTTTGTGTCCCTCATGGTGCGACTAGGGTGCGATAGAAGAATTTGCACCAATTTTGGGAAATTATTGACTCAAGGTAGGTGGTTCCCCATCTAATTGTTATCTAATGAATTAATTTTCAATTCTTAATTTGTTTCGAATATTATTTAATTATTTTTTGTTGTGTGAATTTGGTTTTATTTGAAGTTTGATTTGAATTGAAATTGTTTAGTAGATTGTTCATATTATTGGGTGTTTTCTGCTGAGAACTCTATTAGTGACTTTTGAATTGTGCGGTTATCTTATTAAGTTGTACAAGTGGTGAGAAATGTATTTTTTGATAGGACGTCGTGTGAGTTTGGTCATGAAAGAAGTTTTTGCTTGAGTTTAGTGGTTAATGCCAAACGATTTCTTCTAAATTGTTTTATAAGATTTTATTTCTGGCCTATTAAATTATGTGGTTTATGCTATTGTTTTTTTCATATGGTGTAAGGATTTCCATCAAACTATTTGGGTGGTGTAGGTCACACTATAAAATTGTATTTGAGTGCATGTGATGTGTGAGTGTGTCTGAGTTTATAAATTGTTGTTTTAGTTTGTGAAAATCCATGCAAAACCCTTTTACTATTGCTTTATAATTGTTTTATGGTTTACATAGTTATGAAAATGGTGTGAAACGTGTTTAAAAAATGTTTTAGTGTGATCCTTGTTTCAAAATGGTGTTTACGTGTGTAAGTGGTGGTTTGTTTAGTGGTGGGTGTCTTTTAAGTTGTCCAGATGTTTTTGTTGAGTATGCAACCTATGCAGATTATGTTTTGAAAAGATTTTGGTGTGTGTATAACTTTAAAAGTGGGTTTGGGTGCGAAATTGTGATTTTTCATGTGTCAATACCCTGTTTGGATTTTATGCATTAGTGTGACATGTGACACGAACTTGAAATTTGTTTGAGCACAAACCGAGAATCCCAGGTAGCTAGGAGGGTAGACTAGACTAGTTGGCTAGTGTTTCGGAGGTTACTCGACCCAATTTCACTGGCAGGACTGAAAATTGCAACACTAACTAAACATATGATTTTCTGAGGGTCGTGGTCTTCTAAGCCATGTTTTATGAGGGTCATGTCCTTCTAACCCACGTTTTCTGAGGGTTTTGGCCTTCTAAGCCATGTTTCACCGAGACACGAAGATCTTGGGACCCAATCTAGCAAACACCCATGCGGCCTCTCCCATATTAGTGCTCATTGGTTACTTTATGATCGTCAGTGTGACACTTTGTTTTTTTTTAAAGCGAGTGTGTGTGTGTGTTAATTTAAGTTGTTCCATTTGAAACTATTTTCTTTAATTCTGTTTTCTTTTAAAATGTTCAAGGATTTATTTCTTTTCTTTAGTTAAAATTGTAAATGTATTTGTCATTTAATAATTATGGGTGGAAAATTTTCATTGGGTGACGTCTTGGTGGGCTCTTGGTTCACACCCTACATACACCTTTGGGTGTATGTAGACCTTGTTCTTGTGTATTCCAGGTTGAGACACCCTGCTTAGTGGTAGTGGTTCTGGATGCTGTTGGTCTTCGTGTGCAGGTTGGTGTTGGTATCCTGGGGATGCAGCTTCTCATGTCGATTGGAGGTTAGTATTAGAGTCTCAGTTCTCTATATTTGTTGTTTTTCACTTTGTGTTTTTAGTTTAATTGTAGACTTAAACATGTTTTTAGTTTAACGTATTTTTGGTTGTCTATTTTCAATTTTAGTTTATTTAACTTGTCAGTGGTTCTGTGTTTACTATTTTGGGTAAATCATTCCCATGTGCAATCTTTTGATACATGGGAACTTGTACCAGCCCATGGGGATCGGGAACACCCTTCGGGCCATGCCATGGACCGGGTCGGGCGTCGGGTCGGATGGCGACCCGTACTGGTTCGTGAAAAAATGGAATTAGAGGAGGTTTTTCCTCTTGGGTCGTGTTATTTTGGGATAGAGTCACAATAGGTTGGAGTTAAGGTTGTCGGGAATCGAAATATTGGTTACGAGAAAGGTGCCTGGCCAGCACACCCCATGGCGGGACTCGAGTTACCAAAGAAAGTTGAGGTTTGTCTAAAACTTTGGTCCGTGTGGTTAATCTAGATTAAGGGAAATGAAAAAGGAGTAGGTTCAGTGGTCCCAGTGAGCTCGCAAGGTCTGGAAAGCCACGTGGAGCCGAGGACACTATCTTAGAATACTCTCCATGGTGGTGGTGTGATTGGCGTATGAACACCAACCATATGTCTCACTCACCTGCCGATACTAGTCTCCTCATGCATCGTCCCTCATCTCTTTGTTTTGGATTCATGGAAATATGGTTTTAAGTAAAAATTATTTGGACTTGAATTTTTTTGAAATGAACTGCTTTAAAAAAAATGATGTGTAAGGTTTGAAAGGTGTGGGTTGAATGTTTGGTTTTGAAAAAAAATGGAAGGTTTTGGTTTTGATTCTTAGTGTTCTCATGAGAAACCACATGCATGAGTGTTTATGAAAAGATAAATAGTCAATGGAACGAGAGGAAAAATTCCTAGATGGATATGAGGTGGGTGCTAGTGTGGAACGGGGACATGCATGTGAGTGTCCCATGGGATACCATTGGTGTTTGTGCAACCCACTAGCTTTGTTTATTTTCAAAAAGTTTTGTTAAATGAGAATTCAGTGTGTTAATAATCGGTGTTTGTGTGGTGTGTCCTTGTGTGTTGGAAATGTCAGATGTGAGGCATTTTGAGCCGAGGATCCTTCCTGACTGATTTTTGTCCTGAGTTTGAATTCTTACTTGTAAGTTGGTGTGCAAGTGCGTAGTTAGTGAATTATTTTGAAAAGTAATTCAGGAAGCCCTTGCAGTGGTTCCCCCTACACGTTTAGTGTTCACTTGCGATATGTCTTGTCCATTGGACAAGTTTTATTGGGTCCACAGTTTTATTTCTTAACTATTTTATGAACCCATAAAGCGTTAACATGCCATTGAAGTGCGGCCATAGGTAATTCGCCGTTGGCCAACCCCCCAGTTGATCAAAGCAAGGAATCTCCCTTTCGAGTGATATTGCTAAGTGTATTCCTTTTTATTTTTCAGTTAAGTGGATCTTCTCGCAGCGTGATGGTAGGTGTGAGGGAAATTTATAGGAGATTTGGTCTCTTTGAGTCTTCTTAGTTGCCGGGTATGAAGTTTTACATCGTTGCATCTAATGGTTTCCCCTATAAGCGATGAAAGGAATTCCAACCAGGAAAGGTGAAGGCAGTTCAAAATTATTAGTGTTGACCAGTGTCTTGAAGGGATTTTTAGTACTTTCATTGGATGCAAGGGTCATTTTTGGTGACGTCTTGCAGTGTGAGTTATCTTGAAGAGAAAAGGTGGATTTCATAGAACCCTCTGAGAATCCCTGTTTTCATAAGAGTGCGTCCTCCTCTTAGGGAGTACTAACTTTTCTGTTTATAGGGGAGTGTTTGTTGTGTGTCTTTCCTTCTTATGTTTCATGGTTAAGGTGAGGAGGTGATGCATGTGTATCATCTAAACCTATGTTCTGGTGGATGTGTTGTGAGTGAGTAGTTTTATGTCGTGGTGTGTTGTGTTTTTTGGTGTTGTCTCGGTTACTATGTGGTGGCATGTGATATTGAAAGGAGAAGATCCATTCAGGAGTCTTCAATACCTAACTATGAGGCATGAGATGCTTCAAACATCAGGGCTCCAGCCATAGACCTCGGAGTGATTCTGGAATGTCTTCAAGAACCCCGGGAGTGTATGTGACCCCGACTTTATTTCTGTCATGGGTGTTGAAAGTAAAGGCAGTTTAAATTGTTTTTTGGTTGTTCCATTCCTGAACGAACCGTCTGGCTGCATAAGGTTTCCGTGACAATGTAGAGGCATGTTCGTCTCATTTCCTTAAAGTCTTAGGGGTTTCTTCCCACTGGATGAAATCACTTTAGTGGTACTTATGAGGTATGCTGAGTAAATCGGTCTCAAAGTTGAATAGGGATCATCTAGGGATGTGAAGATGTTGTTTTGTTGTCGGATGTGGTTTTGACGCCCAGGTAGTTGGACCCGTCCCTCCCCGCCCCTTGTGGTGGGGTGTTTGGTCACTATCGGAAAATTATCAATGTTTTATATCTTTTATCGATCCTAATGGTGGGGAGACCCACAATGGGTCTCACTCAAAAAACTCTAGAATAAATCGGTGTTGGCCTTTTTGATAATGGTGGGGAGTCTGTTTGGGACTTCTCGTGTCAGTTTTACAGCTTTCTCTCAGGCGTTAGCATATTTATAATGGTTTGGATCTCCTTCGGGATTTCCCTTGTTGTCCTTTTTAGTTCTCTCTCTAGAGATGACTTGGTGGTAGGTGATAAGAGCATTCCTTGGACGTGGTTGGTCTTGTTTGTTCGTTCCAACCAAACAGCGTGGTTTTCATTTAATAGTGATTGAGGTGTTTCAGCTTGTGAAGTTGGTTTTCGTGGGAGCGAGAGTTCCTTTCTTTGATCAGTCAACCAGAGGCGTTCTAGATAATTGGGGTATGTGACATGAATTAGAGAGTCTTTTTACGCATTTCTTGAAGTTGCCTTTGAGTCTCTTTCTCTGAGCATAAGGCTTTTTCCTCTTTTGTCTTATTGATTGTGGGGATCCTATTTAATCCTTAGTGGGGTATCTGTTTCTTCTTTGAGTATCAACTTTAGTTATGGCTTTCTAGGGACGGGAATATTTATGGTGGGGAGAATTGTCACACCCATCCTTCTCATATTTTTTATTTTATTATTTTGATTGGGCATCAGATAGTTCGGGTTGAGGCCCGACTTAAAATTTCTGAGCTCTTATTTAGAAAAGAATGTTTCGCCCTTGGTTGCATCTAGTGCACCGTGGTCAAAGCTGCATGGCCTTTCCTGGGTCACTGCACGACCTCGCCCAGCTCACCGCACGTTATGCCTGATGGTCAACTGATGAAATAAGACAAATTGAGAAGAGTTTTAATAATAATGATAATATTAATGTCACTTGAGAATATTATTATTTTCTTGGATAATAATTTAATTGAGAGTATTATTTTTATTAATAACAATTTATTATGTTTATAATTTTATATTTTATTATTTAGGTTATTAGGTATGTTATTATCTTATTATTATTATTATTATTATGAGTGTTTTGGTTTTTCTGTCACCAGATGTACAGGTAGGGCACGGTTCTGAGACCACGTGGTCTGCCCGACTTTAAGAAATGAGTTAAAACACAAAGGAATAATAAAATGATGATGAGTAATGAAATTTAAATAAATGAAAATAATAAGTTTAATAAAATTTAATAAAATGTTTTAATGATAATAATAATAATATTTTTTAAGAATATTATTTTTAACTTAGAATATAAAATTTATTAAGTTATTAATACAACAATACTTATTATTATTATTAATATTATGTTAGGTTATTACCACTTTTACTAATGTCATAAATGTCATTATTATTATTATCTCCATTAATTATTCTCATTAAAATTGTTGACATTTTAATTAATGTTATCATTATGAGGAAATAACTTTTTTTACACAATTATTATTATTCTCATTATTATTTTTATTGTTAAGGTTTTAGTTTATAAATACTATTACTATTAATATTAAAATTTTTATTAGTTTTGTTTCTTTTAGTTTTATTTTTATTTTATCTTTTTTTTCTTTTTTTCTTTTTTTAGGGTTTCCTTTAACCTCTCTCTCTCTCCCTCCCCTCTCTTCCATGAAGCCCCCTTCTCCCCACTTGGGTCACTCCGCACTTCCCTCCCTTCTCTTCTCCTTGCCCGTACCGTCTGCCGGACCAACACCCTTCGACGCCCAACACTCCTCCGGCGCTGCTCACCTCTGGCACCCCACATTCCTCCGGCGCTGCTCACCTCTGGTGCCCCACACCCCTCCGGAGACCATGCTCCGACGCCCCGACTCCCCTCACACCTCCTCGTGCCACCCCCACGAACCCCCCTCGCGCGACTTGTTCAGTCGAGCCCCCGGTGAACTCCCTTCTTGCACGGTGCACCGAACCAGTCACGCCTCCCTCCTCTGGTAGCCGTGAGATCGCCTCCTCCCTCGTGTGACTCTACTGCCACACTCACCTCCCTCCAGTAGTTGATTCTTTTGTTTTGGTAAATTTTTGATTTAGAGTTTTGTGTGTTTTGTCTTGTTTTTTATGCTAGTGGTCCGATATCTTGTTTTTAGGGTTCACTTTGCATCCCTCGTGGTGCGACTAGGGTGGAATTGAAGAATTCACACCAATTTTTCAAAATTATTTAACCGAGGTAGGTGGTTCCCCGTCTAATTGTTATATGATGAATTAATTTGCAATGCTTAATTTGTTTCGCATATTATTTAATTAAATTTTTTTGTGCGAAGTTGGTTTTATTTGAAGTTTGATTTTCATTGAAATTTTTTAGTAGATTGTTCATATTATTAGATGTTTTCTATGAGAACTCTATTAGTGACTTTTTAATTTTGTGGTTATATTATTAAGTTGTTCAAGTGGTGTAAACTATATTTTTTGAAAGGACATCATGTGCGTTTGGTCGTGAATGAAGTTTTTTCTTGAGTTTAGTGGTTAACGCCAAATGATTTCTTTTAAATTGTTTTATAAGATTTTATTTATGGACTATTAAATTATATGGTTTATTGTATTGTGTTTTTTATATAGTGTAAGGTTTTCCATCAATCTATTTGGGTGGTGTAGGTCACACTTTAAAATTTTATTTGAGTACATGTGATGTGTGAGTGTGTTTGAGTTTATAAATAGTTGTTTTATTTTGTGCAAAGCCATGCGACAGCCTTTTATTGTTGCTTTATAATTTCTTTTATGGTTTAATTAGTTATGACAATGGTGTGAAATGTGTTTGAAAAATGTTTTAGTGTGCACCTTATTTCAAAATGGTGTTTACTTGTCTAAGTGGTGGTTTGTTTAGTGGTGGGTGTCTTTTAAGTTGTCCAGATGATTTAGTTGAGTATGAAACCAATGTATATTATGTTTTGAAAATATTTTGGTGTGTGTATGCTTTTAAAAGTGATTTTGGGTGTGAAATTGTGATTTTGTGTTTGTCAATACCATGTTTGGATTTTATACATTAGTGTGACATGTGACATGAACTTGAAATTTGTTTGACCAAAAACCGGGAATCCTGAGTAGCTAGGAGGGTAGACTAGACTAGTGGGATAGTGTTTCAGAGGTGACTTGACCCAGTTTAACTAGAATGACTAATGATTGAAAAACTAACTAAACATATGCTTTTCTGAGGTTTGTGGTCTTCTAAGCCACAATTTCTGAGGGTTGTGGCCTTCTAAGAAATGCTTTCTGAGGGTCGTGGCCTTCTAAGCCACGTTTCACTGAGAAACGATGATCTAAGGACTCATGATAACTAACACCAATGCAGACTCTCCCATATTAGTGCTCATTGGTTACTTTACACTCGTTAGTGTGACACTTTGTTTTTTTTAAAGTGATTCTGTGTGTGTTAATTTAAGTTGTTCCATTTGAAACTGTTTTATTTAATTCCATTTCCTTTTAAACTGTTCAAGCATTTATTTCTTTTATTTAGTTTATATTATAAACGTATTTGTCATTTAATAATTATTCATGGATCCTTTTCATTGGGTGACATCATGCTGGGCTCTTGGATCGCACCCTAAAAAAACTTTTGGGTGTATATAGACCTTGTTCTTGTGTATTCCAGGTTGAGACACCCTGCTTAGTGGTAGTGGTTCTGGATGCTGTTGGTCTTCGCGTGTAGGTCGGTGTTGGTATCTTGGGGATGCAAATTCTCGTATCTCTTGGAGGTTAGTATTAGAGCCTTAGTTCTCTATCAATATTTTGTTCACTTTGAGTTTTTAGTAGAATTGTAGAATTAAACCTATATTTAGTTTAATGTCTGTTTGGTTGTCTATTTTTAGTTTTAGTTTATTTAACTTGTTAGTGGTTCTGTGTTTACTATTTCTAGTAAATCATTCCCATGTGGAATGTTTGGATACCCAGGCACTTGTTCCAGCCCGTGGGGATCGTGAACTCCCTTCAAGCCATGTCGCGGACCGAGTCGGGTGCTGGGTCGGATGGCGAACTGACCTGGTTCGTGATAGAGGGTACATGAGAGGTTATCCCAAGAACAAAATAGGGTAAATAGAAAGTTATCCCAAGACCAAAAGAGAGTTTCTGGGATAATATCCTAAGCCCAAAATAGGGTACATGATGGGTTATCCCAAGCCCGAAAGAGGGTACACAAAAGGTTATCCTGATCCCAAAATAGGGTAAATAGAAGGTTATCCCAAGCTCAAAGTAGGTGCACGGGTGGTTAGTTCAATCATAACATATTATGAATGTTTTTCTATGTAACCTTAACGTAAGGTTTTTTATTCTTATGTATATACCATGAATATGTGTCTTAGGCTAATTTTATTCTCTCATGGAACATGTATTTGATTCCATTATGATTCATGTCTTATGAAATACTAATATTTATTCCATGAATTATTTTTATGATATATAATATACAAAGTATTGTTTTAAAATGTTATTATCATGTCCTCATATCCTTATGCCCATGGTATGTTGATATATTCCCTATTTACCATCACTAAGAATCTAATATCACACATTATAATGTTTCCTTTCCCTAGGTTATAAAGAAAATTATTGCGAATGATATGTATAAGAAGGGTTCTAGTTATTAAGAACTTAGTTGAAGATAATGTAGCTCACTTATGGACTGATTGTTTATGTTTCCATGTTTCCAAAGAAACTATACCAAAAATATTATTTCATGGATCATTATGTTATGTAATGAATATTTATTTATTAACATGTGATATCTATGTATGAGAAGTTTGGGTCTTTACAGTTTGTATCAGAGCATGGTTTAGTCAAACCTTTAGAAACTAGGATGAGAAAACACTAGTGAGAGCCTTATGGATAAGTCCAAGTGTAGGAAAATGTTATAGGATTTTGGTGAAAGATAGAGTGAGTGGTTTTGAAAAAAATTAAATCCCTATCTAGATAAAATAAGTGAATGTGTATTTGGATCACTTATTCCCAGGGGTAATGACTCTAAAAAGGGTGCATTGAGGTGGAATCGATCATGAACTCCTGTATGATAACTAGAATTACTGTACACTTAGTTTGACACTACCAAGGTATATGTGTTGGAAATTCAAAAACTATTTATGAATAATCATGAATTATCTGGATAGATGATGATGATGAATAGAATAGGTTAAACCTAAGGTGTCATAGATTGAAAAAAGGTGTCATGATTTATAAACCCCTTGAATGATTGATCACTATGATAAAACATGCCTAATGGTTATGATAACCATTTTTGATTTACTAAAAGATTGAAGTTAGAATAAAGAAGTGGGGTGGTGACATATATTCTCAAATATTGAATTATGTTATTTGATCTTAGTTATAAAAACTAATTTATATAATAAAAATTATCTAGGAATGTTAATTACTATCCCCAATGATTAGATGTTGAATTTGAAACGAAAACCCTAATGACATAATGATCACATCTCACATCTATGATTCTTCTTTAGTTGAAGTTTATGGGATTGGGCTTCCTGAAAATCTTATTACTCTCCATCTGGTTGAATTTAATGTTTTCTTAGGCATGGATTAGATTTATCTATATATATCCCATATAAATTTATGAATAAGGTAAGTCACGTTTGATATTATTAACCAACATATAATCATCAATTAGTGTGATGATAGATATTAAATTTTTATGTATATCACATCCATTTTATGGGTCTTAATTAATATTTAAAGGGGGTGTTTATATTATATGGTTGGGGAGAAACTCAACATCGATGATATGACTATTTTGCATGAGTTTTTTGATGCCTTTCCAAAAATGTTTCCTAGTCATCTTCATGTTGAGTTATCAATAGAACTCATACCTGGTGCCATACCTATTTAAAATATTCCTTATAGAATGGACCTGATTGTGTTCTAACAATTGAAGAAGAAACTCCAAGAGAATCTCAAAAAGGGATTTATTCATCCAAGTGTGTCACATTGGGGTGCACCTGTCCATTTTTTATGAAGAAAAATCAACCGATGCAACTCTTCCTTGATCATCAGGAAATAAACATGATTAAAATCAAGAACATATATCTTCTACCTCATATTAATGATTTATTTAACCATCTTTATGGAGCTAAATTCTTTTACAAGATTTACCTTCCTTCTGGTTATCATCAATTAAAGCTTAGGAAGGAGGATATACCAAAGATAACATTCTGTACAAGGTATGGGAGCTATAAATATATTGTGATACCATTTAATAAATAGAGTCTTCAGAAAATTCGATGATCATTTTGTGTGAGTATTTATAGATTATATTCTTATCTATTCAAATAGAAATAAAGAACATGAATATCACTTGAGAATTTTAATAATGAACCTAATGAAGAAGAAACTGTATCGAAAATTTAAAAAATATGATTTTTTCTATAAAAGCTGTCATTTTTGGGTTATATAATCTCATTTGAGGGTATATCGGTGGATCTATCAAAGACAGAGGCTATTGAATGTTGGCCCAGATCAACCACGGTGACTAAGATATGAAGTTTTCTTAGTTTATTTAGATGTTATCAATGGTTTGTGGAATATTTCTCATCACTATGTAATCCACTCACCAAGTTAACCTAGAAGGGATCCAATTTCCTTGGTATGTATGAATGTGAGGAAAATTTCAAGGAATTGAATAGAAGGATAGTTAGTGAAACTGTGATTACATTACCTTATTATGGAGAAGGATTTGTAATCTATAGTGATGAATCCAAAAATGGATTAGAATGTGTTATCATTTAGAATAACATGTTTATATCTTATGACTCATGAAAATTGATGGTTCATGAAAAAAATTACCCAAATCATGATTTGGAGTCAGCTGTAGAAATTTTTCATTAATGATATGGTGAAATTATATTTATAGATACTAATAAAAAATTTTAAAGTATATATTCACATAAAAGGAGTTGAACATGATCTATATAATATTTATAGAGTCTATTAGTGATTATTAATGCTAAATACAATACCACCTTGGGAAATTGAACAAGGTGGAAGATGATTTGAGTCAAAAAATCATGATTTCTTATGCATGATGAGGATAAAAAAGTACAAAGTTTATATATTTTCAAAGGATTTATATAAAAATACAAAAGTAATGGGATAAATATTATCTTTCTAAAATTATTTTTTAATAATATATCGAGGTGATGACTAAAGATGCACAAAAGGATGATGTGGAGCTAGAGAAGAATGTAATTTTTCCTGAGTTTTCTAGATTGTGATGGAGTAATATGGTTCTAAAACCATGTATGTGTTCCATCCATACCAGATTTAAAGAATTATCTATTAGAAGAATCCCATAGTTATTTATTCTCTATTTATCCTTGATGTAAAAAGATGTATAGAGATTTGAAAGAGTATTTTTGGTGGTACGACATGAAGAGATATATAGATGAGTATGTATCTCAGTGCTTGGTATGTGAGAAAAGTAAGGCCAATGAAAAAAATTATAAGGGGATGTAACAACTATTACCCATACTGAAATGGAAATGGTAAAAAATAACTATAGATTTTGTCATCACACACCCGAAAACATTTCTAGGGGATAATTCTATATGGGTTATAGTCAATTTCCTTACAAAGTTAGGATACTTCATCAATATTTATGAATATTTTTCACTAGATCATATTTCTAAGATATACATTATGAAATTGGTAAGGTTTCATGGAGTACCACATTCCATTGTATCTAATTGGGATTTGATGTCTATCTTAAAGCTATGATGAAGTCTTATGAAAGATATTGATATAGAGTTGAGTTTCAACACTACATATCATCCTAAAAAATATTTGTAGTTTTATAGAATAATTTAAACCCTAGAGGATATGTTGAGGTCTTTTTCTATGGATTTGAAATCTGTTTGAGATAAACACCTTCCTCAGGTTGAGTTTTAATAATAAAATATCTTTCACTGAAGCCTAAAAATTTCCCTTATGAAGACCTATACAAGAAAAAGTATATAACTAAAAAGTTGGGATGAAGTTAAAGAAATAAATATATTGGGATATGATCGATATGAAGAAATGATAAAGAAGGTTACAGTCATTCATCAACGCATAAGGGCAGCACAAAGTCGGCTGAAAAGTTATTCTTAAAATCATCAGTATGATTAAGAATTTGAATTTGGTGATAAATACTTTCTAATAATTTATCCATGTAATAAGGTAATGAGTTTTTTAACGAATGGAAAATGAATCCCTTGGTATATCCGTCCCTTTGAAATTCTTGATCACATCAGTATAGTAGCTTATCGATTGGTACTTGCACTGAACCTCTCTAAAGTCCATAATGTGTTCCTTGTATCTCTCATAAGGAAGTATATACCTAATCGTTCACATGTTATGAAATCAGAGGTGATAGAAATAGGTAATGATATTACCTATGTATAATAACCAGTGGGGATTCTAGATCATAGAGAGAAAGTGTTATGAAATAAGACCACTCACATGGTTAATGTTTTGTGTCGAAACCACCAATTTGAAGAAGCTATATGGGAACCTGAGGATATGATGAGGCGGAAATATCCTCCTTCTTTTGTAATTGAGTGATTAATTTTGGGGTAATATTCATTTTATAGGGGTATAATGTAACACCATGAGTTTTTATGAAATATTTTTTCAAATAAATTAAATTTCTTCAATAACTTGTATTAAGCACAACATCAAGTTATAACAAACCACAATATACTATTAATATTATTATTTATACATGAAAATTATAACATATACATTATTTTTTTTATTAATGAGAATAAATAAATTTTAAAAAATTATAGTGGGTTTTTATAAATAAATTCTATTAATATAGAAATGAATATCTTTTTTTTAAAGTCCATATACGATTGAAAAATACTATTTTCTAAAAATTTTTTTAATTATTTTTTGTAAAAAAATAATAAAATAAATATTTTACAATTTTAGATAATGGATTTTAAAAAATAAAATTTATTTTCTAAATTTAAGTTTCAAAAATTATCATTTAATAAATTTTTGAGAATTTTCTGTAAAGATTAATTTTTCAATGAATAGTAAAAACAATAATTTTTTTAATTAAAAACTGCATTTTTATTTGAAGAATTTAAAAGATAAATTTTATTATAAGATTATTTAAAAAAACATAGTTTAATAATATATTTATTAATTAAATTTATTTCATCAAAATCAATTTTATGTTTAATTTTTATGTTAAAAATTTCTATACTTATGAAATATTTCTCTTTGGAAAGCTTATTTTTTCGCAGCGTATACTGGTTTAATTTCAAATTAAATTTTTCTACCTTTATAAATGGAATTTGGAAAAATTTATTATATATTTTTAATAATTATAATTATTATTATATAATAACTTCATCCTAATTATTGTTCAATTTAATAGTAAAAATAATAAAAATTACTTCCTGTGGTTAAGGTTTAAAATAAATTCATCATCAGTTAAACTAAAAAGATAAGGGGTAAAATGAACTAGAAACATGTCTAAATCAAATTTCATGGAAATATTTAAACCATATATTATCTAAGTTAACTTAATTTTCCATTTTGGTTCCTTTTTCATGTTTAAAATGTGGGTACACCTTTTTATTTTCAAAAAATTACAAGTGCATCCTCTCCCTCACTTATAAAAGACCAGTCACCCTCATTTACTATTCAAAATTCAAAAACAATTTTTTTATGTTAATACATACCAAAAACCATTATTTAATTCCATACCCACATCAAAATAGGCCTAATTTTGATTAGGAAACCATACTAAGAAGGTTTTAGTTGAAGACCTAAATGGGTTCTTTGAAGAAGTGGTATAGTCATTAACCATGTGTTTTCATTTTATTTATTCCTCTAAATCATTATAATATTATTCAAAAATGAATATATAAACAAATAATTATATATCATATAATAATATGTTATTATGTTAATTTAATTATGCAAATCTATATTCTCTTCCATCAATTGGGAAACGAAACCGTCGATCGTGTGCTCGGTGGACTACCACCTCACATAACCATGTAATTCGTTTTTCATCAACTACTATCATGGATGGAGATAATTATGGAATTTATTTTTATGTATGAAATTCATGAAATTATTATAATTCTTAATTTATAATAATAAATCTTCCTTCTTACCTTCTAATCTATTTGGAAATGATAACGTCTCTCGTGCGTACGTGTGGACTACCTCCTCCACAATGTGATGTAATATGTTTTTAATTTTAATTTTAATTGGATTATAATAAGGATAGATTAAATGAATATATATGATATATATTATTTAATAATTATTTCTAATGGTTAATTAATATTTAATTTTTCTTTCATTTTATCCATCCAGAAAATGGAAACAATATTTATGCGTGTGTACGACCTACCATCTCCATGAATGGTGAAATTTATTTTCTGTCTCTACCTTAAATAGATTAAGATGAATATATATAATTAATATATATGATATATATATCATTTTTAAAATTTTTGAGATGATGGAACCATGATCAAAGTAATAGGACTGAAAATACTAAACCCAAACATTCCTGAAAAATGAAACAGTTATTATATGAAATGTGATTTAAAAAAGAATGTTTGTAATAGAGTAATAAAAGTTCGTAAGTAAATCATATATGGTATGATATATATGATTATTATTATATAATATATATATAATAAAAAATATATTTATTACAGTTAATGTTCAAATGTGTATAAAGAAAGTCGAGACACAAATTGTCTTCTTTGGGATGTATGATATGTTATACACCTATATTATTTTATGAGGTGTGTATACTACATATTTGACATGTTATATATTGAATTTATTTATTATCATAAAATTTAATGTTTCATTTAAAGTTATTATTTCATAGAGATTATGATTAAAATTTTACCAAAGCATGTAAGGGATTTTGGTCTCACATTTATTTCTGTTGGACATAAGCCATATTCACTACTTGTTTCTTTTTTGTGGTATATATAAATATCATTAATGTATTTTATGATTAATTTCATGATAATTATGTGAATTAAATGTCCATATAAGTTTCTTAATTTCATTGTTCTTATGATTCAAAAGTTACCAATGGTAAAAGTTTTATGTTACAATCTAATTGTTTATCAAGATTGTTTATGATTATGCTTCCAATGATGATATCATATGATATAACTCTAAAAAAACTCAGAAATTTTATTAAAATATGTTTATTTATTGAGATTATATATTTTTATTTCATTTTATTCTCTATATTCAGTCAATATTTCAAAATAAATTTTAATGGAAAATTGAATTTATTTCTCACTTCGGTTGAAAACCATTTTTCTTCCACATCTATGTTTTCTAAAAATGTTTCCATGATTTTTTTCTATTCTGAAATGATTTTTAATGAAATATTTAACCATTTTTGAATTTTTACAAAATGGTTTAAAAGGAATCTTTTTTTAATCTTATTAACAAGGATCTATTGAATTTTTACTGAAAATGTGAAAGGAATCATCATTTTTACGTGTACAAGATGAATTTAATTTTATTCCATAAAGAACACTCAATGTTTTAAATATTCATTTAAATGTTTCCAAGTTTACTTTCAATGGAAAAGGTTTCTTTAATATTTTATAAATTTTTATATTTGTAAGAAATTTTTTCAAAATGAAAAGGATATTTTCCTTAAGAATGTTTTAATGGTATTTTTATGAAATTTATATCCATCAACGTTGAAAAAATTTGGTGTTAATTATATTTTTATGGGGATATTGCACAATTATACAATAATTATTCTTTATCTGGATGTTTTTTTATTATGATGAAGTGATGTTTATGAAACCCATTATTTTTCTATTGTTTATGCTATGATGAATTGGTGAAATGTTTATGAAACTCATTTTCTTTCTATGGGTCATGCTTTGATGAAATGATTATGAAACCCATTTCTTTTCAGTGCGTTATGATATGATGAATTTTTTATGATCTTGTGGAAAAAATGCATGAATTATGTCATGGGTGGGACCAATATATCACTCCAATTAATTGGGTAATTATTAATTTTCTATGAGCTCATAGGGTACATAGGAAGTTATCCCACATCCAAAAGATGGTACATGGGAGATTATCCCAATCCTAAAAGATGGTACATAGGAGGTTATCCGAAGATCAAAAGATGGTACATGGGTGGTCATACCAATCCTGAAAGAGGGTATATGAGAGGTTATCTTGAGCCTAAAATAGGGTATATAAGAGGTTATTCCAATACCAAAATAGGGTACATGAGAGGTTATCCGAATCCCAAAGCAGGTACATGGGTGGTTCGCCCAATCCTAACATGTTATAAATGTCTTGGTGGGTAGGATTCACCTAATTTCTTATATGATTATGTGTATTCCACAAATATATGTCTTATGCCAATGTTATGATCTCATGGATCATGTATTTTATTCCATTATGATTCATGCCTTATGAACTACCAAAATTTATGCCACGACTCATGTTTATAATGTATTATATGAAGGGTATTGTTTTTAAATTTTATTCTCATGTTCTCATGTCCTTATGCTCATGTTATGATGACATATATTTTTTTACCCTCAGTAAGAATCCAATATCACCCGTTATTATGTTTCCTTCCTCTAGGTTATGAAGAAAGATATTATGTATGATATGTATAAAAAGGGTTCTAGTAATGGAGAACATAGTGGGAGATGACGTACCACACTTATGGAATGATTTTTTATATATCCAAGTTTCCAATGGCACTATACCCCTGAAATTATTGATTAGATCTTTATGTTATGTAATTAATATTCATCTATTAACATGTGATATCAATGTTTGAGAGTTTTGGGTCTTTACACCTACCGTCCTGACTTCTATTTACATTGAAGCTTCGTTTAGAAGTTTACAGGGTTATTTTTAAAGAAATATTTTTATTTAATATTTTTTGAACATTTTGGTTTTAAATAAGTGATTTAAAATTGAAATAGTATTTTCCTCAAAAATTATGCTAAATATAATTTGATGAAAATTTTCATCTATGATAACATCATTGATGTTAATTATGCTTTACTAGGGATATTATCCAATGATACAACCCTTATTTTTTCTCTCGATGGACTATGATTATAATGATGATATGTTTTATGAAACCAGTTTATTTTCAATGGGATATACTATAATTATATGATGAATATTTTATGATATTCTTACATTTATTTTAACAAATTATGATTATGTATTGGTTTGGTCCATTATATCACACTAATACATAGTGTAAAGTCTTATTGATATCTCATGAGATGATGATAAGAATGTACATGATGGTGAGTATCTTTGTTCATATATTGATGCATGATTATGATATCTTCTTTCGATGCTCATAGTAATATGTGTAGAAATGATTGTGAAAGGATTTATTCACATTTTTATGTGTGTGTATGATCAATTTCTAGATATAGTCACAAGATTATCTGTGGACATGATTGAATTTAGCTATGTTCACAAGATTATAATTTCTTATGCTTAGGTTGCAACATGCCTATGTTATGAATCTCAAATGACGATTATTTCTTTGAAGTTGATCATGATTCTATAAGTTAATTTATTTTGGAACTTATGATCTATTATTTTTGGGGTATGAATATTTTATTCTTAGAATATTAACTTTAAGATATTATCACACTCTTACGATCATATCATTATCTAATGATTTATATCTTTAGTTTTACCCATATTGAGCATCAAATATCACCCTTTTTTATGTTTACTTTCCCTAGGATGTGACGATACGTACAATTACTAATTTGAAATGATATGATAAGGGGAATAATATTGTACTAAAAAAATAAAATGTTGTATTTTATGTTTTCAAATTTAATCTTAGATTCAAACATGTATCTAGTTTACCATGACTAAAAAACTATTCAATCCTTTAGAATGAGATCCCTTGTATTTGGTGCCAATGTAGTAAAATAACCACTGAATCTAGGAAACTAGGGCCTAGGTGTTACAATCAGAAATGAATCCTCAGTTTACAATGGTACATCAACCCTTAATTATGTAATATCAAGTGAAAATGGATCCTCTATTACCACTCAATGAATTATGATCTCAAACACAATATATATTAACATGAAACATAACCTCAATCCTTAATTATGTGTCTATTCACCCTATAACATTTCATCATATTATATGTAATCTAAGTATCCACTTATATAATTTCAAAAAACCGGATACTTGAAAAATCACTCAAATCACAAAGTGATGGCTTTATATCCATTTAGAACCATCAGTATTAATCATGAATATAATCTCATACCATTGGATCCATCACTAGTACACATTGCATCATGCATTCTAATACATACAAAAGAGAATATTTCCAACCCTGATTCATAAAAAAATAAATAAATAACCAAAATAAATTCCCATGTGGTGGTCATCATTGATAAAGTAATGATAATGGATCACGGGGTAGTAAAAAATAAATCGAAATAATTTGGAAGCTTAATATGTAGAGAAATCATTCTCTCATTTGAGTCATATGGAAATCATCACCTACTTAAGGAATTATTTAATAAGGATAAAATATAGATAAAAATTCCAATAAATTGAGTTATAAGCTCTATTTTATATCCCCAATAATTATTTTAAATACTTGTCCTTCATTGATAGATTCATTGTAATATATATTTATAGTATTATTTTTTATAATGTTAATTTAATTTTTTTTATTATATTAGCTAATTCAGTACCATTTATCTCTCTATTTTCTTTCCATTTCCCCCAATATTATATTTTAAAACTCCTTTTTAATATAGAATTATCTAAGGGAATTGATCCTTGAGGAATCCGAGATTTTACCTAGTCTCACTCTTGTATTTATTCAATGATTTGACTTATATTTACAGTGTAAAAGAAGCATGAAAGGGTTTTGGTAGGCAATCATAACCCATCACTGTTTATAGGATTTACTCTCTCTTCCTTATATCGTATTTATTACCCCTATCATCTATCATTAAACAATTCATATACTGGAGTTATGATGGTCATGGGTTTAATGACCTATAGTGGAGTTTGGTATAAGATTGTATAACATTATAAGATGAGGAGTGTTTATCACCCTCTTCTATAGAGGAGATGGGGGTTTAATGGGATTTGAATGTTTTTTATTAAAGTTGTATTCCCATATCCTTAATAAAAAGAGTTATCAATTAATTTTATTAATTTTGTTATTGGAATGAATTTGAAAAAATTAAGAAAAAACTGAAGGAATCCATAGTTTCCCTAGGATCCTTCCCCATTTCATACTAATTTTTTTGTGATTACTTTATTTATTATAATTTAATATTTACAACACCCTATAACCATCCCATTAACCTATATTTTTTTATTAAAATAAAAAATATAAATTAATGTAAATGAACGATGATTTATTAGAGAATCTATTCATGAAATAACTTTGGTTAACCACTATATTATATTACCGATCCTTAAATTTATACTGATTGAGGACCTCATGATAGACCTCAACAATTTGGTGCTATTAGAGGGGATCCAACCAATCATCCCATCTCTTCTTCATGACATTTGTAAATAATTTTTTATTTATTTTCTTTTATATTTATTCTCCACCCATATTTTCTTTCAGTTCTTCATTTTATCTCTTCTAGGATAAATTTCCTTGAGTGAATATTCCTCTATAATTGATAATCAATTATATTAATAGTTAAAAGAAGTGACAAAGCATAATAATAAGGTTAAAGACTCATACCTAGACAACTAGTACATTACTTACCACTCCCTCTTCCCATAAGAGCCTAAGGAATAATTTTAATAACTGTAGTTGGAGCATCCACTGGTGTACACAAATATATGGGAGGAATAATTATACTATAATTGTTTACCAATAAAATAAATAAACTACATACCCCCATATCATTAAGATTAATAAAAATAAACACTATAGGTAATGAAGAGAATATACAATAGTTCTCTTATGTTGTTCACAAAATTAAAGGAGCCAAAAAATGAGATGGATGAGTGAAAAAAAATGTTATCTCAAATGACCACCACTCTCTAAGAATATATAGTCAAATATTCACTATTATAGTAAGAAAAAGTGAAACAAAAGTTTGTGATATTTACTCTCAAAGATATTGAAGAGGTGAAAGATGTATCCGAAAATCCTTCTCTCCCACAAAATCTTATAATCCTTCCAGAAGATGTTTTCAAAGAGAAAGAGCTCCTAGATAACCCCTTGAAGGGAGTAGACTACTCTTTATTATATTAATAATGTTTTCCCAACTTATCTCATATAATTTGTATTTTTATTATCTCAAATAACCATTATATATTACTGATTTTTTTTATTTTAAGCGTGTTCATCATGTATTATCATGTTTTTTTTCTTTTTTCTATTAAAACCTTTATGTTTTCAATTATGGAAATTTTGGATGAAAAATTCCTACGTCTAAAAAATATTTATGTGAGGAATTTGGATACATTTAGAAATGTATATTTCATTCATTTGGCTACATAAATTTACTATGTGAAGTATTATCCTATGTGAAATGACTACATCATGAAATTTTCTATGTAGAAATTACCTACGTTGATATATCACATACATGAGAAATTAGATATGTAGATCAATCAGATATGTGAATTAGTTATGTGGAATAATTGGATACATGATTTGGATATGTTTTGTAATTGGATACGTGGATCCAAATGGAGACATGATTCATTCTGCTACGTCAAAACTGGCTACTTAAGAAACAAGCCTACATGAAGTAAATTAGATATGTGAATAATTCCTACATAAATTTGGATAGGTGGATAGATTAACTATATAAAGAATGGTTATATGGATTAATTTTAATATGTGAATTTAAATTTTTAGAAATCAGCTACATGGTAATATGAAATTGGATACATTGTGATGTAACTTGGTATTTATTAATGTTAAAGTACTTGAGTGAGTTTAAAATTATACTGTCTATATATTAAATAGGGTATTACCTCATTCTGGTAAAAAATTTATAATGAGAGAAAATTACTAAAAGATGAAAAAAGTACAAATATAATTTAATGGAAAATATGGTTTATGAGGTATTTATAAGAAAATGATATGTAGAATTTATATTCCCATCCCAGTTTTTAAAGATCCAATGTTGTGAATTTTAAAAGTGAAGTATTATAATCCTTTAACTAGATCTATGAAGTGTGAAAAATTTATATAATGAGAAGAACATATGTTCCATATTGATTACCAAATAAATCACTCTCTAAGATCTATTACAATGCTCTGTTTTACTAAAAAAGATAAAAATATTTAAAATATACAATTTCTCTATCTCAATCATCATTTATTTTGACTTATAAGACTCTCATTGATTTAATTTTATTTATTATCATCTCTCACAAGTACTTAATATCCGGTGTCAATTTTATTTTACAATTATGATCTCAATCTATAAATACATTATTTATTCTCTCTTTTATTGTAAATGTGTTTCTTATAAAAACCATGAAGAATGTTGTTTGTTATGTCTTGTTGGAGCCTAATTGAATGATCCTATTATTATTGTTCCAAGTTTCAACTACTTTCACTCATTCATTAAATACTTGATAAAAGGACTGACAATTCCAAATAAAAGGACTGGTCCTATTAAAATCACCAAACACATAGAGAAGAGTGTTGGTGGATTGGTCTATGGGATTTATGTTCATAAAACCACTATAAATATCTTTAATTAATACATTTTCTTCATCATTTTATTTCTATTACAACTCATGTTAAAGAAAATATTAGAAGTTAGTCATATCTTTTAGAGGGTGTTTTCTACGATATTTTATTAAAAGAACTCAATTCACCCCTATTGAGTATTAGTGTAGTCCTCTTAGGAAAATAATTGGTATCAACCCTAGTGACTTTTAAGTTTTCATATTTTAGAGGTAGAAGTATAAATATCATCTTCAAGATAGATACTATGACCGATAATGGAGATGGTATGTAAATGGTAAGATATCCCTCTTTTAATGGTGATAATTGTGGTTTCTAGATGGTATGAATAATAATCTATTTAAATAACCATGGTTTGAAGGTTTATCTTAAATACATGAAGCCATATTAAATTCAAAATATACAAAGAGAAAAATGGGATTCTGAAAATAAATCTAGTTATGTTTTGAACTATAAAGATACGGATTCTATGATATGTGAACTAGTTCTAGATGAGTTTAACCAAGTCCTATAATATCAAATAGATTGTGAAATATGGACTACCATAACAACAAAATATGAAATTATAGACAATGTGTGAGCTATCAGATTTAATATAGACAATTTTAAGTTCAATAATATTAAAATTATGGACTGTGAGAGCATCAATCAGTTAAATGGAAGAATTACTAAGGTGGTAAATAATTTTTTTACTTTAGGTAAACACATTTGTGAACCATATCAAGCTTTAAAAATCCTCAGAACTGTTCCACCAAGGTGGATTGTAATCTTTAATTCTATTATGAAATCTAAAGAGTTAAAATTATTGAAAATAAAGGATATTATTGGAACTCATATGATGTACAAGTTTAGAATAAAATCTGATTATAAACGGCATCGATTAGTTAAGAAGGAGAATACTGATTTAAAATTTTCAACTTCAAAGGATGAAAAGAAAGGCAAGTAGATACAAATAAATGGGTCATCTGACAATGATACCTCAAAAATATATTCTGTAGATAATGATATTTCTTACTTTTCTAGAAAGCTCAAAAACTTATATAAGAGGAGATAAAATTTCAAGAAACCCTTAAATAATTTAACAAAACATGATACAAACTCTAAATAAGTGAGATTATATGAATATGAGAATCTTGGAAACATCAAACCAGATTTTCCAAAACCAAAAGACAACAAAAATTCTAAAAAAAATTACTTTAATAAAGTTTTATATTACAAGAATATCAATAAGATCATAAAATCCAAAAAGAGTGCTTCATAAGATTATAATAGTACCGCATGTTCAAAATATGTTGCTCTACATTCTAATTAGATTGAAGACATATGTTTTATAGAACATTCATATTAGGTAAACTCTTATTATTCTTATGAGCATGAATCTGAACCTAAAAATTAAAATTACACATATGAGGTATTAAATGAATATTGTACCATGTTGGAAACAATATATGAATATTTGAAAAAGAATAATAAAAATATCAAAAAATACAAAAATTATATGGTAATTGAAAAAGAGGTCTTAAATAAAAAAATTTGATTTGAAGAAATTAAGATGGAAAATTAAACTACATCTTGTATTAAACATGGTAATAATATCGAAAAATTGAAAAAAACGAATTTTATGACTTTGGAGATACTATAACTATTTCCACAAAAGGTGAAAATTACTTGAATCAAATTCATGGAAAAAATAAAACTCATAAATATAAGTTTGGTATAAGAAATCAAGGTGAAAATACAAAGTTTTATAAAAACTCTTTTGTGCCTAGTTATAAGAATAAAACACTCTCCAAAATAACTTGTTCTCACTTTGAAGAATTAGGGAACTATGCTAACAATTATAGTTTGATAATACCAAAATTATATAGCGTTAAAAATTATTTTATTTCAATTTTTTTTGTTCAAAATATTGTGTTATATTTTCTGGACAACATAAGATAATTTTGGTTCCCAAAAATTTAGTTTCTAACATTGTTGGACCCAAAAGAAAATGGTTACCAAAAAAATATCTTGTTTGATATTTCTTTGTATGCAAAATGGTCCAAGATAATCATTGAAAGATGGTATATGGAAAGTGTATTCTCAAGGAATATGAGTGGATATTTCTATAATTAATAATCCTTATAAAAAATTAATGGATTCTATATAACTTTTGGTGACAATTCAAATGGAAAAATAATGGGAGTTGGATCAGTTATAAATCCAAGATCATACTCATCTATAAATTTCTTAATGTGAAAGGTTAAAGCATAATCTGATAAATATTTTTCAAATTTGTGATGAATGTTATTTTGTATATTTTTTAAATTATTTCAGTTCTATTTTTAAATATAAAATTATTAAATTTAAGGAATCTAGAATGAATAATGTCTATACTCTATATTTTAATTCTATAAGTAGACAAAAAAAACCTATTTAAATATTGAAAAAAATGAATCTTGGATTTGGTAGATAAGACTAGGAAAATGTAATTTCCATTATTTGATAATTTTTTAAAAATAATAATTTACTTTGAGGTTTAGCTTAACTTAAATTGAATAAAATGAAACTATATGATGCTTCAAAAATGGGAAAGTAACACAATTCATTTTTAAACCAATTAAATAGTTTTCTACTTATGACCCCTAGAACTATTTCATATGGAGTTTTTTGGGCCAACTATAACTAAAAACCAAATAGAAAAATATTTTTATTTTATGTGTTAGTTGATGATTTTTTAGATTTACATGGGTTTTATTTTTGAGTGTTATGAATTAAACTAGATTTTTTATAAGTTTTGGAAAACCAGTTCAAAAAGAGAAAGATTACAAAATTATATATTTGAGAAGTGACCATAGTGGAGAATTAGAAAACCATGAGTTCAATTCTTATTTTTCAAAAATTGGTATCAAAAGCATTTTTTATTCCCCTAGGACACCTCAATAGAATAGTGTTATTTGAAAGAAAGAATAGGACTTTATAAGAAATTTCTAAAATAAGGTAATATGAATATAAAATTCCAACTTATTTTTTGGATAAATCTATAAATATATAACGTTATGTCATAAATAGAGTACTAATTAGAACGATTTTTAATAAAACACCCTATGAGATATGGAATAATTGAAATCATAAAAGTTAGATAATTCAAAGTGTTTGATGAACGATTTATATTCTAAACACCATGGTAATAATGGAAAATTTTATCCAAAGGACGATGAATGAATATTCCTTGGATATTCTAATACATCCAGGGAATATAGAATCTTTAACAAATGAACAATGACTATTAAAGAATAAAATCATGTAAAATTTTATGAAAGTGAACCTTTTGATCACAAAATGACTCAAATTGACGCGATAAGTGATTTTCTTGGAAACACAAGATTTAGAATTATTTTTGAAAATAAAAAGGATGATGAGTTGGAACTTGATTTTCCAGAACCAAATCCTAAATGGTTGATATTAGTGAACCAAAAAAATGCTTCCTATATAACCTAGAACTCAAAACCATAACTTAGACATATTTATAAGTAGTTTAGATGAAGGGATTATGATTTGGTGTGTATGAAATATTGTATAATTTTCTACCTTTCTATCTCAACTATAACTTAAGACTATAAAGGAATCATTAGTTGATGAGTGTTGAGTGTTAGTAGTGTAAGAAGAAATAAACCAATTCAAAAAGGAAAAATATATAGTAACTAGTTAATAGAACACATGACTAACCTATTATACAGACAAAATGAGATTTTAAAAACAAGAAGGATGATCATGTTGTTATCAATAGTAACAAGGCTAGAATAGTTGCCAAAGGGACTAACTACAAAGAAGGTATAGATTATGAAGAGACTTTGGAACCTATATCTAGATGAGAATATATTAATATTCTCTTAGTCTATGCCACACACATGAATTTGAAATTATGTTATATGGAAGAAAAATAAAATTTCTTAAATTACATTCATATAGTGGAAGTTTATGTTAAACAACCTCTTGGTTATGAAAATCCACATCCAATTTCATTTTTTAAACATAGAAAAATCTTTATGGATTTAAAAAAGGAACCTAGATCTTAGTATGAATGTTTAATTTATTTTATTCTATCAAATGGGGTTTTAAAGGGATAGATGGATCCTAATATGTTTAAGAAAACTTCATCTTCAAATATTTTGTTAGTTAAAATATAAGTCGATGTTGTGATTTTTGGTTCTACCAATAAAAAATTGTGTAATAAATTTTAAATTAATGAAAAAATAATTTGAAATGAAAATTATGGGTGAGTTATTTTGTTTTCTAGGATTTAAAATTTATTAAAAAGTATTTGGGAATATGATAAATCCAAAAAAATATATAATTTAATTAATTAAAAGGTCTGGAATTGAAAGTGGTAAAGTACATAAAACTCATTTGAGGTGTAATGAAAATCTTGACTTGGATGAAGCTGAGAAACTAGTTGAAAACAATCTATATAAATACATATTTATGAACCTATTATATTTAAATTCTAGTGAATTAGATATTATGTTTGTAGTATTCCCACATGACTAACTAGAGGAAGATATTAAGGAATCTAATTTAAAATCTACCAAAATAATTTTAGGATATTTAAAAGAAAAACTTTTGTCTCCTTACTCTTTCCAAAATCTTATGATTTTAATTTTAATTCATATTAAGATTCCAAATTTTGTGGTTTTAGAATAGATAGAAAGATTAATTTGAGAACCTACCATTTTCTAGGTAAATCCCTAGTATGATGGTCTAGTAAGAAACAACAATCTGTTGCATTATCTACCATTAAAGAAAAATATATTATTTTTGGTAATTATTATGCACAAGTATTGTGGATGAAACATAGCTTAACAAATTTATGATTCAATTATAATCAATTATCAATGAAATGTGATAAAACTAGTGCTATCAACATTTCAAACTGTCTAATATATCATTATAAAATTAATAATTTTATTCAAGGCATAATTTCTTAAGAGATCATACTAAAAAGGTGATGTTCATATTGAGTATACATTTACAAAAAATTAGTTTGAAGATATTTTTTAAGCCTCTTGTGTGTGAACATTTTTATTTTATTAAAAGAGAATTGGGTTTATTTGAATTTAAATCTATTCAATTCAACATATTTTCTAAATTATAATTTCTTCTTTATTTTTTTAACATTTTATTTTAATTATTTATAAAAATTGAATTAGTCTATTCCATTTCATTAATTTAATATTTGTTTTAAAAAAATTCATTATCTTAGTTTCTATTTTAATTGATTTATTTTTAATCATAATAAACCCTATTTAAAAAATAGGTATTTATGCCTTTTAGGAATTGGGTACATGAACTAATTTCTATTCATCCTTTAACCCTTATTACTTTTTATTTTATATACATTCATTAATTCAGAAGATGAACCATCAACCCTTACCTATCGATCATCACTCAACCTCCAACTGACCTGTCTTCTAGGGGAAAATCCCATTGTAGAGATGATGAATGCTCAGGTTCATCCAAGAAATAAAAAGAAATTAGTGTGACATGATGTGTTCATATTATAATGGCCATCTATAAAGATTATATTAAGACTACTGAGATATTACTAAGGAATTTCCTCTAGTTTCAAGGTTGGGAGTTTGTTTTTGATGAAAAGAAAAATGGTTTCCTATTTGAAGAAGAATTAAATGAGTTTACGAGGAATTATGAATTTTAGTTTGGTGAAATAGAGGATGTTTTATCATAATGTGTAAATGGGAAAGATATGATAATTTTTTTATTGGAGTTATATGAGATTAATCATTTTCCCCATGAGGGGGAGTTCAAATTTAGTTAAACATTGGTCTGTATGAGCTAAGTGGAACCAACTGAGGTGTTTAATTTCTTATTCAGAACCTATTCTTTTGATAAAAAAATTATAAATGATTTGAAAGCATAATAAAAAGTTCTTTTTATGTTTTTTAGAATGGTATTTCCCTAAAATATAGATAAATGAATAAAATACTTTTTTAGGATATGTATTTCATATATATCTTGATCAATGATCTGATACTCAATATTTTAAGGTATATAATGAATTTTATGCATTACTATTTTAAATAAAAAGTAAAGATAAATTATTACCCCTATGGTGGGATTATCTCTCTAGTTTTAAAGTATAAGAAAGTGTATCTAAATGAGGTGGACAAAATAAAATGCAATAAGAGTAATAATCACCCTACAAATCTTCTGAAAACTATTGGAAACTAATGGGACTATAGTTCAAAATCTTTGAATCCATTTATTTTTGATAATGAATCCCATGGGGAGTTGTACCAAACCTCAACACCTTAGGACACAACACTATATTATATGGTTCCTACTATGGAGGTGCATGAATCAAAAGTGGATAGAGAAGTTCCTCAGTTTCCAGAGACAAGTCTTGTAGTGGAAGAGACTATTCAGAACCATGAAGATGAATTTATTGAAGTGAAGAATGAGTTATGTTTGTAGATCCAATTATTGATAAACCTATTGTTGTTCCTGAGTAAATTCTAGTTGAAACTATGCACAATGTTCCTATTTTTTAAGGAAGAGATAAACCTATTGTTAATAATCCAATAATGGGTCCAATTATTCTTATATCACCTATTGGTAAATATCGAGTTGGTGATGTAGTTATGGATAACATTGATTATTCTTTAACATCACTTGTTTCATCACCACATATAGTGCTTGAGAAAGAACCCTTAGTGAGTTAGAACTTAGATATTTCTGAAATCAATTGATTTTTATCTTTTATTTTGACTGAGGTTGATTACTTAGAGGAGATTATGATGATTTAAAGAAGGATTTGTAATCCTCTATGAATGAGATCATAAAAATTAACGAGTGTTCTATTTCCAAGAATGATTTTGTAAAATTGGTTAGGATAATAGAAACCCAAATTTTTTTTATCAAGAGTATTTAGATAGCCCCTTCTATATAACATGTTGTTTTTGAGATAAGTAAAAAAGGACTTTAGGATATAAAAGTTATAGTAAGATATTTGAAGTATTTATATCCCACAAAGTCAGAGTTCAACAAACTTGGATTGTTACTATCATCTCAAATAAACATGTTACAAAATCTTCCAATGGTGAATTTTAATATGTTTTAAGTTGTTCTTGATGAGATAAGTATTTTAGGGAAAAAATGTAGGAAATATTTTACATTTTATGAAGTGTAGTGGTATATCATTTTGAACTAATTATGAGTCTTAAACAGACTAACACAGTTTCTACCTTTTCACCCTCAGTGGTCCCTAATTTTTAGAGTGGAGTTGATCAAAATATTTTTGAGTTAAATGATTTATATTCTCAGATTAAATGTATTCAATGTGATTTGGTCACACTAGTTATTTTTTAGGATTTCAAGAGAGGTATTTCTATAGAGTTTTGAGATACCAAAAGAGCTATTAGGAATCTTGGTATTAGAACCAACAATTCCTTAAATGAAATTTTGGGAAATTATGGAGAATGTTATGGTTATTTAAAGGAAATCATAAAGGCTTGTCAAGAAATCCAAGAGTATATTTCTTGGTCTCTCAGTCGAGTTTCCCGAAATCATCATCACTTGTTAACATTATTGGGAATTTTTTTAAATAAGTTAAAGGATTCAACACTGAATGTTTAAAAGAGGTATATAGTTTTGAATCAGAGGAAGTTCTATAAGTTTTATTTACTACTGTAGGGAAGGAGCATGTTGTATACAAGACTATTTGGATAATACCTACAATGAAATACATTTTTATTTCCCATGGTGTATCTTCTCCAATTTTCATCGAACCAATTTCTGCTACTACTTCTCTAACTCCACAACCTACATCCAATACTTTTTAGTAGGAAGCTCAATATTTAATAGATCAAGTGTCTAGTATGGATAATAAGACGAAATCAATGAATGATAGGATGATTTGTGTGCAATTATTGAATGGATATGACATATCTAGTATGGTTTCTTATTTTCCGCTTTAATATTTTAAAGGGATTCTTATAAATGGCCTTACATCAATTTATGAAATTCATAGACATACATATTCTATTATTATTGAGTTTTAAAAGCTTGTTATCATCAAGAGAACCAAAATGTGTGAAAATGTTTTTTATTATCTTAGATGTATAAGAACTCTTTTCCATGATACTCCAGATACCTTTTGAGGCACTAGATTGAAATTTTATAAAAATTATAATCCATACAATATATATAATAAATAGTAATAATCAATTGGTCATAAATTTAGTTACTAAGAGATCTATGCAAGGAACCTCATCCTCGGGTCCTCCAAATAATATGAACATTTTAGCTACAAGATATTATGATTTAATAATGGGGTCATTTATTTATGGGGATCTCTTAAAAAATGGAAATTTATGGGTTCAATGTGTGAATTGATAAAGTGTGTTGATTGTTATAATACCTTTTTTGAGCATTTGTATAGGAATATTGTGTTTGAAACATTTAAGAATAGTTTTGAAGATACTTTATTGAAGAATCTATTGGAAATTGATGTGATTTACCCTATTTTTAGCCATAGTTTTTTAATAATAATTCTGATAACCTAAAATTATTATGGTAACATAGTCTTATAATGATTTAATTATAATTAATTTCTAATTTTAAAGTATTATTTATGTTCAATGGTTGAAAGAACCATTGGTTCTGGTGGTTGGAGAAAATTTGATTGAATTTGATGGTTTTAAAATAATAAAGGGAATGATTTTTGAGATTGGGAAGATGTAAAAGGCTATTTATATTAAGAGTTATTTCTATGATAATTATTACCACCAATATAAGGTGTTTATTATAGTGTTTTTAGTTAAGTGAAATTGAAATATATATGGTTCAAGACTTTGGTACTGAATTTTTTTGTTAATAAATTTTCCATTATATGAATTATATTGAATATCAATTAATTCAAGGTGTTTCAGTTGGGGTGTATTTATTTTATAGGTTTGTAAGAGCATGTAAGTTGATTAGAACTGAGATGATTTATTTTAGGTGAAGTTATATTATTTTAGAGGATATGACATCACAAGGCTAGTGATCATGATATAATATAATCTATATATAATTAACGTTATAGTGAGTTATATTAAATCACATTAGACTGGCAGGGTGCATAGTATGATTAAAGTATAGAATTTTATGATTTCTAAACTTTTATTTCATGACATGTATATCACACTACAAGGAAGACTATTGATGAAATTAAGTCTAAAATCATGCTTCAATGTGGTGGTCGTGAAAATTTTGTGATCCTCTAGATTGGAAGTTTTAAAGTCATTTCACATCGATATAAATCATGCTATAATTATCCTTGATGAAGAAGAACTTTGTGGTGCTGAAAAATTATTTTCACCATGAACGTATAGGTTACACCATGAAGCATTGAATTACATCTTGATGATGAGGCTATGAAATATTGGTGCTATGATGAATTGAAATGTATTTCAAAAATCACATGGGAAGAAGAATAATCATTTTGAGTTAGTTCATGATGAAGTTAAAAGAGAAATGCATGAACACTCTAATAATTATTTGGTTTTACCATGATTATTATAATCATACTATAATGATAATCGTCATTCCATGATTTTTGATAGAGTTTATAATTCAAGTGTTTTGATAATGTGGCTCAATTTTTGGTTCATGGGTTACTCTAAATCTTATATTAATGTCTTTAAATCACATTAAAATATGATATGATTACTTGAAGTAATCCAATGGCTTGAGGTGGAGTGGGAGTAGTTGAAGAAGTCATTTTGGATTTGAATTTTAATTTCAACTTCAAACCATAATATAAAAAAGGGTGATTCATTAAAAATTATATTTGTTATACAAGATTAAAGAGTGTTTAGTGGTAGTGATAGATATTAGATAGTATAATAATAACATGAATAAAAGTTTATGATAAATAATATGTGAAATAAGTACAATAAAAATAACTTGATGGAATAATACTTATAGTTGAATAATTTTATGTTGTTTAAATTTACGATTGTATTATCATTGTTTATGCCAGAGAATGTTACATAAGTCAGAAGACAAATTTTGTATCATGAGTTCAAGGATAATTTTTTTTCATTATATCAAACATGTCAAAACTAGTGGTTTTTGTGATTATGGTTCTTTTGGACCATGCTAAGGATGTACCCATTCTTCTTGAGTGTATAAACTTGTAAAAATTCACTATGCCTATAGTTTTTATGTATTTTTTCTATGGATCATGGTAAATGATATTGTAGTTTTCATTAATAGGTGTTGAAGGTTATTTAAAGAAGAAAAATAAAAGGAATTGAATTCTTTTATTGAAACCATATGAATTCTGAATGTTCTTAAAATTCCTTTTTAGATACTTTGAATTTCATAAAATTTCACTATGATAGATTAGTTGTCTATCATTTTTCATAAGATAAACTTAATTATCACATCCCGATTGATGTAGTTTTTCTCTAAATAATCACAAATATCCTTTTTAATTAGATGGTGTTGATATATATTGAAGATATTAATAGCCAATTCATTGTGTATGTACCCTCAACACATGAGATCATCACTATAGTACCTTTTTACTTATATAGTAAATTTGGGATTTCTCATCCTAAATGGAGGGGTTTTTGGAATTGAAAGCATGTTCACCACTTTGAGGGTTATAAGTATCAAGTGCATACTATCATTCCACCTCTTGAAATTATTTACATAAAATTAATCTACCTTTATCACGCTTTCAAGCACCACTATATACGTTTTGAAGGGATTATACTATTAGTATTTTTGGGGTTATGGGTGGATAATATTGGAATTTATAGTATTGATGGTAGCAGATAGAGACCTTTTAGTAGTAATAGGATGTCTATCTCCTTAAGATTTGATTATTCATAGTACTATGGGCTTTAAGTGAATCCTCATTAGGATACATTGGTGGATAATTTATCTACTCTAGTTATTTTTGGTTAGTAACCCTTGAATAGACATTGGAATCAAGAGATTAACGGAAATAACTTTGTTATTGTGCACCCAAAATTGATTTTGATGCTTGTGGATGTCTAGATAGGAATATAAATTTGATAAAGGGATAAAGAGTGCTAAGAAGTGATATTTCCATTTCTTGGAGACACATTTTTTTTAAATGGTTGGGGTCTAAGTCTCATTTTATTATTAAAGCAAAGAACACTTTTTGACTAGGTAGAGGGAGACCCATTACATAGCCCAAAGGCCCAAGGCTAAGTAGTCTGAATACTAGGCTTGAAACCCACTTTTGGCCCAAAGGACCCTTCAGTGAATAGTACTGCTACAGTACCTGGCTGCTATAGTGTCTTCTATAGTACCACCACTGCTACAGTTCCAACTACAGTACCTCCACCGCTAAAGTGTCACTACTACTATAGTTTTTCCACTGCTACAGTACTACTACTGTGCCCCTGCTATAGTACTGCTACAGTGCCCCCAGAAATTTATCCCTTCCAGGATTCGATCCTAGGTCTTTTGATATGATATGCCACCCTTTATGATTAGGTACACCCCTATTATAGAAAGGCACAACTTATGAAAAATTAATCCTATCAAAAAAGCCAGTCCCAGTCAAATAATTTTCTTATATCATATCCACATAATAAACCATTGTATTCATTAGGTTGGAACCTATTAGATTAATGGTCCAAATCATACCAGCTCAGTGAACTATATCAACCATTTTGATTCACCCATTTCCGCTTGGGATTGAACAGATATAATCTAATCAATGTTTTATAAATAAAAATTAACCTCTAAGAACATCACATCAAAATGGAATATGAAGTGAAAAGTGTGCTATTATAGCACCACATTGTGTTATCACACATGTGAAGACATGTGTGTGTAGATAGTTCCATGCACCACCCCCATAAGGTTTTCCTCAAACATTATCATTTTAAATAATACAAAAATTTCCCCCCTTAGAAATGGGTCCCCAATCTCTCCCACTTTTAAATATGGGATTCCAAATTAGTATTTCACCATTAAAAAAATTAAATATTTTAAAATCAATTTAAAATTATAAAAAGACCATACTATTTTAAAATATAAAAAATATACTTTTTAAAAGTCAAGAATCATACTCTCTAAGGAAAAAATTTCATAAATATAGGAATCTCTTGATTTAAAACTTTTAATAATACAGAAAAATAAAAGGTGAATAAAGAAATGGGTAGACACTATATTGAACATGTAACTATTTTTATTAGTCATATTCATCCTATAATTTTTTAAGACTCCTAAGTTATTCATTTATTCCTTGATTCCATTATGACCAGGTCTCTATTATCCTTTCATGAATGTTTCATAGCTAAAGGAATAAGATCTTTTTAGTGTACACACTCATACATTCACATAGGTGAACCAAAAATCATTACCATATTTTGAAATTTATTTTAAATACTTGATTCATTAGGATTTTTATGCTAACACACTTTTTATCATGGAAACCAAACACCATTTTCTATGTTTTAATATTCTTTTGGTGTTTCCTTTACACATATAATGAAAGTTTCTACATTGAACACAAACATACAGACTTATCACATGTTAGGTTGCAGCATCATCATTAATTACTTATTTAAAATTATAGAAAACCCATAACTAAAGATTATTTATATAGTGAATTCTTTTATTGTCCCTTTATTATTAGATTTTCCAAATTCTGGCTTGATCTTGAAAAGTCTACAGATATGATACTATTTTTCCTCAACTATCAAACATAAATATTTTTAAGACCAACAATTATCAATTTTTCTATTAGGTTGATGGTATTCTTGACTATCATATTGTATGGATACTAGGGAAACTGTAATAGTTCAAAATGGTAGATTTGATAAGAGATATCTAATCTATTTCACTTTTTTCCAGTAGCAGCTAAAACAACTAACAAAAAATCTATTATAGATTCTACAATACATGTTTGGTTTTTGATACCCAACATGTTGCTCCTCCTCCAATTATAAAGACCAAACCAATCATATAGGAGTGATCCCCATGACTGGTAATCCATTTTTCACCGGAAAAAACTCCCAATACCATTGAGTTCCCACTATAAAATATACAAAAATACATTATACCCTTTATAAAATTAAGTACACTTTTAACCACAACCCATTGTGAATAACCTATATTACTTGTAAACCACTCAAATTTCTACAAACCTAGGAAATATCATATATTGTTCTAGTCATGGAATACATGAGACACTCAATAACCCTTTCATACGCTAGTTGAGCAACTGAACGACCAAGATTTGGTTGTATCATAATTCAAAAACCATATATGGTGGAAACCTATGAACAATCAAACTATTCAAACACTTTAAACACCATTTCAATATAATGAGATTTAGAAAGAAAAATAGAATTCTAAATCCCAACAATTTTGATTCCTATTATAAAATTTTCTTCAACCAATTCTTTCATTAGAAAATTTCTAGTTATAATAGACTTAGTCTCATTTACTTGATTCTTATCAATTTTAAAAAATAAAATGTCATAAATATATAAATAAATAACTAGATGATCATCAGTATGGAACTTACTATAAATACATTTATTTTATTGGTTAACTATAAATACATTTGACAAAATTACTTCGTAAATTTTTTCATTCCATTGTTTTTTAGCTTATTTTAAATCATATTGGGACCATAAAAATTCTAATCTTTATTTTATTTTGCAAATATGATGAATTCGTATGGCTGTTCCTTATGTATTTCCTTATCTAATTCATATATAGTAATGTTATTTAAACATAAATTTTGTGAGTTTACCTAAGATATATGGAATCTAAGGTGATAATTATTCTAATATAAGTAGTCATACCCACAAGATCATAGGTATCAAAATAATCTATTCCTTCTTTTTGAGTAAACCCAATGGCCACCAATCTAGCTTGATATTTTTCAATTATACCATTTAATTTTCTGTTCCTTTTAAATACCCACTTAAAAACTATTTTTTATGAACCTTTAGTAATATCAACTAATATACATGTATTAATATTAGTTTTAGATTCCATTTCATCATTTATAGCCTCATTCCAAAGATATTCATTAGAATATAACATCAATTCACTGATTTTTTTGGATTAGACTCTATATGATGTAAAACTAATGTTTTTTTAACAATTCCATCACTAATTCCTACTAGAAAAATATACATAGAAATCAGATCTATATGTTTTTGGGGGTCCAAGGTTGTTTAATTTTATGAACATACTCAATTGTATCTTCTTGAGATACCATTTTATTTGAGTCAGATTCCTCAATATGGACTTTATTAGAAAAATAGGTAACCCTTGATTGATAAATGATAGAATAAATTGATTAAATGACAACATTAACTGTTAAATAGGAATTAGATTATATAAAAATGAATCTATAAGCTTTAAAATTATATGGATATCCAAAAAATATACAATCAATATTGCATTTACCCAACTTCTCCCTTTAAGTTTTAGGTACTCTTATAATTATGTGAAAACCCGAAACCTTTAAATAATATAGGTTTGGTTTCTTATGCTTACATAATTAATATGAAATTATTATCTTCCTTATTTTTAGAATGTGACACATAATTAATAATTTATATCCCCAAAAATCCTCAGAAGAGACCTGATATAGACCTTATGGAATTAACCATTTCCATTAATGTTTTATTATTTTTCTCAGTTGAACCATTTGTTTGAGGTGTATAGGGAGCCATCACTTCATGTATTATCCCTTGATATTTAAAATATAAAGGAATATAATATTATACTCCCCTTTTATATATGATATATTTAATTATAATCTCACATTATTTTTCAAAATCATTTTATATATACTAAATTTCTCTATAACTTCATCTTTGGAATGTAAAATATTGACATGAAATTATAGAAATATTATAAACTAATGTTACAAAGTAACATTTATGACCTATGGTGGGTGGAACATGAAAATCAAATACATCACTATTTATTAATTATAATAAATTAATTTCCATTTCTATAGTAGGAAATTATTTTCTAAATATTTTAGTTTGCATTAAAGTAACGCAATTATGATCTATTTTACCCATTTTGGGTAATAATTCCATTTTTTATATATCACGTATTTTATTATATTTTAAGTGTTATACTAGATAATTCAAAAAATAAAAAGATTCCAACAATCAAGAAAATAAATTATATTTATTTTGAATAATCATTATAATATATTATTCTTTTTAATAAAGATAACACCATTAGATAAAATAAAGTTTTATGACCACAAATTAAAGCTTAAAACCATTCTTGTTCAACAAGATCCCTGGAACCATGTTCCTACAAACTTTAGGAATATAAAAATTATCATTTAGAATAATATTATTTCATTATTTAAACTTGAAATTGACCATTCCCTTCCCTTCAATGTTTATACATGCATATTTTTTCATTTAGGGTGATTTTCCATTACCAATTCATTCCATTTTCTCAAAGAAAGATTTTTTATACCCATATGACATATATAATTGAAATTTATCCACCAAGAATTATTATATTAATGTAAAATGGATTCAAATATCATTGAAACAAAGTGATTCTTTCGTGTATTTATGCCATATTTTTTTCTCAAAATGATGGCAGTCCTAATTGAAGCTCCCTATCATTCTAGAAAAGTAGCATTCCCCTTCATTCTTCTTGAATTTTAATTTCCCTTTGAAGGATGTTTAATATGTTTATTCCCTTTTTTAAGCTCAGATGGGCCAACTCCCACTACCAAAAGGACTATGGATTTACCATTATTAGGTTCATTTACCTCATTATTTTTATATTTCTCCCAAAATTTGTTCATATTAGAGATACCATTTGAGATAAATATATTACTTTTTATGTTTTATAGAATTCACAAATTTTTTAAATAATGGGAATGTTTTTTTTATGTTGAATGAAACAATGATGGAATCATACATGTTCATATTTTCTTTAAATGTTGAAAAATATCCTGAATTTAATAAAATTATACAATAATAGATCCATTATATACAATTTTATATGAAGTAAAATTTCTTATTAGGAACTACTTTTTTTTCACAACCTTGGTGATTTATTTTTTCGTCAATGAATCCCAAATACCCTTTTTTGTAGGAAGGTGTTAATATGTACTGAAGATATCATTAGAAAACACTTTTGGTATGTTCCATTAAAAAATTAGATCTTCATTCTCTAACTTCTATCTCATTTAGAAAATTTAGAGTGTATTATCTTTAGATGTGGGTTAGATTTAGAGTGAAAATCACATAAAACACTTTGAGGGTTGAAAGTAACAGGTGAAACCTCTTGAATGTTTGTCCATAAAATTGATTCGACTTTATCATTTTTTTAAAAACCTCTATGTCTATGTAGATAGAATTATACTCTCAATATTATTGGGGATATGTGTAGACAATATTGGAATGTACATATCAAATGAAATTATATGGATCCCACCATGGAATGTTATAATGTTTATATCCATAAGGTAATATCTACCCCCACTAATCTGGTTTTACTATAGGTTGTAAGTAAATCTTATTTAGAATATTATATTTTCTTATTACTCAAAAATCTTATTTAGTGGTGAGTAACCCTTAAAGAGTTTTTATAATCAAGAGATTAATGAAAAAAATTTGTTTTTTTTTGTGATGAAGAAGTGATTTTGATGCATATAGAGTTCTAGAGAGAAATTTAAATTTCAGATGGGGATTAAGAGTTATTAAAAGGGATTTTATACTTCTTATGGAAACTTCCTTTTACTGTAATCTACATGCCTATTCAGATAGGTTATCCCACCCTTTATAATTGGGTAGATAGTTGTTCTATAAAGGTATGAATTATCCAAATTTAATCATGTTATTTGGATCACACCTAATCAAATATGTTCCCCAAATGCATGAATTACCCAAATTTAATCCTATTTATCATATAAAAAATAATCAAATAAGTGAACCAAATCACTCCATCCCAATGATCAGATGTGTATGTTCGATCACTCCCCATAATAACAATGGTACAAATCTTACCTATTGGGTGAAATGTATTTCCTCACTGAATGCACCAATTTGGAACTTGATCCAAAATGGTTTGAATGTACTGATCTGTTGAAAAAAATAAAGGCACCTCTAAACACATCTCACTAATAAGTCACATGATGTAAAAAGTGAACTATCATAATTCCACATTGTTTGATTTCACACCTAGATCATATGGTTCATCAATACCCTAATTATTTTTCACACACTTTATAATTTAGAATAATGATAAATTCATTCCCCCTTATAAAGGGGACCCCTTTAATAACCTAGGTTTTTTAGTGAGTGATTTTGGGTCTATTTTTGGCCCGATCATGTGTAATTGGTTATTTTTGTTTTATTAGAGGATTATTGGAAGTCCTAGGGGTTTTTTTGGGAATATAGTACTGGTGAAGGATATATTTATTTGGAGATAAATGTTACTAGGTGCCTGATGGACTAGTACTGGGTACTTGGTGCACCCAGGTGGGATGAGGGTAGTTTTTTGAGGTCATTTTACCAACCAATAGACCTGGGATGAGTACATAGTTGGTACCGAGTACCCAGTAAAAGAATATATGGTAACCTATTCCCCTATGACTGATTTTATAAAATAATTGATTAATTTAATTGTTTAAAATTTATTAAAATGGAGATACACTTATTAGTATCTCCCTATATAGATATCTTATCATCCACCCCTCTCTTAACAGAAAGGGAGATATCCTTTGTCTCTGGTTTGTTTGATAAGTAGTATGCTGCTATAAGTAAATGAAATTAAATATCATTATACTCCTCAATTTATTTATGGGGTTTTCACCACTATAGTGGATTTAAACTAAAATATATATCTAATATATTTTTCTCTACATATTAGATCTATTCCTCCTTAGGTGAAATAATGCTATGGAATTTGAAATGTATACTCATACTAGTACTAGGTAGGTGGTCTATGAGAATTTTAATGGTTTATGTGGGAATTTAATGTTCCGTATGTTATATGGGATGAAAAAACCACATGTTTATTCCCTAAATATTCTTTTAAAAATATATTAATTATTCTCAGGACATAGGTAAGGTCAAGTAGAGACTAGGGTTATAGGGAGGTATATGTTGACACTATGGTCTGTGATTTCCCTAGGTAATATCTAATATGTTATATAAATGTTATATTGTGTTGTAAGGGGAAAGTTTTAGCACATATTTTCCATGATACTCATGGTCAGGTGGTGATGATGTACATAGAAATGAAGTGGGGTGATGTGGATCACCATCGATGGTTAAAACTAAGGTTTTCTAGGTTCATGGTCATAGGATATTGGTGATGCTACTCACTATTGGGATTAGGTAATTGGTCTATGTGCACGTAGGAGATGGTAGTTTCAACATTGATTCCTATGTAATCCTCCAAAGATGTATTACTTAAGGTGATGATATTGATCATAAATTTTTAGAGGTATTCATCATGTAGTTGTCCATGGTATTAGGGGTAAATGTGATTGATGTTTAGGGTCATGATTCTCTTTATATAATGTTTTCCATTAGGGATATTGAGATAGAGGTTAATATGTTTAATGTTTGTCCCGATTGAATGATAATTATCGAAATGAGTTTTATCGAGTGATATGAGAAATGTTAGAGAACTGTGAGAGCCTTCACATGTGTTTAAAATATGGGTGAATCATATTATTCTGGGACTATCCAATGAAAGTAGATACATACATGGTTGGGTTTTTGAGAAATCCATGATACAAGGGATTTATTTTTGTAATTTTATTTTCTAGAATTTTAGATAGAGAATGCACATGTTTTTACTTGATTTATTTATGGAAATCATTGGGGGTGTCCTAAAGAGTTGAAATCATGTGTTATATGAGATTCTCAGAGTGAGTATGAAATTTATGTCATATAAATCAAGGATGGTAAAGGTACTTATGACTAATTCCATTGAGATGGAGCTTTTTGGGATATTGATGGTATTTTTTTGGAGTTGGACTTGAAGCATCCTTAGTGTTGTGTTTAGCTATCACACTTTTGGTGTGTGTTGAGGAATATAGTTTTCCTAACCTGGGGAATCTAGTTTCTTTATTTTATATGACTATATATGAAATCTCAATTTTTATATCATGGGTTATGTCATACTATGTATTTCGTTCTCTTTTAGTGATTTTATGGTTTCTTATAAGTATTTTTTTTGAATTCTACTACCTGTTGAAGCTATGATATGAGAGTATCATCTCACCAACATCACTAAATAGACCCTAAATAATAGTGAGTATCCTATTACATATAGAGAGACATTCATGAGTTCATGTTTCCCCCTTCATCCTAGATCCATTTGGGTTGAATGAGTAAGGGAATCATTACAAAGTGGTACCAGAGTGAGGCAGTGTGAGGTAGATTAGGGTTTGATTATTATTAATTTTAACAAAGCAGGTAGTTATTTTGTTATTTGGGATGTTAGGTTAAAAATATAGTATAGTTGGGACATGAAAATATACCCTATATAGGTGAGAAACTAACTCCTATATAGGGGAAACCATGTTACCATGGTTCATGATGTTCCTTTTCATTTTCATTGTTATGTTCTGGTGATTTCTAAAAAAGGTGTCCATTTGATGTTTAATTGGATTATTAATTGTCTCTTGGTTAATAAATGAAAGTGTATGTGTGTTATTAAACCATTTACAGAATGTAGGGATTATATGGCATGCATGTAGGGGTGTTTAACATTCCATAGGACCATAAGAATGATTTGAAAAACTATATTTATTGTATGGGATGGGCTAGAAAAATATAGATCATATTTAAAATGATCTTGAAGGGACTAAGAAAAAACTCTCACCGGTTTATTTGGACTGACATAAAAAATATGTGGGCTAGGCCATGGGGTCCCTATTTCAATTTAATGTAATTCCAATTTAATGTCTAATTTGTCAATGAAAAAAATATTTTTAAATTATGAAATGAATATATACATATATATATATAATTTTATATAAATATGTGTATATTATATAATATCATTTAATATTAATTGTTTCAAATTATTTTTAATCTTGATAATATATACGGTCTTGAACATGGAATGGCCCTCTTAAAATGCAGACTAGACCTGACTTAATTTTTTGAGGATCCTACATTAAATTTTTACCTAAATCAAATGTACATTTTTAGGCCTTGTCTATGCAATATTATCTCATACCATCTCAATATAACTCTTTAAGAATCCCTACATGCATGTGCTTGGTTAATTGGTTTTAGAAAAATAATTTTCTTACTTAATAATTCTACAACAATATAAAAAATGTTTTCCTACACAACTTATTTATGGAATTGTACTCAACAAAACCAAATTATTTGATTCGTGGTGTTATTGGATGTGTAGATCCTATATATATGTGTCTGTGGTACCAAATGATAAAATGGGTAAGAAGGGTCATAAAGTCAGATGGTATGATATCTAGGTGTAGATAAGAAGGTTTAAATGATTGTGAGATGTGTTTCCTATTATATAATTCCCTATTTATGCTATTTGGGATGTTAAATATTTATTTTGTATGGTTTTTTGTTTTTAGTGATATGCCACCTTGACGGTCTTCATTAGAGCATCATGAAGGTCAAGATGAACATGAAAAAGGTGTATACTTGTTGATACCCATTAGCGTGGAGATGTGGTGTCATTGATGCATGATCTAATTGAGGTTATCGAGAGAGAAGATGATAATGAGCCACATGTGGAGGTTCTAAGGCGACCAAGTAATCCAAAGAATACAATTAATCTAGGACGATTATTTTGATGATCGGTTGAGGGTGAGTTTGGTATGAGTTATCCAATGTTTTGATATGGGGAGTAAGGGAGTTGGTCTGTCCATGGCGTATCTATTTAAGGAGTTATAGTCTCAATACCCTCATTATCATAAGAATTGGGAGGACCCCATACAGTTAGTACTTGATAATTTGTTTTAGAAATTTTCAATCTGATTAAGACACCAATTGGGTAGAGGGTGAAATTGGAAGTGTATATGTCTAAGGGAATAATGAAACAATAGTGGGGTATACATGCATATGTGGGTGGACATGAGGGGATGAAATAGAAGGATTTTGATGTGGGGGTTATTTGAACATTTTCTCCAAAAACTAATGACGGTCCTGGCCCACAAGGCTATTCATTTCACTTAGAGGAAAAAATTATTTATGGTTTATGTTGGTATGTTTGTGGATCTGTTTTATTTTCCATTGGCTTTAGTTGGGGATAAGAACACCAAGGAGAAAAAAATTTGAAGATGGTCTTTAGTATTCCATAAAAGTATAAGATAACTTTTTTAGGTTGAAATAATTTCCCTAGGCAGTGAACTAGGAGTTGATAGCAAAGAGGAACTTGATTGATAACAACATACCCAAAAAAATTATAACATCAGGTAAAAATAGTAGCGGGGCCTTAGGCCATAGAAAGTGTAGGTATAAGGAGACACAATAGGGTGTCCAGATTAGGGGATCATCCTTTTCCTCTTGGATAATGCCATATTCAAGGTGTTCTCAGTGTGAGTAGAAGGGGATATTTAGATCCAGTGTCATCTAAACCTATGGATTATTAGGATTTTTAAAAGATGGGGATATTAGAGTGGTTTTACTAGAAGATTTCACTAATATTTTGGTGGCTGTGTATTTGGCCAGACTCTATAATAAGTTTCAAGACTGGCTGTAGTGTATGGATATAATAGTTAGAGATCAAATGTTCACTTAGGACATGGATAATGATAGGGAGATCAATAGTGGTGGTAGTGGATGATGAAAAGTGTGAATCATTTGGGAGGGAAGGTATCTATAGTTCGGGGTTTGGGGAAGTAGCATGTAGTTATGATAAACCTTTCTAAGAGAGTTAGAGAGCCTTTAATAGTCATAGTTATATCATAATGGTATTGAAAATGGTTTTTGGTGACAAGAGAAATGAAATGATTGTGTGATGGTTAAGGTTTGTGAATCATGAATGATGTGTGATGATGGTGTGGATTATGAATGATAACCATTGTTTTAGGTTTATGTTCAGGTATGATACAATCATCATAGTAGTTTGATTTGTTGTAGTGCGACTAAGTAGGTGATAACTAAGGTGGGGAGTACCCATGGTTGGAATCAATATATCTAAGATTTTTGTTCATTATAATTGGTAATAAATGGATATTTTAACACTATTTTTATATTTTAGGGATGTTTTTGTCATAATTCTAAGGTTTTGGTTGAGGATTGGTTAGTTTTATGGTCGGGGATATCTTGGGGATGGGTTGTTCTATGATGGGGAGGTAGTAACAAACTGGGTTTTTGGGAAAGTTATTTTTGTTTTAATTTCATCCAAATTATTTGAAATTGGTCAATATGAGTTGTTGGAGGGGTCAGTAAAGGTCCTGGAGTAGGTTTTGGGAAGATGTTTTTAGTGTGTGAAGTATTTCTTTGATTAAAGAGGCCACTGGGTACCATGTGTGTTGGAACTGGGTAACTGGTGTTCTTGAGAGGGATGGTGGTGGTTCCATGAGGTCCGTTAGTTACTTAGTTGACCTGGAATGAGTAACTAGAGAAATAGGACCAAGTACCCGATATATGAGTGTTTTATTTTTTAATTTTTTAATTTTAATTTTTTAAAATTTATTAAAATGTGGAGACCCATAGTTTTATCTCCCCAACCAAGGAGCTGGAACTCTACCCCATCTTGTTCTCCTCTCTTACGAAAGGGTGATCTCATTTATCTATGGTCTGTTCGATGAACAATCAATCATAATAAGTTTTTTTTGGGAAATAATTATAATAATCTTTCATTTAATTTTTTTTTCTTTATTGTCAATGTTTTGAAATAAATATCTATTTTACGGATTTTTCTCTGGAATCTATATTTCTTCACCCTCAGGTTGAATCAGGCTGTGGAATTCAATAGTCATACTCAAACTAGTACCATTTAAGTGGTCTATAAGATTTACTAATGGTTTATGTGTGTCTTCAATGTGTATTATATTATGAGGGTGTAATACCCCAATCTTCCATGGTGCGCTTCTCTTTGAATAATACAGTAGCGTGTGTTATATGCAACTTAGAGTTCTAACACACACCACAACCAATCAAACTAGCCGTTATGAACAGTAATACCCACTTTTTGAAATTTTATAAATTTTATCTTTCAAAATGGACTTCATTTTTGGATTTGGAATATCAAAATTAGCTTAGGATGAATTTTTGGTATTTTTATGAAAACATTCAATTTTTGATGAATAGTTAAAAACACTGAGTTATAGTTTAAAACTGAATTTTTATTTAAATAATTATTTATTTTATTTAAATTTATTTTATGTCAAAATAGATACATAATACATATATATTTTCAATGTAATTCATTGGATTCAGTTTATAATAATTTTAGATATATAAAAATTTTATTGAACTTTTCACCATCTTTTACCCATCTCCTAGGAGAATTTTCAAATTCACATAAAACTTAATTTTACCACTTCTATGAGTGGAGCTTCGAAAATCCGAGACATGGTTAATATCAAGGAGTAAAATTTGGTTCAATAAGATAAAAATAATTTTTGGTGAATAGTAACTTTTTACTTTTATTTACCACGGTTAAAAGTAAATATGGTAATTAAGGGTAAAACTGATATTATTATTATCTTAACACATGTCCTAATTCTATTGGATGAGTCTATTTCGACCAAAAACAATATTAGGAATAAAATATGAACCTCTTTGGTCCACTTGGATTCGATTAGGACATTTATTATTATTTAATTCAAAGAAGAGTTAAAAGAGTTAAAATCAAAGTTTAATAATTAAAACATTTTTAATATAGGGTTATACATAAGATAAATTAAATTATAAATATTAATTAGAAATATAAAAATATTTCCTACATAATGGTATTTTATTTATAATTTTTAGACATTAAATAATTAAATTTATTCTTGACACAATAATGATGCAATAATTTCTATATTAATGAATGAATCAAATAATTGGTATTATAAATGTTAAAATAAATATAATTTGAAAGTTTTGATGTAATAAACGAATTTTATTGGTTAATATGACATGTTACTATTACTTAAATGACTTTTTTTCTAATTAATAAAATTTTTAAGACTTTAACAAAAAATCAATTATTAAATAGTGTCAAAATTGACATAAAGGAGTTTTTAAAACAAATATTATATGATAAGTTGATATTATATTCTTAAAAATCTAAGGTTCATCCAAGAGACTTATATAATTATAGGTGTATCATTAATGAACCACTTGGGGTTCGCTTAGAAGTTTATAGTAATTTTATTAACCATATAATATAAAAATACAAAGAGACATGGTAAATGTCAAACTAATTAACTAAGAGTTAAATCTAAAAGATAAGCTTAATAAAGTGACCCAAACCTATCTAAAACCTATTGGTTGAGTTGTTTTCGACCCATACCCACCATATCTTAGAAATAAGTCACTTTGGAGCCATTAGAAACCGAAAATGATTTTATTTTAAAATAATATTTCTAGCCTTTCCTAAGGTGCCCCTCACCCCTCTTATAAAGGGATATCCCCCTTCTCTCTAATTCACACCTTCAAATCCATTTGGATCGGCCAAAACCTAACCACATATCATCCCAACTTTTCTCACTTCAACCTAGAGGCCTTAGTTTGATCAGAAATCCAACCTAATGAGCCCTTTTGATCAAATAAAAAGGAAGAACCCGAAGAAGAGGTAATGATTTAACCACCCTCTTTTGAGTTCCTTTCTTCTTCCACTTTTTCTTTCTTTGTTATTTCCATTCAAAAATAATAACTCCAATATCTTATATATAGTGTTATTTTATTAAAAATATGGTACAACCATATTCCTTATTCTATCCATCCTTTCAATTACATGTCACCATACATGTGTACATACGGCCTACAATCTCCACGTCGTGGTGTAATTGTTATTCAATACATTATTATTTGGATGGGTATGATAATGATGTGTAATTGATGTAAATAATAAATATAACATGATAATGATTCTGTATGTATGATATACCATCCAATTATATGTTATTTTAATATCAAAATAATGATATTGTCGCTCGTGTGTATGTACGGATTACCGTCCCCACGAATGCGATGAGATTCATTCCCCATCATATCCATTCAAGAATAATTTTCATTTGATGGTTAAAAATAATGTATAATGACTTAATATCATTCTGGATATGAATAATATACAACCTATCCATAAAAAACACGACTTACATAACAAAGTATATAAAGGAAAACAAATCAGTTAACACCCGAAACAACGATAATACAAAGATATTATTAACAAAGCAATGTTAAAAGATAATATATGATATCATAGTAATTTATATGATTCTTGAATAATTTAATAAAAATTATTTCACCATTATACAAGAGGTTAACCTACCCTCTACCAAGGAAAAGTACAAGGTAAGAGTTTATTTCACAATCTCTTCATTATCCGTGGTTGTTTATATGTAATTATCTTATGGGGCCTATTTATCATCCACATCTATGTTTCTTAAAAATGTATTTCAAATAATTCTTACTATTTTATAGACTATGGGTTAAAGTCATTTATACCCTTATTGACTTTTAATAAGATGTTTATAATGGAATCTTTTTGTCATTTTCAAAACAAGGTCCTTTTTAACATTTTCGATAAAATTAATGTAAGAATGTATTTTTTTAACTTATACGGTGGGTGAAGCTATTTTCTGCCGTTATAAAATCGTCAAAGCTTCCCTTACAAGATTATAAGGATATTTTCAAATTAAAAATTTTGTTTTATAATTATGTGACTTTTAAATGATTTAAAAAAAGAGATATTTCTCTCAAATAGTTTTGATTTTATCTATGTCAACATCCTTTGATGGATTTTAAGCTTATTTGAAGTTGATTTATTATGATACAAAACTTCCATATTGTATTGAATGTTTTGTGATATGTTTGACTGTCAATGTGTTATTTTTATCCCATTCATGGTTTATGGAGAAAGTATTTACATTTCATGTGCTAGTTTTAATACAAATGTTTATGTTATGTTTAAAACCTGTTCTTATGAGGAATGAATTGGACTTAATAAGTGACGGGTGGAGCCCACTATAGCTCCTCGATGCATTGGTAGGTCTCATGAGACAAACTAGTGTCTTGTAACAAGGCCTTGACAAAATCTTATTTGTATTCTTTGCACAAGGCTTTGACTATGTGGTTATGATAGTCTGACATTATGAATTCCATCATTTTGAAAGTGGTTATTGATATTGCATGTGATTATTATACTATTATAATATCCATGTGAATAAGTAAATGGAGTTACATCATTTTATTTTTTCCATATCATGATGACGTTCATGTTTAAAAGGATTTTGTTTTAGTTATACATTGCCTTAAATGTTTATGCTTATTTATAAAAGTTTCCGCTATATTTATATCCTTACTGAGCATATGAGCTTACCCCTTTCTATGTTTTATTTTTCCCAGGATGTGAAGAAGTATTTTATGACTGACCTTCAGGGATAGTCTATGGGGATATGAGTGTGGAATATGGAGACTATGTTGTTGTAGTTTTTCACTTTATGATGTAATGTAAGACTTATGAATGTATCTAGTGTTTCCAAGGCTACTAAACTAATAGGTATTTCAAGACATGATCTTTTATGATCATGATAATGTTATGTAATAATGCACCAACTTTGGGTAACTGGGGTCGGGGCATTACAGTTGGAATTAGAGGAAGTTTAGTATAAACCTTGGGAGCTAGATTTTGATAAACTATGATTAGAGCACATAGACCTAAGATGGACTTTAAGGATTCGTATGGAAGAAATTCCTAGAATTTTGGTATTTTATAGATTTTGTGAGGATTAAAAGTAATACATCCCTGTCTGGATATGAGCAGGTAGAGGCGGCTCTGACACAGATGTACCTAGGGGTAAAACCCGAAAACGTCACTTTGAGCTAGTCTTGAACGAGAACTGGTGAATGACAACGTGCCTTGCTGCACTCTTGGTTACGACACTCCCGTGGGGATATGCTTAGTATAATTATCATTTTCCTTAAAAACCATATGAAGGGTTTATGAGTATATACTTTCTCAAAGAAAACATTTTTTATGATTATAGATTATATCCATAAATATTTCAATTTATGTTAAGTGTTTTACCAGTATGGAATTATGTATTTTGATTCATAAACTGATCTAGGTTATGCCATTGTTTAGAAATGGAACCTAATGGAAGGAATGGAAACCATATAAATGAACGCACTCCATGTAGGGATTACCCTCCTACTCAAGATAATTATAGTGGAGCTGGTGATGCAACTGGTTCTGATCAGCTAATCACCATACTGGGAAAACTCACTTAGGTTTTGAATAATAAACTTACCCATATTGAGCACCCTGATCCGCATCATGGAGGATCAATGTTAGATCGCTTCATGAGGAAACAACCACCAACATTCAATGGGGGTAAAAATCCACTAGTAGCTGAGCAATAGATAAATTCCTTAGAGAAAATATTCCACGCCTTGGGGAGTAGCGAAAGGGAGAAAGTTGTCATGGCAGTTTACCGCCTCACTGGAGATGCTGATCAATGGTGGTCATTGATTCAAAACATGAAGGAAGATGATGAAGTATCAAATATGGAATATAGGGAGTTTAAAGATATTTTCTTAGAAAAATACTTTCTTCATGACCATCTAGTGGATATGAAAAGACAATTTCTGAGTCTGAGGCAAACAGAGGATGAGAATGTTGAAAAGTATGAGTCTAACTTTACAAGGTTAGAAAGGCATGTTGTAGATTATATACGTAACCCAAGAAGTAAGATTGATCATTTCTTTGAGGGGTTAAAACCATTTCTCCATCAAACATTAGTCACACAATCTTTCTCGTCATACAAAGATATTGTTTCATGTGCTATCAAGATAGAAAAGGAATTCTCTAAGTCTTAAGACTTTAAATCAAATCAAGAGAAGAATAGATCTACTGATCACTCTAGAAATGGAAAAAAGGGGAAGAAGGTAAAACATGAAAATCCATCCGGTAGTAAATGTGGTAAGAAACACCCTGATAATTGCATGAAGGGAATGGGAGTCTGTTACAAGTGTGGTGAAAAAGGACACCAAGATCGTGATTTCAAGGGGAAGAAAGAAGCTACCAATTTTCAATGATACAATTGCAGGGAGATGGGAAATTATGAAAATTAATGTCCTAAGTGTCAGGGGAACTTACTTTAGAAAAGGCCAAGGGATCAAGGCCAAGCTTATTCTATTACTACTGCTAAGGTAGAACCTCCGAAAGATGTGGTGGCAGGTAATTTAATGGTTTCCTAAAGTTTAGAAATTTTTTTATTTGATTCTAGATCATCGCATTGTTTCATATCTTCCTAGTTTTCTAAGAAAATTAGATATTTCCAATTTGATTTAATAATGGAGTTGTCAGTTAAAACTCTTAAGGGAAGTATCATTTCTACAAAGTTCGGTGAATCAGTTCCCATTAGAGCATATAAATGTTCTTTATATGCTGATATCATCATCATACCTATGATTGAGTTTGATATAATCCTCTGTATGGATTGGATTTCGGAAAATGATGTGAATATTTATTGTAAGAATAAGACGATTATGATTTTTGATGATGATGATAAGGAACACCTTATCTTTATAGCAGAATCATCACCACATAATTCTTATCTGGATCCACCCCCAATAGCTCAACTGAATTCAATTATTGGGGAGGAAGAGAATGAAATAACTGTGGGTGAGGAAAAGAATATTCAAATAGAGGATGTACCTATTGTGAAAGAATATGTTGATGTTTTTCCATAGGATTTACCTGGACATCCTCTAGTACAAAAAATTGAGTTTTCCATTGATTTAATTCCTGGATCAAGGCCCATATCGAAGACCCCTTATAGAATTGCCACTGTGGAATTAGTGGAACTAAAGAAACAACTAGAGGAATTGAGTAATAAGGTATTTGTTCACCCTAGTGTTTCTCCATGGGTATCCCCTATTATTTTTGTTAAGAAGATATATGGATCTATGAGGTTGTGCATTGACTACAGGGGGATCAATGCTATAATAATAAAGAACAAGTATCCCCTACCCCGCATTGATGATTTATTTGACCAACTTCATGGAGCTCAATACTTTTCAAATATTTTCCTTCGATCTGAATACCATCAGTTGTGTGTGAATAAGGAAGACATTCCGAAAACAACATTTTGAACCAGGTATGGGAATTACGAGTTTACAGTAATGCCTTTTGGGCTGACTAATGGAACCTCTATTTTCATGGACCTAATGAACAGAGTTTTCAAGGAACATCTTGATGAATTTGTAGTGGTATTTATTAATGATATCTTGGTATACTCCAAAAGCTACGAAGATCACGAAAATCACTTGCGTATTATATTGAATACTCTGAGAAGACATGAATTATATGGGAAGTTTAGAAAGTGTGAATTCTGGATTCAAGAGATTTATTTTCTTTTCCATATTGTCTCTAAGGATGAAATAGCAGTTGATCCTTCTAAGACCAAGGCAATCCAAGAATAGGCAGCATCGACGAGTATAACTTAGGTACACAGTTTATTGGTTTAGCAAGTTATTATTGATGTTTCATCCAAAATTTTTCCCGATTGGATAACCCAATAATGAAGCTCACACGTAAAGTGGTTAAATTTGTTTGGACAAAAGAGTGTGAAGAATGTTTTGAATAACTGAAGAGAAGATTAGTTAATGATCCTATATTGACTCTACCATCGGGGAATGATGAGTTCGTTATTTATAGTGATGCATCGAAGAAAGGAATTGGTTGTGTCCTTATGCAGAATGATAGAGTTATTTCCTATGCATCACGACAGCTGAAAATTCATGTGAAAAACTATCCTACTCATGAAATTGAGTTAGCAGCTGTAATATTTGCTTTGATGATTTGGAGACACTACGTCTATGGTAAAAAAATGTGAGATATATAATGATCACAAGAGTTTGAAGTATATTTTCTCACAAAAATAACTCAACATGAGGCAAAGGATATGGCCTGAATTACTCAAGGATTATGATTTCACGATACACTACCACCAGGGGAAGGAAAATAATGTGGAAGATCCTTCGAGAAGAAAGGATCATGAAGTTTTGAACAAGATGAGAGTTGAAAATGATCCTATATACATAGATATAGTAAAGATGGATATCAGAATAACCATGGAAGGTGAAACATCAATGCTTTTTCAAATGGTTGCCAAACCATCTTTACTAGAAAGGATAAAGAGTTCTGAGACCGATGATGAAGAGTTTCAAAAGAAGATTATAGATGTGAATGATGGGAGATTGAGTGACTTTGTCTATGAAGATGAAATTTTTTAAATTTGGGAATAGACTTTGTGTTCCCAATATACCTGATCTAAAAAGAGAATTGTTGGATGATGCTCATAGTTCCAAATTCTCTATACACCTTGCGAGAACCAAAATGTATAGAGATTTGAGGGAACATTTTTGGTGGGACAACATGAAGATGGAGATTGCTGATTTTATTTCAAGATGTATGGTTTTTCAACAAGTGAAAGCTGGAAGGCAACGGCCTGGAGGAGTCATGGAACCTCTTCCTATACCGGAGTGGAAATGGGATAATATTACGATGGACTTTGTCATGGGACTACCAAAGACTACAAGAAGGAATGATGAAATATGGGTCATTGTTGATTGTCTTACCAAGTCAGCACATTTTCTTCCTATAAAAGAAGATCTACCACTTGAACATCTAGAAAGACTATATATTAATGAAGTTTTGAGACTTAATGGAGTACCACTATCGATTGTTTCTGATCGTGATACCCATTTTACTTCAAGATTTTGGAAAATTCTATAGTAAGCCCTGGATACTGAGCTTCGTTTGAGCACTGCCTACCACCCCCAAACTAATGGACAATCAGAATGGAATATTCAAACCTTAGAAGACATGTTGAGATATTTCTCACATGACTTTCAGGGTATGTGGGATCAATATTTACCTCTAGTAGAATTTTCCTATAACAATAGATTCCATTCGAGTATTAAGATGGCACCATATGAAGCATTATATGGAAAGAGCTATCGCACACCAACCTGTTGGGATGATGTTGGTGAAAGAAAACTCGTAGGCCCAGAACTGGTGGAGGAAATGATGGAAAAGGTGAAGGTAATCCAAAACCACATCAAAGCATCTTAAAGTAGGTAGAAGATCTATGCCGATAATCGAAGGAAGTATTTGGAATTTCAGGTAGGAGATCATGTTTTCTTGAAAGTGTCTCCATGGAAGGGTGTTATACGTTTCAGTAGGAATGGAAAATTGAGTCCCCGGTACATCAGACCTTTTGAAATTCTAGAACTAATTGGGGTTGTAGCTTACCGTTTGGAAATGCCACTATGTCTCTCCAAAGTTCACGATGTGTTCCACGTATCACTGTTGAGAAAATACATGCCTGACCCAACGAATGTACTCACCTATGTGAAAGTAGAACTGGAACCCGATCTGTCTTATTGAAAAGAGCCCTTCCGGATTCTTGATACCAGAGAACAAGTGTTGAGAAACCGGACGACTCATCTGGTAAAAGTTATATGGAGAAACCATAAGAAGGAAGGGACAACGTGGGAACCAGAGGAACTTATGATGAAGATCCACCTGAGTCTTTTTATGCAGTAATAATCTAGAAATTTCTAGGATGAAATTATTTGAAAAGGGGAGAATGTAACACCCCAAGATTCCATGGTACTGTTCTCTTTGAATCATACAATAGCATGTGTTGTACGCAACTTCGAGTTCTAACACACACCACAACCAATCAAACTAGTCGTTATGAATAGTAATAACCACTTTTTTAAAAATTTCAAAATTTTATTTTTCAAAATGGACTTCATTTTTGGATTCGGAATATCGAAATTAGCTTAGGGTGAATTTTTGGTATTTTTCTGAAAACATTCAATTTTTGATGAATAGTGAAAAGCACTGAGTTATAGTTTAAAATCGAATTTTTATTTAAATAATTCTTTATTTTATTTAAATTTATTTTATGTCAAAATAGATACATAATTACTATAATTTTTCAATGTAATTCATTGGATTCAGTTTATAATAATTTTAGATATATAAAAATTTTATTGAACTTTTCACCGTCTTTTACCCATCTCATAGGAGAATTTTCAAATTCAAATAAAACTTAATTTTACCATTTCTGTGAGTGGAATTTCTAAAATTTTAGATACATGGTTAATATGAAGGAGTAAAATGTGGTTCAATAAGATAAAATTATTTTTTTTGGTGAATAGTAACTTTTTACTTTTATTTACCATGGTTAAAAGTAAATAGGGTAATTAAGGGTAAAACTGATATTATTATTACCCTAACACATGTCCTAATTCTATTTTCTAAGTATAATTAGACCAAAAAAACCTTATTAATAAAATATTAACCTCTTTGGTCCACTTGGATTAGATTAAAACATTTATTATTATTTAATTCGAAGAAGAGTTAAAAGATTAAAAATCCAAGTTTAATAACTAAAACATATTTAATATAGGGGCATACATAAGATAAATTAGATTATAAATATTAATTATAAATATAAAAATATTTCATACATAGTGGTATTTTATTTATAATTTTTAGACAATGAATAATTAAATTTATTTATGACACAATAATGATGCAGTATTTTCCATATTAATGAATGAATCAATTAATTGGTATTTAAATGTTAAAATAAATATAATTTGAAATTTTTGATGACATAAAAGAATTTTATTGGTTAATATGACATGTTAGGATTACTTAAATGAATTTTTTTCGAATTAATAAAGTTTTTTAAACTTTAACAAAAAATAAATTATAAAATAGTGTCAAAATTGACATAAAGGAGTTTTTAAAACAAATATTATATGATAAATTGATATTCTCTTCCTAAAAATCTAGGGTTTTTTCAAGAGACTTATATAATTATATTTGTATCATTAATTAACCACTTGGGGTTTTCTTGAAAGTTTATAGTATGTTTATTAACCATATAATATAAAAATACAAAGAGACATGGTAAATGTCAAACTAATTAACTAAGAGTTAAAGCTAAAATATAAGGTTAATAAAGTGACCCAAACCTATCTAAAACCTATTGGTTGAGTTTTTCTCGACCTATACTCACCTTATCCTATAAATAAGTCACTTTTGAGCCATTAGAAACCGAAAATAATTTTATTATAAAATAATATTTCTAGCTTTTCCTAAGGTGCCCCTCACCCCTCTTATAAAAGGGCACCCCCCCTTCTCTCTAATTCACACCTTCAAAGCCATTTGGCTCAGCCAAAACCTGCCAAAATATCCTTCCAACTTCCCTCAATTCAACCTAGAGGCCTTATTTTGATCATAAATCCAACCTAAGGAGCCCTTTTGATCAAATCAAAAGGAAGAACCCGAAGAAGAGGTAATGAATTCACCACCCTCTTTCAAGTTCCTTTCTTCTTCAACTTCTTCTTTATTTGTTATTTCCATTATAAAATAATAAATCCAGTATCTTATATATACTATGATGTTATTACAAATATGGTACAACCATATTCAGTATTCTATGCATCCTTTGAATGACATGTCACCGTAGGTGCGTACGTACGGCCTACTGTCTCCACGTCGTGGTGTAATTGTTATTCAATACATTATTATTTGGATGGGTATGATAATGATGTGTAATTGATGTAAATAATAAATATAACATGATAATGATTCTGTATATATGATATACCATCCAATTATATGTTATTTTAATATCAAAAGAATGATATTGTCCCTCGTGTTTACGTACGGATTGCCGTCTCCACGAACGTGATGAGATTCATTCCCCATCGTATCCATTCAAGAATAATTTTCATTTGATGGTTAAAAATGATGTTTAAAGACTTAATATAATTCTGTATATGAATAATATACAACCTATCCATAACAAACATGGCTGATGTAACAAATCATATAGGGGAAAATGAATCAGTTAACACCCAAAACAATGATAATACAAAGATATTATTGACAAAGGAATGTTAAAAGATCATATATGATATCATATTAATTTATACGATTCTTGTATAATTTAATAAAAATTATTTAACAATTATATAAGAGGTTAACCTACCCTAGACCAAGGAAAAGTACAAGGTAAGGGTATATTTCACAATCTCTTCATTATCTGAGGTTGTTTATACGTAATTATCTACTGGGACCTCTTTATCATCCACATCCATGTTTCTTAAAAATGAATTTCAAATAATTCTTAATATTTTATAGAATATGGGTTAAATTAATTTATACCATTGTTGAATTTTTATAAGATGTTTATAAAGTAATCTTTATGTCGTTTTCCAAACAAAGTCCTTTTTAACCTTTTCGATAAAATTAAGGTAAGAATGTCTTTTTTAACTTATACGGTGGGTGCGGCTATTTTCCACCATTATAAAACCGCCGAAGCTTAACTTAAATTATTATAAGGATATTTTAAAAGTGAATGTTTTATTTTATAATTATGCAATTTTTAAATGATTTAAAAAAAGAGATATTTCAATCAAATAGTTGTGATTTCATCTATGTCAATATCCTTTGATGGATTTTAAGCTTATTTGAAGTTGATTTATTATGATACAATACTTCCATATTATATTGAAGTTTTTGTGATATGTTTGACTGTGGATGTGTTATTTTTATACCATTCATGGTTTATGGAGTAAGTATTGACATTTTGTAAGCTAGTTTTAATACGAATGTTTATGTTATGTTTAAAACCTGTTCATATGAGGAATGTATTGAACTTAATATGTGACGGGTGGAGCCTTCTATAGATTCTCGATGCATCAGTAGGTCTCATGAGACAAACTAGTGACTTGTCACAAGTCCTTGACAAAATCTTATTTGTAGTTTTGGCACAAGGCCTTGACTATGTGGTTATGATAGTATGGAATTATGCATTCCATCATTATGAAAGTGGTTATTGATATTCCATGTGATTATTGGACTGGTAGAATATCCATGTGAATAAATAAATGACATTAATTCATTTTATTTTTTCCATATCATTGTGAAGTTCAAGTTTAAAAGGATTTTGTTTTAGTTATACATTGCCTTAAATGTTTATGATTATTTATGAAAGTTTTCGATATATTGTTATCCTTAATGAGCATCTCAGCTCACCCCTTTCTATGTTTTATTTTTCCTAGGATGTGAAGAAGTATTTTATGACTGAACTACAGGGATATTTTGAGGGAATATGAGTGTGGACTATGGATACTATGTTGTTGTAGTTTTTCACTTTATGATGTAATGTAAGACTTATGAATGTATCTAGTGTTTCCAAGGCTACTAAATTAATCGGTCTTTCGAGACTTGATATTTTATGATCATGAAAATTTTATGTAATAATGCACCAACTCTGGGTAACTGGGGTCGGGGCATTACAGAGGGAGTCATAAAATATATATTCATATCCTAGAACTATTTTTAAATTTATCTTCTTTGTTTTCTTATTCAAGTAATGATGAGTAGAACCGTGGGTCGTCACATGAGTAATATTTCCAAAAAATGACAACAGATGGGTATGATTTATGTAGAATTTGTTATGTAAATGTGGTATTGAGTCATTAGGGGTGCCTTTGGAAAAAAAGTTCCTATGATAGTCATGGTTTTGGGTTGATTATGTTTATAAAAATGAAGTGAGGTGATGTTGATCACTACCAATGGTGGTGAATGTGGCTATTCAAGTTCATGGTTGTAGGATATTGGTGATGATACTCACCACTAGGTATAATATCATTTGTTTATGTTCACATATGTATAAATAATCATTTATTTATAAGTTATGAAATTTAGAGGGAATTTGAATTTTTGGGCACATAGCATGGGATGTTTGTTGAATCCATATTTTGATCGTGATTATTAGAGTTGGATCACCCCAAGAAGATGGTTTTGGATGAGGATTGAGTCCCAAGAGGGGTATCAGGTGAAAATGTGATTGTTAGAGTGTGATAAACATGACACCCATTTCATATGTTCACTATAGGTTTCCAATCACACCAAAACCCACTTTGGTCGAGCCACCACAACCCACATCGATGTGTTATGGAATGTGGTAGATGGTGTCATGGCATTTGGAACACGATTACATGGAATGATAGAGAGAGAGGGAGAGTAGGAGTTGGCCTCTCATAGAAAAAAGGGAATCACATTGTGACTTAGAGGGGTCATTCTGTGATGGTGGTTTTCCAAGGATTGAGCCCACTACCTGGGACAGTCACTCTGTGATCCAGAGTGGTCGCACTATGATGAAGATAAATAGAGGTATCTTGCTCTCATCTTGGGGTGATCATGCCGTTCCCCATGAATGTGACCTTGTGACGAGGCCTCAACACTATTTATTTAATAGGGGTAGATTGATCTTTTTATAACCACCCCCTTCAGATTTTGGTTGAATAAGGGTCTTAGGAGAACCTTTTCTAATTGGTTTCCCACCTCTTCTTCCTCTATTCAATCCCCTATTCTAATGGAAATATATTGAAAATTTTCACTATGATTTTAGGTTTTTTATTACTCCATTTAATTTTTTTACATCCCTTTCATCACCTCAGAATATGGATTATTTTGGGGTTAGAGTTTATGTGGATTCCATTAGATCATTGTGGAAGAAACAATGGGGATTTTTCTCAAAAGGGAAAGAGGATTTCCCAAGATGATGATAACATATCGCTGCACTCTGTTTTATTATAGGTATATCACCCTATAATTTTTCAAATATTTTTTTTAAATAAATTATACAGAATTTATTATTGATTAGTTTTTAATTGATAGGGATTTTTATCAAGATGGTGTTGGGGGTTTTCCATGAACCATCTAAGTGTGATTAGTTATAGTTTAGTGTGTCGAGATGGCCTGATGAGATATTAAGAAATTAGTACTATTTGGATTAAATTGAATAATTGATAAAAAACTATTATAACAAGTTATTTATATGTTATAGTTTGAGATAGGAGATTAGGTGGTGATATAGGCTTCGATGAGGTTTAGATGAGCTTAGGAAATGGTGATCAAGTTTCAGTTAAAAGGAATAACTCTAAATGAGGTAGGTAGTATCTGAATATCTCTATGAAGTTATGAATTGTGTTTATATTCATTTGATATATGGTTTGAATATGGATGGATGATTGAACTTAATACAAACTAAATTGTTTAATTAAACTCCTAGGAAATGAATGAAGTTCCATAGTCTACAATGGATCCATGAACACTAGCTTGATGACTTGGCTAACGATGTCCATGGGCTTGATTATAAATCCAATTAACGAAGTACATGGTCCTTAGAGGGGTGCTGATATGATGAAGAGATCCTAGTGGAACTAGGTATAGGTGACCTTATAACCCTTTAAGGAGGGAAGAGTCATGAATTAGGATGGCTAACCTAGAGATAGTTCATAAGGTACCTTCAGATACCTTATATCCCATGGGGTAGGTGGATTAGGGAGTGGAGTAATTATACCTTCCCCACTCGTATATGAGTTCCTTGGTTGGTATAACATGACTAGGATTATGGATAGGTTGGGTATTATAGGACTAACCTAGATGGACCTTGAGAGTGAGGTGGGATTCAGACCATTTTACATAAGACATAATTATGGGAAGTTTGAGACAATCATGGTAGTAGTGATATGGATGGGTAGTTTTATTGAGGGGCTAAAATAGAATACATTTAATAGGTTTTGATGTGTGGATAACCTATTTTTACAATATGAGAGGTTCTGAGTAGGGGATATGCACAGTACTATAAAATAATCCATTAACAGCACTGGCCTTTATCAACTATAGTAAAAGGCGCTGATAAAGGGAACCTTTATGAGTGTAAAAAAAGCGGAGATAAATTATACCTTTATTAGTGCTTTATTTTTAGCACTGATAAAGGGTTCCCTATATGAGCGCTTTATTTTTATCAGTAATAAAGGTCCAAATAAAATTAAATAATTGAAAAAGTAAATAAATTAAATATTATTTTATTATAAAAATATTAAATTTTTTATTAATTAAATAATTATTAACGAAAATGAATAAATTTATTATACTATATATAAATTATAAATACTAATAAATATTATATATTAAATATATAGATATATGAATGATAAAAATTAAACAAATAAACTAAAAAATAAGTAAATTGAGCGAAATAGAAAAAATTATATTAATTAGATAATTATTGATAATTTTAATAAATAATATATATTAAATATATATATATAAGAATTTATATAAATATGATTTATATAATACAAAATATTTATTCTTTACATTAAGTATCCATATATTTAGTGAATAGCGGTTTATAATTAAAAATATAGACTAATTACATAGAGTAATGAACATAATTGAATGTTGTTTGATTTTTCAATTTAACAAAGATCAATTGTATGTTATATTGATTTTACATATGCATAATTAATTCATTTTTATATAAAATGCACACAGACACACAAAACTTATCTATTTTTTCAATATTGTTAAAGTGTACTTAATTTTAATTTATTCAATTTCACTCATTTTTAATATGCATGCACTTAAGATTAAATATTCATTAATAATGTTAAAAATACATTTTCAATTTTTTTATAAATAAATATATTTATAAATGTACATTTAATATATTTTTACATTTATATATTTATATTAATAAATGAATAAATATTATCTTTTTAAAAAGTTTTTATATAATTATATATAAATAATTATATATATATATAAATAATTATTAAAATTAAAATTAATTTATTTCAATAATGAATATATTTAATATATATATATATATTAAATAAATAAATATATAAATATATAAATAATGTAATGATATAAATATTATTTTTTTATTTTTTAAATAATTATAAATAAATAAATAAATATTTAAATAATTATAAAATTATAATAAATATATATAATTACAAAATATATTTAATCTATTTATATTTATATATATTCATTATATATATATATATATATAAAATTAAATATTCCTTTTATCAGTGCTTATTACTTACGCGTAGATAAAACATATCTTTATCAGCGCTTTTTTGGAATCACTGATAAAAGTGTCATGATCTATTTAAAAAACCCTTACTAGTTGTGGGCCCATTTTAATATCGTAAGTTTAAGATGGAAGCCACCCTCTATCACTACTCCTGCTTAGTGAATCAAATCTCAAATCAAGGCTAAAATAAAGGCTCAAAAAATTCCAAGGCTCAAATCTAAGGCTCAAATACAAGGATTGAACAATTCAAGGGTTGAAAAAAAATCAAAGAATCAAATATAATACTTTCACTAATTTCTCTTGGGGAATTATAGGTGTAAAAAATCAATTGTTCTATCCATGGTGGAGGTTTTTTTTCAACTATGAGTGTGGTGAGTAAGCCATTTTGGAGATTTGGCTGTGGAGATCTTCCATTTTGATGCTTAGAATTTTTAGAGTGTGAAATAGCTATACTGTGAGCCATACTAGATTCAATCCTAGGCCATATGAGAATATCCTTCTAAATCGTATCTATGAATTAATTTAGGGTATTTGTGAGATAATATTTTATTTATGTTAATGTGTGGATAAATCATGCTTTATTTTTATCGGATAAATATTGTAATTAACCATGTGATAGAAGTCCCGTACCATTTTACACCATCTATATAATTTTGTATGTATCAATTTCTATGACGGTGGTTGGGTAGCTTATGAGATTTCTTCATGTCATATTAAAATAACTAGTTATTTTCATATTTCTGTATTAGAGACTTTAGATGGGGAGTGATGTTTTATAGATATGTTAATTTTGTGATTACACTTAGATTTCTGAGTGAAGTAAGGGTAGTACACATAGAAAATGTGATCTCATGGGTTTTGTTCCATCTCAGTAGAGGCCAGTGTCTATGAGATAGATATTATAAGGGTTGGTGTGCTTTTCTCCATTGTTTGTGTAATATCTTATTGATGTGTTTTATTTATTTATGGGAACTTATTTATGGACCTATATAGAATCTTAAGGGTGGGTCAACGTGTATTACATGGCCTCCCCATAATCCTTAAGATTAGTAGACCTGATGTTATGAATTCCCTAGAATCCTTGGGATGGGTTAGTGTGGTGATATGAAATACCCAGTGTCTTGATTTATTTTCAAATATTTTATATACCATTAATATTAAATGTATTAATTACATATATTTTTACATCACTTGTAACAAAAATTGAATGAACATTATCAAATTCTTATATTAGAAATCATTTTTAGTTATTCACCATTTTAGGTCTACATGTATTGGTTCCACCCCTAGGAATATATGATTACCATCCATGTATATGGAATAACTATTTATATATTAAAATTTTTTATCAATACATTTTTATATCTTCTAGTTGATTGAATGCGAGTTTATTACAATTGTTTATTATATTTGGGTTTATTATTACTACTTAATTTCCTATATTATATTTTCATTTGTTTAGGAGATTTAATAAAGACTTTATGTGTTTAAAAAAATATTTATTATTGTAATTTTTTAATTAAGACTGACCCCCATTCTGTTTTATAGTCAACTATCATTCTCATCAGTTTCATCACCATAATAGTTATTGCAATTTGTTTCTTGAGAATCATCCCCAATATATTTTATGTCACTTGTACTAATCTAAGTAGTAGTCATCCCATGGATGAATACCACTTATATTATTTCAAGAAACATAGGTGAATTTCCATAAGCTATGGAGGATGTGTTTCAAACAACAAAATGCAATGATAAATGTTCTGGATATGATCTAATGAGCATGGAAGTTGTCTATAACTTTCAACTTTGAATGAATTCAAAGGATAAAACCTAACATAATGGGGTAATTATTTTCTTAAATTCAATTACCCATTTTCTTCAAATCATACTAAAATTTATTTAAAACAATAAAATGTTGGGATTCCCTTATTAGAATTATTTTTAACTTTCACCTTTGATAATTAATATTTGATCTGTATTTATTTATTTATTATAAAAAAATAATGGTTTATGAACCCAAAAATATGGATATTAATAAAAAATGGATTCACTCTAATCATTTGAAAAAATATTATTAAGATGAAGTTAAATAGTTTATCAAATTTTCAAGAGAGCATGAAAATGACCCTTCTCAAACCATTGTCCATGTTTACGTTGTTGTTATTAATGAAAAATTAGACCAGAAGAGTAGGAAGAACATTTTATTTTTCATAGAATAGATCATAAATATATATTATGTACTAAACATGGGAAAAAACTGAATGTTTACACAAATTTTTATGATAATGTTGTTTATGGACCAGTTGATATGGATACCAGTGTTATAGCACCTCAAAATTCTATAGTAAGAACCTTGTATTTGATAGCATGAATAAAACGTGACACTAAGAGCATAATAGAATATAATAAATAGATAATTTATAATATATTTAATATTTAAAATATATTCTATATATTTCAAAGCATACAACACTGAGTTAGCATGCGTTACATGAAAGTGATACATTCTTTGATGTCTTGCGTTACACGCAAGACCGAGTTTTACCAAATAATAACATATTATTAAAATATTATTTAATATAATAAGATATAAACTATAAATTATGAATATTATTAAATAAATTATTAAAATTTATGGTTTATATAAATATAAAACTAATTCATGGGTTTCCAATTAATGATAAACTAAAATATGAACCAATTGGATATAAAAAGAAATATTATTATTTTTATGCTTCCAAAATAGTTTTATATTAATAAACATAATTAATTGAAATTATTTAATAATTTTAGTAAAATATATATGTCATATATTCAGTAATATATTTTATATATACATCCATTTGGTTTAATAGTAATAAGATAGAAAGAAACTCTATTTTATACATAAACCCTAAATTTTTATAAAGATAATTTTACCACAGTTTAATAGAGAACCCATTTTAAATATTCATTTTGAAACTCTTATTGATTTAATATTTTAAAATAAACTTCATTTGTGAAAAATAAACATAAAAATTATGTTTGGGTGATGTTTTTATATTTTTTGGAAACATATCATTTTTAATGAATAGTTAAAATACTGAATTTTAGTTTAAAAGAATTTTTTTTCATCTAAATTATTTATAAGGTAAAATTATATTTTTAATTGGTTTTACTGTTTAATTAGATTATTTTTTTATAAATTAATAAAATTTATTTCATTTTAATCAATTTCACGATGAAATTGATTATAAAAACCTAGAAATATTTCAGATGTTTTTACTTTAAAAACCCGCATTGTCGTTCCGCCTACAGGATGAATTTTAAATTTATTTCTGCCACTTATTTGATTTTATTTAAAAAAATGGATTAAATATTTGGAATTGGAATAATTTATAATTTATAATAATACCATCTAAGTGTTTTACCTAAAATATTAGTGAATGTGATTAAAATTAATGACAACGATTAAGGTTAAATTAAGCTTAATAAAGAACTAAACCTTACCCATAAGTCTCAAAACGACCTATAAACTTGTAAAAGAGATAATTTATGGCCTTTTATCGAACCTATTATCGCTTGGATCTAATTTAGTCCTTTATTGTATTCACATTCAATAATAAAAATGCAGGAATAATTCCTTTGTCAAAATATTACAAGAGTGCCACTCCTCTTTCACTATAAAGGACACAACTTCTCCCCATTCTTCAAACCTCTCAAAACAATTTGGTTCCAGAGATATATTCCCAAATATAATCCCAAAATCCCTACCCTCAACCTTTAATCCTACCTTTTGGAATAAATACTTCCAAGTAATCCCTTTAGCATAAATGAAAAAAATTTACACGATTTTTAAGGTACTGCTTTCCAACAATCACTTTTCTTTAAATTACTTCTCTAAAACCAAAAATATTTTTCTTCCATGTTAATATAATAAAAATAGTATCCAAATATAATAGGGTTTTTTCTTTTCTAAGGTTTCTACTTACAATTACACACACATCCATCTAATGGGTGGCAAACATACTGTTTATGTGAACATTGAACTACCACCTCACAAAATGATGATTGTTCATTCTTCTATTACCACCCCATATAGTGGTCATTATGATGGAAAATATGTTTTTATTAGTTATATATAATATTTATAAGGACTTTATACTTATTTTATTCTTTTATAACACATAATATTATGTACTCAATTTTTTGGGAATACGATAACACAGTTTGAGGAAGTGTGGACTACCACCTCCTAAAAGAGATGTGATTTGATCACATGATACATGGAATATATAAAGGATGGTTTTAATTAAACACATGTGACATAAAAAACCTCTATATTATATTCATTACATAATTAACTTTATAATAATATATATATATATATTATTTTATTTATTAACCTTTTTCATACACTTAAAAAGTGATAACGTCGTTCGTGGTCGTGTGGACTACCGCCTCCTCGACATGATGTGATTCCTTTTTCATTATAAAAATTATATATATAATTATATATGATTAGGTAATATGGTATTTATGGTTTAATTATCATTATGGAATGATATAATGTTACATAACTTCTTTCTATAACGATAATTGAAAAATGGGAATGTTACTCATGCATACGTAGGACCTACCGTCTTCATGATTGTATCGTTGATTAATTTTTCATAACTATACATAATTATTGTTTTTCAAAGTTTAATTTTTGTATAAATATTATAATTATTTCATTATTATGATTTTTGGAGATGTTATATAATGATCTCTTTGATCATAGTTGACCTACCGAAGTTGTTTTTGACATATAAAACGAATGTGGTCAAAACACCTGATGTAAACTTAATTATTTAAGTAGTTGTAAAAAAACATTTTAATTATTGAGATAAAATTTTTGATAAAAATGAAAAATTTTATTAAACAAGTATAAAATTAACAGAAGTTTATTATAAATGAATTTAAATGATGTTTACCCAAAAGGAAACTCAAGGTAAGGGATTTTCATCTCACTTTTTACTTCGATGAGATAAATGTCATGATCACCAATTATTTTTGTGTGTGGTGTACCTAATTCCCATTTTATATATTATATCATGAATTAACTTATCTTCATGGTATTGAAAACATCCAATTAATATTATTCCTTCATGATGTTTATGATTTAAAATGCTTCAAAGTGGTATGAGACACTTTGGAATGTTTAAATAATGCTTTTCTCAATAATAAATTTAATGATATTTAAATAGAATATATATTCAGGAAAATTATATGATTTTTTTTATTAAAATTTTTAATTTTTATATCCTATAGTTATTTATGACATTTTCATGTATTATTACCATTTTCCAACTCTTTTGTACTGAAAATGTTTTATGAAATGTTTTTAAAAAATATCAAGTTTGTTTATCTCTTTAGTCAGTGAACCTATTTTATTCTCAAAGCATGTTTTATTAAAATGTTTTAAAAAATGTTTTTAAAATTATTTGGTAAATAAGTTGTTTCCGACACTTTCTACCAGGGCGCGCGCACACATCCTTCACGCAGGGGAGGACGCGCGGCTTGTTGCCCCGCATTCCCACTTTCCAAAGGCGGGTGGAATCCGTTCCTTGTTTAGGGACATTTTCTCTTTGATCGAAACCAGGATGATGGGATGTTGGTTCTTCCTTTCATTGATTCCTCCTCAGAGCTCGTCACCTAGTCAGAGTCTCCTTCATAGATTTAAGACGGGTTCATGAATCTCATTCCCGACACCATATCTTCATGGATGCCAGTTAATTACGCTGCTTCCGTCGAGACTCTCCAAGGGGTCTGGTCGGGGCAGCAACCTTCAGTGAGGAGAATGGTCACGTTGGAGTGTCATTGGCATGTCTTGACGCTGGGGTATTTGCATGTCTATCTTTTTTCCCTTATTATAGGGCTTCTCAAGGGCGCGGAAGCCCGAGGAATCCCACATAAAACGCGGGGAATCGTGGGCCATCTGAGGTTTTACTCAGCTTCCCATGTTTAACACGAGGTATGATGCGAGTTTAACGTCTAGCGGAGATAGATCGGACTGATCGGAGCACTGAGAGTGGATCAGATAAAAGGACTCCCTGAAGGGAACTCTGATGTAGGGGCCAGCACGTGGGCGGCTTCCCAGATACTGTGGAGTGGAATGCGGTGGCATGATCCCACTGGGATGTGGCAGCCCGGATAAGGATCAGGATGGGTGATGGAGTGAAGAGGGGCTTGAACCTCATGGAGGCTTCCAACATATCCCCATGGAATGGAATCAAAGTCTGCGTAGTTCGGTGATACGGTGGGACACCTGAAGAGGCGCTCCGTGAGAATGAATGCATGGATTGGATCCTGGAGGAAGTAAGGCCTCTGGGCTAGGGCATGAGCTTCCCGAGGCACGTGGACTCAAGGGAGATGTCAGGATGAGACGTGGGTGTTGGATATGGGGATTACGATCTGAGGCGGCCCATGATGGTGGATATGGGGCTTATGCTCTGAGGTGGCCCACAATAGTGTTGGTGAACCGACATGAAGGGGTCAGAACAACTGAGTGATGGGATTGAACCTCATGGAGGCTTCCTACGTACCATGCATTATCACGGATCAAGGTCCACGTAGTTCGGGGAATACAGTTTAACGTCATGTGGGACGAGATACAATTTAACGTCATGCAGGACGGAGGCATACATTTTACCGTCATGCGGGATGAGATACAGTTTAACGTCATGCGGGACGAGATACAGTTTAACGCCATGCGGGATGAGGGCATATAGTTTAACGTCATGCGGGAAAAGACCATGGGGCTTACGCTCTAAGGCGGCCAATGGGGTTGGAGAACCGAAATGAAAGGGGGTTGGAACGACCGGGTGGTGGGTTTGAACCTCATGGAGGCTTCCTACGTACCATGAGTTAGCACGGATCAAAGTCCCCGTAGTTTGCTAGGATGGGGCTTAAACTCTGAGGCGGACCATGAGAGGATGTCATGGTCGATGCTCACTCTAAGCCCACATGAGTCATGCTCGGTGTGAGAAACAAGAGGCATCGGGGACCAGGCGATCTCGTCGCGGAGGGTGCGTCCGTGAGAAGAGGAGAGGGGCTTACACGTTGAGCGGCCCAAAGAGGAAACAGGGGCTTACGCGTGGTTAGTAGCCCTTAGTTCCGGGGCTTACTCTAGGATGGAGGACTGTGGTGTAACAAAGCACATAGGGAGAGGGATTTGGGACCGAACAAAGGAGGTGCCTCGTTCCCTATCACGCCCTCCGCTGGCCTTGGCAGTGGGGAAGTACGGAGGTGCATGGGTGCAACCTTCCGCAAGAGAGGATAGGGGCTTACGCTTTGAGGAAGCCCTTCCCCCATGGAGAAATGCCACCCCTAGAGGGAGGATCTAATTCCATGTGAGGAAGATTCCATTCCCGTGGAGACGAGCAGTGCAAATAATGTCCGAGCCGGGGGTACCCTGCGTGCAAGGCATGGGGTCAGATCACAGTTTAACATCATGTGTTGAGGACGAGGTGCTTGGTAGTTTAACATCCTGCAGCTCAGACGAGGTAGGTTCACTCCACACCCCTAGGGCTTACATGACCAACACCCTCTACCCCTTGTGGGAGGAAAGGCATCGGCAAGGCCATGATGAAGGGGGGCCGTAGGGCGAACCATTGAGGGGTCCACGTTAGCGTGGCTATGCGAAGAAGCAATAGTCGTTAGCGTGCCTATACGAAGGAGAAAAAGGAAAAACAATGCAATGGGAAACACCGCCCAAGGGACCTTGAGGTTACTTCGTATGATCCTGGAAGGCCGTACGGGAAAACAACACATGGCGTACATGCCTGGTATAAAGGAAATCAGGCGCCCAAGCAGGGAGGCACCCCGGTGGGCGTAAAGGTGAGGAACCCTGGGGTTTGTGCGCAAATAGAAGGTTTGCGTGCAAAACACTGGGTTGGCGGGAAATTGGGGCAGAGGGATTGCACGCGGCTAGGGGGGATTGTGCGCAACGGGCTTGGATTGCGCGCTGGGGCACTAGACGATCCTTAAGGTATGGAAATACCTAACAAAGGGATTGTGTGCAATTTGGAAGGGATTGTGTGCAATTGGAGGGGATTTCGCGCAATGGGAAGGGATAGCATGCAAAGGAGGAACCTAGAGAAGTTGGAAAATTTACTTAAGCCAGTGGGATTGCTCGCAAAGGCGATCCCCGGGGCAAGGTTGCGCAAATAAGGTTATTAACTGGGAGTCATATTGCACACAAGGGAGTCCAATTACGTGCACAGAAGCTGGTCCGAATTCCGTAACCCTGAAACGGTTGGGGTCGCCTTCCATTTATTGGCCTCCGCCATCACGGAATCAGGGAGGCACGTGAAATCTTCCGCGCCAAGACTTGTCGGCGCGAAAGGCTCCACCGCGAGGAACCGAGTGCGCAAAATTGCGTGCCACACCAGGGTGTTTTTGCGAATCCCGGGTGTCCTTCACGTGAGCACCAGTTTTTCACACGAGTGCCTTTTAATTTCGCGCGCCACTTTCGGGCCCTCTAGACCGGGCCTCTGAGTCCGAATATGACTTCTCTTTGTCATTTCGGAACTCCTTTTAGGAACTAATTTTTTTTTCAGCGTCTACAAATGCCCCCCCTCATAATTGGATTGGTGAGAGGTTACAACGATCAGATTCTGAGGGAAACGCCAAAATGCCGAAGAGTTGGGCTTCACGGGCCTCCGATGGGAAAAAAATGATGCGGCGCGCAAAAAAGACCATATGGTGCGGAATTCGTTTTCCGTGTAGTGCAGAACCCAGGCCTCGCCTATACAAAGGGGCCCTGGGCCCCAATTCCGTACTCAAGATTTTCAGCGCGATAGGATCCGAGCTCTCGCGCGCGAAATTGCACCGTGGCTGCACGTAAAACAGGCTTTGGAAGCGTGCAATTCCTTCCGAATTTCTAAAGTATTTACATGCCAACTCATGATATTATGCGCCGATTGTTCCGATTGCACGCCCAACTCCTGGATTGTGTGCCCCATCTTCAAGTTTCGTGAAAATCTCTCTGATTCCGCGCACCTCATCCTAATTTCGTGCAACTCTCAAAAATATTTGAAATGGATGCAAACCAAGTTGATGAGGGGGAAGCCGCCGCTCGCAGGGCTGAAATGAAGGAGAATGAGGAGGTTTATGCCGCCAAGGTGGTTGTTTCCAACAACCTAACCTTGTTCAACCTGTTGACCCCTTCCTAGAAGGAGTATCCCTTATCTGACAACCTCCCGCTCTGGAACTTCGGCATCCTAGAAGAGGTTCCCCTACTGGGCTTTGAGGTGGACACACCGTGGTCATGGTTGACCTAGGAGGATGAGATTCCCCGCTAAAACATCACCAACAATGGCCATCCTACCAGGGAAACCAGGCACATGGACGTATATGTCCTGAACCTGAGGACCAGGACCATTATCGGGGATGAGCCTACCGCAGAGAATTCTCCGGCCCTCTATGCAAGCACGTTCCGTCAGAGCATCACGGATGACACTAAGGGCAGGCTGAAAGATTGGGACCTACGGTTCGGGGGCAACTTTACCAGCGAGTGGGCCTGGGCATTCTGGGGTCGACATACTTGCGACCAGTTTGGGGCCGAGCTGAGTTATATTGGCCTGTTCGAGGCGGTATGGACGTCGCAGTTCCACTTCCACCGTCAACCTGAGCTCAGGCCGGAGCTATTCATCCAGTGGTCCCCTGATACCAACACATTCCTCCTTCACCATGGGAAAGTTGGCATCAGCCTCTGGGATGTTCACTGCATTGGAGGTATCCCACTGGAGGGCTACCAATATGACGAGTTCGTTCCAACAAAGAACTCCTGGGAAGACAATTTACGGACCCCCATGCAGATGTGGCACCTGCTGGACCTAGCCAAAGAGAGGCTGAAGGTCATGGACTTCTAGAAGGACATCGCCTATAAGGACTAGTTTAGCCAGTTTATGGAGAAGGACCCGGTGGTCAAGATGCCGAGATGGGGAAAACGGTGCCCAACCGCAGCCCAAAGGAGCAGGAATGGGTCATACTGAAGGGTCTTGGAGATGGGGTACTACCAATCATGGGGATACCGCATCATCAAGGCCCAGGACCCGAACATCTAGTATGCTGGGTTTCTCACCGTCTTCCTAAGTGGGTGGCTCCTGCCATTGTGGGACGCGAGTATGGGCGTCCGTCCAGCAACACAGGTGATGGCAGGCACCATGGCTGCCAACAAAAGGTTCAATTTAGGGTTCCCCGTAATGGAAAAACTGTAAACCATTCTGGGAAGCATCTCACGAGGGGGGTCTCCTCAGAGGGTATGTGGCTCCTTCCATATCTTCCAAGGCTGGGTGACTGCTCATCTCGGTGGGTATACTTTCCCAAATGCTATCCGTCCTCCGAGAAACGGCCTGCGACCATCTCTGCTGAACATCGCCGGGGTGGCGCCGATGACGCTCAACGAAGAGGGCATAAGGATCTGAATCTGTAACCATGCCAATTTTAACTTCAGCCCATTCCCCACCCCGGTCGGCCAGATGGTGGACAGTGGGCGGGGCTCACTGGAGCAGCAGGAGTATTTTCTGAGCATCCGGGGAAGGGTGCTCATGGATCGGATCGACGAGAAGGTGATATGCGAGCCTTACGTGCCATCCCAATTTGCCAGGCAATTCGGGTGCCTCCAGCGAATGCCGAAGAGGGTACTCATGGATATCTGGGAGGAGAAGAACCCCTGTGTCCTTCTCCAGATGTGGTTGATGTTCACCAATTTTGGCACTGGCAACATCATCACTCTTCCTCCCACCGAGGTCGACGCTGGCCTAGCAACCGAGTACGCCGAGAACTAGACCATTGCGTACCCTGAGGGGCTTTTACGCAAACAAGTCCGGTGACTCGTGACTACCCGCATGAAACTGGGAAATGGTGGAGGCAAGGTGATGTTAGAAGGGGAGAACCAGGGGCGCACCAGGCAGTGAGGCCTGCACATGCCGGGACCTCAGCAGTGGGGTTATCACATGGTGCCGCAGCGACCTCGTTGCCCAAAGGGGGGTCACACGAGGTGGCCAGGGAGCTGCACAGGAAGCAGATAAGATGCCTGCTCGATCCTTCCCAAGATGCAATTTTCCCGGCACTGTGGTTGGCCTGGATGACCCTACGACAATCAATGAGCGTTGAAGCCATCTGGCATAAGATAATGCAGGACAGGATCCAGCTGCCAGAGGTTGGGCTTATTCGAGTTACCGATTAGGTAAACTTACATCGATTACACACATACCTAACGACCATGGACACATACGCGCGCCAAAGGGGTTGGCATGCGGAGCCACCTTTCCTAGTGAAAGTGATGGTCAGCCAAGAGCATGATCCAGAAGTGATGCTGCCAGGAGAAGGTGACAGTGATGATGAGTCGGAGGGAGAGGAGGATACAGAAGAAGATGAAGGCGGAGGAGAAGATGAAGGATAAGGTGAAGGAGAAGGAGAACTCGAAGGTGAGGGTTCTTAGGGGGCGACCTACCAAGGGAGCTTACAGGAGAGTGGTGAGATTGTTGGCTCTGACATGGAGATAACCGAACTGCTCGAGGCCCGTATCTATCCTTATTCATATTCCTTCTTCGTCTATTCTCTTCTATAATTTCTAATCCATCCCTATATTTCACTTAGGAGCACCTAGGTGCTGATTAGACATCCCAAACAAAGGAGGGGGGAGAAGCACCGATGGGATAGGATGGGGCTCCGATGCCCATCATCGAACTGACAAGCACTGACAGGTATCCTGCCACGACAGCTACTATAGTGGCCATCATACCAGAGGATAATGATCTGGGTTCCTGTAATTCCCATGCTTCACCACTGGTTCTTGCTATCAAAGATCCCAACTAATTAGGGTGCTCCGCGTACAGTGATCTTGGCATTGGAGGCTCATCGGGCTGCTGGGCCCGGGCCGTTCGTGAGCGAACCAGCGACAAACATACCACCTCCTCCAGAATATACTTCCCGCACTGAGTCAGCCCCGACCATTGGCGAGCAGGGGGAAACGGACATCAGCGAAGCTGTTATTGGAGCGGGGCCGGAAGCTGATGGAGGCACTGTCACTATCAGGGCGAGAGAGGAAGATCGCCCGAACATCGAGGATCCTATTCCTCATGAAGACATCCCTGAGGCAGACCCTACTGCCGACCTGCTGGCTTCTTTTCTTGCATACCAGCCCACTGATCCTGAGGAGATAGACGAATCAAACTCAAAAGCGGCCGAGGAGAGCCAGATGACACGACGCAAAGGGTGGAAGTGTATCCAACACTTTCTTAGGCAGCCCCAGTCGGATTGGCTGAGGCGGATGGAATCACTACAGACCTGGCTACGCTTCCTGTGTGCTATAGGGGCTGATGCTCAATGAATTCATCTGACGGTCCGTGATTACATGGCCAAGATGATACGTGAGAGCATCCGGCGCACTGACGTTGCCCAGTGTCGGGAATGATCGGCGAGCACCCAAGCATTTTTGAGAGCGGAACAGGAAGTCCAACACCTCGAAGGGCAGGAGACAGAGAAGGAGGTATTCATCACAATGTGCTCTGAGATCATGGAGAAACTGACGGCCCAACTGGCTGACTCCCAAGAACAATTGGTGGAGGCAAGTCACCAGATAACCGTACTTCAATCCGAGCGGGCGCAGGCACAAGCTAGGGTAGGCGAGCAGCGCTCTGTGGATGCTGATGAAGAGAGAGTCTTCAAGGAGCAAGAATCAGTCCTGGAGGCTACCAGCCAAAGGTTAGCAGCATTGGAAAGATCAATCCAACACGCTGATCCTTAAGGGCTCTGTTTTTTCCATCTGATGAACTTTTTTGCTTCCATTGATCAATATTTCGATCCAATGTATGGACCAATCTATTTATCTATACCTTTGGTTTGATATTCCCACCATAACTCTGAAATGAATAACAACTCACCCCCTGTGGGTCGCACCCAATGTGATAAATAAAGGATTCTCATGTTATAATTTTATCCAACTATGGGGCATCAACCAAGCTTCAGACATCCGAAATCTGGCATGGACTTACGAGGAGAAGAGGGAGGTCCATCCAAAGGGAGGGGACCTTAGACCGATTGATATATCACCCTTAATGTGTCCTAACACATGAGCGGGGCAATGCCGGGGGCATTGAAATCAATCCTAACATAGGGAGATGTAAAAGGTGAATCACGTTACCCAAATCCGGAACACTATGAGGGGCGAGATGATGGAGGATAACTGTTAACTGTGGCGGAAACGCATCATCCATATCGCTTTGGCCTGAAATGGGGACAAACAATGAGGGATGACCGCTGACCATATTCGCAACATAGGGCCTAACTGAATTATTGTCGATCAGTCTTCCGGAACGTTGGCCCGGGACAGTAGGCGGACCGTGGGTCAATCATCCATATTGTTATAATAGGCGGACCAAAGTCTATCATCCATATTGTTACAGTAGGCAGACCACAGGACTATCATCTATACCGTTAGGGGGTCCCATCAAACATGGCCAGTCTTCCAGAACGTTGGCCCAGGACAGTAGGCGGACTGTAGGTCAATCATCCATATTGCTACAATAGGAAGACCAAAGGTCTATCATCCATATTGTTATAGTAGGTGGACCAAATTCTATCATCCATAATGTTAGGGGGTCCCAAAAAACATGAAAGAGGATGATGATCCGAATAAAGGGGCACGCGAAGCATGAATGTGGAGTGGTGGTTTGTTCAAACAGAGTCCAACACTTCCAAAATTGCGCCATTGTGGAGAAGGCTCATTAGGTGGACGTATTAATCTGGTCTCGTATCATCCAAATTTTCAGACAGGACCACTCTGGGGAGATAACTGTCGCTTCACAACATCACCATGGGGCATCCTGAACCTATTCGAGGTAGATGTCTCAAGTAAAATACTCCCCAAGAAGCTGGGCCAAGGGGTCGACAGTAAGGGGGGACAGGATTTGGTAATCCATGGGGCTGGACCCAAGAAGAAATGTCCAGGTGTTCTTACATATCTCATAAGGATGAGAATCAAGCCACATGTAGCTCTTGAAGCACAGTTTGACGTCATGTAGGATAATAAGACATGAGGGCTAATTCTTAGAACGGGGTGCACGTGGTGAAGCTACCACAAACCCGATGTGAATGAGGACATAATCCTGCACTATGCCACGCAGTCCCGTAGTTGGGGTCCTGAAGGCAGGATCGAAGAGATGAATTAGATGAACTCGAGCTGGACCCCAAGAAGAAAGGTCTGGGCATTCCTACGTATCCCATTAGAATGGGAATCAAGCCAGACATAGTTCTTAGGGTATCTTAGTTTATGGTCCTAGAGCTCAGACCAAGGATCAGTAAGAAGAACAGGAGACATATAGTAAAGTGACTGAAGAAACCCAATGTGAATGAGGACGGGGTCCTTCTTACCATGCGTTCCTTGGAAATGTGTTTAGGCCAAGGGACCAAACACAAAAGTTAGGATGGGCCTGCGGGGAAGTACCCAGGCGCTCCTACGTATCTCATAAGAATGATAATCAAGCCATACATAGTTCTTGGGGGAACCTTTTAACGTCGTGAAAGATAAGAAAAACGAGGACGCGTGCGGGTCTAGCCCTCGCACCAAAAGAAATGGCATTTTATGTATCTTGTTTTCCCTTGAAGGTGAATGGTTTTTATTTTGTGGAGAGACCAGCCTTGGGAAGAAACTCCTAAAATCACCACAATAATCAATCCGTATATAGGCATTGACAAATGGTATGGTAATTGACCGATTCCCAATGTGATGTCCCCTATGGGGAAGTCACCACAATGCAGTTCCGTTTTCCATCGTGTTGCCGGGATGATATCATCACAGTTTATGGTCATGTGGTAGGACTGACCAGCACAATTTAAGGTCGTATGGCTTGGACTTGGGGGAACATGCATGATGAGATAAGGCATACCCGATGTTGACGAGGACATAAACTAATACCATCACTGCACACGATTCTGGGAGAGGAGCCTCGGGCTAAGGAGCCGACGAGGGCCTAACAATCAGGGGGCAGGAGACACTAGCTTCCGGCTGAGCTGGGCCCGAAACACAATGTCTGGGAGACTCCTCATTTCCCGTGGGGATGAGGGTCAAGATGCAAATGGTCCTTAGAGGAAACCCAAGCATATACTCTTATTGCTCAGATAGCGGGAGCCCCGAGAGACACCATTACGCAGCTCTGTCCGTCTGACGTGTTGGGGTGCACTGAGGGTTAGTGCAAGGAGTGTCAAGATTCCACCTTGACACGATGGGGTGGAACATGATGTGAATCATGAAACCAACATTCAAGGCCTGAAGGAGCTGGAGTGACGACTGAGGACTACTTCTGACCATGTTCGCAACACAGCATCCTGTCGCGTTAGACTAAAATGGAGACAAGAAAATGAGCATCGACCGCTGACCATGTTCACAATGCGTGATTTTTATCAATTTTTTTCTGAAACCCTTGGGGGCATTGTCCCATGATGGTAGGAGAGCCCTTAGGCATTGTATCCAAGCCGTTCTTGGGGGTCCCTCCAGGTGTGAGAGATAATGGGGGCCCGAATAAAGGGGAGCACGAAGCTTGGAAAGTGGACAAAAAACTTTCCTAAGTCGAATATGACACTCTAGGTACTAGACCAGAGTACTCTGATCACATTAGCGGACCACTGTAAAGGGTCGAAGGGCTCAGTTTGAGAGCAGCCAAAAGATGGAGGATTCCAAGGAGAAGGAGGCATGGCACCAAAAACCCTGTACCACACCTATATATCCCCCCCATGGGGAGGGATAGGCCAAGAGGCCGAGGTGACCGAGAGATCATGGGATCCCCTAAGAGATGGGGCTGGACCTAAAACCTAGATGTTCATGTTTTCCTACGCATCCCATAAGGATGGGAATCAACCCACACGTAGTTCTAGAAGAACAATTTAACGTCATGTAGGATGAAATGTAGTTTAACATCGTGCGGGATGGGGGACACATCTCATCTAGGGATAGGTACGGTACAATGAGTAACCTGACGTGAATGAGGACATAATCCCACACCACACTATACAATCCCACAAGAGAGACTGAGTCATGGAAGTCCAAGGGGCCTGAGGCTGGGCCTCGGTCAGGGAGGTCTGACCAGCTTGTAGTTTAGAGTCGTGTAGGACGAGTGTGCAGTTTAGGGTCATGCTGGACTGCAATCCAGTTTAAGGTCAGGGGGAACGCTATCTAGTTTAAGGCCATGGGGGACCGCTATCCAGTTTAAGGTCATGGGGGACCGCTATCCAGTTTAAGGTCATGGGGGATGGCTATCCAGTTTAAGGTCATGGGGGACTACTATCCAGTTTAAGGTCATGGGGGACCGCTATCCAGTTTAAGGTCATGGGGGACCACTATCTAGTTTAAGGTCATGGGGGACTGCTATCCAGTTTAAGGTCATGGGGGACCGCTATCCAGTTTAAGGTCATGGGGGACCCCTATCCAGTTTAAGTTCATGGGGGACCGCTATCTAGTTTAAGGTCACAGGGGACTGCAGTTGCAGTTTATGGTCATGTAGGACCCTTAGGCTCGGGAAAAGTATTGCTTGATGAACCTGACATTGGTGGGAGGATTGACACGCTCACCATACATAGTCACCAGGGAATACACACAATTCGGATAGACCTTGTGGATGAGGAAAGGCCCCTCCCATTTGGGCTCCAACTTGGGTGGTTTCCTGTCGGGAATCATTGGCGCCCTGAGGGATAGTACCAGATCGCCTTGCATGAAAGAGCGGAGGTGAACCCTCTTATTGAAATCTTGAGCCATCCTGCTCTAATGCCTTTCCAGTTTATATAAAGCGCGAAGCCTATTCTCATACAACACTTCCAATTTAGCTAGAGAGATTTCAGCAACTCTATCCGGTTCTTTCTAGTCGTAGACCGCCGTGCGCAATGAGGGAAACTGAATCTCGATGGACAGGACGACCTCATCTCCATACACCAGGGAATACGGGGTCACCTGGGTGGAATTACGAGTCATCATCTGATAAGCCCAGATGGCATTGGGGAGCTTGTCCGACCAAATTTTCTTATTCTGACCAACCATTTTTTGCATAATTTTAGACAGGGTTTTGTCAAATGCCTCGATCTGTCCATTCTCCTACGCATGATAGCGGGAAGTATGGTTAGACTGAATATTGTACTTAGCATACAATTTCTTCAGCTCGGCCGCTCGGAAGTTGGTTCCGTTATCCATGAGGATAGCGTGAGGCACTCCAAATCGATAGATGATGTTGGAACTCATGAAGTCAGTGATAGAACGAGCTTTGACTTCCTTGAGTGGAATTACCTCTGCCCACTTGGAAAAGAAATCTGTAGCGGTCAGAATGAACATGCATTGGCGAGCCATCACTGGTGGGTAAGGTCATACGACATCCAACCCCCAGACTACAAAGGGTCAAGAATACATGGTAGTGTCGAGGGGCTCCGGTGGCCGATGTGCAAAGTTAGCGTGAACTTGGCATGCATGAAACCTCTTGGAAAACTCGATGCAGTCATAGATCATGGAGGGCCAAAAGTACCCCAGCCTCCGAATTTGTTGAGACAACTTCGACCCGGACTGAGGGGAGCCACAGGAACCAGCATTAACCTCTTGCATGACCTGAGGGATCTCGAATTTTTGAAGGCAACAGAGGAGAACACCGTCAAATACGCATCTATAAAGGATCTGCTCAAGGCTTGGACCGCTCTGAAGGGTAAATTGTAGTGAACGGCGTCGGATTCGCTCACGCTCGGACCGGTCTGATGGAAGATTACCGCATCAGAGGTATTCAACCAAGGGCATCCTCCAATCAGGAACTACTTCGATCATCGTATCTGAAGTACCCGAGGCCCCCTACGTAGGGGCACCAGTAGTAAGATAGTTCACCCGTGGGCCATGATCATCCTCCAGGGTAGTGGGAGAAATCACTCTCTAGTGTGCTATGTGGATAATCAGGTCATCCTGTTCGGGCTCCACAAGCGACGTGGCCAAGTTGGCTAATGCATCTGCTCGACCGTTCTGTGACCGTGGAATATGAATGACCTCCGGCTAAGAAGGGAACTGAGCCATTAGATGGAGGGTGTATTCCAACAATGGCACGAGTTATGGTTTTCTGAAAACATAGTCACCATTGACCTTCCTAATGACTAGATCAGAGTCCCCTTTCACATACAGATGGGGCACGTCGATCTTGAGGGACAGCTCGAGGCCAGTGATGAGGGCATGATATTCTGCATCATTGTTGGTGTAGCCTTCTGACAACAGGAATGAATACGGAAGAACAACTTGCTCCGGGGTTTTGAAGATGACACCAAGGACCACTCTGTTGAGCATCAGATCATTGATTCTTCTACAGGTGGTGCTCCGGGAGGCACCGTCAAAGTGCATCTTCCAGCATGGGATGACTTGATCGACTGAGAGGATTACCTCATCAGGAAAACCTAGATCCAGTGGCTGATCCGCAGAGGTTGGGTGGGTGGATAGAAATTCTTCCAATTCCTGTCCTTTGATAGCCTTATAAGTCATGAACCTAATGTTGAACTGTTGGAGGATCACTTCCCACCGCGCTAGTCGGCCAGACAACATAGGTCAGTTCAGGATATATTTCGGCGGGTCTACCCGAGAGACCAACTGTACCTCGTGGTGCTTCAAGTAGTGCCATAATTTCTGTATGGCGAATATGAGCGCCAGGCAGCTCTTCTCAATGGGAGAATATCTAATTTTCGTATCGAGGAGCATGCAGCTGAGGTAGTTTAGGATGTTCTCTGTTCCCTCGTTGTTCTTCTGGGCGAGAAGTGTGTCGAGGGACCATTCTGGGGTGGTCACAGAAAGGACCAGTGGCTTCCTGGAGATGGGTGGCATCAAGACCGGAGGTTGGAGCAGATACTGCTTGATCTCCTCAAAGGCGGTCTGAAACTCTTCATCCCATTCATAGGTGGAAACTTTCTTCATGAGCCGGGAAAAGGGCTTACACTTGCCTGCCAGATTCGCAATGAATCAGCGTACGTAGGCTAAGTGCCCTTGGAGACCTCTGAGCTCCCAAATATTACTCGGGGGAGGTATCTGTCTGATGGCCTTGATCTTCTCCAGGTCGATCGTGATGCCTCGATATATGAAAATAAATCCAAGAAACTTTCTGAAGGTGACCCCAAAGGCACACTTTAGCGGTTTTATCTTTAGGTGGCGGGAACGGAGGAAGCCGAACACTTTCTCAAGGTCCTTGAGATGGTCCTGGAGCTAGTGAGATTTAACCACAAAATCTTCCACGTAGCACTCCACCAGTGTCCAGAAAATTGGATTGAATATGCGATGCATGGCCTACTAATAGGTGGAACCCACATTCTTCAGGTCGAAGGGAATAACCTAGTAACAAAAAGTACCTTGGGGGGCCCTGAAGGCAGTTAACTCTTCGTCCTTGGGGGCCATTCAGATTTGGTTGTACCCGAAATAACCATCCATGAAGGAGAGGGCTTGGAACCCGGCCGTGGAATCGATCAACAATTCCATCACTGGAAGGGGAAAATCATCCTTTGGACAGTGGCGATTGAGATCATGGAAGTTGATACAGACCCTGATCTGTCCGTTCTTCTTCCTGACCGACACAATGTTGTCTAGCCACCGGGGGTACTGAACTTCCTTGATGAAGTTGGATTTAATAAGCTTTTCAACTTTGGCCTCAACCATGACACCATGATAAGGGTGCATCTTTCTGAGAGGCTTCTTGAAACCGCGATGGTTTTCTAGGAGGCCAAGGCAGTGGACGGCTACCTGGGGATCTAGCCCTGGTATCTCTTCGTAGCTCCATGAAAACACATCACCGTGCTGTCTAAGAAATTATACGTACTGTTGCTTCTCCTCAGGGGGCATAGCGACATTGAACAATGTAGGTCTTGGGTCCGCCTTGCTACTGTGGTTCACTTGTACTAACTTATCGACCATGGTGGAGACGCCCTCCTCAAAGGTAGGGGGAGAATCCTCCATGTCCTCCTCTCCACTTGTGGAGGGATCATCCATAGGGGGAGCTGCTTCTGAGCTATCAAACCCTGATGGGAAGCTGGTACCAGCCTGAGTGGCAGTGGTCATCATATCAGGAGACTCACACGCCACTGAGACCATGACGACAAAGGCGGTTGATCAAATCCCATCTGGTCTTTGGCCCAAGGGGCCAAGCTTTATGACATCAAAGAAATAGTGGCGTGTCGGCTTGAGCCGGTCAATTATGGCCCGGTGGAAGAGACATGTATGACGTACTACCGTCGCCATGAGCCTGACGTCCCGATACCGCAAAGGGGTAGGAGATTCTGGGATCACCCGATCTTGGTTGGTGTAGGAGTATGTGGTGATTTTCCACCATCGCTAGGACCCGGAAATATGCCTTCCTATGGTACCCAAAAAAACAAAGCACTGCCCCATGTTAGGGGTTGTGGCCTCCAACTGATGGATTGGGAAGACGTAGGCGTCATCCAAACCTGCCCAGGGATCACTTGTGACAGTGGCGGGCTCAACCTCACCTGCCAGAACCTGCTTATCATTGCTCTTGTAGTAGTCGACATCAAGATAACAGGCTTCACAAGAGGAAAAAGGAGATGCATCTCCTTGGAGCATGCCTACTCGACCATTAATGGAGTATTTGAGGCACTAGTGATACGATGAGGGGACTGCAGCGTGAAGATGGATCCACAACCTACCCATCAACAAGTTTTAAGCGGTGTCCTGGGAGACAACCATGAATTTGGTGTTGGCAATTAAGCCACCGAACTGGGTTTTTAAGCATATATTGCAAACTAAAGTCTATTCGGTCCTATCGTACCCATGGATCCTGAGGTCAAAGGGAATTAAATCATCCTTAGACGACCCCAGCTTCCGTAGTGTCCGAGTTGGGATTAGGTTAATCTTAGAACTCGTGTCAACAAGACAACGGCAGACTTCAATGCCGTTGAACTGGCTAGTGACGTACATTGGACGAATATGCCCCTGTATGGGAGGGTCTTTATCTTCACCGGAGAATGAGATAACCGCCTGACATTTGGCATTCTCAATAGCCTTAGCATGGAAGGATTCTACAGCTGCTACCTTCGTCTCAAACTGGAGGGGGCTCCTTAGGGCCTCAGCGAGTGCCTCACGCATTTCAGACGACAGGAGAAGAGACTCAAGGATAGAAAGCCTCGCTGGAATGCCGGCCAGGTGCTTCAGGACATCATACTTTCGGGCCAAACGCGAGCTTCTTCTTACAGGAGGCCACTCTGTGATTGGAGGCATAACGTGCCCTACCGATGGGATCGATGGATGACTGGTACTAGACACGTCTCGATGTTCACTAGTCGAAGTCGGGAGTGTGGGTGCCGGGTTAGGACCAAAAAGCTGGGGTCAGCTGGTAACAGGGCAGAGCTAGTTGCGGCATGGCCGAGGTAGTTCTTCCAGATCCAGCAACACAAACGGTGGTGGAGGCAGACCTGTCGACACCGGATAAAGGGGCCGCGTGTGCTGAGTTCTGTACTGGGCCTGCTGCCTGGTTTCAACGACATGCACAGCCTGTCTCGAGGTGCCAACTGTCGTGCCCTGGAGATTCAAGTAGCCACGGCTCTACCGACGTTGGTGACGACTAGGAACATTGGGAAGGTCCACCTGGAGTTCCTCATCATCGGGAGTCAAAAAGAGATTTACCAACTCTACGGTGTTAACCGAAGCATACCCCGGACTGTCTCTTGAGGAGTCATCCACTACCGGACGGAGTCCCAGAGGGATCCCCATTTCCAGGGGCATGATGTCGCCAAGAGTGAGGGATGACAACGACATTAGAAGGGAGCATTCTTTCTTCTTGAGCCGTTGCTGCTTGCTCTTTTGGGAAGAGGCAGGATGTGATGATGATGCCGAAGTAGCGACTACAGATTCTGAAGACTCTGGATGATTTAGGCGAGCGTAGATGATTCCATGGGCATGGGCGACCGTCTTGCAGGCCATCCAGTCGTTATACTTCTGGGACCCACGGTCGGAAACCTGCTTCCATTCATCCTCGTCGCCAGTACTACTATCTGATCCCACAAAGACACCTACTACTTGAGCTGGGGCTGGGCCCAACCTGACTAAATTGTTTTCAATACGGTCTTAGAGCCAATGTTTGAACACGTAGCATCGCTGGATGGTGTGCCCCAGGGTCCGATGATAAGTGCAGTAGTTACGGTGATCAGTGAGATGTGCATCTTCCAGCTTCCGGCACTCAGGCAGCCACAAAATTCTCTGATCCAGAGCACTACAGAAATAACCAGGGACCTGAGCCTTGTCGAACGAGTATTCCCGATTCCTTCTATCTATAAAGGGGGCTCTTGGAGGTTGGCCCTGATGAGGGGATGAAGGAGCATGCCGAGGAGGCAGAACCTAATTGTCTCGCCTAGGTGGTGGCGGTGCATTACGCGGAGGCGCCTGCCGATTTTGAGGTGGTTGCTGCTGGGCCGGAGGCTGTGCCCATGGGGGTGGACCCCTATGGGGTTGCAGAGCTGGCCTCACTGGTAGAAAATCTAGCTGCCTGGGGGCCTCTATCTGGGCCACAATAGCGGGCTCGGCTCTGACAGCTCTCCTTTCAGGGATTACAAGAGGTAGCGGGCGTGCCTGGCTGGCCTGTTGCAGGACCTCTTCGAGGTGCTGAGCCTTGTATGAGATTTCTCGGAACCCTCCGAGGTAATTTAGAATGATCAAGGAAGGAACCAGCTCCGCTTTGACGTTCCCTACACACATTGTAAGTAAATTCTTTTGATTTAGTGGCATGTCAAGGGAGTACGTGAGCCCCTTCCACCGGGTGATGAAGTTCATGAATCGCTCATCGAGCCTTTGCTGGCACCTGAAGAGGTCCGCGATGTTCGTCTTCCGGGTTGTGGAGCTGAACTGGTCAAGGAATTGCCTGCGAAGGTCCTCCCAGCTAGTCACAGATCCGACAGGGAGCTGGCTATACCAGACGAATACTGACCCTTCTAGTGTTTGAACAAAGAAAAAGAGCTTGGCAGCCTCCTTCTACACTGGAGTTCCTAAAATAGGCCCACACCTCGAGTTGAAGTGGTCCAAGTACTGTGGTTGGTCTCTGGTCCCGTTAGAGGGGGAGAAAGTGGGGTTCCCAAATCTCGGCGGGGCTGACATATCATCCACCCATGCTGGGTATGGCTTGCCGTCCGGTGGGATTACCACCTGGAGAGTTTCCAAAGCCTCCAAGCGAGCGATGAGTGCCACCATCAGATCATCTGGACACAGGTTCCTGTCCTGATGGGGATCCCTAACCACAAGCGCATTGTCGGGCTCTTCAATCCGGTAGTTTAGCTCAACAGCTTGTGGGGCGGCTGGCGGAGCGACACTTGGGGCAGTGGGAGGAAACTGAGCGGGGTCCCCTGGGTGATCACGCCACACAAGAGGGTTCAGCGAAATGTATCACGCCCTCTTGCCGTGAGCTCCAGCCTCTCCTCTGTCGGCGAACACGACATGATCGCGGTTGCCCGGGAGAATCTCATCGAGGGGTAGTTGTTTCTACCCCTGCTGTCCCCGGTCTAGGATCACTGTAGTCAGGCCGCAGCTCTGAAATGCATTCGGCCAGAAGCTCATCGACCAACCTCTTCTGCTCAGCAAGCTGTTGGCACAGCGTGGCCTTCTCGTGATCTTCCTCTGCCTTCTGCACTGAGGCAGATGGGTCGGCGAGCTTGACAGCCCCAACGTGTTCTTTACCCTTGCCGATGTTCCGGATCAGTGTTAACACCTCAGTGGGTGAGGGGAGACCTAGGTGGTTTCTCTGTTGGTGAGTAATCCTCCAAGAGGGGTCCAGTAGCGGACTTTTCTCAGGGGGTTAGTCCCCGTCGAGAAGTTCCAAACCATTCCCCTCTCCAGACAGGTCAGTCAGGTTGACCACTGCTGCCCTTGGGGGCATACCCTCCGAACCGCTCAGTGAGTCAGGCTGTCAGCGAATCATACTAAATAGAATGGAAGCGTAATGCTCCCATTCATGGACGTGCGCGTGGGGTGTGGATTCCTCGATAACATTTTGGAGTACTTGAAAACTCTGGATGAATTGTTGTTGGAGGGCCCTACGGTGGCCAAGTGACTCGGGGTGCTGAATCGTGGGGAGAATTTCCAAGTCGACCCGACGACACTGCTCACCGATATCCTCGAGGTGTGCTTGGATACCGAGGTAGGACACTTACTGATGGTGGAGATGGGAGTGAGTCTCCCAGAGAGTCTGGCGGAAACATTCAAACTCTCCTAGGGTGAGAAATTCTGGTATATCAAAATATGATCCGGCCAAAACTTCTCGGGGAAGTGGCCTGCTGTGAGGACGGTCCAGAAGCTTCACCACTCAGGTTCAGGATCCAACCCTTGCTGGCCCCAATCATTAAACGAGAATGCTTGGGGAATTGGCAGCGGTGCCAAGGCAGGCCGCTGGGCCAGTGGGCTGGCTGACAGAGAATACGGTGAGCAGGCTGATTGGCCGCCGAATCCTAAGTCAACCTCCAAGGGCTGTAGTGTCCTGGCTATCAGGTCATGATAGGATGGGCTGGCGAACTGGCCTCCTTTCATAGTGCTGGCGCTTACCGAGGGTGTGCCATGTCGTGACTCTTCCGTCGGTCCCTAGAAAAGTTCTCCACTCTCTTTGACCGAGGTGGAAGGTTCCTCCAGAGAGGCCAATAGTAACTGAAGGTTTGATCCCTGGGGGTACACCGAGTCCTCTTCCTCAGGGATATACCTTCAGAGGGAGGTAGGGATCACATGGATCTCACATTAAAGGATTACGAGACTGACGCGCCACGTCCCCGTCCCTTCCCTTGACTTATAGGACCGGGGGGAGGGCTCCATCACCGAGTCTTACTCTGCCTCGGAGTCTGAGATACGGACTGGTCTGATTTTCATTTGGCCTTTCCTAACATTACTCTTGAGGCAACGACATCCCACCTTCCTGCCCCTGGGTGGCTCCTCAGGGAAAGGCTGATTTCCGTTATGGTGTCCTCTGGCCGCCATGGTGCTGGTGCGGAGAGGACCGAGGGCTGGGGTGCGAGGAGCACTGGGGAAGATGTCGAAAGGGACATGGGGAAGACCTCCATGTGGTTGAGCGACCGGATATGCAATGGATCCATAATCGTGGCCAGCGATAGGGAAAGTGGCCCCGTACCCAGTGCAGTGGGCACTAGAAAGATCCATACTTGGAGCGTAGCTGTCACAGGGAAGCCTTCTACTTCCAGATTAGTGGCATGGGGTGGGTCTTCACACTGGGTGGCACTACCGCGAATTGGTCCGTGGTGGCCATTGCCTGTGCCAACGACTGGGAGATTCAACCCAACCTACCTGTGGGGTGTTCGGGGCCTCAATCCGGGTAGGGAATGTAACTGCCCCTGCTCAACGTATGCGGGGGTTGGATGACAGGAGTCAGCAGTGGCTCAGGCCATAGTGGTTGCTGATGTCGATGCCCCAGGGTGAGCATCCTCTCCCGCTCGCGCCCGACGCTGGCATTGGGTCAGATGGGTTTGAGCCGGTGGTGCGGGCGCATGGATTGTCTTCTCTTTGGCTCAGGGAGTCGGGCGGTGGCGTCGACGCAGCCTGGCGGGGGCCCTTGCCGTGAAACCCTGGAGCGGGTCCCTGATCGGGCGAACCCGGGCATCTCTCACCTCATCAGCATAGCGAAGGGATGTATCGAGGCGTTCCAGGGATAGGCTCCTGAAATGGTTGAACGTCGGTGTGGGTAGCAGTGGCTCCCAACGTGGCCCTCGGGGGCAGCGACGGTGGTGAGGCGCAGCTGGCTCTAGATCCAGACGTGCCTTGTCCCTGGTCGAGATGACCCCTTCCTCCTCGTACTTACACACAGGGTCGTTGATCACCCTTCGTTGGATAATCTTTGACGGAGAGAGGGGGCGTGAGCGCCCGACAGTTGTGACGGTCGGAGTTGGAGCAGCTGTAGAAAAGGAGGGACTAGACGGGGTGGCCTCGTCGGTACTGCCCCGACCCCTGGGATAGTGTGCAGGTGGTGATCGAGCTCCGAATGCAACGATATGATTCCTGGAAGTAGGGAGATGAACCCATTAGCGCTAATAGGAAAAGAAATTGACAACCAATGGCCCAACGCCATTCCGTCATCCGTGGTCGATAAGAGGGATCCATGCTGACGACATCGCAGAACGGAGTGCTCAACGTCCTGACTGCCCTAACCCCTGGCAGGTTTCACGTCCTGGTTCTAGATTCCGAGACCTGGTGACATGCTAATCTTCTGACACCCCAAACGCTACCAGTATCCATATCGAGGAGAAGAGACTCACGTCGGGTTCACCAATTTCTATTTCCGACGCTTTCCGCTGGGGCGCGCACGCGCATCCGTCACACAGTGGAGGACGCAGGACTTGTTGCCCTGCATTCCCACTTTCCTAATGCGGGTGACATCCATTCCTTATTCATGGATGTTTGCTCCTTGATCGAAATTGGGATGATGGGATGTCGGTTCTTCCTTCCATGGATTCCTCCTCGGATCTCATCACCTAGTCCGGGTCTCCCTCATATATTTAAGACAGGTTCGTGAATATCGTTCCCAGCACCATATCTTCATGGACACTAGTTAATTACACTGCTTCAGTCGAGACTCTCCAAGGGGTCTGGTCGGGGCAGCAATCTTCGGTGAGGAGAATGGTCACGCTGGAGTGTCGTTGGCATGTATTGACGCTGGGGGATTGAAATGTCTGTGTTATGCCCCTTATTATAGGGCTTCTTGAGGGTGCGGAAGCCAGAGGTATCCCACATCGAATGCGGGGAATCGTGGGCCATCTGAGGTTTTTTTAGCTTCCCATGTTTAACACGGGGTATTCCACGAGTTTAACGTCTAGAGGAGACGGATCAGACTAATCGGAACACTGAGAGTGGATTAGATAAAAGGACCCCCTGAAGGGAACTCCGATGTCGGGGCCAGCACGTGGGCGGCTTCCCAGATACTATGGAGTGGAATGAGGTGGCATGATCGCACTGGGATGTGGCGGCCTGGGTAAGTATCAGGATGGGTGATGGAGTAAAGAGGGGATTGAACCTCATGGAGGCTTCCTACGTATCCCCATCGTTGGGAATCAAAATCAGCATAGTTCGGTGATACGGTGGGACACATGAAGAGGCGCCTTGTGAGAATGAACGCATGGATTGGAGCCTGGAAGAAGTAAGACCTCCGGGCTAGGGCATGAGCTTCTCGAGGCACGTGGGTTCGAGGGAGATGTCAGGATGTGAATTCGGTGTTGGATATGGGGCTTACGCTCTGAGGCGGCCCATGATGGTGGATATGGGGCTTACACTCTGAGGAGGCTCACAATAGTGTTGGTGAATCGACGCGAAGGGTTCAGAACAACTGAGTGATGAGATTTAACCTCATGGAGGTTTCCTACGTACCATACGTTAGCATGGATCAAAGTACACATAGTTAGGGGCATACAGTTTAACTTCATGTGGGATGGGATACAGTTTAACGTCATGCAGGACGGGGGCAGACAGTTTAACATCATGCGGGACGATATACAGTTTAACATCATGCGGGACGAGATACAGTTTAATGTAATGCAGGACGAGATACAGTTTAACGTCATGCGGGATGAGGGCATACAGTTTAACGTCATGCGGGATGAGGGCATGGGGCTTACGCTCTGAGGCGGCCCATGGGGTTGGCGAACCGACATGAAATGGGGTCGGAACGACTGGGTGGTGGGCTTGAACCTCCTGGAGGCTTCCTACGTACGATGCATTAGCAAGAATCAAAGTATCTGTAGTTCCCTAGGATGGGACTTACGCTCTGAGGCATCCCATGAGAGGATGTCATGGTTGATGCTCACTCTAAGACCACGTGAGTCATGCTCGGTGTGAGAAACAAGAGGCAGTAGGGACCAGATGGTGATGTCGTGAAGGGTGCATCCGTGAGAAGAGGAGAGGGGCTTACGTGTTGAGCGGCCCAAAGAGGAAACAGGGGCTTTCTCATGGTTAGAAGCCCTTAGTGACGGGGCTTACTCCAAGATGGTGGCCCATGGTGCAACAAAGAACAGAGGGATAGGGATTTGGGACTGAACAAAGGAGGTGCCTCGTTCCCTATCACACCCTTCACTGGCCTTGGTGGTGGGGAAGTACGGAGGTGCATGGGTGAAACCTTCCACAAGAGAGGATAGGGGCTTACACTCTGAGGTAGTCCTTCCCCCATGGACAAAGGCCACCCCGAGAGGGAGGATCTCATTCCATGTGAGGAAGATTCCATTCCCGTGGAGACGAGTAGTGCAAAGAATGTCTGAGCCGGGGGGACCCTACGTGCGAGGCACATGGCCAGTTCACAGTTTAACATCATGTGTTGAGAAATAGGTGCTTGGTAGTTTAACGTCCTGCAGCTCGGATGAGGAGGGTTCGCTCCACACCCCTAGGGCTTACATGCCTAACACCCTCTACCCCTTCTCAGAGGGAAGGAATCGACAAGGCCGTGATGAAGGGGGGACGTAGGGCGAACCATCGAGGGGTCCACGTTAGCGTGGCTATGCGAAGAAGAAATAACTGTTAGCATGCCTATGAGAAGGAGCATAAGGCAAAGCAGTGCAACGGGAAACACCGCCCAAGGGACCTTGAGGTTACTTTGTATGAGCCTGGAAGGCCGTATGGGAAAACAACACTTGGTGTGCATGCCCAGTATAGAGGACATCAGGCGCCCAAGCAGGGAGGCACCACGGGGGGCGTAAAGGTGAGGAGCCCTGGGGTTTGCACGCAAAGAGAAGGTTTGCGTGAAAAACTCTGGGTTGGAGTGCAATTGGGGCAGAGGGATTGCGTGCGGCTAGGGGGGATTGCGCGCAACAGGCTTGGATTGCATGCGGGGGAACTGGCCGATCCCTAAGTTATGGCAATACCTAACGAAGGGATTGCATGAAATTTGGAAAGGATTGCACGCAATTGGAGGGGATTGCGTGCAATGGGAAGGGATTGCGCGCAAAGGAGGAACCCAGAGGATTTGGAAAATTTACTTAAGCTAGTCGGATTTCACGAAAATGCGAACCCCGGGGCAAGGTTGCGTGAAAAAAGTTATTACCTGGAAGTCATATTGCGTGCGCGATAGTTTGATTACGCGCACGGGAGATCTTCCGAATTTTGAAACCCTAAAATGGTTGGGGTCTCCTTCTATTTATAGGCCTCCTCCGTCGCGGAATCAGGGCAGCGTGTGAAATCTTCTGCGCCAAGACTTGTCAATGCGAAAGGATCCATCGTGCGGAACCGGGTGTGCAAAATTGCGTGCCACACCGGGGCGTTTTCGCGAATCCCAGGTGTCCTTCGTGCGAGCACCAATTTTTCGCGCGAGTGACCCTTAATTTAGCGCACCACTTATGGGCCCTCCAGACCGGGCCTCTGAGTCCAAATATGACTATGCTTTGTCATTTCGGAACTCCTTTTAGGAACTATGGAATTTTTCGGCGTCTACAGAAGTTTATAACGTTTTTGTCTTTTACCAATTTTTTCAAAGTAATCTTGTTGTCACTTTATAAATAAAGAAATTTTCAATCATTTAACAGTGAAAAAGGAATTTTCTTTTAACTCGTATGATAAGTAAGGATTTAATCGCCCTCATTTATTTGAAGATTACTTTGCAAGTCTAAAAGTTTAATTTTTAAAGAAAATGTTTTCAAAAGTGATTTACAAATAAAAAGTTTTTTTAAAATATTTTATAAAACAAAAGGGTATTTTCTTCAATAATTCTTTTAAAAGTTATTTTTATAGTATTTCTATTCATCAAAAAAACAACACTTTATTTTTACTCCAATTGGGAATTGTTGTATTGATACCATCCCTATTTTTCATATGGATGGTCAATTATTAATTTGTAAAAGGATAGTATTCCCATTCAACTTCATGGATTATTTTTTATTCCCCTTGAAATATTTAGTCTCCTATGATCACTGAATATTGAATTTACCATTAATTATCAATTTTATTTATCATGGATATTAGTATTAACTAAACCATATACCATTTTACATAAGGTGTCTACTTTGATAATTATTTGATTATTTTGGAAAATATTGATAATTATGTAATCTTATTCAATATAGATATTTGATAAGACATATTATTTATTTTGATTATTCTGTAAGAGGAAGGTTTTGGACTAGTAATGACGGGTGGAGCTCGACATTTATATAGCTCCTCGATACATAAATAGTTTATTATTAGATAAATAAGATGTGTAAATTAAATGGATTTATATCCATAGTTTTAAACCATATTTTGAAAATTATTGACGGTATAGATTTTCATGTGCCTTAGACATGACATCCATTAAGAAAGAATTTCCCCCATTTAGTTTCAGTTATTATTCATCCATTATATTTTACATCAACATATCTATGAATGCATTTCATTTTCAGTTCATTGATTAAATGGAATGCATTTTATTTCTAACCTTACCATATTTATTTTTTCCTTATCAAGTTATTTGAATGTCATATTTTTATAGTTATTAACTTTCTATATTTTTTACGCACTTATATATTAGGTTATTTATTACATGGAATGAGAGTTCATTTATTTACCATTTAATAATTATTATTCTCATTGATTAATTATTGATTCCCCTATATTTTCCCCTTAGTGAGCATTTAAGATGACCCTTATTATGTTTCATTCTCTATGAATCCATGAAGTGAACTATGAAAGATATACAAGAATTTAATATATGGATTAGTATTATCATCAAAGTTATTTATTTAGAATGATAAAAAAATTATGTTATAATTATTGTATTCTTCTTTAATAGAAGAATCATATATGTATCTAGTTTACAAATACTACTAAATTCTTCGGTCCTTCAGGGATTGATTCCTTATAATCATGCCAATGTAATTATAATTAGACACCGTCTCTGGGATTTTGGGGTCAGGTCACTATAGTTGGTATCAAAGGAAGTTTAGTACCAACCTTGGAAACTAGATTTAGGAAAAAATAGGTTAGATAACAAAATACTAAGGTAGAATTTAAGGATAAGTATATAATAACATCCTATAATTTTTGTAGGGTAGAGATTTTTTGGGTCTTCCTAAACATAAATCCTTATCTGGATACTATAAGTGGATTTAGTTTTGTTACATATATACATAGGAGTAATAACTCTAACAAGGTGTTCTAAGCTTGAATAGGGTAACCTAGTACACAAGAACTGGCCTTACCGTGCACCTGGTTTGACACTCCCGAGTGATGTGCTTTCTCCCTAGACGATGTTCAGTTTCTGTGATGTTCTATCATGGTTTTCAATGGCATCAATGGATTTTTTCTGTGGTTATCTATGAAAACTATGGTGAAGGTTAACGGTGTATGAACGGTTGAAGGGTGTTGTTTTTTTGATCCGGTCATAATCTCCGGCGGTGATGGGGCTGAAGAAGGTGATGTGATGTGGCCGAAAATGATGTGATAGTGTAGTGGTTTCTCAGGAAGATTGCGAGATTATTTGGATTTGTAGGATTTGTGAGATTTGTGGGATTTCCAGGATTTTTCTCCCACGTTTAATGTTGTGCCACCTTATTTATTTTCTCCCTGAATTTTGAATTTTGAATGCCCCACGTATGGTGTAATTTTGTCAGTTCCCACTCTACCCTCAAAGTGGCTTTAATGAAATACCAAAAATTAATTTGGAGGTTAGGATAATCACATTTTTATTTACAAAAAATTATGAATAAATTTAATGGATAATGAAAATGAATAATCCAGGTTAAAACTAAGGTGTTTTAGATATAAAAATATGGTTTCATGATTTAGATATCTTATAGATAATTATATACTTTTATCAATACGACTATTGTTTCTCACAACATTTTTTCTGGTTTTAGTCAATGGATGGAACCCAAAGGATTCAAGTTAACATTGAACATGAAGTACAAGGTAGTGAAAATGAGAAACCGAATGATGTGCTGATATGAGTGAAGGATATCATGTTTATTCCAAATCTATTTTCCCAAAATTTAATTAACAATTTATACCTTTACTAACTACCGAACACTCCAAATAGGATAAGGATGGAGGTTTCTACGAGCACAAGTGGTTGAGAATGTAAATAAAATAAGGCTCAATTTATGACATGTGAGAAGCGTCGAAGGATACACCTAGGAAAGTGTCTCAATGGAATAACTAATTTCTTTATGCATGTGAATGAAGGACATAAAGAAAATTATTTCCAATGAAAAATGAAGAGTATGATGTAATTAAATGAAGCTCATCCTAAGGATCCATTTGTAATTTGTTTCCTTAAATAATGGAAACCTGGGAATTGGCTAAGTAAATGATCACTTTTAAAGGATAATCCCCAGATCATGGAAGGTTGTATGTAGGAAATAAATTGATGAAATAGTTATGTATTGAGGATGTATTGAAAACCATAGTAAAAAATCTATTTAATTATTAAATTTCAAGGAAATCCATTATATTTAATTTGAAAATTCTATTAATATGGTTTTATAAATGGAAAAACTATATGCTAGGTGAAAACCTATCAAGTCCAGGAAGGTCACGAGTCTTGAACCCATGACCAAAGGACAATAAGGGTTTCATACCAACCACAGATGTTTACAATGTCGTGGTAATTTTTTCATTGTTTTTAGTTAAAAATTTTGATAAAAAATTTTAATGATAAAATAGTAGTATCACTTTCTAGGATTAGATATTAATATATTGACCATATTGGTTTTGTAAGATAGTTGAAGAAATATATTCAGAATTATCACTCTTTTATGCACCTTAAGATCCATTAGAACTGTATTTTTCTTCTTCATGAATAAATATTAATTTTTGAACAAATTGGAAAATGGATTGATGCAAAAAAAAGATAGGATTGTTCATATGAAATTGAATCCTATAAAATAATAATATTTCCTTATATTCTTGGTCAATAGAAGAATTACCCAACATTTGGAAAATGACATCGAAATAAAATATTGTCCTAATAACTTTATTTCAGTTGAACCGATGGTCTCTTAATTCATAAAAGATATATGGATTTGAGGCCCTCAATATTAAATTTTATTTTTCACTTCTTTGTGATTTATGACCAAATTCACTCCCTATAAATATTTATGATTTTCCTCCAATTATGTATTTATACTTTCCACTAATATTCTTCTACTTAGAGACATTGTTATATGTTAGTTCATGTGACCTTTGTGATTCTAATTCTCTCTTTTCTAGAGGATGTTTTATGATACATTATCACAATGTGGGATTTAAAAAAAATAAATATCAAACAATATATCACCAATATTGAGTTTAAATTCTGAGGACGGAATTTAATTAATGTGGGGAGAATGTATCACCCTGAAATTCTAAAGTTAAAACCCTGTATTTGATAATGTGTATGACATGGGACACAAATTGAATAAGGAAATATAATATTCGAATAATTTATAATATATTTACTTTATAAAATACATTCTATTTATTTCAATTCATGAAACACTAAGTTAGCGTATGTTACACGCAAGAGTGTCCTTCTTCGATCGTTTGCGTTACATGGAAGACCGAGTTTTACCAAATAAAAATATATTATTAAAATATTAATTTTAATATAATAAGATATAAATTAGCCATTATGAATAGTATTAACTAACTAATGAAAATTAAAGGTTTATATAAATATAAAATGAATTTATGGGTTAGCAATAAATGAGAAATGAAAATAAGAACCAATTGAATATAAAAAAAATATTATTATTTTTATGATTCCAAAGGATTTTTATCCTAAGAAACATAATTAATTACAATTAGTGAATGATTTTAATGAAATATATATGTTATATATTCATAAAAACATTTTTTATATCCATCCATTAGGTTTTATAGACAAAATATAAGAACAAACTCTATTTTACACATAAAAACCTTTATTTTTATAAATGGAGGTTTACCAAATTTTATTGTAGAACCCATTTTAAATCTGAATTTTGACACTTTTATTGATTAAATATTTTAAAATAAACTCCATTTTTTAAATATAAACATAAAATTTAAGTTACGGTGAATTTTTGATATTTTTCAGAAACATATCATTTTTAATGAATAATTAAAAATATTGAATTTTCGTTCCTAACTGATTTTTTTATCTAATTTATTTATCAGGTTAAATTATATTCTTAAATGGTTTGAAATTTTATTTAGATAATATTTTTATCAATTAAAAACATTTATTTCATTTTAATGAATTTCACTTTGAAATTGATTATAAAAACATAGAAAACTTTCAGACGTTTTTAACTTAAAAACCCGTATTGTCATCTCGCATGTAGGATAAATTTTAAATTAATTTAAGAAAATTATAAGATTTAAATTTGGAAAAATGGATTCCATATTTATAATAAGAATAATTTATAATTTACACTAAGACTAACATTGTTTTTTACCAAAAAGATTAGTGAAAGTGATTTAAATTAATTACAATGATTAAGGTTAAATTAAGCTTAATAAGTGATTAATCCTTAACCATAAAGCCCAAAATGACATATAAAATTTTTTAAGAGATATTTTATGGTACTATATAGAACATATAATCTATTTTCTCAAATTTGGTCCATTATTGGATCCACTTGCAACATCAAAAACATGATAATAATTCCTTTTTCAAAATATTACAAGAGTGACACTCCTCCTTTCCTATAAAAGGACACCACTTCTCCACATTACTCACACCTAAAAAAACACATAGGTTCAAACAATATCTGAACAAATAACTTACCAAAATACTTCATAGTCCTTGAAGACTCATTTAAGGAATAAAGGCTTCCATGTAATCCCTTCGGTATAAACTAAAAGGAGTAACCCGATTTTTAAGGTAGTGCTTTCCAACGATCACTTTTCTTTCAATCACTTCTCCACAACCTAAACTTTTATTATTTAATGTTAATATAATAACACCTATAACCTAAATATATTAATGTACTTTTATTTTAAGGTTTTGACCTACAATTTCTCACACATCCATCTAATGGGCGGCGAATATACTGTTTACATGAATGGAGAACTACCGCCTTACGAAATAATGATTGTTCGTTCTTAATTTACCACCTATCATAGTGGTAATTATGATGGAAAATATATTTATATATGTTATATATATGATATTTATACAATCCTTGTACTTATGTAATTATTTTATAACACAAAATCTTATATACTCAATTTTTTTGGAATATGATAACATCGTTTGAGGAAGTGTAGACTACCGCATCCTAAAAGCGATGTGATTCAATCACATGATACTTGTAATGTAAAAATGATGGTTTTAATTAGACATATGTGAAATAAAAACCCTCTATATGATATTTATTACATAATTATTTTTTTAAATAATATATATATATATATATATATATTTATATATCATTTTATTTATTACCATTTCACACACTCTAAAAGTGATAACGTCGTTTTTGGATGTGTGGAATACCACCTCCTCGACATGATGCGATTCCTCTTTCATCAGAATAATTTTATATATAAGTATATAAGATTAAATAATATGTTATTTATGATGTAATAATAATTCTATAATGATATAGTGTTACTTAACTTCATTTCAAAAAAGTCAATGAAAAATTTGAATGTTACTCATGCGTACATATGACCTATCGTATCTATGATTGTAATGTTGATTAATTTTTCATAAAAATATGTAATGATTGTTTTTAAAAGTATAATTGATATATAAATATCATAATTATTCAATGATTATTATTCTTGAGATTTTATATAATTACCCCTTTGACCATAGTTGACCTACCAAAGTTGTTTTTGACAAATAGAACAAATTTGGTCAAAACACATAACATAAACTTAATTGTTTAATTAGTTGTAAAAAACATGGTAATAAGTTAAATATAAGTAATGAAAACATTAAAAATTTTATAAATAAATTATAAAATTATTATAATTTTATTACATAGGAATCTAAAGGTTGTTCACCCAAAAGGAAACTCACAGTAGGGGATTTTCATCTCACCTTTTACATCTATGAAATAAATTTCATGATAAAAAATTACCTCTTTTTTATTGTGTATATACTTCCCATTTTTATATATTATATCATTAATTACTTTATCTTCATGGTATTTAAAACACCCCATTATGATGTTTATGATTTAAAATGTTTCAAAGTGGTATGAGATACTTTGGAACGTTTAAAGTTTATTTTCTTGAACAATAACATTAATTATATTTCAATGTAATTTCTATTTGAGGAAATTATATGAAAATTTTTCTATTAAACCTTTAATTTTTTTCTAATCTAGTTATTTGTGATATTTTTCAAGTATTATTACCATTTTCCCACTCTTTGGCACTCAAAATGTTTTTTAGAAAACCAAAATTTGTTTCTATATTTATTCAAAAAACTTATTTTATTCTAAAAATTATGTTTTATTAAAATGTTTTCAAAAATGTTTTCAAAAATTATTTGGTAAGGAATTTTTTTTCAGTTTTTTCCTTTACCAATGTTTTAATGGAATATTCTTTTTTCTTTTTGAATAAGGAATTTTTCTAACCTCTAACTGTGCAAAATGAATGTTGTTTTACCTCATACGACATGTATATATTTACTCATACTTATTTATTTAAAGCTTTATATTTATTTTTAAATGGTTACTTTTTATAGAAAACGTTTTCAAAATTCATTTCCAAAGAAAAGGTTTTTTGAAAAGGTTTTAAAAAAAAGCATATTTTCCCCATGAATGTTTTAAAATATATTATTATAGTATTTCTATTCATCAAATACAACAACCCCTTATTTTTACTCAAATTTAGAATTTTTGTATTGATACCATCCTTATTCTTCCTTAAGAAGGTTAATTATTTATTTTTCTAAGGATAGTATTCACATTCACTTCCTTGAATCACTTGTTATTCCCTTTGAAATATTCAATCTTATATGATCATTGAATATTGAATTTTTTAATAATTATCTATTTTCTTTATCATAGATAGTACTATTTCCTAAACCTTATAAAATTTTACACACGTTGTCTAATTTTATAGTTATTTTATTATTTGGGAAAATATTGATAATTATGTATTATTTATTCAATACAGATATTTGATATGGCATACTATTTATTTTGATTATTATATAAGGGGAATTATTTAAACTGGTAATGACAGGTGGTGCCCAAACATTATATAGCTTATCGATGCATTGATAGGTTCTAATGAGTCAAATAAGTTGTGCAAATCAAATGTATTTCTATCTGTATTTTTAAACCGTCTTCTGAATGGTCTTGATGGAATAGGTTTTCATTTTCTTTATACATGAATTCCATTAAAAAATCATTTCCCTCATTTAGTTTCAATTATTATTCATCCATGATATTTTTCATCGAAATATCTATGGATACATTTAATTTTTTAGTTCATTGATTAAATTGCATGTGTTTTAGTTTCTTACCTTTCCATATTTATTTTTCTTATCTAGTTATTTTATTGTCATGTTTTGCTAGTAATTACCTTCCCATATTATTTATGAACTTCCCTCTTAGTTTATTTATTATACAATATGTGAGTTCAGTTATTTATCATGTCATAATTATTATTTTCATTGATTCATTGTTGATGCTGCTATATTTTTCCCCTATAAAGAAATTGAGCTCATCCTTATTACGTTTCTTTCCCCAGGAATCCAAGATGCATACTATGAAATATGTGCAAGGATTTAGTTGATGTATTAGTGTTATCCTAAAAGTTATTTATTTATAAAGAGAAAACATTTTTGTTATAATTAGTGCATTATTTTGTAATGAAAGACTCATGTATGTATCTTGTTTACCAAAACTACTAAAATATTTAGTCCTTCGTGGCTTGATTCCTTGTGATCATGCCAATTTAATTAGTAGCAGACACCGTCTCCAGCATTCTGGGATCGGGTCACTACAAATGTAAATGATGATGGAGATCACATGGAAGAAATGATAATAGAAATTGAATATGACATTTGTGATTGTATGAAGTTGTTTGTAAAGTTAAATATTTGTACCAAGACACCATTGTATAGTAGTTTTACTAAATAAACAACATTTTTCTTTGTATTGAAGTTATATAATTTGAAATATGGAAGGGTATGGAGTCACATTAGTTTTACAGAACTACTTGGTCTCCTAAATGATATCTTACTAGAAGAAAATGAACTACCATGTCAAATATATGATGCTAAATTAATTCTATGCTCAATGGGAATGATATATAAGAAAATAAATGCTTGTCCAAATGATTTAATATTTTTTCTCAAGGATAATGGATCACTCATAAAATGCATGAAGTGTGGAATTGATCGATACAAGAAAAATGAATAAAGTACATCAAAAAATGTATGGTAATTTCATATTATTCCATAGTTTAGAAGACTATGTTGATGTTAGGAAACTATGAGACAATTAGAATGGAATACAGATAAAATAAATAAATATGGGAACATATGTCATCTAATAGATTCTACTAAGTGGAAGAAAAATAATTATGAGTATCCTGAATTTGGAAATGAGCTGAGAACATTTTGTCTTGCATTATCTATAGATAGAATAAATTCTTTTGGTGTATAGATTGGTACTCACAATACATGGCTCATCTTGTTGTTAAATTATAACTTTCTTCCATAGTTATGCATAAAGTGAAAATACATTATGTTTTCTCTATTTATATCTTGACCAAAGCATCCCGGTAATGTTATTGATGTCTATTTGGATCTATTGATCAAAGATCTAAAATTGATATGGGATACAATTTATACAATGTATGATGATCATAGAAGTAAAAAATTCACATTGATGGACATGTTGTATGGAAAAGTAAATGACTTCCCTACTTATGGAAATTTAGAAGGCTATATAATTAAAGGAATTTTGGGGTGTCAAATTCGTGAAACACACACATAATTGGTTTGGTTAAAACATTTCTCGAAGACCATGTTTTTAGATCATTGAATTTTTTTAACTTATTGAAATAAATTGCAATAATAGTTGACGATATTTTATGGGAATATTGAGCAGCATACAACACCATATCTAGAAATGGGAGATAAATTGTACAATAATGTAAAATATATTAACACTATTTTAGGTAAAAAAATTTCAAAAAAACTTACAAAATCATGTTGGAAGAAGAGAAAAATTTCCTTGGAATTATCATATTGGAATTTTTGGTACTTCATACATTTTTTTGATGTCATGCAAGTAGAAAAAAATGTTTTTGATAGTGTTATTGGAATGTTACTAAATTTTCTAGAAGAAATGAAATATGGAATCAAGGCTAGGTTGGACTCGATTGAAATGGAGATAAGGGAAGAGTTGGCACTTGGTAAGGGTAAAAGGTTGAATTTTATTCCACCAGAAGATTACACTCTATCCAGATAGGAAAAATTTCAATTTTTTGTTTTATTTAATAGTGAAAATTTCCATAGGGGTATTCATAAAATATCAAGAATGTTGTGTCAATGACTAATTTGAATTTATAATGACTAAAATCACACGACTGTCATTTCTTGATGTAAGATTTGATTCCCGTTGATTTTCATTTCATTCTATCTCAGAATTTACATCATACATTAACCAATATTTAAATATTTTTAAAATCCATATACAGTAAAGTTATAGTCCCAATAAATATGCCAGTCATGAATAAAAAGGTTTCAATCATATTATGTGAATTTGAGGTGTTATGATCACCATCATTATTTCATATAATGGTCCATCTGATGATTCACTTAGAAAGAGAGGTTCAACTATGTGGTGATTTTCATTGTAGATGGATGTATCACATTGAATAATATATAAATATTTTGGAAGGGCATGTCACGAATCAAAGTTGTCCAGAATGTTTTATTGATGAATGTTATACTATTGAGGATGATATTGAATTTTATATTGATTACCTATCACATGTTGACATAATCAGTATCTCAAAGTCTTGTCATATCGAATGCATTATGGGAAAATGGATTTTAGAAAAATATATTGTTACAATCACCTTAACAAGCATGATCAAGAGAACCTTTACATTTTATATAAAAGTTAAGATGTTTATCCATACATTGAAGCTCACAAAGAAATTATTAGAGATTTGAATCCACAAAGGGATAAAGGATGGATATCTAATACACATAATAAATAGTTTATAAAATGGTTTAGAGATAAAATTTATAAGGGGTTATATAAAAATTCAAATTCAATTTCCAAATTAATTCATTGGATAGCGAGGGGAATTCAGTAAAATTTTATATATTACACTAGTTTTGTAATTAATGGTTACATGTTCTATACAAAAAAACACAATGACTGTAGTATTATGAAAAAAATGGTGTTAAACTTGTGGATAAAGTAATGAACATATATTGTTCCAAGGATAGAAATCCAATTTATGAAAATATGCCTTATTTTGGAATTATCGAACAGATATACAATTTGGATTATACAGAATTTCAAGTGATGATTTTCCATTGAAAATGGGTTAACAATATGTGTGTAGTGAAAGTTAATGAAATGGTATTCATGAATGTGAATTTTATTGTGCAAGGAAAAAAATAAGAGTTTTTCATAATGGAATCACAAGAAGTAAAATTATTTTATGTCTAAGATCCAAAAAATAAGAATTGGTGGATTGTTCTACTGGAAACTAAAAAAATGACAGGTCAGATGAAAATTCAACCGAGGATGCCACTTTTATTAGATGATCACTGTCATTTCATGCTGGTCCCAATATAGACAATGTATTGTATGTTATATGGGAAAACAAATAGTGGATTTTGATTCTCGATAGAGGAACGAAATACCTAAAAATAATTGAAAAAAGAAATAGAGTTTAATGAGAAGGTAAATGTTTTTTTAATATTATTTATTTTTCCTCAAAATATTATATGTTATATATAGAATTAACATAATTTAAATTAAATACTTGACTACCATTCAGATAATATCTTCTAAACATGATGATATTACTAATCCATCAGAAGAAAACACTATTACAAAGTAATCCCTTTGGAAAGATGTAAAGGTAATATTACAATATAATTTCTCTATTTTGCCAAAAAATTATATAATGGAATATTGATTTAATTTTAATTATTCCTTTTTGATTTCATTTATTTTAAAATATTTCTATCCATCTTTCATTCCTTTTCCAGAAGAGAAATTATGCTATCTGTACTCAATAACAGAGGTAATCTTGATGTTTTTACAATAAAATATTTCTCCATATAATTATTTTATTGTTTCATATTTATTTTTAATATTACTCACATAATAATAATTTTATTATATAGGTGGATTTTTTCATTTGAGTTGGGGTGGTCTGTCCATATTTCATTCCTTTCTACACCAATACTTCTATATACTTATTCTCACTCACAAACATTTTACCCCTGTAGTGTTATAATTTATCACTTTCATTCAGGTTCCCTATAATGATCAACCATAGAGGCAATCCTTATGTTTTCACAAAAACTAATTATCCATAAAATTAATGAATTGTTTCATATTTATGTTTTATTTATTTATTTTTATAATTACTAATATAATAATTGTTTTCTTATAAAACTTGATTCTTTTTTTCAGGTTGGGATGATTTTTTTGAAGCTTCTCATGCACACGAGAGATTAGCCTTTGAGCCTACAACTGAGATAATGAAAATAAGAAAATTAATTAAGAATTTAGATAAACATCATGAAAAATTGAATCCCTATTACTTATTTAATAAATTTTCACTATTTTATCTATTATTTTAAAGTTAATTTCCTTATCATTTTTATCTAACACCTATTTAGTTTTTTTCACATATATTTTGAGAACTTATATTGATTCGATTATTTTATCCAAAAAACCTTTCTCGTTGAAGTCTAGAAGAGTAGAGGAAGCTTATATGGTCATTGTGGTGACTTTTAGTGGTACAATTGGCACATGATCTTCTTATACTATTCTATATTTCAATATTAAGAAAGGGTTTTTAACTAATTACATCATGTAAATATACAGTGTTGGAAGTTAGATAAAAAAATTCAATGGAAATCATTGTTACTTTGGTAGTGAGGTTTTTTTGGGACTTTAAGATGTATAGGAATCAACCACACCTCAATTCGATACACGATAGGACTAATATGAATCAATGTGAATCTTTTTATTTAAAATGGAGGTTAATTTTAGTAAAAAAGAAAACTAAAATAATCAAAATAGATAAAAAATATTTTTATTATTTTGATATGTTAGGACCATGATACATAAGGAATTTTTGACGTGTAAGAATTTGCCTCACCTTAATCCGATACATGATGTTCCAAATAGGACTCAATGTTTTTGTTATCAGTTTAAAATGGACATTATAGTTTAAAAAGTGTCACTCATTGAAAATAAAGCAAAAATTATTATATTTTCTTAATAATTTAGGACAATGATTCATATTTCATTTTCGATGAGTATGAATCTGTCTCACATCAAATTGATACAAGATGTGATTGGTTTGAGTGAAAGTGCATTTTTCTAGTTTAAAATGACATTTTAGTAAAAAATACAAGTGATGTACTCAAAACCAAGGAAACAAATTTATATTGTTTTGATACTTTAGAAAACTATTCACAAGTCATTTGATATTTGTAGGAATTATCAACACCTCAATCTGACGCACGGTGTGATCGGTACGATTCAAAGAGCTTCTTTTTATTTAAAATTGACAACAATTTTAGTAAAAAAGACAACTCAGCCACTTAAAAAAGAGAAAACACATTCATATTAATTTTATACTTTACTAAAATGAGTGATAAGTCATTTTTAATTTTTTGGAATTATTCACATCTCAATTTGATACAAGATGTGCTCGATATAACTCAAAGTAATAATTATCAGTTTAAAATAAAAATTTTATTTAAAAAAGTTTCAGTCATTGAAAACCAATAAAACACACTAATATTTTATTTATAATTTAGGAAAATTATTAATAAGTCATTTGTGATGTGTAGGAATCAGTCTCATGTCAAACTGATACACAATGTGATCGGTATGAGTCGAAGTGCATGTTACTAGTTTAAAATATCATTTTAGTAAAAAAGATAAGTGATATACTCAAAACCAATAAAACACATTCTTATTATTTTGATACTTTAATAAAAATATCCATATTTTATTTTTAATGTGTACGAACAAGACGTACCAAAATTTGACGCATAATGCGACCTGTATGACTCCAAGTGTATCTTATTATTTAAGATTTATATCAATTTTAGAAAATTGGAAAACTAACATAAAAAAAATCGAGAAAAATAATTAATATTATTTTGATACTTTACTAAAAAGACACATAAGTCCTTTTAGACATTTATTAATTATCATCACCTCCATCTGATACACGATGTTCCCAGTATGACTCAAAGGGTCCATTATCAAGTTAAAATCTACATTTTAGTTTAAAAAGTATCACTCATTGATAACCAATCAAACATGGTAATATTTTCTTGATAATTTTAATAAAGTTATTCAAAAATAATTTATGACATATAGTAATTGGTTTCATGTCAAATCGATACATGACGCGATTAGTATGAGTCAAAGTGCGTGTTTTCAGTTCAAAATGATATTTTAGTAAAAAAGACATGTGATATACACAAAATCGAGAAAACACATTCAGATTGTTTTTATACTTTAGTAAAATGATTCGTAAATCAATTGATCCATATAGGAATCATTCTCACCTCAATACTACACACAATATAATAGGTATGACTCAAAATGCATCTTTTTATTTAAAATTGACATCAATTTTAGGTAAATGGACAAATGACCTACTAAAAACCAATAAAACACATTTTTATAGTTTTTATACTTTATATAAATGATCCATAAGTCATGTTTGATGTATATAAATCAGTTTCATATTAATTTGATAAATGATGTTCCTGGTTTGTCTCAAAGTGTCTGTTATTAGTTTAAAATTTATATTTTAGTTCAAAAATTGTCACTCCATGAGAACTGATCAAACACGCTCGTATTTTCTTGATAATTTTGGAAAATAATTTATAATTTATTTGGGACATGTAGTAATTAGTTTAATGTCAAACCAATACATGATGTGATCTGTATGAGTAAAAGTGTGTGTTTCCAGTTTAAAATGATATTTTATTAAAAAAGAGAAGTGATATACTCAAAAATGATAAAAAAATTCATATTGTTTGGATACTTTAGGAAAATTATTTAAAATTCATTTGTGATGTATTGGAATCATCTTCACCTCAATCCAATACATGTTGTGACCGATATGTCTCAAACTGCATATTTTTATTTAAAATTGACATCAATTTTAGGAAAATAGACAACTGACCTTCTCAAAACTGAGCAAAAGAGTTGAATTTTTTTATACTTTATGGAAATTATCATAAATCATTTATTCCGTGTATAAATTTGAAACACCACAATACAATAAACAATGTTCCCAATATGAATCAAAGTGTCTATTATCAGTTTAAAATCGACATTTTAGTTCAAAAAGTTCCACTCTTTGAAAACAGATCAAACATGATTGGATTTTCATTATAATTTAGGACAATGATTCATAATTCATTTTTAATGTGTAAGAATTGGTATCATGTCAAACTGATACACGATGTGTTTGGTATGATTCAAAGTGAATTTTTCCAGTTTAAAATGACATTTTAGTAAAAAATACATATTATGTACTCAAAATTAAGAAAACATATTCATATTGTATTGATACATTAATACAATGATCCATATTTCATTTGAGATGTGTATAAATCATAAAAACCTCAATCTGATGCATCGTGTGACCGATATGACTCCATGTATGTATTTTTAATATATATATGTGTCATTTTTGTTTAAAATTCCCACCACATCACCAAAACTAAGAAAACAAGCCTATATTGTTTTCTCATCATTATATCTTCTATTACTTAATTGATTTACTTATTATTTTTATCCTATAATTATTTATATTACATTGGTTATGAGATAGAGAATAAAAAAAATGAAAACCTACATAAACGTACACATGTTGGCTCCAAAATGATACCTCCCAAACACTACCACATGGAGAAACCACTAGGATTAACCCATCTGGATTTATCTTATAATTATTTAATTAATTTTCATAGAGATAATTCTGGAATACGAATAAGAAAAGGTGTGATGTATAAGAATAAACCAGAACTCAATATGATACACAATGTTCCTAGAATGACTAAAAGTTTAGTTTAAAAATAACACTTTCTGTTAATTTATTTCTTTATATTATTACTAACATAATAATTCTTTTCTTATAAAGGTGATTTATTTTTCTCAAGAAGTGGTGGTTTGTTCAGAAATAGCATGGGTCGGGATCAGGATCAAAATACAAAGGAAAATTTATGTTTTTGAATATATGTAATAATTTGTACTTATGTAATTGTATAAACCAATGTTTGAAATTTTTATAATATAGTTTTTTTCTTGTATTTTTGTTTTAAATTTTAATTCATTTAAATTTTGTATTGTTACAGGATAAATGGGTCCTTTATCAGAGCTAATAAATGGGTCCTTTATCAATGGTTTTGAAAGCACTAATAAATTTTCCCATTATTAGTGATTTTTAAAAATTCTGATAAATGTGCCCTTTATCAATGCTAAATAAAAGCACTGATAAAATGGGCCTTTATTAGTATTTTTTAAGGTGCTGATAATGGACCCATTTATCATGGCTTTTTTATCTTTGATAAAATAAAGGAGATTTTAATATTCTTTTGGTAGTCAATTCTTCTCTAGCACTAATAAAGGCTATTTTTAGTGCTGTTAAAGGACTATTTTTTTATTAGAAGCCCCTGGTTATATAAGATATGTATGTTTTTGTTTGTGTGTGTGTGTATCTAACTGATATGTGAATGAGGGTTCATTCATAGGGGTGGGATGAATCCTTAGTTAATTATGGCATGGTACTTCTTCTTGGGAAGGGTGTGACTACCTGGGTGTATTCTATATGGTTTCAGAGGGACATGGGTCCTTTATGTGCATGATGTACAAGGTTATAGGGAGGATAATTCCCCAGTGTGTATGTGATTTTTTAGGATAATTAACTCTAAGAATATTTTATATGAGGTTTTAGAGTGGGATACTAGTGTATTCTATACAAGGTTCTGAGGTGAGCTATGACCCCTAAGTGTATGTGCTATCAAGATCTAGGGTGACATGTATCCCTACTAAATAATGAGGACCTAGTAACTATTTTGGGTTGGATATTTTGTCCCTAAGTGGATGATATATGATACCTTTAGGCAGGGGATACAACCACCTAGGTAGGTAAATATATAATGGTTCCAGGTAGGGGATATAACCCCTAGGTTGGTGGTGTATGAATGGTATTAGGAATGTAATGGGTCCCCTAGATGTATGAAATTATGATATGGTTTCAATAATGACACAATTCCTCTAGATTTATGATACTCTAATGGTTTTAGGGTTGTACCTGTTTCCCCATGGGTGGTATGTTTTATACTGACACACATTTGACATTGGTCGGAGTAAGTATAATCAACCTGAGGTTTCACGTTATAACCCAAGAGTCAATGGTGATTATTTTATTTCACTTTACACTTGTTTCATTATTATTTTTATCATATCACATGTGAATACATTGTATTTAGTTGTTATTATAGGGATACTATTAGTGGTTTAAAATTGGGTTCTATTCACACCATTCTCAGGAATCCATAGAACATTTATACCTGAGAAGACCTCTTTGTCACATGTTCAAGTAGAGTAGAGGACCAATATTTCATGATCTGGCTATATAAACTAAATAGGGAGTTGGATACTAGGATAATATGAGTCCAAGGTATGGTAGTAGAACATCAATTTATATATTCCTTTTGTTTATTTGTATATGTGATCGTCCTGGTGGGTGATTAGTGGGATTTATGATTGTATACGACATTTCACTTGATATAACATGATTTTTATTGGGTTTTTTCATAATCTGATGTTTATTTTGGATGATTATTATTTATTTCCATTTTTGTTCACCCTAATATGATTCTATAGTATACCTACAGTAAAACCATTAACCCTCACTTTAGTTCAGTGGCCTATACTATATGGGGAGACATTCATCAGCTCATGTGACACCTCTACTTGGACACTAGTGAGTGGTCTCAGACCGAAGTAACATCACAAAGTGCTATCTAAGTGATTTTTTATTATATTTCAATTTAAGGTTATAGTGGACCAGGAATAGGGAAATGTAGGAGCTTATGATAGACCATGGATTGGTGTATTGTGAATATATTTTTATGTGGAAATATTAGGTTACCAAGGATATGGGATTTTTGTTTTTGGTTTTTCATATTTCTATGGAGATATTTCTTCAAGTATAGTGTGTGTATTTGAGATTTTTATATTTTAGTTCTCGATCTTTGCTCATTGGTAAGTGGCCCATGTATGTGAATCATTCTTGGCATGCAGGATTCACATGAAATGAATGTGCATGTGGACTGATATAATTGATGGTAGAGGGTTCATATATTTATAGTGTCAACAAAAATTTATATGGCGTTTCAATATATAAATTTTTGATGGAATAATAATTAGATTAACTATAATATTTACTTTTAGGATTTTATATATGGTAACTATGAAGTGATGTCCATTGAAGATGGATATATAGTACCTCTATTCTAGGGATGTATATCGATGCTTATAGGGTTTATATAGGCATTATACACCTTAGTTATGGACCCCATGGGTGATTGATTTGTTTTTTTGGTTACATAAAGTGTCAAAAAAACCTATAGCTTCTTTTTATTTTCCCATATATATTATTTGTGACATTCTACTAAATCAAACCATATGTATATGAATTTACTCGATACAAATAACTATAGGATGATATTTTTATATATACATGGATATGACCTTCTTCTCAAGGGGTGGTCTGGTATACAGATGCTAAATGAGGTTTAGTGCCTGAGGGTGGGTGGTTGTCCCAACATGTGATTGTTGATATGTATATGTGGTATCCCTAGAGTGGGTGTGTTGTCATGTGATTTTCCTTGTGATATTTTAGACAAGAGAATGGATTTTATCATGTGATATATGACCTATGTGAGACATGGTTTTTGGCCTCGATCGGAGAGCCTAGTAGAATTGAGGTGTATCTCAATATATTAGTGAGATATTGAGTATGATTAGACAACAAGATTCTTTATATTATTATTATTATAGATTTTGATATATGAGGGTAACCTAAGAAAGTGGTTATCCCAGACTTGCGGGATTCCAAAGATATATTAGGAAAGGGTATATGCCTTAATTTAAGATTGATACATGAGAGGTGTTATAAAATATATGGTTTATACATGGATAAAACTTATATATCATGGATCATGGTACTACATGGTTTGATCTATTATGGATAAGGAATGGAAATATTCTTCTTGGTTTTAAAAATTCTACCTAAGTGGAAGGTGATCATGCAGTATGCCAAGGAATATGTGACAAATTGGGTTTTGTTGGAAATTAATTTCTAAGGTGCTTATTTATAAATGATATTTACATGAAATGGTGAATTAGTGTATATTTATGTCTATGGGAAAGAAAAGTGTGGGGAGTGAGGTTCATGCACTAATTTAGACTAAAATTTGAGAGTCCTATCCATCACTTATTTAGGAGACAAATCACTTAGAAGATTTTGATATTATAGTCTATGAACTTGGTTATTGATGTTTAAAAAGAAACAATTTAGAAGATAATAATATGTTCTATACATACTAGAATTTGAACTTGATTTTGGCTTAATTTAACACTATAAGAGAATAAAACCTCATGGATATAACATAAAATAAAATCATATAAGTCCTTTGAAACTAGAGTAAAATAAAAAATTAGGATCCCACTTGAGATTTCTATGATGATTAATTACTAGTCATGTAAGATCCATCCACCCTTATCCTACATTCCTACATTTTATATTTCAATTAGTATTAGGGTGTGCCTACTATAAGGGGTGGATTAATTTCAAAATAGTCCCACTCAACTAAGAATTTTAATGAATATTCTATAGCTCCAAAATTTCAAAAAAAATGTGTGTGATTAGTTTTTAAAGGATTAGAAAGTGAAGCGAATATTGAACCGAAATGAAAAAGGGTGAAATTGTATCATAATTTTGTAATTTAAGTTATATCAAGGAAGTTAGATACTAAGAAGTGGAAAATAAACTTGAAGGAAATGTATTTCTGAAAGTGTTGCAGGTTAGAAAAATGATGCAACTAAAATATCTTTATTAAATCTCTAATAACACAGGACTCAAACATTAAACAACCTGGGTTCCTTGTGAAATATTTTTAGGGAAATAACTTGAGGTTACATTATTATTAATGTTTTGGGGAATGTACATTAATCAAATTTATCATTTCTGTTTCTTTTTTTTCTCTTATCTTTTGTGAGTTATTATTATTTTTTTGATATTAAAGGTAGTGTGTAGACTTTGGTTTGTTTTGTAATAATATATTAATTGTGGAAATTGATGCATGAATTTTTATCCAGTCAATCATTTATTTTAACTAAAATGTTCTTGGTATGAATCATTGTCTATTGGGAAGTTTTTAAGAGAAGGATAAAAGAAATTTATTATTAAACAAAAAATACGGTTAAGGATATGATTTTGGGATGACATAATTTGTAGTCGAAAACTCAAGTTATGTTTTAATTGTTAAATAGTATTTAATATTAAATTGAGAAGGTTTTATATGTACAACATAACATTGTTTAGAACCTTGAGAATCCATTGAGGCCAATTAAATGCATTGAAGAGAATACTGATAATACACCATAACTAATTGAATTCAGTGTTAAGGATTGATAGTATTTTAGTTCTCTAATGAAATTTCTTAAAAATAATTTTAAAACTGTACTAACTCCAACATTGTGTGTGTGTGGGGGGGTGGGAGAATCTTGAAGTGTCATATGTTCTCTAGTGTAACAAAGAGAGGTACTATAGGATATTAACTTATGAACAATGTAATTAGTATTACGATGCTCTATTTTCTGGAAATTAAAAAACCAAGGGGTTGAGATTACATTGCAAAGAAAATGGAATATAGAGTTGGATCTTGAGGATACACAAACACTAATGCAACATGAATTTATTCTCAAGGATTTTTTAGTGCTCCAATATAATGTGAGGTCATAGTACCTGATATGTCAGCATTCCCACAATGCCAAAATGAGGCCAACTTGAGGATAGATTATAATGACCTGACCCACTAAGGTCCACTTGGTTGATGTAAGGCCAAGACACCACTACCCCAAGCCAACATTAAATAGGATAGGGGATAAAGACAAGCACTAATTAGGTATATCACAAATATGGGAGGCCTTAGCCTAAGGTACCTATAATCACACACCTATTTCCATAACCATGAAACAATGAAGAGATAATAATAGAATTGATACAAAAAATACATGCATACATCTATCCCACATTAGAGTATTTGAAATAAGTAAAAGGAAAAAAATAAAATCCCTCTAAGAACTGTAAAAGAGTCCAACCTACTCAGAAAAAGGATACTACTTTTAAATGCATGCCTAGTTCACCCTAGGTATTTCTAAGCTCAAAACTATGATCCACCCACAATAGGTCCACCAAGTATAATGCAATAATACCTATAGTCTCCACAAGACACAACATGTGTGGGATGATCTCATATAGGGGTGAGTATAATAATACCCAGTCAGTACCCCAATAACCCAAAAAATGGAGTAACTAATAGAAACCTGTTAGCTTGAACAAAATCCAGAGGAGAAAAACCAAGAGAGAGAGAGAGAGATCTATCTCGAACACTTCTCAATTATATAAGACTATTCAGATCATCACCAGATTTTATGTTAAGAGATAAGACACATAACCAAAGGCCTCCTAGAATATCCTAGATATAATTATAATAGACTACAAGTTTCATGTTCCCAATCATAAAACCATCCACAAAAACTAACTCAAGGTCCAAACAGTAATGCTTTTCTAGGAGTACACTCACCACGAGCCCTGCCATCATTGATGAAACTCAACCGAGAGATGTCAATTATCGATAATCAATAATCTGATGTCACATCCCCATCACCCCAAATGGAATAAGTCTGATAAAACATGATAATCGGTTCTCCCCATGTAGAAAGTCACATTGTGACTTGGTAGATATCAAACATCAGGTAGGGGATCACTCCTAGGGCCAATGGGGAACACTCTGAACTCTAGATGAAACACCACACATAGAAAAGGGTATCACACCACACCAAAAAATTAGAACTAATCACTAATTAAAGGATCAATTCCGACGTAGTGTTGGTATTGCTGATTCCACAAACCTACCTAGGGAAATCATCATAGTAGAATTTTAAAGAAAACTGATTTGTTTCATAAAAGATACATGCTCCATCAAACTACTATCCCACTATAAGGACTATATCTTGATACACTGGTAGGGGTTTAATGACTAGGGATCACTCTAGGGACACCTGAACCTAATAGAAACATTATCATAGGCAGGGGATAGATGCCAATTTAAATATTAGTCATACCAATTTCAAAAACCCTATCAAGGGAAACACGATGGGCATGAAGATCGCTCTAGGCCTCTTGGAGGGATACATAATCCAAGACATTGAAGGGTATAGTATAAGCGGTCTGAGACAACTCACTCTAGAATAAAAGAATACACAAATATTACACAAGCTTGAGGTAGCCATAGAGGGCCCAAAATCCTATGATGTGGACTTTATGTCACACCAAAACCCCAAAGGAAAAGAACATGGGAACTCACTCAATAACTACTAGACTATACATTTCTAACTAATGATACCCAAAAATTCACCTCACATCACATATCTAATTCCAAAACTATGGCCACCATCAACTCCCACATGGAAAACTACTCTGGATAGGCTACTTGAGTGCCTCTAAATGAGTCCTGAAGATAAAGATACATGAGAGAAAGGTATCCATGGTAAGTACATGATGTGTACCTATATTACATGTTTCTTCTCTTTTAACCAAACCTTGGTTGTGTTCTATCTTGTTACTTGGCATGTAAAGAGGGAAATACACAGTGTGTACTGAATGCGTTGTTATGAAAAATGAAAGTGATTATGTTTCTAATGTTTATTTATTTCATAGGGAGGAACCTAGGTTATCTCTAAAGGAGAATTGATAGGTATAGAATATGCAGTTTTAATAAAAAGAACAAAAAAGTGGGGTTGTTTATAAAACAGTTTAAAAAAAAATTTAATTTAAAGTGTTTAATAGTTGATAAAAAGGGTGGTGTTTTAAGAATTATGAGGGATGGATTTAATTTCAAGTTTACTACACATCTTTGATTGTTCATTTTTCTTAAAATTTTATATGGTTTGATGAAATTATTTGGTTGAGGGTTGTCAAGATCTTGATTCTTCTCTGGCCTCATAAAATGATGCACAAGGAAGCAACTCTTGACACAAAAATAATGATGTCAAGGTTTTGACCTCAAGAATAGAACAAGGGATACCAAAGCATACTAGGTTCCAGAACTTCCTCCCATGTACACATAGCTCCCTCAAAATTACCATCCACCATTTAGCTCACCATCGAGAGGAGGATGAGGCTTGGGTGGATGTTCACCTTCATCCTTGACCCCCTATGAAAATAGGGGAATATAGAACTTATTAGATGAGGATATTACACTTTTGGGTCTCCAAAATTCTAGGTATTTTCTTTTTGGACTAACTTTCAAATGGAGAGCCCAAGGTATCATTTTATATGAAAATTGGAAGGTGTTTTTGAGCCCTGTATTTTGAGAAACAACATGTACCATGGTTTTAGATATCCATATTATCTTATATTGCTTTAGAGAAACTAAAAAATTTGTATCCGAACCTATTTAATATATCCTTTGAAAATTTGGCACCATTTTTAAAATCATAATTGGAGATATGGACTAAAAAAATGATACACTATTTGACTTTGAGCAGATTCTATTCCCAAGACAGATCAGTTCGGATGGACCTCTTAATGGAGGAATAAGGCTTCAGTTTCTTCATATTAAATGTATCCCATTCAATTTTGGACTAGAAAAAAAATATAATCCCATTTTGTGTATTTTTTATTAGGTGTTTGTGGTTGAGTCCATTGGTGTGCGTGGATCCTGTGTAGTTTTAACCATTTTTCTTGAAATTTGTCACGGGCCCTCCAAATCACCTCCACTTACAATGTAATTATAAAAATAAGTAACATTTACATTTTTAAAAATTATAAACACAAAACAATTAAATCAATCATGAAGTTAATTTTTTTTTATAATTATCAATACAAAACTAGTTTGGCATAGTGTTGTAAGGGTAAAAATAGAATAGTGAATCTTGGTGAGATCACACCCCACACATAGACATTTGAAATCATGGGAAAATTAACGTTTATAAAAATTATGAATGGAGATATTCTAAAATTCATGAATATTTAACATTCAACTAAATTTTAATTCATTATAGAAATGTGATCATATAAAAAATCACACTGAGGAGTTATTCTTAGTGATCATAGAAAAATACATCTCAAAAATTGTATCAGAATGAAATTAAAAGAGATGAATGATACCAATTGAAGAAAATAATTCAAAATTTAATCATGTCACTAATTCTCCATGTGTTTTTGTGACAACCATTTTATGCTATTCTTTCAAATTTATATCTAGTAAATATTAGTTATTTTAAAATATGTCTTCTTATATGATCCTTTCCACCGAACCAACCATACATCCTTTGCAATAAAATTTCAAGACCAACTCACTTAATAGTTCCTAGAAGTCAAACCATAATCTCCAAATCTATAAATCACCATATGCTTTACATTTTATCACTCCCCTCAATGTTTTTTTGTTTTAGTGTGTTTTTTTTTGTTTTTTTATGGCGTACAATAGTTGGATAATAGGTACACATGCAAAGGTCAATCTAGTACAATAATGAAATAGATTAGATAAGGAAAGAATGTATGGAAAAATAATTTTGGAATGTATAGAAAAATTAACCTAACTTATATTTACCTTCTATTAAGTAAGAAATTTTCACCCTTAATGGTTGGGTGAAAAGATGTGTTGAGAAATTAAGTGACATAATTTCCCTTTAAAATACTCACATAATGGATACCATTATCATTAAAGTTATCGGAATGATACACCAATTTATATAATTGAATAAAAACCAAATTTAAATATAAAATCATGAAGCAATGTTGAATTCATGATGAAATTCACACTTCATCAGTTTTTTTGAATATTAAAACAACATTAAATATGGAAATTACTCATGAATTTTCAGTAAATTCTATAATTAAGTGGGCACCATTTTACATGATTAAGTGGGAATTAAAAATTAAAATTATGACAAAAAAGTGATGGAAAATATTATGGGGTAAATTAACAATACTATTTATAAAGATAAAAATAGAAGAAAGAAGAAAGATGATGAAAAATCCTAACTAACGCATGAATATACCCATCCCCCACATGTAGAGAATGCATTTTCCATACTATAATGAAAAAGAATGTGGGAAGTATGGATAAAACATAGTAAGTTATATTTGTATTATGCTTCTTGAATATGTATTTCCTCTATCATGGACTCCAGAAGGGCTACGTGAAAGTGAATAAGTTTCTTCCCATTAATAGCGATAGTTTTCTTCATTTCTTTATTCTGTACTTGAACGACACCAAATAGATAAAAATTAGTAACAATGTATGGGAAAATCCAACAAGAAAAAATATTACCTGGATGCAAATTTAGACTTGCATTGTATAGGAGGACCATCTTCCCAATGTGGAACTGATGATGAAGGATGAGGTGGTCGTGGACAGCCTTGGTTCTCCCCTTATAAATCCTGGAGTTCTCATATAAATATCTTTCATTTTCTTCCATCTCTGGAATCTATAACTTTATTTGATATCTTGCACCAAAAAGTCTATAATTACATTTTTTAATTTCCCACTTGGACCAATTAATTATCTCAATAGGTAGGTGAAAATTTTTCCCAGAAACTAGGAAATAGGGTGAAATTCTAATGGGAGATTTGAAAGTAGTACGGTAGGCCCATATTGAATCATTGAGTCTAAGACTCCAATATTTTCTATTGGTATGAATCATTTTAAATATTTTTTTACCTATATATTAGAAACATCATCTTGACCATTAGTTAGTGGGTGATATAATGTATACACTCGATGCATGGCCCTATATTGATGCATAAGTGATTGCATTGTTCAGTTATTTAAATGAGAACCTTGGTCACTGATGATAAACCCAGGCAACCCAAACCTATATAAAATTTTTATTCTCAAAAATTACACAATTTTTTTGGAATAATATATCCTACTGTATAATTCCTCTACCCATTTTGATATATAATCAACTACCAAAAGAATGTACAAGTTTCTATAGGAATTGGGAAATTTCCCCATAAATTCAATACCCCAAACATAAAAAATGTCAAGAAAGAGCAAGGGTTGTTGTGAAATTTCATTTATTTTGGCTACATTACCGATGATTTGATAGCGAGGACAAGATTTTAATAAATCTTGGGCATCCCCAAAAAATATTGGCTAAAAGAGACCAGAATTGAGGACCTTGCTAGCAGTCCACTGGGGACCAAAGTGGCCCACAAACAAGATTGTTATAGAACCTAAAGACATACTATAACTCTATATTGGGAACACAACGCCTAAGTAAATTATCAATAAATTTGTTCCAAATATAGGGTTCATCCAAAATTTACCAATGAGACTCATGTTTTAGAAGGTCATCTTGGTTTTTGTTGAAATCAGCAAGAATTCAAGATGCTACCAAAAAATTTACAATTTCAGCATACTAAAGAATAGAATCTTTCACTCAATATGATTTCTCATCAAGAAACATTTCATTTATTGGAATACATGGGATGATTTAATGTATGAATATGGGAGGACCCTATTAATATGGCCAACCAACATATTCTCAGATCCTTTTTATCCTTAATTTCTTCATTAAATTCCTAAATTAGGTAAATCCAATGAAAGAGATGTGGTTGGGATTCTTGTTTCTTGAGGAGATATCAGATGGCTTCATGGTCTGAGAACACAATATCTTTGTACACTAAAATTTATAACATAAATTTATCATATGAAAAAACAATAGAAAATAATTCTTTTTCAATTGTGGTGTAGTTTTCTTGGGCACAGTCCAATGCATGTGAGGCATAGGCAATGAAAGGTGGAGATCGATCAACCCTTTGTGATGAGATTTCACCAACTACATAGTTATAGGTATCACACATGAGCTCAAATGGAAAATCCCACTGAGGTATTTGGATTTTTGGGGTGATGTGTCACTCATTTTCAATTTATTAAAAGAATCCTCACATTCTTTATCAAATGAAAATTATTTTTCTTTTTGGAGAAATTGGGAGAGGTGGATTGAAATCTTACTAAAGTCACAAATGAAACAATGATAAAATACAACATGACCTAGGAAAGACCATAAATCCCTACATTTTTGGGGAATGGTAGGTAATAAGTGGCATCAACTTTTGATTTATAAACTTGGATACCAACCCCAAAAATTACATGCCCATGTACTATACCTTTTCGCACCATGAAATGGAATTTTTCATAATTTAATACGATATTATTTTCAATATAGTTATATAGGATAATACGTAAAATACTCAAAGATTCATCAAAGGAGGAGACATACATAGTGAAATGATCTATGAATACTTCCATGAAATTATCTAAGTAATCTGAAAAATACTAACCATGCATTGTAGGAACGTAACTAGAGAATTACATAGACTAAATGGCATCCTTCTATATGAAAATGTGACAAAAGGGAAATTAATGGTTGCGTTTTGCCAATCCTTTTGGGAAATATGGATCTAAAAGTATCCAGAATACCCATCAATAAAAGAGTCATGGGAATTACTTTCTAGCCTATCTAGAATTTTTTTTCAGTGAATGTAAAATGGTAAATGGTACTTCCTAGTGTTTTAGTTTATTCATCGATATCCCATATAGGCATGCCAACTATTCTGCACACAAGTTGGAACCAATTAATTGTTTTCATTTTTAATTATCATTAGACTAGTTTTTAGGAACTAATTGAATTGGATTGACCAATTGGATGTCATAGATTAGGTGAATGATTCTAGTATCCAATAATTTTGTTACCTCCTTTTTAACAACATCTAAGAGGTTTGGGTTCAGTCTAAGTTGTTCCCGCCTCACTGGTTTAGCCTCATCATTTATCAATATATTATATGTTGAAATTAATGGGATAATACTTGGAATGTATTCAAGTTTCCATCCCAAATATTTTTTATACTCCCTCAAAAGTTCATGTAGTTTCAATTCGTGCTCTAGAGGGAGTTAACTAGCAGTGATGAAAAGAAACGTTTTTCAATTCATAAGATAAGAATATTTTAAATCTTGAGGCCATTGTTTTATTTCCAATTCATGTGGGTTTTCGATTTATGGGAGTGAATATGATAGTGGGAGGTCAATTATTTCATATAACTACTCAATGGTAACATCATAAGATTAGTAATGATCATTTATATTATTAACGATATCATAGATGGTTATGTGATATTTAGTGTTCAATAAATTATCAATTAAAAAACATTCCTGACATTTTTCTAGACCATTAGAACATTATATGAATGATTCATTTCCTATAATTTCAATCAATTAAGAAAACATAGAAATGGGACCAAGGGAATGAAAATAAGTATTTTCATGGGGAGGGAGTATATCTATAGAGTTAACAGAGAGAGAATAATGTTCTTATGAGGGGTTATTCCTGGAATCAAAGATGTTGAAGTGGAAAATGTCACCACCAAACTCCATAGATAATGTTCCATTAGGGACATTAATTAGAGTTTGGTAGTTTTCAAGAAAGGCCTCCCCAATATAATTAGGTAATGTACATTCATCATATCATCTTCTATTTTAAGCAAATAAAAATCAATAGGAAAAATTAAAATTTTCACCCTCACAAGAACATCCTATAACACACCCGAAGGGTATTCTATACTTATATTTTCTAATTGAACAAAAATTATAGTGGATTTTAGTTCCTTGACGTACAATGGAGAGTCAATAGAGCGATGCATCACATTTATAGAAGAACCCAAATCAAGCATAAAATTGAAAACGGAATACTCCCCTATGGTGTATGAAATTAATAATGTTCTTTAATCATTGAATTAAGTGGGAAGTTATAGTTCTATCAATTCTGAGAGGTTCCTCTCCATTCTCACCTTATCATTACCTTGAAGTTTCATTCTGTGTGTACAAATTTCCTTCTGAAACTTGGCGTATCTTAGAATTTTCTTCGCAACATCGATCAAGGGGATGTTAAACTGCACATTTTTGAAAGTTTTCCAGATTTATTTATCATGTTCAATTTCTTTTTATTTTATTAGTTGGGTGGACCTTTGGAGAAATAGAAGAGGAATGATTGGGCTCAGTTACTCATCAACATATATACTATTTCCTATAGAAGGGATTATCTCTTGATAAGTTTTTTCAACATTTAGATTAATTTCAATGGTTGAGGTAGTGTTTTACTCAAGAGGGGATGAATCTAAATGAGGGGTCTTTTGTATTTTATGTTGAGTTCCACTCTTAAGGGTAATAGAAAATAAATTTACCTTATTTTGACAGGGTAGTTTACCCAACACATGACTTTGGATTTCCCCCACCGAGTTGGATAGTTGGCCTAGTTGGGTTTTAGTTCTTGTATGGTAGATTGGGTGGTTTTTTGGAATTGGTGATTATTAGAAGCTATTTTTTTCACCCTATCATTTAGGATAGGCTAATATTTTGGAGGGGTTATTGGAAAGTTCTTTGGGGATGTTAAGGATTTATAGATGGCAGTGGATGGATACTCTACCCTAGTTAGTTCCATGGTTATTGAGGTTGGTTTGAATACCCACTTACCCATAAGCTTGGTTTTACTTCCACCTAGGTTTGGACGAAATGTAAGGTTATTTTCTAAAGGGTAGGTTATAGGGGCATCCTAGAATGATTTCCTCACAACCCTAAGATGTTTCTCTTAGTTGAGGGAATTGATCAGAATAAAGGGTTTCAGAAGAACATATTCCATAGTGGATGGGAGGAGGGTATTGGGATTTACCTTGGGAAACATCAAGTTGTTAAATAAGGGTACATACCTCTTTAGACTTTGTATCCACCTTCTTCTTGAATATGGTCGATTTCACCTCATGGACACCTCAAATGGGTACAATGGAACTTGAACCAAATTTTTGACTGTTTTTTTCCATGTTATCAATCAGGTTCCTTTAAAATATTGGGGTTTTATCAAATAGTGCACCACCTGTTTCAACATCAATCAAATTTTGTTAAATAGAAATTAAACCTTTCATAAAAAGACTATATTAAAATTTTATCACTTATTTGGTGGTGTGGGAAACCTGAATGAAGAATTTTAAATCTTTCACAATATTCATCAAGTTTTTTCCCTTTTTATTTCCTTATACCACATATATATTTTCTTATATTTATAGTTCTAGAGGTTGGGAAGTATTTTTGAAGAAAAGGAATTTCATGTCTGCCCAACATCTAATTGGGGAATTAACATAGTAAAGACAATATTTTGTTATATCTTATAATGTAAAAGTAAATTCCCTAAGATTTATTTGTTCTTCATCCAAATTATCAAGTTTTATGGTTGAACACACAATGTGAAATTATTTTAAATTCTTATGCAGGTCTTCTATAGAGTGTCTATGGAATCTTGGTAATAAATGAATTAAACCAGAGTTAAGTTCGAAATTGTGTACCTTTCCTTTCATTTCAATATATGTGGGATGGATATCAGCATCATGGTAGTTTTGTTATTTTAGTGTTATATTATTTTCATCCATGTTATGTATGTTTATTTCAGTTTTGATGTTGGTTCTAGAAGAAGAACAAGGATCAAGAAGAGTTTCAATATGTTATGTGTCCACCTTCAAAGGGTTGCCTTGTGTGTCATGGTTTCACTGACATAATATCCTCGATGGTTTGGGTTTAAAATCTTGTAAATATTCTGGATTATAATGTGTCATGCATAGAACCAACATAATAGAAATATTTTAAAAATAAACTAAAAAATTAAGGAAAGAAATAAGAAAAGAAATAGTTAAAAAATTAACAATATTTTTATAAAAAATGCACACTAAAAACAAAAGTGATCCCTAGAAATGATGCCAAAATTTGAACGCATTGTCATGAAACATAAAATTTATTATGTTATTAAATTTTATTTATAGTATAGGGTATATTATAGGTCATCTCTGAAGGAGCGTTGATAGGTTTAGAGTATAATTTTTTTTATAAAAAGTACTAAAATGGGGGTGGTTTTGATTTTTTATGAAAACAACTTAATTAAAAGAGTTTAATAGTTGATAAAATGGAGGTGTTTTAATAATTATGATAAAATATGGTAATTTCATGTTCACTACACATCTTGGATAGTTCAATATATTTTCCTGTCACACGGTTGACCCATGTTTGATCCCTAGAAACAAGGCCAAAATTTGAACGCGTTGTCGTGACACATCAAATTTGATTATGTTTTTAAAGACGATTTAATGTCTAAAGAATAATGTAGGTTATCTCTCAATGATAATTTATATATTTATAGTATGAATTTTTAATAAAAAGTAATAAAAAGTGGGGCGGCTTAGAAAACAATTTTAAGAAAATAACTTAATTTAAAGAGTTTAATAATTGATAAATTAAGGCGGTGTTTTAAGAATTATGGGAGAAAGAGGTAATTTAAAGTTCACTACACATCTTGGATAGTTCATGTTTTTCATAATTTTATATGGTTTAATTTAATTCTCTGGTTGACGGTTTTTAAGATCTTGATTCCCCTCTTGCCTCTTAAAATGATATTCAAGAAGAAAACCTTGACACAAAAATAATGATGTGAAAGTCTAGACCTCAAGAATAGAAAAAAGGATACCTAATAATATTTAAATATCATGTTTGTTTGAGAAAAAAGGATTCTTGTGTTGTATAATTAGAAAAACCAATGATCCCCACTTGAAATCTCAACCCAATCGGTGTTGAGATAAAAATTGTTTCACTTAATTATAACAAAATAAATGTATTTAGAGGAGATTCACATAAATATTAAACATAAGTGAATTATTTAAAACAAAAATTATATAAAACAAATTGAAGAGAAATTTCATGAACTCCCTCCCAAGTATGTGTCGCTCCCTCGAAATAACCTTCCTCCATTTAGCTTTCCATCGAGAGGAGTCTCATGTGGAAATTATCCTTCATCCTTGACCCCCCTATGAAGATAGTAGCCTATAATAATTCTTGGATGATTAAAGAAATTATTTGGGTATCCAAAACACTAGATCATGTCCTATTGTTTGAACTTGCTAATGGGGAGCCCAAGGTATTATTTTATATGCAAATTTGAAGGTTGTTTTGAACCCCTAGATTTCAAGAATCCATTTTGACCATGGTTTTAGACCTTCAAACCGTCTTATCTCAATTTGGAAAAAATTAAAAATATTTATCCACACCACATTAATATATCTATTCAAAACATGTAACCATTTTGACCATCACATCTAGAGATATGGACAAAATACAAAACCCACTGATTGACTTCGAGTAGATTTGATCCCCTAGATAGATCTGTTAGGATGAGACCATTAATGAATGAATGAGTCTTGAGTTACTGTATATTAAATGTAACAAATTTTTGATTTGACCAATACAAAAAATATCAGACCATTTTAGTTCAATGTTTAGTAGAATTGTGTTGTTGAGTCCACAACTGTGCTTGGATCCTGCGCAGTTTGACCCATTTTTTTGAACTTCATCATGAGCCATCCAAATCACCTCCACCTACAATATAATCATCAAAAAAAGTAATATTTACCTTTTTAGTAGTGATAAAAACAAAATAATTGAATCAAACATTAAGTGAGTTTTTTTTTATAATTTTCAATACAGAACTAGTTTAGCATAGTGGTGGAAGGGTGAAAATGAAGCAGTGAATCACGTTGTGATCATGTACCCCATGACACATGGAATTTGACCTCACCTGCTGCTCATGGCATGTACTTTACCATACAAGGATAGCTGGCATGTAACCACACATGATGTGTCCGCCTGGTACACATATTGTTTCTTATTTAACAGGATGAAGATCATGTCCTCAACCATTCCCATGAAACTCAAACTATGTCTATGTTTTCTGGCCATGTACTTCCACACGACCATGTCCCTTGACATAACATGTCTGCCCGAGTCCCTTGAATATATGAACATATCTCACTATATGGCATGTACCCCCAATATACAGAATATAGTCCCTAAAAATTCATCTTCCCAGAACAAGAATAACACTTGGAATGTGCCTCTACCCTACATATTGTGTGATCAGAAATTCTTAACGAGAATCTCTTTTGAGCCACCCAAAACCCCCAAATATCAACCCAAAACCAGGGATCATCCCACATAGGGTCCCTAATATTTATCTAAGGTATATAAAACCTTAAAACAATTCATGAAAATGGTATTAGAAAAAAAATAACATAAATTCACCTACCTCTTGGAAAACACCAAATCTTTGGGTCCAAAACGATGCCCAAATATGTTAGTCCTAAATCCGATGATGCTTAGTGTCTATAATATGGATTAGTGGTGCCTCCTATCCTCAGTTCGGCCTCAGGTTATATGTCACCATAATGGGATCCTCTATCCCTATTTATACATGAGATTACTAAAGGTGGAGGGATATATTAGTTTATTTATTTTAAATAAACTAATATATCATCAACACGCCCCCAAAACTCACTACTATCCGAGCACCCGATGCCAATTTTTTTCATTCCTAGGGTAAAAAATACATTCTAAACATAACCAAAATATTATATTTCCAATATAGTACTAAAAAAATGAGTTATACCACATGTATTTTAGAAATTTATTCACATGATAAATTATATTTACTATTTTTCATAACACCACACTGAGGATCTTTGGGCCCCGAAATCCCATGTCAACTTTGATCATGGATTCAAAAATATTCCTATAAATATTCTAAAGTCAGAAAAAAACAGGAGTTTCTAAAATATCCCAAAATTAAAGTATTTTATTCCTTAAAAGAAAAATCCTTTTCACAAGGGATAAATCTGAGCTCTCAACTGGATCTGCTACACTAGAAAGCATTCTAGAAGGTTCCAATTCTATAAAAAACATTAAAATAGGGGAAACACAAAACCAAAAAGGGTATTCTCTTGATAAGTCACAAATTATAATCAGAAACTTGAAAAAAAACCTCACAGTCATCACCCAGCTCATCCAAGCCAACATTGCGCATGAGTCGTGCACATGTCTCCTCTGTTTTGATAGAAGGAAAGAACAAAACACCCAACCTAATAGACATCAAGGGTCTAGTAGCACATGACCTCATCTCACCATGTGACTGGTGTCATTTTTAATCCGTTGAAGGGTGACATACTCCCCACTTTTGGAAAATACATTAAAAACATATCTAGCAGATATCTAATCATGCGAGCCCGAATTTATAAAGAAGAAAAGGGGAAACAACTATCAACTCGAGATACGTAGTGACGAACTAAAACTCAAGGGCCAAATACAATAATTTAACCCATATATCTCCCCGATCTCCAATAGAGGATGTAGAACTTCAATGCAACCATCTTCTACTACACCCATAACCTTGGGTGGTTCTAAAGATTGAACTTACACAACCCTTTATAGGTTCCACCACCACTCCTACATCTAATAAGATGTGTCTTAGGGAGTGGAACTTCTTTATTTCGAACCTATAATTTGATATCTTCATGTAAGGAAAATAATCTGGGGGAATGTATTGAACAATCCTCAAATGTCTCGCAAAAAGAACCCTCGATGCTGAGAAAACTAAGATGTTACCAAGGATGACTACCTATAACCAATATAATAAACTTTATAGATCTATGATGTCAGTATCATAACACCATTTTTGTTTCCAATGTTTCAAAAATTATCACCAAGAACCCATGAAATCGGAATTTATTTAGGAAGATGACTTTTGTAAAAAATACACTCGAACTTGGAGCTATTGATAACCTAATCTGAGGATAAAATTTGAGAACTATCTTTCTTACAACCTCTTGGAAAAGAAGACATTGATTATACGGTGTGGTTAATCCTTCCTATCAGTCACTTGTGATAGGAAATTCCAAACACACCTAACCTCAAGTACTCTACCAAATCTTAGTAGAATAATACAAGGTATCCCAAGTGAACACATTGGGTCTTACAAGCCATCCCAAAGCCTCAAACTATACTTGAGCACAAAAAACACTCCAGGATCCCTCCAACTAAAAGGTTGGGATATAAAATATCCATTGGGGTTACCAGGGCATGGAAAAGGGATAACATTAGGGATAAATGACTCATATCTCTACAAAACCAGAACCATGGAAAAGAAGTCACAAGTCATACCTCGAACCAAACTTAAAGTCTCTATGTCATAAGTACCTAATTTCTGAAGCTCATAATTTCCCCTTTTTCTACCTTTCTACCAAAACGTGGTCCTAATCTGACACCTTCTCAAAAAGATACCCAAACTCATAAGTAATATGAAATCATCCTCCACACCTCAACACTATCAAATTTCGGTGTCATTGACTCACCTACACTATTTTGTATCACATCACAAGAATGATTCTAAGTGGGGGAAACATACCTCTATTCCATGAGTCTGAAGCTATGCCAAACCTCACTATCACAAGGCTCCACCAATTCCCTGCATCACCCTAAATAATTCTCAGGAAAGAAGTGGAAATGAAAGGAGTATCTCACACCTATATTAAACAATAATACTATATAAGTAGAAAGAAATCCGATCATACCTCCAAACTCTCTAGGAGCCTCTAGGTCATGAACCTCCAACATTGGAAACTACCCATGTCCATATCCACCAACTACCTATGCATGGTCAATAAAAATTGGGGGTGCTGGTAGTGCCAACAAATCAACGTGACATCTACCTCTTACTATTCCTCAAGCTTTTATTCAATGTTCACCTCCTTGTGTACCTCTGTGATAAAACTGCTACCTCTTCCTTGATGGTCCATCGACCGTCTTTCCACTAGCAGAGTGGGGGGTTGGATAATACCATGAAAGATAAAAATGTCCATCACAATCATTAAAATTCATCAGACTCAGAGGTATGGGTTTTACCTATGGTCCTTGTGAACATAGAGACCTCATTTTTTGTGACTTACGTCCCACAACTACTGTATTTGAGTCTTGATGGACCTGAACCACATGATATCCTTATCTCTAAAGATCATGACACATGATCGATCTCTATATATCATCATCCAACATTAACAGAACCATCAATGGTTTAGTTTGACAAGATTCATCCACATAAACCTTCATAGGTGGATCTAAGTGCTTCTTTAATGGGTAGAAGCTCTACATGATTTCCACTCAGAAGAAAACCTACCTTGTTGCTAGGTCCCTAATGGAAAACTCATCACTCATTGGTTAATACCCTTTACCCTACTATAGAAACCTCAAATTTCAGCAATTTGAAAACATCATAAAATAAGAAAAGATGTGTAATGTTTAAAAAGTATATCTGGGGAACTAAATGAATAAGGACATAGGAACCACAACCAGGTCCTATATGATGCATGCACAAAAGTTTCCCAGAAACCAGTTCCTAAATGTTCCATGTCATCAAGTAGGTTATTAGAGTCCTAGTGAATGGATACATTGATCACCACACCAACACTGTAGTCCCTAGCATGAAATCTAATCTTGAATCACTTTTAAACCATTGAACTAAAATCCCAAAACAAGATCATAGATCAACAACTCCTAAATTTATAGTCCTGTGGAAGGACCTACTATAATACCACTATGTAAAACCCTAACCCACTAGGGCCCACCTGGTCAGTGTAAGGTCAGGCTGCCACTACCATAATTCTGCCTTAAATAAGCTAGGGGATGAAAACTAGCATCGATTAGGCATATCACACATATGGGAGACCTTTTCATAAGGTTTAGATATACACTCACCCAAATCCATATCAATGAAATAATGAAAAAATAATAATAAAATGATACAAAAATTCATTCATACACATATCTAATATCAGGGTACTAGAAAAAAATAAAAAGGAAAAAATAAATTCCTTATAAAAACCATAAAAGAGTCCAACCTACTTAGAAGGATAGGATTGCTATCAAATGAATGACTGGAACACACTTAGTTTTTCTATCCCATAACTTTGCTTCACCCACTCCCGGTTCACTAAGGAAAACCCTATAATGCATTTAGTCTACACAGGACATGAAATGTGTGGGAAGATCCTATGATTTGGTGAGTATATGAATACCCAATAAGAACCCTAAAAAACAAAAAAAGGATTAACTGAAAGGCACCAGTTTTCTTGACCCAAAGCTAGAGGTGAAAACCCACGCGAGAGAGATAAATCCATCTCGACCACTCCTTACCTGTACAAGACTAGTCAGTTCATCTCCAAAAGGTATGTCAAGTGAGATAACACATACCAGATGGTCTCCTAGAATATCATAGAAATATTCATAATAGTTTCCAATTCTCATGGTCCCAACCATAAATATAACCACAACAAGCAACTCAATGGTCAAATGGTAATGATCATCTAGGAGTATTCTCTACATGATCCCTTCCATCCCAGATGACACTCAATAGAGAGATTTTACTCACAGGGAATCACTAATACGATGTCACATACCTACCATATTAGATAGAATACATCTAGAAGAACATGTTTTATATGTCCCTCCATGTAAAAAGTCACCCTGTGACTCAGTATATCTCATAACTCAGGTAGGGGGTCACTCCCAGGACTACTGGCGGACACTACAAACTATAGTTAAAGCACTGTACAAAGAAAAGGGTATCAAAACTCAACTAAAATATGGAAGAACTTGATATGTATTGTATTGATACCCACATAGTGTTGGTTATAATAATTACACAAACCCTTCCTAGGTAAAACATTATGGTAGAACACCAAACGAAACTCAGAAGATTTATCCTATATAAACAATCAATAAGACTAATACCCCATTAGAATGATTAAATCTAGATACATTGGTAGGGGACAATGCCAAGTGATCACTGAGGGACACCCAACCCTACTATAAACATTCCCCTAAGTTGGGGATCGACACTCATGTAAATATTGGTCACTAAAACACCAAAAATCCTACCAAGGTAAACACAAAGGAAGCCAGGATCACTCCGGGCCTCTCAGAGGGATACATGCACCCAACCACTGAGGTGTATAATTGAAGAGGGAGAAGACAAGTCACTCCAAAATATGGGAATACACACACACTACACAATCTATAAGAACACATAGAGGGGTCACGATTCTATGATGAGTATGTGATGACACATTGAACCCTCATTGGATAATACTAAGGGAATCCACTAAACTACTGCTGGTATATGCATTTATTGCTAAAGTGACACCCATAATCACCATAAATAACATATCTAATTCTAAAACCATGGTCACCATTGCATCAAATGTGAAAAAATACTTAGGATAAGATAATCCTGGGCCTCCAATCAAGTCCTGAAGATGGAGATGCATGAGAGAAAAGTCTCCAAGGGATGTACATAGCGTGTACATGCAGTACACAATATATCTATTGTAACCTTACTTTAGCTATGTTACCTCGTGGAACTCAAAATGTAAATATGTGTATACATGGTGCACAACCCAAAACACATAACATGTGACCTATTATGAATCTACAAGCATTTACTTTCCCACACATGACCAACTAGCCATGTAACCACACATGGTGAGTACCCTTGGTACATGGCATGTTTCATCTTGAACATTCTTAAGACCGTGTCCTTGTCTATTCTTGTGAAACTAAAAATGTTTCCATATCTTTTTCCTATGTAATTCCACATGACCATGTAAATTTACATGATATTTTTGGCTGAGTCCCTGACCACATGACCTAGGCTCACTACATGATGTGTACCACCAATACATGGTGTGTTGTCACCAAAAGTTCATCTTACCAAAATGATAAGAACACATGTAATGTGAATCTACACTACGTGAACTATGATTAGAAATTAAAAACTATAATCTATAATGAGAGACCTGAAACCCATGATTTTTAACAAAGAAACATAGATCGACCACCATAGGATCACTAGCAGGCATCTAGAGGCTTTAAAACCTTAAAAAACACATCAAAAGGTGACCTGGTTACAAATCTCCCAAATCATCATCCCTTATGGCGAAACACTAAATATATGGGTAAAAAATTACACTCATAATGTAATAATATTTGATTTAGTGATGATTGGCGTAAGAATCCTCTCCTCAGTTCAGCCACGAGTCATCCATCACTGCAAGGGGATCCTCCCTCACTCCCTCTTCATGTGAAAACCAAAGGGGGATGGGTGTATTACTTTATTTATTTTAATTTAACTAATATTTCATCAACACACCCACCAAATATCACTATCAGAAGAGAACTCGATGCTGAGAAACTTTATATCTTCGCTAGGGTAATCACTACATTATAAATTGAACCACATTATTAGATTTCTAATTTAATACTAAAAATGGGAGTTATCTAAAAATTACTTTAGGAAACTATGTTATTCTAAAAAAATATAATTAATATTTTTTATATCACCACACTGAGGCTCTCTGGGCCTTGAAAAAATTTTCCCTCTCAGTAGCTGGATTTAGAAATATTACTAAGAGTATTCAAAATAATAAAATGGAAAAAATAGAGTTTCTAATTTTTTTTCAAGAAAATGTAATTCCATACTACAATTTGGTACATGTAAAATCTAATATATTCTTATGTATTTAATTTTATAATTATTGAAATTCATTATAAAATGTATTAGTAGTACACTAGAAGTGTTGGTGTTTCCCTAAATAAAAGAGAAATAGTTAGAAAAATTAATTTAAGAGGAATCAAGGATGGTCAAGAATTGGGGGCATCAATCTATGGATATTCTATATAGAGAACATGAAAAGATTTTAGGTAAAAAACACACTTAATTGACCCAAGAGGTCCCAGATATGGGTTATAATACCTTTATATTAGCATGATTTAAAGGGGTAAAATACCAATGGATAAAATAGTTTAGTAATTTCTGCAAACCAGATACATACATGATTATTTTATTATAAATGAATACACTAATTACAACATAAATGTTCCCATATTTCGAGGATAATAACATTATTTCATCTAGTGTATCCTAGTATATCTTTTTTAAAACACTTATTAGATTATTGGTGAAAGGAAACATAAAAATGATGATCTTAAATTCTTAGTAAGTGTAAATTGTAATGGAATAAATAATTAATCAATGAGAATAATAATTATAGAATGATAAATAACTAAACACACAAACCATATAATCAGTAAACTAAAAATGAAATGCATCCATAGACATGTTGATGAAAAATCTCATGGATTAATATTAATTTATTCAAAATAAACAAAATTATTAATTATTTTATGTCACATATAAGGCACATGAAAACCTCTATAGTCAAGATATATCTTCTGAATAGTTTAAAACTATGGGTAGAAACCCATGTATTCTACTTGGAAACAAATTGGAAGGGTCTTTTCACCAACTAATTTCATCTCATGAGAAAACCAATTCATCTAGGGGATTAAATTAACCAGTCCCCAACCCATAGGCAATTCCTTACATTAAACCCAACCCATGTCTTTCATGTCTTAAGAATTCCTCATATCAAATAAAAAATATCCCTTATCAAATATACGTATTGAATAAAGGATACAAATTTATCAATATTTCACTAAATTATTAAATAACTTTCAAATTAAACATGGTATAAAAAATGGTATATGGTTTAGAAAATAATCATATTCAATAAATATGATAGGGATATTTAGTGTAAATTCAGTGTCAAATTATTATAGGAAATTTTATATTTCAAGGGGACTACAAGTAATCATGGAAGTGAATATGAATTATATCCTAATCCAAATCAATAAAAAACCATCCAGCGGGATATTAAGGACGGTATAAATACAAAATATACCTAGTGGAGTAAATTAAAGGGTTGTTGACATTGATGAAATAGAATAAGAACTTTAAAAACATTCTTGAAATAAATATCCCATTTTTTTAAAAACCATTTCTTTGAAAATAAATTTTAAAAACATAAAAATTAGTTTAAAGGATGAAAATTTATTTGATAAATAAGTTTTAAAAGGTTAAAAAAATTATTAATTTTTTTTATAAAATTGCATTTTTAGAAGAAAATATGTTCTCTGACTAAAGAGTGAAATAAAGTCAGGTTTTCTTAAAAACATTTTATAAAACATTTTGAGTACCAAAGAGTGAAAAATGGTACAATTAATTAAAAAATGTTATGAATAACCAGAGTTGAGGAAAATAAAATATATTATGGACCAATTTTCATTTAATTTCCTATAATGGAAAAGAAGGATAATTGAAATTATTCTTGAGTAAAATAATATTTAATCATTCCATAGTGTCCCATACCACTTGAAACATTTTAAATCATAAGCCTCATAAAAGAATAACATTAAATTAATATTTTAAATAACATGAAATATAAAATTATTAATTATATAATATTTCAAAATTAATATTAGATACACCACACAAAACATTAAGTGGTGGATATAAAATTTATCTCACAGATGTTAGAAGTGAGATGAAAATATCTTATCATAAGTCCAAATTATCTCATGTCTCATTATATTCCTGAATAAAAAAATTATGTTAAATATTTAATTTATTGAGAAATCTTTTCATTTTTATCATAACTTTTATTTCACTTATTAAATTGTTTTACAACTACTTAATTAACTATGTTTATGCTAGTTGTTTTGACTAAATGCAGTGTTTGTGTCAAATAAACTGTTATAGGTAAAGTATGGTCAAATGGGACATTATATAACATATAAAGAATAATAATCATGTAATAATTATAATATTTATACATCAATTATATTCTTAAAACCATTAAATAAATAAGGTTATGATAAATTAATCAACTTTACAATCATTGAGATGGTATACCATATGTGCGCATGAGTAACATTATAATTTTTCAATGATCATTATGTAAATAATGTATACGACACTCTATCATTCAAGAATAATAATTACATAACTAATAATATTTAATTTAATCATATATAATTATATATATAATTATTGTTATGTAAAAGTAATATCATTGTGTCGAGGAGGCGGTGGTCCACACGTCCACGACCGACGATATCACTTTTTAGTGTGTGAAAGGGTAAAAAAGAAAATGATAAATATTATATTTACATAAATATAATTATATCATGAATATAATATAAATGTTTTTTAATGTCACATATTTTTAATTTAAACCATATTTTGTACATTCCATGTATCGTTTGATCGAATCACATCGCTTTGAGGAGGCGGAAGTCCACACTTCCACAAATAACTCTATCATACTTAAACAAAATTAAAAGTATAAGGGTACGTGTTATAAAATAATTAATGAATAAAAATTACATAATAATTATCATATATATAATATATAAACCACATTTCCATCATAATTTCCCACCATTAATGTTATTAATGAAAAAATGAACAACTTTGTTTCGTGAGGTTTCTCTGTTCACATAAACGGTAAGTTCCTTACCCATTAGATAGAAGTGTGTGTATTTTAGGTAGAAATTTTAACATAAAATAATCCTAGTATATTTATTATAATGGTTTTGTTTTATAATAATCGAATAATAAGATTTTTGGGAGTGTATAAATAAATAAAACTAAAGAGTTTTCGGAAAGATGTTACCTCTTATTTGGGAAACTCCATTTGGTTTATACCAAAAGTGTACCTTGGATGGATTTATTCCAAAGGGGAGGAATATAAGATTAGGGCAGGTATGTTTATGATCTATTTGGTTAGATATTGGTTGATCCAAATTGTCATCATATGTGTGAGGAAGTGGGAGGAGATGTGGACTTTTTATAGTGGAGGAGGAGTGGCACTCGAATAAATTTTGGAAAAGGGAATTCCACCCATGATTTTCCAAATTAAAATGGTTAGAATAATGGTTAAAATTATATAAAACACAGGATATAGAAGATATACAACCATAAAATGGATTTTTGACATGTTTATAGGTTATTTTGGCCCTTAAGTTGAAGGTTTAGTCCCCTGTTAAGCTTAATTTAACATTAATAGTTGTAATTAATTTTAATCACTTTCACTAATATTTCGGGTCAAAAACATATTTGAAAAAATTGGAAATTATAAAATATTATAATTAAAAATATTGAATCATTATTTACAAATTATAATCACATAAGTGTAAGGAATTAATTTAATTTTAATTCCACACATGGGATGACAATATAGGTTTTTAAAGTAAACATGTTCAAAAGTCTGATAGGTTTTCATATCAAATTTCAATGTGAAATTTATTAAAATGAGATAAATTAGATTAATTAATAAAAAATTATCTCATTAAACTTTAAAACTAATTTAAAATATCATTTAACCTTATAAATAATTTACATGAAAAAGTATATTTGAATTAAAATTTTGTATTTTTCATTATTCATTAAAAAGTGAAACTTCACAGAAAAATAAAAATAAATTATCCAAAAATAATTTTTATGTTTTTTATTTCAAATATTATTTTTATTTTGACATATAATATTTTTAATAGTTCCAAAAATTGGATTTAAAATATGTTCTTCATTAAAAGATAGTAAAACTGCCTTAATAAAAATATAGAATTTAATGCGCAAAAGTGGGGTTGTTCTTATATTATTCCTACCAAATATATTATATTAATATAAAAGAATTGATTTAATATATAATATATATAAAATTAATATTAGTCACTAATTTTAATGAATTTAATTTATTAGGATAAAAAAATTTATGAGCATAAAAATAGATTTCTATTAAAACATTCCATTTATATTCAATTGATTATTATATTCATTTATAATTAATTTGTATACGCTAAATTAATTATATTTTTTTTAAAACATATATTTTAATAAGTTATTTAATCATATTTATTATTTCTAATTTAATGGCTAGGTTATATCTTATTATATTAAATAATAATGATTTAATAATATATTTTTACTCGATAAAACTAGGTCTTGTATATAACAAAAACCATCAAAGAAACTCATTTTTGCATGCGATGCAGACTAAATTAGTGTCATGTTAATTAAAAGATAAAAAATATATTTAATTTATTTAAAATATTAAATATATTATATTTTTTTGGGATTTTATATTCCCTTACATGCTTGGTGTTGCGTGTTATACATGATATCAAATACAATATTCCTACTTTATATTTTCAGGGCATTACATTATCCCCACTGTAATTAAATTGTTTCCTTTAAATTTATACTAGAACATGGAAATATATTTCTTGATATTTCCAATGTTGAAAACCCACATCATGATACAGATTTGTGAAAAATCCTATAGAATGGAGAGAATGAGATGTATAAAGGTTACATGGAATAACATATAATAAGGTTTATAACTAGGAGAATATAAGTTTAAAGTAGAGATACATACATGTATGAAAAGAGTTAGTATTTATAGGGAGTGACTGAGGTCATCAATCACAAAAAGTAAATGATCAATGGAAATTTGTGGGTCTCAAGGGCATAAATATGTAATGATTTAGAAGAATATCAGTTCCAAAAAATTACTTATTAGTACAACATTTTTGTTTATCATTTTATTATTATTGAGTAAATATTTTACTACCTAATAATATAAGGAAATAATCTAAATTAACATGTTTCTATAAAAAAAATTTTCATCCTTTTTTGTGTTTGATCAATTGATAATTCATCCCTTACTTCATGAAATGGGTACAAAAAAATTAACTTTGATTCTGAAAGAACTAAAATATAATTTTAAAGGATATTAAAGCCCATAAAAAAGTGACGAATCTAACTATTAGTCAATAACTATTCTCAAAATCCAATATGGTTAATAAATTAATCTCTAAACATAAAAATTAATAGTATAGATTCATCATTATTATTTATTCATCAAATTTTTTAAGTAAAACAATGAAATATTAACCAAGAAATTGTATAGGTTAGTGGTTGTCATGAAACCATTATCGTCCATTGGTCATGGGTTCAAGACCCATTACATTTTTGTAATTGATTGGTTATCACCTGACATACAAGTTGTCATTTTATAAAACCATATTAATATAATTTCCAAAATAAATATGACAGACATCTTTGAAATAAGTTTAATAACTAAATCAACATTTAACTAAGGTTTTCAATACAACTCCAATACATAAATACCTCAACCAATTATTTCCACATAGGTGTTTTCTTATTATAAGGTTTTTCCTAGGTAATTAATTTTCATTATCTATTCAAATCCATCGTAATGGGTCGTAAATAAAAGGTAAATTATCTTAAGAATATCCCTAGGAGTTTCAATCTAGGTCCACAATACGAATCATTGTCATATACCAGGATATGCCCTTCGAGGTTCAATGCACCTTATTAGAGTTGTTACCCCTTGGAAAATCTGTACCAGAACCACATCCACTTGTAGTATCTAGAAAAAGATCTATTACTAGGAAGACCAACATAATCATAATTTAACCAACATTTTAGGGTTTTCTTGAATACTTATCCTAATATTCAACCATAAGGGTTGTGTTATCTAGTATATGTTTTCTAAATCTAGTTCCCAAGGATGATACTAAAATTCCTTTAATACCAACTGTAGTGATCTGACCCTATAGGTACCAAAGCTGGTGTCTACTAATATCACATTGGAATGATTACAAGGAATCAAATCTTGAATTATTAAATAGAATAGTAATCTTGGTAAACCATATACATACATGATTCTTGTATTATAAATGAACACACTAATGACAATATATTTTCCTCTTCTTTTGAGTATAATAAAATTATTTCATCTAGAGTATCTTTGCATATATTTTTTAGTATAGTTCTTGGAATCTTGGGGAAAGTACACATAATAAGGGTGAGATCAAATGCTCAGTAAGGGAAAATTATAGTAGAATAAATAATTAATCAAAGATAATAATAATTATGGCATGATAAACTACTGAACAGACATACCTTATAATTAATAAACTAAAAAAGAAATGTTTTGATAGATATGTTGACGCAACATATCATGGATTAATTATAACTGATTCACAATTAAGGAAATTATTAATTATTGGATGTCATGTCTAAGGAATGTGAAAACCTCTACTATCAAGATTTATCTTACAGAAAGTATAAAACTATGGGTAGAAACCCATATATTCTTCTTGGAAACAAACACAAAAGGATTTTTCCAACTAATTTCATATCATGAGACTATTGATACATCAAGGGACTTACATTATTCACTCCCAAACCTATAGGTAATTCCTTAAATGGATGTAACCCAAGTATTTAATTTCATAAGCATTCTTCATATGAAATTAACTATATAACTTATAAAATACCATTATTGATTAAATGATACTGATTTATCAATATTTCCCCAAATAATTAAATAAATCTAAAATTAAAAACCATATGAAAAATGGTATATGGTCCAAGAAATAATATTATCCATAAAAAATGATATGGATATTTAGGTGAAATTCAATGTTAAATTATCATAGAAAATTTAATATTTCAAGGGGACTACAAGGAATCAAGGAAGGGAATTTGAATACTATCTTAAGAAAAATCAATAAAAAATCATCTAGATGGAGGTTAATGATGGTATCAATAAAAAATATCCCATGTGGAGTAAAATAAAATGTTTTTTTTTCATTTATGAAATAGATGAAGAACTTTAGAAACATTATTTAGGAAAATATCCTTTTTTATTAAACTTTTACAAAAAAATTTATTTGAAAATAAATTTTAAAAACATATAAAATATTGTAAATGGTTAAAATTTCTTATATAAATTATTTTTAATGGGATAGAAACAATTCTTAAAACATTTTAAAAAATAATAATTTTAGAAGAAAATGGGTTTTCTGACTAAAGAGAGAAATGTTGTTGGGTTTTCTTAAAAGTCTTTTCTAAAATAATTTCACTACCAAAGAGTAAAAAATGGTACTATTAATTGAAAAAGGTTATTAATAACTATATTAGAGGAAAATTAAATGGATTATGGAACAATGGTGTTATAATTTCCTTATATGTAAATGAAACATAATTAAAATTACTCTTGAGGAAAATAATCTTTAAACATTCCAAACTGTCCCATACCACTTGAAACATTTTAAATAACAAGACTCATGATGGAATAAAATTAAATGAAAGTTTTAAATAACATGAATATAAAGTTATTAATGATATTATATATCAAAATGGGCAGTAGATACACCACAAAAAAGGCAATAGGTGAATATGACTTTATCTCGTAGATGTAAAAATGAGATGAAAATCCCTTAACTTGATTCCAACTTTTCTCATGAGTATTTATATTCATTAATAGTAAACTTATTTTAATTATTTACCTAATTTAGAAAACTTTTATTTTTTATCATAATTTTATTTCACTTATTACCATTTTTTTATAAAACTACTTAATCAATTAAATTTATGTCTAGTGTTTTGACCAAATTTATTTTATGTGTCAAAAAAACTTTTATACATCAACCATAGTCAAATGGGTCATTTTATATCATATAAAGAATAATAATAATGAAATAATTATCATATTTATACATAAATTATATTTTTAAAACCAATAAATAATTTTTTTATGAAAAATGAAACAACATTACAATCACGAAGATGGTAGGCTGAATGTATGCATGAGTAATGTTCCCATTTTTCAATGATCGTTATGGAAAGAAGGTAAGTAACACTATATATTTCTATAATAAAAATTATATCATAAATACCATGTTATTTAATTATATATACTTTCATATAAAATTATTGTGATGTAAAATGGATCACATCGTGTCGAGGAAGTGGTAGTCTACTTGTCCATGATCGATGTTATCACTTTTTTGTATTTGAAAGGGTAATAAAGAAAATGAATATATTATATTTACAGAAAAATAATTATGTAATGAATATCATATATATGTTTTTTATTTAACTTATTTTTTAATTCAAACAGTCCTTTATACATTCCATGTATTATGTGACTGAATCACATTGCTTTTAGGAGGTGGTAGCCCTCACTTCCACAAACGACGTTATTGTATTTATAAAAAGTGGAATGTTTAAGGGTATATGTGATAAAATAATTATAGAAGCATAAATAAATAATAATAATCATATATATCATATATAAATAGTTTTTTCCATAATAATTCCCAACTATCAAAGGTGATAAATTAAAAAACAAACAACTTTTTTTCGTGAGGCGACAGTTCAACGTACACATAAACAGTACGTTTGTTACCCATTAGATGGAAGTGTGGGTAAGTGTAGGTAGAACCATTAACATAAAAACAACATATTATATTGGGTATAATATTGTTTTTATATAAGTATATAATAATTATATTTTATGTAGTGGAGAAAGAAATAAATCTAAAGAGCATGAGGAATGATGTTAGCACTTCTTTGGATAACTCCTTTTGGTTTTCACCAAAAGGATTTCTTGGATAGATTTATTTCCAAGGGGAGGATTATTGGGTGAGGGGATGGATTTTAAGGATATATTTTGGAAGATATTTTTTGATCCAAAGTGGCATGAGGGGTGTGAGGAAGTGGGAGTATAATAGGCCTTTTTATAGTAGAGGGGGAGTGACACTCTTGTAAATTTTGGGAAATGGAATTCAAACAACGTTTTACTATTAAAATGGGTTCTAATAATGGTAAAATTCTATAAAAATGAGTATAGGGACTAAATATTACCATAAAATTTATTTTTTATCGGTTTATAGTTCATGATTTCCCTTAGGTTTCTGGTTTAATCCCTTGTCAACCTTAATTTCACCGTAAGTGATGTAATTAATTTCAGTCACTTTCACTAATATTTTTATTCAAAAACTAAGTTAAAATTATTATACATTATATATTACAATTATTCCAAATATTTTATCCATTTTTAAAAATTAAAATCCCAGAAGTGGCATAAATTTATTTAAATTTAATCTTGTATAAAGGACGACAATGATGGTTTTTAAAGTAAAAATGTTCAAAATTTTGCGAGATTTTCATATAAAATTTCAATGTGAAATTGATTAAAATGAGTTAAATTAGATTAATTAATAAAACATTTATCTAATTAATCTTTAAAACTAATTTTAAATATTATTTATCATTATAAATAATTTATATAAAAAAAGAACTTTGGAATTAAATTTTTTTATTTTTCATTGTTAATTAAAAAAATAAAACTTCATAGAAAAATACCAAAAAATCTCCATAACATAATTTCAGTGTTTATATTTCAAATATAAAGTTCATTTGGACATATAATATTTATAAAAATTTGAAAAAGTGTATTAAAATAGGGTCTCCATTAAAAGGCAGTGAAGGTTCCTTAATAAAAATATAGTACTTTATGTGTAAAATTAGGTTTGTTTTTATCTTATGCCAATAAAATATATTGCATGATATAAAAATATTTGACTAAATAATAAATAAATATATATATATATATATATATTACATTAACATCACTCACTAATTTTAATAAATTTAATTTATTAGGATAAAATAGCATTGTGAGTATAAAAATAGTTTTTTATAGAACATTACATTTATTTTTAATTGGTTATTATATTTATTTATAATTAATTTGTAACCATGGAATTCATTTTATTTTTTTTAAACAATATATTTTAATAAGTTATTTAATATTATTAATAACGTCTAATTTAATGGCAATGTTATAACTTATTATATTAAATAATAATATTTTAATATTATATTTTTTCTTAGTAAAACACGGTCTTGCGTGTAACGTACACCGTAAAAGAAACTCATTGTTGTAAGTGATGTATGCTAAATTAGTGTCACATGAATTTTAAGATATAAAATATATTTAATTTATTTAAAATAGTTAATATATTATAAATTTTTGGGATATTATGTATTCTTACATGCTTGGTGTTGCATGTCATACATACTATTGAATACAATGTTTCATCTTTTGATTTTTAGGGTGTTAAAAAAAATTCACAAACAATTCTTGCCTTACTAAATCAAGAAATGTATTATTAACTTGTAAACATGGAATATTGTATACGGGAAATACATGAGACCCATTTAGGAAAGGAGAGTGGAACTTACCTAAAGGGATTCAAGTTATTATCCATGTAGAGATATTAAATAACTCTCTTTGATCATGGAATGATCCTAGAAGTGGAGATGGAAGTATATTGTTAATCTCCCAAACATAGAGTGTAACATCCCAGGTAAATAAATAATATGAAATTTTTATATTTATTAATATTTGTGAATAAAATATCAATATTACTTTAAAGGGTATGCTATGTTCGATGGCGTACCCAATACGCAACAAGGAGTTTCTTTGAAATCTTACGTTGCACACTAATAATATAATAATATTATTTTAAATGGTAGATAATGTCTAGCTATTGGAATAGTAGGAATGAACAGAACTAACTAAAATATGATTATATATGTTTTATAAAATTTTTTACATTTATCCAATAAATGTTAGAGGCTTAAAATGCAAATGAATCCAATTTTAAGAATAAATATTCTAATATTCTTTAAAAGGCCGATTAACCGCCTTTTTATGGAGAACCCTTTTTAAATATACATTTTGAAAATTTAATATGTTATATTTGACAAAATAAAATCCTTCTTTATAATCAAGATATCAAAATTTACTTTTTGTAAATTTTTGTTATTTTTCAGATAAAGTTCATTTTTAATGAATAGTGAAAATACTGTATTTTAATTGAAAACCTCCTTTTAGTATAATTTATTTATATGGTCAGATTAAATTTTTAATTGATTTTAAAGTGTATTAAAAATATTTTTTTTTCATTTAATCAAATGGTGGTCATTTTAATTAATTTCACTTTGAAAATGGACATAAACAAGTGTCAATCTTTTAATAGATATTGTTTATTAAAAACACGATATTTGTTTTGACAGCGGGAATTGATTATAAAATTAATTAATGCAACTTATATGTTTTGAATTTTGTAAAATTGATATCATTTTTTAATTGGGAATATCAAATATATCTTAGGGTGATGTTTTGGAATTTTTCTGACAAATGTTCATTTTCAATGAATAGTGAAAAATATTGCATTTTAATTCAAAACTACCTTTTCATCCAATTTATTTATATAGTTAGATTGTAATTTTAATTGGATTTAAGGATTAATTTAATTATGTTTTTATCATTTAATAATTTTTTGGTCATTGGATGTAATTTCACTTTTAATTTGGATGCAAAAACAAATCAATCTTTTGATAGATTTTACTTCTTAAAAACCCATCTTTGGTTTTGACAACGAGAATTATTTTAAATTAATTAATGCATTTTTTGTGTTTGTAATTTGATAAAATGGATTACATATTTGGAATCAGAACTTCCAAATTATGTAATTAAGACTCTTTTGTTTTTGGACATTATGAATAGTAATGATGGTAATTATCTTTAATTACCGTGTTTAATTAGTAACCGGGTAGTGAAGGGTAATAAAATAATATCATAAAAATATAAAATCACCCCAACATGTATCCTAATTATATTGGTGGTTTTATGGACGACCATGGGATGCCTTGTGACAACCTTGGGACCCCATGGATTCACTTTAGTGTGATAGTGACCTTTCATCATATTTTTTTAAAGAAAAGAAAATGTAACCAAAGTATGTAACACTTAAGTAAAACAATTTTAATTTTGTCTAAATAAATGATCTCTTAGACTATAAAAAGTAATTGGAAATCTAAAAAGATTTACTATATCATGGTATTTGTTTTATAATTTTTAGACATTAAATAAATAAATTTATTTATGACACCATGATGATGCAGTGATTACCTCATTAATGAACGATTTAAATAAAATGAAAAGATAAGGTGAAACAAAATACTTACACTTATATAAAACCTATTTTATGAGTGTATTTAGACCACTTATCACCTTATACTTGAAATATATCATTGTGGGACCTTTAAAATCCGAAACTCATTTTATAATAAAGTAACATTCCAAGACTTTCCAAGAGTGCCCCTCCTCCCTCTTATAAAATTCCCCCACCTCTACCCCCTTACACACACCTATAAAGCCTTTGGCTAGACCAAAATATGACCATTTTATCTCTCCACATCCCTTTATTCATCCTAGAATCCCTAACTTAGGCATAAATCTCTTCAAGAAAACCTTTTGGATCAAACCAAAGGGAGTTACCCGATTTAAAGGTAATGTCTTCTCTTATGTTCTTTTGTATTATTTTGATTCTAAAACCCCTTACACTCTTTTTATTCATTTATTTTGTAACAACACCAATATATTAAATATAATATTATGTTGGTATGATAAGGATTCGAGCTACACTTACACACACATCCGTCTAATGGTTAAAGAACATACTCTTTCCGTGGATGGAGAATTACTGCATCACGAAATGATAATTGTTCTATCTTCTCCTACCACCTATCATGGTGGACATTATGATAGAACTATAATTTTTTATGATATATATTATATTTATTTCCTCTATATGATTCTGTATTTTACATTTAAAACATACCTTTATGCTTTGCATGTTGTGCAAATGCGATAATTTCATTTGATGAAGTGTGGACTACCGCCCCCTCAAGTGATGTGACTCTTTCATGAAAATTAATGGAATGTATAAATAATGAAATTAATGAAATTATGTCACCTATATAACATATATATTATACTGGAATAATAATATATATATATATATATCCCTGAATTAGTTTTAATTCCATTAATGTGACAAAGAAATGAAAGTAGCGTTCATGTGTACGTACGGCCTACCGTCACCATGAATGGTGCATTTCATTTTCTTATCTCCAAATGATATGGAATAGTATAAAATTAATATATAAAGAATATATATGATATTTAAATCATTAATACTATTTTGTAGATGGTGTAATTATAACTACATGGACAATTTTTTTCAAACAAGTTCATTTTTGACTCATGTACTGAACATCGACAAAAACGTCTGATATGAAATCACATAATTAAATAATTATTATAATATTATAATATGTGATATTAATTGAATAATAAACTCTAAATGATTTAATTAAGAAATTATAAATTTACCAAAGTTTATTCTTTAGAAATATAAAGAAACGAACAAGACAAGTCTGACTTGTGGTAAGGGATCCTACCTCTCACTTTCTTTTTATATACTCTCTTTTATGTCACTTCTTTTAAGATCCTATTTCTTATGTTGGGGGATGTTATTTTATATTCCTCTTACTTTAATTTTTATGTTTATATTATGAGATACCCTATTTGATCTCATCAATCCATATTTGGAAGTTTTATGTGGCGCCGTTAGGCTGCCGAATTTTCATAAGGGGATTTCTTACCTCACCTTTAATTCCGAGAGATTTCCATTTTTCACAACTTATTTATTGAATGTGGTGTATTTTGTTATTCCATTTGATATATATTATCATGATTATATTTATATTCATGTTATTCTGTGATCCATATTGTGTTTATTATCTTTTGGTCATACGACTCGATTGATTACAATGAGGTATGGGGTTTTTATCTCACTTTTTATTCTCGTGAGATTCATGTTATATTTGTCACTATCTCTATTGAGTGGTGTATGTACTGAATATGATTCTAATATATGTGTAATATACTCTCATTTATGGGTATTTACATCAGCAATTTTTGGTCCTTCTTTCATGGGGTGTACGTTTCAAAAGTTACCCAAATCGATAAGAGATTCTTTCACCCTCCTCTTTTTTAAAAGAATTATTCTTGTTATGTCTTTTAATTTATATCTTGTTATGTTGGGATAAGTTCTTATATATCCTTATTGCTATAAATATTATGTCCAAGTGATGATATACCCTTTTCACTCTCATCAACTGATTTTCTGAATTTTAAAGTGACGTCCTTAGGCTGTCGAATTTCTGTAAGGGAACTTCTTAACCCAATTTCAATTATTTGGGTCAAACCTCTACTTATTGATTATGTAATACTATGAATATGTGTGGATGACCTCTGATTATGTTATACTTAATATCCTCTTATGTTAGGTGTATTTATATTTTACACACATAATCATGTTATTGATTTATCCTTAATTTAAGGATACCGACTTTTTAAGGGACTTCGTCTCAATATCCTTTCATTGAGGCATATTTTGTTTTATAAAAAACTTTATTTTATATGGTGTATAAACCCCTTTGACTTTTTCTCAAAAGGAATCTTTTTATACGAAGAATTTTACTAAATAAAAAAAGGAATGTTTTGTCTTACATATGCGGCGACAACGACTTCTCCGCCGCCATGACCATTATTTGAGTTTCAGCTTCCACTACAAGCCATAACATTTTTTTTAAAATGAAAAATAAATACCATGTTTTACTTTTATTTTATTTTTATATTAGAAATTGTTTTGATAATGTTTTGATTATATCAATGTGTTGTATTGATATCTTGTGATTGAAATGTGGAAATGTATTGTTTCTTTTATGCATGTTTTATATGATACGATTATACTATGGTTATTAGGAATTGTTTATGAAGACGGGTGGTTCTGTGATAAACTAAGGGCAGGTGAGACCATGATAGCTCTCCAATTCATTGGTTAACGTGAAGGAGTTAAAAGCTATGGTTTATCCGAAGAGATTTAGGGAATATACTGTGATGGGTATTCCAAACGAAATCACGAGGGTTACTCCCTACGTAAGAATGTTATGAATGCCTCAAGTTACCTTTATGTCTTATGATTTATATGAGTTATACATAAATATTATGATTTCAAAAGTTATGTTATGATTTAAAGTTATGGTTTCATTGATTTTTATTTATTGGCGGGTTAATGTTTCCTTTCATTATGTTATAACCCTTACTGAAGTTTTTATACTCATCCCAAGTTTTTGAAATTTTTTTTATAGGTTACAAGGAAGGGTAAGAGAGATCAAGTATTCAAGAAGATTTATATCAAGAAAAGGACTCATGTTTTATTTAAGGATTTTTTTATTTTTGTAATAAATCAGTTATAGTAGTAGTGTCTACTTTGTAATCTTTTGAGATGTAATAGTTATGTACTAATTCTCTAAACCTTTAAACCAGAAAAGATCCTCAATGTGAATTATTCATTTAATTCAAGATAACGTAATGTTTTAAGGCCGGGTCCTTATAGTTGGTATCAAATGTTGGTTTAGATAAATTTAGAGGTTAGGGTATTTATTAAGCATAAGTGACAAGTTGTGTATAACCACAATGGTTAGTATATTAGATGGAGTCATTGTTATTTTTGAAATTTAGAATGAGATTGAGATAACTTGGATAAGTATATCTTGGTTTTTATCTTCCTCATTAGTACATGATGATTTTTCTAATATACTCACACTGACCTTTTTGGTTTTAGTAAATGGTATGATCTATCAGGCACCAAAGTAACAGTGGATGTGAAGAAAACTGTGACGCTTTTCTGAAAGAACAAATTAATGATATGGGAGCTTCAATGAGAACTCTTGTGGTTTTTCTCAACCAAATATCAAGAGTCATGATCAAAACACTTGAATCTTGGTTAGTCCTCTAATGCATAATGTACGAGATAACCAACTTGATGTGGAAGTTTAGGTAATAATTATAAAGGTAACCATTAGGGTTTATATGATCCTTACTTTTGAGGTAATTATGGGTTACTATATGATGGAAAATGAAAGGCATGAGATAAAATTGAGGTTAAATTATGTTATGGTTATTTTTGAAGATTTTATCTCGTTTTGGGTAATTTTTTGAGAATTATATAGTTTTGGAAAAAGGACAACACACAGACCGTGTGACAACCCGTCACGTCGGACAAAGCTACGAGAATTGAACCCACAACCAAATACGACTGGTATTTATGACCTACCATTGGACTACGTGAAGTCCCAAGTTAGTATAACTAATTCATTTTAGTTATATGATATTATAAATCAGGAATAAGTTGATTTTGGGTTATCTATGGAAATTATTATCCTATCATAGAGGATATGTGATTAGGTTAATTACTTTTCAGTATGAGACTTGAAGAGTAACTGATGTTATTTGGAGATAAATGTTAAGATATATCTTGGAAGACTATGTGATTAAATACTTCGGGGATTTGGGTTTAATTCTTAGTTTGGATTACTTTGATTAATTTTATGGAAAAATATTTATTGAATGGTCTTTGTTGAACTTTGGATAATGTTTGAAAAAATTTTGAGATTAAGAGTAGTATTTCTTTTTTATAAAGGATTATCATTTTTGGGTATTATCTGATCTCATACAAATAATTTTGGTTTTGGTTTTGGTCTAAAGAAACGGGAAATATATAGTTCTCTTTTGTGGATTAGGTGATTCTATATAAGTTTATTATAGTTCTCTTAATGTGAACAAGTCATCCTAAATAATCGTCTTTTGGAGAAAATACGAGTTTGTGTAAGAAATCTAGTAAGAGATGAAAGTCTACATGACAAGTAAGTATGTTTCTTTATGATTTAGTTAACCTCATAAATAAATTAATCAATGAAAATTAACTTAAAAAAATGTTGTCTGTTAACTTTTCCTACTGTGGAATCAAATACCATTTAACCAATCACATGTTTGTGATTTTCGGGTGGTTAACTTTCTCCTAAACATGTTTTCTATCACTCTCCATCAGAACATGACCCTTAGTTTTTTCTTTCATGTCCATGTTTTCCTACATGGAATCCTAGTATGGGTTAACTCAGGTGACCTTTGTAATTCCCTTTCTTTCTTTTAAAGTGACAGTTTAATTGACTCCTTTTCTGATGTGGGGCTTTCAATGAAGTTTCTGAGCCCAATTTCTTTTAAAATTGTGAGGAAACAATTCCCAAAATGGGGGAAGGATGTAACATCCCAGGTAAATAAAGAATATGAAATTTTCATATTTATTACTATTTGTGAATAAAATATCAATATTACTTTAAAGGGTATGCTATGTTCGATGGCGCACCCAACAAGCAACAACGAGTTTCTTTGAAATCTTACATTGCACACTAATAATATAATAATATTATTTTAAATGGTAGATAACGTCTAGCCATTGAAATAGTGGGAATGAACAGAACTTACTAAAATATTATTATATATGTTTGTTAAATGTTTTTACATTTATACAATAAATGTTAGAGTCTTAAAATGCAAATGAATCCAATTTTAAGAACAAATATTCTAATATTCTTTAAAAGGCTGATTAACCGCCTTTTGATGGAAAACCCTTTTTAAATATACTTTTTGAAAATTGTATATGTTATATTTGACAAAATAAAATCCTTCTTTAGAATCAAGACATCAAAATTTACTTTTTGTAATTTTTTTTCCGATAAAGTTCATTTTTTAATGAATAGTGAAAATGCTGCATTTTAATTCAAAACCTCATTTTAGTCTAATTTATTTATATGGTAAGATTATCTTTTTAATTAGTTTTAAAGTGTAATAGAAATATATTTTTACCATTTAATCTAATTGTGGTCATTTTAATTAATTTCACTTTTAAATTGGTCATAAACAAGTGTCAATCTTTTAATAGATATTGTTTCTTAAAAACACGCTATTTGTTTTGACAACAGAAATTGATTATAAAATTAATTAATGAAAATTATATGTTTTTAATTTGGTAAAATTGATATCATTTTTGAATTTGTAATATCAAATATATCTAAGGGTTAATTTTTTGAATTTTTTTTTGACAAATGTTCATTTTCAATAAATAGGGAAAAATACCGCATTTTAATTCAAAACTGCATTTTCATCCAATTTATTTATATATTTATATTGTAATTTTAAATGGTTTTAAGGTGTAATTTAATTAGCTATTTATAATTTAATACAATTTTGGTCATTGGATGTAATTTTACGTTTAATTTTGATGTAAAAACAAATCAATTTTTGATAGATTTTACTTCTTAAAAACCTGTCTTTGGTTTTGACAACGAGAATTATTCTAAATTAATTACTGAAATTTTTGTGTTTGGAATTTGATAAAATTTATTCCATATTTGGAATCAGAAGGTTCAAATTATATAATTAATACTCTTTTGTTTTTGGAAATTATGAATAGTAACGATAGTAATTATCTTTAATTATCATGTTTAATTAGTAATCGGGTAGTTAAGGGTAATAAAATACTATCATAAATATATAAAATGACCCCAAAATGTGTCCTAATTCTATTGGTGGTGTCATGATCGAACATGGGATGCCTTCCGAAAACCTTGGGACCCCATGGAATCACTTTACTGTGATAGTGACCTTTCATCATATTTTTTTAAAGAAAGGAAAATGTAACCAAAGTATGTGACACCTAAGTAAAACAATTTTAATTTTGTCTACATAAATGATATATTAGACTATAAATAGTAATTATAAAGATAAAAATATTTCTTACAGCATGCTTCTTGTTTTATAATTTTTAGATATTAAATAAATAAATTTATTTATGACACCATGATGATGTAGTGATTACCTCATTAATGAACGATTTAAATAAGATTAAAAGATAAGGTGAAATAAAAGACATAAAATTGCCTAAAACCTAGTGTATGGGTGGATTTAGACCCCTTATCACCTTATCCTAGAAATATATCATTGTGGGGCCTTTAAAATCGGAAACTCATTTTATAATAAAGTAACATTCTAAGACTTTCCAAGAGTGCCCCTCCCCCTCTTATAAAAGGCCCCCACCTATACCCCCTTAAACACACCTCTAAAGCCTTTGGCTCGACCAAACTCTGACCATTTTATCTCTCCACTTCCCTCTATTCATCAAAGAAGCCTTACCTTTGGCAGAAATCTCTTCAAGAAACCCTTTTGGTTCAAACCAAAGGGTGTTACCCGATTTAAAGGTAATGTCTTCTCTTATGTTCTTTTATTTTATTTTGCTTCTCCAACCCCTTAAAATATTTTTAATAATTTTTTTTTGTAACAACACCACTATCTTAAATATACTAGGTTGTTTTTATGGGAAGGATTATAGATACACTTACACACACCTCCGTCTAATGGTTAAAGAACATACTGTTTCCATGGATGGAAAATTACTGCCTCACGAAACGATGATTGTTATATCTTCTCCTACCACCTCTCACGGTGGCCATTATGATGGAAATATATTTATTTATGATATATATAATATTTAAAACATACCTTTTTGCTTTTGATGTTGTGAAAATGCGATAATTTGATTTGAGGAAGTGTGGACTACCGCCCCCTCAAGTGATGTGACTCGTTCATACAATACATGGAATGTATAAAGAATGAAATTAATGAAATTATGTGACCTATATAACATATATATTATAAATGAATTATAATATATATATATATATATATATATATATCTCATTTAGTTTTAATTCCTTTAATGTGAAAAAAATGAAAGTAGCGTTCATGCGTATGTACGGCCTACCGTCTCCATGAACGATGCATTTCATTTTCTTATCTCCGAATGTTATAGAATAGTATAAAATGAATATATACTGGATATATATTATATTTAAATCATTAATACTATTCTGAAGATGGTGTAATTATAACTACATGGACAATTCTTTTCAAACAAGTTCATTTTTGACTAATGTACCGAACATCGACAAAAACATCTGATATGAACTCACATAATTACCTAATTATTTTAACATTATAATATGTGATATTAATTTAATAATAAACTTTAAAGGAGGTAATTAAGAAATTACATATTTACCAAAGTTTATTATTCAAGAATATAATGAAACGAACAAGACAAGTCGGACTTGAGGTAAGGGATCCTACCTCTCTCTTTCTTTTTTAGTACTCTTTTTTATGTCACTTTTTTTAAGATCATATTTCTTATGTTGGGAGATGTTATTTTATATTCCTCTTACTGTAATTTTTATGTTAATATGATGAGATACCATATTTTATCTCATCAATCCACTTTTTTATGTTTTATGTGGCGCAGTTAGGCTGCCGAATTTTCATAAGGGGATTTCTTACCTCACTTTTAATTCTGTGAGATTTCCATTGTTCGCCAATTATTTATTGCATGTGGTGTATTGTGTTCTTACATTTGATATATATTATCATGATTTTATTTATATTAATGGTATTATGTGATCCATATTGTGTTTATTATCTTTTGGTCATACGACTCGATTGATTACAATGAGGTATGGGGTTTTTATCTCACTTTTTATTCCCATGAGATTCATGTAATATTTGTCACTATCTCTATTGAGTGGTGTATGTACTGACCATGATTATACTCTTTGTGTAATATAATCTCATTTATGGGTAGTTAAATCAGAATTTTTTGGTCCTTCTTTAATGGGGTGTACGCTTTGAAAGTTACCCAAATCGAAAGGTATTCTTTCACCCTCCTCTTTTTTAAAAGACTTCTTCTTGTTATGTATTTTAATTTAAATATTGTTATGTTGGGATATGTTATTATATATCCTTATTGCTATAAATATTATGTCCATGTGATGAGATACCCTTTTCTCTCCCATCAACTCATTTTCTGGATTTTAAAGTGACGTCGTTAGACTGTCGAATTTCTATAAGGGAACTTTTTAACCCAATTTCGATTCTTTTTGTCAAACCTCTAATTCTTGATTAAGTCATACTATGAATATGTGTGTATGGACTCTGATTGTTTTACACTAAATATCCTCTTATGTTAGGTGTATTTATATTTTCCACACATAATCATGTAATTGATTTATCCTTAATCTAAGGATACCCACTTTGTATGGGGCTTCGTCTCAATATCCTTTGATTGAGGCATATTTTTTTTATACACAACTTTCTTTTATACGGTGTATAAACCCATTTGAATTTTACTCAAAAGGAATATTTTTAAACGAACTGTTTTACCAAATGACAAAAGGAATGTTTTGTCTTACGTATGCGGCGATAATGACTTCTCCACCGCCGTGACCATTATTTTAGTTTCAGCTTCCTCTACAAGCCATATTTTTTTTAATGAATAATAAATAACATGTTATAATTTTATTTTATTTTGGTATTGGAAATGGTTTTGATAATGGTTTGATTATATCAATGTGTTGTATTGATATCTTGTGATTGAAAAGTGGAAATTTTATGTTTCCTTTATGGATGTTTTATGTGATACAATTATGTTATGGTTCTTGGGCATTGTTTATGAAGACGGGTGGTTCCCTGATAAAGTAAGGGCAGGTGAGCACGTGATAGCTCTCCAATGCATTGGGTAACGTGAAGGAGTTAAACACTAAGGTTTCTCCGAAGAGATTTAGGGAATATACTATGATGGGTATTCTAAACATAACCATGAGGGTTACTCCCTACGTAAGAATGTTATGAAGGCCTCAAGTTACCTTTATGAATTATGATTTCTCTGAGTTATACATAAATATTATGATTTCCGAAGGTATTTTATGATTGAAAGTTATGGTTTCATTGATTTTTCTTTATTGGCGGGTTAATGTTTCCTTTCATTATGTTATAACCCTTACTGAGCTTTTTATGCTCATCAAAAGTTTTTGAAATTTTTTTCACAGGTTATAAGGAAGGGTAAGAGAAAGAAAGTATTCAAGAAGATTTATATCAAGAAAAGGACTCCTATTTTATTTAAGGATTTTTCTATTGTTGTGAAAAATCGGTTATAGTAGTAGTGTCTACTTTGCAATCTTTTGAGATGTAAGAGTTATGTCCTAATTCTTTAAAACTCTAAACCTGAAAAGATCCTCAATGGGAATTATTCATTTAATTCAAGATTGAGTAATGTTTTAAGGAAAGGTCCTTATATAGAGAGAGGAATTAATAATCTTAAAAGGATCTATGAGATCTAGGATATTGAGGGAGTATAAAAAATCATCCATTAGAGGGGCTTCTTCTTATCTATTATATTTTAATTATTTTAGTATAATCATGTGTTTTTTAGAGAATAATGGGTAAGGGAATGGCATAATTGTTTATAATTTTTTATAATTGAATGAAAATGATAATCATTATATTTTAATTATGTTATTAATGATTTTTATTATGATTAACTAGTGGATGCACATATGAGATAGTTTGATGTTGCAAAAGTGTAAATCCTATATCACACATTTGTAGTCAGGACATAGTTTTCCTAAGAATTAAAGTTTTTAAGAAGGCTGAGGAAAAAATATAATATACATAAAGAGCATAACATTCTTGGTGCAGTCAGTATAGAAAACCTTATAGGGACCTGTGATTTCACCAAGAAGATAAAAAAGTGACTTGAGAGAGCACTTGGAAAGGTAGAGTAAATAATCTAGGTATGGATAATGAATTTAAAAATAAGTATCAGGAAATAAAAAAACCAAACCCAACTACCCAATATTTTCTCATTTAATTTTTAAATCCTTATAATATTTCTATTGTGTTTTCCCTCTTATCAAATATGATTTCTAGTATCAACCTATGTCACAAAAAAAATATTTTTAGATGCTCAATTTAGTATATTGAATAACATATTGTACTGGATATCCCTATGGATATAACATAGGGAAATACTAATTAATGTGATGATTGACCTTGGACATTTATAGGGAGGTTTCATAGATTCACTATATAGTAAACATTCAAGTGAAAACCATTTTTTGTGGTAAAAATTTAAAATAATTAATAATAAAAATCATATTTTTCAAAATATTATTCAAATTTTCCACTTTTATTTTAAGCACCGTTATCCATAAGAACCATCTTTAAGGAGAAACCCCACCCATTTTTATACTTCCCTTAAAACTTTTAAACATATTTAGAGCCTCTAACAGTGACTTCATGAACGAAATGCATGAAATTTTAATAAATTCATCAATAAAATAAAATAAATACTTATATATATTATTACGTATCTTCCTCATTGGAACATAAAAATCTTAATGAGTGAGATCTAGTGGGTGACATGCTTGATTCTCCACTATATTGTGTGAAGTGTTAACAATCATCCCCTTATATAATACATTGTAAATCTAATTCATTTTGTGGGTATTATTGATTTCATAGGATTCAAATTATAATTTATTTATCTCTTCAATATATGTGCATCATGAACATTATTTTATTGGGTAAGCTTTCACACATTATTTTATCCCAAATTAACAAGTCTTTGATATAATTATTTATTTTTTTCCTTCATGATCATGTAACATTTAATTTCACTATAACCAATATAATTTTTTCCCTAAATTCACTTTCCTCTAGTAAATACACATCCATATTTAAACCTATTAATTAAGAACTTGTCCTTTAGAAAAAACAATTAATTACATTTATTGAAAATTTGAATCAAATTTAGTAAGTTAAACTTCAATACATCTATAAATAAGGTGTTCGTAGAATTTATATTGACCACTCTAATGACTTATGAACCAACTAAAATATATTGAGTAACCAATTATTTCCTAAGGCTACCAATCCTTCCTTATTCTTCTCAATATCCTTCTAAATCTTAAAATATCACATCATATATATAGACATTCCTTTTCAAATGCTATGAGTGAAACTTCAATAACTAATATATACTATAATTTTTTCTATTTCTTCTTCTGATACTTTTAATTATCACTACCCATAACCAGTTTGATATGTAAAATATTGAGACATTCTCGAGAAAATTGACCTTGTACATCACACCTTCCAAAAAATTCCTCAAATAATTTAAAATTATTTTAAAAATCCATTCTATATTTTTTGTGTTTTTTCTAAACATTTATTCTCTAAGTTAGTTTAATCCGCCTCAAAATTTTCATGTCATTTCTTCTAGGTTTAGAGAGATATTGGTGATTGAACAAAAATATAATTTCCATGTTCCCAAATCCTCTTCAATACAATCAGTATCTATAGAATGATTATTTACCTTAGTAAATTTAATGTTGTCCATTCCATGTGACCTGATTTTCTTCAATATCATGAAACTAACTTTGGATCAAATATCCAAACCATTGTTTTTGAGTTCCTAAAACATTATTATTTATTTTAGTTTTTCAAAAACCTATAATTATCAATATTTTAAGTAGTTTCTTAATAAAAATAATTATTCTTAGAATTTATAGACATATAATATTTTTTTATTTGTAAAAAAATTTATTTTCTCTACCAGATCATCATCTTTCTTTGAATCTTGTATCCTTTTAAAAATATTCTTGTTTCTGATTTCCCTATAATATTTAATATAATAATAAAATTTAAAATTTAACTTGTTCATTTTATCATCCACTTCCATCAGTTTGTTTGAAAAAAAGTGAAGTGCCTTCTCTTTTTCTTTAGCCCTATCTTCCATGAAAATATTCAATTTATTCTCTTTAAGGTGAAACAACTTCAAGTTATTAATATATTTTTTCAAATTTAAATCCTTTTAATTATATAAGGTATATCATGATGATTTCTATTTTGTATTTTATATTATTATTCTCATATAATTTTAAAAACTCTAAAATTAATTATTTGAGTTCTTACTTTATCATGAACTCCATTTGTATTGCATCATTACTTTCATTATTTATCCTATCATCCCAACAAATATCTTCCAAATTCAGTTCATTAATTAATAATCTTTTATTAAAATCATTGAAATATTGAACTTAATCTTATTACCAACTAAAGTACCCATCTCCATACTTAGATAAGTTTTTTTTATAATCTTGGGTTTATAAAAATTCTTAATTTTCTTTTGAATACAACTTTGTATTTCAAAATTTTGAAGCTTTATTATTTTAATAACTTCTTTATTTCTCATCCACATCTAACCAATATAATTATTCTTTTAGATTTTAAAATATATTTTGAAATTTAAAATAATTACACACTTGTAAAACTTGAGTGGAATATTTCCTATATATCTTCCTTTTCCACTTATCACACTTCTTTAAATGAATTACATAAAATTTTCAAACTTAATTTAATAATTTTCTTATTCATTTGAATCATTTCATTCATTAATAATGTTTTTCCTAATATTATTTAATTTTAAATATTTAAAGGATATTTCATTTTCATATTTACTTTTCTTTTTAAATGAACTACAATCCCTTAATTCATCATAAATAAATATATTTTGAGGATCATCCCGTGGAAGTATGTTGGAATCTTAGTATTAAATTATCAAAACCATTGCATTAATTTTTTGTAAAATAATACATAATGTCTTTTATATGAGTATAAAATCCACTAGTTTTCACTAAATCCTCTAATAAATATCACAAATTCTTTAAATTTTCTAATGAAGTCATCAAAAAAGTCATCATCATGAATTTCAATATATTCATACTACAATAACCAAATTAATGATTTTTCTAATTTCAGATTCATATTTATTTTACTATTGTAATATATTTATGTTTAAAAAATTACTTATATGGTGGAGACAATAGAATAACATTAAAAGATTTAAAATAATTCCCAATATTATTTAAATCAACCACTTTCATTGATGCATTTTGCAGAAGTGGAATATACACATTTTTTTTCTTCGTTAGTATATCGAATATAATGGATACTTTTTATAGAATCATTCTATCTTTTTATATCTTATAGTTATTCCCATGAAACATATAAAATCTATTATTTTATTCTAAATTAATGTGATCTATAGTAAACAACAAAAAAAAGTAAAAATCTACTTAAATTCATAAAAAAAAACCAATTTTCACCAAATTCAAAAAACAAGATGTATTCAAAAAAAACTATAGCAATTATTTGATACCACTTTAAAGGGATTTATAAGAATAGTGAGAATTCACTGATAGGGGGAGAGGTGAATCAATTATTTTTACTTTTTGTCTTCAAATAAACATTGATATCTATTAATGTAAATTAAAATATCATTTTCCAAGATTTACTGAAACAAAAATGCACAAAAACAAGGGGTATAATGACTCTTTACAATTTTCATAAATAAAAATGGATCGATACATCCTTATAATTATCTATTGAATCCCATTATCACAAGATCCAATAGTTTCAACATGTTAGAGATATTGACTAGGTTTTATCCTTGAACTCATGATACATAATGTTTCTTCTAACTTGTGTAATGTGATCTCACCCCAAAAATGATAATATAATTTTAAATTTAAATAACAAAAATTTATTCAACCAATGTATACTTCCATAGAGTTGTTGGGATTCTTCCTATTCCAATTATTATTTCTCTTATACCCTTATTCTTACTTTTCTTCCACACTCCAATCTCAATGAATTATTTATATACACTCTTTAATCTCAGACACAAAATTATATTTTATTTATAGAAAACCAAATTAAAATTTCACATTTAGATTTGAATTTCAAATGAAGGTTTATATACAAAAAATCTTCTTCAATTAAATCTACATTATATCAAGACATTGGATCACTTAAGGACATCATATAACTTTTATATACGATTTAAATACTTGATGATTAGATTTGTGGTGGCCTATGAACCAAAAATTGATCAACCCAATCAAAAGACATAAATAAAAAACTATTTTATAAATCATGACATGACCATGCTCATTGGGGAATGTGTTTCATAATCATAATGAAACCAAAGGATTCATGTTGTGACCATGATGTTATCCCTCAACCACTTCACGAATTGATTCTTTTTCACAATGGATATTCTTATAATGGGGTGATGTATGAAATTACTTTTAATCTAGAGTATAATATATATTTCATGACCTCATAATTTCATTATATTTTTATTCTTCATAGTACAACCTATACTATATTAGTAAAATACCTTTGGTGCACACCTCACAACTCTTATTCATATTAGGTAACAATGGTATTATTTATATCATTATGAAATGACACTTTAAAACATCCAATACAGATAAGAACTAATTTTTTATGGCCTTCACACTATGGATTTATTTTAGAAATCATGTAATTACCAGTCTTCCTTACAGTGTAATATAAATTTCATGAAAGAATTAAAACATTATTTTATTAAAAAATTAATCAAAACATTGACCCTTTAGTTGTGGTTTTAATTAATCTAACTCACAACAATGTTAATATTACACAAAGTATACTACACCACAATCCCTAATTTTTAAAGTGTGATGTCCTTTATAACAGTATAAATTCACTAAAAAGCCATTTTTTGTACCAATAATCACATACTATTTATCAAACTTCCAAAAAAAATTCATATCAACTAAAAAACCATGAATCAATTGATATCATATATGATTCATATAATGAAAAACTCATTGAAAAAATACCATAATAAATCCATGAGACATATCCACTTCAACTACACTTATTAACCCCCATTTGAAAAACCCCCCCTTAGGGTAATATTCATCATATTAAAAAATATTAATACCAATAATATCCACAACATGTTTAATCTCAGTAGTATATTACAATATTTATAGTAAAAAATGAACATAGATGATTCTATATTGGTTACATCCATCTTAGATACATTTACCACTTCATAGAAGAATGTAAAAAATTATCTAAAAGATAAAAAGAAATATTTTTACCTCAATGAGTTTCTAAAATATTAATAAATTGATAGGGAATATAAAAATCATGAGTATAAATTTAACATAAGGTTGCAATTTATGTTCTTTATGGAGGATGTAGTTGGTCCATCAAATTTATCAGAAAAGAAAAAAAATCCCAAGCATCCTTCAAAAGGAAATGTGTTATTCAAGAAGAATAAATGACATGATACTTCAGTGGAAAGCCTAGAATCTTCAACTAGAAATTCTATATTCTTAATAAGGAAGATGTAATGAATATTAAAAAGGATAACGTTTTGTAAATGATCTTAGAAGATAATGTTCTTAATGAAAACACATCATAGTGGATTGATTTCAGTGCTACATGTCATGTGCACAATAAAAAATATATCCTTAAGTGGATGAAATAAATTTGTGATGAGAAATATATCTACATCAGAATATATATTAGAATAAATGCATAATATAATGGAGTTATAAAAACCCATATTTTTAGTACAAAAATATTATATCTTTTTAGATAAATATCATTACAATCCATTTTAGAACCATATACATTTAGTGTTATTGGAAACTCAGATACATAAACAACGAGTATAGAAAATATCTACATCATATCACACTAAGTTATTTATAACTATCACCTTTATTATTCATGTCATACTTAAAATTCTTCCTCATATCTTGGGGAAAAGGAAACATAAGAAATGATGAGATCATATTCTCAATAAGGGTAAACAAAGGAGATATTATTTATCATTTAAGTATGACATGAGGAAAAGGATATAAGAACATGAGATTAACATTTCAAAACCATAAAAAAAAATTCAATTATCATTATCATGAGTCTTGGAATAAATATTTTCTAATTATAATACTTTAATCATAAGGGAAACAATGAACATAAGATATGAGAGAATAACATCGGCATATGAACATGTCAAAAAATAGTGGAATAAAGTGTAGAATAATCATAATAATTGGAATATTCTATCAAGGATACACACCAAGAGGTTCATAAAACATTTTTATTGGGATTAAAACCAATATAAATACCTAAAACGTGGAATTACTTCCCATATACCCTCTTTTGGGGTTGAGATAACCTCCCATGTACCCTCTTTCAGAATTGGGAGAGCCTCCCATGTACCCTATTTCAGGTTTGGGATAACCTATTTTATACCATGTTTTGGGATTATAATAACCTATAATTTACCATTTTATATTATAAAATAGTGATATATACCCAATTCATTATAGTTTTGTATAATTCTAGTCTCACTAATCACATATTGATTACACATTCATTTTCATTCCACAAGTCTATGAAAACATTTATCCTTATAACAAAAATTAACCCATGAAAAAATAGGTTTCATCAATACTTAACCATTATAAAAACAAACCATCCAGACAAATAATTAGTGTGGCATCATACAATCATATCACTAGTGAAAAAAGTAACATTAAAGTTTTTTTTATCATAGGTAAAACATTCCTTTAAAATATAAATGGAATATTTCTTGAGGAAAATAATATTTTCATTTTAAAATAAATTATTTTAAAGATAAAAATTTTCAAAATATTATAAAAAATAGTTTATTTGAAAATAAATATGTAAAATTTTAATTTAAACTACAGTTCATAGAGTGACCATGAAGGTGGGAAATTCCTTTTATGTTGGGTATGATAAAATAAAGATACCTTTAACATTTTCATTAAAAAGTCAAAAGTTATTCATAAAAAAATGACAAGAATATTTCGTTGAATTTTTTATATACAAAGTTAAACTTGGGTAAAAAAATATATTCATACAATCGTACAATAATAGTAAAAATATTCTTAAAAACGTTTTAAGGAAAACTTGGACATGGTTGAAAAATATTTCCTACCAAGGAGGAAATGAGGTCAGTTTTTTTAAAAAAATTATTTTGATATTATTGAGTACCAAAAAGAGTAAAATAAAAGGAAGCCATGAAAAAATTATAAATAACCAGAGGATAAGAATATATATGATTTTTATGAAATTAATATCAAATAATTTTCCCAAAGGAATCTTGAACATAAATTTTTATGAAAAGAAATGAGATTATAACATTACTTCTTTACCACTTAAACAACTTTAAAATAATAGCCATTAAAATCTATAATGTGAACTGGATATATATATCACATTAATTAAAAGATATAATATTTAAATATTATATCATGGTTTTTTAAACACACCATATAAAATAAGTCATGTTGTGTAACATTAATTATGTCACAAATAATTGAATTTGAGACCTTAAAAACCCTTAAAAAATTTATAACATTTGAATCAATATATCATGATAGAGTGAAATTTAAAGAAATGTTAAATAACATTATCAAATATTAATTCATGATATAATATCTTAATATGAAGAATATAAACTGTATTAAAAGAATCGGGTGCATAATACAAGACATGACTCAAGAAAAAATATTGAGACGAATGAACCATACAAATTTGGTACTCTATGAATCAAAACCTAAAGAACAAGAGGAACTTATATGGATTTATAAATCCCAAAATTTTCATTAAAAGAATCATTAAATATATTAATGTTTATTATATACACTACATGAAGTAGTCAAGTGATGAATATGGAATATGTCTTTGAGAAATAAATGTGTAACGAGAAACCATTACCTTAAGTGTCACTTGCTTCATAAGCCATCCAAACTGCTGTAAAATAAAATAAAATATATTTTAATTTTATAACAGAACAATATTTACACATATAATATCATATATTATACACTTATAACATTTAAATTCCCATTAATTAATAATTCTTCATTATGATCATCATTTTTGGGTGTTAACTATTTCATTTTTATGAAAATTTTGGGTTTTTAGTTAGAATAATTGAACATTGATCCTTATTCCATCATATAAAAAATCTTAATCATTAAATAAGTATCATATTTATTAATCATATAAATTTTTATAATTATTCAAATAAATTAGTGATGAAAAATGAATTTCATTACTTCATGATGACAGTAGTTCATATGTATGTATGAGTGGTGTTTCCATTTTTCAATAGATGAAATGAAAGAAAATAAAATAACAATTTACCATTAAAAATTAATAATATAATAACTATCACATATATTAATTAAATATATTATTATAACCATAAATATTAGATGATGATGAAAAATTAAACACATCACTTCATGGAGGTGGTAGTCCACACGTACGAACACGAGATGTTTTATTTTACTATAGGATGGAAAGGGGGTGGACAATGGTTGGAAAATAATAATAATAACAACGATGTATATTGGAGATATTTAAGTAATTTTTTAATAACGGATACTATATATTTATATTATGTGGAAGAATAAATAAAATTATAAGTATTTAATTAAGAGTTATACCTCTTTATTAAGAAATATCCTTTAGATTACACTTTAAGCCTTAAAAGGATGATATTTTTTCAATATGAGAAGCTATTTGATGTCGGTAACAAATATTATAAGGTATTATAAAAGGGTTTGACCATGATATAGTTCTCAAACTTTTTGAATAAGGGAGGATAAGATGGGCCCTTTTATAAGTGACGGGAGGATGGGTCTTAGTGATGTTTTAACCATTATCTGTTAATTTTATCCCTACGTTAATTCTTTTGACAATTACTAGAATATGAATTTTTTTAATATTTAAGTGTTGTGAGTGTTACAATAAAATTAAATGAGACACATAAATAAAAAATAGTTCTAATTATTATCTATAACCCTTTCAATTTCCCAAATATAATATTTTTAGGAATTTTAATTCATTTGATAAAATATTACATAATATAAGATACCATTAATTCATTTTAGGGAAAATTCAGTAAGTTATAAATTAAATACAAATGTATAAAAATATAATTATATGAAAAAAATAATTTGTTATATTTATTTAAAAAATTCTTGAAATGAAATAATTCATCCATATTTTATTACATTTAATATTATTAATATTATTTATTTTATTTTTCTATTATTTGAATAAATACTATATTGGTGAAGCATAAGAGTTTAAGATAATTTTTCCATAACTAATAATATAAAATAAATTTTCATGATATAAAAATTACTTTATCTTTAAAATAAATATTTACAAATTAATATATCATCTTTAAGTCCCTATGATGAAATACTAGTGTTATTAAAATAGTGTGACATTTTGGATGTAATCTTTACCTGAAATAATACAAAGATCATAATGAATTTAAAATTGAACCAAGATACCATATATTTGAAAAAATGGATTATAATAGATGATATAAACTCATTCAATAGGATAAATTAAATTTTATTAGATATTTATAGACCATATCCCATAGTTTTAACCCTTTTTACCCATTTTACCTTTATCGAGTTGACAAATATTTACCACGGTTACTATACATAAAGATAATAAGGGAAGTATTTATAAAATCTAAAAAACATAAATAAAAATAAGGGGTCTAATTTTTAACATTAAATTCCATAAATTTTAAGAAATAAATTTTAATATAAATTAATAAACTTTGACGTAAAACATTTTTTAGAAAAAATGTATTTTTAGCCAAAAAATGTACTTATACCAAAATCAAGTATAATAAAAATCATTATGTAATTAATTATATTATATTTAAATAAAGGAGACTTATGATTCTTTAAGATCAAATAAAAAACCTAATGGTACTTTTAAATTACTTGATTTAATGAAAATAAATGATAGTTTTATAAAAATTGATATTTTTCATTTTTCATTGAAAAATTAATCTTTTAAGAAGAATCCCAAAATTTAACCATAAGATAATTTGGTTATGATGATTTGAAAAAATATGTTTTTTTATAAAATAAAAATTATATAAGTGGAAAAAATTAATTATAAAATTTTCTCACAAAAAAAATCAAAACCATATTTGAAGAGAAAGTACTTTTAAGGCTAAAAATTACTTTACTAAAAATCACGTGCTTATTTCATAAAAATTTATCAATAAATTTTTATTGGAAATAAAAATTATACACATATTTAATATTTTTATTATTCATATTAATACCTTATAATTCAATTACTGGGTTATAATGGTTATATTTAAATAATAATATTTCAATATTATAATGTGGTTCGCTTAAAAGTAGTGTTGTGTGAAATGAAATCTATTGAATAAATAGTTTTTTTAAAGATAAATATGTCATAAAATATAGGTGTGTTATATTCTACAAAAATTATAATAATTTTCCTTCTAAATTTCATCACTCTAATATAGAAAAATATGGACATATTCGTTTCATCACATCCTTGAGTTCCCATGTAGATTCCTTGAATTTCTGATTTCTTGAGAGAACATTAACCATGTCAGTTGTATTATTCCATAGAACATTATTTATTTGATCCCATATTTATTTAATTTTTTTTCATAACAAAGATCATTATACAGTAGTACAACCTCTATGTTCTGTATATGTGAAGAATTCGGTATGTACTTCCTTAGTAGAGACATGGGAAACAAATTGTGAACATAAGAGAGGTTCAGTCAAAGCACCAAATGATAATCTATAATACCCAATCGATAAATAATCTCAATAGGGAAAATATACCTAGGGATTATATTTCCCTTCTTTCCATATCTCATAAACTTCTTACATAGAAAAATTCACAGAAATACCTTCAGACCAACTTCAAATTCCAGATCTCACCAATGAGCTTCAGTATAATGTTTTTGTCAACCTTAAGCTTAATTGATGTTCTATTGAATAGCTCAAAACTTTTATTACATTTACAATGATATATATTATCTTAATAGCTTTATTTCTCCAAATTCATCCCAGTATATTTGAACCATGTACTTATTTCTATATTGGGTTTCATAAAGAGCCATGTGAATACTTGAGTGAAAGCTATTGTTATAAGAGTATTCAATAAGAGTAAGTTATTTATCTGAAACAACTTAAAATATAGTAAAAATGATATCAATATATCCTCTAGAGTTTTAATGGTACTTTTATACTGAAGGTTTTTCTGAGTATTATAATCAGTAATGAAACATAAATCCATATCCAGAGGTTGCTGAAGACATTTCTAGAACATTGAGGTAAACCTCAGATCTCAATAAGATTAAATAGAGTAATATACTCCATGAAACCTTACAACATAAAAAATATATATCTTGTAAATATTATAAATATTTAAACATTATATTATTTAAATGAAGTGTGATTAATTCATAATAAGATCAACTGAAACTCAAATAACATTACAACCTTTAGAAATTTTGGGTAGTCCGATGAAAAAATACATGGTGATGTTTTCCCACTTCCATTTTGGTATGATAAATGGTTATAACATCCCCATATAATTATATCTCTCAAAATTAATTTTCTAACATTCCAATAATTGATATACATACTTTTTAATATCTCTCTTTATGTCGTACCACTATAAACGCTCTTTTAGATATTTATTAATCTTTACAAATCCAGAAATTATTGAGAATGGTGAGTTAAGAGATTCTCAAAATATCCAATTATTTAAGTATGGTATTTATGGGACACATAATTGGTTATTAAAATTTATCATTCCATCACACTTAAGGTTGAACACAAAAACATTTCTGACCTTTTTTTTCATCTCTATATCTTCCTTCTATACCTCTTTATCATCACATAGATAAACAGTTGAAGATTTACCAAATAAGAATATGATATTTACCCTTACCTCATGATTTATTGATGAATCTTCTATAAATCCATAAATATTAGAAATATTTTAACACTCATCATGGAAAAACGAGCACGATCTTTCTGACTTAGTTCATCATCGACTTTATTTTCTTCCACAAGGTGGTAATGTATTGAGTAGTCATAATATTTGATCAAATTAGACTATATCATATAATTCATATTCAAATATTTTAATGTGAATATATACTTAAATATATTATGATTAGTATATATATCACATCTTTCACCAAAAAGACAATTTTTCTATATTTTAAGTACAAAAAATTACTAATTCCAACTTCAAATCATGCGTCGGGTATTTTTTATCATGAATTTTTAATTGGTGGGACGAATATTCTATCACCATATCATTCTCTATAAGGAAACTTCCTAGCCCCTTATTTTATGGATCAATATAGATCAAAAAACCTTATCCACTATAGTTTATTATGAGAACTGGTGCACTGACTAACCTTCTCTTCAGCTACTTGAAATTCTCTTCACGTTCATATATCCACAAGAACTCACCCCAAGTAAACTTGGCGAGTGGATTAGATAGTTATGAGAAATTATCTACAAATAAATTATAATATTTAATAAAAATAGGAAAAAGCTGGATATCAGTCTCCATGGTTGATCTTGGACAACATTTAAAAGCAATTTCATTTGATGGATCCATTAATATACTATAACTTGAGATTATATAGCCTAAAAATGAAACATAATATAGCCAAAATTCATAATTTTTAAAATTTTCACAGAAATTATTATTATTATGGGTATTATGTATAACAAAAAAGTGATAATCATGCTCATACTTACTCTTGGAATATATAATAATATTATCTATAAAGACTACTGCTAAATGATCAAGGTAATCTCTAAGGACTCTATTAATTAAATCCATGAATATAGAATAAGCATTGGTTAGTCCAAATATAATCTCTATAAATTCATAGTTTATATAACTCATATGGATGGATATTATCAATATGTATTCACTTTTTAACTTCAATTGAATGTATCCAGATTGAAGATCAATTTTATAATTTTTTTGATCTCCATATAATTAATTGAAAAAATCATCAATAGAAGGAAGAGGATACTTGTTTTATTATTGTGATATTATTTATTTACTGATAATCAATTTTGATTCCCATTGATCCATATTTATTTTTATCAAAAAAAAAATAGTTTCAACCCATGTAGATAAACTTGAGTGAATGAATACCTTATCAAGATTCTATTGGAGTTGCTTCTTCAATTCCTTTAACTCAGTATGGTTTATTCTCTATAAAGTATTTGAAATAGGTATAAAACTATGTATGCGTAATTTAAAAAAAATCGTGTTCCTGATTTAGAATAGGACTTGGAACATCTTTTTTATATACATAAAAACTTCCATAAAACAAGTATATTTTTGTTGTGAAGTTTCTACCCAACCATATAATTAAAATACACAATTTTAATAGGAATCAATACCCATACAATTGATGTAATTTCCATTGGAATATAATATTTATCCTCACACCAATAGATGATCATTGGTTAGTTTAGAATATCAAATGTGACTTCCATTCCTTTGAAATTGATATTTTATTTGTATAAATAAATCCAATAAATTCCCAAAATAACATTATATTCTACTAGAGGGATAATAACAAGATTTTCAGGAAGAAAATTCCCAAAAAATTCAATTGGGAAAGAATCATAAAATTGAGATGTGATCATTATACCATAATAAGTTTTTAATTATAATTTAACATATAATAATTGGGGTGGTATCATGATACTGTTATAATGTTCTTATGATATAAAAGAGTTCGTATATCTCGAATCAAATAAGACATTATCAGTTCTAGAGTGGATGGTATGTGCATTTTTCACTATATCATTATAATAACCAACATCTGTGATATTAATTTCATGAAATTTCCATTTGTATCTAAAATTAAGTGATTTATGATGTTGTTAATCATAATTATACTTCAAATTTTATAACTTATTAACATAATTCTAATACTCCATGTATTTGAAAGAACAGAGTGTGGGTGGGGCATTCTTTGGAAATTTATATCTACTTGCATATTTGGTTTCATTTTTTCTATCACTTTAGAATTTAATTGTCCGATGACTAGACTTTCTGTACTCAAAGAATAAACTAGTCCCATTGGGAATATTTCTCTATGTTTACTTCTTCACTTTGATCATAATAGAGGGGTCATCTTCTTCTCTCCATGACTTTTATTATTTGATTTTTTTTGAATTTCATCTTTCTTTACTTATCAAAAACATGATACTAATGGATAACTACAATAACCTTATATACATTGGTAGAATATAGAATGATTTATTCATAGATATTGATGTAACTTATTGATAATTACCTTAGGAGAATTGGTTTTAGGAAAATGACAAATCAATAAATATTAATTTTGGGTTAAATGATATTACTAGAAGTGTACCTCACAAGTTTTGTAAAATTTTCTTCATAAGTATTAATGGATTCATAATACTTATAAATTAGCTCAAAGAATTACTTATTTATTTTCTTATGAAGAATATTATAGAATCACTTATTTAAAAATAACCTTATAAAATCATCCCACAATAAAAATTTAATTTCTTTTAATTTCCTCTTGTTTTTGATGAGATTCCACCATTGATATGCTTCACCATCAAATAATACACATCCAAAATAGGTTTTTCATGAAAAAACCACTAGAGAATAGAAAATATGATATTAATGGTATTGATACATCTCTATATAACTAGTAGATTAAAAGACTCACTGAAATGTAGTGGATTTTTCCTCATGAATGACTTAACCAAGCATTGTTCCATCCTTTTCCCATTTAGAAGCCTAGGATGATTCATAGCATGGGAATATTTTGTAAGCATAATAATGAGAAGTTTCATTCCTATTCAAATAAAAATTGGTTAATCATGAGTATATCATTGTATTTTCCATCAAATCTATCATTAACAAGATTCCTTCGAGTTCTATCCATTGACTAAAACCAAAAAAATTTGTCTATGAAATAATAATCATAGATAGAAATAATATAATCATGAAAAATAAATCTTAGGATATCTAAATCATGACATATTATTTTCAATCTATGAAATCGTAGGTTTAAACTAGGTTATCCATGGTCATTATATATTCAAATCCTTCATAATTATTTATAAATAAAATTTGGATAGACCTAAGAATATCCCATGGGAGTGTCAAACCAGGTGAATAGTAAGGGAACATTCACCATGCATGCGAATGGTCATTGAGATATATTCAATCAAATATTTTCAATTTCATTACCCCTAGATGTATCTCTTCTAAAACCATGTCAACTTCTAGCTTCTAGATAGAGAAATATTGAAAGTAAAACCACACTTCTTTTTTTACTATGACTTAGCATGTTCTCATACACATAGGCTTATCTTAAGGGTTATCACTAAGCTTTCTCAACCTAGTTTCCTAAAATAATTAAACCTTTCTCAGATACCTACTACATAGACCCATATTTTTTATTCATAAATACTAAATCATATTATATTAATATCATTATGATCAATGCCAGAGCCATAAAGGTATAGTTTTATTGGAAACTCAGATACATAAATAATAATACATAAAATATATATATTATATCTAACTAAGTTCTTTATTAATAGAACCATTATTAGTTATATCATACTTAAAACCTTTCCTCCCATTCTAGGGAAAATGAAACATAAGGAAGGGTAAGATTAGATACTCAATAATGGTAAAAAAAGGAGATATTATTGATCATTTAAGCAAAAAATGAGTATAAGAGTATAATAACATGAGATTTATATTTGAAAATCGTTCCCATTAATTCATACTTCATAATCTCAATTCATTCAATAAATATTAGTAGTTTATAATACATGAATCATAAAGGAATAGAAGAACATAATCCATTAGAGAATAAAGTTTTAATAATATCATTTAATAAAAGATAGGAATAAAGTGTGGAATAATCATAATCATAGAAATATTATTCTAAAGATACCCACAATGACATTCATCAAATTTTAGGCTTGGGATAACTGTATAGATACCAACTTCTATATAGGGATATACTCTAATGTACCTTCTCTTGATATTGGGATAACCTCCCATGTACCCTTTTTTTGTCATAGAAAAACCTCATGAGAAATATCTTTGTTTCTTTGGATAACATCCCATGTACCATGGGATAACCTCTCAAATACACTATTTTAGGCTTGGGATAACCACCTATGTACCCTTTGACCTCATAAAACATTAATATTTACCCAATTCATTGTAAGGATATTTAATTATGGTCCCAAACATAACATATTTATTATCAATTCATATATATTACACATTATAATAACTTTTTTTCATTCCATCGTAACATAACTCATGGAAAAGAAAAAATATTTCAGAAATATTTCATCATTATAACCATAAACCATCCAAATAAATAATAAGGATTGTATCATAGAATTATATAACTAATGAAGCATAAGTAACATCAAAGGATGTTATCATAGATTAAAAAAATACTTTAAAATATCACTATGATATTCATTTAAGAAAATAAAATTTTCATTTTGAAATCAATTTTTTAAAATATAAAATTTCCCAAAAATATCATAGAAAAAAATTTCTTTAAAATAAAAATGTAATCTTGTAATGTAATATTCAAAGTAGTGATTTTTCATAATAATTAGAAATTCCATTCATGATATGTACATTAAAAAAATATTACATTGAGATTTTTAGTAAAAAGTAAAAATAACTTCATTTAAAAAATGACTGGAATACTCCTTTAATTTTTTTATATAGTCAAAATTGGTTAAAAAATAAATTTGAACAATCTTAGGATTATTGTAAAAACATTCTTGATTTATTAAGAAAACATGGACATAGAAAAGAAATATTCTCAACCAAAGAGGAAATAAGGTTGAGTTTTCTTAATAATATGCTTTTTGAAATTCTTCAGTACCAAAGATAAGAAAATAAATGGAATCTGGAACTTAAAAAATCTTGAAAAGAAATGAGATTGTAACTTAAAGTCTTTACTACTTTAGTTACATTCAAATTTAAATCCATTAAAATAAAGAATGAGAAATAGCTATGTATATCCCAAGAATTGCAAGAGATAATATGTCTTTTCTTTAATGGTGTATTAACAACACAATATAAAATAAATCAAGGTGCATAACATGAATTATGTCTCAATTAATTGAAATTGAGACCATCAAAACCCTTGCAATATTTAAAACATTTGAATAAATCTTTCATGAAGAGAGAACTTCAAAGGTGATTTAAATACTCTGATAAAACCAATATTCATGATATAATATCTCAATATGTGACATATACACCTTATAAAAATATGTAAGTTCATAATACAAGAAATATATTATGAAATAATATTGAGATGAAGAACCCTTACAGCTTTTTTACTTTATGAATAAAAACCGAATAAAATATAGAAACTTATTTTGATTAATAAATCCCAAAACTTATCATCAAAATAATTATAAAATAAATTAATGGGAATTATATACACTACAAAAAGGAATCTAGTGGTGAATATTACATATGATTCACTGAAATATAAGTGAGATGGGAAACCCTTACCTCAAGTATGACTTTATTCATAAAAACTATAAAATCCACTACAATAAATTTAAATTTATTATAATTATATAAAAGAACCATATTCATACTTATAATATCATATATGATCAAATTATAACATTTAAATTCCCATTTATTAATAATTATTCATTAAGATTATTGTTTTCAAGTGTTAACTATTTCATTTTTCCTAAAAGTTTTGGTTTGGATGTTTTGGGCCTTATACTTTTATCATGGTTTCATCATCTAAAGAATGTTTACCATAAAATAATTATTATATTTATTCATCATAATTTTTTATAACTATTCTTATAAAGCGATGATGAAAAATGAATTTCATCACTTTGTGCAGACATTAGTCCTTATATACACATGAGTGATGTTTCCATATTTTAATAGATGGAAAAATAGAAAATAAAATAATAATTAAACTTTAAAAACATAATAATATCATAAAATTCACATATATTTAATAAATCCATCATTATGACAATCAATGTAAACTTTTTATGAAAAATGAAACACATCACTTTATAAAGGTGATAGCTAACATGTAAGCATTAGAAATTTTTTCTTTTTCTATAGGATTCATAGAAGGTGGATAATAGCCATTAAATAATTATAATAAAAATTAAGTATATTTATTTTATTGAATTAATTATTTTTTAATGAATACCATATATTTATAGGATTTAGAAGAATAAATAAAATTGGAATTACTCAATTAAGAGTTATACCTCATTATTGAGAAATATCATTTGGATTACATCTTATGCCTTGAAAGGATGGTATTTTAGAAATACAAGAAGATATAATATACAGGGAAGTAATCTAGAAGGAATTATAGTAGGTATTGGGTGATATAGAGTTCTGTAACTCTGTGAATATGGGGGGATCAAAGTTGTGCTTTTATAAGTGAGGGGAGGGGCACACTTAGAATTAATAAAGTACTAAATTAATATAAATTAATTTTATATCTATTTAGAATAAATTGATATATTTAATATAAAGGATTATTATATGTTTAAATAGTCTCATCCAATAATATTTATACATGTTTAGGTGATATTTTAACCCTTATCTCATAGTTTCAACACTCGTTAATTGTTTTAACAATTATCGTGATATTAAAGTTTTTTACTCTTTAGGGTCAAGAATGTTACTATAAAAGGAAAAATGAAAAATAAGTAGAAAATGTCTAATATTATCAACCATATCAAATTCTCTTTGCTGAATATAAGTTTTTTTATGAATTTTAATTTATTTAATAAAATATTATTTAACGTAGGATACCATTAAATTCGACTATTTGTTAAGTTTGAATTTAAAGACAATAATATTAAAATGGAATTAGAATGAAAATTTTTAAAATATCACTAATATATTATATTTCTCTAAAAAATTATTGGAACACAATTATTTATTCATATTTTATTACTTTTAGTATTTTTAAAATCATTTATTATATTTTTCTATTACTTGAACAAATACCGTATTGATGTTGCTTAAGAATTTAATGTAATTATTAAAAAGAAATTAACATGTCAAAAAATTAATTAATATTTCAAATAAACTTTTATAATTTTAAATAACTACTTTTAATTCCTATTATAAAATATTATAATTACCAAAACAAGGAGAGTGACATTTTGGATCTAATCTTTTCTTAAAATAATATAAAGGTATTTATTGAATAAAAATGAGACCAATTTGAAATATTTTACAAACTTTTATGAAAATGTATGAAAAAAAATCCAAAAATAGTGTACATTCAAGTTTATTAAAGATTTATATACATTATGCGACAGTTTAAACCTTGTTTGAGTCGTTTTACCCATACCTATGTGTCAAATGTTTACCATATTAATTATTCATATTGAAAAAACAAGCGTTTTATTTACCAAATTTAAAACTCATGAATAAAAATAGGGAATATATTTTTCTAGATTCAATTCATATATTTATAAGAAATAAAATTTAACATAAATGCGTAAAATGCAGTGAAAAACAATTTTTAGAAAAAAATGTGTTTTTAAGGAATAACATGAACTTATTTCAAAATAAAGTATAATTATGAATAATATGTAATTATTTAGATTATATATAATTAAATAATACTTATTTTACTTTAATATCAAATTAAAAACATAATGGTAATTTTATATTACTTTATTTAATGAAAAGAAATGACAATTTTATAAAAATATTTATTTTTATCTATTCACTGAAAAATTAATCTTTTCTAAAAATCCTAAAATTTAAACTGAATATAATTTTTTTATTTTAGTTTTATAAATTATATCCCTCTTATAAAATAATAATTCTAAAACATTCAAATAATAATTACAATATTTTCTCCAAAATAATAATAATAACAATTTTTGATGAAAAAGTATTTTTAAAGAAGAAAATGACATTACTAAAAATTGAGTGCTTATTTCATAAGAATTACTCAAAACATTTGTATTGAGTTGGACCATTATACATATATTTTTATATTTTATAATCTTAGACTCATAAATTCTAATATAATAGATAAGTTACAATAGTCACATTTAAATAATTATATTTCAATAGTATAATGAGATTTGTTTAAGCTAAATGTTTCATATATTGAAATAGATACAATAAATACAATTTATTTAAATATAAATATATCATAAAACCTCATGGTGTTACAAGAGTGGTCAATATTCAGTTTACCTATAGAAATAACTTTACTATAAATGTAATTTTTTATACTTATAATGTTTGAGGGAACTTATTTTTAAGGAGAATGTTGAGTAATAAAGGGTTTATGATTATATTTGTAGCATAAAAACCTGTTCTATCCAAGTTTGAGATATTTTTTGGGACGGTTAATTTTTATGATAAATTATTATAATTAAATACAAATGTTTTTTTAGTTACTTTTTCTGAATATTTTTAATTATTTCATAATCATGTTTGATACACAAACTATAAAAATGTTCATGATATTCAAAAAACAATTATTACCTATAAAGTATTAAAATGATCATAAATGTGTTACATGAATACTAAAATAGTTAAAAACCAATTTTAGACAATAAATAAAAAGAAACTCATTATAATTAATATATAGAACTGTATGACATTTTCATTGTTCGCCAACCATAGTTAATAAAAAGTACATTGAAACATTTTTTTATTATTGTTCTATAATTTTTCAGGTTTATATTTTTCATGCCAAAGATGAAATTATAGAATAATTTAATATCTATAAAAATGAGGTTTAAAACCTATGAAAACATAAACTTAAATATATCAGATCTGATTGGGGAGGATAATATTATATTCTTTAAAATTTTAATCACAATAGATTATACATGAAGTGAAAAATCCCTATAAATCTCAATAGAATGTTTTATCTAAGAAAAATAATATAACATTAATTGAAATTGTAAATTCTATGATTTTTACATTATATATTTCATGAGGATTTTAGGTAGAGGAATTTTCAATTTCATTTCATATTCTAGATATTTTTCCCAAAAAAGTTATTACTATGAATCCATATAATTTTTGAATCATTGGAAACCAAACCCTAATTATTTAAAGGTTTGAGGTTGTCACTGAATTGTAATAGTACCCAAACCTAAAAAGGATAAGTTGTGTAATAGATATATTTAATAAATATTTTTATGATATTTAGTTCATTAAATTTTTTTTAGATTCATGGTTATGTAGTTTAATGATTTAGCATATATTAATATAGTTATTGAATCAAGAGATGCTGTCATTGATGAATCATTGTTTTACACTTCACCTAAAAAAGTAAAAATTAAAGAATCAAGAACAAATTAAATGGTATCTAAAGAAGATATATTCAAGGAGGTTTATAAATGTAAATAAACTCACATACCTAAAACATATGGATATATTTTCTTTATATACTCTTTATATGGAAGTAGTGATAGTATTGTAACAAAAAACCCATTTTCGATTAATAAATAGTTAAAAAAACATACAAAGATGTAATGTTATATTTTAATTATATAATTGGAATAAGGATATTAATGTTATAATGGACTATATAAGAAATTATAATACATATATATGGTTTTATCTTCCACAAGGTTAAATACTGATGGGTTATAAGTGGGTATTCAGAAGGAAAATAAAAGTTAATGGTGAAATTTAAAAATATAAATCCATATTAGTATCTAAGAGGTTTATTAGAAAATAAGGAAACAATTATTTCAATATCTATACTCCCATGACTATTACTTCTATTAGGTATTAAATGGTGAAAATATATGGTATAAGGAGGGGTGAATATACCAAATTAAAATTTTAAAATATAATCATCTAAATTAATTATTAAATTTATTTATTAGAATTAATTATAAAGTGATAAAATATATTTAAATGTTAATAATGAATGTAGTTAATTTTATAGAATTTCAGTCCAATCTCTACTTACACTACTTTTACATATCTCTACTCTTTGAGAGATAAAAATTCACTAATAGAATGATTTTTTTGTGGAATCATAACCCATTACAATATTACCATTTATGTATGAGGTATAACCAGACACATGAATTTTGTGTGGGGATTCACAACCCTTACAAAAATGACTTTAGAAAATGGGGTTAGCAACATGAATGGTCCTAGACTTATAATTTAAGAGTCACAACCTGAGGGGAGATAATGATTTTTAGTTGTAAAATCCTAAACCAATGTTAGAGTACAAGTGAGAGATATTGAATGAATTAAAACAACTCAAATAGAATCTGGTAAATAAATTCATAGCATACTATTGAATCATATGAACTGGTATTTGAGTAGTGAATCATAATGTATCATCAAGCTAGTAGTAGTAGTCATAAATGTTTTGATTCTTAGATAGATCATCCAACAAATGTATATTTGTTTTTATAGGATCAAAAAATCACACAACACTTTTAGAGTTTGATAGTTGAAATTTCATGTAAAAGGGATTCATCAAAACAATTTATAATTGATGTCCCTTTTTAATGAGTCTCTAAGACCTTTAAATAAAATATGGACCACTAATAAAATTACTTATAATTGGGTAAAACCATTCAAGTAAAATCTTCATAATTATTGAAGAAAAAATATCATTATATAATAATCATAGTACAAAATGTAAGAATTCCAAAACTTAATGGATATTTAAAATTATTTTGAATTCAATATTAAATAATTCAAAAAGTACCCATAATAATAGATGAAATAAATCCCACAAATATTGTAATATTTATTTTGAATTTTTTAAAATAATCATGATAATCATACATATATGTAAATATGAAAAATTTAATAACACTTCATTAAATACTATAAAACATGTTCGAATAAGTTCATTATCACTAATTGTTAATTTATAAAATAATAAATCACAAAAATAAATCATAATACATGAATTATAAAATTCAAAATATATATGGTGAATCGATACATGAAATATGATTAAATTTAATAATTTTTAAAATCTTATTTAAATACACTAAAATTATTATCATGGATTAAATATAATTATAGTAAACAATAGAATCAATAAAAAAAATTAAAATTCATAAAATAATCATACAACATATAAGAAATACCAAAATAATCATAAAATAAAGTATATTGAAAAATTTTAGTTTTTAGAAAAAATAAGTAATGTAATCAACTTATCGTGAGAAGAATATATATTACCCTGAGTGTAGATTGACCATGAGGTATCAACTGGTGTGGTCATTTGTCTTATTGAAAAGGTTCATGTAGTATAACCAATCGACTTACCACATGAAATCAAATATGGTTGATTCTAGATTCCAAGTGTGATACAAGTCGTTGTGGATGGTCGGTTTGAAAATACTGCATGATGATCAATGTGGAAGATACACTTATTTTGTGAAGTAGATGTCCTTCCACTTAATGTGGGATATCATATCATACTAATTTTATGATTCATCTTTAATGTATATCACAAAATGTATATCCTTAGTGTATCATATTTAATGTACTACATTACATGTGGCATCATCTGTATTTTTATTCCACAATCAATCTAATTAGTGTGCATATAGAGAGATGTGAATCCAATGGGATGTGGGATTGAAGTCTAGGTGTACAATGGATGTCGGAATTTGAGTTCTATTGAATGTGAAAGAGTTGAACATGGTGAGCATTAGGAAGGACATGCAGTGTGGTGGATCTGCATGTGGTGAGTTCTCCTCACAGTAGGTTGAAGGATTTGCTACTATTTTAGATTCTTATGCCCAGTTACATAATATTATTTTTGATTAAACATGAATACTACATTAAATATATACATATTTAATTTGGTTTATTTCCTGGTTCTCATAGTAGTTCAATGACTGATCATGAAATGCACATGAAGTTAGACAACTTCACTATTATTATACTAAATATAGAGTTTGTGTAAAATATATATTATAATAAATAAAACTAGGCCGTCATATAAATGAGCTTCACTAATAATAATATTCAGAAAAATATAACAAAATTTAATTCAAATAAGATAAATATTATATATATATATATATATATATCTTGAATATTCATTAATTTAAAGCTATAGATAGTACACCCACTATGTCTTACAATAAGTCAGTTAAGGTAGGTATATGAATTTGTCTTGCTGTAGATAGGGAATATGGGGTTGATTCATACACATGGTTTGTACACTATGATAGGTTCATACTTGGAAATCAAACATTAAAAAACACTATAAATTAATAAAAAAATAAAAACTAAATAATAAATAACATGAAGAAAAATATAATTATTCAATATGATTAATATAATTATTTTCAAACTATATGGTTAAAAAAATATAATTTATTTTAATTTCACTTAAAATTTTGAGGTATTTGTGATATTTAAAACATAAAGTATAAACAAACAACAATAAAAACCCAAAAAACATTCCCATTTTAAAAATTATAAAACTAAAACAATAATTTCTAAAATTCTCCCTCATTCGATTTTTTTGAAAGGAAGTTTTAAAATTATTACCTATGGATTGAAAATAGATTTTAAGACTATATATTATATATAAAAAAACAACCCCTTAATAAATTCATATTAATTGATGTTAAAAAAATAAATTTTTAAACTAAATTTATAACATTCCAATATCAAACATTACTTTATCAAACTTTTTAATATCAAATGGTTTCGTTAATATATTATAAATTTTATTTTTAGTTAAAACATATTAATGAATATTATCTCCCTTATTAAAATAACCCCTATGAAAATAAAATCATATTTCAGTAATCTTTGTTCTAAAATATTGTAAAGGATTTTTTTGAAATTAAAATAATAAATTGTTTATCAAAATAAATATGAATATTTTTAAAATTTATAATATAACCAGAAACATTTTGCTTAATCCATAATTATTGATAACCTCATAAATAAAAAAACTCACTATTAGTAGTATATAAAATAATAAAATTTTATTTTCTCAAACTCTAAGGAACTACGCATTTACTAAGAAAATGATTCATTACTGATGTACTTTTTCAATCATATTTGTGTAGCTACCCAACCTAAGAAATCCCAGAGCTAGTTTCATGATACCATTACAATAGAATGATTACAAGGAATGAAATCCTAAACGATCAATGAGTTTATTGGACTTGGTAAACCAAATAGATACATTTTTCTTGTATTATCAATTAATAAAATAATTACAATGTAATTTTTTATTTCTAGTATAACTTTATCCCATATAGCGTGTCCTTGAATATATTTATTAGTACAGTTTTTGGATTCTCTGAGAAAGGGAACAAAATAAGGGTGAGCTAAAATTCTCAATAAGGGTAAAGTACAGAGGATGTAATAATGAATCAATGATAATAATAATTATGTCGTTGTAAATAACTAAACACACATAACATGTAATAAATAAACTTATAAAGAAGTAAATAAACAATATAGAAATGTAAGAAACTGAAACAAATTAAATTTAATCAATGAACTAAAAAAAATTCATCCATAGATATGTCAATATAAATATCATGTATGAATAAAAAATGAAACTAAATGTAAGAAATTCATAATTATTCGATGCCATGATTCATAGGTAAATTGACCTATTACCATCAAGACCAAATATCAAGATAGTTTAAACAATTCTATGGGTAGAAATATATCTATTATACTTGAAAACAGACTTAAAGGGTTTTCTCCATCTAATTTTGTCTCATGAGACTACCACTATATCGAGGGGTTTTTATTAACTGGTCCTTAGCCAATAGGGATTACCTTAAATGGTCCTAAACCCATGTCTTACCTATCCAAATCATTCCTTATATAGAATAAACAATATGCCTTATAAAATATCAATATTAAATAAAGGACATAGAAATATCAATATTTCCCCAAATAATAAAATAACAATGAAATTAAACACCATATAAAAATGGTATATGGTTCATTAAATAATAATATCCATGAAAAACGATATGGATACTTAGGGGAAATTCAATGTCAAATGATCATATGAAATTGTATATTTCAAGGGGAATAAATGGAATCAAGGAAGTGACTGTCAATACTATCCTTGTACAAATTAAACATGAACCATTCAGAGGAATATTAAGGATGGTATCAATACAACATATCCCAAGTGGAATAAAAATAAATGGGTTTTTTCATTTTTGAATAAAAATATATTTTAATTTTTTTGAGGAAAATATACTTATGTTTCAAAAAACCCTTTCTTAAAAAATAACTTTCAAAAACCTTTTATTTTAAAATTAACCTCTTAAACATGAAAAGTAAGATTGAAATAAATGATGGCGGGTAAATTCATACATGTCGTATAAGGTAGAAAGAACATTTTTTTTCATTGTAAAAGTTTAGAAAAATGACTTGTTCGGAAAGTAACAAGAAGATTCCATTAATGAAATTG